>OX422211.1:295686440-298265606 GCA_949130495.1 Sambucus nigra | reverse complement strand
CAGTAAACTGTGCAAATTCCTAAAGACTTCCTAATGATATCGAATCTAAGGGTGTTTAAAGGCTTCATGAAAATATCGGCTAACTCGAGGTCGGTAGACACAAAACTCAGGGATACGATCTTCTCTTCTATAAGCTCACGGATAAAGTGCTCGCGTATCCTAATGTGCTTTGTGCGCAAATGTTGTACTGGATTACGGGATATGTGTATCGCGCTCATGTTATCACAGAAAATACGGTGTACTGTGATATTCCATAATCCTCCAACATCTGATTTATCCATAAAAGTTGCATGCAACAACTACCGGCGGCTATGTACTCAGCCTCCGCAATGGACAAAGAGATGGAGCTTTGCTTCTTGCTCAACTAAGAGATAAGAGAAGAACCAAAGAAGAAACAGCAACCAGAAGTGCTCCTACATCCATCTATATCCCCGGCCCAATCGGCATCCGAATAGGCAGATAAATGATCATCGGTATCATAAGAATACCAAATTCCAAGTGATAGAGTCCCACTCACGTATTTGATAATACTCTTAAGAGTGAGTAAGTGTGACTCTTTCAGGGATGCCTAATATCGCGCACAGACTCCATCACTAAAGGAGATATCGGGATGACTGGCAATAAAGTAGAGAAGACTACCTATCATACTCCGATACAATATTTTCTCTACGTCCTTGCCTAAAGTGTCCTCGCTAAGCTTTGTTGAGCTACTCATCGGGGTACGTGCATGCTTAACGGAGTCTAAACTAAATTTTTTCACAAGGTCTCTAGCATACTTGGGTTGAGAGATGAACATCCCATCCTCTAACTCATGAACATAGAGACCAAGGAAGAAAGTAATCTCACTAACCATGCTCATCTCAAACTCACTCTTCATCTCATCATCAAAGTGGTGAGCATGCTGGGAGCACGTGGATCTAAAGACTATGTCGTCCACATATATCTGGACAACCAAAATAACACCGTCATCTCTCCTGACTAACAACATCATATCAACTCTCCTTTTTTTGAAGCCACGAGCTAAGAGATAGGAAGTAAGACTCTCATACCAAGAACGGGGTGCTTGCTTCAAAACCTACAAGGCTTTCCTCAGATAGTAGATGTGATCAGGGTGTTTAGGGTCTTCAAACCCTTTTGGTTGTTCCACATAAACTTCCTCATGTAGAATGCCATTTGGAAAGGCACTATTGACATCTATGTGATATAACTTGGAGAACAAATAACATGCAATGATGATTAGTAAGCGAACGGACTCAAGCCTCGCAACAAGAGCAAATGTATCGTCAAAGTCTACACCCTCTATCTGTGTGTATCCTTGAGCGACCAACCTAGACTTATTTCAAAAAATTATACCAGTCTCATCCAACTTATTCTTGAAGATTCACTTGGTACCTATCACATTTGTTTCACTAGGTGGGGGGGACCAGTTCCTTACATCATTTTTTCTAAGCTGAATCAACTCATCTTGCATAGTGCATATCCGATTTTCATCTTTGAGTGATTCCTTGTGATTCTTGGGCTCGACTTTGGCCGTGTATCAAACATGGCTAACAATGTTGTTTAGTTGAGCATGAGTCTTGACCCCTAGGGTGAGATCTCCTTAGATAGCAGTAGGATCATGACTCTTGCGAACCTAAGCAGGAGTATCTCGTAAATCAGTAATAGGATCCACTATGGGTATGGGAGGCATAATGGGATCATCAGTAGAAAATATGTCATCCTCCCATAAAATTTTAGAATCAACAAACGCCGACGGTTCGTCATCTTGCACAGTGAGGTTTATTGACTCCATAAACATAGGGCTTCTTAGGTTAAAAACTCGATATGATCTATTAGTCGATGAATATCCTAACAATATCCCCTCGTTGCTCCGAGAGTCAAACTTTTCTAATTGCTCTCTATCATGTAAGATGTAGCATTTACTCCCAAAGACACGAAAATATGAAAGGTTGGGCTTCTTTCTAGTCCATAATTCGTAGGGCATCTTAAGTGTGTGTGGACGAAGGTAAACCATATTCACCGCATGGCATGCGATAGACACCGCCTCTGCCCAAAATCTCCTAGTAACTCTATGACCTAGAAGCATAGATCTAGCCATCTCCTGAATTGTTCGATTCTTCCTCTCAACAATCCCATTTTGCTGAGGAGTCTTCACGGCCAAAAATTCATATTTCATCCTGATGCTATCATAATAAAGATCAATTTTAGTTTCCTCAAACTTAGTGTCGTTGTCACTACGTATTCTATTGATAGTGACTTCGTGTTGATTTTGCATGACACAACACTTGGTCATGAGAAATTCCACAGCATCAGATTCTCTCTCCAAAAACCTACAATAGAGTAACGAGAGAAATTATCTACCATCACGAGGATATACCTCTTACTACCCAAACTCTTAGTACGAATAGGACCCATAAGATCCACATGTATCAACTCAAGCACCCGTGAAGTTGTAATGGAATTCAAATTCTTGTTGAGGCTAAAGACTTCCTTTCCCAACTGACAGGATCCACAAACTGCAAAAGTTAGATTTTCAAGTGATGGCAAGCTACGTACTAGGTCCTTTTTAGCTAATATCTTTAAATCTCAAAAATTCACATGACCTAGTCGTTGATGCCGCAGATCCATAGGATTGATCATGGTGCTGTTGCAGATAAATGTAGACTTGGGCACAGTTCCATAATAATTATCTTCAGTCCTCACCCCTTATAGTAGAAGTTTACCGGCTTGATCATAAATATTGCACTCATTCCGCTCAAACTTTACTGAAAAGCCAGTGTCGCACAATTGGCTAATACTGAGAAGGTTTGCTTTCAAACCTTTGATGTACAAAACATCCTCTAGCTTAGGAAATCCTAGTATCTCTATTGTACCTCATCCTACTATGCTAGACTTGCTCCCGTCTCTAAAGGTGACTTTACCTTCCTTTCGATCCTCTAGGTAGGTAAAAAATGAGACATCACCTGTCATGTGCCTAGAGCACCCACTATCAAAATACCACTGAGAAGTATTTTGTGATTCAAAAGAAACATGAACAATAAGGGCTTTTGCATCGAGTTTAGGCACCCAAGATGAGGTAAATTTCAGTTTTCCCTTATCATTATTGGATCTAGTCGGGATATTAAAAGTGTCCGCTAATGGCATAGAAATCCTTTGGAACTCTTCCATTAGACTCCGAGATATGGCGACTAGAAAATCAACCTGCTCTCTAAGACTTGAAAAATCGCTAGTGGCACATGATGGAGCAAATATACTTCGTGTCCGACCCAAACTATAGCAAAACGTCCTAAGCTGGCCCTTTCTTTTACAGTAGGTACAAAAATACACAATCTTTGGTCGACCTTAGTTTGCTTTTCTTAGCCAAACTCTTCTTCGGTAATTTTGATGATGGCCATATGGATTCGTATTAAACTCAATAATTGGTTCTGGTGTCACATGGGATATGGAGGCACCATCAAAACCTGCCTTTCAACGAAACCTAAAGCAGGGGCGAGGAAAATCTTTCCCATCTTTCCAAATATGTCATCTATCTTTATCTTGACCTCCCTGGATCTATCAAGGTCATGAGTAAGCTGGGCTACAAGGGATTCAAGTTTCTTCTGAGTGTCCATGGAGGTCTGGAGCTCACTCGTAAGACTAACCACTTGCTTGGTCAAGTCCCCTTTCTCTTTCTCTAAACGTCTCTCTCTATCTCTCTCACAAAAATGACTCTCTATTTCTACATAAACTCTCTCTCTCTCAACACAAATGGTCTTTCTCTCTCTCTATCTCTCTCTCTCTCTCTCTCTCTCTCTCTAAAGGCAGTGCTAATGGAGGACTCTATCTCTCTCTCGTCTCTCCCAAATCTTTCTCTAAGGAAATGTCCTAAGATCTAACGCTTTGTTACGCTTTTTAGTTTTAAAATAATTAACGTATAAATTAGTGTACGCGCGTTGTAAATCACTCTCGCTCTCACTTACAACATCCTCCCCCTCACCCACATCGCTTCCACTATCGAGGTGTCTATGTGAAGTAGCATCCTCATTGTCATGAGGCACACTGTCAATACTCACATGACTAGTCATGAATGCGCTGAAGTTACATTCATGCAGTGACTCGTCTCCAAAATCCACCGACTCGACCTCACTGTCATCACTAAGGGAGGAATTAAGAGCAGCTTTGCCTTTGCCTTGGCGTCTCAACCTAATAGGACACTAAAATGCCTTATGACCTCTACCATCACACTCATAACATCTCTCATCGTCGTTCTTAGGCGCGTCCTTTTTATCATTTTCATTTTTCTTTTCAAACTTAATTTTCTCAAAATTCTTTTTATATTTGAATTGTCATTTTTCTTTAATTTGAGAAATTTCTTGAAATTTTTTGCAAACAAGGCCAAATCGTCTAAGTTAAAATCAAACTCCGAATCAGACAACTCTTCCTCTCTTCTCCCAGAAGACTCACCTCTCTTTCTTGCTGACCCCTCACTCTTCCTAGCCTGGGCTTTAAATGATACCCCTTTATCTTTTGATTTTATCGTGTTAGGAAACATGTCAATTTCATAAGTTGGGAAGTCTCCTACCAATTCTTCTACTTTTAGACTAATCAGATTTCCTAAAGAATTTAGCATAGTGACTTTAGGGATAAAACGCTTAGGCAATGATCTAAACATCTTTTTAACTACTCTAGCATCAGGAATGTGTTCACCTAAATTGAAACTAGTGTTAACAATATCAAATAAGAGTGCATTGAATTCATCAAAACACTCAGATGCAAGCATAGTTATTATCTCAAATTGTTTATTTAAATTTTGTAATTTTGATTCTTTAACTGCATTAGTGCGTTCATGAGTAAGTTGAAGAACATCCCATGCTTATTTTGACGTGGTACACGTCATGATGCGTCGAAACTCATCGGGGGTGACGTTATCAAAAATTGCACTAAGCCCACGTGAGTTATATATGCTCCATTTAAATTCATCCTCAGTCCACGTAGTCACAGGTTTTAAAGTAATTACATTATCTGCAGTGACAGTGGGAGGTGTCCACCCTCTTTCACACACAACCCAAACACGTTCGGCAATGGCCTTTAAGTGAGATTTCATATGGGCTTTCAAATATGTGTAATTTGACCCGTCAAAAATTGACACTCGATTATACAAGTTTTCTATTGAAATTGCGCTTTTTCAAAAATCAGTTTTTAGAATAAAATTGATATCTAGAAAAAGTTTGCAAAAACAATTACATGGTATAATTGTGTAATAGACTCTGATACCAATTTGAGAGTGCGCCAGCAATCAATAGACAAACTTGTTTAATTAAATTCCAATTTTAGACCCAAAAATCCAAACTCGTGCAACTAATTGTGATTGACGAATAAAATAAATTCAAATAAGTAAAGAAAGAAATCACAATATGAGGAAAAATCCCCAAAAGGGGAAAAACCTTTTTTATTTCACTATAATTCATAATACTTACAATTACAGAGAAATATAACTTGACACACAAATACTCGCAGGCATCGGTTCGTTGTCGTCGGCAAGAGATCCCTCAAGAGCTCCAATTGTCAGCAATGGAGAATAAGCCTTGTTCTCCACAAGAGTAATCCAGATGAGTAGAACAATCAATATAGGGTTTATAAAGATTCACATATGTATTTGGGAAGAATTTGTGAATCAAAAATGTGTTTGGGACTCAAAAATTTGAAGACTTGTTGTAGTAGGTCTCTCAAAAATGTCTTTTTAAGTCTTAAACAAATACACTCCCGAAATAGGTATTTATAGAAAAAAGTTGAGGCGTTGCGACGAACCAGTTCGGTTTTCCCTTTATAAATAGGCGAACCGATTCGGTAAACTGTTAAAAGCGATTCTTCATTTCGAACCAGTTCGATTTTCCCTTTATAAATAGGCGAACCGGTTCGAGTAACCGTTTAAAAACTATTTTCCTTAAAAATGCTTCATTTTGATAAACCCAATCTTTTAGAAAAATTCCCAAATTAATATGTAACCATTAAAAACTCTATATTAAACACTATACCATAATTACGAGTGGATTAGTGGGAATGGTTGAATGTTGAAGATAGTGGGAGCGTGATAACTTTGGATTCAGTTCGAGGCCATCATGGATGATCGTGTTGACGTGCCGAATGTAACGGTATCAGACATACTAACCATGATATAAGACACTCAGAAAATTCCTAGATTCTAAAATGGACATTTATAAAATCATGTCTTTAACTTAGGCTCTAAGTTGAGACCCTAATTACAAAAATGCCATAATTACTCCTTACCTCTAAATATAATAACAAAAATAAAGGAAAAGGCAATAACAAAATAAAAGAAAATACAAAAAAAAACTAATAAAACCCGAAAGTAGGGCCCATTTCGATCACTCATCCCATTTTAAGATCTAGCTCGTCCTCGAGCGTTAAAAAAGATTAGGGATTCGTTTGGAAATTCCAAAAATTGTGCCAAAAACTTATAGGGACCAAAAAGTAATTTCTAAAAATTGATGGGTACACATCCCACAAATTTTGGTATTCATTTCTTCTTCTTCTTCCCTCTTTCTTCACCCAAAGCAATCATAAGAAAACTTCCATCCAGGTCAAAAACCATGGTTTTGGAATGATCAGAAGGGTTTGGGGCTGGGTAGGCCAGATATGAGGTGGATGGTCCAAAGAATGGGTACAAGTTAGGGCGGAATAATGGGGCTAGATTTCTGGGTTTAATGGCGGGTTTTGGGGGTCAATATGGTTCAGATAAGGGTCTAGGTGGGGAAAGATTAAGTTAAGTGTTTGTGCAACCTCGAGGTTAGAAGAAGAGGAGGTAAAGAGGGTTGTTCAGTGAAGGGGAGGCTCAAATCGGGGCCGCCTGAAGGGGACGACACTGGGAGGGAGTTTCGAGGGTGTTGGGTGGCACCGGGGTCGAAAAAAGGGTGGTAAGGTTCATGGCTAGGGTTGGAGGTATTGTAAAGGTTGGGATCTAGGGTTTTAGGGGTGAGGGTGGGTTTTTCCATGGCAGAGGAGTGGGGACTAGGGTTTATGCTAGCGGGGTGGGGAAAAGGAGGTGGGACAGGGGTGGGGGATACTAGCGGGTAAGTCAAGGACTAGGGTTAGGGTTTAGGCATAGGTCAGAAGAGTTGGGCCATTTGTTTCCCCAACTCCGTCATCTCGGCTTGTTGTTTCTTTGCCCATTCCCCGATTTGATCTCCCAACTCTTGATCAATCTCTTCATGTTGTTTGAATTATTTGGTAGCTATTGTGAGTAGCGTATAATTTTGATAACAAAAATACATCAATACACCAACACCAATGTGGAGCGACACTCGCACTGATAGCAATTTGACATAAACAACATGTCAAAAGGCTCTAAAAAATATCTAACATGCATTTTAGAGAGAGAAATACTCTTCGTTATTTTAAAATTCAAGTCTACCTCAAATGAAGCTTAAAAGTGGGTATTTAAAAGGGAGGAGTAACTTAGGCTCCAAGCTAAGACCCTAATTACAAAAATGCCATTACTACTCCTTGTCTCTAAATAAAATAATAAAAATAAAGGAAAATGCAATTACAAAATAAAAGAAAATAAAATGACTAATAAAATCCTTAAATATGGCCCATTTCAACCAGTTTTCCTATTGAGGTGGGAGGCATGGGGATTAGAAGTATGGAGGATGTGTCTAAGGATGTTGCCATGAAACTTGCTTGGAAATTCAAAATGGATCAAAGCATCTGGTCTAATTTATGAGGACTAAATACAGAAAGCTTCCACTAGCAAATTGATCAATGGCTATTAAAAGAATGCAACTTGGTTGAGATAATGTGGACCAGTCTTCTACAGTTATTGAAGATGATATAAGTTGGTCACTAGCTGAAGATGTAAATTTCAATTTTAAGACTGCTTTTGAGTATGTTAGAAAAATTATACCTATATCTGTGGTAGCTAAATCATCTTGGAATCCTTAATTGCCTACCAAAATGTCCATCTTCATATAGAGATGCCTTAATAATATGGTGCCATTATAGGATAATGTGAAAAGATTAGGAGTGAAGCTTGCTTTTATATGTCAATGTTGTTATATCTACTTCAAAGATCTGAATCACCTCTTTATCAATGACCATGTTTCTACAATTGTTTGGAAGTTCTTTGGGGGTTTAATAGGTATAAAGATGAACTTTAGAACTTTTAAAGCTATGAAAATGAACTGGTGGCTCAGAAACTTAAATAAATATGTTATAAAGTTCCTGATTGAAGTCGTTTTAGTCACTATTGTTTGGGAGATTTGGAAGAGTATAAATAAGTCACTATATGAAGGCATTCATATGAAGAGGAAAGCTATTATTCAACAGGTTATAAACTTTTCTAAAAAAATAAGTTATCAAACAAATTTAAAGCAATTAGGAATGAAGAGCTTATGAACATGTTTCATTGAAAAAGTCTACAGTTGATTCTATAGATATAAAGTTCATCACATGGCATAAGTTAGCAAGCAATAGGGTAAAACTCAACACTAATGAAGTATCTAAAGGGAATCCTAGAGAACGTGGCTATGGTGGTATTCTTGTAAATGCAAGGGGTCCCTTCCTATAGGTCTTTTCAGACTAAGGTGGTTCTAATACTAATAATTTTACATAGGCTTTAGCTATTAGAGATGGTCTAAAACTTTATAAGGAGAGGAATTTTTTTTAAGTTGACATAGAATCAAATTCTAAGACTAAATAAACAAAGTTTTTAAAATCCCTTGGAAAATCAAGAATCTTGTCAAATATATCAATAAAGTTAGTGAGTTTAGGAATATAAAGTTTCTTCATTATTTTAGAGAAACAAACTTTGTTGCGGATAATTTATGTAATTATGGAGTTAGAATTCAACAAAATTCAAACTTTATTATTTTTTAGGACCTTCCTCAAAATGCTAAAGGCTTGATAATGCTAGATAAACGGAGTATGCCAAATTTGAGGATAAAAAAGGATCATTGAGTAATGTAGGAGTTGTCTTTTGCTTAATTTAATAGTTTTCTTATATTTCTTTAGTTTTCTTCTCAAGATCTTGATGTATTGTTGGTTATTTATAAAAATTAACTCTGTTTTTATTTAATTTATCTAGTTGTAATGCTACCTTGAGAGGCGTAGTTATAAGGACATGATTTTATAAATGTCCGTCACAATTGAGTATGTCGTATACCGCTATAACCGTCGAAGAATTGTTCAAGATCACATATGCATTAAGACGGATTCGAATATCAAGCTTCTTCAGCATTCAAGCTTCTCCAAGGTTAATTTCGGTGACGAAGTATTTAAGTCCCTTTTACGGTTCACTTAAAACTGTTGGGATAATTTTTAAAAGAGGTTTGAAATATTTTCTAAATATTTTCTAAGTGCTGAGGCGTTGTTTTTCGTCAAAATGATTTTTCCTTGATTAAAAGAAGGATTTTTTAAATAAAAAAAATTAAATTTATTTTTTGCGCTTTCTCATTCGAACGACATGTACTATCGTTCAAATGCCATAGGATCTCGTTCGAATAACATCCTATTTCGTTCGAACGACGCGCCACCATTTTTTTTATATAAAGCACATTAAATCACTCCGTTTTCATTAAAGAGACCTGGCAATTTTCAATACCAGTAATCTGCAAACGGCAGAACACTTTGTCTTCTTTAATTTTAGGGTTTAAAACTTTATTTTTCAATTCACAAAACATACCAAAACTTATGTGAATTGTTTTGGAACCCAAGATATAATCTTTTTGAAGTTTACTCTTTTAGGGAGGATAACCTACGACTGCGATCATTGAGGTTCGATGTGTGTGGATCTTTGCTGAAGATAGAACTGGGCATTCTTATGAAGCTACTGAGGTTGCTCCATTGCTGACAACGCCGACCGGCACCTGCGGGTATTCGTGTGTCATCGTATTTCATTGTAATCCGTGTAAGTTGCGATTTACAAATTATAGTGAAATAAAAGGCTTTGCCCTTCGGGGATTTTTCTTGAAATTGGTTTCCTTTGCATTTTATTGATTTTATAATTTTAAATCACCTAAATGGATGTGTTAGGGTTTAACGAAAATTTGGGTTTAATTAAAACTGGTTGGATTGTTATACAATTAAAATTGGATTTATTTGAGAAGACATTATTCCGTTGTAGAACACTCACAAATTGGTATCAGAGCAAGTTACGCCAATTTATCGCGTTTGATCTTATTTTTCGTAAAAAATTGTGTGATATTGATTTTTTTGAAAAATCTGTTTTCAAAATCCCAATTTTCTTAAATATGGCTTTTAGTGGTATTGATGATTTTAGATGTCAACTTTTTGAAAGGGCTAGTTGGAAAATTCACTCGAATTCTTATTTTAAATCATCTGTTGAAAGTGAATCTGTGAGGTGTCGTGCTTATGAAGGAATTGGTCATTCGATGGAAGAGTGTCCCACTCATAAAAGAAAGATTTTTAATAAATCGGCATCTCGTGTTTCTTCCCTTAGTGATAGTGATTCTGAAAAAGAAGTCTTTTATGTTACTAAGCGAGAGCTCCCCACCCCTGTGACTAGTAATGAGAGTGAGGATGAGGAAGAGGAAGAGGAAGAATTGAGTGATTTGTAAGTTGCCTACAATAATTTGTATGTAAAATCTGTAAAGTTAAAAAAGGCAAACTTGAATTTAGAGGCTAAGTTAAAAGAATGTGTCTCAGATAGAAACAATGCTGATGTGTTGATTGAGAATTTTAGGACATGTGAGGAGATGCTTAGAGAAAAGTTAGGATATGTTGAGGGTGAGAGAGATAGTTATAGAGGGTTGATGGAGACTATGAAAAAGTAACTTTTAGAGTTTGAGAATTCTAGACGAGTACTTGAGTCTAGGTTAGGTGAGCTTGAGAAGTGTTTAAGAGAGTCAAGTAAGGTGAAGTTTGATTTGAAGGCTCAGTCAGAAAAAGTAGATAAGATGTTAGGCACTATCCAAATTAAGGAGGATAGGGGTGATATAGGCTTTTATGATAGTGATGTAATCATTCCCAAAGCCAATCCCACACGTGTGAGAGAGCCTCCTAGGGTTGTTAGGAGAGAGGCAACGAAGGTTGTTAAGAGAGAGCCACCTAGGAATATCGTGAGAGAGGCACCTAGGAATTTTTGGAGAACGCCACCTAGAAAATTTAGGAGAGGTCCAACTTAAGGTAACACTCACCAACCGATTACACTTCCACACACTACGGTAGGCAAGGTCATCTTAGGCGTTTCTGTTATAAACTTGAAAATTCTCCTAGGAAGTTTAATAAGAAAATAAATTCGATTCCCAAAACCCGCACAAGTCGTTATAAATTTGTTTGGGTTAGGAAATATGATTTAGATGCTTTTGGATTAATTGTTTATGACTCTCGATTGCTTGCATGTGATTCACCTCATGTTAAATCTTTTGGTTGATCATATTGTTTGTTTGTCATATGCTAGTTATGCTACATGATATATTCTTGCTAGTGTTATGACGCTTGTACTTTTTGTGTTAAATTTTTGTTTTTGAAATTTTTTGAAAAAATACAAAAAGATTTTATTTTTGATAAAAATTTTGGAAAAAGTCAAAAAGATTTTTGTATTTTGTTTAGCACCATTTATGAATGAACATTTAGGATGACTAAGTCACAATTTCTGTCACACCCCAAACCCAATATCCATACTAATCATTTGTTATTGGAATAATTGGATCATAATCTTGTTCCCATTGGAAAATATACTTCATTTATTAATATTTTTCTACACACTGTGTATAATGAACATAATATTATTATTATACCATAATGAAATTAATATCAGAGTCATAATTAACCGGGCATATAATACTATGATTAACTATGATAAAATTTCACAATCATCAACTCAATCCGTACTAACGCAATATATACAATGTGTGAGTATATTAAAATCTGCAGTGTGACAATGATAAAATCCCCATATTTAAACCCCAACTCTTTCCAACGGTGCAACTTTAAAAGTTACCGGTCATATGGTATTCTAGCTGGCCGCATACAAACCTGAAATTGTTAAAATATAAACCGTAAGCATTAAGCTTAGTGAGGTACTCCTTCCTTACAATGAAATAACATTCTATATCGAATATGTGGATATAAAATCCGAACAATCCTACCCATTGGCAATAACAATTCCTGGATCATAAGAAACAAATAATTCTAAGATCCAAATAATTCTGCCCATTGGTAATAACAAATCCTGGATCATAAGATCCAAATAATTCTGCTCATTGGCAATAACAAATCCTGGAACATTAGTTCCAAATAATTCTGCCCATTGGCAATAACAAATTCTGAAACATTAGTTCCAACAAATCCTTGTCATAAGACAAATCAAATCATTGGATCTTTATCCAATTCCAATCCTGGATCATAAGATCCAAACTAATCCTGGATATTTTAAATATCCAAACAAATCTTGAATACCGAAGTATTCAAACAAATCCTGCTTTTAGAGCCATATTCATATTTATATATGAAACAAATCATAAGTACACTCACCTTGACAGTTTAACTGGTTTTTCCCTTGCCTTTATTCGGTATTTGTTCAATCAGCTCTTCTTCCCTTCCTATAATTCTTACAATATTAGTATACACAAAAGAATATCAACAATCCAAAGAATGATTTAAACATAATTCAATCCATAATCATCACATGATTCCATTCAAATCATTTATTCTTAGTAATTCAATCCTTGCCTTATTAGTATTCCAATACGAAACACGGTACGTCATTTCAAGTCTCCTAGAGTAAGATATGCCCATTTCTTTACCACATAGCAAATTTGCCCTATAGGCTCTTTTATCGTTCATTCAACTTCCAGAAATTTCCATAATTTTTCTACATCATAAATTTATATGATATTTCACACAACATCAGTAAACATATTGAACAATAAAAGATTAAAATTTCATAATTTTCAGATTTCATTTGCTATGTCAAGCAAAAACATCAAACACATGGCGGGCATACATTCACCCTTAGGGCAGATTTCATACCCTAACTTCAAACTCTCACCAAAGACTCATTTATTGGTATTTTCACATAATTTTTGGATATGTCATACATATATGATTCCAGGTTAATCTCCAATTGGAATCAGTCAATTCTAGTAAGTTTAGAGAAACATATGGAAGTTTGAATAAACAAGGTTCCTAAACAAAATAATCTCAAGGGTTTACACATTCAAGTTTGCTTAAACTTGCATCTATCCATAAGTACATATCAAGACATGGAATTTCAGTAAACAAATGATTATTTCAATCATTTAAATAAGTAATACAAAAAAATAAACAAGATTTATGGATGGAAATACCTTAGGGGCTTTTACGTAATTTTTCTATGAATTTTTCTTCAATTTCTCCTCACACTTTCTTCCTAAACTTCAAAACTCTCTTTCTTTAAGCTTCAAATCTCTCATGGCTGAATTTAGATGAATAAGGAGGTAATTATAAGGGTTTGAAGTCGGCCAAAGCCACCACCCTTCCCAACCAATCAAAATATAACATGTGGCATTATATAAAACAAAATATCATTTAAAGCTAAATGACTACTTTACCCCCTGTTCGTAAAAAGACAATATCTTCCCACTCGGATGTCCGCTCGATGAACCGTTTGTTTTGTTATAAACCTAAATCATATATATACAAATATCTAGTTTACACCTCAAGTTCATTATTATGTCATAAAGGTCAAAACTAGCCT
The DNA here is from genome assembly GCA_949130495.1 of Sambucus nigra. NCBI lineage: Eukaryota > Viridiplantae > Streptophyta > Magnoliopsida > Dipsacales > Adoxaceae > Sambucus > Sambucus nigra. The sequence continues at coordinate 298,251,910 of OX422211.1, read as the reverse complement.
CCAACTGGAACATTCCTACCAAAATTTTAAAATTTCACATTTGTTCGATATTTCAAGATTTATGAAGGTAGGATTAAACTAAACATAATTACTTACATTATATATATACTAATAACATATTATTCATATCACATAAGCTAATCATGATTTAAACATGATTTATCATAATTATATTCGGGTTGTCACAATTCTCCCCCCGTAAGGAAATTTCGTCCCTGAAATTGACATACCTTGGTTGTCCGAATCAAACAAATAGGGATAAATAATCTTCAGGGTATCCTCTCTCTCCCATATAGCCTCTTCCATGGAATTCCTCCTCCACACAACTTTCACAAGTGGAATTACTTTTGATCTCAATATTTGTTCCTTCCTATCCACGATAGCAAGTGGTTCTTCCAGATAACTCAAGACTTCCTTTAACTCAATAGGCTGTTCCACCAACACATGTGAAGGATCCGCTACATACTTTATTAGCATAGAAACATGGAAAAAATCATGTAACCGAGATAACTCTGGTGGTAATGCTAACTTGCAGGCAACCATCTCGACTTTCTCAAGGATTTCATAAGGTCCGATGTAGAGTGGACTTTATTTCCCTTTCTTTCCAAACCTCATAACTCCTTTCCATGGAGATATTCGAAGAAACACATAATCCCCTTTCTGTAATTCCAAATCTTTTTGTCGTCTATCTGCATAACTTTTCTGTCTACTTTGAGCTATTCTCATTCTATCTTGAATAATCTTCACTTTTTCAGTGGTGACTTCAATCAATTCTGGACCCTCTATCTTCCTTTCACCAACTTCACACCAACATATTGGTGTACGACATCGTCTACTGTACAATGCTTCATATGGAGCCATACCAATAGTAGACTGAAAACTATTGTTATATGAAAATTCTATCAAAGGCAAATATTCATCACAATTACCTTTGAAATTAAGCACACAAGCTCTAAGCATATCTTCCAAAATCTTTATTGTCCTTTCAGACTGCCCATCTGTCTAAGGATGAAAAGCCGTACTAAACTTCAAGTTAGTACCCATATCACACTGCAAGCTATCCCAAAATTTGGATGTAAAAGTAAGGTCTCTATCTGAAACAATGGATACCGGTGCTCCATGCAATCGAATAATTTCATTAACATACAATCTATCATACCTATCAACTGTATACATAGTCTTGACTGCTGGAAAATGAACGAACTTCGTCAATCTATCCACCACTACCTAAATCGAATCCGACCCCTTCTGAGATCGAGGAATCCCAACCACAAAATCCATCGTTACATGATCCCATTTCCATTCCGGTATTGGCAATGGCTCAAGCAGACTAGTAGGCTTCTGATGCTCCACTTTCACTTGCTGACATATAAGGCACCTAGCAATAAAATCAGCTATTTACTTTTCCATATTATTCCACCAATAATGCTCCTTTAAATCCCCGTACATTTTTGTACTACCAGGATGCATAGTATAAATGGAATTATGAACCTCATCTAAAATTTCCTCTTTCAATCCACACACATTAGGCACGCATAATCGTTGCTTATACAATAAAGTGACATCATTCACAATACAAAAATCTTCAGACTTACCATCTCGGACATCTTGTCGTTTCTTCTCAAGAAAAGGATCTTGACTTTGCAAATCACGAATACGGGTAGCTAACAAAGGCCTCACACTTACATGAGCAAAGAACCTGTCCCCACCGGCTAGCTTCAATTCTACTCCCATCAATCTCAACTCCATGACATGGGAAACTCTAGCACACTGAATACAATATAACCTGCCCGAAGCCTTTCTACTCAAAGCATCTGCAACTACATTTGCCTTCCCTGGGTGGTAGTGAATTGTATAATCATAGTCTTTAATTAACTCCATCCATCGCCTCTGCCTCAAATTCAACTCCTTTTGAGTAAATAAATACTTAAGGCTTTGATGGTCAGTAAAAATTTCATATACCTCACCATATAGATAATGACGCCATAATTTCAAAGAAAACACAATAGCAGCAAGTTCCAAATCATGTGTAGGATAATTACGTTCATGTGTACGCAACTACCTAGAAGCATAAGCAATAACTTTATCGTGCTGCATAAAAACACAACCCAACCCCTAATGTGAAGCATCGGTATAAATAACAAAACCATCTCCACTGTGTGGAATAGTAAGAGTAGGTGCAGTTACCAATCTCTTCTTCAATTCTTCAAAACCATTTTCACAATCATAATTCCATTCAAACTTAATATCGTTTCGGGTCAATTTTGTCATTGGTAAGGCAATCGAAGAAAATCCCTTAATAAACCTTCTATAATACCCAGCTAAACCCAAAAAACTTCTCACCTCAGTGACATTATTGGCCTCTCCCATTTTACAATAGCTTCCACCTTCTTGGGATCAAAACATATACCATCTCCAGAAATAACATGGCCTAAAAATACAACTTTTGAAAGCCAAAATTCACATTTGCTAAACTTATCATACAATTGCTTATCTTTCAACACATTCAAAATGGTTCGGAGATGCTTTTCATGTTCAACCATATCACGTGAATAAATAAGAATATCATCAATAAAAACTATCACAAATGAATCAACGAAAGGATGCACTACCCGGTTCATAAGATCCATAAATACAGCTGGAGCATTAGTCACCCCAAAAGGCATCACCAGAAATTCAAAATGACTATACCGAGTACGAAAAATAGTTGTAGAAATATCACTCCCCTTCACCCTCAACTGATGATAACCTGATGGCAAGTCTATCTTTGAAAACACTTTAGCACCCTGCAACTGATCAAACAAATCATCTACACGAGGTAAAGGATATTTGTTCTTAATTGTAGCTTTATTCAGTTGCCTATAGTCAACACACAAACGCATAGTGCCATCTTTCTTTTTCACAAATAAAACTGGTGCACCCCGTGGAGATACACTTGGCTGTATGAACCCTCTATCAAGTAAATCTTGTAACTGAATCTTGAGTTCTTTTAATTCAACCGGTGACATTCTATACGGTGCCCTAGAAATAGGGGTTGTTCCCGGTGATAATTCAATATTAAATTCAACTTCTCTCTCTGGCGATAATCCAGGCAATTCGTTAGGAAACACTTCTGGAAAATGTCGTACAATAGGAACATCAACTAATTGTAAACCCCCCTTTGCAGTGTTAAGAACATATACAATAAAACCCTCACAACCCTTACTCAATAATTTCCTTGACTGAATAGTAGAAATAATGCAACTAGGAACAATTTTCCTTTCCCCCACAAATTTAAATTCAGACTCACCAGGTAATTTAAAAATAACTTCCTTCGGAAACAATCCATGGATGCATGATATTTGGATAACCAATCCATTCCCAAAATTATGTCAAAATCAGAGATACCCAATGGAAGTAAGTCTATAATTGTATCTCTAACCCCCACAGTCAAAACACAATCACGAAAAACATATTCAACTACAATCATATCCCCCATAGGCATGGAAATACCCAACCCCACCTCTAAATGACTACATGGTCTATTCAGATATATGGAAAATGCATATGACACAAAAGAATGTGTGGAACCAGGATTAATCAGAACATAAGCACTTCTATTAGTAACAGAAAGTGTACCTGTCACCACATCTGGAGTAATCTGAGCTTCTTTCATCGTAAAAACTCGTCCACCTGGCCTGGAACTACTAGCTTGTCCTCTGCCCATACTTTTCATTGCACTGCCTGGAGATAGCATTTTGCTTGCTACTTCACTGTGTGCTGCTGGAGTCTGTGCCAATTGCGTACAATTCTTCTTAATATTCCCCACTTGATGACAATGGTAGCATTCCAATCCCTTAAGCTTAGGACACTCAGATTTATAATGCCCTTCCTCTTTACAAAAGAAACATGTAACACCTCCGATTGGGGCCTCACATCTCCCTGACTTTCTGGCTGAACCAAAAGATCCTCCACCCCTGGTATCTCTGCCCAATCTCCCCTGACCTCTACCACTATCTCCACCACCTCTTTGAAATTTATGAGGTTCCATCTTAACACTTCCACCCTCACCTCCCTTAGAGTGAGATGCTTCGAATCTACTCTTCTTAAAACTCTCTCTACTCGCCACCCCTTGGTTCATTTGCCTTTTTGCTATCATGGCTTTGTTTACCAGAGAAGCATAATCTTCTAACTCATAAGTGGCCACTCTATTTTGAATAGGCCAAATCAGTCCATCTTGAAACTTACTATATTTATCTTCTTCATCCTGCACATACATAGTAGTAAATCTAGACAAAGCAGTAAATTTAGCATCATACTCCCTTACAGAGTTTTTCCCTTGGGTTAAGTTTATAAACTCCCTCAGCTTCTCCCTCCTATAAACCTTAGGGAAATACTTAGCATATAAAGGTTTAATAAATTCAGCCTAAGTAATAACATTAGTGCCTTTCATCATGGGCACCAAATGGTTGCTGGCTTCCCACCAATATTTCGCCTCTCCTTTGAGCTTAAACATTGCTAGATTCACTTTCTGGTTATCTGGAACCTTCATAACTGCAAAGATAGTTTCTAGATCTTTGACCCACATCTCAGCTTCTGTAGGTTCAACTAACCCTGAATATTCTAGAGGATTCAACTTTAAAAACTTCTCATGCATGGAATCTTTCATTTCCTTCCTTGCCTCTTTCTCAACCCTGGCCACAGTCTTTGATTCTGGATATCTAGCCTGTTGTTCTGCCATTTGCACCATATTTCTTTCTTGTTTTTCTACCATCCTCATCATTGCTTGTGCCATTATTTGCATCTCTGTAGGGTGTTCTTGCTCTCTAGCCCTTCCAGCAACACTTTGCTCTACTTCAGTATTCTCTGTACGAGAAGCCACTCCCTCTTCTCTATGTTGTCCATTCCCAGGTTCCATCTGGAATTATCTGTAATACAACAAAGTTCTAACAACAAATATAAACAGTTTATAATACTAAACTATTGGTTAGTATATAAACAATTCATAAATATAAAATCAACTTAATACTGCCATCTAATCGTCACACACGTCCAGAATTAATAACCACGCTCTGATACTACTAATTGTCACACCCCAAACCCAATATCCATACTAATCATTTGTTATTGGAATAATTGGATCATAATCTTTAGCCCATTAGAAAATATACTTCATTTATTAATATTTTTCTACACACTGTGTATAATGAACATAATATTATTATTATACCATAATGAAATCAATATCAGAGTCATAATTAACCGGACATATAATACTATGATTAATTATGATAAAATTTCACAATCATTAACTCAATCCATACTAACGCAATATATACAATGTGTGAGTATATTAAAATCTACAGTGTGACAATGATAAAATCCCCATATTTAAACCCCGGCTCTTTCCAATGGTGCAACTCTCAAAGTTATCGGTCATATGGTATTCTAGCTGGCAACATACAAACCTGAAATTGTTAAAATATAAACCGTAAGCATTAAGCTTAGTGAGGTACTCCGTACCTATAATGAAATAACATTCTATATCGAATATGTGGATATAAAATCGAACAATCCTGCCCATTGGCAATAACAATTCCTGGATCATAAGATCCAAATAATTCTGCCCATTGACAATAACAAATCCTGGATCATAAGATCCAAATAATTCTGCCCATTGACAATAACAAATCCTGGATCATAAGATCCAAATAATTCTGCCCATTGGCAATAACAAATCCTGGAACATTAGTTCCAAATAATTCTACCCATTGGCAATAACAAATCCTGGAACATAAGTTCCAATAAATCCTTGTCATAAGATAAATCAAATCATTGGATCTTTGTCAAATTCCAATCCTAGATCATAAGATCCAAACAAATCCTGGATATTTTAAATATCCAAACAAATCCTGCTCTTAGATCTATATTCATATTTATATATGAAACAAATCATAAGTACACTCACCTCGACGGTTTAACTGGCTTTTCCCTTGCCTTTATCCGGTATTTGTTCAATCAACTCTTCTTTCCTTCCTATAATTCTTACAATATTAGTATCATCATAAGAATATCAACAATCCCAATAATGATTTAAACATAATTCAATCCATAAGCATCACATGATTCCATTAAAATCGTTTATTCTTAGTAATTCAATCATTGTCTTATTATTATTCTAATAAAAAAGACAATACATCATTTCAAGTCACCTAGAGTAAGATATGCCCATTTCTTTACCACATAGCAAATTTTCCCTATAGGCTCTTTTATCGTTCATTCACTTTCCAGGAATTTCCATAATTTTTCTACATCATAAATTTATATGATATTTCACCCAACATCAGTAAACATATTGAACAATACAAGATTAAAATTTCATAATTTTCAGAGTTCATTTGCTATGTCAAGCAAAACATCAAACACATGGCGGGCATACTTTCATCCTTAGGGAAGATTTCATACCCTAACTTCAAACTCTCACCAAAGACTAATTTATTTGTATTTTCATATAATTTTCGGACATGTCATACATATATGATTACAGGTTAATCTCCAATTGGAATCAATCAATTCCAGTAAGTATAGCGAAATATATGGAAGTTTGAATAAACAAGGTTCCTAAACAAAATAATCTCAAGGGTTTACACATTCAAGTTTGCTTAAACTTGCATCTATCCATAAGTACATATCAAGACATGGAATTTCAGTAAACAAATGATTATTTTAATCATTTAAATAAGTAATACAAAAAAATAAACAAGATTTATGGATGGAAATACCTTAGGGGCTTTTACGTAATTTTTCTATGAATTTTTCTTCAATTTCTCCTCACACTTTCTTCTTAAACTTCAAAACTCTCTTTCTTTAAGTTTCAAATCTCTCATGGCTGAATTTAGATGAATAAGGAGGTAATTCTAAGAGTTTTAAGTCGGCCAAATCCTCCACCCTTCCCAACCAATCAAAACATAACACGTGGCATTATATAAAACAAAATATCATTTAAGGCTAAATGACTACTTTACCCCCTGTTCGTAAAAAGACAATATCTTCCCACTCGGATGTCCGTTCGATGAAATGTTTGTTTTGTTATAAACCTAACTCATATATATATACAAATATCTAGTTTACACCTAAAATTCATTGTTATGTCATAAAGGTCAAAACTAGCTTCCAATAGGAGCATTCCTACCGAAAACTTTAAAATTTCACATTTGTAACTAATTCGATATTTCAAGCTTTATGAAGTTAGGATTAAACTAAACATAATTACTTACATTATATATATACTAATAACATATTATTCACATCATATAAGCTAATCATGATTTAAACATAATTTATCATAATTATATTCGGGTTGTCATAATTTCATTCCATATCCATGTGACTATTTGATAGTGTTATGAGACAATATGTCATGTCATCCATGTGCTTTACAATGTTTGGAGTTATTGAGATGTTATTAGTTGATACTTCATACATGTTTGACTCATTATTTCCTTTATTGTACACATGCATGAATTTGTTTGATTATTATACTTGTCTATCACATGTTGGTCGAGTGTTTTCATCTCAATCCTGTCCTTAAAATGAACCATGTGCAATAATGCGAGAGTAATAAAAGTAATGCATGTAAAAACTATTGCCCGTGAGAAATTTGTTTAAATTTGAAAAAATGATAAGTGACAGGGGAAAGGGCTTCGAGTGAATAACAATCTCGTCGTGAAAGCCACCGTTTGAAAAGAACCCCCACAAAAAATTAAGGCTATAAAAGTATGAAATATGACAAAATTTGGGCCAATAGGTTTTCTCTAAGTTGGGAATTTAGAACCTCATTAGAAAAATAAAAAGATTATTATTTATGAGGGAGTTTTGGTTGGATATGCATCAATGGGTTTGCACATCCTTTGAAAAGTTCTCGAAACAGCACTAAATAGTTTTGGACGTTATTGGTGTGAAAATCACTTAGCCATTGATTTGATTTAGTCAATATCATCTAAATTCCATAATTTTACACCTAAGGATGTTTTTGACGTTCATTCGATAGGATTACACACATGCATCGTGCACATATGCTTGATTGTGTTTTATTACCTATTGAATATGTTCACACTCATTCATTCCGTTCCCATGACTTGGTTGTTTTAGTGTAAATTCATGGTGTATTTTTGTTTTTGTTTTGTAGAAAAAAATTGAAAAATCAAAAATAGTTTGTGGAATACGTTTGAGTATCTATTTATGATCATAGTTTGATTGCCTTATTTATCGTGACAACTCCATGCTTGATTTGGTTATTCGTTTCCTTGTCTATTTCGATCAAATAAAAAGGGGGAGAACAAATTATGGGGGAGTTTTTGCATCTTGGGGGAGATTTGATTATGATAATTGATGTATTTTTATATAATTTCAAACTCGATGCTTCATGAGATTTTTGCTTTGTCTCATGTGTGTAGGTACAACAATTGAAGATCATATGTTGCACACCCTGATGAGAAAAGCTCAAAGATTTGAAGATTAAAAGTTAAAGATGTTTAGAAGCAAAGTTTGAAGGCTTAGCATTTTATCTTTCACCTTTGGGTTCATGGGAGTGTAGATTTGTATAGGTCACATTTGAGTTGATAATTCGGATATTTTTATTTTGTACCGACATGGACATAGGGGAGATTTGTGAGGATATTATTTTTATAAATGTCCTTCACAATTGAGTATGTCGTATACCGCTACAACCGTCGAAGAATTATTCAAGATCAAATATGCATTAAGACGGATCCGAATATCAAGACTCTTCAACATTCAAGCCTCCGCAAGGTTAATTTCAGTGAGAAAGTATTTAAGTCCCTTTAAGGTTCATTTAAAATGGTGGGATAATTTTTAAAATAGGTTTGAAATTTTTCTAAAATATTTATTAAGTGTTGAGGTGTTGTTTTTCGTCAAAATGAATTTTCCAGGATTAAAAGATGAATTTTTGAAATAAAAAATTAAATTTAGCATAATTTAATATAATGTTAATGACGTGAACAAATTTGTGGTAGTAATCAAATTTAGATAGAACGCAAAGAAGAACTTCAATTTATAGGATCAAAAGCCTTGGCAATGTCCACTTTAAGCCCCAAATCATCCCCCCCCCCAAAAAAAAAAATTAATCTACATTAGATTAAAACCTTTAGACACCACTCTAATGCAATCCGTAATACTTCTCCCCTCAATAAAATAATTTTTTAGGGGAGATAATTTTAGGGACAATAGGATTGATTCTCTCAGTGATAATCTTAGGAATAACTTTGAAAATTAAGTTGGCCAAAGCAATGGGCCTATATTGAGTGATTTTATAAGCATCAATCTCCTTAGGAATGATATTAATCATATTAGAATTAAAATTAGAAAGGTCCATCCATTGATAAAAACATACTAAACAACATCCACCACATTCTTTTTGACAATATCCCAACATTGTTGATAAAATACCCCAATAAAGTCATTAGTTCTAGGGTCTCTACTACCCCCCATGCTAAAAATATCATCATGAATCGCCACTTCAACAGGAACTTAGTTATCATATCATTATCAAAATTAGATACCAAATGGGGAATGTTTATACAAATAATCTCATTGGCTTCATCTCTATCACAATTTTCTCATTGTAAAGATCATAATAGTATTTGAGGACACGGTCTACCAATTGATTAGGATCGTTAATGTTAGATTCTACATCCATGAGAGGATGAATACACGATTTATCTCTCTTGTATCTTGCATAATTATGGAAGAAGGCAGTACATGTATCTCCATTAGTGTGCTATCTCATATTAGCCTTCTCTTTCCAAAACATATTATACCTATGAATAACATTTTTATCTACTTCTTAGCATTTACTTTAAGGTTTAATTTACAATCATTGATGTCTTCATCTTTAATCTAGGTTTGAATATCTCTAAGTTTATCTCTAGTCTCCTGAATATTATTATGCACATGAACAAAAGTGTTTGTGTTCAACTCCTTGAACTTTATCTTGATTTCTTTAAGTTTACAATCCAGCTTGAGCATTGTGCACCCCGCCATCTTAACAGACTCCCAAGCATTAAAAAAACACATTATTAAAATCAGAGTGATTAATCCACATAGCCTTGAATCTAAATAGAGAATGGTCCATAGAAGGCTTAATACTATTGAAACAAGAGCATAACGATCAAATATAGATCTAGGAAGAACTTAAAAACAACAATTAGACCAGGTATCAAACCAACTTTGAGAGAACATAACTTTATCTAATATTTCTTCAACATTAGTGGAAATATAGTTTCCTCTATCCCAGGTGAATAAAGACCCATGAATAATAGGGTGAATCAGTTGACAAGTATCAACGAAGTCTTAAAATTTATCACATAACATTCTAGATGGAAGATTTCCTCCTTTCATCTCATGAGGCCCAAGAATACAATTAAAATACCCAATAATTATAGTAGGCCCAATTGAATCGACCATGTCTTTGGTAATATCAATCCACAGAGATCTTATGCCAACAATAGTTGTCTTGGCAGAGACAAATATATATTGGTAAAAGACACCATCAAACTAGCGAGAGATTGTAATATGTTAATCACACCTAGAAACAATAGGAATGTGGATAATATTAGTAGCACCTCATAAGAAGCTTTTTAGGTATATGGTCGTTGTCTTCAAAAGCCACTCTCAAAATTCTCTTGAGTACCTACAAAACTTGTCTAAAAATAACTCGTATTTCGGTAAGTACGGGTGTCAATCCAACTTTCAAGGTGAAACAATTTATGTGAAAACGTGCAATTCAATTTTTTTTATTAAAATATTTTTTTTATCTTTTATTTTTTTTAAAAAAATTTCAAGGGATAAAATTACTACTAAATGCTAAAACTATGAAATGACTAAATAATGGGGAAAAAAATCTGTAACCGAGTGTGAAATACGTGAGAAGGTCAAGAGATGGGATTACACTGCATTTTTAATTATTTTAATTTCTCAATTTATTAATATGAAATATTTCGAGAGAATATTAAGTCGATAATCTAACTCTCGTTAAAATTATAAATTTAATAAAATCTTTTTAAGAAAATTAATTTAAAATTGTCAAACAATGAAAAATTAGGAATTATATTGTTTTCAGAAAATTACCTGCTAGGATCAATTTAACGAAAACAATATCAATCCTCGAATTTCAATATCGAATTAATATTCAAATCTCGGAAAAACCTATCTCTTGTTCGATTCCTCAATTCAAACAGTAATTTGTTCATAAATTTACTAACTCTCATTACATAAATTAATTGGTGACAGTTAAAAATAAATTTTCCTAGAATTATAGCATTAATTGAATTGATTAATTAAACTAACATCATGTGCAGTGCATCCCACCTCTTGAACGGGGTGTTTAGCCAAATATTCTCATATTAGCATATACAACAATAAATAATAAGTCAAGAAGAAAATAAATTGAAAAGATAATGTAGAAATACAATACGCAATTTTTTTTCACAAATTTGTCTTGAGATGCGCCTTGACATGAACTTCTTCACAATTTTCAGCACTTGATTACAAAAAGATGACAAAAAACTAAACCTAAAAATTATTCTAAGCTAAACATATTTTTTTTGTATTTTTCTGAATTTTTTTTCATGTACCTACTATGTACATAATATACCCCCGATTTCTCTCTCTCTCTCTCTCTACGTCTCTCCTTTTTTTTTTTTTTTTGTATATGAGAGTTTTCTTTTTTTATAACCCACGTAATTGCTTTGTTGAGAAGAGATATTGGTGGGATTTCATATGGATTGGCTAAGTCAAATGATTTTTGGATAGGCTTTGGTTTGTTCCTATTTTTTTGGCTTGGAAGGTAAAAATCGGATAAGACTTGGAGAAATGGATTTGGGTCTTGGAAGATGGATTGGGAATCGGGTCGAAATGGGTCGAGGGTTCGGTTGTAATGGCGGTTATAGCAGCAGGTGGGGGCTGGCTCGATCCGAGTTCAGATTTGGTTGGAAGATGGTTACGGGTTGTGGAGTATTCGGGTATATGGGTGTTATCGTCGGCGGCAGTTCGCAGGTCCAGCCGGAGATGTTTTCGATTTGGGTTTCAAAGGAGCGCTGCCACGGGTTCGTTCATGCCCGGTTTGGAGGTAAGCGGGATGAGACAAGGTCTGACCCGGGTTGACCGGGGAGGTTGGGAACATAATGGAGTCCGGTTCTCGATTTTTGGGTTGCTGGGTCACGGGTTCGGGGCAGCTCCGGTTGGGTTCCAGGTTGGATGGTTTATGGGGTATGGGTTTTGTTGGATGGTGGAGGAGTGAGATGGTATGAGGTTGAAGGTGTTTGGTTATGGTGGTTTTAAGAGAGAGAATTGCGGGTGTTGATTTATGGAAGAGGATGAATAGTAAGGTGGGGTGTTTTGTGTGTGGGTGGGTGTATGGAGTTTAGTGTGAGGGTGAGGGGGTATTTGGGTGCATGTGAGATGTAGGCTAGTTGGGTGTGAGTGAGTGATGAGTTTGTGTGTGGTTGAGTGTATGTTAGTGTGGTGTGTGTATGTTTAAGTTTGGGGTTATTTAGTGTGTGTTTAATTTGTATCCCTAAAAAAAGACGACACTAAAAAAATTAAACTAGAACTAAAATAAAAAATAAAAATCTAGAAATATAACTCTAATTTATTACTAAGAGACTCAAAAATAAAAAGAAATAATAATATAAATAAAACTCTACAAAAACTAAAAAAAACTAAAAATCCTAACTAAATAAATTAAAACAAAAAACTAAAGAAAATAAAATAAATTCCTAAAAACTAATCCTAAGAAAAATAATAAAATAAAATAAAGATTAAAAAACTAATCAAAATCAAAATCAAAATAAAGAAATATAAGAAAAGAAAATAAATCCTAGAAATAAAAATGACTCAACTAAAAAAAATCTAAAAAATAATAAAGGTACAAACTCAACACACATTGGGCTCGGGGTATGGACTGGGCTCGGTCGGGGCTAGGTTAAGGTTACGGGATTAGTTCGAGGCATCGGAATATATCTCAGCACGCTCAAATAGGACTCCAGACTTCGCGGTCTCGTTTGATTTCTTCGTTGCACTGTTTTAACCGCTTATGTGTCACAATAGTACTGATTTAGTATTATTTGTACCGCAACTGCGTATTGACCTAAGAAATAAATAAATACGAACACAAGGTCATTTTTATTTAAAATGAGTGACTAAAATGCATCTATTCTGAATACAAAATAGACACTTTTGGATGCTTATCACACCACCTCCAAACAGAACATTGCTAGTCCTCGAGCAAAAATTAGAGAGAAACCATAAATAAGTGACCAAAAGTGTGCCACTTTCGCAGGCACTGGCGATTGCACTTAGCATGTGCAACAAGTCGTTAAACCTATAGGTTGCCCTACAGGACAAGTGGTGTCTCGTAAGGGTTTGCAGTGAATATACCCACAAAATTCAAAACTTATTTAAATGCATTTTCTGATTTGACAATGAAAAGCTATACAACTCAACTTAAAGGACGTAAAGGAATACCGTATTCAACTATCAAAAGGACATATATAAAATTAATTAATATCGAAAAGAGTAATCCTTCCGAAAACTTAACATGTGTGTGTGCAAAATAATTTTAAGTATCATTAGATTAATTCTTAGATCGCCTTTATAGAATGAAAGCTTTGACTTCAATTCCCACTCGGTATATCTCTCTGAATCGAACTCTCTGAGAATTGGGTAAGTGTATATCTCTAGTGTGTGAGGAGGCGAGTAAATGTAAATAAGTTCAAACGTCTCGCACACTTTATAAAAAAAGACGGATACATGAAAAAAATCTGATCTCATGAAGGAATGTATGACACCCCGCCTAATAAAACACTAGGCAATCACTCCTCTACCAAATTAAAATAGGAGTCGCACATGGTTCATTATTAACATCACTGTCGAAAACCATATTAATTACTAATAACCTATTAGGCTGGCATCAAAATTTTATCTAATTAATCTTTTTAACTAAACTATTATATATAAAGCATCCACAATAGTTATTAATAGAACTGAATGAAATAAAATAACCGAACACTCGGTTTAACATAAAACAACCAAAATGAATGGCCGCACTAAAAGGCGGTAAAAGAATAAATAAATACAGTTGGGTTATTAGCCGAATGTTTAAACAGTACCTTCTATCTAGATTACAAGGATAGAAGCATCTACAGTAAACCTGCATGCATCCACAGCTGCTGCAGCAGACGTTTGACTCAAAGGAAGCATCATCTAGACGTCCCTGTGTCTGGACACCTATATATATATATATATATATATATATATATATATATATATATATATATAGAGAGAGAGAGAGAGAGAGAGAGAGAGAGAGAGAGAGAAACAGGGGGAAAATAGATAAACGGGTCAGAGCCCGAGTTGTGAAAATATTTTGCAAGTGCATAAATGCTTTATTTATGAAAATATGATTTATCCCATATTTAAATTGGTATCTCACTCCCTTGAGATACCCCTCACCCCTTTTCTAATAGTGCACTCCTATGGCATATCAATTAAACAATCTAGTTAAGATACGCTACCTAACTAATCCTTTTCACCGAAACTCTAAAAATCCTAATTAACCTGAGTACTAAGGGCTAAACTTCTCTCCATTCCCAACAATGCTCTAAATTCATGCGTGGGGCGTCTAGCGAAGCGAAATCCAAACAAGGAACCCCCCCGATACACTACTACTTGGTAATGTTGTTCGTCGAGATCCATTGAGGCCTTAGCACACAACGTATATATATAACTCATATATATGTGTAAATTTATAAACATTGAGTTCTAACTAGAACCTATACTTCATATAAATCCGAAAATATATACATATACCAGAAAGGAATAACTCTTATCATTCTTTCCAATTTTTATATACAATTTACTATATATGATTATTCACCTTCATATATAAACAATATACTATACACAACCAGTATATAATTATACATATTCCATGCATAATAACCATCCCATCGAGCTATAACTCGAGGATGCAGGCTCATAGTGCCGATCCCAAATCCGGGTTTACTGACTGTACCACGGTACCAAACCAGACTAACTCAATTGTCATGATAAAATATACACAACGGTGGAGGTGGTCATGTTCCCTCTGCAAGTGGAGTACACACATCGCACTCGAACGCGAGACGAGATGAACTGGGGATATACTCTCCCTGTTCCTCAAGCCAGGGGATTCACCCACATTGCGCAACCTCCCTGGATCGCACTAGAGAAAATATATAATCTGGCTATTCCAACCCTACGCCAAAGGAAAGCCCGTGGAATCAGCCTCTAAAATACACATAGACCAATCACACACAGATATATACGTATTCGTATCATATATTATATATACCGTATTCACATCGTATATATATATATATATATATATATATATATATATATATTTTCTCATTCCTCGAATGTATATCTGGCTACTTGCCAATCTCATAATAATATTTAAGTATTCACCTACTTAAATACTAATCCCATAAACATTCTCTTACACAATTATACCTCGCACCTTGATCAGTTTTCGGGATTTACACACTCTCTGAATATCCCAACTTCCATCCTAGTCAACTCATAGGATTTACTCAATGGTAGTTGGCATATAATTACATTTTCTACACACATAATTTTCTACATATAATCGCACGCTGAAATATTTCCTTGGGTGTTACTCTCCCAACCCCCTGAATAAATAAGTCCAGGATTTTACTTAATTAACTCAAAGTATACATCTCACTCCAATATTAATTTAGAAGTCCCCAATCTATTTTTGGGAACCCCCCAATTGTCTAATTCCTCAATTCATTTATTTTCGTCCAAACCATTCCTTTTGCGACACACATTTTTACACTCTCCCAATCCCAATTGTAACTCCCTCAATTGATTAGGAATACATTCCCCCTAAGTGAATATTTATTTTCCCGAATAAATAAGCTAAAAACCATAAATGTGGGAATTTATCCCAATTAACTTAACTAAGCCGAAATTGCCAAAATAACTATTTGATCGATCGATCGACCCTTGGTCATCGATCGATCGACCAAACAGGGAAGCTTCTTCTTTGCCCCTGTTTCGGCTTTTAACAAGCCTCCAAGATTTTTACTCCTTCTTCCAACATTATTTAACCACAACCAACTAATTATACACAAGGTAAATAGGTTCTAAACATCCTAGAACCAAGAATTTACAACTAAATTCAATTAATTCCTAAGTTCCTTAAATCGATTATTGTTCAGGGTTTACTTGTTAATCTCCCGAAAACCCATTTTGATTCACGAAAACCCAACCCAAAATCTTTAGGGTTTGTTATTACCAATTATGATATGAGATTTATGCTCAAAATAAATACAACAAGTAAACACTTGCCTCGTGGATAAAATCTGACGACCTCTAGTCGAATCCTGCGGAGGTTGGCCAAAAATCTCCTTTTCTCTATTCTTTTATCTATTCTCTTCTCTTCTCTTCTCTCTCTTTCTTTCTTTTCTCACACCCTCTCTTTCCTTATATAGGGGAGAATAAGGGTTTATCCCCTTAAAACCAAAAATGACTCGTTTACTCAATTTTGAGTCCCTATTTTTCTAAAAGTTCCCGGAACCTAAACACTACCCCCGGACACTTTATTCTGACTAGGGGTGTAAGCGGTACGGTTTGGTAGGTAAATAGTAGATACCAAAACAAAATTCTAGATGGTAAAACCAAATCGTACCAGTTTACCACCCGGTACACCAAAATCAATACCAAAACCAAACCAGCCGGTATTTCGATTTTTTTGATAATTTTGGTTTTTTCTGGTTTCATTAAATTGTATTTTTTTCTGGTTTCTTCTGATTTTTTCTGGTTTCAGTAAATTCTTGGGTTTTCTGGTTTCTATTCTCGATTTTTTTTTTGTTTCGATAAACAACACTAAAATCCCCAAAAGGCCAAAAACAAAATCAACCAACTTTTTTAAATATTAAAACCAAACACCAAACTAACTTTTTTCTAGTTTTCGTAAATTCGGTACGGTAATTTTGGTAAATTCAGTACGGTACGGTAATTTCGGTACAGTTTTTTCTGGTGTCGGTAAATTCGGTACGGTAATTTTGGTAAATCGATTTTTTAAATATTAAAACAAAAACCAACCAACTTTTTTGCGGTAATTTCGGTTTCGGTAAGACCGGTTTCTAGTATTTTAATATATGAAACCAAAACCATTTTTTTTCGGACCAAAACGGTACGGTACGGTAAAAACCCGTCCCGCTTCCACCCCTAATTCTGATTATCTCGACCATTCTAAAAACAACTGTGCACTCGAAATCTCCATCCGAGTCACTTCACTATGATTTACTAATTAAACCCAACGCCTCTCAAACCGGGTTTCCCAATTAAAATATTAATCGTTGTCGCTTTATCCAACTGCGACCTGTAATTAAAATACTCCAACTCATTTACTTATTCTCAAAAGTAAATGAAACACACACCAGAAATAATAAAATGTTCATAAATCCCAAAATTACTATTCATAAAATTTCCCTTAATCTCCAAATTACGCCTACTTATGAAATTTAATTTTCCCCAAAAGTACGGGGTATTACAGAATGCTAACCACTCTATCGAGAATGTCGAGTTATTCACCAAATAATCTTTTCGTTTGCCCAAACACTTTACCAAGGGTGAAAATAGGGTTTATGTAAGGTTTGACGGAAAAATGAAGAAGATGTAGGGTTTTTGAGAAGAGTGTGACACACATTGAATAACTAATGTCTTCATTTTTTGAATTTATGATCGTATGCTTTCTTTTCTTCTTTTCAATTTTTTTTCTTTTCATAACAAAAATGAAGACAATTTACATTGACAATTCCAAACACTCTTTTTCTCAAAAATGATGGTAGTGATAGGAAATGATATATGGATGGTGTCTGGGACATATATGGGTAAGGAAAACATGGGATGATAATAGGTGGAATGAAGGGTAAAAATGGTAAGTGTATGGTAAAATCGGTTCCGTGCTCGGGACAACTACAAGACTCAAGTTTCTTACAACTCGAAAGTAATGTCATTCTCAGTGATTATGCCAAAAGTGAAAAATAATGAGACCATGCAACGACTAAATGTAGGTGAAAAGCTCAAATCTCACGGGTTTAAGTCGCCACTAGTGATCTTTAAGTTTTTCTTGAGAATGTAATTACTTTTCAACTTTTGATCATAAATGTGATAGTGCGAATTGCCGAGTTTAGGAATTCATGGTGCAAGTACGCTTTAAGAGGTATTAATTAATTTAAGGTAAAAAGATTAATTTTAGGGTCGAACACAAGTATTCCGAGATTTTTAAAAGTGGGATGATAGACATTTCATGTAATAAAAATTTAAATTTAACTGCACAAAAGGTTTAAAATCACTTGTTTCTGAAAATTTTCAAAAGAGGTACGATTTTGATAAATTTCCCACCCCAAACAATAGAGAACATCGTCCTCGATGTTTAAAACTATATATAAAAAATTGAGAAGCACACGAGAGGAAAGATATTACCATTATGAACCTGTGACAACCCGAATATAATTATGATAAATCATGTTTAAATCATGATTAGGTTATGTGATATGAATAATATGTTATTAGTATATATATAATGTAAGTAATTATGTTTAGTTTAATCCTACCTTCATAAAACGAGAAATATCGAATTAGTTACAAATGTGAAATTTTAAAGTTTTCAGTAGGAATGTTCCTGTTGGAGGCTAGTTTTGACCTTTATGACATAACAATGAACTTTAGGTACTATATATTTGTAGATATATGAGTTATATTTATAACAAAATAAACGGTTCATTTAATGGACATCCGAGTGGGAAGATATTATCTTTTTACGAACAGGGGGTAAAGTAGTCATTTAGTCTTAAATGATATTTTGTTTTATATAATGCTACATGTTATATTTTGATTGGTTGGGAAGGGTGGTGGATTTGGCCGAATTCAAACCCTTATAATTACCTCCTTATTCATCTAAACTCAACCATGAGAGATTTGAAGCTTAGAGAAAGAGAGTTCTGAAGTTTAGGAAGAAAGTGTGAGGAGAAATTGAAGAAAAATTCATAGAAAAATTACGTAAAAGTCCCTAAGGTATTTCCATCCATAAATATTGTTTCTTTTTTTTGTTTTACTTATTTAAATGATAGAAATAATCATTTATTTACTGAAATTCCATGTCTTGATAGGTACTTATGGATAGATGCAAATTTAAGTAAACTTGAATGTGTAAACCCTTGAGATTGTTTTGTTTAGGAATCTTGTTTATTCAAACTTCCATATATTTCTATATACTTACTAGAATTGATTGATTCCAATTGTAGATTAACCTGGACTCATATATGTATGACATATCCGAAAATCATGTGAAAATACCAAGAAATGAGTCTTTGGTGAGAATTTGAAGTTCGGGTATAAAATCTGCCTTAAGCATGAAAGTATGCCCGCCATGTGTTCGATATTTTGCTTGACATAACAAACGAACCTTAAAAATTATGAAACTTTAATTTTTATTGTTCAATATGTTTACTGATGTTGGGTAAAATATCATAGAAATTTATGATGTATAAAAATTATGAAAATTCCTGGAAAATTGAATGAACGATAAAAGAGCCTATAGGGCAGATTTGTTATGTGGTAAAGAAATGGACATATCTTGCTCTAGGGGACTTGAAATGATGTACCGTCTTTTGTATTGGAATACTAATATGATAAGGATTGAATTACCAAGAATAAATGAATTTATATTTTGTCTATGATTTGGATATGTTAAATATATTAACATGGATTTGGATGGAACTTCACTTGTGATAAATGATTTGAATGCAATCATGTGATGCTTATGGATTGAATTATGTTTAAATCATTCTTTGGATTATTGATATTCTTATGATGATACTAATATTGTAAGAATGATAGGAAGGAAAGAAGATCTGATTGAACAAATACCGGATAAAGGCAAGGGAAAAGCCAGTTAAACTATCAAGGTGAGTGTACTTATGATTTGTTTCATATATAAATATGAATATAGCTCTAAGAGCAGGATTTGTTTGCATACTTCAGTATTCAGGATTTGTTTGGATATTAAAATATCTAGGATTTGTTTGGGTCTCATGATCCAGGATTAGATTGAATACTTCGGTATTCAGGATTTGTTTGGATATTAAAATATCTAGGATTTGTTTGGGTCTTATGATCCAGGATTTGTTATTGCCAATAGGTAGAATTATTTGGATCTTATGATCCAGGATTTGTTATTGCCAATCGGAAGAATTATTTGGATCTTATGATCCATGATTTGTTATTGCCAATGGGCAGGATTGTTCGGATTTTATATCTACATATTCGATATAGAATTGTTATTTCATTGTAGGGAAGGAGTACCTCACTAAGCTTAATGCTTACGGTTTATATTTTAACAATTTCAGGTTTGTATGCTACCAGCTAGAATACCATATAACCGGTAACTTTTAGAGTTTCACCGTTGGAAAGCGGTGGGGTTTAAATATGGGGATTTTATCATTATCACACTGAAGATTTTAATATACTCACACATTGTATATATTGCGTTAGTATGGATTGAGTTGATGATTGTGAAATTTTATCATAATTAATCATAGTATTGTATGTCCGGTTAATTATGATTCTGATATTGATTTCATTATGGTATAATAATAAAAATATGTTCATTATACACAGTGTGTAGAAAAATATTGATAAATGAAGTATATTTTCCAATGGGCTCAAGATTATGATCCAATTATTCCAATAACAAATGATTAGTATGGATATTGGGTTTGGGGTATGACAGTTAGTGGTATCAGAGCGTGGTTATTAATATTGGACGTGTGTGACGGTTAGATGGCAGTATTGAGTTGATTGATATTTATGAATTATTTATGTACTAACCGATAGTTTAGTATTATAAACTATTTATATTGGTTGTTAGAACTTTGTTGTATTACAGATAATTCCAGATGGAACCTGGGAATGGACATCCTAGAGAAGAGGGATCAACTTCTCGTACAAACAATTCTAAAGTCAAGCAAAGTGTTGCTGGAAGGGCTAGAGTGCAGGAGCAACCTACAGAGATGCAAATAATGGCACATGCAATAATGAGGATGGCTGAACAACATGAAAGAAATATGGTGCAAATGGCAGAACAATAGGCTAGATATCTAGAATCAAAGACTGTGGCCAGGATTGAGAAAGAGGCAAGGAAAGAAATGAAAGATTCCATGCATGAGAAGTTTTTGAAGTTGAATCCTCCAGAATATTCAGGGTCAGTTGAACCTACAGAAGCTGAGATGTGGGTCAGAGATCTAGAAACTATCTTTGCAGTTATGAAGGTTCCAGATAACCAGAAAGTGAATCTAGCTGTGTTTAAGCTCAAAGGAAAGGCGAAATATTGGTGGGAAGCCAACAACCATTTGGTTCCCAGGATGGAAGGTACTGATGTTATTACTTGGGCTGAATTTATTAAAGCTTTGTATGTTAAGTATTTCTATAAGGTTTATAGGAGGGAGAAGATGAGGGAGTTTATAAATTTAGTCCAAGGGAACATGTCTGTGAGGTAGTATGATGCTAAATTTACTGCTCTGTCTAGATTTACTACTAAGTATGTGCAGGATGAAGAAGATAAATGTAGTAAGTTTCAAGATGGACTGATTTGGCCTATTCAAAATAGAGTGGCCACTTATGAGTTAGAATATTATGCTTCTCTGGTAAACAAAGCCACGATAGCAGAAAGGCAAATGAACCAAGGGGTGGCGAGTAGAGAGAGTTTTAAGAAGAGTATATTCGAAGAATCTCACTCTAAGGGAGGTGAGGGTGGAAGTGTTAAGATGGAACCTCATAAATTTCAGAGAGGTGGTGGAGATAGGTAGAGTTAAGGGGAGATTGGGCAGAGATACCAGGGGTGGATGATCTTTTGGTTCATCCAGAAATTCAGGGAGAGGTGAGGCCCCAATAGGAGGTGTTACATGTTTCTTTTGTAAAGAGGAAGGGCATTATAAATCTGAGTGTCCTAAGCTTAAGGGATTGGAATGCTACCATTGTCATCAAGTGGGGCATATTAAGAAGAATTGTCCGCAATTGGCGTAGACTCCAGCAGCACATAGTGAAGTAGCAAGCAGAATGTTATCTCCAGGCAGTGCAGTGAAAAGTGTGGTCAGAGGACAAGCTAGTAGTTCCAGGCCAGGTGGATGAGTTTTTACAATGAAAGAAGCTCAGATTACTCCAGATGTGGTGACAAGTACACTTTCTGTTACTGATAGAAGTGCTTATGTTCTGATTGATCCTGGTTCCACACATTCTTTTGTGTCATATGCATTTTCCATATATCTGAATAGACCATGTACTCATTTAGAGGTGGGGTTGGGTATTGCCATGCCTATGGGGGATATGATTGTAGTTGAATATATTTTTCGTGATTGTGTTTTGACTGTGGGGGTTAGAGATACAGTTATAGACTTACTTACATTGGGTATCTCTGATTTTGACATAATTTTGGGAATGGATTGGTTATCCAAATATCATGCATCCATGGATTGTTTCCGTAAGGAAGTTATTTTTAAATTACCCGGTGAGTCTGAATTTAAATTTGTGGGGGAAAGGAAAATTGTTCCTAGTTGTATTATTTCTGCTATTCAGGGAAAGAAATTATTGAGTAAGGGTTGTGAGGGTTTTATTGCATATGTTCTTGACACTGTGAAAGGGGCTTTACAATTAGTTGATGTTCCTATAGTACGAGATTTTTCAGAAGTGTTTCCTAGCGAATTGCCTGGATTACCGCCAGAGAGAAGTTGAATTTAGTATTGAATTAGCACCGGGGACAACACCTATTTCAATGGAACCGTATAGAATGGCACCTACTGAGTTGAAAGAACTCAAGATTCAGTTACAGGATTTACTTGATAGGGGGTTTATACAGCCTAGTGTATCTCCATAGGGTGCACCAGTTTTGTTTGTGAAGAAGAAAGATGATACCATGTATTTGTGTATTGACTATAGGCAACTGAATAAAGCTACAATTAAGAACAAATATCCTTTACCATGTATAGATGATTTGTTTGATCAGTTACAGGGTGCTAAAGTGTTTTCAAAGATAGACTTGCAATCAGGTTATCATCAGTTGAGGGTGAAGGGGAGTGATATTTCTAAAACTGCTTTTCGTACTCGGTATGGTCATTTTGAATTTCTAGTGATGCCTTTTGGGGTGACTAATGCTCCAGCTGTATTTATGGATCTTATGAACCGGGTACTGCATCCTTTCGTTGATTCATTTGTGATAGTTTTTATTGATGATATTTTGATTTATTCACGGGATATGGTTGAACATGAAAAGCATCTCCGAACTATTTTGAATGTGTTGAAAGATAAGCAATTGTATGCTAAGTTTTGCAAATGTGAATTTTGGCTATCAAAAGTTGTATTTTTAGGCCATGTTATTTATGGATATGGTATATGTGTTGAACCCAAGAAGGTGGAAGCTATCGTAAAATGGGAGAGGCCCAATAATGTCACTGAGGTGAGAAGTTTTCTAGGTTTACCAGGGTATTATAGAAGGTCTATTAAGGATTTTTCTTCAATTTCCTTGCCAATGACTAAATTGACTCGGAAAGATATTAAGTTTGAATGGAATTCTAATTGTGAAAATTGTTTTGAAGAATTAAAGAAGAGATTGATAACTGCACCTGTTCTTACTATTCCACATGATGGAGATGGTTTTTTTATTTATACCGATGCTTCACTTCAGGGGTTGGGTTGTGTTTTTATGCAACATGGTAAAGTTATTGCTTATGCTTCTAGGCAGTTGCGTACACATGAACGTAATTATCCTACATATGATTTGGAACTTGCTGCTACTGTGTTTGCTTTGAAATTATGCCGTCATTATCTATATGGTGAGGTATGTGAAATTTTTACTGACCATCAAAGCCTTAAGTATTTATTTACTCAAAAGGAGTTGAATTTGAGGCAGAGGCGATGGATGGAGTTAATTAAAGACTATGATTGTACAATTCACTACCACCCAGGGAAGGTAAATGTAGTTGCAGATGCTCTGAGTAGAAAGGCTTCAGGCAGGTTATCTTGTATTCAGTGTGCTAGAGTTTCCCACATCATGGAGTTGAGATTGATGGGAGTAGAATTGAAGCTAGCCGATGGGGACAGGTTTTTTGCTCATGTAAGCGTGAGGCCTTTGTTAGCTACCCGTATTCGTGATTTGCAAAGTCAAAATCCTTTCATTGAGAAGAAACGACAAGATGTCCGAGATGGTAAGTCTGAAGATTTTTGTATTGTGAATGATGGCACTTTATTGTATAAGCAGCGATTATGCGTGCCTAATGTGTGTGGATTGAAAGAGGAAATTTTAGATGAGGCTCATAATTCAATTTATACTATACATCCTGGTAGTACTAAAATGTATAGGGATTTAAAGGAGCATTATTGGTGGATAATATGAAAAAGGAAATAGCTTATTTTGTTGCTAGGTGCCTTATATGTCAGCAAGTGAAAGTGGAGCATCAGAAGCCTACTAGTCTGCTTCAGCCATTGCCAATACCGAAATGGAAATGGGATCATGTAATGATGGATTTTGTAGTTGGGCTTCCTCAATCTCAGAAGGGGTCAGATTCGATTTGGGTGGTGGTGGACAGATTGACCAAGTCTGCTCATTTTATGGTAGTCAAGACTACGTATACAGTTGATAGGTATGCTAGACTGTATGTTAATGAAATTATTCTATTACATGGAGCACCGATATCTATTATTTCAGATAAAGACCCTACTTTTACATCCAGATTTTGGGATAGCTTGCAGTGTGCTATGGGTACTAACTTGAAGTTTAGTACGGATTTTCATCCTCAGACAGATGGGCAGTTTGAACCGACAATACAGATTTTGGAAGATATGCTTAGAGCTTGTGTGCTTGATTTCAAAGGTAATTGGGATGGATATTTTCCTTTGAGAGAATTTGCATATAACAATAGTTTTCAGTCTACTATTGGTATGGCTCCATATGAAGCATTGCATGGTAGACGATGTCGTACACCGATATGTTGGGGTAAAGTTGGTGAAAGGAAGATAGAGGGTCCAGAATTGATTGAAGTCACCACTGAAAAAGTAAAGATTATTCAAGATAGAATGAGAATAGCTCAAAGCAGACAAAAAAGTTATGCGGATAAACGATGAAAAGATTTGGAATTCCATAAAGGGGATTATGTGTTTCTTCGGATATCGCCATGGAAAGGAGTTATGAGGTTTGGAAAGAAAGAGAAATTAAGTCCACGCTATATTGGACCTTATGAAATTCTTGAAAAAGTCAGGATGGTTGCCTACAAATTAGCGTTACCACCAGAGTTAGCTCGGTTACATTATGTTTTTCATGTTTCTATGTTAAGAAAGTATGTAGCAGATCCTTCACATGTATTGGTGGAACAACCTATTGCGTTGAAAGACGATTTAAGCTACGTGGAAGAACCACTTGTAATCGTCGATAGGAAAGAACAAATATTGAGATCAAAAGTGATCCCACTTGTGAAGGTTATGTGGAGAAGGCATTCCATGGAAGAAAATACATGGGAGAGTGAGGATATCATGAATATGCGTTATCCATGTTTGTTTGATTAAGACAATCAAGGTATGTCAATTTCGGGGACGAAATTTCCTAACGGGGGGAGAATTGTGATAACCCGAATATAATTATGATAAATCATGATTAGCTTATGTGATATGAATATTATGTTATTAGTATATATATAATGTAAGTAATTATGTTTAGTTTAATCCTACCTTCATAAAACATGAAATATCGAATTAGTTACAAATGTGAAAATTTTAAGTTTTCAGTAGGAATGTTCCTGTTGGAGGCTAGTTTTGACCTTTATGACATAACAATGAACTTGAGGTGTAAACTAGATATTTGTATATATATGAGTTAGGTTTATAACAAAACAAACGGTTTATCTAACGGACATCCGAGTGGGAAGATATTGTCTTTTTACGAGCAGGCGGTAAAGTAGTCATTTAGCCTTAAATGATATTTTGTTTTATATAATGCCACATGTTATATTTTGATTGGTTGGGAAGGGTGGTGGATTTGGCCGAATTAAAACCCTTATAATTACCTCCTTATTCATCTAAACTCAGCCATGAGATATTTGAATCTTAAAGAAAGAGAGTTTTGAAGTTTAGGAAGAAAGTGTGAGGAGAAATTGAAGAAAAATTCATAGAAAAATTACGTAAAAGCCCCTAAGGTATTTCCATCCATAAATCTTGTTCATTTTTTTGTATTACTTATTTAAATGATTGAAATAATCATTTGTTTACTGAAATTCCATGTCTTGATATGTACTTATGGATAGATGCAAGTTTAAGTAAACTTGAATGTGTAAACCCTTGAGATTGTTTTGTTTAGGAACCTTATTTATTCAAACTTCCATATATTTCTCTATACTTACTGGAATTGATTGATTCCAATTGGATATTAACCTGGACTCATATATGTATGACATATCCTAAAATCATGTTAAAATACCAAGAAATGAGTCTCTGGTGATAATTTTAAGTTTGGGTATGAAATCTGCCCTAAGTATGAAAGTATGCCAACCATGCGTTCGATGTTTTGCTTGACATAGCAAACGAACCTTAAAAATTATGAAACTTTAATTTTGTATTTTTCAATATGTTTACTGATGTTGGGTAAAATATCATAGAAATTTATGATGTATAAAAAGTATGAAAATTCCTGGAAATTGAATGAACGATAAAAGAGCCTATAGGGCAGATTTGTTATGTGGTAAAGAAATGGGCATATCTTGCTCTAGGAGACTTGAAATGATGTACCGTCTTTTGTATTGGAATAATAATATGATAAGGATTGAATTACCAAGAATAAATGAATTTATATTTTGTCTATGATTTGGATGTGTTAAATATATTAACATGGATTTGGATGGAACTTCACTTGTGATAAATGATTTGAATGCAATCATGTGATGCTTATGGATTGAATTATGTTTAAATCATTCTTTGGATTATTGATATTCTTATGATGATACTAATATTTTAGGAATGATAGGAAGGGAAGAAGAGCTGATTGAACAAATACCGGATAAAGGCAAGGGAAAAGCCAGTTAAACTATCAAGGTGAGTGTACTTATGATTTGTTTCATATATAAATATGAATATAGCTCTAAGAGCAGGATTTGTTTGAATACTTCAATATTCAGGATTTGTTTGGATATTAAAATATCCAGGATTTGTTTGGGTCTTATGATTCAGGATTTGTTATTGCCAATGGACAGAATTATTTGGATCTTATGATCGTGGATTTGTTATTGCCAATGGGAAGAATTATTTGGATCTTATGATCCATGATTTGTTATTGCCAATGGGCAAGATTGTTCGGATTTTATATCTACATATGCGATATAGAATTGTTATTTCATTGTAGGGAAGGAGTACCTCACTAAGCTTAATGCTTACGGTTTATATTTTAACAATTTTAGGTTTGTATGCTACCAGCTAGAATATCATATGATCGGTAACTTTGAGAGTTGCACCGTTGGAAAGAGCTAGGGTTTAAATATGGGGATTTTATCATTGTCACACTGAAGATTTTAATATACTCACACATTATATATATTGCATTAGTATGGATTGAGTTGATGATTGTGAAATTTTATCATAGTTAATCATAGTATTGTATGTCCGGTTAATTATGACTCTGATATTGATTTCATTATGGTATAATAATAATATTATGTTCATTATACACAGTGTGTAGAAAAATATTGATAAATGAAGTATATTTTCCATTGGGCTCAAGATTATGATCCAATTATTCCAATAACAAATGATTCGTATGGATATTGGGTTTGGAGTGTGACAGAACCGCTAATGAAAACATACCACGTGATGGAGCAGAGATAGAACCTGAAGACCAAGTGCGATACAAACATATGTACGAGTTTATAAAGCATGTGAAAATCATAGGGTGATGTGAAACACCACCCCCAAACAATGAAGGACGGGTTGCCTCTCGGTAGCGCTAAGTTTAATGTCTTCAGCCAGACCGAACCGTTCTCACCCTAAAGATAAGAACTATGAAAATGCGGGGTGACAGAAAAATGGGATGATGAGAATCACCCCCAAACAAGACTGAAGCACTAGTCTTGCTGGATAAAGGAGAAAATAGTTCAATGCACTTGTATAGCAAAGTGCATCACTCGTTACAAAGCATCGGTGGACCATGGGTTGGTGGGTAGGAGGGTACATGGACGAAGGGTAAGGGTGAGGGTGTACAGGCATCGGTTATAGGCCTTATTGAGTGTAAATGTGAGGGCAACAAGGGACCTATAAGAATGGTGCTCAAATTGGATGGGGAGGCAAAATGGTTGGGCAATAGTGAAGGGGTGGGCCTCATAGAAAGTGCACATATGTTCTATAAATGGACGATGATAATGATCGCACCGTGACACACCAGGGAGCTTTCAATGGAAAAAATCAACACCACAAGGAAGTGGTGTGCATAAAGTAACAAGATCGGTGTCACAAAAGATAAGAGTAGCACAAATACTCTCATAGATAGCGGTGTCGATGAAAAATTCAAAAATTTGATCGTGGAGGACTAGGGTGGAGTATGGATGTAGGTGAGAACCTAAATACGTAGATGTGAAAAGGGAACGTCTAATAGCAAGGTCCGAATCAAGTGGTGGGGTGGTATGGAAAGTGTGTGGGTCGGGTGGGACAAGGGGTGGGGGAAGATGATCGAACTCATGAGTAGGAGAAACACACTCCTCATAAGGCTCAGAGTGAACCTCAAGGGCACTCATAGGATGAGGTTTGAAAGTGAATGAGGGAGTGATCAACTTAGCCATCTGAAAGTCACCATCTGAAGTGGTGGAAAAACTAACAAGGCATCCAAATCCAGTATAGATGAATCAAAAATAATATCTGACTCAATAGGAGCTAAGCGTGGTGGGACATGATCCATATCCATACAGGTAAGAACCATCTCGGATTCAAGCTCAGGACAGTGGGTAACACTCATAGCCGGAGCTAACCTAGGATGAAGTGGTTCCTCGAGAATACACGTAATGGGCTCAATAGGTGTAGGCTCGGCCATAAATAAGGATTCTATGGAAGGGGATAGGTGAACCTCAATTATGGGTTCGAAAGGATAGGGCGGTGTGGGATCAGTCTCACATGTAATGGATATGTCAACACAATTGTCAACTTGGGGTCCGAACCACAGGGTGGTCTCAATATCGATATTCTCGGGAAGATAGGGTTGGTCACACTCAAAATCAGTGGCATAAGACGACGCATCATCGTTCCATGTGGGAGCAACAACGGGTTAACTTGGGGTGAAATCCAACTCGTTTGCACACTCAAAAGCAGTAAACCTGTGTTCAAGCCGGTGAAGGGCTTCATTTTGAGATTGAAGAGTGTGCACGAACTTTTGTAAGAGGCTCTCGAGAGCGGATGTGCAAGGTGGTGAGGAGATGTCGGTGGGTGGCGGTGGTGGGTGAGGTGGACACAACTCGCTAGAAATACTAGGATGTGGAGAATACTCATATGAAGTACGGATAATGGGGTCAAGTTGGTCATACACAGGAGAAACATCTCCGTGAGAGACAAAAGGTTGATCAACACGAGGAGCATAGTAAGGGGACTGATGGGGATAAGGTGCATGAGGTTGCGATGATGACTGTTGGAAACCATAAGGATCCACAACATGGTGTTAGGAGTCATATTGCATGGAAGGGTGATCGAGCCGCCATGAATAGCTTGGGTACGCATACCCCTCGACATTAGATATGTTGTGATAATACGTCGAGGGTGGGTCCAAAACAGTGTCATATGGACGCACATGTTCCATGGTGGGTTCAGATGGACAGAATATAAATGGGCACTCAAGGGACACGTGATTGATAAGAAAGTCGTGTGTGCACGGCGAAGCATGGGATGGGTTGACACTCGGCATCGAAGGCGGTGGAGTGGCAGATGTGTGCGTGGACGACACACTAGTATCAACAATGGGTGTTTGAGATTTAAAGCCATGAAGTAATGAATGAAGGTTCGATTCGGGCTTATTATCAAACAAGCTTCCAGAGAATAAGAAATGGCCAAAGTATTCCCGTAAAGGACGTTCTTCGGCCATGACAAGAGGAATATTTTTGGGTTTTTAAATATTTTTCAAAAGAAAAGAAAATCTTTATGTGATTTTTGAAAATAATAAAAGGAAAATCTTTTTGGCATTTTGAATATGAAAGAAAAAAAAGAAAATATGTTTGGGATTTTTGGAAATATTTTTAAAAAAAGAAAATATTTTTGGTATTTTTCGGAAAATGGTAAAAATTGGACTCTTGATTTGGTCGAACTAACTAAAACTGACTACCTAAAGAATGGAATTGGACACACACAGTCAAGAAAAAATCCTAACGAGCATGTAGCCAATTATTATCTTCAAAATTAGTGAAATGGGTAGTCAAATTGTAATTAAGTACACCGGCGACAAAAAACACGAAATTTATCTTTATAATCGCCTCTAGCAAAAATGTGGGCCTACAGGGCTAGCTAGTGGATGGATTTTAAATTTAATGACAGCTCGAGAAACACTTTTTCTACACACACACACACACTTAAAAATAAGAGATTCCCCATTTTAAATTACGGGATAAACCCCACCCCTCGTTTTGTATGCGAACTATGTGGACTTTGATGCCTCTATAGGCTGCGTAGGCGTCTCGGGGTAAAACCCGAGACTCGAGTCCTTTTTCTCACTTTTTCTCTCATTTTTTTATCTTCTCTAAATCCATTCTCTTTATATTCTATATACTTGACCTTAGTGACGCATTACTCCATATGCGTTATCGTTTCATTATAACGATCAATGTAGGGGTAATCGCGTAAATCTTATTTTTCTAATATTGCTCTTATATCTTCCTACGGATGACTCGCTTTATCTTTTCCATGATACAAGTCGAGGATTTATACCTCCATTCTATATATACACATGCACACATATCACGGGGGAAACAAAAGGAAAATAACAAATATTCATGAGAGACCGAAAGGGAGGAACGGGTGCCTAACACCTTCCCATTTCGTAACTAAGCCTTCGAACCCTTCTTAAATTATCTTGGTTTCGCACGCACCAATATGTCTTTGGATACCATCCTTCGGGGTGGCCTCCCCTTTTTCTTTTGTCTGTTTTGAGTAAAATAGACTGGCGACTCTGAATCTCTCTACATTTTTACACCACATCTCAAATGACGCAGGCCGATCCCAAGAGGGACGCGCGGGACCCTAAGGATCCTTTCCTCCACGCGCCCGCCCATACGGTGAGGATCGGGGATGGTTACAGTGGAGACTCTGCTGGGGAATATGTATGTTTTGAGGGCTTGACTCTATTTACATGAATGATATATTTGTTTATGTTTCCCCCCATATCTGCATGTTCCCCTTTCTCATATGTATCCCATGCTTATACTTATGTTCACACACTTGTAGAAATTTCTCCATGTACACTTCACACCACGTGCACCTAGGATCACATGTATATCCCCATGTTGCACGCATCACCCATCCATACTTGGTGTACCTTTTGGGGTACTTGTACTTTGCTCCCTGTCTGGCATAATCAAGAAAAGGCATTCTCATCATAAGATACCAATAAGAGAATCATGCATGATTCACACAACATCACCAAAGAGCATTGATATTGACAAAATTTTACCCAGTAACTGGAGGGTCACTTCGTGATGGGCGCTGGTCCGGCAGGTTGCAGTTAGCCTAAGTGATATGACTCTCACCTTCCATTGGCCAAGTACCTTCGACGTATATCGAACGGTTCCCCCGCATCGTACCGCTTGACCGAAGTCATGATGGGAGGTATATCGCAGGGAATTCGTTCATATACGTCGAGTATATCGAATTCTCTCTCACACGTACCGTCCTCACGAGGTATATGGTGAGGCAATTCATGTACACTCAGGTATATCAAATGGCTTGTCCACACGTACCGATATCCCGTAAGAGCAAAGACGTATATCGTGGAAGTCACGCCAAAGGGGGGAACCCATGCCGATTCACCCAACCAATTGCATACCCGCATATAGGTGTCAGACCTAGGACACGCACTTTAGATTGCGGATTTCAACCCGAAACTCTGCCGAAATTCCGGGTCAGCCTGCAGCCCAATTTTTGCGCATTTTAAAAATGGGGCCCTATCCGTGAGCCTGGTTACAAGTCTAGACCTTAGCTTTGCATATATTAAGACCCCCACTTTTCTAGGCTCGGGTCTCATCCGGCATTGCATTTAGGATAATTAAATACAAGTGAAAAGATAATAATCAAAATAATCATACTGAGTTCCGTCTCCCAAAAGAATTTTTCCCTTCTTTATCGAAAATCCAAAAACATTTCTCCCTTCTTTATCAAAAATCCAAAAACATTTCTTCATTCTTTATCGAAAATCCAAAACTATTTCTTCCTTTTTTCTCAAAATTAAATCTCATCCTACGCCTTCTCAAGTCGATCGCAAGCCCTTGGCCTGGCTCCCTATTGGCTTCGGTCTTCAGTCAAATCACCCCGAAGTTTCATCCGTTCTTCTACTACTTCTTCTGAGTCCAAAATCCTTCCATCTTCTATGGAGAATACAGATCAAGCACCAGTCATACAGCCGGATCTGACGACAGTCCTAGCTCAGCTCGTGTCCAAGATTGACAACCTCCAAACCGAGGTCCGAGAGATGCAACAAAACCAAGTTCCTATTCCTCAAGATCCCGAGGCCCTATTCCCTCGTGCTATGGGTCCACTCGAGCCTATCTGGGTTTCGAAAGAATATCAGCACGCTCCACGTGCCCCTCCTGCCAATGGGCTATCGCCTGCCCAGCTTCCAATGCCAAATATTTCCCAGCCTATGGCTAACCTGCCTATGGTCGTTGATCCAAAGGAGGAGGAGTTGAATAAAGTCAAAGTGGATCTCAAGATGCTCACCAAGAAGTTTGACCAAGTCAGGATCTCTGGGAATTACATGGACTACACCCACATGTCTCCTTATCCTAAAGCAAGGTTACTCGAGAAGTTTAATATGCCAAATATCAAGAAGTTTGAAGGGAGTGGACCCCCAATTGTTCATCTTCATAGTTATCATTGTTCCATGACTCTACTAGGGGCTTCTGAAAAAGTGATGGCCCAATTGTTTCAGCAAACTTTGAAGGATAGTGCCCTCCAATGGTTTTTATCTCTTGAGGAATCCAGAATCCGTAGCTGGGAGGATGTAGCTCGAGATATCATGTAGTAATATAAATACAACGAAGAGCTTGAGGTCACCCATCATGATTTAGAGCTTATCAAACAGAATCCTGGGGAATCAGTTAGTAACTTCATAACCCGGTGGAGGGCGCAAGCAGCTACCATGACTGATCGGCCATCCGAGGAAGAACAGGTCAACATAGTGAAGAAAAACTTCTTGCCCCATGTCCGAGTGGCGATGGGAGGACAATATTATCCCCACTTCCGAGCTCTCAGAGAGGCTGGAATGGAAATCGAGGAAAGCCTCGATTAAACAGAGGTTGAACCAAAGAAGGTGTCCGAACAATTCACCCCTAAAAAGTATGACAAGCCTGCCAGTGCTACCATTTCGACCATCAACAACATCTCTCAACCAACCACATCATGGGCACCAGAAATCCCCCCTACCCCCATTCGAAGGGAATACACTGAGCTCCATGCTCCCCTCTCCAAAGTTTACCAAGCCCTCTTAAGCCGAAACCTCATCAAACCCTTGGATCCCCGTCCATTGCCAAATCCACTCCCAAGAAACTTCAAGGCCGATGCTCATTGCACCTTTTACCAAACTGTCGGCCATACCACCGACTAATGCTTTCACCTTCGAAACATAATCCAATATCTCATTGACCGAGATACCATCGCCCCACCAGCCAATTCTAAGCCAAACACTACTCATAATCCACTTTCGAATCACACCAATGCCATCTTCTTAGAAGAAAACCCAGATTTCGACCCCTCAACTCAAATCACACCCATATACTCTCCTATACCTCTTCAGATTTGCCCATATTTCCTCCTACACCCTACTAACCTCGCTGATCAGGCACTGTCACTCCTTACCAGAGCATTCATCGCTGTCCATACCCGTTCTGAAAATGGAAGTATGGAATTGTCAGAGGTGTTAAACCAACTCCTAGAGTTCGGGCTGAAATTTCCCTCACAGATGGTCATCGATTGCCAGAAGTTCAGCACACTATTCTTGGATGCATAGAAATGGGCCTGAGATTCAGACAAGTGGGTGGTACCAACCGATGAAGTCAGCTTAGATGATGTTGTCCAGACTATGGCAGAATTATTCGAGAAAACCAATAGCATTTGCAGTATCACCGGGTTACTTAACACTTTGAAACTACAAGGGCGTTTGGTCCCTTCAATCACACATATCCCCACAGAATGGAAGGACCTGTATTAAGAAGTCGTTGAAATTATGGAATGCATCGACTTTACATGGAAAGACAGAATTGTTGCCACCGAATGGGGGGAAGAATTCGAAGATTCGAGTGAAGAACAAGCTTCAGTAAGAGCTGGCCCAGTAGCCGATATATGTGGGATGATATCATTTGAAGAACTCCTCGGAGAAATAAATAGGGTGGCAGCACAACCTAAGATTGACGAGGAAATGGGATTCATGTTCTTTCCTTCTTCAGTAAATCACATGACCAGATCAGGAAGACATTACCAGGTTCCAAGCTCAATACCAGCAAATGACAAAGGAAAGGGCATTGAAAACCTTACTATGTCAGAGATGACCATCGAGGAGAGCAAGATCCTCGATCAACTGAAGAAAACCCAAGCTAACATCACTCTATGGGGACTTTTCATGTCTTTCCAGCTACACAGAAATGATTTAATCAAATTACTCACTGGACCCATAGTTCCTTCATCTACCACACCAGAAGAAGCGATAAATCTGGTCGGATCCTTGAATTATACCCGGATGCTATCATTTTCTGAAGAAGAAATTCCCAAAATTGGGCCGAATCACAATCATGCACTTAATATCTCCGTCGAAGTTATTGAAAAGGCCGTGCCACTCTCTAGTCAATAACGGATCCGCCTTGAATGTTTGCCCATTGATAACCTTCAAGTGTTAGGCCTGAAAGAAAGTGACCTCGCTCCAACCTCTGCCACTGTGCGTGCCTACGATAATACCCATCGTGAGGTGATGGGGTCCATAAAATTTGTAATAGGGGTTGGCCCTATAAACCCCGTCGTTGAATTCAAAGTCATAGACATCCCAGCTTGTTTCAACCTTTTGCTAGGACGACCCTGACTCCACAATAGCAGTCCAATTCTTGAGATACAACACGGGTTAAATGATATGCTCCTATTAAGATTTCGAGTCGGGCCACTCCTACTCCCGACAGGGGACGATTTCAAAGAAAGGGTTTGTCCAGAATATGACCCTCACGGCAATGTCATTATGATTCATATGTTCAGAAACATGCACTTCATGCCCGGACTGGGGCTAGGGTAAAGGCAGCAGGGGATACTTGAGCCCATCGAACTGAAGAAAGATTTCCTTCTTTGCGACTTAGGGTATCAACCATCAGAACAAGAGATCATAATGATCCGCCAATATCGACCAAAGAGAAGATTAGACTGCATCCGAACAATCTCAGGAGACTCCTTAAATGGACGATTCATCAAAGAAGTCGAGGACTTCCCCTTTTGCGGTTTTCCAGAACCATGGTATGACCACACAGACAAGAAGATGAGGTCGGGAATGGAGATCTTTGTCAAAGACGGTAACCCATGGGCTGAAAGTTTCCAACACCGAGTACAACCGCTCATTAAAGATACTGAAGAGACTGAGGAAAGTGATTCTGAATATTCCTTGAACTTACAGATACTGGGGATGGCACTATGCATGGTTCATTCAGGCACTACATCAATGGACCCATCCCGTCTGATTAAAGCTGCTGATATTCCTCTCCTCAACTGGTATGCTGCGCCAGTTCTACCCCTTGAAATCTCCTCTAACCCCAATGTTTGCCCTATTTATTCTTCTGTTGTCTATCCTTGCTCAAATGTAATCGAGACCTCTTTTGATGAGGTTCTCATTGCTATTTTTCCTATCAATGAAATAAATAAAGATTTTGAGTATCTTGCTGTGCCTGACATTAACTACTTGAATTCTAATCAAACTTTTGATGATGATGATTTTGCAAATGAACAATTCTTAACTGATCTAAATAAGGTTAATAATAAACAACATAATCGCATTCAAGTTAATGAAGAAGAGACTATTATTACTAATCTCGATTTTAGTAGCCAACTGCGCAAGATTAGGATAAGGGCCACCCTTAACAAGCATGAGCACGCACAACTCGAAGAATTGCTGAAGGAGTTCGTAGATGTCTTCGCATGGTCCTATGATGATATGCCCAACATCGATCCTGAAATAGCTCAACACAAGATCCCCACTCTCCCAGATTACAAGTCGGTTAAATAAAAATTGAGAAAACTCCGCACCGAATGGTCACTCAAAGTCAAAGAAGAGGTGGTCAAATAGTTAAATGTGGGTTTCATTCGGGTGATCGAATATCCCACATGGCTAGCCAACATTGTACCTATGTCGAAATCCGGAGGGAAGGTTCGAATGTGTGTAGACTATCGAGATTTAAACAAAGCTACTTCAAAGGATGATTATCCGCTACCTAATATCGACATGATCGTGGACAACACAGCCAGTCATGCTCTCAAGTCTTTTATCGACGGGTTTGCTGGATACAACCAAATAAAGATGCACCCCGACCACCAAGAAAAAATCGCATTCATCACCCCATGGGGAACCTTTTGCTACACCGTCATGCTATTTGGTCTCAAGAATGCTGGGGCTACCTACCAAAGGGCTGCCACAACCATCCTGCACGATCTGATCCACAAGGAGGTTGGGGTTTATGTGGATGATATGATTATCAAGTCCAAAACTAGATAAGGTCATGTTCCCTCTCTCCGGAAGTTCTTTGAACGACTTCGACGGTATCAGATGCGGCTTAATCCACATAAGTGTGTTTTCGGCGTTACAAAGGGAAAACTCTTGGGATTCATGGTCAGTGAAAAGGGGATAGAAGCAGATCCTGCAAAGCTGAAGGCCATACTTAAGATGCCACCACCCCAAACAGAGAGAGAAGTCCGAGGTTTTCTTGGGAAATCACAATATATTAGCCGATTCATCAGCCAGCTAACCTCCATCTTTTAACCAATCTTTAAGCTCTTCCGAAAGGATTTAACCAAGGTTTGGAACGAGGCCTACCAAGAAGCTTTTAACCGAATCAAATAATACCTGACCCAACCTCCAGTGCTCATGCCACCATAGTCTGGTCTCCCTTTGCTCCTATACCTAACCATAACTGACACTACAGCTGGGGCTTTGCTAGCCCAATACCTTGAGGACTCCCTCAAAGAAAGAGCCATCTATTACGCCAGTCGCAAATTGGCCGGGTATGAGGTCAACTACACTGCTTTAGAAAAGGCATGTGTCGCACTTGTCTGGGTCACCCAAAAGTTACGACACTACATGCTCGCCTTCCCCATCAAACTTGTATCCTGAATGGATCCCATCAAATACCTGCTTGAGAAAACTGCCTTATCCAGTCGAATGGCCCGATGGTTGATGCTCCTAACCGAGTTCGATATCGTGTACGTCACACAGAAATCCATTAAAGGAAGATCCATCTCTGATTACCTCGCCGATTACCCCATAGACGAAGCAGATGTCCAGATCTCCAAATTCCCATATAAAAATATCCTCTGCAACGATCAAGACCACCTTTGATGGAAAATGTTCTTTGACGGCGCTGCCAACAAAAAGGGATATGGCATTGGGATCCTCCTGATCTCCCCAGATGACTCCCACACTCCCATCGCCATAAAATTGGATTTTCCTTGCACTAACAATATGATGGAATATGAGGCATGCACAGTGGGCCTCAAGGTTTCTCTCGAGAAAGGTATTCAATACCTTGATGTCTATGGGGATTCTGCCCTTATCATCGGTCAAGTGCTCAGAAAGTGGAAAGTCAAGGACGAAAAGCTCCAACCCTTTCATGCCCAATTAGAAGAGTTAGCCTCCCGATTCTGAGATATCACCTTCCATTACCTACCCCAAGCGAAGAATAACCTAGCTGATGCTCTCACCACCTTGGCCTCCATAGTTGACATGCTCGAAGGAATAACAATGACCCCCTTCCTAGTTCAAAAGCAAGACAAACTGACCCATTGCTACCATATTGAGCTTGTCTCCATCGAAGATCCCGAACTACCCGATTACTGGTACTATGATATATGGTGCCTCCTAAAACATGGTAGGTATCTCGAGGGTTCCAATAAGAAAGATCGAACGACCCTCCGAAGACTGGCTACCCAGTACATCATCTGTCATAACACTCTACTCAAGAGGAATTTCGATGGAACTCATCTACACTGCATCGCAGGGGCTGAGATTGAGAAAATAATGCAGAAAATCCACAGCGGGGAATGCAGACCCCACATGAATAGTCACATGATCGCCAAGAAGATCATCTGACAAGGCTACTACTGGACCACCATGATACAGGATTGCACTGCCTATGTCCGGAGGTTCCTCAAATGCCAACAATTCTCCAATCTTCAACACTTGCCTCCGCGAATTTATGCAACATGACCTCTCCCTGGCCGTTCTCCACCTGGGGTGTCGACATCATAGGGAAGGTTACAGCAAAGGCTTCAAATGGACATGAGTTTATCCTGGTTGCCATCGATTACTTCATCAAATGGGTCGAGGATGAGTCATACGCAGTATTGAATGCCAAGAAAGTGGCCAAATTCCTCAAGAAAAATATCATCTGCCGATATGGGGTCCCGCACGAGCTGGTATCATATAACGGGTTGCATTTTAAAGAAGAAGTCAGAGAAGTAGTCAACGAGTATGGGATTCAGAGACACAAATCTTCTCCCTACCGACCTCAGACCAATGGTTCAGTTGAAGCCGCCAACAAGAACCTCAAATCCATCATCAACAAGATGACCGAAAGTTGTAGGGATTGGGCCGACCGGATCCCATACGCCCTCTGGGGCTATCGAACCTCAATCCGAACTTCTATGGGGGCTACCCCTTACTCCCTGGTCTACGGTATGGAAGCAGTCCTACCTGTGGAGCTGGAAATACCCTCTCTACGCGTCATGCTCGAAAGCAAAGTTAGTGAAGAAGACTGGTGCAAAAGCTGTCTTGATGAGATAGTCCTCCTAGATGAAAGAAGATTAAAAGCTCTTTACCACATACAGGGGTACCATCGTCGAATAGTGCGATCAT
Organism: Sambucus nigra; assembly: GCA_949130495.1. NCBI lineage: Eukaryota > Viridiplantae > Streptophyta > Magnoliopsida > Dipsacales > Adoxaceae > Sambucus > Sambucus nigra. The sequence continues at coordinate 298,212,477 of OX422211.1, read as the reverse complement.
TCAACAAGAAAGTCAAGGACCGTGGTGTCCGGGAGGGGGATTAGGCCTCAAGGAGATAATAGAACCCATTTGGGACCCCAGAGGGAAATTCAAGCCCAATTGGAGCGGCCCCTACATTGTGAAGAAAATCTTATCCGACGGTGCCGCCATGCTCACTGACCTAGATGGGGAAGAGTTGGATCGTCCAGTCAATCTGGACCGTCACAAGAAATTCTACCCCTAGTCCAAAATCTCGGCGCATTACGACTCTTCTCATCCCCCTTCTATTCTTAAAAAAACTTCATTTCCCTCTACCCAGAACTACGTGGGCCTGATCCTCTACAAAACTATTTTAAAAAAATTTCAAAAAACCCCAGAGGTACGTAGGAAGCTCATGCACCTCACATGAGTGCATCCCCTTTTTTTTTCACAAAATACTATTCTTTTCTTACCTCCGAGAACGGAGGTTCATTCTAAAATGATTTGAACAAAAGGATTATGTATGCCTTAGCGATCAGTATAGATAATTCAACATATAAAACTCGTCAAAAGGCACAGCTGGATGATCAGAAACTTATTTATTTCATTAATAAGAAATTATGGTACGGATTACATAAGAAAAACGAACGGATAACTCCCTTCCCCCTACTACAATAAAAGCCAAATAAAACCCCCACATACATTCCCTATTACATAAATAAACTCCCCAGGAGTCCTACCCACAGCTACCAGAGGAGCCTGCACCCTCATCAGCTACATCCTGAGAACCCCAAGTTTCTCCTGCCTGAATAGAGTGCCGTAAACATTCCATGGATCGATGAGCCTTAACCATCTTCGAAAAAACAACAACACCCCCTTCCATGGAGTCAGATAAAACAAACCATCTTTGTCCAGTCTCCACTGCCAACATCTTGCTGACTATTTTCCTCCACAACCACTTCATATAATCTTTGGGGACATGCCAAACCTTTCCGATAGACTAAGAGGGATGGGTCGACGGACGCCGATTTTCCCTCAGAGATCCAAGCAACAGACGCATGCGCTCAGTCAAATCTTCTACCGGAAAGAAGTTTGAGGTCCGAGGGGGCCTGACATGCGCCCAACCGAATTGGCGCAAAAGCCGCCAAGGGAAGTAAAAAGAGGTCTGTCTAAGACCAACCAGCCGCACATATGAATACTCTCCTAGCTCCAGAATAGGCTGCAACTGTCCCCACCAAGGCACTAACCAATACAACCCATAAGCCCCATGAACTACAAACCAATTCTCCCAGTTCTCAACATACAGGCTAACGTGGATGAAGTAGCGCGAAAAAAAGTTAGGTACGACCGACAAGGGATATTCTGGAGGAGTCCACAAGCGAAATCTTTTAGACAGCCACATAAATAGCATCCCAGGGCTACCCCTCAAAAAGTCAGAATGACCTTCTCTCCAGGCATCCAGGCCATTCAGAGTCTCCGCCAATATCACCGCCGCAGGATTGCGACGGTATGACATCCATGAAGTAATGGCTGCAAGTTGTGGGTCCACTTACACCTTCCGAGTCACCAGCAGTAATTTTGAAACCAGGCCCAGAACCACGGCTCCAGCATAGCCATCATCACCTACTTCCTACAAATGAATGGACCTCAGCACCACCGGGAGGGAGATCATTCCTCCAGTAACCAATGATCTAGCCGCCGAAGGTGAAATATGAAGAATCCCGGCCAATAAGTCCCTAGGAGAAAGGGAAAATTTGGGCAAAGTCACGACAACACTGGTATTTACACCCAATATGGCAGAAAACTCCTTGTAGGTAGGACAAACTTCTTCCAAACCAAAGCGGAATACATGGTCTTCGGGGTACCAGAACTGTACCGTCGCTGTCAGCATGTTCCACTCAAGAGGCCGATTGCGCCACAAGGAGACTCGACGCATGTTGAAAGTATCGTAATCGACATTATAAGAGCACATAGCTTCCAAGTATTTGAGATAGTTGGCAAACTCAATGCTACCAGGGAGAGCCATCTTGCAAGGCTAAAAGATGGTGGGCAAGTAGGTAAGAATGCAAAGGTGTGATGAAAACACTCCACCCTTCCCCCTTTTTATACTTGAAAACCCTCACAAGGGACATAATCCCTACATAAATAGGAGGGAATCCTACCCCACAAGGTACCAAAGGCTGAAGAGGGTACCAATCAAATCTTTAAAGTGATTGGACTGGACTGAACTGCCGATAGGCAGGACAGGATGCTTGCCGATCGACAACCCCCCATTTTTAGAAATTTCCCTTTTTCCTCTTTTGTCAAATCAGAAAACTAAAATAAAAATAAATTGATGTTCTCAACAGAATTTCAAAATCCCTTTAAATTTCCCCTTTTTAATCAAAAACTTTCCTTCAAAAAAAATTTCAAAAATATTCCTTTTTTCGGTCTCAGCAGCAAAATAAAAAGCGCGTGTGCATGCACTTATTCATCATTAAATAAAAGACAATAAAAAAACTCCATTACATTGCATATATTTATTTTTTGTGTTACATCATCTTTGCAGGAAATAAAAAGAAAAAGCAAAAACAACAAGACTCAGCCCGAACCCACATCCTTTCTCTCTCTCTCTCTCTCTCTCTCATAAGAGCTTCCACCCCTGCGGCGTGCTCTCATCCCCCTACGACGAGATGACGCACCGCCACTACCCGAGCCAGAGTCCTCTCCGAATGAGGCAGACGCATCCCTAATATGGGCAGTCGTCCAAGATATCCAGTCTCTAATGTCCCTGAGCCAAGTGGTCGACACCCGGACTTGCTGAAATAAAATGTGAAATCTATATCAAAGTATAAATGACCAAAATAGAAAAGAAAGAGAAGAATAGAAAGGTATACCGCAGGTCGAAGGACCCCCTCTGTCAAACCCAACTCCTCCAAATCCATCGTATGAGGACGGTGAAGCATAGGCACCATCCCTCCATCATCCCGCCGAATGTTGTATGAAGGGGTATGCAACCGTACAAAAGGGACCTTCGAGGACACCACCGCCGAAGATGCCGACGGACCACCACTGCTATGTGAAGATCCCACCGCCCGACTCGAACCCGCCGGAAGAAAGGGCAGCGCATCATATATGTTGGGCGCCATCAACCAGCTCGTCACAAAGTCCATATAGTCATACTTCGTCGTCGTATCGGTGTATAGCAAGTAGGACTCATCGATCATCACCGCGATCCTCTCATCCTCCGACATCAGTCGCTCCTGCCTCATAGACGTAGGAGGTGTAACACCCCGCCCGCCCGGGGAGAGCGAACGGAGCGCTAATGCGATAAAATAAATCCAAATCCACAAATCACAAGGTATAGAGCATCTAAATAAACCCACAATAATATAAATCCACTAATCTCAATCTCTTCAATTACAACAAGTCTCTCGAATTAAAATTACAATAACTAACTCGAGAATAAAATACAAATCTCTAATGCTCTATACAACAAAATAATACAAATCTTTCTCAAACAATCCTCGCTAAAATCAATCTCCAAAAATCCACAACGCCCAAATCCGCACTAACCTGCCACTAAAAGAAAATATGGGGAAGTACACAATACGACAAGAAAGATGCTCAATAAATATATGTTAGCGATGTATAAAGCGTAACAACACGAGTACGAATATTCAAATCAAAATGAAAATCTCAATAGCATTTCATCATTTTAATTTCTCAACAACACTTTAACCGGGTCACCAGGCCTCACCACATCCGTATATGCTTTATCAAGCCATAGCCCGGGAAACAGGAATTTTGGCGGGTGCCCAACATCCGTGCCATATTAAAATCTCATGACAACGTGCTCATAAACAATATAATGATACCACATGAATCAAGATCATTTCAACAATTATTTTTTAGATTTCAATGAATTTATCAATTCAAATATGAGTTCAATAAACAAGAATTCAAAGAGAATGACACTCGCGAGATTAAAGAGCATATTGTGTAAAACTCCATACCTCAAACCATGATGAGAAACCAACGATCACATACTCAAGATCAACACAAAAGATCTACAAAAGCTCCTCCAAGAACCTCCAACAAAATAGCCCCAAGAACACCTCTAATCTAAGGTTGGAACTCACAAATCTCAAGGGCCAATGTGTATATAAAAAGAAGAGGAATATAAAATATATTTGCTGCCAAAATTTGTGCCAAAAGTATGTTAAAAGGGTTTCCCACGACTTCCTTTTATAATGCAAAGAAATGAAGAGTTGGAATCCAAAAGACTCCTTTAAATAAGGCAAATAAATGAAGAGTTGGAAGTCAAAACATCTCCAAGAGTTAAAAACATTTAAAAATCATTATAAAATCTGTTTTAACTCCGTTTTCGAAACCGTTTGAAATTCTCGCCTTTAAAAATAATAACCAACAAGTTTGAGCAATAAAAATAATTTTATCAAAAACTTTATTTTCCTCCATTTTCCAAAAATTAATTAAAATAGCCCAAAATTACGCGGGTTGTTACAGGAGGCTACACGGGTGGCACCACCGCTTCCTCATCAGCAATCTGACAACCACCCTCTCCCCGAGGTACCAGGAATGGCCGAACTCATGCGCCAGCAAACGCCTCATCCGAGCGTTCATCCCGGTCGCCCCCGCATCCTGAATGGTTATCCCCCACGGGTAAAAGGTCACCTAAAAATCTCCGAGCGAGCATAAATCAATACAAGATCAGAAGGAGAAAACACCAAGATTGAAATGGAAAGAGTCTTACCCCACCACTGGTCAGGTCATTCTAGACCTGACGCACCGCTTCTAGGGAGAGAGATCCCTTCGACTGCCGATTGGTCTTACGCCATTGATACAATCGACAGAAGTCCCCAACAGTGTCGTCCTTCAAAGAAATCAGTGGGGTATTGCACCCAATCACCTCATAGAACCACGTCTGAATTCACAAGCAAAAAGAGACTCATAAGGAAAATGCGAATGCATGAAAGGAAAATGCGAGTGCATGAAAGGAAAATGCGAATGCATGAAAAGAAATGCACAAAATGAAGAATAACTCAAGAAGGTACGTGGCCCCAGTAAAGGTCTGTCGGGAGCACCGGCTGAATGCATTCAGAGAAAAGTAAAGGGTTGCCAAAGTCAGACTCCCCCAATCATAGAAAGGGATGTTCGAAAACATCCTCAAGTACGGTAGAAACCACAAATGAACGACGTCTCCGCTCGACGCCACCATGAAACCTCCCAATACTAGAAGAATGAATAACCGGGCCATCTGCCTCACTTGCATCCCGTCCTTCACATCGATCTCCCTACCCAACAAAACATCCTTCAGCTGGGATAGCCGGATAGAATCCCCAGAAACTATCCTCCCTACATCACAAAGTGCCGCATGCACTGCCTCCGATCTCACCCGTAAAGAGCGATCCACCTCTATCTGCTCTCCATCACAATCCAGCCCCAGCAGCTGCTGCATGTCTATGGGAGTCACCGTCATCTCCTCGAATCCAAAATGAAAGGTGTGTGTAGTGTCCCACCACCTCTCTCCCAAAGCGGACCGCTGTCGAATGAGGCATCTCATCCAGCGCCGATGCCAATCGCCCAAAACCCGCTGAGGAGACCACCCAGCGCACCACAGGTGGGAGATGCTCCCAGAAATCCTTGAGCCCCGTTGTCCCGCGGGCGCGCATGTTCTTCAAAGAAATATCAGACTGGCAAAAAGAAAAGTCTCATCAAAAGTCAAGAAAGAAAAATCACCAGAAAGAGAAGAATGCTAAAATCCTATCATAAAGACCAAATTCCTTATTTATGGTAACCCTATTTAATCTTAAAGTGATCCCCATACCTCTAGAAATTTCCATGAGGTTTTACAGATGCCAAAATTCTTTCCCAAGACCATAGAGTCTGTGGCGGATCCCTGCCGTGGAGGGAGGAGGAATCCTTCGGGTCCCGCGCGTCCCCTCTCGGGAGAGCGCTTCGACCGACGTCGATTTTATGAGGTGTGGAAAATGTAGAGAGATTCAGAGTCGCCAGTCTATTTTACTCAAAACAGACAAAAGAAAAAGGGTAAGCCACCCCGAAGGATGGCTTCCAAAGACATACTGGTGCGTGCGAAACCAAAATGATTCGAAAAGGGTTCAAAGGCTTAGTTACGAAATGGGAAGGTGTTAGGCACCCATTCCGCCCTTTCGGTCTCTCATGGATATTTGCTATTTTCCTTTATGTTTCCCCCCGTGAGATGTGTGCATGTGTATATATATAGAATGGAGGTATGAATCCTCGGCTTGTATCATGGAAAAGATAAAGTGAGTCATCCATAGGAAGATTATAAAAGTAATATTAGAAAAATAAGATTTACGCGGTTACCCCTACGTTGATCGCTATAAAGGAACAACAACGCACATGGAGTAATGTGTCACTAAGACTAAGGATATATATAATATAAGAAAAATGGATTTAGAGAAAATAGGAAATGAGAGAAAAAGTGAGAGAAAGGACTCGAGTCTCGGGTTTTACCCCGAGACGCCTACGTAGCCTATAAAGGCATCAAAGTCCACGTAGTTCGCATACAAAGCAAAGGGGTGGGGTTTATCCCATAAATCCAAATGTGGGATCTCTTATTTGTAAGTGTGTGTGTGTGTGTAGAAAAGGTGTTTTAGTTCTGAGAAAAATGTGGAAAAAGTGTGAGAATCCTTACTTGGAATTTATGAGCAAACCCTATTTTTCTTGTTTTGGGGTTTTTATTTATATGAAAATAAGAGATGTGCAATAATACTAAATAAAAAGTATATTAGGATGTGTGAGATGAGATTATAAAAGTGCTAAGTAAGAAAACAAGTTATTGGGAATTCAAGAGAATTTAAGAGAGAGAGTTTGAGAAAGTTGGACCTTCTTGAAGATCTTGAGCTTGATCTTGAATGTTGGAGAGCAACCCTTGAGCTTGGATGATGATGGAGAGTGGTTAATTCACCAAGTTTGATGAAAAGGATGATGAAAAGTGAAGGTAAAAGAGGGATTTGGAAGTTGAAATCACGCTGCCTTCGAGAGAGGTTTCTCGGATTCGTTCAGAGAGATTTCTATCAGATCTGGGCTCCCCCTGCAAATGAGGCCAAGGCCTCCTTTTATAAGCCCAGGGGACTGCCTATCGGCCCTATTATGGCACTGCCTATCGGCAGGTGCCGATAGGCAGGATCTGGGACCTGCCATTTGGCAGTGCGCCTCAGGATTTTTCAGAAAATTGGCCACCGAGGGCAAACCGTTGGTCAGAATCGTGTACGAGACATACCGTTGGAAAGGTATTTCAGAGACCTTCGAAAGTCCTTTGGACCGCTCCCGAGTTCGGGAGTTAACTTTGGGTCAAATGTGGCTCGGAAGCGTTTGTCGGTCCATTGGACCGGGAATCGCGCGGACGCAAACGGCGCGTTCGTCCACATGGTAAGTCCGAATCGCGTACAGGGCATACCGTTGAAAAGATTAGGAGATTTACTTCGACATTCCAAAGAGTTTGACCCGGTTTTGAGAGTTGACTTTGATCAATCGGGCCCGAGAAATGCTCGGTGGCTTCCCGGAGTCAAACGGATCGTTCGTCCGCATGGAAAGTCAGAATTGCACACGGGATGGACCGTTGGAAAGTGTATTCAGTTAACTTCGAAGATTCATTCATCCTCTGTAGAGATGAAGAGTCGACATAGGTTAAATAGAGCCAGGGAGCGCCCGGTGGCCTCTGGTTCAGGTTTCGGACGCAAATGGCGCGTTCGTACGCATGGTAAGTCGGAATCGCACACGGGGTGGAACATTGGAAAGGGCATTCAGTGCCCTTCGAAGATTAATTCAGCCTCGATCAAGCTGAAGAGTTGACTTAGGTCAAATAGAGCCCGGGAGCGCCCGGTGGCCTTTAGGTGAGGTTTCGGACGCAAATGGCGCGTTCGTCCGCATGGTAAGTCGGAATCATGTACGGGGCACACCGTTGGAAAGGGTATTCAGTGCCCTTCGAAGATTCATTGAGTCTCGATTGAGACGAGGAGTTTGACTTTTGGGTCAAACTGAGCTGGGGGTGCCCGATGGCTTCCAGGTCAGTACTCGGGATGTGACCTGCGTTTATAGTGATGAAGGGAGGTACTAGGGACCTAAGGAGAGTTAAGGCGTAACAAAATGGGGTGTCTATAGAGCCCCTCGACGGGTGAGTTTGGAACAAATGATAGCCGTCGATTCGACACCGCGTGATGATTTTGAGGGAGTATGACCGATTCAGGGGGTCGAGGTCGATTCTGAGGACCTAAGAAGTATGCTGGGGATGATCAATTCGGAGGATCGAGGTCATTTCTGAGGACCTAAGGAGATGAGGATGACCAATTGAGAGTGTCGAGGTCAGTTCTGACCTAAGAGTGGTGACGACCGAGGACCGAGGTCAATTCTGACCTAACTCAGGTGACGATCCAAGACCGAGGCCAATTCTGACCCAAGAGTGGTGATGATCGAGGACCGAGGTCAATTTTGACCTAACTAAGGGGACGATCCAAGACTGGGGCCAATTATGACCCAAGAATGGTGACGATCGAGGACCGAGGTCAATTCTGACCTAACTAAGGTGACGATCCAAGACCGAGGCTAATTCTGACCCAAGAGTGGTGAAGACCGAGGACCGAGGTCAATTCTGACCTAACTCAGGTGACGATCCAAGACCGGGGCCAATTCTGACCCAAGAGTGGTGACGACCGAGGACCGAGGTCAATTCTGACCTAACTAAGGTGACGATCCAAGATCGGGGCTAATTCTGACCCAAGAGTGGTGACGACCGAGGGTCGAGGTCAATTCTGACCTAACTAAGGTTACGATCCAAGATCGGGGCCAATTCTGACCCAAGAGTGGTAACGATCGAGGACCGAGGTCAATTCTGATCTAACTAAGGTGACGATCCAAGACTGGGGCCAATTATGACCCAAGAGTGGTAACGATCGAGGATCGAGGTCAATTTTGGCCTAAATAAGGTGACGATCGAAGACCGGGGCCAATTCTGACCTAAGAGTGGTGACGACTGAGGACCGAGGTCAATTCTGACCTAACTAAGGCGACGATCCAAGACCGGGGCCAATTCTGACCCAAGAGTGGTGACGACCGAGGACCTAGGTCAATTCTGACCTAACTAAGGTGACGATCCAAGACCGAGGCCAATTCTGACCCAAGAGTGGTGACGACTGGGGATCGAGGTCAATTCTGACCTAACTAAGGTGACGATCCAAGACCGGGGCCAATTCTGACCCAAGAGTGGTGACGATCGAGGACCGAGATCAATTCTGACCTAACTAAGGTGACGATCCAAGACCAGGGCCAATTCTGACCCAAGAGTGGTGACGACCGAGGACCGAGGTCAATTTTGACCTAACTAAGGTGAAGATCCAAGATCGGGGCCAATTCTGACCCAAGAATGGTGACGACCGTGGACCGAGGTCAATTCTGACCTAACTAAGGTGACGATCCAAGACCGGGGCCAATTCTGACCCAAGAGTAGATAAAGATTATATTTTGATTCTACTGGAGAAAGATCTTTGTGATTCCGATTTGAGCTAGGGAGCGGCTAGCTGGGGGAAGCTTTTTAGGAGACCTTGCAGGGGAGAACAACCAATTTTGGGTGCTGTAAGAGAATTCCGCTGGGGAAGTGATCAGGTGATTCTTAGGGATTTTCCGGAGCTTTGTCGGGAGGAGATTTCACTTAGTTTTTGAGGATTCCACTGGGGAAGAGGGGTTCCGCTAGGAATAAGAATTGGATTTGAGATTCCGCTGGGGAATGATGAAGGAGCCGGGAATGATTAATTCGGAGGATCGAGGTCAGTTCTGAGGACCTAAAGAGATGAGGATGACCAATTCAAAGGGTCGAGGTCAGTTCTAACCTAAGAGTGGTGACGATCGAGGATCGAGGCCAATTCTGACCTAATTCAGGTGACGATCCAAGATCGGGGCCAATTCTGACCCAAGAGTGGTGACGACCGAGGACCGAGGTCAATTCTGACCTAACTAAGGTGACGATCTAAGATCGGGGCCAATTCTGACCCAAGAGTGGTGACGACCGAGGACCGAGGTCAATTCTGACCTAACTAAGATGACGATCCAAGACTGGGGCTAATTCTGACCCAAGAGTGGTGACGACTGAGGACCGAGGTCAATTCTGACCTAACTAAGGTGACGATACAAGACCGGGGCCAATTCTGACCCAAGAGTGGTGACGACCGAGGACCGAGGTCAATTTTGACCTAACTAAGGTGACGATCCAAGACCGGGGCTAATTTTGACCCAAGAGTGGTGACGACCGAGGATCGAGGTCAATTCTGACCTAACTAAGGTGAGGATCCAAGACCGGGGCCAATTCTGACCCAAGAGTGGTGACGACCGAGGACAGATGTCAATTCTGACCTAACTAAGGTGACGATCCAAGACCGGAGCCAATTCTGACCCAAGATTGGTGACGACCGAGGACCGAGGTCAATTCTTACCTAACTAAGGTGACGATCCAAGACTGGGGCCAATGCTGACCCAAGAGTAGATAAAGATTGTATTTTGATTCTGCTGGAGAAAGATATCCGTGATTCCGCTTTGAGCTGGGGAGCTGCTAGCTGGGGGAAGCTTTTTAGGAGACCTCGCAAGGGAGAACAACCTATTTTGGGTGCTGTAAGAGAATTCCGCTGGGGAAGTGATCAAGTGATCCTTAGGGATTTTCCGGAGCTTTGTCGGGAGGAGATTTCACTTAGTTTTTGAGGATTTCACTGGGGAAGAGGGGTTCCGCTGGGAATAAGAATTTTGATTTGAGATTCCGCTGGGGAACGATGAATGGGCCGGGGAAAATTTGGATTGTCCTTTGGGAGAGATTACTCGGGGTGAGTGGTTCTTCTGATTTCTGCTGGGAAAAAGTACCATGTGATAATGTATCGCACCGGGTAGCCGATGGATGTAAAGTCTGATGAGGAGGTGATTAGGTGGTCCGGGCGCCTTTCCCGAGAGGTCAATCGCTTGGACTTTGAGGGCTCCTCCGAACATAGGCGGTGCGTCAGGTCTTGAATGACCTGACCAGTGGTAAGGTAAGACTCTTTCCATTTCAGCCTTAGTTTTATTGCCTCTTCTGATTTTGTATTGACTTATGTCTGCTTGGGGATTTTCAGGTGACCTTTTATCCTTGGGGGACCGCCATTCAGGATACGGGGGTGATTGGGGTGAACGCGCAGATGAGGCATTTGTTGGCGCATGAGTTAGGCCATTCCTGGTACCTCGAGGAGAGGGTGATCCGTCAGATTGCTGAGGAGGAGGTGGTGGTGCCTCCCGCACAGCCTCCTACTTCTATGAGGTGGGAACGACAATTTTTGGAGGATGAAAGGATCGCGGCGATGATTGGCGAGTCCTATGCGTTGTATACTGATACGGCCGCGTCGTATGATTATATGGATTTTGTGACGAGCTGGTTGATGGCCCCCAGCATACATGATGCCTTGTCTTTCCCTCCTGCTGGTTCGAGTTGGGCAGTGGGGTCGTCCCACAGTGGTGGTGGTCCGTCGGCGACCTCGGAGGTCCCTTTTGTTCGGATGCACACTCCTTCGTATAACATCCGGCGGGCTGATGGAGGGATGGTGCCGATGCTACACCGTCCTCTTGCGATGGATCGGGAGGAGCTGGGATTGACAGAGGATGTCCTTCATCCTGCGGTAAACCTTTCGGTCCTTTTCCTCTCTTTTTTGATTTCTTTTGCTTGATACTGATTCTGCTTTTCCTTTGCAGCAAATTCGGGTGTCGACCACTTAGCTCAGGGACATCTGGGATTAGATATCATCGGTGACTGCCCACATTCGGGAGGCTGTCCCTGTTCCTTCTTGCTTGGTGCCGTTAGCCTCGTCCGGGGGAGACTCTGGCTCGGGTAGTGGGGGAGTGTCGTCTCGTCGTAGGGGAAAGAGAGAGCGTCGCCGGGATGGAAATTCTTGAGAGATAGAGAGAGAGGGAGTGAAATGTAGGTTCGGGCTGAGTCCCGTTGTTTTTGGCTTTTCTTTATTTCCTGCAAAAATGATGTAACACAGAAAACATATATATGCAATGCAATTCGGTTTTTTGACTATCTTTTATTTTAATGATGAAATGAATGCATGCGCTTTTTAATTTGCTGCTGAGACTGTAAAAAAAGGATTATTTTTAAAAATATTTCAAAGGAAAGTTATTTTATTCAAAACGGGGAATCCCATAAAGAGGGAACATGATTCTTGAAATTCTTTTGAGAATATCAATTTATTTTTATGGAGTTTTCTGATTTGACAAAGAAGGAATGGAGGAAATTTAAAAAAGGGAATTATATAAGGAGGAAAAGGAATTTTGAAATTCTGTTGAGAATATCAATTTTATTTTTCTGATTTTGACAAAAGAGGAAAAAGAGAGATTTTTAAAAATAGGGGGTTGCCGATCGACAAGCACCCTGGCCTGCCTATCGGCAGTTCAGTCCAGTCCCATCAATTGAAAGCTTTGATTGGTACCCTCTTCAGCCTTTAGTACCTTGTGGGGTAGGGTTCCTTTCGATTTCTACAGGGATTATGTCCCTTGTGAAGATTTTTAAGCATAAAAAGGGAGAAGGGTGGAGTGTTTTTCTCACACCTTTTATATTCTTCATACCCACCCATCATCTTTTAGTCTTGCAAGATGGCTCTCCCTGGTAGCATTGAGTTTGTCAACTACCTCGAAACCTTGGAAGCCACGTGCTCTTATAATGTCGACTATCATGCTTTCAACATGCGTCGAGTCTCCTTGTGGCGTAATCGACCTTTTGAGTGGAATATGCTGATGGCGGCAGTATAATTTTGGTACCCCGAAGACCATGTATTCCGCTTTGGGTTGGAAGAAGTTTGTCCTACCTACGAGGAGTTTTCTGTCATGCTGGGCGTGAATCCTAGTGTTGCTGTGGCTTTACCCAAATTTTCCCGTTCTCCTAGGGATTCGTTGGCCGGGCTTCTTCATATCTCGCCTTCGGCGGCCAGGTCATTGGTTGCTAGAGGGATGATCTCCCTCCCGGCGGTGTTGTAGTCCGTGCGTTCGCGGGAAGTAAGTGATGTTGGCTATGCTGGAGCCGTCGTTCTGGGCCTGGTTTCAAAATTATTATTGGTGACTGGGGAATTGCAGGCGGACCCACAACTTGCAGCCATTACCTCATGGATGTCATACCATCGCAATCCTGCGGCGGTGATATTGGCAGAGACTCTGAATGGCCTGGATGCTTGGAGAGAAGGCCGTTCAGACTTTTTGAGAGGTAGCCCCGTGATGCTGTTCATGTGGTTGTCTGAAAGATTTCGCTTGTCGACTCCTCCAGAATATCCTTTGTCGGATGTACCCAACTTCTTTTCTCACTACTTCATCCGCATGGGCCTGTATGTTGAGAACTGGGAGAATTGGCTTGTGGAGCATGGGGCTTGTGGGCTGTATTGGTCATTGCCTTGGTGGGGACAGTTGCAGCCTGTTCTGGAGCTAGGAGAATATTCATATGTGCGGTTGGTTGGTCTCAGGCAGAATTTTTATTTTCCTTGGCGGATTTTGCGCCAATTTGGCTGGGCGCAGGTCGTGCCCCCTCGAACCTCAAATTTCTTTCCAGTAGAATATTTGACTGAGCGCTTGCGTCTGTTGCTAGGATCTCTGTGGGAAAATCGGCGTCCGTCGACCCGTCCCTCTCAGTCTGTTGGGAAGGTTTTCCATATCCCCAAAGATTATATGAAGTGGTTGTGGAGGGAATTAGTCAGCAAGATGTTGGCAGTAGAGACCGGTCGGAGGTGGTTTGTTTTATCTGACTCCATGGAAGGGGGTGTTGTGGTCTTTTCGAAGATGGTTAAGGCTCACCGGTGCATGGAGTGCTTGCGGAACTCCATTAAGGCAGGAGAAAATTGGGGTCCTCAGGACGTGGATGATGAGGGTGCAGGCTCTTCGGGTAGCTGTGGGTAGGACTTCTGGGGAGTTTATTTATGTAACAGATGTGGGGGATTTTGTTTGGTTTTTATGGTAGTAGGGGGAAGGGAGTTATCCGTTCCTTTTTCTTATGTAATCCGTACTGTATTTTCTTATTAATGAAATAAATAAGTTTCTGATCATCCAGTTGTGCCTTTCGATGAATTTTGTATTTTGAATTATCTATACCAATCGCTAAGGCATACATAATCCTTTTGTTCAAGTAGATGTTTAAAATGAACTGTCATTCTCGGGGGTAAGAAAAGAATGGTATTTTGTGAAAAAGAAGGGGTCGTGCTCATGTGAGGAGTATAATCTTCCTACGTACCTCTGGGGTTTTTGAAAAAGTTTTTATCTGTTTGAAAATAGTTTTTGCAGCGGATCAGGCCCACGTAGTTCTGGGTAGAGGGAAACGGAGAGAGTTTTTTTTTTAGAATAGAAGGGGGATGAGAAGAGTCGTAGCGCACCGAGATTTTGGACTAGGGGTGGAACTTCTTGAGACGGTCCAGATTGACTGGACGAGCCATCTCTTCCCCATCTAGGTCAGTGAGCATGGCGGCACCGCCGGATAATATTTTCTTCACAATGTACGGGCCGCTCCAATTGGGTTTGAACTTTCCTCTGGGGTCCCAGATGGGTTCGATTATCTCTTTAAGGGATAAATCCCCCTCTCGGACACCGCGGTCCTTGACTCTCTTGTTGAATGATCGCGCTATTCGGCGATGGTATCCTTGTATGTGGTAAAGAGCTTTCAATCTCTGTTCATCTAGGAGGGTCAGCTCATCAAGACGACCTTGGAACCAGTCTTCTTCACTAACCTTGCTTTCGAGCGTGACACGTAACGGGGTTATTTCCAGCTCCACAGGTAGGACTGCCTCTATGCCATAAACCAGGGAGTAAGGGGTAGCCCCAGTAGAGGTTCGAATTGAGGTTCGATAGCCCCAGAGGGCGTAGGGGATTCGGTCAGCCCAATCCCTACAACTTTTGGTCATCTTGCTGATGATGGCTTTGAGGTTTTTGTTTGCGGCCTCAACTGCACCATTGGTCTGAGGTCGGTAGAGAGAAGATTTGTGTCTCTGAATCCGTATTCGTTGACTATTTCTGTGACTTCTGCCTCAAAGTGCAAACCATTATCCGACACTAGCTCGTGCGGGACCCCATATCGGCAGATGATATTCTTCTTGATGAATTTGGCCACCTTCTTGGCATTTAATACGGCGTATGACTCAGCTTTGACCCATTTGTTGAAGTAATCGATGGCAACCAGGATGAACTCATGCCGGTTTGATTCTTTTGGTGTAACTTTCCCTATGATGTCGATACCCTAGGTGGAGAACGGCCAGGGAGAAGTCATGTTGTATAATTCCCGCGGAGGTAGATGTTGGAGATTGGAGAACTGTTGGCATTTAGGGCACCTCCGAACATAGGATGTGCAATCCTCGGCCATGGTGGTCCAGTAGTAGCCTTATCGGATGATCTTTTTGGCAAGCATGTGACCGTTCATGTGAGGTCCGCATTCCCCGCTGTGGATTTTCTGCATTATCTTTTCAATGTCAGCCCCTCCAATACAGTGAAAATGAGTTCCATCGAAATTCCTCTTGAGTAGTGATTTATGGCAGATGATGTACTGAGCGGCCAGCCTTCGGAGGGTAGCTCGGTCGTTCTTGTTAGAACCCTCGGGATACCTACCGTGTTTGAGAAGCCACCAAATATCATAGTACCAACAATCGGCTAGTTCGGGATCTTCAGTGGAGACAAGCTCAATATGGTAGCAATGGGTCGGTCTGTCTTATTTTTGAACTAGGAAGGGGGTCATTGTTATTCCCTCGAGCATATCGACCATGGAAGCCAAAGTAGCGAGAGCATAGGCTAGGTTGTTCCTTGCTCGGGGTAGGTAATGGAAGGTGATATCTCGGAATTGGGAGGCTAACTCTTCTAATTGGGCATGAAAGGGTTGAAGCTTTTCGTCCTTGACCTTCTACTTTCTGAGCACTTGATCGATGATAAGGGCAGAATCCCCGTATACATCGAGGTATTGAATACCTTTCTCGAGAACGACCTGGAGGCCCACTGTGCATGCCTCGTATTCTGTCATGTTGTTGGTGCAAAGGAAATCCAATTTAATGGCGATGGGAGTGTGGGAGTCATCTGGGGCGACCAGAAGTATCCCAATGCCATATCCTTTTTTGTTGGTAGCGCCGTCGAAGAACATTTTCCATCGGGGGAAGTCTTGAGTGGTGCAGAGGATGTTTTCATCTGGGAATTCGGAGATCCAGACATCTACTTCTTCTATAGGGTAGTCAGCGAGGTAGTCAGAGATGGATCTCCTTTAACGGCTTTATGTGTGACGTACACGATATCAAACTCAGTTAGTAACATCAACCATCGGGCCATTCGGCTAGATAAGGCGGGTTTCTCAAGCAGGTATTTGATGGGATCCATTCGGGATACTAGTTTAATGGGGAAGGCGAGCATGTAATGTCGTAACTTTTGGGTGACCCAGATAAGTGCGACACATGCTTTTTCCAAAGCAGTGTAGTTGACCTCGTATCCGGCCAACTTACGACTAGCGTAATAGATGGCTCTTTCTTTGCGGGAGTCCTCAAGGTACTGGGCTAGCAAAGCCCCGACTGCAGTGTCTGTTATGGTTAGGTATAAGAGCAAAGGGAGACCAGGCTGTGGTGTCATGAGAACTGGAGGCTGGGTTAGGTATTGTTTGATTCAATCAAAAGCTTCTTGGCAGGCCTCGTTCCAAACCTTGGTTGAATCCTTTCGGAGGAGCTTAAAGATTGGTTCACAGATGGAGGTTAGCTGGCTGATGAACCGGTTGATATATTGTAATTTCCCCAAGAAGCCTCAGACTTCCTTCTCTGTTCGGGGATTTGCATCTCAAGTATGGCCTTCAGCTTGGCAGGATCTGCTTCTATCCCCTTCTCAGTGATCATGAATCCTAAGAGTTTTCCCTTCGTAACGCTGAAGACGCACTTATGTGGATTAAGTCTCATCTGATACTGCCACAGTCGTTCGAAGAACTTTCGGAGAGCGAGAACATGACCTTCTCTAGTTTTGGACTTGATAATCATATCATCCACGTAAACCTTGACCTCTTTATGGATCAGATCATGCAGGATGGTTGTGGCAGCCCTTTGGTAGGTAGCCCCAGCATTCTTGAGATCGAATGTCATAACGGTGTAGCAAAAAGTTCCCCATGGGGTGATAAATGCGGTTTTCTCTTGGTGGTCGGGATGCATCTTAATTTGGTTGTATCCGGAAAATCCGTCGACAAATGACTTGAGATCATGACTGGCTGTGTTGTCCACGATCATGTCGATGTTGGGTAGCGGATAATCATCCTTCGGAGAAGCTTTGTTTAAATCTCGGTAATCCACACACATTCGAACCTTTCCTCCTAATTTTGGTACATGTACAATGTTGGCCAGCCACATGGGATATTCGATCACTCGAATGAAACCCACGTTTAACTGTTTGATCACCTCTTCTTTGACCTTAAGCGACCATTCGGTGCGGAGCTTTCTCAACTTTGGTTTAACTGGCTTGGCATCTGGCTTGGCATCCGTGATGCTGAGCTATTTCGGGATCAATATCGGGCATGTCTTCATAGGACCATGCGAAGACATCCATGAACTCCCTTAGCAATTCTTCAAGTTGTGCGCGCTCATGCTCGTCAAGGGTGGCCCCTATCCTAATCTCGCGCAGTTGGCTACTAGAACCGAGATTAATAACGACAGTCTCTTCTTTATTAACTTGAACGCGGTTATGTTATTTATTATTAACCTTATCTAGATCAGTTAAAAATTATTCATTTGCAAAATCACCATCATCAAAAGTTTGATTAAAATCCACACAATTAATGTAAGGCACAACAAGATACTCAAAATCTTCATTTATTTTATTGATAGGAAAAACAGCATTGAGAACCTCATCAAAAGACGTCTCGATTACATTTGAGCAAGGATGGACAACAGTAGATAAAACATGGTAAACATTCGGGTTGAGGGAGATTTCAAGAGGTAGAACTGGCGCAGCATGCCAAGTGAGGAGAGGTGTATCAGCACCTTTAATAAGACGGGATGGGTAACTTGATGTAGTGCCTGAATGAACCATGTAGAGTGTCAGCCCCAGTGTCTGCAGGTTGAAAGAATCTTCGAAGTCACTTTCCTCAGTTTCTTCAGTATCTTTGATAAGCTATGGCACCTGGTATTGGTAACTTTCGGCCCGTGGGTAGCTATCTTCGAAGAAGATCTCCATTCCAGGCTTCATCTTCTTATCTGTGTGGTCATACCACGGTTCTGGAAAATCGTAAAATGGGAAATCCTCGCCTTCCTTGATGAATCGTCCATTTAAAGAATCTCCCGAGATAGTTCGGACGAAGTCTAACCCTCTCTTTGATTGAGTCTGGCAGATCATTCTGATTTCTGGTTCTGATGGTTGATATCCCAAGCCGCAAGGAGGGAAAGCTTTCTTCAGTTCGATGGGCTCAAGTTTCCCCTGCAGCCTTTGTCCCATCCCCAGTCCGGGCATGAAGTGCATGTTTCTGAACATCAGAATCACATTGACATTGCCATGAGGGTCATATTCTGGACAAACCCTTTCTTTGAAACCGTCCCATACCGAGAGTAGGGATGGTTCGACTCGGAAACCTGATAAGAGCATATCATTTGACCCGTGCTGTATCTCAAGAATTGGACTGCTGATGCTTGCACCCTCGACATTACCGTCGTCACCCAAGATAGTGACGACTCGCCCATCGGCGAAGAACTTCAGTTTCTGATGGAATGAGGAAGAGACACCCTTTATACTGTGGAGCCAGGGTCGTCCGATCAACAGGTTAAAACAGGTCGGGATATCGATGACTTGGAATTCGACGACAGGGTTTATAGGTCCAACCCCTATTACAAGTTTTATGGATCCCATTACCTCACAGCGGGTATTATCGTAGGCACGCACGACATCGGATGTTGGAGCGAGGTCACTTTCTTTCAGACCTAAACATTTGAAGGTTCTCAGCGGGCAGACATTCAAAGCGGATCCGTTGTCAATGAGAGAGAGTGGTACAACCTTCCCCATAACTTCGACGGAGATGTTGAATGCATGATTATGATTTGGCCCAATTTTGGGGATTTCTTCTTTAGAAAAGGACAGCATTCGGGTAGAGGTCAAGGATCCGACCAGGTTCACCGCTTCTTCTGGTGTGGTAGAGGGAGGAACTACGGATCCAGTGAGCAATTTGATCAAAGCATTTCTGTGTAGCTGGGAAGACATGAAAAGCCTCCATAGAGTGATGTTAGCTTGAGTTTTCTTCAATTGATCGAGGATTTTGCTCTCCTCGAGGGTCACTTCTGGCATAGGAAGGTTTTCAATGCCCCTCCCCTTATCATTGGCTGGTAGCAAGTTTGGAATTTGGTATTGTCTCCCAGATCTGGTCATGTGATTTACTGAAGAAGGGAAAAACTTAAATCCAGTTTCCTCATCAATCTCAGGTTGTTCTGCCACCTTATCTATTTCTCCGAGGAGTTCCTCAAATGATATCAACCCACATAAGTTAACTATTGGGCCATTTCCTCCTGAAGCTTGTTCTTCATTTGAAACTTTGAATTCTTCCCCCCGTCTGGTGGCAATAATTCTATTTTCCCTTGTGAAGTCAAGTCATTCCATAACTTCAATGGCTTCTTCATATAGGTCTTCCCATTCTGTGGGGATGTGTAAGGGTGAAGGCACCAGGTGCCCTTGCAGCTTCAAAGCATCATGTAACTCGGTGATACTGCAAATGTTGTTGGTTTGCCTGAATGCTTCCGTCGTGATCCGGACAACATCATCTAAGCAAATTTCGTCGGTTGGTACCATCCACCTATCTGATTCTCGGGCCCATTTTTGTGCTTCTAAAAACAACGTACTGAACCTCTGGCAGTCGATAATCACCTGTGAGGGCAATTTCAGCTCGAACTCTAGGAGTTGGTTTAACACCTCTGACAATTCCATTCTTCTATTTTCAGAACGGGTACGGACAGCGATGCATGCTCTGGTAAGGAGTGACAACGCCTGATCAGCGGGGCTAGTAGGGTGTAGGAGGAAATATGGGCAAAGTTGAAGGGGTTTAGAAGGGTATAAGGGTGTGATTTGAGTTGATGGATCGAAATCTGGGTTTCCTTCCAAGAAGATGGCATTGGTGTGATTTGGGAGTAGGTTATGAGTAGTGTTTGGTTTAAGATTGGCTGGTGGGGTGATGGTACCCCGGTCAATGAGATCTTGGATTATGTTTTGAAGGTGGAAGCGTTGGTTGGTGGTATGGCCAGCTATTTGGTGAAAGGCGCAATGAGCATCGGTCTTGAAATTTCTGGGAAGTGGATTGGGTAATGGATGTGGATCCAGGGGTTTTATAAGGTTTCGGCTTAACAGGGCTTGGTAAACTTTGGAGAAGGGAGCATGGAGCTCAGTGAATTCCCTTCGGACGGGAGCAGGGTGGCTTTTCGGTGCCCATGATGTGGTTGGTGGAGAGATATTGTTGATGGTTGAGACTGCGGCACTGACAGGCTTGTCATATTTTCTGGGGGTGAACTGTTCGGACACCTTCTTTGGTTCAACTTCTGTTTTGGCAAGACCCTCTTCGATTTCTACTCCTGCTTATATGAGAGCTCGAAAATGGGGGCAATACTGTCCTCCCATGGTTACTCGGACATGGGGCAAGAAATTCTTCTTCACTATGCTGACTTCTTCTTCTTCAGACGGCCGACTGGTCATAGTAGCCGCTTTTTCCCTCCTTCGGGCTATAAAGTTACTGACTGATTCTCCGGAGTTCTATTTGAGAAACTCTAAACCTCAAGCTCTTCGTTGTATTTGTACTGCGACATGAATTCTCGGGCTACATCCTCCCAGCTACGGATTCTGGATTCCTCAAGAGATAAAAACCATCGGAGAGCACTGTCTTTCAAAGTTTGCTGAAACAATTGGGCCATCACTTCTTTCGAAGCCCCTAGTAGAGTCATGGAACGATGATAACTGCGAAGATGAACAATCGGGGGACCACTCCCTCAAAATTTCTCGATATTTAGCATTTTGAACTTCTCGGGTAACCTTGCTTTAGGATAAGGAGACATATGGGTATAGTCCATGTAATTCCTAGAGATCCAGACTCGATCAAACTTCTTGGTGAGCATCTTGAGATCCTCTTTGACTTTGTTCAACTCCTCCTCCTTTGGATCAACAACTAGAGGCAAGTTAGCCATAGGCTGGGCAATGTTTGGCATTGGAAGCTGGGCAGGAGGCGGCCCATTAGCAGGAGGGGCACGCGGAGCGTGCTGATATTCTTCTAGGACCCAGATGGGCTCGGGTGGACCCATAGCACGAGGGAACATGGCCTTGGGCTCTTGAGGAATAGGACCTTGGTTTCGTTGCATTTCTCGGACCTCAGCTTGGAGGTTGTCAATCTTGGCCACGAGTTGAGCTAGGACTGTCGGCAGATCTGGTTGTATGATTGATGCTTGATCCGCATTCTCCATGAAAGATGGATGGATTCCGGACTTGAAAGAAGTAGTAGAGGAACAGACGAAACTCCGGGGTGATTTGACTGAAGACCTAAGCTAATAGGGAGCCAGGCCAAGGACGTGCGGTCAACCTGAGAAGGCGTAGGATGAGATTTATTTTTTAGAAAAGGGAAGGAACTATTTTTGGATTTTTGATAAAAAGGGAGAAATGTTTTTGGATTTTTGATAAGAGAGGGAGAAGTGGTTTTTGGATTTTTGATAAGGAAGGGAGAAATGTTTTTGGAGACGGAACTCAGCATGATTATTATGATTATTATGTTCTCACTTGTAATTAATTCTCCTAAATGCAATGCCGGACGAGACCTGAGCCTGGAAAAGTGGGGTTTTAATATATGCAAAGCTACGGTTTGGGACTTGTAACTAGGCTCGCGGAAAGAGTCCCACTTTAAAAATGCGTGAAAATTGGGCGGAAGATTGACCCGGAATTTTGGCAGAGTTTTGGGTCGAAACCGGCAATCTAAAGTGCGTGTCCTAGGTTTGACACCTATATGCGGGTATGCAGTTGGTTAGGTGAATCGGCATGGCTTCCCCCCTTTGGCGTGACTTCCACGATATACGTCTTGCTCTTGTGGGCAATCGGTACGTGTGGACAAGCCATTTGATATACCTGAGTGTACGTGAATTGCCTCACCATATACCTCTTGAGGACGGTACGTGTGAGAGCGAATTCGATATACTCGGCGTACGTGAACGAATTCCCTGCGATATACCTCCCGTCATGACTTCGGTCAAGCGGTACGATGCGGGGGAACCGTTCGATATACGTCGAAGGTACTTGGCCAATGGAAGGTGAGAGTCATATCACTTAGGCTAACTGCGACCTGCCGGACCAGCGCCCATCACGAAGTGACCCTCCAGTTACTGGGTAAAATTTGGTCAATATCAATGCTCTTTGGTGATGTCGTGTGCATCATGCATGATTCTCTTATTAGTAGCTTATGATGAGAATGCCTTTCTTTGATTATGCCAAACCGGGAACAAAGTACAAGTACCCCAAAAGGTACGCCAAGTATGGATAGGTGATGCGTGCAACATGGGGATATACGGGATCCTAGGTGTACGTGGTGTGAGGTGTACATGGAGGATTTTCTACAAGTGTGTGAACATAAGCATAAGCATGGGATATACATGTGAGAAAGGGGAACATGCAGATATGGGGGGGGGGGGGGGAGCATAAAAAAATATAGCATCCATGTAAATAGGGTCAAGACCTAAAAATAAATAAAATTCCCCAGCAGAGTCGCCACTGTGGCCATCCCTGCCGATCCCCGCCGCGGAGGGAGGAGGAATCCTTCGGGTCGCGCGTCCCCTCTCGGGAGAGCGCTTCGGCCGGCGTCGATTTTGTGAGGTGTGAAAAATGTAGAGAGATTCAGAGTCGCCAGTCTATTTTACTCAAAATAGACAAAAGAAAAAGGGGAAGCCACCCCGAAGGATGGCTTCCAAAGACATACTGGTGCGTGCGAAACCAAAATGATTCGAAAAGGGTTCGGAGGCTTAGTTACGAAATGGGAAGGTGTTAGGCACCCATTCCGCCCTTTCGGTCTCTCATAGATATTTGCCATTTTTCTTTATGTTTCCCCCCGTGAGATGTGTGCATGTTTATATATATAGAATGGAGGTAGGAATCCTCGGCTTGTATCATGGAAAAGATAAAGTGGGTCATCCATAGGAAGATTATAAAAGTAATATTAGAAAAATAAGATTTACGCGGTTACACCTACGTTGATCGCTATAAAGGAACGATAACGCACATGTTGTAATGTGTCACTAAGACTAAGGATATATATAATATAAGAAAAATGGATTTAGAGAAAATAGGAAATGAGAGAAAAAGTGAGAGAAAGGACTCGAGTCTCGGGTTTTACCCCGAGACGCCTACGTAGCCTATAAAGGCATCAAAGTCCACGTAGTTCGCATAGAAAGCAAAGGGGTGGGGTTTATCCCATAAATCCAAATGTGGGATCTCTTATTTGTAAGTTTGTGTGTGTGTGTAGAAAAGGTGTTTTAGTTGTGAGAAAAATGTGGAAAAAGTGTGAGAATCCCTACTTGGAATTTATGAGCAAACCCTATTTTTCTTGTTTTGGGGTTTTTATTTATATGAAAATAAGAGATGTGCAATAATGCTAAATAAAAAGTATATTAGGATGTGTGAGATGAGATTATAAAAGTGCTAAGTAAGAAAACAAGTTATTGGGAATTCAGGAGAATTTAAGAGAGAGAGTTTGAGAAAGTTGGACCTTCTTGAAGATCTTGAGCTAGATCTTGAATGTTGGAGAGCAGCCCTTGAGATTGGATGATGATGGAGAGTGGTTAATTCACCAAGTTTGATGAAAAGGATGATGAAAAGTGAAGGTAAAAGAGGGATTTGGAAGTTGAAATCACGCTGCCTTCGAGAGAGGTTTCTGGAATTCGTTCAGAGAGATTTCTATCAGATCTGAACTCCCCCTGTAAATGAGGCCAAGGCCTCCTTTTGTAACCCCAGGGGACTGCTGATCAGCCCTATCATGGCACTGCCTATCGGCAGGTACCGATAGGTAGGATCCGGGACCTGCCATTTGGCAGTGCGCCTCAGGATTTTTTAGAAAATTGGCCACCGAGGGCAAATCGTTGGTCAGAATCATGCACGGGGCATACCATTGGAAAGGTATTTCAGAGACCTTCGACAGTCCTTTGGAAAGCTCCTGAGTTCGGGAGTTGACTTTGGGTCAAATGTGGTTCGAAAGCGTTTGTCGGTCCATTGGACGGGGAATCGCGCGGACGCAAACGGCGCGTTCGTTCGCATGGTAAGTCCGAATCGTGCACAGGTCATACCGTTGGAAAGGATAGGAGATGTACTTAGACAGTCCAAAGAGTTTGACCCGATTTGGAGAGTTGAATTTGGTCAACCGGGCCTGAGAAACGCTCGGTGGTTTTTCGGAGTCAAACGAATCGTTCGTCCGCATGGAAAGTTAGAATTGCGCACGGGATGGACCGTTGGAAAGTGTATTCAGTGAACTTCAAAGATTCATTCAGCCTCGATCGAGCTGAAGAGTTGACATAGGTCAAATAGAGCCCGGGAGCGCCCGGTGGCCTCTAGGTCAGGTTTCGAACGCAAATGGCGCGTTCGTCCGCATGGAAAGTCGAAATCGCACACGGGGCGGACCGTTGGGAAGGGTATTCAGTGACCTTCGAAGATTAATTCAGCCTCGGTAAAGCTGAAGACTTTACATAGGTCAAATAGAGCCCGGGAGCGGCCGGTGGCCTCTAGGTGAGGTTTCGGATGCAAATGGCGCGTTCGTCCGCAAGGTAAGTCGTAATCACGCACGGGGCAGACCGTTGGAAAGGGTATTCAGTGCCCTTCGAAGATTCATTGAGTCTCGGTCGAGATGAGGAGTTTGACTTTTGGGTCAAACTGAGCCGGGGGGGTGCCCGATGGCTTCCAGGTCAGTACTCGGGATATGACCTGGGTTTATAGTGATGAAGGGAGGTACTACGGACCTAAGGAGAGTTAAAGGGTAACAAAATGGGGTGTCTATAGAGCCCCTCGACGGGTGAGTTTGGAATAAATGATAGCCGTCGATTAGACACAGCATGATGCTTTTGAGGGAGTATGACCGATTCAGGGGGTCGAGGTCGATTCTGAGGACCTAAGAAGTATGCTGGGGATGATCAATTCGGAGGATCGGGGTCAGTTCTGAGGACCTAAGATGAGGATGACCAATTCAGAGGGTCGAGGTCAGTTCTGACCTAAGAGTGGTGACGACCGAGGACCCAGGTCAATTCTGACCTAACTCAGGTGATGATCCAAGACCGGGGCCAATCCTGACCTAAGAGTGGTGATGAACGAGGACCGAGGTCAATTCTGACCTAACTAAGGTGACGATCCAAGATCGGGGCCAATTCTGACCCAAGAGTGGTGACGACCGAGGACCGAGGTCAATTCTGACCTAACTAAGGTGACGATCCAAGACCAGGGCCAATTCTGACCCAAGAGTGGTGACGACCGAGGACTGAGGTCAATTCTGACCTAACTAAGGTGAAGATCTAAGACCGGGTCCAATTCTGACCCAAGAGTGGTGACGATCGAGGACCGAGGTCAATTCTAACCTAACTAAGGTGATGATCCAAGACCGGGGCCAATTCTGACCCAAGAGTGGTGACGATCGAGGGTCGAGGTCAATTTTGACCTAACTAAGGTGACGATCCAAGACCGGGGCCAATTCTGACCCAAGAGTGGTGACGACCGAGGTCAATTCTGACCTAACTAAGGTGACGATCCAAGACCGGGGCCAATTATGACCCAAGAGTGGTGACGATCGAGGACCGAGGTCAATTTTGACCTAACTAGGGTGACGATCGAAGATCGGGGCCAATTCTGACCCAAGAGTGGTAAGAACTGAGGACCGAGGTCAACCTGACCTAACTAAGGTGACGATTCAAGATAGGGGCCAATTCTGACCCAAGAGTGGTGACGACCGAGGACCGAGGTCAATTCTGACCTAACTAAGGTGACGATCCAAGATTGGGGCCAATTCTTACCCAAGAGTGGTGACGACCGAGGATCGAGGTTAATTCTGACCTAACTAAGGTGACGATCCAAGATCGAGGCCAATTCTGACCCAAGAGTGGTTACGACCGAGGACCGAGGTCAATTCTGACCTAACTAAGGTGACGATCCAAGACCGGGGTCAATTCTGACCCAAGAGTGGTGACGACCGAGGACCGAGGTCAATTCTGACCTAACTAAGGTGACGATCCAAGATTGGGGCCAATTCTAACCATAGAGTGGTGACGACCGAGGACCGAGGTCAATTTTGACCTAAATAAGGTGACGATCCAAGACCGGGGCTAATTCTGACCCAAGAGTAGATAAAGATTGTATTTTGATTCTGCTGGGGAAAGAGCTTTGTGATTCCGATTTGAGCTGGGGAGCTGCTAGCTGGGGGAAGCTTTTTAGGAGACCTTTTAGGGGAGAACAACCTATTTTGGGTGCTGTAAGAGAATTCCGCTGGGGAAGTGATCAGGTGATCCTTAGGGATTTTCCGGAGCTTTGCCGGGAGGATATTTCACTTAGTTTTTGAGGATTCCGCTGGGGAAGAGGGGTTCCGCTGGGAATAAGAATTGGATTTGAGATTCCGCTGGGGAAAGATGAAGGAGCTGGGGATGATTAATTCGAAGGATCGAGGTCTGTTCTGAGGACCTAAGGAGATGAGGATAACCAATTCATAGGGTCGAGGTCAGTTCAGACCTAAGAGTGGCGACGACCGAGGATCGAGGTCAATTCTGACCTAATTCTGGTGACGATCCAAGACCGGGGCCAATTCTAACCCAAGAGTGGTGACGACCGAGGACCGAGGTCAATTCTGACCTAACTAAGTTGAGGATCCAAGACCGGGGCCAATTCTGACCCAAGAGTGGTGACGGCCGAGGATCGAGGTCAATTCTGACCCAACTAAGGTGACGATCCAAGACCGGGGCCAATTCTGACCCAAGAGTGGTGACGACCGAGGATCGAGATCAATTCTGACCTAACTGAGGTGACGATCCAAGACCGGGGCTAATTCTGACCCAAGAGTGGTGACGATCGAGGACCGAGGTCAATTCTGACCTAACTAAGGTGACGATCCAAGATCGGGGCCAATTCTGACCCAAGAGTGGTGATGACCGAGGACCGAGGTCAATTTTGACCTAACTAAGGTGACGATCCAAGATCGGGGCCAATTCTGACCCAAGAGTGGTGACGACCGAGGACCGAGGTCAATTCTGACCTAACTAAGGTGACGCTCCAAGACCGAGGCCAATTCTGACCCAAGTGTGGTGACGACCGAGGAACGAGGTCAATTCTGACCTAACTAAGGTGACGATCCAAGATCGGGGTCAATTCTAGCCCAAGAGTTGTGACGACCGAGAACCGAGGTTAATTCTGACCTAACTAAGGTGACGATCCAAGACCGGGGCCAATTCTGACCCAAGAGTGGTGACGACCGAGGACCGAGGTCAATTCTTACCTAACTAAGGTGACGATCCAAGACCGGGGCCAATGCTGACCCAAGAGTAGATAAAGATTGTATTTTGGTTCTGCTGGAGAAAGAGCTTTATGATTCCGCTTTGAGCTGGGGAGCTGCTAGATGGGGGAAGCTTTTTAGGAGACCTCGCAGGGGAGAACAAACTATTTTGGGTGCTGTAAGAGAATTCCGCTGGGGAAGTGATCAGGTGATCCTTAGGGATTTTCCGGAGCTTTGCTGGGAAGAGATTTCACTTAGTTTCTGAGGATTCCGCTGGGGAAGAGGGGTTCCGCTAGGAATAAGAATTTGGATTTGAGATTCCACTAGGGAATGATGAACGGGCCGGTGAAAATTTGGATTGTCCTTTGGGAGAGATTACTCGGGGCGAGTGGTTCTTCTGATTTCTGCTGGGAAAAAGTACCATGTGATAATGTATCGCACCGGGTAGCCGATGGATGTAAAGTCTGATGAGGAGGTGTTTAGGTGGTCCGCGTGCCTTGCCCGAGAGGTCAATCGCTTGGACTTTGAGGGCTCCTCCGAACATAGGCGGTGCGTCAGGTCTTGAATGACCTGACCAGTGGTAGGGTAAGACTCTTTCCATTTCAGCGTTAGTTTTTTTGCCTCTTCTGATTTTGTATTGACTTATGTCTGCTTGGGGATTTTCAGGTGACCTTTTATCCTTGGGGGACCGCCATTCAGGATACGGGGGTGACTGGGGTGAACGCGCAGATGAGGCATTTGTTAGCTCATGAGTTCGACCATTCCTGGTACCTCGGGGAGAGGGTGATCCGTCAGATTGCTGAGGAGGAGGTGGTGGTGCCTCCCGCGCAGCCTCCTACTTCTATGAGGCGGGAGCGATAATTGTTGGAGGATGAAAGGATCGCGGCGATGATTGGCGAGTCCTATGCGTTGTATACTGATACGGCCGCGCCGTATGATTATATGGACTTTGTGACCAGCTGGTTGATGGCGCCCATCATACATGATGCCTTGCCTTTCCCTCTTGCTGGTTCGAGTCGGGCGGTGGGGTCCTCCCACAATGGTGGTGGTCCGTCGGCACCTGCAGCGGCGATGACCTCAGAGGTACCTTTTGTTCGGATGCACACTCCTTCGTACAACATTCGGCGGGCTGATGGAGGAATTGTGCCGATGCTACACCGTCCTCTTGCGATGGATCCGGAGGAGCTGGGCTTGAAAGAGGACGTCCTTCGTCCCGCGGTAAACCTTTCGGTCCTTTTCCTCTCTTTTTCGATTTCTTTTGCTTGCAACTGATTCTGCCTTTCCTTTGCAGCAAATTCGGGTGTCGACCACTTAGCTCAGGGACATCAGGGATTGGATATCATCCGCGACTGCCCACATTTGGGAGGCTGTCCCTGTTTCTTCTTGCTTGGTGCCGTCAGCCTCGCCCGGTGGAGACTCTGGCTCGGGTAGTGGGGGCGTGTCGTCTCGCCGTAGGGGAAAGAGAGCGCATCACCAGGATGGAAATTGTTGAGAGAGAGAGGAAGTGAAATGTGGGTTCGGGCTGAGTCCCGTTGTTTTTGGCTTTTCTTTATTTCCTGGAAAAATGATGTAACACAGAAAACATATATATGCAATGCAATTCGGTTTTTTGACTATCTTTTATTTTAATGATGAAATGAATGCATGCGATTTTTAATTTGCTGCTGAGACCGTAAAAAAAGGAATATTTTTAAAAATCTTTTAAAGGAAAGTTATTTTATTCAAAACGGGGAATCCCATAAGGAGGGAACAGGATTCTTGAAATTCTTTTGAGAATATCAATTTATTTTTATGGAGTTTTCTGATTTGACAAAGAAGGAATGGAGGACATTTAAAAAAGGGAATTATATAAGGAGGAAAAGGAATTTTGAAATTCTGTTGAGAATATCAATTTTATTTTTCTGATTTTGATAAAAGAGGAAAAAGGGAGATTTCTAAAAATAGGGGGTTGCCGATCGGTAAGCACCCTGGCCTGCCTATCGGCAGTTCAGTCCAGTCCCATCAATTGAAAGCTTTGATTGGTACCCTCTTCAGCCTTTAGTACCTTGTGGGGTAGGGTTCCTTTCGATTTCTGCAGGGATTATGTCCCTTGTGAGGATTTTTAAGTATAAAAAGGGAGAAGGGTGGAGTGTTTTTATCACACCTTTTATATTCTTCATACCCACCCATCATCTTTTAGTCTTTTAAGATGGCTCTCCCTGGTAGCATTGAGTTCGTTAACTACCTCAAAACCTTGGAAGCCATGTGCTCTTATAATGTCGACTATGATGCTTTCAACATTCATTGAGTCTCCTTGTGGCATAATCGACCTTTTGAGTGGAATATGCTGATGGCGGCAGTACAATTTTGGTACCCCGAAGACCATGTATTCCGCTTTGGGTTGGAAGAAGTTTGTCCTACCTACGAAGAGTTTTCTGCCATACTGGGCGTGAATCCTAGTGTTGCCGCGGCTTTACCCAAATTTTCCCATTCTTCTAGGGATTTGTTGGCCGGGCTGCTTCATATCTCGCCTTCGGCGGCCAGGTCATTGGTTGCTAGAGGGATGATCTCCCTCCCGACAGTGTTACAGTCCGTGCGTTCGATGGAAGTAAGTGATGCTGTCTATGCTGGAACCGTCGTTCTTGGCCTTGTTTCAAAATTGCTGTTGGTGACTGGGAAATTGCAAGCGGACCCACAACTTGCAGCCATTACCTCATGGATGTCATACCATCGCAATCCTGCGGCGGTGATATTGGTAGAGACTCTGAATGGCCTGGATGCTTGGAGAGAAGGCCGTTCAGACTTTTTGAGAGGTAGCCCTGTGATGTTGTTCATGTGGTTGTCTAAAAGATTCCGCTTGTCGACTCCTCCAGAATATCCTTTATCGGCTGTACTCATCTTCTTTTTTCGCTACTTCATCCGCATGGGCCTGTATGTTGAGAACTGGGAGAATTGGCTTGTGGAGCATGGGGCTTGTGGGCTGTATTGGTCAGTGCCTTGGTGGGACAGTTGTAGCCTATTCTGGAGCTAGGAGAATATTTATATGTGCGGCTGGTTGGTCACAGGCAGACCTCTTTTTATTTCCCTTGGCGGATTTTGCGCCAATTTGGCTGGGAGCAGGTCGTGCCCCCTTGGACCTCAAATTTCTTTCCAGTAGAAGATTTGACTGAGCGCTTGCGTCTGTTGCCAGGATCTCTGTGGGAAAATCGGCATCCGTCGACCCGTCCCTCTTAGTCTGTTGGGAAGGTTTACCATGTCCCCAAAGATTATATGAAGTGGTTGTGGAGGGAAGTAGTCAGCAAGATGTTGGCAGTAGAGACCGGTCGGAGGTGGTTTATTTTATCTGACTCCATGGAAGGGGGTGTTGTGGTCTTTTCGAAGATGGTTAAGGCTCATCGGTCCATGGAGTGTTTGTGGCACTCCATTTAGGCAGGAGAAAATTGGGGTCCTCAGGACGTGGATGATGACGGTGCAGGCTCTTTGGGTAGCTGTGGGTAGGACTCCTGGGGAGTTTATTTATGTAACAGATGTGGGGGATTTTGTCTGGTTTTTATGGTAGTAGGGGGGAAGGGAGTTATCCGTTCCTTTTTCTTATGTAATCCGTACTGTAGTTTCTTATTAATGAAATAAATAAGTTTCTTATCATCCAGCTGTGCCTTTCGATGAATTTTGTATTTTGAATTATCTATACCAATCGCTAAGGCATACATAATCCTTTTGTTCAAGTAGATGTTTAGAATGAACTGTCATTCTCGGGGGTAAGAAAAGATTGGTATTTTGTGAAAAAGAAGGGGTCGTGCTGATGTGAGGAGTATGAGGTTCCTACGTACCTCTAGGGTTTTTGAAAAAGTTTTTATCTGTTTGAAAATAGTTTTTGCAGAGGATCAGGCCCACGTAGTTCTGGGTAGAGGGAAATGGAAAGCGTTTTTTTTTTTTTTTTAGAATAGAAGGGGGATGAGAAGAGTCGTAGCGCGCCGAGATTTTGGACTAGGAGTGGAACTTCTTGAGACGGTCCAGATTGACTGGACGAGCCATCTCTTCCCCATCTAGGTCAGTGAGCATGGCGGCACCGCCGGATAAGATTTTCTTCACAATGTACGGGCCGCTCCAATTGGGTTTGAACTTTCCTCTGGGGTGCCGGATGGGTTCGATTATCTCTTTGAGGGATAAATCCCCCTCTCGGACACCGCGGACCTTGAATCTCTTGTTGAATGATCGCGCTATTCGGCGACGGTATCCTTGTATGTGGTAAAGAGCTTTTAATCTCCGTTCATCTAGGAGGGTCAGCTCATCAAGACGGCCTTGGCACCAGTTTTCTTCACTAACCTTGCTTTTGAGCGTGACACGTAACGAGGGTATTTCTAGCTCCACAGGTAAGACTGCCTCCATGCCGTAAACCAGGGAGTAAGGGGTAGCCCCAGTAGAGGTTCGAATTGAGGTTCGATAGCCCCAGAGGGCGTAGAGGATCCGGTCGGCCCAATCCCTACGACTTTCGGTCATCTTGCTGATGATCGCTTTGAGGTTTTTGTTTGCGGTCTCAACTGCACCATTGGTCTGAGGTCGGTAGGGAGAAGATTTGTGTCTCTGAATCCCGTATTCGTTGACTATTTCTGTGACTTCTGCCTCAAAGTGCAAACCATTATCCGACACTAGCTCGTGCGGGACCCCATATTGGCAGATGATATTCTTCTTGATGAATTTGGCCACCTTCTTGGCATTTAATACTGCGTATGACTCAACTTTGACCCATTTGGTGAAGTAATCGATGGCAACCAGGATGAACTCATTCCCTTTTGACGCTTTTGGTGTAACTTTCCCTATGATGTGGATTCCCCAGGTGGAGAACGACCAGGGAGAAGTCATGTTGTATAATTCTCGCGGAGGTAGATGTTGGAGATTGGAGAACTATTGGCCTTTAGGGCACCTCCGAACATAGGCGGTGCAATCCTTGGCCATGGTGGTCCAGTAGTAGCCTTGTCGGATGATCTTTTTGGCAAGCATGTGACCGTTCATGTGAGGTCCGCATTCCCCGCTGTGGATTTTCTGCATTATCTTTTCAATGTCAGCCTCTGCAATACTGTGAAAATGAGTTCCATCAAAATTCCTCTTGAGTAGTGATTTATGGCAGATGATGTACTGAGCGGCTAGCCTTCGAAGGGTAGCTCGATCGTTCTTATTGGAACCCTCGAGATACCTACCGTGTTTGAAGAGACACCAAATATCATTGTACCAGCAATCGGCTAGTTCGAGATCTTCAGTGGAGACAAGCTCAATATGGTAGCAATGGGTCGGTCTGTCTTATTTTTTAACTAAAAAGGGGGTCATTTTTATTCCCTCGGGCATGTCGACTATGGAAGCCAAAGTAGCGAGAGCATCGGCTAGGTTGTTCCTTGCTCGGGGTAGGTAATGGAAGGTGATATCTCGGAATTGGGAGGCCAACTCTTTTAATTGGGCAAGAAAGGGTTGAACCTTTCGTCCTTGACCTTCCACTTTCTGAGCACTTGACCGATGATAAGGGCAGAATCCCCGTATACATTGAGGTATTGAATACCTTTCTCGAGAGCGACCTGGAGGCCCACTGTGCATGCCTCGTATTCTGTCATGTTGTTGGTGCAAGGGAAATCCAATTTAATGGCAATAGGAGTGTGGGAGTCATCTGGGGCGACCAGAAGTATCCCAATGCCATATCCCTTTTTGTTGGCAGTGCCGTCGAAGAATATTTTCCATCGGGGGGAGTCTTGAGTGGTACAGAGGATGTTTTCATCTGGGAATTCGGAGATCCAGACATCTGCTTCTTCTATAGGGTAGTCGGCGAGGTAGTCAGAGTGGATCTCCTTTAACGGCTTTCTGTGTGACGTATACGATATCAAACTCGGTTAGGAGCATCAACCATCGGGCCATTCGGCTAGATTAGGCGGGTTTATCAAGCAGGTATTTGATGGGATCCATATGGGATACTAGTTTAATGGGGAAGGAGAGCATGTAATGTCGCAAATTTTGGGTGACCCAGATAAGTGCGACACATGCTTTTTCCAAAGCAGTGTAGTTGACCTCGTATCCGGCCAACTTGCGACTGGCGTAATAGATGGTTCTTTCTTTGCGGGAGTCCTCAAGGTACTGGGCTAGCAAAGCCTCGACGGCAGTGTCTGTTATGGTTAGGTATAAGAGCAAAGGGAGACCAGGTTGTGGTGGCATGAGAACTATAGGTTGGGTTAGGCATTGTTTGATTCGATTAAAAGCTTCTTGGCAGGCCTCGTTCCAAACCTTGGTTTAATCCTTTCGGAGGAGCTTAAAGATTGGTTCACAGATGGAGGTTAGCTGGCTGATGAACCGGTTGATATATTGTAATTTCCCCAAGAAGCCTCAGACTTCCTTCTCTGTTCGGGGATTTGCATCTCAAGTATGGCCTTCAGCTTAGCAGGATATGCTTCTATCCCCTTCTCAGTGATCATGAATCCTAAGAGTTTTCCCTTCGTAACGCTGAAGACGCACTTATGTGGATTAAGTCTCATCTGATACTGCCACAGTCGTTCGAAGAACTTTCGGAGAGCGAGAACATGACCTTCTCTAGTTTTGGACTTGATAATCATATCATCCACGTAAACCTTGACCTCTTTATGGATCAGATCATGCAGGATGGTTGTGGCAGCCCTTTGGTAGGTAGCCCCAGCATTCTTGAGACCGAATGGCATAACGGTGTAGCAAAAAGTTCCCCATGGGGTGATAAATGCGGTTTTCTCTTGGTGGTCGGGATGCATTTTAATTTGGTTGTATCCGGCAAATCCGTCGACAAATGACTTGAGATCATGATTGGCTGTGTTTTCCACGATCATGTTGATGTTGGGTAGCGGATAATCATCCTTCGGAGAAGCTTTGTTTAAATCTCGGTAATCCACACACATTCGAACCTTTCCTCCTGATTTTGGTACAGGTACAATGTTAGCCGGCCACGTGGGATATTCGATTACTCGAATGAAACCCACATTCAACTGTTTGATACCGGGCATGTCATCGTAGGACCATGCAAAGACATCAACGAACTCCCTTAGAAATTCTTCGAGTTATGCGCGCTCATGCTCGTCAAGGGTGGCCCCTATCCTAATCTCGCGCAGTTGCCTACTAGAACCGAGATTAATAACGACAGTCTCTTCTTCATTAACTTAAACGCGTTTATGTTATTTATTATTAACCTTATTTAGATCAGTTAAGAATTATTCATTTGCAAAATCATCATCATCAAAAGTTTGATCAAAATCCACACAATTAATGTAAGGCACAACAAGATACTCAAAATCTTCGTTTATTTCATTGATAGGAAAAACAGCATTGAGAACCTCATCAAAAGAGGTCTCGATTACATTTGAGCAAGGATGGACAACAGTAGATAAAACATGGTAAACATTAGGGTTAAGGGAGATTTCAAGAGGTAGAACTGGCGCAGCATGCCAAGTGAGGAGAGGTGTATCAGCACCTTTAATAAGACGGGATGGGTCCCTTGATGTAGTGCCTGAATGAACCATGTAGAGTGTCAGCCCCAATGTCTGCAGGTTGAAAGAATCTTCGAAGTCACTTTCCTCAGTTTCTTCAGTATCTTTGATAAGCTATGGCACCTGGTATTGGTAACTTTCGGCCCGTGGGTAGCTATCTTCGAAGAAGATCTCCATTCCAGGCTTCATCTTCTTATCTGTATGGTCATACCACGGTTCTGGAAAATCGTAAAATGGGAAATCCTCGCCTTCCTTGATGAATCGTCCATTTAAAGAATCTCCCGAGATAGTTCGGACGAAGTCTAACCCTCTCTTTGATTGAGTCTGGCGGATCATTCTGATTTCTGATTCTGATGGTTGATATCCCAAGCCGCAAGGAGGGAAAGCTTTCTTCAGTTCGATGGGCTCAAGTTTCCCCTGCTGCCTCTGTCCCAGCCCCAGTCCGGGCATAAAGTGCATGTTTCTGAACATCTGAATCACATTGACATTGCCATGAGGGTCATATTCTGGACAAACCCTTTCTTTGAAATCGTCCCTTGTTGGGAGTAGGGATGGTTCAACTAAAAACCCTGATAGGAGCATATCATTTGACCCGTGGTGTATCTCAAGAATTGGACTGCTGATGCTTGCACCCTCGGCGTTACCGTCGTCACCCAAGATGGTGATGACTTGCCCATCAGCGAAGAACTTCAGTTTCTGATGGAATGAGGAAGAGACACCCTTTATACTATGGAGCCAGGGTCGTCCGATCAACAGGTTAAAACAGGCCGGGATATCGATGACTTGGAATTCGACTACAGGGTTTATAGGTCCAACCCCTATAACAAGTTTTATGGATCCCATCACCTCACGGCGGGTATTATCATAGGCACGCACGGCAGCGGATGTTGGAGCGAGGTCACTTTCTTTCAGACCTAAACATTTAAAGGTTCTCAGCGGGCAGACATTCAAAGAGGATCCGTTGTCAATGAGAGAGAGTGGTACAACCTTCCCCATAACTTCGACGGAGATGTTGAGTGCATGATTATGATTTGTCCCAATTTTAGGGATTTCTTCTTCAGAAAAGGACAACATTCGGGTAGAGGTCAAGGATTCGACCAGGTTCACCGCTTCTTCTGGTGTGGTAGAGGGAGGAACTATGGGTCCAGTGAGCAATTTGATCAAAGCATTTCTGTGTAGCTGGGAAGACATGAAAAGCCTTCATAGAGTGATGTTATCTTGAGTTTTCTTTAATTGATCAAGGATCTTGCTCTACTCGAGGGTCATTTCTGGCATAGGAAGGTTTTCAACGCCCTTCCCCTTATCATTGGCTGGTAGCGAGTTTGAAATTTGGTAATGTCTCCCAGATCTAGTCATGTGATTTACTGAAGATGGGAAAAACTTAAATCCAGTTTCCTCATCAATCTCAGGTTGTTCTTCCACCTTATCTATTTCTCCGAGGAGTTCCTCAAATGATATCATCCCACATAAGTCAGCTATTGGGCCATTTCCTCCTGAAGCTTGTTCTTCATTGGAAACTTCGAATTCTTCTCCCCATCTGGTGGAAACAATTCTATTTTCCCTTGTGAAGTTAATGCATTCCATAACTTCAACGTCTTCTTTATATAGGTCTTCCCATTCTGTGGGGATGTGTAAGGGTGAAGGGACCAGGTGCCCTTACAGCATCAAAGCATCAAATAACTGGGTGATACTGCAATTGTTGTTGGTTTGCCTGAATGCTTCCGTCATGTTTCGGACAACATCATCTAAGCAAATTTCGTCGGTTGGTACCATCCACCTAGCTGATTCTCGGGCCCATTTCCGTGCTTCCAAAAACAACGTACTGAACCTCTGGCAGTCGATAATCACCTGTAAGGGAAATTTTAGCTCGAACTCTAGGAGTTGGTTTAACACCTCTGACAATTCCATTCTTCCATTTTCAGAACGGATACGGACAGTGATGCATGCTCTGGTAAGGAGTGACAACGCCTGATCAGCGAGGCTAGTAGGGTGTAGGAGGAAATATGGGCAAAGTTGAAGGGGTTTAGAAGGGTATAAGGGTGTGATTTGAGTTGATGGATCAAAATCTGGGTTTCCTTCCAAGAAGATGGCATTAGTGTGATTTGGGAGTAGGTTATGAGTAGTGTTTGGTTTAGGATTGGCTGGTGGGGCGATGGTACCCCGGTCAATGAGATCTTGGATTATGTTTTGAAGGTAGAAGCATTGGTTGGTGGTATGGCCAGCTGTTTGGTCAAAAGCGCAATGAGCATCGGTCTTGAAATTTCTGGGAAGTGGATTGGGTAATGGACGTGGATCCCGGGGTTTTATAAGGTTTCGGCTTAACAGGGCTTGGTAAACTTTGGAGAGGGGAGCATGGAGCTCAGTGAATTCCCTTCGGACGGGAGCAGGTCTGCTTTTTAGTGCCCATGATGTGGTTGGTTGAGAGATGTTGTTGATGGTTGAGACTGCGGCACTGACAGGACACCTACTTTGGTTCAAAATCTATTTTGGCAAGACCCTCTTCGATTTCTACTCCTGCTTATATGAGAGCTCAAAAATGGGGGTAATACTATCCTCCCATGGTTACTCGGATATGGGGAAAGCAATTCTTCTTCACTATGATGACTTGTTCTTCTTCAGACGGCCGATTGGTCATGGTAGTCGCTTTTTCCCTCCACCGGGCTATAAAGTTACTGACTGATTCTCCGGAGTTCTATTTGAGAAACTCTAAATCACGGCGGGTGACCTCAAGCTCTTCGTTGTATTTGTACTACGACATGAATTCTCGGGCTACATCCTCCCAGCTACGGATTCTGGATTCCTCAAGAGATAAAAACCATCGGAGAGCACTGTCTTTCAAAGTTTGCTAAAATAATTGGGCCATGACTTCTTCCGAAGCCCCTAGTAAAGTCATGGAACGATGATAACTGTGAAGATGAACAATCGGGGGACCACTCCCTCCAAATTTCTCGATATTTAGCATTTTGAACTTCTCGGGTAACCTTGCTTTAGGATAAGGAGACATATGGGTATAGTCCATGTAATTCCTAGAGATCCTAACTTGATCAAACTTCTTGGTGAGCATCTTGAGATCCTCTTTGACTTTGTTCAACTCCTCCTCCTTTGGATCAACAACCAGAGGCAAGTTAGCCATAGGCTGGGCAATGTTTGGCATTGGAAGCTGGGCAGGCGGCGGCCCATTAGCAGGAGGGGCACGCGGAGCGTGCTGATATTCTTCTAGGACCCAGATGGGCTCGGGTGGACCCATAGCACGAGGGAACAGGGCCTTGGGCTCTTGAGGAATAGGACCTTGGTTTCGTTGCATTTCTCGGACCTCAGCTTGGAGGTTGTCAATCTTGGCCACGAGTTGAGCTAGGACTGTCGGTAGATCTGGTTGTATGACTGATGCTTGATCCGCATTCTCCATGAAAGATGGATGGATTCTGTACTCTAAAGAAGTATTAGAGGAACGGACGAAACTCCGGGGTGATTTGACAGAAGACCTAAGCCAATAGGGAGCCAGGCCAAGGGCGTGCGGTCAACCTGAGAAGGCGTAGGATGAGATTTATTTTTTAGAAAAGGGAAGGAACTATTTTTGGATTTTTGATAAAAAGGGAGAAATGTTTTTGGATTTTTGATAAGAGAGGGATAAGTGGTTTTTGGATTTTTGATAAGGAAGGGAGAAATGTTTTTGGAGACGAAACTCAGCATGATTATTATGATTATTATGTTCTCACTTGTATTTAATTCTCCTAAATGTAATGTCGGACGAGACCTGAGCCTGGAAAAGTGGGGTTTTAATATATGCAAAGCTACGGTTTGGGACTTGTAACTAGGCTCGCGGAAAGAGTCCCATTTTAAAAATGCGTGAAAATTGGGCTGAAGATCGACCCAGAATTTCGGCAGAGTTTCGGGTCGAAACCGGCAATCTAAATTGTGTGTCCTAGGTTTGACACCTATATGCGGGTATGCAGTTGGTTAGGTGAATCGGCATGGGTTCCCCCCTTTGGCGTGACTTCCACGATATACGTCTTGCTCTTGCGGTCAATCGGTACGTGTGGACAAGCCATTTGATATACCTGAGTGTACGTGAATTGCCTCACCATATACCTCGTGAGGACGGTACATGTGTGAGCGAATTCGATATACTCGGCGTACGTGAACGAATTCCCTGCGATATACCTCCCGTCATGACTTCGGTCAAGCGGTACGATGCGGGGGAACCGTTCGATATATGTCGAAGGTACTTGGCCAATGGAAGGTGAGATTCATATCGCTTAGGCTAACTGCGACCTGTCAGACCAGCGCCCATCACGAAGTGACCCTCCAGTTACTGGGTAAAATTTATTCAATATCAATGCTCTTTGGTGATGTCGTGTGAATCATGCATGATTCTCTTATTAGTAGCTTATGATGAGAATGCCTTTCTTTGATTATGCCAAACCGGGAACAAAGTACAAGTACCCCAAAAGGTACGGCAAGTATGGATAGGTGATGCGTGCAACATGGGGATATACGTGATCCTAGGTGTACGTGGTGTGAGGTGTACATGGAGGATTTTCTACAAGTGTGTGAACATAAGCATAAGCATGGGATATACATGTGAGAAAGGGGAACATGCAGATATGGGGGGGGGGGGGGGGGGAGCATAAAAAAATATAACATCCATGTAAATAGAGTCAAGCCCTCAAAATAAATAAAACTCCCCAGCAGAGTCGCCACTGTGGCCATCCCCGCCGATCCCCGCCGCGGAGGGAGGAGGAATCCTTCGGGTCCCACGCGTCCCCTCTCGGGAGAGCGCTTCGGCCGGCGTCGATTTTGTGAGGTGTGAAAAATGTAGAGAGATTCAGAGTCGCCAGTCTATTTTACTCAAAACAGACAAAAGAAAAAGGGGAAGCCACCCCGAAGGATGGCTTCCAAAGACATACTGGTGCGTGCGAAACCAAAATGATTCGAAAAGTGTTCGGAGGCTTAGTTACGAAATGGGAAGGTGTTAGTCACCCATTCCGCCCTTTAGGTCTCTCATGGATATTTGCTATTTTCCTTTATGTTTCCCCCCGTGAGATGTGTGCATGTGTATATATATAGAATGGAGGGAGGAATCATCGGCTTGTATCATGGAAAAGATAAAGTGAGTCATCCATAGGAAGATTATAAAAGTAATATTAAAAAAATAAGATTTATGCGGTTACCCCTACATTGATCGCTATAAAGGAACGATAACGCACATGGAGTAATGTGTCACTAAGACTAAGGATATATATAATATAAGAAAAATGGATTTAGAGAAAATAGGAAATGAGAGAAAAGTGAGAGAAAGTACTCGAGTCTCGGGTTTTACCCCGAGACGCCTACGTAGCCTATAAAGGCATCAAAGTCCACGTAGTTCGCATACAAAGCAAAGGGGTGGGGTTTATCCCATAAATCCAAATGTGGGATCTCTTATTTGTAAGTGTGTGTGTGGATAGAAAAGGTGTTTTAGTTGTGAGAAAAATGTGGAAAAAGTGTGAGAATCCCTACTTGGAATTTATGGGCAAACCCTCTTTTTCTTGTTTTTGGGGTTTTTATTTATGAAAATAAGAGATGTGCAATAATAATAAATAAAAAGTATATTAGGATGTGTGAGATGAGATTATAAAAGTGCTAAGTAAGAAAACAAGTTATTGGGAATTCAAGAGAATTTAAGAGAGAGAGTTTGAGAAAGTTGGACCTTCTTGAAGATCTTGAGCTTGATATTGAATGTTGGAGAGCAGCCCTTGAGCTTGGATGATGATGGAGAGTGGTTAATTCACCAAGTTTGATGAAAAGGATGATGAAAACTGAAGGTAAAAGAGGGATTTGGAAGTTGAAATCACGCTGCTTTCGAGAGAGGTTTTTGGGATTCGTTCAGAGAGATTTCTATCAGATCTGAGCTCCCCCTACAAATGAGGCCAAGGCCTCCTTTTATAACCCCCGGGGACTACCGATCGGCCCTATCATGGCACTTCCTATCGGCAGGTGCCGATAGGCAGGATCTGGGACCTGCCATTTGGCAGTGCGCCTCAGGATTTTTTGGAAAATTGCCCACTGAGGGCAAACCGTTGGTCAGAATCGCGCACGGGGCATACCGTTGGAAATTTATTTCAGAGATCTTCGAAAGTCCTTGGACCTCTACTAATTTCGGGAGTTGACTTTGGGTCAAATGTGTCTCGAAAGCATTTGTCGGTCCATTGGACGGGGAATCGCGCGGACGCAAACGGCGCGTTTGTCCGCATGGTAAATCCGAATCGCGCAAGGGGCATACCGTTGGAAAGGTTAGGAAATGTACTTCGACATTCCAAAGAGTTTGACCCGATTTGGAGAGTTGACTTTGGTCAACTGGGCCCGAGAAACGCTAGGTGGCTTCCCGAAGTCAAACGGATCGTTCGTCCGCATGGAAAGTTAGAATTGCGCACGGGATGAACCGTTGGAAAGGGTATTCAGTGAACTTAGAAGATTCATTCAGCCTCGGTCGAGCTGAAGAGTTGACATAGGTCAAATAGAGCCCGGGAGCGCCCGGTGGCCTCTGGGTCAGGTTTCCGACGCAAATGGCGCGTTCGTCTGCATGGTAAGTCGGAATCGCACACGGGGTGGACCGTTGGAAAGGGTATTGAGTGCCCTTCAAAGATTCATTCAGTCTTGGTCAAGCTGAAGAGTTGACATAAGTCAAATAGATCCCGGGAGCGCCCGGTGGCCTCTAAGTCAGGTTTCAGATGCAAATGGCCCGTTCGTTCGTATGGTAAGTTAAAATCGCGCACGGGGCAGACCGTTGGAAAGGGTATTCAGTGCCCTTCGAAGATTCATTGAGTCTCGGTCGAGACGAGGAGTTTGACTTTTGGGTCAAACTGAGCCGGGGAGTGCCCGATGGCTTCCAGGTCAGTACTCGGGACGTGACCTAGGTTTATAGTGATGAAGGGAGGTACTAGGGACCTAAGGAGAGTTAAGGGGTAACAAAATGGGGTGTCTACAGAGTCTAATCCAGATTTGAGCATGAGAGGAGGTAGCAACCATGCCTAGTTGAAAATTTGGAATCCACTATGTGAGTCTCATGGTGCCATAGTGCAGAAAGCATTCCCAGTAGCCCAATTTCTCCTTTTATCATCTTTTCCATAAAATAAATATCAAAATATCCTTTTTCAAGGGGTACCAACCTCTAATTTAGAATAGGTTTCCAAACTTCTCTAAGACTAGCCTTAATCAAAGGTAGATTACGATAGGTTGAATACTTCCCCAAAGTTAATTTCCTGGTTAAATTCTTTTCATATTCTTTCAATTAATATTGATAAAAAATTTCATTGATCTGAACGTAATATTTATCGCCATGGATTTGTGAAGGCTTTAACCACTTATCCGATGATGGATTCACCATTTCAGCATAAGATTTTTCATTATCAGTATGCAAAGTGGGGTTCTTTCCATTTTTAGTAATCATAACCGCCTTAGAAGTTTCATTTCCATTTTCAGAAATAGTAGCATTAGTCACGTTGGTCTTCAATTGATATATTAATTCTTGATCGAGGATTAGACTTGTGTTTGTTTGGGATGAGTTTTCCCATGTTAAAATGATGTAAAAGCAATTCACGACATAAATAGAAAATTTATAGAGAGATTAGACTATATCTCTCTCTACAATTTTCCATCCAACTCGATGTGTCTTGTATGTGAATTGAAGTGGTATGTGTTCATCATATGTTCTTTACATTGTATTCTTATGTGTCAACAATTAAAGTGTAAATTATACATCAATAAATTTAGGTTAGAAACATAAAATTTCATAAATCCAATAATGTAATGACCCAAAAAATTCGAACTACCGCTTGATATAATATTATACTAAAAATTTCAATAAAAAAATGAGGGCATCCAATTGTCCATAAAATTTCATAGCGAGCTTCGAAATGTAGGACTCACAAAATATTACATAATTCCTATAATAATAAATTTACTAAAATTAAGTTGACAAGTCACTCAAAATACAAAATTTAATATTTTATACTCCTTGAATTTTACATTATAAAACTTTAATATTTTGATGTATAAAATTTACAAATATTTATCTTGTCCCACCATATTGTCTCCAAAATATCTACTAAGGTCCATTAGGTGTCTGAAAAAATAAAAGGAAGAGAAAGTACGCAATATGATAAGAATATAATGCTACAAACCATAACGAGTAGTATATTATTTAACAATATGAATAGATACCAAATCATATGACATTATATTCAATGCAAGCATCATACCGAAGTTTTTTTCCATAAAACTTCAAGGTGTCACCACACATTACCTCACCTCGCCCAGCTATCTCGCAACCTTAATTGGGATATTGGACTTTTAAACTTTTAACAAGTGCCCATTCTCAATGTTATAAAAACATCCACGACACTTAGCCCAAAGAACCAAATATATAACATTTTAACAACTAATAAGACATCATATGACGATATAATTATGGCAGTAAATCGGGCTTGGGGTTGCTAGGGCTCGGCCCAAACTATCTTACCCATGCTCAAGTTCGAGCTCGACCCGAACTATTTTTTCCCACCTAAGCCCGAAGTCGACTCATAAATATTATGAGATTCGGGCCCGATTTCATTTTTTTTGTTAAAAAGATTGAAATAGTATTTTTTTTTCTTGTATTGCCATTATGGAGAAAATATACACATTAAAATATAATTAATATTTCATAAAATAAAATATATAGATATTAAATGTATTAAATTAAAATAAGGGAAATAAGAGTGAAAACCTATAAGGCTTATTAAATTTCACACATAAAACATTATTTGATCACTAATAAAGGCCTATTGTGACTTGAGCAGTTAATGAATTGAATGCCCACAATGACATTAATAAAAAAAATCACAAAAATGAAAACCACTTGTAATCTAATGGATTATGACAAATGAACATTTTTTTAAAAGTAGTAAATGAAATAAAATAGCGAAACCTAATTAAACAATGTTAACCTAAATATATTATATTATATAAAATTATTTATTTCTATATTCAAAGTTTGGGCCTCGGGCCCAATTCAAACTTTGCAAGGTTTGGCTCAAGATCGATTCGAAATTTATTCGGTCTTTAAATTTTGGTTCGAACTCAGCTTGGCTCAATTTCAAATAAAGCTCAGCCCAAAAATAATGGGCCGATCGGGCAGGCTTCGGGCTTGTCCGACTCAATTTACAGGCCTAGATAAAATCAAGTGGAGTGCAAATAGGGTGAGGACCAAAGATACTCTTTTAGATAATATTTTCTAAAACCCCTACTTCACATATTATTAATCCTTAAACGGTGGTTTAAAAAAAAGAATCTCCATGCTAAATTTTATCTCCAAAACTTATTTCCACGGTTGTTTTTCTGGAATTTTTTGTTTCATGCTTAAGTCCTCCCTCACAACAATATATTTACTCTTTGAATAATTTAATAACTATATAAACAAAGGCTTTATAGGGAAAAGAGTGTCTTGACATGCCACTAAGGCATTCAATATTCTAGCTTTAAAATATTTCTTAAAATAAATGCAACAGAAATACATTTACATGGTCATGAATAGTAAACTACAGAAAATGAAGGAATTACACCATCAGAGCTTTCTAAAAGTAAACCTCATATATATTAAAAGTATTAGCAAGTTACAACTTGAGACAAAATTCAAAACCTATTATTAAAGAGTCAAACATGATATATCTTATAAAATAAACAATTTACTTAAAATAACAAAAAGAGCTCGAAAAGCTAAATCTTCAACATAGTCCTTCTACGTTCCATCCGGGAGCCTAATTATTTCCTAAAAAATTATTATTTATACAACAACATCTAAAAGTCAAATGAGGTTCAATCTTAAGACATTCCAAGGTTTTTTATAAAATAGATACCTATTCGAGTAAAAACAAGAGGCATATACATATATGGACAACAAATTGTAGTGATATATTAATAAGTG
Organism: Sambucus nigra; assembly: GCA_949130495.1. Classification (NCBI taxonomy): domain Eukaryota; kingdom Viridiplantae; phylum Streptophyta; class Magnoliopsida; order Dipsacales; family Adoxaceae; genus Sambucus; species Sambucus nigra. Next base: position 298,167,629 of record OX422211.1, on the reverse strand, counting down.
AATGAAAGTATATAGAAATGAATATCTCATAATATAACGGATGCGAAAAATCAAATGAAATATCTTTTTCTTTCAATCATATAATTTTAATGGCCAAGTACACTATGATACTGTATTCTTTTACCGTATTATTCCCCGGTAGTTAAGGGTCAATCGAACTTGTTCGTCATAACTCCTTATTTAGGGCACACCAATGATAACCCAACTGGGAAGGTCAGTTAGTAATGAGGTTCCTTGGGCCGAATCTTATTTCCAAAATTCAAAACCATTTTCAATACTCATTTTAATCGGTATGTCTATATGGACAAGTATGAACATATCACAATGAATCAATCATCGATATCGGATGAATTTGAGAATAAAAGAAGTTCACAAGATATATATAGTTTGCATAATATCATATAATTAAAATGCGCAAGAAATGTCATAGAGTAATCACCTAAAATTGATGTTCGAAATTACAGGTATGGAGTCTTGGATCACTCGTTAATCTTAAGATAAAACTTCTTCTTAAACTTTCCCACACTTTTTTCCCACTATATCGCAAGGAATTGATGTGAGTTCAAATGTTCCTAAAGGCCCTATTTATAATTTTCTAAACATATTATGGTGTTGACACGTATCTAGGTGACCAAGCTTTTATTTTGACGAGTCAACGTTGAGGTGTCGCATAACGGAGTGGTCTTGCAGTCTTATTTCACCAAACGAAGACATATGTTTTAGTTTTCTCTCTAAAGATGACACGTGTTTAAGCTTTATCTATATGGACGACATGTGTAAGGTGGTGGTGGCAAAACAAATCACGAGGTGTCAAGTAAGAGGTGGAAAGTTATTAAGGGTATAAGGGTCAATTTACACATACAGGATAGTTTGGTAATTTTACACTATATATTTTCAATATTTCTTAGAGGTCCTTGAAAATATTTTATTTACAAAAAAGTCCTTTTATTTTTTATTTTGGGTCCCTGAAACTTTCTTAATCAAAATTAAGCCCCTAAAGTTTCATAAAATTATATTTTCTACCCTGAAACTTATCGTTTAGATTAGGATATGCCATAAGATTTGGATTTAACCCCGTTTACAGTTGATTCTTCATATTTAAAAATAGATTTTTTCATATTACAAAACCAAAATATCACTTATGTAATAATATAACATTATTAGATAGTAAGTGAGAAGCAGTTGTAAAAACAAACTATATATGAGTATATAAAAGTGGGGTCATTACATCCTACCCACCTTATAAAAAGTTTGGTCCCCAAACTTGACTTACATTAATTTTTAAGTAGGCATGGATATCGATCCTTTATTTCATTTTCCCACTCCCATGTTGCTTCTTCAACGAAATGATTACACCATGCTTGTGAAAGATTAGATAGAGGACTTGCGAACATGTAATGGTGTGATATGTAACCTAATACAAGGGTTACTCACTTCCTAAATGCAGGCTATGATCAATTTCCACTGTTACTTGATAGCATGCCCACAGGCGTCAAAATGATACAACACTTTATTTACCACAAAAGGGGGATGTGTATGCATCTTTCCAAAGTTGGTCCATAATTAATGGAGTTGGCCGATGGAGGGACTACTGACCAGTTGCCTTCTAACAAAATCATACTTTTTTCATCAAGCAGCTATCTCGTGGAAAAAGTGCATCTTTGGAAACATGGCCACGAAGATTTTCTCTTTGCAACACCAGTTGTCAAACACTCGCGATCTTCTCAAGCGACATCCAGACCCGGCTCTCCTTTTTTGCAAAAAAATGATTCATGAAGAGCTGGACTACTGCCTGGAGTAGGAAGCATTGTATTGGAAAAACAAACATAAGCTTAAATGGACCCTCGATGGAGATAATAACATTAAATTTTTCCACGCATGTGTCTCGGTACGCCGTCGAACTAACACCATTCAAGTTGTGTTCATCCCAGATTCGGGGTGGCACAAAACACCCACAGCTATTAACTCCCACTTCCAAATGTTTATGAGACTTTTTTCCAAACAACTGACCCGCCCTCGATGTATGGAGATTATGCATTTCTTCAACTAACAGAGGGTGATAAAGCTAACTTGCTAGCGCCTGTCACGGTGCAAGAAATTTGGTCCACCATTAAGAAAATTGAAAAGAATAAAAGCCCATGATCAGATGGACTTACGTAGGATTTCTATCTATTGCATTGGCAAGAGGTCAACCCAACTGTGTACGAACTTATTTTTGATTTTTTGCATCCGGGCATATGCCACATGAGATCAATAACACTTTGGTAATCTTATTCCAAAGTGACAAAACCCCATACAAGTCTCTCATTTTTGGCCTATCAGTCTTTGCAATGTAATATACAAGCTCTTCTCATCCATACTTATGGAAAGACTGACTTGTTGAAGTCCCTGATTGCCCCATGCCAAGCGGACTTTGTGTCAAGACGACATATTCAAGATAACATCCTTATTGTGCATGAGATGTGACATTCCATGCGTAAATCAAAATCCGAAAAAGGAGTTGCACCATTAAAATTTATTTTTTCGAAGCCTACGACTAAATGGAGTGGCCTTTTATTCACTCAGTACTTCAATAACATGGATTTCCTAACCAATGGGTCAAATATATTTTTACTTATATTTCCACCACCTCGTTTCAGACGTTGATTAATGGCCATATTGGGATCATGTTTAGGCCATCTCGTGGCCTGCAGCAAGTGGATCCGTTGTTCCCTCTCCTTTTTATTCTAGGCCTAGATGTTCTCCTGTGACGAATTGAGTAAGAATAGTGGCAAACAAAAATGATCACCCTTCGGTCTTCCTCAACTGGGCCCATGATCTCAGGTCTAGCAATTGCGAACGATTGTATATTCTTTCTTTAACCAAGCCCTCACACTATAAATCCTTTTAGGGCGGTTCTGGAAGAATTTTCCACCTTCTCGGGGTAAGCCATTAACCGAGATAAATCCCTGATTACATTCGGTCCCACTACCCCGCATGTGGTCATGAGAACCAAGCGGACCACATTAGGCTTTCATCACAACCCAGGGTAGTAGAAATACCTCCGTCTTCCCTTATTAATGGACGAGTCACGCGTAGTCTTTTCTTGGATCTTATTATGGATCTAGAAACCCAATTGCAGACATAGTATTCTTATTTTCTCTCTTATGAGGGCAGAGCTACTCTCATTAATGTTGTTTATAAGTCACTCCCAGTGTACAGTATGCCAGCCTATTCGCTTCCTACGACTATACTCAATACCCTCACTCATAAAATTAAAGAATTCTGCTAGAATGCCCCTTCGTCCGCTACGAAACTCCCACCACCGTTCCTTGGCTAATCATTACCCTTTCTAAACCATCCGAAAGAGTGGGTATTAAAAACTTACACTCTCAATACAACGTTCATGTTGAAACTTCTATTGAAGTTTTTCTCCGAGCCAACAAACTCTAGGCCCCTCTTATCAAACATAATTACTACCCACGCTTCTTGATGTAAGAAGTCCGTAGGCCTCAGCGAGCATCCTGGTTTTTGACTCGATTCGGGTAGATTATTCCCCTATTTCATAAGAGAATTAAATGGCAAATTGGTTCGGGGAATATATAATTTGGTCAGCACATTTGGGTCCTCTAAGAAACTTTTGGCCAGAGGTTTCCTACCCTCCTTCTGATCATTCTTAACACCCGATCTTATCTTTTATTCAGACCCATTAATGGAATTTCCATCTGTTATCCCGATTTTTGCCCTTCGAATTCTTGCTTTATATCCAAGCAGTTTATATCTCGCCTACAGCAGAGCGAGACTGGTCGAAATTGGTGGCCGAGAAAAATGGGTACATTTTTTGTGAAAGACACTTGTTACTAGCTGAAAAGGGAATCTATTTATCAAAAAACATCGGCTCTGCCATGGATGTGGCTTTGGAGGTCATGTATTCCACCAAAATTGAAGATCTTTATGTGGTTTCTCGTACACTAGTCCTTGCCCACGGATGATCATCTCAACTACTACCATAAAATCCCGTCTCCCACTTATCCTCTTTGCTACTTTTCGGATTCCAATACCTATATTTTTAAGGACTCTCCGACATTTTTCTAGGTTAGCACACTTTATGCGGATACGAATTTTTTGTCAATCACCCTTTTTCTAGAAATTGGACGCGTGTCACGGGACCTCCCCACTTACCTATCAATATGTCAAACCTTTCTTCTCCATTCGGTCCTTCTGGGTTGCTCATAATGAAACCCTCTTTTTCCATAACCCCATTGTTAAATCTTTAATCGTACATTCACTATCTGACCAATTTGTTTAGTTTATTAATGCCCATAAGGCAACTCCCTCCTAGCCAGTGATGGTTGCTAGGTGACACGACTCAGAATGTGTCTCTAAAGTATGTACTCTCTAGGCTTAAGTGTAAGCCTGTCGCTCAAGTAATAATCCGACAAGTCGGGTATCGATCCTCAGGGAAAAAGGACAACGGAGTTGTGACGACGGGATAAGATGGAGGAATCCTAACGATGATTCTAAAAATAAAAGAAAATATTAGGTTTTGGGAATGATTAGACTAAATGCAATTATGAAATTATGATGACAAATGCAAACTAAAGTATCTAAATGAGGAATGAAAAGTTGAATCGAAACTTTTTAAACTAAATGATGAGAAAACCGGAAGGAAATACAATCCCCCAACCCTAATGTAATGCAGTGACAACGTCAATCATAAATTTATCCGATAACTCAGACCCGGGATTTAGTACTCCCAAGCATTATGTATACGAGGTTCAAGCCCGCGTCATACCTAATCTGAGGATGAGTAAATCGGTATTGTGGTAATTGCACTCAAATTGTACTCTAAATCATCACGAGTACCCAAAGGTAAACGAGATATAAAGATCCACAACTATTATGTAATTACGCAATACGATCAAAATTTATCGTTAAATTCATCGGATTGACGTTATACACATGCACTAACACCTCGGGTTGGGTTCATGCATCCCAACCTTTTAAACCTTAGCCGGACATGTTAAATGGACTAGTGTATGAAATAGTAACGTTGCATGTGTAAGATTTCATGATGAAACTAGATTAAAGCATGTAAATATGTATTATGAACGCTACAATAAGTTGAATCAAATACGGAAGCTAAGCATGCAAGAACAATGACAAGAATCTTGAATCTTAAATTAAAACTTGAAAACAAACCCGTAACAATTGAATCTTGAAGCAATTTATTCCCTTGACGTTCCTAGATGTTCCTCTCCTTTTCTCTCTATCAAAAACTGTCTAAAACTATCCCTAATGGCTGTTCCTAAGCTGCTGCCCTCGTACCCTACAATTTTTGAGAGTTTTAACCTAATAGGAGTCTTGAGAACCAATCAGAATAAAGGAGAAAATTCACGCATCAGGTGCCCCGAACCGGTTCGGCCTGTACCCCGAACCGGTTCGCCCCCCAAACCGGTTCGGCCTGGGGTTCGCGAATGCTTGCTGGTTTGGGGGTGCTTATTCAACACTTAGAATTTTTTAGCTTTCTTTCCTTTCTTCCTTGGATTTTTCTTCAACTTCAACTGGGCATAAATCATCAACCGTAGCTAGGATTTGGGTGCCGTTTCTTCCAGTGTTCTCGTTGTTCCGAGATCTTCAACTTTCCAGTTGACTTCTCCTTCCGTCTTTGGCTGTAAAATTACCAATTTGCCCTTGAACTTGCCTTCTTAGCTTTTCTAGCATTGTGTTGCTTCCTCTTTTGCACTGCTTGCATAATTAACCTGTAAAACCAATAAGAGAAGCACGAAACACGAAATACTCGCCAACGAAGGTTAGTAGCATAAATGTGCATCAAATCCATATATGTTACATCACTCGGGTTCATAAATGTACTGAAATTAGGGGGATAAATATACAATATTTATGCCCAATCAAACCCCCCTAACTTAGAACTTTGCGCGTCCCGAGCAATGTAAAAGAATGAGAGTATGAGTAAGGATCCATCAAAGACTTTATTGGGATAGAGCACCTCTTTCGCGGGCAAGCGATTGCATTTAGCGCATGCAACAAGCCTTTAAAACTCTAGGTTACCCTAGTAGGACGAGTTGTGTCTCGTGAGGTTTTGCAGTGAATATACCCACAAAATTCAACTCAAAGAAAATTCAAAATACGCAAAAATTGTGCAATTTAAATTTTTCCAGAAAATAGTCATCATCAAGTCATACTTACGAGTCTCAAATCGTAGTTTGTGTGTGCGAAGCCGGAAATATAACCGCCAATTTTCCCCGATTGATCATTACGTTACTTATCCAAAAATTCGTTTTGATTTCAATTTCTCACGGAACGCTCTCACAAACGAATCTCTCGGATTATGGCATTTCTCTCGGCATGCGTGATATAAAGAGTAAATATATTGGAAGCAAGTTCACGCATACAAGTAGAAAGACGGGAACTTTATGGCGAAAGGATCTCATCAACGGATTACGATTTTAAAAACGGGAACATTGCCTTTATTTCGCGCACTTAGCCTCTTATATTATCTTTTGGTGTCTTAGCTCTCCACGCGGTAATCAATTTTTGCAATTTGGACTCAGTTAGGACTTTTTCGAGTTGAAGGCTGCATTGGGTAAAATGAAGGAGGTGTGGAAGGTTGGAATTAGAAACGTCATTAATGATGTTCAATTGTGCTTTTTTCGGGCTATTGCTCATTTTTTCTTCTTTTTCTATTTTGTTTTTCTTGTTGTTTTTGTTGAGCATACTATTTTGTTTCTTGCCCCTTTATATGCACTTTTTGGACTTGAAATCTGAATTTTTCATTTTTCACAATTCCGGCTATTTTGGGTTTTACGGGTTGTCAAACGAAAGGGAAAATTATTCGGCTCAATTTGGGTTGCAAAGGGTGATTTTTTGCTACTTTTTCTGGCCAAAATTTTGGGTGACAAACGAGGGCCTACTTCATTGACCAAAATGCTAATTGTGTTACCATATGCGTTTCGAGGTGAATTTAGGTTTAGAGATTAATTTGGCACGTTTTTCAAGGCAATATTGCACACATTTTTTTAAAATCGATCAAAATGAAAGGATTGAGATCCTTGACAACTTATTAAGAGCTAAAAAGAACTTTGAGTTAACAATTAACTCGGATTGATTTAAAAACTCACAAAACGTGATAGGCTCGAATCTCACCGGGTTTGTTAATCTCCACATTTATTCGTTAAGTCGTCAATTTCCGCACCATTTCCATCTTTGGTCAATTTCGGCTTTGTGTATGTTGGATGTTTACAATTTGAGACTCCAATTCGACTTTTAATGATATTTTTGAAAAATTTGAATTCTAATTTTTATTTATTTTGAACAAAAATATTTTTGGATTTTTTCAAAATTTTATGATTTTTTTGGAAATTTTTGGGCATTTTTGAAAATTTGTGAAGTTTTAGAAATACGCACTTGTGACCCCCCCTAACTTAGACTTTTGCATTGTCCTCAAGCAAAAAGGACGAAAATCTAACTCAAAGCGAGTAAAAAATGCGGAAAAATAAAACAAACAAATATGAAAAAAAATGCAAGCTTGTATAATAACAATGAGAAACCTGTGTTACATAGGAAATGAGAAAGCAACTGTGAAATTCCTACAACAACCGACATCCACACCAAAATATAAAAACAATCATAGGTCATGGGGGAGGTGGGTGGGAGGTGCTGGGTGCATTTGGATCATACGGGTCATAAAAGAAGGGGGGAGGAGGACCGCCGAAGTTGAGTTGGTGAAGGTGGACTTGGAGTTGGTACATCATCTGGGTGTCCCTTCGGTAAGCCGCTTGGTCTTGATTGTATTGGTTGATGAACCCGTCGAGGCGGGACTTAACCGCCGAAAGGCGACTATCGAAGTTTGCCCCCGGGGGCTCGAAATCGGAATCCTCCTCATCATCCTCAAAGTCGTCCTCGTCGACGTCCATCATCGGATCATCATGAGCTTCCTCGGCCACATCCTCTTCGAGAATGGGACGGTCGGGGTGAGCTACGCGCATTTGGCGTTCGCTGCGAGTGGTGGACGTGCCGCCAATGGGGCGAGGAAGTCGAATTTGTTGCCCGGGGTCATCCACTCCATCTTCCATCAATAGCTCCGTAATGAAACGGGCGTAGGGGAGTGCAGTTTTGCCATATTCATCGTATGTAGCGTTGAGGATATCCGCGTAGAAGAGCTGGGCAAGGTTGATGGTGCTCTCGGGGTCCAAAAAGTAATAAAGGAAATTGGCGTGCCGTAACCGGACCACCGAGTCATTAGTGGTTTGGTGTATGGCCCCACAAGCAATGAGGTGCGTGAAGCGCACCGTGGCGGCCAAACCACCAATAGGAAAAGACTCGCGCACCCATTCCACCCCGGGTGCCATGCGGGCAATGCATTCTTATTTGGTTTGGGGGGTACCATTGTTGGGGTATTGGAAGGGCACGGGGAGGATCACCCCTTTGGCACGCATTTTGCGTGCGATGATGGCTGCCGAGAATGGAATAGTGATACCGTCAAGGTATGCCTCGTGAAGCGTAGAGGATTTGCGAACCAAAGTCGCATAAAACTGGCGAATGGCGGCATCAAACACGTTGGTGCTCGTTGGGGCGAGGAAAGAACACCACCCGCGGCGGTCGAATAGGGCGGTGACATCGCCCGGAAGTTGGCCCCAATCAACGAAGCGTTCGATGTGGATGGGGCGCGTGGCCGAGAAGTATTGCTCGGCCCAATGACGTTCTTGGACACATCGAAAGACCCCCTTACCCGGGTCATCAAGGATGGTGGTATCGTCATATTTTTTGGGGCGGAGATTGGTGCGGCGAGGGCGCGGCATTTTGAATGAAAGAGAGAGGGAGAGGGAAAAAATATGGGAGAGAAGAGAGTGAGGAGATTGTTTTGGTTTGAGAAATGGAGGAGGGGTGGTGGGGTATTTATAGGTGTGAAGGGGTCTGGTTTTGGTGGGAAATGTGAAAGGGTGGGAAGGAGATGTGGGAGGGAGTGAATTGGGATGAATTTGGGAAGGAGGGAAAGAGTTGGAGGGAGTAAAAACAAATGGGGAGAATGGGGGGAAGAATGGAGGGAAGGGGAATGAATTTGGAATTGGGGGGATGAATCTGCCAGGTACCCCGAACCGGTTCTGGATGGGGTTCGGGGTGACACGCTGGTCCGAACGCTGGAATTCACTCTTTTCTCCGCTTCAAGGTGCTCTCTCATCCTCTAACTTGTGCATAAGGCCCCTAAAAACTTTCTAGATCCTCGGGGTTCCTAAAAATTCCTCGAATTCAACCTCGTAATGTGTACTAGCTCCCTCGAAGTACGTGCTAACCGATCTCTTTCGCAACTCAGGATTCTGACTCCTAACTAACCTATTCACACACGATTACTATACACACAAATTCACCCCATACGCGTCGGGGGTGCGACGACCTCACTTTATCAGCTCAATTGACCCCGTAAACGGGGTCCAACAACCAAATTGTGTCTACCTTATACTCACACGCCTCTAGGTATGGCTTTAGGCGTTGACCATTGACTTTGAACGTGTTTTCCCCTTTTAAATCGTCTAGTTCAACAGCTCCATGGGGAAAGACGTTCTTCACGACGAACGGGCCGGACCATCGTGACCGCAACTTGCCTGGAAAGAGGTGAAGCCTAGAGTTGTAGAGAACTTTTTGCCCGGGATGAAACTCTTTTCGTCGAATGATGCTATCATGAGCAAGTTTCATCCTTGCTTTTGAAATTTTGGCGTTCTCATACGCATCATTGCGTAGTTCTTCTAGCTCATTCAATTGAAGCTTACGGGCTTCACCGACTTTGTCCAAGGCGTAGTTCAATTGCTTAATTGCCCAGTATGCTTTGTGTTCCAGCTCAACAGGAAGATGGCAAGGTTTTCCATACACAAAACGGAAAGGAGACATGCCAAGTTGATTCTTAAATGCGGTACGATAGGCCCATAATGCATCGATCAATCTAAGGGACCAATCTTTCCGGGTAGGATTGACGGTCTTCTCAAGAATGTTCTTGATCTCCCGATTCGCTAGCTCGGGCTGCCCATTCGTCTGTGGGTGATATGTCGTCCCAACCTTGTGGACGACGCCATACTTTCTCATGAGCTTCTCGAATGGCCTATTGTAAAAGTGCGCGCCATTATCGCTGATTATCGCTTTCGGTGCACCGAAGCGAGAAAGTATGTGTTCCTGTAGGAACTTTATCACCACTTTGTTATCATTAGTCTTGGTAGCTATAGCTTCCAACCATTTAGAAACGTAGTCTACCACGACTAGGATGTATAGGAAACCAAAGGACGGTGGGAAGGGACCCATGAAGTCAATACCCCAACAATCAAATATCTCAATGATGAGTATGGGGGTAAGGGGCATCATGTCACGTCGAGAAATGGCTCCCATTCGTTGGCACCTATTGCATGACTTGCAAGCGTCATTCGCATCCCGGAAGATTGTGGGCCAATAGAGGCCGCATTGCAGAATTTTAGCGACCGTCTTTTTCGTCGAGAAATGGCCTCCACATGCTTCCGAATGATAAAACTGGATGACTTTCGGGATCTCGTCATCCGGTACACATCGTCGAATGATTTGGTCGGCGCAATATTTAAAGAGGAAGGGATCATCGTAAAAGAACATGCGCGACCAATTGAGGAACCTCTTCTTATCTTGCGGTGTCCAATCGGGAGGGACGACTCCCGTGACAAGATAGTTCACTATGTCCACAAACCAGGGATACAAAGAAGTAGCAAATAGTTGCTCATCCGGAAAGTGCTCGTCTATGGGTATGGGATCACTAGGTACGTCGGACGAAAGCCGAGATAAATGGTCGACAACGACGTTTTCTACTCCTTTCTTGTCTTTGATGGAGAGATTGAACTCTTGTAGGAGTAGGATCCACCTTATGAGGTGCGGCTTGGCATTTTTCTTCGCAAGTAGATACTTTAAAGCCGTGTGGTCAGTTAAAACAGTAATGGGAGAACCAATAAGGTAGGAACGGAACTTATCGAGGGCAAAGACTACTGCTAGCAACTCCTTCTCCGTAGTAGAGTAGTTGAGTTGAGGTCCGGTAAGAGTCCGGCTAGCATAGTAGATGACATGAGCTTACTTATCTTTACGTTGGCCCAAAACGGCCCCAATCGCGTAATCGCTTGCGTCACACATAAGTTCGAATGGTAAGGGCCAATTCGAAACTTACATGATGGGAGCGGACACGAGCATGTTTTTCAACTTATCAAAGGAGCTTTGGCATGCCTCTGTCCACTCGAACGGGTTGTCCTTCATGAGTAGGTTGCTTAAGGGCCTAGCGATGGCGCTAAAGTCCTTAATGAACCGTCGATAAAACCCCGCGTGGCCCAAGAAAGAGCGCACGTCTTTCAGCGATTTCGGTGGGGGAAGATCAGCTATGACATCTATCTTAGCCCTATCAACCTCTATTCCGTTGGATGAAACAATGTGGCCAAGAACTATTCCCTCGGTGACCATGAAATGGCACTTCTCCCAATTCAGCACTAAGTTTTTGTCCACACATCGGGTAAGTCCTTTTTCCAACTTGTCCAAACAATGATCGAAAGAGGTGCCAAAAATGCAAAAATCGTCCATGAACACTTCGAGTCCTCTCTCGACCATGTCGCTAAATAAGCTCAACATGCACCTTTGAAAAGTCGCGGGTGCATTACACAAGCCAAATCGCATACGTTTGTAGGCAAACGTACCAAAAGGGCAAGTGAAGGTCGTCTTCTCTTGGTCAAGTACATCTACCTCAATTTGGTTATATCCGGAATAACCATCAAGGAAGCAATAATAACGGTGGCCCGCAACTCTCTCAAGCATTTGATCAATGAATGGCAAGGGGAAATGGTCTTTCCTAGTTCCCGCATTGAGTTTCCGGTAATCAATGCAAACGCGCCAACTGGTGGTGGTGCATTGGGGAACAAGCTCTTCCTTAGCATTCTCAATCACAGTCATACCTGACTTCTTCGAGACGACTTGAATAGGGCTCACCCATTTGCTATCCGAAATTGGGTAGATAATCCCGGCATCCAACAATTTGATGATCTCGGTTCTCACAACTTCTTTCATGTTGGGGTTCAGTCTTCTTTGCATTTCTCTAGAGGGCTTGACATCCTCTTCGAAATGAATCTTGTGAGTGCAAATCAAAGGACTTATCCCCTTTAAATCAGCGATGCACCAACCAAAAGCACTTTGGTGCTTCCTCAGAATTCTCAACAATTTACCCTCCTGCCCTTCATCTAGGCTAGAGGAGATAACAACAGGAAATGTCTCGTCCTCTCTTAGGTATGCATATTTAATATGAGAGGGGAGTTTCTTTAGTTCGAGGGTTGGAAATTTTTCACTGGAGGGAGCCATGTGTGTATCCCTCGGAGGTAATTCCTCGAATCTAGAAACCCAATTAACCTCTCTCACGTCCTCGTCCGACGTACTCTCATTGAGTAATTCTCTCAACCTTCCAACCTCCCTCTCGAAGTGGGTATACATCCCCTCACACTCATATCTCGTCGCTAAATAGGACTCTAAAGCGTCGCCACAGAAATTTTTCTCAAAGTACTCTTCTACTACCTCATCAATGAGGCTCACCGCGTGAAGATCATCTTCCTCCCCTGCATTTTGGGCTATGTGGAAGATGTTAGTATCCAAGGTCATGTTCCCAAAAGTGAGTTGCATTCGCCCATTTCTTGTATTGATGATTGCATTAGCTGTAGCTAAGAAAAGGGCGCCCAAGGATGATGGGAACATGATTGCTCGAGTTGAAGGAGGGCTCCGTGTCCCAAATGACAAAATCTACCGGGAAGTAGAAAGTGTCAACTTGGACGATCACGTCCTCGACTATGCCTCGTGGGATCTTCACTGATCGATCCGCTAATTGGATAGTGACCTTTGTGGGCTTGAGGTCACCCAAATCAAGTTGCCTATAAATGGAGTAAGGGAGTATGTTTACACTAGCCCCCAAGTCAAGTAAGGCTTTCTCAATTCTATTCTTTCCAATGATGCAGGATATAGTGGGTGCACCGGGATCTTTGAATTTAGGCGGGAGATCGTTTAGTAGAATGGAGCTCACGTTCTGGGCTAGAAAGACATTCTTTTTTACCTTCATCTTCCTTTTTACCGTCAACAAATCTTTGATAACTTTGCCATAAGCTGGAATTTGTTTGATGTCATCAAGAAAGGGTAAATTCAGCTTTACTTGCTTAAGTACTTCTAGAACTTCATCACGTGGATTCCCCTTTTGAGCGGGAATCAATCTTCGAGGAAATGGTGCTGCGGAGGGTGGTTTCACTACCACCTCAGGCTCACTAGTTTCTTCCTTGTCACTCTCGTTCAAGGGGACATCTTCTGCCTCTTTCGTGCCGGGCGAAATCTCCTTGTCTTTTGTTGTGTCGTGTGGAGGAGGTGATAAATCAACGACTCTTCCACTACGAAGAGTGGTCACTGCTTGACATTGCTCCTGATGTTCAGTGGATGTGGAGCTAACACTAGTTTGACCTTGGGGAGGTCGTTGGCCCTGGGCAGGAAACTTGCCCTTCTCTTGGACACTCAACGAGGATTGTATCGTTGACAGATTTGCATTTATGTCACCGATCAGACGATCATATTTGGCATTGGTTGCAGTCTGGGTTGTAATGAATTGATTCATTGTATCCTCGAGAGTTCTCCGCTGTGGCGGGATATAATTTCCATGAGGTGGTGGTGCTTGCACATGTCCTTGCATGTGTGGAGCTTGTTGGAATTGTTGTGGTGGAGGAGGGGAAACATACGAAGGAGGGTTCATTACGGCATGTTGTTGCCCGTAGCTAAAACCGGGATGGTTTTTCCACGAAGGGTTGTATGAATTCCCGTGCAGGGCACCAAAATTACCCTTAAAGCCTCCTATACCACTAACTTGCTCCTGCAACATTACTTTGTAGGCGGGTATCATCGAGCATTCCTCAGTTGAATGTCCCGCCTCACAAATTGCACACACCTTCACGACAGGGTTCGGAATGGATCCAGCTGATCCTTTTCCATATAACTCGCATAGGTCTCACAATCCTTTCTCAATGGTGTCCAATCGACAATCCGTCATAGAATTCTTATCTACGTGGAATAGGCCGGACCTCGATGGAGCAGTGGTGGGTTATCAATTTCGATTTTGAGCGTTCGGGTCAGAGGTATCCCAGGATTGGGTAGTCTCGGCGACATACCTCATGTGAAGATCAGCATCGTGGGCATCGAGATCGACAAACGGACCGCTTCCCATAGTTTCAACAAGTTGTTTAGAGTTAAGATTTAACCCATTATAGATAAAGGAGATGATTTGCGATGGATCAAATCCATGATGGGGGCATGAAGCCACTAACTCGTTGAAACGTTCATGACATCGATGGAATGGCTCATTTTCATGTTGCCTAAATGCTTGAATTTGAGCCTTAATAGAGATTGTTTGATGTGGTGGGAAGAATTTCTTGAGAAATTTTGACTGGAGCTCATTCCAGGATGGAATCGAGCTTGGAGGTAAAGACCATATCCAGGCTTTAGTTTTATCTTTAAGCGAGAAGGGGAAGAGTTTGAGGCGGATTACCTCTTGTGTGCAGGTTTGATCGTTGAGAGTATCACACACGTCCTCAAATTCCCTTATATGGAGGTATGGCTTTTCAGAATCCATACCGTGGTAATGTGGTAGCATTTGGATCATTCCATTTTTAAAACGGAACTGCCCGGCATTATACGGGAGTATAATGCATCCTGGAGTGACAGTGCGCTCAGGATATAAGAATTCTCTCAACGGGCGGTATGGAAGCTCGTCCTCACCAGTAGGTGCATTACTATGTTGCGACATCTCTCTCTCACTTGACGACTCGGCGCTCTCACTAGGTGTGCTCGAAGTGTGTCCTACGAATGAGAATGGAGTGTTACTAGAGACAGTGCGCGATGGTGTGGGTGGTGGGATCCAAAACTGTGGGGCGTTTGGAGTGTGGGGACTATCAGGGTTATACTCAACAAGTGGATTTTCGTGAATACTGGTTGGAGTATTATGGGGTGTGGGAGTGGTTTCAGAATTTTGCATTAAAGTTTAGGAAAGGTGATGATTATGAATCTTTTTGTGATTCTTTTTTTATTTTTTTTAGTCAATGCTTTGGATTGGCTCGATCTAATCCTAAGTCTACCTAGTTCCCCGGTAACGGCACCAAAAACTTGACACGACTCAGAATGTGTCTCTAAAGTGTGTACTCTCTAGGCTCAAGTGTAAGCCTGTCGCTCAAGTAATAATCCGACAAGTCGGGTATCGATCCTCAGGGAAAAAGGACAACGGAGTTGTGACGACGGGATAAGATGGAGGAATCCTAACGATGATTCTAAAAATAAAAGAAAATATTTGGTTTTGGGAATGATTAGACTAAATGCAATTATGAAATTATGATGACAAATGCAAACTAAAGTATCTAAATGAGGAATGAAAAGTTGAATCGAAACTTTTTAAACTAAATGATGAGAAAACCGGAAGGGAATACAATCCCCCAACCCTAATGTAATGCAGTGACAACGTCAATCATAAATTTATCCGATAACTCAGACCCGAAATTTAGTACTCCCAAGCATTATGTATACGAGGTTCAAGCCCGCGTCATACCTAATCTGAGGATGAATAAATCGGTATTGCGGTAATTGCACTCAAATTGTACTCTAAATCATCACGAGTACCCAAAGGTAAACGAGATATAAAGGTCCACAACTATTATGTAATTACGCAATACGATCAAAATTTATCGTTAAATTCATCGGATTGACGTTATACACATGCACTAACACCTCGGGTTGGGTTCATGCATCCCAACCTTTTAAACCTAGTCGGACATGTTAAATGGACTAGTGCATGAAATAATAACGTTGCATGTGTAAGATTTCATGATGAAACTAGATTAAAGCATGTAAATATGTATTATGAACGCTACAATAAGTTGAATCAAATACGGAAGCTAAGCATGCAAGAACAATGACAAGAATCTTGAATCTTAAATTAAAACTTGAAAACAAACCCGTAACAATTTAATCTTGAAGAAATTTATTCCCTTGATGTTCCTAGATGTTCCTCTCCTTTTCTCTCTATCAAAAACTGTCTAAAACTATCCCTAATGGCTGTTCCTAAGCTGCTGCCCTCGTACCCTACAATTTTTTAGAGTTTTAACCTAATAGGAGTCTTGAGAACCAATCTGAATAAAGGAGCAAATTCGCGCATCAGGTACCCCGAACCGGTTCGGCCTGTACCCCGAACCGGTTCGCCCCCCAAACCGGTTCGGCCTGGGGTTCGCGAATGCTTGCTGGTTTGGGGGTGCTTATTCAACACTTAGAATTTTTTAGCTTTCTTTCCTTTCTTCCTTGGATTTTTCTTCAACTTCAACTGGGAATAAATCATCAACCGTAGCTCGGATTTGGGTGCCATTTCTTCCAGTGTTCTCTTTGTTCCGAGATATTCAACTTTCCAGTTGACTTCTCCTTCCGGCTCTGGCTGCAAAATTACTAATTTGCCCTTGAACTTGCCTTCTTAGCTTTTCTAGCATTGTGTTGCTTCCTCTTTTGCACTGCTTGCATAATTAACCTGTAAAGCCAATAAGAGAAGCACGAAACATGAAATACTCGCCAACGAAGGTTAGTAGCATAAATGTGCATCAAATCTATATACGTTACATCACTCGGGTTCACAAATGTACTGAAATTAGGGGGATAAATATACAATATTTATGCCCAATCACTAGGCAACTTCATATTGCCTGGTAACCTCCTGTGTAGCTGTTCTTTAAGTGCAGTACGGATGGAGCAAGTGATTAGTCATAAATATTGTATATTTTGCGCCCGTTAATTATGCATGCATGCACGCTTGTGACCGTTTTTTCACGTATTTAAGATCTTGTACTGTATAGACTTTGGTTTCCATATATATATGCTTTGCGAGTTTTATTTGAGCTTTTGTAGTGATTGGAGTGCTAAACGGTGCAAGTGTGCGTTATTCGGGAATGTTTAATGTTTTACGTAACTTCAAGGGTAATTTTATCATTTTTACATTCGAGCTTTATGCCCGAACCCTTCACGAATGTTGTAGTTCTCCTAGCCAACTTTGCGTAGCCCTCGAGGATTTGTCAATTCAATTCACGAGGACCAAGTTATGGTCATTTTCCCAAGGCCCCTTGTTGTGTATCAAAAGAGGAAGGATCCATCATTTTGCAGGACCGGTCGACCGGTCACTAACCCGCAGTCGACCGGGGTTTCACCATTTGCCTTCGAAGTGAGATAGTGTGCCTTCTCCCTGATCAACGGTCGATCGATCCGTGACCCGCGTTCGATCGGTGCCTCAATTTCTGTAAAACCCCCGTAGTTTTGGTTTGGTTTTTACCACCCTTGTTTTGTGGTTTTCTTCCACTTAGTATATATTTTGAGTGGTTTGGTTTGTTAAGACATATCCACTCACAATTTTGTCCAAGGAAATATATAGAAGATAGTTTGTTGCTTTTTCTCTCTCTCTCCTAGGGCTTGACGATTTCCTTGCCATTTTCATCTTCCACTTCATTTATTGCAAGTAAAGTTCCATCTTAGTTGTATCTTGTTGACTATTGGTATCATTTTATGCAATTAATATTGTGGTTGTGTATTGAATGCTTGTTCTTACCATGGTTATTACACTTACTATTAATTTAATAGTGTGTTTTGATATGTTTAGTTTTATGAGTAACTAATCTCCTTAGGTTGGGAGGATAAACCCACCTTGGAGGGTTCATTTCTTGGCTTGTTCAATGATTAAATCCAATAAATGGGTATGTGGGTTGATATTGGAGTTTCATAGGATTTTATCTTCTCTTATCATGTAAGGGTTGTATTTTAAGACTTAACTCCAACATCAACGCATTTGTCCGATAATATATCGGTACCTTCATCTTATATTGTTGGATTGACATCCTTCATGTAGGATCATTAATATCGATATCTTATTCTCATTTGATTGTGATTTAATCGAAAAAACCCGTTGAGTTGTTCACATCCGAGGTGGGGGAATGCTCCTTAACCCGTTGTTAAATAATCGTTTCATAACCCTGTTTATAAATCTCCATTGTTCTTGTTACTACTTTGTTTAGCGTTCCATTTATCTTGGTTCGCTTTGGTTCGTTACAACACTCAAAACCTAAATCATCTTTTCTTTTATCTTTTATTCGTGTTTATTTATTTTTAACTGGAAGAATATCCTCGGTACTTCATATAATTCCCTGTGGAAATCGACCTCGGTCTTACCGGGCTTTTATTACTCTCGCAATTAGCGTACACTTGCGCTATATAATTTTCTGAGTGAGTCAAAGTTTTTGCCGCCGTTGTCGGGGATTTATTAGTAACGACTATATTGATTAGTTCTTTTTCGATAAACCCTTTGCATTTAATTGCTTGAGCTAGTGTTGTTTTTAAGGATAGGTCTTCTGTCCTAATGAGCAACAATTCGAACCAAGGGTTCGCCAGGGACTACAGACCACTATTTTCTTCTGAAGGCTCAAACAATCTCTACAATAACTTTGGGGAATCATCTCAACATCGCTACTCGCTTAATACGGCGCCATCCCAGACAGATTTGCCATCCATATCACAATAACCTAGTGCACCCCCTCGGTACGGTCTTTTGATCCTCCTATAGAGTATAATTATGCACCTCCGCAGGGTGCTGCCCCCGTGCATCAATCATTTGGCGATTACCTACGATCGGAGACAGTCTCCGTGCCCGGATGTATTACATTCCCATTTAACCACGGAGCCTTGCATTTCCAGAATGGCATAATTAATCTACTGCCTTCCTTCCATGGAATGGAAAATGAAAACCCTTACCGGCACATTAGAGACTTTGAAGAGGTATGCAACACTTTTTCTGACCAAAATTGCACACCCGATCTTGTGTGGCTTAAGTTGTTTTCATTTTCCATTAAAGACAAAGCATAATATTGGTTGATTACACTTCCCCCCAACTCTGTTCGGAATTGGCAAAAGTTGCAAGACCTCTTTTTAAAAGGAATTATTTCCCATACACAGGACAAATGCGCTCATGAAACAAATTCAAAATTTTCAGCAATATGATCATGGGACATTTGACAAGTGTAGGCAATGCTTCAAATCTTTAAATCGGTCTTGCCCGCATCATAATTTTGATCAGATGCGATTAATCTCAATTTTTCACGGGGGTCTTAATCCTTTGACCAAACAATTGGTCGAAACCATGTGTCAGGGTAGTCTTGTAGATTTGAGTAGTGAGGAGGTAGAAGCCCATTTCGAGTTTGTCTCAAAGACGTGTCAGGGTAGTCTTGTTAATTTGAGTAGTGAGGAGGTAGAAGCCCATTTCGAGTTTGTCTCAAAGACATCTCGGGGATGGGACACATCGAACCCTTACGACCGCACTGTTCGTGATAACACAGTCCCTCGTGGGCAAACCAGCGGTCTGAGTATCTTGCAGGACAATCAGGATACCCAGACCAAATACGATCAGCTGTGTCGTAGAATTGACGCAATGCAACTCACACAACAACCCCACCCATGGAAGTCGTCAAAAAGGTTTTTGTTGTGGGGGAAGTTGTGTGCGTTATATGTGACAACATTGGCCACCTAACGAGAGAGTGTCCTTCACTCCCTAACATTAAGGGCCAGTTGCAAGAGCAAGCTAATGCTATAGGGGCATAAAGAAAGCAATATTCCAATGCTCTGTTCGATCCCAACAACCCTTCCTACAATCCAAGTTGGAGGACGACACATCCTCTTATGAGTTGGAAGGATCATAATTCCAATTCCCTAATACCCCCAACTCCGCATTTCCAGAGCCCGTACGACCCAGCTTTTCGGGGTTCGTCCAACGGTGCGGGTCTCTAGACTATTTTGTGGGTGAGGGTGGTTTTTTTGGCTGATGATATGTGTCATTTTTTGGGGTGATTATGAGAACTATGTATTTTATGTTTTGCTTTCTTTACACTGATTAAGCTGTTTGTATTGGATTCTATGAAATTAGTAATGATAATTTAGTCGTTGTTGATTTATTAGATTTTGATGTGTATACATTTTTTCAAATCCTATGTCCACCATCAATTATCTAGTATCTGCATTTCAACCCCTCTAAACTATTGCGACTCATGGCATGTTTCTTTCTAACTTAATCATTGTGGTACATATTTTTGTATTTCTTATGTCGGTATAGGGCACACGTTGACAACCTCAGACTTCACTCCAGATTGGGGTGATTTATTCTACTCCCTCTATTTCTCATAATGTCTTTAATTACATTGAGGACAATGTGCGATTCAAGTTAGGGGGGTGTTTAGGCATCTTAGTTTCTTTTCCATCCCTCGTGTGCCTATATATATATATATATATATATATATATATATATATATATATTATGTTTCTTTAAAAAAAATCAAAATTCAAAATTTATTTTCTTTATTTCTTTCCCCTTTCTTGGGCATTTTGCCCTAATTTCCTAGGATAAATTTATTAATTGCCCTATCCAATTGCTAATTCAATGATGCATTTTCTATTTCTTTCATGTTATTAAACTTTAGTCCTTATATTATTCAACATTGGGTATAAATTCATGAATTAAACCTTGAAAACTCATGAGCACTTGAGCATATTTTCTAAAATCATTCGGTAGGACAATTATAGCTTGGTATCTTGTTGTTGCTTTGTGTACACGAAAAACCTAGCGAATTTCGTGCTTTTCTTCGTTTCAGATTGTTTATACATTACTTTTTCTCTTTCTTGAATAACGTATCTTGTTGGAGATCTCATTTTCTTTTCAATGATTGCATATTAATTGATGTATCACATGAGCATGATTTTCAATGGTGTTGAGTCTCGAGAATCACATAAAGCTTTAGGAAAGGATCATAGGCCCTCTTTGTTGTTAACACATACGACCTTAACCTTACCCTTATATATGTCCCTAGTCAACCCCTTTGGGCCCTATTATAACCTTTCTTTTCGTCCAAAATCCCCTAACCAACTCCACATTGGAGTTTGAACCATACACATTACCTTTCTTACCTATGTTTGGAATGATATTTGGAATTGAATGATGTTGTGTAGTGTGGTTACAATTTAAGCATTAAAAGAGTGAGAAAAGAAGAAAGTGTAGTGAAAAAGAGAAGAAAAAGAGAAATAAAAATCAAAAGAAAAGAAAGTTGAAAACAAAAGAAAAAGAAGAAAAGAAAAAGAAAGAGAAATTTGTATATATTGTTTATAGTGATTCAATAATCCTTGTTACTCTCTCGATTGATACATTTAATGCTTGTTTGGAAACCATTTTCCAATTTTGAAGTTGCCCACTATTTTCCAATATCCCAAGTTCTTCATCTCCGATCATCTTTTGTATCCGTAAATACGTCCTATCATTTCATACCCCTAACCCCAAGCCTACATTACAACCAAATAAAGTCCTATTTGATCCTAGGGTAATGTGATTCAAAGGTCGAACATTAGCGATAACCTGTTTAGGTGCATTTCACATTGGTTAATATGCGATATCCTTTCATGAGATTGTATTTTTCACTTTTATATTGTGTTCTTCATTAATGACATGTGCACGGCTTTGTTTCCTTTTACAATTACTCTTTATGCCCGCATGTCCCGTGTGTTACACCCTATTCCGAGTGCTTCTAATTGTCGAGTGTGATATCCGGAGAGGATTGAATGGAATCATGATTTAATGTATATCCGGGTTGTAGGCATTTTTACATGTGCATGCACACCACTCACATTTGAGGTTTCAATTCCATGTAGTTATTCTTCTAATGTTAATAGTTTTCGATTATTGGGAAAAACCACTCCTTTGCTTTGTTAATAATATGTTGAAACATCTAATTATTGTTGAGTCTGGCATATTGGTTATTTTTCCATGCATGTTTTGAGGAAATATGATGTTTGTTGGTTTCATCCCTGAAAACCCTCACGAGACAACACTAATCTGCTAGGGTAACCTAGCGGTTTAACAGCTTATTGCATTCTCTAAATGCAACCGTGCGCCCGCGAAAGTGTCACTTTGTCTGTGTATATATTGTTGCTATACTTACCGCTTTTTGAGGCGGGTTTTGTTTTGTTTCTTAGCCAAGGACTAGTAATTTGTAAGTTAGGAGTGTGATTAGTCGCAAATATTGTATATTTTGCGCCCGTTAATTATGCATGCACACATGCTTGTGACCATTTTTTCACGTATTTAAGCTCTTGTACTGTATAACCTTTGGTTTCCATATATATATATATATGCTTTGCGAGGTTTATTTGAGCTTTTGTTGGGATTGGAGTGCTAAACAGTGCAAGTGTGCGTTATTCGGGAACATTCAATATTTTCAGCAACTTCAGGGGTAATTTTGTTATTTTTACATTCGAGCTTTGTGCCCTAACCCTTCACGGATGTTGTAGTTCTCCTAGCCAACTTTGAGTAGCCCCTGACGGTTTGTCAATTCGATTCACGAGGACCAAGTTATGTTCATTTTCTCGAGGCCCCTTGTTGTGTATCAAAAGAGGAGAGGATCCATGATTTTGCAGGACCGTTCACTGACCCGCGGTCGATCGGGGTTTCACTATTTGCCTTCGAAGTGAGACAGTGTGCCTTCTCTCTGAATAGCGATCGACCGAGCCCTGACCTGTGGTCGATCAGTGCCTCAATTTCTATAAAACCCCCGTAGTTTTGGTTTGGTTTTTACCACCCTTGTTTTGTGGTTTTCTTCCACTTAGTATATATTTTGAGGGGTTTGATTTGTTAAGACATATCCGATCACAATTTTGTGCAAGGAAATATATAGAAGATAGTTTGTTTCTTTTTCTCTCTCTCTCCTAGGGCTTGACAATTTCCTTACCATTTTCATCTTTCACTTCATTTATTGTAAGTAAAGTTCCATCTTAGTTGTATCTTATTGACTATTGGTATCATTCTGTGCAATTAATATTGTGGTTGTGTATTGAATGCGTGTTCTCACCATGGTTATTACACTTAATATTAATTTAATGGTGCGTTTTGATATGGTTAGTGTTATGAGTAGTTAATCTCCTTAGGTTGGGAGCATAAACCCACCTTGGAGGGTTCATTTCTTGGCTTGTTCAATGATTAAATCCAATAAATGGGTGTGTGGGTTGATATTGGAGTTTCTTAGGATTTTATCTTCTCTTATCATATAAGGGTTGTATTTTAAGACTTAACTCCAACATCAACGCATTTTTCCGATAATATATCGTTACCTTCATCTTATATTGTTGGGTTGACATCCTTCATGTAGGATTGTTGATATCGATATCTTATTCTCATTTAATTGTGATTTAATCGGAAGAACCCATTGAGTTTTGCACATCCGAGGTGGGAGAATTCTCCTTAAACTTTTGTTAAAGAATCATTTCATAACCCTGTTTATAAATCACCATTGTTCCTGTTCCTACTTTGTTTAGCGTTCAATTTATCTTGGTTCGCTTTGGTTCGTTACAACACTCAAAACCTAAATCATCTTTTCTTTTATCTTTTATTCTTGTTTATAGATTTTTAATTGGAAGAATATCCTCGGTACTTCATAAAATTCCCTGCAGGAATCGACCCCAGTCTTATCGGGCTTTTATTACTCTCGCGATTAGCGTACACTTGCGCTATACAATTTTCTGAGCGAGTCAGCGAGGTCCCGAATTACGAAACTTAAGTCCATTGGGGGTCTTATACGAAATTATAAGGGTGAGTTCCTCTTAGGTTTTACAAGAAATATTGGATTTGTATCATCAGTGACTGTCGAGCTTTAGGCTTTAAAAACGGGACTTCAATTAGCTTTTTATGCTAGAATAAAATGTATTAAAATAGAAACAGACTGTCAAATTGCGTTCAATATGATTTCCAAGACCACTGCGCGGCATCCAGCCCACCGAGATTTGACGAAGGCCATCTATAAATCCCTCCAGTGTTTAGACCATGTCACCCTATGTATGTGTTTCCGTGAAGCGAATGTATGTCCTTATATTCTCACTGAGGTGTATGTGTCGAGTCCTTTTTGTTCTTTAGTTTTTAATTATGTACGGCTTTTTATTTTCTACTTTGAGTCATGATCAACGTCTTACTATAGTCCGGTCTGCAACAAATAACATCATGTGTAAAATACCTTGGTTCTGAATAAAGTTTCTATTTTTTGGCCAAAAAAAAATCTAGACTGTGGAATACTTAAACCCAAAAATAAGGGATTCAAATGGCCACATAATATAGGTTATTCAATTTACGTAGCTGACTTAATGTAAAGAAATCAATAACTTAAGGCTAAAAAATGTGAGAAGAAACCTTTCATTATTTTACCACATATTGTTTTAAGAGGCTTCTAGATATTTATTTAAGGTTGTAAACAAAACAATAGGAATTTGTATATACAAAGTGTTATGGGAAGAGTAAAATTTAATTTCTTAATCATTAATTATATTCACATAATTTGCAATGTTAAGTATTCTAGGGATAGTTTACATATGACAACCCACACCCATTTTTCCCTCATCGAATAATCATTCATTACTTAAATGATAAAGATTTGTTTATTCACAATGATACCATAATATGTTCCCAATGATACAACCAATGTTTAGTCCTCAAGATCACGGTTGATCACTCATATTTCAAGTTTGATAAATCCCCTCACCTTGGAAGACCTTAGATTTAGTAAATTATGCCATGCCCTATAAGCATTTGACCTCCTAAAGAATACTTGGATAAAGCTAACATGTCAACAAGCTCATTTAATGTCCTTGACTGCATTAACAAACCTTGGCTCCATTAATAAGAACTAATACGATCATCAAACCTACCACAATAGTTCACACAACCGTGACTCAATAAAATTTACCCATTGTGGAGTAATGACCCTAAGGGGTGCTCAGAAAATTTTCAATATACAGGAATTAACCTTATCCATGAAGAATAGACCTACGCACCAGTGGGGATTGCCCAACCTTCATCCTCCTACCCCCTAGAACCTCAGTCACCCTTGGATGACTAAGGTTAGACAGAAAAATCCAAGGAATCCCTATTCGCCAGTTTAACAAGTTGGTAAAAAGTACTACCACTCATCACCTAAAACTCTTTCCCCCATAACCACCTTATACTTTAAAGTTTATAGACCCCGAACCACTATAAATTATATCGTTAATGTCATTATCTACCTTCTGTAAAATGTTTCTTTACAAATTTGACTCAGAGAAGCTTTAGGGGATCAAACATCTGAGCTACCACCACCACTAGAGAGATATTATATATTATTTTATATTTTTATTATTTGATAGAATACACTGAGTGATGTATTGTATTCTCGTCTTTGTGAGTAGGGGTGGACAAAAAAACCTATTAACCCAAAGAATCAAACCAAACCGCTAGGTTTGGTTTGGTTTTTTAACACCATTGAGTAGGTTCTGGTTCCTAAACTTAAAAAAAATGATTGTATCGGGTTGGTTCTTGGTTTTATACCTAACCTAATCCAATCCAAATCGAGAACCAAACCAATGTGGAACCAATATAAACCAAACCTAAACCTACCCTATATAGAACCGATGTGGAACCAATCAAATATTTTTAATTCTATATAATTATTATAGGTTACAAAAATATATATGGAGGTTAAAAATTACAAATAACAAATAACAAATAACATTAAGAATTGGTGTTTTGTAAATAATGGAATTATGGTTTTATCCTCTTTGGTCCCCAAAAAACCCAATATCGTTCTATCTCCCTCATCTCACGACCAATTTGGTTCCAATAAAAAACCTTCATCTCAACATCAACATTATTATCCTCTCTCACCTCCGGTCACTCACCTCCTATATCTCTCATCTCCGGTCAATTATAGGACCAAGGAATCGCAATATCAACACAATCATAGACCCACAAAACCCTCTCTCACCTTTGATTACAATTACGTAGTCCGATAATTTTTTTAATTGCACCGCACTTATGTGTTGATTTATATGTTTAAATCTAAAATTATGTGTTGATTTTAAAATATTTGAGATTTATGTGTTTAAATCTCATATTATTATACATCAATCTGAAATTATCAGTTTATTTTAAACTATTTGAGATTTATGTGTTTAAATCTGAAATTATTTATTAATTTTAAAGTATTTGAGATTTATGAGTTTAAATCTCAAATTATGTGTTCAAATCTGTTGGGAATATTATGTGTTAAGTTTCCAGATGTACATTGTTGGGGGTAATGATTGGTTTGTAAAATAAATAGAATTGTAAATAAATCCAAAGCGACCCAATCAAAAATCAAATCGCAAACTGAACTGAATCGAACCAAATTGAATGATGGTTGGTTTAGTTTGGTTTCGTAATATGATTGGTTTGGGTATGGTTCTAATAACGTGTAATCGAAGTACATACGTTATGGTTTAGGTTTCGGTATGGAACTAAACCAAACCTACCCATGTCCACCCATATTTGTGAGTCATATGTGTGTTTAAAATACTTAAAGATGCATTCATTTTAAATCCAAGGATTATGGTCACTATATAGACCTCAAACGATTTTTGACAAACTCAACTTCCAGCATGAGGCTTGTTAGGATTGTAATATTAAAATTCAGAGTATATATACATAAAAGTTGACCTTCATAGTGAATATAGGCCAGGTTTTAGAGCACTCTACATATTGTTTTCTTATTATCAATATCATACACCATATTATACATATGAGGATCATATGGTGAGGTTAAGGACTCAATTGAGCCCTTCCACCATCAGTTTGGTATTGTATGTGGGAAACATTGTTCTTAAAATAAATTCTAGGGAAATATTACTCACTTTAACCTTGGCAAAATGTTGGAAAAGTCCCAATTATCTCGAAATATGAAGGAAATAAAAGATGGACAAAAGGAGTTGCAAGAGTAGCTGATTGTTGTTGTTTCTAGGATTCTCCTATTGTCCTTATTTAGGAAGATACTAAATCTCACCATAACTAGGATGGATACAATCTAAATGGATGATCCAGAAAATAAGTGCGGGGAAAAACAAAAATAACAAACATGAAGTCACACAAGAAACCTAAAAAGTATTAAGTGAGACTGTCTGCCAAATATAGGATTTCTCACCTTGAAAAACACTCTCACGGAGGGTGTAATATGCTCAAGACATGGGAAAGTAAAATTCAGAAGATGTAATATCAGTTGGGTCATTTCCCAAACTAATACAAGACTTTATGCCTAGCTCCATCGAGTTGTATCTCCAAAACACTTTGTCCCTATTGTCTAATAAGGTACGTTATTTTACTCTACTACCCATATGGAATATGACAATTATAATTATGTTTTATAGTACCAAAGATACCATTAACCATATAGATACATATTGGTCACTCACGTTGTTGTAAGACACTTTAAAAGAGACTCAATGAAGTATTTTCCTGCTACTTTAAGGGGAACATCCTGAGACTTGTTTGCCAAGATCACACCATACACAATCAATAGTTTTTAGGAGATGAACATATTCTTTATTATCAATTACATTGGATCACAAAATATGAGGAAGACAACTAAATCACTACTTCACTATAAGAAGAAAATTGCGTAATGCCTCAAACAGGTATGCCAAAATATTAAACTTATAATTTTACGAGTTAATGATACTAATGGCACTATATGTGTCACAAACTTTGTTATCATATTAACTTATTAAGACTTGTTAAGGTCTTTTAGCAAAAGACCTTCGATCTTTATGATTAAGCTCCTCAAAAAGGCTCAAATATACATAAATGGTGAGGATGATGTCTCATCCATGTGGGGAGACCTTGTTCCTCCTTCTTATATACATTATGGAAATATGAAAATTATTGTCTCAAGTTGGTTATATTTCGACATAAATAACAAAATTATAGAATAAGAAGAGGGAGTAAGTTTTTCTCCTAAATATTGATCATTTCATTCCTCTAACAACAAAACTTGAAGATTTTTTCTCAATTGTTAATTTACAAAACACCTCTATTATCCTAAGCCCATTTGAGCTCCGGAGGATAGTAGAAATAATTCCAAGTACTGTCAATTCAAAAAAATATAATGGTCCTAACACCAACGAGTGATACCTACTAGGGAGGCAATAAAGGAGGTCGTCAAGTGTGGATGCCTCAAATAGTTCATTGCCAAGGATGGGGGAGATACATATAAGGAAATATGGATAGAGAATATAATCATAGTGTATTCTATACTCTATAGGTTTCACAGGTAGAGGAAACTAATCACCAGCCCACAAAGCCAATTTAAAAAGTGTCCAACATTCGAGAATCGAGACTAATCCAGTTAATTTTATCACCATACCAAGGAAGGAGGTTCCCATGATGGTCTTCCCAGAAGCTTACCTCATTTGAGTTCTCGATGATGACCCCTTAGTGGTCACTGTGATCATGGTGAATGCCAAATAGAGAGGATCCCAAAATAGTAAGCTCAGCTAACATCCTCTTTATGAATGTGTTCATTGAAATGGGACTCATAATGAAACATCTCCTACCAATATGGATCACGTTTATCCTCACATTAAACTCGTATTTCAACATCACCATTTAGAACAAGCTCCTTTTGGCCGACCTTTTATCCAGCCGATCTCAATCACAAAGATGATCGTGTGGTTTCCAACTCCATTAAGTGTGAGAAAGGTCCACGGGGATTAAAGAAATATAGGGAATGCTATAATATTATAAAGTGAGATAAAGGTAAGACCCTAAAAAGTGCTCAAATTTTCACCCATTACCTTAAACAATAAGCAGAGGCTTCTAGATCCCCAATAGAAAATCCCAAAGCTCTATCAGAAACTCCCAATGACTCATCGGGGATATCCAAGGTAACAATAGCACTACGACATCTCGGAGAAAGCATAAACATTGTCTTCTTAAATGTGTATACTCTAAATCTATGCATTGAAGAGAATTATCAAAGAGGGGCATTAAAGGACCTCATAAATACCAATCTTAATGAAATCATGCTAGATCAATTTGTCCAAATTTTATCCAACCTCATTTCCCCACTCAAATAAAGGTTTGTGCAATTCCTCAAAGAGTAAAATGATGTGTTCGCATGGAATCATGCTGATATGGTCAGTGTGGACCCATCCGTTATGGTCCACCACCTTTGCATGGGCTCGAATCATAGGCATGATCACCCAAAGAAGGAGGTTTTCCCAAAAAAGGAATGGAGTTGTTGAATAAGTCATTATATCTTATATAACATTTGGGGAAGTGAATTATATAAAATGATTTTCCAACAATGTGCTTATTCCCAAGCCCAATAAAAAATGGAGAATATGTGTCGACTTTACTGACCTCAACAAGGTGTGGCCTAAGAACATATATCATTTCCCAAAGATTGACACTCTAGTTGACTCTACAACAAGTCATGAACTCATATCCTCCATGGAATCCTAGTATTGACACAAATAGATCAAATTAGAGCCTCACGATGAGGAAAATGTGCGACCCTATATTTTTTTAGGGATTTAATAATTAAATTAACAAATAATAATTAGCAAATTAATGGACATTCATATTAATCATTATAGACATCACATTCTAGTACCCCCTAAGTCTCTCCTTAGGTCCTTAGAACCTTCCCATTTCACTGTAGTCCCCGTGTCATACTCCGAGTACTGATCTAGAGGCCATCGAGCGCTCCTGAGCCCCGATTGACTTCCATCAACTCTATCGTCAGAGAAAAATCTCTTTGAAACTTCGAAGGGATCTGAATCCCATTTCTAACGGTCTACCCCATGTGTGAATCGGCATAATGGTTCGGACGAATGAACCATTTTACTATCAAAAATCGATCTGGAGGCCACCAGGGACTCCCGGGCCTCGATTTGACTCCAGTCAACTTCATCGTTAGACCAAAAGCTCTTTAAATATTTGAAGGTCACTGAATCCCATTTCTAACAGTCCATCCCATGCATAAAATGGCATAACCGTTCGGATGAACGATCTGTTTTCCCTTAAAAATCGATTCGGAGGCCACCAAACATTTTCAAGCTCCATTTGACCAAGGTCAACTCTTCATCTCGAATGATACTAAATGAATCTTTAAAGGAAACTGAATACCCTTTCAAACGATCTATCCCGTGCATGAATTATCCTTTCGGTACAAACAAAAGATTCGTTATACTCTGGAAGGTCACCGGGCGTTTTCGGGCCCCGATTGACTAAAGTCAACTTTTCAAACCAAGAAAATATCTTTGGAATGTTGAATCACCTCTCATAACCTTTCCAATGTCTGCCCGTGCACAATTCTGACTTACCGTTCAGACGAACGATCCGTTTTTGTTCGACGATCTCCCATCCAAAGGACCGACAAGCACTTCCCAGCCACGGTTAACCCAAAGTAAACTCTCGGATCCGGGATCATTCTAAAGGAATCTTGAAGGTATATTAATTACCTTTCTAACGGTATGCCCCGTGTGCAATTTGGATCAACGAATTGCATTCTATGACCATTTTCCAAAAAAATCCGCACGAGACTGCTAATTGGCAGGTCCATTTCCTTTCCTATCACTAGTGTGCCTAGGGTTACCCATTGATTGGCAGGGTTGGGGCTATGCCTATCGACACCCCCTTAACCTATAAATATAGGTAATGACTTCATTCCCAAATCACACCTCAGATCCATCAGTATCAGTGATCTCAACAACATTGTTTTGCAATTAGCGAAGTTTCCTTATGTGAAATTCCATCCCATCTTACATTCCCATTCTTTTCATACCCAATTTAGCAAAATTTCAGTCTTTCTCATCCAACATTCACCTCAACATTCAAGGGAGTTCATCCAAGATCATGATCAAGCTTCAATTCTTCAAAGAAGGTCCAAAATCCTTCTCCCTCTCTCTCTCTCTCTCTCTCTCTCTCTCTCTCTCTCTCTCTCTCTTTAAATTTCTTATTTTTACATTAAATTCATAATTTAGTTCTTACTTTAGTTCATACACATTAACATCTCACCTTTTTATTAGTTATATTGCACATAATTTATTTTCTACAAAAAAAAAATAAAAAAGAGGGTTAAACCTATAAATTCCAACGGGATTATCCATCATAAATTTTCAAAACTAAAACATATTTTCTACACACACACATATAATAAAATCACGTTCGAATATATGGGATAAACCCCACCCCTATGCCTCATATGAATTACGTGGACTTTGATGCCTTTATAAGCTACGTGGGCGTTTCGGATTAAAACCCGAGACTCGAGTCCAATTTTCAAATTTTCCAAATTTTCAATTTTCCCAAATCCCCCATTTTCGCATTTGTCATATTCTTGCATTATTTTAATACATATTATTTTGTGATCTTTATTAACGTTTCATCCAATATATATTATTGTTTATTATAACGATCAATATTGCGATAAATGCATAAATCTTATTTTTAATATTATTTTTGGTAACATTCCTATGGATAACCTCACTATATCTCTTCCATGGTATGAGTTGGCTAATTTTTATCTCCATTATATAACACGCACATGCACTTCGCGGAGAAATAAAGGAAAATAATAACACAAGCCCATTAGAGACCGAAAGGGTGGGATGGGAGCCTAACACCTTCCCATTTCGTAACTTAGCCCCCGGGCCTTTGAACTATTGGTTTGGTAAGCATTAGTTTGTCTTTGATGCCGCTCTTTCAAAGTGGAAACACGTTCTGTCACACCCCAAAACCCAATATCCATACTAATGATTTGTTATTGGAATAATTAGATCATAATCTTGAGCCCATTGTAAATATGATTCATTCATCAATATTTTCCTACATAATGAACATAATATTATTCTTATATCATAAAATTCAATACCAGAGTCATAATTAAGCGAACATACAATACCGTGATTAACTATGATCAACTCAATCCATATTAAATAAATATATACAATGTGTGAGTATATTAAAATCTTCAGTGTGACAACGATAAAATCCCATTTTAAACCCCAGCTCTCTCCAACGGTGCAACTGTCAAAGCTACCGGTCATATGGTATCCTAGCTGGCAGCGTATGAACCTGGAATTGTTAAAATACATACCGTAAGCATTAAGCTTAGTGAGGTACTCCTTCCCTGCAATAGAATAACAATTCTATATCGAATACGTAGATATAAAATCCGAACAATCCTGCCCATTGGCAATAACAAATCATGGATCATAAGATACAAATAATTCTGCCCATTGGCAATAACAAATCCTGGATCATAAGATCCAAACAATCCTTCCCATTGGCAATAACAAATCCTGGATCATAAGATCCAAATAACTCTGCCCATTGGCAATAACAAATCCTGGAACATTAGTTCCAACAAATCATTGGATCTTTGTCCAATTCCAATCCTGGATCATAAGACCCAAACAAATCCTGGATATTTTAATATCCAAACAAATCCTGAATACCGAACTATTCAAACCAATCCTGGATCATGAGACCCAAACAAATCCTGGATATTTTAATAACCAAACAAATACTGAATACCGAAGTATTCAAACAAATCCGCTCTTAGAGCTATATTCATATTTATATATGAAACAAATCATAAGTACACTCACCTTGGCAGTTTAACTGGCTTTGCCCTTGCCTTTATCCAGTACTTGTACAATCAGCTCTTCTTCCCTTCCTATCATTCTTAAAATATTAGTATCATCATAATAATATCAATAATCCAAAGAACGATTTAAACATAATTCAATCCATAAGCATCACATGATTCCATTCAAATCATTTATCACAAGTGAAGTTCCATCCAAATCCATGCTAGTATATTTAACATATCCAAATTATAGACCAAATATAAATTCATTTATTCTTGTAAATTCAATCCTTGTCATATTAATATTCCAATACAAAAGACGGTACATCATTTTAGGTCTCGTAGAGCAAGATATGCTCATTTCTTTACCACATGGCAAATCTGCCCTATAGGCCCTCTTATCGTTCAATTCAACTTCCACAAATTTCCATAATTTTTCTACATCATAAATTTATATGATATTTAGCCCAACATTATTAAACATAATGAAAAATACAAAATTAAAGTTTCATAATTTTTAAGGTTCGTTTGCTATGTCAAGCAAAACACCGAACACATGGTGGTCATAATTTCACCCTTAGGGCAGATTTCATACCCGAATTTCAAGCTCTCACCAAAGACTCATTTCTTGGTATTTTCACATTATTTTCAGATATGTCATACATATATGAGTCAAGGTTAATCTCCAATTGGAATCAATCAATTCCAGTAAGTATACAAAAATATATGGAAGTTTGAATAAACAAAGTTTCTAAACAAAGCAATTTTAGGGTTTTGTACATTCAACTTAACTTAAACTTGCATATATCCATACATATGCACCCAAGCATGAAAGGTCAATAAAAAATCAAGGATTTATATCATATAAATCATAAATGAAAGAAAAATAGCAAGATTCATGGTTGGAATTACCTTAGGGGCTTTTACGTAATTTTCTATGAATTTTTTTGAATGTTTCTCCTCACTTTCTTCTTCCTAACCCTCACAATTGTTTTTCCTCAACTTAAAACTCTCCCCAAACTGAGTTTGCTGAAGAAAGGAGGATATATCAACGGTTTAAGTCGTCCAAAACAACCTCCACCTCCAACCAATCAATTTATAACATGTGGCATCATATAAAATAAAATATCATTTAAGGCTAAATGACTACTTTAGCCCCTGTTCGTAAAAAGACAATATCTTCCCACTCGGATGTCCGTTCGATGGACCGTTTGTTGTGTTACAACCATAACTCATATATATACAAATATATAGCTACACCTCAAGTCAATTGTTATGTCATAAAGGTCAAAACTAGTCTTAAACTTGAACATTCCTACCGAAAACTTCAAAATTTCACATTTGTAACTAGTTCGATTCTTCATGTTTTATGAAGGTAGGATTAGACTAAACATAATGAATTAACATTATATATACTAATAACATATTATACATATCACACAAGCTAATCATGATTTAAATATAATTTATCATAATTATATTCGGGTTGTCACACGTTCTTTTGCCTGTTTTGTGAAAAATAGGTTGGCAACTCCATCTCTTTACATTCACCCCATATCGACAACAGCCGAAGCGCTCCTAGAGTAAAGAGGGCGCGAGACCTTTCTCCCCCTTCTCTTTCTCGCATCGCAGAAGGAGAGAGAGGAGATTTTTGGGGTGGCCAAATTGTCAACTTGGCTAGGGAATTTATTTCATAAGAGGGCTAGACTCTGTTCGCATGGGTGTTTTATTTTTCTACTTGTGTGTGTATGCACATACTTGTGTGGTCCCTTTTTTCTCCTCTATTATTTCTTGTACATATATACTTATATCACTAATCACTCACACACTTGTAAATACTCTCCTTGTACACTTCACACTACGTGCACCTAGGATCGCTTATATCCACATGTTGCACACACCACTTAGAATATCCATGCTTAGGTGTCACTAACACACACCTATACTTATCACACTTGTATATATCCATGCTTAATCACACTTGCCACACCCCACTTGTAGTTTATCCATGCTTAGGATCATTACCACACACTCACTTGTAAATATTCACACATCACTCACTCACTCGTATCCATGCTTAGTATAATCTTCATGCTCCATGTTAGATTTATTTTTCATACTTATACAATATGCCCCGCTTAATGCGCATCAAAAGATACTTTCCCCATAATATACTAATCAAGAATCATGCATTTTGCAAACTACATCACCAAAGAGAATGGTTATTGACCAAATTTTGTCCCGTAACTGGGGGGTCACATTGTGATGGACGCTGGTCCGGAAGGTCTCAGTTAGCCTAAGCGATGTGACTCTCACCTTCCATTGGCCAATACCTTCGATGTATATCGAACGGTTCCCCCCGCATCGTATCGCTTGACTGAAGTCATGATGGGAGGTATATCACAGGGAACTCATTCACGTACGTCAAGTATATCGAATTCGCATTCACATGTACTGTCCCCATGAGGTATATAGTGAGGAAATTCACGTACATTCATGTATATCAAATGGCTTGTCCACTCATACTGATTGGTTTCAAAACCAAGATGTATATCGCAGAATTCATGTCAAAGGGGGAACCCTTCCAATTAACCCAACACTTGCTTACCCTCATATAGGTGTCAAACCTAGGGCAATCATATTTAGTTTGTCGGTTTCTACCCAAAACTCTGTCGAAACGATTGGTTGGCATGCCGCCCATATTTTTACGCGATTTCATCTTTTCTAAAACGAGACCCTATCCACGAGCCTAGCAACAAGTCCAACTATGTTTTTACATATTTTTCAAACCCAATTTTCCTAGGCTCGGATCTCGTCCAGCATTTATTTTTAAATTTAGGTAAACCTAATATAAGTGAGATCATAATAAACATAATAATAATCTTGTTGTGACCCTTTTTCTCATTTTTCCTCTTTATTTACCAAAAGTATCAAAAATATTTTTTCCCCTTTTTATCAAAAATACCAAAAGCATTCCTCCTTCCTTATACCAAAAATATTTTTCCTCCTTTTTACCTAAAAACATCTTGTCCTCCTCTTTTCCAAAAAAATGTCAAAAATACGTTCCTCCCTTTTTAAAAAATGAGAAGATAGCAATTTTTCCCTTTCTCCTTTAAAAATAAATTTTCATTTTCCCCCTCTCAGGTCGATCGCATACCCGACCCTTGGCCTGGCTTCCTATTGGCTTCGATCTTCCATCGAACTGCCTCGAGGCTCCGTTAGTTCCCTTGCTACTTCCTCTAAGTCCAAAATTCATCTTCATCCGTTTTCCATGGATAACACAGACCAAGTACCGAATGTACAGTCAGATTTGATAATGGTCCTAGCCCAACTCACTGCCAAGATTGACAACCTTTAAATCGAGGTTCATGAGATGAAATAAAACTGGGTCCCTATTCCTGAAGAGCCCGAGGTCCTCCTCCTTCGCGCTATGGGTCCGCCTACAATCGAGCATATTTATGACCCTGAGGAATATCAGTATGCTCCACGTGCTCCTCTTGCTAATGGGCCACCGCCACCCTATCTCCCTATACAGAATCTTGTCGAGCCAGGGGCTAACCTACCCGTGATCGTTGATCCTAAGGAAGAAGAGTTGAACAAGGTCAAGGATTACCTCAAGATGTTGACTAAGTCAAAATCTCCGGGAACTACATGGATTACACCTATATATCTCCCTATCCTAAAGTAAGGTTGTCGAAAAAGTTTGAGATGCCTAACATCGAGAAGTTTGGGAAAGTGGATTCCAAATTATTCGTCTTCGAAGTTAACACTAAGCCATGCCTCTCCTAGGATCCTCCGAGGAAATAATGTCCCAAATGTTCCAACAGACTTTGAAGTATATCACTCTTAACTAATTCTTATCTCTTGAGGAGTCTAGAATTTATAGTTCGGAGGATGTTGCCCACGAATTCATGTCACAATATAAGTACAATGAAGAGTTATAGGTCACCCATCATGATTTAGAATTGATCAAACAGAAACCTGAGGAATCAGTCAATAACTTCATAGCAAGGTGGAGAGACAAAGCAACCACCATAACCAACCGGCCTTTCGAAGAGGAGCAAGTCAATATCGTGATGAAGAACTTCGTACCCCATGTCTGAGCGACGATGGGAGGACAATACTATCCTCATTTTTTATACCTCAAGAAGCAGGAGTAGAAATCAAAGAAAGTCTCACCAGAACAGAAGTTGAATCGAAGAAAGTATCCGAACAGTTTACTCCCAAAAACCCTGCCACTTCATAGGCACTAGAAAGCCTCCCTAACCCATTCAAAAAGGAAAACACCAAGCTTCACGCTCCCCTATCTAAAGTTTATCAGGACCTTTTAATACAAAATCTTATCAACCCATTGGACCCTCATCCGTTATCAAAC
This sequence comes from Sambucus nigra, assembly GCA_949130495.1. NCBI lineage: Eukaryota > Viridiplantae > Streptophyta > Magnoliopsida > Dipsacales > Adoxaceae > Sambucus > Sambucus nigra. Next base: position 298,130,723 of record OX422211.1, on the reverse strand, counting down.
CCACTTCCCAAAAATTTCAATCCAGATGCCCATTGCGACTTTCACCAAACTGCCGGCCATACTACTGATCAATGTTTATACCTCTGAAATGTAATCCAAGGTCTGATTGACCGGGTATCATCGCCACACCAGCCAATCTTAAACCAAACACTACCCAAAATCCACTTCCAAATTATACAAACATTATATTCTTATAAGAAGATCGAGAATTTAATTCATCTACCCAGATCGTACCCAGTAAATCACCCATCATACCCATATATTCCCCTAAATCCCTCTAAGTTTGCCCATGTTTTCTTCTACATCCTACCAGTTTCACTGATCAAACTATGTCATTTATTACTAGAGCATGCATTGTTATTTGCACCCGTTTTAGAGGGAAAGATATGGAATTATCAGTTGTATTAAACAAGCTTCTAGAGTTTGGGCTGAAATTGCCCTTTGAAATGACCATTGACTTCCAGAGATTCAGTACGCTATTTTTGGAAGCTCAAAAATAGGCTCAAGATTCAATTAATTGGGTGGTACTACCAATGAAGCTAGCTTAGATGATGTCTTTCGAATCATGGAAGACTTATTCCGAAAGACCGATGAAATTTGTAGTATGTCCGAGCTACTTGATTCTTTAAAACTACAAGGGCGCCTAATCCCTTAACTTCTATATCTCCCTATCAAATGGGAGGATCTATATGAAGAGGCCGTTGAAGTTGTGGAGTGTATTAATTTTTTGTGGAAAGATAATGTCGTTGTCATCGGATGGGGGGATGAATTTCATAGTTCTGATGAAGAGAAAAGACAAGAAAATACTAGCCCAATAGTCAGCATATGTGGAATGATATTGTTTAAGGAGATGCTAGAAGAAATCAACAAGGTAGCCGAACAACCCTAAATAGATGAGGAAACGAGGTTTCTATTTTTCCACTCCTCTGTGAACCATATGACTAGATTAAGGAGGCATTACTAGGTTCCGAACCCGCAATCATTAGTGATAGACAAAGGAAAAGGTGTTGAGAATCTTCCTATGCCATAAATAACCCTCGAGGAGAGAAAGATCCTCGATTAGTTGAAGAAAACCCAAGCTAATATCACTCTGTGGGGAATTTTATGTCTTCCCAGCTGTGCCAGAATGCCTTGGTCAAACTACTCATCAAGACCACAGTTCCTCCTTCCACCACGCTAGAAGAAGTAGTGAATCTAGTCAGATCTCTAACCTCTACTAGATTGATCTCTTTCTCCGAAGAAGAAATCCCTAAGATTGGGCCAAATCATAACTATGCTCTCAATATCTCTATCGAAGTCATGGGAAAGACCGTCCCACTTTCTCTTATCAATAATAGCTCAGCTCTTAATGCTTGCCCGTTGAGAACCCTTAATTACTTAGGATTAAAAGTGAGCGACCTTGATCCAACCTCTGTCGCGGTTCACGCTTATGATAATACTCGGCGAGAAGTGACGGGATCTATAATGCTTACAATAGGGGTTGTCCCATACTTTCCATCACTGAATTCCATGTCATCGACATCCCTACTTGTTTCATTATGTTACTTGGATGACTGTGGCCCCATAGTATCAAGGGTGTGTCTTCTTACCTCCATCAGAAACTGAAGTTCTTCAATGGGAAGGTTATCACCATCTTGGGCGATGATGATAATACTGAGAATGCAAGCACCAGCAATCCATTACTAGAGATACAGCACGGGAAAATAACATGCTTCTGTCAATCTTCCAAGTTGAACCACTTCTACTCCCAGCAGGGGACGATTTCAAAAATAGGGTTTGCTCAGAGTACAACCCTCATAACAATGTTAATGTGATCCGGATGTTCAAGAACATGAACTTAATGCCCAGACTGGGGATGGGTCGACCACAATAGGGAATACTTGAACCTGTAGTACTAAAGAAAGATTTTCCTCCTTTCGGTTTGGGTTATCAACCATCAGCAAAAGGACTCAGAATGCTTCGCCAACCTCGGCTGAAGAGAAGGCTATAAAACACCAAGACTGTCTCAAGAGATTCCTTGAATGAAAGATTCATCAGAGAGGGTGAAGATTTCCCCTTTTGTGGCTTTCCCAAACCATGGTATGATCATGTGTATAAGAAGATGAAAACAAGAATGGAGGTCTTTTTCCAAGATAGCTACTCATGGGTCAAAAGTTCCCAGCATTATGTACGACCACTCATTGAGAACACTGTAGATAATACTGAAGATTTTGAGGGAAATGACTTCAAGGATTCATTCAACTTGCAGACATTAGGACTGACACTCTATATGATCCACTCAAGCACTACAACATCGGATCCATCCCGCCTGATCAAAGCTACTAATACACCTCTCCTAAACTTGCATGTTGTACCAATTCCACATGCTGAAATTTAACCCAACTCTGATGTTAATGCCATTTTCACTCCTTTTATTATTCCTCCCTATTCTGATGTAATCGAGACCTCCTTCGATGAGTTTCTCTATGTTTTTTTTCCTAACATTGAAATAAACAAAGATTATGAGAATCTTGTTGTGCCTTACACAAATTATCTTGATTCTAATCAAACTCTTGATGATGATGATTTTACAAATGAACAATTCTTAATTGATGTAAATAAGGTTAATAATAAAAAAAATAACCACGTTTAAGTTAATGAAGATGAAACTATTGTTATTAATCTCGGTTCTAGTAGCCAACTGCGTGAGATTAGGATAGGGTCTAACCTTGACGAGCAAGAGCACGCGCAACTTAAAGAATTATTAAAGGAATTTAGGGATGTCTTCGAATGGTCTTATGACAGCATGCCAGCATTGATCTCGAGATAGCTCATCACGAGATTCCAACTCTCCCAAAATGCAAACTAGTCAAACAAAAACTGCGAAAGCTCCATAGCAAATGGTCGACCAAGGTTAATGAAGAGGTGGTCAAACAGTTGAATGTGGGTTTCATTCGTGTGATTGAATACCCCACATGTCTATCTAACATCGTACCTATGCCGAAATCAGGAGGAAAAGTTCGCATGTGCGTCGAATACCGAGACTTGAACAAAGCCTCTCCAAATAATGTTTACCCACTACCCAATATCGACATGATTATGGATAACATAGCCAGTCACGCTCTTAAGTCAATCATTGATGGGTTTATTGGATATAACCATATCAAGATACACCCATATCATCAAGAGAAAAAGTCATTAATCACACTTTGGGGAACCTTTTACTACACCACCATGCCATTTGGTCTAAAAAATGCAGGGGTTACCTCCCAAAGGGTTGTCACAACCATCTTGCATGATCTGATACACAAAGAAGTCGAGGTCTATGTGGATGATATGATTATCAAGTCTAAGACAATGGAAGGTCATGTTCCTGCTCTCCTCTCCAAGCGACTACGATAATACGAAATGTGGCATAACCCATAGAAATGTGTCTTTGGTGTTACCAAAGAAAAGCTCTTACGATTCATGGTTAGTGAGAAAATGATAGAAGCGGATCTTGCCAAGATAAAAGCTATACTCAAAATGCCACCACCCTTAATGGAGAAGTAAGTTCGGGGGTTCCTTAAAAAATTATAGTATATCAATCGATTCATCATCCAGTTGATTTCTATATGTGAACCCATCTTCAAACTCCTTAGAAAGTATTCCACTAAGGTTTGGAAAGAATCTTGACAAGAAGCCTTTAACCGAATCAAGAAATACCTAACCCGATTTTTGATACTCATGTCGCCACAACATGGTCTTCCCCTACTCATATACCTGATTGTAACAAATACTACAGTTGGGGCTTTGCTAGACTAATACCTTAAAGAGTCCTGTAAAGAGAGGTAAATCTACTATACCAGTCGCAAGTTGGCCGAGTACAAGGTTAACTACACAGCCTTGGAAAAATTATGTGTTGCCCTTGTTTGGGTCACCCAAAACCTACGACACTACATGCTTGCCTTTCCCATCAAACTCGTATCCCGAATGAATCCCATCAAATATCTGCTCAAGAAGCCTACCTTGTCTAGTCGAATGGACCAATGGTTGATGCTTCTAGTCGAATTTGATAATGTGTCTGTCACGTAGAAATCCATAAAAGGAAGAGCCATCTCTGACCACCTCGCTAACTACCCTATGGAAGAAATCGATGTTTAGATTTCTGAATTCCTGGATGAGAATATCCTTTGTACCTCCCAAGATGACCTCTGATGGAAAATTTTCTTTAATGATGTCTCCAACAAGAAAGGGTATGGCATTGGGATACTCGTAATTTCCTCTGATGACTCTCACACTCCCATTGCCATTAAGTTGGATTTTCCCTGGACTAATAACAAGACGAAATACGAGGTGTGAACAATAGGCCTCAAAGTTGCTCTCAATAAAGGAATTCGATACCTAGATGTCTAAGGGTATTCATCCCTTATCATCAGTCAAGTACTCAGAAGATGGGAAGTCAATGATGAGAAACTCTTACCCTTCCATACCCACTTAGAAGAGTTGGCCTCCCAATTCCAGGATATCACCTTCCACTACCTTCCCCGAGCAAAGAACAACCTAGCCGATGCCCTTATTAACTTAACCTCCATGGTTTATATGCCCAAAGGAATAACAATGTCCCCCTTCTTAGTCCAAAAGTAAGATAAACCAACCCACTGCTACCATATTGAGCTCATCACAGAAGAAGATCTTGATATAGTCAACTGCTGGTACTATGATATTTGACACCTCCTCAAGCATGGTAGGTATCTCTAAGGTTCTAATAAGAAATACCGAGCAACTCTCCATAGATTGGCTTCCTAATACATTGTCTACGATAAAGCACTGTTCAAAAGAAACTTCGATGGAACCCATTTACATGGTATTGCAGGGTTTGACAATAAAGAGATGATGCATAAAATTCATAATGAGGCTTACGGACCCCACATAAATGGCCATATGCTCACTAAGAAAATCATTCGATAGGATTACTACTGGACTACCATGGTTCAAGATTGAACTGCTTATGTTCGAAGATGTCTTATATGCCAACAGTTTTCCAACCTCCAACACTTGCCTCCGCGAGAATTGTACAACATGACTTCTCCTTGGTCATTCTCCATATGGGGCATTGATATCATAGGAAAAGTTATAACAAAAGCCTCTAACGAGCATGAATTCATCTTAGTTTCCATTGGCTACTTCACCAAATGGGTCAAAGCTGAGTCATACGCAGTTCTGGATGCTAAGAGGGTGGCTAAGATCATTCGAAAAAATATCATATGTCGATATAGGGTCCCGCATGAGCTGGAATCAGACAACGGGTTGGATTTTGAAGCAGTGGTCACAGAATTAGTCGACGAGTATGGGATTTAGAGGAATAAATCTTCTTTCTACCGACCCCAAACCAACGGTGCAATCAAAGCTGCCAATAATAACCTCAAAGCCATCGTCGATAAGATGACTTAAAGTTATCGAGATTGGGCTGACTGGATCCCTTATGACCTCTGGGCCTACCTTACTTCAATTCGAACATCTATTGGGGTTACCCCTTACTCTATGGTATACGGAATGGAATTAGTCCTACCCGTTGAGCTAGAAATTCCTTCTTTACGCGTCATTCTTAAAAGCAAAGTTAACGAGGAAGACTGGGATCAAAGACATCTTGATGAGTTATCACTCTTGGATGAAAGGAGACTGAAGGCTCTATATCACATACAAGGGTACGATCGCCAAATAGCACGATCATTCAATAAGAGAGTCAAGGATCGTGGTGTTTGAGAAGGGGAATTAGCCCTTAAAGAAATAATAGAACCTATCGGGGACCCCAGAGGGAAATTCAAGCCCAATTAGAGCGTTCCCTACATTGTAAAAAAGATCCTATTCGGCGGTGCTGCTATGCTCACCGACCTCGATGGGGAAGAGATGGCCCATCCAGTCAACCTAGACCATCTTAAGAAATTCTACCCCTAGTCTGAAACCTCGGCGCACTACGACTCACCACATCTCCATTCTATTCAAAAAACAAATTCTTAATTTCCCTCTATTCAAAACTACGTGGGGTCTGATCCTCTAAAAATCTTTTTACTTTCAAAAATGAAACTCATAAAATTTTCAAAACCCATAGAGGTACGTAGGCATCTCATACGCTTTACATGAGCATGCCGCCCTTCTTTATCATAAAATGTTATTCTTTTCTTATCCCCAATAACGACAGTTCATTTTATCATGTACATGGACAAAAGGATTATGTATGCCTTAGCGATTGGTATATATAATTCAAATGCAAAAAACTCATCAAAAGGCACAACAATATAATTAAAATTTTCTTTATTCCATTGATGAAATGTTGTTACAATTACATCAGCATAAGGAGTCAAAGAACTTCCCTAGCTAACCTACCCTTACTTTCCTAAAACCAAATAAAAACAGAAACCCATTACTCCTAAATAACCTTCCTAAAATTATTCTCCTACATAACCAGAAACACCAAACAAGAGCTTCACAAATGAATTTCCTAGGGATCTTAGCCACAACTTCAAGAGGGAATTGACTATTTTGATACCTATGCACCAATTGCTAGAAATTCTACTATTAGAGTTTTGATTGCAATAGCATCTATATATAATTTTAAAATTCATCAAATCAATGTAAAAACTGCCTTTTTAAATGGTGACTTAAAAGAAGAAGTTTACATGGTATAACCTGAAGGATTTGTTATGCCTGGACAAGAACATAAAGTATGTAAACTTATTAAGTCCTTATATGGCCTAAAACAAGCACCCAAACAATGGCATGAAAAATTCGATAAAGTCGCCATTTTTATGGTTTTAAAATTCATGAATCTAATAAGTGTTTTTATAGTAAATTTTCTAATAGTAAAGGTGTTATCATTTGTTTATATGTAGATGACATGTTAATTCTTAGTATTGATTTAGAAAGCATTAATAACACCAAGAGCTTTTTCTCTTCTAAATTTGATATGAAAGATATGGGTGTAGCTGATGTCATATTAGGAATGAGAATAATAAGGAAAGATAAAAATATAATTCTCACTCAATCTCATTATGTTAAGAAAATTTTAAATGAAATATAATCACTTTGATTGCACACCTGGTGGTACACCTTTTGAACCACAGCTAAATATGATCCCTAATACTGGTAGAGCTATTTCACAATTGGAATATGCACGAGTAATTGGTAGTTTAATGTATGCCATGACAAGTACTCGACCTGATATTGCATATGTTGTTGGTAAATTAAGTAGATATACTAGTAATCCAAGTTTATTGCATTGGCATGAGGTCAATAGAATATTAAAATATTTAAAAGGAACTATGGACTATGGTATATACTATAGTGGACATCCTTCAATATTATAAGGTTTTTTTTATGCCAGTTGGATAACTGAGTGGGAGGATCATTCCTCAACAAGTTGATGGATTTTCACTCTTGGTGGAGGAGTTGTTTCTTGAGGATCAATGAAATAGACTTGTATAGTTTATTCTATAATACCAACTAAGTTTGTATCATTAGCTACAACTAGTAAAGAGGCAGAATGGTTAAGGAATTTATTAATTAAAATTCCATTTTGGCTAAAACGAATGCCTCTAATATCCATACATTGTGATAGTGAGTCTACACTTTCCAAAGCTTATAGTAAAGTATACAATGAAAAATCTAGACATATTAGCCTGAGACATAGTTATGTCAGACAAATGATTACAGATAGTGTAATCACAGTGGATTACATAAAATTAAGTCAAAACTTAGTTGATCCATTTACAAAAGGTCTTGCAATAGGACTAGTGTCTAAGACATCATTGGGGATGGGACTAAAGCCCGTTGACAATAATCACTCTTGATGGAAACTCAACTCGATACTTGGCATACTCAAGTCTCAAGTTCAATGATTAAAGTACATAATATGACATGATTGTAAGCACTACAAAATCAAACATCCCAAAGATAAGTGCTTAGTACATGTAATGAATAATGAATGAGGACGAGTTTGATCTTAATAGACTATGGTGTTTTAGTTACATGGACACCTATGATAGTCTATCTATATGCGTGTGGAAGTGGTTCCGCTTTCTATGAGAATTGGGCTTGACTCTAAAGCATGAATGAAATCAAGGTACAGGGACAAGGCCTAATACATGTGTCGTCTTATATGGATACTCAGTTACTAAAATATTTGTGTGCAGATAAGTCCGGCTTATCAATATAGATTGATAGTTAAAAGACAAGTCTACTACACTTTCATGGTTAGCCTTGACGAATCTTCACAGGGTATTGGTTCAAGTCGTGAGACACCAATACTTATACACAGTCTTACAGACAATCAAAGATTTACAAAAATTATTTTGAAAATGGTGGAGGAATGTTGGAGATTTTTAAAATAACTGAGTAAACGTTGGTGTTGGAAAGCTTGTGACTGTTGGTATATAATAGTCATACATGTTGGTATTTAATAGTCATACATGTTGGTGTTTAATAGTTATATATGTTGGTATTTAATAGTCATACCTGTTGGTATTTAATAGTTACACCATTTCGAAATAGATTAAGACTGTTAAATTCAACAGTCGTGACTCTTGAGACACAACCTTTCATTTTCTATAAATAAAAGCTACCAATTTTGAAATTAGAAATAATTCATATTAACTCAGTTTCAGAATTTCTAACCCTTTCTGTTAAATTCAACAATCATAGCTCTTGAGACACAACCTTTCATTTCCTATAAATAAAGTCTACCAATTTTGAAATTGGAAATAATTCATATCAACCCAGTTTTAGATTTTCCAACCCCTACAATTACTCACTTGTAATTTTCAGGAGATACAAAAATTATCTTATTCTATTTTGTGCACAGAAACAGAATAAGAACTTAAATGTCTATTCTTCACTGCTACCTCCAAGGGTTGTCTTCAAACATACAATTTACAGACAGTGCAATTGCTTCATTGTATCTTGAGTACGGATTTGCAAATTCCCATTTGTATACCGAATTATCTTAGTGGGGCAAATACTGTATTTAGGAAGTGACATCACGCCTTGAAGTTTTCATATTTAATTTGAAGTTCAACAGAGTTGTATTCAGAAGTTTATATTGTTGTATTGAAGTTAATATTATTGTTATAAATAGAGGAGTTTCATTTATGCCATTGTATACATATTTTCCAATAGAGAGACCATGCAATAGGACATAAATCTCAGCCAAGAACACCTTAAACTAAGAACAAGTGCAAGAGTGTTTTAAATAATCGAAAGAAGTCAGAAGGGATAAAAATGTATGTAACTTAGAAGTTTCTAAAATTTCACATTCGCCCCTAAGCTTTAGGCGATTACTATCATTAGAGATCCACGGATGATAGGTAAATCTAGATAAAATTTGAGTGTAAAGTTTCACGATGTGAAATTCTGGAAATTTAACATCTCAAGATTTGACACTGAAGTAACATATTTAACAATATAATATATGTTCATATATACGTCCAATTTTATTTTAACCTGGATATTTATATAAGATTTCATCGGTATCTGTTCAAAGAGGATACCCTAAAGAGATGTCGTTAGCTACTCGAAGGTGTATTCACAATGCATATGATGATTTTAATACCTAAAGTTTTACATAATATAGATTTGACACCCAAATGCATTGTAAAAATATGTCAAAAATATGTTTAATAGTATTGTGTTAAACTGTAGATTCCAAAGTCACGATAGGAATTAGAAATGGGCGCAAAATGGAACACAATATTTCTTTTATTTGGATTATTAAATGTATTCAAATCCGTGTAACTTTCCTCTTTGCGTGATAAAATTAGTTAGACTTTATCCTAGAGTTCTATAATCACAATGAACTAGCTAAGCATGCCCCATGCCTGCTATCAAAAGAATTTCTAAACATTACTACATTGATAATGAAGCTTGAGATAATGTGAGGTGAAATCGTAAGGACAACTTTATATTTTTTCGGTGAAGTATTGTTGTTTGTCTAATTAATATGATGATGAAGTTGAGATATAGGATTATGCAGTTTAGATTAATATCAATTGAGGCTATTATAGAATTTTAGAAATTTATGAAGATTTTTTTGTTATAATTGGCCAAAAACCTGACGAGGTTGATGACAAATTATCAAAGGTCCCCTAAAGACTCACCATATATTAACCATAAAAAATCCACAGGAGATTCACCGGAGTGTTGAGTTCCGAGTTAGAGAAAATATATAATGAGTGTTGTTACTCACGATAAAGGGTATTTTACTTTAGTATTTTTTTACACTTTGAGATTTTGACTTTTCTAAAATAAAAATCATGTTATATTAGTTTACCTAAATTATTGGCGTGGGGGTAATGGCCCTGGCCCCATGCACATGAGGTGGTCCTGAAAATCAAAGGAACACCAATTTTTAATTTTTTTTAAATTTTTTTTTAATTTTATCTTTGTAATAATTAAACCACGGTGTTGTATAAACATTTTACCAATTTTAGTCTTAACTGAAGCATGCATCTATGTGATATAAGAAAGAAAAAAATAGCAAACCACAATAAGGCAATGTACGAGGTAAACCCTCAACACGAAAAACTTCGATCGATACAACCTCATAAGTCCACTACGATATAAGTCTCGTTACAAGGACAAATTAAACTTAATTATAAAGTTGATGCCTTGAAGCCTTGATGTGCTTCTTCATCCCTTGTTACCTTCTTCGCAGTCACTATTGGACGCCATCCAATGGCCATGCAATGTAGACGCTTCCCACATCTCGTTATCCCACCGATATTACTTACTCTTTGACTAGTCCATCCGTCGCCCAACACAAATATGACATCCACCGCAAGAAACCAACACTCAATGAAGACCAAACGTTCTTGGTACAAGAACTCTGATATAGTGAAAATCGATTGATCGTGTCAGGCCAGCTGTTGATACCAAATTTAGTCTGCTGACATGGATCAATAAAATGAAGACACGTGACAATCTACGTAGCAACAACAAACACTTACGAGGAACTCACATGCTCCGAGGAACCATACTACAACGAGGAGCACTGATTCCCCGAGGAACAAGAACTCTTCGAGGAACTATTGAGTACCGAGAAGCTTAGGCGGTCCGAGCAACTCAGGCGATCCGAGCTGCACCTCAAACAAAGCATTAATAGCAGGATAACCAACAGTTTGACTATTCATTAAATGCTTATCATTCAGACGCATACGCTTAAAGGGCATTAAATGTATTACCCTTTCATATGTACATCATTTAATGTATTACTCTTTCACATTACAGCCTCAGGGCTATAAATACATCGTACAATCCTCATTATAAAGGGACCGGAATTTCTTAATATAACTTATAATCGAGAATTCCCAAACAATTAGCAATAACATAACAGTGGACGTAGGCCATTCTTATAAGGCTGAACCACTTTAAAAATTCTTTATCTCATTTATTTATCTGTGATTGAATAATTAGATATGATCTAATTTTTTACATCAACAGATTGGCGCCGTCTGTGGGAAACGACTGGTAATATCGTTTTCCATAAAAAATAATCCATCACAAATGGCTGACATTCCAGAATCTAGCAATCGAAACGCTGGAAGCCCTCCAAATCCATCTGCTCTGCCAAATATTCCAGATCTGGCTGGAATAATTACAAATCTGGCTCAGGGCCAGACTGTCATGCAAAAAACTATGCGTCAACTTATACAAACCTTCCATGGTGGTGCACCAACCCATTCAAGACCACGAAGTATTCAAAGAAATACCCATGCATCTTCTTCGCGTACTAGGCGTACCAATTCATATCGCAATGAGGATTCTGAAGATTTTTCTTATCAACCTGGACGAACTTCGTCAGTGCGAGCCACAGATACTGAACAACGTATTACTCTCTCCCCAGAAAGGACCAGTGCGCTAGAAAGATTAAGCAAAGTATCTCCTTTCGATCGATTAGGTCCTAGGAGGAGAAAAAGTCCTCCTAGAGCCCCATCGAGGAGTTTTTTACGACCATCAGACTTAAGGGAAGGATCTGCCCAGTCGCGACCAGTTGCTCGTCAAGATAGATCCCAGGAAGCCACCTCAACGCGATCAGCTGCTCGAACCAACAGGCCAGAGGAAGGAAATAATGCATGGAAAGGCTCTATTCAAAGGCTGGAGGATAGATTGGGGGAAATGGTTAAAGCTAAGAACCCTCTACAACGAACTTTTGTTCGAGGAACACCTTTTGTCCAGGCCATTGTAGATTTTCCAACACCATCAAAATTCAAAGCACCTGTTGTGACCCCCAAATATGATGGAAAGACTGACCCCATCCTTCATATAGAACAATACCAAGCTGCAGCCGACATCTATGTTGTTCCAGATGAGATGAGATGCAGAGCATTCTCGGGAACTCTTACCGGATCTGCTCAAATATGGTATAATAATCTTCCTCGGGGTAAGATCTCAACTTTTCTTTAACTGGCCGAGTTATTCATTGGGAATTTCTATTTTGGGGCAAATCCAGTTGAATGAGTAGCGCATTTGTTAAGTGTTAGACAAAAGGCTAGTGAGAGTACCAGAGATTATATAACTCGTTTTAATAACGAGAAACTTGAAGTCATTGATTACGAGGAGAAGACAACGATTACCGCCTTGATGAGTGGACTACTGCCCAACAAGTTGTACTATACTTTGGCCAAAGATCCACCTAGAACCATGTCGAATCTGATGGGAAAAGTGTCCAAGATTATGAATACCGAGGAGGTTATGGCTGCGAAGAAGAACATGGATGCCAAAGAAACCAAGGTGGAAGGTGATAAAGCTAAGAAGAAAGAGCATAAGAACAATGGTAATGATAAACATTCAAGAACAAGGTCGGTATGGGATGCAATGAAGAAATTCGATAATTATACTCCTTTGAAGAAGGATATCAACCATGTTCTAGAAGAAATCAAGAGCAACGAGGAATTAAACTGGCCAGAGAAAATGAAGGCAGACCCTGACAAGAGGAATAAGGCAAAGTATTGTGAGTTTCATAAAGATCATGGCCATATGACCAAAAATTTCATAGCTCTTCAGAATGAGATTAAAACACTCATCAGACGAGGAAAGCTGGCAAAGTACGTTGATCGTGGAAGCGAAAGAAGAAACAACGACCGAACAAGAGGGAGGTCTAGATCTCCTCGTCGAGCAGAGGAGAACAAGAAAAGAAACCATGAAGTTGATCCCGAAGACGACCCCGATCTTTCCAAGAGACCAAGGCAGCCAGAATGAGAGGTATTTTCAATACGCTTTGGGTCATTTGACTGTAATGTTATAACAGGTGGAGCTGCAGGAGGAGGAGACCTTACTGCCGAGAGAAAATCTTACCTCTGTGAGGCTCAAGCTTGCTCGTACATTCAACAAATAAATCTAACTGAGGAGGATCGCCCGAGAAAGGTGAACAAAGAGAAGTTAGTCATTGGGTTCTCAAAGAATGACCTTGCAGGTGTTCTATATCCTCATGATGACCCATTAGTGATCAAGATGAGAATGAAGGAGGTAATGATTTCAAGAGTACTGGTCGATAATGGTAGCTCGGCAGACATTATGTTCTACTCGTGCTGCGATAGTTTAAATCTAAAGCTATCTCAACTGGAGCCTTATCATAGACCCCTCCTCGATTTTGCTGGCGAGAAAGTATTTCCACTTGGGACGATCAAGTTGGATATATTCATTGGCACGTGGCCTGCTTGTCGAACGGAAAGAATATGTTTCTTCGTGATGGATAAGAATGTTCAATCATCATAAAATATCATCATGGGAAGAGTAGGATTGAAGAAGTTCGAGGTTGTACCATCTACAGTACATCAATGCCTAAAATTTCCAACAAATTTTAGAGTAGGAGTTGTGAAGGGTGACCGGAAAGTAGCTCAGGAATGCTATTATTCATCCGCCGAACAAGAAGAACTGGAGGAATCAAGGAAAAAGACTACTACTTATCAAGTGGAAGAAGGGGCAGAAATTGAAATATTGGATCCTAGAGATGAGTCACAACTCGTGAAGGGTCAAGTGGTGGAAGCTACTGAAAACATCATTCTGGACGACGAGCACCCTGAACGGACTACTCAAGTAGGTTCGTCGTTGGAAGCCTCACTACAATAGGAATTGATAACTTTCCTTAGAAGCAGAAAGCAAACTTTTGCGTGGAGTCATGAGGATATGCCCGGAATAGATCCAAATTTCTTATGTCACGAACTCAATGTGAATAAGGAAATCAAGCCCGTGAAGCAGAGAAGAAGAGTGTTCAGCCCCGAGAAGAATCAAGCTATACAGGAGGAATTCGAGAAGCTCCAGAAAGCTTGTTTTATTGAAGATGTTAAATATCCAGACTGGTTAGCCAATGTGGTGATGGTAAAGAAGAAAAATAGCAAGTGGAGGATGTGTGTAGACTTCACCGACCTCAACAAAGCATGCCCAAAGGATCACTTTCCACTGCCCCAAATTGATCAACTAGTCGATGCTACTTCGGGACACGAGCTGCTGAGCTTCATGGATGCTTATTCTGGCTACAATCAGATTAAAATGAAACCTGAAGACAGGGAGAGTACTTCTTTCATTACCCCTAGGGGAACTTATTGTTATAATGTTATACCTTTTGGTTTTAAAAATGCAGGTGCGACATATCAGAGGCTGATGAACAAAGTCTTTGCTGAACAAATCAGTTGCAATATGGAAGTCTATGTTGACGATATGCTGACAAAGAGCAAGAAAGCTGTCGATCATCTAGTTGACTTAAGTCAAACTTTTGATCAACTAGATAAATACCAAATGAAACTGAACCCGACGAAGTGCATATTTGGAGTACGAGAAGGCATGTTTCTCGGGTACATTGTCAATCAACGAGGCATTGAGGCGAAACCTGAAAAGATCAAAGCTCTATTAGGGCTGCGATCTCCAATGACGAAGAAAGAGGTGCAAAGTCTTACAGGACGAGTAGCAGCACTCAACAGATTTGTATCGCGAGCAACTGATCGATGTCTCCCATTCTTCAAGACACTCCGAAAGACTTTTGAGTGGAATGATGAATGTGAGAAGGCTTTTCAAGACTTGAAGAAATACTTGGGAGCACCTCCATTGTTATCCAGGCCACTGATGGGAG
The DNA here is from genome assembly GCA_949130495.1 of Sambucus nigra. Lineage (NCBI taxonomy): Eukaryota > Viridiplantae > Streptophyta > Magnoliopsida > Dipsacales > Adoxaceae > Sambucus > Sambucus nigra. The sequence continues at coordinate 298,115,647 of OX422211.1, read as the reverse complement.
AAAAATTGTACTTGTATCTAGCAGTATCGGAGAATGCAGTTAGCTCGGCGTTGATAAGAGTGGAGAATGGAGTACAAAAACCAATCTATTACACAAGTAAGGCCTTCCGAGGAGCAGAGATCAGATATCCAAGGCTGGAAAAGTTAGCACTGGCACTGATTGAGGCGAGTAGGAGAATGAGGCCATACTTCCAGGCTCATACTATAGTCGTATATACTGATATGCCGTTGAGACAAGCCCTTCATAAACCAGAAAAATCAGGGAGATCTCGGTGAATACGATATAGTCTATGAACCCATATCATCGCTTAAAGGGCAAGCTGTAGCAGATTTTATAGCAAAGTTCACCTGTCCTGATACCCTCGAGGAGCAAAAGTTGCTCGCTGATCAACCTGTGGATGTTACAGGATCAACAAACACAAGCCCAGACCAACTCCGGTTTGTAAAAGGGCAAGTCGATATTACAGGATCATCAAATTCGAGCTCAGACCAACTCCGGTTGGTAAAAGGGCAAGATACGATGATCGACGAAGAGCAAGAAATATCAGGGGAGGATGAAAGGAAGCAATAAATATTTCACCGAGGAACTGTGTTAGATCAGAAGTTTGAAGACGAGTTACCCATATGGAGGCTATATGTAGATAGCTCATCTTGCACAATAGGCAGTGGGGCAGGAATAGTTTTGAGCACTCCGGACGAGGTCGACATGGAATACGCCCTACGTTTCCAATTCAAAGCTTCCAATAATGAGGCTGAGTATGAGGCTATGATTGCAGGTCTTAATTTGGCAAAAATTATGGAGGCGCAACAGATTATTGTCTTCGGTGATTCTCAATTAATCGTAAATCAAATGTTGGGAATATATGTAGCCAAAGGATAATTAATGATCAAGTACCATGCAAAGGTGATGGAGTTGGTATCAGAATTTGCTGCTATTCAGCTGGTCAGAATACCAAGAATGGAGAATGCAAGAGCAGATTCCCTAGCTCGATTAGCATCAGCTACTCGTACCGAGCTACGAAGAATAATCCCAATTGAAGTTTTAGCTGGTCGGAGTATAGATGAAGATTTGGCGATGAACTTTATCACCCTTGATTTAGGACCATCTTAGATGGATCCCATCAGGGCATATATTGAGGAGGGAGAATTGCCAATTGATAAGCTCGCAGCCAAGAAATTGAAGTTTAAAGATGCTCGGTATGTATTAACTAACGGTATTTTATATAGACGAGGAATTATGGCAGGTTTGCAAAGATGTGTACATCCCTCCGCGGTGAAAGAATTGATTGGAGAGATCCATGAAGGGTCCTGTGGAGCCCATGTAGCAGGTCGGACGCTTTTACAAAGGATGATGACGCGGGGATATTACTGGCCGACGATGAGGGCTGATTGTGTAGCCTATGCCAAGAAATGTGATAAGTGCCAGCGCTTTTCCTCCATCCGAAGAACTCCACAAGCATTGTTGACACCCATCACTTCCCCTTGTCCATTTGCTATGTGGGGAATAGATTTGGTCGGACCATTGCCAACGACTAGAGGAAGGTTCAAATACCTCGTCGTCGCAGTGGATTATTTTACTAAGTGGGTGGAAGTTGAGCCTCTCATTGATATGATGTACGAGAAGGTGTACCAATTTATTTGGAAGAACATCATTTGTCGATATTGTCTTCATCATGCTTTCATCACAGACCATGGAACACAATTTGATAACGAGGAGTTCGCTGCCTATTGTCATCAATCAAATGTGTTGAAGATCCACTCAGCACCAGGCCATCCTCAAAGCAATGGACAAACTGAAGTGACAAACAGAACACTGCTGAATGGTTTGAAGAAAAGACTGGATGATACGAAAGCAAATTGGATCAACGAGCTACAGTCAGTACTGTGGGCTTACCGAACTACTCCCCGAGTAGCAACTGGAGAATCTCCATATATGCTAGCATTTGGAAGTGAAGCTGTTATACCTGCCTAGTTGGGCCTCCCAACACACAGGGTACTGAATTTCAATTCCCCTGTCAGCGACTTAATGAGAAGATTGGATTTAGACATGCTCGAGGAAGTTAGAGAAGAAGCAGCCATCAGAAATGTTGCATACCAACAATGAACAACTCTATTCTACAATAATAGGGTGAAGAAGTGCGACCTGAAAGAAGGAGACTATGTGCTGAAGAAAGTAATTCAAAAGCACAACAAGCTGGAGGCAAACTGGCATGGGCCATACCGAGTTACAGAAGTTGTTCGATCAGGAACTTACCGAATAACAACTTTAGAAGGGGAGGAGTTTAATAATGCATGGAACGCAGAGCACCTGTGTAAGTATTATCAGTGATGTGTATTTTCTCCTTTTATTAAAAAATTTTGGGGAATACTAGTGCTACACACTACTCGACGAAACTCGGCGAAACTCGGGCTAATCAAAATTTTTCTCGAAAATGCCAGCTAAGGTTGGTCGAGAAACAAATGTATTCCTCCGGGAAGTAAAACTTATATTCCTCCGGGAAGTAAAACTTGTATTCCTCCGGGAAGTAAAGCTACCTGTATTCCTCCGGGAAGTAAAGCTACTTGTATTCCTCCGGAAAGTAAAGCTACTTGTATTCCTCCGGGAAGTAAAACTTGTATTCCTACGGGAAATAAAACTATATGTTTCTCTGGAAATAAAAATATTCCTAAAAATGCCAACTTATGCTGAATAGGAAGTAAATATACTCTTGAAAACGCCAACTAAAAGCTCCTCGTAGAGGAAAAATCCACTAACTATGGCTGGTCGGGGATAAAAACCCAATAACTGTAGTTAGTCGAGAAGGAAATTTACCGACCTTGGTTGGTCGAAAATACGAGAAAATGATCAAGCAATATTATTGATACTCGTGACTTTTTAAAATTATTAGTAAGTTGGTCGAGAAACAACTTAGTGAGTTGGTCGAGAAACAACTTAGTAAGTTGGTCGAGGAATAACTTAGTAATTTTTTAATGACTACCACAAATTCAAGCTAGTCGACAATAAGTTGATCGACAAACAACACAAAACAAAAGAATATTGTTATATTTTTAATAGACATACATGCACAAATGTAAAGTATTTTACAAGACAATAGCGATTAAGATTGCTAACAAAAATAAAAGTCTTTCATTAAATCCAAGAATAGATTACATTGATAATGAAATGTATACAACTATTACATCAAAATTCCTACTCTATTGGTTTCTTCCCCTCTGCTTTTAAGACAGGTTCCTCGCCAGCAGGTGGATCATTTAAAGCAAGAGGAGAGTTTATGAAGTTCAAATATTTTAACATACTGATATTTATCACGGATGGTCGATCTAGAAGGTGCTCGGGACGAGATATCTCAACACTTGAATGGAGATTGTAGTCGCCGAGATACTTTGAAATTAAGCATCGAGGAATGGCCCGAGCAGGGATCCAGCTCATATCAAGTTTGAATGGTGGCACGGGTAGGTCGAGCAGCCCAGGATCATGGTAATCCCACAGGTAATGACCCTGTTCGAGTTGTAGCACACCTAAGGCATTCAACCAGCCTTGCTTGTAGCCCTCATTATTGGCATTCTGTATACGATCGTCCAAGTGGTAAAGAGCCTCGTTGTACCCAGCCATCCAAAAATCCCTGGGTTGTTTGTGGAATTGATATGTCAGTCTTTCTAGCTGCTCGTGGAGACTTTTGATGAAGAGTTCCTTATTCTCCAAGACTGACTACTGCACAGAAAGCTGCTCTTCCAGGTCCCTGATCTTCTTTGACATTTCAGCCAACGCCTGGTTCTTTGCCATTAATTGGAAGGCTTGGTTCTCTAAGGCAGATTGAGTCCTCTGTTCCTCGACAGGAATTCGAGTTGCTCTTGCTCGTCCCCGAGGAGCTCTTGCTCATCCACGAGAAGATGTAGAGGGACCAGCTCTCTTCAAGGTCTCCAATTCATCCCTCAAGTTGGCGTTCTCGACCTCCAAGAACGAGAACCCCTCATCATTCACTGGGATCAAGGCGTTTGAAGTGAAAGCTGCAGACTTCAACTGAGACAACTCTTTTTGCAGGTTGTTATTTTCTTGCTCTAATAGTTAAGCTATTTATCTGCACTCCTCGACCTCACCCCTCAGAGTTCTCTCCCTCACATCGTAGCCAGCAAAATGCTTCTCGTACCCCTTGTCAGCATTGAGTTGCTGATACTTCTTCTCATACCCCTCGTGCAAAAGGGCAGTGGATTCTTTGTATTGTTGCTGAAGGTCTTCAAGAATGCCTTGGAGATCCTCGATCATATCATAATAAGCCACATTGTTGGTCACTGCACGATCAAGTAAGGTCTTCAAGTATTGGTAGGCCTCAACTGCCTGTTCCGAAGCATCTTGGCCGATGATGTCGACAATTTGTGCTGCACTCAGATCTGTGTGACCAGCCTTAAAATAATCATTGCATTGCCTCAACAGCTTGGTATTATGAGCAGATAGTAATTCCATCCTGGCCAGAAACTAGTAGAGAAAGAAGAAGCAGTAATCAATAAAAGTACCAACTAAGCATGAAGAAGAGGCAACATTATGCAAGAACAAAAGTTCAAGTTTTATTATATCAAGGTTCAGAGTTATATGTTCATGGTTACATTTGACAAAAGAAAAATATAAAGAGAAAACCCGAACAACTCTACACCTTTTCCTTGTCTCCCAAAACCTTCTCGGGAGGCTGGGACGAGGAAGTAGGTTGCTCGGAGGAAGTAGCGAACTGCTGAAGTTCCTCGGTAGCAGGCTGGATGGCTGGGGGATGATCTCCCATCACCATAGAAGACTCTTCGGAGGCAGCTTCGTCCTCTTCTTCATCTTCAGGAGTTGGAGGGGGACCAGGGATGTGTCGCTGGAAGAGTTCGGAATTTTCATCCACTTTCATCTCCTGTAGAGAAGCGACCCATCCATCCCTGAAGTACTTGAGGCTTCCATATTCTACTTGTGACATCATGGCAGCCAAGCCCTTGTTCCACCCCTTGTCCCAGCCAGCACTGAAAGACTTCTTCACAGCCAATTTTCTCTTCAACTTCTCCGAGGAAAGCTTCTCGGACAGAAGGTTTTCAGCAGTCTTCAATTTATTTTCAACCTCCTCCTTCTGCCGATTTACCTCCCGAAGCTGACCCAATTCTTCCTCAGCAACCTTGAACTTCCAGCATTTTTGAGCTTCTTGTCAAGCTCTTTATTTTTCCCTTCCAAGTCCTTTATTCTCTTCTCCAACTCTTGGGAGACTTCAATAACTCGACCCTTCTCCTGCTCGGTGGAGGTAAGCTTCTTCTCCCAAGTTGCTTTATCATCAGCATATTTTTGGCGAGACTCTTTCAGAGACTACCCCAAGCCCATCAAAGCTTCCTCTACACCAGACGAGGAGCTGGAAGCTTTAATAGCTTCATCCTTCTTCAAAATTGTATTGAAGCAGCTCACCAACTGTGAAAAGAAAATGAAAGCAAATCAGAGACAGATATAACAAGGAAAAAATGAAAAATTCAAAGTAAAAGGACTTACAGAAGCAATGTGGCGAGCTGCCAAAGAGGTAACCATATCCCGAGAAAGGTTTTCCTCAATACCTTGGATCTCGAGAATGATCCAAGTCTTCACCGAGCTCATGGCAGAGCTCGGGAGAACGAAAGTAGGAACTCCACTAGTCGGGGGCTGAGAGATGGTGTCAGCCAAATTGACCGAGGAACCCTTCTTCAGCTTCCTCGAGGGAGCAGGAATAGATTCAACCAAGGAGGAACTCTTGTTCGGTGATATTACAATCACTTCTCCTGGAGCAGCAGACTTGCTCGGAGCCACTTGGGGCTTCTCGACATCCTTCACAACAGGGGCAGCCGAGGAAGGTGCATCAGTTTTCTTTGTCCCCTCCCCTGGGACGTCAATCTTACTTCTTTTTACCTCTCCAGCGCCAGAGGCAGTTTTCTCGAACAAGGTGGGAGGTTTTCTTTTCTTCATCCTTTCACTTAAAGGAATATGTGATTCAGGCGAAGAACTGGTAGAAGCTGGTACTGGCTCTGCGTCACTTATCACCGGACGAGCAGTGAAAGAAGTGGTGTAGCTCTTGTACTACAGCAGATACGAGGTTGACCTAATGTGCTCGTCGGCAACGCTCTGATGCAAACTCCAGATAAGTTTTAAGTGCCTTATATTCACGTCTGCTTCTTTTGGACACTTTCTTTTGCTATCAACTGCAAATAAATAAACATTGAAATATCAGTGGCACATTTTTTCAAATATAGAAGAAGCATGATTTCAAAATAAATAAAATGAAATAAAAATAACATATCCCATTGCCATAGGGAGGGAATCTAGGACCCTGATACACTTCATCCCCAGATAAAGGAGCATGTTGCCAATTTTTTATAACAACTTCGTGCTCAAAATAGTCCCTATTGGCATCCGGGAGATTGACTACTAAAGCCCTATTTAAAAATCTAGTTTTTAAATAAAAGGTGTTATCACCAACTGCCCATCTATAGCAAAACATGATTTTTGGAATTCCTATGCGAGTTCCATGGATTTGATTTAATCTATGAACCCCATTAACTATTCTCCATGTATTGGGGGATATTCTTGCAGAAACAACGTCAAAGTATTGATAGAATTCCAGACATAAGGAATTGGGTGGAAAATAAAATCCACACTCAGCAACAAAGAGACTGGGGAACCAATGTCCCTCAGCCAAACGTAAATAGTCAGAAGGCTCAGAAAGCTCTTCCAGAACAACCCAGGAGGGAATAGAAAAATCAGAGCGAAACTTATCAAGAGATTCAACAGGGTAAACCATGATGAATAAAAGAAATGAAGAAGAGGGAAGAAGATATTACAGAAAAAGAGTGGATCTGTTGACAACGAACGATGAAAAGGATGAACGCACAAGAGAGTAAGACAATGGAAAACTCGAAAATACAAATTTAAAAAGTTTGAAGACAATGGGAATGTCTGTGACGCTTAAATACCTTGCCTTGGGAAAAGGAAAAAGTAATGATTACAAAAAGAAACGATTACTCTACCGGCGGCTAGAAGGATAAAAAGTACGCGGAAATCGAGGCGGTTATAAAAATTCAAAAAAGCCTGATTCTACGAATTTGGAAAGAGAAATAAATACAAAGGACTCCTAAATTTCAGGATGACCATTTAAAACTGCCATATTCCGAGAAAGAATGTTCCACACTCCTCAAAGTTCGAACTATGAAACATTGAGGGCTTCTGTTGATACCAAATTCACTCTGCTGGCATGGCTCAATAAAATGAAGACACGTGAAAATCTACGTAGCAACAACAAACACTTCCGAGGAACTCACATGCTCCGAGGAACCATACTACAACGAGGAGCACTGATTCCCCCAGGAACAAGAACTCTTCGAGGAACTCTTGAGTACCGAGAAGCTTAGGCGGTCCGAGCAACTCAGGCGGTCCGAGCTGCACCTCGAACAAAGCATTAATAGCAGGATAACCAACAGTTTGACTATTCATTAAATGCTTATCATTCAGACGCATACGCTTAAAGGGCATTGAATGTATAACCCTTTCACATTACAGCCTCAGGGCTATAAATACATTGTGCAATCCTCATTGTAAAGGGAGCGGAATTTCTTGATATAACTTGTAATCGAGAATTCCCAAACAATCAGCAATAACATAACAGTGGACGTAGGCCATTCTTATAAGGCTGAACCACTTTAAAAAAAATTTATCTCATTTATTTATCTGTGATTGAATAATTAGATATGATCTAATTTTTTACATCAACACCAGCTATCGTTATTATCAGTTTCCACCACAATACAACAACCTCAAACTTTAACTACACTTATTTTATAAGGATAGCGGCGAGTCTGGTTATTAAATCAACATGAAATGTTTGTTATGATTCAAATTGATTTATTACTTCAATAATAAAAGTCTAAAAGATTATAAGAATTATAATAATAATAATAATTAACATAGGAAAATATTGAAACTAAATTAAATGACCAGAATGAATTAGGATCGCATCCCAACGATGGGTAAACAAAATGTATTAAGGAATTTAATTCGAAAATACGATTATCCGAGCATATTCAATTGATTAAAAACATCCCACATGAAGAGAACAAACCCAAAAGTGAGAGAATATAGTCACAAATGGATTAACGTTGCAATATCGTTATAAAAACTACAGTTGTGTGACAAAAGAATTTAAACGCATAATACTACAATATCAATACATGTCTTATTTAAAAGTGTTTCAAACCATAGACCTAGATTTTAAGCTCGAGAACCAATCAATGGTGGAAAAGTGATCCCCATCCCTTAAACCCGTTATAAAGCATGATAAATTACATGAAATTAAAGGAAAGAAATAAATCTAATTATCAAAGCAATAAATATAATTAATAAAGCATGAAATCACTTAAGAAAGCTTGAATTCATGGAAGAAGAAGATAAATACTACTTTACATACCCAAAATGGGAAAACCCTAAGAGAGAGAGTGGAAAACTCCCAATACAAACCAAAACTCCCTAAAATATCTAATGTAGTATATCAGGTATAAAAGAGGGGGGGAAATTTTTATACCAAAAATAATTGTGGAAAATTTGTAAAACAAAGGATCCATAAATACATGGGCCGAATTGATTCAGAGCATAACCGAATCGATTTGTGTCTAGAAAAATACGATTTTACCTTCGTTCAAATTGATTTGGATCAGGCCCGAATCGATTCGTCACCTGGGAGTTCGAATCCTTATTTTTCCCTTCTTTCTTCTTTTGGCTCATCACACGGGAAATTTCGTAACTTCTTCATTATAAGTTGAAATAACGCACCCCCAAAGGCAACACGAAGCTAACTCGGATATATATTCTTCTATAATTGGTCAAGAAGATCAAATGATGAAATGAGTAAAATGCTCCTGAAGATGTGCATTAAGACGGAACTTTTCCATAATGCAACCAAACTTCATGCTAAGCACCCATAACACCTACAAAAACTCAATTATACCTCGCAAGAAATATATATATATGTATATATATATATATATATATATATATATATATATATATATATATATATATATAAAGTTACAATGGTGTTTTTACTGTTCATAAGTTGGAGAGACATTTTATGGTTGAGATTAAAGCCACCTAGACACGAAATGGAGGAATGAGATCATTTCCCCTATCTGTATCTCACACGTCTAATATTCTGCCCACACAGGGCTCGAGAAATATTGATAACGTGATTTCATATTTAAACAATTTCACCCACTCTCTCTCTCTACTTACACAATCCTACCCACTCACTCACAAATCCCAAACAATCCCACATCCCACCCACTCACTCACTCGCATACTCTCTCTCTCCCTCTACACTTTCATAATCCCGCCCTTCACTCACAACCCCATTTTCCATTAGTCCAAAAATCTATTCTTGCTGCAAAAATTCTATGCGTTTATCAACCCATCATATCTCTAGCTTACCATTTTTGTTGGAAAAAATGCACCACCAAGAAAACGGACCCCTTAGATCGGGTGGAAAAACGCACCAACAAGATCGGACGTAAAGAAAAAATGCCCATCTTTTTTTATTTTCTGAACGTTTTCTAAACCCGTTTCTCTCACAGATGTGGAGGTTCAGATCTTCCAAATATGGAGCAAAGGTAACTTATGTTTTGATTTGGGTGTTGTAATGTGTTTGGGTATGAGTGTTAGATTTGCTTAACATTTTTTTTTTGCAGGTTCTAAACTCAAAGATCCCAGATCTAAACCTGTTTCTCTCACAGATGTGGAGGTTCAGAATTCAGATCTTCCAAATATGGAGCCAATGTAACTTATGTTTTGATTTGGGTGTCGTAATGTGTTTCGGTAGCAGTGTTAGATTTGCTGAACGTTTTTTTTTTTTTTGCAGGTTCTGGACTCAAAGATCCCAGATCTTGAAGCATGGGTGTGTGCCACCTACTTTTCCGCCTGAAATTTGTGTTTGGCGTGTGTGCTTCTTACCCCTTGGATGAGTTAGTCTCTCCTCTGAACACGACCCTGTCAGTTCACGCTATCGAACAAGAATTTTTTTTGTTCTAAGTTAGTATTTGGATTTATTAGTTTTCTCTTTAATTTACTATTTGTCTCTAATTTCCGATTTTGGATATAAAGTTAACTTTTTGGTTTCCGATTTTAGTTTGTGGTGAGCTGATTTTTTAATTTTTTGTTTTGGTTTTCGGTTTTCGATTTTAGTTTGTTAGATACAAAGTTTGTTGTGAACTGACATCCAAAAAATTTCAGGATGCGAGACGCGGGGACTCAAAAGAGAGAAAAAGGGGATAAGTAAGAATTAAATGTCTTCAAAAAAGGATCAGTTTTTGAGCCACTCCTAAACAAAGGCGACTATGAAGAGGGTAGTCGTAGAAGATGGTGCTAGAAGATGTTGAATTTGGAAGAGGGTAAGAGGCAGGTGATGTTTTCACTTCTAATGATAATAATCAATGTAGAGCTTGAGCTAGACGCCTCTAATCTCGCCAACTCATGAGCGAGATTAAAGGTAAAAATCTGTTCTTTTACTTTCCCTTTCCCTTTCCCTTTCCCTATCTACTAATGGTGTTGGGTTGTTAATTTTTTACATGTGAGGGGTACTTTTGTACTTTTGGTTTTATTGGGTACTGGTATGTTGGCCTTGGCTTTGATTGTTTCTGTTAATTCATACATTTGGAGAAGTGGATAATGATGATACGACTCATATTTTTGTTTATCTTTCTTTTCATTATGTTGTTGAAACTTTCTTTAAAATTTTATGCATTCTTAACAATCGTGTGTACATATTGAATTTTTTTGTTTAATTTATGAACTTCTTATCACTCTAGAGGAATGAATCCTTTCAAAGAAGGAAATGATATAAATGAATGGGGTGGGGGAACTAAGAAAAGAATTTTATTCATGCTCCTCATTTTAAACAAATTTTAGCCAGCTTTACTCTCGGCACCTCAGTGTTTAGGTTGTGTTTTAGTTTCTTTTGATCATGGTTTTTGTCTAATCAAGAAGAAGATCCAAGTACTCATGATGCTTTTGGAGATTTCAAAAATTATTAGGTGACTACGACTTATCTCCTTCCAATCCTAGACATAGTTGTACAAAAGTACATATGTAGCCAAAAAAATATCTCAAAAGATATGGTAGGTGTATCCTATGTTGCATAGTAAATATTGTAGAGATGAAACTATTCACGGGAGGTTTTAAAATGGAAAATGAGTCATAAAATAGAAAATAAGGTGGTACTTAGTTTTTTAACATAATTTAAACAAAAAGTACATTTTGTATTCATATAAAAAAAGCATTTGGAACCTATCAATGTCGTACTTACTTTTTGATTCATATACAAAAATTAATAAATAAAAAATTTGTTTATATATAAAAAAGTGTACATAATGGTTTTTACTCCATCTTTTCCATTGTGTCGTGCCATTACTTTTTAGTTACACCTTAAAGGGGGGAAATTAAAAAATGTTGGCATTGAATTAAATTATTATGTATTAAACCCAAATAATTCAATTACTTATCAACAATGCCCAAGGGAACCTACACACGTGAAACAAAGAAAAATACTCGTGATGCATAGAGTTTCAAATATATAATAAAAAGACTTAAATCTCATATATCAGACTCCCACCTTAATTTGTTCTCCCCCCCCCCCCCCCCCCCCCCCCCCCCCCTTATTGTTTGAAATAGATAAAGGAGTAAAAACTATACATGAGATTTAGAGAACATCACAGATAAGTAAAAGATATCATCACAAAAATATAGAAATGATGAACATGCAATAATAATCTTAAAGGATCCAAAAACAAATTTTGAAATTTTTCAAAATTTTCTGTAGTATAAAAGTTAACAAATACAATACGCCATAGAGAAACACAAAAATACCTTAATCATGAAAACGGTGTAGAGTGGGATTAAATAAATTAACCAGCGACACTCTAAATCAATTAGCCCCATAGATTTGATCAAATATTTATCTATTATTTATCAAGTTTTACTATAAATCCAGTCCTTACATGGATTGAGATATTATTATGCCCGATTTAATTGCGTACACTCTGTGTTTGACGGATTACACTAAACAATACTCTAGTAATGATTTAATTTGTTCATTTAAGATGCCACCACATATATTATGACAAGTGGCACCATAAATACTAGACACTTGGTTCCACAGAAAATATTACACGTGTCAAGCCCACTTGAGGCACTTTTTCGATAAAAAGAGGATTCCCCCTCATTTGATGGATGATGGTCTTAGGGGAAAAGTAAGGAGAGGAAATCTAACTCTTCTCCCCCATAAAACTTTTGAGCTCCGTCACGGGTTCGATAATGAAGAGAATATTTTCATAGTTTCATTACAAGTTTTATGCATTTTATACGGTATACGATCGTTTGGAGGCGGGTAGTCAAATTCGATACCCCCGCACACCAATACCACCAAAAATCGAGTGTTTTGGCATATCGTACGGACCCCAAATTACACAGACTTTGATTCCGCCAAGAGATGGATACGTAGGTGCAAACACATTGCACAATTATAAAACACGCTCAACATGGTGCTTCCCCAAATCTCCACTCACATCTTACATTTGACAAATCCGCTGGGGAGGTATTCGTAATTCTGATTGCGTAACGCCTCGTGCACACAGACAGAGAACTCGGCGAGAGTGGAGAAGGTGTCAAAGACACCTCATTTCAGATAAGCATTCTGATATATCTCATTATTTATTGCTTTGTTATAACATGAGATGGCATGATGCATATTAGTAAATTTTAATTAAAAAAATATTATCTACTAATTATTTCAAGGCTTAGTCGAAATATAACTTCAACATCCATTTTCATAAACAGATTGATGTTAATACACTTCATGTGATATAATGCCTATATTTGTTCATATATAATATAAAAGATTATTGACAGCTATAATAATCTCCCATTAATAGACATGAGATACATGAAACATATATATACAATAGATTGTGTCAACTGTTGCTGTATTGATATGAAAAAAAAAAATCTTGAAAATATGCCTTGATACATGTTCATATTAAATAAATATATTTGTACACTTTTATCACAAAATTCAGTTTTATCAGATCTTATATTCTCAAAACAATTGAAATTTTGAGAGGATAACTTAGATAATCGCACGAGGCATCTCTGTTGCAGTATCAATTTTGTGAATAAAGTTGTTGTACAAGAAAAAGGTGAACCGCGATGAGGTAGGGAAACAGACCCAGTTGAAAATTTGATTCAACTCAGAACCATCTTCCGACCAAACTTGTTCGGAGCATCAATGGAAAAAGTTAAAAAAAATTACTCAACTCAAAATTACACACTCGACGCACCTCGTCAACACTGACCCACCTCAGGGGGAAGGTGCGACTCGAGCCACCATGGATTTATAAAAATCAAACCGACCAACTTCTGTAAGGTCCCCAAATTGAGGAACCTTTTCGAACCATAAAATTCGAATAGGTATGTATCTCCATGTAAGTTAACAAATGAAGATCCTATGAAGAACCTTGTTCCTCCTCTCTGATCTTCAAACAGGTATCTCCGAACAACTACCCCTCTGAGGAGGCCTGACCTCTGAAAAAACTAACCTCCGAATCACCTTCACTTCCGACCCACTTATTTTTTACCCACTGTTAAGTTCTATTGGATCTATGAACATCCTTGGAGCTCCAAACAACCTTGGATGTATGAACACCCTCGACCTCCGATCCAAACCAAAATAGACTTTTGAGTAACTTTAATCACGGAGGTTATAAAATTCGAGTTGTTCGGGTAGAAAAACATTTATTTTTAAAAAACCTTATATGTCTTGAAATTCTGTAACTATTTTATGTTGTCTCGAGAAAGACCATCCAAAGATTTAGTATGAGCATGTACTCGAGCAATTCTATCAAAATAATAGTTTCGAGCAAACATGTCAAAAAAATGACATCCTTCGAACAGCCTTATCAAAGATGATATTTTATGAATGACCGTGGCAAAATAAAATGTCTTACAAAAATTTAGCAAATTGTTCACTCTTAGTACCTCGAGCTGCCTCATTCATAGTGGCTCGAGCTACCTCAGTTATTATGACTCGAGCTGCCTCAGTCATAGTACCTCTAGCTACCTCAGTTATAGTGATTTGAGTTGCCTCAACTATAGTAGCTTCGAGTTGCGTCAGTTATGGTTGCTCAAAGTAACCGTTTGAGCAACCTTATCCAGGATCGCTCGAAGTAACCTTCCGCGCTACCTTTGATTTGATTTGTGCTGAAATATGCTTTATTCACATAGTGATCTTAGTTACGTAAAAATTCAAAATTGATATTTATTATTAACCTCAAGGTGACTCAGCATGCTTATCGACTGAATTATTCTGCATATGATTTAAATAGATCCCAAAACTTCTCGATTTTCTCAGCTTTGATAAAATAGTGAAGGCATGAGATAAATAGCTCACCACATGATATATCTGCACTCTATCATTTTATGCTATAAAAATGAGATTGAAAAAGTTTGAACTACATATTGTATCATATCAAACTCGCATCATGAAATTGCACAGAATAATATATTTACGATTCCTCGAGGCATGATTTTGAGTTTATTTTATTCTATTGACATAAAATAAAATAAAATAAAATAAAGGAAGCACGATATACCCCACATGATTATATATGACATTGTAGCACATGTGTCCCACAACTTACTAATGGTTTTGTGCCAGAATCAGAGATGATTTTTTATCCTTGTAGATATTGAATGCACATGAGCAAATCAAGCTCGAGTAATTACACCAACCCTTACAGATGTCAAAGATAAACGCTCAAGAGATTCTTAAATTGGGGACAAATACCCCGTGAAATATATTTAAATTCTTTTAACTCTTAGATGGTGTTGTAACCAATATTTATATTTTCTTTACTTAACTTTATCTTGAAGATAGGAGATAAAACAAAGTAAAGAGGGGGGAAAACGTTGTATAATGTAATATGTAATTACAAGGGAGCCCATATAATAAGTGTGCTCAAATATGGTCACATAATAGCCATCATTATCAAGGCATCACCAGAAATAGACTCCATACTTGTTCAGCATAGCCACCAGTTGTCTCACATGTAGCAATGACTATATGACATTATTTCCAGCAAAGCGACAGGGGGCAAGCAAATTGTCCTCAAAACACGGAGCATGGATACAGAGTTTGCATACAAACCTTACCAGTATTATGGTAAATCGCCCACAGAGGTGCATTATAGTTCTCACAAACCTTACCAAGATTGTGGTTATTCACCCATAGAGGTGCATTATAGTTCTCACAAACCTTACCAGTATTGTGGTAAATCGCCCACATGGGTGCATTATAGTTCTCACAAACCTTACCAGTATCGTGGTGAGTCGCGCATAGAGGTGCATTATAGTTCTCACAAACCTTATCAGTATTATGGTAAGTCGCCCATCGAGGTCCATTATAGTTCTCACAAACCTTACCAGTATTGTGGTAAGTCGCCCACCGAGGTGCATTTTATTTCTCACAAACCTTAACAGTATCGTGGTAAGTCCCCCACAGAGGTGCATTATAGTTCTCACAAATCTTGTCAGTATTGTGGTAAGTCGTAGGGGTGGCAATTTTTGACACGACACGATAACCCGACACGAACTCGACACGAAGTTAGCGGGTTAGGGTTGATGATTTCTTGACACGAACCCGAATATGACACGACCCGCCAACACGAATAATAAACGGGTTGGGTTAGTGTCAAACACGTATAACTCGAAAATGACACGAATAGACCCGCTTAACTCGTATTTTATGGAGAATATATTAGATAATTTATATATCTTGATAGGGACTCTATAAAATTCATGGAGAATCGGATGATAAATTGTTTATGTGTTGCAAGAAGTTGAAATTAATTAAATTTAAGTTATTGTAGGCCTATGATTGGTAAGATTGGTTAAGAGAGAAGAAAAAAATATTTTATATTTTATTTAATGGGTTATGCGGGTCAACCCGAACACGACACGATAATAAATAGGTCGGGTTAGTGTTTGCTCATCTGACACGATTAGTTAAATGGGTCGGGTTAGGGTTGACTAATACTTGACACGAACCCGACATGACACGACCCGAACACGACACGACGCACACGAATTGCCACCTCTAGTAAGTCGCCCACAATGGTATGTAACACCCCATAATTTTGAGGAGTTAATATTTAATTTTTTTGGGAGATATAAAAATATTTAAATTGGAGAAACTTAAATTTATAATTTGGAGAATTTATTTGAGTGGGAAGAATTATTTATAATTGGCGACTTTAAGTTTAATTGTTTGAAATTTCGTGTGTCGCATTTTGAGGTTAAAATTGGAGAATATTATAAAGTGTTTTGGATGATAATTATGAGTGCGCGATTGAGTCCGGAAGTATCGAGATAGTCAAAAAAGAATGCCCAGGGGTAGTAATTGGGTCTCGGATCATTTTTGGACATAGTCGGGCCCACACGGGATGATTTGGGGCATTTTAATTAGGCCCATGTGGCCAAAAATGGGATTTGGAGTTTTAATCCTAATTAGGGGAGTGTTGAATGGCAGTTAACACAAATCTAAACCTGGGGTTTGAGAGAGACACAGAGGAAACAAATCAAGAGGCAATTGGGGATCTTTTAGAGCCAAATCGAGGAACAAAGTGAGGGTTCGTCATCAAACCATTCCCTACAACGGATCAGACACTACGAACGATTCCAGGCAAGTGGTTAACTGTTATGATTCTTAAATTGGTGATAATCAATTCATATTTTTATGATGTGTAAACCAAAATCCATTTTGGGTATACATGGGTATTCGGGTGAAATCGGTATTTGGGAAATGGTATATCTTGATGAGATTTGGGATGATATTAGTAGGTTTCATGATTCTGTAGTTTAGGAATATGAACCTTATGATTAAATACAGCATGAATGGACATTTAAATTCTGATATTAGAGATGTAAAGTGTTTGGGTGTTTGAAACCCGGGTAAAATTCGAATCTGAAAAACGTTAAAATTTGTGGAAATTTGTTATTGAATTAAGGCTTCTAGGTTGAGTAGAACTTGTTTTCATATGTTAAAATGGTGGATTATGATCGGAAATTTTTATGCGAGAAAGTAGAAGATTGGTTAGGTTAACAATGGCTAAAACAGCAAGTCGGAGAAGAAAGGTACCTGTCCGATCGATCGATCGATGGAGGGGATCGATCGATCGACGGTCCCAAAATTCTGGCAGATCCTCCAGTTTTATATATAAAGGGAAATTTAATTTAGATTTTCTCCCTACTCTTTATGTAGTGATAATTTCATATGTAGCACATATTCCTTAGCAATTATAAGGTGATATAATTGGGTTTAGGAGGGTGATAATTGTATGTAATGAGATGAACGAATTTCAGGAAATAATTCGTAAGTAATGATTTTGGACCGAGGAAAATGTTTGGGTATTGTAGTTGAGTGGTACTAAATTGTTAAAGGAATTGAGGTGTGATTAATTAATTATGGGGCGAAATATAGAATCGGGTATTGACGATGGTACGGGCCAAGTGAGCGAATTTGGGTAAAATGGTTGGGCGACACCAAGTATTAAATTAATTGATGTGTTAATTAATTAAATTAGAGTCGGATCGTAGACTCGGAAAGGTAATGAAATTTGTTAAGGAGTGAGTGGATGTAAATTAGATTCGAACTGTAGACTCGAAAAAGTGATAAATTTATTAATGAGAAATTAATTAATTTAGAGTCGGACCATAGACTCGGTAATGTACAGGCTAGTGATAGGGGTTTTTAGTACACGATAAAGACGAGATTTATATATATATATATATATATATATATATATATATATATGGTGTGGTGATAGTATATATATATATATATATATATGTGTACTTTATGTGTGCTATTAAATATCAGCGACTAGATATTTATTTAAGTTATATACTCTAGTGTTATCAAGGGAGGTTGCGCGATGTGGGTGAATCCCCTTGCTTGAGGAGTAGGGTGAGTATATCCCCAGGTCATAGCGTCCGATATATGGGTGAGGGGTTTATCTCACTTTCAGGTAAGGAATATGACCGCCTCCACTACGTTTATATTTTGAGCCAGGTTGGTGAGCGATTCCAACTTGGGAGAAACTAGGTTATGTGAGCACACTTAGTGAGATAGCACTTTAGAGGGAA
The DNA here is from genome assembly GCA_949130495.1 of Sambucus nigra. Taxonomy (NCBI): domain Eukaryota; kingdom Viridiplantae; phylum Streptophyta; class Magnoliopsida; order Dipsacales; family Adoxaceae; genus Sambucus; species Sambucus nigra. The sequence continues at coordinate 298,097,431 of OX422211.1, read as the reverse complement.
TCATCCGGAGAGGGTATACTCGAAGGGATGGATATACATATGATATATGTGTGGATGTTGTAGTAAAGGTACGTATAATATGGTAATAAATATTATATGCGGGTAATAATGCAGTGTGCTATGTATTTGTTTATATAACTTGTGACATAGTTATATGATATTATTTAAAAGAAATTAATTAAGTTAATTGGTGAGATAACTTATAATCCATGGATAATAATACTCGGTTTAGAGTATAAAGTCAAGGGAGGATTACAAGGACTAGTTGGACGGGGTAGTACAACTAGGTGGGGGTTAAGGTAATCGTTAGGTATGCACAATAGTGGAGGGGTGAGTATGTCCTCAAGAGAGTGCGACACTAACTTAAATATGGAGCGCATTCATATATTTTAAATTAGTACAGTTAATTAACTTGCTAAATATTTTCAAAATGTTTAGGGTTCTAATCCTTGCTATAAAATTGTTTTCCAAACCTTTTAGGTTTCCAGCCACGGGGACGCCAGACTTGATATTCTATTCCAGGGACACGGAGCTGCGGCATATGTGGATGCTAGCAGGAGCATGGATTAGACGCATCGTTCATTCATTCCTAGAGTAGGAATCATTTATCAGTTTCAGATTTATTTAGGGCATGTCGCCCAGACTTTCAGTACAGTTTTCAGATTTATTTTATTTAGGTGTTGAATATTTGTATTGGACTATTTACTTTGGTGAACGATGGTTTATTCGGTATGTAGTTTATTATTTATTCAGTTGATTTAATTCAATCGTGGTGTATGACTCATAATATCTTTCCGCATGTTATTGGTTGTTTAATTAAAAAGATAAAATTTGGCACCGACTTTTTAGAATACTAGGTGGTTAGTAAGTTTTAAAAAGGTTTTCAACAGTGATGCTAAGGATGAACCAACTGGGATTCCTGTTTTAATTTGGTATAGGACTGATCACCAGGTATTTTATTAGGCGGAGTGTCACATGGTGCATCATAATTATGATAAAGCTTGACCTAAATGGTCACCCTCTCTTATAGGAGATTAAAGTCCTAGGCACGCCTGATTCTCGCTTATGGGAGATTAAAGTCCTATATTACTAGGCGTGACTAACCCTCACTTATGGGAGATTAAAGTACTATATTACTAGGCATGCCTGACCCTCATTTATGGGAGATTTAAAGTCCTACATTACTAGGCGAGCCTGACCCTTGCTTATGGGAGATTTAAAGTCCTACATTAGGCGCGCCAGACCCTCGCTTATGGGATATTAAAATCGTATATTCCTACGCACGTCTGACCCTCATTTATGGGAGATTTAAAATCCTACATTACTATGCGTTCCTGACCCTCGCTTATGGGAGATTAAAGTCCTATATTACTAGGCACGCCTGACCCTCGTTTATGAGAGATTTAAAGTCCTACATTACCAGACGTGCCTGGCCCTCACTTATAGGAGATTAAAGTCCTATATTACTAGGCACGCCAGACCCTCATTTATGGGAGATTTACAGTCCTACATTACTAGGCGAGCCTAACCCTCTTTTATGGGAGATTTAAAGTCATGTACTACTAGGCAACCCTCACCCTCATTTATGGGAAGATTTAAAGTCCTATATTACTAGGCACGCTTAAAGACCCTCATTTTTGGGCACGCTTAAAAGTCCCAACTTACTTAAAAAACCTTTATGGTCGTTTGACTAAGTAAAAAATGGGTACACTTACAAAATCTGTTGGTTTAAAAACCCTACTTCACTTGAAGCACTAATGGTTGCTCGACCGAGTACTCTCAACAGTTTTTGATCTTATGATTGCAAAAGATCCACTATACTTAGATAACCACCAATTGGTTGCTCAATCCAGAATATCTGGAAATATTTTTGTTCAAAATGTTTAAAACCACAATACAATTGTGGAGACATGCTTATTCAAGAGGAAGGGAGCAACCCCCAAAATGATCCTCCAAAATGAAAAGCAGAGGCAGCAAAGATAGCCCTCAAAGCTATACGCAAATGATATACACATATACATGCATGATAATAGACTGAACATGGTTATATGATGATTTTCTAGTTGAAATAAGCTAAATGATTTATTTCATACACACAGTCGATATATCTCAACAAAAGTGTCAACACACCAACTATGTGTACAGGGGGAAAACGTAGAGTGGGGTTAAATAAATTAACCAACAACACTCTAAATCAATTAGCCCCATAGATTTGATCAAATATTGATCTATTATTTATCAAGTTTTACTATAAATCCAGTCCCTGCATGGATTGAGATATTATTACGCTCGATTTAATTACGTATACTCTGCGTTTGACGGATTACACTAGACAATACTCTAGTAATGATTTAATTTGTTCATTTAAGATGCCACCACATATATTGTGACAAGTGGCACCATAAATACGGGACACGTGGTTCCACATAAAATATGACATGTGTCAAGCCCACTTGAGGCACTTTTTCTATAAAAAAGAGGGTTCCCCCTGCATTTGATGGATGATGGTATTGGGGGCAAAGTAAGGAGAGGAAGTCTAACTCTTCTCCCCCACGAACCTCTTGAGCTACATCACGGGTTCGATAGTGATGAGAAGATTTTCATAGTTTCATTACAAATTTTATGTATTTTATACGGTATACTGGCATTTGGAGGCAGCTAACCGAATTTGGTACCCCCCGCGCACCAAAACCACCAAAAATTGAGTTTTTTGGCATATCGTACGGACCCATGAACTACACAGACTTTGATTCCGAAAAGAGAAGGATACGTAGGCGCAACCAAGTTTCTCAAGTCTAAGACATGCTCAACGCGGTGCTTCCCCAAATCTGCACTCACATCTTACAAAAAAAATGTAGGAGTGTGAACATATTCCAATGGTTAATCAACGTAGACAAACATAACACATGTGCAAGAAAAACAAACATGATACATGTTAAATAAGGATTGAGACACCACTAACGATATATTTTTAAGTCTACCTTAGGTGTAAAAATGGTGAACTCGTGTTAAACTTACTTAACCTAATCAACAAATCAAGACCATACGTGATTTTCACACTAATGACGCCCAAAACTATGTAATGTTTTTTTGAGATTTTTATAGTTTGTGCAAACCCATTGATCTTCAACTTAACTCCCTCAAAATATCACATATAACAATAATACTCTCAATTATTTTGAAGATACTAATGCTTATGTGTAGCGAAACATCAATGTTCAAACAAAATAGGACTGGCACTTCTGTTTTATGTGCCTGTAATCTTTTTATGCTCTTTTCATTGCAAATTATAAAGGTAAGAACAGTTGAATATTCTGATACCAATATGAGAATGAGGAAATAAATGTGCTCGACAACGATGGTCATAAAGAAAAACTCTATTTTTTTTTTCTATCAATTTAAAAATCCAGGCATACAAAACCAATTTTAAACAAATTTTAATCTTTGATTAAATTAGTTATGAAGGCAAATGTGTGTTCAAAACAATATGAATATTCTACACATTCAAGAACACAACGCTTGAGGAAACATTCCTTTCGGACAAAACCTTTATTCAGCACTTTAGAAATAATACAAGGCAGACGACTTATAAACTAATTGATAATCGCCACAAGTATAAAACGCTAGTCTTCACAAGATCTCTAAGGAATATCACTTGTCTCCGAATAGTCCACAAGCAACAGATTCGCTCTCGGTATCCACCGATTAGCCTCAGTCTTATTTTTCAACCGCGATCCCGCCAAGTTCACAAGTCAGCCATGGAGATACCTCTCCTCAAAGGTGTATGCACGGATACTAAACATTCTAGGGTTTAAACCGATTCACAAAAACTATTTTGGAGATGTGTGTTGTGAATCAAAAGTGTTGGGAAAACACAAAACTTTGAAAACTTTTGAAACAGATATTCAGAAAGCGTCTTTTCAAAAGTCTTAAAAAATATGAACATGAACAAGTATTTATAAGACATTCACAAATTTTGAGGCAGTGGCTCGTTCGAATGAATTTGAAGCTCGTTTAAACGAGAAAGTAATTCGTTTGAACGAGATAGAATCTAGTTCGAATGAATGTGCCATCTCGTTTGAAAAAAGTTTAAATGAACTAAAATAGTACGCCCTCGTTCGATACACATTCGATGTAAATTCCTCCAAACGAAATTGTTATCTTGTTTGAACGAGAACCTCGTCTCGTTTGAACGGGGTGAGCGAATTGTTAAATTTTTAAATAAAATGTATGCCTTAATTTTTAAATTAAAAAAAATCCTGTTTCAGTTTAAATACAATTCAACATCCCAAAATAAATCTTATGAATAAATTCAAACAACCAAAAGCTTTATACCTTCTAGGATGTAAGGAACTCTTCAAACCTGAAGGTGCTTGAGTTCGGTTCATCGTGATGGTGTCTAACGGGTTACACCAAACTAGCCTAAAATATAAAAAAGGCCTATACTATGAAGAATATCAAAAAAATTATTCTTACAAATCTCCCCCTTTAAATATTTCGGTACAAAACAAACAAACATAATCGAACCTCAAATTAAAATAAAAAATTCCCATAACAAAATTACTACTACCCTCCAAAACCCTAGAAATGGAATGGCATAAAGCATTGTCTTCAAATCTCCACTTGTTCCTCCCTTAGGCAGTTTTGTATTCATCTGGTGTGTCTTGATTTCCGCTTTAAGTACCTACACACATGCGACAAATAAATATACTTCGTGACGTATGAAGTTTTAAATAGAAAGTAAAAACATTTAAATAAAATTCTCTCCCATAACCCAAACTCATCAAATCTCCTTTTTTTTAATTTTCTTTCCCCATTTGTTTTTATTCGAAATAGACAAAAAAGAGTATAAACATAAACCTTAAAGCAGAGCATCACGAATACGAAGAAGATATCATCACAAAATATATAAATCAAATGCATGTAATGATAATCTCAAAGGTCATCAAAACTAACTATTTTTGAAAATTTTCAATTTTTTTCAAAAATAAATTTTACAAATCAATACTAATACTATAAAATGCTTTACAAGCATTTAAACCTCCTCAATTCTAAGGGTGTTCACGTGGACACACCTCCTCCTGATTTGAAGCCTCGCCTCGTAAAATGACTACCATTTTAATGTAATTTATCCATTTTTAAAAAAACCTTTCATTTTCCTATACAGTATATTCCTATTCCTATTCCTATTCCTATTCCTATTCCTATTCCTATTCCTATTCCTATACCTATTCCTATACCTATACCTATACCTATACCTATACATATACCTATACCTGTACCTATACCTATACCTATACTTATACCTATAGCTTCCCACATCCTTATCCCCCATTCTAATTACTTCCTTCGCCCGCCCTTATCTCTCCCTCCAGTTAATAACTAAGGCACAAATGACCTATTTAACTCCCTATATTTTATTCACCCCATGTAAAAGGAACAACTCGAGAAGAAACAGCCGGTAATCGGATCAGTTGGTGGGACTGCCGGTAAGGCTGTGGTGAGTTATTGGAGCGTTGAGTCCGGTGGGTGTGGTTGGGTCCCAATTTCTCACCAATTGTAGAATCCCCGATCATCTCTCCCGCTACCAACAGTGATCTTATCTTCACGATTTTTGGAACCTCTTCGGTGGGGATTGCTGAGGCTCCCACTGATTTCGTTGCTCTGTCGGGACTGAAAGTGATTATGAAGCTAAACAGAGAGAAGGCTGGGTTCGGGGAATTCAAAGGATGAATTAGCTTCTTCCCTCGATCAAATTGCAGGGACTACAGGGCGGTTCGATCTTTTTCAGAGACAGAGATGTTTTCTCCATGAGAGATAGGGAGATTTCTCCATCTTCAAATCTGTTTTCTCCATTTGTTGAGGTCCTCTTATGGATTATAGCAAAACATATCTGAGAAAGATCTAATTAATATAGCAAAACGGATGTGTTTTCCAAATTTTTATTTTTTAATATTTTTTTGTATTTTCCAAATTTTTTGTAATTATTGAATGAAATCATGTTTTTTTTATTAGAAACTTCATTTTTTTATTGAAAATCTATTTTTTTGCAGAAAAATTTCAAACCTTTTGAAATATTTATTCCGTTTGTGTTGCAAATTTTTTAAAAATATTTTACAGATTTTTAAGTACATCTTTTTAGTATTTTTCTAATTTTATTGGAAAAATATTTTTATTGCAAATGTGTTCTTTTTGTTGTAATTTTTTTTATCTATTAGAAATTTGTTTTTTACTTTTATTTGAAATAGATTTTTCTAAATTGAAAATATTTTTTTAAGAAAAATAATTTCTAATTTTTAAATGAATTATTACGCAATTTTCATTTACATAAAAGTTTCTTGATACATTGGACATTTCTTTTAATCTTGCTTATATTTGCATTATATATGTCACGATTGGCATGAAATTTCACGGATCTTGGATTGGATTAAATTGGGTTTGTTGGAAATATTGGTGGGAGAAGAATGGGACGACGGTGGAGAGAAGGGGAGGTGGCAATAAAAGGGGTGTTGAGAAGCTGAGATATTTTTAAAATATTGATTTTTTTGTGGGAAATAATGGGAATGAAATGTGGGATTTATCTATTTATGATGTTGGTGGTGGTGGGTTGTTGTTTTCTTGAATGTATTGAACATAGGCGGAGGTTTCAATTCAACCAACTTATTTGGTGAATGCTCATGAAATGTGTGTTTGTTTGTTTTTTCTTTTTCAGTTTTCTTTTGTTCCTTTATTTTTTGTTTATTTTAGTTATATAGATTTTGACACCGCTTTAATTATGGTCATTGATTATTAAAATTAAAGAAAAAAATTATTATCGATGTTGATACCAAAATTAATATGCTGATGTGGACGAATCATACGAAGACACTTGTCAATCTACGTGGCACAATAACAACGAGGAAGTTCATTTCCTCGACCAACTCATGTTTTCCCCGAGCAACGATGATATACCGAGGAACTGCAACACTCCGAGATACTCTAGCGCCCCGAGGAACTCCTGAGCAACGAGCAACTAAGGCGGTCCGAGCTGCATCTCGACCGTAGTATTAATTGCCAGAATGTCAATAGTTCAATCATTCATTGAATGTTTATCATCTTGACGCACACGCTGCATTAAATGTATTACCCTTTCATATGTATATCATTTAATGTATCAACCCATTCATGTACAGCCTAAGGGCTATAAATACCTTGTATCACCCTCATTCAAAGGGACCGGAATTTCTGGATTGAACTTGTAATCGAGAATTCCCAAACACTCAGCAATAACATAACAGTGGACGTAGGCCATTCTTATAAGGCTGAACCACTTTAAAAATCTTTGTTCATTTTATTTATCTGTGATTGAATAATTAGAGCGATCTAATTTTTTACATCAACAATCGAATTGAAATTTTGTATGCATATATAAATTTTATAGCGTGTACCTGTCTTTTAGTAGGTATTAAAATTTGTATACATACATAAATATTGTAATGTATAAGAAAAAATTTTAATCTAAACACTAGCCTATTCGTTCCATGTGACTTTAATGGATTCTAAATTTATTGGCAATTGTTGATGGGAGCACTTGATGGATTCAGTCTCATCAAACTAAGTATGTATATTAAAAACATATTATAACTTAAGAGTATGATACCTCGCCATTGAAATGGTAATTTATTTTTTCAAAAAACATGTATATTTTTAATCACGCATACACAATCGTTTCGCCCGCGCATCGCGCAGGTTTACAACTAGTACAACATATAATACCATATGTACTATATGCAAAATATAGCAAAGAGCAATCCGGCACACATATATAGGTATAAATTACCACAAAACACATAACCTTTTCAAACTAGCATAGTAATGATGTGTCAAAACATGTGGGATGGAATGAATAGGCGTGAACTAAATACAAATGAATTATGACACAAACACCCAAATATGTTCAAGAAGTTCCAATTGATCGCAAAACTTTATCAAACTAAGCTTTAGCCTCAAGTGACAAATAAAGTGAACTTCAATGAACAAACAATAACAATGCACACAAGCTTAGAATATTAATGATTCTATAAATCATTAGTGTCGTGACAAAATAAGCATAACTAGGATTCATTGTGCAAACATGTTAATCTTCAAATAAACACCTCCAAAAGATAAACCTATTTCATATTTTTTCTATTCTTTTCTTTATTCTTTTCTTTTGAAGTTACTTCTTTTTGAATGATCAAACAAACTAAACAATATTATCCCCTTTTTGGCAATTTTTCTTGGGCCCTTTTCAACAGTGACTTTCATGCAAAGTCAACTTGTCTTTCGTAGCCCTTTCTCGTGCTCACTCATAACTTTTCAATACTAAAATAAATCCCTCACTGGCAACGGTTCTTACATGCATAAATTTTCCATAGTCACATAAACATGTGGATGACAAAATTGATCGAAGAATATCTCACAAAGCTCAAATATACATGTGAAGTTAATGTTCAAAAAACTCGTGCATGTGTATGTGGAGGAATATACAAAGTCGAATCCATAATGAAAATCAAGTTCGAAATAACTCCATAAACATGGTTAAGAACAATATAAGTATCTAAAATCATAACCAAATGTCCTAGCCACATGAAACGTATGGAGTGAATTGGATCCAAACACACCAATATGCCACACTAAATGTGTAAAACAAAAATACACAAAAACCAAAAATCTTTTTGTATTTTTCAATACTCTATGAGGAATGTTTTTATGCGATGATAACGATTTGATAACTATCTTTGTAGCTCCATAATGTTTCAGTTTATGCTCCTACTTATAAACTGGATATACCAAGAAAGATGTACGATCTAATGAGGCTACTATGAAATATTTACTCATGGGTGAGGCAAGCTCTTATATTCTGGTTCATGGTTTCTCTTGGCTTTATGGTTAAAAAAAAGCTTTTTATATTTTTCCGATAAGACAATAAAAGAAAAATATAATACAAAAGATACACATGTCATAACACCAGCAAACATATATAATTAAGCACAACTAGAGTATGACAAATAAAAAAATGCAAGCAATAACCCATTTGATATAGCATGAGAAGCATCATATGCAAGCATGTGAGAATCAACAAGTCTAACATCTAGTGTCTCTAACAATAATATTCTAACCCAATTAGATATATACTTAACGCGTCGAGATTTGGAAGCCAAGGGGACACTAGATTTAAAATTCCTAATACTTCTTCCAAGATCATAACAAAATTCCCTAAGGTGACCTTTCCTACCACAATGCGAATATGTGTAAACACGAGGAATGCTACCTAAGGTTTGACCTTTTATAATGTCCTTGGATGTGGTTGACCGTCTAAAACAAACAATGAACTTGGCTTTGACAATGGAAGTATTAGAAACATGGGAGCCAGTACCATCACTCCTAAAACTACTCGAGTCTTTTAAATCATCTTTTAACTTCAAAATTTTAGACTCAAGCAGAGAATTTGACTCTTCAAGTTTTAGGGACTCCTTAAAAGTTTCAATCATTCCTAGAAGATTATCTCGCTCCCCCTCAATGCATTCGAACATATCCCTAAGAGACTTCTCACGTGCCCTAAAATCTAAAAATTAATTTTTCACTATCCTCATTGGCACTCACAGAAACCCTAAAAATTTAGAGTCTTTTAATTCGTTCTCTAAAAACCAGACACTAACATCACTCTATTTCTTAGACAATTATAAAATTTAAAAATCAAAATCCATGTCCACAACCTACTCACAAAAGAAATATCTTTGAGTTTGAATAGTTTGCAAAAGATCCATAGCAACTTTAAAATTTCAATTCTTTTGGCAAACTTCAAATTCAAAAAATTTAAGTCGATATCACTGTCAGAATCCATCGAGAAGAAAAAAACGAAGCAAGAGAGATGAATAAGAAACCACCCTAAAAGAACTAAACAAGGATATCCACGATAAATTAGTGCAACTGACTTTAATACCAATTGTAAGGGTAAGAACAACTGACTATTCTAATATCAATATGATAATGCAGAAATAAATATGCTCGGCAAGGATGGTCACAAACAAAAACTCTATTTTTTTATATTTTTATCAATTTAATAGTCCAAGCATACAAAACCAATTTTAAACAAATTGTAATTTTTAAATAAATTAGTTATGAAGGCAAATATGTGTTCAAAACAATATGAATATGCTATGCATTCAAGAACACAACGATTGAGGAAAAATTCCTTTTGAGCAAAACCTTTAATCAGCACTTTAGAAATAATACAAGACATTTGACTTACAAACTACTTGATAACCACCACAAGTATAAAGTTCTAGTCTTCAAAAGATCTCTAAGGAATACCATGTGCCTTCAAGCAGTCCACAAGCGACAGATTCGCTCTCGGTATCCACCGATCAGCCTCAACCTTCTTCTTCAGTCGCGATCCCTCCTGATTCACAAGTCAGCCATTGAGATACCTCTCCACAAAGGTGTATTCAAGGATACTAAACTTTCTAGGGTTTAAACTGAATCACAAAAACTATTTTGGAGATGTGTGTTGTGAATCAAAAGCTTTTGAAAAACACAAAACTTTGGAAACTTTTGAAACAGATATTCACAAAGCATTCTTTCAAAAGTCTTAAAAAATATGAACACGAAATAGGTATTTATAAGGCGTTCATATATTGTGAGGGGGCGGCTTGTTCGTATGTATTTGAAGTCATTCAAATGAGAAAATCAATTTGTTTGAACGAAATAGAATCTCGTTCGAATGACTATGCCATCTCATTTGAACGAAGTTCAAACTACCTTCAAATAACCTAAAACAGTACGCCCTCATTCGATAAACATTCGATGTAAATTACAAACAAAAATGTAATCTCATTCAAACGAGAACCTCATCTCATTTGAACGGGGTGAGCGAACTTTGAGATTTTTAAATAAAAAGTATGCCACGATTTTAAATTAAAAAATCTTGTTTCAGTTTAATTAAATTTCAACATCTCAAAATAAATCTTATGAATAAGTTCAAACACCTAAAAAAATTTAAGTCTTTAAACTTGGAGATGCTTGAGTTCGGTCCATCGTGACGGTGCGTGTCGATTTGTAAAGGGATATGCCAAACTAGCCTAAAATATAAAAAGTCCTATACTATGAACAATATCAGAAAAATTGTTCTTACACAAATGGTGGCTTTTAATTCAAAGACTTTGTCTTTTGTAGACCCTTTCAATTTCTTAATATATAACAATTTTATCAAAAAAATGAATAAAAATCTGGGCAATGGTTCTTACATGCACATCGTTGTATCTCGTTTTTCATATTTGGTTCTTCTGAAAGCAAAATTGAGATGAAAACACTATGATCGACATGTGACAGGTAAGTGCAACACTTGAATATATTCGTGCTCGTGTGCATTAAAGGTGATAAAGAGTCAAACATGTATCAAGTTATCATCAAATCACATCTTAATGACTCCAAACATTATTATGCACATATATGTAATGATGTCACGTCTTAAAACACTGCAAAACATTCACGTGGATAAGGACTGAATGGCCTCGGATATCTTTAATATTCATCCATATAAGGTGCAAAAAGAAATTACAAAACTCTTTTTGTCTTTCTCAAAAATTTTATCAAAATAAAATCTTTTTGTATTTTTCACTTTTTCTTAAAATTAACCGAAAATCTTTTTGTAATTTTTAAAAACATTCAAAAAAACTAAACTCTTTTTGAACTTTTCAAATATATATCAAAAGGAAAAGGATAAATACAATGATAATACAATCTAGAAATAGTAATAAATGCAAATAATCATGAAAATCATCATATACTAGATAACATATCTAAACTCAGTCAACAGTGAAATTACCTAAAGATTTCCTAATATCCTCAAATCGAAGTGCATCTAAAGCTTTCATGAATATGTTGGCTAACTGACGATCGGTGCTCACAAAGCTCAAGGACATGACCTTATCCTCAACTAGATCTCGAATAAATTGCTAGCGTATCCTAATGTTCTTTGTGTGCAAATGCTGGACTGGATTATCAGAAATGTGTATAGCAATCGTATTATCACATGAAATAGTCATTGTGCCCTATGAAATTTCGTAATCCTCTAACATTTGCTTCATCCATAAGAGTTGCATGAAACAAATCCCAATGGCTATATACTCAGACTTTGACGTGGATAAATATATGGATTTTTTCTTCTTGCTCATCCAAGAGACAAAAGCACTCCCAAAATAAAAAAACACCTGAAGTTCTCCTATAACCATCTACAACCCCGACCAATTGACATCTGTATAGGCAGATAAATGGACATCTATATCAAAGGCATACCAAATACTGTAAGAAAGAGTGCCACTACATTTAAGAGCGTATAAGTGTGACTCTTTCGGCACGTGTAAGTGTGACTCTTTCGGCACGTGTAAGTGTGACTCTTTCGGGAACGCCTTGTATCACGCACAGACTCCAACATTAAAGGCGATATCGGAACAACTAGCAGTTAGGTAAAAAAGACTGCCTATCATACTCCGATATAAGGTTTTCTGTATATCCTTGCCTAAAGAATCTTTGCTAAGCTTTGTCGATGTACTCATAGAGGTGCATGAATGCTCAGCAAATTCTAGACCAAATTTCTTCACAATGTCTCTTGCATAATTGGATTGAGATAAGAATATCCCATCCTCAAGCTGATAAATCTGGAGATCTAGTAAGAATGTAAGCTCATATACCATGCTCATCTCAAACGCACTCTTCGTTGCCTCCTCAAAGGTGTGAGCATGGCGGGAGCACGTGGATCCAAAGACTCTGTCGTCCACATAGACTTGGACAAACAAATTGGCACTTCTTTATCTCCTCATAAATAATATCTTATTTACTCCTCCTCTATTGAAATCACGAGCTAAGAGATAGGAAGTAAGACTTTCGTACCAAGCATAGGGTTCTTGCTTCAAATCATACAAGGCTTTCCTAAGATAGTGGACATATCCCAATTTCTTAGGGTTTTCAAACCCTTTTGGTTATTCCACGTAAACCTCCTCCTATAGAATGTCGTTTAAAAAGGCACTCTTGACATCCATCTGATATAACTTGAAGTGAAAATGACATACTATGGAGAGTAGTAAGAGGACAGACTCAAGCCTAGAAATAAGATTGAATGTCTCCCTAAAGTCTTCACCTTCGATCAATGTGTAGCACTGAACGACCAACCTAGCCTTATTGTGAACTATGGTACCATTTTCATCCACCTTATTCTTGAAAATTCACTTGGTACCTATCACATTAGTATCACTAGGTCGGGGTACTAACTCCTAAATTTTGTTCTTTTTAAACTGAAGCAACTCTTCTTGCATGGAAAAAATCCAGTGCTCCTCCTTAAGTGCTTCTTTCACGTTCTTGGGCTCGACTAGGGATGTGTAACATATATAGTTAACAAAATTTTCTAGTTGAGCATGAGTCTTGACATCAAGTGTAGGATCACCAAGTATAGAGGAAGGGTCATGACTTTTTCGAACCCAGGATGGTGTCTCCCCTAAAATAGGAACGGGGTCCACTGTAATAGCATGAGGAAATATAGGATCGTCACTCGGGGTGCATCATCCTCACACTATGGGCTAGGAGAAACAAACATCGGTAGCTTGTCTTCTCTAATCGTGATGTTTATTTATTCCATAACCTTATAGCTAGCCTGATTATAAACTCGGTAAGCCCTACTCGTCGATGAATATCTTAAAAATATCCCCTCATCTCTTCGGGAGTCAAACTTTCCTAAGGGGTCTATATCTCGTAAGATATGGCATGTACTCACAAATACACAAAAAATATAATAGGTTGGCGTTTCTTACCTGTCCATAACTCATAAGGCGAGTGAAGTATGTGCGGATGGAGATATACCCAATTCGCCGTATGGCACGCGGTGCTCACTGCCTCTGCCCAAAAATATATAGGCACATTTCTCCCAAGAAGCATTGACTGAGAAATTTCTTGTCTCATCCGATTCTTCCTCTCAATAATCCCATTTTATTGAGGAGTGCGAACTGCCGAAATCTCATGTTTGATGCCCATTAATCACAATAGCTATCCACTTTCGCTTTTTTAAATTCAGTTCTGTTGTTACTACGCATCTGATTAATAGTGACACCGTGTTAGTTTTGTAGGACACGACACTTGGTTATAAGGAACTCAATCGGATTAGACTTTTCTCTAAGGAATCCTACGATTGAATATCTAGAACTTAATTGACCATCATGAGAATGTATCTCTTACCGACTAAGCTCTTCGAGCGAGTAGGACTAATAAGATCCATGGGAATCAACTCCAAAACATGGGAGGTGGTAATGGTATTCAAATTTTGATGGGGACTTTAAATTTGTTTACCTTGTTGGCAAGGTCCACAAACGGAGGAAGTTGGTTTCCCAAGCGATGGTAAGCCACAAACTAGGTCCTTTTTCACTAATCTCTTAAGATCTCTAAAGTTCACGTGACCTAATTGTTGATGCCAAAGGTCCATAGTGTAGATAGTGGCACTGTTGCACATAAAGGAGGACTTGGGGACTATCCCATAACAAATTTTTTTCGTCCTCACACCTTGTAGTAAAATTTACCGGATAGATCATAAATATTGCATTCAGACCGATCAAACTTTATCGCAAAGTTTGCGTCGCACAGTTGGCTTATGTTAATCAAGTTTGCTTTCAACCCTTTCACCTATAACACATCATCTAGCTTAGTAAATTCGGGTATCTCAACACTACCACATCCTAAAATGCTAGATCTACACCCATCTTCAAAGGTGACTTTACCGTCCGTGCAATCCTCAAGGTGGGTATAAAAATAAAATTCATTGGTCTTGTGCCTAGAACACCCACTATCAAAATACCATTGGGAATTATTTTGATCCTTGAGAGCAACATGAACAACAAGGGATTTGTCATCTCGCTTAGGTACCCAAGTGGCGGCGACCTTTTGTTTGTCATTATTGTTGTTGACTCTAGTCAAAATGTTGGAAGCATTCTAAATTGGCAAAGAAATCTGTTAAAATTATTCCATTAAATTATGTGAAGTCGAGACTAGAAATTTAACTTTCTCCTAAGACTAGAAAAGTTGCTACAGTGGTGTACGGGAGTATTTGTATGCCTAGTTCTACCTAATTTATTGCAAAACTTTCCAAGGTCATATTTTCTTTTGTAAAAAGTGTGAACATAGACAGGTTTGGGTCTACCTCAGTTTTCTTTTCGATGTTGAACTCTTTTTTTTGTTTTAGGTTGAGAGCCATAAGGATTAACCATAAATTCTGGAATCGGTTCCGGTGCGATATTGGAAGTGGATGCACCATCAAAACCTATTCAATGCCTCTCGCCAAAACCTAAAGCGGGGCCAAGGACCATCTTACCTATAACCTTCGATGTGTCCTCGATATTTACCTTGACCTCTTGAGCACATTCGAGATATTTCTCTAGTTGGGATATAAGGGCTTCAAGTTTCTCACAAGTCTACACGAATGCTTGGAGATCTCTCGTAAGACTAGCCACCTTATTGGTCAAGTCCTCGTTCTCTCTCTCAATTAAACAAACCCTCTCTCCCTTAAAGTTGAAGCACCCTATATCTTTCACTTAAGTATATAATATATATGTGCTCATCTAGTTTGGAAATTGTGACAAAATTTGAGTCCCATCCTTAGTTACCCAAATAAACCTCAAACTCTACATGATGCCTCTATAAATTCTTAAAGGTAGCTCACCAACACCACGCACTAGGATTGCATACATACATTATATCATGCTATATTTGGTTGTGTCTGAGTTAATTCCTTTAAAATTAATTTTCTACTATTTTGGGAATTTTTAAATAATTTCTAAGATTTTAAAATGATTTTTGGAAATTAAAAATAATGGTTTAAAATCCTTTGGGGATGGATTATAATTTGTTTTTATAACATAAAATCTAGTTCGGTAGAAATCGAAAGCGCTTGAGAATATTGTGGGTACAATTTGTATTTCTAAAAATTCTAAAACACGCGTTTTACTTTGCATCTCAACCTTACACGTGTTGCCTATATAACGGCCAGATATGTGTTTTCTCCCTCTCACACACATAAGACTCTCTGTGGACCATTAGATCTATTCTGATCAA
Organism: Sambucus nigra; assembly: GCA_949130495.1. NCBI lineage: Eukaryota > Viridiplantae > Streptophyta > Magnoliopsida > Dipsacales > Adoxaceae > Sambucus > Sambucus nigra. The sequence goes on along the minus strand of OX422211.1, from coordinate 298,081,318 downwards.
CGATCTGCATGTGTTTTCTCCAAATCCCCGTGTTTAATTTTGAACCAATCAAATTTATTTTAAAAGCGGCGGATGATAGCCTTTTGATTAACTTCGAATTAATCCTGATCGTTCAATTTCCCTCGATGTTCCAGATCCTTCTTCTCTCAGTATATAAGGAGACTTCGTCTATTATTTTGCAACTTTTGTTACTTCATCCTCTGAGAGAAAATAGAGAGAAGAGAGATAAGAGAGAGAGAGAGTTCGAAGAGTTTTTACAAACTCTAGCTCAAACTTCAACCAAATCTAAACCAAAAAATATTTTGCTGAGTGTTTTTATTTCGAGATTTGTGAAGTTTCTTCCTCTACAGTCTTATATCTCTTTACCAACTTAATCACGTTGATTAAGTCTCTATTTCTTTGTATACAAATTTGAGATTTGATTTCTGTGATACAGATCACTTAGTTATTTGTTAGATCTGATTTCTTGTTTCGAGAAATCTATTTTTGTTGGTTGTTTTCAAAATAAATGGTGTTTTCAAACCCTAAACCAACAAAACCCTTTCTGATTTCATCTTACTCAAACTTTCAGACTTGATCTAGTTTGGGATCTTGATTGGGGATTTCACATTCAACATTATTTCACGTTTTGTGAAATGAGTTAATGTTTTCAAATAAAGAAAGTGTATAGGATCTTGGTTAGTTTGTATATCAAGATTCCCTCTTGATCTACGGTTATTTGAAAGATCCAAAGTCTGATTTATTTGACTAAGTTGATTTTAGAAACCCTTGCATTTTGAGAGATCTGTTTGTAATTTATTACTCATATTGTCTGTAATTAAGTGTGTGTGAGTTGCATGCGTGAGTTTAGAGCACTAAACCACATACACCTTCACACTGCTACACTAAAACGTGTTCGTGTTGAGATATTGGACTTTTAGAGTTGGCGTAAAGGTAAAAGGAGTAAAGTTACGAAGCTGGGAGAACATCAGCAACATCAGAACCTTAGGAGAAGTCAGAGCACACCAGAGGAGTTGGTACATTTCTGAACTTAGTTTAGGTTTGATTGTGTGTCTTGATTGTTATATATCTTGGAATTTGTTACTCGTTTTTAGTGGACTTTTTACTTTTTTGACGTAGAGTTCATCGTGGATGTTTCCCCAATTGGGTGGGGTTTTACCACGTTAAAATTGCTTGTGTACACTTCCTCTTCCTCTCAACTTTTTCTTAAGGTTGTGTTGGTTTATTTTGTTTAAAGTTTTATTTTTCAAAACTGGTAAACCTATAACTGAAATTACTCGTTCATAATGTTTTACACATCTTGTGTTTAAAATTTATTTTAAGAAAAGAGTTTGTTCAGCAAACTGTTCGGAGCCATTTAGATAGTTTAATCTTGTATTAAACAACTTAAGTGGTAATTTTTCAATTGGTATTAGAGCTTTGGTTTCTAAAAAAATTCTTTAGATCTTGAGTTTCTGAAATTGTTTTCTCAAAATAAATTATGGACGAGAAATTTGAGAAACTAGGTAACCTGTCTAGGCCCCTCCTCTTTGATGGAACCAACTTTCCTTACTAGAAGGTAAGGATGTGGCCTTCATCCAAGGGACTTTGGGAGATGATGTATGGGAAGTTATTGAAAATGGTTACACCTTTTCTACTAAACCAGCTGCTGAAGGAAGTACTGTGAGGATTAGAAAGTTACTTAGTGAATTCACAAAGAAGAGAAACTGGTTTCACTTAATAACAATTAAGGCAAAAATGACATATTCATGTCTATCAATGAACACAAATTTAAAGGATATCTTTCTGCTCTAACTCTAAAGAAGCATGGGACACCCTAGTGACTGCACATGAGGGTGATACTAGAGTTAAAGCTGTTAAAACTCAAATGTTAATCCAACAGTATAACTCCTTGATCATGACTGAGACTGAGTCATTTGATGACTTTTATATTAGACTGACAGATATTTTAACCAAATTGCATGCTAATGGGATTGTTTATGATAGAAAGGAAATTGTAGCTAAAATACTAAGATCACTTTCACAAAAATTTGATAATAAGAGATATGCAATTCAGGAAACGGATGATCAAAATCTTACACCTGAACTCCTCAGTAGCAAATTGAGAACTGTGAAAATGGAATTAGAATTTAAGAAACAATTAACCCAATCCCAGAAGAGACAGTCTACCTCCAATCTTGTTTTTTCATCTAAATTGACCACACCTGAATTTAGCATACCTAACATTAACTTAGACTCTGATGAGGACCGTAATTTAGATACTTTGACTAATCAAATTGCCTAAATGACTAAACAGTTTAATAAAATTATGAACTTTTGAAATAAAATAGCAAAAAGATAAGGCAAGCCTACTTATCCAAATCAATCTAACAACATGCCTAATGAGAGAAGAAAAGAAAAATACCAGTATGACAATCACAAGAGACCTGAGAAAGACCTTAAAAATGTTGAATGCTATAGATGTGGAAAGTTACGACACATGGCTAATGACTGTAGAGTTATCTTAGATAAAATTCACAAATATTATGGGGCTCATTTAAGCAAGACTTGGGATGACTCAAGTGACTCTGAAAATGATGAACCTGAGTTATCTAACACTTTTGACCCTTGTATGTCATTCTTTGCTAAGATAATCTACAATGATGATGAGGAATCTAATCATACCATGACTGATATTGTGCCTACTGGTTTATATGCCTTATTTCTTGAGAATTTTGATAATGATTCAAATGTCGTGTGTGTGAGTCAAAGGGAACGCTCTATTGTTGATGTCAATGGGTGTGTGAGTTTTAAAAATGAACCGCTAGGGGATACTACACACTGCACACTTAGCGACTCTAAAAATGATGACCTTCCTGACATTCACACACTGTACATAAAAACTCTCAAGAAAAGTACTAGGCTTAAAAAAACTATCAAGGATATTACCCAGAAGATAGAAAACTTAAGTCTAATGATCAAACAAAATGCTGAAGAGTATACTACTCAATGTCTAACTCATGAGAATGAAACCAAAAAATTTGAACAAAAACTGAACGAGTTGTCTAACTCTAATGAAATTCTGGAAAAGAAATGCAAAGGAACGTTGTTAGAATTAGAACAAACAAAATAAAAGACATCCGCAGTCTTCAAAAAATTTGTGAAATTTGAAAATAATTCTAAGTGTTTTGAAGATTGTGTAGCTGAACGCAAAACCAATTCTGGTGACAGAACTGGAATAAGTTTTTGTCCCAACTCTAAGACACAACCTAAAAACTTTGAAACCATAAAGTTTGTGTCTGGTGGCAAAAGACCTATTGAAACTTGTCCAGATTTTCAAGGTTTAAAAAATAATTTTGATAAAAATCATCTGAAGTTAAACATTGGTGAATCAAGCAACTCTAAGCATAATGTTGAACAAAAGACCAAATATGTTTGCCCTCCTATTCGATAAGCATATTCGAGGTTTCATCCTGTGCCACCTAGGAATAAGACTACAGCTCAAAACCTAGACAAACCTTTGAATAATAATTTTCCCAAGGTTATGAGTTCAACATGCCATGTTTACTGCTCCTATTGTGATGTCTATAGACATTCCCTTGATGGTTGCTATTCCAAACATCTATTTAATCAAGTTTATACTTCTCCCGTTTACCATAACTTTAACTATTCTACGAGAAGCCGAAACAATTATGTCCTTCCTAGACAGCCAGACAAGAACTCTAACTATCGTATTAGAAGGAAAAGGACTAATACTAAAAGAAAATCTACAAGAAGGACTCCTAGATTCTATTCTAGACCAATTGCTCCAACTGTTTATAACTGTAGAGGGGGCCTGAAGGTAATCCTGGGATTAGGGATAATCCACCAATTAGCAACAGTGTTCTGAGGATAAGATCAGCGTGGCAACTCAAGCGTGGCATCTTGGTGAGGCAACTCAAGCGTGGCAGCTTGGGGAGGCAGATCAGCGTGGCAACTCAAGCATGGCATCTTGGTGAGGCAGCTTGGCGTGGCAACTCGTACTTTAGCTTATTGTTACTTTGCCATATTATAGCTTTGTTTATATTTACTACGAGTTGTAATGACTGTAATGATGTAACGAGAATAATGAATGGGCGTGAGGTCGAACGGTACTCGCGAGAGACCAGGCTTGGTAGGGCCTGGGAGAGCTTTCATGCTCTATCGAACAACCTCACCGTGGGAACTTTAGAGGGATTTGGTTTGGAGGATTGAGAAGTGGGGCACCGTTGGGGCTTGTCCTGACCATCTTAGATACACCTGGTAAAACACCGAAGAACCCTGACCGTGGAACCTCAAGCGGAGCAGCTTGGAGTTCCATCGGGCATTAAGTTATGAACCAAACAACCCTCTACTTAAAAGTCACATCTACTATGGGTGATGTCACTAGCCTTATAAACAATGTCAGACATGCACTTGAGTAAACCACCGTGGTATTTGGGGCTGTCAGATAGTTGGTGAGCTACCTCTGCAACAAAAACCCCCTGACATACAGTGGTTAGGCAAAAGGCATGTCTTGGCATTTAATGTTTATGACGTAGGAGACAACTAGTGCATCAGGCATTTAATGTTGTGACATAAAGTATGAGGGATGTCTTTCATAGTCTTTAATGACTGAGTTGCCGCGGGGGTGGCGTGGGGGGCTATTTAAGGACCCCAACCACCTCTGAGAGGGGAATGATCTTTTGAGAGTTCAAAAGTTATTACTAGAGAAATTTATTTACTAGAGAGAGATTTATTAAAAGAACCAGAGAGTTCTGCCACCCACCATTTGGTCATTTATTACGAAGCTTTTAATACATGACAGAGATCCTTGAGAGTTTTAGTATGTTTTGCCTGCCTACCAAGGTGTATCTAGGGTGCTTACTTCTCTCTCCCTCTAGCTAAGTTATTTCTGAAGTTCTTTATTATATTGTGAGTTATACACGAGAGATTTGTGAGTATAAGATGGGTTCCATACATTCCAAACTGCTCTTTGTGTCTTGTGGCTAAATCACTAGTGCTTTTCTAACTAACCTTGTCATCACCATACTTAAAAGGGGTTACGCCTCCATCTTATCAAAACTACCCTCTTACAATAACAATAATAAAATTGCGCAAAAATCTTTCACAGAAAAGGCAGAAGCTCGCAAGTTTTATCAAATACGAGCTAATAAGCGCAAATTGAAAACTAGAGCAATTTGGGTTAGAAAAGATGATCTATTACCCCGATTAAAATGCAACATAGTGATCAGTGCTTTTAGAGCTGAACATACTGCAAGTGGATGGCATTTAGACTCTGGATGTTCCAAACATATGACCTAGGATGATTCCAAACCCTCAAACAAAACTAAATTCTCTGGAAGAAAAGTCTTGTTTGGATATGGTGTATCAGCCCAGATCATTAGTAAAGGAACACTCCATGAAGAAGGATTTCCCATTCTTGAGAATGCTCTCTTGGTGAAAGCACTTAAAGCCAATTTACTAAGTATATCACAGTTTTGTGACTCCAACCATACTGTCACTTTTTTAAAGAACAATTGTAAAATTTTAAATGAAAAAGGTGAATGCATTATTATAGGACTCCGTACTCCAGATAACTGTTAAGTACAGAGGTCTGTAACATTTCCAGAATGGATGACAATAAGATATGGCACAATAGGTTGGGTCACATTAACTATGATAATCTTGGAAAATTATGCTCCTAAGAGATAGTTAGAGGTCTTCCCAAGATCAAACCAATTTCAAATATTATTTGTGGTCCATGTCAAGAAGGAAAAATTGCCAAGGCTCCCCATAAGAAAGTTAAATAAGTTCTACCCACTAAACCTCTCGAACTCATCCATATGGACCTAATGGGTCCTTTTCGCACTGTTAGTCTTTGTGGCGACAGTTACATCCTTGTTATGGTTGATGATTTCACTCGATTTACCTGGGTTGCCTTCTTAAAACATAAATCATAAACCTTTCAAAAGTTTTTGAAAATCTTAGTTCATATAGAAAATGAAAAGGACACCCAAGTAGATAGGATTCGTAGTGATAGAGGAGGAGAATTCGTAGATTTAGGTATCATAGAATATTGTGACTATAATGGTTACAAACATGAATTTAGTGCTCCTAAGACACCTCAACAAAATAGGATTGTTGAGCCAAAAAATCGCACTCTTCAAGAAATGGCCCGTATGATGATTCACGCAAAAAACCTACCAAAATATTTTTGGGTAAAATCCATTCGTACTGCCTATCATATAATCAATCATGTCTACTTAAGGAAGAATACCAAACACACATCTTATGAGTTTTGGTATGGAAAGAAACCTAACCTAAACTACTTTAGAACCTTTGGTAGTACCTGTTATGTCCGTAAGGACAGAGAACATTTATCTAAATTCAAAACCAGAGGTGATAAAGCTATCTTTTTAGGATATTCTCCAAACAGTAGAGCTTATCGTGTCTACAATCTTCATACCAAAACCATGATGGAATCCATTAATGTGGTTGTAAGTGAAACTAATGTAGAAAGTAAGACCAAAGAATCAATTGTTGTGGATGAGTCCGAAAACATTTTAAATTATGACTCTCCAAAAATAGTTGAATCTTTACCGACTGAAACCCCTAATGTACCTAAATGGGTTTCCAAAGATCATCTTTTAGATAGTGTAGTTGGTAATCCTACTGAGCCTATTCGTACAAGATCTAAACTTCGTAACACTACTTATTTTGCATGTTGTGTGTCTCTTATTGAGTCCAAAACTGAAAATGAAGCCTTGAATGACACCTTATGGATAAGTGCTATGTAGGAGGAACTTCTTCAATTTGTCATTCATGATGTTTGGTATCTTATACCCGTGCCTGAAAATAAAAGGGTTATTGGCACACGTTGGATTTTTAAAAACAAGACTAATGAATCTGGGATGATTATTTGGAATAAAGCTAGATTAGTTGCCCAGGGCTACTCTCAGATTGAAGGAATAGATTTCGAGGAAACCTTTGCTCCTGTCACTCGCCTCTAATATGTTTGCTTACTTTTTGCCATAGCATGTCATTTGCATTTAACTTTATATAAAATGGATGTTAAGTCAGCCTTCCTTAACGGAATTTTATCTGAGAAGACCTATGTAAAACAACCAAAAGGGTTTATTGACCCTCGTCACCCAATTTATGTTTATCGTCTTAAAAAGGCTCTTTGTGGGTTAAAACAAGCTCCTAAAACTTGGTCTGAGCGCCTATCCACCTTTCTTTTAGATAATGGATTTAGGAGAGGAGGGAATGACCAAACCTTATTTGTTGAACATTTTGACAACAACATTACTATTGCTCAAGTTTATGTTAGCGATATCATTTTTGGTTCCACCACCCCTTTAAAGTTAAGACCTTCTTTGACATTATGCACAAAGAATTTCAAATCTCACTTATGGGGGAGTTATAATTGTTAAGAGGACTCTAAGTTAAACAGAATTCAGAAGGATTATTTCTATCACAATCTAAATATGCTTCAGAGATTGTTAAGAAGTTTGGCCTAGAAATAGCGAAAGACGCTAGAACTCCTATGAGTACCACTATCAAACTTTCTAAAGATGAGAATGGAAAATCTATTGATACCACCTTGTACCATAGTATGATAGGAAGATTACTTTAACTTACGGCCTCCCATCCTGACATCATGTACTCTGTCTGCGTGTGTGCCCGATATCAAAATAATCCTAAAGAAAATCACCTTTTGTGCGTTAAAAGAATTATCAAATACATCAAAGGCACTCTAAACTTAGGACTTTGGTACACTAAAGACACCTCTAGTACTATAGTAGGTCACACTGATTCTGATTGGGCCATTGGTATCAATGATAGTAAGAGTACTTCAGGAGCGTGTTACTACATTGGTAACAACTTGGTAGGATGGAGTAGTAAGAAACAAAATTGTACCTCCTTGTTTACTGCCGAATCCGAATATATTGCAGCATGAAGTTGTTGCTCTTAATTAATTTGGCTGAAACAAATGCTAAAAGATTATGGTATCACTGAAGGCAAGTTACATCTATATTGTGACAATTAAAGCACGATTAATATTTCTAAAAAACCTGTTCAGGACTCTCGTACTAAACATATTAAAATCAGATATCATTTCATACGCGAGTAAGTTGAATCCAAGGAGTTGGAAATTAACTATCTGCCTACTGAATTACAACTAGCTGATTTGTTCACTAAACCATTAGATAATGCTCGTTTTGAATCTTTACGCAGTCAATTGGAATGATTTTTACAGACTAATGTTATATGATTTATGACTATTTTTTTACCCTTTGTCCATCTGAGATAAAATGGGGGAGAAATTTGAGTCTTATTTGAATACCTTAATTGTGTACATTTCTGAAAAGCTTGATCTTAGTGTTTATCTACAGAAATTAGTACCGTTTTTACATTCAGATTTTGTTAGGGTATTGGTCTGTAATTAGTTGAGTTATGTACTTTTCTTTTCTAGGATATTGGGTAGATAGAAAACTTTGTATAGGAATAGGTTTTTCTTATTTCGTTTTGTATCCCTACGAGTTCTCGTTGACTCAAAGGAGATTTTGTCTCATATTTCCAAAGGGAGAGGTTAAAGCAGCCTATATCTTTGACCTACTTAAGTCTATACTATATAGGTGCTCATCTAGTTTGGAAATTGTGACAAAATTTGAGTCCCATCCCTAGTTACCCAAATAAGCCTCAGACTCTACATGATGCCTCTATAAGTTCTTAAAGGTAGCTCACAAACACCACACACTAGGATTGCATACATACATTATATCATGCTATATTTGGTTGTGTGTGAGTTAATTCCTTTAAAATTAATTTTCTACTATTTTTGGGAATTTTTAAATAATTTCTAAGATTATAAAATGATTTTTAGAAATTAAAAATAATGGTTTAAAAACCTTTGGGGCTAGATTGTAATTTGTTTTGATAACATAAAATCTGGTTGGATAGAAATCGAAAGCTCTTGAGAATATTGTGGGTACATTTTGTATTTCTAACAATTCTAAAATACGCGTTTTACTTTACATTTCAGCCTTACACGTGTTGCCTATATAACGGCCAGATATGTGTTTTCTCCCTCTCACATACATAAGCCTCTATGTGGACCATTGGATCTATTCTAATCAACGATCTACATATGTTTTCTCCTAATCCCCATGTTTAATTTTGAACCAATCAAATCTGTTTTAAAAGCGATGGGTTGATAGCCTTTAGATTAACTTTGAATTAATCATGGTCGTTAAATTTCCCTCGATGATCCAGATCCTTCTTCTCTCAATATATAAGGAGACTTCGTCTATTATTTTGCAACTTTTGTTACTTTATCCTCTGAGAGAAAATAGAGAGAAGAGAGATAAGAGAGAGAAAGAGTTAAAAAGAGAGAGAGAGAGTTCGAAGAGTTTTTACAAACCCTAACTCAAACTTCAACCAAATCCAAACCAAAAAATCTTTTTCTGAGTGATTTTATTTTGAGATTTGTGATGTTTCTTCCTCTACAGTCTTATATATCTTTACCAACTTAATCATGTTGGTTAAGTCTCTATTTCTTTGTATAGAAATTTGAGATTTGATTTCGGTGATACAGATCACTTAATTATTTGCTAGATCTGATTTCTTGTTTCAAGAAATATATTTTTGTTGATTGTTTTAAAATAAATGTTGTTTTCAAACCCTAAACCAATAAAACCCTTTCTGACTTCATCTTACTTAAACTTTCAGACTTAGATCTAGTTTGGGATCTTGATTGAGGATTTCACTTTCAAATTTATTTCACGTTCTGTGAAATAAGTTAATGTTTTCAAATAAAGAAAGTGTATAGGACCTTAGCTAGTTTGTATAGCAAGATTCCTTCTTGATCTGCGCTTATTTGAAAGATCCAAAGTCTGATTTATTTGACTAAGTTGATTTTAGAAACCCTTGCATCTTGAGAGATCTGTTTGTAATTTGTTACTCATGTTGTCTGTAATTAAGTGCGTGTGAGTTTCATGCATGAGTTTAGAGCACTACACCACATACACCTTCACACTACTACACTGAAAAGTGTTTGTGTTGAGATATTGGAATTTTAGAGTCGACGTAAAGCTAAAAGGAGTAAAGTTACGAAGCTGGGAGAACATCAGTAACATCAGAACCTTAGGAGAAGTCAGAACACGCCAGAGGAGTTGGTACATTTCTAAACTTAGTTTAGGTTTGATTGTGTGCCTTGATTGTTATATAGCTTGTAATTTGTTACTTGTTTTTAGTGAACTTTTTACTTTTTTGGCGTAGAGGTCACCGTGGATGTTTCCCCAATTGGGTGGAGTTTTGCCACGTTAAAATTTCTTGTGTACACTTCCTATTCCTCTCATCCCTTTTTTAAGGGTGTGGTGGTTTATTTTGTTTAAAGTTTTGTTTTTCAAAACTAGTAAACCTATAACTGATATTACTCGTTCATACTGTTTTACACATCTTGTGTATAAAATTTGTTTTAAGAAAAGAGTTTCTTCAACAAACTTTTCGGAGCCATTTAGATAGTTTAATCTTGTATTAAACAACATAAGTGGTACTTTTTCAAAAGATTCTCTCATCGATAACTCACTCTCTCTCGCCTCCCTCAAATATTTCTCTAGCTCTAAAACTCTAATAGTTAACCCTCTATTTTGTTTCTTAGTTTTAAAGGACTCGGCATAAAGATCGACGTAGGGGCGTTGAAGGTCACTCTTGTTCTCACTTACAACCTTATCTCCCTCATTCTCCTCGGAACGACTAGACTCACTGTCGAGGTGTTCATGTTTAGTATCTCCCTCATCGTTGTGAGGTACACTAGAGGTACTAACATGACGAGCCATGAATGCGGTGAAGTTACATCCATGTAGTGATTCATCCCCTGAACTCACCGATTCAACCTCGTTATCGCTAAACGTGACATTTAAGGCAACTTCGCCTTTCCCTTGACGTTTCAACCTAGTCGGACAGTCGTGAGCTTTGTGACCTTTTCCCTCAAACTCATCACATATTTCTTCATCTTTCTTTGGTAAATCTTTCTTTTCTTTTTCAATTTTTTTCTTACCCGACTTCTATTTTTTATCTTTCTCAAACCGTTTCTTATCTTTTGAAGCATTTTGCTTTTTGAGTTTGAGAAATTTCTTTAAATTTTTAGCAAAAGGGCCAAATCATCCAAATCAAACTCATACTCAGAATCGGACGATGCTTCCTCTCTCTTTTTAGACACGTCCTCTCTCTTTTTAGATTGGGCTTTAAATGCAATTCCCTTATCCTTAGGTTTTACAATTTTAGGGAACATATCTATCTCGTATGTTTGAAGATCTCCTACAAGTTCTTCTAACCTAAAAGTATATAGGATCTTTAATGAATTAAGTACAATAACCTTAGGAATAAAGCGGGCGGGAAGCAATTTGTAAACTTTCTTAACAAGACGCGTCTCGAGTATTTTTCACCAAAACTAAAACTCGGGTTAACCATATCGGACGGTCGCACAAAAAAATCGTCAAAGGATTTAGATTCAAGCATTGTGATAGTTTCAAATTGTGTGGTGAGATTCTGCGGCTTAGAAGATTTAATAGCATTGGTACCCTAGTGAGTGAGTTAGAGGGTATCCCAAGCTTCTTTAAACATGGTGCATATCATAATGCGACTAAAGTTGTTAGGGGTGAAGGCTATCGAGATGGCACTCAAACCGTGAGAATTGAAGTTTCTCCTTTTAAATTAGACCTCTATCCACTGAGAGATGAGTTTAGGGACAAAGACATTTTCAGTAACAACAGTGGGTGGTGTCCACCCTCTTTCACAGAGCAACCAGACGTGTTCATTAATTGATTTAGGAGTATACCTCATTCTAGCTTTCCAATATATATAATTGGTATCATCAATGATGGGCATTCAATTATACAAATTATCCATCAAAATCCTGCCTTTTTCAAGTTGAAATTTTTTTCAAAAAGAATTGATATCACAGAAAAACATATATGGAAAAAGATCATATAATACTTTTGTGTAACTTACTCTGATACTAATTTGAGAGTGCGCACTATCTTAATGATATAACTTATTTAATCAAATGCCTCCAAGCACAAATTTAATTTTTACCAAATTTTATTCTTTGATTAAATTAGATTTTACATGTAATGATCATTCCCAACACAGAAAACAAACTATGCATGCAATTACAAACAGATATGAGGAAAAATCAATTTTGCAGGGAAAAACCTTTATTTCTGCACTTTAGATAGTATTACAAGACAACTTACTTACTAAAATCTCTAAAGAAAACCATTTAGATCTAGAGCAGTCCACAGGTGGTGGTTCACTCTCGATAACCACCGATCAGCCTTTTTTTGGCCCTCTCTTCAGTAATGATCCCTCGGGTCACAAGTCAGCAGTATAGATATCTCTCCATAAATATATATCCTGTATGAAACTATTTAGGGTTTCAAAAGGATAACAAGTATATTAGAGAGGTTGTTTTGTGAATCAAAAGGGTGTTTTGACCTAAAAGGAATGAGGACTTTTGCAACAGGTATGCAGTTTTTGTTTTATCAAAATTCTCTATTAAAATCTTTACGAAACAGGTATTTATAGATCGTACACAAATTTCAAGGCGTATAAATTTGTTCGAACGAGAGTAGAATCCATTCGAATAAGAATGTCATTTCCTTTTAATGAAAACCAAGTTCGTTCAAACGAGACTCCAATATCATTAGGACAAGCTTATAACGAGCTTCAAATGAATTCAAACAAAACATCCTCATTGGATGTTAGTTTGAAGAAAGTATCAAATGAGCTTTCAAACGAAATCACCATTTCGTTCGAACGAGATTGACATATCGTTTGAATGAGGTAAAAAAAAAAATTAACTCTGAAAAAAATTTGCCTTGATTTTTTTAAAAAAATCTCCCAAATATAAATTTTAAAACGTAAACGATTTATACCTTCATAATGTGAAGAAGTCTTGAGCTTTGGAGATGTTGGAGATTCGGTTCATTAGGTCAGCATGTCACGGTTTATATCAGGATACGCCAAATGAACCATAGTGGCAAATAAAACAAATACTAAGCCTAAGCCAAACTATTTGCCCTTACACATTATTAGAATAACTTCATCGAAATTGAAACCTAAAATGTGGGAGGAAGAGAGAGAACAAGAGAAAATTGTGATTTGGAAAAACTTTTGTAATTCAGATAGACATTGAGGCATGCATGACATCAAATATCTCTAGTGATTACACTCAACAAATGAAAACACTCAAAAACTGGGTGTAACACACACGGGACATGCGAAAATAATGAGTAAATATAAATGGAAGCAAGATCACACACATGTCATCAATGAAGGACTCTATATATAAAATGAAAATTTATAATCTTAAGGAAAGGATACCGTTTATTAAGGGAGGTAAAATGCACTTTAACAGATTATCACAACTATTTATACTTTTGAATCACATTCACCCTAGGATCATATAGGAATTTATAGGGTGGTAATATATGTTTGGGGTTAAGGTTATTAAATGAAGGGAATCTTTACAGATTCAAAGTGTCTAAGAAGAATACTCAGGATAATGGAAATTCATGGGCAATTTCAAAATTGGATTATAATTTTCATACAAAGCAATGGATATAACATTGAAGTATGACTTTCATTATTATTCTATAAACAACTACGGGATTCTCACTTTTTTCAATCCCTTTCTTTTTCTTCTTTTTCTCACTCATTTTTTCTTTTCTTTTTTTTGTTTCTTTTTCTTGAAAATAAAAGCTAACTCATATGCTTAATCGCAACCACGAGAAAAAAAAAACATCATTAAATCCCAAGTATCATTCCAAACATAGGAAGGAAGGGTGTATATATGATTTTAAACTCCAATGTGGAGTTGGTTATGGGATTTAGGGCTTTTTAATTAAAGGTTAATATTTAGGCTCCAAGGAATTGGCTAGGGAAATATTTAGGTTGAAATCAAGGTCAATATGGGTGTAATAACAAACAAGACATGTGATCATTTCCTAAGGTTTACGCGATTCTCCAGTCAAAACAACATTAAAAATCATACTTAAGTAACACGTTTAAAAATGAACCCAATTAATGAATGATCAAAGAAAGAATAGTGATACTACCAACAACTTTAAATATTTTAAGGAGGAAAGAGCAATCTATAAACATTCATAAATAAAGAAAATCATAACGCTCACTTGGTGTAAGTATATACAATGCAACAAAAGATCACCGAGTTACTAAAGCCTTAAACCAGATCGTTTTTACAAGAAAAGTACATGTGCTCTCGAGTTCAAATTTCAATTCATGAAGTTTTTCATAATATCAATGATTCAAGGACTAAAGTCTAATAACTTCCAAAATCAAGAACATGCATCATTGATTATCTATTCGATCGGGAATTTATTAAAATGATCATCGAAAATAAGGAAAAATTTCCAATAAAGGGGGAAAAGGAAAGAATATATTTTTCAAATTTTCAAATTTTTCAACAAAAAAAGCATACTTAGTAAGAAAATGCAATCAAATCAAAGAAACTACCAATGAATGTGAAGAATAACCCACACCTCCTAACTTAAATGTTGCATTGTCATCAATGCAAATCAAGAACACAAGTTAAAGAGAGGAAAAGAATGATATTAGTCAAAATAGAGCGATCTTTGGATACCACAAGTCCATTAATTCTACAAAATATGTTAGAACCGAGAATAACAAAAAAGAATAAAAAAAACTCTAACTTATTACACTAGATAATGGAAAAGAAAGAAGCTAAAATATACAATTACAATTTTAAGTTCTAAATAACTACACAGTAGAAGTTGAAATTTTTTAGGGCACATCCAAAAAATGATTTGACTTTGAGGGATTAAAGGTGGTCCCTCGTTTGAGTTCATGTCTGATGGAAAATTAGAATTTCATTTTAACAACGGATGACATGGTTTGGGCAGAGAAAAAGAACAATCAGCAATGAAAAAAAATTGGCGAATGATGGGGGGTTTGGATTCAAATTAGGACAAGTACACATGGGATCCAACAAATTTTGAATTTTCTCCCAAATATTTTTCAATTGGAATGGGAAGTGGTGCACATGGAGGCAAGTTTGCCTTCATGGAGAACAACACAATAAATTCATCCTCGTCATTGGAAGAACTAAACGTTAAAGTTTTGAACCGATTAATAGGATTGATGCAATTGTTGGATAACGGTGAACGAAAATGGGGAGGAAATAAATTCAATATGAAAAGTTTGAGAACTATTCCTAGAACTAATTTCAAAATTATTACCATAAGAATTTGAAAGTTATTGCAATAATAGTCCGGACAACTATTATCACAATAAGTTTCAACTTCCTTACTATAACATTTTGATGACCCTTTTATCGAAAAAATCATTCTCAAAATTACCAATATCCTTTTTTTTACTTTTGTAATACTTACCCAAAGTCATAGGATTTTTAATACACTCCTTTTACAATTAGTGACCAAAAGTCATCGATTTGAGGGGATATTGAGAATTATCATTGTGATACAAATGAGAACCATTACAATCACTAAACACATTAGATTACGAGATGTTTACCCAAAATGGCTCAAGATAGCAAATTCCACGAAGTGGTGTGCAGTCAAGAATTCAAGTGTTTCTTGACGCTCAAATGTAAAAGTCTAAAAAACAAATGAAAACATAGAATAAAAATTCAACGAAAAGTTATTAAGAAGTACGAAATCAAGCACAATCTAAAACAAAAAAGTCCTCGATAATGGCACCAATTTTATGTTAAGAAAATCGAGTGGTCGTATAATGCCAATTGTCGTTGTTATTGGTTTTCACTGTAATACAAAAAAACTAAACTTTAAATACACTTGTTTTATAAGTATAACGACGAGTCTGGGTATTGAATCCAAAGGGTGTGTTTGTTAGAATTCTAATGGATTTATTACTTCAATAATAAAAGTTTAAAATATGATAAGAATTATAAAAACAACTAACACTAGGCAAATATTGAAACTAAATTAAATAACTATAATGAATTAGGATCGCATCCCAACCATGGGTAAACAAAACGTATTAAGGAATTTGGTTCGAAAACACGATTTACCGAGCATATTCAATTGATTATAAACATCCCACGTGAATAGAACAAACCCAAAAATGAGAGATTAAACTTTCAATCGAATATAGCCACAAAAAGATTAACGCTGCAATATCACTACAAACGGTACAATTGCGTGACAAAGGAAGTTAAACGCATAATACAATAATATCAATACACAAGATCTCAATTAAAAGTGTTTCAAATCAAAACAAAAACCAAAATTTTAAGCTCAAGAACCCATCATTATGCACTATTCGAGACGAATCAAACAAAAGAGAGATCTCAAATAGATATAAAGATGTTGATTCTTGGATATCAAAAATAATGGGGGTAAACAAGGGTTTTGGAGCCTTGACACGCTTATTCGTCCCTTCTTACCATTTTTGCAGCCACTATTGGATGCCTTACAATAGGCACACAACGCAGGTGCTTCTCACATCTTGATATCCCACCGATCTTGCCAACAGTGGTCTTTTCCACAAGGAAGATTTCTCCCTTCGTAGTCCTTTTCCATGCACCCTTATATTTTTCAATAAAATAGCAAACTCACGGGTAATGGTTCTTACATGCATAAATCCCCCAATCAAATATAATTGTATATGACAAGATTGTTAAGAGAACACCTCACTTAGCTCGTGTAACATATGAAGTTAAAATTCAAACAAGCTTGTGCATGTGTGTGGGGAGGCATATACAAAGTAAATCCATTAAGCAAGTTAAAGTCAAACTACTCCATGCAAGCATGATTAAGAACAATCTAAGCATTGAAATTCATAATCAAATGTTCCAGACACATGGACACATGAAAGGTTGTAGATTCAAACAAACTAATGTGCTACACAAAATGTGTAAAACTAAACTACACTTAAACAAAAATCTTTTTGAGTTTTTAAACATTTTTTAAAAAACACCATATGAAAACAAAACTCAAAAGACAAATAAAAAAAATTATATTTTTTTTCAATAAGACCCAAAAAGAAAAATCAAAATACAAAAGACACAAACTACATACAACTAGCAAACACGTATAACATTAAGTATAAAAGCTAGTATATGAAAACATGAGAACATAATGAACCATAAGATATAGCATGAGAATAACCATGTGCAAGCATGCAAGAATCAACCAGTTTAACATTCAATGCCTTCAAAATTTATTTCCTAACCCAAATAGATGAATACTTAACACCCCGGGTTTTGAGAACCATGGTGACACGGGACCTAGACTTTTTAGGGCTAACGTCCTTAGCAATTGTTGATACTCTAAAACAAACAATGGTCTTGGCTTTAGCAGTGGAAGAATTCGAATTATCAAAACTAGTACCAACACTACTTGAGTCTCTTAAATCATCTTCTAACTTCAAAACTCTAGACTGAAACAAAGAATTAGAATCTTCAAATGTAAGGGACTCCTTCTTCAAATTTTCAATAATACCTAGAAGGTTATCTCTCTCTCCCTCAATGTAAGCGAACTTATCCCTAAGAGTCTTCTCACGTGCCCTCAAATCCTTAATCAATTTATCATTATCTTCTATAGCACATTCGTTTACCCTAGCCTCAAGTCCTCTAATTCATTCTCTAAACTTGGACTCTATCATCACTCTCTTTCTTGCACACTTTTAAATTTTGGAAATCACGTTTCATGTCCATGAGCTTCTCATTAAGGATATATCTTTGAGTTTTAAAAGTTCGCAAAAATTCAATCTCAGCTTTAAAACACAAATTTTCTTTTTTAAGAAATTTAACTCTTTTTGCAAACTTCAAATTCAAATGAGTTAGTTTTTCTACATAATTATGAAGCTCATTAAAATCTTCTCAAATATAAAAATCATCGTCAACGCTAAGCACATCGGACAACTTATCACTATGATGACCCATTAGGAGAAACAAACGAGAGGAGAAACAAACGAGAGAGAGAGAGAGAGAGAGAGAGAGAGAGAGAGAGAGAGAGAGAGAGAGAGAGAGAGAGACCCAACCACCCAAAAATAGCACAAAACTTGGATTTACACGATAATTTAGTGTTCTAATTCTGATACCAATTTAAAAGTCCATGTCCTATAGGGTAGGTAACTATAATATGGCAAAGGGTGCAAAACTAAACAAACCACTATTTTTAGAATTTTCTCAGTTTTAAAGTTCAACTAAATGATTAACCCAAATTAAAACGTTGCAGCACTTTTAATTCAATTGTTGTGATAAATGGATTAACCAATTTTATCTTAACCTAAACATGCATCTAGGTGAGTGAAGGATTAAATAAGTAAATCAACCACGGTGCCCGATGTACGAGGAAAATTCAAATAGGAAAAACATTGGACGGTCTAGCCAATGTAATTCACTATGATACGGAATTACACAAGACTGATAGAAGACTTACACAACGACTCGACATCCTTGCAAGCCTTGACGCGTCTTCAATCTTCAACCGCTCCTCCATGGCGACACATAGGAGTCCACCTACGCAGTGCCACAACGCGTGAGTCCACACACGACTCGGTATCCACCGAACAAGCTCAGCAACTGTCTACTGATTTGAACACGAAATCCACCGCTTATGCACCGCAACACCACAACACAGAGTTCACCGTGTGTAAACACCAAATGCGAAGTCCATCGTATGAAACGATTCTCAACAAGATGAAGAGAATAACTCTTGGTGCCCACAAATAAGATCTCAAAGCATATATATGATGAAACTTGAATTTAAAATTGTTCGAGTGTAAACTAGGATTTTGGTTTGGAAAACTTGATCATAGAGGGTCAATGAAACTTGGAGGGCTTTTTAAAAGAGTTTGGGAACTCAAAAGGGATGTAAAAGCGTCAAATAAAACTACTGCTCCGCACTCCTATTACATGGGGTGTTCCAAAATCGAGATAAGGATGAAAAGCTTGAAGAAAATCTCGAAAAAAATAAACACCTCGTCGAGTCGTTCGAACGAGATATTAAGGCTCGTTCGAACGACTCCACAAAGTTCGTTGGCAGCAACATCAAACAAGATATCGAATGAGAAACCAAAGGAATATGAAAACAGGTCGTTCAAAGTTCGTTGAATCAGTTCTAACCAGACCCTGAGCCTCGTTCTAACAACTTAGCGAATTTTCTAAAAAACATTTTAAAAGCATTTTTATAAAACCAACACCCAAAATTAAATATCCAAGCAAAACTATACACACATTAATATCTGAGAGATTCTCGGAACATGAAGGCAAAAACAAGACACGAAACTCGGCACGATGGCGAACACAATATCTTGGCTTCTACATCTTCAATCAAACACGTCATAATCAAACACGTCATAAACTTAAAAGGTCAACACACTCAAGTCCTAACCTATGACTCAAATTTTATCGAAATAAGAAATAAGCCAGAATACATACAAATTGACTCTATCGAAAATTTGTCCTTACATGATCCATCTTAATTGTGTGAATATTACAAGTTTGCACTGTACAAGAGAATAGGGGGTACAAATGAGAAGACGGGTTACTTTAAATTTGCAGATAAAAATGGGTAGATTTTTAACCAGCAAAAGACCGAACTAATGGCCGAAGCGGTTCTTTTTCAACCCACAGCTTAAAAATTCTCAAGCCCAATGGAAACCAGCACAGGTTATTTAAGGGTTGAATGCTTGGGCGAATTTTGAATTGCCGACCGTAAATGTAACCCTTAGACTGATTGGTTGGGCCAAAGGTGTTTTACTCGATCTCAATTGATCCTTTTCGTACTTGATCCTTTGTAGGCAGCCTTCTCACAATATAATATTTTGTTTTTCCAAAATTAAAGGACAAATCAGCACTACTATATCGACCCTACAGTTGGCAAGCCACACAAGAACAGCCTGAAGATAGCAAGCTGTGTTCAACTATTGTTACACAAAAACTCCTATGAGCCAACCGGTTCATCTCAAGCAGCTTAGTGGTGGAAAGTTTGACTTCCAACACAATTCGGTTTTTGTGTCCCCACGGGAAAATTCTTTCAACCCAAACTACAATGTACAAACTAACTTCACCAGCCATGGGAGCAAAGCAGAGGCAACTTCAAATAAATAAGCTGCGTATTTAACTACCTCCAAGCAACTTCACCAATATCAACATACTTGAGCTCTTCATTTCATATATAGAGATGAAAAAAGGAAGGAAAATATATGTTACAATTGGTAGCCTTTTTCCCCTCCACATTTCTACCCATGATCCATAAGCTTGAGCTTGTACAGAAACCAGGGTAGGACCCAATAATAATAAATAAAATTAAAATTAAAAAAGAACGAAGGCAAGTTGATCTTAGCAACCAAATTCTTAATGAAATAACAGAGCAGCTATTACATTGTCAATCTTAAAAAGTGTTATCTACAAAAGACGAGACTCATGCTTCCAGTCAGAAAATATAGTACATGGATAGAGACAAATTTGCAAATATAAAATTTAAAATAATTTCCTATATAATTTATGAAGAGCTAAGGGGGAACACATCCATACATAACAAAATTCAATGTACGGCTTCTAAGTCCTGTTGAAAACTAGGAAGAAAGGGAGTAACACTGGCTCTCTCAACAGTCAGCTAATTCTTCAGAAATCTCTCCACATATGCCTGCAGATAGGCCGTAAACTCAGGCAATTAGTATAATAAACCGAATCCCGTACAGGTTAATAATGAATAATATGTTTTGGGGGAAAAAATACATTAGGCTACAAGGAAATCATTTTCTTGTTCAAAAAATTCTATAAAATATATAATTGGTTATTAAAAGGAGGAATCGGGTTCCACATTTGGCAGGCGCGGACCAAAATATCCACTTCATTAAGAATCACTTTTTTCCCATAAGATGATAAAATGCTGACCATGTCATGCTAATTAACTTAGTACTAGGCCCGGCAATATGGACTCTTGAGGATGAAACCGTCCATCACTCACCCAAAATAATGTGTTTGGGGCCCATTAATTGTGTTTGTGGGTCAAAATGGTTTGAGCGATCCAATAAGATGGTTTGTTGGCGGGTCATTAGCGGGTCAAAATGGTTTTGGAACCTCACAAATAAAACTCAAATTACCAAAGAGTTTCAAGATTTTATTTATTCAAGTACTTGTATATTTTTTTTCAAAATTATTATACCATATTTATCCGTATATCGGGTCAATCCGACCCGATCCCGGTTTGACCCAACCCAACCCGTCCAAATTATTTTGTCTGACCCGCTTCTGACCCGCCCAAATTTATCCGTATCCATTTTTGACCCGTCCATTTGCCACTACTACTTAGTACCAACAAAAAGATCTAAAACGAAAATCAAATAGCAAGTTAATCACCATTTGGCTGGGACAGATCTGTCGGAGTAAATTCCAATACAACTAAAAGTAATGTTATTTGACCTTTGGCCCCCACTAATTTCACCTTTTGGCCTTTTGACACCCAAAACCATCACAAATACACTTTGCGCGACATTTTTGTGAGAATCTTTTACGACACTACATGGGTAATTATGACATTTTCGGGAATCAAAGTACAAGTGAAAATTGTTTTTTTTTTCGGGGGGTGGGGGGTGGGGGGGTGGGGTCGGGGGGGTCTCAGAATAGATAAAGAAATGCGGGACAAATTACATATAAACCTAATAATACAAAAAGTGGAAACTTAGAATTCACCTGTACAAGTTTGGTAATTTTCCCCTTGGAAAACGCCAGATATTGTTCGATTTTATCCTGCGTTTTTGGGATTAGATCTCCTTGAATGGTACTGGTCACCTTATCAACCGTCTTCTTTACAATAGTTTTGTGAACTTCTCTGCTCATCTGACCTTCCTTCCATTTGGGCTTTAGAATCTCCTTAACAAATTCCACGAGTGCGACTTTAAACAGCCTCATCGCCTTCTCATCTTTGCTGCTATTGCTCTCCTCAACCTTGCCTTGCCCATCAACACTTCCTGAATGAATATTTTTCGGATCTTGCTTGCTTTCAGTGTCCCCATTAACTTTTGAGCTTTCAACTGGCTCTTGCTTCTTCAACTCTGGACTCTTGTGATATTCCTTCTCCAAGGATTTACTACTGTTACCGGTCTTATTGGGCTTCATGTTATCACTTATGGGTCCAGGCTGAACTTGAGGCCTTGTAGCTAGAATGGGCTGAATGCTCATAGAGTCAATGGGGGGATTTACTGCCATATATGGTTGAGGAAGCTGTTTTCCATTTGGAGATATCCAAGAGAAAGAAGCCGGGAGGTTAGTCATTTGGGCTGGCTCCTCACTGGTTACAACATTTTGGCAAAATTGATGCGGGACTTGTGGGACCCTGAATTCTAGCTTCTCTGATGTTTTAACGACTTCTTCGTTAGGGATCTGTGACTGATCTTGTCGATTTGAAGGAGATAGTATTGGTTGAACCAGATCATTCAAGTCAATATTATGTCCGTTAGATGGGTTGAGAGAGACTACGGGAAGACTTTGATTGGTCACACCTGAATTTGAAGGAGGTTGAGGGCCTATACTGTAACCATTTTGATTGAGAACTTTAGAATCACCTGTTATTGGTATATGAACCGCTCCCTGTCCCTGCTGCTGCTGAATATAAGAAATTTGTTGCAGTAAATTCTGTGCATGCACATGAATAGAGACATCATCCAGAACACGTGATTGTGAGCCTTGGGAAATGGGTTGGATCTCTTCTCTGTCATTTAACTTTTTCGTACCCATAAATTCAGTATGCTCGAAGTCTACATCACAGCCATCAGGACGGCACCACATTCTGCTCTCGTTCTCCAAACTCTGGTCCCACCTATCATCCGTCCGTTCTTCAGCAGCTATTTGATCATGAAAATTTGCAGTATCCAAGATACCAGTCATATCACCGGGTGATGGGCCCTTCAATGATTTGTTCTTCTCGTCCAAATTATGGTCCCACCTATCATCACTCTGTTTTCCAGCAGCCTCTGGATCATGAAAATTTCCATTTCCGCCAGAACCATCGCCCCACCCAGAGGATTTCGCAATATCTGAGAAACGATCTACATCAACCAATGTAGGGCCATTCCATGATTTTGTCTTCTCATCCAATTTATGGCCCCTCCTGTCATCAATTGGTTTTTCAGCAGCCGTTGTATCATCAAATTTTTCGTTCCCAACAGAACTGTCACCACACCTGGTGGACTTTGCAGTATCTGAAAAACCAGCTACATCATCCCACGGGGGATCATTCCATGACTTCCTCTTCTCGTCCAGATTATGGCCCTGCCTGTGATCAGTCCGTCTTTCAGCAGCCGATGGATCATGAAAATTCGTATTCCCAACAGAGCCACCACCCCACCCGGTGGACGATTTTGCAATATCTGAGACGCCACCTGCTGCAGCAGCATCCCATGTAGGTCCATCCCATGATTTCTTTTTCTCATTAAAATTATGGGCCCACCTGTCATCACGTGACCTCCCATCTAGATTATCAGAGGTGGGACCATCATGAGAGAACCTACAATCATCCTTATGGCATTTCCCCATCAAAAAATACTTGCAAGGGCCTGGGCCGCCTCTTTGTTGTTGTCGATTGCGATCATGATCGTAGGACACATTCCTGTTGCCTCTGTCGTAATTATCACCAGATGCACCATGATGGGGATACCTGCATGATGCTCCCCTGTGACACCTACCCCTAAGAAAATCATTACAACAGTTGGTCTCTTTATCATTGCCCTCATTATTGCCAAATTTTGTACCACGTCCGTGCTCTGGCCTACTAGTTCTCCATCTTTCAGCTGGGTCATTTTCTGAGTTTCTATCGTCCCGATCTCGATAATTGGTATTATCTTGATGAAAGAACTTACATTGATTGCCTTTGTTGCACCTACCTGCTGCAAAATATTTACAGGGTTGAGATGATATCCCAGTCCCAATTCTTCTTCTGTCCATCCTTCCAAAAGATTCACGTCTATGATCATTAAACGGGCTCCGACTTCGGCTCCTAATCTGGTCCCTTGTCCTGCCCCTGCTCCTGCTCCTGCTCCTGCTCCTGCTCCTGCTTCTACTATTGTCCCTGCCGGTGCGCCTACTCCTGCTCCTGCTCCTGCTCCTACTCCTGCCTCTGTCCCTGTCCCTGTAAATAGCACAAAACCATAGGC
The DNA here is from genome assembly GCA_949130495.1 of Sambucus nigra. Classification (NCBI taxonomy): domain Eukaryota; kingdom Viridiplantae; phylum Streptophyta; class Magnoliopsida; order Dipsacales; family Adoxaceae; genus Sambucus; species Sambucus nigra. Next base: position 298,057,150 of record OX422211.1, on the reverse strand, counting down.
CCAGATGATGGCACAAAACCATAATTACAACCACCACAAACAACAATAATAATACTAATAACAACAGCAATAGAGATGCAAATGGATATTCGAAAATCCGAATCCGTCCCATATTTGATTCCGAAGTGTACAGATATTTACCAAGAAAAATATCCTAAGGGAAGATGTAAATAGTGGTAAAATATCCGAGAAAAATATACGGATATGGATAGCACGTGTACCCGTCACCAATAATCCGTATCCGACGTGGGATATCCATATTTGTTGATATCCAGTTTCCCATATATCAGTATCCGTATTAAATTTAATATATTTATTATTAGTTATATACAACTTAATTAACAATTCAGACTGAACTAACTGAAATACACTTGCAATCAGTTTTTCTATAAAAAGATAATTGATTTTTGTTAGATCCAATCCAATGTCGACATGATGTTGAGAATGTGGCAAAGTGAGGGAAGGCTAGAATCTTTGAAAGGAACATGGATAAGAAGCTTATGAACATTGTGGTGGATAGCGTGAGCTATAATAAGCCAATGGTTAATCATGTCAAATTGTGGTTAAATGGTAAGAAAGCTCTTCTCCAGAATGGTGACATGTTTCACACTCAATGCACTGCGCATATAATTAATATAATTATGAAGAATCGGTTCAAAGTTATTGACCGTTTCATTGGAATTTGAAATAGTGTTGAGTATCTAAGTTCATCACTTCCAAGAGATCACACGTGGGATGTTGCTTTACAACAGACTCGATTGAATTCAAAAAGGAATGTGGAAATGGATAGTCAAACTAGATCAAATGCTACTTATCTTATGCTTGAGAGTGTTATAGAATTGAGAGCGCCATTTGACCGTTTAGCGGAATTGGACAGTGGATACGAGTGGCCTTCAAGTGAACAAGATTGGGACTTTGGAAACTCTTATATGCTAGAAAGATTGGTTTCCATTAAGTGAGAAACTAAGTTAAATCATCAATTATTTTACGTCATATTTATTTGTCATTACAATTAAACTTAACCAATTACTAAATTTATTTCCTTTATTTCATGCTCTTAGTTATAGAAAAATTCTTTTAAAGTTTGCTTGTCTAATTTTGTTCAATATGGATTTTAGCTAATTTCAAAATTAGTGTTAGTTAATTGCAACGGACAATGTAAATGGATAAGGATATTATCCGAATCCCGGGAATCCGAGAGGATACAAATAAGGATAGTTGTATTTACTATCTAGACGGATACGGATAGTGCAATTATAAACAGATACAGATAATGGATAGCTTATTATTTTCTCTGTATCCGTCCGGAAATAACAAGAACAAAGGGTGATTTTGACCTAGGTGCTTGGAGTTGATGTATTTAGATGGAGGAATGAATTTTATTATTCATTAGATATGGCCCATTTCTAGCACATATCTGTTAACGGTGACATTAAGCGATAACGAAAAGAAAATTCGTCAATGAAGCTGACATTTAGCAACGAACACAAATTTATGTCACTCAACGTTCATTTAGCAATGAAAGATTGTGTTTTCACCACAAATGACCCCACTAGAACTTTTTGTACCGTTAACTTTAACAATTGTGACAAAAAATTAGCCCACGTCTAATAAAATTAGAAGAGGTACCCTAGTCTAAATATGATAATTACTGAGGTAACCAAGTCAAAATCAATTAATAAGTAATAGCAATATCCTCAGCCAGTTATACAAATTCTAACAGCTATGAATAATTGGAATAAAAGATATTTGAGGACAAAACCTACAATGGCGAAGATATTAAAAAAAATCCAGGAAAAAAACTTTAAATCACATGGACACACAAGCAATAGAGGAGTGTAGTTTCAATATGGCGACACCCTAAAGTTTGCTTCTACAATCACAGCTTCGACTGTAAGTTTATTTAATTCGCTCATATTAATGCAGTCCAAAGAACGAAAATAATTCCATTCAAATTTTCAGCATACTCCGGTCTACTGCAAAAACAAATGGATGAATAAAAAATAAATAATGAAAACATGGGCAAATGCAAGAACTATTTCAGCTATTGCTCTGATTGCAAATAGCTTCCTGGTGCTGCAACTAACAACCTCACTGGTAAAAAGTTACAAATAACCCGTATGTGTTGCTAAGAAATGTCTCTAGGCACATAAGAGTGGAATAGCAAACAATGGGAATAATTCAAAAAGCATTTTTCATATAGTCTGCCGAGATATTTGCAACACGTGTGATAGTTCAGAGGATTTCTTGCAATTTACCCTAAAAACATACAGAAACTTCGAATTAAAAAAAGAAAAAAAAAAGAACTAATCAAAGGCATGGAATGATGTAGTATTTGGACATTGAACACTTAGAAAGAAAAGGGATCATTCGTGATAAAATACCATTGCTTTGTCTATTAAGTGATCAATCTTAAGCCTCACAAACCTATGCGACAAGTTCCAACTCTCATCTGGGGAGCGGCTATCCTTTTGACGCCCTCGTTGATCAAAAGCAGGAGAGTTCTTTCTGCCTCTATTGATGCTGTCATCTTTATGCACGCCGCTATTTCCTTGCGAGGGTTCCTGAGATGGCCATCCATGAGAACTTGAACGGTGTTCTATTCCAGACCAATCATTGTTTTCGCTGATGTCAGCAGTAGGCTCTCTCTCTTCTTTCATGTCCCAAAGAGATTTGGAGTTTCTGCCACTTCCGCTCATAGTGTAACCTTAAGAATTTTCTGCAAAATTGATATATTCACTTAACTAACATGCAATCAAGATTACAATAGAAAACAAAAGAACATAAAATTTAAAGAGGAACCCGTCTCAAGTTTACTGTTAAAACTATATATTATTTCTGGAGGATACTTGGCAATGTGAGCCAGCCACCATACACAAACCCATTGTGAATAAGATTAAAGCAATAACTAGCAGCAATTTTATTACCAGTTTTTTTTCTATATATTGATAAATAATCATATTGTTTATTCCAAAATAAACGCCAAGGTACAGAGTTTAGAATCGCAGCTTCAGGATATTACCAGTTTCTAATGATAAATTGCTTTTTTCGCTTCAACATTTGCTGTGTTTTCATGGTTGCCTTGGAGAGATATTCTGCAGTCTTTCACCCATTCGCTTTTGTAGATGGGTTGTAATGTGTGAGTTTATTTTTATTTTTATTTTTTTTGGTGTGTGTGTGTGTGTGTGTGGAGGGGGGCACACTCCCAAGGCCTCCGAGTTAGAGTCAGACCTGTGTCGGACTCTAAAACGCGAGGAAGATTATGGTCTTGCGATGTTAACTATGGTATTTCAATTTTCATATTTTGGGCGAAAGAATTAGTGAAATAGTTAAGTAATTAATTTTTCTTATCAAATTATGAATTATTAATGACGTGTGGGACATCTCTCCGAGGGTTACTTTGGTCATTCACCCATTTCGAGAGCATTTTTGTCCTTAAGGTCCATCTACTCTATTAGTAGAATTTCCTTATATTGATCTTCTTTACATTAGATTTACTCTTTACCTTTTGTTAGTGTCATGGCATCATTTGGGAGGACGGAGATCACCAATGGAGGCCCCACAGCATCATTTGGGGGTCACGAAGCATTGTGCTTTAGGTCAAGTTGATGTCACAGATCAGGACATGCCGGATAAGGACAATGATATAGCGCCAGACAATCTAGGCCAGGCCCACTGACCAAGAGCCTCCATAAAGACATCCATATCGATGTTCCAGTATTTGATGACAAAAAGGACCCTAATACGTTTATTGATTGGTTTTATTCGATTGAGAAAGCTTACGAGTACAAAAACCTATGGGGGTGAAGTGTGTGACATTGGCGACAACCAAGTTTTAGAGGTACACTAATGTTTGCTGGAACGAACCCATTAGGTGGAGGGAGGCTGAGGGACTTAGGTCTGCGCGAGTGATGGGGCAATTATTGCAAGAGGATTCATTCCTCGGTGCTACAAGCGCGACATGTTTAACCGACTTCAATCTATGCAACGGGGGTCTCTTTTGGTTCACGATGATATTGGAACAATTTCAGCAGTTGTGTTCTCAGGCCAGTTTGGAGGACGGAGTACGAGGAGCTGTTAATCGACCATTATCTCTAGGGTCTCCGAACTCTCGTGTGCCAGGATCTATCTTCTACTTCAGGATATCCTGACGATGATAAAGACTATCGAGTACGCCTGATGGAAATGGGCCCCATTTTAGAGATTATTTGTCATTTTTATTTTATTTTGTATTTTCTTTTATTTTGTTATTGTATCTTTCTTTCTTTTGCTTTATTATTTAGAGCTAAGGATTAGTAATGATATTTTTGTAATTAGGGTATTAGCTTAGAGCCTAAGCTACTACTCCCCTTTAAATACCCCCAAGTAAGCGTCATTTGAGGTAGACTTGAATATAAGAGACTCTTAGTTTCTCCCTCTAAAGTTGGTGTTTGTTTTATATTTTTTGGAGCCTTTTGACATGTGTAGTTTACGTCAAATTGGTATCAGAGCGGGTGTCGCTTCAACATTGGTGTAGTGGTGTATCGGTGCTATTTTATCAAATCGTACGCTACTTTCAATGGCTCAAAAAAATCAAAACGACAACATGAGGAGATTCAAGAGTTGAGAGACAAGATTGATCAACAAATCCTAAAATTCAACAAAAAGTTTGATCTGTTCTTCCAACTCATCTCTTCCAAGATTCAAACTCCCTGCCACCCTCCCTCCGCATGCCCTCCCCACCCCTCCGAACCAGAAAAAAAAAACACCCGCTTCCCAAAAACGTCCAGCCTCCTGGCAGCTCCCCTACTGCCGCCACCCTAAACCCTAGTCCACACGAGCGCATACCCGATCCCCCACATTATCATATTTCTTCACCCCTGCCCACGTGGCCAGCCCCATCCCCCTATACCCTAAAACCGCCCTAAAACCCTAGGGATCTGTCGTATTTATGCTCGAAACCCACTTCGGTTGTCCCATTTCAACCTAAACCCATCTAGATGCCCCCAAAACATTGGTTTTTGACCAGGAGAAAGTTTCTAGGGCTGGTTTAGGTGAAGAAAGTGAAGAAGAGAAGAAAAAATAACGAAGAAAATTTGTGGGATGTTCACTCCTTAACTTTCAGAAATTTTATCTTGGCCCCCACAAGTTTAGCACATTTTTTTATTTGAAATTTTCTCATGAGTCCCCAATTGTTTTGAACGCTCGAAGACGAGCTTGGTTTTAAGAGGGGGAGAGTGATGGAAATGGGTCCCATTTTAGAGATTATTTGTCATTTTTATTTTATTTTGTATTTTCTTTTATTTTGTTATTGTATTTTTCTTTCTTTTGCTTTATTATTTACAGCTAAGGAGTAGTAATGACATTTTTGTAATTATGGTCTTAGCTTATAGCCTAAGCTACTCCTCCCCTTCAAACACCCCCAAGTAAGCCTCATTTGAGTTAGACTTGAATTTGAATATAAGAGACTCTCAGTTTCTCTTTCTAAAGTGGATGTTTGTTTTATATTTTTTGGAGCCTTTTGACATATAGTTTACGTCAACATCCTTTAGCCGGAGGTGTATTTCCGTCCATCTCCCAACGATCTTCCACGATTACTAGTTGATTCAGTTGGGCTCAAGCCTCAAAAGGCCCAAGAGGACACCATGGTACATATTACCCAAAGAAGAGGACGCCCATGCTAGCAAAAGAGTTTAACGAGAGAATTATGAGGTCCATCCACCTGGAGAAGTGCGCAAGACGATTGACTCCCCCTATGAGCTTGTGGACGAGCTCTTTCTTAGAATTGGAGACTGACATGTGGGAGATCTCTCGAGGGTTATTTAGCCATTTACTCATCAGCGTATTTTTGTCCTTATGGTCCCATTTACTCTAGTTGTATTAAAAAAAAAAAAAATATTTGATAATCCTGAACCTCCACACGAACGAGCCCTTTGGAGTCCCCCATGCAAGCTAAACAGGGAGGATGCTAATGCCAAAGCCACCCTAACACACACCCCAATTAAAGTCTGGTATCCTTTGAGGGAATCGAACTCGAGACCGTGCCTAACCCACACAATCTGAACTCGTCCCTTACCGCTGGAGCAACCACGGTGGATAATAGTTGTATTATTAATTTAATTTTACCTTGTTTATATTAAAATTTACTTTTCCCTTTTGTTAACGTCATGCTGTAAGTGTTGGCTAGTGTCTAGATTGGTCTTTTTGTCCTTTATGTCCTTTTCCCCTTTTAGTTTATTGTCCTATAGCACGCACCCATAGGTTATATTTAGTATTCTAATAACCCAATTTGGCGATATCAATTTGTAATAGAAAAATTTTTCTAAATTGTGCTTGCTATCGTATCTCAATTGTCATGTTACGTCACTTAAATATTGGCCTGAATCTTGATTAATGATGAAAGGATAAGTATAGAAATATGCAATTTTTCATGTTATCATATTAGTAATCTGTCAATTTGTTAGCTCTCATTGTAGCTGGAATTATATAGAGAGAGAGCGAGGAAAGTTCTCCTACAACATACTATTTAAATCGCACTATACATCACACCTAGTTCTAGGCTAAGAAACCTTTTTTCCAAAAATTGTATTTTTCTATTGAAATTAACCTTTCAATCCACACATGATCAAAAAAATAGGTCAAAATACATTTTCTAGCTATTTTTAAAAGATTCACAAAATTCTGCTGACGCAAACCCTTATAAATAAGGTATTTTCAGCCGTTTTTTGTTGCATTTTTAAAATATAGCTAGAAATTGTATTTTGACCTAATTTTTTGAACATGTGTTGATTGGAATGTTAACTCCATGGGTAAAATAAAAAAATTGAAAAAAAAAATTTAGGGCCTAGAATTATGGGTGATGTAGGAAACATGTATGTTCAACTTGATGTATAGGAAACATGATGTATAGGAGCACTGCACAATATATATATACATATATATTCAACTTGTCCTCTGTTAATGTTATGCAGTTATTGTTATGCAGTTTTTGATACGTAAAGATATATGCTTCTTAGATGGTCATCGTTTTGTGTACAAGTTACGCTCCTCGAGACCTTCCCCAACATCACACGCATTCACATGTGCCCATCGGGAAATATAGGAATTTTTTTCTCTTTTTTCCTTAAATGGGTCTTGGGGGGTTTAGAATTTAATCCATATGCATATCAACCGAACACATTTAAGTTCTGCACATATCCATAGGGATCGTTAACCTAATCTTAGCATACACAACGTAATTTTCATCAGATGACGAAAAAAATAATAATAACGCAATAGAAAGAACTTAACTCAACAAGTCCTTTTACCAAAAGAAACATATAATAGAAAATAATACTCACAGCTGCATATCATTGCATCAACAAAACAAGAACTAAAACCTGTCTGATTGCGTCTTAACTCAACAAACAGAAGTAATAGTTCATTTCACTCGACCCAACTCAATTTCATTCTAGATAAAGCTTCTTGGGAATACATGTTAACCAAAAATTAATATACTTTCCATCTCATTCAATATTAACTTAAACCTTTGCTTCTCCCTGTCACAACCTTTAACAGTTGATTTGGTCAATCCTCATTGGTTCAGTCATTATACTTCACGAGCCCAAAGCATCCTAGTCAATTTTCTCTAAATTTACCTCATACTTTTACAGTCTAATGTAATCATTTTTAACTTATCCTATCTTATTTTACCAAAGCAACTGCACTTCAGACGCTTATTTGTATGATCCTGTTTTCTAGTTAACACCATAGACGATGGCTAGTTTCAGTGGCGGATCCAGGATTTTTGTTCAACCGGGACAAAAGTTTGGGTTCCGGGGGGGGGGGGGGGGGGGGGGAGCCCCCAAGGCAAAAAAAATTTGGGTTATTTCATGTTTTATACAAATTATAGCTTTATAATGCCCAAACAACTACAAATTATAGCTTTATTTCGAGTTTTATACAAATTATAGTTCATCCAAATTGACCCCAATATTAGGTGAGTGTTGGGATTGTGCGATTTGTGCCACAATTTGGGGTTGAACTTCTTGATGGAGAAGATTATCGAACTCCGCATTGGGAGATGATTGAACCTCAACTTTGGATACGGTTTGTGTTTTGTCTTTTCTTTTAAGTTTGAAAAATTTCTCCATGGCCATGACTTTCTATTTAAAAAAAACATATATTTCAGACTACATATATCACTACATATTAAACCACATATTTAAAAGAAAAACTACAGATTACACATTACGGGCATATAAAAATACAAAAAATTAGGTGGAATGCTATTAAGGGGATAAAAAAAAAATCAGACTACAAAAAATTAAAAATTACAGAAATTTGAGACTACACATACAAATACAAAAAATTTAGATTAAACTACACATACATAAAAATTCTCCACATACAAAAAATATATCTTGAAGTTTTGTAAATAATTAGAGGTATACCTTGAAGTTTGAAGTTTTACCAAAAAACCTTATATTTTTTATTTATTTTTTTTAAATTGAACCGGGGTCGCAGCCCCCCTTGGGCCCTATCTCCATCAGCCCCTGGCTAGTTTTACAATTCAATAAATAAGGTTGTCCTTTCAGCTTAACAGGTATATGACTCTACTTTGATCGCTGACCCGAAAAAGAAAAAACTATACTTCAATCAAACATTACACCATACATCTCACTAATCATAAACAGGGGGAGAAGGGGTGTTGCTAAAGGTCACACTTGCTAATCATTGTATGCAACAATGTTATCGAAACAAATTATTTCATCACCACCGGTCAGTACTCAATATTCTTTGACACTATGAGAAATAGGCAAAATTGCACTTCTCAAACCCAAATTCCATTCACATCATGGTTAAAAGTTTCGGCCTCAGCCCCCGAATCAAACACTCGATTTTCAACTTGTAACCGGTCGCGGTATCGAGTGATACGCATTGATATGCTATTTAGAGCGCGCAAGAAATTCCAAAAAAAATATTGAAAATTTTAAAAAACTAAGATTAACAATGTGGACCAATGTTCAAAACCATCATTTAATATGCATAGCATTGTACAATTTATTATATTAACGCGCGGCGGACTTCTCAGATTCAATATTTTATAATAAACCAATATTAATATAGAAAAAACAATCTAATGATACATAGAACTTGATAAAGAAGTTACATTAAAACTGCATAAAAATGATTAAAGTGTTTCATCATTTCCATCTCCCTATCTAGTTGCGATATCAATCATACGGATGTGGATAAGGGTAATTTTCTCCAGTAGGGTAAGGAAAGAAATATGAACCATATTGCTGCTTGGAAGGGTTGGGATTACTGGTTGGATGACCTGTAATTTGAAAAATGTGGTTGAGGATCTCTCAACTGATCATGATCCACCATTATATGTTGCTTGATTATATCCACGGTAACCACCCCTAATTGTGCTGCTATTAGTAGATCTATAAAGGTCTCTCTGACGATCATAATATCCACTAGTAGATTTCGAAAGTTGTGCAGAACCATAACTATTAGTGTCACTCCCATGACCAAAGATACTCTCCCACTGCAGTATGTATGATCCGTCATTAAACCCAATGCCCGTAATTGATCATCAAGACATTGCGGATCATATCCGCTTGAATACTCATCACTATTAAGGAATTTTGCCACGTTGTCTAAATGTCTCCATTGTTCACCGATTCCCGAACGATACTCATGATTTGTGTCTTGTATGGCATAATAATTTTTATCTCCTTGTGCCCATGGCATACCACCGCCGTGTTGGGTACCAGTATTTTAATGACCACCCATTTGTCGACTACCACCAACTCCACTCCTTTGTCGGCTACCACCAGCAGCTCCCTATTAACATCTCTCCAACCACCATCTTGGTCATCATCATCACCGTCATCGTCATCATCATCATTTCCATAAGTACCAGAATATCTTGCCAACCATCATTACCATTACCATTACCACCTTGATCATCATCATAACTAGAAAGGACACTAACTGATTTCGGTTGATTTTGACCCCCACCCCCACCCCGATCCTCCCTCCCCTTCACTTCATTGAATACTTTCATCCACCTAATCTGAGTCGTCGATTGGTAGGTCCCCTTGATCATTTCATTCTCCTCGATCCACACCCCAAGATACCATCCTCCTCAAAAATATTATTCAAGTCAATCGGGTTGTAATTATCTTCAGTATCTCGTACGTAAATCGAATTCCTAACTCTAAGTCGCGAACTGTAATGCATATACAACAATTTATGCAATTTTTTATTGCCAATCGGTTGAGAAGCTTTGTATGGATGAGAGACTATATGCTCCAATTTCTCTCACAATCCAAAGATGAACATGTTTGACTTGGGATTTTGACAACAACGCGCCTAAGATTGAGGACTTCCTCACCGTAATTGATCCAACTCAGCTAGAAGAGAAGTTTTGATCGCTTGTTTGGTGGAAGCTCAGTCAAACTCCCCTCTCCCATCCACAAAGAGTTAACCTAAAAAGCAAACAAATCAATTTAGAAACAATACACATATGAAATTAATATAACTCGATAGAAATAATTGTAATACCTCATTTATCGTCATGACTTGTTTTTGTATGTTTGGCTCTAGTCTTTCGATGACCTCTTTCAGTCCGGCTCATACCTCGGGATGGTTTGAAAAATTACACGAATATTGAAACACCGGATTTAAGAAATATGTTGCGGCATGCAAGTGTCGGTGCAATCCTCTCTCTCATCTTCCATCAATCACTTGCCAATACTTTTTTCAATTTTTGCCAGTTGCCTGGCTTTGCTTTGTCCACACCTTCATAAATGATCGAGTGTGTAGGCTTTTTATCTTGATCTATGATCTATAAAAGCAAAACTAAGGGCTCCATAATCTTGGCAACTTCAACAGCCCACTGCCAGAATCGATCTGCCATAATTAAATCTGACACTTCAGTGGTTGCACTCCTTCGAATCCTCCCACGATTGAATTTACGCCATTCATTTGTGATTCACATTCGCTTCAACTCAGACTGATAGCGAATAAGATTCTCAAGGGCAATAAAATCTGTGGCAAATCTCGTAATGGATCTTTTATTAAATTCACAACTTTTTGGCTACTGTATATGAATGAAGTAATTGATTTCGCATCGTTCAATCCTTACTTGATTGACTTCATGTTCCGAATTAGGCTCGTTCTCAGATACAATATGTACGACGTGAGTATCGCCAACTTCCTCCACAACTTTATCCATATGAGAAAAAATATAATCCATCATCTGGATTTTGTTATGTCAACAGAATAATGAAATATCATGTTGCGATCACAGTATACCATGAAGTTAATGACAGGGTTTTCAGTTCTTGAACTCCACCCGTCGCACATGATTGTGCAACCATACTCGAGTCATTTCTCCTTTAGAGTTGCTATATAACCATCAACCTCTTCTACCTCCTCTTCCAAATACACACCGCCAATCTGATAACCGATAGGGCTTTTAATCTCTAGACCCACCTCAGCAATTGTATCAATCATATGTTGATATGCGGGCGGGACCACTATCAGCTGCATGAAATGGAATGGCATTAAAATGAATTTCACATATACTCATTTTCCACAAACACGACTAAATAATGAGTACAACTAATTTTGAGTATTTCAAATGTTTATTAATAGTTTTTCAAGCGAACAAGTGAAGAGAAAGGCAAATGACCCAAAGAGAGCATGACACCAAATGGCGCCTAGAGCCCAAACACGACTAAATAATGAGTACAAACACGACTAAATAATGAGTACAACTAATTTTGAGTATTTCAAATGTTTATTGATAGTTTTTCAAGCGAACAAGTGAAGAGAAAGGCAAATGATCCAAGAGAGCATGACACCAAATGGAGCCTAGAGCCCAAATCTCTCTCTCTCTCTCTCTCTCTCTCTCTCTCTCTCACACACACACTTGTTCCAACAACATCCACACTTACTGCACCACTTCTCTCATTATCCAAAAAAACGCAAACCCTCAACCTATTGCCTCCTAAGACCAAACACTATATTCATACCAGTTGCACCTATCCCCTTAGCATTCAATCTAAAGATGACCCACCATTTCCGGCCAACTTCTCCCAACCCATGTGCAGCTGCCTAACCACCTTATCCACTGAACAATTCAGCTACCCGACGTGTCACCCTATCAAGCAAACCCGCACATGCCCATGCATGGTTCAAAGTTTCAGTATCGGTCCTAGTATCGGACACTTGATTTTCAACTTGATCGCGGTAACAATTGCGGTATCAGGCGATACGTAAAGATACACTATTTAGAGAGTGCAAAAAAATCCAAAAAAAATTTAAAAAATAAGATTAACAATGTGAATCAATCAGATACGTTCAAACCATCATTTAATATGCATTGTACAATTGGTTATACTGATGCGCGGCAGACTTGGCATATTGCTAATGTACTAATTTTTATTTTTATTTTTAATTACTTAAAATTTCTAAATAATTACGTATTAGTGACTAATTGTTGATTTTAATTTATGTAGGTGGAAGAGGATGTTTAATCTTCATGGACGAGACTAGACTTATGGAGATTCTTTTTTCCCCTAATTTTTGTCTCTTCCATTTTTGGACATCATTATGTAACATCATATTTTGACAGGATATTTTGTTCCAAGTTAGTGAATGTTATTAGTTTTATATTAATGACATTTTAATTTTATTGCAATTGTTTAATTTGATCTTAGTGTAAAATTACTTTGCATATATATGTTATGTGCACAAACTTATATAGGTGGTGTTTTTGTAACTATTACAATGTATTTTCAACCACAAAGAAATATGGTAAAAGATTAAAATTCTATCAAAAAATAAAAAGAAAATGTCACAATGTTCAAATAATAACACAAAAAAATTTCCATGTTACTCGAAAAAATTATATAATGTCGCAACAATTTTCCAAATACTTTTTTTGTACAAAAAAATGTTTTGTAAAAAATTGTGCAAAGAAATGTTTTACAAAAACTTTTTTGACATTTTTTTACAAATAAAATTAAAAAAAATGTTTTTTTGGTGCCAAAAAAACATCAAAAGGGTACAAAAAAATGTTTTGTACCGATATCATGCGAGACAACAGGATCTTAGTGCCCTAATCCGTCACCTAAGGGTGACGTACCCGCCCTCGACTCGCGAATTTGAAAGATCGGGGCAAAATCGGGATTAATTCGTGAACTACAAGGTCAAATTCGCACACTCGAAAGTCAACTAGCGAATTCAACACTTAGAGACTAGAACTAGAACTTGATTCTCACTACGTAAGCATTCAGGTCTTGTAGATATTTGATTCTCACCACGAGAAAGGCAACAACTTTATAGCAACCAAGTTGCTAGAGAAGCCACACTTTGCCTGATGTGAGACTAGTGTATTAAGTGAGGTGTTATCCATGTAGTTTTAAAGATAGTAAGAGGGACAAATGTTTTGCTTTAAAAAGTGGGTGGGATGTTCTCTCATAGCATATTAAATATAAATATTTTTATATTAAAATACTTGTTTGTACATTACATAGGTTTTTTGCTTAAATTACAAAATATATTATACTCCTAAATACTCCATCCGTTCCAAATTTTTGAGTCCACTGTTTTTTGGGGGTTGTCCCAAATTAAGGGTCCACATTTCGTTTTTGGACATAATCAACGAAATAAGTTCTACGATGGTGAATAAAATTAATATTGGTCATTGATTGGGTGTATCCGTAATCTATACAAAAGAAAAATATTGGATCTTAAATTGCAACGGAGGGAATATTATGTTAAATATAATACAATACTCCTATATATTTGATATTGTTATATTGATAATATATCTCTATTGGTATATATTAAATATATAATTATATGTTGAATATATAGACGTAGTGGCAGCGCTCTCAAATCCCAGTATTTTGAAAATCGACGCATTGGCGCACTCGCATTCGCACACGAATTAAGGCACTAAGAACAGGATTCAGTGTTTTTTTTAAACGTCTCTCGGTATCGTATCGCCACCCTCCAAACCACCAAGAGACGCCTAGCCTACTTTAAAAGTAAACCCTCTTCACTCTAACCTGACACACACCACCTCTTGACCATCAACCTCTTCTTTTATAATAAGCCAACTCACAGCACTGCCTGCCACTCTGATACTACAACTCAATTCAACAAAGCCTCTTCCCATTTATTTGGGGTTCGACTGCCACTTTGATACTCTCTCATATTTTCCCATCAGCCTAATTCCTTAACATTTTGCCTCGAGTCTTCTAAACCTTAAGTACACAAAACAACACAACTTGATCCCTAAACTACATACTGGTCACTCTCTCTCACCCAGCTCCCCACTGTCAAAGTATACACCAAAACAATGAATCAATTTATTCATAACCACCTAGCTCCAGCCTTTGATATTTATGTTTATCTTCCCCTCTCTTTACCTTTAACTAGGGGTGGCAATTCGTGTTTTGGGGCTATGTTTCGGGCCGACACAAACACGACCCAAATAGAACACGACACGAATAACACGATTTACACTAAATTAAACATAAATAGACACGATAACCCGAATAAAAACACAATTAACATGACAAGACACGATAACACGACTAACACGACTCATAATTAAGACACGAACACAACAAGCCGTGTTAATTTCGGGTCAATTTCGTGTCGTGTCATGTCGTGTCATGCCGTGCCGTGTTATCGTGCCGTGTCTAAAATTGTCACCCCTACCTTTAACTCTTGATATTTGTGTTTATGTTTTACCATGTCTTGGTTATGATAGTAATTTTTTTTGGATGTTGGGGGCGAGGGGGGTTGGTTAAGATAAAAGAGCCCACTAGGGGGGCGAATTCGGCGGAACCCATATATACACGCATGTACCATGTATACACCTAACAAAAAAGGCCAACAAAAAAGGGCACTCAATACACGATATAAACTGCACAAGACTATGAACATAAGGCAATTCAAGTACCTTGGGGATTATAAGTATCTTATATTCGTTATTTTGCAAATCAATTATTACCAAATGCATGAAATGATGAGGGACTGAGAAATTCTAATTTTTATGTGTACTTTATATGCTTCCGCTTGTTTTTGTCATATAGCCCTTGCTAGGCTTGCTTGAAATGTTTGGAAGGAAATGATAGGATTTTTCAAGGCAATTATGAGAACAAAAAGATTTACTGAAAATAATCGAATACATAGCATCTATATAAGGGCAGTCTCAACAAAAGCTTTTCAGGAATTGATACCCAGCAGTTAAAAAACAATTGAAGAGCAGCAGTTTTTTTAATCTCCTTGTATTTTCTGGCATTTTAAGGATTATTCTGTTTACAGTTCTGGAAAAGGGTCGAGAAGGGTCACTGATTGAGGGTTTAGTTTCAGTTTTGGCTAATACAGAAAGTCATCCAGGAGCTCTTTTGCAAGGGTCTAAAGGGATTTAGATTTTCCATACAATGCAGCCTTT
The DNA here is from genome assembly GCA_949130495.1 of Sambucus nigra. Classification (NCBI taxonomy): domain Eukaryota; kingdom Viridiplantae; phylum Streptophyta; class Magnoliopsida; order Dipsacales; family Adoxaceae; genus Sambucus; species Sambucus nigra. The sequence goes on along the minus strand of OX422211.1, from coordinate 298,041,699 downwards.
GCTTTTCTTTTTTTGTTCCCAAATGTATATTTAATCATTTATTTATTTCAGACTTTGTGCCTCTGCCTTTTCATGCAATAAAATTATTTGTTCCTGATATATATAAATAAAATATATATATATGCTATACAAGTTGATATGTGTCCTACCAATGCAATGTGTTAAATCACCATCTCACCTACCCATTGCATTAAAAGGCAAAGGGCTTGTGGGTTTTGATAGACCTGTTGGGGGACTCCCCGAAGGATTATGGCAAAGGCCACCGTGTGAGCTAGTGGATGCAACAATTGCAACCCAAGCACTTGTGGATGAATTATTAAGATGACGGGACCCAGTACGGGGCCAATATACGACTTACATGGCATAATTACGACAACAATCATGTTTGGGTGATAGAGGACTACCATGACGTAATACGGCGCAGTGTGAGGAATGGTTGGATTCCCTTTACGTTCCTATTGGTAGCTGCATTTGTTTTCTCATATAAGGAACTGTGTCATGTGAATGTGTCATGTGAATGGTATCCCAGTAAAACCTTGATGGATAGAAAGGGCCCAGGGGAGCCAATCTCTTTGACATGGCATAAAGCCCTCACAATAGGCCATAGGGGTCGAAAAAGGTGATGTTGGTTTTGGAGATGGTGACATTGATGAGACCCAATGTGATTAGATGGGCGTGGGAGAAGAAACTATAAAATATTGTTGCGCGGTGATATTCGGGTCGACATTCCCATGTTCAATGGGCATATGTAGACTTGGCAAATTTGAGACACGACACGAACCGAACCAAAGTTATAAGTTAATGGGTAGACCCTTACAGGTTTCGGGTCATATCAGTGTCAAACCAATAAGACACGATAGTTAACGGGACGAGACAGGTTAATGTTGGGACTTTTAAAGAGCTTATGTAGCTTAATGTTAATTCAATCGTAACGAATATTACTAATGAGAGATTTAGCAATGTCAATGAATTAATGGGTTTAATTATGTTTAATAATGGGCTAATGAGTCTGTATACGATTCAGAATAATTTATTATCTTAGTGGATAATAACATGTGAGCACGACATGACACGTTAAGGTGACAGGTCGGGTTGAATATGATTTTATTCACACAATAAAAAAATCACCCATTTAGACACGAACACAACTTGACACGACCCGTTGCCAAGTCTAGGCATATGAACCCCCGACGCATTTGTGTATTAGACTCGGGAAGATTTTCTATTACAATAAATTGTTGGAAGGAAGTGTGAAGTTGGTGGCAACTAAGCTTGAGGGGGGGGGTGAAAGTTCAGTGAAATGATTTATAAGCGGGAAATTAGGCCTTGATTCGCAGTCATGGTTCAAAGTCTCGGCCGAGTTGACTCGGTCTCGGCAGTCACCGTTCCGATTCCGTGTCACGATTCAAAAAAAAATATGAATTAGTAAAATATCGCAAGATCTCGGCAATTTCTCGGCGATCCCGAGATATTACCCAATATATCGGCCGAGACAAAAAAGAACGGCCGAGATATGGGGCGAGTTGTTCTGTTGCAAAAAAAAAAAAGAAGTTGTTGTGTAAAAAGAAGAAGAATTGCAAAAGAATAAGAAAAAGTTGATGTGTAAGAGAAGAAGAAGTTGTGTAAAGGAAGAAACCTGTTAAGGAAGAAGAAGTTGCTGAATTGCTGCTGTGTAAGAAACCTAACCTTCGTTCTTTTCTAGCCCTTCTTTCTCTCTCCATGTCGGCTGGTTGTGTAACATTTCTAACCCTACTTGTTTAATACTTGTACTTGTTTAAGTAACATCTGTTTTCTATCTTGTTTTGTTAAAAAAAAAAGTAATATAAAACAGGGAGCGTACAAATTAAAAAAAGGATCATTATATCCTATTTTTATATAGTAATATATTAAAAAAAGTAACATTTTTATCATGTTTTATTAAAAGGAAATTAAAAAAAAGTATAGTGTTTTTGCTAAAAATAACATTTGTATCATGTTTTTAAAAAAAATAACATACTAGAAAAACATGTCTATAATATAAAAAAAAATAACATACTAAATTAACATTTCCTCTTACTAAAAAAATAACACTTGTATCCTTTTTGTAAAAAAATAACATTTGCATCCTTTTTATAAAAAACAACCAACTCAAAAAAAAATATAAATGTTATTTTTTTGTAGGATTTTTTTTTGAATCAAATACCAAAAAGTCCCTTAAATATTTTTTAATACACATTTAGTCCAAGCCTTTTATTTTTTGTACCAAAAAGTCTCCTATTCTCTTATCTTTAAAGGTCCGCGCCAGGGGCATGGTAAAGTCTTTTTGACATGGTGAAGGACTTTTTGATGCAAAATAAAAAGACTTGGACTAAACGTGTATTAAAAAAAATTTGAGGGACTATTTGGTATATGCCCCTTTTTTTTTACAAAAAGGATGAATATCCTTTTTGTAAAAAAATAACACTTGTATTTTTTTTGTAAAAAATTAGCATTTGCATCATTTTTATAAAAAAAACAACCAACTCAAAAAGATATAAATGTTATTTTTTTATTTGGTTATTTTTTTACAAAAAGGATTGAATATCATTTTTGTAAAAAAAAAAACATTTGTATCATTTTTGTAAAAAAATAACATTTTTGTAAAAAAATAACATTTGCATCTTTTTTATAAAAAAATAACCAACTCAAAAATCCAGGATACAAATGTTATTTTTTTAGTAGGTTATTTTTTTTTACAAGAATGATGAAATATCATCATTCTTGTAAAAAAACAACCTACTAAAAAAATAACATTTGCATCTTTTTTGAGTTGGTTCATATTTATTCCCTTACCCTATTGAAAGAAATTACCCTTTTCACATCTGTATGATCAATATCGCAACTAGATAGGGAGATGAATATGACAAAACATTATAATCATTTCTATTTATCTTCAATGTAATTTTTTAATCTAGTTATATGGGTCATTAGATTGTTTTTCTATATTAAAATTAGTTTATTATGGAATATTGAATCTGGCAACTCCGCTGCGCTTCAGTATAACCAATTGTACAATGCAATGCATATTAAAGGATGGTTTTGAACATATCTAATTGGTCCACATTATTAATCTTATTTTTTTATAATTTTCTATATTTTTTCAGGATTTTTTTGCGCTCTCTAACTAGCATATCTTTGCGTATCGCCCGATACCGCGACCGAGTTGAAAATCGGGTGTCCGATACCGAGACTGATACCGAGACTTTGAACCATGTTCGCAGTTGACCAGAAATGAATGAACAACTCAAGCCCACTTTTAATTTGGAATCTTATGAGTGGTCTCTTTGCGAGGGTTTAAGGCTTAAGCAAGGGCCGATGAGTGTGAAGGAGTACTTGGAGCAATTCTGAATTTTTTGCACTCGTGCGAGAGTAAAGGGAAGCCCGGAACAAAAGATATGGAGGTTTTTGAATGGGCTCCAACTTAGCTACACCGAGTTAGGGATGAGAAAAATAATTTCATTGATCCAAGCTATATTATATACTTTGGAGGTAGAAAAATACTTTCGAGCAGTTAACACAAGGTACAAAATTGCTCCAAATGTGGTGCATTTGACCCAAGGTATCAAACTACCTCTAAAATAACCTGGTGTTGATTACCGATGAGTCAGAAGTGGAAGAAGTAACAAGTGAAGTCAGCAAGCAAAAGTTTTTTTTGCCCAATTTGTGTCCTACCTGAAACCAAAAGCATTCCACTTTGCAACTCGAGATCGAGCTATTTCTAATAGGACCTCATGGGATAAAATAGGGGCCTATTTGTTATAGCATTATTCATTTTTACTTTTTTCTGTATATCATTTTTCTTTTTTCCTATTTTTGGTTTTACGAGTCTTCTTCTTCCTTGAGGTAATATGGCCGGCTGGCTTTGGAGGGGATTTGGGAGAGATTTTATAAGCTTATTTTTTAGTGGGATTTATCTTTGTGAACTTCATCAATCATCTTTAATCATGTATTCTAGTTAATTGCATACAAGATGTAAAATGCATTTGAATATTTTTTTTAAAAATATCAATATCAATATAGCAATAAACAAATAAACAATCTATGATTCAACTAAACCTTGAATCACTTATACAATGGGAGAGACCTTTATTTAAATGCTCCTAAAAGAGTTTTAATTCTGACAGATAGCCAAAAGATAATGCTAGAAACATAAAAGATTAATCGTAAAACTAAATCTGATAACTAATAATTATCCTAATATTTATTCACAGAAAAAAACACCGTAGATCCTAAAGTTGGGATAATTTGCAATTCTTACCCCAATGTTTCAATATGGCACGACAAACCCTAAAGTATATTAATGTTAGCAATTGGACCCTCGGGTCAAGCACCGTTAGTTTAACTTAACATCAATCCTATGTGACAACTTGCGAATGACGTAGCACAATAAAATGATGAGGTTGAAAAAACATGAAATAGGAAAAAGGAAAGAATACAATAAAAGAAAAGAAAAATTTATAAATAAAAAATAATAATTTTAAAATTATTAAAATTTATTTAAAACTTAACCTAGGAAAAAATAGACAAAAATAGGGAAAAAAACTAAAAAATAGGAAAACAAAAACAGGAAAAAAATTAAAACAAAAAAACAGAAAACTATAAAAAAAAAGATACTAATAAGTTCAAAAAATTCTAAAACATTACAAAACCTAAATTTAGAATACAAGAAAAATTATTTTTAAAATTAAAAAATAAAAAGTACTAAAAAACTAAAAATATACTTTAGAATAGAAGAAAATATATTGAAAAACTGAAAAACACAATATACCAAAAAAAAAGGTAAAAACAAGTAGACAAAAATAATTAAAAACTAAATTTGGGGAAAAACTAAAAAATAAGAAAGTTTTTAAAACCGAAAAAAATAAAAACAGATCGTAACCCATCCCCCTCATTTCCATGGTAACTCCATTCCCACCCCAACTCACAACCACTACCCTCATTTCCATCTCTCTCTCTCTCTCTCTCTCTCTCTCTCTCTCTCAAACCCACCCACCCACCCAGAAACACACCGATTTGATTTTTTTCAAAAATCTAGGGTTTAGTTGGATAGTGATTTGTAAATTTTGTTATAATTAATTTGCCAGTGAGTGAGAGGGGTGGGGTTGCAGAGGTAGGAGTTGGTGTGAGGGTGGAGGTGGGTGGTGGGTGGTGGCGGCGGGTGGGGTGTGAGATAGTGGATAGAGTTTTAAGTTTTTTTCTATTTTTAAGTTTTTTAGAGGTTCCGTTGCATTACGAAATGTACTTCAGGGTTTACCATGCAAAATTAAAATATTGGGATAATAATTGCAAATTACACCGAACTTCAGTGTTTACGATGTCTTTTTCCAATAAATATATGCCTTGTACTTGTATACTACTATGGAGAGACTAAGCTCTATTTCAGAGATTGAACTCTTCCTGTGATTAGCCCCTTACTAGTAAGAGGTTGTTCCCGAGCCAGGTTCTCTGGATCCACGTGTTCCTAGTCGGGCCTAAATGGATGAATAAAGAAGCGTGCCCAGGTAAATCATAGAACTAGATCTGATAACTAATAATTATCCTAATATTTATTCATTACTACTACGAATATATAATAAAAATAAAAGATTAAGAATATTTCCCACCCAACCTTGTGTACATTATTCTCCTCTCCTTTGAAAAAGCTCGTACACGAGTTTTCGATGAAAATTGAAAAAAAACATGCCATACGTATAAATATTCTGAAAATTTTCGTTATGCCAACTAGGACCCGACCAAAATTTAAATTAAGCACCTCCTAAAATGTTGAATCTGAGACCACATTTTTCTATAGCCAAATAAAGCCAACACGCCCACATTTTAATGGGGCAACTCCGGCTGACATTATTTTGGGGGCTAATTCCATATAACAAATTGGACTTCAAAAAGACTCCCCTTTCTTCAATGGGCTCAAGCTCATGAATCCACTCGGAGTATTCTTAAGATTAAAACCAAGCAGATCCCCAAATACTTTGTTTACAGCCTTTTTTGTTTTAGCCGGATCATAAGATGACTCTACCATTTCAACACCTCGAGCTAGGGGTGTAAATGAGTCGAGTCGAGTCGAGCCTAAAAGGTTGTTCAAGCTTAGTGTACAAAGTTTAACACACAGACAAAAATGTTCGACTTGGTTCATTTGTCTACCCAAAACTTAAACAAGCTTCTAAGTGAACAAATATGAACCAAGCTAGAGTAGCTTGGTTGTTTTATGCACTTCAGTATGATTATTAATAATGAATCGAATTGAGTTCAAGGCATTTTAAGCTTAGCTCATTTATTTAACAAGCATGTGTGGAACGAGCTTTTATCCGAACAAATACGAATTGAGCCTAAGTAGCTTAGCTTGATTCGTTTTACAGCTCCGCCTAAGGTGTGTTCTTTTTCCAAAATTCCAAATTTTTCGATTTCTGATCAATTTTTCTCTTTTGGAACAATATTTTTTATTTCCGATTTTCGAGTTTGTGATTTCCTATTTTTTCGGAAAAAAAAATATCAAAACCGGAAAGAATTCTGAATTTTAGATTCTCCGTGCAATCCGATTTTTTTCGATTTTCCCCAAAATCTATGTTGATTTTGTACTTGAGTGTACACACTAACTAAAGTCCCACGTTTGGGAGCTCGAAAATCCTCAAACTAAGAGAGTATAAAAGGAGCACACCTCACTAAACCTACCACATGCTTAAATTTCTTAACCACCATGAAGGAAATTAGCATTTGAAGTTCAAATTTATTCACTTTGTGCCTTAATTAAAAGAAAATATTGAGTTGGTTTATTTTATTTGAGAAATTTTCTTATTGAATATGTGGATATATTTTTGAAATTTCCGATTTTTCCATTTTCGCAAAATTTGGAAATTTCCAGTTTTTCCGAAATTTCCAAATTCGACGTAATCGACATTCGAAATTATTTGTTCCCCGAAAAGTCGGATTTTTTTTCCAAAGAGTCCATTCCTGATCCGATACGAACGAAACATATGGCTAGCTCTACTTATAGATCTATTTTCCAAATTTATTTGTGGGATTATTCGTGACACTATCGAAATTCGCAACATTCCTTATATGCACACGCGTAGACAATTGCAGCCTAAGAGACCATTTCTCAAACCCTTGTTGGTGTTATGAGGTCCTCGTTCAAATTCCACAACACCGCCACCAAACAATTCGCGACCCGCGAGGCTCACTTAAGAGAACTTTTACTCATCATGTAAACAGCAACTTTACGCCTTGCCAGCAACTTCACCAGAGATTTCTTTCATGAATCTTTCGAGGAAAGCCTTGGGGATCGACATCACAAGTCAACTTCCAAGGGATTAGCTTTCTAAAGAAAAACTATTAAAGTGACTTAGCACTTCAATAAAGGATTCGCTTTCCAGAGAACAACTATTAAAGCGCCTTAACAAATTTATTTAGTACATTTATTTCAAATAAACTATATATTTATAACAAATTTTTTAAACAAACACTGAATAAAACCAAGTTTTCTCAAAAAAAAAAAGGTTCGTAGGTTTAAAAAACAAACACTAACTAAACTAAAAAAAACAAGTTTCGTAGGGTTAAAAAACAAACACCGACTAAACTTTAAAAAAAAAAAAAAAAAAAGTTTCGTAGGCTTACGGGTTTGAAGAATCGAAGGCCAGAAAAGGAAAACGAAGGCCGAAAATGGAGAACCGAAGGCTGAAAATGGAGAACGAAGGCCGAAAATGGAGAATCGAAGGCCGAAATAGTAGAAGGAAAGCCGGAATTGAAGAACCGAAGGCTAGGGCTTACAGGTTTTGTTTTGAAATAAAGGTCGGAACCGAAGGCTAAAGGTGAACGCCTCACCACCTTGAGGCGGAAAGCCTTGAGGCGCAACCCCTCAGACACAAAAGGCGTTAGCCTCAATGAACAGTACTGACGCTTAAGCCTCAAGGCTTTTTTTTAGCGCCTCGAGGCATACGCCTCGTTCGCCTTTTTAAACATTGAAAGGCCATCTATGTATTGCCCAATGCGTTGCTCCTCCACCTCACGTAATGTGGCTCGAGGGTGCATAAAAGTTGAAATTGCTTCGTGTAAGTGCACACCATCGAGGAAGACTGATATAACTCAGAACATGCACAAATAAGTCGCACTCATAAGTGGTAGGAAGAAAAGTCGTGCAAAGATGGTCTCTATAATGTGTCAAGCTCGGATGGATCAGAGGCCTTGTTGTTCTCGAGAATGCAAAAAATCGTCCCACCATAGTTTAGCCAATCCTTTAAAGTTTAGTTGTCATAAGACATACACACTTGGCCCCCGTGATCCCCTTAAACTCGAACACCTTATCAATGGTATCCAATCAATCCACAAATGCGTTCAAGTCGAAACGAACATTGAATGCAGGGGACATCAACCTAGATATCCCCGCGCAAAGGCTTCTCTAAAAGTCGGAGAATTTGGCTCAAAGGATCCTCATCTGACAATGCATTAACGGGATGAAGAGTACACGGTTGCCTCGGATGAAGGACAGCGTGTCAGGACTACTCCGGTGGGACTATAGGCGAGGCAAGGCTCGTTAGGGACACTGCGTCATAGGGTTGCCCATTTTGTAAAAAATAAAACGCGTTCGTTGTTCCATTGGCACAAACGAGACGATTGGAGGCACAAGGCTATCATGAGGGCTTTCCACTGACAACAATTAATCCGAATCATGGTTCAAAGTATCGGCCGAGTTGACTTGGTATCGGCCGAGTCAACTCGGAATCGGAGGGCACCGATCCGATACCGAGAGACGTTTCAAAAAAAATACTGAATCGGCCGAGACAGCCGCGATATCGCCCGAGGCAACCGATTCCGAGACGCCTCGCCGCGATATCGGCCGAGACACCCGCAATATCGGCCGAGATAACCGATTCAAACGATATTGTCATATTTTGTTTTATTTTTTGATAAAACTTTTATCTTTTACCATATTTCTTTGTTGTTGAAAATATATTGTAACATTTACAGAATGGTATTTACTTTTTCAAAAGTATTAACATTAATTTTTTAAAACATAAAACTCTTTTTTTTTAAATGACTCTACTAAAAAAAATATATAAATCTTTTAAAAAGTAGTACTCTTTTTTTTTTAAAAATGACTAATAAAACTCTTTTTTCAAAGAAATGTTATTTTTTTACAAAAAATATTCAAATCTTTTACAAAAAATATATAATGTTCATTTATGTTTGTAAAAAATGTACATTTCTGGACAAATATTATTTTGTACGTTTTTTGTAAAAATGTAAAAAAATGTACATTTTTGTTAAAAAAAAAGTGTACATATTTGTAAAAAAATATATATTTTTGTTAAAAAAAATGTACATTTTTGTAAAAATGTCCTTTTGTACGTTTTTGTAAAAATGTACATTTTTGAAATTTTTTGTAAAAAATGTTTTTTTGTACGTTTTTATAAAAATGTAAAAAACAATATACATATTTGTTAAAAAAATGTACATTTTTATAAAAAATACATTTTTGTAAAAATGTACATTTTGTAAAAATGTTCTTTTGTACGTTTTTGTAAAAATGTAAAAAAATATACATTGTTGTTAAAACAAAATGTATATTTTTGTTTTTCAATATTATTATTGGTTTACTATGCAATATTGAATCTGACAACTCTGCCGCGCTTCAGTATAACCAATTCTACAATCCAATGCATATTGAATGATGGGTTTGAATGTATCTCATTGGTCCACATTGTTAATCTTATTTTTTTTAAATTTTCTATATTTTTTCCGGAATTTTTTGCGCTCTCTAAATAGCGTATCTTTGCGTATCGCCCGATACCGCGACCGATACCGCGACCGAGTTGAAAATCGGGTGTCCGATACCGGGACCGATACCGAGACTTTGAACCATGATCCGAATAAATTGGCAGCAAGGGTAAGACTCGGATGCGGGCTTACCTTCAATTTCCAGCCCCTCTGTTGGCTTGTATTCATATTCTACGCCTTCAAATCCCCCAAATTGATCGACGACTTTCGAGGTAAGGGTAGGAATTGAATCCATTCACGAGGGTGTAGTCTATCGAAGCAAAAATAGTGGAGTGGGTCATGCGACACTTTTGATAATTTAAGGGGTGGTCGCCCAGCAACTAGCACAACATCGGATTCCAGAATTGGTGGAAGGTAATTATGATTTGGGGGCCTCTATGACAGGCCACTGGGGGATAAATGGTTGTCGCATTAGGCAATAAGGATGGAGATTGAAGCCTCTTTTATTGCTGCGAATATGTTCCAGGTGAGGAATTGTCACACTGTTGACATTTGTTGTTGACATTTGTTGTTGCCTGGTGGAGCTAATTTTGCAGGTTCAATCAGCTGGGATGCCATGCAACTAGGCTGGTAGGGGTTTTTGATGTTCGTGAAGTAATCCCCAGCTTTGAGAGGGTTTGGTAGGTGGTGTGGCACAACAGCCTGCGAGGATCCTTCCACCGAAGGTTTCTGAGTACTTTGTTGCACAATATGGCCGATGTTAGAGGTAAGGGGGGCAATAAATTTGTAGTTAGGGCACTAACTTAGCTGATGAAGGTTAATAAAGAAGCTTCCAAATGGACGGTGTGCCTCTCTAAGCCGGATTGAGATCCTTTTTTTCTGGGAGCCATTGGTGAAGGACGATTTCAGGGTTTTACACAATCAAAAAGATTGAGCTCGCTTTAATAACAATTGACATAAACACGCCAATGGAACCAATAAGATAAAGCAACTTAGCACAAAACTCACATTTTACTAATGATCTCCAAAGGCGAATGATTATATTCATAGCATATATATATATATATATATATATATATATATATATATAGAGAGAGAGAGAGAGAGAGAATAGTCTCTAGTGTGTGAAGGTACTAGCACTACTGAGTTCATAAGTGGTGTCACCAAGCGTGCCTTTTCCAAGTTATTTGGGATCGATTACATTGACTCATATTTTTCCATTCTAGACACTATTATACTACTAATAATGTTGACCTTTTAAAAATAAGACAAGTGTTATAAAATTTGAATCACTAAAGGCACGAGCATGTCTTCCTAAAAGGCACAAAGTATAACGAGAGTTCACGATAGGGTGGGTTCGGCATGGAGGCAGTGGAACAATTCTCTATAGTCCTAACTTTTTTCCTTAGCTTGTACAGTGAGAGAAGTGTAGTATTCACTTTGGAGTGTGCAAATCTTAAACTTAGTAGACTCTAGGGCATCCTACTATGTACGCAAAATGGAATACAAATAGAATGAATCAATATTACAATCTTTTTCAATTAAGAAATAAAAATTTACCTCATCCTCTATCATTCAAACAATCCTCGTTGCTCTCTATATATGGCCAAAGATTGTCGTGAAACTTGCTAACACTCTTTTGTATTATTACTCATTTGCTTAGAATTGACCCAGTCTCTTAATGCTTAAACGACTCCCCAAAATCCTGTTAAAGTAATCAGAATTGATTCCCACACAGTCAAGTCTTATTGACTTAAAAAGTGGTCTTTAATAGCAGAAAAGTTCTTCTATAGTGGTTTGCACATTAGCTTGGACATTTGTGTTTGAGAAACAATTATTAGGTAGCAATTTGCATAAGTCTCGGTCGACCCACAAATCAACATCAATATAACCATGAATTCAACATGCCATTAACTTGCAATTGTGACAAACCCTCTCCAAATCGAAAAAACAACATCCTCATCAAATGAGAGTCCAAGTACCTTCGGATCATGGTCTCAAACTGCCACGATTAAATATCCTTCTCCCACGTAGCCTCCTCCATATGTTTTCGCTTGACTAAGTAGCAAGTCTTTTGATTTTTCTTACTTGCCCCTTTCGTTTAATAGTCTAAAATTTCCTCATCAACCTTTAAGTCCTTGGGTTTCCGAAATAGTATAAAAAGAAGTGCTTCGAATCATTGCTATTTGACTCGGACCTATTCTGAAAAATTCGAGGTATTTCGAATTGTTTGTTAACATGGACAAAGTTAGGGAAAGCCTATAAATCTATTTCAATATTGAACCTTGAACATGTAATAGTTCCGAATTGAATCTCTTTAGAAAGAAGATCTTTTGTCTCATGTTTTCTTATGGTAGGAGGGCCCTATTCCGACTTGCACATCCAAAGGGTTCTCATTGGGTTCTCATTGTAATTTTTCAGACAACCGAAATAACGGGTGTATTTTAAACGCATTGGCAACTCCAACTGATAAGTCAACTCAGTCTTTTCTAATCCTTTCGTAAAGGGCCCATCGTATCTCTGAATCAACCATTTATGGGTTGCTTTCTTGCTAACTGTCTTCCACCCCTGGGGAGTAAGTTTCATGATCACAAATTCACCCACAATATATTCAACTGGCATTCTACCCTCATCAGCCCACTTTTTCATATTCCACACCGATTTTGCCAAACAATCGGCCACTTCCTCCTTTCCTCTCGCAAACCTATATGCCTCTGGACACTTTGCTTGAGATTTCTATTTGGCAATCTCATGAGTGTAAGGCTGCTGCCTCGTTGCTAGCTCGACAAGTATTGTCCAATCACTAGAGGCAAAACGGTGCTTAGAACAAGTTTGTGGTTGCTAAAACAGAGATTGTGAAAAATGTTGATGGGGCTTGGCATAATAGCCATCGCTGTTGGAAATGCTATAATATGCTTATAGTCGGACAACTTGAAAGAAGCGTGATATCCGCGCATCATTTAAAATATCGCGAGACTATTTGATTTCACCATTCTGCTGGACTAAATGCTATATTTTGGTGGGTTGCTAAAGATTGAGATTGTAGAAACGCTGATGTGACGTGCCAAAACAGCCATGTGTTGGAGATGCTCTAATATGCTTCTAGTTGGCCACCTTGAATTAAATGTGGAACACCACATATGTTGTCCAGTATCAAGAAAGACAGACTGGCCAGTGTAAGAAACACAAGCAACAACACATTTCGTAACTTTGTGGTTGCACAAGTTGATGCCATATGTCGTGAAGTCAATGTTCACATGGCCGACGAAAAATGCAGCCATCTACACACGTAAAAGACTGCATAAGGAGAAGTGTCCAACAACAATAACACGGGAATGTGACTAGATGCGAGAATCATGCATGTTTATCGTATACAGGGGTCAAAAAAAATAATCATGAATTACATTATCTACAACGTAGAATGTCAATTGCAATTACACTTCATAGCTATTGAGGGCACAAAAAATGCAACATACTAAAGGCCTGTTACAAACAAAGAAACTTGACTGGACATCTCAACATGTGAAAGCTTTGCAGACATTGACAACATTTACCCATTCAAAAATGGAAAAGGCATAAGGTCGTTCTAGTTTTATCAATCCTGCCCTCCAATAGTTTAGTTTTACACCCTTGAGAAATATTTATATGCTGTACGAAAATTAAAAGCGGGTCAAAACATTGCAAAAGTCAAAATACCCTTTACGAAACAGATCAAGATTCAAACACTGTCCTTAGCATCTAACGAAAGGAGGAGAAGACAAAAAAAAAAGTAATATACATCAGAATTCCATAATTTCACTCACCTAATGGGATTGGAAGAAACCCAAAAAGGGGTAAATGACGGACATAGATATTAAAAAACTACAAAAATTGAAATCCACGCCCAATGCAAAGAAACCATACGAGAAGGGTAAAAGAAGAAAACAATAAAGAAAATAGATAAGAGAATACGAGGAAACAACTAAAAGAACTTTTCTTGTATAAAAATAAAAATAAAACGTTTAAGAGAATGTGAGAGACGCGGGAGTGTGCCAATTTATGGGATTCTAGAAGCTTTGGCGACAAACCAATTGAAGGCAGACCTCATCCTGACTCGAGGAGTAACATCTAGTACCATAAACAACCCAAAACACTACTAAGAAGAATATATAACAAAATCTATTAAAACCCTATACTATCAATTCAAACTACTATAATGTGCAAACTTTCATGTCATAAATAAGGTCACGAAAAAACATCATTAAGGAAAGAACCCAGATTGAAACTTCTAACACGGAATTGGAAAATAAGACCATAATTATTTCATATAGTGAAAAAAGGTCAATTATTTATTGTTATCCATGAAAAATAAAACTCTTTATTTTTCAAAACTAAAGATCTATTTTTGCATATTTCCTGTTAAATTAGCTATTTCATCCCCTTCTTTACTATGTAAACATAACCCACTCACTAAAACCCTTCAACTCCATTTTAACAATAGTTTTTTTTTACTTTAAACATTCATAAAACACGAATTCATAAGCCATAGGGTAAATCTAAATTTTCAACTTCTAGGGGTATGTCAAAAAAAATTAAAAAATTACCAATACTAATATTAATCTAAAACACATGCAAACTAGCTCACACATGCCCATCTCGCTACATAAACATTCATATAAAGATTACATATAGTAAATGAATTAAAACAAGAAAACACATGCTTTTTGCAGTGATACAAATAAAGCAAGAAATCTAAGTGTGTGATTTAAAAACCCTAATTTTAAGAAAGGGGAGTGAAGAAAAAGAAGGTTACCTGGAAATAAAGAAAGAGATCTTGGTGGGAAGGTAAATTGAAAGAGACCCTTTTTAAGTTGAGTGAGAAGGAGCTTGTGTGTATACTAATTGATCTTCGGCCATGTTTTTTGTTTGTTACGAGGGAGAAGAGATGTAAATGGGATGCGAGGAATTTTGATATACGCAAAGAGTGAGATTTCAAATCATGTGGATAATTGATGGCATTCTTGTAAATACGAGGGTTGAAAAGGGATGGTTTTTTAATGGCCATTTGCATCCAAGAAAGTAATACTCTTTTAAATTCGAAGTTTCTTGATTACGCGATTAGTTTTTATGAGTTACATTGTCTCGTGCGAAGTATTCGTGTCTATTTAAGGTTGTTTAGGGGTTTTGCCTTCAAGCAGCATGTTTTTAAGTTTAAGTCTAGACATTTGTAAATTATCTAGGGGTGGCAAAATGAGTCAACGGGTCATGTTTTTCCACGACCCAACACAACACGATAAGAATCTAGCGGACCCGAACACGACAAGATACGATAGCGTGTTTTTTTTCCTCAATCCGAACACGACACGACACTATAACACGATAAGTAAATACAGTTCGATTTGACACAATTAGACCCGACACGCCACACCACGATTAGACACAATTAGATCCGTTAGTGAGAAATTAAAAAAAAAATGTGGGTCTAAATAATGAGTTGATAATGGGTCCAAATGGGGTCAATTGTGGATCTACATATGATATATATCATGTTTAATTGGGTCACTATCGTGTCCTTATCGAGTCAATTTCGTGGTAGAAATTGGACACAGACAAGACACGACCCGATGGCGGGTCCAAAAATTCATACCCGAACACGAAAGACAGTGTCAATTTCGTTTCGTTTCGTGTTATCATTTCGTTCCCAAAATTATCACCCCTAATTATCATCGTATTCTCAAACGGGAAGTACCGTGACTACACAGTCCCTTCCTAGGAGTTACATTGGTCCCGTGTGAGATGAGCAATTAACAAACGAGGATTTCCATGGAAAAAAAGAGTTATACCTAGAGAAATAAAAAAATTAGGATCAAATATCAAAAAGTCCATCAAACATGTTTTAATACACATTTAGTGCAAGTTTTTTATTATGTTCCAAAAAATCCCTCAAACACCCATTTAACTAATATTCTCTTATTTTTAAAGGTCCGCGTCAACGGCATAATGAAGGCCTTTTTGGAAAAAAATAAAAAGATTTGAACTAAACGTATATTAAAAAATGATCGAGTGACTATTTGGTATATGCCCCAAAAAATTAAGGTACAAAAAGAATTTTCATTAAAGTGTATGTAAATAATTAGAGGGTTCGTCCATATTTATAAGGCAAGGGGGACCTCCTTAATAATTATTAAAATTGATATGGGAGTAGGTCGTAATATACAATAATTTACCACATGTGGACATCCATAATTAAATAATGATGTTTACAACACTTCATCTTGGATGTACATCATGTCCACCAGTGTCTCATTAAAACATTACCAAAGAAAATCTCGTGGAAAAAATATAGTGAAAGAAAAAAGAGTATCACTTTGAGGATCGTCGGAGTTGGACGCACTTGATGTTAACTAGTTAAAACCTTTACGAGGAAAACACAATGGGAATAAGGTAGTTGAAGGTTAAAAAAGTACAATGCGCATATGTGATAAATAGTTTGTTCATGGATTCTCCCTTTATAAGTCCTCTTATAAGCATCTCTTAATGTAGAGTCGCCATATTCCAATCTCATACAAAACCTTATAGAATGTTGATTTTGGTTGTGACTTGATGAAAATGTTCAGGTAAATTATCACTTGAACGCACTTTCTTAATTTTAATATCATTATTTTCTTTTGAAGCTCGTGAGTGAAGAAAAACTTTGATTAAATGTGCTTAATTCTATCTCATTTGATAAAACTTTCTTGAGTCTTGGCTATGCATGTTGCATTATCTTCATTAATGATACTCGAAATTATTGAAAAAAAGTTATAGTGCAAAAAGAATTTATTAATTACACTTGTTGTTGTCAAAAAATGGATCTACTGAAGAAAATAATGCCATTAAAGCTATATATTTTTAATAACCTTGAACCTCTACACGAACGAGATTTAGAGTGGTTCGGTCGTTAAAATTAGCCTATCTCCACTGTGGAGCCTTATTATCATTAGATTTATACATTAAGTATAAGATTTGAGCCTTACTAGACATATAAGATTAAAAAAATGTGCTAAATACATAAACAGACGTGTGTTGTCTAAAGGAGGTCGTGGCCTTATAGTGTAAACCGGTAGATACCTCGACCATTGGTGCCTTGGGTCGTCGAATCAAGTGACTGAAGTCTGGCCTCTAATGTAGAGATATATACGAGAGGATTGGGCAGAGCTTCATTGCCCAAAAGTTGCTTGCTTATTATAAGGTGAGCACATCTACTTATAGTAGTGGGTTTAGGACCTCACGCTCACAAGGCACATGGATTATGGATAAGTATTGATGTGAGGGAATCTTTCTAGAAGGTGGAAAGTTGACAGTACTTGTTGATGTGTCAGACTCCGTAGCCTACTTAGCTGATGTCTATTGTTGAACTAGGATGCCCGCGGCCTATAAAGTAATAGGTCTTGGCTTTGTAGTTTAATAGGACACTCAATAGATATACTCTGGGCCATGGTAAGGTACCAAGTCGTAGCCTTATTCATAAGTTGCGACCTGTTATTAGTCCTTGAGTATATCTTCATATGCTTACGTGGTCATCTATGCCATGTGTCACGTGTTCATTGGATGACGTATTTTGGTATAACATAAGACCCTCAAGCCTCAGTGATAAGAGGGAAATGATTTAGTGTTGGGGCTTTGTTCATGTCCATTGACCTATGCGTGGAGGTCAAGGCCTTTTGCTTATGAAACTTAAAGTCCTGCGACGTTTTGTCTTTTCGCAACCTTTTATATATATAAACTGAGATCATGGTCTCATTTACCCTTCCAAGTCTTTGAGAGCACAACAGACAGAGCGATTTTCGACAATGAGAAGGTGATTCCCGATGAACTTCCTGACGAATCCGTTTCTCTTGATTTCCAGGCTACCTTTTCCGATTTTTTTGCAAAATCTTTATTGATATTGTTTGCAGTTGTGTTTCCTTTCACTTGCATGCTTTAATATAACATGTTATCTGCTTGTGTTGAGTTTATTGAAATTCAAAATTGTGAACCTGGGTTTGTTCGAGTTTGGGTTTTTATAACCCTTGACCTTCAAATAACGGATTATGATGATCACTTGACTTATTTTATCACTGAATCAAATCAAACTCGAGTTGATTAATATTTTGAATGTAAGACATAGTTATCGATCCTTAAATTGTAAAAAAAATCAGTTTTTTTTATGTTACGGGTGTTCTTGGTTATTTTTAGATTTGATAGGATTTGGGATTCTTTGAGTGTTAGTCTGTTGTTAATAACGATTTGCAGATAAAGTTTTAAGTATTTGGATTGGGTTTTGTACTAAATCGAATAGGTTTTAGGAGGATTTAGGACCGGTTTGGATAAAGAAAATGATCTGGTGCACGTCGTTTGTCCCTGGTTAGAATACCAAGGGTTATTGTGTTTGATCCATTTCATTATTGGTTGGATTAAGTTTGGTGTTTGCCCTCCTGGTTGCGGCCTTTGTAAAATGAATGTGGCCTCTGTAAAATGGCTGAGGCCTTAGGTTTCATACGTGAGCTATGTTGACTATGGTCGTGAATATTGTCAAATAATTGTGGCCTTTTGCATTCTTGTATTTGCCTTAGATTTCATACCCGAGTTGGCTTTGGCTTCAGCTTTCAACGAATACGACCGTGGATCTTCACACTTGCCCATTTCCTAACACTTGTGCATGGTCGCGGTCTTTTATAACTTGCCTTGTATTTGGGTTGTGACTTTTTAGATGTTGCTCAACCATAAACATATAGGTCCATAACCATAGTTATTCTCACCATGTGTGTTGTGCGGGGTTTTTTATATGAGGTCGTGGTCTTTGGAACTTTTATAGTCACCTTGTATTTTATTCATAGTGGTCGCGGTCCTTTAACTGTGGAGCTTTTGTTTGCTTTTTACGGATACCTGTTACGACCTTATGCATTGGAATACTTGGGAGTACTTGGAATATTTCTGGATAAGGCATCTAGGGGTACCTCATCCCACGGTATTATATATGAAGCCTTAAAAATCAATGGAAATTATAAACTAAAAAAGTGCCCAATTTGCATTCGTATTGATTATGAATCCGTGGATTTCATTTGTAGGGAGCTCATGGAGACTGTGGAGACCAACCGTAGGGAGGAGGAGGACATTGGCTCCATGAACAATCAAGTGCCATTAATGAGAAATATAGTGAACCTAAGTGGAGAAGTACATACCGCGTAAGTTAAGAATACTGAAGTCGGGCGTTCTAGCAGCAACACTGAAGCAGATAGAGAACTCGTGACACTCAATTATCCTTGCATCATGGCTAAAGAATGGTTGGCTCATCTGAACGAGGCTTGTGAGTTCCCTGAATGAGACAATCTGCACATTACCTTCCGTAGATCAACGATCATATTCCGCAATCCCCAATGATGGGGTATGCCTTCCTTTTTGGACTAAGGTTGTCAGTCCCAGTCTTTATAAGGAAAATTTTGAAGGTAATGAATCTATCCCTAGCGTAAGTTAATCCTAACAGGTGGAGGGCTATCCTGACTTCCTTGGTCATTTGGAAGAAAAAGTTCAACGGGAATATTATGACCGCGGAGTTCTTTGACTTTTATACGCTGAAAGAGAACACTGTCGATAATCCTTGGTATTATTATATGTCTACGCGGAGTGCTAGCAAATATCTCACGAGGGGAAGGCCTTCGAAAAGACAAGTATTTTTTCATCTCTGAGCATAACTGAGAAATAAACTTTGCGAAGCCTGAGCGAGAGCGGTCCCATCAGCTTTCGCGGTCCTCGGGTCATCCCCCCATAGAAGGTAGTAACATCTTTCCAATATGGCTACGAACTTTGTTTTCTATACTTAACCTTTTCTAATTTTCATGTTTAGCTTTTATAATTATTATTGTTTGACTTCTTCTCAATGTCAAAACGACAAAATTAAGGTTGTGGTCTCTAATTTTTTTTTAGGAAAATGTTATGTGTCCCAAACAACTCCCCCAAATTGTCCCCCAAATAGCTTTAAGTGTTATACCTTATGGTATGGGACCCGTCAGGGCACAACTCATTAATACTATTTGGGGGAGATTTGGGGGAGTTGTTTGGTACCCATAGCACCATTCTGTTTTTTTATAGCAAGAAGCACTTTATATCATGGGTTACTTTGAAAGCCTTTTATAGGCTTGGCTATTAAACGGCTCATGTTGCACCTGTGAGACGATCTCTTGAAGTTATAGTCTTATAATTCATTTAGTAGGCTGCGGACGTATTTCCTTATTTTGCTTAAGTTCTTATTCTTCATGTGGACGGTTAACTAGTTATGGAAATAAATAGAGAGTTGTTACTTTCTCAGCTATACGAATTGGAGGAGAATATTCATGGCCTGAATCAGGCTTCGCGGAAGGCAAGACGCAAGAAAGGAAAAGGGGTTACGGACAAGTATGTTTCCTCAGCAGCTAAGGTCCACACAAAAACTACGGCTAGTGATGCAAACCCACCTCTGTCCGAAGCTCCTGCGGTAACTTCTCTAAACGCTGGGGAAAAAGACAATCAACCAGAGCCTTTAGCATATATCACGCTGAATGAGACTCCTTCGTGACCTAGTCTACCAATTGATACAATTTTCACCATCCCAATTAGTGGGGTAGTCTTTCTGTGGCTAAGGCCACATGTTACGCCTGCGTACAAAGAGTCCTCTTGGGACACAGAGGCTACTGTGATCTCTGTAATAAAAAAAGTTATAAAATCTTCGAACCTTAAATGTTTGTTTAAGGAGGATGCTGTTACCTTCTTAGGGTAAGCATATACATACACGGACTATTACTTCGGGCTTTCTATTTTTATTAAGTTCATTTTATTCTTTCAGGGCGCGAAAGTTGTGATGAGCCAGCAGGTCAAATTTGAAGCGCATTGTTCCGAGAAAAAGTTCGCGAATTCCACTCACCAAGCTGAGGTGGAAAAGGCCAAGTCCTCCTCTTTTGAAATTGGTAAGAAGTTTGCGGCAACTTCTTTTAAAGCTTCCCAACTTTGAATAAAACTAAACGTACCCAAAACCCATACCCACAAACCATACCCACCATATAAAACAAAAAATAAGGGCTCCACCTATATTTTCAAAGAAAGGGTTCACAAAATTTAAAAGGGTAACTAAAAAAAAAAAAATCCAACAAACCGAGAAAATATTATTTTTGTCAAAAAACATTAATATTTTTATTTTTGAAAATTAAGCACTCAAAATGTTATTAATGGAAAAAAACATTGAATTTTTTTTGGCACAAACACTACAAAATATTATTTTTAGCAAAAAAATAATGATTTTTTTTACTTTTTGAAATAAAAAAGAAAAATATTATTTTTAGCAAAAAAAAAACACTTAGTACTTTTATTTTTGACAAACAAACACTAAAGATATTATTTTTGATAAAAAAATATTGAATTTTTAGCGCATTTAGTCTTTCAAACACTCATTTACCTAATATTTTTTTATTTTTAAAGGTCTACGCCAGCGACATGCCTTATTTTTAAACTCATTTTTTAAATATTTTTATTTAACCCATACAAACCGTGAAAATATTAATTTTGTCAAAAAATATTAAATATTTTTATTTTTGAAAATATAACACCCAAAATGTTATTAATTGAAAAAAAACACCGAATTTTTTTTGCCACACAAACACTACAAAATATTATATTTAGCAAAAAAAATACTGATTTTTTTTATTTTTGGCAAACAAACAGGGAAAATATTATTTTTAGAAAAAAAAAACTTAATACTTTTCTTTTCTACAAACGAACACTAAAGATATTGTTTTTGATAAAACAAAAATATTGAATTTTTAGCGCATTTAGTCCTTCAAACACCCATTTACCTAATATTATTTTATTTTTAAAGGTCCGCGCCAGCGCCACACCTTATTTTTAAACTCATTTTTTTAAATGTTTTTATATAACCCATACAAACCGTGAAAATATTAGTTTTGTCAAAAAACATTAAATGTTTTTATTTTTGAAAATTAAGCACTAAAAATGTTATTAATTGAAAAAAAACACAGAATTTTTTTTGGTACACAGACACTAGAAAATATTATTTTTAGCAAAAAAATACTATTTTTTTTTTTGGCAAACAAACAGGGAAAATATTATTTTTAGCAAAAAAAAAACACTTCAATACTTTTCTTTTTGACAAACAAACACTAAAGATATTGTTTTTGATAAAATAAAAATACTGAATTTTGAACTCATTTTGTCCCTGAAACACTAATTTACCCAATATTCTCTTATTTTTAAAAGCACCCGCTAGCGCCACGCCTTATTTTTAAATTCATTTTTTAAAATATTTTTATTTAACCCATACAAACCGTGAAAATATTATTTTTGTCAAAAAACATTAAATGTTTTTATTTTTGAAAATTAAGCATTCAAAATGTTATTAATTGAAAAAAAACACAATTTTTTTTTTGTCACACAAACACTAGAAAATATTATTTTTAGCAAAAAAATTCTAATTTTTTTTTTGGCAAACAAAAAGGGAAAATATTATTTTTAGCAAAACAAACACTTAAATATTTTATTTTTGACAAACAAATACTAAAGATATTGTTTTTGATAAAATAAAAATACTGAATGTTTAACTCATTTAGTCCCTCAAACACTAATTTACCAAACATTCTCTTATTTTTAAAAGTACGCGTCAACGCCACGCCTTATTTTTAAACTCATTTTTAAAAAAAATCTTTAATAAAAAATTATTTGGGTACATTTGAGAGGTTTTAACCTTTATTTTTTAATTTTGGAAAAAAAACATTTTCAAAATTAAAACAAAAAAATATAAACCCAAGTTAACAACAGAAAAAAAGCACTTCAGCTCTAACCCTTTTTGTCCTATCCGGCGGGTATAGTAGTGGGTATATATGGTGTGTCCGTGTAGTGCCTCTCCCCAACTTTAGGCTGAGGCTGCTAACATTGCCAAAAACGAGGCGGAAGAAAATTTCAAACGGGCTGCGAAGGCCCTCAAAGTGTCGGAGGCTAAGTGTTTGGAAGCAGCAAAACAGGTTGCGGCGGATAGTGACGAGACATCAACCAAACTTGAATCCCAATTTTCTTCATTAACACAAGAAAATGTCGCGACCATACAGAAAATGACCGATGAGTATATTAAAGCCATGCAAAAGGTTGTTGATGATTATGCTGCGGCCTTAAAGAAAGTTGTCGAGTATGTCATGGCCATCTTTAAGACTTCAAATGACTATTGGATTATCTATAATAACGCCTATATATACGATTATATGGAAATGAGGGACATAATTGCCAAAAGCTATCCTGATGCCAAGGACACCATCTTTGCCTGTAGGTTCCTAGTGTGCGGAGGAGCTGAAAGAGACTGATAAGCTAGGAAATTAAAGGAAAAGGCTGAGGAGACTGAAACGGGCCTAGAGGGCGAGGAGGAGGAGGAGGAGGAGGAGGAGGAGGAGGAAGCGGATGCAGAATCTTAGACTCCTCAGCTTGTATTCTTATTTTTGTTGTATTCTTTGAACTTTCTAATGAACAATATCAAATCTGCCTTTAATGAATGAATTTTATTTTACTTTCGCATCTATAAATTGTATGATTTAGTAATGAATATTTAGTCTTTAATGCTTTCTGTATAATTACCGTTATGCTTGACTTTCAATAGCCACAATTAAAAATACCCTCTTTACATCTCACGGGATTTTTTTTTTGCCCAATTTTGTAACAACAGTCCCAAATACACTCGGACCCTTGCTCGCACATTACACATTCCTAAAAAGAATTTTAAATTTTTTTTAAACTAATTTTCTTATTTAAAACCCTATATTGAATTTTGTTTGGTATGTTCATTATTTTTGTATGTATACATTATATATGTATTTTATACCTAAATATTTTTTCTATCATACATTTTATATGGTCTTATAATTTTCCAAGTTCTTTAAATTATTTTTCATAATTTTTATGATTTTATGGAATTTAAATTGCTAATTTATAACATTAAAAAAACATTTTTAATGTTTCTTAGTTAGATATAAGCACACATCAAAATGACAACGCTTTATAAGTATGTGGGTCGTTTTGACTTTGATCCAGATGAATCGGTTTGGACCAATGAGGTTGTTGTGTTTAACTCATGCGAAATGATCGCGGGTGTAACCTTGTCAACGGGTCGGGTCGGGTTTAGGAAGATCCATATCCGTGTAATCGTGTCTTCATCGGGTTCGGGTTCGGGTCCGGATCTTCATCGGGTCTACAATATTGGATCCAGACCCGGATCTGTTCGGGTCTCGGGTTTGGGTCCGGATCGGGCCAAATATATACATTTATTTTATATTATCCGCCTTCTTTATTTTTTAATCTTAAATTAAATATTTTGTAATGTATTATAGAATATTATTAGTATAAATAAAACACATGTTATTTATTTTTACTATATATATAAATTTATATTTTTATATATATTACTTACATGTTATATTGATAACATATATTTATAAATATATATAAATTTATAGTATATGTATATATATTTAAAAAATAATAATGTACGATCCGGGACGGGTCTTCGGGTCTGGGTCTTGTATAAGATCCAGACCCTACCCGTTTAATAAACAGGTCTTCGGGTCTCGAATCTAAAAAATATGCTCAGGCCCTATTATACGGATCGGGTCCGGGTCCAGACCCGACCCATTGACAGGCCTACGCGGGTGAGTTTGGGGAGTTGCATGTGGTAGGGGCTATTTATTTGGGTTAGTTTGACTAAACTACCGTCCACAGTGCCTAGGTTTTATTACCTATTTACCCCCAACGAATCTCCTTTTATGCGATACTGGTCATGCCTTCAAAAGTTGTTGTTAATTACCCAAACGCCCTTATTTATCTGGGAATTATGTTTTCACCGAGGCACATCATCTGCCTCTATAAATAGAGGGGGTCAATTCAAAATGTCAAATAAAAATTGGAAATTAAAGCCGAAACTCTGCCAAAATTGTGTCCTACTTTCTCTCTCTCTAAACCTAAGTGTTCTATCTGTTTGAGAGTGATTTTTCTTTAACCCTAAACTAATCTAAATATTTTTTAGATCCGAAAATCTCATACGTGAGCTTGTGTGGTCAGATCTTTTTTAGGGTATCAAAGTTTGAGAATTTTTTTGGTTTGAGAGTTTGATTTATTTTGGTCTGGTTGGTTGTGAGTTCGAAAGGCTTTAAACCTTAAGGGTTTGATTTTTGAAGCCTTTTGTTCTGGATCTTTCAAAGTTTATATATATATATATATATATGTGTGTGTGTGTGTGTGTGTGTGTGTGTGTGTGTGTGTAAGAGGGTACTTTAGATTATAGATGGAGGCGTAACCCCTGTTTGAGTATGGTAATAATAAGCTAATGGGCCAAAGCCTTAGATTAGCAATAGGACACCCACACACAAGTTCAATGAAGATAAGACTTAGTTTAAACTCACAAATCTCTCGTGTATAACTCAGAAAAGTAGTAAGGAAACTTAGGAGTAATTTAGCTAGAGGGAGAGAGAAGTAAGCACCCTAGATACACCTTGGTAGGAAGCCAAACACACCAACCACCTACCAGAATCTCTATTAGGTATTAAAAGCTTCTTAATAACTGACCATGGTGGATGAATACGACCTCTAGTTTGTAATAACTCTCTCTGATGTGTATTCTCTCTAGCAATAACTTCTTAAACTCTCAAAGATCATGAACTCTCCCAAAAAGGATCCATCTCCGCAAAGGTAGTTGGGGTACTTAAATAGCCCCCCACACCACCCCCGAGGCAACTCAGTCATTAAAGACTATGAAAGACCTCCCTCACACTTTATGTCACAACATTAAATGCCTGATGCACTAGTTGTCTCCACGTCATAAATATTAAATGCCAAGACATGCCTTTTGCGTAATCACTGTGTGTCAGGGGACTGTTGTCGCAGAGTTGGCTCACCAACTGCCTGACAGCCCCAATTACCACGGTGGTTTACTCAAGTGCAGGTCTGACATTATTTAGCTGGCTAGTGACATCACCTACAGTAGATGTGACATTAAGTGAAGGTTTGTTTGGTTCACAGCTCAACGCCCGATGGAACTCCAAGCTGCTTCGCCCGAGGTTCCACGGTCAGGGTTCTTTGGTGTTTTACCAGGTGTATCTAAGATGGTCAGGACAACCCCCAAAGGTGCCTCACTTCTCAATCCTCCAAACCAAGTCCCTCTAAAGTTCCCACAGTGAGATCATTCGATAAAGCATGAAAGCTCTCCCAGGTCCTGCCAAGCCTGATCTCTCGCGAGTACCGTTTGACCTCACACTAAAACTCATTATTATTCTCGTTACATCATTACAACCGTTATGGCTTACAGTCAACATAAACAGAAATACAATATGACTAATACAACAAGCTAAAGTATGAGTTGCCACGCAAAGCTGCCACGCTCTCTTTATCCCAAACACTGTTGCCAATGGGTGGATTATCCCTAATCTCCGGATTACCTCCAAGCCCCCTCTACATTTACCCCTTTCGTGGAGAGATTTGTTGGAACAAGAAATGTCTGCACGAAACTTCTCGATTCGATGAACCTTCTCTTCTTGAAAACATTCTGGCCTTCTTTCCCCTGTTAGAACCGCGACGATATAATCTCCTGGAAAAAGTAAAATTCTCCCCGATGTACCTAAGTCGAAGCGTCACTCTCATTGGTGCTTGGGCGAAGGGACATCGCCATTTTTTTCTCGTGTTGATCCTCAACCGTTTTAGCTTTAATGTTTGAAATTCTCCCGAAAGGCCTACTAACCTTCTCAAATACTCGTTTGGACTTCTGGTAAATGAAATTATCCCCCGTGGTGCTTCGCTATATTCAAAAAACGTTTGGACATGTGGCGAGAGGACGTCGTAGCTTTGTTGAACCATTGGGGGATCTCCTTCGTTAGAAGTTTATTAGATATGCCTGACAAAATCTTCTAGCGCCAAAACTTAAACTTGTTTAAGAAGGCAACGCTTTATATTCTCTATGCGTCACTTCATTAATGACGTGGCACTGTCTTTTCAACTGCCAAAGTACTTCCCGAAGTGCCACGTGTTCATGTGAAATGATTATAGGCGGCAAACACGGGCGATGGTGGGAAAATCTAAACGCCAAACTCAAAAATTTCAAACGGCCATATCCCAACACTTAACCCTTCTTTTCTCTTACTTTGCCTTCGTCTTCCTCAAGCTTCCATTTTACTTTAGAGAGAGAAAGTCTGTGAGAACTCCATTGTGTCTGAGTCATTACCTGCCTTCCCGTCTGATCTTCTACACCACCACCTGTGGTTGTGCTCCTCCATTTTCATTTTCAAACCTTTCTTGCTTGAAGCTTTTCTCTTATTTTATCGATATCTGTTATGGCGTCCTCAAGCAACCCCACCATATCTGCCGCCAGTGCTCCGCCTACTGCCTCTACCATTGCCACCACCCTGGATGCTGCTCGCCAGGAACAACTAAAGTTTTACCGTCGATCACCTATTTTTGGACAAGGTGATGATTTTATTGGTGCATGTAAGAGGGTCCATTTTCTTCTAAGTTTGACCCTCTATTGTTGGGTGATGAAGACGACGCTTATACTGAGTGGGGCTTTCTTCCTCCCGAGGGTACTCTTCGATTTCATTTGGAGCGAGGGGACTTCTCGTGGTCCCACATTGAGTTTAAAGCGCCCGGGTGTTCTCCTGCTCAGTTTGCTACGTGGAACTCCCACATGCAGAGCTCCTATGCTGAAACGCTCACCAAGATTGGGCTGCAACGGGCTAAGTGGTTTGGTGAGTTCACTCTCTCTAAGAATAATATTGCCCTTCCTGTTCTGGTGTCTCGCTGGAACGTTACTACCCATACATTCATCGCTGCGTGGGGTGAGTTCACCGTGACGTTGGAAGACGTGTGTGAGCTCCTGGGCCTTGAAGCAACAGGCCATGAGCCTTATACTGATGAGGCTCTAGATGCCCAGGAGACTGCTGACCATTTGGAGCTGGACCGAATATGCCGAAGCTGCACCGGTTCATCGAACAAGGCCACTTTCTCCCCACTTATCAATTATTTCTTCAAGGATTCTGCTGAAGGTAGTTCTTCTGGAGGTGCCCCTGGTCAAGGTACATCGCTGGAACTTCCTGCTTATATCCTTATCATTCTTTACCGTTTTCTTCTACCGGGAAAACCCAACGATCAGCCCCAAAGGGACCTTATCAATATATCCCTTCGTTTGGCCTGGGGTATCAAGATTCCCCTGGCTGCAATCGCCTTGGGATCTCTCTATACATGGCTCGATAGGACCCTCTTCGACATGGAACGATCTCTTGGTTGTTATAACTTGGCAAATTTTGCCAACTGTGTCCTTCTGACGAGCTTCCTCTATGTTCATTTCCCTGCCGTAGCAACCAAGATCAACCGCCCTCCTTCTGGGGAAAGAATTCTGCCCCCACGCTCCTATATTTATCATAAGAAACTGAGTCGAAAGGAGTTGATCTCTGTGATTGATCATTTTGAGGACTTCGTTATGAGTCCCTACGAAGAGGACGTCTTTATTCACAACTGTGACTTTTTCCAGCATGAAGCCAAGCTAGTGGAGGTAGGCGCAGATATTGAAGATCCTTCGCTGGCCGTGGTTGTTCTGTTCTCCCCCGGGTATCTGCCTTCCTATACCGAGTGGGGATATACCAGCGAGCACTACAATCTCAGCCGATGCAGCCGCCAATTTAGTTTTGATCAGGGGGCTCCTTGCCCAGTTTTTCAATCATCAAACCCCAAGGTTTCCTTTAGCGAGGCCTGCTCCTTGTTTTCTTCTACTGCTGCATGGGGAATAAGTTCTGCAATGGCTGGGCGAGTCACCATTCCCAGAAACAAAAGGCAAGGGAACGTTTCCCCTCTGTTCTCTACACGATACTAGCCAAAACAATTGGCTGATATTACAGAGTTCATCGAGGGGGATCCAGTGTATCCTCCAGTTCTTTCCTTTTCTGCGTTAGAGTTGGGTTTAAAGGGGAACTTCGTCCTTGGGATTGAGTTCCCTCTGAGTAAAACCCCAAGGTATGTCCCACTGAGCTTCCTCCCCTTTGTTCCATGATCCCTACTGCTACGCCCAAACCAAAAGTGTTGCAGCCCTTAAGAAAGCTGCCCATTCGACCAAAGTTGCTACCGATGAACCTTCAGGCTAGAAGGAAAAGGGCGGGACTTCTTCCAAGTCCAAGTCCCAGATTAAACCCCAAGCTCCCAAGGAGGCATTCCCCATTGCCTCTGTTCCTCCTCCCATGCCTGCAGAGATAGTTGAGGAGTTGAGAAGGAAAGTTTAAGCTGAGGTGGCACGCATAAATGCTGAGTTCGAACGGCGTGTTCCAGTTGTTCCTCCATCGGGAACCTTCCCCAGAATCTTAGTTGATCCCACCGAGCCCACAGCGAAGAGGAGAAAAAGTTCAAAGGTTCTTCGAGGTACTGACATTGGTGCATCAGGAACGAGGAAGAAAACTCTGGGTACCAAGTCCCATAGGAGACAAACTCCTGAGGTGCACTTATCTCCTGCCCCCTCACATGTCAGATCTGAGGTATGCATACATGTTATATTCTCATTTCCCATTTTCTTAAGGAAAAAAGTACATTTGCTTATGTATTTTGGTAACTTTGGTGCAGGAGGTTGAAGAAGAAAGTCCAATCCCCTATCCCCCCCATGATCCCTTTCGTGGGGGGACGTTTCGGTGTTTCGCCACCCGATGTGACTCCTCCTCGTTCGCCCATGACCGGGCTTACCTATTTTTATCGTTCAGCCTCTCAACGTGCAAGGGATGTTGCGATGGGGGGTGATGTTGTTGACTCTGTGGCCGTCTCTTCGCAACCAGAGACAACTCTCCCCATCCCTTCTGGTTTATCTTCTCCACCCGAGCTTTTTCTGCCCATCGTTCTGGCTGAAGAAAATGAGTCCGAGGTATGATTTCCTCTATAATTTGTTTAGTATAACGTCCTTTCAGTCTCACCATTTTATTTATTTATCATGCTAAACCTTGAGATTTTGGGATGCCCTAGGTTGAAATGTCCTCATTGTTAGCCAACATTCCTCTTCCCACGGTGCTAACGAGACCCTTGACCATAATTTCCCTTTTCCGTACCATAATTGAGGTAAGTGACATTTAGAGGTACTTCTCTCTTTTTCTGTATTTATTCCTCTTTTCTTTTTTAACACTGAACTTCATGTTGCAGCTTTCTCCCAATCTTGCTCCACCTTCTCTTGATAGTCTTCATGCGTATAGGTCCAAGGTTGGTGCCTCTGCCCCCATGGTGGTTTTTCTGTACCTACCCATACTGGGGCCTCATTTGGGAGTCCATCGTCTTCTCCCAGTGAATCGCCTGTGCTGGCTTTGAGACCCTATATTGGCGGGGGAGCTTTGCCCAATGTTGAGGCTTCTGCAACCAGGGGTCCCGTTGGGGCTTCTGATGTAATATGTCCACCTCCAGCGGTTTCTGCCCCCACGATCGCCATAGTGATTCCCGTTCTAGCTCCCTCGATGATTGAGGTATTTTTGCCAACTCCCCCTTATAATGGTGACTTAATAACGAAAACGCTTGTTAAGTTTTTTTCATAAACTCCACCTATAGCGGTGACTTAACAATGAAAACACTTGTTAAGATTTTTCATAAACTCCACCTATAACGGTGACTTAACAATGAAAATACTTGTTAAGATTTTCATAAACTCCACCTATATCGGTGACTTAACAATGAAAACACTTGTTAAGATTTTTCATAAACTCCACCTATAACGGTGACTTAACAATGAAAACACTTATTAAGATTTTTCATAAACTCCACCTATAATGGTGACTTCATAATAAAAACACTTGTTAAGATTTTTCATAAACTCCACCTATAACGGTGACTTAACAATAAAAACACTTGTTAAGATTTTCCATAAACTCATTACTTTCTTATCTCAGGTTGCACGAGAGACTTCCCCATTCGTTCTTTTGCCTGTTGGCTCACCTCATCGGAAACCTGCCGTCTCGAAAGATTCTGGCCATGCTGACCAAGGTTCCACGACCGGTTCTACAGCAGAGAGTGAATCTGGGTGCAAGCTTCCTCTGCCTGATTTGGCTCCTCATGCATTCTGTTTGATGGTGCTCCAACATTCTCCCCAAATGCCCGCCACCCATCGACTAGTGATCGAACAACTTGCGAATCACCATCCTGAAACCTTCACGGTGGATTGCTTACGTTCCAACATCTCTGTCATGAGTTATAGGCTGCAAGGCATGGCTACCGTTGTTGCAGAAATTGCTTGCACTCCCACCACGACCGTTACCAGACCCCTCCTTAACCAATTTCTTGGCTATTTGAGGGAGTTGGGTCGTGATGGTTTCCTCTTTAACTGGCTTATATCGTATTTAAAGACTTTGAAGAGCCAACAACTGATCAGGCAGAGGGAATTGTTGTAAAAGCATCAGTAGGACCAACGGGCTGAGGAAGCCAGGTTGGCTGAACTAGCACCCGTTCTAGAAGCAGTTGATAAGGAGGTAGACGATGCCGAAGAAGCTTTGCACCTGGTCAAGCTGAAACGAGAAAGACTCCTCATCAAACGTACACAAGTGCAAACGAGGTTGGAGGTTTTCATCAACGCCCAACAGTCTTACACTACAGCTTCCTCGAGCCTTCCTGAAATTTTTTTCTCGTCTTCAGATCTATGGTTCCTCTTAGGCTAATCAACTCTTGTATATATCTTCCTCTGGCTTCTTTCTATGTAATTCTTATTCAGTAGTTCCCAATTTTGTAATGCTCCATCGTTTACGAATGAATGAGAAATGTATATTTTCCAATTTATCTGTATGTTACAACTGCTTTTGTATGTTATAAATTTTTATATTTCTGCAACTCTTTCATACTGTTCAAGTCATAACTAAAACTTGTATATTCATAATAACAGCTATTTATAACCATGGTTCAAACTTAATTGTCTACATATGATAAACCTTTAGCCATTTATTGTTAATTTTAAATGGCTTGTCTTCCTTCATCCTATAAATTAAGCAATAGCCTGAGTCATGAGCTTCTTTTACAACAAAAGGTCCCTCCTAATTGGCTGTAAACTTCGGTAGATGAAGCCCCCTGATGTGCTTCACCACTTCTTTCAAAATGAGGTCTCCCTCCACGAACTTCCTGGGTCTTACCAGGTTATCATATGACCTGGAGAGCTGTTTCGTGTACATTTGAAAGTGTTGCATCGCATTATCTCTGTGTTCGTCTAACGCTTCCAACTGCACGTGTCTATTCTAAGGGAGCATGCTGCTTCGCAAGGTGTATCGGGCTGAGGAAACGTCTAACTCTACTGGAAGAATTACCTCCGCCCCATAAACAAGCTAGAACGGGGTTTACCCCGTGGGTTTCCTCTTGGTTGTTCGATAGGCCCATAACACAGCTGGTATCTTGTCGTCCTACGATCCTGGGAAGTCCTCCAATACCTTGGCCAGAATACTAACCAATGTTTTATTAGTCACTTCGACTTGCCCGTTTCCTTTTCGGTATGCCACTGTTGAGGTATGGTAAATAATGGAGTACTTGTCTGTGAGTATTGTTACTTCTGAATTGACGAAGGGCGTCTCGTTATCTGAGAGAATAATCTTTGGGATCCTAAAATGACAAATAATATATTCTCTAATGAAGTTGCTCACCACCCCATCCGTTGCCCTTCTGAGTGGTATTGCCTCGGCCCACTTGTAAAGCACTCTGTTGTAACTAGTATCCATATCTTCCCCCTCGAAGAAGGATGTATTGCCCCCACCAGGTCAAACGCCCAAGTGTGAAAAGGGTAAGGCGTTGCTAGAGAGTGTAAGTCCATCGATGGGGCATGGATCATGTTTCCATGTAGTTGGCAAGCTTTATATTTTCGAACGAACTCAGCAGAGTCTTTCTCCATCGTTGTCCAATAATACCCCAATGTCATCAACTGATCATACAACTTAGCCCTTCCTATGTGAGCTGGATCGTACGCCTGTTTGAGGACCTCAGCTGCTTCTTCCTTCTTGATGCAACGCAATGGTCTATTGAAGTATCCCCTTCGGTAGAGCTGCCCCTCCTGAATATAGAACCTGGGGCCCTTCGCTTTAGTCCCATCGCATCAATTTTTTCTGTTGGGATAACTCCATCTTGAATGAAGTCGATATAGGGTTACCTCAAGTCAGCCTGAGTTTCAACGAAATGACATTCAGCTGCTTAAAAAAAAAGCTGACACTTATCGCACCTTCGTTGTAGCTCCGTCGCGTCCTGCTTCATTCTAGGCCAGAAATATCCCTCTTTTTGAATTCTCCTATAAAGAGTTACCTCGGTTGTTTCGCAGTGCTCCTCGTGTATTTTCTTCAACCTTCGCTCTACTTCTTCTGGGCCAATACATCTTGATAACTATCCCCCTACGTTTTTGAAGTAGAGATTTCCCTGGTTTGTAAAATATTGGGCAAACTCTCTTAGCCCCATTGCCCCTTCGCCAGACTCTAGCTACTTCCTAATCTCTCCTCTCCAGTCCGCGTCCTCCCCCATTGGTAGAATTGATTGTACCATCGAAGGAGCTATTCTTCATTGGATCGTGACGATAGTTATATCGCTCCTCATGACCATTTTCTGGGCAATAGTTGCATACGCATCTGGATGGCGGTTCATCGTTCTGGGATGTCTTTTGATCTTAGTTTGATGGAACTAGCTGAGGAGTCTCTGAATGATCGTTCTGTATGGTGCCAGGTTCATGTGCTTCAATGCATATTCTCCCTTTACTTGTTGGATCACTAAGTTCGAATAACCTTTAATGCAGAGTGAAAGAATTCCCCTTCGAAGAGCCTCCAGCAACCCTAGTACTAATGCCTCGTACTCTGCTTCGTTATTGGAACAAGGGAAATCTAACTTATAGGAAAGGTAAATCTCTTCCATTCCTTTTGAAAGAATAACCCCTGACCCTCCCTTCTTTTCTGCCGAAGATCTATCGAACTGCATCGTCCACTCATCCTCAGTTGTATCCAAATAATTGGCTGTAAGTCATCTCCTGGAATGTCTTCTTTAGTTTGTTTAAACGTTCCTGGTGGAAAAATTGCCAATAGATCGGCATACGCCTGGCTCTTGATCGTGCGAGGGACTACACACTTCAAGTCATATTTTGAGAGGATGAGGAACCACCTAGCTGCCCTGCCAATCAATATAGTTCTTGCCAATAAATACTTAATAAGATCACATCTAGTTATAATATGAATTGTAAAAGACAACATATAATGCCTAAGTTTTTGTGCTACAACGACTAAGGCTAAACAATGCCTTTCTAGGCTGGTATATCTAATCTCTGGCCCATGTATGATTCTACTGAGGTAGTAGACTGGTCATTCTTGCCCATCAATTTCCTGTGCCAGCAAAGCTCCGACGGACCTCGTGGTAGATGTGAGATATAACTGCAACGGTGTTCCTGCCTGTGGGGGAACCATGGTCTGTGATGAAACCAGCAGCTTCTTCAGCCCAGCGAAAGACTCCTGGTGAACCTCCTCCCACCTGAACTTCGTGCTCTTTCATAACAGTTGCATCAGCGAATGTGTTACTTCGGCCAATCCAGGCACAAATCTCCTAAGGTAGGAGACTTTATCGAGGAAGCCCTTCAACTCCCTCGCCGTTCTAGGGCTTGGCATTTTCAAGATCGCCCGATATTTGTCCTGGTCCATTTGCACCCCTTGTCGATCAACCACAAAGCTTAAGAATTTCCCACTCATCACTCCTAAAACACACTTTATCGGGTTCATCCTCAACTTATACCTTCTACAATGAGAAAACACCTTCCTCAAATCGCTCAGGTGGGACCCCTCCTCTTTTGATTTGATGACCAAGTCATCCACATAGAATTCTAAATTTGTGGAAAAAGTCATGAAAAATGGCCATCATCGTTCTTTGGTAAGTCGCCCCGGCGTTATTGAGGCCGAACGGCATCACCCTGTATATGAAGTTACCCAACGGGGTCCTGAATGTCGTTTTCTCTGTGTCCGAAGGGTCCATTTTGATCTAATTATACCCCACATACCCATCCATAAAGCTATACATCTCATGACCAGCCATTGTGTCTATCAGGCTATCGATGGAGGGTATAGGGAACTCATCTTTAGGACAAGCTCTATTCAGATCTCTGAAGTCCACACAGATCCTTATTTGGTATTTGTCCTTCTTTTCCACTGAGACAATACTGGATAGCCAAAGTGGGTGATGTATCGGTACGATGAACCCTGTCGTTAGCAGGCGCTGGACCTCTTCTTTAATGTTCAGATCCAGCTCGAGCTTGTACGTTCTTATTTCCTATTTCACTGAAATGGTTGAAGGCATTACGTTCAACCTATGGCATCTTACCTCCTCATCCAGCCCTTCTATTTCTATGCATTTCCACGCGATGACATCTATAAACTCCCGAATCAATTCGACCAAGGCCTCTCGTTTCTGATTGCTGAGATCTTTCGAGATGAAGATGGGTTTTGGATCTTCTCCTTCTTTTGCCAGGTTCAATTTCTCCAACTCTTGCGCCTGGGGCTTTGGCTGATTTGCCATGTAATCTGGTTCCTCGGAGACTTCTTCCATGAATTCCTGTATGCTATAATTCTCTATCACCATGAACTGCCCCCGTTGATCTACCGAAAAACATTCATATATTGGGTCAACCTCATGCTCAGTTTCTTCGGCCGCCCGCTCACACCGTTACAATCGATACACCACCTTTCCTTCCTCGATAATGACTTTCTTGCATTGCCTGTTAGTAGTGGTGGTCGCATTCCTCTTCTTCTTTCTAGAAGCTTCGGCCACTTTTTCTCCTGAGAACCGGCTCAGCACGCTCTGCCGTTGAACCTCATGCTCTATCGGGTCCACTCTGGGCCTTATTTTGTCTTTAAGATGCTTCGAGATTCCTTGGGGCTGAGGGACCACCTGGTGAGCTTCTTCGGCCATTTCCCTTGTGTCGCTCGCAACCTCCTTCTTCTGCTCGTTTAAGGGCCCCATCTTTTCTCTGATCGAGGGAACCCATGCTTCTTCCATTCTTCTTGTCAAGACCCGGACATCTTCCTCTAACTCTGTGTAAAACGCTGCATCTACCAAGTGAGCCTCTTCAACAACGAAGGGCCTCTTTGTAGCCCTAATGGTCAACTCTATGCCCTTGACATTCGCTTTAGCACATTGGTGGTATGTAGAAGGAACTAGGCCTTGGTTGTGCATCCACACCCTTCCTATTAGCAGATGATAGGAAGTTGCACTCTCTATTACGTGGAACTTGATATGGAAACTCAGATTTCCCATTACAATCCCAACGTTAACGTACCCAATGGACTTGGAAGATTGATTATCGTACCTCGAAATCACCAAAGGCATGAGGACCAGCCTTTCTTCTGGAATATTGGCTGCGTGGAAGAAGTTGATTGGTATGATATTGATGGAAGCTCCCCCATCTATAAGAGTCCTTGCGAAGCTAACTCCGTTGACCCTGGCGATCACATATAATGGCTTGTTATGAGGGAACCTTACAGCCTTATCTGCATCGTTGAAGGTTACCTCTAACAGAAACTTTCTCACCAACCTGACTATGGGTCCCTTCCATCTCAGGGAAGGGACCGCGTTCTTTTTCGAAATATCAAGTATCGCCTGGGTTATCTCCAACCTACTATTCTTTGGAATCCCCACTTGTTCGAAGAACCAAGTGAACTTCGAGGATTTTGAAACTACCCAATATTCTAAGGTTGGGTCTACCTCTTCGCCTTCGGCATCGTATACATCCTCCACATCCTTGACGTTTGCTTCATCGTAAGCTAACACGACATTAGCCATTCCCCTGGTGTAAATCTCCAAAGCTTCCTCATACTTATCCCTATCTCCTTTCTCTGCTTCCTCATCATAGGCCACCACGAGATTAGCCCCATGTGCGGGTAGTGGGTTGTTATTGACATCCTATGGAGGGATTTATAATGTCCCTGCCTTCACGTATTTTTTAATAATCCATCTTAGTGTGAAGCAACTTTTTATCGGATGCTGGATCCTTCGATGAACCTGGCAATACCTTGGATTTGCCTTCGTTGTCGCATCGAGCTCCTCGATGAGGACATCCTTTGGCTTATAGACCGTCCCCCATGGACCATTGCGTTGTAATAGCTAACAGCTTCTTCCACCGTACAAGGCAATGGTGGTGAATCCTCCCTGTCTCTTCCGAACTTCCTCTTGTTGTCCCTCTTTGGTGCTTTGGCCCTATCTTCCCCCTCGGTGTATCCTACCCGTGGGGGCTGAGACCTCCCCCCCGCGGGTTGCATCGGCTTCCTGAACATCATGGGCGCTACCACCGGATTGGGTTGCACCACCAAAGAGATATTTCTCGCCGCTTTCAAGAATGCCACAAAATTCCCCTCCCGTGTCTCGTTGATAAGATGGCAGATGTATTCAGGAAGCAGTCCCTCAGCACAAATCTGCAATAACTTGGACTCTTTGGCCCCCTCCCTTACATCGAGGGACCTTTCCCTGAACCTCCGAACATAGGCCACCACCTCCTCCCCAGGTCTTTGCTTCTCCCTACCAAGTTGGGTCAAGGTGAACTCATCTTCTGCCAGAAAGAACATTTGGACAAACAATACATGCATCTCCTCCCACGTAGAAACGCTGTTGGGGGTCAAATGGGAGTACCAAGTGTATGCCTTATCGGTTAGGGATTTGGAAAACTCCCTCAATCTAAGCTTCTTATGATTGCAATGTGCTCCCAAGTGTTCAACAAAACGCTTAACGTGCTCCTTCAGGTTCCCACCTTTCCCTGTATATTTTTCAAAGATAGGGGGAATATATTCCTTTGGGTAAGGCTCATCATTGTATTCCTGAGGATAAGGTGTTCGAAAGTCATCATAAACCGAAGCCACCTCGCCAACTGATTGCGAGGAAGCTTTCATGAACTTCAACATCTCTTTCTGTATCTCTTTTCTCATTTCCTCCATGGGCGATGCCACTAGGGCAACCAGCAGCGGGGCCACGGGCGGAGTGCTCATTGCAACTAAAATGAATGTTACCAGTGGTGTCGTTGAAACTCCTGAGGTTCCCACTACTGGATTCACAACAGAGGGTACGCTTGCTGAGATTGTTACAGCAATACCTGCACCTGGTGGGGCCATTGGAGCTACCCCGGGTGTTACGAAAGCATTAACCTCCAATCCTCCCAACATAGTTGAAGCTGATGTAGTTTGCAAAAACTCATGAAACTTGCTCATGAGGAGCGCAATCTGGGCGGGTCCCAATCCCGCGCTCGTGGAAGGTTGTGTTTCCCCTGGAACGCCTGACGTCGTCAGAACCAGAGGTACCTCTACTCGAGGAGCCCCATCCCTTAGGGCCTCCTGCTCCCTCGCGGCACGTTCTTCTTTATGTTGGATATCATCAAAGTTGAGTCTTCGAGTAGCATTATCTTACGCCATACTCCATACCTAGGAGAATGCCTCCCCAGAAGAGTCGCCAAATGTAAGAGGGTACTTTAGATTATAGATGGAGGCGTAACCCCTGTTTGAGTATGGTAATAATAAGCTAATGGGCCAAAGCCTTAGATTAGAAATAGGACACCCAGACACAAGTTCAATGAAGATAAGACTTAGTTTAAGCTCACAAATCTCTCGTGTATAACTCAGAAAAGTAGTAAGGAAACTTAGGAGTAATTTAGCTAGAGGAAGAGAGAAGTAAGCACCCTAGATACACCTTGGCAGGCAGCCAAACACACCAACCACCTACTAGAATCTCTATGAGGTATTAAAAGCTTCTTAATAACTGACCATGGTGGATGCATACGACCTCTAGTTTGTAATAACTCTCTTTGATGTGTATTCTCTCTAGCAATAACTTCTTAAACTCTCAAAAGATCATAAACTCTCCCAAAAAGGATCCCTCTCCTCAAAGGTGGTTGGGGTACTTAAATAGCCCCCCACACCACCCCCGAGGCAACTCAGTCATTAAAGACTATGAAAGACCTCCCTCACACTTTATGTCACAACATTAGATGTCTGATGCACTAGTTGTCTCCACGTCATAAATATTAAATGCCAAGACATGCCTTTTGCCTAACCACTGTATGTCAGGGGACTGTTGTCGCAGAGGTGGCTCACCAACTGCCTGACAGCCCCAAATACCACGGTGGTTTACTCAAGTGCAGGTCTGACATTGTTTAGCTGGCTAGTGACATCACCTACAGTAGATGTGACATTAAGTGGAGGTCTGTTTGGTTCACAGCTCAATGCTCGACGGAACTCCAAGCTGCTTCGCCCGAGGTTCCACGGTCAGGGTTCTTTGGTGTTTTACCAGGTGTATCTAAGATGGTCAGGACAAGCCCCAACGATGCCTCACTTCTCAATCCTCCAAACCAAGTCCCTCTAAAGTTCTCGCAGTGAGATCATTCGATAGAGCATGAAAGCTCTCCCAGGTCTTGCCAAGCCTGATCTCTCGCGAGTACCGTTTGACCTCACACTAAAACTCATTATTATTCTCGTTACATCATTACAACCGTTATGGCTTACAGTCAACATAAACAGAAATATAATATGACTAATACAATAAGCTAAAGTATGAGTTGCCACGCCAGGCTGCCATGCTCTCTTTATCCCAAACACTGTTGCCAATGGGTGGATTATCCCTAATCTCCGGATTACCTCCAAGCCTCCTCTATAATATGAGTTTCCAGTTTTGCATGTGTAATCTTTATAACTTGTTTAAAGAAAAATAAATATTTCTGAAATCCTAAGAGTGTTTTATACGAGTGTGTGGTTTTGCATGTTCAAACTGTTATAACATGTGTTAAAGAAAAACTAATTTTATTTGAAACCCTAACTTTGTTTTTACCTTTTTTGGGTTTGATGTCTATAAACTTGCTTTTATAACTTCGTATATCTTGCATGTTTACCAGATCTAATTTTATGAACCTAATTTGTTTATATCTGTTACACCATTAAACAGGACTTGGTTTATATTTTATCTCAGTTTTTTGTGGATCGATTTGTTGTGTGTTAAATCTCTTGATCTTAAACATCCTTTTACACAAAACTATTTCTTAGGTTTTTCTTAATGTTGAAACTTAAAACCCTAGAGTAAAACTCTTTTTATCTAGTCTTTAGGGTTTGAAATTTTCAGTGTTTTGACAAAACCAAAAACTTATTTTTGTTCATCTTCATTGATACTCTAGACTTGAGTGTGAAGCTTTGTTTGTGTGTTCTTCCTAGTTTCACTATTTGTTATGTTTGGTACAATTTTAATAGTTGTGGGGTTATTTTGTACTAACTTTGGTGTACTAGGTGTATTGGATGTATTAATTTATTTACGCATTGTATTCTGTAATTTGTAGTCAAAGATTTGTTATAATGGACTTGGTTAAGTGAATTATCTTCGTAATAAAAGACCCATGATTTTCCAGTACGCTAGTTTCCTTGTTAACAAACTATTGTGCAGTTTTCTGCTTATCCTCATCTTATCCTACTTTATATTTTATATTTTATTACCTTGAATATCACACCAACCAGTAAAAAAAATTTGTGTGTGCGCATTCAATCGTTGAAGTTTAAAGAGATTTTTATTAAAGAGTTAAAAGAGAATTTCTTTAATCTTGACACTTTTGTGTATTAGATTATTTTCAAGTGGTATCAAAGCATCGGGAATACTTATCTTTAAAAGTTTTTTTTACTCTTTAAGATCCTGAACTTTTTCAAAACTTATTTTAAATAGAATACTGTAATGGTAGTTTATATTTGATGGTGCAAACA
This sequence comes from Sambucus nigra, assembly GCA_949130495.1. Taxonomy (NCBI): domain Eukaryota; kingdom Viridiplantae; phylum Streptophyta; class Magnoliopsida; order Dipsacales; family Adoxaceae; genus Sambucus; species Sambucus nigra. The sequence continues at coordinate 298,001,245 of OX422211.1, read as the reverse complement.
TTGCTTACTAGAAAGTAAGAACGGTTGCTCATATCCAACAACAAGGAGATGAGGTATGGGGTATGGTTGGAACTGGTTTTACTATACTTACTAAACCTAATGGTGAAGGTTATGCTCAAAGATTTAAAATAAAACCCCCTTTTGAATGGACCAAAGATGAGAATCAAAATTCACAATATAACAATAAAGTCAGAAATGCCATTTTCTAAGCCATGGTTATGAGTTTAAAATAATCTCAGCCTGCACTACATTTAAGGTAACTTAGGACATTTTAATGTCTACCTATGAAGGTGATACCAGGGTTAAAAAATCTAAATCACAGCTTCTAGTACACATATATGACACTATTTTTATGAAAGATGATGAAAAATTCAATTATTTTTATCTTAGACTGCAAGACATAATTAATCAATCGCATGCAACTAGTATAGTGTGTGTTGATTCTGAAATATGTGCTAAGATACCTAGGTCTTTACCTCTTAGTTTTGATATGAAGAAACATGTTATAGATGAAATGGTTGAATCTAACATGACACCTGAACCATTGTTTAGTAAAATGAAAACTTTCAAATTGGAAACTGCCCAAAATCAAAATCAAAATCAAAATCAAAGAGGCAAAGCACAAGCACACACTACACAACCTTCATTAGTGTTTAAATCTAGTGTAAACAATCTTGCTTTTATCTCCTCACTGTCCAGTATGGATGACTCTTCTGTTTCTCTTGAGTAAACAATCTAGTGTAAACAATCTTTCCCACTAAATTATCCCAAGAAGGGGGTGGGGCTGAATTGCGATAATGACATTTTTTTTTACTTTTTCAACTTCAATTTTGTTTCTTTCTTTTTGTTGTCATTTTATAAACTTTCTAACTTGATAAAAAGCCATTTTCTTAGTTTGTTGATAAAATAACTTCTCTAATATTGTCTTGCATCCATTCACATTCACATTTAAGTAATATAAAAATTAATCTTTATAAATAAAAGCATGGATGTAAATAAAGTAAAGGAGGTGAGAGGGTTGAAGGAACTTTGCAAATTGATATTTTAACGTGGTTTGGCCCTGCCTATGTCCATGCTCGAGATGGTACTCGAGAACTTTACTATCTTTAGTTCACTTATAGTGGAACCAAAACCTCATGAGGAACTCCACCTGGCAGCACCACAACCGACAAGATGATATCCTAGCTCGAGGAATTTAAATGCCTTGATTACTTGCAACAATGACACTACCGACCGTAAAGAGACAATGAAGTTTCCCACAGTCAATAGTACAATATTTGTAACCAAAGCGTAAAGCAAGTGCTTGACTAAAAAAGGGTGGCATGGGTTTACTTTATTTCTCTAGAAAAGTAAACAAACAAGTGATACCATGTATTTTGCTCAAGTGGGTTTTGGGTATGGATTAATGTCTTAGGAAATTTTGGTTTTAATATCTAAGCACACGTATTATTTTGGGATAACTTGGTTCAAGAGAGATTTTGGGTTTAAATCATTTTGAATCACGAGTTTTTTTTAGAGATATTTATCTTAGGAGATTTGAATTTTAATATCTAATAACAAATGATGGTTTAGGTATCTTAGTTTAAGAGTGATTTTGTGTTTAAATCACTTTAAAGCACAAGTGGGTTTGGGATATGAAAATTGGCCAATGAGAGTTTAGATATTTAGAATTTGGTTCACATGGGTTTGTTTCTTAAAACCAATCTTGTAATATGGGTGTTACTTTATCTCTCTAGAATTACATCATTTATGGGATTATCAAGAACTTGGGTTAAATATATTTGGGGTGTGTAACATGTTTGATGATAGGTTTTGATTCTTGGAACAAGGGGTTTGGTTTGGAACTTGTATATATAGGTTTGAGGTTTAAAGCTTTACTTCAATGGATCTTTGGATAAAATGGAGATTTAGGTTTGAATCTCATATTAATGGAAAAAGGGGGCTAAGGGAGAAAGCTAGTAGGATGACTCAAGCTTTGGTTTAAGGCTTGGTGATTTGGATTGAAAATGAGGGGTTGTATTTATAGTGTTAGAATGAGGTAGGATACAACCAAACGTGGGTAAAAAGGTTAGTAAGAAGTTAGGAAACATTAGGATTTTAGGATAAAATGTTGGAGGACTTTACCAAAATAAAGGCTTGAAATCTCGCAGTTTCAGCAGACTAAAAGTGGAGTTTTATTTGACTAAAACTCCTTTAGTTGGCTTATTTCAAAGATTTAGCTCGCTGAATAAGGTTTAGTTGGCTAAACTTTTTCCTAGGACTTTTAGTCAACTGAACCTAAAAGTTTAGTCTTGTAACACCCCATAATTTTAATGATTTTTATATTGGGATTAATTGGGATTTATTAAATTAAATTGAGTAATTAATTTGGATTAAAATAAATATTGATTAACGAGACACGGGTTGATATTTATTTGTATTGAATATTACTTTGTGAATAAGTAATAAATTGATAAGAAAGTATTATGATTGTCGTGAGTAAGAAATATGACAGTTACGGTAAATTTAGTCGGGACACGCGTGTCAGTCGTGTCGGGACTTAATTTTGGGAAATAAAAGGTAATTTCACTTTAGATCATTTAAATGGTCATTTCAAGTGCACCAGTGTGTCCAAAAGGGTCGAAATAGTCAGAAAAGTGTACTCTGGGGTTTATTTTGGACCCCGGGGCATTTTTAGGCCAAATCAGCCCCCCCGGAGGGGTATTTTTTTCTTTTAAAATTTTGGGGAATATAGACCTACGAATTTTATAAGTGTATATCAGATTATATGTTGGGGAAGTTAGGGTTATCAGTTACCAAAACAAAGCGATGCTACATGAGGAGGAAGGAGAAGGGTTTTCAGGGAGACTCTAAGGCTTTTCCACCATTCTTGCACCACCACCACCATCGTTGGGTAGATCAGAAGGAGAGGGACGCCACCCAACCACCAATCTGCATAGATTCAGACCTACATATAGAGGCAAGTGTTTATCTTGTTGATTTATTATTTGATATATCATCCATGTTAGAGTAAGATGATTTGCTTATGAATTTTATGGATTTTATCCTTAAATTGGAAAATATAACTCATGTTCTTGGGTAGGAAATTTGATAAACTTGATCCCTCGTACATGTAGTACGAAATTGATGAATTAGTATGATAAATTTATGAAGAAATCTGGAGATTTATTAAAGTTCTTGAACAAAAAGAATAAACTAGGGTTTTTAAAGTTAATCATGAATTAACCCAATTTGAAGTTGTTCTTTAAGGATTTTATGATTGTATCACGTTAAAAATTGTTTATACTCGTTGCTATAATGGTTGGGACCTTTGTTTGGGAGTTTGGGATAGTGTAATGGTGGTTTAGATGATTAAAAATAATGAAATCCTATAACAATTAAAGGACGAAGATGATACCTGTTACAACGTATCGATTCGGACCAAGGCCGAATCGATTCGATTTCCCAGATTTGCACAATTTTCCTTTTTTATTTAGAACTCGTGGGAAATGATTGGGTTGACCTTTGATGTAGTTCTAAATCCTAATGAGAGATCATTCATGCGAATGGTCACCTCCATTGGGGTCACGGTCCAAAGCCGTTACCACATCAACTTTTGTCGTGACCATATCCATGGTCCGGTGTGGTCATGGATGCTCTTTGGCCTGGTCATGGATGAAATCCCTGACAACATGGGTCACAGACATAGGCCGTGACTAGGTCGTGACCCTCATGGCGCCAAATTCGCGCCAAAGTTCCCACCAATTTTGGTAACTGTAGGGTCATGGATAAGGGTCATGACCCAAGCCAAAATTCACACCCATAGGGCCACGATTTTGGGTCGTGACCATATTTATTTGTTTACGCGCGTAAGTCACGGATCGTAGTCGTGACCACATGGTTTCCTATGCGGTGATGTGGAAAAAATTTAAGGGTCATGGCAGTGGGTCACGGCTCTAGGCCGTGACCACTCTCCTTATCATACCCCCCTCCCCCCTTCATTTCATTTATTCCCGCCTCAATGTCTCCTTCTCTCTCTCTCATTCGACGATTCTCAAACCCTAATCTCTCTCTCTATCCATCTCTGTCAATCTCAAAGGTAAACCCTAATGTATATTTGTATATTTCTGTGTATGTGTGCGTATATTTCTATGAATGTGTGTGCATATCTGTGTATGTGTATGTGTATGTGTATGTTTGTGTATGTATATGCTATGTATGTGTGTGTATATTTTTGTGAATGTGTGTGTATATTTTTATATGTGTGTATACGTCTGTATATGTGTGTTTATGTGTGTGAATATGTGAATATGTGTGTGTATGCGTGTATACTTTTTTTCAAGAAAGAGGATGTTATATTTAGGGATTGAAATTTATTGTTATTTATTTTGGTTGGGTATGTTATATTTAGAGATTGGGTATGTTATTTATTTAGGGATTGAAATTTATTTAGGGATTGGGCATGTTATTTATTTTGATTGGGTATGTTATATTTAGGGATTGAAAACATCCCCTTTATTTTCAAGAAAAGGGGACGTTTCATAATTTCATATTTTGAATGGGTATGTTATATTTAGGGATTGAAATTTATTGGGTATTGTTAACATTGATTGGGAATTGTTATTTAGATTTGAAATTAACTATATTATTTAAGAGTATTGTCATTATTAGTATTGATTGAATGTGGTTACTCAGGGATTAAAATAAATTGCGAAATTTAAGGGTATTGTCATTTAGGGCTTGAAATTTATGAGTTTCAAATTAATTGAGTATTATTACTATTGACTAAATGTGGTTACTTAGGGATTAAAATAAACATGGTTATTTAGGTATTATTAGTATTGACTTAAAATCCGTTCTTTATTATCAAAACCTTAATCAAGCTAATATACCCTTATACGTTTACCGTAGGACTCATATTCATGGCCTCCTATATTTTTCTCAGGAAAAATGAGGGACGGCAATAATCACTGGCAACAACAAATGGAGAGGTTGCAATAGGACCGCAAACGTAATTCCTTTATTAATGAGCGTCATATAGAGGGTACTCCTATTTATAGGTATGGAAATAAAAAGATCAAACAATTTAACTGCCTTGTAAATCGTGGTGTTAATTTTCAGCAAGATTACCTGTTCGATCGTATTTTATTTTCCCTACCAGAAAACTGGGATGACGTTATACAAAATATATTTAACACACATAATCTCGGTGTAGCCCTGACCTTGGTTACGTTGTTGGAGAAGGCGAAAAAAAAAACTACCCATTATGGATACAACTGCGTACATATAACATTGGCATAGACTGTGATGTCTCGCGCCATATACATGCTAAATTGAATCTTGCCAACAAGTTGAAAATAATGGGATTTCGAGTTCATGTCACGGATATCTACACATCAATTATAGATACCCTTCTATCTATTTGGCCACGTGTAAAAATTCATATATTCTTAAAAACTAATACCGAATGGATGGAGATCAGACACATTGAACATATTCTAAAGTCTTACTTTGAAAAGGTATATATATAGTCGTAAGCTGGATTAGTTAATTATTCTTATTATAATTTTTTAGTCACTTATTATTTTTCATTTTTGTAGATAATGTCGGGAGGAAACAACCCAAGAGAACAAAGTGCCGAGGGGACACCGGAACGAGGTTCACCATCTCGTGCACAACTCGAATTCTCAACACCAATTGGTGAGCAATGCACAACTCCACCAATGGTTCCCTCCTCACCAAGTCCTATTAATCCAAAGCCCTCACCTAGCACTCTCGTTGCTCCACCGCCCCCATCCAATGTTGTCGACGCCTTCATCTCAACCCAAAGAAGCCCATTGGGTTCTCCCTTCTCGGGAATAACCTGGCAGGTGATAGGAATGACGTGCTAAACTTTAAAGCCCGGTGTTTGGATTTGGGAAAAATGAACGTAAGGGTTGGTGGACTAGACAACTGGAACCTGGTTGATCAAGCCGTCAAAGATGACATATATGATCAACTTTGCAAGTATTTCTCATTTCCCGATCGTTCCAAGAATAAGGTTTTATCTCGGGTTGCTGAATCATTGAGGACATATAGGAAAAACCTTCGGAAGAAACATTTTCGGAAGGAGGCAGCGAGCTCTGATATTTTATCTTTGAAAGAGAGAGTGCCTCCCAATGTTGAAATTCCGGTGGAGCAGTGGAATAAGTTTTTGGAGAATGAGGTGACGGAGAAAAAGTTGTTCCGAAGGAAGAAAAATAAAAAAAATAGGGCACAAAAAACTGATATCCACAAGTTGGGATGCAAATCCTATGAGTATTTGAAGAATGAATGAGAGAGTAGGACAAAGGATGGTCCAGATGCGAGTAAACAATGAAATCGGTCCAACTTGTTCGTTCATGCTCGACAGGACAAAGATAATAAATTCCCACCGCACTTAACTGAGATGCTAAAATCAATATAGGCCATTAGCAATCAGTCAAGTTTGAGCCCTAATGATGACTTTAACCTTGAAAATGATGATCTAACCCGAACCTTTGGAAAGGAAAAAGGGAGAGGATGAGAGATGTTCGCTCACATATGCCAAAAAAAAAATTTCAACAGACCGCACCTCTCGTGGACGAGTTATCTTCAATCATAGTCGTTTCTCGTCTAATGAGGAACGGAAGTTCAAGACCAATGGGGATGTCCAGGATATAAAAAATAACCTGGGAATGTTGACGAATTAAATTGGGCAACTTGTGTTCATTTTCCAAAATTATGGGATCCCAATGCGCCTCCTCAAGGTTACCCTCACCCTCACCCTCACCCTCCTCCTCAAGGTTTTCCCTATCACCCCCTTCAAATTTCCCTTCCCAAATGTCGCCTCCAACATTCTCCTCCCAAATGTCGTCTCATCCAACATTCCCCTCCCAAATGCTGCCTAATCCAACATTCCCCTCCCAAATGCTGCCTCATCCAATATTCCCATTCCCGTGAGTCCGCCCGTCACGGGACTTGCATCATCATCAATAACTCACGGTGACTATGGCAAAAAGTACTATTTTAATGACCCGAGCAACAAGAGGGTTGTTGGGGTGTGCACACTCCTCTCTAAGGTTGTTGGAACTCGAGTACATAACCGACCTTTGGAGACAGACGAGGCTCAAATAATAGTGGAATTAATATATAATGGCTGCGGAGATGTATTTGTGTACGCTGCAGGCGGGGATGGGCTGGAATTGAGTAATTATATAGACTCTTTTCTTGTTTGGCTAATTTATCTGTTGGAAAAGATCAATTAATATTTTGTTTTGTTTCAGTTCTAATAATATTTTTGTTCGTTTCGGTTGTAATAACATTTTTTTTTGTTTTAGGTTTAAGAATATTGGTTTTGTTTCAGTTTAAGAATATTGGTTTTGTTTTAGTTTTAATAATATTTTTTTATTGCTTCAGTTGTTTTCGTTTCAATTCTGATAATATTTTTTTACCCTATATCCACATGACTAAAATTTGAAGATTATTACATGAATTTCCCACTATAAAAAGAGTGGATGGGAGAGACTAACGGAATTTCAAATAATTATGTAAATGACATTCAAGAATTTGGTAAATACGCTTTTAAAAATCTTAAAAGTGACAAGATTCCGTGTCCATGCACCCGTTGTATGAACGAAAAATATAAGTCATTGGAATACGTTGAGTTGCATTTAATACAATGGGATTCTGTCAAGACTATACAATATGGACATACCATGGTGAAAAAAATATACATTATGTTTTAGAAGAATCGTCGGTACCAGACTGCGTAACGGAACCCCAACGAGTGGAAGTGGTACATGATTCACCAATACATCGTCCATTGACCGACTTAATTTATGATACTTATGAACTCCACAACCGTCAAACCCCCCAACCTATGGATACAGATAATGCGCATTATGGCCAATTAAATGATAAATTTGATGTTGAACTTCCAGGCAATCGGGAATATATACATTTGAAAGCCAATGCGGCTAGACCGTTGTATAAAGACTGCGATAAAGATTACTCGGTATTATATGCAATGACTGGTTTGCATAATTGAATAGTCAATTTGGTTTGTCTGGGAACAACGTAACCAGAATTCTTAAGTGGGTTAAAGATATTCTCCCAAAAGAGAACACGTTACCAGACAATTATCCTACCATAAAGAAGAGCTTGAAGGTCTTGGGTTTGAAATACAAATCGATTCATGCATGCAAGTATGATTGCATATTATACCACAACGAGCACGAAGAGAAGGATGATATCCTATATGCGGTGAGCCTAGATCTGTGGTTTGTGAGAATGGAAAGGACAAAACTGCAAAAAATCACAAGTGCTCGCAAGTCCCACAAAAGATTTTAAAGTATTTTCCACCTAGGCCACGGTTAAAATGATTTTTTACTGTACCGTGGATAGCGGAGGCAATGACATGACACGCTCGATGCGAGGTAGGTGGGAGTCTGATGTGTCATCCAGTTGATTCACCCATGTGGCAAATTTCAAACGCACAAGACCATGAATTTGCAAAGGAACCACACAACGTTCGTCTTACCATCTCAACCTATGGGTTTAACCCTTTCGATAATCTAAGTACTAGTCAGAGTTATTGGTCAGTTCTCTTGGTGCCTTTAAGTCTCCCTCCGATACTGTGCATGAGAAATGAGTTCACATTGTTGTCTTTGTTGATACCCGGGCCAAAGGATCCCAGTGATGATAGTAATATATTCTTAGCACCATTAATCGAAGAACTTAAAGAGTTATGGGATAAAAGCGTGCCGACGTTCGACTCTCATAAGGGTGAAGAGTTCACACTTAAAGTAATGGTGATGTGGGAGATCCATGACCTTCAAGCTTATGGGACCTTGTCCAGTTGTAATGTTTATGGTTAATATGGATGTCCCATATGTGGGGAGGAAGCTGAAGCCTGTTGGCTAAAACATAGTGGTAAGATGATTTACATGAGTCATTATAGATTTCTGCCGACCAGTCACCCTTTTAGGAATGACAAGTCTAACTTTTTTCCCGTCGGTCGCGAGCGTAAAAAGCCACTTGCTCGGCTTTCTGGTCGTCAACAGATCGAGGAGAAGGCGACGACTACGACTGTGGGGAATAGGTACGTAGGAAAACACCCCAGTTTCTAAACCTGAAGCGTAAAGATAGGGGGATCCGAACGACCCTAGTAAAGCGAAGCCGTGGTCCATGCGATCAATATTTTTTGATTTGTCGTATTAGAAAGATCATCGTGTAAGGCATGTAGTTGATGTGATGCACACAAAGAAGAATATTACAAAACATTTGATAGGAACATGTCTGGGTGGGTATCATTCCAAAGATGGAGAGCGGGCTCGCCTAGATCTGCAGGATATAAAAATAAAGAATAAACTATGGTTAACAAACGATCATACAACAAGAAAAATTTCTACCCCTGGGATGCTTTCACTTTGACTACTAGTGAGAAGAAGATCCTCTTAGACATGTTGTTCAACTTGAACACTCCAACCGATTATCCTGGTAGTTTACGCAGGGTAGTAAGCTACCAATCAAATGCCTTGAAACAGTGCAAGTCTCACGATTGGCACATAATCATCCAATTAATCCCTCTGTTATTTCGGCATTGCTTTTCTGAATACAAAGATCTTCGTCGGGAAATTATGCAAATCAGTTTGTGTTTTACCCTACTTTATGCAAAAGTGGTAAACAAAAGGCACATTAAAGCTACGAAATCAACTTTGGCCGAGGCAGTTTGTGTATTAAAGAAATATTTTCCTTCGTCGTTCTTCGATATCAGCATCCACCTGCTTGTGCATTTATGTGATAAAGTTGTGTTATGTGGTCCCGTTAGGTATCGTTGCATGCAACCTTTTGAGCGCTTGATGAAAACCTTCAAAGATTATGTAAAGAATACACGGTATATTGGAGGGTCAATTGCTGAAGAATACGTAACGGTGGAATCATCGCTATACACTAGGGAACATAGGCCAGAACAAGAGGTGAGGAGGTTCAATCCTCATAGAGAACGAGTGATCGAGGAACCTGACGAGTTTGAGGATGAATTTCCGTTTGGGAACCCTAAAGAGGTGAAACTCACAAATCTACAATACGAGCAAGTAGCTCGTTATGTCTTCGAATCGCAAGATAAAGTCGAAGACTAGAGATAGTGAGTATTTATTGAATTCTTCTTCTTTGATTATATGTTTTTTATATTTTATGATCCAAAATCTATAATTTATCAGTAGGAAGTACGAGAATGAAATTGCCCAAGATCAAAGGAGAAATTGCACGACAACTGATTTTAGGGCATGCGTATCAAAAGAGGTAAATTTCACATCTTATGTGTGCGGTTATTTATTCGCATGTGATAAAAACATGCCCTGATACAAATTCATTAATATATGCTGTAAACACCACATTATAGGACCCCCTAAGTCTCCCTTTAGGTCCCTAGCACCTCCCCATCTCACTGCAAACCCTAGGTCACACTCCGTGTACCAATCTAGAGCCCTCCGGGCACCGTTTAACTCCGATCAACTCTATCGTTACAGCAAAAAGCTCTTTGAATATTTTAAGGGCTCTGAATATCCTTTCCAACGGTCCTCCCCATGCACAAATTGGCATAACAATTCGGATGAACGGACCATTTTACTATCAAAAATCTATACGGAGCCCACTGGGCACTCCCGGGCCCCAAATTGACGCCACTCAACTTCATCGTCAGAGTGAAAGATCTTTGAATCTTCAAAGGGTACTGAAACCCCTTTCCAACGGTCGAAACCATTTCGACGAACGATCAGTTTTCCCCTGAAAATCGATTCGAAGGCCACCGGGTGCTCCCAGGCTCTGTTTGACCAAAGTCAACTCTTCAGCTCAAATAAGACTGAATGAATCTCCGAAGGGTACTGAATAACCTTTCCAACAGTCCACACTGTGCGCGATTCTGACCTAAGGTACGGACGAATGATCTATTTTACTCCAAGAGGTCACCGAGAGCTTTCAGGCCATGGTTGACCAAGGTCAACCTTTCGAACCGAGCTAAACTCTGTGTAATGTCAAAGTACGTCCCTTAACCTTTCCAATGGTCCACCCCGTGCACGATTCTGACTTACCATGCGTACGAAAGATCCGTTTTCGTCCGACGATCTCTCGTTCAGAAGATCGACGTGCGCTTTCGAGCCACATTTGACCCAGAGTCAACTTACGGACTCGGGAGAGGTCCAAAGGATTCTTGAAGGTCTCTGAAGTACCTTTCTAACAGTATGCCCCGTGGACGATTCGGATCAACGGTTTGCGTTTCTACGACCATTTTTCCAGAGAAACATGCACGAGACTGCCAATTGCCAGGTCCAGATCCTTGCCTATCGGCACAGTGTCAAGTATCACCTGCCAATAGGCACCCCCTGAGGTAGGCCGACCGATAGTCCCCTGACCCTATAAAAGGAGGCCATGATCTCACTTCAGAAAAAATACAACAGATCCAACAGTAACAGTAATCTCAACAACATTCCCTCGAAATCAGCGCAGTTCCACATGCGAAGTTCCATTCAAGCTTACATTCCCATCCTTTTCATACCCAATTTGGAAAAATATCCTTCTCTCTCATCAACACTCAAGGGAGTTCATCCAAGATCAAAGATCAAGCTTCAAAGAAGGTCCAATTCATTCCACCTTTCTTTAAATTCCTTGTTTTTGCATAATATACATTAGATTCATAGTCTAGTTCCCACTTTAGTTCGTACACATTAATATATACACTTTTATTAGTATATTACACATACTTTATTTTCTATAAAAATTCTAAAAGAAAATAAAAGAGGGTTATACCCGTAAATTCCGAACGAAATTATCCATCACACCTTTTTCTAAAATCAAAAACACATTTTCTACAGATACACATATAATAAAATTCCGTTCGAATCTATGGAATAAACCCCACCCCTATGCTGCAATCGAACTACGTGAACTTTTATGCCTTTATAGGCTAGGTAGGTGTCTCGGATTAAAATCTGAGACTCGAGTCTAATTTTTCAATTTTCTCAATTTCCCAAATTCCCCAATATTCTAAAATCTCCCATATATATATATATATATATATATATATATCATTCCTGTTTGCGTTTCATCCAACACATATTATCGTTTCCTAACAACGATCAATATCGTGATAAACGCATAAATCATACTTTCTACATATGTTATTTTAGGAACTTTCCTATGGATGACCTCACCCTACCTTGTCCATGGTATGAGTTGAATGATTCTGATCTCCATTATATAAACATGCACACACACTTCACGGGGATATAAAGGAAAATAATAACACTAGCCCATGAGAGACCGAAAGGGCAAAATAGGTGCCTAACACCTTCACATTACATAACTTAACTCCCGAATCTTCGAACTATTGATTTCGTATGCATCAGTTTGTCATTGATGCCTCTCTCTCGAAGTGGCAACATGTTCTTTTGCCTGTTTTGTGCAAAATAGGCTGGCGACTCCATCTCTTCACATTTACTCCCACACCGACGACGACCGAAGCACCTTTTAAAGAGGGGTGCGAGACTGCGGCACAGTCTTCTGGGGGGAGCTCTCCCCCCGACGCTGCCTGGGATGGCCACAATGGTGACTCTATTGGGGATTATTTTAAGAGGGCTAGACTCTGTTTGCATGGGTATTTTATTATGTATTCCCCTATTTTTATGTTCCCCTTAATATTCCATGTACATACGTACCTCATGCTTACGTCACTGTTTACACACTTGAAGAAAATTTTCTTGTACGCTTCACACCACGTGCACATAGGATCATGTATATCCACATGTTTCACGCACCGTGTAGAAATCCATGCTTAGGTGTCACTAACACACACCCCTACTTATACTCATCACACACTCACTTGTATATAATTACACACCACCCACTCTCACTTGTTATTCCCGCTCTACTATTTATACTTGTACCTTATTCTCGATTGGGCATGATCAAGAAAGATACTCTCTTCATAAGATACTAATCAAAGAATCATGCATGATACACACAACATCACCAAAGAGCATTGCTATTGGTCAAATTTTAAACCGTAACTGGGGAGTCACTTCGTGATGAGCGCTGGTCCAGCAGGTCGTAGTTAGACTAAGCGATATGACTCTCACCTTCAATTGGCCAAGTACCTTCGACGTATATCGAACGGTTCCCCCACATCGTACCGTTTGACCGAAGTCCTAATGGGAGGTATATCATAGGGATCTCGTTCACGTATGTCGAGTATATCTAATTCTCTCGAACACGTACAATCCCTAAAAGGTATATAATGAGGCGATTCACATACACTCAGGTATATCAAATGGCTTATCCACACGTATCGATTGCCCTCAAAAGTAAGACGTATATCGTGGAAGTCACGCCAAAGGGGGGAACACCTTCCAATTAACCCAACAGCTGTATACCCGCATATAGGTGCCAAATCTAGGACAAGATTGTCGGTTTCGACTGGAAAATCTGCCAAAATTTTGGGTTGACATGCTGCCCAAATTTTTGTGCAATTTTTAAAATGGGACCCTGCTCGTGATCCTTGTAACAAGTCCAACCCTAGTTTTTACATATGTTGCAAACCCAATTTTTTCCAGGCTCGGGTCCCGTTCGGCATTTATTTTTTGTATCCAAGAAAACTTAATACAAAGTGAGAACCTAATAAACATAATAATCATGCCGAGACTCATCTCTCGTCTTTTCCTCTCTCTTTCTAAAAGAGTCCAAAAACATTTTTCCTCTTTTATCCAAAAATGTATTATTTTCCTCCAAAACAAAGAACAAAAATATTTTTGTCCTCATATTTTCCAAGAATATCAAAAACATTTTCCTCTCTTTCTAAAAATAACAAATTCCTTTTTTTTCTTTCTTTTGAAAATAAATCCCAAATTTTCTCCTTATCAGGTCGGTCACATACCCTTGGCTTGGCTCTATATTGGCTTCGGTCTTCAGTCAAACTGCCTCGAAGTGCTTTCAGTCCCCTTACTTCTTCCGAGTTCGAGATTCACCCGCCTTCCATGGAGAACACGGATCAAGTGTCATATATATAGTCGAATTTGTTGACGATTCTTTCTCATCTCACTTCCAAAATTGAAACCCTTCAAACCGAGGTTCATAAGATGCAAAGAAACTAGTTCCTTATCCCCGAAGAGCTCGAGGTCCTTTTCTCCCAAGATATGGATCCACCTGTACTCGAGCCTATTAGGGTTCCCGAGGAATACTAGCATGCTCCCTGTGCTCCTCCGGCTAATGGGCCATCGCTAGCCCAACTTCCTATACCAAACCTTGCTCAGCCAGGGGCTAACATACTCGCGATTGTTAACCTGAAAGAAGAATAATTGAACAAGGTCAAGGAAGACCTCAAGATGTTGACCAAGAAGTTCGATCTAGTCAGACTCCCTGGGAACCACATGGACTACACCCACATGTCTCCGTATCCTAAAGCCAGGTTACCGAAAAAATTTAAGATCCCCAATATCGAGAAGGTCGGAGGCAGTGGACCCTCGATCGTTCATCTCCGTAGTTATCACCGAGCCATGACTCTCCTAGGGGCTTCTGAAGAAATAATGGCCTAGATGTTTTAGCAGACTTTGAAAGATACCGCTATCCATTGGTTCTTATCCCTTGAGGAATTCAGGATCCGTAGTTTGGAAGATGTTGCCCGCGAGTTCATGTCACAGTACAAGTACAACGATGAGCTAGAAGTTACCCTCCATGACTTAGAGCTACTTAAGCAAAACCATGGGGAATCAGTCAACAACTTCATAGAAAGGTGCAGAGAGAAAGCAGCTACAATGACCAATTGACCTTCTGAAGAAGTACAGGTCAGCATCGTAAAGAAGAACTTCCCACCCCATGTTCGAACAACAATGGGAGGACAATATTACCCTCACTTTCGAGCCCTCAAAGAAGTAGAAGTGGAGATCGAATAAGGTCTTGCCAAGGCAGAATTTGAGTTGAGGAAAACCTCTGGACAGTTTGCTCCTAGGAAGTTTGAAAAACCTGCTAGTACCACGGTTTCTACCATCAATAACATCTCTCAGCCTGCCGCTTTATGGGCACCAAAAAGTTTGCCAAACCCAGTTCGGAAAGAATACACCGAGCTTCACACTCCTCTCTCCAAAGTCTACCAAGCCCTCTTGAGCCAAAATCTGATCAAACATTGGACCCCCGTCCATTACTAAACCCACTTTCGAAAATCTTTAAACCTGTTGCCCATTGTGACTTTCATCAAACTGCTGGCCATACCACCGACCAATGTTATCATCTCCGAAATACAATCTAAGGTCTCATTGACCGGGGTGTCATCACCCCACCAGCTAATCCCAAACCAAACACTACTCATAATCCACTCCTGAACCATACAAGTGCCATCTTCCTAGAAGAAAACTCAGAATTTGACGCATCCACCCAAATTATGCCGAGTAAATCACGAGTCATATCCATATACTCTCCTAAACCTCTCCAAACATGCCCATATTTTCTCTTACACCCTACCAGCTTTGCCGATTAAGCCTTATCACTCCTCATTAGAGCATGCATCGCTGTCCGCATCCGTTCTGGAGGTAAAGATATGGAACTGTCAGAAGTGCTGAACTAATTCTTAGAGTTCGAGCTGAAATTTCCCTCCCAGATGACCATTGACTGTCAGAAATTCAACGGGTTGTTCTTAAAAGCTCAAAAATAGGCCCAAGAGTCAGATAACTGGGTGGTGCCAACCGACGAAGTCAGTCTAGATGACATGGTCCTGATCATAACAAATTTATTTTGATAGACTGGTAATATTTATAGTGTATTCGAGCTACTCGATGCTTTGAAATTATAAGGGCGCTTGGTCCCTTCAGTTTTGCATTTCCCTATCGAATGGGAGGAATTATACGAAGAGGCCGTAGAAGTTGTGGAGTGCATTGACTTTGCATGGAAAGACAATATCGTTTCCACCGGATGGGGGGGACGATTTCAAAGATTTAGATGAAGAGAAAGATTCAGAAAAGACTAGTTTAATAGCCAATATATGCGGGATGATATCATTCGAGGAGCTGCTAGAAGAAATCAACAAGATGGCTGAACAACTCGATATTGATGAATAAATAGGAATTCTGTTTCCCCCTCCTCCTGTGAACTACATGATCAGGTCAGGAAGACACTACCAAATCCTAAGCCTACAATCATTAGCGTGCGATAAAGGAAAGGGTGCCGAGAATCTCCTTATGCCAGAAATGACCCTCGAAAAAAGTAAAGTCCTTTATCAACTGAAGAAAACCGAAGCCAACATCACTTTATGGGGGCTTTTTATGTCTTCCCAACTGTACCGAAATGCCCTAATCAAGCTACTCACAGGACCCACAGTTCCTCCCTCAATCACGCCAGAGGAAGCGGTGAACCTAGTCGGATCCTTGACCTCTACTCGAATGCTCTCCTTCTCTGAAGAATAAATCACCAAGACTGGTCCCAACTACAATCATGCCCTTAACATCTCTGTCAAAGTCATGGGGAAAATTGTCCCACTCTCTCTTGTCGATAATGGATCAATTCTTAATGTTTTCCCGTTGAAAACTCTAAATAGCTTGGGATTGAAAGCCAGCGACCTCACTCCCACCTCTGTTGCCTTATGTGCCTACGACAACACCCATCGAGAAGTAATGGGTGTCTTCTTCCCTCCATCAGAAATCAAAGTTTTTCGCTAATGGATAAGTTATCATTATCTTGGGAGATAGTGACAACACCAAGAATGCAAGCACCCGTAATCCAGTACTTGAAATACAATACGGGATAAATGATATGCTTCTATAAGGTTTTCAAGTTGAATCGCTCCTACTCCCAGTAGGGGATGAATTTAAAGGCAGGGTTTGTCTTGAATATGACCCCCATGGAAACGTCAATGTAATCCAGATGTTCAAGAACATGCACTTCATGCTCAGACTGGGGCTAGGGCGAAGACAACAAGGGATAATTGAACCTATTGTGTTGAAGGAGGCCTTTCCTCCCTGTATCTTAGGCTATCAGCCATCAGAAGAAGAACTCAGATTGATCCGTCAGCCTTGACTGAAGAGGAGGTTAAAATGCACCAGAACTGTCTCGGAAGATTCAGTAAATGAAATATTCATCAGAGAGGGTGAAGATTTCCCCTTTTATGGCTTCCCTGAACCTTGGTATGACCATGTAGACAAGCGAATGAAACCAAGAATGGAGATCCTCTGCCAAGACAGATACCCATAGGTAGAGAATTCCCAGCACCGTATACAACCAATCACTGAAGATACCATAGCTGATACCGGGGATTTTGAGGGTAGTGACTCCGAGGATTCTTTCCATTTATAGACATTAAGGCTGACACTTTGCATGATCCACTCAAGGGCTACATTGTCGAATCCATCCTGCCTCATCAAAGATGCTTATACACCTCTTTTCAACTGTCATGCTGCACTTGTGCCACCTGCTAATGTTCAACTTAACCCCGATGTTTACACCCTTTCCTCTTTGGTTATTTTCCTTCACTCTGATGTAATCGAGACCTCGTTTGATGAGGTTCTTAATGCTATTTTTCCTATCCATAAAATAAACAAAGATTTTGAGTATCTTGTTGTCCATTACATTAATTGTCTTGATTGTACTCAAACTCTTGATGATGATGATTTTGTCCATTACATTAATTGTCTTGATTGTACTCAAACTCTTGATAATGATGATTTCGCAAATGAACAATTCTTAACTGATCTAACTAAGGTTAATAATAAACAACATAACTGAGTTCAAGTTAATGAGGATGAAATTTTTGTTATTAATCTCGATTCTAGTAGCTAAATGCGCGAGATTAGGATAGGGGCCACCTTTAATGAGCAGGAGCGTGCGCAACTCAAAGAACTACTAAAGGAATTCATGGATGTCTTCGCATGGTCCTACGATGATATTCCCGATATTGACCCTAAGATATCACACCATGAGATTCCAACTCTCCCAGAATGCAAACCGGTCAAACAGAAATTGTGAAAGCTCCGCACCGAATGGTCACTCAAAGTTAAAGAGAAAGTAGTCAAGCAACAGAACGTGGGCTTCATTCGTGTGATCAAATATCCCATACGGGTAGCCAATATCGTACCCATACCGAAATCATGAGGGAAGGTTCACATGTATGTCGACTACTGATACTTGAACAAGGCCTCTACAAAGGATGATTACCCACTACCCAACATGGACATGATTGTGGACAATACGACCAATCACACTTTTAAGTCATTCATTAACGGGTTTACCGGATATAATCAGATCAAGATGCATCGAGATCACCAAGATAAGACTGCATTCATCACCCTTTGGGGAACCTTTTGCTATAATGACATGCCATTTGGTCTAAAAAATGCAGGGGCTACCTACCAGAGGGCCGCCACTACCATTCTACATAATTTGATACACAAGGAAGTCGAGGTCTATGTAGATGACATGATTATCAAGTTTAAGACTAGGTAAGGCCATGTTCTCGCTCTCCGAAAGTTCTTCGAACGACTGTGACAGTACCAGATGCGGCTTAACCTACAAAAATGTGTCTTCGGCATTGCTAAAGGAAAACTCTTGGGATTCATGGTTAGTGAGAAAGGGATAGAAGCAGATCATGCTAATATAAAAGCCATACTTGAGATGCCACCACCCCGAATGAAAAAGGAAGTTCGGGGGTTTCTCAAGAAATTACAATACATCTGTCGGTTTGATTAGCCGGTTGACTTCCATCTGTGAACCCATCTTCAAACTTCTCCGAAAATATTCAACCAAATTCTGGAACGAAGCTTGCCAAGAATCCTTTGACCAAATCAAGCAATACTTAACCCAACCTCCGGTGCTCATGCCGCCACAGCCTGATCTTCCCTTACTCCTATACCAAACCATAACCGATACTGCAGCTGGGGTTTTTCTAGCCCAATACCTCGAAGAGAACCGCAAAGAGAGAGCCATCTACTATGCCAATCGAAAGTTGTTCGGTTATTAAGTTAAATACACCGCCTTGAAAAAAGCATGTGTCGCTCTTGTTTGGGTTACACAAAAGTTATGGCATTACATGCTCACCTTCCTCATCAAGCTTGTATCCCGAATGGATTCCATCAAGTACCTACTCGAGAAGCCCACCCTATCCAACTGAATGGCCTATTGGTTTATGCTTTTAGCCGAATTCGATATTACACGTGTCACACAAAAAGCCATGAAAGGGAGAGCCATATCTGACTACCTTGCTGACTATTCTATGAAAGAGGCCGATGTTTGGATTTCTGAGTTCCCTGATAAGAATATCCTTTGTGCCTACCAATAAGACTTTTGATGGAAAATGTTCTTTGATGGCGCTGCCAACAAAAAGGGCTATGGCATTAGGATACTCCTAATTGCCCCTCATGACTCTCACACTCCCATTGCCATTAAATTGGATTTTCCCTGCACCAACATGACTGAATACAAAGCGTGCACGATAGGCCTCAAAGTTACCCTTAAGAAAGGAATTCGATACCTCGATGTCTCCGGGGATTCAACCTTCATCATAGGTCAAGTACTTAGAAAATGGAAAGTCAAGGACAAGAAAATCTTACCATTCCATGCCCACCTAGAAGAGCTAGCTTCCCAATTCTAAGAAATGACCTTCCACTACCTGCCCCGAGTAAAGAATAACCTAGTTGACACCCTTGCTACCTTAGCCTCCATGATTGACATGCTCGAAGGAATAACCATAGCCCTTTTCCTTATCCAAAAATAAGACAAACCAACCCATTGCTACCATATTGAGTTTGGCATGGAGAAAGATCCCGAGATAGCCGACTGCTGGTACTATGATATTTGGCGCCAACTCAAACATGGTGGGTATCCCCAAGGATCTAATAAGAACGATCGAACAACTCTCTATAGGCTGGCTGCCCAGTACATTATCTGTGATAAAGCACTATTTAAGAGAAACTTCGATGGAACCCATTTGCATTGCATCACAGGGGCTGACATTGAATAAATGATGCAAAAAATCCACAGCGTAGAATACGGACCCCACATGAATGGCCATATGCTAGCCAAGAAGATCATTTGACAGGGTTACTACTGGACTCCCATGGTTCAAGATTGCACAGCTTACGTTCAAAGATGCCTCAAATGCCAATAGTTTTCCAACCTACAACACTTGCCTCCGCGAGAATTGTACATCATAACTTTTCCCTTGCCGTTCATCATATAGGGGCATTGACATCATAGGGAAAGTTACACCAAAAGCCTCTAACGGGCATGAGTTCATCCTAGTCGCAATTGACTACTTCACTAACCGGGTCAAAGCCGAGTCATACGCAGTGCTAAATGCTAAGAAAGTGGCCAAGTTCACTAAAAAAAACATAATTTGTCGATATGGGGTCCCGCACGAACTGTTATCAGACAACGAGTTACACTTCGAGGCAGAAGTTATAAAAGTGGTCGATAAGAAGTGGCGGACCCAGGATTTTCGGACAGGGGGTGCGAAATTTTTTACAAAGGTTGGGGGTTCGTGGGCGGAAGCCCCTGAGCCGATTTTTTTATGGTCAATTTTACTTTTTTGCAATTTTTTAACCCTAAAAATGTTAATATTTATATTCACCCATTTTTTGCTCCCATTTTGTTTGGAGACTTTTTTCAAAATACCTCAACAAAATATTACCCAAAATTTTAAATAACAATAAAAAAATACATAATTGCCCTAAATTTGAAAATATATTCCAAATTATGTTTCGACAATTAAAATTAGCAAAATTAAACAAATATAGGCACAACAATTAAAAGTAATCTAACAAAAAATTGAGAATTTAAACATTTTGCATTTATTAATTAACATTTAAAAGTGAGCATTTAAATTAACCATGAACTTAAAATTAACAGCTAATAGTGTTAACTAAATTAAACTAACAGTGTAACACCCATTCAAATTGATAAAAAAAGGTACCTGCTATGTGTGTGAATCTAACAGCCGGAGGAGAGAATGAAAAAAAGGTACCTTCTATGGCAACAATAACAAGGATAACATATATAACCACTTTGTTTGGAGATCTTAGAAGGAAAGTTCTCTGGACGGAGGGCCGGAGGGCGACTGTCGAAGCACCGAGAGGGGCATCCGGAAGAGGGAAGGCTTGAGGGAGAAGGAGCATGGAGAGCTGACCATTTTCGCCCCTTGCCTTTGAAGAGAAGAGGGAGAAAGAAAGAGGCAGAGAGAATGAGTTGAATAGGATAGGGTTACGATCGTTTAAGTTATTTTAAACTTATTACATTTTTGCCCTTTACCTTCTAGAATGGCAGAACCTTATTGCCTTTCACTTTAAAATATTACACATAGGTCCCAATTTTTTTTTTGCATATATCTCAGAAAAAAATTCTCCAAAACTCGGGGGAGCAGCTGCCCACCTTCGGGACCACCTAGGTCCGCCCCTGTCGATAAGTATGGGATTCAAAGACAAAAATCTTCTCCATACCGATCTCAGACCACTACACCAAATCTGTCGAATTGTCACGGTCATTGACCTTGACAATTCGGGGCGAAACAACTTTTTTTTTATCACGGACTTCTCACGGTCGCTGACCGTGACAAGTTTAGTCACGGTTAATAACCGTGATAAAGCCTTGACCCTTTTTAAAAATATTATCACGGTCAATGACCGTGACAAGTCCGTGATAACCTTATTTGTAAAAGACTTGTCACGGTCAATGACCGTGACAATTCTGGGCAGAATTTAAAAAAAATATGCTGGGCAGTATGGCCACTACCACTGCCCAGCAGTATATTTGTACCTGTTATAGCAACGTTGAAATGTGCCACCTCGGCCCGGAGACATCAACCTCCGCCCGGGACATGGCCGACGTTGAAAGGGCCTTGGATCAGTGACCAGCAGCCTCGACCATAGCAAGGTCGGCCGCGGCCGACACTACTACCAACCTCGTCAAGGGGAGTCTGCATAACATAGGGGGATAACAGTTCATCAAGACACCCAGGTATGATAACCTCGGCTGGGTGTAAGCCGAGGTTACAAGGAGCTATACCTCTACCAAAGCCAACCCCAGCAGTGAATCAGCCGATGTTCCTGGCATATTCCAGCTTAACCTCGGCCCAGATCGACCTTAATACCTTATCTCGGCTTCACTTAAGCCGAGACCATGATGGCTCATCTCGGATTGGATAGGCAGCTAGACCTTACCAACCTCGGACTCTTCCAGGCCGAGGTTATGACCAAGCATGGAGGCCGAGCACTTATTGACATGTGTGAACGAGGACACGTGGACACAAATCAGTTATAACAAATCATTCCCTCCACGTGGGGGAATATTTCATCATCATTCTCTACATGTGACAGGGATAAATATCTTCACCATATTGGTTAGATCAACACACACATGCCCATTGCATGCATGGGGGGTACACTACACCCCCCAAGTACTATATATACTTGCCTTCTCCTTCTGGGAGGGGATAAAAAAAAGACAATCCTAGCTGAAACTCTGTCTAAATACACAGTAGAGAGAGAAAGCTTGAGAGATTGTATCTATGGCCATTAGAGCCCTCATATAGTGATACATACCATACACTTGCACAGTGGACGTAGGCCTAATTGGTTGAACCACTTATATTCCGGTGTGATTCCTCTTCTCCTTACCTCATTCTCTTATATTTACTATATACATGTGCTGCCATTGTTAACATTGAATTGAGCTCACAAACACCTTGAAAGGTGGTGCTGGAGGACCTAGTTCCAACCAGGCACTGCCTCAGTCCGAAATGGTGGAGGTAGTTGCAGCCTTGAGGTCTTTGGCTGCAACGCAACAAGATATGTAGGAGCAGTTTGCATAGCTCAGCCAAACTATGATGAGGCCACCTGGAGTTTCACCGGAAATGATTACTCCGGCGGCTGTCCAGCCTCATCCTGAAGCCAGGGGACCACCCTAGGCACCAATGAAGGACCAACCTGCACCCCAGCGGAGGAGGGATGTTGCTGACCCTAGGCGCTTACGACTGGGGAGGCAAGGAAACCCTTTCCTAGAGGACAGGTATGACGATCTAGAGGCGGAAGAGGTCCCGGATGATTATTGGGAGCCGTATGAGGTTTCGAACAATACAGTTCGCCCTATCTAACAAAGCCCAGGGTGTGAAGGCAGAAGAGGTGGGGAAGCTCAACGACGAGGATCCGCCTTTGATCGACTGAGCAGAGGGTCAGCCTTTGAAAGGTTAAGCCCAGTAAATGACCTAAGACAGAGGTTATCAAGGTCAAGGAGTGCAGCCGGCTCGCAAAGAGGAGATGGACAACGTCGGCCTCACCAAGGCCGACCTCATGTAGGAAGAGGTAGAGACCAGGAAGAGGTCAACAATCGACGTTGTGCTGCGGCTGGGGAACCCTCAGTTCACCCCTTGGAGGTGGATGGGGATAACCTCGGCCAGGACGATGGTGGGAGACCATGGAATGACTCTATCCAACGTCTTGAGGAGAAGATAGGAGACCTCATTAAGAGCCGAGATCCATTGCAAAGAGGTTTCTCGGAGGGCTCCCCCTTTGTGGCAAGGATAGTGAGCTTCCCAACCCCTGCTAAGTTCAAACCACCCGTGGTGTCTCCCAAGTATGACGGTAGCACCAACCCTGTACATCATATTGAGATGTATCAGTCAGCGGCAGACATCTACTCGATACCTAATGAGATGAAGTTTAGGGACTTCTCTGGGACTTTGACAGGAGCAACACACAGCTGGTTCACTTCTCTTCTGAAGAATTCAATTGAGAACTTCAAGGGCTTGGCTGAGAGATTCATTCACAACTTCTGCTTTGGGGTAAGACCTCAAAAGAAGACCACTCATATGTTGTACGTCAAGCAAGGCAAGCACGAGAGCCTAAGAGACTACATCGCCAGATTCAACAAAGAAAAACTTGAGGTTGAGGATTACGAAGAGAATATTGCCATGACCTCCCTTATAGGAGGTCTTCAGTAGGGGAAGTTGTTGTGGAAACTTGCGAAAGACCCTCCAAAATCCATGGCGGAGCTATTGGCAACTGCGGGGAAGGTCATGAACGCTAAAGAGGCTATGGCCGCTAAGTATGAGGATGAGAATGGCGGTGGTAGCGGAAAGTCCCAAAGGAAGAAGGATGGAAAGAAGAGGTATGCTGATGACAAGTTTGCGCGTTATACCCCTCTTACGGTAAGCTGCGAACACATCCTCAATGAGATCAAGAATGACCGATCCCTTAGATGGCCAGAAAAGCTGAAGGCTCCTCCACATAAGAGGAATCAGAACTTGTGGTGTGAATTCTACCAAGACCATGGCCACATAACAGACAAGTGCTTCACCTTGAAGGATGAGATCGAGAAGATGTTGAAGTCAGGGAAGTTGAGGAAATATGTTGATGGCAAAGCTCCCAAAAGATAAAGAGATGACCCCAAAAAGAAGAGGAACGATAGATGTCGCGACGACACCCCGGCAAGAAGAGATGGTGGCTCAGACGGAGATGACGAAGACGATCCAGACCTCCCTCCAAAAGATGACAACACCCCAGTGAAGAGGGTTGGTATGATCTCCTTTGGAATTAGCACCATATGTGGAGGACTTGCGGGGGGTAGCTCTGAAGTGGCTGACAGAAAAGCTCATGTGGCAGAGGCCAAGTCAGTGGCCAAACTTGAAGTTGTAAATCTATCGTCTTCTGATACAGCGCAGAAGAGAAAGAAGGTGGACATGGACACCCTTATAGTTGGGTTATCCCGACTCGACTACAAAGGTATCTTATCCCCACATTATGGCCCTTTGGTAATAACCACAAGGGTGCATGGATGCGAGGTGCAGAGGATCCTCGTGGACGGGGGGATTTCAGCAGACGTGATGTTTTGGCCTTGCTTCAAGAGCCTAGTTCTTAACAGAGCTAGGATGGTACCCTATCATCATCCTTTAATGGGCTTCAGCAGCGAAAAGGTCCACCCATTGGGCATGTATGAGATGGACGTACGAATGGGTGATGAGTGGCCTAAGAGGTTGACCAGGAAGATAAATTTTTTTATGATGGATGAAAACGTCTTCTCGGTCTATAACCTCATTATAGGAAGGATGGTCCTTAGGGAGTTTGAGGCCGTGCCATCGACGGTCCACCAGATGCTAAAATTCCCGACCCCCTATGGGGTAGGGGAGGTTCAAGGTGACCAGACCATAGCACGAGAATGTTACTTCAACTCGGCCGAAGAGAGAGAGGCCCATAAGAGGGCAACCACCACTTATAGCATTGATACACTTGACCCAAGAGATGAAACAAAGTTGAAGAAGGGGGAGGCTGCGGAAGAGGTAGAATCCATCGTCCTCAATGAGGACGAACTAGAAAAAACCATCCAGGTCGGCAAAGCCTTAAAAACAGAAATCAAGGAAGAGCTAATAAACTTTTTGAGGAAGAAGCAGAGTGCTTCGCTTGGAGTCATGCAGACATGCCCGGTATCAACCCTGAGGTTATGTGTCACAAGCTTAACGTGACCAAAGATGCCAGGCCTATCAAATAAAGATGAAGAGTTTACTCCATGGAGAAGTACGACGTCATCCGGGAAGAGGTTAAAAAATTGGAAGAGGCTGAGTTTATTAGAGAAGTCATATATCCGGAGTGGTTATCGAATGCAGTCATCGTGCTCAAAGCCAATAGAAAGTGGAGAATGTGCGTTGATTTCACTGACCTGAACAAGTCTTGCACAAAAGACAACTATCCCTTACCTAGAATAGATCATATGGTAGATGCTACTGCAGGGCATGAGCTCATGAGCTTCATGGACGCGTATTCAGGCTACAATCAGATCTTCATGAATGCGAAAGACTCAGAGAAGACAACCTTCATTATCGACAAAGGGACGTACTGCTAAAAAGTGATGCCCTTCGGTCTAAAAAATTCTGGGGCAACATATCAACGTCTTATGAATAAGATGTTCGAAGATCAAATAGGCAAGACTATGGAGGTGTAGGTAGACGACATGCTGACGAAGAGCTTAAAGGCCTGCACTCATGTGGCAGACCTTGAAAAGACCTTCGATACTATGGACTTGTACATGATGAAACTCAACCCAGCGAAGTGTGTCTTCGGGGTAGGATCTGGGAAGTTCCTTGGATTTATCGTCAATCAAAGAGGAATCGAAGCAAATCCTGAGAAAATCAAGGCTTTTCTTGACATGAAGACGCCAAGGAGTATCAAGGACGTCCAAAGACTCACGGGGAGAGTGGCCGCACTCAACAGGTTTGTTTCCAGAGCAACGGACAAGTGTCTTCCATTCTTTAAAGTGCTTAGAAAGGCCTTCCAGTGGCACGAAGAGTGCGAAGAAGCTTTTAACTAACTCAAGTCTTACCTTGGGTCTCCCTTGTTATTATCTCGGCCCATAGTAGGAGAGAAATTGTATGTTTATCTAGCAGTCTCTGAATCGGCCATCAGTGCAGCCATAGTACGGGAAGACGTTGGAATCCAAAGACCTGTGTATTTTAACAGTAAATCCCTTCAAGGGTCTGAGCAAAATTATCCTCGTATGGAAAAGTTAGCCTACGCCCTGATACATGCTTCAAGGAAGATGAAGCCCTACTTCCAAGCCCATTCCATGGTCGTCCTCACCAATTCCCCACTAAGACAGGTTTTACATAAACCTGAGAAGTCTGGAAGATTGATGACCTGGGCCATTGAGTTGGGGGAGTATGACCTTACTTACCAACCTAGGGCAGCCGTCAAAGGGCAGGCCCTCGCAGACTTTGTTACTGAGTTCACATGGGAAGAGGCCGAGGTAGAGAATGACCTAGTGGGTGCTGAAGGGGTTGTACCAAACGTCTTCCGAAGCCAGGAAGAGGTCGCATCCAAGAAGATCAGGAGCAGAGTAGAGGAGAACGAGGAGGACCGGTACCTCTTCAGGTAAGGAATCATGTCAGAAGGGGCCTTCTCATCGAATACAGACATTTGGAATCTCTTCGTCGATAGTTCTTCCTGTGACAGTAGAAGCGGTGCAGGGCTGATACTTTCAGCTCCAGATGGTGCCAAATTGAATACGCTTTCAGGTTTAACTTCGAGGCATATAACAACGAGTCAGAATATGAAGCCATGATAGCAGGTCTCTCATTGGAAAAGACTCTGGGAGTAAGATAACTCCTACTTCATAGCAACTCAAGGTTAGTTGTCAATCAAGTATTGGGGGTCTATGAAGCCAAAGATGAAAGGATAGCTAAGTATCTTAAGAGGGTGAGAATGATGTTAGAATATTTCGAAGAGACAAAACTGAAGAGAGTGCCTCGACAAAATAATAGCCACGCAGATGCATTGACAAGGTTGGCTTCAGCGACGAGGATAAACATCAGAAGGATAGTTCCGGTCGAGGTTTTACAAAAAGCGACCATTGAGGAAGAAGAGGTTAGCAACCCTTGTCTCAATTTGAACCTAGGAGACTCATGGATGGACCCCATCGTCAGATATATCAAAGAGGGAGAGCTACCAGAGTCCAAGCTAGAGAGGAGGAAACTAAGATACAGGGCTGCGAAATTCTCCATAGTAGGAGACATCCTATATAAGAAGGGGTTCCTATTACCTCTCCTCAGATGTGTCTATCCCACAGAAGTTCCTCGTATTTTACAGAAGGTACATGAGGGTTATTGCTCCAGTCACATAGGAGGAAGACCCTTGGCCAAGAGAATTATTACACAGGGGTACTGGTGGCCAATGTTGGCCAAAGATGCTACAGCTTACGTAAAGAGGTGCGATAAATGTCAGAGATTCTCCACTATTCCTCACCAAACTCATCAACCTATGACGTCAATCACTTCCCCATGGCCATTTGCAGTATGGGGAATTGACTTAGTAGGACCCCTACCAAGAGCTGTCAATAATTACCGGTTTCTGATAGTTGCCATTGACTACTTCTCAAAGTGGGTAGAGGCAGAGCCTATGATAACGAT
Source organism: Sambucus nigra (assembly GCA_949130495.1). NCBI lineage: Eukaryota > Viridiplantae > Streptophyta > Magnoliopsida > Dipsacales > Adoxaceae > Sambucus > Sambucus nigra. Next base: position 297,973,350 of record OX422211.1, on the reverse strand, counting down.
CACAGAACAGAAGACCTTCCAATTTATTTGGAGGAACATCATATATAGACATGGCCTCCCAAACACTCTCATCTCAGATAATGGAACTCAGTTCAAGAACTCCTCTTTAGAAAAGTATTGCGAAAGAGTTGGGATAAAGCAGTTCTTCTCATCTCCTGGCCGACCTCAGGCAAACTGTCAGACGGAAGTCACAAACAGAACAATCCTTGACGGAATCAAGAAGAGGTTAGAAGAAGCGAAGGGGAGATGGACTGAAGAGGTTTATGTTGTGTTGTGGTCCTACAGGACAACGGCAAGAACACCGACATGAGAGACCCCGTTCATGCTAACACATGGCTCAGAGGCCGTCATTCCAATGGAAGTGGGACTCCCTACTCATAGGGTTCAGACCTATGACCCTGATAAAAATGGGGAAGAAATGAGACTAGACCTGGTTCTGATTGAAGAGAGAAGGGAAGACGCAAAAATCAGACAAGCAGCGAGCAGCAAAATTCTACAATCAGAGGGTGAAATCAAGACCCATTGCCGTGGGAGACTTAGTACTGAAGAAGACATTACAAAAAATAAACAAACTCCACCCAAACTGGCATGGTCCCTACAGAGTGAAAGAAGAGGTTGTGCCTGGGACCTACAGGCTAGAAAACCTAGAAGGGGAACCTTTTGCCAACCCCTGAATGCTGATCACCTAAAGAAGTATTACATATGATGCTGTAAAAATTTATGTAAATGTACCATCTTATGAAGAGGTTATTAATGAGAGATCAATTTCCATGTTAATTCTTGCGTCATTGTGCTCTAATGATAGAATTTATGAGGATAACATCTTAGTTGATGACCTCAGACCTTTTAACATCATGATTTGGTGACAAGGTCTGAGGTCAGACATCATACTTGGATGACCTCAGACCCTCAACATCATTAATTTGGTGAAATTATTTATGAGGATGACATCTTAGTTGATGACCTCAGACCTTATAACATCATGATTTGGTGACAAGGTCTGAGGTCAGACATCATACTTGGATGACCTCAGACCCTCAACATCATTAATTTGGTGAAATTATTTATGAGGATGACATCTTAGTTGATGACCTCAGACCTTATAACATCATGATTTGGTGACAAGGTCCGAGGTCAGACATCATACTTGGATGACCTCAGACCCTCAACATCATTAATTTGGTGAAATTATTTATGAGGATAACATCTTAGTTGATGACCTCAGACCTTATAACATCATGATTTGGTGACAAGGTCCGAGGTCAGATATCATACTTGGATGACCTCAGACCCTCAACATCATTAATTTGGTGAAATTATTTATGAGGATAACATCTTAGTTGATGACCTCAGACCTTATAACATCATGATTTGGTGACAAGGTCCGAGGTCAGATATCATACTTGGATGACCTCAGACCCTCAATATCATTAATTTGGTAAAATTATTTATGAGGATGACATCTTAGTTGATGACCTCAGACCTTATAACATCATGATTTGGTGACAAGGTCTGAGGTCAGACATCATACTTGGATGACCTCAGACCCTCAACATCATAAATTTGGTGAAATTATTTATGAGGATGACATCTTAGTTGATGACCTCAGACCTTATAACATCATGATTTGGTGACAAGGTCTGAGGTCAGACATCATACTTGGATGACTTCAGACCCTCAACATCATTAATTTGGTGAAATTATTTATGAGGATGACATCTTAGTTGATGACCTCAGACCTTATAACATCATGATTTGGTGACAAGGTCTGAGGTCAGACATCATACTTGGATGACCTCAGACCCTCAACATCATTAATTTGGTGAAATTATTTATGAGGATGACATCTTAGTTGATGAACTCATACCTTATAACATCATTATTTGGTGACAAGGTCTGAGGTCAGACATCATACTTGGATGACCTCAGACCCTCAACATCATTAATTTAGTGAAATTATTTATGAGGATGACATCTTAGTTGATGACCTCAGACCTTATAACATCATGATTTGGTGACAAGGTCTGAGGTCAGACATCATACTTGGATGACCTCAGACCCTCAACATCATTAATTTGGTGATATTATTTATGAGGATGACATCTTAGTTGATGTCCTCAGACCTTATAACATCATGATTTGGTGACAAGGTCTGAGGTCAGACATCATACTTGGATGACCTCAGACCCTCAACATCATTAATTTGGTGAAATTATTTATGAAGATAACATCTTAGTTGATGTCCTCATACCTTATAACATCATGATTTTTGTGACAAGGTCTGAGGTCAGACATCATACTTGGATGACCTCAGACCCTCAACATCATTAATTTGGTGATATTATTTATGAGGATGACATCTTAGTTGATGACCTCATACCTTATAACATCATGATTTGGTGACAAGGTCTGAGGTCAGACATCATACTTGGATGACCTCAGACCCTCAACATCATTAATTTGGTGAAATTATTTATGAGGATAACATCTTAGTTGATGTCCTCAGACCTTATAACACCATTATTTGGTGACAAGGTCTGAGGTCAGACATCATACTTGGATGACCTCAGACCCTTAACATCATTAAGTTGGTGAAATTATTTATGAGGATAACATCTTAGTTGATGACCTTAGACCTTATAACATCATGATCTGGTGACAAGGTTTGAGGTAAGACATCATACTCGGATGACCTCAGACCCTTAACATCTTTATTTTGGTGAAATTATTTATGAGGATAAGATCTTAGTTGATGACCTTATACCTTATAACATCATGATTTGGTGACAAGGTCTGAGGTCAGACATTATACTTGGATGACCTCAGACCCTTAACATCGTTAGTTTGGTGAAATTATTTATGAGGATAACATCTTAGTTGATGATCTCATACCTTATAACATCATGATTTGGTGGCAAGGTCTGAGGTCAGACATCATACTTGGAAAATAAGCATTCAACAAACAAAACAAATGAAGTAAAAACCCTCCTCATAGGTTGTCATCCAATTGTAAAATTTAAAAATGTAAGCTGATGATGTTCTTCAGAGGTTACAACTAATCAGGGGTTACAAAAAAGTACAAAGCTTCATAAAATAGCCTAAGGATTCTAAGGGAGAGTGATGGAATCCTTGGCCTGATTCTTTTGGCCGACGTTGGTCACCTCGGCCCCATCTTCTCCGTGGTTAGCTCCCTCTATCTCTGTACCGTCCAGTGGCACAGTCTCTGTAGGGGCAATGTCCTCCTCTTCAACCTCTTGAAGGGCTTGGGCAAGCCGAGGGTTAGCAAAACCCAAACCTATGAAATCAGAGGCCTTCAAACACCCTGCCTCCTTCTCCTTAGCAGCCGCCCATTTGACAGTAGCCTTAATACCTCTTTCGAGGTACTCAAAGACGAAGCTGATGAATTCATCGGAGACTTTATAATCTGCCAAAATCCCCTTAGAAGCATCCTCGAGGGCTGCCTTCACTAAAGAGTCGACCTTTTGCTGGAGAACGTCGTCCTTGGCATTCAGAGCAACAGCGTGGTCCCTTTTAAGCTTGGAGATATCTTTCTCCATCTCCTTAACCTTCTTCTCAGACCCCTCAAAAGCAGACTTCAGACGGTCTACCTCGGCATTCAGAGAGCTTTGCACCTTCTCGACCTCATGACCTTTCTGAATGAGGGGTAACTTCATCAGAGTCCAATTAGCAAGATGGTGCATAGCATCCAGACCCTGCAAATCGTGTGGTCGTATATATAAGTTGAAATTCAAAATAGAGGTTACACTTTGAAGTTATACTAAAATCTGAAGTCATACCTGAATAGACCTGTGGAGGCCAAACTCAACCAGCAGAGGTGTGTCCATGGACCGGCAAAAGCGTTTGTCAGCATCGGTCATAGCAGAGCCGATGGCATCCAGCGCCTGCAGACTGTGGCCTATGATGCTATCATTAATTTTTAGTTGCTCTATACGAGCAGCCAGTGCATCTGCAGAGGATATTGGGATGGCAGAATCCCCACCTTTCTTCTTCTGCCTCTGATCCTCAGGGTCAGGGTCGGTGGCATTTCTCTTCTTTGTGGCCTGAGCCCTCGAGGTTGAGGAGGGGGGGGGGGGGGGGAGGAGCATTCAGACCTGCCTTTTTAGCAAGCTTCGTCAAACTTGTTGCTGCCATTTCCCAAAGCTCGTCAGATATTCCCATCGTACGCTCTGCAAAATAGGAGGGTATGAGTTAGATAATCAGATATACATATATTCAGAGGTATAACTTGTTGAAATAAGAAACTTACCAAGCTTTGTAAGAGGACTTCCCCCTAAACCAGTCTCAGAGAGGTAGTGGGGGGTCATCAGGTGTTCAAATCTTACGAGCAGACCATGTTCCCCCTGATCCTGAAGGTCTTTGACCTTCTAAAGATTTTGCAGGCTTAGACCAGGGTCGGCCTTAGCAGCCATTGTAACCTTTCCCCATCTTATAGGCATCCTCGGCTCTAGTGGGGAAGAGGGGGCACATGGGCCGAATTCCCATGACCCTGAGGCAAAGAAGTAGCGTGGATTCCAATTATGATTAGAAGTTTGAGTTATCTGAAGCATCTTCTTTTCAAGTTTCCGAGCTACAAAATGATAATAGCTCGGATGGTTTCTGGCAGATAAATGGACATAGCAACCTACAAAGACTTGGACTGGAAGGTCTGAGTGATGAACAACCCTCCATAAGACAATGGCCCCAATTATCACCCTCCAAGCATTGGGTGACAACTGGGAAGGGGCCAAGTTGATATAGGCAAGTATAGCCCTGATGATGGGATGGATGCGCAGAAGAAATCCCAACTTGAACATCTACTCGTACAAGCAGATCTCACCATCTCGGCCGTGGTAAGCCCTCTTTTCCCTCAGAGGTCTCCTGAGCTTTATGGAGGGGCTGATGTAGTATAAGTACCTGAAGCAAAAAAGGTTGACCTCACTAACTGTACTCTCAATATCGGCTGCCTCAGAGACGTCAACATCACTCTCTGCATCATCATCATCATCTAACTCAGCGTCAGCCTGAGCAGACGATGGGGCTCCACTTGGAAACCTCTGAGCGAACTCAGCCCCTGTGACAGCCGATAAGGGTATGGCTTCAAGGATCGGCGGAACCGCCACATTCGGCCCAATAATTTCAACCTCAGAGGAAGAGGTTGATGTGCTTGAACTTTTGTGGGATGAGGCTCAACTGGAAACCTCTGCTTGATCAGGGGCCTGATCTTGCCGAGTTGATAAATCCATAGCCTCTTGAAAAGAGTCCACAGACATAGGGTCTGAGGAGGATGACTCAGACTCAGACATTGGCGACGGTTCAGTAGGGACCTCTGCTTGGTTAGCTGGTTCGGATGGTTCAGGATATACGACCTTCAGAGGTGGTGGAAAGATAGGTCTGAGGGGGAATTCCTCTGACCTACGAGCTCCCTCCTGCGCTTTTTCTATTTTCCTAATTTTCTCTAAAGTTTTCTCTCTGAGAGAGGGAAACTCCTCTAAGAGTTGGTAAAGGGGTCTGAGCATAAGAGGCAGACCCTATACTTACAATTCTCTTAAACAAAAAATAGGATTGGCAAATAAGATTAAAGATCAAACTATCAAACCTAGAGCAATGACCACAAAGAACACACAAGAACAGTTCGCCAGAAAAAATGGAGATCTCACCGGAAATCTCCTAAAACTCACCAAAAAATGAAAAAGTAAGAAGAAGACAGGAAAAATGAAGGAGAAAGAATGGCAGAGGATACCTGAAGATGAAGTGGTAAGGGAGAAGGAAGAAATTGCAAGAAATCACCACCAAAATGCTTCAAACCAGAGCTTTTCTAGAGAGAAAGAGAGATGCAGGAGAAAGTCGAACCAAGAGAGGGAAAGAAGGAAAATAGGGTTTAAACCCTTAATATGAATGCACTCTTCCCAAGGCCCATCATTGCCTTGGGAGCCCCAAAGGACGGCTGACATCACATGCTTGCCAGGCACGCCTCACACTTCAGCAACGGACAAGTGTCAAATGAACATTGGCACAAGGAAGAAAGACCTCGGAGATGTAGAGACCCCACAGTCACCTGCTCTCACATGTAACTAAGGGCTGGGGGTGATTGATATGACCCAAATGTGCCACCTCGGCTCAGAGACACCAACCTCGACCCGGGACATGGGCGACGTTGGAAGGGCCTTGGATCAGTGACTAGCAGCCTCGGCCATAGCAAGGTCGGCCGCGGTCGACACTACTACCAACCTCGTCAAGGGGAGTCTGCATGACATAGGGGAACAACAGTTCATCAAGACACCCAGGTATGACAACCTCGGTTGGGTGTAAGCCGAGGTTACAAGGAGCTATACCTCTACCAAGGCCAACCCCAGCAGTGAATCAGCCGATGTTCCTGGCATATTCCAGCTTAACCTCGGCCTAGGTCGACCTTAATACCTTATCTCGACTTCACTTAAGCCGAGACCATGATGGCTCATCTCGGATTGGATAGGCAGCTAGACCTTACCAACCTCGGACTCTTCCAAGCCGAGGTTATGACCAATCACGGAGGCCGAGCACTTATTGACATATGTGAACGAGGACACGTGGACACAAATCAATTATAACAAATCATTCCCTCCACGCGGGGGGAATATTTCATCATCATTCTCTACATGTGACAGGGACAGATGTCTTCATCATATTGGTTAGATCAACACACACATCCCCATTGCATGCATGGGGGGTACACTACACCCCCCAGGTACTATATATACTTGCCTTCTCCTTCTGGGAGGGGATAAAAAAGACAATCCTAGCTGAAACTCTGTTTAAATACACAGTAGAGAGAGAAAGCTTGAGAGATTGTATCTATGGCCATTAGAGCCCTTATACAGTGATACATACCATACACTTGCACAATGGACGTAGGCCTAATTGGCTGAACCACTTATATTCCGGTGTGATTCCTCTTCTCCTCACCTCATTCTCTTATAATTACTATATACATGTGCGACCATTGCTAACATTGAATTGAGCTCACAAACACCTTGAAGGGTGGTGCTGTTTCCAACATCATCACTCACCCCCTTGTCCTCCCCTTGCGATCAGAGCCAAGCACTTGGCTGAGTGCGTCTGTGGACAAAGATGCCTTGTCGGCATTAGACTGCGACTCATGTACTTCCTTAAGCTTTTCCTGAAACGACAAAAAGCACATGATTAGTAAAATAAGTAAACTAAAAAATTATAAAGTAATTAATAAAAAGTAAACTGTCGGATTACGTACAATCGTGGCCGCGACGCTCGGGGACACCTCCTTGTCCTTCCCCTTCTTCGTCCGAAGAGACACATAAGTATCGATCCTATGTGGCTTACCCTCAGGGCCACTCCCTATCCCCTGAAATAAAATAAAGTAAAATTAGTATCGGCCCCGCAAAGTAAAATAATGCAGAATAATATATTTATGTAGTTATAGACAAATTAAATCTTACCATCATCCTATGCTCCACCTCGGCGTAAGACGTCCGGCCGGAGTAGTGCACGCCCGTCTTTTTTTCCCGATTTTCCCTCCCCGATTGGCGAGATGCCAATTGTCGCTCCTCGATCTCGTTGTCAATGAACTTTTTTCATTGTGCCAATGAGATCGGTTCCTTCGGCGGGACGGATTTACGCCTTTGGATAATGGACTCTCGTGTTTTCCCAAAGTACCGTGTCCGCATATTTTCTTCCACGTCTTGTGTTGCTCCCTCAACTGATCCAAGACGGAATCGCGTAGCTTTGGATCCAAGTTGAATTGTTCATGTCCAACAAATACAATGTTAGTTGCGAATAAATATAAATATAAATATAAATATAAATATAACTCTAAATAATAGAATGAAATTGAAATCGAAATTGAAATTGAAATTGAAATATTCATATAAATATAAATATATTACTTGTAGTGCCGCCCAAATAGCTAACTTGAGCTCATATGGCACCTCCTTCCAACTCATATACCCCGGGCCGATGACCGTCTTTACTAGCTCGAGGGATCTCGCTAATAGCTCCGACTTATTCTCGATGGTAATCCCAAATTTGCCATATTTGGGGAGCCTAGGGGCCGAGGAGCCCTCGTCGCCTCCGCTACCACCGAGCCCAGACGACATCATCATAACCAACATCATCATCCTCGCCTTAATACCTGAAGGAGACATTTTCTTTAAAAAATGTTATTAGTGCAGATAAAAAAAATTAGAAGAAGACATGCAAATATGTACAATTCCTACAAATAAAAATGAGCACTAATTATTAATTTACTTTCATACACCCCCTCCCCCACCACACACACGCACACGTACACGCACACACCACCCCCCGCCCCCCACCACACACATAATAATTATTTTCATTAATTAAACTAACAATTAAAGTATACAATTATTAATGTACTAATTTACAATGAGGAGCAATCCTACTTTCATAATTAATCATATATTAATTTACAATAAGGGGCAATCATATATTAATTTACTAAAAAAATTAATAATCAATCAATTCTTTTACAAGGGACACTACGCACATACACACACATAGACACACACCCAGCCCCCACCCCTACCCCACCACCCACCCCCATCCCTCCCCCCCACCTTGCCCCACCCCCTTCCCCTACCCTGCCCCCACCCCACCCCCTCCCTCACCACACACACGCACACGTACACGCACACACACCACCCCCTGCCCCCCACCACACATACAATAATTATTAATAATATAGCCATTTTCAGCCATACCAAAAGATCCCTACTTATCTTTATTAATAGTATCTAGAATTAACCACTAAAGAATACCCACCAGATACACCTAAAAACCCACATTGGCCAACCCCCATATGGACAATAATCCAATAATTATTAATAATTATATATTGTTCGATATACAAAGTAATTTTCAAAAAAATTTAAAAAATCCCACCCCATATGGACAATAATCCGGTGGTAATGCCACTTTTACTGTTAACCAACCCAACATCGATCCACTATAATCCAACAGCAATGTCAACAACAAATGTGTATCCCGTCTCCTTCTAATTCATCTACTCAATTAATTCATTTCATCAATTAAACTAACAATTAAAGTATGCAATTATTAATTTACTAATTTACAATGAGGGGCAATCCTACTTTCATATGAAATGAGCACTAATTATTTACTTTCATCTAAAACTATACAATTAAAATTACAATTAAAGTTATACAATTGTTAAGATTGCCCCACCACACCCCCACCCCCACCACACCCCTCCCCCCGCCATACACACACGCACACACCTGCACACACACACACCCTGCCCCCCTCCCCCCTCCCCCCACCACACCTGCACACACACACACACACACACACACACGTACATACACAACCCACCCCACCCCCACCACCCCCTGCCCCCTCCTCCACCACACACCACCACACACATACACATATATATACACATACATATACACACATATATACACACACATATAGAAATGAAAGAGAAAGAGAGGAAAAAACATACCTTAGAGAGAGAGAGAGAGAGAGAGAGACCTCGAAATCGCTTAGAGAGAGAAAGAGAGGGAAAAACCAAAACCGGTGGAAAAAAAAAAGAAAGGGTAGGGTTTTTTTGCTGTGTAAATTGTCACGGACGTGTCACGGTCCTTGACCGTGACAATTATTTTAAGTATTGTCACGGCTATTGACCGTGACACAAAACACGTGTTTATTGTCACGGTTAATGACCGTGACAAGGGTGGCCGACTGAAAGGTGATAATTTGGCCATTTTGGTGTAGTGGACCAACGGAGCAGTCGAAGCAGCCAATAAGAACCTTAAATCTATTATCAGTAAGATGACCAAGAGTTGTCAAGATTGAGTCGACATGATTCCTTACGCCCTCTGGGGCTACCGCACTTCAATTCGAACCTCTAATGGGGCTACCCCTTACTCTCTAGTCTACGGTATGGAAGCAGTCCTACATGTGGAGTTAAAAATCCCTTCGCTATGCGTCATACTTAAAAGCAAAGTCAGTGAGGAAGACTGGCACCAAAGCCGTCTTGACGAGCTGTCCCTCTTGGACGAAAGAAGGCTGAGAGCTCTATATCACATACAAGGGTACCATCACCGTATAGTGTGATCATTCAACAAGAGAGTCAAGGACCGTGGTGTCTGAGAAGGGGACTTAACCCTCAAAGAAATAGTATAGCCCGTATGGGACCCCAAAGGGAAATTCAAGCCCAATTAGAGCGGCCCATACATCATAAAGAAGATACTATCAAGCGGTGCTGCTATGCTCACCGACCTTGATGGAGACGAAATTTCACGTCAAGTCAACCTGAACCGTCTCAAGAAATTTGACCCCTAGTTCGAAATCTCGGTGCGCTACGACTCTTTTCATCTCCCTTCTATTCTAAAAAAAAATCTTCATTTCCCTTAATCAGAACTACGTGGGGTCTATTCCTCTAAAAACCTTTTTAATTTTAAAAAAATGAATTTCAATTTTTTTTTAAAACCGTCAGAGGTACGTAGGCATCTCACCTGTTTACATGAACACGACCCATTCTTTTTCATAAAACGCTATTCTCTTCTTATCCTTGAGAATGATTGCTTATTTTTACATATACATGAACAAAAGGATTATGTATGCCTTAGCGACCGACATAAATAATTCAAATGCAAAATTCATCAAGAGGCACAACTAGATGATAAAAAATTCCTTTATTTCATTATTCTAAATTTCGGTACAATTACATCAACATAGGGATTTAAATGATTTCCCTTGTCAAGCCTACTCCTACCTTCCAGAAACCAAAATAAAACCAAGCCCCACTATTCCTAAAATAACCCCTCCAAAATTATTCCCACAAAATAACTAAACACCATACAAAAGCTTCACAAAATTCTACCCGCAGCTGCCAGAGGAACCAGACCCATCATCACCCGCATCCTGGGGTCCCCGAACCTCCCCTTCCTGAATGGAGTGATGCAGACGCTCCATAGAGCGATAAGCCCGGACTATCTTGGGGAAAACCACAATACCTCCCTCCATGGTGTCAAATATGGAAAAACACCTTTGACTAGTCTCTACAGTCAGTATCTTGGCCACTACCTTCTTCCACAACCACTTCATGTAGTCCCCGGAGACGTGATAGATTCTACCCACACGTTGGGAGGGACGGGTCGACAGATGACGATTCTCCCACATAGATCCAAGCAGCATCCCCATACGCTCCGTCAGGTCCTCCACAAGAAAGAAATTCAGTGTCCGCTGTGGCACAATTTGCTCCTAACTAAATTGGCGCAGCAGCCGCCAGGGAAAGTAAAAAGAGGTATGTCTGAGGCCAACCAACTAGACATATTGGTACACCCCGAGTTTCAGAATGGGCAGTAACTCCCCCAACCAAGGCACAAACTAACGCAAGCTGCGAGTTTGATGCTCTACAAACCAATTCCCCCAACTCTTAATGTCCATACCTACGCTAATAAAATAGCGTGAGAAGAAGTACAAAATCATTGTCAAAGGATACTCAGGTGGGACCGCCTCATGAAACCTCTCTGACAGCCACATGAACAGCATTACAGGGCTACCCCTCAGGAAGTCGGAACGACTTTCCCGACAGGCATCCAGACCATTTAAAGTCTCCGCCAGTATCACCGCCGTAGGATTGCGACAAAACAACATCCAAGAAATAATAGATGCAAGTTGGGGATCTACCAGTACTTCTCCAATTACCAACAACATTTTTGAAACCATTCCCAGAATGACGACCCCAGCATAGCCAGCATCGCCCACATCCTATGAATGCATGGACCACAACACTGTCGAAAGAGAGATCATTCCACCCGTAACCAACGGCATGGCTGCCGAAGGCGAGATATGGAGAAGTCCAACCAATAACTCCCTAGGAGAATGGGAAAACTCAGGCCAAGTCGCAGCAATGCTAGGATTTATCCCCAATTTGGTAGAAAATTCCTCGTAGGTAGGATAAATTTCATATAACCCGAAGAAAAAGATATGATCCTCGGGATACCAGAACTCAACTGCCGCCATCAGCATATTCCACTCAATGGGCCATTTACGCCACAAAGAGACTCGCCGCATGTGGAAAGCGTCATAATCAACATTGTAAGAACACATCGCCTCCAAGGCTTCTAGGTAGTTGACGAATGCAATACTACCAGGGAGAGCCATCTTAAAAAACAAAGAGATAATAAGCATGTAAGAATGTGAGAAAGAAAGGAAATGAAAGTGTGAGGAGAAAATCCCCATTCACACCCCTATTTATACTTGAAAACTCTCAAGCAAAGACAAGAAACCTGCAGAAATCGGAGGCAAACTTGCTCCACCATGTACCAAGAAATTGAATAAAGTATAATCAAAGCCTTTTTCATTAGACTGGACTGATATGCCGATAGGCAAGACAGGGGTCATGCCGATCGACAACCCCCTATTTTAGGAAAATGCCATTTTCCCTCTTTTGTCAAAATAAAAAAACCCAATAAAAATAATTTTTGCCTTAAGGGAATTTATAATTTCCTTATCCTTATGCTTTTACTTATCCCATTTTAAAATAAAATCCTTCTCACATCAATTTTCAAATTCTTTGTACAGTCTCAGCAGCAAAGTAAAAAGATCATGCACATTAATTACAAAAAAAAAAGAAATTAACAAAAAGAAAAAGAAGTTCAATTCATTTGAATATATTTTTGCTGTATTGCATTGATATCTTGCAGGAATAATAGAAAAACAATGGGACTCAGCACGAACCCAATTTTCTTTCTCTCTCTCTCTCTCTCTCTCTCTCTCTCTCTCTTTCTTCTCTCTCTTCTCGCTCTCTCTCTAAGAGCCTCCATCCCTGCGGCGCGCCATTTCCCCCTACGGAAAGACGATGTGCCACCACTCCCAGAGCCCGACCCTTCCTTGGACGAGGCAAACGACACCAAATAAGAAGGAGATGGAATCGCATCCCTAATATGGTCAGTCATCGAAGATATCCCAGTTGACCCAATGTACTGAATGGTCGTCCCCCTAGGATAAAAGGTCACATGTAAATCCCTAGCAAGAGCAAAAGATCAATATCAATAAAAAAATCCATCAAAGGAAAGGATAACCTTAAGATAAAAGAAGGCCTACCTGCTCGCTCGTCAGGCCATTCAAAAGCTGACGCACTGCCTCTAGAGAGGGAGACTTCATTGACTGTCGGTTAGACCTCCGCCACTGGTATATCCGACAGAAGTCACCAACAAAGTCATCCTTCAAAGATATCAACTGGGTGTTTAACCCAATCACCTCATAAAACCACAATTTCAAAGCACAACACTTAGGAAATCAAGAATAAAGCGTATAATGGAAAATGCGAATGCATAAAGAAAAAATGCAAAAAATAAAGAATACCTCTAGAAGATACGTGGCTCCAGTAAAAGCCTGCCGAAAACATCGATTGAATGCATTAAGAGAATAATTCAGGCTCCCTCAATCATAAAGACGGATGCCCGAGAACATCCTAAAAATGGTAAAACCCAGAAGTGGATGACGTCACCACTCATTGCCACTAGAAAACCTCCCAGCACCAACATAATAAACAAGCGGGCCATCTGACGCACCTATTGCCCGTCGCTCTCATCAATCCTCCTCCTTAATAACAGCTCCCTCAATAAAGATAAACAAAGAGAGTCCCCAGAAACCACCCTCTCCACATCAACTAATGCCGCCGTCACCGCCTCCGGCATCGCCCTCAGTGTTCTATCCACCTCAATTTGCATACCCTCACAATCTGCACATCAATGAGAGTCACTGTCATCTCCCCGAAGCCAAGATGGAAGGTGTGGGTAGTGTCCCACCACCTCTCCCCCAGAGCACACAGAACAGCCGTAGAGCGAGGCATCTCGTCCAGAACAGATGCTAACCTCCCAAAGCCGGCTGATGAAACCATCCAGCGCACCACAGGTGGAAGGTGCTCCCAAACATACCTAAGACCCTTGTCCCTCGGTCACATATAGTCAACATGGAGACGTTAGACTGTCGAAGAAACAAAGAAAAACATTTTTAAATTTAAGAAATAAAGCAATCTCGTCAAAAAATGGAGAAGAATACCCAAGGTCATCAATACTTACATAGCCACCAGGGTCCACTACCCTAGAAGAACGATGACGTGAGGGATCACACAGAAGAGTCCGATCATCTACCACCGGCTCAAATGAGTTGAATGAGTTCTCGATGCCTAGTGCAAGGGGCACCCTAGCCCTCCACTCCAACCCTACCCAATCGTCGGCATTCAGCCATGCCATGTGCTTGAGAAATCAACCATTTCAAATGTTAGAACGATTTGCAGAAGAAGGGAAGTCATAAAATTGTGAAAAATGAGGAGAATCTGCTCCCTTTTTATAGGAGGCTAAGGGGCATGTTGATCTGCATCTTCCTGCCACCCATTGATCGACACTGACACCCTCCACCTTCTCGAGGCACCTTAAAATACCGTGCCACTGCCATTTGTCTCCCCTCCATCTATGCCGATCGGTACCCCCTTAAAAATTTCGTACAAAAAGTCTAAAAAAATACCAGAAAATCCCAAAAAATTTCAGAAAGCAATTCTCCCCAGCAATGTCTCCAGAGGACATTCCAAAATTCAAAAAATTCCTTAGCTAAAAAATCCTCGGATCATTCCCTCTTCCCGAGCGGAACTTAAAATCAAATGCTTCCCCAAACCCCCAGAGGAAAATTGCACATCCCTAGTGGAGTCCCCAAATAATCCCTCAGACTTCGCTTCGACCTTTAGAATTGGTCGCTTCTATCCTAAGCCCGCAGAATTGGATTCGATCCACAAAATTGGTCAACCTTTACTTAAGCTCACAAAATTAGCTTCGACCCACATAATTGGTCGCTTATACTTAAACCCGCAGAATTGTCTTTGACCCTCATAATTGGTCAACCCTATCTTAAGCCCTCATAATTGGCTTCAACCTTCATAATTTGTCACTTTTATCCTAAGCCCGCAGAATTGGCTTCGACCTTCAGAATTGATCACTCCAAATAAGCTCGCGGAATTGGTCAACCTTAACTTAAGCCTGCAGAATTGGCTTCGACCCCCAGAATTGGTCTCTTCTACTTAAGCTCGTAGAATTGGCTTTGACCCTAAGAATTGGTCACCCCTATCTTAAGCCCTCATAATTGGTCACTTATATCCTAAGCCCACAGAATTGACTTCTACCCACAGAATTAGTCACCCCAAATAAGCCCTCAGAATCGGTCGCTTCTATCTTAAGCCCGTAGAATTAGTCACCCCTACTAAAGGCCTCAGAATTGGCTTTGACCCTCTGTAATACCCCGTATTTTTGGCGATATTTATTTTTGGGATTAATTAATTAAATGAGAATTAATTGGGAATTAATTCGGATAAAATACTAGCGAGATGTGAGTTGGTATTTGACTATATTGAGTATATATGATGATATATGAATGTTGAATTATGAAATTTGTCATGAGATTGATATACGACAATTTGGACATTTTATTGGGACGCGTGAGACAGTCGCGTCAGGATACAATTATTTTAATTATAAAAGTGAATTTAAATTCTATTAATCGTATGGTCATTTTGAGTGTTCCAACGCGTCCGGAAGGGTCGAGATAGTCAGAAAACACAAGCCGGAGGTTTAGTTTGGGTCCCGGGGTATTTTTAGGCCATACCGGCAACATAAAGGGTATTTTGGTAATTTTGTATTTTTAGGAATTAAAAGTGAGGAAAATTAAGAGTTTTTATCTGATTGGGAATTGACCCACTTGATCCATTAACAACCCATATTAACCTAGAAGGCTACGTAGGTTATTAGAATTAGGTTTTCTAATATTTTCCCAAAACAAACCCTAGCCACCATAGCCATTGGAGAAGAAAGCTTGGAGAGAGAGAGATAGAAAGGAATTCTGCAGAAAGAGAGAGAGAACTTCTTCAAATCGTCATCAAAATCAGAGATTGAATCAAGGCAAGTGCTTTAATTTATATTTTTATGCAGTAAATGCTTCTTCCATGCTTAGACAATTCCATAATCATAATTAATTGAGAGATAAATAAAAACCCATAAAATTGGAGTTGTTAGTTTAATTTTGGAGATAGGTTTGCATGTAGAAATGTTATTGGAAGATCGAATTAAGAGAATTACTAATTTATGTGATACAAAAACGGATCTATTTATGGGAATGGAAGATTTAAAATTCTAGGGTTTATGTTCTTGAGAATTTGGGGAAAAGTGATGAGACTTGATGATTTAATGATGTTGAGGATGAATTAATTCCTTAAAACACGTTAGTATGTGATTTTAATATGTTTAGGATTGATTAGAGACCTTTAAACATTGTTGGGATGAATTTTGGTTGAGATTTGAGGTGTAGAAATTGGTGAAAAACGAGATAGGATTTCTGGGCTTGAATCTGGTCACTCGTTAGAAGACCTACCCAGGTCGTTCGAACGAGCTCGTTCGAACGAGCTTCTAACGAGTTGACAGTTTGGGGTTCTAACGAGAGGGATGTTCGTTCGATAATCTCGTTCGAACGAGATCTCGTTAGATAGCCCAGTTCGTTCGAACGAAATCTCGTTCGAATAGCCACGTTCGAACGAGACTTCTAACGAGCTGGCAGTTTAGGCCTTTTTGGCCTGTTTTGATTTTGGGAGTCCCGTAAAATTGTTCGAGGATAGAGATAACATTCCTTTGATGATGTATTGGTATACTTGGGACAATTGGGACATAATGAGGAGTAAATTATATGATTGTGGACCGAATGAAATAGACACTTTGAGTTGAGACGTGAGTGCCTACTACGACGTGAGAATAAATTATGGCGTGTATGATTATGAACCGGGAGTATATAAATTGTATAAATTATAAGATGGTACGAGAATGCGATAAGTACTACAATTAAACTACGGTGATTACTAAGATGCGTGTTTACTTAGTATGGATATATGATTTGTCTGTATGACATACCTACCATACTTGCTATCACGGGAGGTTTGCGTTCGCTTAGGTCCCTCTAATCCTTGTGTTGCCCGGATTTAGACTTGTTACCTCGATGAACATAGGTCAGAGAAGGACATATTGGGATGTTAATAAGTCTGCTGATCGTGGGAGCGTAGGTATGTGCGTGACCCATGTGATGTGACTGTGTTCGCCTCCACTGTTTGTGATTTGTATTATGTGAACGATTTCTGAGAGATTCGGAATGCGTGATCCTTATGTACGTGCTGTACCGGGATGGATAGAAGAGTATGTGTGCACCGCAGCTTAGTCTCGGGGTGCTTATATTGTATATTTATGTTGTGGAAAATATACACTTTATTATTGGAACTTTCATATGGTATTGTGTGTATAAATTTGGAAAATATAATAGGGATAATCTATAATGAGTTGTGTTGTTTTTATGGGAAACTGAATTTACGTTAAGCCCCTATTTAAATGTGATTGTTATAATGTAAATGGGAACCGAGTAATAAGAGTAGAACCTATGACAGTCTAGCTAGATATGATGTCACTTAGCTAGGGATTAGTGTCATTTTAGATGGGTACTTACGTTAGGAGTGCACAGTTAGACTAGAGGTGAGAATTTCATGTGAGTGCACGTCCTAACATGTACTTTGCATTTAATGTTTTAAATGTTTTTAAAGCACTTGCAGGTTTTTAAAATATCTCCACATTCGGGCTCTGACCCGTTTGCTTTCAAATCTATTTTTTTTTTGTAAAACCATTTTAGGTGCCCAGCCACAAGGACACCATGCATAAGATACTCATTCAGGCGACGAGCTGTAGCTGTTTGTGGAAGCTACAGGGATTTGCTTTTAGACGCTTCTACCATTTGGATTCCATATTCAGTATTCTTCAGTTGTAGGGCATGTTGCCCAAATTCTATTAGAGACTTTCCCATTTCAGTTTTTCAGACTTTGGCATGTATTGATTCAGTATTCAGTATTTAGTTATTCATTTCAGTTGTGGGATTTGTTGTGAGGAGTTTTTCCTCCGGATTTAATTATATCATGTGATGGCAATTCTATTATTTCGTTATGGTGAATGGTGATATTATTCTTGCATTAAATCTTTTACTGCATGTTAATCAGACTTTAATTAAAATTTGACAACTTACTTTTTAAATACTAGGTGGTTAGTAATAATAAAATGTTTTCGACAGTGATGCTATTAACTGAGCCAACTTGGCATTTTGATTTAATTTCATAAAGGAGTAGGTACCCGGTATTTAATTAGTCGGGGTGTCACAGGTGGTATCAGAGCATCAGGTTCTAGTGTCCTTTAGGATCTTTACGGCTATTATGTTTTCGCTAAGTTTTCTTTGATATAGAGCCCTATATTTTAGGACTGTTGTACTCTTTTTGTGTATGCTTCGTTCTTCAGCTATTTTAAGTTTATAACTACGAACTTATAAACTTCATTCTTATTTCAGATGCCTCCACGACGTGCATGACGAGTTCCCAGGGATGCAACTCCCGAACTCCAGCCCGCTCCAGTTCAGGGCATGATGAACGCCGCTGAGGTTGCAGCCATTGTAGCCCAAGCGGTAAATGCCGCAATTGCCGTAGTTCTGCAGGCACCACCTCAGGCGCCGGTTGCCGCGCCAGTACAGGCAAATGCATTCCCGTCTGCTTGGGAACGTGTACGTGACGCTTTTCAGAAAGCGCATCCGCCAGAGTTTGCAGGTAGCTCAGATGTGGTAGTCTCGAGCCAGTGGAGGAAGGATATGCAGAGGCACTTGAGGATGTATGAGTGCACGGACGTTCAGAAGCAGGTGCTAGCTACTTTCAAGTTAGTTGGATCTGCACTGCAGTGGTGGGAGTCTATTACCACCGTGGAGGAGAGGGATACTCTCACTATTCAGGACTTTTGGGTGCGGTTCGACCGCAAGTACTTTCCGTCAGCTGTTCACACGAAAATGAGGAGGAAACTGATGAATCTGAAGCAAGAGGGTAAGACCGTGGCCGAGTATGAGGCCGAGTTCACGAATATGTTGAATATCGTTCCAGATGAGATACCGACAGAAAAGAAGAAGATTGAGAAATTCACCGACGGGTTGACATGGAGGATCCGTCAGCATCTGTTAGGGAAACTTTCGTTGGCCACTTATTCTAATGTGGTTAACGCTGCTTTGTTACACTGCCAGGATCACCGCTTTCATATGGCTGAGGGCAAGAGATCGGGAGAGTCTAGCCATCAGGGCAGGACTGGAGGACATGGTGCCGGTGGGGCACAATCTGTTCAGTGGCAGAGACAGGGCGAGCAGGGTTCCCAGCAGGGGGATCAGAAGAGGTTCAGGTCAGGGAATTACAGGCACGGACAGGGAGGTTTCCGTCAGGGCCATCAGGGTCCAAACGGCCATCAGGGCCAACAGGGGCAGAATGGGCAGCAGTTTCAGCAGGGCCAGCAGGGCCAAGGGAGGAACGGTAACGACCACCAGGGCCGGGGACCGCAGGGGCAGAGAGGAGGGAACTTCCCAGGGAAGCGTTTTGTTTGTGGCAAGACTGGCCATAAACGACAAGATTGTCCTGATAGGGGCAGGGCCCCACAGGAGCAGCAGCAGGGTGCTCGCCAGGAGCCGCAGAGTTCTATGTTTCCCGCTGCTCTCCCCGCACCGCCACAGATGGCAGCATTGCCACCCATTCCAGCAATCCCAGCTCAGCAGGGGCAGCTACAGTATGGACGTGTCTATAACGTCCACCAGGCAGCAGTTCCACAGGCACCGCCCGCGATTGAGGGTACGTTTCCTTTCCATGGCACTATGGGTCGGGTATTGTTTGATACGGGGGCTACACATTGTTTTATAGCTACACATTTCGCGAAAGCCTTAGGGTTGTTAGCTACGGCAGAGAGCACAGTGACGTGTGTCGACTCACCATTGGGGAGTGGGTCACTTATATTCTTTATATGCCGGGGAGTGGGGGTAGAGATTGGTAGTCTGGTATTACCTGCAGATATGTTGGTATTAGATATGCATGTTCATGATGTGATTATCGGTATGGATTGGCTCGCTGATTATAGAGCCATGATTGATTGCTTCGGTGGGAGCATTGTTTTTGCCATTCCGGGGCAAGAGATGTTTGTAGTGGCGATGCCTCGCCCAGAGGGAGGCTCGACCGCTCATTTGTATTACCTAGAGGAGGATACCTCTAAGGAGGTTGTGATTCCTTTAGATTCGATCCCAGTCGTCAGGGAGTATTCGGATGTGTTTCAGGAGATACCAGGCGTACCCCCCAGTCGAGAGATAGACTTTGTTATAGACCTATTGCCAGATACGAGACCTATAGCACGCGCACCGTACCGTATGGCTCCGGCAGAGATGCGAGAGCTACGAGATCAGATAGAACATCTGTTAGGTTAGGGCTTTATTCGCAGGAGTACCTCACCTTGGGGCGCTCCGGTTTTGTTTGTGAAGAAGAGGGACGGTTCACTGAGATTGTGTGTGGACTACCGAGAGTTGAATAAGGTCACGATACGGAATAAGTATCCGTTGCCTCGAATCGATGACTTATTCGACCAGTTGAGAGGAGCTTCTTTCTTCTCGAAGATTGATTTGAGATCGGGATACCATCAGTTGCGTATCAGGGAGGAGGATGTCTCGAAGACTGCGTTCTTGTCGAGATATGGTTCTTACGAGTTTCGGGTTATGCCTTTTGGTTTGACCAATGCTCCAGCAGTGTTTATGGACTTGATGAACAGAGTGTTCAGGGATTTCCTAGATCAGTTTATCATTGTCTTCATCGATGATATTCTGGTTTACTCCCAGACAGAGGAGGAGCACACCGAACATTTAAGGCAAGTTTTGCAGACACTACGTCAGAACGAACTGTATGCAAAGTTTGAGAAGTGCGGGTTTTGGCTGAAGGAGGTCCAGTTTTTGGGACATATTATTTCCGACCAGGGAATATCTATTGATCCGAGGAAAGTATCCGCGGTGAGGGAGTGGGGACAGCCCACGACACCAACGGAGATTCGTAGTTTCTTGGGTCTAGCAGGATACTACAGGAGGTTTATTCGGGGTTTCTCGAAGATAACAGGTCCTTTGACACATCTGACTCGTAAGGGTGTGCCATTCATCTGGAGTGATGCCTGTCAGTTGGCATTCGATGAATTGAAGGATAAATTGACCTCAGCACCTGTGTTAGCATTGCCGAGACCGGGAGTTGAGTATTTGGTTTACACCGATGCGTCTTTGCAAGGACTTGGATGTGTATTGCAGCAGGAGAGACAGGCCATAGCTTATGCTTCCCGTAAGCTTAAGCCTCATGAGAAGAACTACCCCACGCATGATTTGGAGTTGGCGGCAGTGATATTTGCCCTACGGATTTGGAGGCACTATCTTTTGGGGGAGAAGTTCCAACTGTTCACGGACCACAAATCCCTACAGTACCTGTTCACGCAGAAGGAGTTGAATATGCGGCAGCGTAGGTGGCTTGAGTTTGTGAAAGACTATCAGTTCGATATCCAGTATCACCCAGGTAAGGCTAACGTGGTAGCAGACACGTTGAGCCGTAGGCCAGCAGATGAGGTGGCAGGGGTGTGGAAGGCAAAGTGGAAGAAGTTGGGACACCAGGATGCAGTGGCCCGATCTTTCATGTCTGTGATGACCGTTACACCGGAGATTGTCACGAAGGTAGTACGGGCACAGGCTAATGACTCGTTCGGTCAAGAGCAGATAGTTCGATTACTAGCAGAGGGAGCCGAGTCCTATACCGTTAGCTCAGACGGGGGATTACGCTTTAATGGGAGATTGGTGGTTCCGGAAGGGGAGGAATTGCGACACGAGGTGATGGCAGAGTCGCACGGCTCACGGTTCGCGGTACATCCCGGAGGGGAAAAAATGTACCAAGACATGAGACGCCAGTATTGGTGGAGCGGTATGAAGAGAGATATTGCTGAGTTTGTTTCGAAATGCGCCACTTGCCAGCTAGTAAAAGTGGATCATCAGAGACCGACAGGACTTCTACAGCCGTTGGAGGTCCCGGTGTGGATGTGGGAGAGCATATCCATGTACTTTATCACGGGATTGCCTACGTCGCAGAGGGGTCACGACTCCGTTTGGGTAATTGTGGACAGATTGTCCAAAGTCGCTCACTTTTTACCCGTAAGGACTGACTACACTACGGGACAGTATGCCCAACTCTTCATTTCAGAGATTGTGAGACTTCACGGTGTACCCCTAAATATCGTGTCTGACAGAGACAAGATATTTGTATCGCGGTTTTGGGAGAGTTTCCAGGAGGCCATGGGCACGGAATTGCGGTTGAGTACGGCTTATCATTCGCAGATCGATGGGCAGACCGAGCGCACAAATCAGATGTTGGAGGACATGCTACGCATGTGCATTATTGACTTTGGGGGTGGATGGGAGCAGTACCTTCCACTGGTGGAGTTTGCTTACAACAACTCCTATCAGTTCACTATTGGCATGGCTCCGTTTGAGGTGTTGTACGGTAGACCTTGTCGTTCCCCAGCATGTTGGTTAGAGGTGGGGGACAACAAACTACTTGGGCCGGAAGTGATTCAGGATACTTCGGCAAGGATTGAGTTGATTCGGATTCGCATTCGGGTAGCTCAAGATCGGTAGAAGAGTTATGCTGATGCGAAGAGATCTTTCAGGGAGTTCCAAGTGGGGGACCAGGTTTTACTCAGAGTATCTCCTATGAAGGGGATTATGCGTTTCGGGAAGAAGGGGAAGTTGGCACCGAGGTATGTGGGGCCGTTTCCTATTATCGAGCGGATTGGACCAGTTGCGTATAGACTCGGGTTACCGGAGCAGTTACACCGGATTCACGATGTGTTTCATATTTCCTCGCTAAGGAAATATCTCAGGGACGATTTGGCTCATTCTCACATCGCTTTGGAGGAGATTGATCTACAGCCTGATAGCTCCTACGAAGAGGGGCCGATTGCTATTTTGGACCGAAGTGAGAGGAAGCTGCGGTCAAAGATAGTTCCGTTAGTGCGTGTTCAGTGGCGATATCACAATGTCGAGGAGTCCACATGGGAACGCGAGGATGAGATGCGCGAACGTTATCCAGAGTTGTTTTTATCAGGTACTTTCTAGTTCCGAATTTCGGGACGAAATTCTGTTATTAGGGGGGAAGTATGTAATACCCCGTATTTTTGGCGATATTTATTTTTGGGATTAATTAATTAAATGAGAATTAATTGGGAATTAATCCGGATAAAATACTAGCGAGATGTGAGTTGGTATTTGACTATATTGAGTATATATGATGATATATGAATGTTGAATTATGAAATTTGTCGTGAGATTGATATACGACAATTTGGACATTTTATTGGGACGCGTGAGACAGTCGCGTCAGGATACAATTATTTTAATTATAAAAGTGAATTTAAATTCTATTAACCGTATGGTCATTTTGAGTGTTCCAACGCGTCCGGAAGGGTCGAGATAGTCAGAAAACACTAACCGGGGGTTTAGTTTGGGTCCCGGGTATTTTTAGGCCATACCGGCAACATAAAGGGTATTTTGGTAATTTTGTATTTTTAGGAATTAAAAGTGAGGAAAATTAAGATTTTTTATCTGATTGGGAATTGACCCACTTTACCCATTAACAACCCATATTAACCTAGAAGGCTACGTAGGTTATTAGAATTAGGTTTTCTAATATTTTCCCAAAACAAACCCTAGCCACCATAGCCATTGGAGAAGAAAGCTTGGAGAGAGAGAGATAGAAAGGAATTCTGCAGAAAGAGAGAGAGAACTTCTTCAAATCGTCATCAAAATCAGAGATTGAATTAAGGCAAGTGGTTTAATTTACATTTTTATGCAGTAAATGCTTCTTCCATGCTTAGACAATTCCATAATCATAATTAATTGAGAGATAAATAAAAACCCATAAAATTGGAGTTGTTAGTTTAATTTTGGAGATAGGTTTGCATGTAGAAATGTTATTGGAAGATCGAATTAAGAGAATTACTAATTTATGTGATACAAAAACGGATCTATTTCTGGGAATGGAAGATTTAAAATTCTAGGGTTTATGTTCTTGAGAATTTGGGGAAAAGTGATGAGACTTGATGATTTAATGATGTTGAGGATGAATTAATTCCTTAAAACACGTTAGTATGTGATTTTAATATGTTTAGGATTGATTAGAGACCTTTAAACATTGTTGGGATGAATTTTGGTTGAGATTTGAGGTGTAGAAATTGGTGAAAAACGAGATAGGATTTCTGGACTTGAATCTGGTCACTCGTTAGAAGACCTACCCAGGTCGTTCGAACGAGCTCGTTCGAACGAGCTTCTAACGAGTTGACAGTTTGGGGTTCTAACGAGAGGGATGTTCGTTCGATAATCTCGTTCGAACGAGATCTCGTTAGATAGCCCAGTTCGTTCGAACGAAATCTCGTTCGAACAGCCTCGTTCGAACGAGACTTCTAACGAGCTGGCAGTTTAGGCCTTTTTGGCCTGTTTTGATTTTGGGAGTCCTGTAAACTTGTTCGAGGATAGAGATAACATTCCTTTGATGATGTATTGGTATACTTGGGACAATTGGGACATAATGAGGAGTAAATTATATGATTGTGGACCGAATCAAATAGACACTTTGAGTTGAGACGTGAGTGCCTACTACGACGTGAGAATAAATTATGGCGTGTATGATTATGAACCGGGAGTATATAAATTGTATAAATTATAAGATGGTACGAGAATGCGATAAGTACTACAATTAAACTACGGTGATTACTAAGATGCGTGTTTACTTAGTATGGATATATGATTTGTGTGTATGACATACCTACCATACTTGCTATCACGGGAGGTTTGCGTTCGCTTAGGGCCCTCTAATCCTTGTGTTGCCCGGATTTAGACTGGTTACCTCGATGAACATAGGTCAGAGAAGGACTTATTGGGATGTTAATAAGTCTGCTGATCGTGGGAGCGTAGGTATGTGCGTGACCCATGTGATGTGACTGTGTTCGCCTCCACTGTTTGTGATTTGTATTATCTGAACGATTCCTGAGAGATTCGAAATGCGTGATCCTTATATACATGATGTACCGGGATGGATAGCAGAGTATGTGTGCACCGCAGCTTAGTCTCGGGGTGCTTATATTGTATATTTATGTTGTGGAAAATATACACTTTATTATTGGAACTTTCATATGGTATTGTGTGTATAAATTTGGAAAATATAATAGGGATAATCTATAATGAGTTGTGTTGTTTTTATGGGAAACTGAATTTACGTTAAGCCCCTATTTAAATGTGATTGTTATAATGTAAATGGGAACCGAGTAATAAGAGTAGAACCTATGACAGTCTAGCTAGATATGATGTCACTTAGCTAGGGATTAGTGTCATTTTAGATGGGTACTTACGTTAGGAGTGCACAGTTAGACGAGAGGTGAGAATTTCATGTGAGTGCACGTCCTAACATGTACTTTGCATTTAATGTTTTAAATGTTTTTAAAGCACTTGCAGGTTTTTAAAATATCTCCACATTCGGGCTCTGACCCGTTTGCTTTCAAATCTATTTTTTTTTTGTAAAACCATTTTAGGTGCCCAGCCACAAGGACACCATGCATAGGATACTCATTCAGGTGACGAGCTGTAGCTGTTTGTGGAAGCTACAGGGATTTGCTTTTAGACGCTTCTACCATTTGGATTCCATATTCAGTATTCTTCAGTTGTAGGGCATGTTGCCCAAATTCTATTAGAGACTTTTCCATTTCAGTTTTTCAGACTTTGGCATGTATTGATTCAGTATTCAGTATTTAGTTATTCATTTCAGTTGTGGGATTTGTTGTGAGGAGTTTTTCCTCCGGATTTAATTATATCATGTGATGGCAATTCTATTATTTTGTTATGATGAATGGTGATATTATTCTTGCATTAAATCTTTTACTGCATGTTAATCAGACTTTAATTAAAATTTGACAACTTACTTTTTAAATACTAGGTGGTTAGTAATAATAAAATGTTTTCGACAGTGATGCTATTAACTGAGCCAACTTGGCATTTTGATTTAATTTCATAAAGGAGTAGCTACCCGGTATTTAATTAGTCGGGATGTCACACCCTCAGAATTGGTCAACCTTAACTTAAGCCCGCAGAATTGGCTTTGACCCGTAAAATTGGTCGCTTTTACTTAAGCCTGTAGAATTGGCATTGACCCTCTAAATTGGTCACCCCTATCTTAAGCTCTTAGAATTGGCTTCGACCTTCATAATTGGTCACTTCTATTCTAAGCCCGCAGAATTGGCTTCGACCCGCAGAATTGGTCACCCCAAATAAGCCCTCAGAATTGGCTTTGAGGCTCAAAATTTTTTGCTTCTATCCTAAGCCCGGAGAATTGGCTTTGACCCACATAATTGGTCAACCCTACTAAAGCCCTCAGAATTGGTCACCTAAAATAAGCCTGCAGAATTAGCTTCGACCCACAGAATTGGTCGCTTATACTTAAGCCCGTAGAATTTGCTTTGACCCTTAGAATTGTTCACCCCTATATTAAGCCCTCAGAATTGTCATTGACCCTCAGAATTGTTCCCCCCAAATAATCCCGCAGAATTGGTCACCTCTATCATAATCCCATAAAATGGGCTTTGACCCACATAATTGGTCACCTCCCTACTCATCACCTCCTTTAGGTCCTCAGAATTGGCCGCCCTTAACATCACCTTAGGGCTTCAGCATCGACCTCGACCCTCTGAATTGGTCATCCTCATCCCTTAGATCCACATAACTGACCTCTATCATATGGTGTCTATTCGATGGATATCACTTGTTCAAACCTCACCCTTCGTGGCACTCTATATACACCACATTCTAGAACCCCTAAATCTCCCCTTAGGTCTCTAGCCACTCCCCATCTCACTGCAAACCCTAGGTCGCACTCCAAGTACCAATCTAGAGACTACCGGGCACTCCCGGGCCCCGTTTGACTTCGATCAACTCTATCGTCAGAGAAAAATCTCTTTGAATATTTGAAGGGCTATAAATACCCTTTCCAATGATCCTTTCCGTGCGTGAATCGGCATAATGATTTGAACGAACGAACCATTTTACTATCGAAAATCGATTCGAAGGTCACCGGGCAATACCGGGCCCCGAATTGACCCCACTCAGTGTCATCGTCAGAGAGAAATCTCTTTGAATATTCAAAGGAAACTAAAACACCTTTCTAAGAGTCTGCCCTGTGAGCAAAATGGCATAACCAGTCGGACGAATGATCAGTTTTTGCCTAAAAATTGATTCAGAGGCCACTGGGCGTTTTCGAGCTCCGTTTGACCAAAGTCAAATCTTCAGATCAAATAAGACTGAATGAATATCTGAAGGGCATTGAATTCCCTTTCCATCGGTCTTCCCTGGGCGCGATTCTTACGGACGAATGATGCATTTTACTCCATGAGATCACCGGGGGATTCCAGGCCCCGGTTGACCAAGGCCAACCTTTCGAATTGAGCGAAACTCTTTGGAATGTTGAATTAAATCTCCTAAACTTTCCAACGGTCCGCTCCGTACGTGATTCTGATTTATTATATGGATGAACCTTCCATTTCCGTTCGATGATCTCCCATTCGAAAGACCGACGTGCGCTTGCGAGCCACATTTGACCCAGAGTAACTCTTGGACCTGAGAGCGGTCTAAAGGACTCTTGAATTTATCCGAAGTACCTTTCTAACGGTATTCCCCATGCGCAAATCGGATCAACGATTTACGTTCTATGACCACTTTTCTAGAAAAACCTGCATGAGACTGCCAATTGGCAGGTCCAAATCTCTACCTATCGTCACAGTGTCAAGGATCACCTGCCGATAGGCACCCCCCGAGGTAGGCCAATCGGCAGTCCCATGGCCCTATAAATGGAGGCCTTGACTTCACTCCAAAAAAAATACAATAGATCCATCAGTATCAGTGATCTCAGTAACATTCTCTCGAAATCAGCGTAGTCCCTCATATGAAGTTCCATTCAAGATTACATTCCCATCGTTTTCATACCCAATTTGGCAAAATATCCTTCTGTCTCATCAGAACTCAAGGGAGTTCATCCAATATCAAAGATTAAACTTCAAAGAAGGTCCAATTCCTTCCCTCTCTCTTTAAATTCCTTATTTTTGCATAATATACATTAGATTCATAATATAGTTCTTACTTTAGTTCATACACATTAATATCTACACTTTTATTAGTATATTTCACATACTTTATTTTCTACAAAAACCCAAAAAACAAATAAAAGAGGGTTATACCCTTAAATTCCGAACGGAATTATCCATCACACTTTTTTTCAAAAACAAAAAACTCATTTTCTACACATACATATATATTAAAATTCCGTTCGAATCTATGGGATAAACCCCACCCCTATGCTACAATCGAACTACGTGGACTTTGATGCCTTTATAGGCTATGTAGGCATCTCGGATTAAAATTCGAGATTCGAGCCCAATTTTCTAATTTTCCAAATTCCCTACTTTTCTAAAATCTCCCATTCACACACACACACACACACACACACACACACACACACACACACACACACACACACGCACATATATATAATGCTTGTTTTCGTTTCATCCAACACATATTATCGTTTCCTAATAACGATCAATATCGTGATAAACGTACAAATCATACTTTCTACAAATGTTATTTTAGGAACATTACTATGGATGACCTCACCCTACCTTGTCCATGACATGAGTTGAATGATTTCGATCTCCATTATATAAACACTCACACACACTCCACGGGGATATAAAGGAAAATAATAACACTAGCCCATGAGAGACCAAAAGGGAGGAATATGTGCCTAACATCTTCCCATTCCGTAACTTAGCCCCCGAATCTTTGAACTATTGGTTTCGTATGCATCAATTTGTCCTTAATGCCGCTTTCTCGAAGTGGAAACATGTTCTTTTACATATTTTTTGCAAAATAGGCTGACGACTCCATCTCTTCACATTTACCCCCATACAGACGATCGAAGCACCTATCAAAGAGGGGTGCGATACCGCGGCACAGTCTTATCGAGGTATCTCTCCCCCAAACGCTGCCCGAGATGGACACAAATGCAGCTTCTAAAAAGAGGTGATGTCTCTTCTAGGCTTGCACGTCTAGCAAAAGGCCCTAGTTTTCGTGCGAAAGAGTTTAAGAAATTCCACACCAACGGTTTTGATTTAATTTCATATCTATATGAGGATAAGCTTTTGACATAAAATAGTGGAATATCAATTTTTGCATTGACCACCTGCATCGCTAGAAAAAGCGATAAAAGTATAAAGAATACGGTGCTAACCTATTATGGGATAATCCAACAAATCCTAGAACTTGATTACTTAGATTTCACACAAACTGTATTTTATTGTGGTTGGGTAAAGGTGGAGGATACAACGAATGCTTTCAAAGTTGATATTGGCTCCAAACTTATTATGGTAGATTTATCAAAGCTAAAGAGTAAAGATCGCATAGTCGACGAGCCTTTTATTTGTGCTTTTCAGAACGAAAGAAGGTATTCTACTCAAAGTGCATAAACGATGGCAATTGGCATACTATTGTGCATGCACCAAAGGGTATGACTATTGAAGTGGATGCATTAAAGGTTCCAAAAGAGTTCCAGTCAGCTCTTGATGATAACCCTAATTTGAAGGATCTTTTAGTTGATTTAGAGGAAGATTGAGTATCAAAATATTATGTTATCCCTGTCAATCTTATTTGTATCCTATTATGATATTGCCATTGTATTAGCATTTTACTCTGATGTATGAATGTTTAGTTACTTTTACGAATGTTTAATATGATTTATGTAAGCTAACTTTCGATAATATGCTATGCTCAGTCAAATGTATAGTTACTTTCACAAGACGCTCGATTTGAGAATATAGTCATTTGAGTTTGTGATTGGATCAAATTGACCCAGCTCAATTTCCACATGTTCCTATACATATACATTTATTGATCAGTTTTATTGATGTAGTGTTCATAAAATGAAGTTAAATTAGCTTGATTTTATAAATATTGTATTAAAGAAACTAATCAACAAATGTACATGTAAAAGAATACGTTGGGGGCTCCAGGATCAATTTGGTCTAACCACACATTCAGAAGACTCTATTTAATGACCTTCTTGGATCGCAGGAATCATGTACTCTTTACTTTAAATGAAGTAGTTATATAATTGATATACATTATCTTTTAAATCTTTTAGATGATTGAAGAAGTACGGGATAATTTTTGGCTTTGTTTGGTTTAGATGTTGGAAAATTATTGGTTGTTGGCTTGTTATTAGATAGTATGTTAGAAGGAGTATGGGATAATTATTGATTTTGTTTGGTTTGGCTGTTGGATAATTATTGGTTGTTGGCTTGTTGTTGAATATTAGGTTAGAAGGAGTACGGGATAATTATTGGTTGTTGGCTTGTTATTGGATTTTGGCTGTTGGATAATCAAGGGACTCCCAGTTTAAGAATACGACATTAATTTCAAAATATCTAGACTTAGGCTTACAAACATGCCGTTAGGGGGCGAAACCCCGAAACACCACCCAAACGGCCCCATAAGAGGCACTAACACCTCTCATGGGGCCGTTTGGGGGGTGCTTTGTGTTTTTGCCCTCTAACGGCATGTTTTCAAGCGTAAATGTAGATATTTTCAAATTATTTTCATATTCTCAAATCGGGGGTCCCGTGACCATGCGGGCAATTCTTGCTAGTTACGTTGGTCCCGTGCGAGGTGTTCATACCTCTCCCGAGGTTATTTGGGGGGTGCTTTGTGTTTTTACCCTCTAATGGCATGTTTTCAAGCATAAGTGTAGATATTTTCAAATTATCGTCATAGTTTCAAACTGGGGGTCCCATGACCACCCCTCCGGTTCCAGCGAGTTACATTGGTCCCGTGCGAGGTGTTTGCGCCTCTCATGGGGCCGCTTGGGGGTGTTTTGTTTTTTCTTCCTCTAAAGACATGTTTTAATCCTAAGTCTATATATTTTCAAATTATCGTCATATTCTCAAACCGGGTGTCCCGTGACCACGCGATCAGTTCCTGCGAGTTTCATTGGTCTCGTGCGAGGTGTTTATGCCTCTCACGGGTCCGTTTGGGAGGTGCTTTGGGTTTTCGCCCTCTAAAAGCATGTTTGGCAAGAAAATATGCCTTTTTGTGCTTTGCTAAATGCAGCGTGTTGTAGAGCTCATTTAAATTGTTCCGGAAAAGAAAATATGCCTTTAGGTTTTCGCCCTCTAAAGGCAAATTTGTGCCTCACAGGGAACTCAACATTACAAAAGAGGTGCAGGAAACTCAACATTACAAGGTGGCATCACAGAAAGATTAAGAGCTTGACAACCCTCATTGAAGCACAAACACCCACCAAACGGCCAGAAAAGGCAGATTTTCTTGCCAAACATGCCTTTAGAGGGCGAAAACCCAACGCATCTCCAAACAGCCCAGTGAGAGGCACAAACACCTCGCACGGGACCAATAAAACTCGCAGGAACTGATCGCGTGGTCACGGGACACCCAGTTTGAGAAGATGACGATAATTTGAAAATGTGACACCCCGCCTAATTAAACCTTGGGTGAATAAGCCTTATTTTAATATAACAGGTTTCTTAATGGTTCATTCTTAGCATCACTGTCGAACGCCTTTTAAAATTACTAACCACCTAAATGAAATTAAAACGGGTGCCAAATTTTATCTTTCTTAAACAACAAATATTCCAAACCACACATTACCAAAACTAGATATGAATACGCAGTATGCAAAAGTAATCTGAAAGCAGTTAAAGTCTTGCCGTAAACCATGGCCCAAAAAGACAACTACAATTCATAACTAGAATAAACTGTAATAGTAAAGGTGGAACGACATGTTCCAACAAGAAATAATAAAACTGAGATCCTGCACTAGAACTGAAAAGAAAAGGAAGCGTCTAAACAATCCCTGCAACCTCCACACTGGCTGCAGCTCCCAAATCTCTGACATGAAATCAAGCTGGGTGTCCTTGTGGCTGGGCACCTAAAAGGTTTTTAAAATTTTACATAGCAAGAGTTAGTACTCAAAACATTTGAAAATATTTTGCAAGCGGTTATCACAATTAAGTTATTGATTACACATATTAAGGTTTCGCACACTCCCTTGAACCTCCTCACCTCACTTACATAGTATGTAACTATCGAGGAAACTTGATCTACCTAGTTATACTACCCATAATCGTAGTTAACTCATTTACTGTTCGTTACCTCATTCTTGTAATAATTACATCATGCTATAAATTATTACTAAGACATTTACTTATCATTTCATTGTCTACTATTCTCAATTTGTAGATTAAGCACATATAACATTTTTTTTCCACAACAATGTATATAATATTAGTTACCACTAATATATCCTTTTATTACACATAAAGGACCCTTGGCTCGGAATGATTCATCGATTCCAAGTGAAAGTTGGTTCGGAATGGTTCATCGACCCCAACTATCTACAAATATATATACACATATTCTGGTTCGGGACTCTTTCATCACGGCACCAGTTCAAAGTTTGGTTCGGCATTAACATCGACCCCAAATAACTTTATGTTAGTTCGGAATGTCACATCGACCCTAACATAATTAGTTTAGGTAATATTCTCATAACCCAAACCTATTTATATAGATATAGTAGGTACACACTCGACCTAATAAATCATACCCGTACGTAATATATTTTACTTATATTCTCCGTACTTATTAATTACAATATTCTCTCACTATTGTATTTATTCGAGTATTCGCATAACTCTAAGGGTCCTAGTTACCCCTCCCTTAATTCAGTAGTTAAGTTAATTTTAACCTACTGGTATTTTCTTTCCGGAATTAAGTCTCACTCTTTCCGTAATTAAATTAACCATTTCAACTCACGGCTAAGTCACTAGTTCTATCGTCATTCCATTTCTCCAACATTTCTACTCAATCATTAGTGGAGGAACCTAATGGCACACCTACTGGTAATTTCCAAGTCCCCTTATAGGAAAAATATCAATTCTAAGGTTCCCATTAAGTAACGGCAATTAACGAAATTTCTACACAATTTTTCTATAGTTCAGACAGGGTCGATCGATCGAAGGAAGATGGTCGATCGATCGACTGCTTCGATCGATCGACATTAAAGGGTCGATCGATCGATCGAGCAATGACAGACCCAGTTCATCTTCTTCCTACGGGTTTCACCATTTTTACACCTCTAACTTTCATGATAGGCCATCATATTCACAACCAACAATTTCTAATCATTCCTACATATTCTGGGATGATTACTAACGATTTAAAACATCAAAATCATTATAAATCTTGGCCAAATTCACTGAAAATCTCACTAATATTCAAGAACCCTAAAACTTCATTCTTTATATTTTTCATCCAATTTTCAGATTTTCATACGAATTTTTCATCAAGCTTTCTATGATATAAACATACTTGGTAATTCAAAAACGTCCTACATGCAAATCCTAATCAATCATGGATTATATTCAATTGTTTGTTCCCAAGAATATCATAGAAATCATGTTCTTCCTCAAGCTTAATCATGGGTATTATAACTCAATTATTTTGCAAATAACCACTTGCCTTAAGATTTGTAGGGTCTGAATTCGTGGTTGTTGATGATGATTGATGATATTGATACTTCAATCCTCTTTCTCAACAATCCTTGTGGTGAAATCCTCCTAAGATGATCCCTCCTTCCTTCTTGCCTTAGGAATTTGGCTCTCTCTCTCTTCTCTAATGGCTATGGTGTAACTCTAATTGCCTAACCCTAGCCACCACTCTTATAATCAGATTTAGGGTTACAAAAATTCGTAGGTCTTCTTTCCCATAATTGTAAAGAGACCAAAACGCCCCCGAATGGTCCCGGTTTAGTCCGAAAGTGACCCGGCACTCAACTAGTACCCCCGGGTATACTATTTTGACTAATTCGACCCTTTCGGAATCAACCGTAGACTCTAAATTATCATTTGAGTCTCGTAAATATTTTTCTACTCTCATTTTTAATTTTGTCGAGTTACATCCGGTACGTCCATATAGTCACTAGACCGTACATATCAGCATTGAAAATTTCTACTCACCTTAGTAAATTTTCTATAACACATATTTTTCTTTATTAATATAATATCTATTTAAATTACTCTACTCATGTAATTTAAATCAAACATATTTAATCACATTAAATTACTCTACTCACGTAATTTAATTAAATTGCGTAATTAATCCCATTAAATTACTCTACTTACGTAATTTAAAATTAAGCAAAATTACGGGGTGTTACATACTTCCCCCCTTACAAAAGGAATTTCGTCCTCGAAATTAGAAAAATACCTGGTATGAATAATTCTGGATATTGTTCTCGCATATCCTCTTCCCGTTCCCAAGTGGACTCATCCATGTTGTGATGCCCCCACTGTACTCGCACTAAGGGTACCAACTTGGATCTTAGTTTGCGCTCACTATAATCCAGGATAGCCACGGGTCTTTCTTCATACGAGATATCAGGCTGCAAATCGATCTCCTCTAGTGGAATGTGCCAGAAGGCTCTCTCGCTCCTCTTGTATTTCTTCAGCGACGCCACATGGAACACATCATGTATTCGCTGAAGATGCTCAGGGAGTCCCAATCTGTAAGCTACCGGTCCCACTCTCTCAATGATAGGAAACGGACCCACATATCTCGGTGCTAACTTCCCCTTTTTGCCAAACCTCGTAACCCCTTTCATAGGAGATACTCGAATTAACACGTGGTCTCCCACATCTAATTCCACATGCCTTCTGCCGGCGTCAGCATAACTCTTCTGCCTATCCTGGGCTATTCGAATACGTCCTCGAATCAACTCTATTTTGGAGGAAGTCTCCTGTATCATCTCTGGCCCTAAAAGCCTATTATCCCCCACTTCTAACCAACAAGCGGGTGAACGACAAGGCCTCCCGTAAAGCGCCTCGAATGGAGCCATGCCAATAGTGAATTGGTAAGAGTTGTTATACGCAAACTCCACCAAAGGAAGATATGGCTCCCAATTTCCCCCAAAATCTAGAATACACATTCTCAGCATGTCCTCTAACATCTGGTTTACTCTTTCCGTCTGGACGTCCGTCTGTGGGTGATATGCCGTACTCAACTGTAAGTCGGTGCCCATGGCCTCCTGAAAACTCTGCCAAAAGTGCGACACGAATATCTTATCTCGGTCCGACACGATATTAATAGGAACTTCGTGCAGCTTAACAATCTCTGCAATAAAAAGCTGCGCGTACCGCATAGTATCCTAATCCGTACGAACCGGTAAGAAATGTGCGACCTTAGTCAAACGATCCACTATCACCCATATGGCATCGTGGCCCTTCTGCGAGGTTGGTAACCCAGTAATAAAATCCATTGAGATACTCTCCCACTTCCACACGGGAATCTCTAGTGGTTGTAGCATCCCTGAAGGCCTCTGATGGTCAACTTTTATGAGTTGGCATGTAACACACTTCGAGACAAATTTTGTAATATCTCATTTCATACCTGACCACCAATATACTCATCGCATATCCTGGTACATTTTGTCCCCACCTGGATGTACCGAGAATTTTGACCCGTGTGACTCTGTCATAACGGCATGCCTCAAATCATCATCTTCGGGTACTATCAGTCTACCGTTGAAGCATAATCCACCCTCTGAACTGATGGAGTAGAACTCTGCCCCCTTGGCCAGTAACTGCCGTACTTTATCCTGACAAAATGGGTCTTCTGCCTGTGCTCTCACTATCCGCATAACGTTCTCAGAAGTGATAGCTAGAACTGCCATACATGCTCTCGCCATGTCATCCTCGTGTCGGAGCTCACTCCACTTTGCCTTCTAAACTTCTGCTAACTCTCCGGTAGGTCTTCTGCTTAACGCATCTGCCACCACGTTAGCCTTACCAGGATGGTACTGTATATCAAATTGGTAGTCCTTCACAAATTCAAGCCATCTTCTCTGCCTCATGTTCAGGTCCTTCTGAGTGAACAGATATTGCAAAGACTTATGATCCGTGAATAACGTGAACTGCTCGCCCAGAAGATAGTGTCTCCAAATCCTCAATGCAAAAACAACTGCTGCCAACTCGAGGTCATGGGTGGGGTAGTTCTTCTCATGTGGCTTAAGCTTTTGTGACGCATAAGCTATAGCCTTCTCCTCCTGCTGTAACACACCCCCAAGTCCTTGTAAGGACGCATCAGTATAGACTCGGTATTCCACTCCGCTCTTAGGCAAGGTAAGAACGGGGGCTGATGTCAACTTGTCTTTCAATTCATCAAATGCTAACTGGCAACTATCACTCCATACGAAGGGAATTCCCTTCCGAGTCAGATTCGTCAACGGTCCGACAATTTTTGAGAATCCCTTGATGAAGCGACGATAATAACCAGCCAAACCCAAGAAACTGCGGATTTCTGTCGGTGTCGTGGGCTGTCCCCACTCCCTCACCGCCGATACCTTACTTGGGTTAACGGCAATGCCCCTGCTAGATACGACGTGGCCTAGGAACTGAACCTACCGAAGCCAAAATCCACACTTCTCAAATTTGGCGTATAGCTGATGGTTCCGCAATGTCTGTAGGACCAATCGTAAGTGCTCTGCGTGCTCCTCCTCCGTACGGGAGTAAATCAGAATGTCGTCTATGAATACAATCACAAACTGATCTAAAAACTCCCTGAATACCCTGTTCATGAGATCCATAAATACTGCCGGCGCATTAGTTAGCCCAAAAGGCATCACCCTGAACTCGTATGACCCGTACCGCGACAGGAAAGCGGTCTTAGGTACATCCTCTTCACGAATGCGCAATTGGTGGTAACCCGATCTCAAATCGATCTTTGAGAAGTATGCAGCCCCTCTCAATTGATCAAATAAGTCGTCAATCCTCGGTAATGGATACTTATTACGATCGTTACTTTGTTCAGCTCTCTGTAATCTACACACAGACGAATTGAACCATCCCTTTTCTTCACAAATAGTACTGGCGCACCCCATGGCGATGTACTCCGTCGAATAAAACCCTGTCCTAATAGTTGCTGGATTTGCTCTCTCAGTTCCTGCATCTCCGAAGGAGCCATGCGATATGGTGCTCTGGAAATCGGTCTCGTCCCCGGTGTTAGATCAATTACGAACTCTATCTCTCTGCTAGGTGGTAACCCTGGTATCTCCTGAAAGACATCCTCAAAATCCCTCACGACTGGGATTGAGTCCAGATAAACGACCACCCCATGTGAGGTCTCCTCCTCAATATAATATAAGTGAGTTCGCGATCCTCCCCCGGGAAGTGGCATAGCCACAAGGAACATCTCCTGCCCCGGGATAGAGAACACGATGGTCCTCTCATAACAATCTACCATTGCCCTATTATGTGCCAACCAATCCATGCCTAGGATGACGTCATATCCCTCCATATCCAGCACTAGAAGGTCCGCCGCTAGACTCAATCTCCCGACCATAATGTCCACATCCTTACAAATCGAGTGTATGAGGGACCCACTACTCATCGGTGACTCCACACACATAAGATGAGTGTCTGCTGTCGCTAATAGGCCGGCTGCCCGTGCAAATCTAGTGGAAATAAATGAATGCGTCGCCCCTGTGTCAAACATAATATTCCCCTCAAGCCCATGAATAGGAAACATACCCGCAACTGCCGGCGGTGCTGGTGGTGCCGGCTGAAATGGAATGTCACGGATGTTGAACACACGCCCGTACTGCATCTGCCCTGGCTGTGGGGCCTGTACTGCTGCTGGGGCTAATGGTGCCTGCTGCCCCTGTTGGGCACCCTGCTGTTGTGCCCGGTCTTGCTGTGGACAATTTCTGCTCTTGTGACCCTGCTGACCACAAGTGAAGCACTGACCCTGGAACTGTCTTTGTCCTTGGCCCTGTTGGCCCTGACGTTGTCCCTGTCGCCCTTGGCCTTGTTGTCCCCCATTTTGATTACCCTGGCCCTGTCGACCATGAGGGACTGGTTGCTGAGGACCCTGCTGGCCCTGCCGGTCGAAGCGATACTTCCCGTGCTTAAACTTCTTGGCAGGGTTCCCCTGTCGGGAATCCTGCCCCAACTGTCCCGCTGCCTGCTGCTGTGTGCTGCTGCCACTACCTCCATCCACCTTGCCCGGTTGGCTAGGCTCACCCCTCTTACTTCCCTTAGTATGAAAACGGTGATCCTGACAGTGTAGTAGAGCGGCATTGATGACATCTGTGTAGGTTACCAATGCCGGATTACTAATTAAATGCTGTCTGATCCTCCAGGTTAGGCCCTCCATAAATTTGGACTTCTTCCTCTCCTCATTGCTCACCTCGTTTGGCACAAAATTGGCCAAGCGGGTGAACTCCTCCTCGTAGTCAGCAACTGAGCGATCCCCCTGAACCACTTCGCTGAACTTCTTCCTCATCTCAGACTCTACTGCTGGAGGGAAATACTTGCGGTCAAACCGCACCCAAAACTCAGAAATAGTCAGAGTATCTCTCTCCTCGGTGGTGGTAATTGACTCCCACCACTGTAGGGCCGCTCCTGACAGACGGAAAGTGGCTAGCATCTGTTCCTGTACTCCGGTGCACTCTAGCATGCGCAAGTGGCGCTGGATATTCTTCTTCCAGTTGCACGCTTCCACTATATCAGTACTGCCCTGAAACTCGGGTGGGTGCCCCTTCTGAAATGTCTCCATGACTCGTTGCCAAGTAGATGGCCCTGCCGGAACTTGCACTGCCGGTGCCACAGGGGGAGGTACTTGGGGCTGAGGAAAATGGGCTGCCATTTCCCTCATCGCTGTCTCAACTGCCTGAGCCACTATCACTGCAACCTGAGTAGTGGAGATTAACTCGGGTGGGGGTGGTGGTATCGGTACCTGTGGCTCCTGATGAGCCTCCCTCACCTCCTCTCTGGCTTCAGCCCTCTCTGCTCTCAATCTCCTTGGCGGCATCTGAAATAAGATTCAAATTGTATAAGTACACAGTTTATACAAAATTTAAGAGCAGAAGTACGATAACGCAACAGTTGGAAATTTATCAACAATCCTAATAGTAGGGCTCTAATACAAACAAACGTAACGCTCAATCGTAGTAAGCCGTACAGATCCTATGGACACTAGAACCTGATGCTCTGATACCATCTGTGACACCCCGCCTAATTAAACCTTGGGTGATCAAGCCTTATTTTAATATAAACAGGTTTCTTAATGGTTCATTCTTAGCATCACTGTCGAACGCCTTTTAAAATTACTAACCACCTAAATGAAATTAAAACGGGTGCCAAATTTTATCTTTCTTAAACAACAAATATTCCAAACCACACATTACCAAAACTAGATATGAATACGCAGTATGCAAAAGTAATCTGAAAGCAGTTAAAGTCTTGCCGTAAACCACGGCCCAAAAAGACAACTACAATTCATAACTAGAATAAACTGTAATAGTAAAGGTGGAACGACATGTTCCAACAAGAAATAATAAAACTGAGATCCTGCACTAGAACTGAAAAAAAAAGGAAGCGTCTAAACAATCCCTGCAACCTCCACACTGGCTGCAGCTCCCAAATCTCTGACATGAAATCAAGCTGGGTGTCCTTGTGGCTGGGCACCTAAAAGGTTTTTAAAATTTTACATAGCAAGAGTTAGTACTCAAAACATTTGAAAATATTTTGCAAGCGGTTATCACAATTAAGTTATTGATTACACATATTAAGGTTTCGCACACTCCCTTGAACCTCCTCACCTCTCTTACATAGTATGTAACTATCGAGGAAACTTGATCTACCTAGTTATACTACCCATAATCGTAGTTAACTCATTTACTGTTCGTTACCTCATTCTTGTAATAATTACATCATGCTATAAATTATTACTAAGACATTTACTTATCATTTCATTGTCTACTATTCTCAATTTGTAGATTAAGCACATATAACATTTTTTTTTCCACAACAATGTATATAATATTAGTTACCACTAATATATCCTTTTATTACACATAAAGGACCCTTGGCTTGGAATGATTCATCGACTCCAAGTGAAAGTTGGTTCGGAATGGTTCATCGACCCCAACTATCTACAAATATATATACACATATTCTGGTTCGGGACTCTTTCATCGCGGCACCAGTTCAAAGTTTGGTTCGGCATTAACATCGACCCCAAATAACTTTATGTTAGTTCGGAATGTCACATCGACCCTAACATAATTAGTTTAGGTAATATTCTCATAACCCAAACCTATTTATATAGATATAGTAGGTACACACTCGACCTAATAAATCATACCCGTACGTAATATATTTTACTTATATTCTCCGTACTTATTAATTACAATATTCTCTCACTATTGTATTTATTCGAGTATTCGCATAACTCTAAAGGTCCTAGTTACCCCTCCCTTAATTCAGTAGTTAAGTTAATTTTAACCTACTGGTATTTTCTTTCCGGAATTAAGTCTCACTCTTTCCGTAATTAAATTAACCATTTCAACTCACGGCTAAGTCACTCGTTCTATCGTCATTCCATTTCTCCAACATTTCTACTCAATCATTAGTGGAGGAACCTAATGGCACACCTACTGGTAATTTCCAAGTCCCCTTATAGGAAAAATATCAATTCTAAGGTTCCCATTAAGTAACGGCAATTAACGAAATTTCTACACAATTTTTCTATAGTTCAGACAGGGTCGATCGATCGATCGACATTAAAGGGTCGATCGATCGATCGAGCAGTGACAGACCCAGTTCATCTTCTTCCTACGGGTTTCACCATTTTTACACCTCTAACTTTCATGATAGGCCATCATATTCACAACCAACAATTTCTAACCATTCCTACATATTCTGGGATGATTACTAACGATTTAAAACATCAAAATCATTATAAATCTTGGCCAAATTCACTGAAAATATCACTAATATTAAAGAACCCTAAAACTTCATTCTTTATATTTTTCATCCAATTTTCAGATTTTCATACGAATTTTTCATCAAGCTTTCTATGATATAAACATACTTGGTAATTCAAAAACGTCCTACATGCAAATCCTAATCAATCATGGATTATATTCAATTGTTTGTTCCCAAGAATATCATAGAAATCATGTTCTTCCTCAAGCTTAATCATGGGTATTATAACTCAATTATTTTGCAAATAACCACTTGCCTTAAGATTTGTAGGG
This sequence comes from Sambucus nigra, assembly GCA_949130495.1. Taxonomy (NCBI): domain Eukaryota; kingdom Viridiplantae; phylum Streptophyta; class Magnoliopsida; order Dipsacales; family Adoxaceae; genus Sambucus; species Sambucus nigra. The sequence goes on along the minus strand of OX422211.1, from coordinate 297,932,207 downwards.
TCTGAATTCATGGTTGTTGATGATGATTGATGATATTGATACTTCAATCCTCTTTCTCAACAATCCTTGTGGTGAAATCCTCCTAAGATGATCCCTCCTTCCTTCTTGCCTAAGGAATTTGCCTCTCTCTCTCTTCTCTAATGGCTATGGTGTAACTCTAATTGCCTAACCCTAGCCACCACTCTTATAATCAGATTTAGGGTTACAAAAATTCGTAGGTCTTCTTTCCCATAATTGTAAAGAGACCAAAACGCCTCCGAATGGTCCCGTTTTAGTCCGAAAGTGACCCGGCACTCAACTAGTACCCCCGGGTATACTATTTTGACTAATTCTACCCTTTCGAAATCAACCGTAGACTCTAAATTATCATTTGAGTCTCGTAAATATTTTTCTACTCTCATTTTTAATTTTGTCGAGTTACATCCGGTACGTCCATATAGTCACTAGACCGTACATATCAGCATTGAAAATTTCTACTCACCTTAGTAAATTTTCTATAACACATATTTTTCTTTATTAATATAATATCTATTTAAATTACTCTACTCACGTAATTTAAATCAAACATATTTAATCACATTAAATTACTCTACTCACGTAATTTAATTAAAGTGCGTAATTAATCCCATTAAATTACTCTACTTACGTAATTTAAAATTAAGCAAAATTACGGGGTGTTACAGAAAATATATAGACTTAGGCTTAAAACATGAAGTTAGAGGTTGATAAACTAAAACACCCCCCAAGCGGCCCCGTGAGAGGGGCAAACACCTCGCACGGGACCAATGTAACTCATAAGAACCAACATCGTGGTCATGGGACCCTCGGTTTGAGAATATGACGATCTTTTGAAAATACCTAGAATTAGGCTTGAAAACATGTCGTTAGAGGGTAAAAACACAAAGCACCTCCCAAATGGGCCCTTGAGGGCCGTGATCACCGCTCATGGGTACAATGCAGCACGTAGGAACCGGTCGTGTGGTCACTAGACCCCCAGTTTGAGAGCACGACCCAATTTTAAGAATATCCACACTTAGGCTTGAAAACGTGCCGTTAGAGGAAGAAACCCCGCAACGCCCTCCAAACGGCCCTGTGAGTGGCACTAGCACCTCGTACGGGACCAATCTAGCTCGTAGGAACCGGTCACATGGTCACGGGACCCCCCATTTGAGAGCACGACCTAATTTTGAGAATATTCACACTTTGGCTTGAAAACATGCCATTAGAGGGCGAAACCCCACATTGCCCCGTGAATGGCACCAACATTTCGCACGAGACCAATGTAGCTTGTATGAACCAATCACGTGGTCACGGGACCCTCGATTTGAGAGCACGATCCAATTTTAAGAATATCCATATTTAGGCTTAAAAACGTGCCGTTAGAGGGCAAAACCCCGCAACGCCCCCTAAATGGCCCCGTGAGCGGCGCCAATACTTCGCACGGGTCCAATATAGCTTGTAGGAACCGACTGTGTGGTCACGGGATGCCCGATTTGAGAGTATGGCCCAATTTTGAGAATTTCCATGCTGAGGCTTGAAAACGTACCGTTAGAGGGCGAAACCCCGCAACGCCCTCCAAACGGCCGCGTGAGCGGCACCAACACCTCGCACGGGACCAATATAGGTCGTAGGAACGGGCTGCATGGTTACGAGACCCCCGATTTGAGAGCAAACTCAATTTTGAGAATATCCACACTTCGTCTTGAAAATGTGTCATTAGAGGGCAAAACCCCGCAACGCCCCCTAAACGGACATGTGAGCGGTGCCAACACCTAGCACAGGTCCAATGTAGCTTGTAGGAACCGGTCGCGTGATCACGGGACGCCCGGTTTGAGAGCACGACCCAATTTTGAGAATATCCACACTTTAGCTTGAAAACGTGCCGTTAGAGGGCGAAACCCCGCAACGCCCTCCAAACGGCCCCGTGAGCGGTGCCAACACCTCGCACGGGACCAATGTAGCTCATAGGAACCGATCGCGTGATCACGGGACCCCCGATTTGAGAGCACGATCCAATTTTGAGAATATCCACACTTAGTCTTGAAAATATGCCATTAGAGGGCGAAACCCCACAACGCCCTCTAAACGTCCTCGTGAGCTGCCCTAACACCTAGAAAGGGGCCCATGTAGCTCGTAGGAACCGGTCGTGTGGTCATGGGACCCCCGATTTGATAGCACGACCTAAGTTTGAGAATATCACCACTTAGGCTTGAAAACATGCCGTTGGAGGGCGAAACCCCGCAATGCCCCCCCCAAACGGCCCCGTGAGCGGCGTTAGCACTTCGTACGTGACCAATATAGCTCGTAGACATCGACCGAGTGGTCACGGGACCCCTGATTTGAGAGCACGACCCAATTTTGCAGATATCCACACTTAGGCATGAAAACGTGCCGTTAGAGGGAAAAACCCCACAATGCCTCCCAAATGGCCCTATGAGCGGCGTCAACACCTCGCACGGGTTCAATGTAGCTCGTAGGAACCAGACGCATGGTCACGGGACTAGGGCTGTCAATGGACCGGGTCTGGACCCAGACTTGATCCTGACCCGATTAGTTAATGGATCTGAGCAAATTTTATAGGCCCGATTATCCGATTACCCGATTAGTTAATGGACCAGATCTGGATATACATGACTCCGATCCGATAAGGATCCAACCCGAATGTGTATATATATAATATAATAAATATATATTTATATATAATATTATATATATATAGTCTTACATATAGTTATTAAATATATATATAACTAACTTTTATATATATATATATAAACAGTTTTATATATAACAGTTTTATATACATAAAAAGAGTTTTATATATAACAGTTTTACATACATACATATATATATATATATATGTATAAAAATAGTTTTACATACATATATATATATATATATATATATATATATATATATATAAACAGTTATACAGTCTATATATATATATATATATGTTGTTACAATTTATAGTTGTTTTCACAGTTTAATACATATATATATATATATATATATATATATATATATATATATATATATACAGTTTTACAGTTTATATATATATATTCGGGTTGGATATTTGGGTCGGGTCTCCGGGTCCTTAACGGATCCGGGTCTGGATCCATTTTTTGAGACCCGACGGGTAATCTAGTAAGACCCGATCCGCTAAAAATATACCTGGATCGGATCTGGATATACCCAGACCCGATCCGATTACACCCCTACATGGGACCCTCGGTTTGAGAGCACGACCCAATTTTGAGAATATGGTCGTGGACTTAAACCGGGGGACCTGTGACCACATGGGCTTTTATAATGTACTGCTTAGCATTATGGCCGTGCGGGGTTTACATTACGCATGTTTTACAATGTCCAAAAAATGGAGAAAATTCTGCCTAATTTTGTTTAATATAGTTAAAAATGGTCACGGCCAAAGTCCATGACCACATCTATCTTTTTTGTCATATAAATAGGGTCAAGGTCTAAGGCCGTTACTATTTACGATAGGCCAAAGTATGGGTCACAACCCAAAGTCATGACCACCAGCGGGACCAGTCGCATGATTTAAAGGATAGGTCACGACTTAGGGCCATGACCAGATCCGTGACTAGTCGCATGAATTAAAGTGGGGGTCACGGCTAAAGGCCGTGACCAGTTTCAAATATTAAAGGATGGGTCATGACCTATATCCCTGACCAGGTGTGTGTATGGGTCACGACTATGGTTCACGACCAACTGTCGTGACCCCCAATGTCAGTGACACTTGCTTTGGTCAGGGATTTGGGCTGTGATCCATGAAAATGGTCATGCCAGATATGGTCACGACCCATAGGACTGGTCAAGGACTTTGGCTGTGACCATAAGCCTAATTTGGTGTAGTCGATATTCTAATTTTGAGTAGGCTAATGTTGGGATTGAAAATTGTCACACGAAGAGAACTTAAGGCTATGATCAATTAGGTAATGTGGTAATCAAACCTAATTCGGAGAATTACATCGTGTCACAGACAATTTAAAGGAACGTATGATCAGACAAGTAGGGCATGCGTGAGTTACCTACTGAAATTACTTATGGGACAATTGGTAACCTTTGAGTATTAGGAAACAATTGTCATAATACGATGAGAAGTATGATGGTAAAGTAATGATACATAGAATATTCAAGAGTACTATACTACGTATGGGATATATGAGATAGGTTATGTATATACCTATACTGAATATATGTGTATTAGATGGGTGGTGTGAATACCTACTGTTTGATATATTATGTGTAAACATACCTAGGCTACTTTCTATAACAGGAGGTTCCACATTGGGGACAGTCTTATTCTGATGAGCCCATTGAGGGGATGTTAATGTGTACCTCAAGACATAAAACTTAGGGATTGAGCACCACTTGCGTGAATAAGGGTGTGACCGGTCATTTGGGTGCGTTAGGTATGTGCGTAGCCCAAAGACTTAGAACATGTTCGCCTCCAATATGTGTGAGTTGATTTATGGTTCAAGGGAGATTATCTGAACTGATGTCCTTATTTAGTACGTGATGTACCAGGACTTGATAGCATAGTAAGCCTACACCGCAAGTCTCCACCTAGGGGTGCTGTGTACGTATATATAGTAAGAGTGATAATATATATATATATATATATATATATACGTGTGATTGATTCTACTATGAGTGTATTAGTAAATAAGATAGATAGTGATATCGAAATTACTAAAAGCATATGAGAACTTAATCATTAACTGGTAATCCCTTAATGAATATAAAGAATTGAAAAATGTAGTACCGTATTATATGGGCAATACAGGTAGGCGCCATAACTTATTAGATGGGAGAAGAGATGTAAGTCAAACTAGTTAGGCGGATAGCATGATATATATAAATATGAAAATGGGATATTTTAGAAAAATAGGGAATTTGGGAAATTGAGAAAATTGAAAAATTGGACTCGAGTCTCGGATTTTAATCCGAGACGCCTACGTAACCTATAAAGGCATCAAAGTCCACGTAGTTCGATTGTAGCATAGGGGTGGGGTTTATCCCATAGATTTGAACGAAATTTTATTATACGAGTACGTGTAGAAAATGTGTTTTTTGGTTTTAAAAAAAGGTGTGATGGATAATTCCGTTTGGAATTTACGGGTATAACCCTCTTTTATTTGTTTTTGGGATTTTTGTAAAAAATAAAGTATGTGCAATATACTAATAAAAGTGTAGATATTAATATGTATGAACTAAAGTAAGAACTAGATTGTGAATCTAATGTATATTATGCAAAAATAAGGAATTTAAAGAGAGAGGGAAGGAATTGGACCTTATCTGAAGCTTGATCTTGGATTAACTGCCTTGAGTTTTGATGGATGTTGATGAGAGAGAAGGATATTTTTCCAAATTGTGTATGAAAAGGATGGGAATATACGCTTGAAGGGAATTTCACATGAGGAACTACGCTGATTTCAAGGGAATGTTGTTGAGGTCACTGATGCTGATGGATGTGTTGTGTTTTTTTTGGAGTGAGGCCATGGCCTCCTTTTATAGGGCCAATGGTCTACCAATCGGCCTACCTCAGGGGGTGCCTATCGACAGGTGATCCTTGACACTGTACCGATAGGCAGGGATCTGGACTTGCCAATTGGGAGTCTCGTGCAGTTTTTTTTTTGAAAAATGATCGTAGAACGCAAACTGTTGATCCAAATCGTGCAAGGAGAATACATTTAAAAAGGCACTACATAGACCTTCAAGAGTACTTGGGACCTCTCCTGGGTCCGAGAGATAACTCTGGGGTAAATGTGGCTCGAAAGTGCATGTCGGATGAAAATGGATCATTCGTCCGCATGGTAAGTCTGAATCGCTCACAGAGCAGACCATTGGGAAGGTTAGGAGATGTAATTCGAGATTCAAAAGAGTTTCATTCGGTTCGAAAGGTTGAACTTGGTCAATCGGGGACTGGAAGCGCCCAGGGACCTCTTGGAGTAAAACGAATCGTTCGTTCGTACCGTAGGTCAGAATCGTGCACGGGGTGGACTGTTGAAAAGGGTATTCAGTGCCCTTAGAAGATTCATTCAGTATCATTCGAGCTGAAGAGTTAACTTTGGTCAAACGGAGTCCGAGAGCACTAACTAGCCTCCGGATCGATTTTCGAGGGAAAACTGATCGTTCATCAGAACGGTTATGCGGTTTCATGCACGGGGTAGACCATTGGAATGGGGTTTAAGTGCCCTTTGATGATTCAAAGAGCTTTCGCTCTGAGGTTGAAGTTGAGTGGTGTCAATTCGAGCCCTAGGAGTTCTCAATGGTCTCCAAATCGATTTTTGGTAGTAAAATAGTTCGTTCGTTCGAACCATTATCCCTATTCGCTCATGGGGAAGACTATTGGAAAGGGTATTCAGAGGCCTTTAAATATTCAAAGAGGTTTTGCTCTGACGATAGAGTTGACCAGATTCAAATTGGGCCCGAGAGTGCTCGGTGGGCTCTAGATCGATACTCAGAGTGAGACCTAGGGTTTGCAGTGATATGGGGAGGTGCTAGGGATCTAAGGGGAAACTTAGGGTGTCCTATAATGTGGTGTCTACTGAGACCCTCGACGGTTGAGCTTTAAACAAGTGATAGCTGTCGAATAGATACCACGTGATAGAGGTCGGTTCTGTGAACCTAAGGTATGAGGATGACCGATTTGGAGGGTCGAGGTTGATACTAAGGACCTAAGGTGATGTTGGGGGAAGTAAATTCTAAGGACATAAAGGAGGTGATGAGTAGGGAGGCGACCAATTCTGGGTTGGAGTGGAGGGCTAGGGTGCCCCTTGCACTAGACAACGAGAACTCATTTAACTCATTTGAGCTGGTGGTAGATGATCGGACTCTTCTGTATGAGCCCTCGCATCATCATTCTTTTAGGGTAGTGAACCCCGGTGGCTATGTAAGTTTTGATGACCTTTGGTATTCTTATCCCCTTTTTATTGACGAGATTACTTTACTTCTTGAATTTGATAATGGCTTTCTTTATTTCTTCGACAGTCTGAAGTCTCCATATCGACTCTAGGTGCCCGAGGGACGACGGGGCTTAGGTATTTTTGGGATCACCTTCCACCTGTGGTGTGCTAGATGGTGTCATTAGCCAACTTCGAGAGGCTGGCATCTGTTCTAGACGAAACTCCCTACTCCATGGCTGTTCTGCGTTCTCTAGGGGAGAGGTGGTGGGACACTACCCACACCTTCCATCTTTGCTTCGGGGAGATGATAGAAACTCCCATTGATGTGCAATAGGTGCTGGGGCTGGATTGTGAGGGTATGCAGATTGAGGTGGATAGGACGCTGAGGGTGACGGCGACGGCGGTGACGGCGACGGCGGTGACGGCGACATTAAGTGATGTGGAGAGGGTGGTTTTGGGGGACTCTCTCCGTTGTCCTTATTGAGGGAGCTGTTGTTGAGGAGGAGGATCGATGATAGTGATGGGCAGTAGGTGCATCAGATGACCTGCTTATTTATTTTGTTAGTGTTGGGAGGTTTTCTGGTGGCGACGAGTGGCGATGTCGTCCACTTGTGATTTTTGCCATTTTTGAGGGTGTTGTCTTTATGATTGGGGGTGCCTGACTTTGGTGACCCTTTATTATTCTCTTGATGCATTCAGTCGATGCTTTCGGTAGACTTGTACTAGAGCCACGTGTCTTCTGGATGCATTCTTTATTTTTTTGCATTTTTCCTTTATGCATTCGCATTTTCCTTCCCGCGCTTTATTCTTGATTTCTTAAGTGTTGTTATTTGGAGACGTGGATTTATGAGGTAATTGGGCTAAACACCCAGTTGATATCTTTGAAGGATGACTCTATTGGGTACTTCTGCCGGTTGTATCGGTGGCGGAGGTCGAACCGACAATCAAAGAAGTCTCTCTCTCTAGAGGCGGTGCGTCAGGTCTTGAATGGCCTGATGAGCGAGCGGGTAAGCCTTCTTTTATCTTGAGACTATCCTTTATTTTGATTATTTTTTTAAATTCATATTGATTTTTTTCTCTTGATGAAGATTTGCAGGTGACCTTTTATCCTTGGGGGATGACCATTCAGCATACTGGGTCGATTGGGATACATGCGCAAATGTGACGTCTGCTGGCGCATGAGTTTGGATATTCTTGGTACCTCGGGGAGAGGGTAGTCTTACAGATCATGGAGGACGAGGTTGTGGGTTCGCCGATGAAGCCCTCTATATTTATGAGGCGAGTGCGGGAGATGTCAGAGGATGCTCGAGTGGCGACAATGATGGGAGAGTCGCATTCATTGTATACCGACACAACGGTTATGTATGATTACATAGATTTCATGTCGTATGCTGCACCATCCTAATGCGATGGACCTGGAGGTTTTGGGCTTGACGGAGGAGGTCCTTCAACCCGTGATATACTTTTTGCCTCTTTGTCTTTTGATTTCCTATTTTCTTCCTTTGACTCAGACTGATTGATTTGCTCTGTTCTGTTTTCTTTTGTAGCACACCCGGGTCTCCACCACTTGGCTAAAGGATGCTAGGGATTAGATATCTTCGGTGACTGCCCATATTAAGGATGCGATTCTAGTTCCTTCTTGTTTGGTGCCGTCTACCTCGTCCGAGGAAGGGTCGAGTTCTGAGAGTGGTGGCACATCGTCTCGCCGTAGGGGGAAGAGGGCACACCGTAGGGATGGAAGATCTTAGAGAGAGAGAGAGAGAGAGAGAGAGAGAGAGAAGAGAGAGACGAAAGAGAGAGAGAGAAAGAAAATTGAGTTCGGGCTGAGTCCCATTGTTTTTCTATTTTTCCTGCAAGATATCAATGTAATACAATAAAAATATATGCAAATGAAGTGAACTTATTTTTTCCTTTTTGTTAATTTTTTTTTGTGTGATTAATGCGCACGCTCTTTTTACTTTGCTACTGAGATCGTAAAAAGAATTTGAAAATTGATTTGAGAAGGATTTTATTTTAAAATGGGATAAGTAAAGCATAAGGATAAGGAAATTTGAAATTCACTTAAGATAAAAATTATTTTTATTGTTTTTTTTTTATTTTAACAAAAAAGGAAAAAGGGGATTTCCCCCAAAATGGGGGTTGTCGATTGGCATGACCCCTGTCCTGCCTATCGGTATATCAGTCCAGTCTAGTCAACCCAAGGCTTTGATATCACTTTCTTTAACTACTTGGTATTTGGTGGGGCAAGTTTTCCTCCGATTTTTGCAGGGTTTCTTGTCTTTGCTTGAGAGTTTTCAAGTATAAATAGGGATGTGAATGGGGCTTTTCTCCTCACATTTTAATTTCCTTTCTTTCTCACATTCTTACTTGCTTATTATCTCTTTGTTTTGCAAGATGGCTATCCGTGGTAGCATTGAGTTTGCCAACTATCTCGAAGCCTTGGAGGCGATGTGTTCTTACAATGTCTATTATGGCACTTTTCACATGCGACGAGTCTCTTTGTGGCGTAACCACCCATTGAGTGGAATATGCTGGTGGTTGCAGTTGAGTTGTGGTATCCCAAGGATCATGTCTTTCGCTTCGAGTTGGATGAAATTTGTACTGCCTACTAGGAATTTCCTTCCATGCTGGGGATAAATCCCAGCGTTGCTGCGACTTGGTCTGAGTTTTTCCGTTCTCCTAGGGAATTATTGGATGGACTTCTCCATATCTCACCTCGGAAGCTAGGCCGTTGGTTACTAGTGGAATGATCTCTCTTCTCACAGTGATGCGATCGGTGCATTCGCAGGATGTGGGCATAGCCGGCTATGCTGGGTCCGTCATTCTAGGTTTGGTTTTAAAACTTCTATTAGTAACTGGGGAAGTACTGGTGGATCCCCAACTTACAGCTGTTATTTCTTGGATGTTGTACCATCGTAATCCTTCGGTAGTGATATTGGCAAAGACTTTGAATGGTTTAGATGCCTGACGGGAAGGTCGTTCTGACTTCTTGAGGGGTAGCCCTATAATGCTGTTCATGTGGATGTTAGAGAGGTTTCGTATGGCGGTCCCACCTGAGTATCCTTTACCTACATTGCCAAACTTCTTCTCATGCTATTTTGTTAGCGTAGGTCTGGACATTGAGAATTGGGGGAACTAATTTATAGAGCACGGGGCTCGTGGCTTGCGCTGGTCTGTGCCTTGGTGGGGGAGCTGCTGCCCATATTGTAACTCAAGGAGTACCAATATGTCCAGTTGGTTGGCCTCAGGCAGACCTCTTTCTACTTTCCTTAGCGGCTGCTACGCTAATTTAGTTGGGAGAAAATTGTGCCACCACAGACACTGAACTTCTTTGTTGTGGAGCACCTGACAGAGTGTATGCGCATGTGGATTGAATCTCTGTGGGAGAATCATCATCCGTCGACCCGTGCCTCCCAATCTGTGGGTAGAGTTTGGCACACATTCGGGGACTACATGAAGTGGTTTTGGAAGAAGGTAGTGTCCAAGATGCTTATTGTGGAGACTGGGCAAAGGTGGTTTGCCATATCTGACACCATAGAGGGAAATGTTGTGATTTTCCCCAAGATAGTCCGGGATTCTCGCTTTATGGAGCATCTGCATCACTCCATTCAGGCAGGGAAAGGTTCGGGGACTCCAGGATGCGGGTGATGATGGGGCAGGTTCCTCTGGTAGCTGCGGGTAGGATTTTGTGAAGCTTTTGTATAGTGTTTAGTTATTTTGTGGGAATAATTTTGGAGGGGTTATTTTAGGAATAGTGGGTCTTGGTTTTCTTTTAATTTTTGGAAGGTAGGAGTAGGCTTGACAAGGGAAGTCGTTTGATTTCCTATGTTGATGTAATCGTACAGAAATTTCGAATAATGAAATAAATGACTTTTTGATCATCTAGTTGTGCCTCTTGATGAGTTTTGAATTTGAATTATCTATACCGATCACTAAGGGAAACATAATCCTTTTGTTCATGTATATGTAAAAATGAACTGTCGTTCTCGGGGATAAGAGAATGATGGAATTTTGTGAAAAAGAAGAGGGCCGTGCTCATGTAAACGGGTGAGCTGCCTATGTACATCTGAGGGTTTTGAATTTTTTTTGAAATTCATATTTTAAAGCAAAAAAGTTTTTAGAGGACCAGGCCCCACAAAGTTTTAATTAAGGGGAAATGAAGATTTTTTTTAGAATATAAGGGATTTGAGAACAGTCGTAATGCGCCGAGATTTTGGACTAGGTGTAAAATTTCTTGAGATGGTCCAGGTTGACTGGACGCGCCATTTCTTCTACATCAAGGTCGGTGAGCACAGTGACGCCGCCTGACAAGATCTTCTTCACGATGTATGGGCCGCTCCAATTGGACTTAAATTTCCCTCTGGGGTCCCATATGGGCTCCACTATTTCTTTGAGGGTTAAGTCCCCTTCTCGGACACCACGATCCTTGAATCTCTTATTAAATGATCGCGCTATACGACGATGGTACCCTTGTATGTGATATTGAGGTCTCAGCCTTCTTTTGTCCAAGAGGGACAGCTCGTCAAGACGACTTTGGTACCAATCTTCCTCACTAACTTTGCTTTCAAGTATGATGCGTAGCGAAGGGATTTCTAGCTCCACAGGTAGGACTGCTTCCATGCCATAGACTAGAGAGTAAGGGGTAGCCCCAGTAGAGGTTCGAACTGAAGTGCGGTAGCCCCAGAGGGCGTAAGGGATCCTGTCGGCCCAATCTCGATAACTCTTAGTCATCTTACTGATAATGGATTTAAGGTTCTTATTATCTACTTCGACTGCTCCGTTGGTTTGATGTCGATATGGAGAAGATTTTTGTCTTTGAATCCCATACTCTTAGACCACTTCTGTAACTTTTGCCTCGGAGTGTAACTCGTTGTTTGACACCAGTTCGTGCGAGACCCCATATCGGCAAATGATGTTTTTCTTGATGAACTTGGCCACTTTCTTGACATTCAAAACTGCGTATAACTTAGCTTCGACCCATTTGGTGAAGTAGTCAATGGCGACTAGAATGAACTCATGCCTGTTAGAGGCTTTCGGTGTAACTTTTCCTATGATGTCAATGCCCCATATGGAGAACCTCTAGGGAGAAGTCATATTTTACAATTTCCATAGAGGCAAGTGTTGTAGGTTGGAAAACTATTGGCATTTGAGGCATCTTCGATCGTAGGCTGTGCAATCTTGAACCGTGGTAGTCTCGCAGTAACCCTGTAGGATGATCTTCTTGGCGAGAATATAGCTATTTATGTGGGGTCCGCATTCCCTGCTATGGATTTTCTACATTATTTCTTCAATATTTGCCCCTGCGATACAGTGAAAATGGGTTCTATCGAAGTTTCTCTTAAATACTGCTTTATTACAGATAATGTACTGGGCAACCAATCTGCAGAGAGTTGCTGGGTCTTTCTTGTCAGATCCTTGGGGATACCTACCATGTTTGAGGAGGCGCTAAATATCATAGTACCATCAGTCAGCTATCTCGGGATCTTCCTCCATGCCAAACTCAATGTGGTAGCAATGGGTTGGTCTGTCTTATTTTTGGACAAGAAAATGGGCCATGGTTATTCCTTCGGGCATGTCAATCATAGAGGCTAAGGTTAGCAAGGGCATCAGATCGGTTATTATTTACTTGGGGCAAGGTAGTGGAAGGTGATTTCTTAGAATTAGAAAGCTAGCTCTTCTAGGTGGGCATGAAAGGGAAAGAGTTTCTCATCCTTAACTTTCCATTTTCTAAGTATTTGATCGATGATGAGGGTTGAATCCCCATAAACATCGAGGAATCGAATTCCTTTCTTAAGGAAAACTTTGAGGCCTATCGTGCACGCCTCGTATTTAGTCATGTTGTTATTGCAGGAAAAATCAAATTTGATGGCAATAGGAGTGTGAGACTCATCAGGGGAAATTCAGAGTATCCAAATGCCATACCCCTTTTTGTTAACAGCGCCGTCAAAGAACATTTTCCATCGAAGGTCTTCATGGGAGGTACAAAGGATATTCTCATCAGGGAACTCAAAAATCCAGACATCGACCTCTTTCTTAGGGTAGTCAACAAGGTAGTCAGAGATGGCTCTCCCTTTCATGGCTTTATGTGTGACATAAGTAATATCTAATTCGGCTAAAAGAATCAACAAACGGGACATTTGGCTGGATAGGGTGGGATTCTCGAGTAGGTACTTGATGGGATTCATTCGGGATACAAGCTTGATGAGGAAGGCGTGCATGTAGTGCCGCAAATTTTGGGTAACCCAGACAAGAGCGACACATGCTTTTTTTAAGGCGGTGTAATTAACTTCGTAACCGACCAACTTTCGACTGGCGTAGTTGATGTCTCTCTCTTTTTGGGTCTCTTCGAGGTATTGGGCTAGCAAAGCCCCAACTGCAATATCGGTTATGGCTAAGTATAGGAGTAAGGGAAGATCAGGCTGTGGCGGCATGGGCACTGGAGGTTGGGTTAGGTATTGCTTGATTCGATCGAAGGCTTCTTAGCAAGCTTCGTTTAAGACTTTGGTTAAATATTTTCTAAGGAGTTTGAAGATGGGTTCATAGATGGAAGTCTATCGACTGATATATTGTAATTTCTGGAACAACCCCCGAACTTCCTTTTTAGTTCGGGGTGATGGCATCTCAAGTATGGATTTTATCTTGGTAAGGCCTGCTTCTATCCCTTTCTCACTAACCATGAATCCCAAGAGTTTCCTTTAGTAATGCCGGAGACACATTTTTGTGGGTTAAGTCGCATATAGTACAGTCGCAGTCGTTCGAAGAACTTTCAGAGAGCGGGAACATGTTCTTCCCTAGTCTTGGACTTGATAATCACGTCATCTATATAGACCTTGACTTCCTTGTGTATCAAATCATGCAGAAGGGTTGTGGAAGCCCTCTGGTAGGTAGCCCCTATGTTTTTTAGACAAAATGGCATGTTAGTGTAGAAAAAGGTTCCCTAAAAAGTGATGAATGCAATTTTCTCTTGATGATTTAGGTTCATCTTGATCTGATTATATCTGATAAACCCGTCAATGAATGACTTGAGAGCATGACTGGCCATATTTTCCACAATCATGTCGGTGTTGGGTAGTGGGTAATCATCACTAGGAGAGGCCTTGTTCAAGTCTCGGTAGTCGACACACATGTGAACCTTCCTTCCTGATTTCGGCACGGGTACGATATTGGCTAGATACGTGGGATATTTGATCACACGAATGAAGCCCACGTTCAGTTTCTTGACTATTTCCTCTTTAATTTTGAGTGACCATTCAGTGCGGAGCTTTTGCAGTTGCTGTTTAATCGGTTTGCATTCTGGGAGAGTTAGGTTCTCATGTTGTGCTATTTCAGGGTCAATGCCGGGCATATCATTGTAGGACCATGTGAAGACATCCACGAATTCCTTTAGTAGTTCTTCGAGTTGCGCGTGCTCCTACTCATTAAGGGTGGCCCCTATCCTAATCTCGTGGATTTGGCTGCTAGAACCGAGATTAATAACAACAGTTTCATCTTCACTAGCTTGAACGCAGTTATGTTATTTGTTATTAACCTTATTCAGATCAATTAAGAATTATTCATTTGCAAAATCATCATCATCAAGAGTTTGATTAGAATCAAGACAATTAATGTAACGACAACAAGATACTCAAAATCTTCGTTTATTTCATTGATAGGAAAAACAAAATTGAGAACCTCATCAAAGGAGGTCTCGATTATATCAGAGTGAGGGGAAACAACCAAAGAGGAAAGGGGGTAAACATTGGGGTTAGGTTAAATATTAACAGGTGGCACAAGTGGAACATTAGCAGGTGGCAGAGGTGCATCATGCCAGTTGAGAAGAGGTGCATGAGCATCTTTGACGAGGCATGATGGATTCGACGATGTGGCCCCTGTGTGGACCATAAAGAGTGTCACCCTAAGTGTCTGTAAATTGAAAGAATCCTCGGAGTCACTGCCCTCAAAATCTTTGGTATCAGCTATGGTCTCTTCAGTGATTGGTTGTATGCGATACTGGGAACTCTCGACCCATGGGTAGATATCTTGAAAGAAGATCTCCATTCCTGGTTTCATCCTCTTGTCTACATGGTCATACCAAGGTTTAGGGAAGTCGCAGAAGGGGAAATCTTCACCCTCTCTGATGAATCTTCCATTTAGGGAATCTCCTGGGACAGTTCTGGCGCATTCTAACCTCCTCTTCAGTCAAGGCTGACGGATTAATTTGAGTTCTTTTTCTGACGACTGACAACCCAAGCCACGGGGAGGAAAGGCCTCCTTCAACATAATGGGTTCAATTATCCTTTGTTGTCTTCGCCCTAGCCCCAGTCCGGGCATGAAGTGCATGTTCTTGAACATCTGGATTACATTGACGTTTTCATGCGGGTCATATTTCAGATAAACCCTGTCTTTGAAGTCATCTCCTGCTGGGAGTAGGAATGGTTCAACTTGGAAACCTGACAGAAGCATATCATTTGTCCCATGTTGTATTTCAAGTACTAGATTATTGGTGCTTGCATTCTAGGTGTTGTCACTGTTTCCCAAGATAGTGATAACTTGTCCATTGGTGAAGAACTTCAATTTCTGATGGAGGGAAGAAGACACCCCCTTGATGTTATGGAGCCATGGGTGATAAGCACCCAAAAGTGTCTATTTTATACCCCGAATAGAAGCATTTTAGTCACTCATTTTTAATAAAAATGGCCTTATGTCGTATTTGTTTATTTCTCAGATCAATATGATGTTGCGGTATCAAATCATGCTAATTCGGTGAAATTGCAACAAAATATCGGTCAAAAACATTAAAAGAAGAAATTCAAAGTGACTGTGAAGACTAAAATCCTTTTTTAAGCTTGCCCAGATGTGTTCCGAGGTCCTAAGTCCAGTCCAGTCCTGTCCCGAACCAAACCTAACCTACCTCATAAGTTCGTAACCTGGCCTAAACCAACCCTGAACCCTATGTGTGTTTAGTTTGTATTTTTATCATTAATATTTTTTTATTAGAATTTTTATTAGAGTTCGTTTTAATTTTTAGGATATATTTGCAATTTTTTATATTTCTTTTTATTTAGTGTTGTTTTATTTTGATTTTTAGCTTTATTTTATTTTTATTAGGATTAGTTTTTTTTTGGGAATTAATTTTTTTTTATTAGATTTAGTTTTTAATTTTTATAGATTATTAATTTTTATTTAAAGTCTTTTTAGTTTAATAGGTTTCATTATTTTTATTTTCTTTTAGTTTGATTTTTATTTTTTATTTTCTTTTGAGTTAGGATTTAATTTTTATTTTTATTTAATTTAATTTTTTTTCGTTTGGTAGTTTTTTTAGGGTACAAACACACACACACCACCTACCATACACCCCCACACACAAACAAACAACTCACTCTCTCTCCCTCATCTACACCCTCACCACAGCAAATCAAAACCACTCCATCTTCAACCTCCCACATCTTCTGTCTCCTAAACCTCCATAACCCAAATCAAACCAACTTCCATTGCCCCCATCTTTTACCCATCATTAACAAATTCCAACCAACCCGACCCCAACCTTCATTCCCGCTGACGCCCCTACCCAAATCATACCAACCCATAACAACTCCAGCAGTTAAACCCGCAAAACTCGAGGCTGCCCCGACCTCTCTCAAACACCCGTAACCAAACCCGATTCGTACAACCTCTAACCCGACGCCAATCCCATTTTTATCCCTTTATCCCACTCAAACTGGGTGACCTCCACCAACCCTTAACCCGCGACTCAACCGCCGGACTCCACCATATCCATTTACCCACTCACCCAATTTCAAATCTCTATAATCGAAAGCCTTCAACCAATTCCTTAAAAATAGGAATTTACCCTTTTTTTTTACCCAATCCCTCTTTTCATCAATAAAACCCACGTGCCTATCCAAACAAAACCTTTGACTTGACCAAAATTTAAATCCCTCAAATATCTCATATTCTAAAGAAAAATCGTGGGCTTTTAAACATCTCATTTTACAGAAGCCTCTCATATCAGACACAGGGGACTGCAAAAAGAGAGAAATTCAGTGTATATTATGTACAGAGTAGGAACATAAAAAAGTTCAAAAAAATACCAAAAAATTATCTTAGTATTTGAATGGACTTTTAGGTTTAGTTTTTATTTTTATTTGTGTGATCAAGTGCTGAAAAATTGCAGAAGAGATGGGACGCACTTTCATGAACACGATTCGATAAGGAAACTTTGCGTATTGCATTTTTTACCCTTCCTTTTCATTCTTGCTATATTATTGAATGCCTTTTTATTCTAATATGAGAATGTTTGACTAAACACCCGGTTCAAGGGGTGGGATGCATTGCATATGATATTAAATTAATTGATTAATTTTATTAATGCTATATTTCTAGGTTAATTAATTTAAACTGTCACAAATTAATTTATGTAACGAGAGTTAATAAATTAATTTTAAAAATTAATGTTTGAATTTGGGAATCGAACTAGAGATATGTTTTTCCTAAAATTAAATATTAATTCGGTGTTGAAATTACAGAATTGATACAGTTTTTATTAAATTGATCCTAGCGGATAATTTTCTTGAAAATAGTATAATTCTTAATCTTTCATCGTGTGACATTTTTAAATTAGTTTTCTGAAAAAGATTTTATTAAATTTATAATTATAACGAGAGTTAGATGATCAATTTAATATTATCTCAAAATATTTCAAATTAATAATTGAGAAATTAAAATAATTGATAATGCGGTGTAATCCCATCTCTTGACTGTCTCACATTTATCACACTCGGTTGCACATTATTTTGTAATTTCATAATTTTAATTTTAGCATTTAGTAGTTAATTTTCCCTTGAAATTGTTTTTAAAAAACTGAAAAAAGAAAAAAGATTTTGATAAAAAATTTGAATTGCAAATTTTCACAATAATTGTTTCACCTTTGAAGTTGGATTGATCCCCGTACTTATTGCAATACGAGTTGTTTTAAAGAAGTTTTGTAGATACTCAAGGGAATTTTGAGATTGGCTTTGAAGACAATGACCACAGACTAAAAGCCTCTTATCAACGGTCGTCCGAGCAACAGATTAAAACAGGTTGGGATATCGATGACTTGGAATTTAACAACAGGATTTATAGGCCAGCCCCTATTGCAAGCTTGATAGATCCCATTACTTCTCGGCGGGTGTTGTTGTGGGCACATACGACTAGGCTTGTATATGGATCGAATTCGGACCGGATCAGGTAAATCCAAATCCATATCCGTTTATGTTAAACGGGTTCGGCTCCGATCAGTTTATTAATCGGATCGGATCAGGCAAATCCAAATCCATATCCGTTTATGTTGAACGGATTCGGATCCGATCCGATTATCCGTTTATGTTAAACTTGATTTGCAACATTTTTATTTTCAACTCTTATTTCATAAATTTATTTTGCAAATGTTCTAAGAAATAGATAATGAAATGAAGAACTATTATAATAAATATTTAAAATATATATTTATAATATTATTAAATACAATAAATACTAATTAAAAATATATTATATATAACTTGTATATATATATATATATATTAAAAATATTAATTGGATTGGATTATTAACGGATCGGAGTATATGGATCCAAATCCGCTCCATTTAATAAACGAGTAGTCGGGCAATCGGGTAATCGAATAATCGGATTTTAGGCAGGATCCATATCCGCTTAAATGGATCGGATTAGGATTCAGATAAAATCCGATCCATTGACAGGCCTATGTACGACAACAGAGGTGGGAGTGAGGTTTCTCAGTTTCAATCCCAAGTAATTTAGAATTCTTAACAGTCAAACATTAAGAGTTAATCCATTATCGACAACAGAGAGTGGGCCATTTTTACCCATGTCTTTGACAAAGATGTTAAGGGCATGATTGTGGTTGGTACCAGTCTTGGGGATTTCTTCTTCAGAAAAGGAGAGCATTTGAGTAGAGGTCAAGGGTCCGACTAGGTTCACCGCTTCTTCTGGCGTGATTGAGGGAGGAACTGTGGGTCCTGTGAGTAGCTTGATTAGGGAATTTCGGTGCAGTTGGGAAGACATAAAAAGCCCCCATAAAGTGATGTTGTCTTGGATTTTCTTCAGTTGATCGAGGACCTTACTTTCTTCCAAGGTCATTTCTGGCATAGGAAGATTCTCAGCACCCTTTCCTTTATCGCTCGCTGATGGTTATAGACTTAGGATCTGGTAGTGTCTTCCTGACCCTGTCACGTGGTTCACAGAAGGAGGGAAAAATAGAAATCCTATTTCTTCATCGATATCGGGGTGTTCAGCCATCTTGTTGATTTCTCCTAGCAGCTCCTCGAATGATATCATCCCGCATATGTTGGCTATGAAAATAGTCTTTTCTGAATCTTTCTCTTCATCTGAATCTTTGAAATCGTCTCCCTATCCGGTGACAACGATATTATCTTTACATGCAAAGTCAATGCACTCCACTACTTCCACGGCCTCTTCATATAATTCCTCCCATTCGGCAGGGAAATGCAAAACTGAAGGGACCATGATCCTTTATAATTTTAAAGCATCGAGTAGCTCGGATACAAATATCACCAGTCTGTCAAAACAAATATGTCATGATCTGGACCATGTCATCTAGACTGACTTCATCGGTTGGCACCACCCAGTTGTCTGACTCTCGAGCCTATTTTTGAGCTTCTAAGAATAACCCACTGAGTTTTTGATAATCGATGGTCATGTGGAGGGCAATTTCAGCCCGAACTCTGAGAGTTGGTTTAGCACTTCTGACAGTTCCATATCTTTACCTCCAGGTGTCGTGCGGACAACGATGCATGCTCTGGTGAGGAGTGATGAGGCTTGATCGGCAAAGATAGTAGGGCGTAAGAGGAAATATATGCATGTTTGGAGAGGTTTAGGAGAGTATATGGGTATGACTGGTGATTTACTCGACATGATTTGGGTAGATGGGTCAAATTTTGAGTTTTCTTCTAGGAAGATGGCATTTTTATGGTTCGATAGTGGATTATGGGTAGTGTTTGGATTGGGATTAGCTGGTGGGGCGATGACACCCCGATCAATTAGGCCTTGGATTACATTTTGGAGATGGAAACATTGGCCGGTGGTATGGCCAACAGTTTGATGAAAGTCACAATGGGCATCAGGTTTAAAGTTTTTTAGAAGTGGGTTTGGTAATGGACGGGGGTCCAATGGTTTGATCAGATTTTGGCTCAAGAGGGCCTGATAGATTTTGGAGAGAGGAGCGTAAAGCTCGGTGTATTCCTTTGGGACTGGGTTTGGGCGACTTTTTGGTGCCCATGAAGTGGAAGGCTGAGAGATGTCGTTGATGCTAGAAATCGTGGTACTAGCAAGTTTTTCAAACTTCCTAGGAGCAAACTATCCAGAGGTTTTCCTCGGTTCAAATTTTATCTTAGCAAGACCTTATTCGATCTCCACTCCTACTTTTCGAAGGGCTCAAAAGTGAGGTTAATACTATCCTCCCATTATTTCTCGGACATGGGGTGGGAAGTTCTTTTTTACGATGCTGACCTATTTTTCTTCGGAAGGTCAATTGGTATTTGTAGCTACTTTCTCTCTCCACCTTGCTATGAAGTTGCTGATTGATTCCCCAGGGGTCTGCTTAAGCAGCTCTAACTCATGGCTGGTAACTTCTAGCTCCTCGTTGTACTTGTATTGTGACATGAACTCGCCAGCAACATCTTACCAACTACGAATCCTGGATTCCTCAAGGGATAAGAATCAATAGAGAGTGCTATCTTTCAAAGTCTGCCGAAACATCCGGGCTATTATTTCTTCAGAAGCCCCCAGGAGAGTCATGGCTCGGTGATAGCTATGGAGATGAACGATCGGGGGTCCACTGCCTCCGAACTTCTAGATATTAGGCATCTTGAATTTTTTTAATAACTTGGATTTATGATAGGGAGACATGAGGGTGTAGTCCATGTAGTTCCTACAGAGTCTGACTTGATCGAACTTCTTGGTCAACATCTTGAGGTCTTCCTTGACCTTGTTCAATTCTTCCTCTTTCGGTTCAACAGTCACGAATAAGTTAGCCCATGGCTGAACAAGATTTGGCATAGGAAGCTGGGCTGGAAGTGGCCCATTAGCTGGAGGAGTACGGGGATAATGCTGGTATTCCTCGGGAACCCAAATAGGCTTGGGTATAGGAGGATCCATAGCGCGGGGGAAAAAGACCCCGCGCTCTTCGGGATAGGGACTCGATTTCTTTGCAACTCATGAACCTCAGTTTGAAGATTGTTAATTTTGGCAGTGAGCTGAGCTAGAACCGTCAATAAATCCGGCTGTACATTCGGCACTTGACCCGTGTTATCCATGGAAGGCGGGTGAATCTCAGACTCCGAAGAAGTAAGGGGACTGATAGAACTTTGAGGCGGTTCGACTGACGACCAAAGCCAATAGGGAGCCAGGCCATGGGTATGTGATCGACCTAATAAGGAGAAAAATTGGGATTTATTTTCTGAAGAGAGAAAAAATAGGGAATTTATTATTTTTAGAAAGAGAGGAAAACGTTTTTGCCATTCTTGGAAAATATGAGGACAAAAATGTTTTTGTTTTGGAGGAAAAGAAAATGTTTTTGGTATTTTTGGATGAAAGAGGAAAAATATTTTTGGACACTTTTGGAAAGAGAGAGGAAAAGATAAGAGACGGGTATCGGCATGATTATTATGTTTATTAGGTTCTCAATTGTATTAAGTTTTTCTAGATGCAAAAAAGAAATGATGGATGCGACCCGAGCCTGGAAAAAACTGGGTTTGCAAAATATGTAAAAACTAGGGCTGGACTTGTTACTAGGCTCACGGGCAGGGTCTCGTTTTAAAAATTGCGCAAAAATTTGGGCGGCATGCCGACTCGAAATTTCGACAGAGTTTTGGGTCGAAACCTACAATCTAATATGTGTGTACTAGTCTTGACATCTATATGCGAGTATGCAGTTGTTGGGTTAATTGGAAGGTGTTCCCCCCTTTGGCGTGACTTCCATGATATACGCCTTTATTTTAAGGGAAATCGGTACGTGTGGACAAGCCATTTGATATACCTGAGTGTACGTGAATTGCCTCTGTATATACCTCGTGGGGATGGTACATGTGAGAGCGAATTCGATATACTCGACGTACGTGAACAAGTTCCCTGCGATATACTTCCCATCATGACTTCGGTCAAGCGGTACGATGCGAGGGAACTGTTCGATATACGTTGAAGGTACTTGGCCAATGGAGGTGAGAGTCATATCGATTAGGCTAACTGCGACCTGCCGAACTAGCGCCCATCACGAAGTGACTCCCCAGTTACGGGACAAAATTTGGTCAATATCAAATGCCCTTTGGTGATATTGTGTGTATTATGCATGATTATTTGATTAATATCTTATGGAGAGAGTATCTTTCTTGATCATGCCCAGCTGAGAATAAGGTATAAGTATAAATAGTAGACCAGGGATAACAAGTGAGAGTGGGTGGTGTGTAATTATCTACAAGTGAGTGTGTGATGGGAATAAGTAGAGGTGTGTGTTAGTGATACCTAAGCATGGATTTATACGTGGTGTGTGGAACATGTGGATATACGTGATCCTAGGTTCACGTAGCGTGAAGTGTACATGGAAAATTTCTAGCAGTGTGTGAATAGTGGCATAGGCATGAGGTACGCATGTACAAAATAAGTGGAATATACAAGAAAATAAAATACCCATGCAAACAGAGTCCAGTCCTCTTAAAAATATTCCCCAATGGAGTCACCACTATGGCCATCCCGGGCATCATCGATGGGAGAGATCCCTCGAGAAGACTGCATCGCAGTCTAGCACCCCTCTTTGAAAGGTCTTCGGCCATCCTCGGTGCGGGGGTAAATGTGAAGAGATGGAGTCGCCAGCCTATTTTGCACAAAACAAGGAAAAAAACATGTTGCCACTTCGAGAGAGCGACATCAAGGACAAACTGATGCATACAAAACTAATAGTTCGAAGATTTGGGGGCTAAGTTACGGGATTGGAAGGTGTTAGGCACCCATTGGACCCTTTCGGTCTCTCATGGGCTAGTGTTATTATTTTCCTTTATATCCCCGTGAAGTGTGTGTGTGTGTGTTTATATAACGAAGATCAGAATCATTCAACTCATACCATGGACAAGGTAGGGTGAGGTCATCCATAGGAATGTTCATAAAATAACACATGTAGAAAGTATGATTTGTGCGTTTATCAAGATATTGATCGTTATTAGGAAACGATAATATGTGTTGGATGAAATGCAAACAAGCATGATATATATATATATATATATATATATATATATATATATATGAAAATGGGAGATTTTAGAAAATTAGGGAATTTGAGAAATTGCGAAAATTGAAAAATTGGACTCGTGTCTCGAATTTTAATCTGAGACGCCTACGTAGCTTATAAAGGCATCAAAGTCAACGTAGTTCGATTATAGTATAGGGGTGGGGGTTGTCCCTGAGATTCGAATGGAATTTTATTATGTGTATGTGTAAAAAATGTGTTTTTTGGTTTTAAAAAAAGGTGTGATGGATAATTTCGTTCGAAATTTACGGCTATAACCCTCTTTTATTTGTTTTTGGAGTTTTTGTAGAAAGTAAAGTATATGAAATATAGTAATAAAAGTGTATATATTAATGTCTATGAACTAAAGTAAGAACTAGATTATGAATCTAATGTATATTATGCAAAAACAAGAAATTTAAAGAGAGAGGGAAGGAATTGGACCTTATTTGAAGCTTAATCTTTGATCTTGGATGAACTACCTTAAGTGTTGATCGATGCTGATAAGAGAGAAGGATATTTTGCCAAATTGGGTATGAAAAGGATGGGAATGTAAGCTTGAATGGAACTTCACATGAGGAACTACGCTGATTTCAAGGGAATGTTGCTGAGATCACTGGTGCTGATGGATATGTTGTGTTTTTTTTAGAGTTAGGTCATGGCCTCCTATTATAGGGTTAGGGTATTATCGATCGACCTACCTCAGGGGGTGCCTATCGGCAGGTGATCCTTGACACTGTGCCAATAGGCAGGGATTTGGACCTGCCAAATGGCAGTCTCGCACAGGTTTCTCCAGAAAGATGGTCATAAAACGCAAACCGTTGATCCGAATCATGCACGGGGCATACCATTAGAAATTTACTTCAGATACCTTCAAGATTCCTTTGGATTGATCCCGAGTTCGAGAGTTGACTCAAGGTCAAATGTGACTCGAAAACGCACGTCAGTCTTTCAGACGGGAGATCGTCGGACGGAAACGGATCGTTCGTTCGCATGGTAAGTCAGAATCGCGGACGGGGTAGACCATTGGAAAGTTTAAGAGATGTAATTTGACATTCGAAAGAGTTTTGCTCAGTTCAGAAGGTTGACCTTGGTCAATCGGGGCCTGGAACCGCCCGGGGACCTCTTGGAGTAAAATGGATCATTCTTCCGTACCATAGGTCAGAATCGCGTATGGGGCGGACCGTTGGAAAGGGTATTCAGTTCCCTTTATAGATTCATTCATTCTCATTCAAGCTGAAGAGTTGATTTTGTTCAAACGGGGTCCGGGAGCGCCTGGTGGCCTCTAGATCGATTTTTGGGAAAAACTGATCGTTCTTCCGAACGATTATGCGATCATTGTGCACATTTCACCTCATTTACAAATTGGTATCAGAGCTTATTTAAGTGATCATTGTGCACATTTCACAATCTTTCATGTAGAATTTGTGGACTAAGTCACTCAACACGTGCTAAACACATCCAACAAAATCCCTGCCATTCTCGATCGGTCATTTTTGGCCATTTCTGATGCTATCATTTGATATCTTAGTGTCCAACTGAACCTCTCATTGGAAACATGACTATGGGCCTCATTATGTTCAATTTATAAAATCCATCATTGGATGATGACATTGAAGTTAAGTACATTCAGGAAGGGTATGATGCCACTGCCCACCGGGATAGTGACATCATCAATCTAATTGCTTGGGCACCTGATGTCTCTCTAAATATAAATCTTGATTAATTTGAGGAAGAATTTGGGTCTATTAATGAAGATATTGTTGTTGAAATCCAATATTTATTGAATCATTCGGTAACATAGAGGAGAATGATTGAGATGATAAGCTAAATCAATTCCCTCTTTGTGAACCAAAACCCGACGAGCCTTCAGAGAGTGTGCTTACACGTGAGGTTTTATTAATTATTGATATGATGGTCGAGACAAGCATTCAAGCATTTTTATCTAGTGATGCATCTTTTATCACGTCGCAGTGCCCATATTCCACCCTCTTCATCACCCACTCCGGGTGAGTATTTCGATGAGATCGAGGATATGATTGTTGTTTCATCCCATTTAGAGATTAATATTTTCATTCTTTATTTTGAGGGAGACCTAGGCTTAAAGTTTATTCGAGAGTTCACTATGGCATTATCTTTGTGCATGAACATTTATGCCATATTGTTATTGCGCAAGACCATCATTGCACTCACTGCATTCGTTGTGTGCTTTCATATGTATATATTGTCTATTGGGTTAACTCCCAATTGTCCCAGCTTCTGGTTTATGATGAAAGGCATGTGATCTTAGTTTGAAGTAGGGGTGCACACGGTTCGGGTTGGTTCGGTTTCACTACTAAACTAGAACCGAAACCGGGGTGGTTCGGTTTCAGGATTTTGGAACCAGAATCGATTTGGAACCGAACCAAATCGAACCGATAGTTATTGGATTGATTCGGATCGATTTTCAGTTCTAATCACTTTTTAAAATAAAGTATTCAACCACCTTTCAAAAATATATTTTTAACATAAAACAACATTTGTTATTCCATAATGCTTTATCATATTATTCAAATATAATTTTAAAACTGATCCCTAATCTTTTATCATATTCAAATATAATTTTCAAATCAGATAATAATAAAAAATGAAAAATATACAAAACAAATTATAATAAATATCAGTTGTTCCAAGAAAACAGATGCAACATTTTTTGGGTAAAAAAATGAAAATATATAAAAGAAATTACAATTAAAAAAGTTATTAATAGTTTAGATGAACATTTTCATTATTACAATAAAAAAAGCATTTTCATCAATAATGACCATCATCATTGTTAGTATTTGAATATTTTACTCAATGAGTTCACCGAATCAACTGGGTTCAATAACAAAAGATTTTCGATGTAAAACACAAAAACCGCGTTTAGATATTATTAAGCATGAGGCGATGTTCAACAACAAGAACTGGTCTCAGTAACATAGAAAATTTGTAAAATATATAAATTATAGCAATTGGGTTCAATAACAACCGAAAACAGAGGTAAGTACTCTACCACAAAACAACTAGGTTCAATAACATATAAACTTTGTAAAATATATAAATTATACTAGCTGGGTTCAACAACAACAACTGGGTTCAATAATAACATACAAGATTGAGCTTCGATTTGAGCTGTATTTAAACGGCTCCGGTCAGATCTTTACATTTGTTGGGTGCTAGATCTTTACATATGAAAATAAAGGAACGACTCAAATGTTTTTGTTATCGGTTGAAGGATTTGTTTTTGGTCGAGAGATGATTTTTTGAAGAGAAAGAAAGACGGTTTTTGGAAGAGAGAGAGCAGAGAATGGCTCAAATGTTTTTGAGTGAATTGAGATGGCTTTAGTAAGTTAGTATATATATGGTTAGGGTTAGGGTTAAGTTAGTGTATCAATATATATATATATATATATATATATATATATAAGTAAACATAAATGTATTTTATGCGGTTTGGTCCTGGTTTGGTTTGGGTTCGGTGTTGGGTCCGGTTCGAATCAATTTTTGCATTGGATTGGTTAATTTTTTTTGGGATCAAAACTGAACCATTAGTTCAAAAACCCAAACCGAGCCGAACCAATGTCATCGGTTTGGTTCGATTTATCGAATTTTAGGTTTCACTGCACACCCCTAGTTTGAAGATGGTAACACAAATGGATTTACCGGATAATATAATCCTTTTACTTATTTAATTTATTTTCTTTGTCCATATTTCTATTTGAACATACATTAAGGACAATGTAAAATTATTTAGGGGTAAGGATAGTATTTAAAAAATAAAAAATTCATAAAAAGGCAAAAAAATTAAAAATCCAAAAATATTTTCAATATAACTGAGTTTTGAAATGATTTATTACTATTGAATAAATTCACAAATATCTCAACTTATAAATAAATTTTACATTTAGCCATGTAATATGATCGAAATAAAAATTGAGGCAAAAGTTAAAGAACTTAACGAATAATTGTGGAAATTTTAACCTGTTGAGATTTTTGTGCCACTTATCATAGTTGAGAGAATTTCATCAATTCGAGGTAAAATAACTCAAACTTTCCTTCAGTAATTAAATCATTGATGATCTCAAAATTCTTTATTTTGTTCAATTACTGGAAACAAATGTCTCGAGACACATATCAACTTAAATAAAACTTGAAAAATGAGATTAGGCCATCATTTTGAAATCCCAAAATTTGTGCCTGAACCGATCTTTTTACATTATATCGTTGCAAGTCCATTTGTGGCAAAAATAATTTTTTTTTATTGAAAACTCAAAAATCCCTATCCGTTTTATGAGAATATCAAGGAAAAACCACAGCAGGAAAAGGCCAAAAGAAAAGAAGTTTTGTAAGAATAATTCTTGGAAAGGAAAAGATAGAGATAGATAGATAGATAGATAGATAGATAGATAGATAGAGAGAGAGAGAGAGAATGATAAAAGAAAACAGAAAAATTGAGGCAAAAAAAGTGCGTAAAAGTCAAAATACCAAAAAAACTTTATATTCTCAGAAAAATTTAAAACTTTAAAATTCGTTCTTTCTAGCCAAAACCCTAGCCTACAATACAACCGAAAGAAAGACCTAATCGATCTCAAGTGAAGTCAATTATTGCGTGAAGAGAAGATGAATAGGATATATGGTGTGATTAAATGTTTTAAAAAAGTAATACATTTTTCATTCATGAGATAATATTCATTAATTATAAAAAGTACGACTTTGATAATGTATATGTGAAATTTGCTCGTTTAAATTTACTCTTTTATTCACATACGTCGAGAGAAAAATAATCAATTTCTGAGTGTTCGATTGTGAGTGAATCTCGTGAGATTTTGAATCAAAATTAACTTTTGGATAAGAAACATAATGATCAAATATTTTAAAATGTACGGTTATATTGGCTACGTACACAGGCACAATAAGGTGAGATTGAAAAATGATGTTCCAGTATATTTAAGAAGTTTTCTTTTAAGACTCGATTATATTACATTTGTAAATTGAGTCAAGTTTTTGAATTTTGTGGGTATATTCGCTATAAACCCTTAAGATGCAAAACTCGTCCGCTAAGGTAACCAAGGGGTTTAACGGCTTGTTGCACATGCTAAGTGCAATCGTGATTCCAACGAAAGTGAGTTATTAGATTTTAAAATTTTAGTTTTGCTCGAGGACTAGCAAAGTTTAGACTTGGGGGTATTTGACGAGTCCATTATTTTGTATTATTTATACCCAAATAGATTCATTCTTAATCACATTGTATCGTATATAAAGAGCTTTTAGAGTTTTTTTTTGCTATTTAGAAGAAAAATAGAAGTATGAAATAAATTCACGTTAATAATGTAATTTTAGCAAATTTCAAGGGGTAAAATCATAATTTTAAAATCCTTATGGGTCAAAAAGTAATTTGCAAATATTTATCCGGACAATATGAAGTTTTTCCTGAAATTTGGTTAAATTTCGAGTTCAAATGAGTGATATATAAATTTTTGGGACTAAAATGCAAAGAGGGTAATTTCGTAATTTTTAAAAATATTACGGACCTAAGTTTAAATTAATTATTTTTATTTTTCAGTTTTATAGGCTCCTCGGGAGTTCTAAGAATAAAGGAGCTGATATGCACAATTGGTTAAGACATATAGCGGCGTGACACGGTAGACACAACACTACAAAACAATGTCTATAAATTCGCTTGAGTGTCTATTGAGGTCTAGTCATAGCTTTTCGAAAAGGTCTTTAAAATACAGTGACAACCCGCAATCCAAAATAAGGGGTGGTCATCCCGATACTCCAACATAACGGAATCATGGATGGAAATCATTCTTAGCATCACAACAATAAAATAAGTATACGGGAAAACCACCCAATAATTCAGAAAACGGGTTGCGAATTTATTTTTATTTTTATTATGAGTCAAGAAAATAATTTAAACAACCCAATCTGAAGAGAAAGTGGAATTCCAAAAGAACTATATATTACATCAACAACAATTATATAATAAAGGACCGAATATGCTGTCGATCAACAGGTACATACAAGGGGTTACAACAATTTAATTGTTTACATAATACATCCATTTAACAATTACAAAAGTTTGGGCCACACGCCCGAGTGAAAGACCCGATCATATCTAGAATACAAAAGAAGAAAACGTATAACAACACATCCTGTAATATCCGCAAAATCTTACAGCTCCTCAAAAGCATAGGAGTAGGAATATAATAACGGGCGCCCTTGCGGCGGAGCACCTGAGCGGATACAATTTACATACACAACAAGAAAAATGAACAGGTCAGGGCCCGGTTTTTATGTAATCACCAGATGAATATGAAGCATAACAGTTATGAAATATTAATCATGAATGATAAGGATAAGAGTCTAACAACAAAATCCCAAAGCATAATAAAACAGTTTAAATGATTATGTCTTTTATTAAATTATGCAAGAGAATATAATTAGACATCATAAATTTAAAAGCCTCCGTCATTATTTACCATTTCATTCCAATTTCCATTCCTTAACAGGAATATAATACCATCATATGTTCTTATGGCATTTTACATATCTCAAGTCCCACTTGATTTAGAATGGTCATATTCTTATACATATAACGATTCTAAGACCGCCCCTCCGAGTTTCCCCACTGGGCGCGCCCCTAAACGACTATCATCTTCCAGGGCCCATCAAACAAGACAACCTGGGTACCTAACGCACGTCGGGAAGTGTCCATATGCCTGCGAGTGAGTTATAACCACACCCGGAATTACCTCACTAGCGCAGAATAAAACATATAACAACCCCGCATATGGCCGAGGACTGTAATCTCCCTGCATTCACTAGCTAGGGGACATCACCTCATGCGCGAGCTTCCCTTATGATAGCATTTAGAGAGGTGTGTTTAAGTAAATTAACATTTACCATTTAAATCTTAATTTCATTTCCATTATTCATATTTGTTTCATTTTATCCGAAACCACTATCATTGAATATTCTCATTAATATTCATCATATTGTAAGTCCTGAATTAATCTCCAAGTGATCACAATAATGCTACAAGTCCCAAGGTCTTTTATACCTCATTAGATCCCCTAGAGTCTCCAAGTATGGGCCTACAACTCCAAGACACTTAACGGATTTCTAAAGAAAAGAAAAACCCTAATTTCAATTTGTACACATCCGGAATCTGCCCCATTTAACCCAATCCTAATGTAGGGTAGTGACTTGACTCAACTAAAACTCTAGGACACTAAGTTTACTTCATACAAGAAGGTTCCTAGGTCCTAAACCTAAAGAAAAGGGTTGGAATTAAACTAAGAAAAATCACCTCAAATGCAGGATTTCTGAATCGATTCGGCCTGGCCGAATCGATTCGGTCAGAAAAACGAATCAATTCCGACCATCCGAATCGATTTGGTCAGGAAATGTGGGTTTTTGCATAAATGCCGAATCGATTCGGACAGGCCGAATTGATTCGGTCCATTCAGACCTGTAAACTGCTCCTTGGCCGAATTGATTCGGCCCTGCGAATTCGCCAAGTTTGGCTATGGATTCTTGGACTCCTAAATTCCCCCAACTCCAATCTACCCAAACAAAGATCATTTATTGCCACCAACTGATTATAAATGCATCCAACAACATTGATCTACACCAATAACTATCCAAATCACTTCCAAAGATTCAAAACCCATAAATCCATAAAACCCTAACTTTGATAAACCATAGTTAATACACAACTATCATACTAATTATTCATCTTAAATCACATAATAGCAAGTAGAAAACTTGCCTTAAGCTTTCAAATTCAGACTTGAGGAAGATGAATGCAAGATCAATCTCCAAATCTTCAATCTCTCTCTTTCTCCACAAGTTCTCTTCTTCTCTCTCTCACTCTGTGACACCCCGCCTAATAAAATACCGGGTGATCAGTCCTATACCAAATTAAAACAGGAATCCCAGTTGGATCATCCTTAGCATCACTGTCGAAAACTTTTTAAAACTTACTATCCACCTAGTATTCCAAAAGCTGGTGCCAATTTTAACTTTTTAAATAAAACCAAAACAGTACATGCGGAATTAAAATATAAACCATTCACACAACTAAATGAAAATAAACTGAATCATAATTACACAACATGCCGAATAAATCACCGGCCACCAAAGAATTTAACCATATACAAATATACAACACCTGAAAACTGTACTGAGAAGTCTGGGCGACAAGCCCTAAATGAAACTGGAACTGATACAAGATTCCTACTCTAGGAATGAATTAATGATGTGTCTAATCCAAACTCCTGCTAGCATCCACATATGCCGCAGCTCCGTGTCCCTGGAATAGAATATCAATCCTGGCGTCCCTGTGGCTGGACACCTAAAAGGTTTTGAAAATGGTTTTATAGCAAGGGTTAGAACCCAAAATATTTTGAAAATATTTAGCAAGTGAATTAACTGCAGTAATTTAAAATGCATGAATGCGCTTCATATTTAAGTTAGTGTCGCACTCCCTTGTGGACATTCTCACCCCTCCACTATTGTGCACACCTACCGGTTACTTTACCCCACCTAGTTGTACTACCCCGTCCAACTAGTCCTGGTATAACCTTCCCTTGCCCTACTACTCTAGCCCGAGTAATATGATTCCTGAAATATAAGTTATCTCACTAATTAACTTATTTAATTCCTTCTTACTTAAAAGCATATAACCGTAACATAAGTTATATAAATTAAATACAACACGCACTGTATTACCCATAAATGATTAACTTAATTAATTAATTTCTCATTAATTAACAGCATATAACTATAACCCAAGTTATATAAAGTAAATACATCACACACTGTATTATCATCTACGTATAATATTCACTACTACATTATACGTACCTTTACCAATAACCACACATATCACACGTGTACTCATCCTTCCGAGTATGTCCTCACCGGATGATTTTCTCTAAAGTGCCATCTCACTAGGTGTGCTCACATAACCTAGTTACCCAAGTTGGATTCGCTCACCAACCGGGTTCAAAACCAAACGAAGTGGAGGCGGTCATATTCCTTCCCTGGAAGTGAGATGCCCCTCATTCCATATAACGGACGCTATGACCTGGGGATATACTCGCCCTACTCCTCGAGCTAGGGGATTCACCCACATCGCGCAACCTCCCATGATAGCACTAGAGTATAACTAAAATAAATACCTAATCATTGATACTTAATAGCACAGACAATATATATACACATATATATATATACTATCACTACACCGTATATATATAACATAAACTCCGGCTCCTCCGTGTACTCATCACCTGTAACACTAGCCTATAATGTCCTGAGTCTCTCGCCCGACTCAACTAAATAAGTTTTCTCACTTATTAGATTATCATTATCCCAAGCCTATGGTCCGACTCCAATTTAATTAATTCACACATTAATTAATTTATACCGATCCGAGTTTGTAGTCCGACTCTCTTTTAATAAATCTCATGTTAATTATTTTAACACTTTTCCGAGTCTACAATTCAACTTCCATTTAAATTAATTAACCCACCTATTAATTTAAAATACCTTCCCGAGTTTACAGCCCGACTCTAGCTAATTAATTATACATTAATTAAATTAACCCTTGGTATCGCCCAACCATTACCCGGACTCACTCACTTGGCCCATAACTTGACCCTTCCCGAGTTTAAATTCCAACTCCAAATTAATTAATTTAAATGAGTAGCGCTACCCTACTACTATACCCGAACTTCTTCACCGATTTTGTTATCTCATATTCTCAGAATTTATTCACCAAAATTCATCTGCAAAGTGCCACATATAATTCCCCCACTACCCTCAATTATACTCCCTTATAATTGTTAAGAATTAACTCCCAAAATAAATTTTCTCTCTTAATTATGCTAGGGGAAATTTACAACTAAAAACTTAACCCATAACAATCCATAAGGCAAACTGCCGAAATAACTGAAGGGTCGATCGATCGACCCCCACCCGTCGATCGATCGATCGAACAGGTGTTCGTCTCCTCTACCGAGCTGTTTCCTCCATTAACGAAATCCCAAGGTTTCTTTCCTCAAAATCCAACCTCAAATCACCCTGTTAATCATCTTATAGCATTTCTCATGAACTATAAACATTATCTAAACCTTTTTACATCCTTAACCCTACAAATCTTGACCCACTCAAGAACATAAATTTCTAGGGTGAACTCCCAATTTCAGATTCAAATCCCACCCTTTTATATTCCGGTTTTTCACATTCAAACCCGATAATCATTTTCAGAATTATATAACCCAACAATTTCTTACTTTGAATCTCATTCAATCGTTCCAATAACAAAATCCCATTATTGTACCCATTTATACCCAAAAACGGATTTACACCCCAAAAACAGATTTTCATCCCCACATCACTATAATATAAATTGATTATCATGCTTTACGAATCAAAACAGTTAACCACTTGCCTGAAAGTGTTCGTAGTGTCTGATTCCGTTGGCGGAGTCCCTCAATTTGGCTCCAAAAGCTCCCAATTTGTTCTTGATTGCTTTTCCCCCAAATCCCCTCTCAAACCCTAGGTTTAGAGTTGTATTGGCTGCTGATTTCTAATCTCCTCCTTAGGTTAAAACCCTTAATCCCGTTTTTCACCTAATGGGCTTAATTAAAGTGGCCCAACTCGCCCCGTGTGGGCCCGGCTATGCCCAAAAATATCCCGAGACCCAATTGCTACCCCCGGGTACTCTTTTCTGACTATCTCGACCCATCCGGACTCAACCGCGCACTCAGAATTGGCATCCGAATAAATTTATAAAAATCCTTACCTCACCCCCAATTTAGTCTATACCGACTCCCGGCTAAGATAATCGCATACCCCGTCATTTCTACCCGAAATGACGCAATTAGATTATTACTATTCACTTAGTAAATAAATTTACCTAAATATTGACCATTCACTCCCCGATTAATATTTAAACATATATTGCCATAATTAATTCAATTAAAATTACAACCCACAAGTAATTTAAAATCCTCGAATTAATTTAAATATTAAATGCACAAAATACGGGGTGTTACACACTCTAGGTAAACAAATGCTCTTAAGAGAAATAAAAGGGCTTAGCAAGAATAAGTCGTGGCATTAGTCTAAAATCTCCACTTAAATGATTAATACCGCGGTAAAATGACTCGCAACTACACATTTAAGTTATAACTAGTCAAAAGTGCCCGAAACATCAAAATGCAATATGACACTTATTTCGACTATCTCGTACCCATCGGGACTAACTACACCCTCCAAATTATCATTTGGAAATTTTATAACTCATTTCAAGTTCAGGTTTCATTTTAAACCATAATGTCATTTTAAATCTTATGACACAATAAAACATCACATGGTGACATTTACCCACATATAAGGTAAACATACAACATTTTGGTAAATATTAACTTATCTCATTAAATTAATACTTACTCCACATTCCAACATTTTTTATATAATTACTTCACATAGTAAATAAATATAAAATAGGTTCTCAAAAGCGAGGGTTGTTACAAATACACACAACTTTCTAGTTCGAGAAATTTTAAAATATGAAATTTTGAAGGTGCAAAAATATTTTAAAAAATCTATTGTGAGTAGTGAAAAAAAATGCAAAGTTAAAAAAAGAATAAATAAATAAATATATAACCCACCAATAAGCCTTCCCTCATTTACTCCCAGATGAACCCCAAAATGCTCCCGAAAGCTCACCCCCTTTATCCATGTTTTAATGGAACCTTTTGACTATTAAAAATAAAAATACAAAATTTCACCAAGGAAAGATTCTAATTCCTCACACATTCACCTATAAAAGGATACCATTATACGCAATTTAGAGGAGGATATTTTGTAAGAGGAGAGTGTATACACAACTGTAGAAAGATAAAATGTGTGAGCTAATTTTAAAATCACTAAAAATAGTAAATACTTGTATTTTTATTTTTAAGTGTTTGAGAGACATTTTGTGTTCAAGATTTTGGTGGAACTTTTATATCGACATCCAAATATTAGGACTCCACTTTTGTAAGTTAATTATTGATGAGAATTATTATTTCATCTTACAATTGTTATCTTTTAATTATGATGTTTATTTAATTACTAGAATTATGTGAAATTTACCATGATTATTTAGTGTATGTTTCATTTAGTTTAATTCGCTTAAATTCCCTACTTATTCTATAAATATTTTAAATAATTAGTGAATCATTAAAATAATCATGAGAGTGATATTTTAAACCTTTGGAACTAGTTTTTTTATTTACGTTCTTTGATTTTATGTACTTACATTTGATGCATTATACTCATGTTAAAATTTTGATAGTCCATGCTTATGATTCACATGAAATACTTAGAAGGGATATGTTTAATTCATATCCTATAATTATTTGTACTTGCATTTAGTAGATTATGCTTATGATAAATTGTTTGATAGTCCATGCTTATGTTTGACATTTAATGTTTATGAGCGATATTTTTAACGGAATACGAATTTTAGGAATATAAAAAGAGAGATAAAAATATTTTATTTGAACTTCAATGTTTTCATATTCTGAAATTTACGCGTCGAGGGTCGGTATAATTTTGAGTTATAAAATTGAATTACGAGTTAGATTAATTAATCAGAAACTAGTAAAAATAGTAAACGGATACGAAATCCTAGTAATATCTGTCATATTTGTTACATACTTTGTATCACTAATTTATTATTATTTTTATTTTTGTTTTATCTCTACATCATATTTCTATACCAATATTGTTTAGCTGGAAAGTCTATAATTTAGACGAATTGACCAAATCTCCGTGGGTTAGACCTGTACTTGCATTAGTTACATTACAATAGCCCGCGTAGTTGAGGTAATTTCTAATTTGATAAGCATTTTGTAATATATGAGTACACAAGATTTCTGTGTATTGATTATATGTGCAAGCATACCATGGGCGTGTGAGTGCTCATGCGAGATGTTGACCGCGTTGGTACCTCGGTGATAATAACTTGTTTACCTTGTTCCTTTTACCCCGATCCTACTGCTCTCGTACCCGTTCCACGGGTGAGGGTAATGGGGGTGTTCTTTGTATAGCCTTGGGTATGGAGGCTATATGATAGACATGAAGGTGTAGAAATGTTCCATTATTGTTGCTTTGAGGTTATAGGATTGAGAGGGCTATAACTATACCTAAAACACATGATTGACCCCCAAAGGCAATAGGGATAGGCATTTGTGCTTTTATGTGTGGGTTTTTTCAAAGCCCATCTAGTTGTATGTGAGTGGGGATATACTCATTAGATATCA
The DNA here is from genome assembly GCA_949130495.1 of Sambucus nigra. NCBI lineage: Eukaryota > Viridiplantae > Streptophyta > Magnoliopsida > Dipsacales > Adoxaceae > Sambucus > Sambucus nigra. The sequence goes on along the minus strand of OX422211.1, from coordinate 297,895,652 downwards.
GACATATGTGATGGGTTTTCCCATATTGAGATTATAAGTAATATTGATTTTGAAACCTTATAACTCTAAGCAATGAGAATGACTTATAATTATGTATCATTGGGTTCACTTAGGCTTGGGATTAGACTTGCATGCTATATTTAGGTTATTTGGGTTGGGTTATCTTAAAAATAACTAAAATGTGAGAGGAAGATAAATTATTATTATTATTATTATTATTATTATTATTATTATTATTATTATTATTATTATTATTATTATTATTATTATTATTATTATTATTATTATTATTATTATTATTATTATAATTGTGGCCCAAATTTAGTTAAATTCTTTCTCATAAGAGACTTGCTAGTTTTAATCCTATTTGTGGAAGCAACACCACAACCCTGATTTCCAGCATTCATTCTAAATTTCTACTTTCAGATCTAATATGTAGGTGTTGAGGCGTGCGTGCTCATATCTATATATCACATTTTCATTTCTGTATTTATTGTTTTGGATTATTATTCGGATTTATTTTTGTTGGAGCCTTTAGTTATTTTCAAAGTTGGATTTTATTATTGAGATATTTATTGTATTCCAGTGATGTAGTTTTATTTATTATGTGGAGATTGGTATGAGAGTTTCATTTGGTTTATTCATGTTATTGTTGTTAGCTCTTTATCATTATAGTTTATTTTTGTTTAAATGATATAAATTGTTTTTTACTCCTTTATTATTTGTATATAGAACTCATAAATCTAGTTATGGATTTTACGAGGTGTCACAATTAGTATCAAAGAATTCTAGTTCTAATGTCTTAAGGCCTTGAGTGCATCTATCGCATTTCTGCATTGCGTTCTTTAATATATTAGAGCTTTATTGTTTAGGATTTTTTTACTATTATTTCTTTCGATTATTGGTACACTTTTTTTTATTATCTTTTAGATGACGAACGCATGGAGGAGAGTCGAACGTCCCAAACAGGCCGCAAGTATTGAGTCAAAGGCATCACAGCCTCAACATAGTGCATACCGTAACAACTACCATGGACATCATGCACCAAAGCAGCCACCACTACCACCACCCATGGTTGTACCTACCCTGCATACTACATCCATCTAGGAGAGATCTCAGAGCGCCTTTGAAAAAGGTAATATGTCGAAGTTCATTAGATCTACGGACCCCTTATATCTTTATAGTGGATGCGAGATATTGAGGGGCACCTATGCCTAATAAAGTGATCGACGGTTCAAAAGCATATGTTAATGATTTTTAAGCTAGTGGGGGATGTGTTACAGTGGTGGGAGTCAGTCCCCATAGATGATGAAAGGGAGAGAATGACCATTCGAAAGTTGTGGACGGAGTTTGAGGGAAAGTACTTCCCACCATCTCATTCGATGAGTATGGGATCACAATTTATGAGGTTGTTGCAAGAGTATCATACTATACATGAGTATGAGTGGGAGTTAATCTACCTTGCTTTATTTACCCCTAATGAGTTTAATATGGAGGCAAAGAAGATGGATCATTTCACATGAGGCCTTATATGGAGGATTGGGTAGGTGTTACTTGGCATCCTATCCTTCAATACTTACACTCAAGTAACGGATGACACTTTACTCCATTTCAATAATCATGGTAATTTTTAGAGAGATAGAAATATGAGGAAGGAGAAGGTTTTGACTGTATTAGGGCTAAAGATTGGAGAGAGTGGTGAGTTGTCCCAAGTATAGGTAAGTCTATAGCAGCAAATGGGACCTCCATAGGGGGCACCACCAAAGATATTTAGATGATTGGATGATCCGCGTTGCTAGGGTATTTAGGGACAGTGTACATAGGGACACCCAAGCTAAGGTCATCATGGCCAACAGTATCAGGACCAAAAGGGCCATGGTCATAGGGGTTAGGGCTAATAGGTCCAGGGTCAGCAGGATCGATCCCAGGGCTAGGGACAGTAGGTCCTCCAGTATAGCCTCCATTTTAGAGGTGGATTTTATATTTATGGTGAGCATGGTGACTCAATCATGAGGTGTAATAGAGGCAATTAGGTCGGTTAGGGCTCCAGGGACAGTAGCAGGTTGTTCCAACCCCACCTCAGTATCAGCAATTACTACCACCAGCATTGTATCGGTAATTTCCACCACCACCACCACCACCACCACCACCTAGGGACCTAGCGCATGGCCTCCCTTAGCTACATTATGTATGTGTGTTAACGTCTACTATCAAGATCAATTTTTCCTGTCATAGTCCATTAAGGGAATGTTTTATGTTTATTACTTTTAAGCTCGAGTTTTATTTAACACAGGAGTATCACACTCATTTGTTAATACTATTTTTTCCATGAATTTGGGGTTATTAGAGAATGCTATTGATGTTTTTATGCACATAGATATACCATTAGGTAGGGGTAATACCTAACGTCATGTTTGTAGGGACATGACATATGAGATTAGTAATTTGTGTTTTTAGATCGATTTGTTGATTTTATACATGCGTACATATGATGTCATATTAGGTACGGATTAGTTTGCACTATATCACACGCAGATCGACTACTACGAAAAGGGGATCACGTTTGTTAGAAGATGTTCCTTATTGCTATGCTTTGGATTGAGGGAGAGTCCAGCATTCACCTATACTAAATTTATGCAACGATATTTAAGGGGTTCATCGTATCGTTAGAGTCTACCGGTTGTCTAAGAGTTCGTAGATGTGTTTGATGAGTTATCAGGGTTATCACCAATACTAGATATAGTTTTTGTTATAGATTTGGCATTGGGAACTAGGCCCATGTGAGGGCAACACACTAGATGGAACCATTGGAGATGAGGGAGTTATGGGAGAATATTCGACAGCTCTTGAGTCAGGGGTTCATATGAAAGAGCACATCTCTGTGGGTAGGTCTTGTATTATTTATGAAGAAGGATGGTTCGCTAAGGGTGTGTGTGGACTATCAAGAGATAAATAATGTCACAATACGTAAAAAATATATATTTTCACGTATCGATAACACGTTCGATCAGTTGAGGGGTGTATAATTCTTCTCGAAGATTCACTTGCGCTCGAGGAATCAACAAATATGGACTCGAGAAATGTATATTTCAAAGACGAATTTTCTGACGTGGTACAAAGATGATGAGTTCTGGGTCATGCCATTTAGGTTTACCAATGTGCCTGTGGTATTTATGGATTTGATGAATAGGTTGTTTCGCCAAATTTGTGGATTATTTTATTATAGTGTTCATTGATGACATATTGGTGAATTCTTGGTCCAAAGAAGAGCACGCACATCATTTGAGGATTGTTTTGTAGAAACTTCGGGAGTGTAAGTTGTATGAGAAGTTCTTTAAGTGTAGATTTTAGTTAAGAGAGGTGAATTTTTCGGGTCACATTATGGCAAAGGCTTAGATTTTGGTGGATCCTATCAAGGTGTCGGTCGTGATGGAACGGGGGCATACCATGATGCCTATAAAGGTTAGGAGTTTTTTGGGATTAACTGGGTACAACAAGATATTTATTTAAGGGTTCTCAAAGATTTTCGATCTACTAACTCACTTCACCTGGAAGTATGTATCATTTTTATAGAGTGTCGACTATTAGAGAGCTTTTAAGGAGCTGAAGGAGAGAATCACAATCACGTATGTACTTGCATTACCATGGGTCAAAGTGGAGTACTTGATATACATGGATGCATAGCTTCAAGGTCTTGGATTAGTTATCATGTGGGAGGAGAGGTCTATAGTTTACAATTCCCTTAAGCTTAAGCCTCATGAGTTAATGGGGTGATATTTTCTCTTTGTATTTATAGACATTATTTATTGGCTGATAGGTTTACATTATTTTTCGATCATAAAAGTATTTAATACCTGTATACTCAGCTGGAATTGAACATGCAATATAGGATATTGTTAAAGTTTTTGAAAAACTACAACTTCTCGACTCAATATCATCCCAGGAAGGAGAATTTGGTAGCAGACACTTTGATCCATAGACCGATAATGATTGTGGAAACTTTATGGGCAGAGAATGGGTGAATTATCTTCCTATCCTATAGGAAGCCTGTAGTTTCGGCCTCCTGGTTTAACTTATTCCTCATTATTAGTCCACCCTTCAAGAGGTATGAATGGATAAATCCCCACATCTCGGAGTAAGGGTACACCCATCGTCCTTTTTATCATGATTTTGAAATAATGCCAGGATAATAACCATTAGTTTGGTTCCACCATGACATCCCAGGTCCACCAGGAGATTGGTTGAATAATATGTAATAGAAAATCTTGCATTCCTTATATCCCGATCCTTATTCAATAATATTCATTTAAAAATATTTCATTATGCCCATTCACTGAAACAACTAATCATTATCATAATGAAAGAATTACTCTGAAAATATATTTTCACTTATTAAACATGTTTTTAAGTATATCACATCCCCTAAATTATCCTAAACTCTTTGAGAAGTGAAATTTGATAGTCGAAATAATTTGTATATTTTCACAAACAAACATTACCTCAAAAAAGAACCCCACTTAAACAATGTTACAATGTCATTTATTTTTTATGCTACGAACCTAAGGAACACATTCAACTATAGATTGGTGTGTTAGGGTGTGAATTTGAGAGATGTCATCAATATGAATTGTGATACCCCATAAAATCTATTGATAGCTTGATCAAATCTAAAATAAATAATACGAAATATAGTACCATAATTCAAAGCAACTGACAATAAAATAAAGTGCGTAAAGTGAATAACTAAATCAATAATCAAGTTGAATCCCAATAACATTTTATACCATCAGTGACATAACTAAAGTCTGACACATAATAATAAACTATCTCAACATAAGCCCAACATCTGAAAATGAAACTACTACATAAATCCGACTCAATAAAATGTAAATAACATTAAATAGAGTGGGTCCATAAACCCGACACCTACATCACAAAATAAGTATAAAAGGATGAAATGCAAATCGAAAGATCAGGGTTGAGGCGGGAACAGTGGCCTAGGTCCTGAAAAGTAAGGCAACAACAACGTTAAGAAGAAGTCTAAGTAGAATAAGATTATAATTAAATTTAGGCTTCAATATCAGTACATATCTTCCTTCCATCGTTTATTTGTTTTTATGTTTATCCCAATTTGAACAATCCTAGATATCTTAGGCAAGTGATCCCATGATTAAATATCAACTGAATATAACTAATGGATCCCAATTAACTCTACACTAAATATCTCAATTGTATAAGTGTATAAATAAAGACAGGCACAAAGTCTACTTTCAACATAAGTACGGTCCCAACCACGTACATAAATAAAAGGGCTTTACTCAAGCACGCACATAACGAAGGCATACTTTTATGCCTTCGGGGATCTCTCGTGCATACAAGGCGGAGTTATAGGTTGTCCCACCCCTGTAACCCAGATACATCAATAAGGGATAATCATTACATCTTTAGACTAGTCATATTGCCCTATATCCCAGCTATATGAAAGGATCCTCTCGTATTATCACCACGAGATCACACAAGAATGTCAACCCATAGTGTCCAGGGTAAAATGATCAGGGTAAAGCCCGTCTCTATCATCGGGGTACCAACGTGGTTGATATTGTACGCACTTCATAAAGATATCCCATCTATTACGTATACTGCAGGGACTCAAGACTATGTATATTGTACATACATTACAAGAATGATAAACCCTAGCATCCCACAATCACTAAGTTTTAACTAAAATCTCTTACTTTACTAAGTTCTATAAAGTTAAGCATTCAATTCTATTACCAAATTCAAATATTTTAATCAACAAGATTCATATTATCTAACAATGACAAAGAACTTCAAAGTTATCTGCAACTATCCTCAATTACCCAAACCACCCCAAAATAAGATCTAAGACAAACTCAAGCCAAACATGGGAGGCCGATCGATTGGGCCCAAGGGATCGATCAATCGATTGCCCAGATTGTGACCTTCATCCTTGTTACGTTAATTGAACCCCCAAACCTCCATTAAAGTGTACCAATCTCCTCAAACCAGAATGAAATTGAATCTCCTTCATATATGGGTGTATTAACATCGAACCAAACATATACTTATCAATTTTACACAATTATAACATGATTAAAAACTTCTTATTTATATTAAGAACCCTATTTTTTTAATCTAATCCATTTGATTGATTATCACATCAATTCAACCAATTATCGTGTGACTTTTTCCATATTTATAGTATATGATCACTTCTTAATCATTCCATAACAATTCGATTTCAAATTCTTGAAGAAATCATCCCAATTTCAAATTATGAAATAACCTTGTTTTTATCGTAATTAAGTTAACTACCCAAATTAAATAATTAACCCTACAATTTAGATTACAAATATATTACATTTATATTTCAATGAATAGAAATATTATAACATAAAATAAATTATAATCATACCCTAATAAAACTTGCCTCAAACACAATTGTGAAGAAATTGTGCTAAAATCCTCTAAATTCCTCATTTTCTCTTGAAGTTCCCTCTTTCTTGCCTTAGGAAGTCTTTCGACTTGTAAAGTGTGGATTATGAAACCCTAATGACATCTTAAAATTCTCATTCACACGAAATTAGGTTTAGACCAAGTATGGGCCCCATCTTAAAGGCCCCCAACACATCTTTAATAAGCCTAAAACACTACCCATGTCCTATACTAGCCCAATGGGCATAAAATCATATTTTTTGCTAACAGTGAACATTATACGCATCGCAAAACCCGAAATAGGACAAAATTCAATTACCAAATTAACTCAGTACTTTAATTAAATTAGTCAGTACGATTCCAAAAGTCAAGTATTTAAATAATTATTAATTTAGTATGACACATCATTATAGGAAATTACTTTATGATTGTTGGAACCTGACATCGAAGGGATAATCCAAGTAAGGAAACCCTCGATGCCAAATCTCGAGTCATTCCAGAGTCACCCATAGTACACAATCATGTTACAATATTTAATTATTGTTTTACCATGTAATAAATTTAATTTCTATTATAATTTATACAACACCTATAAACATATAAAAAATTGCGACATCACATGTCACGGTACGCAGATAAGACAATTTCATAATTACTTTAATGCATAAAAATATAGGGTATTACATTATTCCCCCCTAACATGGTTATATGCTATCAAGATTTAGGCAATAGTTCGCCTAAGTTTAAAATTGGGTAAAGTCGCGGACTTAGTAGATTAAACTATATAATACATTGGTGATAAGATCCTATCAAGAATATATGAGATTTATCGCTATAAAAAAATATTGAGAAATTGGAAACAACTGGAATATTATGGGACAGTGAGTAGATTATAATTCCTAATGGGAAATCAAAAAAGACTTGTTTGACAGTGAAACAAAATATAATAAATGTTAAACCAAGAAAGTAACTTATGGTCATAAAATATTTTTTGCATTTCTTGGCACATGATTGATATGGGTTATCATCATGACTTGAAAGGATAAACATTATGATGGGTAGGAGTTCACGAAAATATTTATGAAGTAGCCATTTGGTTATAAGTAAAAAAAAGGGTTCCATGTTTTGGAGGAACTAGAGGCATAATTATACATGCGAGGAACCGCATAGATGTTTAATTTTGGGTGAATAAATTAAATTGTATAACTTAGTGTCAAAATAATACCTATTGAGGTTTAAAGGTTCAAATAGGGATTTTTACGATTATGTGCTTGCTAAAGTCATGTCTAGACCTAGAATAAATAGTTTGGCAAGAAGGACAAGCCTAGAGTTTATAAGACATTATTTTCTAACTAGTATGTTAAGATTTATGAAGGAAGTCATGGAAGCTAGTTTGTGATTTGATAGTTTCCTTGATGACTAAATGATAAAAAATGCATATCGCGCACTATCACATATAATGTAAATCGATTATAAGGTAAAAGATTAATCTTAAATTGAGTTCAGAAAGTGAATCGATGGGTTTTAAAATCAATAGAGGCTATTTGAATAAACTATGGAGTCTAACTAAAGTTGCATAAAATATGTAAGGCATCAAAGACTGTATATTAAGGTTAATATTTCAATGAGAATCGAGGAATCAAAGGTAATGCATGGATAGGTATTTGATCTGTGAGTATAAGTATGAGCTTCAATGTAAAGTGGTGATAACTAAATCTTCTTATATATTGTTATTATTTTGGGGACAAAAATTCCCAAGGTGGGAAGGTTGAGAATTTTAATAAATCAATGATGTGTTATGAGAAATTATGGAATTAATTTTATTAGAATAATCTTGTAATTAAATTAAGAAGAAAGTCCAAAAATGTCACGTACCACGATACGCGTGTTAAATTAAGTTACACATTTTGAATAGAATTAAAGAAATTAAACGGAAAGAATTATACAATTACATTTATTCATGTATTATAATATCATAAGGATAAAAGAAAGAAATTCGAAGAAAATTAATATATATATTTTCTTTTTTTTTCATCAAAAAATAAAAATGCTCAGAAAATTCAGAAAAGAATGAGAACGATATAAAATTTAATTTTGAACAACTTTTATATTTTACATTTTCTCAAAAAAATTATTCTAATTCCTATGTAAGAGCGTGAACACGCTCAACAGGATGGTCACAATAAAAAATTCTTTTTTTGTATTTTTAAATTTTATTTTTTATGATTAAGTCCTTTATTAAACACACCCAATTTTAAACCAATTGTAGCGATAAACTAGTTTATCCGATTTTATCCTAAACATGTATCTAGGTGATAACAAATAAAATAAACCAATCGCACAATACGCCGATGTACGAGGAACACCCAAAACGGAAAAAAACTCAGATGGACCAACCACGCAATTCACTATGATACAGAATTACACAAAATGATAGATGAATTACGTAATGACTTGATCCCGATAAGCCTTGACGCATCTTCAATCTTTAACCGGTCCTCCACAATGACAACATGGGAATACACCTATGCAAGCAGCTACAACGCACGAGTCTATGCATATCTCGGTATCCATCAATCTAGGCTCAGTAACTGTCTTCGAATTGGAACTCAAAATTCACTATTTCTTCACCGCAACACAGCAAATACGGAATCCACCGCAAGGAAAAAATTCTCATAAAAATACGAAGAATAAACTTGGTGCCCAAAAAGGATCCTTAAAGCATAGTGAATCTTTGATTCTAAACTTATTGGGTGAAAAATTAAAGTTCTTGGAGAGTTTAAACACAAAAGGAACTCTCAAAATGACTCTCTAAAAAATCTAATCCCGTCTCCTTATTTATAGATAAAGAAGTTGCAAAGAGATAAACATTAGAGACAGTTTTAGAAAACAAAAACTCGCCCAGTCATTTGAGCGAACATGAAATTCATTCAAACGAATTTACAATCTCATTCGAACGAGATTAAATGAGGATATTGAATGACACATCAGAGGATAAGGAAAATCAAGGTCGTTTGAGGAATGAAGTGTCCTTGTTCAAACGAGGCATCAATTTTCTAATATTTTTTCTTAAAAAATTTCAAACGTCGCCTCTTTTGAAAATATTTAAAACATTAAAAACATTTAATAAAAATCTATCACCCAAAAATGATATATCCATGGCTAAAAATAAATACGCATTCATACATGAGATTCTTAGAATCTGAAAGATGAAAACGAGCATGAAACACGACATGATATGATTCTTTGAAGCTTAGCTACAACATCTTCATCAAACATCGTCATAGGCTTATGGGATCAACTACACAAAATCTATCCTATGACTCAAAATATTTTGTCTGGAATTAAGCCAATCATAAACAAATTGACTTAATTAGAAATTTATCCTTACACCTTGTTTTGGAGACTTCAATTCGGGTAGAAAGAAGAATGCAACTTTGTGGGGTTATTTTGGATGGCTCCCCTTGCTTATTGACCACTTCTAGACATATTTGGACCTTTATCCAATAGTCTAGCAATCCCTAATGGGTAAGGGTCATGGAAGTTGGATAGGGGCATGTAGGGTGACTTATAGGGGATGAAAAGTAGGATGAAAAAATGACTTATAGATGGTTAAGGGGCATATAGGTCAATACCTACCCTATTTTTCCAACAATTTATGGAGGATGAAAATGTTCATTTTGTCAAATTCAAAAATACATCTCCTCTCCACCATTTTAGCTCAGTAAGAACTTGCTTTCTCTATAGTTCAATCATACAATCCTATACAGTTACCCTTACATAATCAAGGGTTTTCAAGAGCTGTAGAGGTGTTATTTTGGGTGTGAAAAAGGATTGCTAGAAGAACTAAAATTCATAAAGTTTGGATCATATTGGGTTTCTTTTCAACATCTTCATTAAAGTTATTATCTTCAAGAGGTAGAGTTTTTATACTATTTTCAATTTTAAAATCAAGCATGCTAGTCATATGTATATATATGTATAATTTACATGACTATTTATGCTTATTATAACTATATATGAATATATGTTAATAAATATCTGATACAAATGGTGAAAATTTAAATTTTGAATTAAGTTAAAATTTCAGGAAGGTTAAGGATGTTATTCCTTCTGAAAATCATGTTTAAACTAGTTATTTCATGACAAAGGATAAGATGGACTTGGTAAAGAAAAGTAGGATGCATATATGGGTTTATTTGGTATAAATCCTTTCATTCATGAATAAAATTGTATATAGTTATGGGAAATGGGTTTAATATATTGGAAATACATTTGAACTATCCTTAGAATATGAAATATTAATATTCAAAAAATCAATATATTAGTCACATAAAATGACGCTACTTTATGTGAAGAATGTTTAAAAAGTTCAAAGTTTAAGGGACTAAAAATAAAAATAGTAAAGTATTGAGGTTAAAATAATAAATATAGTAGTATTTACACATAAAATGACAAGGATATAAATTTCTAAAAACAAAGGTTCTCAATTTATAAGAATAAGTCTTGAAATGTTAAAAATGTAGTTTTTAGGCCAAAATTATCATTTTACGAAAAGAATTAACTTACTCGTAATCTTTGCAAACATGGGTGTTATTTTGAAAAGTTGGTTTTAAATGGAATAATATGAATGCATAAAATGATAGGTTTTAACAAATTGGAAATATAAGTCTTGAAATAACAAAAATAATGCTTTAGTACAAAAGTGTCATTTTATTTAAAATTTGGGCTTATAAGCAAATTTTCCAAACTAAAGGACTCTACTTAAAATAGTTGAATTTTATGTGGTGAAAACTCATATTTCGCAAAGAAAAGGGGAAAATGGACATTTTTGGCAAAAGTGTATAAAATGCAAGTTTATAAGTGTGCGTGAATAGTGAAAAATGCATTATAGTGTATAAAATGGTTATTTTGAAGTCAAAGGTCAAGTTTCACAAGAAATGATAAAATTAATTTTTTTAAAGATGAAATACCGAGTTAAAGGTAAAATAAAAATAAACTTTTAATAAAGTGTGAAACTTGAAAATTAAGTGTTGGGACTAGTCTCGTCTCGGGTATTTGGCCTCATCGACTGTTAAAAGGGAAATAAAGGAAAAAGGCTTATAAGTGGACAAGAATGAAAGAAATATAAAAAGGTTACAATGATATAACAAGTAAAAGTCACTCGGAGGTAACCAAAAATTTTAAGGAGGGATCTGAGCCGTAGAGTGTCACTTAATGCTTAGACCCCAAACCACCGATCATTAGCGTATTTCAGCATGGTGGGAGTCGGTGAAAGGCAATATAACACTCATGCAATGGTACCTCGATTAATCAAGTGAAAATGTGATTTTGAGCATGACGCTCATTAATGTCACGATAAGTTCATGAAATAACTTTAAAGATATGAAACAACGTTAATGTTTCAATTAACGGGATACAAGTGGTATTAAAATAAAGATTGAGTGTGAGTGGGCTCATCGCCCGAGTTACATGGTCAAAACATCAACTGCATGTCATGTTTCTTTTTGCATGACAATAATAAATCAAATGGATGATGATTTCATAATTTCTAAAATATACTCTGCCAGTATTTCTCCTATTGAGCGCACGCTCATACCCCACCATTTGCAAAGCCCCACAGGTACATTAGGGAAAAATAAAGGCAGGGAAATTGTGAGAGACAAGGAAGGATTTACACGCTAGTAGATTTATGTTTACTGTTTTCTTTAAATGTGTAACTTAAATGGAACTTTTGTTTGGTTGAAACTATTTGGAAGTACTTTAAATTCAGTTTGTAGTGAGACAAGATGACCTGGACTTTCTTAAATTTCTATTTACTCTATGGAGTTTACAAAACACTTTTATTTTAAGTGTTCATATAAATTTTATAAGTTGGCCATCATTTCAATAATAAATTGAATGAATTTTATGACAAAAATGTAGAAGCAAGATTTTACTTTAAAAGAAGGATTTTCTTAAATGAAACCAAAGTATAAAAAAAAGTTTTCAGCATTGACACCCAAAATCGAGGCGTCACAACTTGGTATCAGAGCATATGTTACGTGTGTGTCAGGGAGTACACGTAAGTTTCATTTTTATTTTTATAATATTTATCTATATTCTATATACTCTAAGGTAATATTTCATTTTGGTTATATCAAGGGTAAGTGTAACAATTGGTTATTAGAACAAGATTAATCCTTTGTTGATTCAAGTTTAATTTGAAAGATAATCCGTAGAGTGAATTTGGGATTATATAAATGTTTATGTACATGTGTAAGGCATCAAGATGATGGTGTTTCGTACATTAAGTAAAATAAGTTAAGGTTATATAAGGTTATACGATCGATGGTTGTATATGAGATAAGTAAAGGTATTAAAAGTTGTAGTGTCAAGGACACGTGACACTATAAAAAGAGTAAGGTGGACCCTTAAGATAAATAAATGTTAATACGAGGATCTAACATGACAAGTCTGTTAGTCTTAAACATAAGTTTTAAAACTCAATAGAAAGAGTCGGGTGGACCCTTGAAGATGTATTTTTGTATCTTCTCGAATGCAAAATGAGAGAGAACTCTCGCTTATACTCAACAATCGTCCTATAATCCTTCTTTAGTCTATCAACCTGAGCTCTCAATTTATTATGTTATGATGAAGGTTAGTACTTTCCCTCAAAGTTCACCAAGAACTGTGATATGGTCAGTTGTAACCTATCCTCTGTGATGGTAATAGATTCCACCAATAGAAAGAATCCTCAACTAATATGAAACTCATCAGCATCTGTCTCTGCACATTGGTACACTCCACCAGTCATAAGTATCGCTTAATATCGTGCGTATATTATAGTGATACGACAGGATAAGTGGATCCCAAGCAATATGGTAGTTGCCCCCTTCCCAAAATCACTCTTGGAATACTCTAAAAAAGAATTGTCATGAGACCAGGTATAGGTGCAACTGCGGGTAGTGGCGGTGGTGGCGACTGATTCAGCTGTATGGCTTCCATAGTTGCAACCAATGCTGGGCGATGATAGATGATAAGTTTGTTGATTATATAGTTGGTTCCTGCCCTTGAGATGGTGGTGGTTATTGCTATAGTTATGGTTCAGTTGCCTCCAACTTGACGCTCGAGATGGGTCTCTGTCGTACTGGCATTTACGGGTGTTCACCATATGAATAATAGTAAATAAAAGCTTATTAATAAATGTACGAAAGACTAGAGTACAATAATATGAATACTAAAGATCTAAAGTATCAAAGAACGTAATGAAGAAAGGTGATGAATTCACTCAAGACCCTAGGACACTAGAACCTGGAATGCTCTGATACCAACCGTGACACCCCATAAAATTTAGTAATAGGTTAATGACATATAAAATAAATAATTTAGAAGTTAATACAATTTAATACCATTCTATGCAACTGATAATAAAATAAAGTGTGAAGTAAATTAATGAATTAATAATCAAGTAGAATCTTTATAACATACGATATCATTATTGACATAACTAAAGTCTGACACACAATAGTAAACTTTATCAACATAAGCCTAACATTTGAAAATACTACTACTACTACATAAATTCGACTCAACAAATTGTAAAAAATAGTAAAGAGAATGGTTATACCGACCCAACACCTATATCCTGAAATTGGCGGCAAATGATGAAATGCAAATCGGAAGATCAAGGTTGAGGCGGGAATAATGGTCTAGGTCCTAAAAAGTAAAGTCAACAATAACAATAATAACTAGTCTAAGTAAAATAAGATCATAATTAAATTTAGGATTCAATATCACTACGCATCTTCCTCTCGTATTTTAGTTATTTTAAGTTTATACCAACCCAAACAACGCTTGATATCTCATGCATCTAACCCAAGCCCAAATGATCCCATGATTAAGTACTATCCATCTCGATTGAATATAACTAATGAATCCCAATATACTCTACAATATATATCTCAATTTTATAAGTATATAAATAAAAACAATCACAAAGTCTACTTTTAACATAAGTAAGGTTCCAACCATGTACATAAATAAATGGGCTTTACTCAAGCTCGCATAAAATGATGGCCTACTCTAATTCTTTCCAGGATCTTTCGCGTGTAGTGGGAAGAGTTATAGGTTGTCCCACCCCTATAACCTTAATACATTAATAAGGGATAATCACTACGTCTTCAGACCGGTCATATGACCCCATACCCAAGCTATATAAAAGGATCCACCCGTACTATCACCACGGGATAACATAGGTACGTCAACACATAGTGTCCAATAACCAGGGTAAATCCTATCTCTATCATCGGGATACCATCGTGGTTGATGTCGTAGGCACCCCATTGTAAAACCCCATAAATTTTAATGACTTTTATATGGGAATTAAGTAGGATTAAAATAAATATTAATTAGCATGATAAGGATTGATATTTATTTGTATGAATTATAGGGAGTATTACTTAGTGAACGAGTAATAAACTGATGAGAAAGTATTATGATTGTCATGAGTGAGAAATATGGTAGTTACGATAATTTAATCGAGACACGCGTGTGAGTCGTGTCGGGACTTAAAATGTATGAAATATAATGTGAATTATTTATGGGCCATCCAAATGGTCATTTCGAGTTTGCCACTTGGGGGTTTGGATTGGGTCCCGGGGATTTTTAGGCCAAATCGACACCCCAGAGGGGCATTTTGGTCTATTGAATTAAAAAAAAGGGACTTACGAATTTACCCTATTTATATCAGTATATGTGATGAGGGAGTTAGGGTTAGAAGTTAAAAAATCAATGGAGAGGAGATGAGAGGCCATTTGAGAGGAAGAAAAAAGGGTTTGAAGGTGTAGCACATTGGTCCATCCAAAAGTGTTGTCGAAATCGGAATCAAAACGAGGAGAGATCAACTTCATCATCATCAAACAAATTCGGATCATCAATCATAATGAGGTAAGTGTTTATTGCAATTTCTTTTAAAGTTATAATACCCATGTAGTGTAGGGTTTTGTATTTGATGATTTTAAATGAAGTTCTTGGAAAATTGATGAATTAAATCCATGAATTAGGATAGGGTTGCATGTAAAATTGACCTATGTATCGTAGTTAATACGAAATCAGAGTTGATTGAATTAAAAGCATGTAAAGGATCTGAGTTTTTGATGAATATAGATGAAGAACATGAAAAATGAGGTTTTTAGGAATTAAACATTATAATTAGTTCTTGAGTAGAATTCTTAATGTTTTGACGATGTATTTGCGTTGGAAATCATCCCTATACATCTATGTAATGTTTAATAATGTTGGTTAAGAGTTTGGTGAAGAATCAAGAGGTTTTGAGTAATGAAAATTGGAGAAAACGCAGTTGCATAAGGAGGAAAAACATCTGTTACTTTTCGAATAGATTAGTCCCTAGGGAAAATTGATTCGATAAGGTGAATCGATTCGAACCTTGGGCAGATCGATTCGATTTATGAGATTTATAAATTTATTCTTTTAAACCCTAGAATTTGCGAATAATTAACGGGGGAATTTTGGAGCACCTCTAGATGATAAAGAGAATTATATTGAATGTCAGTATGCCTATTGCGGGGATTAGGTTTACAAAAATTGAGATGAGATGAGGCTAAGGATAATCGGGAACATATCCATAGTTTTAGAATGAACGGGATTCTGAATGGGTCACAGAGAGATAAGTGAAACTATGACTTAGATTCGTAGAGTATAAGTGCAATAACTACTCAAATAATTTAAGGGGGTAACTAGGGCCCTTTGGGTAGGGATTAATATCCGGGGAAATATGATAGAGAGTTATAATCGTATATCGATAATATGTTGAGTATTCGAGATACGCTACATATACGAATGATATTTATACATTGAGTGTATACCTATATGGATTATATTTATAGGTTGAGTGTATACCTATACGAATGATATTTATAGGGTGAGTGTTTACCTATACGAATTATATTTATAGGTGGTGTGTATACTCATATGAGACATGTGCATAGGTGGTGTGTATGCCTATTATGTGCTTTCTATTATGTGTGAACATACCTAAGCTGCCTGCTATCCGGAGGTTTTCGCATAGAGGGCGATCCCACCTTGACGATTCCAGTGAGGTCTGGATTTATCCCCAGAATATGGAACTTAGGGAGGCTCACTATGTGTGTGTTTTAGTGTAGCTGGCATATTGTTTGGGTACGTTAGGTATGTGTGTATCCCCAAGGCTTTGAACTATGTTTGCCTTCATTATGTGTTGATTTATTTTGGGTACGAGGAGACATGCCGAACCAATAGTCCTTGATTGAGTATGAGAGGTACATGGACTTGATAGCGGAGTATGCAGACTCGCATCGCGGTTCTTAGCTCGGGGATACTGGAGTTATGTATATAGACTGTATGATATATCTGTACTGACATGTGTATTTTCCTACTTGTGTGTGAAAGTAATAACTATAGATAACGTTTATCTAAATGTGATGTAATTAAGAAATATTCTACCTAATGTGTGTTAGTAATAAAATTAGATAACATATGTTTAAAAGATGATTTTGGTAGAGTAACTTAATAAAATGGTTTAGTGATTACATACGGGAAATATTAATAATGATTTAATAATAACATATGAGGAATGTTAATTATTAGTGTACGATAACGTACTGTTTGGGCAGTACGGGGGAAGTTAAAGAGATATTTAACTAAGGACTTAATGAGTAAACATTGGAAGAATGTGGCATACTGTATGGGCGGTACGGGAGAGCTAAACCTGTTAGTGGTTGGATAGTTATTGATGAGACCTAGTTGGGATGGGTAGCATTTCTAGGTAGATGATGTTAGGCGTGAACATTAGTTAAGAGGTGAGGAACTCAAGGGAGTGCACGCTGAACTAATATATGTAATCAATAACTGATTTTAAACTGTGATAAATACTTGCTAAATGTTTACAAAATACTTTGGTATTTCACCCGTCTTACAAAAATATTTTCAAAGCCTTTTAGGTGTCCAGCCACAGGGACACCGAGATTAATATCTGTTCCAGGGATGTGTAGCTACAACACTTGTGGATGCTTGCAGGATTTGGACTAGGCGATTTAGTTACTTCATTCTTAGAGTAGGATTCAGGTTCAGTTATTACATATGGGCATGTCACCCCTTCAGCTATTTCTTTAATTCAGTTTATCAGACTTTGTATTTGTGGACTCAATTTATTTCAGTAGATTTTTAATTGGAGTTTTGTATTAGCAACCGAAGGTTTATTCAATATTATCTTATTAAGTATTTATCTTGTGATGGATTTATATTACTATTGCATGGATGGTTGGGTAATTGTATTTATATTCCGCATGCTGTTATTTAATGAAAGATAGAATTTGGCACCGATTTATTAAAATGTAAGTGGTTAGTAATTTAAAAAGTTTTTGACAGTGATGCTAACAATGAACCAGATGAGATTCTTGTTTTATTTTTATAAAGGACTGATCACCCGGTATTTAAATAGGATGGGCTTAAGAGATATTCTACCTAGTGTGTGTTAGTAATAATGTTAGATAGCGTATATCTAAAAGATGATTTAAGTAGAGTAACTTAATGAAATGGTTTAATGATAACATACGAGAAATATTAATAATGGTTTAATAATAACATATAGGGAATGTTAATTATTAGTGTACGACAAAGTACTGTTTGGGAGGTACGGGGGAAGTTAAAGAGATATTCAACTAAGGACTTAATGAGTAAAGATTAAAAGAATGTGGCACACTGTATGGGCGATACGGGAGAGCTAAACCTGTTAGTGGTTAGATAGTCATTGATGATACCTAGTTAGGTTGGGTAGCATAGCTAGGTAGATGACGTTAGGCGTGCACATTAGTTGAGAGGTGAGGAACTCAAGGGAGTGTATGTTGAACTAACATGTGCAATCAATAACTGATTTTAAATTGTGATAAATATTTGCTAAATGTTTTCAAAATACTTTGGGCTCTGACCTGTCTTGCAAAAAATATTTTTAAAATCTTTTAGGTGTCCAGCCACAGGGACGTCGAGATTAATATTTATTCCAAGGATGCGTAGCTGCAGCACTTGCGGATGCTTGCAGGATTTGGACTAGACGCTTCAATTGCTTCATTGCTAGAGTAGGATTCAGGTTCAGTTATTCCATTTGGGTATGTCGTTCCTTCAGCTATTTTTTTTATTCAGTTTATCAGACTTTGTATTTGTGGACTCAGTTTATTTTAGTAGATTTTTAGTTGGACTTTTGTATTGGCAACCAATGGTTTATTTGGTATTATCTTATTCAGTATTTATCTTATGATGGATTTATATTACTACCGCATGAATGGTTGGGTAATTTTATTTATTTTCCCCATGTTGTTGTTTAATTTGAAAGATAAAATTTGGCACCTATTTATTTAAAACGTAAGTGGTTAGTAATTTAAAAAGTTTTCGACAGTGATGATAAGAATGAACCAGATGAGATTCCTGTTTTATTTTCATGAAGGACTGGTCACTTGGTATTCAAATAGGCGGGGTGTCAAACCCATAAGGATATCCCATCTAGTATGTACACTAAGAGGACTCAAGACTAGGTATGTTGCATATACAATACAAGAATACTAAAACCTATCATACCCCGATCACTAAGTTTTACCCAAAATTTTACTTTACTAAGTTGTATAAAGTTAGTCCTTCGATTCTAATACCGAATTCAAAACTTTTTATAAATAAAATTCAAGCCAAACAGTGGAAGATGATCGATCGGCCCCAAGGGATTGCTCGATCAACTATGCCATATTATCACCTTCTTCCTTGTTAGGGGAATAAAAACCCCATACACCCATTCAATTGAACCAAACTCCACAAACTAGAATGAAATTCAACCTCCTTCATATATAGGTTTACTAACATAAAACCAAACCTATATTTATCAAATTTTGCACAATTATAACATGATTACCCTAGTTTTTGTAATCTAATGCATTTGATTAATTTTCCCTTTATTTCATCCAATTATAATGGGATATTTACTAGATTCACAGTATATGATCACTACATAATCATTCCATAACAATTACATTTCCAGTTCTTGAAGAAATCATCCCAATTTCAAATTATGAACTAACCTTGTTTTTCTTTTAATTATGTTAATTACCCAAATCAACTAATCAACCCTACAATTCATCCTATAATTAAATTATATTTATATTTTGATTAATAGGAATATTATAATATAAAAATAATTGGAAGCAAACTTTAATTAAACTTGCCTCAAATATAATTGTGAAGAAATTGTGCTAAAATTCTCTCATTTTCTCCTACGCTCTTAAAGTTCCTTCTTTCTTGCCTTAAAGTCCGTCTAATTGTGAAGTGTGGATTATGAAACCCTAAGAACCTCTTAAAAACCTTAATCCCATAAAATTATGTTTTGCCCAAGTATGGGCCTTTTCTAAACGAACCCAAAAACTTCTCCAATAAGACTAAAACACCACTCATGTCATATACTTACCCAAGGGGTTTAAAGGCCATATCTTTTTACTAAAAACAAGCAATATACACATCCCAATACTAACCCAAAATAGGATAATACTCAATTACTAAATTAACTCAGTACTTTCATTAAACTAGTCGGTAGGATTTCGAAAGTCAATTATTTATATAATTATTAATTTAATACACCGCGACATTATATGAAACTACTTCACGATCACTGAAACTCGACATCGAGGGGATTATCCAAACAAAGGAACCCTCGATGCCAAATTCATGACCATTCCATAGTCGTCTATAGTACACAATCATGTTATAATATTTAATTATTATTTTACCATTGATTAAATATGATTTATAATATAATTTATACAACATATATAAACATATAAAATATACTGATATCACATGTCACGACAGGCAGATAAGATAATTTCATAATTACTTCAATGCATAAAAATTTCGTCATATGAATATCATGTACCTAGTCCCCATGACCTCGTTATGACATACGTAAGATTTGATCTCCTTGATACACTATTACTTAGCCGCAATATTGATTTCCACTCATGATAATAAGCCTTCATAATATTTTAGTCGATACATTTCTTAATAATGTGTCACCCGACATATTACCCCGCGATACCCCCAGTAACGCACCCCTGATATATATAAACATCTCCCTACAAGATTTAGTTGTCCACCCGAGATATACAATATCTTCACCCATAATTTCTGTCATTTACAAACAGACATTATGAACTAAGAGTGATTTTATTTCATTAATATACGGGTAAGTAGCCTCAATACCGAGCCCCCTTTTGAGCACAATCCCTACAACTGATTAATTGACACATTTACCCATCATATGTCTCTTTGACATATCACCCCCGCAATATGTTCTTACAAAATATTTTCCCCAAGTTATTCAATTAACTGGCAACGTGACATTCTACTTCCCCTAAGATATCCAACTATCTCAACCAATAATTTATTTCCCATACACAAACCACATTACTAAAGTCTTATGTACCTTATACATCTCAAAGGTACCTTGATGTGTCCTACCACTACACTAAAAACTAGAAATGGTCACGGTAGGGTGGTCAAGGTTCAAATCCATTCCATCGAGGTCATGGTCCAAATCTATAACCATGCCCTCTAAACTATTACTCAGTCTGTGACCCTATCTAGGGGTAACCTAAATCATTAGACGGTCACGGGTTGGTCACGATTCAAATCCGTGATTATTATGGTCATGGTCCAAATCGTGATCCGACCGTGACCCTAATGGGGAGAAAATTAGTGCCAAAATTATCATGCATTGGGTCACTATTGAGAACCGTGACCAAAAGCATTCAATCGTGACAAGTTTGGCGTGAAATATGGTCACGGTTGAGAACCGTGACCCAATGATGTGACAATGTTTAATTTCAAAATGGTTCCAGAAAAGGGGTCACGGTCCGAAACTCTGACCAACTTTGGGTGATTACCAAGGGGAATAAATCGTGAACCCAGTAAATTAAATAAAATTTGTTACGGACTTGGTCATGGGCTTTAACCGTGACCCAATTTTAAGTATAAATAAAACCCGATAGCTTTTTTTTATTTCACTCAGCTTCTCTCTCCCTCTCTCTCTTTATGTGAACTCTCTCTAGGAAACCAACCAACTCACTCTCTCATTATATCAGAAACCACTGCCACAGTCGAAAAAGTGCACCACCACCACCGGAACTCTTGCCTTACTCTTTCGAAAAGCTCCAAACTATAAAGTCAATCTCTCTCTCTCTTTCTAACCACACACACACACACACACACACACACACACACACACTTATATATATATATATATATATATATATATATATATATATATATATATATATATATATATATAGAGAGAGAGAGAGAGAGAGAGAGAGAGAGAGAGAGAGAGAGAGAGAGAGAGGCTCCTATACATCATTCTTCCTACATCACACATACATCACACCTAGTTCTAGGCCCTAATTTTTTTTACAATTATTTTATCTCACCCATGGATTTAAGCTTCCAATCAAACATTTTCTAAAAATTAGATCAAAATTCAATTTTTAGTTATTTTTAAAAATCCAACAAAAACGACTGAAAATACCTCATTTATAAGGGTCTGTACGTGTAGAATTTTTTGAATTTTTTAAAAATAGCTAAAAAAATGTATTTTGATCTAATTTTTTGAACATATGTTGACTAAAAGGCCAATTTCAATTTCAATAAAAAAAATTAGAAAAAAGATTTCTTAGGGCCTAGAATTAAGTGTGATGTATAAAGCGTGTGTGTGTGTGTGTGTTGCTATATATATGCATATGTATGTGTTTGTGTATGTGTTTGAGCAAAGGTGTGAGGATTCATATTTGGATTTGGTATTTTTGAAATTTGTGTTGCAATTAGGGTTTTATATCACTGAAATTTGTCATTCTTCATTGGAACTGTTTTGTATTGCTGAAATTTGTGTTGCAAGTAGCGTTTGAATTGCTGAATTCATGTAAATTGTCATTCTTATCTGGGACTGAATTTATATTGCTAAAATTGAGGGTTTAGGGGTGATATTTAGAAACACATTGACATTGTCATTCTTATTGAGATTAACAATGTCTGTGTATGTAAATTGTCATTCTTATTTGCAGTTTATTATCCCCATGTGAAAGATATTTTAACTATTTTTTTATTGCCCCATGTGTAAATCATGTATAAATTTGGTGCACGTTGTTTATGTTGTTTTCATAAAAGTGTTAATTATACCATTAGGCTAATAAATGAGGTAAGTAAATTAGTTATTTATTAGTAATATAAATCAAACCCTAATTAGGTATAAATAAGTTAGGAACTCTTGCACTTATGGGATTATTAGTAATTGAGTTGGATATATATGGGTGGGATGATGATTAATGTATGGATTGGTTGTTGACTAGTTAATTGGAAAAGTTTACTTAGACCTAGTTTTACATCATGTGATTTAATAATATGTTAATATTTTAGAATGAATAATATGTTAACATATTTTCTTCTTGTTCTATATGAGCATGTAATTAGAGAACAATTAAAGAAGCTCAATTGATTCTAGCTCCTTTCTTTATTCATGTAATTTTGATTATATTTTTTTACTTAACATAGTCTTAAATATATTTATAACTTCTCAGTTGATTATTGTAGCTGTGTGCACCCCTTCCTTAAGTGGTTGAAGTTAGGATTAACATAAATTGGTGGAAGGGCTTACACATTTGTGGACACATATTAATTTTAAGATTAATTTAATTAAAATGAACTAAAATTGGACTTGGTGTGTATGACTGATTAATTGGAAAACAATAATTAGTTGATTTTGATATCGTGCAAATGAATAATAGTGCATATATCCTATTGGTTAACTACCGTTTCCTTGTATATAAGTTGGTGGAAGGGTGTAATACCCCGTAATTTTAATGACTTTTAAAATGAGTTAAATTAAAAGTTAATGGGATTAGTTGGAATTAATTATAAATGAATTAATTGGGATTAATCCAGATTTTATATTACTTGTGGATATTGAAATATATGATTCTGAATATTACTTAGTGATATTTAAGTAATATATGAATAAGATGTTATTTATATTGCCGTGAGTTACTAATACGGTAATTATGAAACTTTAGTCACGACGCGGTATGGGACGTGTCGGGACTAATTCAAATAAATAAAAAGGAAACATTACTTTATATCAACCTTATGGTCGTTTCGAGTGCGCCGTTGCATCCGGAAGGGTCGAAATAGTAAAAAATGTCTATTCGGGTGTTGAATTTGGGTCTCGGGTCAATTAGGAGATGAAAGGACACCCCGAAGGGGCATTTTTGTCATTTTATTTGGGAGATGAATAGTAATTTTAGGATTTGTCTTATTATAAAGGTGATGGATTAGAGGAACGTAGGTTCATTTTATTTGATCACAAAACACTTGAGGGGTATTAGTGTGAGAGAAAGTGAAGAGTTTCTTGGGAGGAGAAGAGGTTGCTTAGGACGGAGGAAAGACTTTTGGGGCAAGCCAAAGGGGATTAACCACCTTCTACCACCAGCACCACCACCGAAAAGTCACCGAAAAATATGAAAAAGATTCTAAACCATCATCACCAAAGGTTCAGACCTACATAATTAAGGCAAGTGTAATTCTTGCTTTATTTTATTGCTTACAATATCCATGCTAGATAGGTTAAGTAAGAAGTATGAACTTACTTGATTTAAAGATGAACTATAGAGTTTTTGAAATTTGTTCCTGATATGAAAATTAGATAGAATAAATCTCTTTTCATTTAAATGATTTAATCCACGAATTTTTGGTTTCAAATGATAGAAGAAGTCTGAGTTATTATGATTTTTTGGAGAAATAAGAACCTATGAGAATTCTGGGAATAATAGGATTTAAGCCAAACTATTTGATGATCTTAGTTTGTTTGATCATTAGAATCTGATCATATATCTTGAAATATCAATTGAGATTAATTAGGAGAAGTTTTGGATTGATTTGTGTTGGTTTTGATGAGAAAGAAAATGGATAAAACGCATGAAAAAAATTGTTGAAAATGACGAACATCATATGATAATTTTAGGTCTGTTTTAAGAGGAAATTGGCAGTGCGCACTCGAGTTTTTGTATAAAATCACTTTCTGCACAACTTTTCAGATTTAAGTTTTTTCAAAATCATAGCAGAAAAGCCTCAAAATTGTAATTTTATATTTCTGGCAGAATGTACCTTTATAAAAAAAACTATAATTGGAAAATGGTTGTTTGGCCTATGGTTTATTAATTTTGGTACGTTAACAAGGAGTGAGGGACTTGGGTTAATGTTGAAAAATTATTTGGATTTGAGGATTAAATTTTTGTGAGAGATATCTACATAGTTATATTACGATTTAAAGGAGAATAATCGTTATATCAAGTAAGGGTAATATTGATGATACATTTACGGGTACTTGGGTCGGATAAAATATTATGTGAGTGATAACTACTTAAAAAATATTATGATAATCATGATTAAAAGTGTGGATAGTATTCAATAAATACGACGGGTACTTGTGATAGGATGAATTCCTAATACGATATAGGTAGTGTAAGTACCTAATTTTATATAGGTAGATGATAATGCCTATTTGATTGATTGATAATTTATTTGTATGACATACCTAGCTTACTTTCTATTGACGGGAGGTTTGCGCGTGAGGGCAGTCATATCCTCATAAATCCATGGGATTTTTGACTTGTCGCTCGAGAACATAGGACTTGGGTCGATTACCATTAGTGAGAACAATGGTATAGGATGGTCATTTGGGTGCGTAGGTATGTGCATAGCCCAAAGGCTTAGGACTATGTTCGCCTCTATTATTTGTGATTTGATATTTGTGGTTCGAGGAATATTTACTGAACCTATAGTCCCCTATACGGTGACAAGCTATACCGGGACATGATAGAAGAGTAATGCATGCACCGCAGCTGTGTCTCGGGGTGTCGTATTGTATTATATATATATATATATATATATAATGAATTGAATGAATATGTATATACTAGTTAGATCTATCTTCTGTGTGAATTAAGTAAAATTGAACGATAATAGTATGTAATTAATTAAGTATGATAATGCTTAATTATGTTGAATAAATAAAAAGGCTTATCCATGTTGAATCTTATTGGATATATGTAAATTATGCGAGATGGATATAGGCTATGACTAGTTGATACAGTTATGAACTAGTTAGAATGGAGAATAGTAACTAGTATGATTTAGAGGTACGTTAGGTGTGCACTCTAGATGAGAGGTCAGAATCTCAAGAGAGAGTCCGATAATCTAACATGTATATTATAAGTGATAAATATTGCAATTATTCACTTGTTGTTTTCAAAACTATTTTTACCATCTGGCTCTGAGTTGTTTCCTTGCAAATTCTCTTTTCTCTCTTGTATCTTCTATATCAGGTGTCTAGCTGCAGGGACACCAGCCATAGAGGATTATGATGGTTGACGAGCTATGGAGCTATGGAGTATTGTTTAGACGCCTTCATTTATTTGATTCATACTTTATAGTGATATTTCATTTAGGGCATATCGCCCCAGAGGATTTCAGCTGTTTCTTTTCTACTTGAGTCAGGATTTTATACTTGTGTCATTGTGTTACATTTACTATTGTTGGGATTTATGTATTGAGATATTTTCTGGAAAGTTTATTCTAAGTGCATTTAAATTCTATTGTGATATCTATTCATTTTATTGTTGTTGTGGAATGGAATGTGTGGAATTGTTCGAAATGGTAAAATGAAATTTTTATTGGAAAGTTTTTAACACTGGCTTAATTGAGTATTAGGTGATAGGAAAATATTTTCGACAGTGATGCTAAGAATGAACCAACTGTATATTCGAATTTAATTGGGTATGGGACTGATCACCCGGTATTTAATTAGGCGGGGTGTTACAGGTGGTATCAGAGCATCAGGTTCTAGTGTCCTTTAGGGTCTGTACGGCTTACTATGCTTTCAGCTTAGCTGTAGGTGTGGAATCCCCGGTGATTAAATAATTATCACAATTAAAAAAATAATTTCCTTTTAAATAAAACTCAATGAATGATGCGGAAGCGTATATAAGTGATGGTTCAACAAAACAACAAGGCCGGGTTTTAATATCTTAAGAAACAAATTAAAACATAATTCAAGTCCTAGAGATTTGCCTAAGTCATGATTAACAATTATATCCAAAGTTAGGCGAAACCAAATTAATGCAAGTGACTTGAATAAACCAATTAAATTAAAGTCCCAATTTAATTTAGTGTGATTGTAAAACCAAATTTTATCTTGAAATTAATCTAGCATGCGTTCTAAGTGATATAGAGCAAGATAAAATCAACAGTCACACAACACCGCGATGTACGAGGAAAAACCCACTAACGGGAAAAAACCTCGGGACGGCCCTAGCCTCAAATCCACTAAAAATGGTATTACAAAATACAAGACAAAAGACTTACTTCCTAAACTCGAACCCTCTTAAGCCGTGATGCTCCTTCTTGTATCAACCTCCAAATAGCGGATAACCAACGGAGCTCCACCGTGGTCTCGGAATACACCGATGGGACTTTAAACGGTCACCGTCACCCGAACATGGAGCCTTTCTCCAAACGGGTAGAATCTCAACAAAGGTCTTCTTTGTGATGGGGTGTAGAAGCAAACCCGAAATGTCTCTTGAATTCGGTAGAGAAAACCGGTGCCAAAAACTCCAAGTAAAGATATGTATATAAAGAACTTGGATAAACAACAATGGGTGTAAACTAGAGTGTGTATGAATTTTCCATTAAAAATTAACACTCAAAACATGAACATTTTCCCTAATTAAATTTGCTCTCAAACTCTCTCTAAGAGTTGGATATGGAATGGAAAAGTTGTTTTGGAAAATGTGTTTCCCGCACATAATATTGCATGAAAAATTTGGTTGAAAACCAAGTGGAGAAGTGGGGAAAAAACTGTCAAAAACTGCTGAAAACCGTTCCCGCCTGACGTCTCGTTCGAACGAACTTGACTCTCGTTCGAACGAGACTTCTAACGAGCGACCAGCCTGGGCTCGTTAGAATCTCGTTAGAACGAAAACTCGTTCAAACGACATATCGAACGACATATCGAACGACTGTCCAGATTAGGGTCGTTGGTAAACTCGTTCGAACGAACCTGGTTCGAACGACAAAACTCGTTCGAACGAAATCTGGTTCGAACGAAAAAACTCGTTCGAACGACATTTCTAACGAACTTCCAGAAAGTTTGTAAAATTTGATTTTGGCCCAGAAACTTTTATAAACTTTTATATACTTATTTTTTAAGTTTCTAATTGATTCTTTCTGAAAAATAAAATGCAGTTTTTATTAACATAACACCCAATACAAATTGTTCCAAGCTCCTATATACACATAATTACATTCATACCTTGGGAGCATGGAACCTTAGTTGATGACGTAGAAACGAGGCACACAATCCGGCATTTTGATGAAGCTTTAAGTTCTTTGCCGCTACGTCTTCAACATACACTTCATAGGCTTGAGAATATTACAATAAATACTATCCTATGAATAAATGTTTTTGTCCGGAATTGAGCTAAAACTATATATGGACTCAATTGGAAATTTGTGTCCTTACAAATCTCCCCCTTTGGCTATTCCGGGACAAAAACCACACAAAAATCCTAAAGGGCCGTCAAGCTCTACTAGACTCAAAACATAACCCGCCCAATCTTGACTCAACCCAAGGATTAAACTCTTTGCCATAGAAAGATGCCGCTTTATAATAATTCCTGCACACTTAAGCAAACTCATCAAATGCATAGGAAATATCAAAATATTAAATGCAATTAATTAATTACTCCCCCTAAATTAATTCTCCCTTTAAACACATGACCTACTTAGAAAGACGTCTCCCCCTAAGAGATAAATCTCCCTCAAACGAAGATACGATAATAATAGGATTAGATATAATAGGATTAGATACCATGATTAGATACCATTTCTCCCCCTATCATCATTCTCCCCCTTTTTGTTCGGGAATAGGCAAAGGATAAAGAACTAATAAACAACATGTGAAAGCTTAAAGTGAAAAGACATGAAAGCATGTGGGCAATTAAAAGCAAGGCAAAGACAAACAAATATCATATATATATATACTAGAAATAGATCAATGAAGCACTTGCATATATATATAGATATAAACACACACATGACACAAAATACAATTAGTTTGCACACTCGTATGGCAAAAATGTGTCATATGGAAACGGAAGTGTAGGGGTGTGAACTAGCAACAATTAAATTTAGACCCAAACACTTAAGAAACGTTCACGGAGTTCTCATTTGATTGCAAACTTCATCACAGTTAAATATAACCTCATGTGACAATATAAAGATTGAACTCAATGAACAAACATACACAATGCATACAAGCCTATCATGATGATGATTCTACAAATCAAATAGAGTCATGACCTTAAAGACAACTAGGATAAACGGACATTGTGCAAACCGTTGATATACCATCCAATTCTCCCTCAATGAGCATATATATTCTTTTATTTTTGAATGAATATATCAAACAAACATAGGCCTTGGCAATTTCTTTTTGATTAATGCCAAATTTTCTGTTTTTAGGCCTTTGGATCACGTATTTCTTTTAGATCCAATCAACGGTGGCTTACTATCGCAAAGGATTTAATTCATCCTTTCGGAGCCCTTCCCCGTGCATATATTAATTTATCATGTTTTCATTTTTCACACAAATCTCACATGCAACGGATTTTGACATGCACTGGTCCTCCTAGGTCATAGATATGTAGATGACTAGATTGATAGGAGAACACCTCAAAAAGCTCAAATATAACATGTGACATTAAGATTTCAAAAGAGCTCGTGCATGTGTGAATAGAGGCATATAGAAATAGAATCCATTTAAACAATACAAAATCCAACTACTCCATATAAAACATGGTAAAGAACATTTTAAGGATTGAAAATCTAAACCAAAAGTTCTAGCCACATGGAAGCGTAAACGATAGGATTCAAACACAAATATATGCCACATAAAGTGTGTCAAACAAAAATACACACAAACCAAAATCTTTTTGAGTTTTTAACATTTTTAATCAAAAATAAATATTTACTCAAAAGGACAAACAAAAATCATTTGTATTTTTCATTAAGCTTAAATGAAATTAATAAAACACAAATGATAAACAAAAATCTTTTTATATTATGCAGTCAATTCAAACACAAAATATAATACAAAAAGATAAACAAGTCATAATTTCTAGCATGTGATATGAAATTAGGTAATGACTAGAAAATGACTAAGAAGCATACATTTAGCATATGAATATAGCATGAAGTACAAACGCTAAAGTATGCAAACACTAACACATTTATCCTTTAGATTTAGCAAGGGAGGAAGCATGTGTAAGTAAATGAGAATCAAAATCCCTATTTTGTGAGGCAACCAAGTCGGATTTCCTAACCCAAATTAATGAAGAATTACTATCTTGGGGTGTAGGAACGCTAGCTATTGTGGTTACATTACTATGGGATTTTCTAGGAATTCGTTTAAGATCTAAACAAAATTTCCTAAGATGACCTTGTCGACCACAATGTGTACAAGTGAGAACATGTCGAGAAGATTTATCTAAGGAGGGATCATTAAATGTATTCCTAGAAGATTCTCCTAAAACATTGGTTTTGACTTTAGGGTTAAAATCATTACAAGAATTCAAGCCTAAACCAAAAGTGTCATTTTTAATTTGGACCGTTCCTAACATTTTATCAAGTTTTTCTGAACGACATTCCAAATCAAATTTGACATTACTAGAATCTTTTAATTTATTTTCCAAATCTAAAATTTTAGATTCTAGTAAAACATTTCGCTCTTCAAAAGCAAGAAGCTCCTTTTTCAAGGATTCCATTAAACCCCTAAGGCTATCTCTCTCGCCTTCTACATAGTTAAGCTTCTCTTGAAGAGTCCTCTCATGTGTCCTAAGGTCTTCTATTAAGGCACTTTCATCAATGACCTTGACACTCTCTCTTAAACTCGCTTCTAACTTCAAATTAGCTCTTTTCAATTTAATAGATTCTTTATATAATTCATGAAAAGCATTTTGAAGTTCACTCATATCAACCTCATCTTCATTTTCACTCTCTTCTTCTTTTTCACTCTCACTATCATCAAAAATAAGAGAATCATGTACAATGACCTTGGAAGTGGCATGTGCTATAATTTCATCATCCGATGAGTTCTCATTATCACTCACATGTGCCATAAAAGCCACAAAATTTTTCTTAGTGGGGGATTCGGGCTTCTCTTCCTTATCACTATCACTAAGGGTCGCATTATATGAAATGGGTCGTTTACCCTCTTTCCTTAGTTTAGTGGGGCACTCAAAATCCCTATGGCCATAACCTTCACAACCAAAACATTTATTAGACTCGTCCCTATCAATATTTTCATTACTAGGTTTAGGGATCTTATCGGCTTTAGAAATCTTCTCGTTTTTATCATGTTTAGAAGATTCAAATTTCTTAAAATCATTTTTAACTTTATCTTTGTTAAATTTAAGAAATTTTCTAAATTTACGAGCAAACAAAGCCATATCTTCCGAGTCACTATCACTATTGCTCTCTACAACTTGTTTAACCTCTTTGCGGGCTTTTAAAGCAACGCCCTTTTCAATTTTCTTTTCAGTTTTAAAGGGAAACATATCTAGTTCATAGGTTTGTAAATCACCTACAAGCTCTTCTAATTTCGTAGAGGCTAAAGTGGGTAAAGAATTTAAAACGGTCACCTTTGGAATAAATCTATCGGGTAGGGACCTTAAAATTTTCTTTACTACACGGTCGTCAGGCATTTTCTCTCCCAAGTTAAAGGATGAATTGACAATATCAGAAAGTCTAGCATAAAATTTATCAAAAGTTTCTTTTTCATCCATTTTGATAGTTTCAAATTGAGTGGTGAGGTTTTGAAGTTTAGAAGCTTTAACGACACTCGTTCCTTCATGAGTTAATTGTAAAATATCCCAAGCTTCTTTAGCGGTTTCACACGTCATTATACGTCGGAATTCATCCGGTGCGACAGCGCTAAATAAGGCATTTAAACCACGGGAATTAAAATTTGCAAGCTTAAACTCATTTTCAGTCCATCTATCAACGGGTTTGGGAACATGTACATTTTCAATTAAATGTGTTGGTGGGGTCCAACCGTTAACAACAGACATCCAAACACGTTCATCGATAGATTTAAGTGCCGATTTCATTCGCGCTTTCCAATACGCGTAGTTTGAACCATCAAAAATAGGAAATTTTAAAAATGGGGAAAAATCCATATTTAGCCAAAAAGTAAAGGATCTTTAACGAAATAATTTATCGTTTTTGGCTCTGATACCAATTTGTAGGTGTGGAATCCCCGGTGATTAAATAATTATCACAATTAAAAAAATAATTTCCTTTTAAATAAAACTCAATGAATGATGCGGAAGCGTATATAAGTGATGGTTCAACAAAACAACAAGGCCGGGTTTTAATATCTTAAGAAACAAATTAAAACATAATTCAAGTCCTAGAGATTTGCCTAAGTCATGATTAACAATTATATCCAAAGTTAGGCGAAACCAAATTAATGCAAGTGACTTGAATAAACCAATTAAATTAAAGTCCCAATTTCATTTAGTGTGATTGTAAAACCAAATTTTATCTTGAAATTAATCTAGCATGCGTTCTAAGTGATATAGAGCAAGATAAAATCAACAGTCACACAACACCGCGATGTACGAGGAAAAACCCACTAACGGGAAAAAACCTCGGGACGGTCCTAGCCTCAAATCCACTAAAAATGGTATTACAAAATACAAGACAAAAGACTTACTTCCTAAACTCGAACCCTCTCAAGCCGTGATGCTCCTTCTTGTATCAACCTCCAAATAGCGGATAACCAACGGAGCTCCACCGTGGTCTCGGAATACACCGATGGGACTTTAAACGGTCACCGTCACCCGAACATGGAGCCTTTCTCCAAATGGGTAGAATCTCAACAAGGGTCTTCTTTGTGATGGGGTGTAGAAGCAAACCCGAAATGTCTCTTGAATTCGGTAGAGAAAACCGGTGCCAAAAACTCCAAGTAAAGATATGTATATAAAGAACTTGGATAAACAACAATGGGTGTAAACTAGAGTGTGTATGAATTTTCCATTAAAAATTAACACTCAAAACATGAACATTTTCCCTAATTAAATTTGCTCTCAAACTCTCTCTAAGAGTTGGATATGGAATGGAAAAGTTGTTTTGGAAAATGTGTTTCCCGCACATAATATTGCATGAAAAATTTGGTTGAAAACCAAGTGGAGAAGTGGGGAAAAAACTGTCAAAAACTGCTGAAAACCGTTCCCGCCTGACGTCTCGTTCGAACGAACTTGACTCTCGTTCGAACGAGACTTCTAACGAGCGACCAGCCTGGGCTCGTTAGAATCTCGTTAGATATCTCGTTAGAACGAAAACTCGTTCGAACGACATATCGAACGACATATCGAACGACTGTCCAGATTAGGGTCGTTGGTAAACTCGTTCGAACGAACCTGGTTCGAACGACAAAACTCGTTCGAACGAAATCTGGTTCGAACGAAAAAACTCGTTCGAACGACATTTCTAACGAACTTCCAGAAAGTTTGTAAAATTTGATTTTGGCCCAGAAACTTTTATAAACTTTTATATACTTATTTTTTAAGTTTCTAATTGATTCTTTCTGAAAAATAAAATGCAGTTTTTATTAACATAACACCCAATACAAATTGTTCCAAGCTCCTATATACACATAATTACATTCATACCTTGGGAGCATGGAACCTTAGTTGATGACGTAGAAACGAGGCACACAATCCGGCATTTTGATGAAGCTTTAAGTTCTTTGCCGCTACGTCTTCAACATACACTTCATAGGCTTGAGAATATTACAATAAATACTATCCTATGAATAAATGTTTTTGTCCGGAATTGAGCCAAAACTATATATGGACTCAATTGGAAATTTGTGTCCTTACATTAGCGTTCTTTGATGTAGAGATCTATCATTAGGATTGTTGCATTTCTATGAGACTATAGACAAAAACCTTTTGGGGATTTATTTGTTGTAGACATGTCATAGTATAAGAAGATTATCGGCATAGATTGATTTATTGTATATGAGGCCAAGATTGATGGTATAGTCAGCGTATTATCTTTAGCAAGAGAGTGAATAAGTAGACTTATATATAAATAGACAAAACCTATTGGGAAGTTATATACTATAGACTAAGAACCTGAGGAGTTTCGATGACTGACTATTTTAGGTAGTAGTGTATCGGGGGGTTCCTTGTTTGGATTTAGCTATGTGAGACACCCCACGCATGAAACTAACGAACGTTGGGAGTCGAAGTAAGTTGGGTCTTTAGGATATGAGTTTATAACTTTTAATATTATATGTATATATATTAATCAGATAGTTATGAGTTGTGGCATAATTTGAGGCTAATGGAATCGCCAAATGTGAATGTGGAGATCATGGTGATACGGATTATATTATAAGTAGTCAGTTAATTAAGGGCAACCTTACAGAGGAATCACATTCATTTAGATTTTATGATGGAATGTACACACATAGGGTGTATGGGCGCCCTGGATGGTTGGATTGCAGTATTTTCCATAATTGTGAAACAGTAAGTATTCTTGAGGTTAAGGAAAGTAGAAGTTGTGACCTTAGGATTTAGTTGTTTGATGATTTAGGACCGCTACTCCCCAAAATTTTCCACGAGGATGGTATAGGAAGGATTGGGTAAAGTTTAACTCGAGACAGTTGAGACTAAATGGTAAGGCTTGGTGTATAACATCAATGGGGGTATTCAGTAATGTACTGTATGGGCGGTACGACAGAGATTGCATGAGATGTGAGATTAATACCCGGAGTTGCCCTTATTAGTTATGCTTTATTTTTCCGAATTTCGGGACAAAATTCTGTTATAAGGGGGAAAGTATGTAATACCCCGTAATTTTAATGACTTTTAAAATAAGTTAAATTAAAAGTTAATGGGATTAATTGGAATTAATTATAAATCAATTAATTAGGATTAATCCGGATTTTATATTACTTGTGGATATTGAAATATATAATTCTGAATATTACTTAGTGATATTTAAGTAATATATGAATAGGATGTTATATATATTGCCGTGAGTTACTAATACAGTAATTATGAAACTTTAGTCGCGACGCGGTATGGGACGTGTCGAGATTAATTTAAATAACTAAAAAGGAAACATTATTTTATATCAACCTTATGGTCGTTTCGAGTGCGTCGTTGCATCCGGAAGGGTCGAAATAGTCAGAAAAGTCTATTCGGGTGTTGGATTTGGGTCTCGAGTCAGTAGGAGATGAAAGGACACCCCGAAGGGACATTTTAGTCATTTTATTTGGGAGATGAATAGTAATTTCGGAATTTGTCTTATTATAAAGGTGATAGATTAGAGGAATGTAGGTTCATTTCATTTGATCATAAAACACTTGAGAGGTATTAATGTGAGATAAAGTGAAGAGTTTCTTAGGAGGATAAGAGGTTGCTTAGGAAGGAGGAAAGACTTTTGGGGCAAGCCAAAGGGGATTAACCACGTTCTACCATCAGTACCACCACCGAAAAGTCACCGAAAAATAAGGAAAGGATTCTAAACCATCATCACCAAAGATTCAGACCTACATAATTAAGGTAAGTGTAATTCTTGCTTTATTTTATTTCTTACAATATCCATGCTAGATAGGTTTAGTAAGAAGTATAAACATACATGATTTAAGGATGAACTATAGAGTTTTTGGAATTTGTTCTTGATATGAAAATTAGATAGAATAAATCTCTTTCCGTTTAAATGATTTAATCCACGAATTTTGGGTTTCAAATGATAGAAGAAGTCTGAGTTATTACGATTTTTGGAGAAATAAGAACCTATGAGAATTCTGGGAATAATAGGATTTAATCCAAACTATTTGATGATCTTAGTTTGTTTGATTATTAGAATCTGATCATATATCTTGCTATATCAATTGAGATTAATTAGGAGAAGTTTTGGATTGATTTGTGTTGGTTTTGATGAGAAAGAAAATGGATAAAATGCATGAAAAAAATTGTTGAAAAGGACGAACATCATATGATAATTTTAGGTCTGTTTTAAGAGGAAATTGACAGTGTACGCGCGATTTTTGTATAAAATCACTTTCTGCACAACTTTTCAATTTTAAGTTTTTTCAAAATCGGAGCAAAAAAGCCTCAAAATTGTAATTTTATATTTCTGGCAGAATGTACCTTTATCGGAAAAAAAATATAATTGGAAAATGGTAATTTGGCCTATGGTGAGATTTTATTAATTTTGGTACGTTAACAAGGAGCGAGGACTTGGGTTAATGTTGAAAAATTATTTGAATTTGAGGATTAAATTTTTGTGAGAGATATCTACATAATTATATTACGATTTAGAGAAGAATAATCGTTATATCAAGTAAGGGTAATATTGATGATATATTTACGGGTACTTGGGTCGGATAAAATATTATATGAGTGATAACTACATAAAAAAATATGATGATAATCATGATTACAAGTGTGGATAGTATTCAATAAATACGATGGGTACTTGTGATAGGATGAATTCCTAATATGATATAGGTAGTGTAAGTACCTAATTTTATATAGGTAGATGATAATGTCTATTTGATTGATTGATAATTTATATGTATGACATACCTAGCTTACTTGCTATCGACGGGAGGTTTACGCGTGAGGGCAGTCATATCCTAATGAATCCATGGGATTTTTGACTTGTCGCTCGAGAATATAGGACTTAGGTCGATTACCATTAGTGAGAACAATGGTATAGAACGGTCATTTGGGTGTGTAGGTATGTGCGTAGCCCAAAGTCTTAGGACTATGTTCGCCTCCATTATTTGTGATTTGATATTTGTGGTTAGAGGAATCTTTACCAAACCTATAGTCCCCTATACGGCGATAAGCTATACTAGGACATGATAGCAGAGTAATGCATGCACCGCAGCTGTGTCTCGGGGTGTCGTATTGTATTATATATATGTATATATATAATGAATTCAATGAATATGTATATACAGGTTAGATCTATCTTCTGTGTGAATTAAGTAAAATTGAAAGATAATAGTATGTAATTAATTAAGTATGATAATGCTTAATTATGTTGAATAAATAAAAAGGCTTATCCATGTTGAATCTCATTGGATATATGTAAATTATGAGGGATATATATGGGCTATGATTAGTTGATATAGTTATGAACTAGTTAGAATGGAGAATAGTAACTAGTATGATTTAGAGGTATGTTAGGTGTGCACTCTAAATGAGAGGTGAGAATCTCAAAAGAGAGTTCGATAATCTAACATGTATATTATAAGTGATAAATATTGCAATTATTCACTTGCTGTTTTCAAAAATATTTTTAGCATCGGGCTCTAACCCGTTTCCTTTCATATTCTCTTTTCTCTCTTGTATCTTCTATATCAGGTGTCCAGTCGCAGGGACACCAACCATAGAGGATTATGATGGTTGACGAGCTATGGAGCTATGGAGTATTGTTTAGATACCTTCATTTATTTGATTCATACTCTGTAGTGATCTTTTATTTAGGGCATGTCACCCCAGAGGATTTCAGCTGTTTCTTTTCTACTTGAGTCAGGATTTTGTACACGTGTCGTTGAGTTACATTTACTATTGTTGGGATTTATGTATTGAGATATTTTTTGGAAAGTTTATTCCAATTGCATTTAAATTCTATTGTGATATCTATTCAGTTTATTGTAGTTGTGGAATGGAGTGTGTAGAATTGTTCGAAATGGTAAAATGAAATTTTTATTGGAAAATTTTTAACACCAGCTTAATTGAGTATTAGGTGATAGGAAAATATTTTCGACAGTGATGCTAAGAATGAACCAATTGTATATTCTGATTTAATTGGGTATGGGACTGATCATCCGATATTTAATTAGGCGGGGTGTTATAAAGGGCTTGCACATTGGTGGACATATAGTAATTTTAGGATTGATTTATTTAAAATGAAATAAAATTGGACTTTTTGGGTATTATTGATTGATTAGAAATATTAATTAGCTGATGTTGATATTGTGAGATTTTTTTTATTGCATATTTCTTGTTAGTGGCCGTGTTCACCCTTTTTTTAAGTGGTTGTTATTTGGGTGAACACAATTTGGTTGACACATACTAGTTTTTGGATTAATTTAATTAAAAATGAACTAAAATTGGACTTGTTATGTGTGATTCATTAATTGAAAAACATTCATTAGTTGATGTTAATATTAGAAGGATAAATATTATTACATATATCTTGTTGGTTAACTGATGTGGCTATGATCACACCTTACTTAAAGGGTTGTTATTTGGGTGAACACAAATTGGTAGAAGGCGTGCACATTTGTGTATACGATAATTTTGTTTTTCTGTAGATGTTGTTATCTTCAAAACCAAACTAATAAAAATCCCTTAAATTACCTAAAATAATATAACAAAACTAGTGTAGATGTAAGAAAGGATATAAATCTACCTATATGGAGTGAAACACAAGAAAAGTCATGTAATCCAATATTCTAGCTATTTTTTTTTTAATTTCCTATTTTTTTTATTGTGACAACCCGCCATCCGAAATAGGGGGTGGACAACCCAATACTCCAAAATAACGGAATCATGGATGGAATCTTTCTCAGCATCACAACAAAATAAGAAGTATACGGGATAACCACTCCTTATTTCAGAAAAACGGGTTGCCAATTTTTTTTTTTTGGTTTTAATGTTAAAGAAAAGAATTTAAATAACCCAACTTAAAAAGAAAGTGGAAATCCAGATGAAATTATATTATATACCCACAAATGTACAATAAGGGACCGAATATGCTGTCGGCCACAGACTCATGCAACAACATTAAACAAGTTCAATAATTTATATAATACATTACATTAATCAATCACAAAATCTTGGGCCTCTAGCCCGAGTAACAAGACCCGATCTTAACTAGAGTGCAAGGATGACGAAGTCTATTTCAAAATGTCCCGTAATACCTGCAAAGCATCACGGCTCACCCAAGACACCGGGATAGGAAGTCAGATCAGGTATCCTTGCGACGGAGTACCTAAGCGGATACAAGATGCAAGCACAACAAGAAATATGAACGGGTCAGGGCCCGGTTCTATATGATTACTAGATAAATAAAAAGTATGACAGTTATGAATGATAAATCATGAAGAAAGAGAAATAAGAATCTACCTACACAATTTATAACATAAGCTAAGCAGGAAAATAATATGAGTAACATTAATCTAAAACTTTCGTCGTATGCACCAATTATCTCATATATCTTTTCCTTAATAGGAAATATATATATATAATCACAATCTTATGCTCTATATGGCATTTTTATCTCACTTTTACATTTTGTAAAAATCCTTTCCTTATCAGGAAAATAGTCATTCTCAAATGCTCTTTGTGGCATTTCAATGTGCTCTTTGTGGCACTTCACTATGATCTTTATGGCATATATCAATACATCAAGTTCCACTTGATTATGAATAGTTATATTTATATACATATAATGATTCTAAGACCGCCCATTCGGGTTTTCCCACTGTGCGCGCCCCTAAATGACCATCATCTTCCAGGGCCTATCATCAAGACAACCTGGGCACCTATAATGCAAGACGTCGGGAAGCGGCCATGTGCCTGCGGGGTAGTCATAACCACACCCGGAATTACCTACCCATCGCAGAAAAATATACAACAACAAACGCTCACATGGCCTAGGACTATATCCACCCTGCATTCATTAGCCAGGGGGCTTCATCTCACGCGCGAACTTCCCTTATGATGTCATTTAGAGAGGGTGTGTTTAAACCATTTTATTTACCATTTTCAAAAATCAAGTAAATTATCATTTACCATATTCATGATTAAGTAAATTATCATTTACCATCATCATTACCATTTCCATATCATTTTCATTCACCATTATACACGTGTAGGTTTCATTTTATCCGAGACCATTATCATTTACGTTTTGTAAACAATTTCACTTATTATCCGGAGCCATACGATGAATTTTATCGTTATTACAACCTCAAAGAAGTAAATAAACTCTTAATTATCTCCAAACATTTTAGGGTATTACCTCAAAACCCCAATACAATCATACCTCAAATGGATAAATAAACTTCCAATTTATTCTCCCAACATTCGTTTGTGAAGTTATTATAAACCATCAAGACTAACATAGCTCAATTGAGCTTCTAAAGTCTCCCAAACTCAATCTCTTCCATATTTAAACATATTCAACATAATTAAACTACCCCAAATCATCCTACATGATATATAACCAATACAATCCATAATTTTATCATCAAAAACTAAGATTAGGGTTTAAATCCCATAAATTCTATTTTTGATCCATAAATGCAAATAAACAACTATCACACAATTTACTCATCTTAAATCATATATTAACAAGTAGAAAACTTGCCTTAGGGTTGATATCTCAGATTTCTTAGTGGTAGAAGCAATCCCAATCCTTCAATCTTCAATCTCTCTCGTTTCTCCTCTTTACTCCCAAGCTCTCTTCCTCTCTCTCTCTCTCTCTCTCTCTCTCTCTCTCTCTCTCTCTCTCTCTCTCTCTCTCTCTCTCTCTCTCTCTCTATGTTTAAGACATAAAATGAGGAAATAAAATAAGGGGCAAGACTTAAAAATCGTGGCTTAACACAAGTCTCCCAACTTAAGTGGTTAATACCACATTAAAATGACTCCCAATACGCGTTTAAGTTAAAACCAGGTAAAAGTGCCTGAAATCCAAAAATACAATATGACACTTATTTTGACTGTCTCGGACGTTCTGGGACGAACTACACCCTCTAAACTGGCATCCGACAATTTTATAAATCATTTCGAGTTCCAATTTCATTTAAATCATAATGTCATTTAAAATACATGACACTATAAAACATGCAACCTGATGATATTTACTTTCACATACAGTAAATATGCATCAACCTAGTAAATATTAACTTTCAATTCATTCAATTAATATTTACTCCAGTTCCAACATTTTATATAATTACCTCATGCGATAAATTAATATAAAATTAGTCTCCTAAAAGCGAGGGTTGTTACATTTATATTAAAACAATTTGATGACGATGGTGAAATAACTAAACTAAGGGAAGGAAATTAGTTAAACTAGAATGAAAATTTCATGAAATAACTAAAAATTGTGATGGAAAATGAGTGAAAGTTAACTCAATGAGAGAGAAAGATCAAGTGATGTAAATCCACCCCCACTTTACGCAATTAACACTAGTTTGACAATTTTAAATTCATTGATTTCCAAAATATTCATTTAATTAAAAAGCTAATTCTCATTACACTAATGAATTAACTAAATTTTATTTTATAAAAGTAATTTTAATTCCCACAACACTACTAAAAAATAAATTAAAATTAATCAAATAAATCACCTGCTAGGATCAATTCACCCTACTAATTTTAATTAGACAACATAAAAATAAGAGTAGAAGAAAATTATATTATGATTTTAATCAGTTTGATAAGCCTACCTCTAGTTTGAATCAAATGATAAAATGATAACACAATTTTCAATACTTTCTCAAGGATAATTTTCCATTTCTCAATGTAAAAATAAGAGTAGGAATTAAATTAACTAATCAAAGGAAATCAAACAAAATTAAAATTGACAAACTAAATCAATTGGATTCATGGGGCTTAAATTCATCCCTTGAATGGGAGATTAGCCCTTCATAATCATCATTCAAGACATATAATAAATAAATCAAACCATGAGAGGATTAAAAAAGATAACTAGAGAAGAATAGATCAAACCCAAAATATCTTGAATTGGTAGAACTCTTCAATTATAATTCTCTCAGTTTTAATTACAATTCACTCACTTATTATTATTTAAAAAAAATAACTATCTCTATCTACCAAATTTATTATAGAACTAAGATAAAACTAACTCTCTTTCTTTAAGGTATTCTCTACATGCTCATAAAACCATCTTCTTGTGTATTCTTTTATATGGCACATGGAGCAAAGGGGTATATTTGGGAGGTTAAAGGTGTGGGATTAAATTGGGTATTTGGGATAAGTAGAGTGAGGGTAATTTATGAATGTATAGTTGTACATGTGGAAAGTGGGGCGATGAGGGTGTTTTGGGAATAAGGGGCCGCTGAGTTTTGAGAGGTTAATTGTTGAAATGGGTCAATGGTTTTGTTGGGTTGCATTTGGGTTTTGGGTTGGTATGGATAATGGTTCATGGGCTTGGATTGGCATAAAGGGGATCAGGTTAGAATCGGGTTTGGT
Source organism: Sambucus nigra (assembly GCA_949130495.1). Lineage (NCBI taxonomy): Eukaryota > Viridiplantae > Streptophyta > Magnoliopsida > Dipsacales > Adoxaceae > Sambucus > Sambucus nigra. Next base: position 297,853,758 of record OX422211.1, on the reverse strand, counting down.
AGATGGTCGATGGAGGTGGCTATGGGGAATGGTATGCTGTTGGTTTGGGTATAAGCTCGCGGGTCTTGGGCCGAGGTTTGATCGTGTTTAAGAAGGGTAACAGGTAAGAATCGAACTCGGGTTTATGGGAAGGTCGGTTTTAGGCCGAAAGTGGCTTGGTATGAAGACACCGACGGGTTCATATTGGGTGTGGTTTAAGGTTTGGTTCGCCAGTTTAATACTGCCGGATTAAAAAAGGGTTGCCTATCCGTAGACAGGTCCGACAGGTTTGGGAGATCCCCAATTTTCGAGTTGTTTCCATCCGGGTTAGAGGAGGTAAGGTGTTAAAACGATTTTGGGTTGGGTTTCAAGTCAAAATTCGGGTATGATTGGGAGATATAAGGCAAGAGGTTGAAAGTTTTTGGTGGGTTTTGGTTATGGGGGATTAGGAGAGAGAGACATGGATGGTGGAAGATGGTGATAATAAAAGGGTTAGTTTAGTGTAGTGAGGTGTATGGTAGTGGTGTCTGTGTGTGTTTAGTTTTGTAGACAAAATAAAAATAAAATATTTACAACCTAAAAATAAACTCTATGATTAAAAAAACTAAAATCTACTGAAAATAAAAAATTATACTCCTAAAAATATTTACAAATCTAAGAAGTAATTAAAAAAATTAATTTCCTAATCTAAAAACAAAAAGACTTAAAATAAAATAATATTAATAAACCTAACCTAATAGAAATAATATATAATAAAATATTAATAAAACTAAACTAATAATAAAAACTAAAACTAAAATAAAAATGAAATAAACTCACACCTATTATATTTACATAAAAAATATAAAAATAAACGACTCACTATACGGACTCCAAATATATACAGCTATATGAACAAATAAATCCTAAAAACATACATGACTCAAAATAATATATAAAATAAATTCTAGAAATTATTAATGACTTAAATAAAAATCTAAAAAATCTAAAGGTGCAAACTAAACATACACGAGGTTTGGGACAAGATTAGGGAGGTCTGGGCTCGGTTTGGGGACAGGGTAATTGGTACAGGAATTGGGATTTAGCTCATTTAACTCTGCAAGAGGCATTTGACCTACAATAAAGACATGTATGCATATAAGAATGATTTTATCGAGAATTAACAATAAAAAATCGTCTATTTGAGATATTATTTAAACACTTTTGGGTTCTTATCACAACACCCCCAAACATAACATTGCTAGTCCTTGAGCAAAAATAAAGAGAAAGAACGATAAGAAACAAAAAATGTACCACTTTCGCTGGCACTTGCGATTGCACTTAGCATGTGAAACATGCTTTTAAACTTATAGCTTTCCCTATAGGACGAGTTTTATCTTATGAGGGTTTGCAGGGAATATACCCACAAAATTCTTTATTTGCAATGGGCAATCAATCTCTTATTAGACGTAGAATAATCGCACAATCCATCACGAGAGAAATATTTAGAGCAATACAAACTAGAAGTGTATAAAAAGTTTATCTAAGTGAATTCTCGAGGCATATCCTTCTTAGAACTCAACGTGTGTGGTGTGAATTAGTTAAAACGGGTTGAATATCATAAGAGTAGTTCTTAGATCGTCTTTTTGGAATCAATTCTTGAACTTTAAAATCTCACGGATATAGATCTCAAACGAACTCACGAGATTTGGGTAAGTGTATCGCTCTTGTGTGTGAGGAGGTGAGTAAATGTAAGCAAGATCAAACGGTTCACACACATATAAGAAAGAACGAACATTTTAGAAAGAAAAATAATCTCATGAAAGAATGCAAATCACTATAGTGAGAATGTCGAGTTATTCACCACGTTGACTTTTATTTGCCCGAACACCTAGGGGAAAGCATGAATTCTTATGGATGAGGGGGAAATGAAATAAGAAAGATGGGGTGGGATGAGGTAAGATGGTGATATGATGGATGAATGTTTTGATGGATGTTAGAGAAGAGTGTATCATACTTGAGGAACAATTGTCTTTATTTCACAAGAACTTTACTACAACTTCTCTTCTTCTTCTTCTTCTTCTTCTTCTTCTTCTTCTTCTTCTTCTTCTTCTTCTTCTTCTTCTTCTTCTTCTTCCATCTGAATGAACGTTGAGAGAGTATTTGCTAAAAATGCAAACACTCTCTACGAAGAATTTTCTCTTTTATACTCTCAACATTATTCTATTTTTCAAAATTGTGGTTGGAAAATGGAGTTGATATGGAAATGGGGATGGTATGCGGTGATGATATGGATGTATGGAATTTCGTTAGTGTATGGGTGAAAGTGTGGTGATCTGGATAAACTTAAAGACTTCCATACAACAATTAGTGTATGGGTTGGAAAATGTTTTTTACAACTCGAAAGTGATGTCTTTCTCATTGATCAAGCCAAAAATTTAGTGAAGAATAACGAGATCATACAACAATTAAGTGCAGACCCAAAGGAAGTTGAATAAACTTGTGACTCGAAGATGGAGTAAAACTCTCAGAAAGGTGAAAGGTACGAATCTCAGAAGCTAAAGTCTCCACTGGTGATCCTTAAGGTTTTCTTGAGAATTGTAATACTCTTCAACTCTAAACCGTAGTGACGTGATAAGTGTGCAAATTTTATTGAATATAGAAATTCATGGTACAGAATGCCTTGGTACATATTACATAAGCTATTTAGAAAAAAATATCCTCAAGCTTGATTCCTAGACTTAAAATATGGATGATAGAAAATTCATGTCAATGAGTGAGATGAAAGAAACTACACGAAATTTTAAAAATATAATCTTATTTATGAAAATTTTCAAAAGAAGTACGATTTTGAAAAAATTCCCCACCCCCAAAGAAAAAGGAACATCATCCTCGATGTTAAATAAAACTATTTTTAAAATTATGAGCATAAGGGAGGAAAGAGATTATAGTAATCAACTGTTAATGAAATGGACCATACGTATCCAAGATGAACCTGAATAAGTGATGTGAGAAAAATGTGTACAAGTGTATAAACAAGGTAAAGCATTGGTTGGTGTGAAACACCACCCCCGAACAGGATAAGACTCATACTCAGAAACAATGGCATGCCTCCCGGTAGTACTAAGTATAATGTCTTCAACTAGACCGGACAAAACTCACCCTAAAGATAAGAATTATGAAAGCACGGGGTGGAAGAAAAATTGGCTGATGATAATCACCCCCAATCAAGACTGAAGCGTTAGTATTCTAAGATAAAGGCTACAAGGTCAATGCAATTGTATGGCAAAGTGGCTCACGCGATGCAAAGCATCAGTGGACTAAGGGTGGGTGGGGAGAAATGTATAGGGAATAAAGGTAAGGGTGAGTGTGAAGAGGCACCGATCACAGGCCTTATTGAGCGTAAAGGTAAGGGCAATAAGAGCCCTATAAGCATGGTGCTATAATTGGATGGGAAGGCAATATGGTTTGTCAATTGGTACGTAGTGGGGCTCATAGAAATTGCACGATCGTTCTATAAATGGACGATGGAAACGATCGAGTCCACGTTACAGAGTTGACAAGAATAAAAGTCACCACTATAGGAGAGAGGCAGGCATGGAGGAACAAGCTTCGTGTCACTTAAGTGGAGAGTAGCACCATAAATATTCTCATGATAAGTGGGGTGGATGAAGAACTCATGAGTGGGATCGTGGATCATGACCGAAGTACGTAGATGGGAACATGCAAGATATAATAACAAGGTCTAAGTCAGATGGTGGGGTGGTAGGGACAATGGATGGGTCGGGTGGGACAAAGGGTGAAGGAAATGATCCAACTTGAGAGTAGGGGACACACAGTTATCATGAGGTTCAAAGTGACCCTCAAGGGTACCCATAGGAGGAAGTTGGAAGTAAATGATTGAGTGATCGACTTATCAACCCGCAAGTTACCATCCGAGCGGGTGGAAACATCTAAGGAGGCATTAAGATCCGAGATATATGAATCAATAACAAAATCCTACTCAAAGTGAGCTAAGAATATTTGGACATGATCCATATTCGGAGAGGTAGGAACCATCTCGGATTCAAACTCAGGACATTGGTGAGCACTCGTAGCTAGAGCTAACTTTTAATGAATTGGTGCCTCGGGAACACACACGGTGGTGGGATCAATAGGTTTATACTCAACCATATTTTTGGAATAATCGGGAGGAAAAATATGAACCTCAATGGTATGTTATTTTGAACAAAGCGGGGTTTAATCAGTCCTACAATTTTGGATAAGTCAACACGTCAACTTGGGGGCCGGACCACAGGGTGGTATCAATTTTGAAATTCTTGGGATGATAGGGATGGTCACACTGAAAGTCATGTCACAAGATGGCTCATCATCACTCCACATGGGTGGAATAATGGGTTGACTTGGGGTGGAATCCGACTCTCTCGCACACTCAAATTCATTTAACCTTTAATCAAGCCGTTCAAGGGTTTCATTTTGATATTGAATAGCTTTATCGTCTTCGAGGAAGAACTTTTGCAAGAGGCTTTCGAGAGCGGAGGTGGATGGTGGTGGTGAAGTGGTGGCGGTAGTTGAGGTGGACACACCACCCTACTAACACTAGATAGTGGAGAATACTCATATGAAGTGTGGGGAACGGGGTTAAGGTTGTCATACATGAGAGAAGCATCTCCGTGAGATACAAAAGGTTGATAATCATGGGGAGCATAGTAAGGGAACTGATCGGGATGGGGTGCACTTGGTTTTCATGAAGACTTATAAAAATCATGAGGATCTACAACATGGGGTTGGGATTCATATTGCGTAGGAGGGTGATAAAGACTTCACGAATAGCTTGGGTACTCACACCACTTAGTATTGGATATGTCATAATAATAAGCCGAGGTGGGACTAAAATAGTATCATATGGATACACTTGGGCCATGGTTGGTTCAGATGGATATGAAAGGTATGGGTTCTCATGGGACAAGTCATTGGCTTGAAAGTAGTAGGTGCATGTCAAAGCATTGGATGCGTTGACACTCATCATCGGTGGCGATGAAATGTGAGATGTGTGCATGGATGACGCAACAGTATAAATGATACGTGTGAGAGAGTTAAAGCCACTAAGTATAGTACAGAGGTTGGACTCGGGCTCAACTTCAAACACGCTTCGAGATGATGGGAAATGACCAAAGTAGTCCCTTAAACGACGTTCGTCGGCCATGATGTGAGTAATTTTTTTTATTTTGGATTTTTAAATGTTTTTCAAAAGAAAAGAAAATATTTTTGGGATTTTTTTAAAATGAGGTGAAAATAATATTTGGATTTTTAGAAAAACAAAGGAAGAAAATGTTTTTGACTTTTTTTGGAAGAAAATACGAATGAAAAATATTTGGACTCTTGAATTGGACGGACTCACTAAAATCGACTATCGAAAGATTAAATTAGACACATACAAGTCAAGGATAAATCCTAACCAACACGTAGCCAATTTATATCTTCAAAATCAGTGAAAGGGTAGCCAAATTTATAATTAAATCCACAGAAAATAAAAATCACGGAATTTATCTTTGTGATCACCTTTGCAAAAATGTGCTCCTACTTGGCTATCTAGTTGATTCATTTTAATTTAATGATAGCTAGGGTAGCACATAATGGATAAGCGAGTGAGTCGGGTGATGAAATCCCTTCTCGTTTCAATGAATGGGTATAGGCCTTAGGTTCATTACTTCATCAAACTATCCAAAATAAATGCAATGCGATAAACATAAGATCAAATAAGCACACAAAGAATAGACTTGCTTGCGAAAGATTAGCGAGTGATAAAGAAATGTACCTCCTATGACTTTTACAAACATAGGGTGAAGACCGATTTGAGTCTACCGGGGGGAGATCGCCTATCTCAGTCGGCCCCGAGAGTCCTACCAATCCAGAGTAGATAGGCTTCTTTTCCTCGCCTTTGGATGCCATTTATCTACGTTGTCCTATTTTCCTATCAAGCTTTTTTTCTTTTATGAGTTATTACAAATATAAATGGAAAAGTAAATGGTGTCTCCAAGCACCACAATACAAGCCAAATGATAAAATCCTACTACAAAACTTCTAATAAAATGAAAAATGATACTAAAAACTAAAAATAGATAACAAATGAATTACAATCCCAAAATTCTTCTCAAGCACGTCAATCTCCAAAAAGTGAAACAGCGCCATTTAATAACTTGGATTTTTTTATATCCCCGACAATGGCGCCATTTGATAACCTAGACTTTTTTATATCTTCGAAAACGGGGCCATTTGATAACTTGGTTTTTGTGTAGATGTCGTTGTCTTCAAAGCCAAGCTAATCAAAATCCCTTGAATTACCTAAAAAAATATAACAAAACTAGTATAGAGGTAAGTAAGGGTATTAATCCAACTCTATGGAGTAAAACACAAGAAAAGTCTTGTAATCCAATATTCTAGCTATTTTTTTTAAATTTTCTATTTTTTAATGATTTTTTTATATTAAAACAATTTGATGATGATGGTGAAATAACTAAACTAAGTGAAGGAAATTAGTTAAACTAGAATAAAAGTTTAATGAAATAACTAAAAAGTGTAATGAAAAATGAGTGAAAGATAACTAAACGAGAGAGAAAGATCAAGGGATGTAAATCCACTACCACTTCACATAACTAACATTAATTTGACTGTTTTAAATTGATTAATTTCCAAAATATTCATCTAATTCAAAAGGTAATTTTAATTACACTAACGAATTAATTAAATATTCTTTTATAAAAGTAATTTTAATTCCCACAACACTACTTAAAAATAAATTAAAATTAATTAAATGAATCACCCGCTAGGATCAATTCACCCAACTAATTTTAATTAGGCAAAATAAAAATAAGAGTAGAAGAAAATTATATTATGATTTTAATCAATTTGATAAGTCTCTCTCTAGTTTGAATCAAATGATAAAATGATAAGACAATTATCAATCTGTTCTCAAGGATGATTTTCCATTTCTCAATATGAAAATAAAAGTAGGAATTAAATTTACTAATAAAAGGAAATCAAACAAAATTAAAATTAACAAACTAAATCAATTGAATTCACGGGGGCTTTAATTCATCCCTTGAATGAGAGATTAACCCTCCATAATCATCATCCATGTTATAGAATAATCAAAAGAAATCATGCAAGGATTAAACAAGATGAATTAGAGAAGAATAGATCAAATCCAAAATTCCTTTAATTGGAATGAACTCTTCAATTATAATTCTCTCAATTTTAATTACAATTCACTCACTTATTTTTTAAAAATAACTATCTCTATCTACTAAATTTATTATAGAACTAAGCTATATCTAACTCTCTCTCTAAGGTCTTCTCTACATGCTCCCGAAATGAGCCTCTTGTGTCTACTTTTATATGGCACATGAAGCTAAGAGGAATATTTGGGAGCTTAAAGGTGTGGGATTAAATTGGGTATTTGGAGTAAGTAGAGTGAGGGTAATTTAGGAATGAATAGTTGTGCATGTGGAAAGAGGGGTGATGAGGGTGTTTTGGGAATAAAGGGTTTCTGAGTTTTGGGAGGTTAGTTGTTGAAATGGGTCAATGGTTTTGCTGGATTACATTTGAGATTTGGGTTGGTATGGGTAATGGTTGATGGGTTTGGATTGCAGCAAGGGGATCGGGTTAGAATCGAGTTTGGTAGATGGTTGCCGGAGGTGGATATGGGGAACGGTATGCTGTTGGTTTGGGTATAAGATCGCGGGTCTTGGGACGACGTTTTCTCGGGTTTAAGAAGGGAAACAGGTAAGAATCGAATCCAAGTATATGGGCAAGTCGGCTTTTGGCCGAAGGTGGATTGGTATGAAGATTCCAACGGGTTCATGTTGGGTGTGGTCTAAGGTTAGGTTCATCGGTTTGATGATGCCGGGTTAAAGAAGGGTCACTTGTCCATAGACAGGTCTGACGGGTTTGGGAGATCCTTAGTCTTTGGGTTGTTGGCGTCCTGGTTAGAGGAGGTAAATTATTGAAACGGTTTTGGGTTGAGTTTCAGGTTAAAATCCGGGTGTGATTGGGAGATATAAGGCAAGAGGTTGGAAGTTTTTGGTGTGTTTTGTTTATAAGGGATTAACAGAGAGAGAGAGAGATAGGGATGGTGGAAGATTGTGAATAGTAAAGGGGTTAGTTTAGTGTGGTAAGGTGTATGGTAGTGGGGTGTGTGTGTTTAGTTTTGTAAACAAAATAAAAATAAAAATAAAATATTTACAACCTAAAAATAAACTCTTAGATTAACAAAAATAAAATCAAACAAAACTAAAAAATTAAACTCCTAAAAATATTTACATATCTAAGAAATACTTAAAAAAAATTAATTCCCTAATCTAAAAACAAAAAGACTTAAAATAAAATAATACTAATAAAACTAACCTAATAAAAATAAAATATAATAAAATATTAATAAAACTAAACTAATAATAAAAATTAAAAATAAAATAAAAATTAAATAGACCCACACCTATTATATTTACATAAAAATAATATAAAAATAAATGACGCACGATACGGACTCTAAATCTATACCGCAATACGAACAAATAAATTCTGAACATTTACATGACTTAAAATGAATATAAAATAAATTCTAAAAATTATAAACGACTCAAATAAAAATTTAAAAGGTACAAACTGAATCTACACGAGGCTCGGGATATGATTAGGGAGGTCTAGGCTCGATTAGGGGATAGGGTAATAGGTACGGGGATTGTGGTTTAGCTCATTTAACAACATCTGTGCCGCATTTTGCCTTGATTTTATACTTTAAACTTCGGAAGAGGCATTTGACCTACAATAAAGACATGTACGCATATAAGACTGATTTTACCGAGAATTAGCAATTAAAGACCTCTATTTGGGATATTATTTAAACACTTTTGGGTGCTTATCAATACATATAGTCATTTTAGGATTGATTTAATTAATATGAACTGAAATTCAACTTCTTGTGTATGATTGATTAAGCTAAAAATATTAATTAGTTGATATTATCTAGATGAATATTATTGCATATATCCTGTTAGTTAACTATTGCGGTCGTGTTCTCCCATTTCTTAAGTGGTTGCTGTTTGGATGAACAAAAAATGGCGGAAGGGCTTGCATATTGGTGGACACATAGTAACTTTAGGATTAATTTAATTAAAATGAACTAAAATTGAATTTGTTTTGTATGATTGACTAATTAAAAAATATTAATTAGTTGATGTTGATATTGTGAGGATGAATATCATTACATATATCTTGTTGATTAACTACTGTGGTCGTGATAACCCTTTTAAGTGGTTGCTGTGTCGGTGAATACAAATTGGTGAAAAGGCTTGCACATTGGTGAATATGTAGTAATTTTAGGATTGATTTATTTTAAATGAACTAAAATTGGACTTGTTGCGTTTGTTTACTTATTTGAAAAATATTAAATAGTTGATGTTGATATTGTGAGGATGAATATTAATGCATATGTCTTTTTAATTAACTATTATGATTGTGTTCACTCCTTCCTTACATATTTGTTGTTTGGGTGGACACAAATTGGTGGAAGGCTTGCACATTAGTGGACACATAGTAATGTTAGGATTGATTAATTCAAAATGAATTAAAATTGGACATGTCTATGATTGATTAATTAGAAAACATTAATTAGTTGATATTGGTATTGTGTGGATCAATGTCTTACATGTATCTTGTTGGTTAACTGTTGTGGCTGTGTTCACCCTTTCCTTAAATGGTTGTTGTGTGGGGGAACGCAAATTGGTGGAAAGTCTTGCACATTAGTGGTCACATAGTAATTTTAGAATTAACTTAATTAAAATGAACTAAAGTCGGACTTATTGTGTAAGTTTGGTTAATTGAAAAACATCAATTAGTTGATGTTGATATTATGCAAATGGATATTATTGCATATATCTTATTAGTTAGTTGTTGTGTCTATGATCACCCTTTTCTTAAGTGATTGTTGTTTGAGTGAAGACAACTTGGTGGAAGAGATTGCACATTGTTGGACATATAGTGTTATCCTCTAAAAATGGTAAGGTAATTTAGATCTTAGTCATGGTTTTTTAATGATAACTGTAAGAGGGTACCTTAGATTATAAATGGAGGTGTAACCCCTGTTCGAGTATGGTAATGATAAGCTAGTTGGCCAAAGCTTTGGATTAATGATAGGGCATGCAAACACAAACTTAATGAAGATAAGACTCAACTTAAACTCACAAATCTCTCGTGTATAACTCATAAATTAGTAATGAAACTTAGAAGTAACTTAGCTAGAGGGAGAGAGAAGTAAGCACCCTAGATACACCTTGATAGGCAGGTAGAAACACACCTAACACCCTCGAGAATCTCTGTCAAGTATTAAAATCTTCGTAATAAGTAACAATGGTGAGTGGGTAAACCCTATGGTTTTGCAATAACTCCCCCTCCCTGTCTTCTTTCTAGCAATAACTCCTTAAACTCTCAAAAGACCATTCTCTCCTCAGAGGTGGTTGGGGTCCTTAAATAGCCCCCCCCACATCATCCCCGAGGCAACTCAGTCATTAAAGCCTATGAAAGACATCCCTCATACTTTATGTCACAACATTAAATGCCTGATGCACTAGTTGTCTCCACGTCATAAACATTAAATGCCAAGACATGCCTTTTGCCTAACCACTGTGTGTCAGGGGGTTGTTGTCTCAAAGGTGGCTCACCAACTGCCTGACAGCCCCAAATACCACGGTGGTTTACTCAAGTGCAGGTGTGACATTGTTTAGCTGACTAGTAACATCACCTACAGTAGTTGTGACATTAAGTAGAGGGTTGTTTGGTTCTCAACTCAACGCCCGATGGAACTCCAAGCTACTCCGCCCGAGGTTCCACGGTTAGGGTCCTTCGGTGTTTTTACCAGGTGTATCTAAGATGGTGAGGACAAGCCCCAACGGTGCCTCACTTTTCAATCCTCCAAACTAAGTCCCTCTAAAGTTCCCATAACGAGGTCATTCGATAGAGCATTAAAGCTCTCCCAGGCCATGCCAAGCCTGGTCTCTCGCGAGTACCGTTTGACCTCACGCTAAAATTCATTATTATTCTCATTACAACATTAAAACCGTTATAGCTTATAGTCAATATAAACAAAGATACAATATGACTAACATAAGAAGCTAAATATGAGTTGCCACGCTAAGCTGTCTCATTGAGTTGCCACGCAGAGTTGCCACGCTTGAGCTGCCTCGGTTGCTTAATCTCAAACACTATTGTCAATTAGGGAATTATCCCTAATCTCAGGATTACCTTCAAGCCCCCTCTACATTTGCCCCTTCGTGGAGAGATTTGTTGGAACAAGAAATGTCTACACGATACTTCTCAATCCGATGAACCTTCTCTGCGTGAAAAAATTCTGGCCTCCTCTATTCGTTAGAATTGCAGTGTTATAATCTCCTGGAAAAAGTAAAATTCTCCCCGATGTACCTGTGTCGAAGCGCCATGATTGATTGGGGCTTGGGCGAAGGGACATCGCCACTTTTTTCTCATGCTGAGTCTCAACCGTTCTAGTCTTATTATTTGAAATTCTCCCAAAAGGCCTACTAACCTTCCCGAATACTCGTTTGGGCTCTTGGTAAGTCAAATTCTCCCCGATGTGACTGAGTCACAAATTCTCAAATACTCGTTAGGACATCGTTTCCGTTGGGAGAATTTTTGGATATGTCTGACACCATTTTAGCGCCAAAACATAAACTTGGTTAGGAAGGCAACCTTTTCTATTTCCCAGACATCACTTCGTATTCGACGTAGCGCTGTCTTTTCTACTGTCGAAAACACTTCTCGAAGTGCCACATGTGCCTTTGAAATGATTATAGGCGGTTTGGCACGTGCGGGGGGTGAGGGTGGGAACTCAAACGACAAGTAAAAGGGTTTAAAAGTTTCAAACGTCTCTCTATTTCAAACCTTTCTCTTCTTCTTCAAGCTTTTATATTTCCTCAGAGAGGGATCTTTGTGCGAGCTCTGTGCGACCTCCATTGTTGCCTTCTTCTTTACTCAGTCTCCTCCTCCTCTCATCCTTTGCACCACCACCTGCGCTTGTGCACCTCCCCATTCATTTGCAACTCGTCTTTTACCAGACATTTTCATATTTCCGTTGTTTGCAATGGCCTCTTCAAGTAATCCTGCCGCTCCTGCGACCAGTGCTCCTCCAGCCGCCTCTGTTGCCACCACCCCCTCTGCTGCCTCATTGACCGCTACTCGTCAAGAACAGTTGCATTTCTATCGTCGGTCCCCCATTTTTGGCGAAGGTGATGACTTTACTGGGTTTTGCAAGAGTTTAATTTTTAACTCCAAGTATGATGCCATGTCGCTTGGTAATGAAGATGAGGATTCTGATGAATGGGGGTTTCTTCCTCCCGAGGGGACTCTCAGGTTTCGTCTTGAGCGAGGGGCTTCCCATGGTCCCACGTCGATTTTGAAAGTCCTGGGGGCTCTCCTGCTCAATTTGCTACTTGGAACTCTCATATGCAGAGTTCCCACGCTGATACCCTTGCTAAGATTGGGCTTCATCGAGCCAAGTGGTTTGGTGAGTTCACCCTCTTAAAAAACAATGCTGCTCTTCCCGTTTTGGTATCTCGTTGGAATGTTACTACTCACACGTTCATCGCTGCGTGGGGAGAGTTTTCAATAATGTTGGAGGATGTGTGCGAGCTCCTTGGCCTTGAGGCAACATGTCATGATCCCTATTCCGATGAAGCTCTGGATGCCCAAGAAACCTCTAACCATTTGGAGCTGGATCATATATGCCGAAGGTGCATCGGTACTTCAAACAAAGCCACGTTCACTTCCCTTATCAACTACTTCTTCAAGGACCCCTCCGAAGGAGGTTCCTCTGAGGATTCCCCTGGACAAGGTACATCGCTAGAGCTTACTTCCTATATCCTTGTCATTCTTTCTCGCTTATTTTTAATGGGAAAACCCAATGACTAGCCCCGAAGGGATCTCATCAACCTATCTCTCCGATTAGCCCGGGGTATCAAGCTCCCTCTAGCTGCAATCGTCTTGGGGTCTCTCCACACATGGCTTGATAGGGTCCTTTTTGACATGGAGCGATCTCTGGGTCGTTACAACCTATCCAATTTTTCCAACTGCGTTCTCTTGATGAGTTTCCTTTATGTGCGCTTCCCGACCGTAGCCGCTAAGACTAACCGTCCTCCCTTGGGGGAAACAATCCTGCCCCTTCGCTCATTTGTTTACCCCAAGAGGCAGAGCCGAAAGGAGATGACCTCCTTTATTGATGACTTTTAAAGTTTTGTAATGAGGCCCTATGGGGAGGATATTTTCCTTTACACTTGTGATTTTTTCAAGCATGGGGCAAGAGTGGTCCAGCCAACCACCGTAGACCTCATTACCGAAGACCCCTCATTGGCCGTTGTGCTTCTGTTTTTGCTGGGATACCTGCCCTCATACACCGAGTGGGGATACACCAACAAACATTACAATCCCAACCGATGCAGCCATCAATTTGGTTTTGATCAAGGGGCTCCTCGCTCGGTGTTTTAATTATCTAACCCCAAGGTATCTTTTGGCGAGGCATGCTCCCTATTCTCCTCAACGACCGTGTGGGGAGTGAGTTCGACATTGGCTGGGCGAGTCACCATTCCCAGCATCACTAGGCAAGGGGAGGTGACCCCTCTGTTTACCACGAAGTATTGGCCGAGGCAACTGGGCCAGATTACTGAATTCATCGAGGGTGATCCCGTGTATCCCCCAGTTCTTTCATTTTCTTCCCTGGAGATGGGCCTGAAGGGTAATTCTGTTCTCGGGGTTGAGTTCCCTCTGAGTCAGACCCCCAAAGAACCTCCCACAAAACTTCCTCCATACTGCCCCATGATCCCTGTTGCCACGCCCAAAGCAAAGGCCGCTGCGATCCCCAAACCACCTGTCCCCATGGCCAAAGCTTCCACGGTAGAAGGGCCTTTTGAGCCACCAGCCAAGAATGCCAGAAAGTCCAAGTCTAAGTCCAAGAAGCCTAAGGTCAAAGGTCAAGCGCAAACTCCATTGGAGGCATTCCTAATTGCCTCCGTTCCCCCTCCTATGTCTCCGGAACTGGCTGAAGAGATGAGGAGGCAGGTAGAGGCCGAAGTTGCCCGAATGAATGCTGAATTCTAATGGCGCGCAGTGTCCATTCCTCCTCCGAGTAATTTCCCTAAAATTATGGTTGATCCTAGTGTGCCACCAACAAAAATAAGAAGGAGATCGAAGGTGCCTGAAAGTGGTGGTGCCACGGGCTCAAGAAGGAAGACGCTGGGTACTAAGCCACAGAAGAAACAGACATATGAGGAGCCCTCCTCCCCAGTTCCTTCGGTTGCTGCCCCCTCGCCACATTCACCAGTGGCCATACCCTCTCGTTCTCCCTCCGGATATGAGGTATACGTGCATTCTTTATTTATCATTCTTTTCTTGACATAGAGCTTTTACTTATTGCCTGATATCTTTGGTGCAGGGAGTTGAAGAAGTGAGGATCAGTCCTCCCAGTCCCCCCAGTCCCCCAGTGAGTCATTTCGTGGGGGGACGTTGCGGTACTCCTCCAACCACTGCCTCCCTTCCTCGTTCTATTTTAATAAGCCTCACCTATTCGCGTCGTTCTTCCTCCCATCGGTCCAGGGATGCCACCACGGGTGCCACTGAGATGTCTGGCCAACCCGAGGAAACTGTTCCAGCCTCCTCTGAGTTACCCTCGGAGCGGGAGGTCTCTCTGCCCCTGGTTGTGGTCGAAGAGAGTGTCCCACAGGTAAATGTCTTTTCGAGCCTTGCATCTGTTATTTGTCCCATTGGTTTATTCCTCAATTGTAACATGTTGGGATATTTTAGATGGAAGTGGCGTCGCTGATAGCCAACATTCTCCTTCCTCCTGCACTGTCAAGACCCATTATTGCAGTTCCTCTCTTTAGTGCCATAACGGGGGTAAGCTAAGTGCATTTCTGTCTCTTATCCTTCTTTTTCACTTCTTGTGTCTGAAATTTGGAGTTTCATTGGCAGCTTTCTCCAAGTCTTTCTCCACCCTTTGCCCTGAGTGGTCTTTTTCCCTCCCATGCCTTTCTCCAACCTTTGCAGCTGCTCTCGTTGGGGAATCTCTCGAAGGTCCAACATCTCCTTCTGATGAGGCGCCCGTGATGGTCATAGTACCCTATGCTGGTGAGGGGAGTGTGCCTACCTTTGAGGCTTCTACAGCCGGAGGCTCCGCTGAAGTTGCTGAGGTAACGAGCCCGCCTCCCACGGTTTCTAGCATTATAGCTCCTGTGGTAACTACCCATCTCGCTCCTGTTGTTGCTGAGGTACTTCTCTAATTTCTCTGTATTTCTCAGCTTTTCAAACTCCACCTGTATAGGTGACTTAACAACGAAAATGCTTGTCATGATTTTTTCATAAACTCCACCTATATTGGTGGCTTAACAACGAAAACACTTGTTAAGATTTTCCATAAACACCACCTATAACGGTGACTTAACAACGAAAACGCTTGTTGAGCTTTTTTCATAAACTCCACCAGTATAGGTGACTTAACAACGAAAACACTTGTTAAGCTTTTTTTTTTCTAAACTCCACCTATAACGGTGACTTAACAACGCAAACACTTGTCAAGATTTTTTCACAATCTCCACCTATATAGGTGACTTAACAACGAAAACGCTTGTTAAGCCTTTTTTTTTCTAAACTCCACCTATAACGGTGACTTAACAACGCAAACACTTGTCAATATTTTTTTCATAAACTCCTTGTTTCCTCTGTTTTCAGGTTCCTCAGGAGGATTCTCCACCAATTCCTTCCCCCGTTGCCCCGCCACCTCGTGAACCTATCTCCTCCGAAGGATCCAGCCATGATGATCAAGGTTCCACGACAGGTGCTTCCGCGGAGAGCGAATCTGGGTGCGATCTTCCTCTGCCCAACTTGGCTCCTCCCGCCTTCTGCCTGATGGTACTCCAACATTCTCCCCAAATGCCTACCAACCATCGTTTAGCCATTGAGCAACTTGTGAGCCATCATTCTAAGACCTTTACGGTGGACTGCCTTCGTTTAAACATCGCAGTTATGCGTCATAGGCTCCAAGGCATGGCCACCGTTATTACTGAGATTGCCACCACTCCAACTGCAAATGTGACCCGACCCCTCCTCAACCGATTCCTGGGTTATCTGAGGGAGTTGGGTCATGACGGGCGGGTTCCATTTTGACTAGCTCATCGCACACTTGAAGACTTTGAAGAGCCAGCAGTTGGATAGCCAAAGGGAGCTCTTACAAAAACATCAGGAAGATCAGAGGGCTGAGGAAGCCAAGTTGGTCGAGCTAGTACCTCTCCTCGGAGCCATTGACAAGGCGATGTATGACATCGAAGAAGTTCTGCATTTGGCAAAGATAAAGCGAGAAAAACTTCTTATCGAACGTACGCAAGCACATACCAGGTTGGAAGTTTTCTTTAATGCCCAAAGGTCTTGCTTAGAAGCTTCTTTAGGCCTTCCTGGAGAATTTTTTCTCCTCCCCAGATTTGTGGTTCCTCCTAGGTCAGTGAGTTTTTTGTATATGTATTTTTCCTTTCTTCTTATGTAATTCTTGGGCTATAGCTCCCAATTTTGTAATGCCCCAAAGTATATGAATGGAAAAAAAGATACTTATTCCCATGCCATTTCTTTGTGTTACAACTGTTTACTTAGATTGTGGAATATGTTTTGTAGTTCTTTCATCTCTACTTGAATTAAAATAAAGAGAACTTATATAAAACAAAAAGTGAACTCGTATATTCATAACAGTTAGATACATCGGTGGCCCCAAACGTAATTGCTTACACATCATAGACCTTCAACCATTTATTATTAATCTTAAATGGCCTGTCTTCTTTTATCTTATAAATTAAGCAATAACCTGAGTCATGAACCTCTTTTACGATGAAAGGTCCCTCCTAATTCACTGTAAACTTAGGTAGAGGAAGCCCCCTAATATGTTTAACTGCTTCCTTTAATACGAGATCTCCCTCCACGAATTTTCTTGATCTCACCAAGTTATCATATGCCCAGGAGAGCTGCCTAGTATACATTTGAAAGTGTTGCATCTCATTATCCCTGTTCGTCCAACGCTTCCAACTGCACGTGTCTATTCTGAGGGAGCATGCTTCTTCACAAATCATATCGAGCCGAGGGAACTTCTAACTCTACCGGGAGAATTGCCTCAGCCCTATAAATAAGAGAGAATGGTGTATACCCTGTAGGCTTCCTCTTAGTCGTCCGATAGGCCCATAAAACGGCTGGTATTTTGTCATCCCACGATCTTGGGAAATCTTCCATCATTTTAGCTAAGATATTGACCAAAGTCTTGTTAGTTGCTTCGGCTTGACCGTTCCCCTTTGGGTATGCCACCATCGAAGTATGATGGACAATGGAGTATTTATCCGTGAGCATCGTTACCTCTGAATTGACAAAAGGGGTTCCATTATTTGAAAGGATAACCTTTGGGATCTTGAAACGGAAAATGATGTATTCCCTGATGAAGTTGCTCACTTCTCCTGCTGTTGCCCTTCTCAGTGGTATCGCCTCGGCCCACTTTGTGAAACACTCTGTTACTACCAGGATCCATATCCTCCCCCTTGAAGATGGGTGTATTTACCCTACCAGGTCGAACGACTAAGTGTGAAAAGGATAAGGCATTGTCGAGAGTGTAGGTTCACTGATGGGGCATGGATCATATTTCCATAAAGCTGGCAAGCCTTTCATTTTCGAACGAACTCCGTGAAATCTTTCTCCATCATTGGACAGTAGTAACCCAGAGTCATCAACTGGTTATATAGTTTGGCCCCTCCTATATGAGCTGGATCGTGCGCCTGTTTAAGAACCTCGGCTACCTCTTCCTTCGTGATAAAACGCAATGGCCTGTTGAAGTATCCCCTTCGATAAAGCTGCCCCTCTCGAACGTAGAACCTCGGGGCCCTTCGCCGGAGTCCCATCACATTAATTTTCTCTTCTGGGACAATTCCATCTTTAATAAAGTCAATATAGGATTGTCTCCAGTCAGGCTGAGTTTCCACAAAATGACATTCTACTGCCTCGAAGAATAACTAGCATTTATCGCACTTTCGTTGTAACTCGGCTGCATCCTGCCTCATGCTAGGCCAAAAATACCCTTCCCTTTGAATTCTTTTATAAAGGGGGATCTCAGTCGTTTGGTAGTGTTCTCCATTCGTTTTCTTCAGTCTTTGCCCTGCTTCTTCTGGGCCGATGCACCTTGACAGTCATCCTCCTACGTTTCTGAAGTAAAGGTTTCCCTAGTTTATAAAGTACTAGGACAATTCTCTGAGCCCCATCATTCCTTCACTAGACTCTAGTTGCCTCTTAATCTCTCCCCTCCAGTTCGTGTCCTCTTCCATCGGTAAAATTAACTGTACCATCGAAGGAGCTGTTCTTCGTTGAATCACGACAGTAGTTGTATCGCTCCTCATGATCATCTTTTGGGCAATGGTGGCATAAGCGTCTGGGTTCCGGTTCATTGTTCTGGGTTGCCTCTTGATCTTGGTCCGATGGAACTGGCCAAGGAGCCTCTGAATGATCATTCTGTATGGTGCCAGGCTCATGTGTTTCAATGCGTATTCTCCATTCACTTGCTGAACCACTAAGTTTGAATCTCCCTTGATGTATAGTGAACGGATCCCTCTTCGAAGGGCCTCTAGCAATCCCAACACCAATGCTTTATATTCTACCTCGTTGTTAGAGCAAGGGAAATCTAACTTGTAAGAAAAGCAAATTTCCTCCATTCCCTTCTAAAGAATTACCCCTGACCCTCCGTTCTTTTCTGTCGATGACCCATCGAACTGCATTGTCCATTCCTCATCCATCGCGACTAGGTGGTTGGCCTGTAAATCATCTCTAAGAATATTTTCTTTGGGTGGCTCAAAAGTTCTTGAAGGGAATATAGCCAATAGATCAGCGTACGCCTGGCTTCTGATTACGCGAGGAACCACACACTTTAAGTCATATTGAGAGAGAATAAGGAACCATCTAGCTGGCCTGCCAATCAATATAGTTCTTGCAAGAAAATACTTAATGGGATCACATTTCATTACAATATTGTAAAATACAGCATATAGTGTCTAAGTTTTTGCACTACAAATACTAAGGCTAAATAATGCCTTTCTAGGCTACTATATCTGGCTTCCGGCCCATGGATGATACTATTGAGCTAATAAATTGGCCGTTCTTGCCCCTCGATCTCTTGTGCCAGCAACGCTCCCACGGACCTTGTGGTGGATGTGAGATACAATTGCAATGGTATTCCTGCCCTTGGTGGAACTATGGTTATGGTGAAATGAGCAGCTTCTTCAGTCCGTTAAGAGACTCCTGGTGAATTACCTCCCATTTGAACTTCGTGTTCCTCGCAGCAGCCGCATCAGTGGATGTGTTATTTCGTCTAAGCCAGACACAAATCTCCTAAGTTAGGAGACTTTACCGAGGAAACTCTTAAGCTCTTACACCGTTTTCGGACATGGCATTTCCAAGATTGTCGGATGTTTGTCATGGTCCATCTGCACCCCTTGTTGATCAACTACAGAGCCTAGGAATTTCCCATTTGTCACCCCAAAAATGCACTTTAGTGGATTCATCTTTAATTTAAACTTCCTACAACGGGAAAATACCTTCCTCAAATCGCTCAGGTGAGACTCCTCCTTCCTCAACTTGATGACCAAGTCATCCACATATAATTCCACAAACTTATGAAAAAAGTCATGGAAAATGGCCATCATTGTTCTCTGGTAATTCGCCCCAGCATTCTTGAGCCCAAACGACATCACCCTGTACATGAAGTTACCAAACGGGGTTCTGAATGCTGTATTTTCTACATCCTAGGGGTCCATATTTATCTGGTTGTACCCCACGTATCCATCCATGAAGCTATACATCTCATGGACCATTGTTGCATCTATTAGGCTATCGATGGAGGGTATAGGGAAATCGTCTCTGGGGCAAGCTCTATTTAAATCTCTAAAGTCCACGCAGATCCTTATTTGGTTTTTGTCTTTCTTCCCTACTGGGACGATACTAGACAGCCAGATCCGGTGTTGTATCGGCTTGATGAACCCTGCTGTTAGTAAGTGTTGAACCTCTTTCTTGATCTTCAAATCCAGCTCAGGCTTGTAGGTTCTCATTGCCTATTTTATTGGAATGGCTGAAGGCATCACGTTCAACTTGTGACAACTCACTTCCTCGTCCAGCCCTTCCATTTTTGTGTACTTCCACGCGAAGACGCCTATAAACTCCTGAATCAATTCCACCAAGGCCCCTCATTTCTCCTTACTGATATCCTTCGAGATGAAGATGGGCCTTGGGTCCTCCCTTCTTTTTCCAGGTTCAACTGCTCTAGCCCTTGTGCCTGTGGCTTTGGTCCATTCGTCATGTATTCTGGTTCTTCGGCGACTTCCTCCATAAATTCCTGTATGCTAGAAATGTCTATCAGCATGCATTATCCCCGTTGATCAACCAGAAAGCATTCATATATCGGGTTAACCTCGTCATCAGCTTCCTCGGTCGCCCTCTCACATCGTTACAATCGATACACCATATTTCCTTCCTCAGTAATGACTTTCTTACACTGCCTGCTGGTAGCGGTGACTGCTTTCCTCTTCTTCTCTCTAGACGACTCAGCCACTCTTTTTCGTGAGAACCGGCTCAGCACAATTTATCATTGGGCCTCATTCCATATTGGATCCACTCTAGGCCTCATCCTGTCTCTAAGCTGCTTCGAGATGCCTTGGGGCCGAGGGACCACCTGGTGAGCCTCTTCGGTTATTACCTTCTTGCTACTTGCAACCTCCTTACTTTGCTCATTCACAGGCCCCATCCTTTTTTTGATCGAGGGAACCCATGATCCCTCCATCCTCCTCGTTAGGATCCGAACATTTTCTTCCAACTCAGTATAAAATGCTGCGTTCACCAAGTGAGCTTCCTCAATAGCGAAAGGCCTCTTTGTAGCCCTGATAGTCACCTCTGTCCCCTTGACATTGGCCTTCGCGCATTGGTGGTACGTAAAAGGAACTAGCCCTTGGTTGTGCATCCACACCCTCCCTATTAGCAGATGATAGGAAGTTGTGCTCTCTATTATGTGGAATTTTATATGGGAACTCAAATTACCCATCGTAATCCCCACATTAACATACCCAATGGATTTGGAGGATTGGTTATCATACCCCGAAATTACTAAAGGCATGGGTACCAACCTTTCTTCTGGAAGATTGGCTGTGTGAAGGGAGTTAATTGGCATGATGTTGATGGAAGCTCCCCCATCCATGAGAGTCCTTGCAAAGATAACTCTGTTAACGCTGGAATTCACATACAACGGGAACCTTACACCCCTATCTGCATCATTGAAGGTTACTTCTGACAGAAACATCCTTACCAACCTGGCCATGGGTCCCTTCCATCTCAGCGAAGGGACTGCGTTCTTCCTCGAAATATCAAGTATTCCCTGGGTTATCTCCAACCTACTCTTCTTTAGAATCCCCACTTGTTCGAAGAACCAAGTGAACTTCGGGGATTTTGAAACTGCCCAATATTCTAGGGTTGGGTCTACCTCTTCGCCTTCGACACCATATACATCCTCCACATCCTTGGCGCTTGCTTCATCATAAGGCAACACGACATTAGCCATTCCTTTGGTACAAATATCCAAAGCTTCCTCATACTCATCTCTATCTCTTTTCTCTCCTTCTTCATCATAGGCCACCACAAGATTGTCCCCGTGTGCTGGTAGTGGGTTGTTATTGACGTCTTATGGAGGTATTTGCAACGTCCCTGCCTTCACATATTTATCAATAATTATTCTTAGTGTGAAGCAACTTTTTGTTGGATGCTGGATCCTCCGATGAACCGTCAATACTTTGGATCCGCCTTCGTTGCCGCATCGGGATCCTCGGCGGGAACATCCTTTGGCTTATAGACCATCCCCCCTTGGACCATCGCATTGTAATAGCTGACAGCTTCTTCCACTGTACAAGGCAATGTTGGTGGGTATTCCCTGTCTCTTCCAAACTTCCTCTTATTATCCCTTTTCGATGCTTTGCCCCTATCTTCCCCCTCGGTGTACCCTACCCATGGGGGCTGAGACCTCCCCCCCGCGGGTTACATCGACTGCCTGAACATCATGGGTACCACCACCGGATTGGGTTGCACCACCAAAGAGATGTTTCTCGCTGCTTTAAGAACGTCGCAAAAGTCCCCTCGCACGTCTCGTTGATGAGATGGAAGATGTACTCAGGAAGCAGCCCCTCAGCACATATCTGCAATAGTTTGGATTCTCTGGCCTCCTCCCTAATGTTGAGGGATCTTTCCCTGAACCTTCGAACATAGGTCACCACTTCTTTCCCAGGTCTTTACTTCTCCCTACCCAATTAAGTCAAAGTAAACTCATCTTCCCCCAGAAAGAACTTCTGAACAAATAACACGTGCATCTCTTCCCATGTAGAAACGTTGTTGGGAGCCAAATGGGAATACCAGGTATATGCTTTATTGGTCAAGGATTTAGAAAACTCCCTCAACCTAAGCCTTTTATTGTTACAATGCGCCCCCAAATCCTCAACAAAGCGCTTAATATGCTCCTTCGAGTTTCCACCATTTCCCGTGTATTTTTCAAAAATAGGAGGAATATAGTCCTTCAAATAGGGCTCGTCGTTGTATTCCTGGGGATACAGTGTTCAAAAGTCATCGAAAACCGAAGCTACCTTGCCTGCCGATTACGAGGAAGCCTGCATGAATTTTAGCATCTCCTTTCTCATCTCCTCTATGGGGGCTATGGGTTGAATGCTCGTTGGAGCTGGAACAGTCGTCACGGTTGGGGCCGTTGATACTCCTGATGTTCCCACTGCTGGATTCATAACAGAGGGTATGCTTGCTGGGACCGTTCCCACAACACCTGCACCTAGTGGGGCCGTTGGATCTACCCCTGGCATTACGAAGGCATTAGCCTCCAATCCTCCCAGCATAGTTGAAGCTACTGGTGTTTGCAAAAACTCATAAAACTTGCTCATGAGGAGCGGAACCTGAGTGGGCCCCAACCCCGCACTCGTGGAAGCTTGTGCCACTCCCGAAATGCCTGACATCGCCGGAACTATAGGTACCTCTACTCGTGGAGCCCCATCTCTTAGGGACACCAGTTTTCTCGCATCCTGTTCTTCATTATGCTGGATGTCATCAAAGTTGAGCCTTCGATTAGCATTATCTTGCGCCATACTCCTTACTTAGAAGAATGCCTCCCCAGCAGAGTTGCCAAATGTAAGAGGGTACTTTAGATTATAAATGGAGGCGTAACCCCTGTTCGAGTATGGTAACGATATTATAGTTGGACAAAGCTTTGGATTAATGATAGGGCATGCAAACACAAACTTAATGAAGATAAGACTCAGTTTAAACTCACAAATCTCTCGTGTATAACTCAGAAAGTAGTAATGAAACTTAGATGTAACTTAGCTAGAGGGAGAGAGAAGTAAGCACCCTAGATACACCTTGATAGGAAAGTAGAAACACACCTAACACCCTCGAGAATCTCTGTCATGTATTAAAAGCTTTGTAATAAGTAATAATGGTGAGTGGGTAAACCCTCTGGTTTTGCAATAACTCCCTCATCCCTGTCTTATTTCTAGCAATAACTCCTTAAACTCTCAAAAGATCATTCTCTCCTCAGATGTGGTTGGGGTCCTTAAATATCCCCCCCCCCCCCCACACCATCCCCGAGGCAACTCAGTCATTAAAGACTATGAAAGACATCCCTCATACTTTATGTCACAACATTAAATGCCTGATGCACTAGTTGTCTCCACATCATAAACATGAAATGCCAAGACATGAATTTTGCCTAACCACTATGTGTCAGGGGGCTGTTATCTCAGAGGTGGCTCACCAACTGCCTGACAGCCCCAAATACCACGGTGGTTTACTCAAGTGAAGGTGTGACATTGTTTAGCTGACTAGTAACATCACCTACAGTAGATGTGATGTTAAGTAGAGGGTTGTTTGGTCCTCAACTCAACTCCCGATGGAACTCCAAGCTACTCCACCCGAGGTTCCATGGTCAGGGTCCTTCGGTGTTTTTACCAAGTGTATCTAAGATGGTCAGGACAAGCCCCAACGGTGCCTCACTTCTCAATCCTCCAAACCAAGTCCCTCTAAAGTTCCCACATCGAGGTCATTCGATAGAGAATGAAAGCTCTCCCAGGCCCTGCCAAGCCTGGTCTCTCGCGAGTACCGTTTGACCTCATGCTAAAATTCATTATTATTCTCGTTACAACATTACAACTGTTATAACTTATAGTCAATATAGACAAAGATACAATATGACTAACATAAGAAGCTAAATATGAGTTACCACGCAGAGTTTCCACGCTTGAGCTGCCTCGGTTGCTTAATCTCAAACACTATTGCCAATTAGGGAATTATCCCTAATCTCAGGATTACCTTCAAGCCCCCTCTACAATAACAAATATAGAAATAATAGAAATTGAAATGAGAATGGGGATTGCGAGATAATGAAGTGAGACACGATTTACGTGGTTCGGCCCAGTAATGGAACCTATATCCATGGGTTCAATAATTTCTTAATTTGTTACTAAGAGTACACAAGTAGGGTTATGTGCTATGACAGGGAAGACTTAGCCGTCATTTTCCATGTGGATTCCCCTACTATTTATAGATCATTTTTCTCGAATCTCATAGGATAGGTGGACTGCCTTTATAGGTTAGGTAATTACACCAATACACATATGATAACATATTAGTATGAGTTAGTTACGACTTGTGTGTCGAGGGTGTGAGTGTCCATCAACTACGTTTCCTTTATTCCCACGTGACTTAAGGGGATTCAATAATTTATATGTGAGGACATAATTACACAGTGTGAATAAATGGTTACGCCAAATAAGGACAACTGTCAATTGAAGTTGGTCGAGAAGATATGTATTTGAGTCGGCCTTATGCTAGAAGCATGGACGACAATATGATGAAATATTGTGCCCCCATCATCATGCTATCTAGGATTCATGTAGGCTGGCCATATAAGGGTAAAACAAAAAGCTCCCAAGACTTCATGCATGAGCTCTGCGATGTTGGTGAATTGTCTCGTTGTGGTGAGATTTCTTGATTAATCACCACTCCAGAGCGAGTGGGTGAAATGTTTATTCTGCTCGTCATTGGAGTATATTGGTAAAATCACTTTTTGATCGTTTTGGGTTGAATAAATTGCCTTTTGTTCTTGTGAGTTTATTAAGGACACGTGGTAGGTAGCTGAACCGTCCTTTTATAATGACTACTTGTAGGGCGCATGCGCAGGTTCTCTGTACCGTCAGTTGAGTTTTGAAGACTTTATGTCTTCCTTGAGGTGACGTTTATGCAACCCTTTTCGAAAGTATAAATACCTTTTATATACTTCGATCCAAACCACAATATCAAACACTCTAAGTTGTATATATATAGAGAGAAAATGAAACACTCTTGTGTTTTTTCGACAAAGATATTCCGTTTGTCGCAAGAGATTTCTAGTTTACCTGCACATTTGGGGACCCTTTTCGGTGTTGTTACTTGTCTTTATCCATCGTCTTTCATTTTGTTTGCCCGGTACGCCCCTTAAAATCTCTTTTTAGGGTTTCACTGTTACCATAGCATTAATTTGCCTTTTCTGGTTGGTGTGTTGACTGCCGTGGAGATTTTTGGTGGGATTTTACTAATTTAGATAACCATTGAGTTGGTTGGCCTAGATTTAAAGTGTCATTAGAAATTTCAGTGCTATTTTGTTGCGTTTGCGACTCCTCGTTTAGCTCATTTTATTCCCTGGTATTTTTTTTATTTTCTTTGGAATAACGTTGTAACATTTGTGAGTTTTCTACCCGATGGTGAACGTGTATATGAATTTGTGTATGAACTCGAGTCTAAACGCCTAACCCCTATCCTATTCAGGTAGTCAGACCAGAGGAAAAACAAGGGCACCCAACCCCCAAATCCTTCAAGCAGTGGCTCCACCCCTTGTCCATTAGAACTTTTCATTAGCTCCTTTGTATTAGATGATCCAGGCATAACTTGTTTTATAACCCTTTCCCCAGAGATTAAAAGAATATATGTCGGCTATAAATTCAGGATCCCCTTCAAAAGTTATTGGGTCGGATCAGGTCGAGGATGTTAGACTAGGCAGTTTGGGTAGTGGAGGGATCTTTTCATGAGGTTGCAAACGAGGATGGAGAGGGATCTTTCTAGTCCTCTGATCCCTATGACCATGCTCAAATAGATGCTTAGTGGTATCCTACTACCATAACCGAGGATGAGCTAGATAATCTATGGGAAAAATATTACATACACATAGTCATTCAGACGAGAATTCCTTCACCCGAGGAGAGGGTGTATGATGTTAATAATTATGAAGAAATTTACTTTCCCTATTGGGCCTTGCAGGTTGGACTTAGGTTGACCCTCCACCCCATGATACGATCCATTTTGAGAGGTTATGGGGTGACCCTGACCCAACTCCTTCCTAATGCATATAGGACGATGCTAGGGGCTATGTTTTTTTAGAAATTGAGGACTGTATTTGACTTAACCGGAGACATATTTTGTTACGTCCATGGGTTGAAAGATAACGCTAAATCCCATGGTTATTACTATTTTTCACCTCGCAAATACGTATATAGGATGGTCGCAGTAGTGTAAACCACTAATCATAGCTTGAAGGGTCAGTACATATTTGCGAAAGGAGAGTGGGAGTTTAGGCATCACGAACAAGATATGTCATGTAGGATTCCTCGGGAATGGAACGGTCCCAACCAGATAGGTACTATATTCTTTACTTTCTTTGTGATGAGCTCATTTATCGCTACTTGTATTATGATACTAATAACCTCCTATTCTGGATTTTTTCAGTGAAGAAATCCCCCAGACTGTCGACGTCGTTGGTCAATCTGATAGAGGCTTATTGCGAGAAGAAGCCTCTTACTTTTCAAAAGTTATTCTCAATGGAAAAATTTATAGCTACTGAGTATCATACCTCTCTAGGAGGCATTCCCCCTAGTGGAGGTTGAGGTGCCTCTAGAATTATACACTCTATATGAGATGAAGTTAACAAATGATGGTCAGTCGGAGGCGAGAGAGGCATGTATTGAGAAAGGTAATAAAATTCCTTTCCTTTCTGATTTACTGTATGCATTCCATTAGTTATCTAATTGGATTATCACCCTTTCCTAGTTTTTATGGAACACCCATCTGAGGAGAAATTCGGGATGGCCCCTTGTCATATCGATCGCAAAGCCAGGGAACTAATTCGTAAGAGGAAGACAGAGACTGAGAAGAAGAAGGCTGAGGAGGAGAAGGAGGCTGATCAAACTTCTTAGAAGAATGATGGAACAATCGCTAATGTGGCCAAGTCCAAGAGAAAAGCCCTTATGCTCACTCGAGACCCCGGTGTAGGGGAAAAGCACCCCCTAAAGCCACCACTTAGTCAAAACATCCCTAAAGTGCCCAAAATAGAGGAGTCAAGGCCCTATCACAAGTTATTGAAGAGGAAGCATTTGACGTCTCGATATAGTGAATGTGAAGAGTTTAAATTTGACCATACTCACAGGATATCTTTCGAGGAGTTACGTATTGAACCTGACTTCACCTTTTACCATGATAATAATGCCATGGACTTGCTCGGCTATAACGAGCATAGTAAGGACTTCGAGTTTCTAAGAGGATATGATCTGAACATTTTGTGGCGACTGGTGCAACATAGGCTATCAGTGGTAATTTATTCTACCTCTTTGCATTATTTTGTATATATTGTATTTTTCTCATTTGCTAATTCGTTCATCTTTGATGACAAATTTTTATTCCCTTCACAGTATTGAGGGAGAAGGTCATGGTCAGCCATGTTGCGTATGAGGAGCTAAGTGACGAGAATAAGAAGTTAAAGGCTGACTTGAAAAAGGTATCAGGAGATCTAAAGAAAACCACTAACGAGCTGAAAAAGCAAGACGGGTAGCTGATGACCAGGACAATAGAGTTGAGTTCTATTGATCAAGAGAACATCAAGTTGAAAAATAAATTCGCGATTGATGATGCCAGAGGAATGAGTTTGCAGGAGGCTTTAGCTGCGACTAAGGAGTCTTTAAAAAAAATCGAGTAAGATAATTCCACAATATTTATTGACCTGAAGAAGGCCCTAGAAGATCTGGCCACTGTCAAGGAGGTCGGGGTGTAAAAATACAAGTTTTCAATGGACCACAACATGGACTACATATGATTATTCATGGACGAGTATGAGGAGCTAAAAAATAGGGTATTATCCGAACATTACCAAGGATGTTAGTGAGTGGTAGGAAGATGATGACGAGGCTATTGCCTTAGTAGGAGAAGGTGGTGATGGTGACCTACTGGTTGATGATCTGTCAGCCTCAGATGTTCTTGGTCCTTCTGGCAACAACGATCCTTTTATTTGAATTGCATGTGAAGCTTTTTTACTTTCTTCTTTCAGTTGTTATTTTCTTGGGATATAATCTTCAAACTTGGATGTTGGTTACTTTAGTAAAGAAGCCTATTTGCTATTTTATACCGTATATCTTTCTATAGTCCTTTGCTTCTCTATAGTCTTATGGATGATATGTGTTCAATGTACTTTAACCACCAAGTTATTGTAGGTAGTCTTCCTTATACCATTACATGGTTGGACACAAGCATAAATTAGAGTTTTTCTTGAATTCAACTGGCCTACTCCTTGGTAGAATTTCCTATGTAGCAAGTATTTCAGTTTCCATTCACGACCTGTAGGGTCATACATAGGGGTGGAAATTTTAGAAACGACACAAAAACATGACATAAAATGACACGAAATTAATCCAAAATTCACACAATATGTCGTGTTCATGTTGGATTTTTTCGACACGAAGTCATGTCGTGTTCGTGTAAAAAATATGAGTCGTGTTATCATATCTTGTTGTGTCAATCGCATTTTTATTTGGGTTATCGTGTCTATTTATGTTCAATTTAGTGTGAAATTTAAGAAATCATGTTATCCGTGTCGTGTCATGTTTGTGTTTGAAAAATCCTTACCGTGTCCTGTTGTGTCAACCCTAAAAAACAAATTTCCATCCCTAGTCGTACAGGGGTTTTGTTCGTTGGCTTCTTGTTCACGATTTGTGTTGAGACAAAATCGTACATGAAGTTATTTTCTATTCATGACCAGTTTTATTTAATGTGGTCATAGTTTCTGTTCGTGACCTATTTTGTTTAACGAGATCATACATGTTCCGTTTGTGAATTTTTTGTTCAATGAAATCATACGGAGTTCTCTATTCATGACTTGGTTGTTTAACTAAGTCATATGGAGTCCTCTGTTCATGACCATTTAGGTCATACGTGGTTTTGAGTCTTGTTCTCAATCTCGTAAAGATTTTATAGGAGCTCCTATTATGGGTACGGAGTCCTCTGTTCGTGACCATCCAAGTCATACAATGGTTTTGAGTCTTGTTCTTAATCTCGTAACGATTGTACATGAGCTCACACTAAGGGGTAGAGATATGCATACACATGTACCATGCCCAAAAAAGAAAATAAACAATGGAAATGATAAAAACTGGAATTTTATTCATAAGAAATTTCTGAATACATAACAAAGAAAGAAAATGATTATGGATAAAACTACTCATAATACTTCCTCAAATGTTCGAAATTCCACGAGTTCTTAAATTATTTGCCATCAAGTGTCTTGATACAATAAGTTCCTAGCCTTACCATGCTTGTTACTCGGTATGGTCCATGTGAATTAGGCTCAAGCTTGTTATTTTTCTAAATCACCTTCTTTTGGACATAATCGCCTTCTTTCAAACTGCTCGGATGCACCCAACGATTATAGAATCAGGCAGTTCTTTGATGATAGGCAATCACGCATGTACTTCCTCAACCAGGTCGAGTTCTAACCTTCTCATCAAATCTCTCCTAGGTGAATCAAAGTTGAGGACCCGATGAGTGGGAAACCCTATTTCTGTTGGGACCACTGCCTCTGTTCCAAAGGCAAGCATGTAGGTCGTTTCTCCTATCGCTGTTCTGGGGGTAGTCTGGTAGGCCCAAAGCACATTGTGCACCTCGTTGATCTAGTTACCCTTAACATTGTCTAACCTCTTATTGATTCCATCCAACAATGTTTTACTAGTAACTTTGGTTTAGTTGTTGCATTGTGAATGTCCGGGAGAAGATTGTAGTTTTTAGATGTTTGATCGGACATAATATTCTTTAAAATCTTGATTATCGAGAGGCGTCTGCCCTGACATTTTTTTATTTTGGTACCCTTAAAACCTTTACTTTTGCAAATTTTTCCAACCATTGCTGTACTTGGGTCTGGTATTTCATCATGGATTCCTCCCTTTCTTCGTATATTCCAAGAAGTTGATTGACCACTAGCTAAAAGTCACTGTGCACCATAATATGGTCAACTCCGTAGGATGAGGCCAATAAGAATCCGGCTATCGAGGCTTCGTATTCCTCATCATTATTGGAAGCCTCAAATTGAAAGTGCAGGGCGTACTCCACGTCTATCTCGTCTGGGTAGTAATGATGATATCTGCGTCGCTACTAGCTGAGTAAGAAGAATCGTCAATGAATAACTTTTAGATAATACTGTTTTGGATGAAATCCACTTCTTCGAGTTTTCCATATCTGAATAGCTTCTTTTGGGATTTATCGTCCTAATCCTTGTTATCTTTTAGTGAGGAGCTCTCTCCTAGGGGAGTCTTATCTATATTATCTAGAGTTCAGCTCTCTTCTAGAGAAGTCAGCTTGTTGTTTAGAACATAGCTATCTCCTGAAGATGTTTGCTAAAATTATTTTTCCTCGTATGTGAACTCAACGATGAAATCTGGTACCGCTTGACCCTTAATGGTTATTGTGGGCTTGTATTGGATATCGTATTCACTGAGTTCTACTGCCCAAGCCATCAGCTGACTATAGAGTTTTTTGGCTTATGAATGATCTTTCGCAGTGGTAAATCGGTATAGACTATGTAGATAACACATTTTAGGACCCTTCTAAGCATCTCCTTAGGTTCCTAGCACTTCCTCCTTCACTATAAACCCTAGGTCATATTCCGGGTACTGATATAAAAGCCACTAGGCGCTCCCAAGCCCCGTTTAACTATCGATCAACTCTCTCACCTGAGAGAAACCTCATTTAATCTTTGAAGGTATCTAAATTCCTTTTCGAACGGTCCGCCCCATGTGCGAATCGACCTTACGGTTTGAACGAATGATCCATTTTACTATAAAAAATCAGTCTAGAGGCCACCGGGCGCCCTTGAGCTCCATTTTGACACCAATCAACTTCCTCGCCTAAGTGAAAGTTCAATGAATCTTCTAAGGGACATGAATCCCCTTTCCAACAGTCCATCCCGTCTCTGAATCGACCTTACAGTTCAAACGAACGGACCTTTTTCCATCAAAAATTGATCCAGAGGCCACTAGGCACATTCGGACTCCATTTAACTCCCATCAACTCTTAAATCGAATGAGAATGAATGAATCTTTGACGGTCTCTGAATACCCTTTCCAACAATCCGCCCCATGTGCGAATCATCCTTACAGTAACGACGAATGACCTATTTTATTCTGAAGGGTCACTATACGCCCCCATGCCTCGTTTGACTAGGGTTAACTCTCCGAACTGAGCTAAGCACTTTGGAACATCGAAGGGCTTTACATAACCTTTCTAATGATCCATTCCATGCATGAATTGGCCTTACGATTTGGATGAATAATTCATTTTCCTCTTGTCTAAAAGATCATCGGGCATTTCTGAACCCCGTTTGATCATAGTCAATTCTCAAACCTGAGAGCGGTTAATGTATTCTTAAAGGTCTCTGAATACCCTTTCCAACGGTTCATCCTTCGCACTATTCGGACTTATGGATTGCATTTTATGACCATTTTTTCAAAAAATCTGCATGAGACTGTCGAATGGCAAACCCATTTACCTGCCTATTGGTAGTGTGTCTAGGGTTTCCTGCCGATAGGTAAGTTAAGGACAATACCGATCAGCACTCCCCTTGACCCTATATAAGGGGATCATGATATCACTTCGAAAGGCACCTCAGAAACATCCCTCTCAGTGATCTCAACAACATGTTCTCGAAGTCAGTGTGGTTTCCATATTGAGACCTCTCCTCCACATTCCACTTCCATCCCTTCCTTACCCAATTTAGCAAGTTCCCTCCTTTCTCCTCCTACCACCTTAATCCACTGGCAATAGCAAACTTTCAGCAATCATCTTTATTAGTAGTATTTAATCCTTACTTTAGAATTTCACTCTTGCAAGTGGTATTTAATCATCTTTATTAGTAGTATTTGAATCTTTCGAAGAAGGTCCAAACCTTTCATTCTCTCTTTAAATTCTCTTATTTTTGCATTAGTTATTTAATCCTTACTTTAGCATTTCATCTTTATTAGATCACACATGTTAACATCCGACCTTTTTATTAGTAGTATTGCACATATTATATTTCCATAAAAAACCCAAAAACAAGAAAAAGAGGGTTTGCTTGTAAATTCCAAACGAGGATTTCTCATTAAATTTTCTCACACTAAAATATCCTTTTACTACACATACACATATAATAAAGTCCCCGATTGGATTTATGGGATAAACCCCACCCCTATGTTACATGCGCACTACGTGGAGTTTGCTGCCTTTTTAGGTTGCATAGGCATTTCGGGTAAAATCCGAGATTCGAGTCCTCATTTATTATATTTTCTCATATATTATTTCCATATGTTATATTTGTGATTCATGCTTGTGTTTTATCCAACCTAAACCATCGTTCTTTCAAAAACTATCGGTGACCCGATGAACGCACACATTACATTTTTAATTACTATTTTGGAAACACTCCCATGGATAAACTCACTCCTCCTTTATCTATGATGCGAGTCGAGTGATTCTGCTTTCTCTTTATATATACACGCACACACTTCATGGAGTTATTAAGGAGAAGAAGAACACATGCCCATGACAGAACGAAAGGGCGGGATGGGTGCCTAACACCTTCCCATTCCATAACTTAGCCCCCGAATCCTTGAATTAATTTGTTTTGCAAGCATCAGTATGTCTTTGATGCCATTCTCTTGAGGCGATAACATTTCTTTTGACTATTTTGTACAAAAATAGGCTGACGAATCTAATTCTATACATCCACATCGATGACGATCGAAGCGCCCCGAGGAAGGGCGCGAGACCCTCGTGCGAGCGCGCAACGCCCGAGATGGGATGGCCACAGTGGAGACTCTTTTGGGGAATAATTTAATAAGAGGGCTAGACTCTATTTTGACACGGGTATTATTATTGTCTGCATGTATGCATATGCACCTACCTGCATGTTCCTTTTTTCTCTATTAGTTCTTGTATATATCTACCTTATGTATATATTACTTCTCACTCACTTTTAACTCCACACACTTGTAAATACCCTCCATGTACACTTCACACTGCTTTCACTTGTATATATGATCACTGATACGTCACGAATATTGCATTTTCCACCCGTTAACTTATGCATTTTAACCCCCTCGGGTATCGTAATTTTTATATGTGGCCATCCCTGCTCCTTGCCGCGGGCGGATGCGTGAAGGAAGGATACTCGGGTCCCGTGCGTCCCATTTGGGAGCGCTTCGGTCGGCGTCGTTTGAGATGAGGTGTAAAAATGTAGAGAGATTTAGAGTCGCCAGTCTATTTTACTCAAAACAGACAAAAGAAAAAGGGGAAGCCATCCCGAAGGATGGCATCCAAAGACATACTGGTGCATATGAAACCAAAATGATTCGAGAAAGGTTTGGAGGCTATGTTATGAAATGGGAAGGTGTTAGGCACCCATTCCGCCCTTTCGGTCTCTCATGGATGTTTGCTATTTTTCCTTTTTATTTTCCCCGTGATGTGTGTGCATGTGTATATATATAGTGGAGATAGGAATCATCAACTTGTATCATGGGAGAGATAAAGCGAGTCATCCGTAGGAAGGTATAAAAATAATATTAGAAAATAAGATTTATGCGATTACTCTTACGTTGATCGTTATAATGAAAGGATAACGCATATGGAGTGATACGTCACTAAGAACAAGTATATAGAATATAAGAAAATTGGATTTAGAAAAGATAGAAAACGAGAGAGAAAGTGAGAATAGGACTCGAGTCTCGGGTTTTACCCCGAGACGCCTACGTAGCCTATAAAGGCATCAAAGTCCACGTAGTTCGCATACAAAACGAGGGGTGGGGTTTATTCCATAAATCCAAATGGGGGATCTCTTATTTGTGAGTGTGTGTGTGTAGAAAAAGTGTTTTAGTGGTGAGAAAAGTGTGAGAAAAATATGAGAATCCCTATTTGGAATTTATGAGCAAACCCTCTTTTTCTTGTTTTTTGGGTTTTATTTATATGAAAATAAGAGATGTGCAATACTACTAAATAAAAGTACACTAGGATGTGTGACATGAGATAATAAAAGTTCTTAGTAATAAAACAAGTTATTGAGAATTTAAGAGAAAGTTGGACCTTCTTTAAGATCTTGAGCTTGATCTTGAATGTTGGAGAGCAACCCTTGCACTTGGATGATGATGGAGAGTGACTAATTCACCAAGTTTGATGAAAAGGATGATGAAAAGTGGAAGTTGGAAAGGGATTCGGGTGTTGAAATCGCGCTGTCTTCGAGAGAGGTTTTTGGGATTCGCTGAGAGCGATTTTTATCAGATCTAGGCTCCCCTTGTAAATGAGGTGAAGGCCTCCTTTTATAGGCCCAGGTCATTGCCGATCGGCACCTGCCGATAGGCAGGGTCTGCAACCTGCCATTTGGCAGTGTATTTCAGGCCTTTTCAGAAAATTGGCTACCGAGGGCAAACCGTTGGTCAGAATTGTGCACGGGGTAGACCGTTGGAAAGGTAATTCAGAGACCTTTGAAAGTATTTTGAATGCTCATGGGTTAGGGAGTTGACTTTGGGTCAAATATAGCTCGAAATCATTTATCAGTCCATTGGATGGGGAATTATTCGGACGCAAACAGATCATTCGTCCGCATGGTAAGTCCGAATCGTGCACGAGGTGGACCCTTGGAAAGGTTAGGAGATGTACTTAGACATTCCAAAGAGTTTGACCCAGTTTGGGGAGTTGACTTTGGTCAACCAACCCTGGAAGCATTCGGTGACCTCTTGGAGTCAAACGGATCGTTCGTTCGCATGGTAAGTCAGAATCGCGCACGAAGCGGACCATTGGAAAGGGGTTTCAGTTCCCTTTGAAGATTCATTCAGTCTCGATCGAGCTAAAGAGTTGACTTAGGTCAAACAAATCCTAGGAGCTCCCGGTGGCCTCTGGATCAAGTTTTGGATGCAAATGGATCGTTCGTCTGCATGGTAAGTCGCAATCGCGCATGGGATGGACCATTGGAAAGGTAATTTAGAGACCTTTGAAGATTCATTCAGCCTCGGTCGAGCTGAAAAGTTTGAATTTTTGGTCAAACGGAGCCTGGGAGTGTCCGATGGCTTCTAGGTCAGTACTCGGGGTATGACCTAGGTTTGTAGTGATGAAGGGAGGTACTAGAGACCTAAGGAGAGTTAGGGGTAACAGAATGGGGTGTCTATAGATCCCCTCGACGGGTGAGTTTGGAACAAATTATAATCGTCGAATAGACACCACATGATGCTTTTGATGGAGTATGACCGATTCGAAGGGTCGAGGCTGATTCTGAGGACCTGAGGGGTGTGTTGGGGATGACCAGTTTTGTGGGTCAAAGCCAAATCTACGAGCTTAAGTGATGAGGGTGACCGATTCTACGGGTCAAAGCCAATTCTACGGGCTTAGGGTGAAGATCTAATAACCGAGGTCAATTATGACCTAAGAGCGGTGACGATCGAGGACCGAGGTTAATTATGACCTAACTTAGGTGACGATCCAAGACTGAGGTCAATTCTGACCTAAGAGTGGTGACGACCGAGGACCGAGGTCATTTCTGACCTAACTCAGGTGACGATCCAAGATCGAGGTCAATTCTAACCTAAGAGTGGTGACGATCGAAGATCGGGGTTAATTCTGACCTAACTCAGGTGACGAACTAAGATCAAGGTCAATTCTAACCTAAGAGTGGTGACGACCGAGGATCGAGGTCAATTATGACCTAACTCAGGTGACGATACAAGATTGATGTCAATTATAACCTAAGAGTGGTAACGACCGAGGACTAAGGTCAATTATGACCTAACTCAGGTGACGATCTAAGACCGAGGTCAATTCTGACCTAAGAGTGGTGACGACCGAGGACCGAGGTAAATTTTGACCTAACTCAGGTGACAATCCAAGACCGAGGTCAATTATAACCTAAGAGTGGTGACGACTGAGGACCGAGGCCAATTCTGACCTAACTCAGGTGACGATCCGAGACCGACGTCAATTTTGACCTACGAGTGGATAAAGATTGGATTTTGATTCTGCTGGAGAAAGTGCTTTGTGATTTTCATCTTAGCTGGGGAAGCTTTTGTTTCATTAGGAGGCCTCGCAGGGGGGAACAACCTTTTTGGTGTTGTAAAAACTCCATTGGGGAAGTGATCAGGCGATCCTTAGAGATCCTCCGGTGCTTTTCCAGGAGGAGATTCACTTGGTTTTTGAGGATTTCACTGGGAAAGAGGGGTTACGCTTGAGGAAATGCGAAATTTTCCTAGTGAAAATGTTTTGAATCCTTCCTGGGATTTTTAGGAATTTTCCGAGGATTTTTCGGGGCTTTCTGGTATTTTCTGGGAATTTTTGTATGAAATTTAAGGGGGGTGCCGGTCGGCATGGTATGAGGGGTGCCATTCGACAGTGGCACAGACTTTTGGACTGCCTCGGGAAGGTAAGGAGTCAGTGCCGATCGGTATGGTTGGGGTCAGTTCCGATCGGCATGGCGTTTGGCATCCTATATAAAGGGGGCGAATCCCTTTATTTTTTCACAACTTCTTTGCTTTCTCTCTTTCTGCGATTTCTATACAAATCATTCTAGCATTTCAATCTTCAAGAAATGGCCGCTTTTGTGAGCACCACAGTCCACAGGGAGTGGTTGACCGTTGATGACTGGGAAAATGTGGAGTGGAGGGCCAGGGCGCCTCTTGCTTTGGGGAGTGAGAACTCCTTTGATGCGTTTGAGCCTGTTGAGGATGAGCGGACTTTGCTGTGGGAGCCATCGTATCATCGCTCTTCGAGAGTGAATCCTGGCGGTTATGTAAGTAACCTGACCTTTGGCATTCCTTTCTTTTTGGTTATTTTTCTTTCTATCTTGACCTCTGATGAGATTTTTTTCTTTTTTCCAGTCTGATATTTCTTTAAAGAATATGCACGCCCGCGGAATGATAGGGCTCAGGGATGTCTGGGAGCATCTCCCACCTGTGGTGCGTTGGGTGGTATCATCAACGGGTTTTGGGAGGTTTGCATCTGCTCTGGATGAGACGCCTCGTTTGACATCGGTCCTTTGGGGGAGAGGTGGTGGGATACTACCCACACCTTCCATTTCGGCTTCACGGAGATGACTGTGACTCCCATAGACGTGCAGCAACTGTTGGGCCTGGATTGTGATGGAGATCAGATAGAGGTAGATCGCTCTTTACGAGTGAGACCGGAGGCAGTGCGTGCGACACTTGGTGATGTTGGGAGGATAGTTTATGGGGATTCTATCCGGCTGTCTCTGCTGAAGGATGTTCTATTGGGCAGGGTGATTGATGTGGAGGACGGGCTGCAAGTGAGGCAGATGACCCGGTTATTTATTTTTCTAGTGTTGGGAGGTTTCATGGTGGAGTCAAGCGACGACGTCGTCCATTTGTGGTTCTTGCCGTACCTGAGGATGTTTTCGAAAATCCCTTTCTGTGATTGGGGAGTCTGACTTTGGCGACACTTTACTCTTCTCTGGATGCATTCAGCCGATGCTGTCGGCAGACTTTTACTAGAGCCACGTACCTTTTTGAGGTATTCTTCAGTTTGGGCATTTTCCTTTCATGCATTCGCATTTTCCTTATGCGTCTCTTTTTGTTTGTGAATTCTTATCTTCGACAGACGTGGTTTTATGAGGTGATTGGGTGCAATACCCCGCTGATCGCTCGGAAGGACGACACTATTGGGGACTCCTGCCGATTGTATCGATGGCGTAAGGCCAATCGGCAGTCGAAGGGATCTCTCTCTCTGGAGGCGGTGCGTCAGGTCTTGAATGACCTGACCTGTGGTAGGGTAAGACTCTTTCCATTTTAGTCTTGGTTTTTGCACCTTATGATCTTTTATTGATTTATGCCTTCTTGGAGATTTTTAGGTGACCTTTTATCCCTAGGGACAGCCATTCAGGATGCGGGGACGACCGGGGTGAACGCACAGATGAGGCGTTTGCTGGGGCATAAGTTTGGCCATTCCTAGTATCTCGGGGAGAGGGTGGTTCGCCAGATTGCTGAGGAGGAGGTGGTGGTGCCACCTGCATAGCCTCCTACGTCTATAAGGCGGGAGCGACTGCTGTCGGAGGATGCGAGGATTGATGCGATGATCGGTGAGTCCCACTTGTTATACACTGATACGACTGCACCGTATGACTATATGGACTTTGTGATAAGCTGGTTGATGGCGCCCAACATAAATGATGCCCTGCCTTTCCCTCCTGCGGGTTCAAGTCGGGCGGTGGGATCTTCCCACAGTGGCGGAGGTCTGACGGCATCTGCGGCGGTGACCTCAGAGGTTCCTTTCGTGTGATTGCACACTCCTTCATACAACATCCGACGGGCTGATGGAGGGATAGTGCCTATGCTGCATCGTCCTCATGCGATGGATCCAGAGGAGTTCAGTTTGACAGAGGAGGTCCTCCGACCTACGGTATACCTTTCTGTTCTTCTCTTTCTTTCTTTTCTGTTTTGATCATCTCTTCTTTGATACTGATTTTGCCTTTTTCTTGCAGCAAGTCCGAGTGTCGACCACTTGGCTAAGAGACATCAGAGACTGGATATCTTCGGCGATTACCCATATTCGTGATGCAGTTCCTGTTCCTTCTTGCTTGGTGCCATCTGCTTCATCCGGAAAAGACTCTGGGTCGGGTAGTGGCGGTGCATTGTCTCGCCGTAGGGGAAAGAGAGCATGTCGCAGGGGTGGATGCTCTTAGAGAGAAAGATAGGTGAGAGAGAGAGAGATAATGTGGGTTCGGGCTGAGTCCCGTTGTTTTTTGTTTTTTCTTTTAATTTCCTGCAAAATTGATGTAACACAGATGGATACAATGCAATGGAGTTTTTTATTATCTTTTATTAATGATGAATGAATGCATGCACATGCGCTTTTTACTTTGCTACTGAGACCGTAAAAAGGAGTATTTTTGGAATTTTTGAAGGAAAGTTTTTAATTAAAAGGGGAAGTTATATAAGGAGAAAAAAGGGATCTTGAAATTCTGTTGAGATTATCAATTTATTTTTATTGAGTTTTCTGATTTGATAAAAGAGGAAAAAAGGGATTTTTTTAAAAATGGGGGGTTGCCGATCGGCAAGCACCCTGTCCTGCCTATCGACAGTTCAGTCCAGTCCCAACTATTCAAAACTTTGATTGGTACCCTCTTCAACCTTTTGTATTTTGGTGGGGTAAGATTCCCTCTGATTTCTGCAGGGATTATGTCTTTTGTGCGGGTTCTCAAGTATAAAAGGGGTAAGGGTGGAGTGTTTTCATCACACCTTCGCATTCTTACTTACCTGCCCACTATCTCTTAGCCTTGCAAGATGGCTCTCCCTGGTAGCATTAAGTTTGCTAACTACCTCGAAGCCTTGGAAGTAATGTGCTCTTATAATGTCGACTATGATGCTTTCAACATGCGTCGAGTCTCCTCGTGGCACAATCCACCTTTTGAGTGGAACATGCTGATGGCGACGGTACAATTCTGGTACCCCGAAGACCATGTATTTCGCTTTGGGTTTGATGAAGTTTGTCCTACCTACGAGGAATTTTCTGCCATACTGGGTATAAATCCCACTATTGCTGCGGCTTTTCCCGAATTTCCCCATTCTCCCAGGGGTTTATTGGCCGGGCTTCTTCATATTTCACCTTCGGCGGCTAGGTCATTGGTTGCTGGAGGAATGATCTCGCTCCCGGCGGTTCTACAATTCTTGTATTTGTGGGAAGTAGGTGATGCTGGCTATGCTGGAGCCGTTGCTCTGGGCCTGGTTTCAAAATTGCTGCTGGTGACTGGGGAACTGCAGGTGGACCCACAACTTGCAGCCATTACTTCATGGATGTCATACCGTTACAATCCTGCGGCGGTGATACTGGTGGAGACGCTGAATGGTTTGGATGCCTGGCGAGAAAGTCGTTCTGATTTTCTGAGGGGTAGCCCTGTGATGCTGTTCATGTGGTTGTCTGAAAGACTCCGCCTGGTGACTCCTCCAGAATATCCTGTATCGGCTGTACCCAACTTCTTTTCGCGTCACTTCTTCTATGTTGGCCTGGATATTGCGAGCTTGGAGAATTAGTTTGTGGAGCATGGGGCTCGAAATTTGTATTGGTCAGAGCCTTGGTGGGGGCAGTTGCAGCCTGTTCTGGAGCTAGGAGAGTACTCATATGTGCGGCTGGTTGGTCTCAGACATGCCTCTTTTTATTTCCCTTGGCGGCTTCTATGCCAATTTGGCTGGGCATAGGTCGTGCCACCTCGGACACTAAATTTCTTTCCGGTTGACGTTTTGATCGAGCGCTTGCGTCTGTTGCTTGGATCTCTGTGGGAGAATTGGTGTCCGTCGACCCGTCCCTCTCAGTCTGTTGGGATAGTTTGGCATGCCCCTGGGGATTATATGAAGTGGTTATGGAGGAGAGTAGTCAGCAAGATATTGGCAATGCAAACTGGACAAAGGTGGTTTGTTTTATTTAACACCATGGAAGGGGGTGTTGTGTTTTTTTTGAAGATGGTTCAGGCTTATCGCTCCATGGAGTGTTTACGGCACTCTGTTCAGGCAGGGGAAATTTAGGGACCCCAAAATGTAGATGATGAGGGTGCGGGCTCCTCTGGTAGCTGTGGGTAGGACTCTTGGAAGTTTATTTGTGTAATAGGGAATAGATGTGAGGATTTTATTTGGCTTTTTATGGCAGTAGGGGGAAGGGAGTTATCCGTTCCTTTTCTTATGTAATCTGTGCTGTTATTTCTTATTAATAAAATAAGCAAGTTTCTGATCATCAAGCTGTGACTTTCGATGAATTTTGTAATTTTGAATTATCTATACCAATTGCTGAGGCATACATAATCCTTTTGTTCAAGTATTTGTTAGAATGAACTACCATTTTCGGAGATAAGAAAAGAATAGTATTTAGTGAAAAAGAAAGGGTCGGTTGCCTATGGAGTAAGTAAGCAAGCAACCATTGAAATAATTGCTATAGTCAACCTTTATTTCATTAGTCAAAATACTTATGAAAACTAGCTCATAGGTAAAAAGTATACCTGGGATCGATAATCAGCTTTCTTTTAAGGCTAGGAAGTGACGATTTTTTTTATTTTTTTTTATTTTTCTTGAAATGTTTTTTTGCAGAGGATCAGACCCACGTAGTTCTGGGTAGAGGGAAATGAAGAGAGTTTTTTTTAGAGTAGAAGGGAGATGAGAAGAGTCGTCGTAGCGCGCTGAGATTCCAGACTAGGGGTAGAATTTCTTGAGACGGTCCAGGTTAACTGGACGAGCCATCTCCTCCCCATCTAGGTCAGTGAGCTAGATAAGATTTTCTTCATAATGTAGGGGCTGCTCCAATTGGGCTTGAATCTCCCTCTGGGGTCCCAAATGGGTTCTATTATCTCTTTGAGGGATAAATCCCCTTCCCGAACATCGCGATCCTTGACTTTCTTGTTGAATGATCGCGCTATTCGGCGATGGTACCCCTGTATGTGGTAAAGAGCTTTCAATCTCCTTTCATCTAGGAGGGTCAGCTCGTCGAGACGGCTTTAGCACTAGTCTTCTTCGCTAACTTTGCTTTCGAGCATGATGCGTAGCGAGGGTATTTCCAGCTCCACAAGTAGGACTGCTTCCATGCTGTAGACCAGAGAGTAAGGGGTAGCCCCAGTAGAGGTTCGGATTGAGGTTCGATAGCCCTAGAGGGCGTACGGGATTCGATCTGCCCAATCCCTACAGCTTTCGGTCATCTTGATGATGATGGCTTTGAGGTTCTTATTGGCGGCT
Source organism: Sambucus nigra (assembly GCA_949130495.1). Lineage (NCBI taxonomy): Eukaryota > Viridiplantae > Streptophyta > Magnoliopsida > Dipsacales > Adoxaceae > Sambucus > Sambucus nigra. Next base: position 297,811,612 of record OX422211.1, on the reverse strand, counting down.
TCAACTGCACCATTGGTCTGAGGTCGGTAGGGAGAATATTTGTGCCTCTGAATCCCATACTTGTTGACTACTTCTATGAATTCTTCTTCGAAGTGCACCCCGTTATGTGACACTAACTCGTGCCGGACCCCATATCGACATATGATATTTTTCTTGAGGAATTTGGCCACTTTCTTGGCATTCAATACTGTTCGGTCTTTCTTGTTAGAACCCTCGGGATACCTACCATGTTTAAAGAGGCACCAAATATCATAGTACCAGCAATCGATAAGTTCATGATCTTCGGTGGAGACAAGCTCAATATGGAAGCAGTGGGTTGGTTTGTCTTGCTTATGAACTATAAAGGGGGTCATTGTTATTCCTTCGGGCATGTCGACCATGGGGGCCAAGGTAGCGAGAGCATCGACTAGGTTATTCTTTGCTCAAGGTAGGTAATGGAAGGTGATATCTCGGAATCGGGAGGCTAACTCTTCTAAGTGGGCATGGAAGGGTTGGAGCTTTTCGTCCTTGACTTTCCACTTTCTGAGCACTTGACTGATGGTGAGGGCAGAATCCCCGTGGACATCAAGGTATTGAATACCTTTCTTGAGAGAAACTTTGAGGCCTACTGTGCATGCCTCGTATTCCGTCATGTTGTTGGGGTAAGGGAAATCTAATTTGACGGCAATGGGAGTGTGGGAATCATCTGGGGTGATCAGAAGTATCCCAATGCCATATCCCTTTTTATTGGTAGTGCTGTCAAAGAACATTTTCCATCGAAGGTTGTCTTGAGCAGTGTAGAGGATATTTTCATCTAGGAATTCGGAGATCCAGACATCTGCTTCTTCTATGGGGTAATCAGCGAGGTAGTCAGAGATGGCCCTTCCTTTAATGTCTTTCTGCGTGACGTACACGATATCGAACTAGGTTAGGAGCATCAACCATCGGGCCATTTAACTGGATAAGGTGGCTTTATCAAGCAGGTATTTGATGGGATCCATTCAAGATATAAGTTTGATGGGGATGGCGAGCATGTAATGTCGTAACTTTTGGGTGACCCAGACAAGTGCGGCACACGCCTTTTCCAAAGCAGTGTAGTTGACCTCGTATCTGATCAATTTGAGACTGGAGTAATAGATGGCTCTTTCTTTGTGGGAGTCTTTAAGGTATTGGGCTAGCAAAGCCCCAGCTGTAGTGTCGGTTATGGTTAGGTATAGGAGCAAAGGGAGACCAGGCTGTAGTAGCATGAGCACTGGAGGTTGGATCATATATTGTTTGATTCTATTAAAAGCTTATTGACAAGCCTCATTCCAAACCTTTGTTGAATCCTTTCGGGAGATTGAATATCAGTTCATAGATGGATGTTAGCTGGCTGATGAACCGGTTGATATATCGCAATTTCCCAAGAAAACCTTGGAATTCTTTCTCTATTCGGGGCGGTGGCATTTCAAGTATGGCCTTCAGCTTTACAGGATCTGCTTCTATCCCCTTCTCACTGACCATGAATCCCAAGAGTTTTCCTTTTGTAATGCTGAAGACACATTTCTGTGGATTGAGTCGCATCTGATACCGTCGCAGTCGTTCGAAGAAATTTCGGAGAGCAGGAACATGACCTTCTCTAGTTTTGGACTTGATAATCATATCATCCACATAAACCTCGACTTCTTTGTGAATCATATCGTGCAGGATGGTTGTGACAGCCCTTTGGTAGGTAGCCCCAGCATTTTTGAGACCAAATGGCATGATGGTGTAGTAAAAAGTTCCCCATGGGGTGATGAATGTAGTTTTTTCTCGGTGGTCTGGGTGCATCTTAATTTGGTGTATCCGGTAAACCTGTCGACGAATAACTTGAGAGCATGACTGGATATGTTATCCACGATCATGTCGACATTGGGTAGCGTATAATCATCCTTAGGAGAAGCTTTGTTTAAATCTCGATAGTCTACACACATTCAAACCTTCCCTACTGATTTCGGCACAGGTACTATGTTGGCTAGCCATGTGGGATATTCGATCACACGAATGAATCCCACGTTCAACTGTTTGACCACCTCTTCTTTGACCTTGAGCGACCATTCGGTGCAGAGCTTTCTCAATTTTTATTTAACCGGCTTGTAATCTGGGAGAGTGGGGATATCGTGCTGAGCTATTCCAGTATCAATGCCGGGCATATCATAATAGGACCATGCGAATACATCCACAAATTCCTTTAGCAATTCTTCGAGTTGTGCGCGCTCATGCTCGTCAAGGGTGGCCCCTATCCTAATCTCGTGCAGTTGGCTACTAGAACCGAGATTAATAATAATAGTCTCTTCTTCATTAACTTGAACGCGGTTATGTTGTTTATTATTAACCTTATTTAGACCAGTTAAGAATTGTTCATTTGCAAAATCATCATCATCACAAGTTTGATTAGAATCCAAATAATTAATGTAAGGCACAACAAGATACTCAAAATCTTTGTTTATTTCATTGATAGGAAAAACAACACTGAGAACCTTATCAAAAGAGGTCTCGATTACATTTGATTAAGGATAGATAACAAAAGAAGAAATAGGGTAAACATTGGGGTTATGGGAGATTTTTTGAGGTAGAATTGGTGCAACATGCCACTTGAGGAGGGGTGCATCATCAGCTTTAATCAGATGGGATGGATCCATTGATGTAGTGCCTGAATGAACTATGCAGAGTGCTAGCCCCAGTGTCTGTAAGTTTAAGGAATCTTCAAAATAACTTTCCTCAGTCTCTTAGATATCTTTGATGAGCGGTTGTACTCGGTGTTGAAAACTTTCCGCCCATGGGTAGCTATCTTGGAAAAAGATCTCCATTCCAGGCTTCATCTTCTTGTCTGTGTGGTCATACCATTGTTCTGGAAAACCACAAAAAGGGAAGACTTCACCTTCTTTGATGAATCGTCCATTCAAGGAGTCTCCTGGGATAGTTTGGATGCAGTTTAATCTTCTCTTTGGTCAAGACTGGTGGATCATTCTGAGCACTTATACTGATGGTTGATACCCGAAGCCATAAGGAGGGAAAGGTTTCTTCAGTTTGATGGGCTCAAGTATCCCTTGCTGCCTTTTCCCTAGCCCCAGTCCGGGCATGAAGTGCATGTTTTCGAACATCTGAATCACATTGACATTGCCATGAGGGTCATACTCTGGACAAACCCTTTCTTTGAAACCGTCCTCTGTCGGGAGTAGGAGTGGTTCAACTCAGAATCCTGATAGGTGCATATCATTTGACCCGTGCTGTATCTCAAGGATTGGACTGCTGGTGCTTGCACCCTCGACATTTTCGTCATCTCCCAAAATGGTGATGACTCGCCCGTCGGCGAAGAACTTCAATTTATGATGGAGTGAGGAAGACAAACCCTTGATACTGTGTAGCCAGGGTCATCCGAGCAACAGGTTAAAACAAGTTGGGATGTTTATGACTTGGAATTCGACGACAGGGTTTATAGGGACAGCCCCTATTAAAAGCTTTATGGATTCCATCACCTCCCGGCGGGTATTATCGTAGGCACGTACAGCGGCAGAGGTTGGAGCGAGGTCGCTTTCTTTCAGGACTAAACACTTGAAGGTTCTCAGTGGGAAGACATTCAAGTCGGATCCGTTATCGACAAGAGATAGTGGCACGGCCTTTCCCATAACTTCGACGGAGATGTTGAATTCATGATTGTGATTTGGCCCAATTCTGGGGATTTCTTCTTCAGAAAATGATTGCATTCGGGTGGAGGTCAAGGATCCAACCAGATTTATCGCTTCTTCTGGTGTGGCAGAAGGAGGAACTGTGGGTCCGGTGAGCAGCTTGATTAAAATATTTTTATGCAGATGGGAAGACATGAAAAGCCCCCATAGAGTGATGTTAGCTTGAGTTTTCTTCAGTTGATTAAGGATATTGCTCTCCTCGATGGTCATCTCTGGAATAGGAAGGTTTTCAACGCCCCTCCCTTTGTCATTTGCTCGTAGTGAGCTTGGAACCTGGTAATGTCTCCCTGATCTGGTCATGTGATTTACTAAAGAAGGGAAGAACATGAATCCCATTTCCTCGTCAATCTCAGGTTGTTCTGCCACCCTGTTTATTTCTCCGAGGATTTCTTCAAATGATATTATCCCTCATATATCGGCTACTGGGCGAGTTCTTCCTGAAGCTTATTCTTCACTCGATTATTTGAATTCTTCCCCCCATCCGGTGGCAACAATTCTGTATTTCCAATGTAAAGTCAATGCATTCCACAACTTCAACGGCTTCTTCATACAGGTCTTCCCATTTTGTGGGGATATATATTGTTGAAGGGACCAAGCGCCATTATAGCTTCAAAATGTCAAGTAACCCTGTGATACTACAAATGCTGTTGGTTTGCCCGAATAATTTTTCCATAATCTGGACAACATCATCTAGGCTGACTTCATCGGTTGGTACCACCCACTTATCTGAATCTCGGGCCCATTTTCGTGCTTTCAAGAACAGTGTATTGAACCTTTGGCAATTGATGACCATCTGTGAGGGCAATTTCAGCCCAAACTTTAGGAGTTGGTTTAACACCTCTGACAATTCCATACTTCCATTTTCAGTATGGGTACGGACAACGACGCATGCTCTGATAAGGAGTGACAGTGCCTAATCAGTGAGGCTAGTAGGTTGTAGGAGCAAATATGGGCAAATTTGACGAGGTCTAGGTGAGTATATGGGTGTGATTTGAGTTGAGGGATCGAAATCTGGGTTTTCTTCTAAGAAGATGGCATTGGCATGATTTGGGAGTGGATTGTGAGTAGTGTTTGGCTTAGAGTTGATTGGAGGGGCTATGGTACCTCGGTCAATGAGATCTTGGATTATGTTTCGGAGGTTAAAGCATTGGTTAGTGGTATGACCAGTAGTTTGGTGAAAGGCACAATGGGCGTCGAACTTGAAGTTTCTTGGGAGTGGATTTGGCAATGGATGGGGATCCAAGGGTTTGATGAGGTTTCGACTTAACAGGGGTTAGTAAACTTTGGAGTGGGGAGCATGGAGCTAAGTGTATTCCCTTCGGATGGGGGCAGGTCGGCTTTCTGGTGGCCATGATGTGGTTGGTTGAGAGATGTTGTTGATGGTTGAGACTGTAGAACCGACAGGCTTGTCATACTTTTTAGGGGTGAACTGTCCGGACACCTTCTTTGGTTCAACCTCTGTTTTAACAAGGATTTCCTCGATTTCTACTCCTGCTTCTCTGAGAGCTCGAAAGTGGGGATAGTATTGTCCTCCCATCGTTGCTCGGATATGGGGCAAGAAGTTCTTCTTCACTATGTTGACCTGTTCTTCATCAGATGACCGATTGGTCATGGTAGCTGCTCGCCACCTCCACCGGGTTATGAAGTTACTGACTGATTCCCCCGGGTTCTGTTTGAGCAGCTCTAAATCACGACGGGTGACCTCAAGCTCTTCGTTGTATTTGTACTGCGATATGAATTCTCCGGCTACATCCTCCCAGCTACGAATTCTGGATTCCTCGTGAGACAAAAACCATTGGAGGGCACTATCCTTCAAAGTTTGCTAAAACAATTGGGCCATCACTTCTTCAGAAGCCCCTAGTAGAGTCATGTAACGATGATAACTGCAAAGATGAACAATCGGGGGTCCACTCCCTCCGAACTTCTCGATATTTGGCATCTTGAACTTCTCGGGTAACCTTGCTTTAGGATAAGGAGACATGTGGGTGTAGTCTATGTAATTCCCAGAGATTCTGACTTGGTCGAACTTCTTGGTGAGTATCTTGAGATCCTATTTGACTTTATTCAACTCCTTCTATTTTGGATCAACGACCATAGGTAGGTTAGACACAGGCTGGGCAATATTTGGCATCGGAAGCTGGGCAAGCAGTGACCCATTGACAGGAGGGGCACGTGGAGCGTGATGATATTCTTCGGGAACCCAGATAGGCTCGGGTGGACCCATAGCACGAGGGAATAGGGCCTCGGGCTCTTGAGGAATTGGAACCTAGTTTCGTTGCATCTCTCGGACCTCAGTTTGGAGGTTGTCAATCTTGGATACGAGCTGAGCTAGGACTGCCGTCAGATCCGACTGTATGACTGGTACTTGATCTGTATTTTCCATGGAAAGTGGATGGATTCCGGACTCGAAAGAATTAGTAGAGGAATGGATGAAACTTTTGGGTGATTTGACTGAAGACTGAAGGCAATAGGGAGCCAGGCCAAGGTCTTGCGATTCATCTGAGAAGGCGTAGATTGGGATTTATTTTTGAGAAAAAGGGAAGAAACTATTTTTGGATTTTTGATAAAGAAGGGAGAAATGTTTTTGGAGACGGAACTCAGCATGATTATTACGATTATTATGTTCTCACTTGTATTTAATTCTCCTAAATGCAATGCTGGACGGGACTCGAGCCTGAAAAAGTGGGGTTTTGAATATATGCAAAGCTAGGACTGGACTTGTAACTAGGCTCATGGACAGGGTCCCATTTTAAAAATGTGTGAAAATTTGGGCGGTAGGTCGACCCAGAATTTCGGAAGAGTTTCGGGTTAAAACCGACATTCTAAAGTGCGTGTCCTAGGTTTGACACCTATATGCGGGTATGCAGTAGTTGGGTGAATCGAAATGGGTTCCCCCCTTTGGCATGACTTCCACGATATACGTCTTGCTCTTGCGGGAAATCGGTACGTGTGGACAAGCCATTTGATATACCTGAGTGTGCATGAATTGCCTCACTATATACCTCGTGGGGACACTATGTGTGAGAGCGGATTCGATATACTCGGCGTACGTGAACGAATTCCATGCAATATACCTCCCGTCATGACTTTGGTCAAGCGATACGATATGGGGGAACCGTTAGATATACGTCGAAGGTACTTGGCCAATGGAAGGTGAGAGTCATATCGCTTAGGTTAACTGCGCCCTGCCGGACCAGCGCCCATCACTAAGTGACCCTCCAGTTACTGGGTAAAATTTGGCCAATTACAATGCTCTTTGGTGATGTCGTGTGAATCATGAATGATTCTCTTATTAGTATCTTATGATGAGAATGCTTTTCTTGATTATGCCAAACAGGGAGCAAAGTACAAGTACCAAAGGTACACCAAGTATGGATGGGTGATGCATGCAACATGTGGATATATGTGATCCTAGGTGCACGTGGTGTGAAGTGTACATGGAGAATTTTTTACAAGTGTGTGAACAGAAGCATAAGCATGGGATACACATGGAAAAGGGGAACATGGAGATATGGGGAAAATATAAACAAATATAACATCCATGTAAATAGAGTCAAGCCCTCAAAACATACATATCCCTAGCGGAGTCGCCACTGTGGCTATCCCCGATCCTCACCGAAGGCGGGCGCGTGAAGGAAGGATCCTCGGGACCCGCGTGTCCTTTTCGAGAGCGCTTCGACCGACGTCATTTGAGATGAGGTGTAAAAATGTAGAGAGATTTAGAGTCACCAGTCTATTTTACTCAGAATAGACAAAAGAAAAGGGGAAGCCATCTCGAAGGATGGCATCCAAAGGCATACTGGTGCATACGAAACCAAAATGATTCGAGAAAGGTTCGGAGGCTAAGTTACGAAATGGGAAGGTGTTAGGCACCCATTCCGCCCTTTCGGTCTCTCATGGATGTTTGCTATTTTCCCTTTTTATTTTCCCCGTGATGTGCGTGCATGTGTATATATATAGTGGGGATAGGAATCATCGACTTGTATCATGGGAGAGATAAAGAGAGTCATCCATAGGAAGGTATAAAAATAATATTAGAAAATAAGATTTATGCGATTACTCTTACGTTGATCGTTATAATGGAACGATAATGCATATGGAGTGATACGTCACTAAGAACAAGTATATAGAATATAAGAAAATTGAATTTAGAGAAGATAGAAAACGAGAGAGAAAGTGAGAATAGGACTCGAGTCTCGGATTTTACCCCGAGATGCCTACGTAGCCTATAAAGGCATCAAAGTCCACGTAGTTCTCATACAAAACGAGGGGTGGGGTTTATTGCATAAATCCAAATGGGGGATCTCTTATTTGTGAGAGTGTGTGTGTGTGTAGAAAAAGTGTTTTAGGTGTGAGAAAAGTATGAGAAAAATATGAGAATCCCTATTTGGAATTTATGAGCAAACCCTCTTTTTCTTGTTTCCTGGGTTTTATTTATATGAAAATAAGAGATGCGCAATAATACTAAATAAAAAGTATATTAGGATGTGTGAGATGAGATAATAAAAGTGCTAAGTAATAAAACAAGTTATTGAGAATTTAAGAGAATTTGAAGAGAAAGTTGGACCTTCTTGAAGATCTTGAGCTTGATCTTGAATGTTGGAGAGCAACCCTTGCACTTGGATGATGATGGAGAGTGAATAATTCACCAAGTTTGATGAAAAGTGGAAGTTAGAAAGGGATTTGGGTGATAAAATCGCGCTGTCTTCGAGAGAGGTTTTTGGGATTCGCTGAGAGGGATTTTTATTAGATCTGGGCTCCCCTTGCAAATGAGGTGAAGGCCTCCTTTTATAGGCCCAGGTCATTGCCGATCGGCACCTGCCGATAGGCAGGGTCTGGAACCTGCCATTTTGTAGTGTGTTTCAGGACTTTTCAGAAAATTGGCCGCCTAGGGCAAACCGTTGGTCAGAATCGCGCACAGGGCAGACCGTTGGAAAGGTAATTCAGAGACCTTTGAAAGTATTTTGGTCCTCTCCCAGGTTTGGGAGTTGACTTTGGGTCAAATATGGATTGTAAGCGTTTGGGGGTCCATTGGACGGGGAATTATTAGGACGCAAATGCCACATGGTAAGTTCGAATCACGCACGGGGTGGACCGTTGGAAAGGTTAGGAGATTTACTTTGACATTCCAAAGTGTTTGACTCGGTTTGGGGAGTTGACTTTGGCCAACCGGACCCTGGAAGCATTCGGTGCCCTCTTGGAGTCAAACGGATCATTCGTCTGCATGGTAAGTTGGAATCGCGCACAGAGTGGATCATTGGAAATGGGTTTCAGTGACCTTCGAAGATTCATTTAGTCTCGGTCGATCTGAAGAGTTGACTTGGGTCAAACAGAGCCCGAGAGCGCCCGGTGGCCTCTAGATCAAGTTTCGAATGCAAACGGATCGTTCGTCCGCATGGTAAGTCAGAATTGCACACGGGATGGACCATTGAAAAGGTAATTCATAGACCTTCGAAGATTCATTCAGCCTCGGTCGAGCTAAAAAGTTTGACTTTTTGGTCAAACGGAGCCTGAGAATGCCCGATGGCTTTTAGGTCAGTACTCGGGGTATGACCTGGGTTTGTAGTGATGAAGGGAGGTAGTAGGGACCTAAGGAGAGTTAGGGGGTAACAGAATGGGGTGTCTACATTGTAATTATGCTTATTAATCATACAACCTCCCTTTTATATGTTAACATGATATATGAGGTATAATTGACCTTTTATAGGTATTTTGGTGCTTAGTGTGAAGTTTGATAGCTTTCTAGTGAAATTCCATCGACTTTTGCAGATTCGGGGGCATTTTAGTAATTTTAGTATTCGAGTTTTAATCCCAAAATCTTCATAAAAGTTGAATTCCTTTGATTTCTCTTCTCGTGGCCACCGACGGTGCATGATTCCGAGTTGTATCGAAGGTGTTATGACATTTTTAGGATGGTTTTGACTTAAAAAACACACTCAAGGTCACATTTAAGGGAATTTTAGTCATTTTAAATTTTAGTTTTTTGGCCTAATGTCTTCTTGAATGTTGCATCCCTCTGAGTTATATTCGCGTAGCCTCTGACCGTGCCTAATTCCGAGTTATAACGAAGAAATGAAGGCATTTTCCGTAAAGTTGGGCAAAGTTGCAGAAACCATACCTTTAGGGTGCGAATCGATTTGCTAAAGTGAGAATCAATTCGATTTGCACCAGAATTAATTTTTTTTGCTTCCCCTATTTTCGAATCGATTCGGTCCCTTGTTTTCAGCCTTTTTATTTACAAGTTTGCCACCTAGGGTTTGTGTATAAATTCATTTTCATCTCATTTTGATGAGAGAATCTTTCATTTTGTAATTAGATTCAAGGGTTTGTTGGGAGCTCTTTCACCCTTCTCCTATTTCCATGGGTGTTTTGCCCACTTTGTAAGTTAATATTACTATTTATTGTCTTCAAGCTTTGTACTTAATTATTTTAGCTTAATTTCTTTGTTGTTCTTTACTTTCTTTCCTAGATAAATTAGTTTAGTTTATTTATTTCTTATTTTGTTTATTAATTAGTTATTTAATTAGATTAATCATGTGTAGTGAGTAGTTAAATAGGGTTTGGTTCATGTGTCCTCCATTGATGGGGGTCGAGCTCCAAAATTAGGTTTTGTGTAAATTGTGTTTAATGGAAACCGCATGTATTAAAATTTAAATATTATGCGTTTAACTTTTTTTTATCACGCAACGTTAGTGTTTATAGATATAACCTGAATTTAAGACGCGTGTGACCATTTTGAATTAAATATTTTATTTCGTAATTTTGAGTTAAATTTCTTCTTACGTGATGTTTATAATTAACTAAAAATTCTTGGTTAAATGTTTTCGAACCGAAATTCTAATTATTAGTTGTTTAGCCCACGCGGGGACTCTCATTTTAATTAATGTTGTTTAGCATTAACTTCTTCCCTTTTTCCCTTTTCACCTTTTCCAACCTATCACCTTTTACACTTTTATTCTTGAAATAATAAATCAATTAAAATCTATCCGACATTCCCTGTGGATTATCGATACCTGACTTACCACTATACTTGTATCGCAAGTGCAGTCGTAATTTAGGTTTTTGTATTGAATAGGCGAAACGAAAACAACAATTAGCATTTTAACATGACACTAATTTTCACCCTCGATCAATCATTTACACCCACATGTTTCACACACCCATTATAATATCCATGCTTAGGTTTCACTAGCACACACCTCCACTTATCACACATGTACATATTCATGCTCACTTGCAGGTATCACGCGCCACTTGTAGTTGGTCCATGCTTAGGCTCACTACCCCACACTCACTTGTATATATTGACATATTACTCACTCACATGTATCCATGATTTGTATGGTCTTCATGCTCCATGCTAGATTTATTATCACGATACTTGTATATTCTTCCCCATTAGTGTAGTGTTTCTTCTACTCATCATGCCAAATAAAGAACTCTCTCCATAATATACTAATTAAGAATCATGCATTTTGCACATTACATCACCAAGATCATGGCTATTGACTAAAATTTTATCCCTAACTTTGTGATGGGTGCTAGTTCGGTAGATCGCAGTTAGCCTAAGAAATATGACTCTCACCTTCCATTGGACTAGTACCTTTGACGTATATCGAATGGTTTCCCTTGTATCGTACCACTTGATCGAACTCACGACAGGAGGTATATAACAGGGAGCTCATTCACGTATGTCGAGTATATCAAATTCTCTCTCACACGTACTGTCCCCACAAGGTATATAGTGAGACAATTCACGTATATTCATGTATATCAAATGGCTTGTCCACACGTACCGATTGTCCTAAAAAGCAAGAAGTATAGTATGGAAGTCATGCCATAGGGGGGAACCCTTCCACTAATGAAACAAGTGCATAAACCTCATATAGGCATCAAACCTAGGACAACCATATTTAGTTTGCCAGTTGCTATACGAAGCTCTGAAAAAATTTCGGGTCAGCATGCTACCCAAATTCTCGTGCTATTTCATCATTTTTTAAAATAAGACCCTATCGATGAGCCTAGAAACAAGTCAAACCAATTTTTCCTTGCTCGGGTCTTGTTCAACATTTCTTTTGCATTTAGGTAAATCTAATAAGTGAAAACATAATAATAATAATAATCATTCCCAGACTCTTCTCTCATTTTTTCTCCTCTTTCTCAAAAAATCGAAACACCAAAAAAATTTGTGCTCCTCTTTATCACAAATACCAAAAACATTTTTTCTCATTTTTACCAAAAATATCCCCTCAACATTTTCCCTCTTTTTTCAAAAATACCAAAAGAAAACAATACTTTCTTCCCTATTTCAAAAATAAATTCGAATCATTTTCCTTCTAAGGTCGATCGCCTACCGATCCTCTTCCTAACTCCTTATTGTCTTCGATCTTCCGTTAAATCGTCGTGAAGCACTGCCACTTATTTTGATACTTCATCCGATTCTGAAGTCTATCTTTATCAGCTCTTCATGGAAAACACTGAGCAGACACAGAATGTGCAGCCTGATCTGATGGTAGTCCTAGTCCAACTCAATGCTAAGATTGATAACCTTCAAATCGAGGTTCATGAGATGCAGCAAAATCAGGTGTAACTTCCCGAAGAACCCGAGCTCCTCTTTCCTCTGCCATGGATCCACCCTCTCCCGATCCTGTGTGGGTCCCATAAGAATATTAGCATCCTCCGTGTGCCCTGCCTGCCAATGGGTCACTGCCATCTCAGCTCTCTATGCCAAACCTTACCCAACCATGGTCTAACTTGACCGTACCTGTTCATCCAAAGGCGAAAGAATTGAAAAAGGTTAAGGAAGACCTCAAACTACTGTCCAGAAATTTGACTAAGTTAGGATATCCGAGAACTACATGGAATATACCCATATGTCTCCCTAGCCCAAAGCAAGATTATCGGAGAAGTTCAAGATGCCAGCCATTGAGAAGGTCGGGGGTAGCGGCCCCCCAGTTATTCACCTTTGCAGTTATCACTGATCCATGGACCTTCTTAGCGCCTATGAAGAGATAATGGCCTAGATGTTTTAACAAACATTGAAGGACAACGCCCTCCGATGGTTCCAATCCCTCGATGAATCCAGAATCTATAGGAGGAATATGTCGCTCAAGAATTCATGTCATAGTATAAGTACAATGAGGAGCTAGAGGTTACACGCCGTGATCTAGAGTTTCTCAAGTAGAACCCTGGATAAACCGTCAATAGCTTTATAGTAAGATGGAGAGATAAAGCTGCCGCCATGACTAACCGACCCTTCGAAGAAGAACAAGTCAGCATCGGGAAGAAGAATTTCATGCCCTATATCGGAACAACTATGGGAGGGAAACATTATCCACACTTTCTAGATCTCTGGGAAGCAGGTGTAAAAATTGAAGAAAGTTCTACCAAGGTAGGAGCCGAGCCAAAGAAGGTGACTGGACAGTTCATTCCAAAAAATTATGAGAAATTTGCCAGTGCTATAGTCTCAAACATCAACAATATCTCCCAGCCTGTTACCTTTTGGGCACCAGAAAGTTGCCCTAATCCCCAAAAAAGTATAACATGATATCCATTCTCCCTTATCCAAAGTCTACCAAGCCTTGTTAAGCCGAAACCTCATCAAACCCTTAGACCCCTGTCCATTACCAAACCTACTTCCCAAGAATTTCAAGACAGATGCCCATTGTGATTTCTACTAGTCTGTGGGCCATACTACCGACCGGTGCTTCCATATTCAGAATGTGATTCAAGGCTTGATTGAATAGGGTATGATCACCCCACAAGCCAATCCTAAACCCAATACCACTCATAACACACTTCCATCCCACACAAATGCCATATTTCTGGAGAATGACCAAAAATTCGATCCTTCTACCCAATTTGTGCCTAGTAAATCATCCATCATACCTGTAATCTCCCCAAATCTCTCAAAGTTTACCCATATTTTCTCCTATACCCTAACTATTTCACCGATCGAGCTTTGTCACACCTTATAAGCGCCTACATTATTAATCTCACCCGATCCGAAGGAAGAGATATGGAATTATCGACTGTTCTGAAATAACTCTTAGAGTTCGGACCGAAATTGCCCACCAAGATGACCGTCGACTATTAGAAATTCAGTCGCTTGTTCATGGAAGCCTGAAAATGTTCTGAGGTGTCAGATGATTGGGTGGTACCCGTTAGTAAAGTCAACTTAGATGACATAGTACATATCATGGCAGACATGTTTCGATAGAACAACAAAATCTGTAGCATTTCCTAACTACTTATTACTTTGAAGCTACAAGGGTGGTTGGTCCCTTCACTCATGCACCTCTCCATTAAGTGAGATGATTAATATGAGGAAGTCGTTGAGGTAATGGAATGCATTGATTTCTCTTGGTAAGAAAACATCGTTGCCACCGGATGGGGGGATGAATTTGATAGCTCAGATGATGAATCGAGTGAGGAAAAAGTCGATCTAGTAATTAATATATACGGAATGATATCTTTAGAAGACCTCTTATGGGACATCAGTAAGGTATCCATTTAACTAGAAATAGATGAATAAATGAGGTTCTTATTCTTCGCCTCTTCCATAAACCACATGACCGGATCAAGAAGAACTATTAGGATCCGAATCCTTAGTCATCAAAAATTGATAAGGGAAGGGGAGTTACGGAAGAACTTCCCATTCTAGAAATAACCATTAAAGAAAGTAAGATCCTTGGCCAACTTAAGAAGATTCAAGCTAATATCACCTTATGGGGGCTTTCCACGTCATCCTAGATGCATCGTAATGCTTTGATAAATCTTCTCATTGGGCCTACAATCCCTTCTTCCACCACTCCACAAGAAGCTGTAAACCTGGTTAGATCCTTAAGCTCGACCAGACTCCTTTCCTTCTCCAATTTTTTTTTCGAAGGTCGACCCCCTGACCATAACTATTCCTTTAAAATCTCAGTGGAAGCAATGGGAAAGAAAATCTCTCTCTCACTCGTTGACAACAGGTCCGTCCTCAATATTTGACCACTAACAACCTTTAATTGCTTGGAGTTGAAAGTAAGTGATCTTACTCTTACTTCCGCCGTAGTGCATGCTTATGATAATACCCGTCGAAAGGTAATAGGATCCATAACACTCACAATAGGGGATGGGCCTATCATTCTTGTCACCGAGTTCCAAGTTATTGACATACCCTCATACTTTAACCTGCTGCTTTGTCGATCGTGGCTTCATAATATTTGATGAGTTTCTTCCTCCCATCATCAGAAGTTGAAATTCTTAGCCAAGAGGCAATTCATCACTATCTTGGGGGATAATACTGGTATAAAAAATGCCAGCATCAGTAATTCGATACTAGAAATACAGTAGGGGACAAATGCATGCTTCTCTTCAGCTTCAGGATTGATCCACTTCCCCTTCCAGTAGGAAATAATTTCAAAGACCGAGTCTGTCTAGAACACAACCTTCACGACAATGTCAATGTGATATAAAACTTTAAGAATATGCATTTTATGCCCGGACTGGGTCTGGGGAGATATCAACAAGGGATACTGGAGCCCATACTCCTAAAAGAGGCCCTTGTCCTCTGTGGGTTGGGTTATCAACCTACACCAGAAGAACTCAGAACGCTTTGCCAATAATGACTAAAAAGGAGTTTAGAAGATGCCTAGACTGTTTTGAGGGATTATCTGAATAGGGTATTCATCAAGGAGAATGAGGAATTCCCCTTCTCTATCTTCCTAGAACCATGCTATAACCACGTCGATAAAAAATGAAGGTGGGGATGGAAATCTTCATTCAAGACAACTACTCCTAGGCCAAAGACTGCCAGCATAAAGTGCAAACTCCCACTAAGAAAGCCTTAGCCATTGTCGAGTTCTCCGAGGAATGTGATTTCGAAGACTTGCTCAACCTACTGACACTAGGGGTGACCCTCTGTATGTTCTATTCAGGCGTTACATTGTCGAACCTGTCCATTTTAATCAAGGCCTCTGATGAGCTTCTTGTCAACCGGAGTGCTATGCCAGTCCTACTTGCTGAGATGCAACCTAACCATACTCAGTACCCTATACCTTTATCTATTGTTGTTCTTTTTTTTAATAATTGTGCCGAGTTTCTCAACGGTATTTTTTTCGAAAGTGAAATAAACGAGGATTTTGAGTATCTTGATGTGCCTTACGTTAATTGTCTTGATTCTAATAAAACTTTTGATGATGATGATTTTGAAAATGAACAATTCTAAGGTTAGTAACAAACAACATGACCGCGTTCAAATTAATGAGAATGAAACTATTGTTATCAATCTCGATTCTAGTAGCCAACGACACGAGATTAGGATACGGTCCACCCATAACGAGCATGAGTGCATGCAATTCAAAGTATTACTAAAGGAATTTGTAGACGTTTTCACATGTTCCTATAATGATATGACTGACATCAATCCTGAAATAGCTCAGGACGAGATCCCAACTTTCCCGAAATACAAGTCGGTCAAATAAAAGCTGCAAAAACTCCGCACTGAATGGTCACTCAAAGTTAAGGAAGACGTAATTAAGAAGTTGACCGTAGGCTTCATTCGGGTGATTGAATATCTCATATGGATTTCCAACATTGTACCCGTATCAAAATCAGGGGAAAAGTCGACATGTGTGTCGACTCCAGGGATTTGAATAAAGCATCTCCAAAGTAAGACTACCCTTTGCCTAACTTCGACATGATTTGGACAACACGACTAGTCACGCCCTCAAGTCATTCGTCGAAGGATTTGCCGAATATAATCAGATTAAGATTCACCCTGACCATCAGGAGAAAACCACATTCATCACCCCCTGAGGAACCTTTTGATAAATTGTCATGCAATTCAAGCTCAAGAACACTAGGGCTACCTACCAAAGGGCTACCACAACCATATTTTAATTTTTTATATACAAGGAGGTCGAAGTCTACGTAGACGAAATGACTATTAAGTCTAAGACTCGGGAAGGTCATGTTCCCACCCTCTGAAAGTTCTTTGAATGACTACGATGATACCAAATGAGACTAAACCCACATAAATGTGTTTTTGACGTCATAAGAGGAAAGCTTTTGAGATTCATGATCAATAAAAAGGGAATCGAAGTAAACCCTGCCAAGCTGAAAGCTATACTCGAAATGCCACCACTCCGAATGGAAAAGGAGGTCCATGGATTCTTGGGAAAATTGTAGTACATAGCTGGTTGACTTCTATTTGTGAACTCATCTTCAAACTCCTCTGGAAGGAGTCTACCAAAGTCTGGAATGAGGCCTGTTAGGAAGCCTTCGACAAAATCAAGCAATACCTTACTCGACCTATGGTACTTATGCCTCCGCAACTAGGTCTCCCTCTACTCTTGTAGTTGACCGTAACAGATACCACAGTAGGGTCTTCGCTAGCCCAATACATTGAAAAATTCCACAAAGAGAGCCATTTACTATGCTATTTAAAAATTAGCCGGGTACGAAGTCGACTACGCTTCCTTGAAAAAAGCATGCATCTCCCTAGTCTAGGCCACTCAAAAGTTACGGCACTACATGCTCTCTTTTCCCATCAGATCGGTGTCCCGAATGGATGCTATTAAGTGCCTTCTTGAGAAACTCGCCCTGTCTAACTGAATGGCCCAATGGTTAATGTTACTAGCTGAGTTTGATATTATGTATGTCACACAAAAAGCAATAAAAAAGAGAGATGTGAGGACATATTTAACATAGTCCGTTTACATTTGAGTATGTCGTATATCGCTATAACTGTTAAAGAATGTTCAAGTGCATACACTCAATACTATGGATCCGAATACCAAAGTTCTTCAATAAACAATCCTTTCCGAGATAGATTTTGGTAATGTTGTGTTTAAGTCCCTTAGTAGTTCAGTTAAACAAGCCTCAATACTAAAATGTTTTTAAACATCTGAGGTGTCATTTTCATCAAAATAATTTTTCTAAGCCCTAAGGCGGAGTTTTAATAAAAAATAATTTTTTGCTGATGTCATTTAAATGATAGGGAAATGTCGTTCAAAGGACTGCTTCAATCGACTGAGCATCTCGCGCGATACCTCGTTTGAAGCTCACTTGAAGTGTTTCATCTAACGACATGCTACTGTTTCACAATTTTCGCTATCGTTAGAATGTCGCGCGATGGATGGTTCAAACGACATTAGATGTCGTTCGAGCAACCTGCAATTGTCGTTCGAATGAAGCCACCGACTCAAATTTTTTATAAATGCCTGTTAAATGAGTCCATTTTGCTTTAGAAGACCTGATATTTTCAATCTACGAAAACTGTAATCTGCAGAATTTTAGTCTTCTCCTTTTAAGGTGTTTTTAACTCTGTTTTGATTCACAAATCATCCTAATAGCTTTAGTGAATCATTTTGGAACCCAATATACAACTTTATTGAAGTTTCTCTTGTAGAGACGAAATCTCTACGGCTGACTTGGTAGCTTTTGAGGGAGGTGCTGGCTGACGACAACTACGATCACTTGGGAATGCTTGAGGGTATTTCTTACCGAAGACAGAGTTATGGTTCTTGTGGATTTGCTGTAGTTAATCCATTGCTGATTCTAGGTTGCGACCTATATGAGTGTTCTGAAGAATATTCATTGCAGATTTCTGTAAGTGTTGTTACATTTATTGAAATAAAAGTTTTGCCCTTGCGGGGGATTTTTTTCCAGAAATCTGTGTATCGACAATTTATGTTTATTTCTGATGTCATGATTTATACACCTAGATGCATGTGTTAGGGTCTAATTAATTTGAATCAAAAGTTGACATTTAGTAAAATAAGTTTAAAATTGGAAATTTATGAATCCACATACAATCGATATCACACCGCATTCTCAAATTGGTATCGAAGAGGGTTTCTCTAGTTTATCCAGTGATCCTTTTTCCGCAAAATTTTTGTGATATTGACTTTTTTAAAAAATCGCAATGTTTCTGAATGAAAACTTATATAATCGGTTGCCAGTTTTTTACGGGACTAATTCTGGCTATTGGAAAACCCGCATAAAATCAGCCTTAAAAGCAATCGATGAGCGTGTTTGGGTTGTTTGTGAAAGAGGGTGGACTCCTCCCATTATCACCTCTAATAATGTCACTAATCTTAAGCCTGTGACTAATTGGACTAAGGATGAATTTAAATGGAGCACTTTTCATTCTCATGGGCTAAGTGCAATTTTTGGAGCCGTCACTCCTGACGAGTTCCGACGTATCATTACGTGCACCACGTCAAAAGAAGCATGGGGTGTGTTACAACTTACCCATGAAGACATGACTGCAGTGAAAGAGTCTAAATTAAAAAATTTAACTACTCAATTTAAAACAATTACCACGCTTGAATCTGAGTGTTTTGATGAGTTTTATGGATGTTTGTTTGATATTGGTAACAATAATTTCAATTTTGGTGAGCACATTCCTGATGCACGAGTGGTTAAAAAGATTTTGAGATCGTTGCTTAAGCGTTTTATCCTGAAAGTGACTATTTTGAATTCCTTAGGAAATTTGAGCAATCTTAAGTTAGAAGAACTGGTAGGAGACCTCCAGATATATGAATTTGACATGTTTCCCAACACTGTCAAACCTAAGGATAAAGGGATGGCATTTAGAGTCGTGTCTAAGAAGAGTGAGGAAGTGTCTAAGAGAGAGAAGAAAAAGAAAGTGAAAGTTAGCGAGTCTGAGTCTTAGGGAGAATTTGATTTTTATGATGTCACCATGCTTGCTAAAAATTTCAAAAAGTTTCTTAAATTTTCAAAAGAAAATTATTCCAATAAAAGATTTTTGAGAAAAATAAAAAGTAAGAAGAGGCCAAAGAGAGCGGTGAGAAAGAGAAAGAGAATGAGGAAGATGAGAGATGTTTTGAATGTGAGGGTAAGGGGTATATGGCGTTTGAGTCTCCCACTAGGCTAAAGATAAAAGGCAAGAAGATTGCCATGCCAGCTACTCTTAGCGATAGTGAGGAAGAGGTGAAGGATTTCGGGGATGAATCTTTACATTGGATGTGTGTTTCATTTTTAGCTAGTCATGTGATCCCACTTAGTTTGTCCCATGACGATGAGGATACTTGTCCATGTGAGAGCCCCGAGGATGATTTGAGTGTTTCGTTTGAGAATGAGGGTGAAAGTGAGTTTGTAAACGAAGGTGAAAGTGAGCTCCAAATTGCATTTAGAGATTTGTATGCCGAGATTTTAAAGATGAAGAAGTTGAATAAGTATTTAGGTCTTAGGGTGTTATATTTAGAGAGAGATAGAGATAGAGATTTTGAGGGGATTTGAGGCGTCGACGAGTCAACTCAAGAAGGTGAATGTTACTTTGAGTGAGCAGTTGATCGTCGTAGATCGGAAAAAGAGTGAACTTGAAGCCCATGTGGTCCAATTAGAGAGATATCTCAAATGAGCCCGGGAGGTAAAGGTCACGAAAGAGGATACATCTAAGAAGGTTGGAAAGATGCTCCTAGGTCCCACTTTGGGTAATGTTGAGAGATTAGGAATAGGTCGTGATGGTGCGTTTACTTCCCATGTTTCACCCAAGCCAGTTATCGAGTTTGTTATAGATCCTTATGGCTCTCAACGTAACCAACCTAGGCGTCCCATTCGAGATAGGAGAGTGCGTCCTAGATTATTTCAAAGTGGTGGTCCTAGGCCCGTGTATGTTTGCACCCATTGCAAGAAGAGAGATCACCTTAGGGATTTTTTCTTTAAGTTGGGTAGTGTGTCGCATAGAGTTTTTCTACGTGTTCCCACACATGCATCCATACATGATGCTCTAGATGGTTACATGAGAGAGTTTGTACATATTCGAGAGCAAGTTAAGCTTTTGGTCAAAACTTCACATGATTTAATGGATGTTTTTCATAGGAGGTCACCACCTTTGGAAGACTCCACCGCACCTAATGGTTGAGGTTAGACTTGTTTACTAGCATAAGATGATTTTCGTGATGATATTTGATGCCTATTTCTAGTGTGTACCATTTTTGTATTTATATTTTTCATTTTGATATATTCTTCGAAAAAGGCAAAAATATTATTTTGTTAAAATTGTTTAAAAAGACAAAAAGAGTTTTGTATTTCGTTTTACACCGTTTATGAATGGACATTTAGGATGACCATGTCACAACATCATTCCATATCCATGTGACTATTTGATAGTGTTTTGAGACGATACATCATTTCATCCATGTGCTTTATAATGTTTGGAGTCATTAAGATGAGATTTGAGATTACTTTCAATATGTTTGACTAATGATTTCCTTTAATGCACACTTACACGGATTTGTTTGATTATTTTACTTGTCTATCATATATTGGTCGAAATGTTTCCATCTCAATCCTATTTTTAAAACGAACCATATGCGATAAAACTTGACAATGAAAGTAGTGCATGTAAGAACCGTTGCTCATGAGGAATTTGTTTTATATATATATATATATATATATATATATATATATATATATGTGTGTGTGTGTGTGTGTGTGAAAATGGGGAAGGGCTAAGAAAGGTAATTATAATATCCCTTGCGATTAAGCCACCATTTAAATCGGACCTAAAAAAGTGTGGCATTGTAAAAAGTAGCTAAGGTCCAAAGAGGTTGAAAAGTGCCCGAAAAAATTTAAGGCAATAAAAAGATAAATATTCCAAAAAGGTGCCATTAGAATTTAGATCACCTCAAGAAAAATAAAAGATTTATTATTCATAAGGGTGTTTGGTTAGAAATAAAAAAAACGAGTTTGCACGTCCTGACAAAGTCTTGAAAAAGCATTAAGTAGTTTTAAACGTTATTGGTGTGAAAATCATATTAGACTTTGATTTGTTGATTTGATTAAGTCGATGTCATTTGAATTCAACAATTTTTACACCTAAGGATCATTGTGAAGTTCATTTGTTAGGAGTATCCATATTCATGGTTCACATTTGTTATGTATGTTTGAGTTGATTTACCTATTGAATATGTTCACACCCATTCATTTCGTTTCCGCGATTTGGTTATCTTAGTGTAAATTCATGGTGTGTGATTTTTTTTTTTTGTAAAATTTGATTTTGTTGAAAAAATAAAAAAATAGTTGGTGAATGCTTTCAAGTTTATCCTTTGATGATCATAGTTAATTTTCTTTTCTTGTCGTGTCACTCCATGCTTATTTTTATTTATTATTTTCCTTGTCTATTTCGGACAAATAAAAAGGAGGAGAACGAATTATGATTTAATGGGGAAGATTTGAGATTTAATATTTATTTTGATTTATGTTTGTCTCATTTCAAACTCGATACATCATGAAGGTATTTGTTTCTTGTCTTATGTGTGTAGGTACAAATTTGAAGATCATTATTTTACACACCCTGATGATGACAAAGAAAAGTTGGAGATTTGAAGATTTTAAGTTGAAGATCTTTGAAGAAAGTTTAAAGACTTACATCTTTAGTACCTTTTTCACTTTTGGGTTCATGGGGGTGGGGGTATTAGATTTGTATAGGACATTTTATTTGATAATTCAAATCTTTTTAGTTTGTACTGGCATAGACATAGGGGGAGATTTATAAGGACATATTTTACGTAGTCCGTTTACATTTGAGTATGTCGTATACCGCTACAACCGTCGAAGAATGTTCAAGTGCATACACTCAACAAGACGGATCCGAATACCAAAGTTCTTTAACAAACAAGCCTCTGCGAGATAGATTTTGGTAAGGTTGTGTTTAAGTCACTTAATAGTTCATTTAAACTGTTGGGATAACTTTTCTAAAATGTTTTTAAACATCTGAGGAGTTATTTTTCATCAAAATAATTTTTCTGAATCCTGAGGCGGAGTTTTAATGAAAAATAAATTTTCATTGATATGGTTCAAACTACATGTCAATGTCGTTCAAATGACAGGGTAAAGTCGTTCAAACGACTGCTTCAAGCGACCGAGCATCTCGCACAATACCTCGTTTGAAGCTCGCTTGAAGTGTTTGATCTAACGACATGCTACTGTGAGCTTTCTGTAGTTAATCCATTGCTAATTCTAGGTTGTAACCTATATGAGCGTTTTGAGGAACATTCATTACAAATTCTATAAGTGTTGCTGCATTTATTGAAATAAAGGTTTTGCCCTTGAGGAGGATTTTCTATGTATAAAAAATTTATGTTTATTTGTGATGGCATGATTTATACACCAAGATTTATGTGTTAGGGTTTAATTAATTTGGATAAAAAAATTGACATCTACTTAAATAAGTTTAAAATTGGAAATTTGCGAATCCACGTACAATCGATATCACACCACATTCTCAAGAGCCATTTGCAATTACCTTGCTGACTGCCCCATGGAAAAGGCTAACGTTTGGATATCTAAATTCCCAGATGAAGATATCCTTTGAACCTCTCAGGAGGACCTCTGATGGAAAATGTTCTTTGACAGCGCTGCCAACAGGAAAGGATATGGCATTGGGATACTGCTGATCGCTTCTAATGACTCTCACACTCCCATTGTCATCAAGATATATTTTCCTCGCACCAACAATATGATCGAATATGAGGCATGCACTGTAATCCTCAAAGTTATCCTCAAGAAAGGTATCAAGCACTTAGATGTCTATGGGGATTTTGCTCTCATCATCGGCTAAGTCTTTTAAAAGATGGAAAGTCAAAAATGAAAAGCTCTTACCCTTCCACGCCCACCTAAAGGAGTTGGCCTCCTAGTTAGGAGATATCACCTTCCACTACTTACTTCACAAAAAGAGCAGCTTAGATGATGCCCTTGCCACCCTGGACTTCATGGTCGACTTGCCTGATAGAATAATGATGGCCCCTTTCCTAATAAAAAAATAAGCCATGCTAACCCACTGCTACCACATTGAGCTCGTTATCGAAGAAGATTTTGATATGGCTAGGTTCTGGTACTATGAGATTTGTCACCTCCTCAAGCATAGAAGGTATCCCTAATACACAAATAACAAAGACTGTGCGACCCTTCGTAAACTGGTTGCCCAATATATCATTTGCGATAAAGCACTATTTAAGAGAAACTTCGATGGAACCCAACACTGCATTACAGGGGCTGACATTGAAGAAATGATACAAAGGATCCACAGCGGGGAATGCGGACCCTGCATGAATGGTCATATGCTTGATAAGAAGATCATCTATCAAGGGTACTATTAAACCATCATGGCTCAGGATTGCACCGCCTACGTCCGAAGATGCCTCAAATGCTAACAATTTGCTAATCTCCAGCACTTGCCTCCTCAGGAATTATACAACATAACTTCTCCTGGCCATTCTCCACCTGGGGCATTGGCATCATAGGAAAGTGACACCCAAAGCTTCAAATGGGCATGAGTTCATCCTAGTCGCCATTGACTACTTCATCAAGTGGGTCGGAGCCGAGTCATATGCAGTATTGAATTCCAAGAAGGTAGTCAAGTTTATCCGAAAGAATATCATCTGTCAAAATGGGGTTCCCCACGAGCTAGTATCGAAGCCGAGGTCATAAAATTGGTCGACGAGTATAGGATTCAGAGATACAGACCTTCTCCTTACTGACCTCAAACTAATGGTGCAGTCGAAGCCACCATTAAAACCTCAAATCCATCACTAGCAAAATGATCAAGAGTTATCATGATTGGGATAATTAGATCTTTTATGCCTTTCGGGGTATTGCACTTTAGTCAGGACATATACTGGGGCTACCCCTTAATCTCTAGTATACGACATGGAAATAATCGTACTCGTTGAGCTAGAAACCCCTTCTTTTCACATTATTCTCAAGAGCAGAGTCAACGAGGAAGATTGGCATGAGAGTAACTTTAACAAACTATCACTCTTGAATGAAAAGAGGCTTAAAACTCTATACTATATACAATGGTACCATCACCGGATAGTGCGATCATTCAACCAAAACATTAAGGACCGTGGTGTCCAGGAAGGAGACGTTACCCTTAAGGAGATCATGTAACCAGTCTGGGACCCCAGAGGGAAATTCAAACTAAACTGGAGTAACCTCTACATCGTAAAGAAGATTCTCTCAAGAGGTACCGCAATGCTCACAGATCTCAATGGAAATGAGATGGCATGTCCATTCAACCTGGATCATCTGAAGAAGTTCTACCCTTAGTCCGAATCTTGGTTATCTACGACTCTTCTCATCTCACTTATATTCTAAAAAAAATCTTTCTTCATTTCTCTCTACCCAGAAATACGCAGGATTTGATCCTCTAAAAAAACCTTTTTCTTTATGGATTTTTAAAAAATTTTCAAAACCTCTAGAGGTACGTAGGCAAATCATACACCTTACATTGTCACGGTCCCCTTATTTTTCACAAAATGCTATTCTTTTCTAACCTTCGAGAATGATGATTCATTTTATCATTTACATGAATAAAAGGATTTTGTATGCCTTAGCGATTGGTATAGATAACTCAAATATAAAACTCATCAGAGGCAAAACAATATGATCAAAATATTTTTTATTTAAAATATGGAAGTTCAGTACCATTACATGATGTATCAATGAAGGGAGTCAAACAAACCACCCCTAACCACTGACCAAACTATTTCTAAACAAGCGTAACCGAACTTCACAAAATTATTCTCAAATCCCTAAAACAAATCATAAAAGCTTCACATAAAATAATCCCAGCTTCACAAAATTCTGTCCGCAACTACCAAAAGACTCAGCCTCATAATCATTATTCCCCGGATGTCCTCAAATTTCCCCTACCTGGTTGATATTCTGAATATGCTCCATGGAGCGATACCCATGGCCATCCTAGAAAAAACCTCTACCCCTCCTTTTATGGTGTCAAAAAGAACAAACCACCTCTAGACGGTCTCTTCCACCAGTATCTTCGCCACTACTTGCTTCCACATCCATTTCAGATAGTCGCCGAACACATGCCAAACCCTTCTTACAAATTTTGATGGATAGTTGATGACCGACGACTCTCCCATAGAGAACTAAACCTCATATGCATGGATTCAGTCAAGTCCTCCATTGGAAATAAGTCTAGTGTCCGATGAGGCACTATTTTCTCATATCCAACTTGACACACAAGTTTTTAAGGGAAATAGAACGAAGTCTGTAGCAGTCCCATAAATCGTGCATCCCAATACTCTCCCAGTTCTAGAACAGGCTACAGTTCCCCCACCATGGCATTAACCAACGAAGGCACCGGGCTCCGTGCTCTACGAACCAATTCAGTCAGTTCTCTATAGATGGGTCAAAACTGATAAGGTACCGAATAAAGAAATTCAGCACGCTTGATAAGGGTTAGTCAGGAGGAATCGCCAGATAGAACCTCTTAGTCAGCCATATGAATAATATCACTGTCTCCCTCTCAGAAAATCGGATCGACCTTCTCTCTAAGCATCAATACCATTTAGGGACTCAACCAAAATCACCAAAAACCTTCACAATCTCCAGCAGCTGTTGAACGTCTATGGGAGTGACGGTCACCTCCTCGAAGCCAAGACAAAAAGTATGGGTAGTGTCCCACCACCTCTCTCCCATAACACGCAACACTGCAGTAGAATTCGACGTATCATCCAAAGCAACAACTCTAGCAAAACAAACATCATTACAGTCTGTTCATCATACCATATTCAACACAATCCAATAAAGGTAACAAGCCCCACTTTACAACCAAGTTTTCTATCCCCTCATTCATATATCAGCCAAGCTGCCAAAGCCTTTCTATATTCAAAAAATTCCAAAAAACTCATTTTTGCTACTTTTTCTCAAAACAAATCC
The DNA here is from genome assembly GCA_949130495.1 of Sambucus nigra. NCBI lineage: Eukaryota > Viridiplantae > Streptophyta > Magnoliopsida > Dipsacales > Adoxaceae > Sambucus > Sambucus nigra. The sequence continues at coordinate 297,785,225 of OX422211.1, read as the reverse complement.
CTTATAAAGGGAAGCTCTTATTCAACCAAGACTTCGAGGCCATCTTCTATTCAAACATGCCAAAAACATATTCAAAAATTTCCAAAAAATACACTTTTCCTGCTCTTGCTCAAGGCAGAAACTCAGCAGCAAACTAAAATGCATGTAGAATAAGCCACTAAATCAAGATAATCAAATAAAGTATGCATATCTTTTTTGCTTTATTTGAGTATCTTTTCAGGTGCAATGTCGTTGCATCAAGCATGTAACAAAGTCAATGCCGAGCTACTCCACTCAAATAATAAATTTGCAAGAAAATTCCAAAAAGGAAAAGAACTAGAATTAAATGTCACATTATCTACCCCGTAACCCTCTCTACTAGGTACCAGATGTACCCAAACTCATACAACTGTAATTTCCTCATCTGCGTGTGTATACCCATCACCCCCGTATTCCTAGGAGCCGTCCCCCAAGGGTAAAAGTCACCTGTAATCCCCAACAGAGAATCAACATCTTCTTAAGAGACAAAAATACAAAACATATATTGAAACATTTCTTCATCAAGAAAATAATTTTTTGGAACATTAAATACCTTACAAACTCCCTTAGTCCTCAACAAGATTAATATTACGCTCTTATCCCCAGCATAAACCCTAAACTTATTCCACAAACTAAACAAACGATATGCCTGCTTCCCAAGCCCATTACAATTCCCCAGCGGAATCTCAAATCTCAAGTCTTCCCCGGTGGAACACAAACGTCAAAACAAATGCTTCTCAACAAGATTGCAAAATAATACCTTCCCAATTCCCTAACGAAATTTTGGGGCTGAACTTTCTCCCAATCAATCCACCATCGAAATTTCAAGATACGCCTATAAACAAAATCCCTCGCAGTTTCCCCACCGATGCTATCCTCTTTCAAAATAACATAATCCATAACCGAATGTCTCGAGGATAAATCCTTCCCCAGTAAAGTCTTAAAATAGCACAATCCCCAGTGAAACCACAGATGCATCTACATCCCCAAGACAATTTAAAGATTTATCAAGAGAACAACTCCCTGCGTCATAACCTTAGGTCTTTAGAATCGACCTTGTCCCTCAGAATTGGTCCATAAAAATTTAGGTCCTCAGAATTTACCTCGACCTGTAAAATCGATATCCTCAACTTTAGGTCCTCAGAATCGACCTCGACCTATAAAATCGGTCCCCTCAATTTCAGGTCCGTAAAATTGACCTCGACCCGTGAATTGATCATCATAACTATATGTCCTCAGAATTAACTCGACCTTTAGAATCATTCGTTAACACTTTAGGTCCTCAGAATCAACCTCGTCCCTCAGAATAGGTCATCACCACTTTAGGTCCTCATTATCGACATCGGCCCTTAGAATCATCACCACTTTTGGTCCTTATTATCGACCTCGACCCTTGGAATCAGTCATCACCACTTTAGGTCCTTAGAATTTACCTTTACCCATAGAATAGATCATCCCCAACACAACCTTAGGTTCTCATAATCGACCTCTATCCTCCGAACTGGCCATCCTCATCCCTATGGTCCGCATAATTGACCTATTTCTCAAAACATCCATGTGGTATCTATTCGATGGCCTTCACTTGTTCCAAGCTCAACCGTTGAGGGTCTCTATAGACACCACATTATAAGACCATCTTAAGCATCTACTTAGGTTCCTAGCACTTCCTCCTTCACCATAAACCCTAAGCCATACTTTAGATATCGATCAAGAAGCCACTGGGCGCTCTTGAGCCCCGTTTGACTACCGGTTAGCTCTCTCACTTGAGAGAAAGATCCATTAATCTTTAAAGGGTTCTAAATCCACTTTCTAACGGTCAGTCCTATGTATGAATCGGCCTTACGGTTCGGATTGACGATTCTTTTTACTATAAAAACTGATTTGGAGGCCATAGGACGCCCCCGAGCCCCATTTCGACTCCAATCAACTTCCTTGCTTGAGAAGAAGATTAATAAATATTTTAAGGGCCATGAATCCCCCTTCCAACGGTCTGCCTTGTGCATGAATTGACCTTACAATTCTGACGAACGTACCATTTCCCCTAAAAAACTGATTCGGAGGCCACGGAGCACTTTGGGGCTCTGATTGACTCTCAAAAACTCTTTACCTCAAATGATACTGAATAAATATTCAAAAGGATCTGAATACCCTTTCCAATGGTCTACCCTATGCACAAATCAACCTTACGGTATGGACGAACGACCCATTTTACTCTTAAAGGTCACCGGGCACCCCGAGCCGCCCTCTTTGGCCAGGATCAACTTTCAAACTGAGCTAAGCTATTTGGAACATCGAAGGGCTATGCATAAAATTTCTAACGATCACTACCTTACACAAATAGGCCTTACGGTTCTAACGAATGAACCATTTTCCTCTTGTCCAAAAGACCATCGGGCGCTTTCGAGCCCTGTTTGACCATAGTCAATTCCCGAACCCGGGAGAGGCCCAATGGATTCTTCAAACTCTCTAAATACCCTTTCCAAAGGTTCATTCCGTGCACAATTAAAACTTATGGATTGCGTTTTATGATCATTTTTCTAGAAAATATTCATGAGACTGCCGAATGGCAAATCCATTTCCCTGCATATCGAAAGTGTGTCTGGGGTTACCTGCCAATTATCACCCCCTTGACCCTATATAATAGGAGCATGAGGTCACTTCAAAAGGCACCTCAGTGATCTCAGCAATATTCTCTCGAAGTCAGCGTGGTTTATATATTGAAACCTCTCCTCCACATTCCACTTCCATCCTTTCCTTACCCAATTGAGAAAATTCCCTCCTCTATACTCCTACCACCTTCAACCACTTGCAAGAGAATCCCTTCAATAATTAAGATCAACTTTAAATCTTCCGAATAAGGTCCAAACATTTCACTCTTTCTTTAAATTCTCTTATTTTTGCATTAGTTATATAATCCTTACTTCAACATTTCATATATTTTAGATCACACATTAATATCCGACCATTTTATTACTAGTACTGCACATACTATATTTTCCATAAAAAAACCAAAAACAATAAAAAGAGGGTTTGCGTGTAAATTCCAAACGGGAATTTCTCACTACATTTTCGCACACTAAAAGATCCTTTTTTCACACATACACATATAATAAAGTCCCCGATTAAATTTATGGGATAAACCCCACCCCCGTGTTGCATGCGAACTACGTGGACTTTGATGCCTTTTTAAGCTACATAGGTGTATCATGTAAAACCCAATATTCGAGCCCGATGAATGCACAAATTAAATTTTTAATTACTATTTTGGGAACACTCCTATGGTTGAACGCACTCCGCCTTTATCCATGATGCGAGTCGAGTGATTCTGCTCTCTCTTTATATATACATGCACACACTTAACATAGTTATTAAGGAGAAAAATAACACATGCCCATGAGAGATCGAAAGGGAGGGATGGGTGCCTAACACATTCCTATTCCATAACTTAAGCCCTGAATCCTTGAACTAATTAGTTTCGCTAGTTTTAGTATGTCTTTGATGCCGTTCTCTCGAGGCGACAACATTTCTTTCGCCTATTTTATGCAAAATAGGCTAGCGACTATATTTCTATATATTACCCCACATAGACGATGGTCGAAGCGCCCCGAGGAAGGGCGCGAGACCCCCCACACGCACGTGCCGATCGGGACGGGATGGCTAATGACTACTGAAGCACCTTATACTCTTGACTCACTTGAGTCTACATTGTATAAGTGCTCATCTAGTTTAGAAATAGTGACAAAAGTGTGTCCTTTCCTAGAATCCAAAAAGCCTCAGAAATTGTCTAAAATTCATTCCTCTTCTTTGTCTAAATCAAAGGTATATGTACCAAGACTCACACACATTAGGATTATATTCATATCTTATATATTGCATATTATTGGTTATGTGTGTGTTGTGTGTGTTAATTTCCCTAAAATTAATTTTTAATAATTTTTTGGAGTTTTAAATAATTTTTAAAACACTTTTTCTTTTAATTAAAATTTGATTTATAAAGTATTGGGGTCATTATATAATTATGGATTGTTGGTTTTATTGGGTGAAAGTTCACTTGGGTAGAAATCGAAAGCGCTGGAGACTACAAGGTGTCTTGGTAATTATTTCCAAAACATGCGTTTCATCTTTAATCCTAGCCCTACACTTGTCGCTTATATATCGGTTTGATTTGTGTTTCTTCCAAAAGACAATCCTTGTGATCAATCTCAACCATTGGATCGTGTTAATCAACGATCTGCATGCATTCTAATTCAATCCTGGTGAATCCCTCTTAAACCAATCAGAAGAGTTTTAACTACCTCTTATCTCTAACCCTTGGATCAAAGTCAAACTGCCTAGACCAAATCATAGCCCTTGATTTTGAACCATCTTCTCGATCCTCTCAGCCTACTATATAAGGAGGCTATCCCTCAGCCAGAAGAGACTTTTGTTACTTCGTTTATTTGAGTGAGTAGAGAGAGAAGAGAGAGTAGAGATAGAAGAGAGAAACCAAAGAGAGAGAGAGTTAGAAACCCTAACCCTAAAACGTCCTAACATCTTTCAAACCCTAACCTCTTTCAAAACCAGTATATTCCAAACACAACCTTGAGTGTTTGAGAGTTTTGAGTGTTGATTTGTTAGTTGTTTGATGATGTAACCTCTTCATTCTCAGATATTTATTTGAAGAACATGTGCGCCCACGGGCCGACAGGGCTCAGGGATGTCTGGGAGCATCTCCCACTTGTGGTGCGTTGAGTGATATCATGAGCGGGTTTTGGGTGGTTGACATTTGCACTGGATGAGACGCCTCGTTCGATAGCGGTCTTGTGCGCTTTGAGGGAGAGGTGGTGTGATACTACTCACACCTTCCATTTCGGCTTCGAGGAGATGACTGTGACTCCCATAGATGTGCAGCAGCAGTTGGTGCTAGATTATGATGGAGAGCAGATAGAGTGGATCACTCTTTTCGGGTGAGAACAGAGGCAGTGCGTGCGGCACTTGGTGATGTAGAGAGGATAGTTTATGGGGATTCTATCCGGCTATCCCTGCTGAAGGATGTTCTGTTGGGCAGGGTGATTGATGTGGAGGACGGGATGCAAGTGAGGCAGATGGCCCGGTTATTTATTTTGCTGGTGTTGGGAGGTTTCATGGTAGCGTCGAGTGGCGACGTCGTCTATTTGTGGTTCTTGACGTACCTGAGGATGTTTTTGAACATCCCTTTTTATGATTGGGGGAGTCTGACTTTGGCGACCCTTTACTCTTCTCTAGATGCATTCAGCCGGTGCTGCCTACAGACCTTCACTGGAGCCAAGTCCCTTCTTGAGGTATTCTTCAGTTTGTGCATTTCTTATCATGCATTCGCATTTTCCTTATGCGTCACTTTTTGTTTGTGAATTCTTATCTTTGACAGACGTGGTTTTATGAGGTGATTGGGTGCAATACCCCGCTGATCTCTCTGAAGGATGACACTGTTGGGGACTCTTTCCGATTGTATCGATGGCGTAAGGCCAATCAGCAGTCGAAGGGATCTCTCTCTATGGAGGCAGTGCGTCAGGTCTTGAATGACCTGACCAGTGGTAGGGTAAGACTCTTTTCATTTCCAGTCTTGTTTTTTTTGTGCCTTCTGATCTTGTATTGATTTATGCCTGCTTGGATATTTTCAAGTGATCTTTTATCTATGGGGGACAACCATTCAGGATGCGGGGACGACCGGAGTGAACGCGCAGATGAGGCGTTTGTTGGCACATGAGTTCGGCCATTCCTGATATCTCGGGGATAGGGTGGTTTTCCAGATTGCTGAGGAGGAGGTGGTGGTACCACCTGTGGAGCCTCCTACGTCTATGAGGCGGGAGCGAGTACTTTCGGAGGATGTGAGGATCGTGATGATGATCAGCGAGTCCTACTTATTGTACATTGATACGACTGCGCCGTATGACTATATGGACTTTGTGATGAGCTAGTTGATGACGCCCAGCATATATGATGCCCTGCCTTTCCCTCCTGCGGGTTCGAGTCGGGCGGTGGGATCTTCTCACAGTGGCGGCGGTCCGACGGCATCTGCTGTGACGGTGACCTCGGAGGTTCCTTTTGTGCGGTTGCACATTCCTTCATATAACATCCGGCGGGCTGATGGAGGGATAGTGCCTATACTGCACCGTCCTCATGCGATGGATCCAGAGGAGTTGGGTTTGACAGAGGAGGTCCTTCGACCTGCGGTATACCTTTCTGTTCTTCTCTTTCTTTCTTTTCTATTTTGGTCATCTCTGCTTTGATACTGATTTTTCCTTTTTCTTGCAGCAAGTCCGAGTGTCGACCACTTGGTTAAGAGACTAGATATCTTTGGCGGCTGCCCATATTCGGGATGCGGTTCCTGTTCCTTCTTGATTGGTGCCATTTGCTTTGTCCGGAGAGGACTCTGGCTCGGGTAGTGATGGTGCATCGTCTTGCCATAGGGTAAAGAGAGCATATCGCAGGGGTGGAAGCTCTTAGAGAGAAAGGTAGGTGAGAGAGAAAGAGAGAATGTGGGATCGGGCTGAGTCCCGTTGTTTTTTTCTTTTTCTTTTTATTTCCTACAAAATTGATGTTACACAGAAAAACAAATAGATGCAATGCAATGGAGTTTTTTTTCATTATCTTCTATTAATGATGAATGAATGCATGCACATGCGCTTTTTACTTTGCTGCTGAGACCGTAAAAAGGAGTGTTTTTGGAATTTTTGAGGGAAATTTTTTAATTAAAAGGGGAAATTATATAAGGAGGAAAAGGGATTTTGAAATTTTGTTGAGAATATCAATTTATTTTTATTGAGTTTTCTGATTTTTCAAAAGAGGAAAAAAAGGGAAATTTCTAAAAATGGGGGGTTGCCGATCGGCAAGCACCCTGTCCTGCCTATCGGCAGTTCAGTCCATGGATTTATTGGCCGGGCTTCTTTATATTTTGCCTTCGACGGCCAGATCACTGGTTGCTAGAGGAATGATCTCCCTCCCGGCGGTGCTGCAGTCCGTGTATTTGCGAGAAGTAGGTGATGCTGGCTATGCTGGAGCCGTTGCTCAGGGCCTGGTTTCAAAATTGCTGCTAGTGACTGGGGAACTGCTGGTGGACCCGCAACTTGTAGCCATTACTTCGTGGATGTCATAACGTCGCAATCCTATGGCGATGATACTAGCGGAGACCCTAAATGGCCTGGATGCCTGGAGAGAGGGTCATTATGACTTTCTGAGGGGTAGCCCCATGATGTTGTTCATGTGGTTGTCTGAAAGACTTCGCCTGGTGACTCCTCTAGAGTATCCTTTGTCGGGTATACCCAACTTTTTTTCGCGTTACTTCTTCAGTGTTGGCTTGGATATTGAGAGCTGGGAGAACTCGTTTGTGGAGAATGGGGTTCGGAATCTGTATTGGTCAGTGCCTTGGTGGGGGAAGTTGCTGCCTGTTCTGGATCTAGGAGAGTACTCATATGTGCAGCTAGTTGGTCTCAAATAGACCTTTTTTTATTTCCCTTGGTGTCTTCTGCGCCAATTTGGCTGGGCACAGGTCGTGCTATCTCGGACACTAAATTTCTTTCCGGTAGACATTTTGATTGAGCGCCTGCGTCTGTTGCTTGGATTTCTGTGGGAGAATCAACGTCCGTCGACCCGTCCCTCCCAGTCTGTTGGGAGAGTTTGGCATGTCCCCGGGGATTATATGAAGTGGTTGTGGAGGAGAGTAGTCAGCAAGATGTTGGTAGTGGAGACTGGACAAAGGTGGTTTGTTTTATTTAATACCATGGAAGGGGGTGTTGTGGTTTTTTCGAAGCTGGTTTAGGCTTATCGGTCCACGGAATGTTTACGGCACTCTATTCAGGCAGGGGAAATTTGGGGACCCCATGATGTAGATGATGAGGGTGAAGGCTCCTCTGGTAGCTGTGGGTAGGACTCTTGGAGAGTTTATTTGTGTAATAGGGAATAGATGTGGGGGTTTTATTTGGCTTTTTATGGAAGTAGGGGGAAGGGAGTTATCCGTTCCTTTTCTTATGTAATATGTGCTGTAATTTCTTATTAATGAAATAAGCAAGTTTCTGATCATCTAGCTGTGCCTTTCGATGAATTTTGTAATTTTGAATTATCTATACCGATCGCTAAGGCATACATAATCCTTTTGTTCAAGTATTTGTTACAATGGACTGCCGTTCTCGGAGATAAGAAAATAATAGTATTTTGTGAAAAAGGAAGGGTCGTGCTCCTGTAAGATATATGAGCTGCCTACGTACCTCTAGGGTTTTTTGAATTTTTTTTTATTTTTCTTGAAAAATGCTTTTTTGCAGAGGATCAGGCCCACGTAGTTCTGGGTAGAGGGAAATGAAGATTTTTTTTTTAGAATAGAAGGGAGTGAGAAGAGTCGTAGCGCACCGAGATTCCAGACTAGGGGTAGAATTTCTTGAGACGGTCCAGGTTGACTGGAAAAACCACCTCCTCCCCATCTAGGTCAGTGAGCATGGCGGCATCGCCGGATAAGATTTTCTTCACAATGTAGGGGCCGCTCCAATTGTGCTTAAATTTCCCTCTGGGATCCCAGATGGGTTCTATTATCTCTTTGAGGGCTAAATCCCCTTCCCTGACATCGCGGTCTTTGACTCTCTTGTTGAATGATCGGGCTATTCGGTGATGGTACCCCTGTATGTGGTAAAGAGCTTTCAATCTCCTTTCATCTAGGAGGTTCAGCTCGTCAAGACGGCTTTGGCACCAGTCCTCTTCGCTAATTTTTCTTTCGAGCATGACGCGTAGCGAGGGTATTTCCAGCTCCACAAGGTAGGACTGGTTCCATACCATAGACCAGAGAGTAAGGGGTAGTCCCAATAGAGGTTCGGATTGAGGTTCGATAGCCCCAGAGGGCGTACGGGATCCGGTCGGCCCAATCCCTTTAGCTTCCGGTCATCTTACTGTTGATGGCTTTGAGGTTCTTATTCGTGGCTTCAACTGCACCATTAGTCTGAGGTCGGTAGGGAGAAGATTTGTGTCTCTGAATCCCGTACTCGTTGACTACTTCTGTGACTTCTGCTTCGAAGTGCAACCCGTTATCTGACACTAACTCCTGCGGGACCCCATATCGACAGATGATATTTCTCTTGAGGAATTTGGCCATTTTCTTGGTGTGTAATACTGTGTATGACTCAGCTTCGACCGATTTGGTGAAGTAATCAATGGAAACTAGGATGAATTCATGTCCGTTTGAAGCCTTTGGTGTAACCTTCCCTATGATGTCGACACCCCAGGTGGAGAACGGCCAGGGAGAGGTCATGTTATATAATTCTCACGGAGGCAGGTGTTGAATATTGGAGAATTATTAGCATTTGAGGTATCTATGGACATAGGCGGTGCAATCTTGGGCCATGGTGGTCCAGTAGTAGCCCTGTCGGATGATCTTCTTGGCAAGCATGTGACCGTTCATCTGGGTCCTGCATTCCCCACTATGGATCTTCTTCATTATCTTTTCAATCTCAACCCCTGCGATACAGTGTAGATGAGTTCCATTGAAGTTCCTCTTGAGTAGAGCTTTATGACATATGATGTACTGGGCAACTAATCTTCGAAGGGTCATTCGGTATTTCTTGTTGGAACCCTCGGGATGCGTACCATGTTTTAGGAGGCACCAGATATCATAGTCCCAATAATTGGCTAGTTCAGGATCTTCAGTGGAGACAAGCTCAATATGGTAGCAGTGGGTTGGTTTGTCTTGCTTTTGAACTAAAAATGGGGTCATTGTTATTCCTTCGGGCTTGTCGACTATGGAGGCCAAGGTAGCGAGAGTATCAGCTAGGTTATTCTTTGCTCGAGGTAGGTAATGGAAGGTGATATCTCGGAATTGGGATGCTAACTCTTCTAAGTGGGCATGGAAGGGTTAGAGATTTTCGTCCTTGACTTTCCACTTTCTGAGCACATGACCGATGATGAGGGAAGAATCCACGTAGACATCAAGGCATTAAATACCTTTCTTGAGAGCAACTTTGAGGCCTACTGTGCATGCCTCGTATTTCGTCATGTTATTGGTGCAAGGGAAATTCAATTTGATGGCGATGGGAGTGTGGGAGTCATTTAGGGCGATCAGAAGTATCCCAATGCCATATCCCTTTTTATTAGTAGCACCGTTAAAGAACATTTGCCATCAAAGGTTGTCTTGAGCGGTGCGGAGGATATTTTCATCTAGGAATTCAGAGATCCAGACATCTGTTTCTTCTATGGGGTAATCAGCGAGGTAGTCAGAGATGGCTCTTCCTTTAATGGCTTTCTTCGTGATGTACACGATATTGAACTCGGTTAGGAGCATCAACCATCGGGCCAATCGAATGGATAAGGCGGGTTTCTCAAGCAGGTATTTGATGGGATCCATTCAGGATACAAGTTTGATGGGGAAGACGAACATGTAGTGTCGTAAATTTTGGGTGACCCAGATAAGTGAGGCACACGCCTTTTCTAAAGAAGTGTAGTTGACCTCGTACCTGATCAATTTTTGACTGGCGTAATAGATAGCTCTTTATTTGTGGGAGTCTTCAAGGTATTGGGATAGTAAAGCCCCAACTGCAGTGTCGGTTATGGTTAGGTATAGGAGAAAAGCGAGACCAGGCTGTGGTGTCATGAGCACCGGAGGTTAGGTCAGATATTGTTTGATTCGGTTAAAAGCTTCTTGACAGGCCTCATTCAAAACCTTGGTTGAATCCTTTCGGAGGATCTTGAAGATCGGTTCACAGATGGAGGTTAGCTGGCAGATGAAATGGAAAATATATTGTAATTTCCCAAGAAAACGTTGGACTTCTTTCTCTGTTCGGGGCGGTGGCATCTCAAGTATGGCCTTTAGCTTTGCAGGATCTTCTTCTATCCCCTTCTCACTGACCATGAATCCCAAGAGTTTTCCCTTTGTAACACCGAAGACACATTTATGTGGATTGAGTCTCATCTGATACCGTCGTAGTCGTTCGAAGAACTTTCGAAGAGAGGGAACATGACCCTCTCTAGTTTTGGACTTGATAATCATATCATCCACATAAACCTTGACTTATTTGTGAATTAGATCGTGCAAGATGGTTGTGGTAGCCCTTTGGTAGGTGGCCCCAGCATTCTTGAGACCAAATGGCATAACAGTGTAGCAAAAGGTTCCCCATGGGGTGATGAATGCGGTTTTTTCTTGGTGGTCTGGGTGCATCTTGATTTGGTTGTATCTGGCAAACACGTCGATGAATGACTTGAGAGCATGACTGGCTTTGTTGTCCGTGATCATGTCGATATTGGGTAGCGGATAATCATCCTTTGGAGAAGCTTTATTTAAATGTCGGTAGTCCACACACATTCAAAACTTCCTTCCTAATTTCGGTACAAGTACTATATTGGCTAGCCATGTGGAATATTCGATCACACGAATGAAGCCCATGTTCAACTGTTTGACCACCTCTTCTTTGACCTTGAGCGACCATTCGGTGCAGAGCTTTCTCAAATTTTTTTTAACCAGCTTGTAATCTGGGGGAATGGGGATATCGTGCTGAGCTATTTCAGAATCAATGTCGGGCATATCATCATAGGACCATGCGAAGACATCCACGAATTCCTTTAGCAATTATTCAAGTTGTGCGCGCTCATGCTCGTCAAGGGTGGCCCCTATCCTAATCTCGTCTTGTTGGCTACTAGAACTGAGATTAATAACAACAGTCTCTTCTTCATTAACTTGAACGCGGTTATGTTGTTTATTATTAAACTTATTTAGATGAGTTAAGAATTATTCATTTGCAAAATCATTATCATCAAAAGTTTGATTAGAATCCGAACAATTAATGTAAGGCACAACAAGATACTCAAAATCTTTATTTATTTCATTGATAGGAAAAACAGCATTGAGAACCTTATCAAAAGAGGTATCGATTACATTTGAACAAGGATAGACAACAGAAGAAGAAATAGGGTAAACATTGGGGTTAGGGGAGATTTCAAGAGGTAGAACTGGCGCAGCATGCCAGTTGAGGAGGGGTGTATCAGCAGCTTTAATTAGATGGGATGGATCCATTGATGTAGTGACTGAATGAACCATGCAGAGTGCCAGCCCCAGTGTATGTAAGTTGAAGGAATATTTGGAATCACTTTCCTCAGTCTCTTCGGTATCTTTGATGAGCGGTTGTACTCGGTATTGGAAACTTTCAGCCCATAGGTAGCCATTTTGGAAAAAGATCTCCATTACAGGCTTCATCTTCTTGTCTGCGTGGTCATACCATGGTTCTGGAAAACCACAAAAAGGGAAGTCTTAGCCTTTTTTGATGAATTGTCCATTCAAGGAGTCTCCTGGGATAGTTTGGATGCAACCTAATCTTCTCTTTGGTCGAGACTGGTGGATCATTCTGAGCTCTTATTCTGATGGTTGATACCCCAAGCCATAAGGTGGGAAAGCCTTCTTCAGTTCGATGGGCTCAAGAATCCCTTGATGCCTTTGCCCTAGCCCCAGTCCGGGCATGAAGTGCATGTTTCTGAACATCTGAATCACATTGACATTTCCATGAGGGTTATATTCTGGACAAACCCTTTCTTTAAAACCGTCCCCCATCGGGAGTAGGAGTGGTTTAACTCAGAATTCTAATAGGAGCATATCATTTGTTCCGTGTTGTATCTCAAGGATTGGACTACTGGTTCTTGCACCCTCGACATTTTCGTCGTCGCCTAAAATGGTGATGACTTGCCTGTCGGCAAAACTTTAATTTCTGATGGAGTGAGGAAGACACACCCTTAATACTGTGGAGACAGGGTCGTTCGAGCAACAAGTTAAAACAAGCTGAAGAAGGCCTTAACACTTAAAGGTTCTCAGTGGGCAGATATTCAAGGCGGATCCGTTATCGATAAGAGAGAGTGGCATGGCCTTCCCCATAATTTCGATGGAGATGTTGAGTGTATGATTGTGATTCGACCCAATTCTGGGGATTTCCTCTTTAGAAAATGATAGCATCCGGGTAGAGGTCAAGGATCTGACCAGATTTACCGCTTCTTCTGGTGTGGTAGAAGAAGGAACTGTGGGTCCAGTGAGTAGCTTGATTAAAGCATTTCTGTGCAGATGGGAAGACATGAAAAGCCCCCATAAAGTGATGTTAGCTTGAGTTTTCTTCAGTTGATCGAGGACCTTGCTCTCCTCGATGGTCATCTCTGGCATAGGAAGGTTTTCAACGCCCTTCCCTTTGTCATTTTCTAGTAGTGAGCTTGGAACCTGGTAATGTCTCTCTGATCTGGTCATGTGATTTACTGAAGAAGAGAAGAACATGAATCCCATTTCCTCATTAATCTCAGGTCACCCTGCTTATGTCTCCGAGAATTTCTTCAAATGATATCATCCCACATATGTCGGCTACTGGGTAATTTCTTCCTGAAGCTTGTTCTTCACTTGAATCTTTGAATTCTTCCCCCCCATCCGGTGGCAACAATTCTGTCTTTCCATGTAAAGTCAATGCATTCCACAACTTCAACGGCTTTTTCATATAGGTCTTACCATTCTGTGGGGATATGTATGGTTGAGGGGACCAAGCGCCTTTATAGTTTCAAAATTTCAAGTAACTCGGTGTTGCTACAAATGTTGTTGGTTTGCCCGAATAATTCTTCCATAATATGGACAACATCATCTAGGTTGACTTCATCAGTTGGTCCCACCCACTTGTCTGAATCTCGGGCCCATTTTCGTGCTTCCAAGAACTTTGTACTGAACTTTTGGCAATCAATGACCATTTGTGAGGGCAATTTCAGCCTGAACTCTAGGAGTTGGTTTAACACCTTTGAAAATTCCATATTTCCATTTTCAGAACGGGTACGGACAGCGATGCATGCTCTGGTAAGGAGTGACAGTGCCTGATCAGCGAGGCTAGTATGGTGTAGGAGGAAATATGGGCAAATTTGAAGAGGTTTAGGAGAGTATATGGGTGTAATTTGAGTTGAGGGATTGAAATCTGGGTTTTCTTCTAAGAAGATGGCATTGGGATGATTTGGGAGTGGATTGCGAGTAGTGTTTATCTTAGGATTAGTTGGTGGGGCGATGGTACCCCGATCAATGAGATCTTAGATTATGTTTCGGAGGTGAAAGCATTGGTCGGTGGTATGGCCAACAGTTTGGTGAAAGGCGCAATAAGCATCGGCCTTGAAGCTTCTTGGGAGTGGATTTAGCAATAGACGAGGATCCAAGGGTTTGATGAGGTTTCGTCTTAACAGGGATTGGTAAACTTTGGAGAGGGGAGCATGGAGCTCAGTGTATTCCCTTCGGATAGGGGAAGGGCAGCTTTCTGGTGACCATGATGTGGTTGGTTGAGAGATGTTATTGATGGTTGAGACTTTAGCACTGGCAGGCTTGTCATACTTTTTAGGGGTGAACTGTTCGGACACCTTCTTCGGTTTAACCTCTGTTTTAACAAGGCTTTCCTCAATTTATACTCCCGTTTCTCTGAGAGCTCGAAAGTGGGGATAGTATTGTCCTCCCATCATCGCTCGGACATGGGGAAAGAAGTTCTTCTTCACTATGTTGACCTGTTCTTCCCCAGATGACCGATTGGTCATGGTAGCTGCTTGCTCCCTCCACCGGGCTATGAAGTTACTGACTGATTCCTCAGAGTTCTGTTTGAGCACCTATAAATCACGACGGGTGACCTCAAGCTCTTCGTTGTATTTGTACTGCGATATGAATTCTCGGGCTACATCCTCCCAACTACGAATTTTGGATTCCTCGATAAAAACCATCGGACGACACTATCCTTCAAAGTTTACTGAAAAAATTGGGCCATCACTTCTTCAGAAGCCCCTAGTAGAGTCATGGAACGATTATAACTGCGAAGATGAACAATCGGGGGTCCACTCCCTCCGAACTTCTCAATATTTGGCATCTTGAACTTCTCGGGAAACCTCATTTTAGGATAAGGAGACATGTGGGTGTAGTCTATGTAATTCCCAGAGATTCTGACTTGGTCGAACTTCTTGGTGAGCATCTTGAGATCCTCTTTGACTTTATTCAACTCCTCCTCTTTTGGATCAGTGACCATAGGCAGGTTAGCCACAGGCTGGGCAATATTTGGCATCGAAAGCTGGGCAGGCGACGGTCCATTGACAGGAGGGGCACGTGGAGCATGCTGATATTCGTCGGGAACCCAAATAGGCTCGGGTGGACCCATAACACGAGGGAATAGGGACTCGAGCTCTTGAGGAATAGGAACCTGGTTTCGTGGAATATCTCAGACCTCAGTTTGGAGGTTGTTAATGTTGGACATGAGCTAAACTAGGATTATCGTCATATCCGGCTGTATGACTGGTACTTGATCTGTATTCTCCATGGAAAGTGGATGGATTCTGGACTCGAAAGAATCAGTAGAGGAGCAGATGAAATTCTGGGGTGATTTGGCTGAAGACCGAAGCCAATAGAGAGCCAGGGCAAAGGCTTGCGATTGACCTGAGAAGGCATAGAATGGGATTTATTTTTGAGAAAAACGGAAGAAACTATTTTTGGATTTTTGATAAAGAAGGGAGAAATGTTTTTAGTGATGGAACTCAACATGATTATTACGATTATTATGTTTTCACTTGTATTTAATTCTCCTAAATGCAATGCCGGATGGGACCCGAGCCTAGAAAAGTGGGGTTTTTAATATATGCGAAGCTACAGCTGGACTTGTAACCAGGCTCATGGACAGGGTCCCGTTTTAAAAATGCACGGAAATTTGGGCGGCAGGCCGACCCGAAATTTTGGCAGAGTTTCGGGTTGAAACCGGCAATCGAAAGTGCGTGTCCTAGGTTTGACAACTATATGCGGGTATACAGTTGGTTGGGTGAATCGGAATGGGTTCCCCCCTTTGGCGTGACATCCACGATATACGTCTTGCTCTTGTGGGCAATCAGTACATGTGGACAAGCCATTTTATATACCTGAGTGTACGTGAAATGCCTCACTATATACCTCATGGGGACGGTACGTGTGAGAGCGAATTCGATATACTCGACGTACGTGAACAAATTCCCTGCGATATACCTCCCATCATGACTTCGGTCAAGCGGTACGATGCGAGGGAACCATTCGATATACGTCGAAGGTACTTGGCCAGTGGAAGGAGAGAGTCATATCCCTTAGGCTAACTGCGCCCTACCGGACCAGCGCCCATCACTAAGTGACCCTCTAGTTACTGGGTAAAATTTGGTCAATAACAATGCTCTTTGGTGATGTCGTGTGAATCATGCATGATTCTCTTATTAGTATCTTATGATGAGAATGCTTTTCTTGATTATGCCAAACAGGGAGAAAAGTACAAGTACCAAAGGTACACTATGTATGGATGGGTGATGCGTGCAACATGTGGATATATGTGATCTTAGGTGCACGTAATGTGAAGTGTACATGGAGAATTTTCTACAAGTATGTGAATAGAAGCATAAGCTTGGGATACACATGGAAAAGGGGAACATGCAGATATAGGGGAAGTATAAACAAATATAACATCCATGTAAATAGAGTTAAGCCCTCAAAATAAACATATCCCCGGCAGAGTCGCCACTATGGCCATCCCCGATCCTCGTCGCGGGCGAGAGCGTGAAGGAGGATCCTCGGGTCCCGCGCGTTCCTCTCAGGAGCGCTTCGGTCGGCGTCGTTTGAGATGAGGTGTAAAAATGTAGAGAGATTTAGAGTCGCCAGTATATTTTACTCATAAAAGACAAAAGAAAAA
Organism: Sambucus nigra; assembly: GCA_949130495.1. Classification (NCBI taxonomy): domain Eukaryota; kingdom Viridiplantae; phylum Streptophyta; class Magnoliopsida; order Dipsacales; family Adoxaceae; genus Sambucus; species Sambucus nigra. The sequence continues at coordinate 297,768,546 of OX422211.1, read as the reverse complement.
GGGGAAGCCATCCCGAAGGATGGCATCCAAAGACATACTAGTGCATACGAAACCAAAATGATTCGAGAAGGGTTCGAGACTAAGTTACGAATTGGGAAGGTGTTAGGTACCCATCCCGCCCTTTCGGTCTCTCATGGATGTTTGCTATTTTCCCTTTTTATTTTCCCCGTGATATGTGTGCATGTGTATATATATAGTAGAGATAGGAATCCTCGACTTGTATCATGGAAGAGATAAAGCGAGTCATCCGTAGGAAGGTATAAAAATAATATTAGAAAATAAGATTTATGTGATTACCCTTACGTTGATCGTTATAATGGAACGATAACGCATATGGAGTAATACATCACTAAGAACAAGTATATAGAATATAAGAAAATTGGATTTAGAGAAGATAGAAAATGAGAGAGACAGTGAGAATAGGACTCGAGTCTTGGGTTTTATCCCGAGACGCCTACGTAGCCTATAAAGGCATCAAAGTCCACGTAGTTTGCATAAAAAATGAGGGGTGGGGTTTATCCCATAAATCCAAATGGGGGATCTCTTATTTGTGAGTGTGTGTGTGCGTAGAAAAAGTGTTTTAGTTGTGAGAAAAGTGTGAGAAAAGTATGAGAATCCCTATTTAGAATTTATGAGCAAACCCTCTTTTTCTTGTTTTTTGGGTTTTATTTATATGAAAATAAGAGATGTGTAATAATACTAAATAAAAAGTATATTAGGATGTGTGAGATGAGATAATAAAAGTGCTAAGTAATAAAACAAGTTATTGAGAATTTAAGAGAATTTGAAGAGAAAGTTGAGAAAGTTGGACCTTCTTGAAGATCTTGAGCTTGATCTTGAATGTTGGAGAGTAGCCCTTGCACTTGGATGATGATGGAGACTGATTAATTCACCAAGTTTGATGAAAAGGATAATGAAGAGTGGAAGTTAGAAAGGGATTTGGATGTTGAAATCGCGTTGTCTTCGAGAGAGGTTTTTAGGATTCGTTGTGAGCGATTTTTTATCAGATCTGGGCTCCTCTTGCAAATGAGATGAAGGGATCCTTTTATAGGCCCAGGTCACTGCCGATCGGTATAAACCTGGTCCTGCATATCGGCACCTGCCAATAGGCAGGGCCTAGAACCTGCCATTTGGTAGTGTGTTTCAGGTATTTTTAGAAAATTAGCTGTCGAGGGTAAATCGTTGGTCAGAATCGCACACGGGGTAGACCGTTGAAAAGGTAACTCAGAGAAATTTAAAAGTCCTTTGGACCTCTCCCGGGTTCGGGAGTTGACTTTGGGTCAAATATGGCTCGTAAGCGTTTGTTGGTCCATTAGATGGGGAATCATTCGGACGCAAACAGATCATTTGTCCACATGGTAAGTCCGAATTGCACACGGGGTAGGCCATTGGAAAGGTTAGGAGATGTACTTCGACAGTCCAAAGATTTTGACCCGGTTTGGGGAGTTAACTTTGGTCAACCGGGCCCTAGAAGCATTCGGTGACCTCTTAGAGTTAAACAGATCGTTCGTCTGTATGGTAAGTCGGAATCACGCACGGAGTGGACCATTGGAATGGGGTTTCAGTGCCCTTCGAAGATTCATTTAGTCTCAGTGGAGATAAAGAGTTGACTTAGGTCAAATACAGTCCGGGAGTGCCCGGTGGCCTATGGATCAAGTTTTGGACACAAACGGATCGTTCGTCCGCATGGTAAGTCAGTATCACGTACGGGATGGACTGTTGGAAAGGGATTTCAGTGCCCTTCGAAGATTCATTTAGTATCGGTCGAGTTGAAGAGTTTGACTTTTTGATCAAATGAAGCTTGGGAGTGCCCGATGGCTTTTAGGTTAGTACTTGGGGTATGAGCTAGGTTTGTAGTGATGAAGGGAATTACTAGGGACCTAAGGAGAGTTAGGGGGTAACAGAATGTGTTGTCTACATTACGTATTAAATTTTCTTCTTTAGGGATGTGTTGTTATCAGTATTGTGGCCAAGTCTTTGTGGAATTCATAATACTTGCTCTTATCTCGCCTGCTAGAAAATGCCTTCAGTTTACTGGTCCACTTGAGGTCTTTTCTTCATCGAATTTCTTCGAGAATGTGATGTATGCCTACTGTTAGGGGAGTATATTCTTCATACTTATTTAGCTTGTGGACCCTACAGTCATTTTGATAATTCTTATCATTCCCTTGATGTTTGACGATTTAGAATAATCGGTCTCTTTGGCAGCCATAGCCTCTTCAGCATTCATAATATTATCGGCCTTGTCCAATAGTTATATCATTGTTCTGAGTGGTTCTTTGGCCATTGCCAAATATATCTTCCCCAACTGTAGGCAACTTATTAGAGTATTTATGGCAATCTGCTCATTATAATCCAGTACCTCAAGTTTTTCAGTGTTAAAGTGGGTGATATAATCGCGGGTGATTTCATCTGCCTTTTGCCGAACGCTGAGAAGGTAGGCCACTCTCTTTCGCGACTTTGCACAAAAATAGAAGTTGATGACGAATATATCGTTTAACTATTGGAAGGTGGATATATTTCCTCTGGATAGGCTCTTTTACTAAATCTGAGTCAAGCCTTTTATAGTACTAGAGAAGGCTCTACATCGCATCCGGTCGGGGATAGAGTAAATGTATACAGCGACTTGATATTATTCGACATGAAGGACGAGATCTGTCTTTCCATCATACTTGGGTGTAATAAGAGGCGATTTAAATTTTACTGGAGTACGGTATACCACTATTGAGGGGACGAATGGAGATCCTTTTACAAAGTTCCTGTGAAGAGGATTCTTGGATCTAACCATTTCTCTGAGCCAGTCCTCAAAGCGTTGAATTGATCCCTTCCACGATTGATTATCCTCCATGACCTTCTCAACTGCTGACTTAATAATTCGGCATCGACTTTTAGTTGAGTTATGTTACTGGGAAGTCTGATCAGGCTTGGTTGAGCCTTGGCTGATCAGTGGGATCCACTAGTGATGGATATGCTTGAATTGTCTCTTCTTAGATTATGGTCCTGAGGTATTATTATCGCTTGCCCCCGATTTTGATGGGTCCCCAATTGATCGAACGCTGAGACTATGCTTAACCTTTCTAACACACTGGATGCTCTTCGAAAAAGGATGATTCATCATAATAACTTGGTTACTGGGTGGAAGACGTGGCTTCGGGGCAGTAGGACCAGTCTCGTTGCGACCCAGTGTGTTGTGAAGAGTTAGTATTACCAAGGGAGCCTAGACTCAACTTTTAAGGTTCTCTAGGGCTTATCTGTGATACTCTTGCCTCCTATCCTTATAGGGGCCAAATTAGCCATTTTCCTCTACTCTCCGATACACCCACCTCAGGGATTGCGATGCCGGAGTTAGGTCCTGCTTGTCAGACTTAAAGAGTTTGAGTTAGCTGTTTAACACTCTCCAGCATTACCTCTTGTATTTTGGCCAAGCTCATCAGTATGCTTTGCAAGTCACCAATCCCAGTGGGGGTTAATGGGGTTTGGACTTCCTCCATGAGACTGCTATTCAGATTGTCCACCATTATTAATGGTTTAGGATAGGCATAAAAGGAAAATAAAAAAGGAGGGGAGGAACTACAATGGCTTGCCTAACTCCCCACAAACGACGCCAATTTGTTATCGTCTAAAAATGGTAAGGTAATTTAGATCTTAGTCAGGGGTTTTTAATGATAAAAAATATTGAAATAACAGAAAATGAAATGAGAATGGGGATTGAGAGATAATAAAGTGAGATACGATTTACATGGTTCGACCCAGTACTGGAACCTACAACCACGGGTGCAACAATTTCTTAATCTGTTATTAGGAGTACATAAGTAGAGTTTTTGTATTATGATAGGGAAGACTTAACCATATTTTTCCATGTGGATTCCCCTGCTATTTATAGGTGGAACACCTTTATAGGTCAAACAGTTACACCAAGACAAATATGATAAAAGATTGGTATGAATTAGTTACAGCTTATGCGCCTAGGGCATAAGTGGGCATAAAACATGTTTCCTTTATTCCCACGTGACTTAAGGGGATTTCGCCATGTATATGTGAGGACACAGTTTCACAGTGTGAATTGACGGTTACGTCAGATGAGGACATGTGTCAATTGAAGTTGGCCGAGCAGATATGTATTTGAGACGACCTTATGCTAGAAGTGTGGTTGACTATATGATGAACTATTATTTCCCCTTCATCATGCCACCTAGGCTCCACGTAGGCTGGCCATATAAGGGTTTAACATATAGTAATTTTAGGATTGATTTAAGAAAATAAACAAAAATTGGACTTGTTATGTTTGATTAATTATTTGGAAAACATTAAATAGTTGATGTTGATATTGTGACGAAGAATATTAGTGCATATATCTTTTTAGTTAATTATTGTGGTTGTGTTCACCCATTCCTTAGGTGGTTTCTATTTGAGTGAATGGAAGGCTTAAACATTGGTGGAAATATAGTAATTTTATGATTGATTTATTTAAAATGAACTAAAATTGGGCTTGTTGCATTTTATTGATGAAATAGAAAGCATTAATTAGGTTATTTAATCATATTAATTTTAGGATTAAAAAAAATAGTTACTCCTAATATTTGTATGTTGTCATAAATGCAAGAATAATTTATATATTTTTCATCTCACACCCTCGTTTTATATATTTTCTTAGGAAAAAATAAATCAGGATAATAATTTCTTTCAGCGGATGGCCGTGATGTTATAATTGGCCGCACTAAAAAATCTTTTATTAGTGCTCACCATATAGAGGGAACTCCTATTTACCAATATGGGAATAAGAAAGTTAAATATTTTAATTACCTTATAAATTATGAAGTTGATCTCTCGCAACAGTACTTGTTCGATCGTATTCCATTTTCCTTGCCAAAATGCTAGGATAATTGAATAGATAATATATTTCGCATTCATAACCTCGATTGTGCACTGATGTTAGTGACATTATTAGAAAAGGCATAAACAATGTTAATTAATTATGGATTTAATTTTGTAAATAGGGCATTCACCCAGATTGTGATGTCTCACAACATATGAACATTAAATATGAGCTTGCAAAAAACCTGAAGAAGAAAGGATTTCAAGTTTGTGTCACGAAAATTTATACGATAATCATAGATACGCTTTCGCCTAGTTGGTCGCGTGCAACTTTTCACTTATTTTAAATAATAATACCAATTGTATGGAAATCAGACACATCGAGCATGTTTTAAAAGTTATTGAAAGGGTATATACATATATGTGTATATATCGTCCTAAACATAAATGTCATACAAACTTTGATAAACTATTATTTTTATTTATTTGTAGGATATTTCGAACAGGAACAAAGATAATATATGAAATAACAAAACATCTCCTCCAACACAATCCTATCCTAATCCATTGGCTAAATTCTCGACACCTATGGGTTTGCAGTACTACTCCACCACAGGTTCATTCGACCTCTCCATACATACTGTCTCTGAGTCATCAGACTCCACAAACCCCTATTAATCCAACTCCCCTACTCCCATTTCGGGGGGATTCTAAGCACAAGACAAGAAGCACATTGGGATCTCTGAGGCCCATAATCCTACAAGTAACAAAAATGACGTCCAAATTTTCCAAACCCATTGTTTGTCTCTTAGGAAGATAATTGTGGGTGTTGGGGGTGTAGACAACTGTAATAATGTTGATCGTTCCATATAGGATGATGTGTGGGAGCAGCTTTATAGAAATTTTACATTCCCACCTAGTTCGAAGGCAGTTGTTCTTTCCCGAGTAGCTGAATAATTGAAATCCTATCAAAAGAAACTCGGGAAGGTTAACTTCCTAGTGGAGACATCCTGTTTTTAAATTTTGAAGTTGAAAGTTAAAGTCTTACCAAATGTTAAAATGCCCATCCACAAATGGAATGACTTCTTGGACAAAAAGGCCAGTGAGTAAAAACTTTCCCAGAGGGAGAAAAATAGACATAATAGGGTAAAGAAAGGTTATGTACACAAAATTGGGTACAAATCATATGATTATTTAAATGTGGAATGGTCGAAAAAGACCAAGAGGACTCTGGAATAAGGGAAAAACGTTGATCTGGTCAACATGTACTTACATACTTGACGGGATAAATAGACACTGGCTCCGACTCTGGTGAGTTTAAATTTAATGATAAAAAATATACACGTTATAATAACATAGTATTGAAATTATAGTCCCAAACATAATATTATACTACTGGAAACACTATAAGGCATGACGAGCAACCAGTCCGAGTGCATCCCTTATGACATTGACTCAGACGCCCTATCAGAGGTACTTGGGAAGGATAAAAAGGGGATGATAAGAGATGTGGGATTCGATATGCCAAGGACCAAATTATAGCACACCGTACATATATTGGACAATCTTTCTTCGGTGAGTAGTCACATGTCGAGCCAGTTGAAAGAACATGGCAGTCTCAATAATAACATGAGCGATGTTACTAATATCCTGGGAAAAATGAAAAATGAGATCAATGGAATTTTCAAATATCTTACTCAATAAACAGGTAGATCTAAGTTTGCACCTCAGGGTTTTCCGTCTGCTCGTGCCTCATGGTTTCCCAAAGCCTCCTCCAACATTCCCCTCTCAGCCGCCTGTTGCATCATTTATCGTATAATTATCATCGTCCATGCATTGCGACTATAGTGATGAGTATTATGTAAAGGATTGACCAATAGCAGGGTTATTAGCACGTGCACACGCATTTCTATGACTCTAGGAGAACCTTTGCACGGTCACTCTTTGTAAGTAGGGAAGGCTATGATATTGGTTAATTACATATACCCGAGTTACTAAGAGGAGCATATGCATATTAACCATGACAATGGGCCTGTATTACAATCGTATTAAAATGCAACTATTATTTGTCTAATTTATTTGTTGATGAAGATTAGGCAATGAAAATGTTTTATTTTGGGGCAGGTCTGTAATGTTCTTTTATTTTGGAATAATGTGATGACATCTTAATTTATTTTAATTTTAATTTTTTGGTTTAATGACATATTAGTTTGTTCACGTTTATTTCATCTTGATTGAATTCTTAGGTTGAGTGAGTTTATTCCATATTCTTTTGCAAGACTATAAGATATGGGCATTCTATGTGGAAAATAATGTACCATATATTTCGAAAGAATTATCGGTACTTGCCTGGGTAACGGAACCCGACCGGGTGGAAGTGGTGAATGATTTGCCAGTACATCATCCTTTGACCGACCAAATTGACAATGCTTGTGAAATCCAACCCATCAAAACCACCAGCCTATGTATTCAAATAATATACATTTGTGTATATATGACAGGGCTCATTAAAAGAAGCCATTTATGAGTGGAACAACAAGACATGATAACATGTTAACATGACACAAATTAGAAGTTAGTGTCCGATTAGTAATATGATTAATATGTTCATTGATCCAAATAATGAAGTCAAATATTTCTAGGATCAGAATAATGTTGTTCAGATAGGATCAACCTTATTGGTTCATCCATACTGGTTTTAATCGACGTCGTACGAAACCCATTGATTGAAATACATACTATTACTCAGTCTTATCAGCTTGTCAAATTAAAGATATGCACAACCTTCTTTTGGCCAAGTTAATTATCCCTGTTAATAGCATGCATTTCACCCGACGGGTTCCTCATATTAGGAATGAGGTTATTTTGTTCATATTATTAATATTGATCAAGGTTACTCACAAATTTAATTTTAATTTTCTATGTGTACCCTTGAACTTTGTTTTCTTAGTGCAATAAATCTAACTCATCAAGTGTGTCAAGTTGTGACAAGGTTATGTTATAGTCTTGTTATGAAGAGAGGGAGCACCTGGTGACTTTGTGTGGTCATACTCGGATGACAAAGTTCAAGTGTACTCACACAATAATAAAATTATATTTGTGAGTAGCCTTAATCAATAATAATATTCATAATGAAACAATCGCATTCCAAACCCGTCGGGTGAAACGCATGCTATTAATCAGGCTTATAGCCTTGGAAAAAATAAGGTTGTGTATTGCTATAATTTAGCCAAGTCTGTAAGTCCGATTAATAGTTTACATTTCAACTTATGGGTTCCACACAATGTCAATTAGAACCACTCTTGATGCTCTAATAAGGTTAATACCCTCAGAGCAACACTTGGTTAATGATAGCAACATTTTTGCTTCACTATTTGGATCATTGAACACATTAATCAAATTATCAATAGTACATTAACATTCTAACCTTGTGTCATGATACATTTGGGATTCAAGTCCTTTCTTAAGATAATGGTTCGGTTTTGGTAGTTATTTATATTTTGTAATATTTCTAACTTTATTTCATATGTGTACCCTTAAATAGCTTCTTTAGGGTTCGACCAGTCGAACTCATCTGGGATTTCAAGCCTAACAAGGTTATGACATAGTCTTGTTATAAAGCTAGGAACCCCAAATATGTTGAACCGATTAAACCTCTAAGGACCTATTCAAGGATATTCAGACAAAACTATGGATGCATTGTGATGTACTTTATGTTTTACTAGTCCCATAAATGCAATTTTCACATTGAAATGTTTCTATTCCATTTTTAGCTTGTTTATAATACATCTGTCACTAATCCATCATATATACATTCATATATATTTTTATATATAAAACCCCAAAATAAGGGGACTTACACCATAATTCCCAATTTATATTGTTCTCATAATCATCTATACTTTAAACACATTTCACGTCTATTTTCTTAAAACAAAAGAGACACCCAATATTCGGATTATGGGTTAGACCCCAATCTTGTTCATTTTATGAACTACGTTGATTTTCATGCCCTTTTTTTACTACGTAGACGTCCCAAAGTCAATTTGGGATTCAAGTCCTTTCGTACAATTTGGAACATTTTGAAATATTTGTAGGCCTAGTTGGAGAAGGGAGAACTTTAGACATTTTGCATATTCATTGGCAAAGGAACATATTAAATATTTTAATATTTATTTGTGTTGAATTAATGTAATTAATTTGATGGCTTATAGTTTTTGTATTATTGCATTTTAATTGATGTATTAGTTAGTTCTATAGTGGAATTGTAAATAAGTTTGAAAACATGTAAATGATTTTTTTGGAAGAAAACCAATACAAAATATTTTTGTAAAATTTAAATTCAATATTGGTTACGGATCAAACATGTCCGTGAAAAAAATTTAATGGGTTAAAAGGTGGTCATGGTCGTGAACCGCAACCGCAGGACATATGGACACGATAGGAAGTCACGGTTTATGACCACGACCAACCAAATTTCACATAAGGTTGTTATAGTTAGTGGTTATAGTTCTGGACATTGAGCAATATAATACAATCATAGTTTGGGTCACGATTCAGAATTGTGACCCCTGGTCATGATTCAGAACTGTGACCAAGCCTCTAGTATTAAGGTTACAAAAGCGACCATGCCCATGTACTATGGTCACGGCTTTAGTCCGTCCTATTATGTTTTTCAAGAACAGGAACCGTGGCCCCGGAGCTCGGTGACGATTGAAAACCATGCCATTTCCATCATTTCACGTAGTGTGCGCAACTATTTACATCTCAAACTGTACAATATTTAATCTCATGGACTTATGAGTGCATTGGAGAAATACCAGGTTCTCTATTATGAGCATAATCCCCCACACGTGCACACACTCACATAGAACCACACTATAAACTCATTCATACACAAATAACACCCCATTATACACTCATTCATACACAAGAGACAACCCCATTATCTAATAAAAAAGACACAAGAGACATCCCACTATACACTCATATCCAGACAAGCAGAACCCCATTATACACTTGTGCACACACAAGCCCTCTATATACTCATGCATACCAAGCGGCATGCCTCTACACACTTATGCACACATAAGTAGCACTCCATTATACACGCATATATGCATAAGAGGCACCCAGTTCTCCATCACATAAGTGGAACTCAATTGTTTAGCCTCGGGTGACACACCACCGCTACCTCTCACAATGTTATTTTTTTATCTTAAGTATTTGTCTATTTTTATAAGAACCTATCATTACGATTGCTATTAGGGTTATCCTTAAATTTTATCCCGATTAATAATAAAGAAGTATATGTAACAACACAACCTAAATTAGCCCTTAGACCCTTGAATAGACAAACTTTCAAGCAAAACCCTAAACTTTCACTAAATAACCAGAATGCCCTAAAAGTAAAATTAGGTAATTTACACTTTCCTACACCAAACTGACCCCCAATATTCACTCAAAGTTTGACCTAAGGATGTATATTTATAAAAAATTCATAAATAAATCCACTAACTTTGTATAATTACATAAATGCCCCTAAACTTTGATAAAATACCTAAAACTTTAAAACCTATTTGAACACTATCCAAGGACCTAGAAAAAACCCAAAATTATTTACCCTACACCCCTGGTGATATGGAACCAGTTGGACAACCAACATAGCTTGTACCATGTGGGTAACCTATGGTACCCATTTTACCTCCAAGAAAACTATAATGAAAACTTGTGCAATTCAGCCTCATCTCCACCTCCAAAACCACCAATCAACTCCCATATTCGAATTCTATAAATATCCTCTCTAACCTCAATAGAAAACCATCCCAGCTGAGAGCAAACTCGAAGGAAAAATTTGAGAGTTTTTACATTTATGTAATTTTTTGCATGAATGCTTGTTTCTTTAAAGTGTTTATATTTCTGCACACATATAGAGTAGAATTATGTGTTTTCATGTAAAAGTTAATTTGTGAATGCACTGAAATGGCTCAAAAATTAGAAAACTCCATTAAAGCTTGAACTTCAATGGTGGATTCTGCTTCACTGACTTTGAACCAGTTTCAAAGTGAGGTAAGTTGATCTTAGGTTCTAAGGAACCTAGGTGTAATGTTTAAGGTCAAAGTTTTGAAACCCTTAAGTGAAATTTCCGAAAGGTTGAAGGTGAGTGGCTTACACGCGCACGAGTGAGTCAAATAAGGCGCGTACGAAATTTGACTAAGCGCGTGAGAGCGCATCTCCAATAATTTGTTTTTTGATTTTTTACCAAAAATTATTATTTTTTATTTTGAACAAAATGGTATATTACATCACCATATTTGGATTACAAGAAAGTGTTTTCTCAAGAAAACCAATTTTAGGTTTATAAAAAATTAAGTTTCATTTTACACATAAACCCCTATCAAGTTTTTCAAGTATTTCAAAACCTCCCTAAACTTTTTCTATAATTACTTGAGCTCAAGTAGAGCTTACTAACTCCTTCGTGTAGTTTATATTTATGTCGTATATTAATTCTCTTGATATTCTAATTATTCATGAAACTGATAAACCATTACACCTAAAGCACTAAACTTCTTTACCCTTAATTGTGGTATAACCCTGCAACCTATTAGGACTAATTGCATATAACTCTGTAACTTATCTCCCTTATCAGTGAAACACCAAGTAACATACCTTACAATTGAAAAACTGTTACTAAACCCGTTTAATACAAGATTAAACTATTTAAGTAACTCCGAACTATTTTTTGAAGAAACTCTTTTCTAGAAATCAAACCAGTTTAATCACAAGATGTGTTTAAAAAGTATGCAAGAGAACTGTTCACGATTTGTTAACAAGTTTTGAAAAAAAAAACTAAAATAGTTTGAAATCAGCACACTAAACAGAAAGGGATGCGTAGATGTAGAAAGATTAATGACACGATATTTTTAACGTGGTAAAACCTCAACCAATTGAGGAAACATCCACGACTCCCTTTACGGTATAAAAAGAAAAATCCACTAAAACAAATATAACAGTTACAAACTATATAACACACATGCACACAAATCAGACCTATACAAGTTTAGGGATGTACCGATTGGTTTTTTTATAACTTTTCTGCGGTTTCGATTGTTGATGTTGTTCTCCCAGTTTGCTAACTTCACTTTGTTCCAGTCTTTACGTCGAATCTTGTATCAAGATCTTATTACCAACACTTTCAGTGTTGTAGTGTGTAAGTGTTTGTGATGGTGATCTAACACAAGCATGCACACACTCACGCTTATTTTTACAAACAGTCCTAGCAAATTACAAACTAGATCTATATGCTGTCATTTTCAGTTTCTCTTTTCTTAGGAAACTTTGAACCTTATTTCACCTTTAATATTAACCCAGAATCCACTGCTATCTTGGTCAGAATACGTATCAAGATCTTAATCAATCTCAGGGTTTTGAAAATATTTTTGAGATTGAAAATCACCAAGTGCGATTCCAACCAGGTCAAAGGTTTCGTTTCAAAAGAACTAGTAACAAAAAATGTTATTGTTGATTTTGAGTATGAAAACATTTACAAAAAAGAATCAACAATCGATTTCTCCAGATGATAAACTATAAATGCAGATCTAGTTGTGATGTAACATAAAATGCTTAAATCTATGATTTCTACAAATAAGAAACGCAGATCTAGCTTAATGCTTAAGTTGGAAACAAGATCTTAACACAAAGAGGTTACAGCACGAAACAACTTAACAAACCAACTCTCAAACTCTCAAACACTAAAGGTTGTGTTTGGTATATAACTAGTTTTGAAGAGATTAGGGTTTGAAAGGTGTTTTGTATGATTTAGGGTTAGGGTTTCTAACTCTCTCTCTCTCTGTTTCTCTCTCTCTTCTCTCTATACTCTCTTCTCTCTCTAGAAATGGTGAAATGACAAAAGCTTCTAAATGGCTGAGAGCAAGGATCCTTATATAGGGGACTGTGAAGGTTCGAGAACGAGGTTCAAAATCAAGGGCTACGATTTAGTCTTTAGCTGTTGACTTTGATCCAATGATATAAGAGAAGTGATGGTTTAAAACGCATTTGATTGGTTTAGGAGGGATTCTCACGGATTAATCCTGAACGCATGCAGGTCGTTGATTAAACCAATCCAAGGGCAGGAAATGAGCAAGGCTTATGTCTCACAGAAGAAACACAAATCGGACCGATATCAGGCTGACAGGTGTAAGGCTAAGATTAAGGCTGAAACGCGTGTTTTTAAAATAATTACGCAAACACCTTTAAGTCTTTAGCGCTTTCGGTTTCTACCCTAGTGAACTTACAGAGATAAAATCATTAATTCAAAATTACAGATTGACCCCAAAACTTTTAATTCCAATATTTTATTTAAAAAAAATGTTTTAAAAATCATTAAAAATTCCTGAAAACTTATTAAAATTCAAATTAAGGGAATTTAATATACACAACACACTTATAACCAATTATATGCAATATTTAATGTATTCATGCAATACTAATGTGTTTGAGTGTTGGTAAATATACCTTAGATCAAGAGGAATAAAATGAAGAGGAGGATTGAGGCTCTTTGGTTTCTTGGATGAGACTCAATTTTGTTTCTATTTCCAAACTAGATGAGCACTTATACAATATAGATTCAAGTGAGGGAAGAGTATAAGGTGCTTCAATCTCCCCCTTTGGAAATATGAGATAAAATCTCCTTTAAGTCAACTTGGAATCATAGGGAAACAAAAAGAAAAGGAAAAAACTATTCCTATACAAAAATTCTATGTACCCATTTCTTAGAACCGAAAATTACATAACTCAACTAAATACAATTCAATACCCTATTACAACTTTGAACATAACAGAGAATAACTGTGAAAAACTATACTGAATCCTGCAAATAATCACTAAGATCATGCTCTTTAGAATATGTACAAATAAACGAATTCTTATAAGACTCAAATTTCTCCCCCATTTTGTCTCAAATGGACAAAGGGAAAAATTATGTAAATCCAAGAAATTATTCAGCACACACCATTCCAATTGATTTAGGCAAGGCAATAAACGTATTATAATCCAAAGGTTTGGAAAACATATCTGCAAGTTGCAAATCAGTAGGAAGGTAATTGATTTCGAATTTCTTAGTCTCAACTAATTCTCGGATAAAGTGATGCCTTATTTTTATGTGTTTTGTTCGCGAGTGTTGAACAGGATTTTTAGAGATGTTGATCGCGCTTTGATTATTACAATAGAGATGTAATTGTTCCTCTTGAATACCATAATCACTTAGCATTTGCTTAAGCCAAAGTAATTGAGCACAACAACTGCCAGTGGCTATGTGTTCAGATTCAGTAGTGGACAAAGAAGTGCAGTTTTGTTTCTTACTACTCCAACCTACCAAATTATTACCAATATAATAACATGCGCCTGATGTGCTCTTGCTATCGTCAGTACACCCTGCCCAATCATCATCGGTGTATCCTATTATAGTGCTAGGAGTATCATTGGTGTACCAAAGTCCTAAATTTAGAGTGCCTTTAATGTACTTGATAATTCTTTTAACACAAGTTAAATGACTCTCTTTAGGATTGTTCTAGTAACGAGCATAAACACAAACAGCGTACATAATATCAGGAAGCGAGGCAGTAAGATATAGTAAGGTTCCAATCATACTACGATAAAGGGTGGGATCTACGGGTTTCCCCGTTTCATCCTTAGACAGTTTGAGAGTAGTACTCATGGGAGTTTTAACATCTTTTGCACTTTCAAGGCCGAATTTTATAATAATCTCTAATGCGTATTTTGAATGCGAGACAAATAATCCTTCTGAATTTTGTTTGACTTGAAGACCTAAGAAAAATTGCAACTCCCCCATAAGAGACATTTGAAATTCTTTATGCATAATTTCAGAGAAGGATTTAACTTCTGAAGGGGAAGTTGATCCAAAGATGACATCGTCTACGTAAACTTGAGCTATAATGATATGTTTGTCAAAATGTTTGATAAAAAGTGTTTGATTATTCCCACCTCTCTTAAAACCTTTGTCTATGAGAAAGTTGGAAAGGCGCTCATACTAGGCTCTTGGCGCTTCTTTTAGGCCATACAAAGCCTTCTTAAGACGAAATACATAATTTGGATATTTAGGGTCAATGAACCCTTTTGGTTGTTCTACATAGGTCTACTCAGTCAATATTCCATTAAGGAAGGCATATTTGACATCCATTTGATAAAGCGTAAAATGTAAGTAGCAAGCTATGGAAAAGGGAAGATGAACAGATTCTAATCGAGTGACGGGAGCAAAAGTCTCGTTAAAATATATTCCCTCTATTTGAGAGTATCCTTGAGCAACTAATGTGGCTTTGTTTCTAATGACTATCCCACTTTCATCAGATTTATTTTTAAATATCCAACGTGTGCCAATAACCTTTTTGTGATCAAGCCTAGGTACAAGATACCAAACATCATGAATGACAAATTGAAGAAGTTCATCCTGCATTGCAGAAATCCAATGAGGATCATTCAATGCATCATTAACATTCTTTGGTTCCACGAGGGAAACAAAACATGCATAATGAGCATAGTTTATTAATTGTGATCTTGTATGCACAGGTTCACTGGGATTACCAATAACGTTGTTTATGGGATGGTCTTTAGCAACCCAATTAGGTACTTCAGGTGTCTCAATTGGTAAAGAATCATCTATTTCTGGTGAGTCATTTTCTAAAATATTTTCAGTCTCTACCACAATAGTTGGTTCTCCAGTCTTACTCTCTACACTAGTGTCACTTACAATTACGTTAATGGATTCCATTATGGCCTTAGTGCGAAGGTTTTAAACACGATAAGCTCTACTGTTGGGATAATATCCTAGAAAGATGCCTTTATCTCCTCGAGTCTCAAATTTGGATAAGTGTTTTCTGTCTTTACAGACATAACACGTACTTCCAAAAGTTCTAAGATACTTAAGATTGGGCTTCTTCCCATACCAAAGTTTGTAAGGAGTTTGTTTAGAATTCTTTCTAAGATAGACCTTATTAACAATATGACATGCAGTACGAATGGTTTCTACCCAAAAATACTTAGGTAAAGTCTTGGCATGAATCATAACACGTGCCATGTCTTGAAGGGTACGATTTTTTCTCTCATCTATACCGTTCTGTTGAGGAGTCTTAGGAGCACTAAATTCATGTTTGTAACCATTATAGTCACAATACTCTACAACACCTGTATCTAAGAACTCTCCACCTCTATCACTACGAATCCTATTTACCTGAGAGTCTTTCTCATTTCCATTCGAAGTAAAATCTTCAAAAAGGTTTGTAATGAGTCAGACTTTTGTTTTAAGAAAGCTACCCAAGTAAATCTGGTGAAGTCGTCAACTATAACAAAAATATAATTGTGTCCACAGAGACTAACAGTTAGAGAAGGACCCATAAGGTCCATATAGATGAGCTCCAAAGGTTTAGAGGTAAGAATATCTTTGACTTTCTTATGAGGGGCCTTGACAATTTTTCCTTCTTGACAAGAACCACAGACAATGTTAGAAATAGGTTTGATCTTAGGTATCCTTCTAACTATTTCTTGAGAGGATAGTCTACTAAGATTTTCGTAATTTATGTGACCCATACGATTATGCCATATCTCATTGTCATTTATTCTGGCAATGTTACAGACCTCAGCACTGTTTTGAACAGTATAACAATTTTCCGGAGTCCTGAGTCCTGTAATTATGCACTCACCTTTTTCATTTAAAATTTTACAATTATTCTTTGAAAAGGTGACAGTATGATTTGAGTCACAAAATTACGAGATGTTGAGCAGGTTTGCCTTAAGACCTTTTACTAGAAAAACATTTTCAAGTAAAGGTAATCCTTATTCTTGGAGTGTTCCCTTACCAATGAATTGAGATGATACACCATCACCAAAAATAACTTTTCCTCCAACAAAGCTGGTTTTATTTAAAAGTTTGGTATCATCCCCAGTCATGTGTTTTGAACATCCAGAGTCTAAATACCAACCAGATGGAGTGTGTTCAGCTTTTAAAGCAGTAATAACAATATTACACTTCATCTGGGGTAAGAGCTCATCTTTTCTAACCCAAACAACTCTTGTTTTCATTTTGCACTTATTTGCTCTTAATTGATAAAATTTGCGAGCATTAGATTTTTATTGAAAAATGTTTTGCGCATGAGACTGAATTTTATGGAAAGTGAGAGAATTTGGTTTAGAAAAGTGTTTAGGAATTCTTCTTGGAAATGATCTTTTAGGTTTAGTCTTTCTCCTTCTATAGTTAGTGTTTTTGTCTGGTTGTCTAGGAAGAACATAATTGTTACGACTTCTCCTAGAATAGTTAAAGTTTTGATACACAAGAGAATTAAAGACAGGATTGACTATACTTCTAGAGTAGCATCCTTCAAGGGAATGACCATATAGATCACAGTAAGAGCAGTATAGATTGCTCGACGATGGTATCTCTTTAGAAAAGTCTCTAAACATGGGCTTAATGAGATTTTGAGGTTGAACCTTATTCCTAGGGAGTACAGTTTGAAAGACTGAATCACTCTTCCTAATAGGGGGCAGGCATATTTAGTCTTAGGTTGACTTTCACACTTAGAGTAACTGGATTCCCCAATATCAAACTTAGATTGGTTTTTGTCAAACTCATTTATCAGAGAATGAAAGTCTGGACAAGTTTCTACAGGTCTTTTGCCTCCTGACACAAACTTAATTGGTTTAAAAATTTTAGTTTGAGTCTTCAAATTGGGGCAAAATCCTATTCCAGTTCGATCATCAGAATTGGTTTTGGAATCAACAACAATTCCATCAAAACAGTTTGAGTTATTTTAAAATTTAGCAAATTTTTTAAAAATTGTTGTTGTCTTTTCTTTAGATTGTTCCAATTCTAATAATGTCCCTTTATATTTTTTCTCTAGGGTTTCATTTTCTTCAATCAAATTCTTCAATTTTTGATCAAAATTTTGAACTTCATTTTCATGAGTTAAACATTGGGTAGTATACTCTTCAGCGTTAAGTTGAACCATCAGACTTAGGGCTTCTAATTTCTTAGTGAGATCTTTCACTATCGTTTCTAGTCTAGTTCTTTTCTTGTGAGTTTTCGCATAAAGTGTGTGAATGTCACGGAGGTCTTCAGTGTCTGAGTCACTAAGTGCAGTGTGTGAAGTGACCCCTAAGGAATCATTCTTTGTACTCACGCACCCATTGACATCGTCATTATCGCATTCCCTTTGACTCACATACCCCGTGGTAGAACTAATAATATTCTCAGAAAGTAAAGCATCTAAACCAGTAGCAGCATGATTCACAACATCAGGAGTAGAGTTACTATCATCATTCTCATTCATAGGCATATCATCATTGCATATTATCTTAGCAAAGAAAGACATGCAAGGATAAAAAAACATCAGAAGATTCAGGTTCCTCATTCTCAAAATCACTTGAATCATCCCATGTTTTGAAAATATTGGCCCTAATATGTTTATTAGCAGTGTTCAATTTCACTCTACAGTCTTGTCCTATGTGTCCTAGTATTCCACATCTAAAACACTCAATGTTCTTTAAGTCTTTGTTGGGTCTCATGTCCTTGTGATGTTTGTCTTAACCTGTCTCATGAGGTTTGTAGTTAGACTGACTTGGATAATATGGCTTGCCTTGTCCGTTTGCCAATTTATTTCTAAATTTGACAATTTTCTAAAATTGTTTTGACATCAAGGAAATTTGATTATCCAAACTATCTATATCACATTCCTCATCAGAATCATCTGTGGAAATAGTAAATTTTGTTTCTTAAATTCTAATTCCATTTCCACAGTTCGAAGTTTACTAATGATTAATTCAGGAGTGAAATTTTGATCACACATTTCCTCAATAGCATATCTTTTATTATCAAATTTCTGTGGTAATGAACTTAGAATTTTAGATACAATTTCATGTCTGTCATAAGTTATCCCATTATCATGCAGTTTGGTCACAATGTTAGTTAATTTCATGTAGAAGTCATCGAAGGTTTCAGAATAACACATAATTAGTGAGTTATACTGCTGAACAAGCATTTGAGTTTTAGCAGCCTTAACTTTAGTGTCACCCTCATGTGCAGTGATCAGTGTATCCCAAGCTTCCTTAGAAGTGGCACAAGATGAGATCCTTTTGAACTCATGTTCATTTATAGACATGTAGATGGCATTCTTTCCTTTGTTATTGTTTCGAGAAGTCTGCTTCTCTTCTTATGTAAACTCACTTAATGGTTTCTTAACCCTCTCATTACTTCATTCAGTGGTTGGTTTAGTAGGATAAGAATAACCATTTTCAACAATATCCCAGACATCATCTTCCAAGGCTACTTGTATGAAAGAAGCCATTCTTACCTTCCAGTGAGCAAAGTTATTTCCATCAAAGAGTGGGGGTCTGGTCAAGTTACCAATATTTCATTTTTCTCATCCATTGTTTTGATTTTAAGAAGACAATTTCAGAAACACAAGATCTTTTAAAAAGATTCCCAAAGATCTGATAACAATTGAAAAACTGTTACTAAAGCCGTTTAATACAAGATAAAACTATTTAAGTAACTTCGAACTATTTTTTGAAGAAACTGTTTTCTAGAAATCAAACCAGTTTAATCACAAGATGTGTTTAAAAATTATGCATGAGATCTGTTCAAGATTTGTTAACAAGTTTTGAAAAACAAAACTAAAATAGTTTTAAATCAGCACACTAAACAGAAAGGGATGAGGAGATGTAGAAAGATTAATGACAAGATATTTTTAACGTGGTAAAACCTCAACCAAGTGAGGAAGATTTCACGACTCCCTCTACGGAGTAAAAAGAAAAATCCACTAAAACAAATATAACAGTTACAAAATATATAACACACAGGCACAAAAATCAGACCTATACAAGTTTTGGAATGTACCCACTAGTGTCCTTATAACTTTTCTGCAGTTTTGATTGTTGATGTTGTTCTCCCAGTTTGCTAACTTCACTTTGTTCCAGTCTTTACGTCTACTCTTGTATCAAGATCTTATTACCAACACTTTCAGTGTTGTAGTGTGTAAGTGTTTGTGATGGTGATCTAACACATGCATGCACACACTCACGCTTATTTTTACAAACAGTCCTAGAAAATTACAAACCAGATCTATATGCTGTGATTTTCAGTTTCTCTCTTCTTAGGAAACTTTGAACCTTGTTTGACCTTTAATATTAACCCAGAATCCACGGCTATCTTAGTCAGAAGACGTATCAAGATCTTAATCAATCTCAGGGTTTTGAAATATTTTTGAGATTGAAAATCACCAAGTGCGATTCCAACTAGGTCAAAGGTTTCGTTTCAAAAGAACTAGAAACAAAAAATGTTATTGTTGATTTTGAGTATGAAAACATTTACAGAAAAGAATCAACAATAGATTTATCAAGATGAGAAACTATAAATGCAGATCTAGGTGTGATGTAACATAAAAGGTTTAGATCTATGATTTCTAGGAATAAAAAATGAAGATCTCGCTTAATGCTTAAGTTGGAAACAAGATCTTAACACAAAGAGGTTACAGCACGAAACATCTTAACAAACCAACTCTCAAACTCTCAAACACTCAAGGTTGTATTTGGTATATAACTAGTTTTGAAGAGATTAGGGTTTGAAAGGTGTTTTGGACGATTTAGGGTTAGGGTTTCTAACTCTCTCTCTCTCTCTCTCTCTCTAGTTTCTCTCTCTCTTCTCTCTCTAGAAATGACGAAATGACAAAAGCTTCTAAATGGCTGAGAGTAAGTCTCCTTATATAGGGGGCTAAGAAGGTTCGAGAACGAGGTTCAAAATTGAGGGCTACGATTTAGTCTTTAGCTGTTGACTTTGATCCAACGATATAAGAGAAGCGGTGGTTTAAAACGCATTTGATTGGTTTAGGAGGATTCTCAGGGATTAAGACAAAACGCATGCAAATCATTGATTAAACCAATCCAAGGGCAGGAAATGAGCAAGGCTTATGTTTCACAGAAGAAACACAAATCAGACCGATATCAGGCTGACAGGTGTAAGGCTAAGATTAAGGCTGAAACGCGTGTTTTGAAAATAATTACACAAACACCTTTAAGTCTTTAGCGCTTTCGGTTTCTACCCTAGTGAACTTCCAAAGATAAAATAATTAATTCAAAATGGCAGATTGACCTTAAAACTTTTAATTCCAATATTTTATTTAAAAAAATGTCTTAAAAATCATTAAAAATTCCCAAAAACTTATTAAAATTCAAATTAAGGGAATTTAATATACACAACACACTTATAACCAATTATATGCAATATGTAATGTATGAATGCAATACTAATGTGTGTGAGTGTTTGTAAATATACCTTAGATCAAGAGGAATAAAATAAACAGGAGGATTGAGGCTCTTTGGTTTCTAGGATGGGACTCAATTTTGTTTCTATTTCCAAACTAGATGAGCACTTATACAATACAGACTCAAGTGAGTCAAAAGTATAAGGTGCTTCAATGATTCAGGGATTAGACCCTAATATACCACGGTAATTCTACTACAGTAATTCTAATTGGCCTGTAGGATTCAGATGTTGAGTGCCTAGTTTTTATTTTATACATACGTATGAGTGTCACTCTAGCTAAGTGTGCCGAGTTATTTTTTTTATTATTCCCCAATCATTGGGATTGCCTGTCCAAATGTATTTTATACTTTGAGAGCGGTATTGTAACCGTATGTCTACGCTATTGAAGCCCTATAACCTATAATTTATGGGTTATCGTGTTATAATTTGAGCCCTTATCATAATAACTTAATACTCAGTTTATCCGGTTACATTAACCATATTATTCATTTACATATCAATAGGATTTAGTGTACCCCTAATAGTTCTATGATATTTTATTTTTTTCAACAGGTATATTCTCAATATTTCATTCCATTATTTTCTAACACTACATCATCTTCCATATCTTGTATAGAAATAAAAAATTTCTACTCGGCATGTATGCTTAATTGTTTTTATTCTAGATAATCGACGAACCTAAGGAATACAAGATACCTCCCAAACACTTGAACTTTTATTCTATCCTACCCCACCAAAATATTCTTAGTTACGTACGTGTGGGCAGTAACAGACAAGGACGGTAATCCCCATTGGAATATTTATACTACAACTTATCAGCTCTTATGATTTCCGAGTGTTTCTATGAAGTTTTATATTATGTATGGCATGAACGAATAATATTGTACTTTCTTTTATTTTCAGACTCTGCTATGTAATAGGGTGATAGGCATCCCCATAATAAAAGTCTTTTAATTTCCACTACACTCAATTTATTATTATATATAATTTTATTCTTTATTTACATTTGAAACATAAAATTTGCGAATGCGATAGTATGGTGTCAGAGCATTGCCGAATTTTATGCCTATATGAGACCGAATATGAGGATCTTTCACCTACGACTTATACGATTATTATTATTAAATATTTCCTTTATCACATTTTTTTACTCATACTGTTTGCAGTAATGAATATATGGGATGACATCTACCTCGATGTTCGTAACTCGACATATGAGTGCTTCAAATGAGCTATTAAGGAAGTCGAATATTCCAAGTTTTTTGAACATATAAGGAGAATTGATCGTGATTGGGCGATTGCCACTCCTAAAATCAAACACAGTCAGCTTATTAGTCGTCTGATGGGAGAGGTTTAAGCCACCAGATAAGCCAAAAGGTTCTCTGAAGACCCCGAAGTTATGCGATAAGAAATCCATCTAGCATGGGATGTTATTCCACTAAATGAAGAATCAGTACTCCTCCTGATTTGCCGATAGATTATGGACCTCTTTCCTTCGCTACTATTATCTTTAGCCCCATAAATACCACTACTTCCTTATATGACTCGAATCCCTCAGATGATGATTCAGATCCCTTCGAAGATGATGATGACCCTGAATATGATCAAATGGTTCTCAGAATGACTTGAAAGTATCATTGGAATATGGTTGTAGCTAAATAAAGTCTATAGGTTTGAGTGTGTGAATAAACGAAAACCCATATTCTCGGATGAAAAATCGTAGCTTAAACTAATAGTTCTTTTGTTAGTTTTATTGTAAAATAGATCTAACAATTATGTACTCTTCTTTTTTTTTCTCTACATTAACTATGTAATAGAAAATCTAAGGTAATATAAGATGAAAAGTCATTTGCAGTATATTTACTTATAAATTATCCATTAAATATTGTTTATGTATGATGGTTACTACTCGAGCAACTACCAGTGGAACTCAATAGGAATTTTTTCTTCCACAAATGCCTAATTCAACTACCACAAATATAGAAGTCCTACATTGTCTCCAAGATTTAACTATACTAACTCAGCGATAATAGAATATGCCTCCACCCCATGTGAATAATGAATGCTCTTAAGGAATTTTTGAGATAAAAACCTCAAGCGTTCTTTGGGAAGACCAGTGTAGTTGCATCAGAGAAATGGATCCGCCAAACACTTAAAGTACTTGATGGAGTTGGAATTATCCCTGAACTTAGGGTAAAATGAGCTTCATATCCATTCGAAACAGAAGCAGATTTTCGGCGGAAGTTCATTTTACGTTCCCAAAATGTAAATGAACTGACCTAGGGGCAATTTGAAGAAATTTTATTCAACAAGTACTTTTCAGAGTTCGTAAGAGATCAAATGATCGTAGAATTTCTAAGTCTATAATAATAACAAATGATGGTGGCCCAGTATGAAGCTAAGTTTACTGACTTATCTCGATATGCCCTAGAATACGTTGACACCAAACCCAAAAAGTGCAAGCATTTTGAACGAGGTTTATGCCAAAACATAAAATCTTTCATCATCCCTTTACAGGTCCGAGTGTTTAAACGAGTAGTCGAAGTAGCCTCTCGTATGGAGAAAAATCCCACATCTACTAACCCAACTCGAATTTCTACCCATTCATGAAATCCATTTGTTATTAGGAACCAACTAAATCAACGATATCATACTAAGTAGGACACGTAAGACCCTAATGCCCAATTCTACAAATGCCTCCTCATTCTACATCCCCTAAATTAGTTAAACCTCCTTTCAAAAATCCCACCAATAACTTTAACCGTCCACCACAACCAAATCCCCGTGAAAAGAAGCAGGAATCAGTTAATAAGAACCAAAGTTTAAATTTCTCCCTTATCCAAGTGAAAAATCAAAATTACCACGGTGTGGTAAAAGGTAATCTTTTTTTTTTCATAATATCTTAGAAAAAGTTCTTTGGAGAAATTCCTATTCAAATTCTTGACCGATAAGAAAAAGTTCTTTGACGAAAAACCATACCACTAGCCAAGGTTCTTTGGCGACATCACGGAGCTGAAGAAGCAATATGTGAAACATAAAATATTATGAGATAACAATATCCCGTGCTTATCCTAGGTAATTTCGAGGAAAAAATTCTGTTTTTGGTAGGAAGAATGTGACAACACACCCTAAATTTGACCTTAATCCCTTGAATAGACGAATTTCAAGCAAAACTAAACTTTTTCTATATTACCAACCCAAAAGTAAAATTAGGATAATTTACACTTTCCTACATCAATTTGGCCCCAATTTTCTCTCAACGTTTGACCTAAGGACATATATTTTATAGATATTTGATAAAAAAATCCACTAAGTTTGTATAATTGCACAAAAGCCCTAAAATTTGATAAAATAACCTAAAACCTTAAAACATATATGAAAACTATCCAAAGACCTAAACATATACCCAAAACTTATTTACCCTATACCCCCTGGTGACATTGCACAAACTAGACAACTAGCATAACTTGTACCATGTGGGTAACTTATGGTACCTATTTCACCTCTAATAAAAACACAATGAAAACTTATGCAATTTAGCCATATCTCCTCCTCCAAAACCACCAATCAACTCCCCTTTTCGAACCCTATATATATCCTCTCTCGCCTCCGTAGAAAACCATCCCATCTAAGAGCTAACTCAAAGTAAATTTGAGAGTTTTTACATTTTCTAATTTTATGCATGAATGCTTATTTATTTAATGTGTTTATGTTTCTGCATATGTATAGAGTATAATTATGTGTTTTCATATAAAAGTTAACATGCAAATGCACTAAATTGGCTAAAAAACTTGGAACTCCATTAAAGCTTGAGCTTCAATGGTGGATTCTGCTTCCTTGAATTTGAAACAGTTTTAAAGTGAGGTAAGTTGAGCTTAGGTTCTCGGGAATCTAGTGTAATGTTTAATTGAACAAAAATGGCTTTTAATACCTCAAATGAAGAGTTGAAGTTTTCGGCCCTAAAAATTTCAGAAAACTAATTCAAGAGTTTTACTCCACCAAAATTCCTCAAACTAAGTTTATTCTTCCACATTTTTGATATAGAACAAAACCCTTATGGTATTGTAACAAGAATCATAGTTTTCAGTTACTTATAATTGATCAAAGTTTCACAATTTTTACAGAAATTCAATAGCTCGATTTAGCCAACCAAAATTTCTAAAACCAATATGGTTGGATTCCTTTTTAAAAATTAGGCAACTTTCATTCTGAATCAACTTAAAAGGAATTCTAAAACATTTTGAATTTAAGGTCAAAGTTTTGAAACCCTAAAGTCAAAGTGTCGAATAGTCGAAGGTGAGTAGCTTACACGTGCGTGAGTGAAAGTCAAATCGGGCGCGTAAGGAATTTGACTAAGCACGTGAGAGCGCATCCCCAATAATTTTTTTTATTTTTTTTATTCTAAATAAAATAGTATATTACATCACCATGTTTGGATTATAGGAAAGTGTTTTCTCAAGAAAACCAATTTAAGTTTAAAAAAAAGTAAGTTTCATTTTACGCATAAACCCCTGTCAACGTTTTCAAGTATTTCAAAACCTATGCAAGCTTTTTCTACAATTACTTGAGCACAAATAGAGCTACTTTATCATCTGAAACTAATTCCAAATTTCAATAGAAATAAGAGACAACATTTATTTTAAAAGTTTTTAAAATTATACATTATATCCTCTTAATTAATTTTATCTTGAGGTGTATGAGACTAGTTAAATTCACCTAATTTCTACCCACCATGGCCACCCCCACCCAACACATAAACACCCCTATTCCTACCCCCACCCCCACTGCCACCCATCACCCCCTGCCCCCTAGTTAATTTCCTACTACATCGCATAAGCATTGTTTTTGGCCTATATGACCTACTTAAATTTTTTACGGTTTCAGACTACCCAGTCCACCCAGAAATTAGCCGCACAAAACACAGAAATTCGTAAGACTCTTAGGGATTTGATTTTAATTTCAATATTAGACAAATTGAGCTTATGTCTTTAAATTACTGATTTTTATCTCACTCTATGATGATTTTGAACTCCTATTTCAAATACGAAATCATTTGTATAGTTCATATTTATGCCATATATTGATTCTCTCGATATCCCAGTTATTCTTGAAACCGATAAACCATTACACCCGAATCACTAAACCTCTTTACCCTTGATTGTGGTATAACCCTGCAACCTATTACAAATAATAGCACAAAACCCTGCAATTTATCTCCCTTATCAGTGTAACCCCAAGTATCATACCATACGATTCAGGAATTAGACCCCGGTATAGCATAGTAATTCTAATTGGCTTGTAGGACTCAGATGTTAAGTGCATAGTTTTTATTTGCTACAAACGTATAAGTGCCACTCTAACTAAATGAGCCAAGCTATTTTTTTTATTATTACTTAATTATTGGGATTACCTGTCCAAATATATTTTATAACTTGGGGTGATATTGTAACGGTATGTCTACGCTATTGAAGCCCTATAACTGATAATTTATATGTTATCGTGTTATAATCTGAACCCTTATCATAGTAACTTGATACTCAGTTTATTCGGTTACATTCACAATATTATTCATTTACATATCAGTAGACTTCAGTATACCCGTGATAGTTTTATGATATTTCATTTTATTTCAGCAAGTATAATCTCAATACTTCGTTCCGTGATTTTCAACACTACATTATCTTCCGTATCTTGTATAGAAATAAAAATTATCTATTTGGCATGTTTGCTTAAATATTTTTTATTCCAGATGGACGACGAACTTGAGGAAGATAAGATAGCTCCCGGGAACTCAAACTTTTATTCTATCCTACCCCCGAAAACATTGTCAGTTACGTACGTGTGGACAATAACAAACAAGGATGGTAGTCCCCGTTGGAATATCTACACCGTAACTTATCAGCTCTTATGATTCCCAAGTGTTTCAATGAAGTTTTATATTATGTATGGCATGAACGAATAATATTATACTTTATTTAATTTTTGGACTCTTCTATGTAATAGGATGCTAGGCATCCCCATAATAAAAGTCTTTTAGTTTCCATTGCACTAAATATATTATTGTATTTAATTATATTATTTATTTATCTTTAAAACATAAAATTCGCGGATGCGACATTATAAGATAAACACACATTTTAGTGTGTAAGGAACGATTGGTGTGCCTAACATCTCCCCAACTCGCAACATCGTCTTTTATCCCACACATAAATACTCTAAAACCCAATCCCCCAAATCCTAAATGATAGTACATATATTGTACCACTGCCGCGGAAGGAACACTATAGCAAGTGATATTGTCTTACTACCGCGAACCTATCTCGTATAGGCTATAAAATGAATGCCTTACATACATGCCGGAGTCCTTAACATATAGGTTGCGGCCCTCCTTATGCGCTACCTGTCGTAGCCCTTGAACGTACAGATTGCGGCTCCATTTACAAGATATATGCCACGACCCCTAAGCTCATCAATCAATTGGCCGCAGCATCTCTCATCACAACAACAATACCTACACCTATATATATAGGTCCACACCTCGAGATAAAGGGGTATTCGATTGATCATCCGAGTTCATTCCTACATCAACATCAAGCTTGGAGCTGATTACTCTCTACACCACTAAGCATAGCTTGGGGCTACTGGTAGGAGCATCACAACCACCATCTCGGAGACATCGGAATAATCATAGTCATGTACTACATTATACTCTCATGCTTGTACGCCTCTTTAGGCCTAATTACTATGTACCAAACCGCGTATATAATGAGAGTGTGGAACCAAAGTGTACGTAGGCTCAATTATATAGCCAAACCACTCTATATCTTGCCTTTTATCTCTCTTTACTTGCTCTATTTGCTTATTATGCACTTTATACTTGATTTGCTAGTACGTGAACGACATGGTGGATGATTTCTCGTATCATCAATTTGTCATCATCTGTGGGAAGCGAGGTATTTCAATCTTGTTTCTCTATGTTTTGAGTTCTTAAATTCCTTATTTTGTTCATGGGGATCCTTTGGATCATCATCTCATGAGTAAATTTTGGTTATTGAGCTCTATTTATATTTACACCCTTAAAATGGGTATTTCGTATATTTAGATTTGCTCTTGGGTCCCCATTTTATGACCCCAGATCTATTTTACATACCCCCGTGATATCATTTCATCTAGATAATGTTGAAAAGCATGATGGGCTTTAGATCCGTAAAGGTGAGTGATTAGGGAAGAATTATATTTACTCCCTTTTTGTTGTTCTTTGCCTATGATCTAGGGTTTATGTTAGAATTATGCTATTTTGTGCACCCTGAGGGTACTCTTTCATGGATAGACCCAAGTAGGTATGCTCTCTATGTGTTTCAGGAGAAAAACTCATTTTTTGGGTTCCAATATTAGGATTGTTCCCTTCACTGCCTAGAAAGGGATGCATCCTGGTAGTTCAACTGCCTTTCTTACCGCGGCCTCTACTCATGAGGTTGCATTACAGAAGCTTCCAAATATCAAGGAGTGGACTCGAGCTCAACCTTGGTGAATTACATTGTTCCTAGATCCACGACAGTATACTTGTGTGCCTCACTGGCCACGACCTCATTAGAAAATCTTATGCAACAGTGCAAGTGTTGCATCCCAACTTCATACTTGGTTAATCTAATATTTATGTGGTTACTCACTTCTGTTAGTTTTATTTCAGATTATATATATATTTTAAAGACTAACAAAGCATAAAATGGAAGGAGAATCCAGCCAGAGCACAGAAGTCAAAGATGAGGTTGTGTAATTGTACAATCACCTCAACCATCTCTATGACATTAATGCTTCCCTCTAAACCCAAGTAAACTATCTGACCCTGAGGGTCCTCATACTAGAGGCCGTGACCTCATCCCAAGTGGGTGCGGCACCCAGGTTCATTACTGCATCATCCGTCACTACCGCGGCCATACTAGAAGCTACTACCCCAGAGGCAGTTAGCAAGTCCCAGAAGAGGAAAGTGGAGAAAGCTGAGAGATGCTTCGAGGCCTACACCCCATTGGCCTTCCCAGTTCAAGACATCTTTGAGTTCATGAAGGAGGACAAGCTGCTAAGGTGGCCGAAGATGCTGAGGGCTCCGCCTTATAAGAGGGACAAAGCCAAGTGGTGCAAATTCCACCAAGACCACGACCACAACACTGAGAAGTGCTATGCACTGAAAGATGAAATTGAGAGGCTTATAAGGCAGGGAATGCTACAGCGCTTCCTCAAGGATGCCTAAGGGATGCAGCCTAGTCCGACATGCCACATTCCTCTTTTTATGCCCATATTTATATTTCATCTATTTCTGTTCTTAGTGAAAACTCTTTCTAAGTGGTTCCATTTTAAATTTGTATTGAACTAGCAAAGTCCTGAATATATGAATAAATATATGAAATCAAGTTCACTTTATAGCTCCATATTTTGATTCTTATTTCCATTAAAGGTTATCTCATAAAAGACTCTTTGTCTTAACCAGATTCCAAATCGAGACAATATGTTATATCAGGAATGATAATATCTAAATGGGCCCACAACGCCCACCGTGACGCCTGATTATCTAAAAGCAAGTGATAATTGAAATGGCTAAAGCAACTATTGAGAGAAACTATCTAAATGAGTCTGCAACATCACTCATAAACACTATATTCCATCATATTATGGCTACATTGTTGAAAGAATTTATCATAAAGCGTTATTAGCCACGGGGGCTTACAGTGCCCGTTCTTAGCTTTAAGGATGTATCATTAGCCACAAGGTCTTACAGTGCCCGTTCTTAGCTTTCAGGATGTGTCATTAGCCCAGGGAGGTCACTCCCCCGGCAAACATCATTAACTTGGTGGATAGAGATAAAACATCATTAACTTGGTGATCTCATATTAGCTTGGGGAAGCTTCATAATAACTAGCCCAAGAAGGCCTGATAATAACCCATAGGGGACGGAGACTTAATTATCTACGGATAATCCTATATTTGAAGGGGCCGAAGACTTAATTATCTGTAGATAATCCTATTATAGCCTTAGAAGGCATTATATATATCCAAACATAGCTCAGAGAAGCTTTATAATACCTAGCCCAAGAGGGCTTGAAAATAACCCAATTGACTAAAAGAAAGCCATGAAAGGCAATCGGAGCGACTAAATGATGTTGTGTTGATGTCATCATGAAGCCTACCAAAACTACAGAAAGAAGGTGGACTTAGCCCAACATGCAACCCTATCAATGTGGCCACAACCATCAGTAATTGCTAAAAAGTCGTGGGCTTGGTCAAACCAGCCACAACCTCAGTATTGCGGCATCAAGACATGGAAAAGTGATGGAAAAATTAAACGAAGTCAAGTCAAAAAGTTACAGGCTGCGGCCTATTCTGGGAAACCATTTCAAAGGGATGCACTGGCAAGTTAAATGAGGCAAGGAAGTTAACCTACAACCCTAAAAGCCATTTCACTTTGGCATCGCGACTGTGGGGGATAATAACCATATGTGGTGAGAAATTATAGAAAAATTTGAATCCTTTCAAGGCAAAATACAAGTTGTGAAAAGTCTGAGGCAAAGCACAACAGGCCGCGACCTTATGTCCACTGCAGCTATTCAAGAAGTCTTGCAAGTTCATTAAATCAAGCAATCAAACATATATGCATACATTAATTATTGAAGCATATGAAAAAATGAGGAACAGGGAATCTAAATCACAAAAGTTAAAAAGGAAAAAGCCTTGGCAAAAAAAAAAATATTTTACAGACAAAGGTCGCAGCCATTCAAAATCAATTTTACAAGTTAAGAGGGATGCATCCCCGATGATCAGAATTAAAATAAGGCTAGTTGGCTGCATCTTCTTCTTCATCTCCCTCCTCTCTTTCTGCGGCTGTCACGATCTCCTCCTCAGCTGCTAAAGCCTCAGTTTCATCCCTTAGCCTGGGCCTCTACTCAGCTATAACCTTCATCTCAGCTACACATTGCATATGCTCAATGTCACCAAGGCCCCAGGAAAGAACTGTTTCCTTACTTTTAGGAAAGTTTTTTATAACTCTGTGCCTGAGCTCTTGGTAGCCGCGGAGGTAGGCTTTATTATTGATCAGGTCGAAGTCTTTCGAAGCTTTAAATGACTCTACAGTGCTGTCAATTACCAATTGAAGGGCCGCGACATAATCCTTTTCCATCTTCTTTATCACCGCGGTATGGTCCCGGGCATCATTAGTAGCCTTGGCCTCTAATTCCTCGTACTTATTCTGAAGTAGTTTAAGCTTGCTATTTGCAAACTTCGAAGCCTTAGCAACCTCTATGACCTGAGATTGGGTAGCCTTGAGGGACTCTATAACCTGCTTGAAATTGTCCTCAGCTTTATCCTTGGCTTCTTCCGCGGCCTTAATCTACTTATTCGCCCCCATCTTATATTCCTCAAGTGCCGTGGTAGAAGACTGCTTCCCATCCTGAAAGGAAGCAGCCCTAGCATTCTCCAAGTCAGTGGAGTGCATTCTCTCCGCGACCTCCTTTAGCTTATAGTGGGTCTCATACTTCCTCTTTTGGGACATTACAACGTCCGTGACCTGCAAAGAGATTTAATGTTAGAAGAAAATATGAAATGTGAAAATAATACTGAGAAGGTACCTGCACTTGCCCTCAACAGACTGTCTAGACCATAATCCTCCAAGTCATCGTGGTCTTCATCCAGGAGGTGATTAAGGTCCCCAGAATCTGGGACCCTCTTCATTCCGCGGATAACCTCATAGTTGTGTCCCAAGAAGATTCTGGGTTGGGCTTCCTAAGCTGAGGCCGCGGATGACCATTAAGACCAACACTAGCACAATATTAAGGATGTTCCAGGTTGGCATTAATAGCTACAATTATTGGAGGTGGTGAATTTATATGGATAGGAGAAGTGCCACGACCTTCGAGATGTTTAGAAGTTGACATTGGCCTCGTCGTAGCCAGGTTAGCACCAATATCATCATCAAAATCACCCTCAGTCCTCTTATGAGGGGCTAATCCTTCAACCTGGATTGAGGGCGTGACAACATTAGTTTGATCCACAACTTAATTTTTGGGTGCAGCAAGATTAAGTTGATCACCAGAAGGGATTGTGGAAGGAGCTTTGAACTTTTTCCTTTTCCTTTTTATTTGTCTAGCTGTGTTATTGAGGACAACTGCGCCCTCATCCATTTCAGCCAATTGAGTTGCTAACAACTCTCTATCAATCTCCTCACCTGAAGAAGAAATAAATCAATATTAAAAACAAAGTGGGGATTAGCTGCGCAGAGTAAAAAATAAAGAGAAAAAGTTATACCTTTTGCGTCCATCTCTTTAGGGACTGACTTGTTGGGAAATAAGACTCCCTTCTAGATTGAAGCAGAGGTTATAAGAGTGCTGGACTTCATCTCGTCAGAAGGAACTACCGCGGCCTTACCAACCCTCTTCTCTTGTCGCTCACTCAACTGCAAATTGTCAAGAACTGTAGAAAAATGCAAAGGTTAGTACAAAAGCAAAACATGGAGAATAATATGTAACTGTAAAAAGGGGATGCGGCCATAATTCAAAAAGTCATTTACCAAGCTTAGAGGGACATCCAAAGTACCGTGGCATCCTAAAGGTTCTCTCCCTCTCAGTCTCTTCAAGGTGGATCTCCCACCCTTCTCCAAAAATGAAAAAAAATTTGCCCTTCGAGTTCTTTGCACAGGTAGGCCTCCCAGAATAAAGGGTTTCGTCTCTATCGCGGATAGAAAAATAATAATACCCCACAAATTTTACAGAGTTTTCCTTTGGGTGTTAGAAGTAAAAAAACTCCGTAGGAGTAATGCCTCTCATGAATTTCTTCTTCCTATATATATATATATATATATATATATATATACACACACACACACACAACACAATAGCTGCAAGAATTGTCCTCCAGCCATTGGGATCCAATTGGGCTGGGGCTAACTTCATTGTCTGGAAAATTCTTCTAACTGGAATAGGGACAGGTAGTCGCAGTCCATAAATGAAAGCGTGGAGGGGGAAGCAGACCCTATCATTAGCAAGTGCGGTGCATGGCCTTTTTTCGCGAGAGGTGCTGAGCACATCAAAATATCAGGAAACTCAAAGGCTTCATCCACCTGATCAAACCACTCTTGAGTCATAATAATGCAGATATTAAGGGAAACATGAGGTCTCTCATCTCTACTAGATGTGCCAGAAAGTGCATCCCTAACGTCAGATGGACCCACAACCGCGACGTCAGTATCCATTGGCTGGTTACTTGAATTGGCTTCTTCTTCCATTGCTGCAGAGTCCATTTCTGACTCTAGTACCACACAGTTGGGGAAATTTCTCAGTTGTCAAGTTCCAATTGATTTCAAAGGGCGCACAAAAGGAAGTTCGGGAGGACAGGCTCCAAAATGTTTGTTCCAAAAGCCTCTCAGAAATCCATCTGGGTCAAAGTTCATATGGCTCTAGTAATACTTGAAAAGCAAAGAGTCTGCAGTTAGGTGCCGTAGTCAGTATGGTCATATATAGGCCTCTTAGAGGCCACGACAAGAATAATGATGTATCAAGTTTGAAGGATATATAAGAAATGTTAGGCAAAATTGGCTAACTACAAGTGTTGGGCTCTCTCGTCCTAGAAGTTAACTTCTACCGCGACATATTGTTTTGAGGAACTAGGTATGTTATAATATTAAATGCCGTAGTCATTGGACTAAGGGATAAGTTCTGTGGACACTAACCTAAGGGCCTTAGAAATATTCCGCAGCAATTGAGGGCTGCAAACATTTACCTAAGACCACCCTAAATTTTTCAAGGGATTTTGTTATTCCGCAGCCAGATATTCATCAAGCCGCAGCTACATGATCAAATAGTTTAATATTTAATGTTGATTAAATTTGGTGATTGGATCCCTAGAATTTAAAGAGTTTTATCAAGAACGTCAAGAACATAATGGGAGTTCAGAAATCCTAAAATCTAACCCAAGCCAACGAAGTTAATTTATTGGGTTAACATTGAAGATTGATTTAGTACAACATCGATTACCTAGTTTAAATCCAAAAAATTACATGAATTCAAATGTAATTTATTAGTCATAAAATTAGCAGAAATGAATTCAGATGATGAATCATTCGATTACAGCAATTATTTTGCAAAAGCAGAAGTTCAAATAGATCAATTCCAATCAGAGAATCAAAAAATAGTTGGAAGGATTAAACTGTAAAGATATACAGGAAGTTTTTAGTTGAAAGATAACTTTGAAATGGATGGAAACCGATTACTCAGCTTCAAACTTCCTTGCACCGCCTTAGAACCACCACACGCTGCCTTGGAAGGTCACCGTAAATATCAAGAGGAGAAATGGATAGAGTTTTGCTTTCGATTTGCTTTCAAGAGTTGGAAAACGTAATGAATTCAACGGACGGTTCCATTTACATAAGAGGGCACGGTATATGACATAAAATATTACAATATTACAAGTAAATGAACCGTTAAATGTTAAAGAACTTTTGATATAAATAGAATTATAAAACAAAGGATATGACATACATCTCGCAGAGGATTGAATGTTGAAGAACTTTTGATATTCGGATCCTTCTTCATCTATCTTTATACTTAAACATTTTTTTTGACAGTTTGTAGCGGTATATGACATACACTAATGTAAAACAGGACTTATGAAATATGTCCTTACAGTGAAGTCTAGAGTGGTGGTTATAATAAGTAGGTGGAGGTGGAGGTTATGATTAGGTTAGGGTTAGAGTTAGGGTTAGGGCTATTGTAGTGGTTTTGGTGGTTAAAGTTAGGTTTATGGATAGTGGGTGGCGCTAGTGGTGATAAAGTGAGGGTTGCAAAATATTATGGGTTGAAAATTAATTTCAAATTTTTTTGTTAGGGGTCTAAAGTTAATTTTAAAGAATACTTGTGGGTTTGACTTTTATCTCTAAAGTTTTAAAAAGATCTTTAAGTTATGCACGCGATATTATTCATGGATTAGTTTTCTGCTATGCGGTGGATGAGAGAAAAAATGGGGTGCCATTATCTCAAATTTACGACCTTTCTTTTAAATGTTAAATTCAAGTAGTATAATATGTCTCGCTGAAAAAATTAACACATCTTCACTTTTGTATTGGTAATGTGCTACCTCTTATATTTATAGCTTTTTCATGTTATAAAAAAAATTGAAAAATATTTGATAAAATGATAAAACATGCCATTGATAAACATATATGAGTTTGATTTTAAAATTATATTTTTTAAATTTAAAAGAGAGAAAATTCTCTCTCTCTCTCTCTCTCTCTCTCTCTCTCTATGGTATTTTATGAAAATGGGGTATTTTCTAAAAAGATTGATGTTTAGCTTTTTATGAAATAAATTATTTGAAGATAATGATTTATTTTGGTAAACATTGGTGAAATACTGTTTCTTGCAAAAATGAGGATTTTATGGAAAAAAAACACATTTGTTGAGTTTGGAGAAATTAAATACTTTTTATCCCTTAAAAATGTAGTTTTGCAAGTATAATGAATTTGTAGAATGAAAAATATGTTTAACCCATTTAATAGGATTTTAAGATTTAAAGTCCATATTCTCATGCATATAGACTTGTAGTATTTTGGCACTAAGTGTATAAAGAAGTTTAAAGAGGATTTTATTGGATTTAAACCTTCAATAAGATAAGTAAAAAATTCTTGTCTTCAAAATGTGTGAAAAAGGGGTTAAAAGTGTGATAAGTATAAAGTTGTAAGACTACATGTAAAATAAAGGAAAATGATATTTTCTTATAAAAGTAGTCTTGAAGTGTAAATGAATTTCTTGAATGTAGAAAGTAAAAGAATGTCTAAATCAGAAAATGGTTATTAATGATGTTAAATAAGTGTTAATGAGTAAGCATTGAAAAATTAGTGTGTAACTTAATAATGTTATAAAAGATTAACACTTATGAAATTGAAAAGGAAATAATGAGATAAAGATGTTTTCAAGAAAATTACTTCAAGGTTAAAAAGTTGCTAAAGTATTAAAACACTTAAGGAGTTAGTATGGTTAACTCAATAGTGTTTTTGGGAAAATTAACACTTGCGAAAATAGAATAAAAGGTGAGTTTGAAAACAAATGGATAAATTGAGAATTTTACTTAAAGAGAAATATTTTTATGAAATAAAAATATTGAAAATGGTGTTACACAAATTTGTCCTAAATGAATATGATTTTTGGAATAAAATCAATGTTAAAGTGTAAAGGATAATAAATGATAATTTCAAAGTGTAACACAAGTCGAGGTGAAACCCCGAGTTTTGGCTTTGGCCGGGTAAAAGGAAAGAAGGAATAATGTGGACATTTGTAAAATATTAAAACACATTAAAAGGAACTCGAATGACAACGGGATATTTAAGGAGGGCCCGGAGCCCTGTGGTGAAAGTCCCAAAACAGCTGACCAGAGCATATGGTGCGCGTAGTCGGCTGTGCGGAGCCCGTTGAAGTATGCAGTATTTGGAAGATTCGGAGAAAAGATAAAGGAATAAGGAACATGTCAATAAATGGGTTATCGGGTGAAATGCGTTAATACAACCTAACTTAAATGAATTAATAAATGTTCCGGTAAAGGTCAAAATGGACAAGTAATAATGTCCACAAGGTGAGGAAAAAGGTAAAGTAAGTTAGTAAAAAGGGTTGATTAAGCAACCTAAGAGGTTAAACCCATAATTAACACAAGAATGTGTTGTAAAAAGTTTTCAACAATTAAATGAGTATTTTCTAACACGGTGTTGGCGTGTGTTGAAATGGTGGGTTTCAACGAAAATACTAATGTGTATTGGATAAATTAAAAAGGTTGGCTTCGATAAAGAAGTGATTTTCGGTCAAATCAAGTGTAGTAATTTCAATTATTGAACCGGTGAGTTATAGAAAGTGAGAAATGCTAAATTGAGAAAAAATAAGTCTTTTATAAGATTAAGATAAATTAACTTAGACAGATAAGATTTTTCAAAAATAAAACTGTTTCAAGCATTAAGTAGAGTCTTCTTTCTACCGTTCAATTTTATACTTCATTTGTATATTTTTCACTAAGAATTGGCTCACACCCTCACTTTGTTACAACAGGTTGGGAGAGTTTCGTATTATAAGAGCGTTACACATGTAAGTAATTTCTGTATTTTTACATTAGTAGCTCTGTATGCTTGGATTATGGGGTGCTCCCCATGGGTTCCTCAAGTAGTTTATCTTGAAATTTAGAATCGCATGCTAAAAAGTGAAATGTTAATTAAGATAAAACTAGAATAGCAACATTATATAGGTTGTTTCGTTGCACTACACACCTAACGCGTGGGTCAGACCTGAAATATTGTTACTAAAGCCGTTTAATATAAGATTAAACCATTTAAGTAACTCCGAACTGTTTTTTGAAGAAACTCTTTTCTTAAAATCAAATCAAATTAATCACAAGATGTGTTTAACAAAATATGTACGAGATATGTTCAAGATTGGTTAACAGGTTTAGTAAATCAGTTTAAAAAACTTAAACTCAGCACAACCATAAGAATTAGATGAGGAGATGTAGAAAGATTAAGGACAAGGGATTTTTTACGTGGTAAAACCTCACCCAACTGAGGAAACATCCACGACTCCCTGTACGGAGTAAACCAAAAATTCCACTAAAATAAATTATAATAGTTACAAACTATATAACACACATGCATATAAATCAGACCTATACAAGTTTAGGAATGTACCCACTGGTGTCCTTCTCACTTTTTTGTAGTTCCGTTTGTTGATGTTGTTCTCCAGTTTGCTAACTTCTCCTTTGATCCAGTTCTTTACGTCGACTCTTGTTTCAAGATCTTATTACCAACACTTTTAGTGTGGTAGGGTGTAATTGTTTGAAGGTGCTTTCTAAAATATGTATGCACACACACACACACATACACACACATACACACACTCTTATTTATACAAACATTCCTATCAAATTACATATAAGATCTATATGCTGTTATTTTCTATTTCTCTCTTCTTAGAAAACATAAACCTTATTTGACATTTATTATAATCCCAGAATCCACGACTATCTTGCACAGGAGACGTTCAAGATCTTAATCAATCTTAGGTTTTTTAAAATATTTTTGAGATTAAAAATCACCAAGTGCGATTCCAACTAGGTCAAAGGTCTTGTTTCATAAGAACTAGAAACAGAAAATGATTTTGTTGATTTTGAAGATAAAAACATTTACATAAACAAATCAACAAAAGTTTTCTCAAGATGAGAAACTATAGATGCAGATCTATGTGTAATATAACATGCAACGACTAGATCTAAAATTTTTATAAAAGAAGAAACACAGATCTAATCAAATGTTTAAGTTGAAAACAAGATCTGAGAACGAAGAGGTTACAGCATTAAACAACTATCAAACCAACACTCCAAACTCTCAAACACTCAAGTTTGTGTTTGGTATATACTGGTTTTGAAAGAGGTTAGGATTTGAAAAGTGTTTGAACGAATTAGGGTTAGGGTTTCTAACTCTCTCTCTCTTCTCTCTCTACTCACTCAAATAGATGAAGTGTCAAAAAGTCTCTTCTGGATGAGGGTTAACCTCCTTATATAGTGGGCTGAGAAGGGTCGAGAAGGTAGATCCAAATCAATGGCTACGATTTGTTCTCAGCAAGTTGACTTAGATATAAAGGCTAAAGATAAGCGGTGATTAAAACGCTTTTGATTGGCTTAATAGAGTTTCACCAGGATAGAGTTAGAACGCATGCAGATCGTTGATTAACACGATCCAAGGGTTGAGATTAAGCATAGACGTTGTCTCTTGGAAGAAACACAAATCAAACGGATATATAAACGACAGGTGTATGACTAAGATCGATTCTGATACGCGTGTTTGAAAGTAATTACCCAGATACCTTGAAGTCTCGAGCGCTTTTGATTTCTACCCAAATGAACTTTCAGCCAATAAAACCAACAATCCAAAATAGCAGAATGACCCCAACACTTTATAAAACCAATTTTAATTAGGGAAAAAATTGTTTTAAAAAACATTAAAATTCCCAAGAAAATATTAAAAATCAATTTGAGGGAAATTAATACAAACACTATATAAGCAACCAATTTATGCATATAAGACCCATGTATGCAGTCCTAATTGTGTGTGAGTGATTGGTGAATATACCTTGATCAATCAAACAAGAGGAATCAATTGTAGACAATTCTCAGAGGTTCTTTGGATTCCAGGAATGGAAACAATTTTGTCACTATTTCCAAACTAGATGAGCACTTATACAATGTAGACTCAAGTGAGTCCAGAGTATAAGGTGCTTCAATCTCCCCCTTTGGAAATATGAGACACAATCTCCTTTGAGTCATCTAGGACTCGTAGGGCAGTAAAAAAAATAAGGAAAAACCTATTCCTATAAAAATTATATCTACTCATTTCCTAGAAAAGAAAAGTACATAACTCAACTAATTACAATTAAATACCCTATTACAACTGTTGAGAATAACTATACAGAATCCTTCAAATAATCACTAAGATCAAGCTTATTAGAAAAATGTAAAATGAACTCATAAGACTCAAATTTCTCCCCCATTTTCTCTCAAATAGACAAAGGGAAAAATATGTAGGACAAAGAGTTTAATCAGCACAAACCATACCTATTGATTTACGCAAAGAAATAAATCTATTATAATCCAAAGGTGTAGTAAACATATCTGCGTGTTGCAAATCAGTAGGAAGGTAATTAATTTCTAATTCCTTAGTTTCAACCAATTCGCGTATGAAATGATGTCTTATTTTTATGTGTTTTGTTCGCGAGTGTTGAACAATATTTTTAGAGATATTGATTTCACTTTGATTATCACAATAGATATGCAATTCTTTTTCTTAAATACCATAATCACTTAGCATTTGTTTCAGCCAAAGTAATTGAGCATAACAGCTTCCAGCGGCTATGTATTCAGATTCAACTGTTGATAGAGAAATGCAGTTTTGTTTCTTACTACTCCATCCTACCAAATTATTACCAATATATTAACATGCGCCTAAAGTTCTCTTACTATAGTCAGTACACCCTTCCCAATCAGCATCGGTGTATCCTATTATAGTGCTAGGAGTATCACTAGTGTACCAAAGTCCTAAATTTAGAGTGCCTTTAATATACTTGATAATTCGTTTAACACAAGTTAAATGAATCTCTTTAGGATTGTTCTGGTAACGAGCACAAACACAAATAGCGTACATAATATCAGGACGCGAGGCAGTAAGATATAGAAAGGTTCCAATCATACTACGATAAAGATTGGGATCTATAGATTTCCCTATTTCATCCTTAGATAATTTGACAGTAGTACTAATTGGAGTTTTAGCATCTTTAGCACTATCAAGGCCGATTTTTTTGACAATCTCTAATGCATATTTAGATTGCAAAACAAATAATCCTCCTGAATTTTGTTTGACTTGAAGACCCAAGAAAAATTGGAACTCCCCTATAAGAGACATTTGAAATTCTTTATGCATAATTTTAGAAAATGATTTAACTTATGAGGGAGAAGTTGATCCAAAGATGATAACGTCAACATAAACTTGAGCTATAACAATGTTTTTGTCAAAATGTTTGACAAAAAGAGTTTGATCATTTCCTCCTCTCTTAAAACCTTTATCTAAGAGAAAGTTGGAAAGGCGCTCATACCAGGCTCTAGGCGCTTGTTTTAGGCCATACAAAGCCTTTTTAAGACAAAACATATGATTTGGATATTGAGGGTCAATGAACCCTTTTGGTTGTTCTACATAGGTCTCCTCAGTCAATATCCATTAAGGAATGCCGATTTGACATCTGTTTGGTAAAATGTAAAGTGCAAGTAGCAAGCTATGGCAAAGAGAAGACGAAAAAATTCTAAACAAGTAACAGGAACAAAAGTCTCATTAAAATCTATTCCTTCAATTTGAGAATATCCTTGAGCAACTAATATAGCTTTGTTTCTATTGATAGTCCCATTTTCATCAGATTTATTTTTAAATATCCAACGACTGCCAATAACCTTTTTGTGATTAGGCCTAGGTACAAGATACCAAACATCATGAATGACAAATTGAAGAAGTTCTTCCTGAATGGCAGAAATCCAGTGAGAGTCATTCAATGCCTCATTTACATTATTTGGTTCCACAAGGGAAACAAAACATGCATAATGAGCATAATTTCTTAATTGAGATCTTGTATGCACAGGCTCACTGGGGTTAACAACAATGTTATCTATGGGATGGTCTTTAGAAAACCAGTTAGGTACTTCAGGTGTCTCAATTGGTAAGGAATTATCTATTTTTGGTGAGTCATTTTCTAAAGCATTTGCAGGCTCTTCAATAATAGTTGATTCTCTAGTCTTACTCTCTACAGTAGTGTCACTTACAATTACATTTATGGATTACATTATGGTCTTAGTGTGAAGATTATAAACACTATAATCTCTACTGTTAGGTGAGTATCCTAGAAATATAGCTTTATCTCCACGACTCTCAAATTTGGATAAGTGTTCCCTATCTTTGCAGACATAACAGGTACTACCAAATGTTCTCAGGT
This sequence comes from Sambucus nigra, assembly GCA_949130495.1. NCBI lineage: Eukaryota > Viridiplantae > Streptophyta > Magnoliopsida > Dipsacales > Adoxaceae > Sambucus > Sambucus nigra. The sequence goes on along the minus strand of OX422211.1, from coordinate 297,726,864 downwards.
ACTTAAGATTGGGTTTCTTCCCTACCATAGTTCGTAAGGAGTTTTTTTTGAATTCTTTCTAAGATAGACCCTATTGATAATGTGACACGCAGTACGAATAGATTCTACCCAAAAATATTAAGGTAAAGATTTAGCATGAATCATAACATGTTCCATCTCTTGAAGAGTACGATTCTTTCTTTCGGCGATACCATTTTGTTAAGGAGTCTTAGGGGCGCTAAACTCATGTTTGTAACCATTATAGTCACAATACTCTATTATATCGGTGTCTTTGAATTCTCCACCTCTATCACTACGAATTCTATTTACTTGAGTGTCCTTCTCATTTTCAATCCGAAGAAGTATTTTTAAAAAAGTTTGAAAAGTTTCAGACTTTTGTTTTAAGAAGGGTACCCAAGTAAATCTGGTGAAGTCATCAACCATAACAAGTATGTAACCGTGTCCACATAGACTGACAGTTTGAGAGGGACCCATTAGGTCCATATGGATGAGCTCCAAGGGGTTAGATGTAAGGATATCTTTGACTTTCTTATGAGGTGCCTTAACAATTTTTCCTTCTTGACATGATCCATGGATAATATTAGAAATGGGTTTGATTTTTGGAATTCCTCTAACTATCTCTTGAGAAGATAGTCTACTGAGATTATTGTAATTTATGTGACCCATCTTGTTATGCCATATCTCATTGTCATCCATTCTGGCAATATTACAGATTTCAGAATTATTCATGACAGTATAGCAATTGTCAGGAGTCCTGAATCCTATAATTATGCATTCACCCTTTTCATTTAAAATCTTACAATTGTTCTTTGAAAAGGTAACAGTATGATTAGAGTCACAAAATTGTGAGATACTAATTAGATTAACCTTAAGACCTTTGACTAGAAGAACATTTTCAAGAACAGGTAATCCTTCTTCTTGGAGAGTTCCTTTACCTATGATTTGGGATGATACTCCATCTTCAAAAATAACTTTTCCTCCAGCAAAGTTGGTTTTGTATTATCACCATTCATGTGTTTTGAACATACATAATCTAAATACCAGCCAGAGGAAGTGTGTTCAACTTTTAAAGCAGTAATAACAATGTTACACTTCATCCGGGTAATAGATCATCTTTTCTAACCCAAATTGCTCTTATTTTCATTTTGCGCTTATTTGCTCTCATTTGATAAAATTTGCGAGCATTCGATTTTTGTTGAAAAATGTTCTGCGCATGATTTTGAATTTTATGAGACACATGATCAATTGGTTTAGGAAGGTGTTTAGGAATACTCCTAGGAAATATTCTTTTAGGTTTGTTTTTTTTTCCTATAGTTAGAGTTTTTGTCTGGTTGTTTAGGCAGAACATAGTTGTTACGACTCCTTCTAGAGTAGTTAAAGTTTTGGTACACAAGGGTATTATAGACATGGTTAACTAAACGTCTAGAGTAGAAACCATCAAAATAATGACCATACAAGTCACAGTATGAGCAATATAGATTGATCGAGGAGGGTATCTCCTTAGGAAAGTCTCTAAACATAGGCTTGAAGGGATTTTGGGGTTGAACCCTATTCCTAGGTAGAACAGTTTTGAAGGTAGAGTTACTCTTCCTAATCAGGGGATAGACATATTTAGCCTTAGGTGAACTTTCATGCTTAGAGTAACTTGGTTCCCCAATATCAAAATTTTGTTATTTTTCATCAAACTCATCTTTTAGGGAATGAAAATCTAGGCAAGTTTCTATAGGTCTTTTGCCTCCTGACACAAACTTGATAGATTCAAATGATTTTGTTTGTGTCATTAAATTGGGACAAAACCCTATTCCAGTTTGATCATCAGAATTGATTTTTGAATCAGCAACAAAACCATCAAAGCAGTTTGAGTAAATTTCAAATTTTGTAATTTTTTTAAAAACTGTTGCTGTCTTAGCTTTTAACTATTCCAATTATAATAACGTCCCTTTATATTTTTTCTCTAGAGTTTCATTTTCATCAATCAAATTCTTCAATTTTTGATCAAAGACTCTGACTTCATTTTCATGAGTTAGACATTGGGTAGTATACTCTTCAGCATTGAGTTTGACCATTAGGCTTAGATCTTCTAATTTCTTATTGAGATCTTTCACTATCTTTTCTAGTCTAGTGCTTTTCTTGAGAGTTTTTGTATAAAGAGTGTGGATATCAGGAAGGTCTTCAGTGTCCGAGTCACTGAGTGTAGTGTGTGAAGTTACCCCTAAGGATTTAATTCTTGAACTCACACACCAATTGACATCGTCATTATCGCTTTCCCTTTGACTCACACACCCCGTGGTAGAACTAGCAATGTTCTTAGAAATTAAAGCATCTAAACTAGTAACAACATGATTCATCACAACAGAAGTAGAATTACTAAATTCATCCTGACTAACAGGCACATGCATGTCATCATTATAGATTATCTTGGTAAAGAAAGACATGCAAGGATTAAAAGCATCAGATGACTCAGGTTTCTCTTTTTTAGAGTCGTTTGAGTCATCCCATGTCTTGCAAATGTTGGCCCTAGTATGCTTATTGTGAGTGTTCAAGTTAACTCTACAGTCTTGTGCTATGTGTCCTAGTTTTCCACATCTAAAGCACTCAATCTTCTTAAGGTCTTTGTTAGGTCTAGTACGAATGTCCTTGTGATGTTTGTCTTGACCTCTCTCATGAGGTTTGTGATTAGAGTGAGTTAGATAATTGGACTTGCCTTGTTTGTTTGCCATGTTATTTCTAAACTTTACTATTTTCTTAAACTATTTTTACATCAAGGCAATCTGATTGTCCAAAATCTCTATGTCACATTCCTCATCGGAGTCATAATTGCGAATGTTAAGCTCAGGCTTAATCAGCTTAGAAGAAAAATTCAGATTGGAACTAGTCTATTTCCTATAGGACTGGGTCAATTGTTTCTTAAATTCTAATTCCATTTCCACAGTTCTTAGTTTACTACTGAGTAATTCAAGAGTGAGATTTTGGTCACACATTTCCTCAATAGCATATCTTTTATTGTCAAATTTCTGTGGTAATGATCTTAGAATTTTAGATACAATTTCATGTATGTCATATGTTATCCCATTAGCATACAATTTAGTCACAATATCAGTCAAATTCATATAAAAGTCATCAAATGACTCAGAGTCAGACATAATTAAAGAGTTATACTACTGAATGAGTATTTGTGTTTTAGCAGCCTTAACTCTAGTGTCACCTTCATGAGCAGTAACCAAAGTGTCCCAAGCTTCCTTAGAAGTGGCATAAGATGAGATCCTTTTTAACTCATGTTCATTTATGGACATAAATATGGCATTATTTCCTCTGTTATTGTTGCGAGAAACTTACTTCTCTTCTTGTGTGAACTCACTTAACACTTTTTGAATCCTCTCATTACTTCCTTCAGTGGATGATTTAGTAGGATAAATGTATCCATTTTCAACAATGTCCCAGACATTATCTCCCAAGGTTCCTTGAATGAAAGAAATCATCCTTACTTTCCAGTAAGCAAAATTGGTTCTATCAAAGAGAGTATGTCTGGTCAAGTTACTAAATCTTTCATTTTTCTCGTCCATGTTTGACTTTCAGAAAATAATTGCAGAAACACATGATCTTTTAAAAGAAGTTTGTAAAGCTCTGATACCAATTGAAATACTGTTACTAAAGTCGTTTAATATAAGATTAAACTATTTAAGTAACTCCGAACTATTTTTTAAAGAAATTCTTTTCTTAAAATCAAATCAAATTAATCACAAGATGTCTTTAACAAAATATGTACGAGATCTGTTCAAGATTGGTTAACATGATTAGTAAATCAGTTTAAAAAACTTAAACTCAGCACAACCATAAGAATTAGATGCGGAGATGTAGAAAGATTAAGGACAAGGGATTTTTTAAGTGGTAAAACCTCACCCAACTGGGGAAATATCCACGACTCCCTGTACGGAGTAAACCAAAAATTCCACTCAAACGAATTATAATAGTTACAAACTATATAACACACATGCACACAAATCATACCTATACAAGTTTAGGAATGTACCCACTGGTGTCCTTCTAACTTTTCTGCAGTTCTGTTTGTTGATGTTGTTCTCCAGTTTGCTAACTTCTCCTTTATTACAGTTCTTTACGTTGAGTCTTGTTTCAAGATCTTATTACCAACACTTTTAGTGTGGTAGGGTGTAAGTGTTTGTGAAGGTGCTTTCTAACACATGCATGCACACACACACACACACACACACACACACACACACACACACACACACACACACACACACTCTTATTTATACAAACATTCCTATCAAATTACATATAAGATCTATATGATGTGATTTTCTATTTCTCTCTTCTTAGAAAACTTAAACCTTATTTGACCTTTATTATAATCCTAGAATCCACGGCTATCTTGGTCGGAAGACATTTCAAGATCTTAATCAATCTCAGGTTTTTTAAAATATTTTTGAGATTGAAAATCACCAAGTGCGATTCCAAATAGGTCAAAGGTCTTGTTTCATAAGAACTAGAAACAGAAAATGATTTTGTTGATTTTGAAGATAAAAACATTTTCAGAAACAAATCAACAAAAGTTTTCTCAAGATGAGAAACTATATATGCAGATCTATGTGTAATATAACATGCAACGACTAGATCAAATTTTTTTATAAAATCAATTTGAGGGAAATTAATACACACACTATATAAGCAACCAATTTATGCAATATAAGACCCATGTATGAAGTTCTAATTGTGTGTGAGTGATTGGTGAATATACCTTGATCAATCAAATAAGAGGAATCAATTGTAGACAATTCTCTGAGGCTCTTTGGATTCTAGGAAAGGACACAATTTTGTCACTATTTCCAAACTAGATGAACACTTATACAATGTAGACTCAAGTGAGTCCAGAGTATAAGGTGCTTCAAGTCCGGGTTGACTACGGGTAACCCATAAATCCGAGTTGGGGTGTTACAAGTTTCGTGTTTTGTATACTTCTCATGTGTTTTACAAGTAATTCATGCAAGTGGACAGAAGAGAATGACGCAAAACGATGAAAATAAGAAGAGAAAGTATAGTAGAGGGAAAACGGTAACTTTTCAACCAAAACGTAGAAAGGATCTAACATGAAATTCGAAGATCTCGAGTTTAGAAGAATCTAGGAAGAAATGTCACCTCATTCTGAGTTACAGTGAAAACATTATAGCGATTTGAAGTTGGAGAAAAGTTTTGGGGGAAAAAGTGTAAATAGTAAAAATGCAATACAATTCAATGCGCAAAAACCAGCACCAAATATCGAACCGGTTCGGTTCTGGAGCGAACTAGTTCGCTTACCTTGTGGGTTCGGTCCAAACTAGTTCTATTTTCTCAAGGGTTCGGTTTTCTGCAAGATTTCTTATCTTTTCCTATTTTGCAACTAGAGTTGTTAGGTTGATGTTTAGCACTTTGTTTTTTTTGGCCCTTATATAGTGCATTTAGGAGTTAAAATAATCTCACTTTGTACATTATTAAGTGAGGAATTCATCTATAATAATTGGAACAACCATTACTTGAAGATTTCATCATTTACTAAGCAATCAAGTCAAGTTCTTGCAATTTCAAAATTTCTTACTAGGTGTGAAGTTTATAATTCCTCCACTTTAGGTTCTCATCAACTTGGTATTCAATTTTAACTCTTTTCTTCTTTATAATTTAATATGAATGCTTGCATGCTTAATATGATTTGCGTAAAAATAATTTCCATATCTAGTTAAATTATTCATAGGTTTGGGAACATGAACTCAACCTAGGGTTTTCAACTTTAATTGTAAAATTTGGCATAGTTAAAAAATCAATCTCTCGAGGTTGATATATTGATCAAAACTAATAGTGTAGATCTCTTAATTTAGTTTATTGAAAGCAAACCGAGTGTTTGAGGATGCATTATATGTGTTGGTGAAAATATCAATTGCACATGTTAATTTATTGATCAATTATTGTGTGGGTTAACGCCCAAACATATTTGGTGCTTCGAATTTATTTGTCTCTTTATTATAATTAATTAATTAATTCATAAAATTTATATTTATTGTAGGAACCCTAGGGTTTGAGGAATTGGATCCTAACCTCATTTTGCACAAATTATTTCAAAAATAAAAAATTTCTTCGCTTTACTTAGTTTAAATTCTTAGCTTCATAGCTTAATTTTCCTAGGTAAATATAAATTACTTCATGTAAGAATCATCACCGTTTCTTTTGTTTTTATGGGTCAAAGCCTATATTTAAGATACCAATCTTACTTTCGTTATTAGCACTGCCCGAGGATTCGACCCCATCTTACCGAGTTTATTACTTGAGCGCTCGACTTGCACTTGAGCGTAACACACACTTTTTGATGCTTGTCAAGTTTTTGGCGTCGTTGCTAGGAGATAGTAGGTTAGGTTGAATTAATTCCAATTTGACTCTAATTAAAAAAAGCCAAAAAACCATAAATCCCAAAAATACAAAAAATAAAAAATATTCAAATATTCAAAAAAGTTATAAAAATAAAATATTTTTTTCTCAAGTCTTTTGATGCATAATGCGAATCTCAATTCAGCTCCTAAGAAAATAGAGCGTCCCTATAGTCTAGTAGTAACACTCTAAATTTTGAGGCACCACCTCAAACACATACTACATTGAGTATCCATGCCCCAAGTAGAACATCGAGAGTCTCCGGTGAGGATAGTGATTCATTGAGTGTGAGAGTGATGTCGGACAATGTGAGTTTTAGAATTGGAGAGGGTGAGATTTTCTTCCACCCTATAAGATACTTGTTATATCCAGAGTGAACCATCGCTTCAGGATGGATTATATTTTCGTATAATGTAGGGAAATTTTACTTTCGAAATGGAATGATCCAAATTCTTCCTACTTTTGATAGCATGGAGTCGGAGAATCCATATCTCCACATCCATGAGTTCAAGGAGGCGTACGAAACATTTAGTGATCAAGCTTGCACCCAAGATGTCGTACGTCTCAAGCTTTTCCCCTTCTCGCTTATGAACAAGTTCAACACTTGGCTTTGGTCACTAAACACTAACTCTATCGTTATGTGGAGAGATCTGCAAGCAAGATTTCTCCTAAAGTTCCTTTTTTCCCACAGGACCAAATTTATCAGAGCTCAAATTGAAACCTATAAGCAAAATGATAATGAGCCCTTTGATAGGTATTGAGAGAGGTTCAATGAGCTAGTAGAAACAATGTGTCCGGGAGACTTATCACCTACTTCCATCATGAGCTTAAACTAAGCTCAAAGAAATTTGTAGAAATAATGTGCTCGGGAGAGTTCTTTGGGTTAGATGCAGATGATGTGGATGACCACTTTAAGTATGTCACCGAGACTACTCAATCTCGGGACACATCGGACCCAAATACCCAACCCAAGGCTAAAATCACGTCAATGGACTCTTCCTCACTCGAACTCTACCAATTGGACAAGGAAGCCGATCTGAAGCTTCAAATAAATCAATTAGCCAAGAGGCTAGATGACATGGTGGAAGTAAAGGGGAGGGATACATCAGGTCCATCTTGAGCTTTAAAGGAGGAGATTCACACTATTTGTGAGGAGGGACATTTAATGAAAGAATGCCCAAATATTCCTGCCTATAAAGTTATGCTTCAAGAGAAAGTTGAGGCGGTGGGAGCTTATAAAGGGAATTTTAATGCCCTCATGGTAATTCATATAATTTCTCATGGCGAAACCATCCCGATTTTAATTATGGGCAAACGATTACATCAATAAATCATAATCAACACGTTGCCCAACAACTACCACTACTCCCGCCATTTTAACAAGCACCTCAATTGCAAGCGCTTTATGTGATCGTATAACACAAGAGTCTCAAGTTCACTCTTCTCCAATCCATTAAAACTTAGTCACCAATTAATTCCCAAAATGCTTAAAAAAATTTCGACCTAAAGGCATCACTGTTTAAGTTGCAATCGTCTTTCAGTGTCCAAGAGAAGGGGAATTTTCCCACTTATGCCCAACGACCTCCCCAAGGTCAAAATTACGTAAGCTCTACACCTGATGAAAATAAAAAGCAATGTAAATTCGTAACCATTGTACGTAGTGGGAGAGTTGTTAACTTGTCACCTTCCTCACAAAACTTACAAAAAGAAAAGGAGGTTTTGCCCGACACACAAGAGGCCGAAGATGATCCCTTGAGTGAGAATGATAAAGAAGACACAATTGGTTCTAAAGTAGTAGTAAAACCCCGATAGCCACACCATACCCTCAACGGTTAGTCCCTCCTCCTAAAGGGGCCTCCCGTGATGACATTTTAGAGGTGCTTAAGCAAGTGAAGTTAAACCTACCTTTTATCAAGGCTATAAAGAAAATTCTCGTGTACGCTAAGTCCTTAAAGAAATTTTTCATGATAAAATGAAAGTTAAATGTAAATAAGATGGTTTCCTTAGCACAAAATGTTAGGGCGGTACTTTTGAGCGACCTTCCACCAAAGTACAAAGATTCGGGAGCCCCCACCACTTCATGCACTATTGGAGATAGTAAGATAGAGAGAGATTTGTTAGATTTAGTGGCAAGTGTCAACATTCTACACTATTACAGCTATAGAAAGATCTATTTAGGAGATGGTAAGCCAACATAAATCACTCTCCAACTCGCGGATCATCCCGTGAAGGTTTCTCGTGGGGTAGTTGAGGACGTGATCGTCCAAGTTGACACTTTCTACTTTTCGGTAGATTTTTTTATTTGGGACATGAATCCCTCCTCACCATCAATCCACCATGTCCCCATCATTCTTAGTCCCCCTTTCCTAGCTACGGCTAATGTGTTGATCAATACGTGTAATGGGAAAATGCAACTAACGTTTGGGAACATGGCACTTGAAATGAATATCTTTAACATCACCAAGCAAATGGGTGATGAGGACAATCTACATGGCATGAATCTTATCGAGGAGGTAGTACAAGAGCATTTTGAGGGTCATAATTTAAGGATCCACTCGAGCCATGTTTAGTGACTACTAGAGAGAATGAGAGATACAGTATTCCGAGTTTGATCGTGAGTTGAGTATAATAAGGGAGATGCTAGGTGAGGGTGAGATTGAGGATGCTGTGAGAGATGTGAGTTGGGTCTCGAGATTCGAGAAGTCACCACCCAAGAGAATCCTACGAGGTTCCCTTCGATATTATATTTCCTAAAATCGAATTAAAGAAGCTACCTTCCAACGTTAAATATGCTTATTTCGGCGAGGATGAGACATATTTCATTGTTGTATCCTCTAGTCTAGATAAAAAAGCAAGAAGGAAAGCCTCTGGTGATATTAAGGAAGAACAAGGGTGATTTTGCTGGTTTAATGCGAATTTGAAAGGTATAAGTCCCTTGATTTATACCCATAAATTCACATAGCGTACTACATAAAGCCTTCTAGGGATATGCAAGGAAGATTGAACCGAATAATGAAAGATGTGGTGAGAACGAAAATTATAAAGTTATTGGATGTGGTCATGATCTATACCATCTCAGATAATAAGTGGGTTAGTCCAATCTAAGTTGTTCCCAAGAAGTTAGGAATGACCGTGGTTGAGAATACTAAGGGAGAAATTATTCCAAAACTTACCACCACCGGGTGGCATTAGCTTTGATTACCGAAAACTCAATGTAGGCACTAAGAAAGATCACTTCCCTTTACCGTCATAGACCAAATGCTAGAGAGAGTGTTGGTCCACCCATTTTATTATTTGTTAACCAAATAGAAGTGTACATTCTTGATCAAGAAAAGACTACCTTCACATGCCCTTTTGACACTTTCGCCTACAAAAGGATGCGATTTGGTTTATGTAATATGCCCGCTACCTTTCAAAAGTGCATGTTAAGTCTTTTTAGAGACATGATTGAGAGAGGCCTTGAGGTGTTTATGGATGACTGTAGCATTTTCGGCCCCTCTTTTAACCAATTGTCTTGTTAATCTTGAAAAACTACTTTCCCGATGTGTGGAAAATAACCTAGTGCTAAATTGGGAGAAATGCCATTTCATGGTAACTAAAGGAGTGGTTCTAGTCCACATAGTTTCATCCAATGGGATAGAAGTGGATAGGGCAAAAATTGACATCATTGTCGAACTTCCCCCACCCAAGTTACTCAAATACGTGCACTCATTTTTGGGACATACATGATTATATCGTAGGTTTATTAAGGAATTTATCTCCATTACTAGGCCCTTAAGTAACTTACTAATTAAGGATGCCCCATTCGAGTGGAGCGAAGAATGCCAAGATTCATTTGAGAAGTTGAAGAGTATGATCATCTTTGATTCCGTCATTCAAGCTCCGAATTGGACCCTTCTATTCGAGCTAATGTGTTATGCGAGTGACTTTGTGGTAGGGGATGTTTTAGGATAACGGAGAGATAAGAAGGCCCATTTCATTTACTACGCTAGTCGGACTTTAACCAGACCCCAATTAAACTACTCTACCACAGAGAAAGAGTTTCTAACGATAGTGTTCTCCCTTGATAAATTAGATTCATATCTTATTGGGTCGCCCATCATATTCCTTACCGACCATGACGCACTAAAATACCTCCTTTCCAAGAAGTATGCCAAACGACACCTCATTAGGTGGATCTTGCTACTATAAGAATTTGACATTTCCATTAAAGATAAGAAGGGAGGAGAAAACATCATATCCACCACTTATCTAAGATTTCGTTTGACGTGCCTCAAGATCCTGTACCCATAGACAATTTTTTTTTAGATGAGCAACTTTTTTCCACTTCCTCTCTACCTTGGTTTGTTGACATCATGAACTATCTAGTTAGGAGGGTCGTTACCTCCGATTGGACTCCGTAAGAGAAGAGGAAGTTTTTCACTTGGTCACGCATGTTCTTTTACGATGATCCCTATATATTTAAGTATTGTGTGTACCAAAAAATCTGGAAGTGTGTACCTGATGATGAGATCCAAAGCGTCATCCATTTTTGTCATTCGAAAGCATGTGGAAGACACTTTTCCATGAAGAATACAACCATAAAGATTCTTTAATGCGGTCTCTATTTGCCAACCATCTTTCGGGATGTGAACGTATTTTATCGATCATGCAAGAGATGTCAAAAGATGGTCTCTATTACTAAACGTGACATGATGCCTTTGACCCTGTGACACCTCGACTAATTAAATACCGGGTAGCTACTCCTTTATTCAAATTAATACAAAATGTCAATGAGAAACGTGTGTGCTCGCGTTCAAATGATCAAACCATATATAAAACCCTTTTAACACAAACAAACCCTAAACATGCAGCAGTATGTGATTGAATAAATAGATAATCTACGCAAGAACATTCAAACACATGCAATTAAGGAAAAATCCCCCTCAGGGGCAAAACCATTTATTTTCACTATAATTTGTAAGAAAACGGCTTACAATCGGATTACAATGAAAATACAAGTTGACTAAGAATTACCCTCGGGTATCGGATTCTGTAGTCGCGGCTGGAATTATCCCTTTCCAGTAGGGCTGCAATGAAGAAGAAGAACGGTCTCCTCCACAAGGGTTGAACAAACCAAAGTTGTGTTCTTGGGTTGCAAAAGGATTCACAAAGGATTGGCAAGGATGTGTGAATCAAACCATGAGTCTTGGGACTCAAAAATATGAAGACTAGATGTATTTGGACTCTCAAATTCGTCTCCTAAAGTCTTGCAAAACAACTCCCCCGAAGTTGGTATTTATAGGAAAAAATATGAAGAGTCCCACGTTCTTAAAACTCTAAAATTCTATCCAGCGTAAAAAAAAAACAGCATTCTTTAAGGAATTTTCTCTATCTTCAAAAGGTCATAACTCCTTCACCGTAGCTCGGATTGAGGTGCCGTTTTTTCCAGTATCTTCGTTGCGGCGAGCTCTTAAACTTTCTAGTTGACCAGACCTCCGAACTATGGATGTGAAATTACGAAAATGCCCTTGAACTCTCTTATTGTGCCTTTTTTTCACTGTTTTGACTTCCCTTGCGTACCACTTGCATTAAGTCCCTTAAATCTTGGAACGTGAAGTCATTGAGGCAGATGTGGGACATATTAGTGGAGATAATGCATGCTTGATTCCCGGAATTCGGATAGAGGCCGTCATGTGAGATCGTGAGGGGACGTGCCAAATGAAGCGGCGTACGACATAAATAAATGAAACATTTCGGACATGTGAAAAATGTCCTTACAAATCTCCCCCTATGTCTATGCCGGTACATACATAAAAAATCCGAATTATCAAATATGAAATTGCCTATACAAATCTACCCTCCCATGAACCCAAAACTGGAAAAGGTACAAATGAATAGTCTTCATCGTTTGTTCTTTAATTCTTCAGGAATCTCAAAACTTTTCTCATCAGGGTGTGCAACATATAGATCTGCAATCTTCATACCTACACACATGAGACAAAGCGAATACCACGTGACATATCGAGTTTGAAATGAGATAACATGGATATCAATATATGATAAAAACATAAGCAACATCTCAAAAACTCCCCCAGAATTCAAACTCCCCCATAATATGATAAGTCTTTCTCCCCCTTTTTATGATGTCCCCAAATGGACAAATTAGAGAAATAAATCAAATAAGCAAGTGCGGGGTGTCACTAGGATAAAAACACACCATGAATAAAAAGAAAGCAACCAAGTCAATGATAGCGTAAATGAAGTGGTGTGATCAAATTCGATAGGAAAATCAATGCATACAAACAAGACATATGTGCACGATGAATATTGGATATTCCTAGTGAATGAACTCAAATGCTTCCTTTGGTGTAAAAGAGTGACAGTATAAGATATTGACTCAATCAAATCAACAAATCAAAGCTCAAAATGATTTTCACACCAATAACGTCCAAAATGATTTTATGCTTTTTCAGGACTTTCAAGGAAGTGCAAACCCGTTTAGATTCTCCAACCAAACTCCCTCAGATATTGTATTGAATAGAGGCATTCTAAATTCTCAAACTTTGGAGAATTGATGGTGAAACCTAAGTGGCCCATATTTGGCATGAATTGCTTTTTATTGCCTTTAAATTTTTTCGGGCTCTTTTAACCTCTTTGGACCTCGGATATTAAAATTCCTCCATTTTTTAGGTCCTTTTTAACGGTGGCTTTTGCGCAAAGGATATATGATTACCTTTCGCAGCCCCTCCCCGTTATACAAAAACACACAGTCTCACCAAAACGGTTTTTACATGCATTCCAATCTTGTCAAGTTTTATCGCATATTGTACATTGTATAGACAGGATTGAGATGAAAACACGCAAGCCAACATGAGATAGACAAGTGAAATAATCAAATATAGCCGTGCATGTGTGCAATAAAGGATATAGGAGTCAAACATGTAGGAAGATATCACTAATTACATCTCAAAGACTCCAATCAATGTAAAGCACATGGATGAAATGATGTAGCCTCTCAAATCTCTATCAAACAGTCACATGGATAAATGGAATGAAGTTGTGACTTGGCTATCTTACATGCTCATCCATAAAAGAAGCAAAATACAAAAATCTTTTTGGATTTTTTCAAAAATTTGGAAAAATAAAATCTTTTTGTGCTTTTCTCAAAATTTTTCTTAAAGGAAAATCTTTTTGTATTTTTTTCAAAAGAAATATAAAAAGCAAAAAGAATAAAACAAAGTTGTACAACAAAGTAATGGTACATATAAAACAGACTAGCAATAGGAAGCATATGATATGAACATGAAGAAGCATCCTATTCTAGACATAGACCAACCCCTCAGTCAACTGTGCAAATCCCTAAAGATTTCCTAAGACTCTCAAATCTAAGGGCATCTAAAGGTTTCGTGAAAATATCGGCTAACTGACGGTCGGTAGGAACAAAACTCAGGGATACGACTTTCTCTTCAACTAACTGACGAATAAAGTGCTCACGTATCCTGATCTGTTTTGTGCGCGAATGCTGAACTGGATTGCGGGATATGTGTATCGCGCTCGTGTTATCACAGGAAATGGTCATGGTGTCCTGTGATATCCCATAATCCTCCAGCATTTGCTTCATCCACAAGAGTTGTGTGCAACAACTCCCGGCGGCTATGTACTCAGCCTCCGCAGTGGACAAAGAGATGGAATTTTGCTTCTTGCTCAGCCAGGAGACAAGAGCAGAACCAAAATAGAAACACCCACCAGAAGTGCTCCTACATCCATCTACATCCCCAGCCCAATCGGCATCCGAGTAGGCGGACAGACGGTCATCGGTATCAAAGGAATACCAAATCCCGTATGAGAGAGTCCCACTTACGTATTTAATAATACGTTTTAGAGCAAGTAAATGTGACTCTTTTGGGGATGCCTGATAACGCGCACAGACTCCAACACTAAAGGCGATGTCGGGACGACTGGCAGTCAAGTAGAGGAGACTACCTATCATACTCCGATATAAGGTTTGCTCTACGTCCTTGCCTGAAGTGTCCTTACTAAGCTTGGTAATGGTACTCATAGGTGTACGTGCATGCTTAGCGGAGTCTAAACCAAATTTCTTCACTAGGTCTCTAGCATACTTGGATTGGGAGATGAACATCCCATCCTCTAGCTGACGAACCTGGAGACCAAGGAAGAATGTAAGCTCACCAACCATGCTCATCTCAAACTCACTTTTCATCTCCTCCTCAAAGTGGTGAGCATGCTGGGAGCATGTGGATCCAAAGACTATGTCGTCCACATAGACCTGGGCAACCAAAATAGCACCGTCATCTCTCCTGACAAATAACGTCATATCTACTCCCCCTCTCTTGAAGCCACGAGCTAAGAGATAAGAAGTAAGCCTCTCATACCAAGCACGGGGTGCTTGCTTCAAACCATACAAGGATTTCCTCAGATAGTAGACGTGCTCAGGGTGCTGAGGGTCTTCAAACCCTTTTGGTTGTTCCACATAAACCTCCTCCTATAGAATGCCATTAAAAAAGGCACTCTTGACATCCATCTGATACACCTTGAAGCGCAGATGACATGCGATGGTGAGCAGAAGACGGACGGACTCAAGCCTCGCAACAGGAGCAAATGTCTCCCCAAAGTCTACACCCTCTATCTGTGTGTAGCCTTGAGCGACCAACCTAGCCTTATTTCGGATTATGGTACCATTTTCATCCATTTTGTTCTTAAAAATACACCGGGTACCTATAACATTAATCTCACTAGGTCGGGGGACAAGTTCCCAGACATCATTCTTTTTAAACTGAAGCAACTCATCCTGCATAGCAGATATCCAGTGTTCATCCTTGAGTGCTTCTTTATGGTTCTTGGGCTCGACTTTGGACGTGTAGCAAAGATGGCTAACAACGTTCTCTAGCTGAGCACGAGTCTTGACCCCTAGAGTGGGATCACCAACAATGGCAGAAGGGTCATGACTCTTGCGAACCCAAGCAGGTGTGTCCCCTAACACAGGAGTAGGGTCCACAGAGTGTGAGAGAGGAACAGGTAAATCACTGTCAGAACAATCCTCATCCTCACACTGAAGGTTAGGATCAATAACCGTCGGAGGTTCGGCATCTTTCATGGTGACGTTTATTGATTCCATAATCTTAGAGCTCTTCAGGTTAAAAACCCGGTACGCTCTGCTATTCGATGAATATCCTAGAAATATTCCCTCGTCGCTTCGGGAGTCAAACTTTCCTAATTGCTCTTTATCCCGTAGGATGTAGCATTTACTCCCAAAGACACGGAAATATACCAGGTTGGGCTTCTTCCCAGTCCACAACTCATAAGGAGTGTGAAGTGTGTGTGGACGCAGATACACCCTATTCACCGTGTGGCATGCAGTAGACACTGCCTCTGCCCAAAATCTCCTAGAAACTTTACGACCTAGAAGCATAGATCTAGCCATCTCTTGGATCGTTCTATTCTTTCTCTCAATAATCCCATTTTGCTGAGGAGTTCTCACAGCAGAAAACTCATGTTTGATCCCAAGGCTATCACAGTACAAATCAACCTTTGCTTCCTTGAATTCAGTGCCGTTGTCACTACGTATTCTGTTAATAGTGACACCGTGTTGATTTTGCAGGACACGGCACTTGGTCGTTAAGAAATCTACAGCATCGGATTTCTCTCTCAGAAAACCTACAATGGAGTATCTGGAGAAATCATCTACCATCACGAGGATGTACCTCTTACCACCTAGACTCTCAGTACGAGTGGGACCCATAAGATCCATGTGAATCAACTCCAGAACACGAGAGGTGGTAATGGAATGTAACTTCCTATGAGGACTACGAATTTGTTTTCCCAACTGACAGGGTCCACAAACGGTCGAAGTTGACTTTCCAAGAGATGGTAAGCCACGTACTAGGTCCTTTTTAGATAAACGATTAAGATCTCTAACGTTCACGTGACCTCGACGTTGGTGCTACAGATCCATAGGAGTGATCGTGGCGCTGTTGCAGACAAGTGAGGATGTGGGCTCAGTCCCATAGCAATTATCCTCGGTCCTCACCCCTTGCATCAAAAGTTTACCGGCTTGATTGTAGACTTTACACGCGTCCCGGTCAAACTTTACTGCAAAGTTAGTGTCGCACAACTGGCTAATGCTGAGAAGGTTTGCTTTCAAACCTTTGACGTACAAAACATTTTCTAGCTTAGGAAAACCAGGTAACTCGATAGTACCTCGTCCTATAATGCTAGACTTACTCCCATCTCCAAAGGTGACTCTGCCATCTTGATAATCCTCAAGAGTAGTAAAAAATGAGGCATCACCTGTCATGTGTCTGGAGCACCCACTATCAAAATACCACTGTGAGGTATTATGTGCTTTGAGAGCAACATGAACAACAAAGGCCTTTTTATCTTTCTTAGGCACCCAAGCAGAGATGACCTTTTGTTTGCCTTTGTTGGTTTTAGCTGGAATGTAAGAAGCATTCACTAATGGCGAAGACATCCGTCGGAATTCTTTCATCAAACTCTGAGTCGTGGCAGCTAAGAACTCAACTCGCTCTCTCAGACTAGAAAACTCATCAGTATGTCGTGGTGGAGCAGTAGTACGTCGTGTCCGACCCATGCTATAGCAAGTTTCCCTAAGGTGGCCTTTTCTTTTGCAATAAGTACAAAAGAGCTCAGTCAAAGGCGAACCTTGGTTTGCTTTTCTTGGTCGAACTCTCCTTCGAGGTTTTTTACGGTGACCATAAGGAGTTGTAGTAAACTCAGGAACTGGTCCAGGTGCAATTTGGGACGTGGAGGCACCATCATATCCAATTCCTTGACGATCACCAAAACCTAAAGCGGGGCCGAGGAGCATCTTTCCCATCTTCCCAGATCTGTCCTCGATTTGTACCTTGACTTCCCGTGCTTTCTCAAGATCATGAGTCAGCTGGGCAACAAGGGCTTCAAGTTTCTTCCGAGTCTCCACGGAGGAATGGAGCTGACTCGTAAGACTAGCCACTTGCTTGATCAAGTCCCCTCTCTCTTTATCTAGAGTACTCTCTCTCTCTCTAAACAAATTCTCATTCTCGACACAGGTAGATTCTCTCTCTCTCAGGGCGGTGCAGGTGGAGAACTCTCTTTCTCTCGCTTTCCTTAAATCTTCCTCTAGGCAAGTGATCTTAAGAACTAACGCTTTGTTACGCTTTTTAGTTTTAAAAGACTCAGAATATAACTCAGCGTAGGCGCGTTGTATATCACTCTCGCTCTCACTTGTGTCATCCTCCCCCTCACTCACATCGATCTCACTGTCGAGGTGTCCCTGTGAAGCATCATCCTCATCGTCGTGAGGAGAACTAGGAGTGCTCACTTGGCTGGCCATGAATGCGGTGACTCATCTCCAGAATCCACCGTCTCGACCTTACTGTCGTCACTAAGGGTAGCATTAAGGACAGCTTTCCCTTTCTCTCTATTCAGACGATTGGCACACTCAAAAGCTCTATGACCCCTACCATCACACTCAAAACATCTCTCACTTTCTTTCAGAGAAGGATTTTTGGAAACTTTTTCATTTTTCTTTTCAAACTTATTTTTCTCAAATTTCTTTTTATCTTTAAAATTGCCATTTTTCTTAAATTTGAGAATCCTCTTGAAATTTTTTGCGAAAAGAGCCAAATCATCTAAGTCAAAATCGCACTCAGAATCTGACGTGTCAGTCTCTCTCTTTCTAGATGACTCTACCCTCTTTCTAACTGACCCCTCACTCATTCTCTCTTGGGCTTTAAGAGCAATTCCCTTATCTTTAGATTTAGAATTTTTAGGGAACATATCAATTTCATAAGTTTGCAAATCTCCTACAAGTTCTTCCAATTTTAGCGTATTTAAATTACCCATAGAATTTAGCACAGTGACTTTAGGGATAAAACGCTTAGGCAAAGAACGAAGAATCTTTTTAACAACTCTAGCATTCGGAATATGTTCACCAAGATTAAAACTAGTATTCACAATGTCAGAAAGTCTAGCATAAAATTCATCAAAGCATTCAGAATCATGCATGGTGATTGTTTCAAATTGAGTTGTCAAGTTTTGCAACTTAGACTCTTTCACAGCATTAGTTCCTTCATGGGTGAGTTGTAAAACATCCCATGCCTCTTTTGACGTGGTACACGTCATTATGCGTTTGAACTCATCAGGTGTGACAGACCCAAAAATAGCACTTAGACCCTTAGAATTAAAAGATGACCATTTAATTTCTTCATCAGACCAAGAAATGTCAGGTTTCAAGTTGGTCACATTATCAACAGTCACGGTGGGAGGAGTCCACCCTCGTTCAACCAAAATCCAGACACGTTCATCAAGGGCTTTTAAAGCCGACCTCATACGGGCTTTCCAATAAGCATAATTTGTCACGTCAAAAACAGGCATTTTATAATATGACTTCTCCATTTGAACACGCACTTTTTCAAAAATCAATTTTTTTAGAAAATTGATATCTTAGAAAAAAAAAATTTGCGGAAAAAGGAATAGGCGATAAATTAGCGTAACCTGCTCTGATACCAATTTGAGAAACGTGTGTGCTCGCGTTCAAATGATCAAACCATATATAAAACCCTTTTAACACAAACAAACCCTAAACATGCAGCAGTATGTGATTGAATAAATAGATAATCTACGCAAGAACATTCAAACACATGCAATTAAGGAAAAATCCCCCTCAGGGGCAAAACCATTTATTTTCACTATAATTTGTAAGAAAACGGCTTACAATCGGATTACAATGAAAATACAAGTTGACTAAGAATTACCCTCGGGTATCGGATTCTATAGTCGCGGATGGAATTATCCCTTTCCAGTAGGGCTGCAATGAAGAAGAAGAACGGTCTCCTCCACAAGGGTTGAACAAACCAAAGTTGTGTTCTTGGGTTGCAAAAGGATTCACAAAGGATTGGCAAGGATGTTTGAATCAAACCATGAGTCTTGGGACTCAAAAATATGAAGACTAGATGTATTTGGACTCTCAAATTCGTCTCCTAAAGTCTTACAAAACAACTCCCCCTAAGTTGGTATTTATAGGAAAAAATATGAAGAGTCCCACGTTCTTAAAACTCTAAAATTCTATCCAGCGTACAAAAAAAAAAAAAAACAGCATTCTTTAAGGAATTTTCTCTATCTTCAAAAGGTCATAACTCCTTCACCGTAGCTCGGATTGAGGTGCCGTTTTTTCCAGTATCTTCGTTGCGGCGAGCTCTTAAACTTTTTAGTTGACCAGACCTCCGAACTATGGATGTGAAATTACGAAAATGCCCTTGAACTCTCGTATTGTGCCTTTTTTTCACTGTTTTGACTTCCCTTGCGTACCACTTGCATTAAGTCCCTAAAATCTTGGAACGTGAAGTCATTGAGGCAAATGTGGGGCATATTAGTGGAGATAATGCATGCTTGATTCCCGGAATTCGGATAGAGGCCGTCATGTGAGATCGTGAGGGGACGTGCCAAATGTAGCGGCGTACGACATAAATAAATGAAACATTTCGGACATGTGAAAAATGTCCTTACAGTCAAGTTGGTTCAGTTCATAGCATCACTGTCGAAAACGTTTATTTAAACAATTACTAGACACCTAGTATTTTAAAAGTGAGATGTCAATTTTAATTTACTTAGATTAACATGCAACCAAATAAATTATGAGCTAAAGGTAACACAATCACATTACAATCACAATAGAATAATAATGGCATAAAAATGAGTCTGGAGGAACACTCCTCTGAATAATCTAAATACTGAATAAAACCAAATACAAAGTCTGAATAATTAATTAATTAACTCCACCACTGAAATAAACTGAGTATGATAAAACTGTCTCTAAAAGAAGTGGGGCGACATGCCCTAACAACTGAAGAAATCTTAAATGGAGTCAATGTAGAAAGTGGAGGCATCTACTATCGAGGTAATGTAACTTCCACAGTAGCTACAGTACGTCACTAGAATGGAACTCCTAAGCTTGGCGTCCCTGTGGCTGGGCAACTAAAAGGTTTTTATAAGAAAATAGATTTGGAAGCAAACGGGTCAGAGCCCGATGTGAAAACAGTTTAAAATATAGCAAGTGTTTAATAAAATTAAACAGTGAATATAAAATACATGTTAGTTGCGTGCACTCACATGAGTTCCTCACCTCTCAACTAATTGTGCACATCTAACGTATCCATAACCCATCTTAGTTATGCCGCAAACTAACTAGTTTAAATCACGACTTGACCTTACGTTGTAATATGAGTCAAAACAAGACATTCTAATATAACCTGTGCGTGTCATACTTTTTATTTCTCAGATTTCCTTACAATAATTATTATGTGAAATTTCCATTTTAACTCCACTAAAATGTCACAAGTATTCACACTTACGCTAGAATAAAGAGTCCATTTCAATTACAAGTATTTTAATCTCATCATAAATATACAATTAGGGCAACCCTAGGCTATGCTGCGGTGCACACATACTCTGCTATCGAATCCTGGTACATCACATACATAAGGACCACGTGTTCCGAATTTCTCAGGAACCGTCGCAATAAGCAAAAATCACACATAATGGAGATGAACATAGTTCCCATACCCACGGGTCACACACATACCTACTCTCCCATGGTCAGATAACTTATTAACTCACAAATAAGTCATTCACAACCCTATGTCCTTAAGGTACCAATCTAAATCCCCCCGTAGGCACACAAGGATTAGATGGCCCAGTTCGAAAGCCGATCTCCTGTGATAGCAAGTATGGTAGGTATGTTATACACATAAGTTCATATACTAAGCAATCACACCACTTAGATATCTTAAAATATTAAATAAGTTATATTCTACATTCCTATACCGTTATTCCAATTTGTACATCTTTAAGTCTCCGAATGATATATAATACAGACCGCCGACACATCTCACGTCGTAGTTTCAAGTACCTAAAGCCTAACCCGCAAAGGTTACCAAGTCCCTTATTATTCCCACGTTTAAATCCACTATTCTTAAGATCCTCATTTCTGCCATTAACCTTATGTTATCCAACTATCTAGGACTTACTCATCAATTCTCAATCTCAAATAGTATCACACTCATCGAACCTTATTAAGTTTAATGTAATTCCCAATTTGACTTCAAATTATAATTTGAGTCTCACAAATATGCCTACTGGTCTTCCTTGAATCTAAGAGTATTCATAAAGTCCCCACCAACAATTCTCTAGGGTCGAAACTGTTAAAATCCAACAAAGGAAAAATATGACTCATTCTGGGAAGGTCGATCGATCGTCCTGAGAGTGTCGATCGATCGATCGAACGCACCAGATAGGCTACGGAATGCTTCATTTTTCAATCCAAAATTCGTCCCAAAACTCCATTACATGGTATGAAAATCTACTCTAACATTATAGGCTCATCATACAACCAAAATACATTATTGTTAACATTCCAAAACCTTTTAATCATCAATCATTGGCATTATATGGATCAAAACTTCAATAAAAACCCTAGTTTTCTATTTTCTTCAAGAACATTGATAAATCTCCTCTTTAATTCCTTTTTAAATCATCAAAAGTTATAATTGGGGTACAGATCTACATATAATTCCTAACCAAAGTTTAGAGTTTTACATCAAATTCATTGGGTTTTTCATCAAATCTTTCAAGGCAATCATAAATTTCTACACCAAGCATGGAGGAAATATTCATTAAACTAATGAAACCAAAACTCTTGCCTTAGATTTGTTCTTCTGATTTGTTGTTGGTGATTAAAGGCTGAATCTCTCCTCTTTTCGGTCACAAATCCTCCCCAATTGGTGGTGGTGGGTGGTGGTTTGTTTTGGAACTCCTTGAAACCTCTCTCTAACTCCCATAGCCCACTTCTATTATTTTTAGCTGATAATGGACTTAGTGGCCTCTCTAATAATATATTATTAACCTCTAAAATTCGTGGGTCTTAACTCCTATATTTTTAAAATTACCGAAATACCCTTCTGGGTTGTCGGTTTGGCCTAAAAATGCCCCGGGACCCAAACTAAACCCCCGGCTCGTGTTTTTTGACTATCTCGACCCTTACGGACACTTTGACGCACTCAAAATGACCATACGATTGATAAAAATATAATTTACTTTTTAAACCAAATTAAATTAATCTCTGACTCGATTGACACACGCGTCCCAACTTAATTTTCTAAATTGTCGTATTTATATCTCTTGACAATTTTAATACTTTCAATACTCATGTATTACCATATATACTCAGTAATATTTAACATCATCATCATAATTAATTACCAACTCACGTCTCGGTAGTATTTAAATCCGGATTAATATCCAATTAATTTCTCATTTAAATAATTAATCCATTAAATAAAAATCAACAAAATTACGGGGTATTACATACTTCCCCCCTAATAACAAAATTTTGTCCTGAAATTCGGAACTAAAGTATAGCTGGAAAAAATAGCTCTGGATAACGCTCGCATATCTCATCCTCGCGCTCCCATGTGGACTCCTTAGCATTACGATGCCGCCACTGAACACGTACTAACGGTACTATCTTCGATCTCAGTTTCCTCTCGCTGTGGTCCAGAATAGCAATCGGCCCCTTCTCGTAGGAACTATCAGGCTAAAGATCGATGTCATCTAAAGCAATATGGGTATGGGACAAATTGTCCCTACGATACCTCCTTAACGAGGAAATATGGAACACGTCATGAATCCTATGCAAGTGTTCCGGTAATACAAGTCTATACGCTACTGGCCCAATTCGCTTGATGATAGGAAATGGGCCCACGTATCTAGGTGCCAATTTCCCTTTCTTTCCGAAACGCATAATCCCCTTCATCGGAGATACTCTGAGTAGCACCTGGTCCCCCACATTGAACTCTCTAAAGAATCTTTTGGCATCGGCATAACTTTTCTGTCGGTCTTGAGCCATCCGAATACGACTTCGTATCATCTCTATCCTTGTCGAGGTATCCTGAATCACCTTCGGCCCAAGTAGCTTGTTATCCCCCACCTCTAACCAACATGCTGGGGAATGACAAGGTCTACCGTATAATGCCTCGAATGGAGCCGTACCAATAGTGAATTGGTAGGAGTTATTATAAGCAAGCTCCACAAGTGGAAGGTACTGCTCCCAACCATCCCCAAAGTCTAGAATGCACATATGAAACATGTCCTCCAACATCTGATTCGTCCGCTCGGTTTGCCCATCTATCTGCGGGTGATATGCCGTACTCAGCCGCAACTCTGTACCCATGGCTTCCTAGAAACTCTTCCAAACTTGTGAAATAAAGATCTTGTCTCTGTCAGACACGATATTGAGAGGCACCCCGTGGAGTCTCACTATCTTCGCTATGAAAATGTGGGCATATTGTCCCGTAGTGTAGTCGGTCCGAGCTGGTAGGAAATGAGCAACTTTGGTCAATCTATCCACGATTACCCATATGGAGTCGTGACCCCTCTGCGAAGTAGGTAACCCTGTGATAAAGTCCATGGAAATGCTCTCCTATTTCCACATAGGAACCTCAAACGGCTGTAGAAGTCCTGCCGGTCTCTGATGGTCCACCTTTACCAGCTCACAAGTGGCACATTTGGAAAAGAACTCCGCAATATCTCTCTTCATCCTACTCCACCAGTACTGTCGCCTCATACCCTGGTACATCTTGTCCCCACCAGGATGTACCGTGAACCGTGCGACTCGATCATAACTTCGTGTCGTAAGTCTTTTCCTTCATGAACAACCAGTCTCCCATTGAAGCGTAAGCCCCCGTCTGAACTAACGGTATAGGACTCGGCTCCCTCTTCTAGTAAACGAACTATCTGCTCTTGACAAAATGAGTCTTTTGTCTGGGCCTTTATCACTCTTGTAACAATCTGGGGCGTAACGGTCATTACTGACATGAATGATCGGGCCACTGCGTCCTGGTGTCCCAATTCTTTCCACTTTACTTTCCATACTTCGGCCACCTCACCTACTGGCCTACGACTCAATGCGTCTGCTACTACGTTAGCCTTCCCTAGGTGATATTGGATATCGAACTGATAATCCTTCATGAACTCAAGCCACCTACGTTGACGCATATTTAATTCTTTCTGCGTGAAGAGGTATTGTAGGGACTTGTGGTCTGTGAACAAACGGAATTTCTCCCCCAGGAGATAATATCTCCAAATTCGAAGAGCAAATACTACTGCCTCTAACTCCAAGTCGTGGGTGGGGTAATTTTTCTCGTGAGGCTTAAGCTTACGGGAAGCAAAAGCTATGGCCTGACTCTCGTGCTGTAGTACACCTCCAAGTCCTTGTAAGGACACATCGGTGTAGACTAGATACTCAACTACCGGGCTGGGCAATGCTAACACTGGCGCTGAGGTCAACTTGTCCTTCAACTCATCGAATGCCAACTGACAGGCATCGCTCTAGATGAATGGCACACCTTTGCGAGTCAGATGTGTCAAAGGAACCGCTATCTTTGAGAAACCCAGAATAAACCTCCTGTATTATCCTGTTAGTCCCAAGAAACTACGTATCTCAGTCGGTGTCATGGGCTGTCCCCACTCCCTCACCGTTGATACCTTCCCCGGATCAACAGATATCCCTCTGTCTGAAATGATATGCCCCAAAAACTAAACCTCCTTCAGCCAAAACCTACACTTCTCATACTTTGCATATAACCCGTTCTGACGTAGCGTCTACAAAACCTGCCTCAAGTGCTCGGTGTGTTCCTCCTCTTTCTGGGAGTAAACCAGAATGTCATGAATGAAGACGATAACGAACTGATCTAGGAACTCTCTGAATAACCTATTCATCAAATCCATAAACACGACTGGGGTATTGGTTAGGCCAAAAGGCATAACTCGAAACTCATAGAATCCATATCTTATCAAGAAAGCAGTCTTCGAGACGTCCTGTTCCCTGATACGCAACTGATGGTATCCCAATCGCAAGTCAATCTTTGAGAAGAAGGAAGCTCCTCTCAACAGGTCGAATAAGTCATCGATTCGGGGCAACGGATACTTATTCCGTATTGTGACTTTATTCAACTCCCGATAATCCACACACAACCTCAAAGATCCATCCCTCTTCTTTATGAACAGCACAGGGGCACCCCATGGTGAAGTACTCCTACGGATAAACCCCTGACCCAACAGTTTCTCTATCTGAACCCGAAGCTATCTCATCTCCGCTGGAGCCATACGATAAGGTGCGCGGGCTATAGGCCGAGTGCCTGGCATCAAATCGATTACAAAGTCTATCTCTCTACTAAAAGGCTATCCTGGAATATCTTGGAATACACCATCAAACTCCCTAACAACTGGAATGGAATCGAGTGGTATCACCACTTACTTAGAGGTCCCCTCCTCTATGTAATACAAGTGAGTGGGCGATCCTCCCTCAGGACGAGGCATCGCCACTAAGAACATCTCTTGCCCGGGTATGGCAAAAATAATACTCCTGCTGAAACAATCAATCCTGGCTCGATACGCAACTAGCCAATCGATGCCAACAATAGCAGCGTACTCAGTCATATCTAACACTAACATATCAGCGGGTAAAGTAAACCTCCCGATCTCGATACCCACACCTCTACATGTAAAGGAAATCACAGAACCCCTACTCAATGGTGAATCTACGCAAGTAACTGTGCTCTCTGTAGTGTCTAACAACCTTATAGTGCGCGCAGATATCGTGGCAATAAAACAGTGTGTGGCCCTTGTATCAAATAAAATACGCCCCATAGTCCCCTGAATTGAGAACATACCCTCAATAGCGGGTGGATCATGTGGGACTACTGCCTACTGGACCTGATAAACTCGCCCATACTGAAGTTGTCCCTGCTGGAATGGGACTACTAGGATGGGTAGTAAAGATGGCAACTATGGTGGTGCTGGGAGGGCGGTGGGAAACATAGGTCTCTGGGACTCGTGTCGAGCACCCTTCTACTGCTGATGTGAGGCTCTGCCCCTTTCAGGACACTCCTGGCATTTATGGCCAGTCTTGCCACAAATAAAACATTTCCCCGTAAAGTTTCCCCCTCTCTGACCCTGCTGCCCACGACCCCGATGACCGTTGCCATTCCTTCCCTGACCATGATGGCCCTGCTGAAACTGATGTTATTGGACATGCTGGCCTTACTAACCCTGATGGATGTGCTGACCCTACTGGCCATGACAAAAACCTCCCTGACAATTTCTGAAACCTCCAGATCAAAATCTCTTATAATCCCCCTACTGGGAACTCTGATCACTCTGCCTGTGCTGACCCTGAGCTGTCTGTGTCCCGCTGGCACCATTCCCCCTTGTCCTGCCCTGATGGATGGACTCTCCTGATCGCTTACCCTCTGACAAGTGAAAGCGGTGGTCTTGGCAGTGAAGCAGTGCTGCGTTAACCACATCAGAATAAGTGGCCAACGAGATATTTCCTAGCAAGTGCTGACGGATCCTCCAAGTCAATCCATTCATGAATTTCTGTATCTTCTTCTCTTCGGTCAGAATCTCATCGATAACGATGTTCAGAAGATTGGTGAACTCGGCCTCATACTCTGCCACTGTCTTCCCCTCCTGCTTGAGGTTCATCAACTTCCTCCTCATCTCGGTATGAACTGCTCAGGGAAAGTACTTGCGGTCAAACCGCACCCAGAACTCCTGAATGGTAAGAACATCTCTCTCCTCCGCGGTGGTAATGGACTCCCACCACTGCAACACTGACCCTACTAGCTTAAAATTACCTAGTATCTGTCTTTGCACATTCGTACACTCATACATCCTCAAGTGTCTTTGGATGTCCTTCTTCCATTGACTGGACATAATAACGTTGGAGATACCTACAAACTCCGGAGGGTGTGCCTTCTGAAAGGCAACATGAACACGTTCCCAAGAAGACGGGAATGAATGAATCTGGATCGGGGCTACCACCGGCGCCTGAGGTGGTGCCTGCTGCACAAATGTTAAAGAGACATTTACCGCTTAGGCTACAATGGCTGCAACCTCTGCAGCATTCATGGAACCCTGAACTGGTGCAGGATGTGGCTCGGGTTGAGCATCCATGAGAACTCTTTGTGCACGTCGTGGAGGCATCTAAAAAGAGATAGAAGTCTTATAAGTTCACAGTTATTATCTCAAAATAGATGAAGAGCGAAAGATACACAAAATAATACAACAGTCCTAAAATATAGGGCTCTATATCAAAGAACGCTACGCGGAAACATAACAAGCCGTACAGATCCTAAGGACACTAGAACCTGATGCTCTGATACCACCTGTGACATCCCGACTAACTAAATATCGTGTAGCTACTCCTTTATTCAAATTAATACAAAATGTCAAGTTGGTTATGTTCATAACATCACTGTCGAAAATGTTTATTTAAACAATTACTAGCCACCTAGTATTTTAAAAGTGAGATATCAATTTTAATTTACTTAGATTAACATGAAACCAAATAAATTATGAGCTAAAGGTAACACAATCACATTACAGTCACAATAGAATAATAATGGAATAAAAATGAGTCTGGAGGAACACTCCTCTGAATAATCCAAATACTGAATAAAACCAAATACAAAGTCTGAATAATTAATTAATTAACTCCAACACTGAAATAAACTGAGTATCATAAAACTGTTTCTAAAAGAAGTGGGGCGACATGCCCTAACAACTGAAGAAATCTTAAATGGAGTCAATGTAGAAAGTGGAGGCATCTACTATCGAGGTCCTGTAACTTCCACAGCAGCTACAACACGTAACTGGAATGGAACTCCTAAGCTTGGCGTCCCTGTGGTTGGGCACCTAAAAGGTTTTTACAAGAAAATAGATTTGGAAGCAAATGGGTCAGAGCCCGATGTGAAAACAGTTTAAAATATAGAAAGTGTTTAATAACATTAAACAATGAATATAAAATACATGTTAGTTGCGTGCACTCACATGAGTTCCTCATATCTCAACTAATTATGAACATCTAACGTATCTGTAAGCCATCTTAGTTATGCCGCTAACTAACTAGTTTAAATCACGACGTGACCTTATGTTTTAATATGAGTCAAAACAAGACATTCACCTGTGCGTGCCATACTTTTTATTTCTCAGATTTCCTTACAATAATTATTATGTGAAATTTCCATTTTAACTCCACTAAAATGTCACAAGTATTCACACTTACGCTAGAATAAAGAGTCCATTTCAATTACAAGTATTTTAATCTCATCATAAATATACAATTAGGGCACCCCTAGGCTATGCTGCGGTGCACACATACTCTGCTATCGAATTCCGGTACATCACGTACATAAGGACCATGTGTTTCGAATTTCTTAGGAACCGTCTCAATAAGAAAAAATCACACATAATGGATGCGAACATAGTTCACATACCCATGGTCACGCGCATACCTATGCTCCCATGGTCAGCTAACTTATTAACTCACAAATAAGTCATTCACAGCCCTATGTCCTTAAGGTACCAATCTAAATCCCCCCGTAGGCACACAAGGATTAGATGGCCCAGTTCGAAAGCCGACCTCCTATGATAGCAAGTATGGTAGGTATGTTATACATGATGATGCTGAGAATCAGCACCACCAGATAAGGTGTTTCCAAGCTCTTTATATGAATAACAATGGTAGCACAACTATATAAAGAGATAAGAGAAGGAGATGAGGATACGAGGAATCAACACCGGAATATAGGTGGTTCAGCCAATCTGGCCTACGTCCACAGTGAGTGTGTGAGTAACATCACTGAATGAAGGCACTAATGGCCATGGATACAATTCTCTCAAGCTCTCTCTCTCTACTATATATTTAGACAGAGTTTCAGCTAGGGTTTAATAACTGGGATCCTTTTGCAAGGTAGGGGATGACCCCTATATATAGAACCAAGGGGGTGTAATGTACCCCCCATGCATTCAATGAGCACGTGTGTGGTATCCTCACCAATGTGGGAGTGCCATCTGTCACTGTCACATGTAAGTAATGATGATGAAATATTCTCCCACATGTGAAGAATAATCTTATTACAACTGATTTGTGCTCAGGTGTCCTTATCCAAATGTCAACAGATGCTCGGCAGTCATATTGGTGAATGACCTCGGCCTGCGAGAGGCCGAGCTGTAAAGGCTTGTTGTCCGTTCAATCCGAGATGTGTCATAAGGAGTCTCGGCCTGATCTCAGCCGAGACATATGTTGGGGTCGGCCCGAGCCGAGGTTGGACATATAGCATGCTGATGATTACTAATGCTTCTTGTCACCTCGGCCCAAGCCGAGGTAGGACTCGTTCCATGTTGAAGGTTCAGGGCTCCTTGTCACCTAGGCCTACTATTGGCTGAGGTTGCTATACCCAGGTACATGAGGATACTATTGATGCCTGCGATGCGCGTAGTGTCCATTGAAGTGTATATGGTAGTGTCGGCCTGGGCCGAGGTCGGTCTGGCCGAGGGATGATATCGTGGGCCCATCCCCTACACCGGGTCGATCAATGTCTCGGCCATCATCTCGGCCGAGGTTGGTGTCTCTGGGCCAAGTCTACACTTGGGCATATCAATCACCCCTAGCCCTTAGTCATATGCGAGAGCGAGTGGCTAGGGGATTACTTTCCCTCCGAGACCTGTCCGTCCCAAGTTAACACCTGTATGACACCTGTCCCCAGCTATAACGTGCAAATTTGGCTGGCGTGTGCTGTCAGTAGTTGTCCCTTGGGTTTCCCAAGGAAATGATGGGCCTTGGGAAGTGTGCCCAAGTACTTAAGGGTTTAAACCCTTCCTTTCCCTTTCTTCTTCTTCATTTTGTTTCCCACGCACACAAAGCTCTTGCGATTCTCTCTCTCAAAAGCTCCTTCAATCCGCGCTCCTCTGAAGAGTTTTCTTGCGAGTTTTCCTCACTTTTCCTCATCGTTCCACTTCCAGGTATCTTCTCCCTTTCATTTCCTTTGTTTCTCATATTTGGTTTGCATTTTTCGGCATGTTTTTGAGTTTTCCGGCGAGATTTTGAGTTTTTCGGCGAGCTCCATTAACTTCCGGCGAACTGTGTTTTCTTGAACTTCTAAGTTTTGATCTTTAAACTCCTCTATTTTATAAGTCAATCGTGTTTGTAGTTTTAGGAGCTTTTCTTAAGTTTAGGGTCGTCCCCTGATGCTCAGACCCCTATACCAGCTTCTTGAGTATTTCCCTTCTCTTAGAGAGAAGACCCTAGAAAAGATTAGGCAAATAGAGAGAGCTCAAGAGGAAGCTCGTAGGTCACATGAGTTTCCTATTAGACATATCTTTCCCCCACCTCTCAAGGTGGTATATCCTGATCCTCCTGAGAACTTCTATCAGACAGACGTCTCTGCCAACCCATTACCGATGTCTGAGTCTGAGTCTTCCACCTCAGACCCTATGTCTGTGGACTCTTTCCAAGAAGCCATGGATTTTACACCTCGGCCTGATCAGGACCCTGATCAGGCCGAGGTATCCAGCCGAGCTTCATCCCAAAATGGCTCGAGCACCTCAGATTCTTCTTCAGAGGTTGAACTTATTGAGCCGAGTGTGGCTGTGCCACCCATTCTTGATGCCATCCCTCTGTCGGCCGTTACAGGGGCTGAGTTCGCTCAGAGATTCCCTGGTCACCCATCTACGTCTGCTCCAGCCGATGTTGAGCCTGACGAGGATGAGGATGCTGAAAGTGATGTTGACATCTCTGAAGGGGCCGAGTTCGAGAGCACAGTCACTGAGGTTGATCTTCTGTGCTTCAGATACTTGTACTCCATTAGTCCTTCCATTAAATTAAGGAGACCTCTGAGGGAAGAGAGGGCCTATCACGGCCGAGATGGAGAAATATGCTTGTACGAGCAGATGTTCAAGTTAGGGTTTCGCCTACCCATTCATCCCATCATCATATCCATTCTCTCTTTTATCAACTTGGCCCCCTCGCAGCTCTCTCCCAATTCCTGGAGAGTCATTATAGGGGCCATTATCTTGTGGAGGGCAGTCCACCACTCTGACCTCCCAATTCAGGTCTTTGATGGTTGTTATGTCCCAACCTCGGCCAAAAACCATCCGAGCTACTATCATTTCGTGGCTCGGAGGCTTGAGAAGAAGATGCTCCAGGTGACTCAGACCTCAAATCACAATTGGAAACCTCGATATTTTTTCGCTTCAGGGCCATGGAAATTCGTCTCATCTGTTCCCTCTTCCACTCTCGGGCCGAGGATACCCCTCAGATGGGGTAAGGTCACCATATCTGCAAGGGCCGATCCTGGTCTAAGTCTTCAAAATATCCAAAAGGTGAAGGCCCTGCAAGACCAAGGGGCACATGGTCTGTTTGTTAAGTTCGAGCATTTGCTGACCCCTCAGTTTCTCTCGGGGACGAGCCTAGGTGGAAGTCCCCTTGTTGATTTTGGTAAGGATTTTTCTTTTCAAGTCTAACCTCTGATCTCATTCATATCTGATCTCTGACCCTTATCTTTTAACTTTTGCAGAGCGACCACCAGGTATCCCAGACGAACTGTGGGAGATGGCAGCTCCGAGCTTGGCGAGGCTTGTAAAAAAGACTCGTTTGAACGCTCCTCCTCCAGCTCCCTCAACATCCAAATCCAAGAAGAGGCCCCTGAAGCCCATCCCTCTGAGGATCAGAGGCCGACAGTGAGGTAAAAGAAAGCCTCAGATGCTGTAATTCCAATTTCTTCAGCCGACATCCTGACGGCTCGTCTGGAGCAGCTAAAGTTAACTGACAGCGTGGTCGGCAACAGCAGACAGGCCATGGACGCACTCGCCTCTGTAATGATCGAGGCCGACAAGCATTTCTATAGAGCCATGGATACCTCGGTGTTGGTTGAGTTCGGCCTTCACAGAGCCGTCCAAGTATGATTTGTTCCCTTGTCAAAATTTAATAAGTGTAACATCTGAATTTTCTCCCGTTTAACCTCTTCATTAAATGTGCAGGGAGTGACTGCGATGTACCAGCTGTCGAACTGGGCTATTAGGAAATTGCCCCTTATCCAAAGGGGGTAAGAGGCCGAAAAGGTTGAGGTTGACCTGAATGCCGAGGTAGACCGTTTGAAGTCAGAGCTGAAGAACGCTGAGAATCAGGTCAAGGGCTTGGAGAAAGATGCCTCTCTTCACGCTAAAGCCCTGAAGGCCAAAGATGACACTCTTAAGCAGAAGGTCAGTGCGGATGTCAAAGCTGCCCTTGAGGATGCCACTCCCAGAATAATTTCCCAATATAAAGGTTCTGACGAGTTCGTTGGTTTTGGCCTTGAATATCTTGAAAGAGGTATCAAGGACACTACTAGATGGGCCAAAGTCCGAGAGAAGTACGTTGGAACTCTAAAGGCCTCTGATCTTGTGGGTATCGGCTTTGCCGACCCTCAGTTCGCACAGGCTCTTCAAGAGGTAGAAGACGAGGCTGCTGCCCCTGGTGAGACTGCTACTCTGGGAGGGACTGATCTCGGAGGGACTGACCCTGCTGATGATGTGGCTGAGGTGACCAACGCTGATCAAGTCAACCCAGCCGAGACTGTCAATGATCCCCCTCAAACCTTTAACTTGTAACAAATTTTTATTTTGTAACTTGTAGCTTGTAACTGAACTTGTAATTTGTAACACCTCTGAATGCTATATGATCTCTTCCTTTTTTTGAATGGAAATCTCTTCTCTTATTTTGTTGTGGTGTTCTTGTTTATATTGTCAATAATTCTGATCTCACTACTGAATTTCTATTAGGCTCTGAAGTCATTTCATAATATGCTCTCCTCATAATAGTTTTCACCAAATTAATGATGTTAAGTGTCTGAGGTCCTCTGCTGAGGTGTCTGAGCTCAGACCTCATCACCACCGAGTGATGTTATGAGGGTCTGAGGTCATCACCACCTAAGAGGTTATCCCCATAATAATATCACCAAATTAATGATGTTAAGCATCTGAGGTCCTCTGCTGAGGTGTCTGAGCTCAGACCTCGTCACCACCGAGTGATGTTATGAGGGTCTGAGGTCATCACCTAAGAGGTTATCCCCATAATAATGTCACCAAATTAATGATGTTAAGAGTCTGAGGTCCTCTGCTGAGGTGTCTGAGCTCAGACCTCGTCACCACCGAGTGATGTTATGAGGGTCTGAGGTCATCACCACCTAAGAGGTTATCCCCATAATAATATCACCAAATTAATGATGTTAAGCATCTGAGGTCCTCGGCTAAGGTGTCTGAGCTCAGACCTCGTCACCACCGAGTGATGTTATGAGGGTCTGAGGTCATAACCTAAGAGGTTATCCCCATAATAATGTCACCAAAGTAATGATGTTAAGCGTCTGAGGTCCTCGGATAAGGTGTCTGAGCTCAAACCTCGTCACCACCGAGTGATGTTATGAGGGTCTGAGGTCATCACCTAAGAGGTTAAACCCATAATAATGTCACCAAATTAATGATGTTAAGAGTCTGAGGTCCTCTGCTAA
Organism: Sambucus nigra; assembly: GCA_949130495.1. Lineage (NCBI taxonomy): Eukaryota > Viridiplantae > Streptophyta > Magnoliopsida > Dipsacales > Adoxaceae > Sambucus > Sambucus nigra. The sequence goes on along the minus strand of OX422211.1, from coordinate 297,693,067 downwards.
GGTGTCTGAGCTCAGACCTCGTCACCACCGAGTGATGTTATGAGGGTCTGAGGTCATCACCTAAGAGCTTATCCCCATAATAATGTCACCAAATTAATGATGTTAAGCGTCTGAGGTCCTCGACTAAGGTGTCTGAGCTCAGACCTCGTCACCACCGAGTGATGTTATGAGGGTCTGAGGTCATCACCAAAGAGGTTAGCCCCATAATAATGTCACCAAATTAATGATGTTAAGAGTCTGAGGTCCTCTGCTAAGGTGTCTGAGCTCAGACCTTGTCACCACCGAGTGATGTTATGAGGGTCTGAGGTCATCACCTAAGAGGTTAGCCCCATAATAATGTCACCAAATTAATGATGTTAAGAGTCTGAGGTCCTCTGCTAAGGTGTCTGAGCTCAGACCTCGTCACCACCGAGTGATGTTATGAGGGTCTGAGGTCATCACCTAAGAGGTTAGCCCCATAATAATGTCACCAAATTAATGATGTTAAGCGTCTGAGGTCCTCTGCGAAGGTGTCTGAGCTCAGACCTCGTCACCACCGAGTGATGTTATGAGGGTCTGAGGTCATCACCTAAGAGGTTATCCCCATAATAATGTCACCAAATTAATGATGTTAAGCGTCTGAGGTCCTCGGCTAAGGTGTCTGAGCTCAGACCTCGTCACCACCGAGTGATGTTATGAGGGTCTGAGGTCATCACCTAAGAGGTTAGCTCCATAATAATGTCACTAAATTAATGATGTTAAGAGTCTGAGGTCCTCTGCTAAGGTGTCTGAGCTCAGACCTCGTCACCACCGAGTGATGTTATGAGGGTCTGAGGTCATCACCTAAGAGGTTAGCCCCATAATAATGTCACCAAATTAATGATGTTAAGAGTCTTTGGTCCTCTGCTAAGGTGTCTGAGCTCAGACCTCATCACCACCGAGTGATGTTATGAGGGTCTGAGGTCATCACCTAAGAGGTTATCCCCATAATAAACTTCTGGTCTAAAGAACGAAGCAAGAACTTGATATGGAAACTGATCTTTATTAATAACCTCTTCTCAGTAAGATAGTACATTTACATAAAATTCTATGCCACATCATATGTAATATCTCTTGAGATGGTCAACATTCCATGGGTTAGTGAAAGGTTCTCCTTCTAAGTTTTCTAGCCTGTAAGTGCCAGGCACAACCTCTTCCGTTACTTTGTAGGGGCCATGCCAGTTTGGGTGTAGCTTGTTTGCCTTCTGTAGTGTCTTCTTTATCACTAGGTCTCCCACTGCAATGGGTCTTGACTTCACCCTCTGGTTGTAGAATTTCGCTGCCCTCTGCTGGTAGGCTGCCTTTCTGACCTCTGCGTCTTCTCTTCTTTTTTCGATGAGATCCAGGTCTAGCCTCCTCTTTTCCCCATTGCTGTCAGGGTCGTAGGTCTGAATCCGATGAGTTGGCAGTCCTACTTCCGTTGGTATGACGGCCTCTGAGCCATGTGCCAGCATGAATGGGGTTTCTCCTGTCGGTGTCCTTGCTGTGGTTCTGTAGGCCCATAACACTGAGTGAACCTCTTCTGTCCATCTCCCCTTCGCATCTTCCAACCTCTTCTTGATTCCGTCCAAGATTGTTCTGTTTGTGACCTCAGTCTAGCCATTTGCCTGAGGTCGGCCAGGAGATGAGAAGAACTGTTTAATCCCCACTCTTTGGCAGTACTTCTCTAAGGAGGAGTTCTTGAACTGGGTCCCATTATCCGAGATGAGCGTGTTTGGGAGGCCATATCTACATATGATGTTCTTCCAAATAAACTGGAAGGTCTTCTGCTGCGTAATTGTTATCATCGGTTCTGCCTCCGCCCACTTTGAAAAGTAGTCAATGGCAACTATCAAGAATCTATAGTTGTTGACAGCTCTTGGCAAAGGTCCTACTAAGTCAATTCCCCATACCGCAAACGACCATGGAGAAGAGATTGACGTCATAGGATGATGAGGTTGATGAGGGATAGTGGCGAACCTTTGACATTTGTCGCACTTCTTCACATAGTCTGCAGCGTCCTTAGACAAGGTAGGCCACCAGTATCCCTGAGTGATGATCCTCTTGGCTAAGGGCCTTCCCCCTATATGGCTAGAGCAGGATCCCTCATGAACCTCCTGTAAGACCCAGGGTACCTCCATGGGATGCACACATCTGAGGAGAGGCAATAGAAACCCCTTTTTGTACAGGACGTCTCCTACTATTGAGAACTTGGCAGCCATGTATCTCAACTTTCTCCTTTCCATCTTGGACTCAGGCAGCTCTCCGTCTCTTAGGTATTTGACGAGCGGGTCAATCCATGAGTCTCCCAGGTTCACATTGTGACAAGGGCTACATACCTCGTTCTCCTCGATGCTTGCTTTTCCTAAGACCTCGATTGGAATGGTCCTTCCCAAATCTGTCTTCATTGCCGAGGCCAGCCTTGCCAATGCATCAGCGTGGTTGTTGCTCAGCCGAGGCACTCTCTTCAACTATGCTTCTTCAAAATACTCTAGAAAACCTCTTACCTTCTTTAGGTATTTGGCCATCCTTTCGTCTTTGTCCTCGTATGCTCCCAACACTTGATTGACAACCAACCTTGAGTTGCTATGGAGTAGGAGTCGCTTTACTCGAAGAGTTGTTACCAATAAGAGACCTGCTATCATGGCCTCATACTCAGACTCGTTGTTTGAGGCCTGGAAGTTGAATCTCAAGGCTTATTAAATGTTGGCGCCATCTGGAGCCGACAGTATTAGCCCCGCGCCGCTTCCACTGTCACAGGAAGAGCCATCAACGAAGAGGCTACATACGTCTGCATCTGATGAGAAGACCCCTTCTCTCATAACCCCTTCTTGAAGAGGTATCGATCCTCTTCGTTCTCTTCCACTCTGCTCCGGGTTTTGCCTGGGATGACCTCTTCTCGGCCTCGGAAGACGTTTGGTGCAGTCTCTTCTGAATCTCGGAAGACACTACGGTTCGTCTCTTCACCGTCATCTGAACCTTTCTCTATCTCGGCCTCTTCCCAAGTGAACTCTGCGATGAAGTCTACGAGGGCCTGCCCCTTGATGGCTGTCCTAGGCTGGTAGGTAAGATCATATTCTCCTAGCTCGATGGCCCAGGTCATCAATCTTCCGGACTTCTCAGGCTTGTGCAGAACCTGCCTTAGTGGGGAGTCAGTGAGGACTATCATGGAATAAGCTTGGAAGTAAGGCTTCATCTTCCTTGAGGCATGTATCAGGGCATAAGCCAACTTCTCCATCCGGGGATAGTTTTGTTCAGACCCTTGAAGGGCCTTACTGTTGAAGTACACAGGCCTCTGTATTCCATCCTCTTTCCGTACGATGGTTGCGCTGATGGCTGACTCAGAGACTGCCAGATACACAAACAACCTCTCCCCCGTGATGGGCCGAGACAGCAATAAGGGAGACCCCAAGTAGGACTTGAGTTGGTCAAAGGCTTTTTCACACTATTCGTCCCACTGGAAGGCCTTTCTCAGAACTTTAAAGAATGGAAGACACTTGTCCGTTGCCCTAGAAACAAACCTGTTAAGGGCTGCCACTCTTCCCGTGAGTCTCTGGACATCCTTGATACTCCTAGGAGTCTTCATGTCGAGCAAGGCCTTGATTTTCTCAGGGTTTGCTTCAATCCCCCTCTGATTAACAATGAACCCCAAGAACTTCCCCGCTCCTACCCCGAAGACACACTTCGCTGGGTTGAGCTTCATTCTATACGAATCCATGACATCAAAGGTCTTCTCAAGGTCTGCTACGTGAGTACACGCTTTCAGGCTCTTCGTTAGCATATCATCCACATACACCTCCATGCTCTTACCTATTTGCTCCTCGAACATCTTATTGACAAGACGTTGATACGTTGCCCCCGCATTTTTCAGGCCGAAGGGCATCACCTTGTAGCAGTACGTCCCTTTGTCAGTAATGAAGGCTGTCTTCTCAGAGTCTTCAGCATCCATGAAGATTTAGTTGTAGCCTGAATAAGCATCCATGAAGCTCATGAGCTCGTGCCCTGCCATTGCGTCCACCATCTGGTCTATCCTAGGTAAGGGATAGCTGTCTTTTGGGCAAGACCTGTTCAGGTCAGTGAAATCTACACACATTCGCCACTTACCATTGGCCTTAGGCACGATGACTGCATTGGAGAGCCACTCCGGATAGGTAACCTCTCGTATGAACTCAGCCTCTTCCAACTTTTTTACCTCTTCCCGGATGACCTCATACTTCTCCCTGGAGTAGACTCTTCGCCTCTGCTTGATAGGCCTAGCATCTCTGTCCATATTGAGCGTGTGGGTCATGATCTCAGGGTCGATACCATGCATGTCTGCGTGACTCCATGCGAAGACACTCTGCCTCCTCCTGAGGAAGGTTATCAGCTCTTCCTTGATCCTTGGCTCTAGGGCTTTGCCGACCTGGACGGTTTTTTCCGGCTTGTCCTCATTGAGGACGATGGATTCTACCTCTTCTGCGGCCTCGCCCTTCTTCAATTTTATTTCATCTCTCGGGTCAAGGGTGTCAATGCTGTAAGTGGTGGTTGCTCTCTTATGGGCCTCTCTCTCTTCGGCTGAGTTGAAGTAACACTCCCGTGCGGTGGTCTGGTCCCCTTGCACTTCCCCTACTCCATAAGGAGTCGGGAATTTTAGCATCTGATGGACCGTCGACGGCACGGCTTCAAACTCTTTGAGGGCCACTCTTTCGATGATGAGGTTGTAGGCTGAGAAGACATTTCGTCCATAACAAAAAAGTTGATCTTCTTAGTCAACCTCTTAGGCCACTCATCCCCCATCCGTACATCCATTTCATACATGCCTAAGGGGTGCACCTTTTCACCACTGAAGCCTATCAATGGGTGATGGTAGGGCACCAGCCTCGCCCTGCTAAGACCCAGGCTCTTGAAACAAGGCCAGAACATCACATCTGCTGAGCTTCCCCCATCTATGAGGATTCTACCTACCTCGCACCCATGCACCCTTGTTGTTATGACCAAAGGGTCATCATGGGGGGCTAAGATGCCCTTTAAGTCGAGTCTGGAGAACCCCACTATGAGGGTGTCCATGTCTACCTTCTTCCTCTTCTGCACTGCGTTAAAAGACGTTAGATGCACAACCTCAGTCTTGGCCACTGACCTGGCCTCTGCTACATGGGCCTTCCTATCGGCTACCTCAGAGCCACCTCCTGCAAATCCCCCACATATGGTGCTAACACCAAAGGAGATCATGCCGACCCTCTTCACTGGGGTGTTGTCATCCTTTGGCAGAAGATCCGGGTTGTCTTCATCATCGCCCTCTGAGTCATTGTCCCTTCTGGCCGGGGCATCGCCACGGCATCTGTCATTCCTTCTCTTCTTAGGGTCTTCTCTTCCACCCTTCAGAGCCTTGCCATCCACATACTTCCTCTGCTTTCCAGACTTCAACATCTTCTCAATCTCATCCTTTAAAGCGAAGCATCTGTCTGTGACATGGCCGTGATCCTGATGGAACTCACACCATAGTTTTTTGTTCCTCTTATGTGGTCGGGCCTTCAGTTTCTCTGGTCACCTCAGAGTCTGGTCAGTCTTAATCTCATTGAGGATGTGCTCACAGCTCACATTCAGAGGAGTGTAATGAGCGAACTTGTCATCTCCTGGCCTCTTCTTGCCCTCTTTCTTACCCTGGGACTTTCCTGTGCTACCGCAGTTCTCCTCCTCATACTTGGTTTCCATTGCCTCTTCCGTATTCATCACCTTCCCTGCGGTGGATAGCAGCTCCGCCATAGACCTGGGGGGGTCTTCCGCCATCTTCCACAATAACCTCCCCTTCTGGAGGCCTCCTATCAGGGCGGTCATGGCTATGCTCTCTTCATAGTCTTCCACTTCTAACTTCTCTTTGTTGAATCTTGCTATGTAGTCTCTTAGGCTTTCACCCTTAGCCTGTTTGACATACAACAGGTGGGTGGTCTTCTTTTGAGGTCTTACCCCAAAGAAGAAGTTGTGGATGAACCGCTCAGCCAAGCCTTTGAAGTTCTCAATCGAGTTCTTCGGGAGGGAGGTGAACCAACTATGAGTTGCTCCTGTCAAGGTCCCTGAGAAGGCCCTGCACTTCATCTCATCGGGTATCGAGTAAATGTCTATCGCCGACTGATACATCTCGATATGGTGCACATGGTTAGTGTTGCCATCATACTTAGGAGTCACTGTAGGAGGCTTGAACTTGGCTGGGGTTGGGAACCCCACTATCCTAGCCACAAATGGGGATCCCTCTGAGTAACCCCTCTGTAATGGGTCCCTGCTCTTAATGAGGTCTCCTATCTTCTCCTCTAGGCGTTGGATAGAATCATTCCAGGGTCTTTAGTCTTCATCTTGGCCGAGGTTATCCCCTGCCACCTCCCTGCGATGGACAGAGGGTTCCCCAGCTACAACACGTTGACCTCTTCCTGTTCCCTGGCTCTTCCTCCACAGGATCGGCCTTGGTCTGGCCGACCTTGCCTACCCCCTCTTTGAGAGCCTGCCGCGCTCCTCGACCTTGATAGCCTCTGTCTTAGGTCATTCACCGAGCCCAGCCTCTCGAAGGCCGACCCTCTTACTTGGGCCTCTTCTCTTCTTCGGCCGACACATCCTTGACTCTGCCTAAGAGGTCGTACAGTGTTATCTGACACCTCATACGGCTCCCAGCAGTCTTTCGGGGCCTCTTCAGCTTCTAGGTCATCATACCTGTCCTCTGGGAAAGGGTTTCCCTGCCTCCCCAGGCGTAAGCGCCTAGGGTCAGCAACGTCCCTCCTCCGCTGGGGTGCAGGTTGGTCCTTCATGGGCGCCTGGGGTGGTCCCCTGGCGTCAGGATGAGGCTGAACTGCCGTCGGAGTTATCATGTCCGGTGAGACTCCAGGTGGCCTCATCATCATGGTTTGGCTGAGCTGGGCAAATTGCTCCTTCATGGCTTGTTGTGTTGCAGCTAAAGATTTCAAGGCTGCTACTACCTCCTCCATTTCGGACTGGGGAGGAGCCTGACTGGAGCTAGCCCCTCCACCTCCGGGCGGCGAAAGAGGCGGTGGTAATTCTGGTGCCATGTGTTAACAATAAAGAGATTGTGCAGCAAGTGAGCTTAATACCTTAAAGGACCTCTTTCAATGGTGAAACATCTCCACGCAAGGGGTGGTTCCTGGTTCACCACCAGAGTCTCCGATGAGGTTAAGCAGCAAAAGAGGAAGAGATAGCTTCTCGTTCCCACAAACGGCGCCAAAATGATGATGCTGAGAATTAGCACCACCAGATAAGGTGTTTCCAAGCTCTATATATGAATAACAATGGCAGCACAACTATATAAAGAGATAAGAGAAGGAGATGAGGATATGAGGAATCAACACCGGAATATAGGTGGTTCAGCCAATCTGGCCTACGTCCACAGTGAGTGTGTGAGTAATATCACTGAATGAAGGCACTAATGGCCATGGATACAATTCTCTCAAGCTCTCTCTCTCTACTGTATATTTAGACAGAGTTTCAGCTAGGGTTTAATAACTGGGATCCTTTTGCAAGGTAGGGGATGACCCCTATATATAGAACCAAGGGGGTGTAATGTACCCCCCATGCATGTAATGAGCATGTGTGTGGTATCCTCACCAATGTGGGAGTGCCATCTGTCACTGTCACATGTAAGTAATGATGATGAAATATTCTCCCACATGTGAAGAATAATCTTGTTACAACTGATTTGTGCCCAGGTGTCCTTATCCAAATGTCAACAGATGCTCGACAGTCATATTGGTGAATGACCTCGGCCTGGGAGAGGCCGAGCTGTAAAGGCTTGATGTCCGTTCAATTCGAGATGTGTCATAAGGAGTCTCGGCCTGATCTCAGCCGAGACATATGCTGGGGTCGGCCCGAGCCGAGGTTGGACATATAGCATGCTGATGATTACTAATGCTTCTTGTCACCTCGGCCCAAGCCGAGGTAGGACTAGTTCCAAGTTGAAGGTTCAGGGCTCCTTGTCACCTCGGCCTACTATTGGCCGAGGTTGCTATACCCAGGTACATGAGGATACTATTGATGCCTGCAATGCGCGTAGTGTCCATTGAAGTGTATATGGTAGTGTCGGCCTGGGCCGAGGTCGGTCTGGCCGAGGGATGATATCGTGGGCCCATCCCCTACACCCGGTCGATCAATGTCTCGGCCATCATCTCGGCCGAGGTTGGTGTCTCTGGGCCGAGTCTACACTTGGGCATATAAATACACATAAGTTCATATACTAAGCAATCACACCACTTATATATATTAAAATATTAAATAAGGTATATTCTACATTCCTATACCGTTATTCCAATTTGTACATCTTTAAGTCTCCGAATGATATATAATATAGACCGCCGACACATCTCACGTCGTAGTTTCAAGTACCTAAAGCCTAACCCACAAAGGTTACCAAGTCCCTTATTATTCCCACGTTTAAATCCACTATTCTTAAGGTCCTCATTTCTTCCATTAACCCTATGTTATCCAACTATCTAGGACTTACTCATCAATTCTCAATCTCAATTAGTATCACACTCGTCGAGCCTTATTAAGTTTAATGTAATTCCCAATTTGACTTCAAATTATAATTCGAGTCTAAAAAATATGCCTACTGGTCTTCCTTGAATCTTAGAGTATTCACAAAGTCCCCACCAATAATTCTCTAGGGTCAAAACTGTTAAAATACAACAAAGGAAAAATATGGCTGATTCTGGGAAGGTCGATCGATCGACCTGGTAGTGTCGATCGATCGATGGTGTCGATCAATCGAACTGGGAGTATCGATCGATCGAACGCACCAGATAGGCTACAGCCTGCTTCGTTTTTCAATCCAGAATTCTTCCCAAAACTCCATTACAAGGTATGAAAATCTACTCTAACGTTGTAGGCTCATCATATAACCAAAATACATCATTGTTAACATTCCAAAACCTTTTAATCATCAATCATTGGCATTATATGGATCAAAACTTCAATAAAAATCGTAGTTTTCTATTTTCTTCAAGAACATTGATAAATCTCCTCTTTAATTCATTTTTAAATCATCAAAAGTTATAATTGGGGTACTGAATTCGTCCAGAACAGATCTACATATAATTCCTAACCAAAGTTTAGAGTTTTACATCAAATTCATTGGGTTTTTCATCAAATCTTTCAAGGCTATCATAAATTTCTACACTAAGCATGGATGAAATATTCATTGAACTAATGAAACCAAAACACTTGCCTTAGATTTGTTCTTCTTATTTGTTGTTGGTCATTAAAGGCTGAATCTCTCCTCTTTCCGGTCACAAATCCTTCCCAATTGATGGTGGTGGGTGGTGGTTTGTTTTGGAACTCCTTCAAACCTCTCTCTAACTCCCATAGCCCACTTCTATTATTTCTGGCTGATAATGGACTTAGTGGCCTCTCTAATAATATATAATTAACCTCTAAAATTCGTGGGTATTAACTCCTATATTTTTAAAATTACCGAAATACCCTTCTAGGTTGTCGGTTTGGCCTAAAAATGTCCCGGGACCCAAACTAAACCCCCGACTAGTGTTTTTTAACTATCTCGACCCTTCTGGACACTTTGGCGCACTCAAAATGATCATACGATTGATAAAAATATAATTTAATTTTCAAACCAAATTAAATTAATCTCTGACGCGACTGACACACGCGTCCCACCTTAATTTCCCAAATTGTCGTATTTATATCTCTTGACAATTTTAATACTTTCAATACTCATGTATTACCATATATACTCAGTAATATTTAACATCATCATCATAATTAAATACCAACTCACGTCTCGCTAGTATCTAAATCCGGATTAATATCCAATTAATTTCTCATTTAATTAATTAATCCATTAAATAAAAATCAACAAAATTACGGGGTATTACAGACCCCTATCCTTACTATTGATATGCTTGACTGTTATGGCATTGAATTTATGGGTTTCCTCCATCTTTTGGCTTTCTCTACATCCTTTTTGCGATAGACTATGTGTCTAAATGGGTAGAGGCAATAGCTACACGCCCGAATGAAAGTATGGTGGTGGTAAATTTCATTCATGAACACACACTTTCTTGTTTCGATGATCTTAAAGATATCATTAATGACAACGGTCTCATTTTTTCAATAAGTCGTTTGAGAAGTTAATGAGAAAGTATGGAGTTGTCCACAAGTTTGGGATAACTTACCACCCGCAAATAAATGGACAACCCGAGTTAACTAATCGAAAGATTAAAAATATACTAAAAAAGATCGTTGATCCTAATCTTCGGGATTGGTCTATCTGATTAGTCGATGCACTATGGACTTATTGGACCTCTTACAAGAACCCCCTCAAGATGTATCAATTCCTCTTTGATTATGGGAATCCATTCCACCTCCCCATTGAGTTGGAACACAAGGAGTTTTGGGCAATAAAGAGGTTGAACTTCAATTTGGATAAATCCAGTGAAACACGAAAGCTATAATAAAATGAGTTAGAAGAGATACGCAATGATGCGTATGAGAGAACTCGAATAAAAAAAGAACGAATGGAAATCTCACATGATCGGAACATTAATCACAAAGAGTTTCATTCGAGACAAAAGGTCCTACTCTACAACTCACGTTTACATTTGTTTTCAAGAAAGTTACGGTCAAGATGGTTTGGATCGTTTGTTGTGAATGAAGTGTTCCCAGATGGAGTGACAGAGGTGGAAGACTTGAAGGTTAGGAGCATGTTCAAGGTAAACAGACAACGCCTAATCCATATTTTGAGGCATGCATCAGGTAAGTGGATTCGATTCTAATATCGAACCCCAATTATGGGTATGGTTAGGTTTCGTAGAGAGGCCATCGTAGTTTCGATGTGTATGGGGTGAGTGTTAGTTATATATAGGAGTCGTATGAGTGCGTCATGTGTGTATAAAATAGAGTGGAGTATTTTAGTTTTTGAGACCTGTCTTGAGAGTTGCCCAAAGAGCCCATGAAGATTTTGATGAAATTCCGATAAAAAAGTAATTTTAGGTTGAATCTCAAGGGATTTTTAGGAAGCCCACCACTCGTGCTGAGAGAACATGAAAATTGTGAGGAAAATGAGAATGAAAAAAAGTCTCTTTAGAAAGCCGAACCCAGTCGCTCAAAAACTAAACCCTCAGCAAAAGGTTTGGTTTGGACATAATAAAAAATTGAATCATTTTGGTTTCTGAGCAAACCGGTTCGGTGAGTGAATCGGTTCGGTCCCTCATGCAAACCAGTTCTCCATTCTAAAAAGGCTACCCGAATTTTAATATTTAATTTTCTCACTTCCCTTCACGTTTTCACCTTTCCTCCTCCGTTACCCTTTCCCATTCCCTCCATACATTAATTTACCCTCAAATACACTCCCTCCATCTTCCAAACCTTTCACCAACAAATCCCAATCCCCCCTCCCCAAACCAAACCTTCCATTTTCCCTCCTTTTCCAACCCATAAATATCCCCTTTCACCCACATTCCTCCTCACACTAGCATTCTCTTCCTTTCCTAGAATTTCTCCCAAATTCCTATCCTAGAATCCCCATGGTACCTAGGCACCTAAAAAAATATAACTCGACTGTCGTGCAAGAAGGCGATGAGCATGGCACGTTTTTTTCTCCCCAAGAATGGTATTGGTGCCACACATATTTTGGTCCCCATCGAACCTTGGTTATCAAGAGACACAATATTTGGGACGATTAACCCCGAAATGTTGTGTTCCTCTTCTCCAAATTCATATGTCATAATTGGTATGCCCGTGACGAGGACTCAGTCTACGAGAACATTGCTCGACTATTTTATGGGACCATAGTCCACATTTCGATAGTAACCACGAGGCCTAAATTGATGGAGTTGTCATCCCTTTCTCCCTAAAAATCATTAAGAGAAAAATTCCAGCGATGGGTGTGAAATAATACCAATCCTACACCAATCCATACCGCCGAAAGGACATCCCCCAAACCAAGCTATCAAACTGGTGGACACCCGACACACCATGGACGAGCGAGACATTTCCATCTGAGAGACTACCTCCTCTCACCTAGTTGTCTAATCTCATCACATGTGGGACAATTTTTCTGATGAAGAGCAATTTCACTATTCACTTGCAACACATAATGTTTTTATACTTTACCTTCGACACTGCAGTCAAAATTAGCCTACCACATGTAAACTTTGATGAGATCACGAATGCGGTGTAAAATTCCATGGGTTTGACTTCATTACTGTATGGACATTTTATTACCTCCCAATGCTTATAGGTGAGAGTCGAGCTGTGGCGTGACAAGGATAGGGTGCCCAAGACCATTAACAAAAACTCAGTGGAAAGGATCATACGAGAGGCCCGTAATCAACTTCCTCCTCCCGTAATAATTTTTGAGGACATTAAAATGGAGGATGGATGCGAAGGAGGAGAATATATCAAAGAAGAAAATGTGGGCGGGGGCATCGGCCCCGACGATCTAGCGGATTCGGATTTTGAGGGTGACTTTGACGAGCGAGCGTATGAAATGGTGGTCATTAATAGCCATGTGGACCACCTTGAGTCTCAAATTGACGGTTTCCTTCCGAAATACTGCCAAGATCGGGACGATTTCTAGGCCGACTACCACCGAGACACTTCGATGATGATGAGGCATCAAGCTGATTGATATAGGCTTAGCTTGGGCTCGGGGGAACGGTTTTCCTTCTTACTTCATGGACCCATATGCTCGGGATCCAAATGCCACCGGCCCATCTCGTTGGGTATCTTTTGGGTGTGCACAATTTATGTAGTTTCTTAGCTTTATTTGTGCAACCTCTAATAAACTATGTAATATTTACTCTCGCTTATGAATAAAAGCTGTGTTCATATAGTGTCATTGTTTCATTTTGAATATTGTTTGTTTTACATTCTGCACCTACTTCCTTTCTTATTTGGATTTTAGTCCTTCACATTGAGGATAATGCAAAGTCTAAGATGGGGTGGGGGTGGGGGGGTGGGGTGGGGTGTAAAAGTGCGTCTTTTAAAAAATTCACAATTTTAAAAAATTGAAAAAAAATCAAAGGCCCAAGGTAATTGAAAAAAATTTAAAAATGCCCCCCAAAATTAATTTTTTTTAAAAACACTAAAAAATGGAAAATTTTCGAGAAGTCAAAAATATATATTTTTTAAATAAGTAAAAATTAGAATTTTAAATCTTTAATAATATCACAATTTTTTTGTTTCGAATCTCAATTTGTAAACATTCTATGCACTAAGACCAAATTGATAAAAAAATGAAAATTGAACAAAAATTGACGACTTATACGAATAAATGCAGAGACTTTAAATCGGTGAGATTTTTGTGCCAATCCTCATTTTCGAGAGATTTAAATCAATCCGAGTTAAAAATAACTCAAACTTTCTTTCACTGGTAAATTTCTCGTAGATCTCTAATTTATTGTTTTGGTCGGTTATAGGAAACGAGTGGAGATTTTGTTTTGAAAATGCACCTAAAAATATCTCAAAAATACAAATAAAAATTAATCTCGTGACAAATATAGTAATTAGATTAGTAATTCGGACACATGAAGTTAGGCCATCATTTGTTAACCAAAAATATTGGCCATCAAAATTCCAAAAAAATATCCAACTTTTGAAAGCCAAATTGAGCCAAAACTCGTATCCCTTTTATTTGTTATCCCGAAAAATTGAAATTGGTCCGGAGTTGTGAACGTACAAAAAATCAAAATTTTAAGTCCATTTGGTACAAAAAAATGACAGAAAAACAAAAAAGTGTTTAAATGAAAAAAATAGAAAAGAAAATAAAAAATTTAGAAAAATGAGCAAAATCCCGAAAAAGTACTTACGGACCTTCACAAGAAAATTTTCCAACTCCGAAAAATTTCAAAAATTTTCATTAATCTCCAAAATACCCTTAACCCGAAAAAATTCCCAACCGAGTCCGAATAACAAAATCGATCACCATGTGGAGTGCTAATAAATACAAAAATATAATAAAGAGACAAATCGATGCGAATAAATAACGATATTTTCCCGTATGCCAAAGATCGTAATTCGTTCGTGACATCTTTTCATCATAAAATTTTCGCCCTTCAATTTGTGTACGTGACCTCATGTACACTACATTTACTCTTAATTTTGCGCACATCAAGAGAAAAAACCACCATATGAGTGATTCGTTTGTGAGTGTATCCTGTGAGAAATTGAAATAAAAGAGAAATTTTGGAAAGTAATGTGATGATCAATTGGTAGAAGTTAACGGTTAATTTTCGACTTCGCGTGCGCGCGCGTGCACACACACACACACTATAAATTAAGATTTATCAAATAAATTTTGTTGATTAATTGTGTAGTTTTTAATTATTTTTATTTTCTTTTGAGTTGTCCCTTGAGGTACCAAATGAAGTTTATGGGTAAATTTACTACAACTCATCACGAGACACCACTAGTTCTAAAAGGGTAACCTAGGGGTTTAACGGCTTGTTGCATACGCTAAATGAAATTGCATGCCTACGAAATAGGTATTCTATCCTTTAGTTAATAATTATTATTTATGAATCCTATTTCTGATTTTTTTAATTACTTGGGACTAACAACGTTTTATGTTAGTGGGGTTTAATTCTGTACGAATATTCCATAGTAATCCCTCTAATTTTGGTGTTTTACGGTCCCTAATATCACATTTATCCAGGACAGCTTATATTTATTATAACTAACGTTTTTGGCAAGTGTTTTGTATATTTTTCATGTTTTTTTACCGATAATTCATGCAAGTGGACGGAAGAGAGTGGTGCAAAATGGTGAATACAATGTAACAACCTCATATTCCATATAAAGGTTGGCCTAGCCCTGCTATCCCTGTCTAGGCAAACCTGCGGGATAAACATTTATAATTTAGGTTAGCGCCCTAAAGTTACAAGAATTATCTTACGAAATTAAAATACAATAATCTAACTAATTCAAGGTATGCACCGCCCATCGACACTCACATACAATAAGTATCTTACCCCTCATCTAAGTATACTATACACATATTAACCCGAATCCCAAGTATGAAATACTGATAACTATAGAAATAAGATAGTATTCAATGGATCTAGAATAATTGATATTCAAAACTGATCGTCTACACATGTTCTTCTCGTTCCCTGAGTAATTCATAAGATACTACCCACAAGAAGTAACATAAAATCCATTACAAATTTTACATAGTATTCGATTCATTATCAATTGTCTACATCGTTAGATTACACAGACTAGTTCTCAATTAATTTATATAGTTATATATGTCCTTACATATACATGACACGGAAAGGCATCTACCTCAGTGTCCTGCTCGTACTCTATCGGTAAGTCCAAAGGAGTCCCTCATCCATATGGACAACACAATACACATATAAGTCGGGTGGTACCTACACAGTACACCATTGCACGGTCCATTCTCTAACAGTGACAATGGATCCTATCATCTGCACCTACCTCATGTAAGTGGCGCTGCTATGTAGTAACTAAAATAATGACCTACGCAATGCTTAGTCCACTTGTGTCGACACGTGCTACGGTCCCAAGATGCACGCAACCTCAACTGATAGGCCATCCACGAACATGGGTATATCCCCACAATTAAATAAATACATATTTTAGTCACGTAATATGTATAGGGTAACTAACCTTATAATTATCCCTAGAAGTCCTTATAATCTCCAACTAATATTTCCGCTTTAAGAATTAACCGTCTAGTTAATTATTAACTACCCAATTAAAATAGTGACACAATCCCTTACATGGAATTCGTCCCCGTTTAAGTTAAGGTACTTATTAACCTTCCATTACATTTCTAGATATCTAACTCTAACTCCCGAACTCCATCCTCCATGCCAAACCCTAAACAAACCAAGAAAATCACAAAAGGTAAGGGGGACCAGCATGAGTTCTAAGATTTCATTCCCAATCAACATGATTATTCCATTTCGAGGTTCATCACTAATTAGTCTAATCCTTAAACATTAAAAATTTAGATTTGTTCTTCAATATTCATGAGGTTTATTCCAATCATATGAATTCATCAACTTTAAACTTATAAATTCATATGATAAAATACATATTTGAATTAAGAAACATATTGCGAATTAATTTACCAAGATAATTATTTCCTTAGTTTGAAGATTGAGTGTCTCTTTCTCTTAGATCTTGATCTTCCTCCCTTATCTAGCCTTGGTAACCTCTCCAATTGGGTGTGCGGCTACTAGGATTGAGTTGTGGTGGATGGGAAATGGTTTCTTAATGATTAATTAATGTAAATGAACATTAATATTGAGTTACCTAATGACCCCCACATTTGGACCCCCAAATGATCTTGAAACCATACTCGAATTGGCTCAATAACTTCCCAAATGGTATAACCATAACTCAGGGCTAATTTTAGATGTATAAAATACCTAAACGAGTCCCCAAATTATTTCGGGATATGCCTAAACCGTAACTACCCAATTTCCCACTTTTATATTAGATTGAAGACCATATACCAATTATTTAACTAACATGCAATTATTTTCTACTAGTAAACATATCATGCATAAACGAATCAAATAGACATGTAATTACCACTACATAATTTATTCACAAATTTATTTAATTACATTATACCAATTTAATTTAAATTATACCGATTTTATTTTATTATAAAAATACGATGTATTATAAATAACGTGAGAAAGGATATTCGACATCAAAACGGTAATTTTCATCCAAAATCCAGAGAAGGAGTGAACATCAAATTCGAAGGATTAGAGTTAACCTATGAAGAAATGACACCTCAACCCGATTTACGGTGAAGAAATTACAACAATTTGATGTTAGAGAAAAGTTCTGGGAGAAACTGCAATTAGCGAAAATGTAATACAATTCAATGAGAAAAAATCAGTGCCAAAACTTGAATCAATTCGATTCTGGAGCTAACTAGTTTGCTTGCCTTATGGGTTTGGTCCAAACCAGTTCAATTTGGCTCAGGGGTTCAATTTTCCTCAGGCTTTCTTATCTTTTCCTATTTTGTAGCTATAGTTGTTAGGGTTGATGTTTAGCACTTTGGCCCCCTTTTTGTCCCTTATATAGTGCATTTAGGAGTTTAAATAAACTTTCTTTACACATTAGTAAGTGAAAAATTCATCTATAATCATTGGAGAAATGTAAGGGCAAATTTCCAAATAGTGTCGATTTGTATGTATTATCATTATTCCGAATAAAACTACTTTGAGTCATAGGATAGATTTTACTTGTCACGATTCCCATTAAGTATATGACGTTGTGTTGAAGATGTAGTGGCCAATCTTCAAAGATAGATCAAGCCGAGTTTTGGTTCACGTTTTAAGTCTTCACATTCATGTTAGTTTTTCGAGATTCCCTCAAGTATGAATGCATAACGGTTTTATGGATACTCATAATTTTTTTCTAAGGATGTGATTTTCTTTAAAATTGATTTTTTAAAATGTTGTTTTGTGGATAATTCGTGTTTAGAGTCGTATGAATATTCCCTTGACATTTTAATGGTTCAAACGACTTTATAAGTCATTCAAATGACATTGGAGTGCGTTCAAACGACATGGAAATCTCGTTGAAATAAGATGTCTTCTTCATTCAAACGATATGTTTATTTCTTTAGAACAACACGCGACCTCAAAAATATTATTTAAGGCGTCTTTTGCTCAGAAAAAGGAAGTGTGCCGAGCATACATAACAAAACATATACATTTTCTAGAGTTAGTTTACAAAGCTTTTGGAAGAAAAAACATCCTTCCTTTATTTACAAGATTTGAGTTTTAATAACCATATGTCATAGAGATCTTGTGTTTGCACCACTATTTATTTCTTCATTATACTTGCTGATTGACACTTAATGTGGCTATATCGGTGGATACCGAGGTATACGTGGACTCGTGTGCTGTAGAACTTGTGTAGATGGACTCCTACGTTTTACTCTGGAAAAGAGGTTGAAGAGAAGAAGAGGCATCAAGACTTATGGGGATCGAGTTGTTACGTAAGACTACAATTCTTCCTTTGTAATTTCTATATCATAATGATTGTCTGGCCTGGGCCGTCCGAGATTTTTTCCTATAGTGGTTTCCTCATACATCAACTTATTTTGTGATCTTTCTTTACTTTATCTACTTAGTCTCACCTAGATGCATATTTAGGATTGAGAAGATAAAATTATAATAATTAATTTGGTTTACAAAATTGGTGCACAACAAAATTGAAAAAACGTTTTAAAAAAAAGTGTTTTTAACCTAAAGCACACACACATAAAGGGACCTCGTTTTTACAAATTGGTATCAGAGTTAGAAACACTATTTTACTATATAAATAGTCCTGTTTGTCTTTAGGTATAAATTTCGGTATGTTTGATTGTTTTAGAACACCTATGTTTGATGAGTCGAATTATGCTTAATAGAAGATGCGAATGAAGAGTGCACTTAAGACCATAAATGAGCGTGTTTGGTTAGCAGTTGAAAAGGTGAGAAAGTGGGATGTGATACCAATTTGAGATTTCGCAAATTTCTAATGTATTAAACTTATTTAATTAGATTTCTGACGTGACCACAAATGTGTCTAGTGTGCGTGCTATTTAGGCTTAAGTGCAAGCCTGTCTCTCAAGTAATAATCCAATAAGTTGGGTATCGATCCTCAGGAAAACAGGACGAACTAAGTCATAACAACGTTGGAAAGATGAGGGTAACCTAACGTTGACTCTAAAAAGAAGGAAAAGATGATTTGGGTTGCGAAATAATTACACCTAGATGCCATTTTGAAAATGATTAATTATCGAAACTACGAATAAATGAAGTGCAATTACTCTAATTAACTAAAGAATTAATGACAAAAAGTTTTACTACTGAAATATGGAATGAGAACAATAGGTCGGGTTACAATCCCCCCCCCCCCCCCCTCCACCCTAGTAATTCACTTCGTAGGATAGTAGTGTCGAAATTAAAAATTTAAATGAACTTGATCTTTAGTTCTCCTAAGTATTACATATATGAGGGATCATATCCCGTACAGTATGTAAGCAGAGGAAGAATTAAAACCTGGTCTTTAATACACCTAAGTATTACACATATTAGGGGTCGTAGACCGCACAATATGTATGCAAAGGATAAATTAAATCGGTATCCTATTAACCAATACTCGCGTCGCTTTCTTAAGCTTCCCGGTTACCTAGGGCAAACGAGATAAAAAGTCTACAACGGTCGTACCAATTATACGACATGATTCACCTAAGATTTTAATACAAACTCCTATTTCCACTATCACGAATTACATCGGGTGGGGTTCATGCACCCCAACCCTTAGAAAATTAGTTAGACATGATGAACTTAGAGAAAGTCTTGTTTTTTAAGGAAGAAAACATTAAATTTAAAGCAACTAGTTGGAAATAAATTTTTAAATTCATAACCAACAATTAACCTAATGAGCAATCGAAATTAAAGGAAAAAATGTTACTTGAATTGAAAAAATTGAAAGCTTGAATCTTTACAGCAATGCTTCTTATTTAAAACTAGGGGTTTTTACTACAAAAACCCTCTACTCCTACTTAGACAACAAAAAAATCGAACTCCCTATATTAGGGAACTAATCTGAATAAATAACCACGAAAATTACAAGAGTTTTACTTCATTACATATATGAGAATGAATATAAAAATTTGAATAAATCCAATGCGGTCCGGATCGGTCGGGATAGGCAGTTTGTATCGGCCCCTATTTTGGTCCATAGCTTGAGGCTGTCCGGATCCTTTTTTGGGAAAATGGTCCGAATCACAACCCTTTTCCTTACAACAATTATTTCACCAGTGCGGTCTGGATCGATCCCCCAGGGGCGGTCTGGATCGCCTGGATTTTCCATCCAGAGACTTGTTTAGGAGACCGGTCCAAATCCTTTTCTTAGAAAAAAGGTCCGGATCGCCTTGTATTTCTATGCAGGGATCTTTCTCTTGATTCTTCTAAACTTAAAATCCTCGTAACTTGTTCATCGTAGCTCGGATTATCTCGCCGTTTCTTCCAATGTTCTTGAAATTGAATTATCTTCAACTTTCTAGTTGGCTTCGACTCCGAAAGAAGGCTAAAAATTTACGAAATCTCCCTTTTACTTTCCTCTTTTTATTTTATTCATTATTTTTCCATTTTCTTTCTTTTTAAATACTTCAAATGCCTGAAAAACTCATGAGAAATATACGAAACTAGATGTAATTGTTAGGAGGAGTTAGTATCAAAGAAATGCGATAATTACACTCATTTTATGTTATTTGAGATACTAAAAGTCTCTAAATTAAGGGGCTAAATTCGGAAGAACTTGAGCCTAATCAAACCCCCCTAACTTAGAACTTTGCGCATCCCGAGCAATGTAAAAGAATGTAACTATGGGTCAACTCTTAAAAATTTCATTTTATTTGGATAGAGTACCGCTTTCACGGGCAAGCGATTGCATTGAGCGTATGCAACAAACCTTTAAACCCCTAGGTCACCCTAGTAGGATGAGTTGTGTCTCATGAGGGTTTGCAGTGAATATATCCACAAAATTCAACTCAACGAAAAACTTAAAATAAGCAAAAATTGTATAATTCAAACTTTTCTAGAAAATAGTCATCATCAATTCATGTTCAAGAGTCTCAAATCATAGTGCGTGTGTGCTAAGCTAGAAATTTAACCGCACATTTCCATCGGTTGACCATTACGTTACTCATCCGAAAAATCATTTTGATTTAAAAATCTCACGGGATGCTCTCACAAACGAATCACTTGGAATGTGGATATTTTCGCTCAGTATGCGTGATTTATAAGAGTAAATGCATTGGAACCAAGTTCACGCATACGATTAGAAAGACGGAATTTTATGATAAATGGATCTCATCATCAGAATACGGTTATTAGAAAACGGGAAACATCGACTCTTATTCATACCTTTAATCTATTTTGTTATCTTTTTGTGTTTTAGCTCTCCACGCGGTAACCAATTTCACAATTTGGACTCAGTTAGGACTTTTTTGGGGTTTTAAGGTGTAATGGGTACAAGAAAATGGGTTTGGAAATTTGTAATTGGAAACTATTCTTAAGATGTCCATGAGTGCTTTTTCGGGCTTTTGCTCAATTTTTTCTTATTTTTCTATTTTTTTTTCTATTTTTCACGCTTTTCGTTTCTTGCTATTTTTGTTGAGCATTTTTATTCTTTTATCGCTCCTTCTTATGCACTTTTCGGACTTTATTTGTGATGAATATTCAATTTTCATAATTCCGGGCTAATTGGGTTTTTCGGGTTATCAAACGAAAAGGAAAAAAATTATTAGGCTCAAATTGGGTTGCAAAGGGATGAATTTTTCATCACTTTTATGGCTAATCTTTTTGGGTAACAAATAATGGCCTACTTCATTGTCCAAATGTGAGTTATTTTACCATATGCGTCTTGAGATTAATTTAGTTTAGAGACATTTTAGTGCATTTTTAAGGCAACATCACACACATTTTTCATAACCGGTCAAAGTGAAAAGGATTGAGATCCTCGACGACTTATTAAAATGCTGAAACGAACTTTAAGTTAACAATTTAACTCGGATTGATTTATGATAGAAAGAACTTTTCGGTGTTTTTGTCGTTGTTGTACAAGCTCCTTCTAATCAAAGCCTTAAAATACCTACAAAATAAAACAATCTCAAGTATAGAGGTAAGTAAGGGTATCAATCCACTTCCAAGGGGGTAAGCTAGAGACAAACTCAAATGTAGTTCAATTTTTATTTTCTTTTTGTGCTTTTTCACTTTATCTATTTTTTTTAGCTTTTTCAATATTAAAACAATAGGGTGAGGTGAGGTTTTAAACTAAACTAAACTAATATGAAAATACTAACTAGAAAGTGACTAAAATGAAAACAAAGTCTAACACTAAAATAAGAGATAAAGTGAGGTAAATAATTATGAGAACAATCAAGGAGTGGGATTACACCACAAATTTTAGCCATTCTAATTAATTAATTTAATTAATTGAATTTTCCCCAATTAATATCAAAATTACAAATCAACTCTCATTGCAAATGTAATTTTAATAGTAACCTTTTAGAAAATTAAGTTTAACACCCCACAACTCTAAAAAAATAGATCTACACTCCTTTTAATTAATCACCCGCTAGGATCGATTAATTAAAATTTATATAAATCTTAAAAAATAAATTTAGAGTTGAAATTCAAGTTATAATACCTCACTTAAGAAACCCCTATCTCTAGTTCGAATCTGAAATGGGTATTATAATTAGAATTTCGATTTTCTCTCGAAAATCATTTACCCTCTCTCGAGGCGTAAATCTAAGGGTGAGGGATCAAAATTAGCATTCAAAGGGAAATTTCAAGTAATCAAACTAATTAAACTAAAATAACAACAAATAAGGGTTCCCCCCCACACCTTGAAAGGGGATTTAGCCTAATATGTACATTATCTTGATCATCTTGATTAGCCCGCATCATGTATAACTCTAAAGTGTCTTGGGAGTCTTCATACTCATCAGTGTCGCTATTATAATAGTCTGAATCACTGTCTGTGTATGCACTATAGATACTAGTATTATCATCAAACCAAACCCTTAACTATCTAAAAAATATACTCTTAAAACTTTATAATATTTATATATGAGCCAGATCACAACAGACTTTTTAGCATTTATTAACCAAACAGACTCAGAATTAACTAGAGAAATTCAAGACTGGACTCTTACAGACCCCTCAGATAAAGAACTTATAGAAACTGCTTTCACATACGCAGGAGGTACCTATAAGTATATAGACCAGATCATAGAGTGGTTGGTACGTGAAGTACCTCACCTTTCACTAATTGCCCCGAGCAAAGAACAACTTAGCCGATGCCCTTGCTACCCTAGCCTCCATGGTCGACATGCCCGAGGGAATAACGATGGCCCCTTTCCTAGTCCAAGAACAAGTTATGCCAACCCACTGCTGTCATATTGAGCTCGTCACAGAAGAAGATTCTGATATAGACGAGTTCTGATATTACGATATTTGGCAACTCCTCAAGCACGACAGGTACCCCCGAGATGCTACAAATTGGTTGCCCAGTACATTGTCTGCAAAAAAACACTGTCTAAACATCATAAACAAATATTCAATAGGCATTTAATATAATAAAATAGTAGAGAAAGAGAACAAATCTTCAACAAGTCTCCTTGAAATTGGCAATTTGAACCCTATGCATGAAATTGAAGCATACAACCCTCCAAGTGAGTGATCAACAAAGATATAAATGAAAAATTTACTCAAATTGAATCTCACACAATTATTTCACTCAATTTGAATCTAAAAAAAATAAAATAATTTTGTTGATTTGGTCTTGTCTTGTCTTGAATAATTTTGTTTGGCAGGTGATGAAAACGGTTTTGGCTTTGGAGAGGTTGGCTTGAAAATGGGTTTTGGTGAGGTGGGTTTGGGTTGGATGGAAATGGTGGATGGTTGCTCGGGTATGGATGGAGGTGAGGATCCGGGTTGGAGTGATGTCGCCGGTGCCCTGGGTGTAGCGCCTCCGGACTGATTTGGCAGGTGACTGCGGTTGAGGATGGGGGCGAAGGGGAACGGGGCTCCGGGTTGAGATGACGTTGGAAGTGCTCGGGTTGGGAAGGAGCGGTCCGTTTGCCGCCGGGTTCGAGGATGGTGTCTCGTCCGGTTGAGTTGGTTTCAGCGCCGGGGTAGTGGGAGGCTGGGCGACGAGTTGCTGGGGCGACAAGGAAGGGGTTGCGCCGGCGCCGGAGGTGGGTTGATTGAGGTGGTGGAGTGGATGAGGGTTAGGTTCATTTTGGATGGATGGGGGTAAGGTGTGGGGTGTGTCAATGGAGGTATAAAGTGGGTGAGGAAGAAGAAGTGGGTTAATGGAGGTAGGAGAGAGAAGGTGTGTTTGGTGGAGAAGATGACTTGGGGGTGATAAGGTGTGGTGAGGTGTAGGGTAAATTATGTGAGGGTTAAGGAAAGTAGGGGTGTGTTTGGGTTATGGGTTATGTGTATGTGTGTCAAATTGTGACCCTTAAAATAACACTAACTAAAAATAAAATTAATAAAATATACTAAAAACCTAGAAAATAAAATTCTATTCTAAAATAAAATGAAGACTCAAATCAACATTGAAACTAAAAAGAAATAAAAAAAATCTAATAAAACTTAAAATTAAAATCCTAAAAAGAAAATGCAAACTCTAATAACACTATAAATACATGAAATCCAAAAAATTCTAATCCTAATAAAATAAAATAAAATAAAATAAAATAAAATCAAAACTAAAACTAAAAATTAATAAAATCAAAATAAAATAAAATTATATTAATAAAAATAAAATATAAAAATAGAAAATAAAACCTAAAAATTCTAAGATAAACCTAAAATTAAAATGACTCAAACTAAAAATCTAAAAAAAGTAATAAAAGGACACAAACTAACACACACGGGTTTCGGGGTAGGCTTAGGCTAGGATGGGCTAGGTTAGGGTTAGGGGATTGGGTATTTAACTCCATTTTAACTGCAAATTGTCTGGACATATAGCTTTTGACACCGCAACTGCAATTAAGCCTGCATATTGAACATTTAAGCACATAAGACCCATATTGTCGAGAATTGGCAACTAAAGTACGTCTATTCGGGGTATAAATTGTACAGTTTTGGGTGCTTATCACACCACCCCCAAATAGAGTGTTGCTAGTCCTCGAGCAATAAGATAGAGAGAAAGAGAAATATAAGTAACCAAAAGTGTACCACTTTCGCGGGCACTTGCGATTGCACTTAGCATGTGTAACAAGCCTTTAAACCTATAGGTTGTCCTACAGGACGAGTTGTGTCTCGTGAGGATTTGCAGGGAATATACCTACAAAATTCTTTATTTAAAATGATTTATTGAAAGTCAGTCATTCTCTTATTAGACATAGAATGATCGCACAATCCATCACATGAGATAAATATTTTCAGAAATACAAGCTAGAATGTAGAAAAAGATTAAGCTAAGTAAATACTCAAGGCATATCCTCCCTAGAACTCAACGTGTGTAGTGTGAATCAGTCTAAACGGGTCGAGTATCACAAGAGTAATTCCTAGATTGCCTCTTTGGAATCAACGCTTTAACTTCAAATCTCACTAGGTATAACTCTCTCAAACGAACTCTCTAGATTAGGGTTAGTGTATCGCTCTTGTGTGTGAGGAGGTAAGTAAATGTAAGCAAGTTCAAACGTCTCACACACACATAAGAAAGAACGAACAATTAGAAAGAAAAATGATCTCATGAAAGAATGCTAATCACTATAATGAGAACGTCGAGTTATTCACCACGTCGACTTTCATTTGCCCGAACACCTATGGGAACATATGGATGATAATGGGCGAGAGTAAATGAAATGAGATGAGATGAGGGCTAGGATAGGATGGGTGATATGATGGATGGATGGTGTATAATGAATGTGTGAAATAATGAATGTAAAAATGGATGGAAATGCGCTAAGATTGAGAAGAGTGTACTATGAAGAACAAATGTCTTTATTTCACAACTAACTACTAATTACAAACTCTTTTTCTTTTCTTTTCTCTCTTTTCTTTTCTTCTTCTTCTTTTTTCTTCTATTTTTTTTATTTTTCTGTTTTTTTGTTTTTTCTTTTTTGTTTTGTTTTTCTCTCTCTTTTCAAACCAACAATGAAGACATTTAGATTTGAAATCACACTCTTTTATTTGAAATGATGGCAGATATATGAAATTAGGTGTGGTATGTATATGGATTGTGTGGGGAATATATGGAAGAATATGGGTGAAGTGAACGGAAATATAATGGGTGAGTAAATGCAAATGTGATATGGAAAAGTGGTAGGTGTATGGATGAAAACCTAGTGATTGGGACAAATTTCGAGACACGCATTTCTTACAACTCGAAAATGATGTCGTTCTCAGTGATCAAGCCAAAATTTTATGAAAGATAATGAGATGATGCAACAATTTAAGTGCAGACCCAAAAGAAGTTAAATCAACTTATGACTCAAAGATTGCATAAAACACTCTGAAAGGGTGAAAGGCACGAATCTCACAAGTTAAAGTCTCCACTAGTGATCCTTAAGGTTCTCTTTAGAATTGTAGTACTCTTCAACTCTAAACGTAATGACGTGATAAGTGCGCAAATTTTGTTGAGTCTAGAAATTCATAGTGCAAAATGCCTTGCTATGTATTACATAAGCTATTTAGAAAAAATATTCTCTAGCTTGATTCCTAGACTTTGAAAGATGGATGATTGAAAATTCACATCAATGAGTGAGATGAAAGAAACTGCACGAAATTTTAAAAATCAGGTTTAAAAATCA
The DNA here is from genome assembly GCA_949130495.1 of Sambucus nigra. Taxonomy (NCBI): domain Eukaryota; kingdom Viridiplantae; phylum Streptophyta; class Magnoliopsida; order Dipsacales; family Adoxaceae; genus Sambucus; species Sambucus nigra. The sequence goes on along the minus strand of OX422211.1, from coordinate 297,666,753 downwards.
AAATTTTTCAAAAGAGGTACGATTTTGACAAAATTCCCCACCCCCAAACAAAAAGGAACATCGTCCTCGATGTTAAGTAAAATGATTTTTAAAATTGAGAGCATAAGGGAGGAAAGATATTACCAGAATGAACCACTAATGAAGTGGACAGATGTAGCCAAGAATAAACCTGAATAAGTGATAAGAGAAAAAAATGTTTGTACAAGTCTATTAACATGATAAAGCATAGGGTGATATGAAATACCACCCCCAAACAGGATGAGACTAGTACCAGAAACGCGGACTGCCTCCCGGTAGCGCTAAATTTAATGTCTTCAGCCAGACCGAACCATTCTCACCCTAAAGATAAGATCTATGAAAGCGCGGGGCAGCAGAAAAATTGGGTGATGAGAATTACCCCCAAACAAGACTGAAGTGTCATTCTTGTTGGATAGAGGCTAAAGTGGTCAATGCACCTGTATGGCAAAGTGCATCACACGATGCAAAGCATCGGTGGACCATGGGTGGGTGGGGATTAGGGTAAGGGTGAGGGTGAATAGGCATCGGTCACGGGCCTTATTGAGCCGGAAGGTGAGGGCAACAAGGGCCCTATAAGAATGGTGCTCTAGTTGGTGAGGAAGGAAATATGGTGGGGAAGGTGGAATGGGGTGGGGCTCATCGAAATTGCACGACCATTCTATGAATAGGCGATGATAAAGTCAACACCACAAGGAAGTGGTGTGCATGGAGGAACAAGCTCGGTGTCACGGTGGAGAATAGCACCATAAAAACTCTCATGGGTGGAGGATGGTTTAAGGTGAGGATTTAAAAATGTTGATGGAAACTTGAAATGTGTAAAGTCAAGATCCAAACCAGGTGGTGGGGTAGACGGGACAATGTATGGGTCGGGTGGGACAAATTGTGGAGGAAGATGATCCAACTCAAGAGTGGGAGGCACACACTCCACGGGAGGAGTAATGTAATACTCACAAGGGAGTGTGGTTTCTAAAGATAGATTTGTCAACTTCTCCATAAGAGTAGAATCAGGGAATGTGGTGGGTGGGTAAGACGAGGCACTAAGATCGGAGATAGAGGAATCACTAGAAATATCGAGCTCAAAGGGAGCCATGCATGGTGGGACATCATCCATATCCGGATAGTTAGGAACTATAACAGATTCTATCTCGGGAAAATGGTGAGCACTCGTAGCCGGAGCTATCCTAGGATAAATTGGTTCCCCGGGAACACAAGGTTGAAGCTCGATAGGTGTAGACTCGGGCACTGTTTTGGATTCAGCGGGAGTGGGAATGGGAATAGGAATTTGATTAGGCTCACTATCGAAAGGTAAGTCAACACAATTGTCGACTTGGGACCCGGACCATGGGATGGTCTCAACTTCTAGATTCTCGGGGTGGTAGGGTTGGTCACTCTCAAAATTCGTGTCACAAGAGGACACATCATTGTCACACTCGGTTGCAACGATGGGTGGGGCCATGGGAATATCTGACTCTCTCGCACACTCCAATTCATTTAACCTTTGTTCATGCCTTTGGAGAGCTTAAGTTTGAACTTGAGTGGCTCGCTCTTTCTCGAGTATGAACTTTTGCAAGAGGCTTTCAAGAGTGGAGGTGGACGATGGTGGTGGTGGAGTGATGGGTGGTGGCGGTGGTTGAGTTGGACACAACTCGCTATGATCATGACTATACGGAGAATACTCAAATGAAATGGGTGGAGTGGGGCCAAGTTCATCATACATGAAAGGATTACTTTCGTGATGGACAATTGGTTGATACTCATTGGGTGTGTAATGGGGGGACTGATCGAAAATGGGTGAAAAAGGATGCGACACGCCGACATATGACACCGAGGGTGATGGACTAGGAGGTGCGTGCAAGGACGAGTCAAGAGTATTAAGGGTACTCGTGAGAGAGCCAAAACCATGAAAAATCTCATAAAGAGACGGCTCGGGATCACTCTCACACGTGTCGCGTGTCAATGGAAAATGACCAAAGTAGTCCCTTAAAGGACGTTCTTCGGCCATGAGGGGAAAAATATTTTTTGGGAATTTTTAATTTTTTTTTTCAAAAGGCAAGAAAATATTTTTGAATTTTTCTAAAAAGGAAAGAAAGAAAATATTTTTGGATTTTTTTAAAATGAAAGAAAGAAAATATTTTTGGATTGTTTTTATAAAAAGGAAATAAAGAAAATATTTTGGGATTTTTTTATAAAAATAATAGAAGAAAAATTTTTGGATTTTTTTTTATAAAAATAAAAGAAAATATTTTTGGATTTTTGTTAAAAAATAAAGGAAGAAAATATTTTTAGATTTTTTTGGAAAAAAGGTGGGGAAAAATTCGTGGACTCTTTGAATTTTGAACGAACTCAATAAAACCCGAATACTGAAAAATTAAATTGGACACACACACAAGTTAAGAAAATTTCCTAACTAGCACATAGCCAATTTTTATCTTTAAATTAGGTGAAAGGGTAGTAAAATTTTAATTAAGTCCGTGGGCGATAAAAAATCATGGAATTTATATGAGTGATCGCATTTGCAAAATTTTCTTCTATTGGGCTACCTAGTTAATTGATTTTAAATTTAGTGATGGCTAGGGTAGCACAGAATTGGTAAGCGAGTGAGTCGGGTGATGAAATCCCTTCTCGTGAGTGACCGGGTGTGGGTCTTAGTAAATTAATTCATCCCACCATTCAAAAAATAAATGCGAGAATAAAATCACACAAGAGCACACAAGTTCATAGAAAAGAATTGACTCACTAACAGGAGAGGCGCGAGGGTGTAAGAAATGTACCTCCCACGGTTTTTATGTCGTGGGGTGCCAAAAAATTTGAATCAATCGGGGGGAGATCACACCTACCTCAGTCGTCCCGGGGAGTCCTACCTTTTAGAAAATTAAGTTTAACACCCCACAACTCTAGAAAAATAGATCTACACTGCTTTTAATTAATCACCCGTTAGGATCGATTAATTAAAATTTATATAAATCTTAAAAAATAAATTTAGAGTCGAAATTCAAGTTATAATACCCCACTTAAGAAACCCCTATCTCTAGTTCGAATCTAAAATGGGTATTATAATTAGAATTTCGATTTTCTCTCAAAAACCATTTACCCTCTCTTAAGGCGTAAATCTAAGGGTCATGGATCAAAATTAGCATTCAAAGGGAAATTTCAAGTAATCAAACTAATTAAACTAAATAACATAAAATAAGGGTTTCCTCCCACCCCTTGAAAGGGGATTTAGCCTAACATGGTATCAAACATCATAAACAAATATTCAATAGGCATTTAATATAATAAAATAGTAGAGAAAGAGAACAAACCTTCAACAAGTCTCCTTGAAATTGGCAATTTGAACTCTATCCTTGAAATTAAAGCATACAACAATCCAAGTGAGTGATCAACAAAGATATAAATGAAAAATTTACTCAACTTTAATCTCAAACAATTATTTCACTTAATTTAAAACTAAAAAAAAAAAAATAAAATAAATTTCTAAACTAAAAAAAATAAAAATATTATTTCTAACTTTCTCTCTAAGCTAACTCTAGGGTTTCTCTCCTCTTTATTCCATGATAAGTCCCCTCAAATGGGGTCTTGAGTCTTATTTTATAGTAGATGCATGACACACATGGGGCTAAGGGGTATTTTGGGTAATGGACTTTAGTGTGCATGGAAATTGTGAGGTGTGGGGATAAGTGGGTGAGTGGATAGGAATAAAAATCTGATTTAGTTATTAGGTATTTTGGGTAATGAGGTAAAAAGAGGTAGTTGGGGGTAGAATGAGAAAAAGGGTTTAAGTTGGTTTTAAGTGGGTTAATTGGTTGACTTGGTCTTGGCTTAAGTTATTTTTTTTGGCAGGTGATGAAAACAGTTTTGGCTTTGGAGAGGTTGGCTTAAAAATGGGTTTTGGTGAGGTGGGTTTGGGTTGGAGGGATGTCGCCGGCGCCCTGGGTGTAGCGCCGCCGGACTGATTTGGCAGGTGACTGCGGTTGAGGATGGGGGCGAAGGGGAACAGGGCTCCGGGTTGAAATGACGCTGGAAGTGCTCGGGTTGGGAAGGAGCGGTCCATCGGTCGCCGGGTTCGAGGATGGTGTCTCTCCTGATTGAGTTGGTTCCGGCGTCGGGGTAGTGGGAGGCTGGGAGGCGAGTTGATGGGGTGACGGGGAAGGGGTTGCGCCGATGATGGAGGGCGGCATCGGAGGTGGGTTGATTGAGGTGGTGGAGTGGATGAGGGTTAAGTTAATTTTGGATGGATGGGGGTAAGGTGTGGAGTGTGTCAATGGAGGTATAAGGTGGGTGAGGAAGAAGAAGTGGGTTAATGGAGGTAGGAGAGAGAAGGTGTGTTTGGTGGAGAAGATGACTTGGGGGTGATACGGTGTGGTGAGGTGTAGGGTAAATTAGGTGAGGGTTAAGGAAAGTAGGGGTGTGTTTGGGTTATGGGTTATATGTATGTGTGTCAAATTGTGACCTTTCAAATAACACTAACTAAAATAAAATTAATAAAATAAACTAAAAACCTAAAAATAAAATTCTATTCTAAAATAAAATGAAGACTCAAATCAGCATTGAAACTAAAAAGAAATAAAAATAAATAAAAAAGAAATCTAATAAAACTTAAAATTAAAATCCTAAAAAGAAAATGCAAACTCTAATAACACTAAAAATACATGAAATCCAAAAAATTCTAATCCTAATAAAATAAAATAAAACTAAAATAAAAACTAAAACTAAAAATTAATAAAATCAAAATAAAATAAAATTATATTAATAAAATTAAATAGAAAAATAGAAAATAAAACCTAAAAATTCTAAAATAAACCTAAAATTAAAATGACTCAAACTGAAAATCTAAAAAAAAATAATTAAAGGACACAAACTAACACACACGGGTTTCGGAGTAGGCTTAGGCGAGGATGGGTTAGGTGAGGGTTAGGGGATTGGGTATTTAACTCCATTTTAACTGCAAATTGCCTAGAAATATAGCTTTTGACACTGCAACTGCAATTAAGCCTGCATATTGAATATTTAAGCACATAAGACCCATATTACCGAGAATTGGCAACTAAAGTACGTCTATTCGGGGTATAAATTTTACAATTTTGGGTGCTTATCAATTTATAAACTCACGATAATGAAAGGCTCGAATCTCACTGGGTTTGTTAATCTTTACATTTATTCGTTAAGTCGTCTACGTTCGCTCAATTTCCATCTTTGGTCAATTTCGGCTTTTGTGTACTATGTTTTTATAATTTGAGACTTCAAACCAAATTTTAATGATATTTTTGAAAAAATTTGAATTCCAATTTTATTTTTTTTGAGTAAGAAAAATATAAATATTTGTTTGCTTTTCAAAAAATTTTCTGGAAATTTTGATTTTTAATTTTTTTTTTTGGCATTTTGAAAATTTGTGAAGTTTTAGACACACGCACGTGTTACCTCCCCTAACTTAGACTTTTACATTGTCCCCAATCAAAAGGACTAAAATCTAAATAAGGAAAAATAAGAGTGCGATAAATAAAACTAGCAAATAAAAAAATGCTGATTATTATAGAAAAGGATTGTGGTACATAACAAAGGAAAGACAACATACCATCAATAAAAACAACCCAACCAAGAAGACAACAAACACAAACGCCATACACATGCTTCAATGGGGCGGGGGATTAGAGCTACTGGGCGCATTAGGATCATACGGATCATAGAAGAAGCTCGGAGGCGGCCCACCAAAGTTGAGCTCATACATGTGAGCTTGAAGCTTATGCATCATGCTCGTGTTTCTTTGGTATTGCGAGATGAACCCGTCAACTTTACCCTCGAGGCGCGCATCCGTATCATTTTCGGGGAGCTCGTAATCATAGTCATCTTCGTCTTCATCGGACCCCACCTCTTGGTCCCCCATGTCCATGTCGCCCGCTTCTTCCTCATCATCCGAGTCTGGTGCAACAGTTGCTCGTGCGCGTAAGACAAACCTTTGGTGCTCACTCTTAGTCCGAGTACCTTGCCAAAAGGGGTCGAGAGGCGGAGAGAACCAACCGGTGGCGCAATGAGATAATTGTCTAGAATGGACGTAAGTAGCCGGGCGTAGGGAAGGGGAGTGTTGCCCGTTTCATCCAACGCCGCCAAAGTAACATCGCGGTAAATGATACTGGTCAGATTAACGGGGGAGGAGCGGTCAAAGAGGTGGAACACAAGTGTGTCCTTCCTGGGTCGTATTCCTGAATCATTAGAATTTTGAATAATATTCGCGCACATGATTTGAAATGTGAGACGCGCTTTTTTGCTCAACCAACCGATCGGAAACACCCCTTGCCCCACATTTCCCTGGGTGCTAAACATTTAATGAGGACGCATTTTTCAACTGGCGGGGACACGTTGGGATAGACATAATTAGAGGGATGGGGGACATCTTTTTTAGCGAGCTTCTCGGTAAGAGTTTGGATTGAAAATAGGATGCGTTGGCCTCGCACACGGGCTTTAGCGACGAAGTCCCTAGTGAGGGCTAGTGTGCCGTAAAAATCTCGGACCTCCTCTGCCCATACATTGTTATAGGTTTCACGAAGGAGGCGGCGCCATCCCTTAGGCATAAAGAGGGTAGTGACGGAATTGGGAAGCTCCACCCAATTGATGGTCCTCTCAATTTGGAGGTTACGTGCGGCCCAAAGAAAGCCTCGCACCACCGCAATTCTTGGTCAGAGCGGTAGCCGTATGGGTTGTTGCTGACGAAGTCGATGGAGTTATATTTGGTTGGGTGGTCTTGGTCAGCCATGGAGTGCGGGAATAGGTGGGAACAAGTATTTGAGAGAGGAAAGAGGTAAATAACTTGAGGAAGAAAGGTGTGGGAAGAATGGGGGGGGGGGGGGGGGGGTTAGGGCTTGTATTTATAGGTGGGTGGGGAGGGGGGGGGGAGGAAGGGATTTGGAGGGAAAAGAGAAGGAGGGAAGAGGGAATGGATTTTGGGAGGGAAAGAGTGGGAAGGGACGATTGGGAGGGAAAGAAGTGGATTGGGGAGGGGGATGCACCTAGGGAATAACTGAAGAAAAACTAGGGGTGATCCGGACCGTGTGCCTAGGGGCGATCTAGATCGTCGTGTTAATTTTTATTTTGATTTTCTTCGAAGGCGGTCCGGACTGGGTGCCCAGGGGATGTTCGGATCGCATAAGTTTTGGTGACATAACTCCTCTCTGTTACAATTTTGACTCTCTCATGTTCAATAAAGGCTCTCCCACTAACTTTCAACTCAATCATGACCCTGATTTATGCTCAATCCCCATTTTTGAATCTCGAGATGGTCTCAAAGTGTATGCTTCCTACCTAAGAATGCACTCGACACCCAAATAGTGAATCTAACTATCCTATCCTAATTTAAACCTAACTACTGTACACAATAATCACTCCATACGCGTCGGGGGTGCGATGACCTCTCAGTTTTAGCTCACCCTGCCTTGTAGATGGGGTCCGACAAACAAATGGTGTCGACATCATCTACACATGCCTCTAGATATGGGTTTAAAAATTAGCCATTGACTTTGAATGTGTTCCCCCCTTTTGGATCATCCAATTCCACAGCTCCGTGGAGAAACACGGTCTTAACAACGCATGGGACCGTCCAACGGGATCATAATTTTCCAAAGAATAGATGAAGCCGGGAGTTATAGAGGAGTACTTTTTGTCCGAGTTAAAAATATTTCCGTCGAATAATCCTATCATACTCGAGTTTTGTCCTTTCTTTTTAAATCTTGGCATTCTCATACGCATCATTGTGTATCTCCTCCAACTCATTCAGATGAAGCTTGTGAGCTTCATCGACTTTATCCATATAATAATTTAACCTCTTTATGGCCCAATATGCTTTGTGCTCCAACTCAACATGAAGATGGCAAGGTTTGCCATACACAAAATGGAATGGGTACATTCCGAGTGTGTCCTTATATTCGGTGCGGTAAGACTATAGGGAATCATTCAATCTAAGGGACCAATCTTTTTCGGTTTGGATCAATGGTTTTCTCAAGGATGTCTATGATCTCACTATTAGCCAACTCGGCCTGCCCATTCTTTGCATGGATCTTTCTCTTGATTCTTCTCAACTTCAAATCCTCGTAACTTGTTCACCGTAGGTCGGATTATCTCGCTGTTTCTTCCAATGTTCTTGAAATTGAATTCTCTTCAACTTTCTAGTTGGCTTCGACTCCGAACGAAGGCTAAATTTTTTTAATATTTCCCTTTTACTTTCCTCCTTTGATTTTATTAATTATTTTTCCAGTTTCTTTATTCCTCAATACTTCAAATGCCTGCAAAACTCATGAGAAATATACGAAACTAGATGTACTTATTAGGAGGAGTTAGTATCAAAGAAATGCGATAATTACACTCATTTTACTTTACTCGAGATACTAAAAGTCTCTAAATTTGGAAGAATTTGATCCTAATCAATTTCAATCTGAAACAAACCATATTTCAATTTTATTAAACCCTAATCCTACAACTAGATGATTGAAATTAAATCAATAAGCATGCAAATTTCAGGAAAAATCTGTGCAGGAAAAAACCTTTATTTCACTAATAAAATGTAAATCGCAACCTACAAACTTTCAAGTGAAACATTACAATGAATTCCCACAAGAACTCATAAAGATCGCAGTCTTGAACCAGCAATGACTCCTTCAAGAATCACAAGAATCGCAACTCCCCCTTCAGTAGTGAATACCCTCGAGTTTCCCCAAGATCAGCAGTAGAGACAACACTCCATAAGAATAAACTTCGTGACAGAAGTGTTTGGGTTCCAAATATGATTCAAAAAAGTAATTGGAAAGTGTTTATGTGAATCAAAAAGGTTTTTAGCCCTAAAAAGTGAAGACTTAATTGCAACAGTTTTCATGTTGCCTAGATGTTGAAGATGCGTTATATTCGGATTCGTCTTCTTGAACGCGTGAACGTGAACTTACTTAACGGTTGTAATGGGATATGACATACTTAATGTAAACTAGGGACTATAAAAAATATGTCCTTACAAATCTCCCCCTATGTCTATTCAAGTACGAAATAAAAATATCTGAATTAATAATCAAATATCTTATACAAATATAATACCCTCCCATGAACCCAAAAGTGGAAAGATACTAAATATGTAAGTCTTCAAAAAATCTTCAACTTTCTGTCTTCTAATCTTTTTCTCTTGTTCTTCTTTTTGTGTGATTTTCCAATTCTCATCAAAGGCCTATACACAATAGACAAATAAATACCTTTGTGATGTATCGATTTTAAAATGAGATAAACATAAATCAAATATCAAATCATATTAAGTCTCCCCCATAATTCATAATTCGCTCTCCCACTTTTTATTTGTCCAAAATAAGCAAGGAAAAGAATAAAACGTAATAAATCGGAGTGTCACGACAATCATAACAAATCATCACAAATATATAAAATAAGCTCATGCAAGGATAAACTCAAAAGGCTCCACAAACTATTTTTTGATTTTTCAAAATTTTCAAGCAAATATAATATACAAAAACAATACATACCATGAACTAACACTAAGATAACCAAATCGTGGAAACAAAATGAATGGGTGTGAACAAATTTGTTAGGAAAATCAACTCAAGCATTCATAATATATGTGCACAATGAATTTTGGATACTCCTAATGAATGAACTCAAAATCGTCCTTAGGTGTAAAAAATGTTGAATGCATATGATATCGACTCAATCTAATCCACAAATTAAAGTCTAAAATGATTTTCACACCAATAACGTCTAAAACTATGTAATTCTTTTTCAAGACTTTGTCAGGATGTAAAAACCCGTTGATTTCGAACCAAACTCCCTCATAAATATTAATCCTTTTTATTTTATCCAATGAGGTGCTAAATTCTCTTTTTAAGAGATTTTCTATTGGCCTCTTTTGGCAGATTTTTCTTTTTATTGCCTTAATTTTTTCTTGGGCACTTTTCAAACGGTGAATTTCACGATGAGTTCACAAGCCTCTCGCATCCCTTTCCCGCTTTCGCTCATATTTTTTAATTCTATACAAACTCTCATGGTCAAGAGTTCTTACATGCACTGCTTTTATTATCTCATTTTATTGCAGTTGGTTCATTTTAAAGATATGATTGAGATGAAAATACTTCGACCAACATGTGATAGACAAGTACAATAATAAAAAAAATCCGTGCACGTGTGCATTAGAGGAAATCATGAGTAAAAAATATAGGAAGTAACAACTAATCACATCTCAATTACTCCAAACATTGTAATGCGCATAAATGAAATGATGTATCATCTCAAAACACTATCAAAATGTCACACGGATAATGGAATGATATTGTGACTTGGTCATCCTAAATGTCCATCCATAAACGATGTAAAAATAAATACAAAAATCTTTTTGTGTTTTTCAAAAAAAATTATCAAAATAAAATCTTTTTGGCTTTTTCAATTTTTTCTCAAAAAGTAGAAAATCTTTTTGTATTTTTCCAAAAAAATTCAAAACCAAAATCTTTTTGGGTTTTTCAAAAAATATATCAAAATGGAAAAAATCTAAAATACAATGGTACTACATATTAGCAATATGCATAAAATATAATAATGAAAATCATCCTATGCTAGCAAATAAGTCTAAACCTCAATCATTAGGTCTGGAGGAGTTTTTCAAAGGTGGTGACATCCTATGAAAAATATGCATCAAATAGTGTGAAGTCTTGACTAAATACTCAACTTGCTCTCAAAAGTGCTCAAAATCTCCCATGTGATGTGTGGGAGCCTGCAAAGTATCATGTGTGGGAGTGCATGTGGGAACACGTGTAGTAGCATAACGAGGTAAATACTAATGTTACACACTACCCAACTTTAAGCAAAATTCCCTAAGGTGTCCTTTTTTCTTGAAATGGGAATGAACATAAACGGGCTTAGGAACACTTCTCTCAAAACAACTAGGACGCGCTCTCCTATGGGGAAACATATGCCTAGGTAGGTTAGGTTGAGAGCCATAAGGATCTATCACAAACTCGAGAACCGACTCGGGTGTAATATGGGAAGTGGACGCACTGTCATAACCTATTCCTAGTCTCTCAGTATTGCCCAAATCGGGATCGAGGAGAACCTTTCCAACCTTCTTAAACGTGTCTTCAATAGTGACATTGACCTCTGAGTCACGTTCGAGATCTCTCTCGAGTTAGGATACACAAGCATCAAGTTTCCCCCGATTCTCCAATGAGAATTGAAGATCTCCCATAAGACAAGCCACAAATTGGTTAATTTACTTTTTTCTTGACCTAAGATGATCAACTACTCTCATAAAGAAACAACCACCTTCTCGAGGTGACTCGCCGACGCCTCACACTCCCTCAAAACTTTTGTCTCTCTCTTCAAATCTAACACCTTAAGACCTAACTCTTAATTCAACTTTTTCATCTTCAACGTCTCGGTGTACAAATCTCTAAATGCCTTTTGGAGAACCCTTTCCCCCTCACTCGCGGTGTTATCCTCACACTCACTATCCCCCCAAATGGCTCGAAACATCATCGAGTTTCTCACGTCCACAAGTGTCCTCGTTGTCATAGGATAAATTAGATGTGCTCACGTGAATAGCCTTGAAACAAACACACTTTTCATATGGTGATTCATTCCCGAAATCATCCAACTAAATGTCATTATTACTAAGAGTGGTCGTATTAGCAATTTTCTTGACCTTTCTCTTTAGCATAGTGGGACACTCAAAAGATTTGTGTCCTTTTCCCTCTGACTAATAACATCTTATATCTTCCTCTTTCTCACCGCTCTCATTGTCCTTATCTTTCCTTTTTTTTTTCAAAAATATTTTTATTCGAAGAATTTTCTTTAAAAAATTTGAGAAACTTTTTAAATTTTTTATCAAATAAGGCCAAGTCATCTAAATCAACCTCACCCTCAGAATTAGACTCCTAAACTCTCTCTTTTTTATTTTTCTTAACCCGAGTCTTTAAAGCTATCCCTCTAACCTTAGGCTTACCGATTTTGAGAAACATGCCAATCTCATAAGTTTGAAGGTCTCCTATGAGTTATTCTAACCTAAGTGTATCTAATAACCCCAATGGATTTAAAACAGTGACCTTAGGAATAAAAGGAGATTGGAGTGACCTCAAAATATTTTTAACAACTCTCGATTCATCAAATTTCTAGCCCATATTAAAATTCATGTTAATTATGTCTGATAACATAGCATAAAACATCGTAAAAACAATCAGACTTTAACAAAGTGATGGCCTCAAACTGGGTGGTCAATTTTTGGAATTTCGACGCCTTAACTGCGTTGGTACCCTCATGTGTTAATTGGAGGATATTACATGCCTCTTTAGATATGGTGCACATCCCAATACTGAGTAACTCGTCAGGGGTGATGGCTCCATAAATAGAATTAAGGCCTCGGGAGTTATAGGTACTCCATTTATAATCATCTTCAGTTCAATCAGACACAGGTTTGGGATTAGTGACATTTTCAACGGTGACAGTGGGAGGAGTCCACCCTCTTTCATATATGTGCCAAACACTTTCATCAATTATTTTTAAACAAGATCTCATGAGAGCTTTCCAATAGGCATAATTTGTGCCATCAAAGACAAGCATCCGATTATATAAGTTATCTATGAGAAAAATTGCGATTTTTCAAAAATTAATTTTTCAAAATGATTGATATCACAATTTTTTTTTGCGAAAAAAAGGATCTCACAATATTTTGGTGAAATCTTCTCTGATACCAATTTGATAAAGTGGGATGTGATACCAATTTGAGATTTTGAAAATTTCTAATGTATTAAACTTATTTTATTAGATTTCAATCTCAAACAAACCATATTTCAATTTTATTAAACCCTAATCATGCAACTAGGTGATTGAAAGCATTATATCAACAAGCATGCAAATTTCAGGAATAATACCTGGAGGAAAAAACCTTTATTTCACTAATAAAATGTAAATCGCAACTTACAAACTTATAAGTTAAACACTAAAATGAATTACCATAAGAACTCATAAAGACCGTAGTCTTAAACCAGTAACGACTCCTTTAAGAATCACAAGAACCGCAACTCCCCCTTCAGTAGTGAATACCCTCGAGTATCCCCAAGATCAGTAGTAGAGATTTGGGTACCATATATGATTCACAAGAGTAATTGGGGAGTGTTTGTGTGAATCATAAAGGTTTTTAGCCCTAGAAAGTGAAGACTTAATTGCAGCAGTTCTCATATCGCATAGATGTTGAAGATGCGTGATATTTGGATCCGTCTTCCTGAACGTGTGAACGTAAACTTCGATGATGGTTGTAACGAGATATGACATACTTAATATAAATTAGGGACTATGGAAAATATTTCCTTACAAAAGGGGTGGACTCCACCAGTCACGAAAGAGGGAGATACCACTCGTTTAAAACCTATTCAGTCATAGACTGATGCCAAACACAAACTTTCACTATAATGTGTGAAACGTCTAAAGGGGCGTGGGATGTTATTGCACTGACTCACGAGGGAACTAGCACTGTTAGGGCTTCCAAACTCCAAAACGTCACCACCCAATTAAAGATGATTTTATGCTATATTTTCCCATATTATCAACTCATCGCTTAATTTGGGAGAAAAAATACTCGACAATCGAGTTATAAAGAAAATCTTAATGTCGTTGCCTACTAAATTTGATCCAAAGGTGACCATTTTAAACTCTTTGGGTTTGCTTGACTCAAGAAAACTAGAAGAACTTATAGGTGACCTACAAACCTATGAGCTTGACATGTTTACCTCCAAGAAAGTGCCGAAGAAATAAAATGGCATTTCTTTGAAAGCCCAAAAGGAGGAAACTAAAGTTTCGAAGGATGATGAATCCGACACCGATTTCAAAGACGTAGCCTTGTTGGCAAAAAAGTTCAATTTTTTTTAAGTTTTGAAAACAATTAAAAGATGCCAAAAGACTTGAGAAATTAAAGAACAACAAGGTCAACCATGTCCCTAAGAACCATAGTGATAGTGATAAGAAAGATGAGTCGGATAGGTGTTTTGATTGGGAGGGTTATGGCCATAGGGTAGCAGAGTGCCCCACTAGACTTAAGAAGGAGGGTAAGAAACCGATTGCATATAATGCCACCCTTAGTGATAGTGAACCGAAAGAGGGAGAGCATTATCCCATTGAGCAAAACCACACCGTGTTCATGATTTATTATGTGAGCGACGATGATAAATTTTCTCCTGAAGATACTCATGTGAATGAAATTTCTGTGGCTATTGTGAGTGAATCCAAAGTGAGTGAAGGTGAAGCAAATGAGGATGAGGATATGGAGTAAAATGAGTTGCAAGATGCCTTTTGTGAATTGTATGAGGAAACAATGAAGGTGAAAAAGACAAACTTGAAGTTGTAAGCTAGGTTGAAAGAACGTGCAATAAAAAATAATGATGCGTTGATTGAGTATCTTAGGGAACGGAAGAAGACTCTTCGGGAGAAACTAGAGTACGTTGAGGGTGAGATAGATAGTCTTCGTGGTTTGATGGAGGCTATGAAGAACGAGATTCAAGCCTTTGAGCAGTCTAGATGTTTACTCGAGTTTAAGACTAGTGATCGTGAGGAGAGATTGAGAGATTAAAGTAAGGTTATGTTTTATTTGGAGGCTAGGTCAAAAAAATTTGATAGGATGTTAGGCACCGTCCAAATCAAGGATAATCGGTGTGGTATATGCTTATATGATAGTATTGCTCCTATTCCCAAAGCCAGCACCAATCGTGTGAGAGAGCCAACTAGGAATGTTAGAAGAGGTCCACATTTAGGTAACATTCCTCGCCGTGTTTACACTTGCACTCATTGCGGTAGGAAGGGTAACCTTAGACATTTTTTCTATGACCTTAAAATTGATCCTAGAAAATTTAAGAATACAGTCATTTCGGTTCCCAAAACCCCCATGCGTCGCTACACATCTACTTAAGTTAGGAAATCGGACTTAGAGGCTTTAGGAATTAGAGTTCATGATTCTCGTTTGCTTGCACATGATACTTCCCATGATAGATCTTATGGATGATTGTGTTAGCATGTTTGTCATACGTTAGTTTTGCTTCATGTAATTTAAGTGCTAGTGTTATGACATGTTTATCTTTTGTGTTATATTTTTCTTTTATCCGAGTCTTATTGGAAAAATACAAAACGATTTTTGGTTTTATATATTTTGGAAAATACAAAAAGATTTTATTTTTGGGTCAAAAATATTTTTGAAAAACACAAAAATATTTTTAGTTTGTTTTCGTATCTTGAGTTTACACTTGATATGGCCTATTGGGGTGATTGGACCCCCTTCACTTCATGTTTCCACGTGGCTAGTACATTTGGTTCTGATTTTGGATGCATAGATTGATCTTAATCATTTGTTTAATGGGGTTGTTTCAAAGATGACTTAAATTTAGATTCAACTATGTATATGTTGTTATGCATAGGCACAAGCTTAATTCAATGTTTAACTTCTCATGCATATTTGAGTGTGGTGAGACGTTGTCCTCTCAATTTTCTCATCTACGTGCATATTAGACATCGTTGGAATTGTGTATGTAATAACCGTTTCCCGTGAGGATTTATATTGCATATAGTGTGCACGAGAAAGGGCTGTGAGAGACATGGGAACTCGTCGTGAAAGTCACCGTTTGAAAGATCCTAAGAAAAAAAATTAAGGCAACAAAGAATATATTTTACTGAAAATGGGGGTAATAGGAAATCTGTTAAAAAGGGAAATTAGAACATCAAAAAAAAATATGAATTAGAAAAGAAATATCATTTATGTTTGATTGAGTTTGGTTGAAAATATCATTGGGTTTGCACAACAAGTCGTAGGTTGAAATAGTCCTGTCATGACGCTATTATTTGGTAAAATCATTAAAATCTCTCGACTTGTGTGTAGGATGTTTGTTTAGTTTATTAAGTTTAAAGATTAATTGTCACAAATGGCTAAAATGTAGTTTAATGACATTTAGCGGTCAATTAGAGCTTCTTGAACATATCTTTATGTTTGGATTATGATTAATTTGTGTTAGTTCACCCATTTATTCCATTCCATGTTTATGCACATTGATACTATGTTAACGTGTAACTCATGTTTTGGGTTTTTGAGTCAGTTTTTATTACTGTTTTCACACTGTCAGGTGCTTATATCCGTTATCCAAGTTTATGGGATGTTTTTACATTGATTTTGAGCTAGAATTGAGAAACTTTTAAGTCGTTAGAATTGAGAAACTTTTAAGTCGTTCGAACGAGGGGGTACCTTTTCTGGTCGTTAGTAGCGAGGTTTCTGATGGTCCGAACGACATTAGTGAAAGCGATAGGCCCCAAATTTAAATGCTTTACTACAAAAAGTAATTTTCAATTTCCCTTTAAAGATGTGGAAGAAAGATGGTTCAACTTAAAAAAATTTATAAATTTTAATTTCTTTTCAAATTAAAATTAAAGACAACTTAAAGTGAAATTAAATAAATTAACAGATGAATTTTTCACTTTAACATATTAACTCAAGTCAAGTCCTAGAAATTTGCCTGAGTCATATTTTCAATATTATCAAGTTAGGCCAAACCAATTTTAACAAATTAAGTGATGACTTGAATTAAATTAACATAAACATTACCCAATTTCAAATTAGCACCACTTTTATTATGTAGTGATTAAAACAAAATTTTATCTTGAATTACCTAAGCATGAATCTAATGTGAATTATGCGAAAGATAAAATAAACAATAAATCACTACACCGCGATGTACGAGGAAAAACCCACAACAGGAAAAAACTTCTGACGACCCTAACCTCAAATCCACTAAATATGGTTTTACAAGTACAAGACACAAAAGACTTACAACACTCGACTTGAAGTCGTCCAAGCCCCGACGCTCCTTCTTGTACAAACCTCTTTCTATCGGATAACCATGGAGCTCCTCCGCGATCTCGGAATCATCCGATCATACTTTTTGGTCACTGCCACCCGAGCAAGGAGCCTTTCTCCAAGTGGGTATGTCACAACAAAGACGCTTATTCTTTGGGGGATATAGAAGCAAACCCAAAATCTTTTCTTCTTAGGTAGAAAAGTGAACCAATGGTTCTAAACACACCAAGCAAGATATATATATATAAAGGAACTTAGATAAACTAAACAAATGGGTGTAATTGACCAAGCGTAAATTCTTCTGAATTTAGCCACTTAATTTAGTGATTTTAATATCTCGAACAAGGTAATTGAATCATTTTTAGTCCATATCACTCTATTGTCTGTTTCTAACAATATTCCCTAGTTCTTGTGTAATTGTGATGAAGTTTTCAGGAATGGAATGCAAGAAAGGAAAAGAAAAAAATCAGAAGAAAAGTAAAAGGGAAAAAGAGTAAAGTTCCACTCAAATATCGAAGGCGACACCAAAAGTTAAGTTGAAGAGCATGAGTTCACAAGAGCATAGGAAGAAACGGCGCCCAAATCGGATTTCTAGATCAGAAGATATGGCTAGTCAAAGTTGCAAGGAAAAAGTCAAAGTAGAAGGAAATCGGACCGATCCGATGGAATCCGGACCGATCCGAAATGATCCAAGTCCAGTAGACCCCGGATGGATAGCAAACCGATGGAGAAGAAAATAGGACCGATCCAACTAGGACCGGACCGATCCGATAGAAATAAAAGAACCGATCCGGTGGATATCGGACCGATCCGAGTGTAATCCGGACCGGTCCGGTCATGTGAAATCCTGGCATTAATTATACATATTTTTGGCGTGCTGGATGGTGAAACTTGTGCCACAAGCACATTGAGCTGTCAATTTCGATTCTTTGTGCTATAAAAGCCCATGCCCTACATCATTTGAGAGGCTAGCTAGAGAGTTGCTAGTGTTGATAGGTTGAGAGTTCTAAAGAGAATTAGAGTTGGAATTTTAGGGTTAAATTTTCTATTCCTTCAAGAGTTTTCATGCACCCTAGTTTGTAAGAAATTCTGAATTCCAATTATTTTCTTGTTGCTGAATTCAAGTAAACTCATTCCATTCTCTAGTTTTATTACTTGCAAATTATTTACAATGTCTTATAGATCCATAATTTCATATGTGAATTTATTCTTGAACCAAATCATGAGTAGCTAATTTCCCAAGGGTTGGGGTACATGAACTCAATCCAAGGAAAATTATTTATGTAGAAAATAGAGGTTAAATTAAAATGTTGATTGAATCGTGAAAGAAACTCATACAAACATTGTCAATCTTTTAATCTCTCTTGCCCTAGGTACTAGAGATGTTTAAGAACGCTTTGCGAGTATAAGTTATCATTCACCGCTTTATATCTATCTTTGATTTCATATGATGAGGGCTAGATCCCTCATATATGTAATGCTTAGAATTTATAAAGACCGGATCTAGTCAATAATTTTAATTTACAATTCTAGTATTCTATACGATAATTTGTTAAGGATTGAGGGATTGTACCCTACCCTATTTTCTCCCATTTGTCAGATCTAAATTTTTAAACAAATTTCAGTTTGTTTTTCTTAATAAATTTTCCCAATCATTAATCATCTTTTCGTTTCTTTTAAGACATCATTTCAAGATTTAATAATTTTTCTTAGTACTATTTGGCAATCTCGATCCCTGTGGATACGATCCTGATTTACCGGGTTACTACTTGAGCGACAGGCTTGCACTTGAGCCTAGAGTAAAACGCACTTTTGAGACAAATTCTTAGTCACGTCAAGTTTTTGGCGCCGTTGCCGGGGATCCGAAATTGTTAAATTTTCAAGAAAGTTATTTTTATCTACAAGTGATTTCGAAAAAAAAAAAAATTCTCATCTTTTGTGTGCTTATATGCAGAATTCATCTCCCACCCAAGTTCACGAAAATCCTATTGCCGAAGCAAGTTCTGAAAATTCTGAGTCTCTTCCTTTTTGGGTTCCACCTCCTTCGCCTAATAATTCTATCACAAGTCGTTCATTGAGTCAAAACCTAAGTGAGAATTCTGAACCTTTCGGTAGCGATATGTCGGATCATGGTAGTGTCGGTGTTGGTGCTGGAGAGGATGAGATACCATATCTTCCCATGAAAGATTTGTTATTTTCGGAGCGAACTGTTACCCCTGGTTGCATTTTACTCCCGTATAATGCCGGTCAGTTCCACTTTCGGAATGGTATGATCCAAATTCTTCCTACATTTCATGGGATGGATTCAGAAAAACCATATCTCCATATTCGAGAATTCGAAGATACATGTGAGACATTTGGTGACCAAGCTTGTCCACAAGATGTAATCCGGTTGAAGCTCTTCCCTTTTTCCTTAAAGGATAAAGCTAAAACTTGGTTATGGTCCCTACCCCTAAATTCTGTGCTATCCTGGAGAGATATGCAATCCAAGTTTATATCAAAAAAATTCCACAACACAAAACCAATTCTGTTAAAGCTCAAATTCAAGCTTTTCGTCAAAATGAGAATGAGGCTTTTGATAAATGTTGGGAGAGATTTCAGGAGTTAGTTAGTGCATGCCCACATTATGGTTTTGAAAAGCATCATCTGATTTCATTTTTCCATCAAGGCCTTACTTTAGCGTCTAAACAACTTGTTCAAACCATGTGTGAAAGACCTTTTTGGGAGTTAAATTCGAGCGATGCTGAGGCTCATTTGAAATATGTGGCAGAGACTACCCAAGCATGGGATATTTCTGATCCCAACAGTCAAAATAGAAATCGACAAGTGTCCAACTTGCCTGCTGCGTCCGGTATTTATCACTTGGACAAGGACACTTTGTTGGATCGAAAATTTGACCAATTGGAGAAGAATTTCAGAGATATGCTTGAAGTGCGATTGAGAGATGTGTCTGGACCCGTACAAGACGGAAAGGATAAAGTGTGTGCCATTTGTCATGCGGGTCATTCTACCAAAGGATGTCCTACCATTCCTGCATACAAGGCAATGTACACTGAACAGGTTGAGGCAATAGGGGGTTTTCGAGGAAATTATAATGCACAGCAAGGGAATGCATATAATCAATCGTGGAGAAATCCTGGGTTCAATTATGGACAACCCCAAGGTGGGATGGTTCCTAACCCACATATGACTTTACCACCACCTCCTCAATTTCAGCAAGTGGCTCCTCCAATGCCAAATCCTATACAGGTACCACCTCCTGGTCCATATGTACCTCCACCTAGGAGAACTCTTGAAGATAATTTCAATCAATTCATCCAATATCAAAAAGAGAGCAATGCTAAATATGATCGAATGTTCGCTCAAATGCATACTAGTATCTCTAGGTTGCAATCTACAGTGAATACTCAAGAGAAGGGTAAACTTCCAGCCCAAGGCCAAAGACCTCCTCTTCAAGGTCAACCCACGGTTGGCTCCACATCATCGGATTTTCAAGAACAATGTCAAGCTGTTACTACTCTTCGTAGTGACCGCGTAATTGATCTATCACCAAAACTTCCAAAGGTGAAAGATGATGGAGTTGAACCCGAACGTTCTAAGGAATCTGAAACTCCCGAGTATGCAGACTCTCCCTTAGAAAAGGAATTGAAAGATGAGGAAGTTGAACCTGAAATTTAAGTCAAGTTGCCTACTGTTGATCCATTTCCTCAACGCTTAGAGCCACCAAAAAAAGGGGCTTCGCGTACCGAGGTGTTGGATGTGTTGAAGCAAGTAAAATTGAACTTGCCGTTTCCTGATGCTATTCAACAAATTCCAGCATATGCTAAGGTTATCAAAGATCTTTTGACTGTCAAACGACGGCTTAAGGTGAAGAAGAATGTTTTCTTGGCACAAAATGTGAGCTCGGTCCTTCTCGATGATCTTCCACCAAAATTTAAGGATCCAGGTGCACCTACAATTTCGTGTATCATAGGAGAAAAAAGAGTAGAAAAAGCATTGCTTGATTTAGGTGCGAGTGTAAACATCCTTCCATACTCCATCTATAAGCAGCTAGATTTAGGTGATTTAAAACCTACCCGAATCACTCTACAGTTAGCTGATCGAACAGTGAAAGTGCCTCGTGGGGTTGTAGAAGACGTGATAGTTCAAGTGGACACGTTCTACTTTCCTGTTGATTTTGTCATTTGGGACACTGAGCCTGTTCCCCATACGAGAAATCATGTTCCAATAATCTTGGGCCGTCCATTCTTAGCTACTGCTAATGCTTTGATCAATACATGGAATGGCCAAATGCAACTCACTTTTGGAAACATGACTCTCGAGACCAATATTTTCAATGTCGCTATCCAAATGGGTGATGAGGACGAGATTCTTGAGGTTGATCTTATTGAAGAAGTGGTGTATGAGAACATTGAGAAAATTATAGGAGGAGATGCATTGGAAGTGTGTTTAGTGCAAAGTGGTGAGAAAAAGAGTTCTTATACGGAGTTTGAGTGTGAGGTGGAGGAGTTGGAAACTTGGTTACAAGGAGAAGAGAGTTTTGAGAGTTTAAGATATGTTGACTGGATTTCTAGGTACGAAGAATTGCCTTCGAGGGAGACAACCATGATTCCCTCTGAAAATAGATTTCCTAGTCTTGAGTTGAAGAAACTACCCTCCCATGTCAAATATGCCTTTCTAGGAGAGAATGATACATTTCCTGTTGTTGTGTCTTCCCGTTTAGAAAAAGGGCAAGAGGGTATGTTGTTGGATGTGTTGAGAAAGCATAGAAGTGCTTTTGGTTGGACTATAGCATATTTGAAAGGTATAAGTCCATTGATTTGTACGCATAAAATCCATCTTGAGGAAGAAGTGAAGCCCTCGCGTGAGATGCAAAGGCAATTAAACCCAACCATAAAAGATGTAGTAAGAGCGAAAATCATCAAATTGCTAGATGCTGGGATTATCTATCCCATTTCGGATAGTAAATGGGTGAGCCCAATTCAAGTCGTTCCAAAAAAATCAGGAATGACCGTGGTTGAAAATCCTAAGGGAGAATTAATACCTCAACGCACCACCACCGGGTGGCGTGTTTGCATTGAGTACCGAAAGCTCAATGCCGGAACTCGAAAAGATCATTTTCCCTTATCGTTCATCGATCAAGTGATTGAACGAGTGGCGGGCCATCCTTACTATTGTTTCCTAGATGGGTATTCCGGATATAATCAGATTGAAGTGGATGTACTTGATCAAGAAAAGATGACTTTTACATGTCCGTTTGGTACGTTTGCCTATAAACGTATGCCATTTGGGTTATGTAATGCGCCAGCAACTTTTCAAAGGTGCATGTTAAGTCTCTTTAGCGACATGATTGAAAAATGTCTTGAGGTGTTCATGGACGATTTCAGCGTTTTCGGTCCATCTTTTGACCAATGTTTAGCTAATCTTGAAAGAGTTCTATTCCGATGTGTGGAAAAAGACTTAGTCCTCAATTGGGAGAAATGCCATTTTATGGTTACCGAGGACGTAGTTTTAGGTCACATAGTCTCATCTAGAGGAATTGAAGTTGATCGATCAAAAATTGAAGTAATAGCTGAGTTACCCCTGCCAAAATCACTTAAAGATGTGAGGTCTTTTCTAGGTCATGCTGGATTTTATAGTAGGTTTATCAACGACTTTAGCGCCATCGCTAGACCTTTGATTAATCTTCTTATGAAAAACACTCCATTTGAGTGGAATAAAGCATGTCAAGAATCTTTTGATAAACTTAAAAGCATGCTTATTTTCGCTCCTATCATGCAAGCTCCGGATTGGTCACTACCATTTGAGCTTATGTGTGATGCAAGTGATTACGCGATTGGGGCAGTTCTTGGACAGAGGAAAGACAAGAAAGCTCATGTTATTTACTATGCTAGCAGAACATTATCTGGCCCTCAACTTAACTACTCTACTACAGAGAAAGAGTTACTAGCAATGGTTTTTGCTCTGGACAAATTTCGCTCTTACATTGTTGGGTCGCCTATCATTTGCTTCACTGATCATTCGGCACTTAAATATCTCTTGAGCAAAAAAGATGACAAACCCCGTCTAATTAGGTGGATCCTACTCTTACAAGAGTTTAATCTCTCTATTCAAGATAAGAAAGGAGTAGAAAATGTCGTCGCTGACCATTTGTCGCGACTCTCGTCCGACGTGCCTATTGATCCCATTCCCATAGACGAGTATTTTCCGGATGAAAATTTATTTGCTACTTCTTCTCTCCCTTGGTTTGCGGATATAGTCAATTACCTTGTCACTGGGGTTATTCCATCTAATTGGAATCCGCAAGAGAGAAGAAAGTTCATTACATGGTCACGCATGTTCTTTTATGATGATCCATATTTGTGTAAGTATTGTGCTGATCAAATCATCCGGAGATGTGTACCCGATGAAGAAATCCAAGGGGTAATTCGATTCTGTCATTCGGAAGCATGTGGAGGTCATTTTTCTAAAAATAAAACTGCTGCGAAAATCCTTCAAAGTGGTCTTTATTGGCCAACAATCTTCCGGGATGTGAATTCTTTTTGTAAATCATGCGATAAATGCCAAAGAATGGGATCTATTACTCGTCGTGACATGATGCCATTAACCCCAATTCTAGTATTGGAGTTGTTTGATTGTTGGGGTATTGATTTCATGGGCCCATTTCCACCTTCGTTTGGTTTTCTATACATCCTCGTCGCCGTAGATTACGTCTCAAAATGGGTCGAGGCGATAGCTACAAGGATGAATGACAGCAAAGTGGTGATAAAATTCATTCAAGAAAATATACTTTCTCGTTTTGGTATGCCTAAGGCCATAATCAGTGATAATGGAACTCATTTTTGCAATAGGCCTAGGAGAAACTAATGCGGAAGTATGCCATTGTACATAAAGTTGGAACAACTTATCACCCTCAATCGAATGGCCAAGCCGAGCTCGCTAATCGGGAAATAAAAAACATCTTGGAAAAGACAGTCAGTCCTAATAGGAAAGATTGGTCTCTCAAATTGAATGACGCACTCTGGGCTTATAGAACCGCATATAAGAATCCCCTTGGGATGTCCCCATTTCGATTTTTGTATGGCAAATCTTGTCATCTTTCGTTTGAGATCGAACACAAAGCATATTGGGCTATCAAAAGGGTGAATTTCAATATGGATAAAGTCGGTGAAACAAGGAAACTTCAGTTGAATGAGTTGGAAGAAATACGCAATGATGCGTATGAAAGTGTTAAAATATCCAAGGACCGAATGAATAGAGCTCATGACGGAATCATTCATAAGAAAGAGTTTCATTCGGGACAAAAAGTACTTCTCTACAACTCGAGGTTGCACTTGTTTCCCGAAAAATTGCGGTCAAGATGGTCAGGTCCATTCATTATGAAAGAGGTATTTCCCCATGGAGCTGTTGAACTCATAAATGAGAAAGGGGGAAACACATTTAAAGTTAATGGGCATCGTCTCAAGCCCTATTTGGAAGCAATTGTCAAAGAAGCCGACACAATCTGGCTGTCGGACCCCATTTATGGGGATTGACTGAACAAAGAGAGGTGAGGTCGTCGCACCCCCGACATGTATGGGGTGATTGTTGTACATATGAGTCTTAGGAATTAGGAGTCGTAGGTTTGAGTCAGTCCCGGGGTTGAGAATCCGAAGGGTAAGGGGTGTTTCATTTTCGATGAGCATTGAGGATAGTTTGAAGTGTGAGCGGGTGAAAACCCACGTTTGGAATGGAGAATAGGAGCATTTATGGTGAAAAGAAGAGAGAGGAAGAATTCAGAAAAATCAGCAGACCGGATCGGTCCGGTCTGATATTAAAAGAACCGATCCGGTCAGGCGGATCGGTCCGGATGAATTTAAAGAACCGATCCGGTAATACGGATCGGTCCGGTTGTCTGCAGAAGTTCATTTCCCAAGGGTCACACCTCTTCAATCCACACCTTTTCACTTCCCCCAATCCATTCACTTCCTTCAAAAAATTCGTCCCCCCTTTCCCACCCTTTCATTCCCTCCAATTTCCCACTCCCCTACTATAAATACACCCACCCCCTACCCATTTTCTTCATACCTCCACCTCCTTCTCTATTCTATCTCCATTTCTGTTTCAATCCTCCATCTCCATGGCTGCTCCCCAGAAATATACCTCCATTGAAGTCCTTCCCGACGGAAATGGAGAGTACCGTTCCCGCCGCGAAGAAAATTGGTGTCGTAGGTTTTTCAGCCCTACCCGAAAAATTCATATCGAGCGTCAAGTGTTATGGGACCAAATGCCCAATTCTGTCACAGCCCTTTTCCTGTCACGGGGCTGGTGCCGTTTCTTCAACGAACCCTATGAGGCAGTTTGGGAGAATGAAGTGCGTCAGTTCTACGGATCTCTTGTCCGTACCGCTGAATTTGAATCCCAAGCCTTTGTGGATTCCATCCCTATTCCATTCTCACTTGACCTTGTGGCACGGAAACTCGAGTCTTATGGTGTTATCACTCCGGCCCAGTTTGACTACCCGGGTCCCGATCCCGTTCTCACCGAAGAAGTTTGTATCTCGAGGATCAAGCCCGGTGCGGTTTGGAATACCGAGACATTTCCCGTCGGTCGCTTATCCGACAAGGCTCGATTCACCTTTCATATCGTTTGTGCCAATATTTTGCAAACCTCCGATGATTCAGCGATGAGGTCGCGCCAAGCTACTATGATGTATCATTTGTTCGACCCTGCGACAGTGATCAACTTAGCCCGGACATTTTACACCGATATCCTTTTTGTGGCCTATGACAAAAAGGGTCGCGCCCCTCTTCCTTATGGTCGCCTCATTACCTCCATGCTTCGGGATGCCGGGATAGCACCCCCTCAAGATCTTATCAACTTGCCTAAGCCTTTAGGACAAGAATCCCGCACTCGTAGTGAACGGCAAATACAGCTAGTCCGTGCAAGGCGCGGTGACGATTCGAGTGACGCGGAGTCCGATGAGGAGGAGAACGTCGCTGATGAGGATGTTGAGATGGAGGAAGGTGAGGAGGAGGAATATGATGAGACTGCTGATCCGGATTATGTTCCGGTTGGTATGGGCTTGACTGAGCGCGTTCTCTCCCTTGAAACGCGTTTCGATGAGTATGTGTCCTCCTATGAGAGGGACATGAGTTTGGTCCTGCGTATGCAGGCCAACTTGTACCGTCTTCAGTTGGGACCCGAGGCCCCTCTTCCTCCTTACTATTACAATCCATATGATCCTGCTGCTCCCAGTCCTTCCCATCCCCCACCCGCCCCTTAGGATGCCCCTCTCCCCTTTAGGATTTTTATAGCTATGTTTGTTTTTTCTTTTTGCTTACACAGTGGTGTCACAGTTTGTTTGTAATCTACAGTTTTAATATGATATTCGCTTGTTTTATTTCTCGCACTCTTTATGTTGTCTTCTTTATCTCTCTTATCCATTTGATTGAGGACAATGCAAATCATTGAGTTAGGGGGGATGACAGGTGCGTATTCATAAAACTTCGCTTGTATTCATATATATGTGTTAAAAAAAAATCTTCAAAATAAATAAAAATTGGAATTTAAATTTTTCAAAAAAATATCACCTTTATTATATTTAAAGTCTCAAATTGTAAAATTCATAATGCACTAAGCCAAAATTGACCGAAGATGGAAATTGAAAGAAAATTGACGACTTAACGAATAAGTGTGGAGATTGATCAAACCCGGTGAGATTTCGAGCCTTTCAATTTTTTTATGAGTTTTTAAATCAATCCGAGTTTATGATTAACTCAAAATCCTTTTCAGCGTTTTAATAAGTCGTTGATGATCTCAATCCTTTGTTTTGATCGGTTATGGGAAATGTGTGAAATGTTGTCTCAAAATTCGTGATAAATATATCTCTAAACTTAATTAATCTCGAGATGCATATGGTAATGTGATTAGCAATTTGGACAATGAAGTAGGCCCTCGTTTGTTACCCAAAAGTATTAGCCATAAAAAGTTGTGAAAAACAAAATTATCCCTTTGCAACCCACTTTGAGCCTAATAAAATATTTTCCTTTCGTTTGATAACCCGAAAAACCCAAATAGCCCGAAATTGCGAAAATGGAATAGTCATTAAGTCCGAAAAGTGCAACAAAAAGGGGCAAGGAAGAAAAAATGCTCGAAACAAAAAATAGCAAGAAAAATAGTGAAAAAAAAATTGAAAAAGAAAAGAAAAATGAGCAAATGCCCGAAAAAGCACTAATGGACATCATAAGGACATTTTCCAATTCCAACATTCCCTACCATTTCCATTTTTTTCCCTTTTACACCTTAACCCCAAGAAAAGTCCTAAACGAGTCCAAATGGCGAAATTGGTTACCGCGTGGAGAGCTAAGACATGAAAAGATAAAATGAGAGATTAAATGGTGTGATATAGAGGTGATGTTCCCATTTCCTAATGACTGTATTCCGATGATGAGATCTTTTCACCATATATTTCCTTATTTTCAATTTTGTATGCATGAATTTGTGTCCATTATATTTACTCTTTATATCATGCATACCGAGAGAAAATAGCCACAATCCGAGTGATTCGTTTGTGAGTGAATCCGTAAGAATTTGAATCAAAACGAATTTTCGGAAAGTAACGTAATGCTCAATCGGTGGAAATTTGAGGTTTAATTTTTGGCTTTGCACACACACACTATGATTTGAGACAGTTGAATATGAGTTGATGGTGATTATTTTTTCGAAAAGTTTAAATTGTACAATTTTTAAGTATTTTGATATTTATTTGAGTCAATAAAGAATTTTGTGGGTAAATTCACTGCAAACCCTCACGAGACAAAACTCGTCCTACAAGGGTAACCTAGAGGTTTAAAGGCTTGTTGCATATGCTAAATGAAATCGCCTGCCCGCAAAAAAGGTATTCTATCTCAATAAAGGAATTTTCAAGAGTAGAATTTTGGTTAGATTCAGTTACATTGCCCGGGACGTGCAAAGTCCTAAGTTAGGGGGATTTGACCAAGCGTAAATTCTTCTGAATTTAGCCCCTTAATTTAGTGATTTTAATATCTCGAACAAGGTAATTGAATCATTTTTAGTTCATATCACTCTATTGTCTGTTTCTAACAATATTCCCTAGTTCTTGTGTAATTGTGATGAAGTTTTCAGGAATGGAATGCAAGAAAGGAAAAGAAGAAAATCAAAAGAAAAGTAAAAGGGCAAAAGAGTAAAGTTCCACTCAAAAATCGAAGGCGACACCAAAAGTGAACTTGAAGAGCATGAGTTCAAAAGAGCGTAGGAAGAAACGGCGCCCAAATCGGAGTTCTAGATCAGAAGATATGGCTAGTAAAAGTTGCAAGGAAAAAGTCAAAGTAGAAGAAAATCGGACCGATCCGATGGAATCCGGACCGATCCGAAATGATCCAAGTCCAGTAGACCCCGGATGGATAGCAAACCGATGGAGAAGAAAATAGGACCGATCCGACTAGGACCGGACCGATCCGGTAGAAATAAAAGAACCGATCCGAGTGTAATCCGGACCGGTCCGATCATGTGAAATCCTGGCATTAATTATGCAGATTTTTGGCGTGCTGGATGGTGAAACTTGTGCCACAAGCAGATTGAGCTGTCAATTTTGATTCATTGTGCTATAAAATCCCATTCCCTACATCATTTGAGAGGCTAGCTAGAGAGTTGCTAGGGTTGCTAGGTTGAGAGTTCTAGAGAGAATTAGAGTTGGAATTTTAGGGTTAAATTTTCTATTCCTTCAAGAGTTTTCATGCACCCTAGTTTGTAAGAAATTCTGAATTCCAATTATTTTCTTGTTGCTGAATTCAAGTAAACTCATTCCATTCTCTAGTTTTATTACTTGCAAATTATTTACAATGTCTTGTAGATCCATAATTTCATATGTGAATTTATTCTTGAACCAAATCATGAGTAGCCAATTTCCCAAGGGTTGGGGTACATGAACTCAATCCAAGGCAAATTATTTATGTAGAAAATAGAGGTTAAATTAAAATATTGATTGAATCGTGAAAGAAACTCATACAAACATTGTCAATCTTTTAATCTCTCTTGCCCTAGGTACTTGAGATGTTTAAGAACGCTTTGCGAGTATAAGTTATCATTCACCGCTTTATATCTATCTTTGATTTCATATGATGCGGGCTAGATCCCTCATATATGTAATGCTTAGAATTTATAAAGACCGGATCTAGTCAATAATTTTAATTTACAATTCTAGTATTCTATACGGTAATTTGTTAAGGATTGAGGGATTGTACCCTACCCTATTTTCTCCCATTTGTCAGATCTAAATTTTTAAACAAATTTCAGTTTGTTTTTCTTAATAAATTTTCCCAATCATTAATCATCTTTTCGTTTCTTTTAAGAAATCATTTCAAGATTTAATAATTTTTCTTAGTACTATTTGGCAATCTCGATCCCTGTGGATACGATCCCGATTTACCGGGTTACTACTTGAGCGACAGGCTTGCACTTGAGCCTAGAGTAAAATGCACTTTTGAGACAAATTCTTAGTCGCGTCAGTAATACAAGTGTTTGAAGATTTTTCTTGAAAACAAAACACTTAAACATTAACTTTTTCTTTTGATTTTTGAAGCTCTCTATAACTCTCTCTAGGAGATGGAAAGTTAGGAAAAAGTTAATCCAAAAATGTTGGTTCCCGCGCTAATAAAATCTGGCAAAAGGTAGTGGGGTAAAGTAGTGGAAAAAGTGAGAAAACTATCAAAATCTACCAAATAAACTTTCCCGCCAAAACTCGTTCGAACGGATTTACTAACGAGGTTGCGGAATGAAAAAATAAAAATCGTCAAAAATCTCGTTCGAACGACCTGGCATCTCGTTCGAATGAGATGTCAGTTCGTTCGAACGACCTGGCAATCTCGTTCGAACGAGATTCCAGTGTGGATCGAACGACGTCTCACAAAAAGAAATATTAAGTTTTAAACCCAAAACTTTTAATTAAAAGTTCTAAAAAATATTTTCTGATTAAAACAAAGTCGATAAAATTAATTTATAAAAATTTTAAATTACACCCAATTAACTTTTGTTCCAAGCTCCTATATATATATATATTAAAATGCATTCATACCTTAGGAGCAATGTAACCATGTTGATGACGTAAAAACGAGGCACAATACACATGGCATTTGATGAAGCTTTAACATCTTGGCCGCTACGTGTTTAACTAACCCGTCATAGGCTTGAATGGATACAATTAAAAACTATCCTATGACATAAACGTTTTTGTCCAGAATTGATCCAAAACTATATTAAGACTCAATCGGAGAATTGTGTCCTTATAAATCTCCCCCTTTGGCTATTCCGGGACAAAAACCAACAAAAATCCTAAACGGTCGTCAAGCTCTACTAGACATAAAAATGTCCCACCCAAAATAAAAAGACAATGCACGACTCAAACAACCCAAGATCAATATCTTTTTCGATGACGAAAATTGCCAGTTAGAAGAATTCCTGCACACTTAAGCAAACCATTAAATGCATAGGGAATATCAAGAATATTAAATGCATAAAATAAATACTCCCCCTAAATTAATTCTCCCCTTTATCAACTGTCATCTACCTAAGAAGGTCGCGACTCCCCCTAAGTTAAATCTTCCCCAAACTAAGATATGAGCACAATAGGAATAAACACCATTTCTCCCCCTATCATTCTCCCCCTTTTTGTTCAGGAATAGACAATGGATAACAAACTAATTTAAACATGATGCTTAGAGTGATAAGAATATGAAAGCATATGGGCAACAAAAGCACAACTAATCCATGCAAATAATAACGGATACTAATTAAGATGCAAGAAAATGATACCAATATGATACATAACTATTTATCATGTGATATCAACAAAGAAAGAAATAAGATACATACCAATTATGAAGTAAAGCATAGATGGACTAAAAAGCAAGGCAAAGACCAAAATAAATATCATATATATACATACTCTAGATATACCAAAGATGCACACGCACACACACACACACACACACACACACACACACACACATATATATATATATATATATATATATATATATATATATATATATATATATATATATATATATATATAATAAAGTAACAAACTTAAGTATGTCATAAGAGACAACCATGATGTCATCTAGATGAATTATTCATGTACTTCCTATTTTTCCCACTATTTTTTGATTCCCTCCCTTTTGACACTCCAATTTATCTCCCCTCTATATTAAAATTCAAAATTGAGGGTAAGTCAAAATTGAGGGTAAGTTTGTAAACTCATCTTAATAGAGAGCAAGGCTCGAGACACTCAATATTTCTCCTCTCTTTGAAACCCATCAAATCTGTGTGTTTGTAACCTAACCCATCAAATCTGTTTGTTTTTAAAAGCCCTCCTCTTACTGTTCCCATTTCAAAAGACGCATCTCTTTCTCTCTCTATCTATTCCTTTCTCAATCCTTCCTTTCAACCCTCTCAAACCCCTTTTTAATTGCTGTCATCAGTGCAAGAGAGGGAGGATTTTGATGACCTCAACGGTACCCACAATTTGATTTTCATTTTAATATATGATTTTTTGACTTATATTGATTCAAAGTCAACTTTTCTGGCTTATTTTTTTAGTTGCGACCAGAAGTGGTGGAGGTTCAGATCATGTTGGTTTCATATGAAGAAGGTTCAGATCATTTATGTTTTTCTATTTTTTATTTTACTATTTATCTGAAATGACCCTTATCTTAGTTTCTAACACATTATACACTCACTTCTCTCTATTTTTCTATCATAATCACACAAGAGAGGTGAGAGCTGCTGTAGCGATGGCACCAAAGTTAAAGAGTTCGAAGGTTAATAGAAACCTGGGTTGGATCCGAGGCATGGGCCACACAGCCGATGTGTGGGGGGGAGGGGGCAATGTGGGTGAGGCCTAATAGCGTTGAATTGTGTTAATACAGACATAACAGCGTTGAACTGTGTTAATACAGACATAACAGCGTTGAACTCGGTTAAAGTAAACAGTTCATGTTCAGTTTTTATCAACAGTTCGTCTTCTAACACGGGCACAAATGTTCTAACACAGACTTAACAGTGTTGAACTAGGTGGAAATCAACAGTTCGTGTTCCATTTTTTGTCAACAATTCGTGTGTGCGGTAGAGTTAAAATATGAGTATTACTACCCATCTTTGTTTTGCACGAACCCATCTCTGTTTTGCACGAGCAATAATTGAATACCCATGTGTAGATTTACACAAACGGCTGATTTCTGAAATACTCACACGAACTGGGTTTACACTTTTGATTTATGGGTTTACATGGACAAGTGAGATACTCTCACAGGTATTCTTTTAATTTTTGTTTATATTTTCAATCAAATATAAAAAATATAGATGGCCACTCCATTGCATACTATGTTTCAGGTCTGAAATCTACATGATATGCTTTAATTTAGTTGTATTCATAAAGCAATTTAGTGTTCTTTGTTTAATTCTTTTTATTTTTACTTTTAAATGTTATATAATGGTTGTGGGGAATTGTATAATAGATAACTCAAACATACGTGTTTGGTTAGTAATAACATAGGCCCTTTCTAATAGATTTATATGACTTTTCGATTTTGGGGAGTATTTCTACTATACATACATGTTCGTAATGTTTGATATATGAATATTTCTACACTACTCGGATGTTAACACCGGGGTAGTACAAGAAGCTCATTTTCTCATTTACGGGTTTTCCTCTCATTGGGTGAACATGTGATTAAGTGAGGTGTTGTTTTTTTTTGGGGGGGGGGGGGGGGGGGGGGGGGAATATGGTATAGTTTTTAATAGGGTTATTCGAATTTTTTTAATTAAAAAAACTATTTTAATAGAATATAATATTTTTTATAAATTAAAAAGAAATGTATTGTTAAAAAACGTTGGGAACGGGGAAATTTAATCTTAAAGCGTGTTTTGGCTCAAGACATGTGTAATTTCATCATTTTTGTTATATAAATACAATTTATGTGTAATTTTTGCCCCAAAAGATGTTTTTCCTCAAGACATGTGTAATTTCATCATGTTTTGCCTCGAGACGTGTAAAAACAACAAAAACGCTGTGAACGGGAAAATTTCATCATTTATGTTATGTAAATATAATTTATGTGTGATTTAACCCTTTCTTGATGTGTTTTTCATACTGTCGCACTAACATTTTGTCTTTCCAATTTATTTTTTAACCAAAATGCCGATAACTCAAAATTACAAGGGAGTTTTTTTTAAGGAATGAAACTTTGTAATGCAAGAAAAGCTAAATTTATGAAGCCATTTGGTTGTGGCTCTAATTATAATCCATGACGGATTAAGTTCTTTTTAATTATTTATACGATGTCTATCAAGAAGTGATAATATATTTATTGGTATTTATTTTCATTGAATATGGCAAATTTTCCTATAAACAAAGAGAACTTTACCCGTTTTTTGTTTAATTATTAGGTTTTGCACATGACATTTTATAGAATATTGTTAAATAAGTGACGTATGAGCCACTATTTTTGTTATTGAAATGTCTTTTATACCTTAAACATGCGGATCATCATATAAACGAATGAATTTCTGTCCATTTTTTTAAATTCAACTTATTTGTACTGAATTAAATAAAGTTGATCGTTATTTTGTTGTTATTATGTTAGTTTTCCCCGAATGTGATCGTGATTTTTTTAAAGAAGTTCGCTTCGTTCGATGAATTTGAACATTTAGAATATTGTATGATTGGTTGTTACCACTTAACCATGGTGGATAGGCCAATATACAAAGAGACTATCCATTTTTTTTAGAATTGACACTTTTTTAATTTGAGGCACAATGTGAATTCAACTGATGAATTTAGACTATTTGAATGTTGTTGGACTAATTATTAGTTGTTAAACGGGGTGGTTAGTCATATAAACAGAGGAGATTATGACCATTTTTTAAAATTACATTTTGTTTTCTTGACAAATGAAATTTTTGCCTTCTTGCAATTACGTACTTTGAATTTTTTTGCCATTTTGCGATTGTCAGCGTTCCTTTAGGCACGGGCATACCCTAGTGTGTGTGTGTGTGTGTGTATATATATATATATATATATATATATATATATATATATATATATATATATATAGAGAGAGAGAGAGAGAGAGAGAGAGAGAGAGAGAGAGAGAGAGAGAGAGAAACACACAAATGACACAAAATAAGATAAGCTTTTCACACTCGTATGGCAAAAATGTGTCATATGGAAACGGAAGTGTTGGGTGTGAACTAGTAACAATTAAATTTAGACCCAATCACTTAAAACATGTTCACAGAGTTCTCAATTGATTGCAAACTTCATCACATTTGAATATAACCTCATGTGACAATATAAATTGAACTCAATGAACAAACATACACAATGCATACAATCGTGACTTTTGATGATTCTACAAATCAATAGAGTCATGACACTGAAAGTACAACTAGGATAAACAGACATTGTGCAAACTGTTGATATACCATCCAATCTCCCTCAATAAGCATATATATATTTGAATGAATATATCAAACAAAAAATTGGCCTTGGCAATTTTTTTTAATGCCATAATTCTATTTTTAGGCCTTTGGACCACGTATTTCTTTTAGGTCCAAACAAACGGTGGCGTATTATTCACAAAGGATAATAATTCCTTTCGGATCCCTTCCCCGTGCATATTTATATTTATCATTTTTTATATCTCACAAAAATCTCACGTGCAATGGATTTTAATATGCACTAGTCCTCCTAGATCAATAAATATGTGACGATTAAATTTCAAAAGAGCTCGTGCATGTGTGAATAAAGGCATATAAAAATAGAATCCATTATATCAACACAAAATACAACTACTCCATGTAAGCATGGTAAAGAACATAATAAGGATTGACAATCTAAACCAAAAGTTCTAGCCACATGGGAGCGAAAAATATGGGATTCAAACACAAGTATATGCCACATAAAGTGTGTCAAACTAAAATACACACACAAAAAAAATCTTTTTGAGTTTTTGAAAATTTTTAACTAAAACTAAAAATATATACTCAAAAGACAAACAAAAATCATTTGAATTTTTCATTAAGCTTAAATTTCCAAGAAATAAAAACCAAATGATAAACAAAAATCTTTTTGTATTTTTCATTTAATGCAAGCTAAAATGAAAGAAATAGAAAACAAAAGATAAACAAAAATCATTATTCTAGCATGTGATTAGGCATGGAGCATAGACTAGAAAATGATTAAACATGCATACACCTAGCAATGATATATAATATGAAGCACAAAAGGCTAGAGTATGCAAACAACTAACATTCAACCTTTAGATTTAACAAGTGAGGTTTCATGTGAAAGCAAATGAGAATCAACAAATCTAATATCTAGCGCGTCTAAAAATGATTTGCTAACCCATATAGATGTATATTTAAAATGATGGGATTTGGGAACTAATGAGATGCTAGACATAAACTTCCTTTGACTTCTTTTAAGATCAAAACAAAATGACCTAAGCTGACATTTCCTACCACAATGCAAGCATGTGCAAACACGAGGAATGTTTTCTAAGGTGCTTTTCTAAAGTCCTTGGATAAAGTTGACCCTCTAAAACAAACCATGGTTTTAGCTTTAGTAGTGGAAATACTTGAACTAAATGAGATATAACCATTACAACTACTACTCGAGTCTTGTAAATCATTTTTTATTTTTAAAATATCGGGCTTAAGTAATAAATTAGACTCCTCAAATTTACGGGACTCCTTCTTTAAATTTTCTATAACTCCTAGAAGGTTATCACGCTCCACCTCAATGTAAGAAAACTTGTCCCTAAGAGTCTTTTCTCAACTATCACTCTCATTCTTGGACATTTCTAAAGTATTAAAATTGTGATTTCCGTCCACGAGCTTCTCACGAAAAATATCTTTTTGAGATAGGGAGATTTGCAAAAACTCAACTTTAGTTTTAAAACAAGAATTTTCATTTTCAAGAAATTTGATTCTTTTTGCAAATCTCAAATTTAATTCTCTTAATTTTTCATTACACTTATTAAGCTCATTAAATTCCTCTCGAATAGCAAAAACTTCATTATCATTAGAAATGGACAAATTATTATTAAGGCGTCCCATCGAGAGATACAAAAAAAATGAGAGTGAGTAAAAAAAATGAAACACCTAAAAATACAAGGAGCACAAAAATTATAAAAGCCGAAAAAATGGATCTTTGACGCGATAAATTAGCGCTCCGGCTCTGATACCAATTTGAAAGCGATAGGCCCCCAAATTTAAATGCTTTACTACAAAAAGTAATTTTCAATTTCCCTTTAAAGATGCGGAAGAAAGACGGTTCAACTTAAACAAATTTATAAATTTTAATTTCTTTTCAAATTAAAATTAAAGACAACTTAAAGTGAAATTAAATAAATTAACAGATGAATTTTTCACTTTAACATATTAACTCAATTCAAGTCCTAGAAATTTGCCTGAGTCATATTTTCAATATTATCAAGTTAGGCCAAACCAATTTTAACAAATTAAGTGATGACTTGAATTAAATTAACATAAACATTACCCAATTTCAAATTAGCACCACTTTTATTATGTAGTGATTAAAACAAAATTTTATCTTGAATTACCTAAGCATGAATCTAATGTGAATTATGCGAAAGATAAAATAAACAATAAATCACTACACCGCGATGTACGAGGAAAAACCCACAACAGGAAAAAACTTCGGACGACCCTAACCTCGAATCCACTAAATATGGTTTTACAAGTACAAGACACAAAAGACTTACAACACTCGACTTAAATCCGTCCAAGCCTCGACGCTCCTTGTTTATACCTCTTTTTAGCGGATAATCACGAAGCTCCACCGTGGTCTCGGAGTCCACCGATTGGACTTTTTGGTCACCGCCATCCGAGCAAGGAGCCTTTCTCCGAGTGGGTATGTCACATCAAACAAGCTTCTTCTTTGGGGGATATAGAAGCAAACCCAAACTCTTTTCTTCTTAGGTAGAAAAGTGAACTAATGGTGCAAACACTTCAAGCAAGATATATATAAAAAGGAACTTGGATAAACTAAACAAATGGGTGTAACACAAGTGTTTGAAGATTTTTCTTGAAAACAAAACACTTAAACATGAACTTTTTCTTTTGATTTTTGATGCTCTCTAAAACTCTCTCTAGGAGATGGAAAGTTATGAAAAAGTTAATCCAAAAATGTTGGTTCCCATACTAATAAAATGTGACAAAAGGTAGTGGGGTAAAGTAGTGGGAAAAGTGGGAAAACTGTAAAAAACTACCAAATAAAATTTCCCGCCAAAACTCATTCGAACGACTTTTTTGTTCGAATGACTTTTCGTTCGAACGGATTTACTGACGTGTTTCAAGAATGATAAAAGGAAAATCGTCAGAAATCTCGTTCGAATGACCTGGCATCTCATTCGAACGAGATGTCAGTTCGTTCGAACGACCTAGCAATCTCGTTCAAACGAGATTCTAGTGTGAATCGAACGACGTCTCAGAAAAAAGAAATATTAAGTTTTAAGCTCAAAACATTTTTATGTAATGTTCTAAAAAATATTTTCTGAGTAAAATAAAGTCGATAAAATTAATTTATAAAAATTATAAATTGCACCCAATTAACTATTGTTCCAAGCTCATATATATATATATATATATATATATTAAAATGCATTCATACCTTAGGAGCAATGGAACCATGTTGATGACGTAGAAAGGAGGCACAATACACACGACATTTGATGAAGATTTAATATCTTGGCCGCTACGTCTTCAACTACCCCATCATAGGCTTGAATGGATACAATTAAAAACTATCCTATGACATAAACGTTTTTGTCCACATTTGAGCCAAAACTACATTAAGACTCAATCGGATAATTGTGTCCTTATAATTAGTTTATCGTTTGAACGACTTCCCTCTATCGTTCAAACGACCTGTTTGACTTTTTGAGATTTTTTCTCTGTTTCTGTATCTTCTCGATTAATATTATTTTGTTATCCTGATTTGGTAATTCTGGACAGTTTATATGTAGTTTGTTTGGATTATTCACTCTATTGCTGGATGACATTTTTTTTAGTCACATCATTGGTTATATTGATGATTCATATATGTAATTGTTTACTAGCCATGATTTGACACATTTTGATCTTTTTTAGCTAGTTACCCATGTTTATCTAGATATTCTTTATATGTTGTACTCAGGCTATATATGATTGTGTTTGTTTATTTGTCCCACTAGATGTCTATTCGAGAGAAAAAGGGGAAGAGATAGATTTGTGACATAGGGGGAGACTTGAGATGTTTTATATTTATAGTTCATATTTCTTACATATCATTGTTGAGATTCGTTTTTATATATCATTTGTTCCTCAATTCTTCACATGGCATTTGTTTGTTTCGTGTGTGTAGTGATTTCTTCGACAATTCGAGATTTTCTGACTACATCACATTTAGACAGTTCATGCTTGGCGGTCATCCTACATATACTAGTCTGTGTCTTATATTTTCTTTTGGGTTTATAGGATGGGATTCGGGTCATTCGTCTTGATGGCTCGACTTCGGCATTTCACTATTTTTGGTTTTGTCCCAAAATTTTCAAAGGGAGAGATTTGTTAAGACAAATTTTCAAATAGTGTAAATCTGTATGTATTAACATTATTCCGGGCAAAAACCACATTGCGTCATATAATAAATTTAACTTTTCACGAGACGTTGTGTTGAAGACGTAGTGACCAAGCTTCAAAGATACATGATGCCGAGTTCTGGTGCATAATTTATGTCTTCACATTCACATTGGTTTTTTGAGATTCTCTTAGGTATAAATGCATAATGGTTTCATGGATACTCAAAATATTTTTCTAAGGATGTTATTTTATTTAAAACTGATTTTAAGATGTTTTTTCTCTGGATAATCCGTGTTTAGAGTCGTATAAACATTCTCTTGAGTTTTACATCGTTCAAAAGACTTTATCAGTCGTTCAAACAACATTGGAGTGTTGTTAAAATGACATGGAAATCTCTTTCAAACGAAATGCCGTGTTCATTCAAATGACATGCTTATTTCGTCAGAACGATGCGCTGCCTCAATAATATTATTTAAGGCGTCTTTTGCTCAGAAAAATGATGTGTGCAGAACATATAGAACAAAACATATACGTTTTCTGCAGTTTGTTTACAAATTTTTCAAAGAAAAAACATCCTTCCTTTGTTTACAAGATCTAACCTTACATAACCATATGTCATAGAGATCTTATGTTTGCACCACTGTTTGTTTCTTCATCATTCAAAGAATTGGTTTCATGCGATGGACTCCGTACTTGCTGATTGATGGTTGTTGTGGCTACATCGGTGGATACCGAGGTATATGTGG
Organism: Sambucus nigra; assembly: GCA_949130495.1. Taxonomy (NCBI): domain Eukaryota; kingdom Viridiplantae; phylum Streptophyta; class Magnoliopsida; order Dipsacales; family Adoxaceae; genus Sambucus; species Sambucus nigra. Next base: position 297,627,495 of record OX422211.1, on the reverse strand, counting down.
ACTCGTGTTTTGTGGACCTTATGTAGAGGGACTGCTACGCGTACGTTGCACTGTGGAGGAGAGGTTGAAGAGAAGAAGAGGCGTCAAGACTTGTGGGGATCGAGTCATTGAGTAAGACTGCAATTCTTCCTTCATAATTTTCATATCATAGGGATTATATCCCCTATGCCGTCCGAGGTTTTTCCCCAGCGGCTTGTTTTGTGAGGTTTCTTTACTTCATCTACTTAATCTCACCTAGATTCATGTTTAGGATTAAGAAGATAAAATTGGGATAATTAATTTGGTTCAAAAAATTAATGTATGATAAATTGAGAAAAAGTTTTTAAAAAAAGTGTTTTCACCTAAAGCACACACGCATAAAGGGACCCCATTTTTACAAGCTACCATTACTTGAAGATTTCATCATTTACTAAGCAATAAAGTCAAGTTCTTGCAATTTCAAAATTTCTTTGTGAAGTTTATAATTCCTTCACTTTAGATTTTCATTAACATGTTATTTAATTTCAACTCTTTTCTTCCTTATAATTCAATATAAATGCTTGCATGCTTAGTATGATTTGCATAGAAATTATTTCCATGTCTAGCTAATCATTCGTAGGTTGGGGAATAGGAACCCAACCTAGGTTTTTAACCTTTAAATGTAAAATTCGGTTTAATTCAATAATTAATTTTTCGAGGTTGATGTCTTGATCGGAACGAAAAGTGTATATCTCCTAACTCGGCTTGTTAAAAGCAACTCGAGTATTTGAGGATGCATTATATGTGTCGGTGAAAATAGTAATCACATATATTCATTTGTTAACCAATTATCAAGTGGGTTAATGCCCAAACATATTTGTTGTTTCGAATTGATTTATCGTGTTTCTTTAATCAATTAATTCATAAAATTTATATTTATTATAGGAACCCTAGGGTTTGGGGGATTGGATTGCAACCTCATTTTTCATAAATTGTTTCAAAAACAAAAATTTTCTTCGCTTTACTTAGTTTAAATTCTTAGCCTCATAGCTTAATTTACCTAGGTAATTAGAAATTACTTCACGGAAGAATCATCACATTTTCTTTCATTTTTACAAGTCGAAAATTAGATTTAAGATATCAATCCTACTTTCATCGTTAGCACGCTATTCCCTGAGGATTCGACCCCATCTTACCGAGTTTATTACTTGATCAACTTACTTGCACTTGAGTCGTATGTAGACATGTAGCACACATTTTTTATGTTCATTAAGTGTTTGCACGACTAACACAACTATTAATTTTGACACCAAAGAAAACACAACATGAACGTGGAGATAAGAGTAAAACTCAAATAACAGGACGTAACATTACTAAAACGAATCATGATTAACATGAATATGGTAGGAAATTATTGTCTCAAAAAAATCCTTACACAAACACAGCATGTGTCAATTTATGTTGTCTTTTTTCATGCTATTAAGTCATTTCTACAATTATAACACCTAATATATAAATATAAACAATTTAACAATATAAAAAAAATGTAAACAAAGTATTTTTGGCATGATTTTATCATTAACATTTAGGTCATATAATAATTTTTTGTAACCTTTCTATTACTTTTATATATCAAAATTATTATATAATTTTATTTTGCGAACTTATAATTTGGTAAAATAAGTTTATGAAGAAAATGTAAGACAATAGATTCATTAAATGTTTGAATATTTAGTTGGGATGACATTTTGAAAACGACACGATAACGCAACACAAAATTGACATGCCTGAATTTTTTGACATGAATCATGTCATGTCATGTCATTTTTGTGTCAAAATCATGATTTTGTTAGTCGTATTATCGTGTCTGTTATATGTACTTTTACTGATATTTATGGGTATTATTGTGTTATTTATTTATATTTAATAGTAAAAGAGTACAAAAGGTAACATAGAAAGAAAATCACGAAAAGGTAAGTGAAGAATATCATCAGTTGATGCGTGGGATAAGATAACATTATCTCATCTCATGTTTGCTGTCGAATATGTTAGAATTTTAAATGGGATAAATTCTCACATTCCTTGTTTGATGTTGGATGGGATATTCTTTCAAATGAGATATGTAATACCGAGTAAGTATATCAGCTCGCTAGCTATGAGATAAAACATGAAATCTAGGAGGGAAGATTATTTTATTTTATGACAACTCTTATTATATCTAACATTCTTATCATGCGCATTAAAGTATGTACTAAATTTTAGGGTTATTTTTTATTTTATCCCCACTTTTATGATTATTTTTGCAATAGGCCCTCATCTTTACTAAAATTTGTAATACATCTTTATTATGTTAATCTTCATCCAAATCCTTACTCTACAGTTATGTTTACTTTTAACATGCAATTTTTCCTCACTTTTATGATCAGTTTTGCAATAAACCCCCACTTAAAAAAACGTAATTCACCCCCATTTTTTTAAGGGAGAGGCTGTTCCCACACCCTTTTTAGCTTCCCCCACACATTTTATTGTTTCAAGACAAAAATACCCTCATTTTTCATCATCATTTATCATTAATTATCCAACATAAAATACCCCTTTGTTAGGAGTGTAGTAGAAAGTCAAATATATCCTTGTACAGTTTTTTTTGCCGTTTATGCACTTAATTAAAAAAAATCTAACCAGGAACATGAAATACAGTGTTGTAAACTGCTTTAACTATTAAAAAGCAATTCTGTAATATTTTTTTTAATTATTAAAAACTATTTGTTTTATAGAAAACTCTATTTTTTAAATAAAAAAATATGTTTTATAAAAAAAAAATGTTTAAAAAAAATGTTTTCTACATAAAAACTGTCTTTTTTATTATATAAAAAAAGCGGCAAGTTTTTTTTTCCAAAAAATGTTTTCTTCCAAAAATATTTTTTTTGAAATGTCTTTGACTGATTTTAATCATAAAAAGTTTTTGATAAATACTTTTGAGCCCCTAAATAATTTGGGTTTTCAAGGATTCCAAGTTATTTAATATTTTAAAGTTATTTAAGGGGGATCAGTATCTGTCGTTCAAACGATGTCACATCTCGATCGAGCAAGATGGACTGTCATTCGAATGACGTCGCTTTTCGTTCGAACGACATGTCACCGCCTTAAATGTTTTTATATAAAGGGTATCATGGCTTTGTATTTTGTGTGGAGAAAACACTAGTTTAAACATAATGCGTTTTGAGTGTTTTTTGGTTTATTCTCCATCATATTTGAGGGTTAAAATTTTGTTTTACAATTCACAATCCCAATATATTTTTGTGTGAGTTGTTTTGTGGAACCGAAAGCATAGTTTTGATATTTGTTCAACCTCTGTGGAGAAGACATCTTCATAACTGATCGCTGGATACCGAGCGTAGTCATTATGCGCGTGGACGAGCCGAAGACGACGAACCGTCACCTGGAGGGTATTTCGTTGTCTCTCGTATCTTTGAAGGTTTGCTAAAGGCACCGTGCATTACACTTGTTCAAAGTGTTATGAATGGTTTTTACCCGAAAGGGTTTTTTTCCTGAATCGCTCGTGTTTATCTTCATGCATGATTTGAATGGTTCATAACACTTAGATGCATGTTTAGGGGCTGAACTAAAATTGAACTTTTTTTGTTCAAAGCTTGACACCTAATTAAATAAGTGTATTTGCATTTCATTGAATATTTGTGAATTAATTTTATTGGTATCACACGATATTTTTCAAATTGGTATCAGCGCAGGTTTCACTATTTTACTGTGAATTCCTATTTTTCGCTAAAAGTTTTGTTATATCAATCTTCTTTGAAAAATTTGATTTTGTTTAAATCCCAAATTGTTTCAATGGATCAATTATATAATCGGGTACCCATCTTTGATGGAAGTAATTATGCCTATTGGAAAGCTCACATGATATCCGCTTTAAAATCCATAGATGAGCGCGTTTGGTTGTTGGTGGAAAATGGTTGAACTCCTCCCACCATGACTATTGATAATATCACTTCTTTAAAACCTTTTTTAAACTCGACCGAGGACGATTATAAATTGATCAACTATAATTCCTGTGGTTTGAGTGCTATTTCTGGAGCCATAACTCCCGAAGAGTTTGAAAAATGCGTTACTAAAGCCGTTTATTGAAAATAAACTATCTAAGTAACTCCGAGTTGTTTTTTGAAGAAACTCTTTTCTTAAATCAAAAAGGATTAATCACAAGAAGTATTTAATAAAACAGTATGTACGAGATCTTATTCAAGATTTGGTCAACAAGTTTAAAATATAGTTTAAACAAGTTTTAAACACAGCACAACCAAGAATGAGATGAGAAAATATAGAAGACTTCTGTTCATAATTTTTTACGTGGTAAAACCTCACCAATTGAGGAAACATCCACGACTCCCTCTACGGAGTAAAATGAAAAATCCACTAAAATAAATATATGAGTTACAAACTATATAACTAACATGCAAACAACTCAGACCTATATAAGTTTAGGAATGTACCTTCTGGTGTCCTTATAACTTCTCTGCAGTTCTGATTGTAGATGTAGTTCTCCCAGTTTGTCAACTTCTGATTTGTTCCAGCACTTTACGTCAACTTATGTTCACAAGATCTTATTACCAACACTTTTCGTGTTGTAGGGTGTAAGTGTTTGTGAAGGTTCTTTCTAACACATGCATGCACACACACACACACTTATTAAGTACAAACAGTCCTAACAAATTACAGTAACACTATATGCTGTGATCTTTTCTTTTTCTCTTTTCTTACAAAACTTTGAACCTTATTTTACCTTTAAATCATTCCCAGAATCCATGGATACCTTGCTAGGAAGACAGACAAGGTCTTAATCAATCTCAGAATTTACAACAAAAACTTTTTGAGATTGAAAACCTGCAAGTGAGATTCCAAACTAGGTTAAAGGTTTAGTTTTACAAGAACAAGAAACAGAAAGCATTTATTGTTGATTTCAAGGTAAGAAAACGTTTTAGAGAAAATAATCAACAATATATTTCTCAAGATGAGAAATAAAGAATGAAACTAAGTGTAATGTAACATGAATAACTCAGATATGAGATATCTATGAAATCAGAAACTAGATCTAAGTAAAAGTATAAGTTGGAAACAAGATCTCACGAACAAAAGGTTACAGCAACAAAAATAACTCAACTCAAACTCTCAAACACTCAAGAACACTCAGGATGGTGTTTTTGGATATGGTGTTTTGAAGAAGTGTTTGGGTTAGGTTTTAAGAGGATTTGGACGAAGTTAGGATTTCTAACTTTTTTCTCTCTCTGGTTTCTCTCTTCTCTATCTTCTCTCTTCTCTCTCTATTCTCTCTGAAGAATGCAAATGGCAAAATCTTCGAAGTCTGGGGAAAGGGTCCTTTTTATAGTGGGAGGAGAAGGTTCGAGATATCTGTTCAAAACCAAGGGCTGAGATCGAGTCAATTTAAATTGACTTGAATCTAAGGGCTCACACAAGGCGGTGCTTAAACGAACGCTGATTGGCTTAAAAAGTTACACGGGGTTTCATCAAGGCAACATGCAGACCATTGATAACAAATGATCCAAGGGCTGATAACACACGCGTCTATTGTCTCAGTAAAGAAACACACTTCTAACCAATCAGAGGGCAACAAGTGTTGGCCAGTTAAGGGATATAAAACGCGCATCCAAACTAATTACAAAGTATACCCTGAAGTCTCTACCGCTTTTAGATTCTACCCAAGGTAACATTAGGCCATAATACACAACAAATATTATTAAGAGATTGACCCCAAAACTTTTAAATCAAGTTTTAATTATTAAAACATGGTTTAAAAAATTGTTTAAAAAATCCCAAAAAAATTATTAAACAAACTTAGGGATTTAAACACACTCAACACATGTACACACATAATTATGCAATATGATATGCAAAAAATGAATTCTACTGTGTGTGAGTGTTGGCAATAGGTTCTTGATCAAAGCAAGAAAGAGAGATGAATAGGCAATCCAACTTCTGAGGCTCTTTGGTTTCTAGGATGGACATAATTTTGTCACAATTTCCAAAGTAGATGAGCACTTATACAATATAGACTCAAGTGAGTCAAAAGTAAAAGGGCTTCAATCTCCCCCTTTGGAAATATGAGACAAAATCTCCTTTGAGTCAACTAGGACTCGTAGGGCAACAAAAAAAATAAGAAAAACTTATTCCTATCAAAATTCTATCTACCCAATACCTAGAAATCAAAAAATACATAACTCAACTAAGTACATTTGAATACCCTATTACAACTGTTGAGAGTAACTGTACAACAAGAACCTGCAATAATTCACTAAGATCAAGCTGTTTAGAATATGTAAGAATTGAATAGACTCAAATTTCTCCCCCATTTTGTCTCAAATGGACGAAGGGAAAAACTTGGATAAACAGCAAAAAGATTAGTCAGCATAAACCATACCAATAGATTTATGTAAGGAAATGAATCTATTATAATCTAGAGGTTTGGTAAACATATCTGCGAGTTGTAGATTAGTAGGAAGATAATTGATTTCTAATTCCTTAGATTCAACTAATTCGCGTATAAAATGATGTCTTATTTTAATATGCTTTGTTCGCGAGTGTTGAACAGGATTTTTAGAAATATTAATCGCACTTTGATTATCACAATAGAGATGCAATTGGTTTTATTGAATACCATAATCACTTAGCATTTGTTTAAGCCACATTAATTGAGCACAACAGCTGCCAGCGGCTATGTATTGAGATTCAGCTGTTGCGAGTGATGTGCAGTTTTGTTTTTTACTACTCCATCCTACCAAGTTATTACCTATATAATAACATGCTCCTGAAGTGCTTTTACTATCATCAGTACACCGAGCCCAGTCAGCATCAGTGTACCCAATTATAGTGCTTGGTGTGTCATAAGTGTACCAAAGTCCTAGATTTAGAGTGCCATTTACATATTTAATGATACGTTTAACAGCATTCAAGTGTCTCTCTTTAGGGTTACTTTGATATCGATCACATACACACACAACATACATAATATCAGGTTGTGAGGCAGTAAGGTATAGTAAAGTGCCTATCATACTACGATACAGAGTATGATCTACAGATGTTCCATTTTCATCTTTAAAAAGTTTTAGCGTAGTACTCATGGGCGTTTTAGCATTTTTAGCACTCTCAAGGCCGAATTTCTTAACGATCTCTAAACCTACTTAGATTGCGAAACAAATAATCCTTCTGGATTTTGTTTGACTTGGAGACCTAGGAAGAACTGCAACTCCCCCAAAAGGGACATCTAAAATTCCTTACTCATAATTTCAGAAAAGGATTTTACTTCTGAGGAAGAAGTTGATCCAAATATAATATCGTCTACATATACTTGTGCAATAGTAATGTGTTTGTCAAAATGTTTGACAAATAGAGTTTGGTCATTTCCACCTCTTTTGAAACCTTTATCTAAAAGAAAACTGGAAAGACGCTCATACCAAGCTCTAGGAGCCTGTTTAAGGCCATACAAAGCCTTTTTCAGACGAAATACATGATTTGGATGCTTAGGGTCAATGAACCCTTTAGGTTGTTCTACATAGGTTTTCGTAGTCAGTATTCCATTAAGGAACGCAGATTTTACATTCAGTTGATATAATGTAAAACGCATGTGACAAGCTATAGCGAAAAGCAGACGAACTGATTCTAAACGAGTAACGGGGCAAAGGTCTCGTTAAAATCAATTCCTTCTATTTGGGAGTATCCTTGAGCAACTAATCTAGCTTTATTTCTAATTATTATCCCATTTTCATCAGTTTTATTTTTGAAAATCCAACGAGTACCAACAACCTTTTTGTGATCAGGACGTGGAACAAGATACCATACATCATGAATGACAAATTGTAAAGTTCATCCTGCATAGCAGAAATCCACTGAGAGTCATTAAATGCCTCATTTACATTCTTTGGTTCCACAAGGGAAACAAAACATGCAAAATGTGCATAATTTCTAAGTTGGGATCTTGTACGCACTGGCTCACTAGGGTTGCCAACTATCTTGTTTATGGGATGATCTTTAGAAACCCAGTTAGGTACTTCAGGTGTCCCAATAGGTAATGAATTATCTATTTCAGAAGGGTCATTTTCTAAAATATTTGAAGACTCTTCTTCAATAGGTAATTCACCAGTCTTGCTTTCTACAGTAGTGTCACTAACAATTACATTTATGGATTCCATCATGGTTTTAGTGCGAAGATTATACACTCGATAAGCTCTACTTTTAGGCGAGTATCCTAGAAATATGGCTTTATCTCCCCGGCTCTCAAATTTAGATAAGTTTTCCCTATCTTTGCATACATAAAAAGTACTGCCAAAGGTTCTAAGATATTTGAGATTAGGCTTTTTATTGTACCAAAGTTCATAAGGGGTTTTTTTGGAATTCTTTCTAAGATAGACCCTATTAATGATGTGACACGCAATACGAATAGATTCTACCAAAAAATATTTAGGTAAATTCTTGGCATGTAACATGACACGTGCCATCTCTTGCAAGGTACGATTCTTTCTCTCGGCAATTCCATTTTGTTGAGGAGTCTTAGGAGCACTGAACTCGTGTTTATAACCATTATAGTCATAGTATTATACAATACCTGTGTCTTTGAATTCACCACCTCTATCACTACGGATTCTATTTACTTGAGTGTCCTTCTCATTTTCGATTCTAACAAGAATTTTTAGGAAAGTTTGAAAAGTGTCAGACTTTTGTTTTAAAAAGGCTACCCAAGTAAATCTGGTGAAGTCATCAACCATAACTAAGATATAACTGTGTCCACAAAGGCTAATAGTTTGGGAAGGACCCATTAGGTCCATATGGATGAGTTCTAAGGGATTAGAGGTGAGAATATCTTTGACTTTCTTATGAGGGGCCTTAACAATTTTACCTTCTTGACAGGAACCACAAACAATATCATGAATGGGTTTAATTTTTGGAATTGCTCTTACTATGTCGTGAGTAGACAATTTACTTAGATTATCGTAATTTATGTGACCCATTCTGTTATGCCATATCTCGTTGTCATCCATTCTGGCAATATTACAAGTTTCAGAATTGTTCTTGATAGTGTAGCAGTTGTCAGGAGTTCTGAATCTAGTAATTATGCATTGACCTTTTTCATTTAAAATCTTGCAATTGTTCTTTGAAAAGGTAACAGTATGGTCTGAGTCACAAAATTGCGAAATACTAAGTAAGTTGGCCTTTAGACCTTTAACTAGAAGAACATCTTTAAGAATAGGAATCCCATCTTCTTGGAGAGTTCCTTTGCCTATGATTTGAGATGAAACTCCATCACCAAAAATGACTTTACCACCAGCAAATCTGGTTTTGTTTAAAAGTTTATATTCATCTCCAGTCATGTGCTTAGAACATCCAGAGTCTAAATACCAACCAGATGATGTGTGTTCGGCTTTTAAAGCAGTAACAACACTATTACACTTCATCTGAGGTAATAGATCATCTTTTCTAATCCAAATTGCTCTAGTTTTCACCTTGCGCTTATTAGCTCTCAACTGATAAAATTTGCGAGCATTAGATTTTTGCTGAAAAATGTTTTGCACATGATTTTGAATTTTGTGAAAGACTTGAGCATTTGGTTTAGGAAAGTGCTTAGGATTCCTTCTAGGAAATGTTCTTTTAGGTTTGGTCTTTCTCTTTCTATAGTTAGAGTTTTTATCTGGCTGTCTAGGAAGTATATAATTGTTTCGACTCCTCCTAGAATATTTAAAGTTCTGGTAAGTACGAGGATTATAGATAGGTTTAACAAGTCTCCTAGCATAGCAACCATCGAAAGAGTGACCATATATGTCACAGTACGAGCAATAAAGATTGCTCAATATACGGGTCTCCTTAGGAAAGTCTCTAAACAAAGGTTTTATAGAGTTTCGAGGCTGAACTCTATTCCTAGGTGTGACAGTCTTGAATGCAGACTCACTCTTCCTAATAGAAGGACACACGTATTTAGCCTTAGGTGAACTTTCATGTTTAGAGCAACTTGATTCCCCAATGTTAAAACTTTGATTTTTTGAATCAAACTCAATTTTTAGAGAATGAAAGTCTGGGCATGTTTCAATAGGTATTTTGCCTCCTGACACAAACTTGATAGTTTCAAAAGATTTTGTTTGTGTTTTCAAATTGGGACAAAATCCTATACCAGTTCGATCATCAGAATTGGTTTTAGATTCAGCAACAAATTCATCAAAACAGTTAGAATTATTTTCAAATTTTGTAATTTTTTTGAAAACAGTTGTTGTCTTTTCTTTGGTTTGTTCCAATTCTAACAATGTCCCTTTGTACTTTTTCTCCAGAATTTCATTTGTTTCAGTCAAATTTTTCAGTTTTTCATCAAAAATTTTAATTTCACTTTCATGAGTTAAACATTGGGTAGTGTACTCTTCAGCATTCAGTTTAACCATCAGGCTTAGATCTTCCAATTTCTTGGTAAGATCTTTAACAGTCTTTTCTAGTCTAGCGCTTTTCTTGAGACTCTTAGTGTAAAGTGTGTGAATTTCTGGGAGGTCTTCATTGTCCAAGTCACTAAGTGTGGTGTGTGGAGTGACCCCTAACGATTCATTTGTTAAACTCACACGCCCATTGACATCGTCATTATCGCCATCCCTTTGACTCACACACCCCGAGGTAGAACATGCAATATTCTCAGTAATAAAAGCATCTAAACCAGTAATAACCACATTCGAAGTATCAGTCATAAAATTATTTGGTTCATCCTCATTAACAAACATAGGCATGTCATCATTATAAATAATCTTGGCAAAGAAAGACATGCAAGGGTCAAAAGCATCTGATGACTCAGGTTACTCATTTTCAGAGTCACTTGAATCATCCCATGTTTTGCAGATGTTAGCTCTAGTGTGTTTATTTTGAGTGTTCAAATTAACTCTACAGTCTTGTGCAATGTGCCCCAGTTTACCACATCTATAGCATTCAGTCTTCTTAAGGTCTCTATTAGGTCTAGCGTGAGAGTCCTTATGATTTTTGTCATTGTTTTTCTCATGAGGTCTATGACTAGAAGGAGTTGGATAATTTGACTTGCCTTGTTTATTTGCCACTTTGTTTCTAAACTTAATGATTTTCTTGAACTGTTTTGTCATTAAGGCAATCTGATTGTCCAAACTCTCTATATCGCAGTCCTCATCAGATTCATCATTGGAAGTATTAAACTCAGGCTTAATCAATTTAGAAGAGAAGCTTAGATTGGAACTAGTCTATTTCCTATGGGATTGGGTTAATTGTTTCTTAAATTCCAGTTCCATTTCCACTGTTCTTAATTTACTACTGAGTAATTCAGGAGTGAGATTTATATCACATTTCCCCAATAGCATATCTTTTGTTATCAAACTTCTGTGGTAATGATGTCAGAATTTTAGATACAATTTCTTGTCTATCATAGGTTATCCCATTAGCATGCAGTTTGGTCACAATATCAGTCAGGTTCATATAGAAGTCATCAAATGATTTAGTCTCAGACATAATTAAGGAGTTATACTGCTGAATAAGCATTTGTGTTTTTGCAGCCTTAACTCTAGTGTCTCCTTCATGAGCAGTGACTAAGGTGTCCCAAGCTTCCTTAGAAGTGGTACAGGATGAGATTCTTCTGAACTCATGTTCATTTATAGACATAAATATAGCATTCTTTCCTTTATTATTATTTCGAGAAAATTGTTTCTCTTCTTGAGTGAACTCACTTAGAGCTTTCTTAACCATCTCATTACTTCCTTCGTTGGCTGGTTTAGTAGGAAAAGTATAACCATTTTCAACAATGTCCCAGACATCATCTACCAAAGTTCCTTAAATGAAAGTAATCATCCTTACTTTCCAGTAAGAAAAATTGGTTCCATCAAAGATTGGAGATCTGGTCAAGTTACCAAATCTTTCATTTTTCTTGTCCATCTTTGATTTTTAGAAAACATTTCAGAAACACAGGATCTCCTTAAAAGCAGTTTTACCAAGCTCTGATACCAATTGAAAAATGCGTTACTAAAGTCGTTTATTGAAAATAAACTATTTAAGTAACTCCGAGTTGTTTTTTGAAGAAACTATTTTCTTAAATCAAAAAGGATTAATCACAAGAAGTGTTTAATAAAACAGTATGTACGAGATCTTATTCAAGATTTGGGCATCAAGTTTAAAAGATAGTTTAAACAAGTTTTAAACACAGCACAACCAAGAATGAGATGAGAAAATGTAGAAGGCTTCTGTTCACAATTTTTTACGTGGTAAAACCTCACCAATTGAGGAAACATCCACGACTCCCTCTACGGAGTAAAATGAAAAATCCACTAAAACAAATATATGAGTTACAAACTATATAACTAACATGCAAACAACTCAGACCTATATAAGTTGAGGAATGTACCCTCTGGTGTCCTTATAACTTCTCTGCAGTTCTGATTGTAGATGTAGTTCTCCCAGTTTGTCAACTTCTGATTTGTTCCAGCACTTTACGTCGACTTATGTTCACAAGATCTTATTACCAACACTTTTCGTGTTGTAGGGTGTAAGTGTTTGTGAAGGTGCTTTCTAACACATGCATGCACACACACACACACTTATTAAGTACAAACAGTCCTAACAAATTACAGTAACACTATATGCTGTGATCTTTTCTTTTTCTCTTTTCTTACAAAACTTTGAACCTTATTTGACCTTTAAATCATTCCCAGAATCCACGGATACCTTGCTAGGAAGACAGACAATGTCTTAATCAATCTCAGAATTTATAACAAAAACGTTTTGAGATTGAAAACCTCCAAGTGAGATTCCAAACTAGATCAAAGGTTTAGTTTTACAAGAACAAGAAACAGAAAGCATTTATTGTTGATTTCAAGGTAAGAAAACGTTTTAGAGAAAATAATCAACAATATATTTCTCAAGATGAGAAATAAAGAATGAAACTAAGTGTAATGTAACATGAATAACTCAGATCTGAGATTTCTATGAAATCAGAAACTAGATCTAAGTAAAAGTCTAAGTTGGAAACAATATCTCATGAACACAAGGTTACAACAACAAAAATAACTCAACTCAAACTCTCAAACACTTAAGAACACTCAGGATGGTGTTTTTGGATATGGTGTTTTGAATAAGTGTTTGGGTTAGGTTTTAAGAGGATTTGGACGAAGTTAGGATTTCTAACTTTTTTCTCTCTCTAGTTTCTCTCTTCTCTCTCTTCTCTCTTCTCTCTCTATTCTCTCTGAAGAATGCAAATGGCAAAAGTCTTCGAAGTCTGAGGGAAGGGTCCTTTTTATAGTGGGAGGAGAAGGTTCGAGATATCTGATCAAAACCAAGGGCTGAGATCGAATCAATTTAAATTGACTTGAATATAAGGGCTCACACAAGGTGGTGCTTAAACGAACGCTGATTGGCATAAAAAGTTACACGGGGATTCATCAAGGAAACATGCAGACCATTGATAACAAATGATCCAAGGGCTGATAACACACGCGTCTATTGTTTCAGTAAAGAAACACACTTCTAACCAATCAGAGGGCAACATGTGTTGGCCAGTTAAGGGATATAAAACGCGTGTCCAAACCAATTACAAAGTATACCCTGAAGTCTCTGCCGCTTTTGGATTCTACCCAAGGTAACATTAGGCCATAATACACAACAAATATTATTAAGAGATTGACCATAAAAGTTTTAAATCAAGTTTTAATTATTAAAACATGGTTTAAAAAATTGTTTAAAAAATCCCAAAAAAATTATTAAAAAACAAACTTAGGGATTTAAACACACTCAACACATGTACACACATAATTATGCAATATGATATGCAAAAAATGAATTCTACTGTGTGTGAGTGTTGGCAATAGGTTCTTGATCAAAGCAAGAAAGAGAGATGAATAGGCAATCCAACTTCTGAGGCTCTTTGGTTTCTAGGATGGACATAATTTTGTCACAATTTAGAAACTAGATGAGCACTTATACAATATAGACTCGTGTGAGTCAAAAGTATAAGGGCTTCAGAGTTCCGCCGTATTATGACGTGCACCACGTCTAAAGAGGCATGGGATGTTTTAAAATTGACACATGAAGGTACAACCGCTGTTAAAGAGTCAAAATTGAAAAATCTTGCCACCCAATTTGATACCATTACTATGTTAGATTCCTAGACTTTTGATGAGTTTTACGCACGTTTGTCGGACATTGTCAATACTAGTTTTAATTTGGGTGAGGTATTTGATAACACGCAGGTTGTGAAAAAGATTTTGAGATCTATTCCAAAACGTTTTATTCCAAAAGTCACTATTTTAAACTCGATGGGTAATTTGAGCACAATTAAGTTAAAAGAGTTGGTAGGTGATCTTCACACTTACGAGTTAGATATATTTCCCCAAACTGCTAGGCCTAAGGAAATAGGGATTGAACTTAGTACACGGTCGAGATCGAGTGAGGATTTTTCTAGGGAGGAGAGAGAAGAAAATGAAAGTGAGCTCCAAAAATCCTTTAGGGATTTGTACACCGAGACCTTGAAAACAAATAAGTACAATAGAGATTTAGGTCGTCGAGTTTTAGATTTGGAGAGAGAGAATGAAGTGTTGAAAAGAGAAAAGTGTGACTTGACCGACACGGTGTCTAGTCCGACGACACGTGTATCCCAACTCAAGAGTGATCTCGAATGTGCCTGGGAGGTCAAAATCCCTTGAGAGAAAGCATCTAAGAAGGTTGAAAAGATGGTTCTCAATCCCCTTTTGGGTGGTGGTGAGAATGTAGGAAAAGGTCATGACAGTGCATCCACTTCTTTTGTTGCACTCGAGCCTATTCCCACTTTGGTAATTGATTCATGTGGTTCTCATCCCAAAACACCTAGGGTTCTCGTACGGGTAAGGATAGCACTTGCTAGAATTTTTAAAAACTTAATTCCTAGGTCGATTTATGTTTGCTCCCGTTGCAAGAAGAGAGGACACCTTAGGGAGTTTTGTTCTAAGTTTGGTTTCGTGTCACATCATGCCACTACACATGTTCATGCACATTCACCCACTCATGATAGTTTTCTTGAACATAATTATAGAGAGTTTGCACATATTCGCGAGCAAGTAAAGTTTTTGGTCAAGACTTCACATGATCTAATGGAGTTATTTCAAAAGATGTCACTGTCTTTGGAAAACTCCATTGCACTTACCGGTTAAGATCTAGATATGTTTACTAGCATAGGTTGGTTTACATGATGATACTTTGGCCTATTGCTAGTATGTACCATTTGTACTTTATTTTTCACTTTTTGGTACTATTTTAGCACAATTTGGATCTGCTTGCTCATTCCAGGAACTGTTTTTATGAAAAATTTCCACTGGACAAAATTGCATGACAGTCTGAATGATCTGGGAATTTTATTTTTTCTTATTCGAACGATATTACATCTCATGAGAAGTTCCTGTCGCTCGAATGACACGACATTTCGTTCGAAAGACCCCTGGAATTTTGTTTGTTGTCCCTATTTCTTCCTACTATATGTTATTGGTACTTTTGGGTTATTTCTGAATAATGTTTGAAAAATTCAAAAATATTTTCTCTTTTTAGAAAAGTTTTGAAAAATTCAAAAAGATTTTTGTATTTTGTTTGCACCGTATATGAATGCAAAGTTTGGATGACCAATTCAAAAATTCATTCCATATCCATATGACTGTTTTATAGTGTTTTGAGACAATATATTGTGTTATTCACGTGCTTTATAAATTTTGGAATCTTTGAGATGATATATAGTATTGCTACCTACATGTTTGGCTCTTTTGTCCTTTATTACACACATGCACAAATTTGTTTGACGGTTGTTCTTATCAAATCACATGTTGGTTACGTGTTTTTATCTCAATTCTATCTATTAAACCGAACCAAATGCGATAAAACAAGATAATACAAGGTGTGCATGTTTTTACCGTTTGCCGTAAGTTTGTGGGAATTTTATAAACGGTGAAGGGCTACGAAAGGTTCGCATTTATCCTTTGCGATTAAGGTGTCGTTTGAATTGGACCTAAGAAATTGAGGAATTTTAATTATTTGGGGTCCAAAGAGGTTTAAAAGAACCCGAAAAAAAATTGCATGGTAATAAAAAGAAATATATGCCAATTATGGGCCATTAGGTTTATTCGCCAATGTTTCAGAATTTAGATCACCTTGAAAAGAAAATATATATGAGGGAGTTAGGTTGGAGAATTAAAATGGCTTTGCACGTCCTTAAAAAGTCTTAAAAAAGCATGAAATCATTTTGGACGTTATTGGTGTGGAAATCATTTATACTTTGATTTGTTGATATGATTAAGAGGATGCCATATAAATTCAATAATTTTACACTGAAGGACTATTTTTTATGTTCATTCGTTAGGAGTACACTTATGCATCTTGCACATATGATATGATTGAGTTGATTTTCCTATCGAATCTGTTCACACCCATTCATTCCGTCTTAACAATTTGGTCGTCTTAGTATAAATTCATGGTGTGTGATTTTTGTAGCATCATATTTTTTTTTCATTTTTGTATAAAAAATTCAAAAAATTCAAAAAATGTGTGTGTTGTTTACTGTGACACCCCGTTTTTGCGTTACTTGATTTATTCTTTTTCTTTTCTATTTCGGACTTATAAAAAGGGGGAGAATGAATTATGATATTATGGGGGAGTTTTAAGTATTGGGGAGATTAGATTATGCTTTCATGTTTATGATTTATACCATTTCAAAGTCGATACGTCACGAGGTTTTTGCTTTGTCTTATGTGTGTAGGTACAATTGAAGAATTTCGGATTCCACACCCAGATGAGAAAATCTTGGAGTTTAAAAGTTGATTGTTGGAGAAAAGTTTAAAAAAGTTTGAAGACTTGTTCAGTATATCTTTCCATATTTGAGTTTTTGGGAGGGTAGATTTGTATATTTCATTGTGTTGATAATTTGGATTGTTTTTACTTTGTACCGGTATAGACATAGGGGGAGATTTGTAAGGACATAGTCCGTCACACTTAGTATGTAGTATACCGCTACAAGTTTATCGAAGCATTGCAAAGCTCACATCTAGAATCATCAACCCGAATTTCAAGACGACTTCAACAATCATTCCCCAAAAGGACGAATTTAGTAAAATGTGTTTTTGTTCCATTTACATTTTACATAAAAAGTGTTGGGATATTTTTATAAAGATTTTTTTTTTGAAATGTCTTTAAATGATTTTAATCATAAAAAGTTTTGGATAAATACTCCTGATCCCATAAACAGTTTTGGTTTTTAAGGATTCCAAGTTATTTAATATTTTAAAATTATTTAAGGGGGATCATCGTCTGTCATTCAAACGACATCACATCTCATTCGAACGAGATGTAGTGTCGTTCGAATGACGTCGCTTTTTGTTCGAACGACAAATGTTTATTTCTGACACGTCACCGCCTTAAATGTTTTTATAAAAGGGTATTAGGGTTCTGTATTTTGTGTGGAGAAAACAGTGGTTTAAATAGAATACGTTTTGAGTGTTTTTTGGTTTATTCTCCAACATATTTAAGGGTTCAAAATTTGTTTTACAATTCACAATCCCAATATCTTTTTATGTGAATTGTTTTGTGGAACCCAAAGCATAGTTTTGATGTTTGTTCAACCTCTGTGGAAAAGGCATCTCCATAACTGGTCGGTGGATACCGAGCATAGTCATTATGCGTGTGGACGAGCCTAAGATGACGGACCGACACCTGGAGGGTATTTCGTTGTCTCTCGTATCTTTGAAGTCTTTCTGAAGGCACCGTGAATTACACACTTGTGGGAGATTATCAGGTTGTATGTAAGTCAAAGGTCTTGTAAACTCTTCAAAGTGTTATAAAATATTTTTACCCGAAAGTTAGATTTGAATGGTTAATAAAAGTTAGATAAATGTTTAGGGGCTGAACTAATATTGAACTTTGTTTGTTCAAAGCTTGACACCTAATTAAATAAGTGTGTTTTGATTTCATTGAATATTTGGGAATTAATTTCATCGGTAACACACGATATTTTTCAAGTATGAGTGTTTGTCGAATCACGAGTCGCTATGGAAGAGCGAATGTGTATATCGGATGAAACACAAGCACGTATGGATATGAGATTCATAAAGACATGAAAGAAACATATAAGCATGCGTAAAAGAGGACTCGAATCTTAGGATTTGACCAAGACACCTAAGCAGCCCAAAAGGCATTAAAGCCCACATAGTTCGAAGGTAGCATAGGATGGGGTTCAATCCATAAATCCAAATGGGGGATTTCTCTTATGTGTTTGTGTGTAAATAAAATGTGCTTTTAAAAGTGAGAGTGTGAAATGGAAATTTCTCTTTTGGAATTTATAGATAAACCCTCTTTTTCTTCTTCTTATTTTTTTAGGAAAATAGATTATGTGCAAATACTTGTGGACATCCGTGGTCCTTCCCCTCCTTTCCTTTTTTTTCTGGAGGTTCCTTTTTGGCGTGCGCTCGAGATTGAGACCTTTATCGGGGCTCTCAACCATCGTTAATGTGGGATAATATGTAGAGATAGTGTCACCAAACTATTTTTCATAAAACATGAAAAATAAATGTTGTCTCTTCGAGGGAACGACATCAAGGACAATATTGATGCTTGCGAACCCAAGTAGTTCAAAGGTTCAAAAACTAAGTTACGGAATGGAAATGTGTGAGGAACCGTAAGACTGATTCTCACATGGGAAGTTCCATTGGAAAGGGATTTCATAGCCCTTAAATGATTCATTTAGCTTCTCTCAAGCAGGAGAGTTAAACGGAGTGAAACTGGGCCTGGGAGTGCCCAATGGCCTCCAAATCAGTTTTCAGGGTAAAATAGATCGTTTGTCCGAACTGTAAGGCAGATTCGTGCACGGGATGGACCGTTGGAAAGGGAATTTAGAGTCTTCAAAGATTCATTGAGCTTTTTCTCAAGTGAGAAAGTTATTTGGGGCCAAACAGGGCCTGAGAGTGCCTATGGCCTTCATATCGGTACTCGGAGTATGACCTTGGGTTTATGGTGAACGAGTGAGTGATAGGTACCAAATGAGGTTCTTAGGGGGGGTCCTAGTATGGGGTGTCTATATAGAGACCCTCGAAGGGTGATCTTGGAACAAGTCAAGGTCGTCGAATGATACACACCACATCGATGTTGGGAAAGAGGATTTTTGGTCAATTCTGGGGACCTAGAGTACATGGACGACCAATTCAGCGGGTCGAGGTAGATTTCAAAAACCTAAAGTATGGGGATGACTGATTTAGTGGGTTGAGTTTAGCTCTATGTACCTAAGGTTAGGACGACCAAATCTTCACACCGAGGTTAATTCTGAGGTCCTAAAGTTGTGGCGACCAATTTTATGGGTCGAGGTCAATTCTGAGGACCTAAAATTATGGCGACCAAGTCTGTGGGTCAAGGTCAATTAGGAGGACCTAAAGTTATGGTGACCAATATTATGGGTCGAGCTCAATTATGAGGGCCTAAAATTGAGGCGACCAATTCTGTGGTTCGAGGTTAATTGTGTGAACCTAAAATTTAGGGCATTAAATTCTGCAGGTCATATTCAATTCTAAGGACCTAAGGTTGGAGCATCCAATTCTGCAGGTTGAAGTCAATTCTAAGGACCTAAATTTGGGGTGACCAATTCTACTAGTCAGGTTCAATTCTGAGGACCTAAAGTTGGGGTGACCAATTCTGCGGTCCGAGATGATTTTTGAGGGCATAAAGTTGGGGCGATCAATTCTACGAGTCAAGGTAAATTATGAGGATTCAAAGTTAGGTCAGCCAATTTTGTGGGTCGAGGTCAATTCTGAGGAACTAAAGTTGTGGTGACCAATTTTGCGGGTCAAGGTCAATTCTGAGAAGCTAAAGTTGTGGTGACCAATTTTGTGGGTCAAGGTCAATTTCGAGGACCTAAATTTGGGGCAACCAATTCTGCTAGTCGAGGTCAATTCTGAGGGCCTAGAGTTGCGGCAACCAATTCTACGGGTCGAGGTCAATTTTGAGGACCTAAATTTGGGGTGACTAATTCTGCTGGTCGAGGTCAATTCTGAGGACCTAAAGTTGAGGCGGACAATTATTCGGGTTGAGGTTAATTCAAAGGACCTAAAATTATTGCGACCAATTCTGCGAGTCGAGCACAATTATGAGAACCTAAAGTTGGGGTGACCAATTCTCCCGGTCGAGGTCAATTCTGAAGACTTAAAGTTGAGGTGACTAATTCTATGGGTCGAGGTCAATTATAAGGACCTAAAGTTGTAGCAACGAATTCTACGAGTCGGGGTCAATTCTGAGGACCTAAAGTTAGGATAACCAATTTTACGGGTCGAGGTCAATTTTGAGGACCTAAAATTTAGATGATTGATTCTACAGGTCGAGGTCAAATTTTAGGACCTAGAGTTGTGATGACAATTCTGCAGGTCGAGGTCATATTTGACGACCTTAGGTTGAGATGACCAATTCTGCAAGTCGAGGTCAATTATTAAGACCTTGTGTTTTTGTTTGGAGGGGGATAACTACTCTGGGGAAGGCATGAAGGATTTTGATGTAGGTCCACCTTTACGTCCGTTGGGTAATGGTTTGACTTGAAATTCTATTGAGGGAATGTGTAGGTTTGTGGTACTTGCTGGGGAATATTCTTAGGATAGGAGTGTAAGATTAATCTAGGTGGGGATTTTGGGAGTTTGTAAGGTGCTCGGTGCTCCAAAAATGATTTTCTTGGGGAAAATAATGGTTAATATTTTTCACGGAATTTTTAGGATTTTTTTTGTTTTTTTGGCATTTTTAGGATGAAATTTGGAGGGGCTGCTGATTGTCAGGACTGGGGAGGTGCCAATTGGCAGAGGCAGGAACTACTGGGCTTATTCGAGAAGAGGAAAAGAAAACTACTGAATTCCATGTTTTCTATGGCTTCAGAACTTTGCTTTTGGGTGGATTATTGATACTTTGCTAGGGATGTAGGTGAGCTTCTACACTTAGAATCTTCCTTCGAGGTTCGTGGGGGCTACGGGTATTCACATAGGAAGAGTTTGTAGGTGCATGAGTGTGGGTACATCTTCTACCTTTGAGAGAGGGTGGTGCAACAAATGATGTGACATCCATTTCTGATTCTTTCATTTGGGGATTTTCTTACAAATCTGTCGTTGTTACTGGGGAGCTTAGCATTGGCCATGTTGTATGCTTGATGTAACAACTTTGTACTTGAAAAGAGAAACTCAAAAAGGCAAAAAATATTCATATTTTGTTTTATTATCTTAGTTTAATGGTTTACTCAACATGCACTTTAATTTGTTGCTAAGATTATTTTTTGAGGGAAAGTTAGTGAAATGTGTTTTTAGAATTTTTCTTTTGAATAGAGGGAGGTCATGGAGGCCTTATTAAATATAATTTCCCCTTGAAAGGATTTATTTTGAGAAATACGTTTTTCGAAATTGATTTTTGGAAAAAGGAGAAAAAGGGATTTTTTTTTTAAAAAATGGAGTTTGCCGATCATGAAAAGGAGAGGCCCCCAATTTTTAAAATCATACTTCACAAAGTAATTTACTTTTATGAGATGCGGAAGCGAAGATGGTTCAATTAAACAATTACAAATTTTAATATCTTTTACAAATTAAAATTAAACAAAGCTCGAAGTGAAATTAAATGAATTAACAAATGAATTTGTCACTTAACCCAATTTAACCCAACTCAAGTCCTAGAAATTTGACTAAGTCATATTTTCAATATTCCCAAATTAGGCCAAACAAATTATATCAAATTAAGTGATGACTTCAATTAAATTAATATCAATTTTACCCAAAATATTAATTACCACCAAATTAAACAAGAGTAGAGATTTAAATCAATTTTATCTTTTTACCTAAGCATACGTTCTAGGTGAGTTTTACAAAAGATAAAATAAACAATGAATCACTACGCCTCGATGTACGAGGAAAAACCCACAAACGGGAGACAACCTCGGACAGCCCTAGCCATAAGTCCACTAAGTATGGTATTTTACAAGTACATGCAAAAAGACTTACAACACTCGACTTGACTCCCTTCAAGCTCCGATGCTCCTTATTTTACCGACCTCCACTTAGTTGACAATCTCGGACTCCACCGGAACCTTGGAAATCACTAATGAGGCTGTAGGAACCCCCGTCAACCACACATGGTGCCTTTCACCATGTGATAATGCCGCAGCAAAACCTGAAATTCTTCTTTATGGGATGTAGAAGGAAATCCAAACGAACTCTTCAAACGGTAGAGTAACACCCGGTGCCAAACACTCCAAGCAATGATATATATATTGAGACTTGGAATAAACAATATGGGTAAAAATAAGAGTTTTATGAATTTTTTCTTGAAAAATAGACACTAAAAAAAATGAACTTTTTCTTGAAAACTTGAACTCTTAAAGCTCTCTCTAGGAGATGGAATAATATGAAAAAGTTAGTTCAAAAGGGTTGGTTCTCGCACTTAGTTCTGTCAAAACATAGTGGGGAAAATAAGTGGGAAAAGTGGAAACACTGTCAAAAACGCCCAAAATAACTGTTCCTGCCAAATTTCGTTCGAACGAAAAGTCGTTCGAACGATTTTACTAACGAGTTTCCAGAAGGAAAAAAGAAAATTCGTTAGAAATCTCGTTCGAACGACCTGGAAATCTCGTTCGAACGAGATGCCAGTTCGTTCGAATGACCTGGCAATCACGTTTGAACGAGATTCCAGTGTGTTTCGTGCGACGTGTCAGAAAAATGAAATATTAATTTTTAAGCCCAAAACTTTTTATGAAAGTTCTAAAAAATATTTTTTGAGTAAAAACAGAGTCATTAAAATTAATTTATAAAAATAATAAATTACACCCAATAAAACTTGTTCCAAGCTTTATGAACTTGGCCGCTACAAAGGACTTTTTTGACCTGTTTGTTCCAAGGATGGTCAAGAACTCTATCATATGGCTCAAACTTTTTTGTTCGGAATTGAGCCAAAACTACAAAGGACTCAATTGGAAATTTGTGTCCTTACAAATCTCCCCCTTTGGCTATTCCGGGACAAAAACCAAACAAAAATCCTAAAGGTCCGTCAAGCTCTACTAGACTTATAAAATGTCCCACCCAAAAAAAAATACAATAGCTTGACTCAAACAACCTAAGGATCAATATCTTTACCGACGATGAAAGTTGCCACTTAGAAGAATTCCTGCACACTTAAGCAAACTATCAAATGCATAGGGAATATCAAGAATGTTAAATGCATAAAATAAATACTCCCCCTAAATTAATTCTCCTCTTTATCAAACAAATGACCTACATAGAAATACATCTCCCCCTAAGATAAATCTCCTCCAAACTAAGATACGATTATAATAGGAATAGATACCATTTCTCCCCCTATCATTCTCTGCCTTTTTGTTCAGGAATAGACAAAGGTGATAGAATTAACAAAAGTGCATACAACAGCATAGAACATGAAAGCATATAGGCAACAAAACCATAACTAATCGAACAAATAATAATGGATACCAACTAAGATGCAAGAAACCGATACCAATATGATACATAAGTATTAAGCATGTGATATCAACAAAGAATACAATAAGATAGATACCAATTATGAAGTAGAAGCATAGATGGACAAGAAAGCAAGGCAAAGACCAAAAATAATATCATATATATACATACTCTAGATATACCAAAGATGCACACACACATATATATTTAGATATAAACACACAAATGACACAAAATAAGATAAGCTTTTCACACTCGTATCAAAAAAATGTGTCATATGGAAACGTAAGTGTTGGGGTGTGAACTAGCAACAATTAAATTTAGACCCAATCACTTAAAACATGTTCACATAGTTCTCAATTGATTACAAACTTCATCAAATTTGAATATAACCTCATGTGACAAAATAAATTGAACTCAATGAACAAACATACACAATGCATACAAGCCTAGACTTTTGATGATTCTAGAAACCAATAGAGCCATGACATTGAAAGTACAACTAGGATAAACGGATATTGTGCAAACCGTTGATATACCATCAAATCTCCCTCAATAAACATATATATATATTTGAACGAATATATCAAACAAAAATAGTCCTTGACAATTATTTTTCTTTTTAATGCCATAATTCTATTTTTAGGCCTTTGGACCACGTATTTCTTTTAGGTCCAAACAAACAGTGGCTTACTACTCGCAAAGGATAATAATTCCTTTCGGAGCCCTTCCCCGTGGACATTTATATATAATATTTTTATTTCTCACAAATCTCACGTGCAATGGATTTTGACATGCACTAATCCTCCTAGGTCACAAGTATGTAGATGACAAGATTGGTAAGAGAACACATCACAAAGCTCAAATATAACATGTGACGATTAAATTTCAAAAGAGCTCGTGCATGAGTGAATAGAGGCATATAAAAATAGAATCCATTATATCAACACAAAATCCAACTATTCCATGCAAGCATGGTAAAGAACATAATAAGGATTGACAATCTAAACCAAAAGTTCTAGTCACATGCAAGAGAAAAAGAAGGGATTCTAACACAAGTGTATGCCACATAGAGTGTGTCAGAGAAAAATAACACACAAAAATCTTTTTTAGTTTTTTTTTTAATTTTTAACCAAAAATAAAAATATTTACTCAAAAGACGCACAAAAATAATTTATATTTTTCATTAAACTTAAATTACTTAAAAGGTAAAACACAAATGATAAACAAAAAAATATTTTTGTATTTTTCATTTAATGCAAACTCAAATGACAGAAGTATAATACAAAAGATAAACAAAAATTATTATTCTAGCATGTGATTAAGCATGGAGCATATACTAGAAGATGATTAAAAAGCATACAAATAGCATGATAGTTTAGCATGAAGCACAAAAGATAAAGTATGCAAATAAAACCAACACATTCAACCTTTAGATTTTGTAAAGGAGGAAGCATGTGAAAGTAAATGAGAATAAAAAACCCTATCTTGTAAAGATACCAAGTCGGATATCCTAACCCAAACTAATACAAATAACGATCTCGGGGTGTAGGAATCTTGGCTACCTTGGTTGCCTTACGTTGGGATTTTCTAGGACCTCGTTTAAGATCAAAACAAAATTTTCTAAGCTGACCTTTTCGACCACAATGTGCACAGGTAAAAACATGTCGAAAATTGGTACCCAAGGATTGATCTCTAAAGGCTTTCCTAGGTGATTCTCCTAAAACATGGATTTTGCCTTTATGAGTAGATTCATTACAAATATCAAATCCTAAACCACAAATGTCATTTTTAATTTGGACCGTCCCTAATATTTTATCTAATTTCTCTGAATGACTCTCCAAATCAAATTTGACTTTACTAGAGTCTTTTAATTTATTTTCTACTTCTAAAACGTTAGACTCTAATAAAATATTGAGCTCTTCAAATGCGAGAAGTTTTTTTTTCAAGGATTCTATTAAACCCTTAATGCTATCTTTCTCGCCTTCTAAATATTCAATCTTCTCACGAAGAGCTCTCTCACGTGTCCTAAGGTCTTCAACCAACACACTATCATCAACGACCTTGACACGGTCTCTTAAACTCGCTTCCAACTTCAAATTTGTTCTTTTTAATTTAATAGATTCTTCATAAAGCTCTTGAAAAGAATTTTTTAGTTCACTCACATTAACCTCATTTTCACTTTCACTCTCTCTTTCTTCTCCACTTTCATTACCACAAAAAATAAGGGAATCATAAACTTTGACCTTGGAAGTGTCATGTGTTAAAATTTTATCAATAGAAGAATGCTCACAATCATTCACATGACAAGCCATAAAATCCACAATGTTGGGCTTAGAGGAGGAATCGGGTCCCTCTTCATTATCACTCTCACTAAGGGTTGCATTAAAAGAAATTGGTTGCTTAACCTCTCTCCTTAGTTCAGTGGGGCACTCTTTTGCCCTATGGCCATACCCTTCACTACCATAACACCTATTTGACTCGTCCCTATTTAAATTTTCATTAATAATTTTAGGGATCTTCTCGGCTTTGTCATGCGTAGATTTTTCAAATTTCTTAAAATCATTTTTAAATTTATCTTTGTTCAATTTAAGAAATTTTCGAAACTTTATAGCAAACATAGCCATAGTTTTTGAGTCACTATC
Source organism: Sambucus nigra (assembly GCA_949130495.1). Lineage (NCBI taxonomy): Eukaryota > Viridiplantae > Streptophyta > Magnoliopsida > Dipsacales > Adoxaceae > Sambucus > Sambucus nigra. The sequence goes on along the minus strand of OX422211.1, from coordinate 297,601,403 downwards.
ACTTTCACTCTCTACTACTTGTTTTTCCTCCTTTCGGGCTTTCAAAGTAACGCCCTTATCTATTTTCTTTTCAATTTTGGAGGGAAACATATCTAGTTCATAGGTTGGTAAATCACCTACGAGCTCTTCTAATTTTGTAGAGGTTAAAGTGGGTAAATAATTTAGCACGGTCACTTTAGGAATGAACCTATCGGTTAGGGACCTTAAAATTTTCTTTACTACTCGGTTATCGGGTATTTTCTCTCCCAAGTTAAAAGATGAATTAACTATATCAGAAAGTCTAGCATAAAATTCATCAAAAGTTTCTTTTTCATTCATTTTGATGGTTTCAAATTGAGTGGTAAGGTTTTGGAGTTTCGAAGCTTTAACGACACTAGTACCTTCATGAGTGAGTTGTAAAATATCCCAAGCTTCTTTAGCGGTGTCACCCGTCATAATACGTCAGAATTCATCCGGTGTGACTACGCTAAACAAGGCATTTAAACCACGGGAATTAAAGTTAGCAAGTTTAAATTCCTTCTCACTCCATCTATCGGAGGGTTTGGGGACACGTGCATTATCTACTATATGTGTAGGTGGGGACAACCCATTAATGACAGACAACCAAACCCTCTGGTTGATAGATTTTAGTGCTGATTTCATCCGCGCTTTCCAATACGCGTAATTAGAACCATCAAAAATAGGAAATTTTGAAAATGGGGAAAATTTTATTTTTAGCAAAAATATTTAAAGGATCTTAAATGCAATAATTTAACGATCTAGCTCTGGTACCAATTTGAAAAGTAGAGGCCCCCAATTTTTAAAATCTTACTTCACAAAGTAATTTCCTTTTATGAGATGCGAAAGCGGAGATGGTTCAATTAAACAATTACAAATTCTACTTTCTTTTACAAATTAAAATTAAACAAAGTTCAAAGTGAAATTAAATTAATTAACAAATGAATTTTTCACTTAAACCAATTTAAACCAACTCAAGTCCTAGAAATTTGTCTAATTCATATTTTCAATATCCCCAAATTAGGCCAAACAAATTTTATCAAATTAAGTGATGACTTCAATTAAATTAATATCAATTTTACCCAAAATATTAATTATCACCAAATTAAACAAGAGTAGAGATTTAAACCAATTTTATCTACCTAAGCACACGTTCTTGGTGAGTTTTGCAAAAGATAAAATAAACAATGAATCACTACGCCGCGATGTACGAGGAAAAACCCACAAACGGGAAACAATCTCGGACGGCCCTAGCCATAAGTCCACTAAGTATGGTATTTTACAAGTACAAGCAAAAAGACTTACAACACTTGATTTGACTCCCTTCAAGACCCGGTGCTCCTTCTTGTACTGAACTCCACTAAAACCTGGGAAACCACCAATGAGGCTTTAGGAACAACCGCCAACCACACATGGTGCCTTTCACCATGTGAGAATGCCGCAGCAAAACTCGAACATATTCTTTATGGGATGTATAAGGAAACCCAAATGAACTTTTCAAACGGTAGAGTAAAACTCGGTGCCAAACACTCCAAGCAATGGTATATATTGAGACTTGAAATAAATATTATGGGTGAAAACAAGAGTGTTTTATGAATTTTTTCTTGAAAAATAGACACTCAAAAACATGAACTTTTTCTTGAAAACTTGAACTCTCAAAGCTCTCTCTAGGAGATGGAATAATATGAAAAAGTTAGTTCAAGAGAGTAGGTTCCAGCACTAAGTAGTTCTGTCAAAAGATAGTGGGGAAAATAAGTGAGAAAAGTGAGAAAAATGTCAAAAACGACCAAAAAATGTTCTCGCCAAATTATGTTCGAACGAAAAGTCATTCGAAGACTTTTCGTTCAAACGGTTTTACTAATGAGGTTCAAAATCATCAGAAATCTCATTCGAACGACCTGGCAATCTTGTTCGAACGAGATTCCAGTGGGGTTCGAACGACGTGTCAGAAAAATGAAATATTAATTTTTAAGCCCAAAAATCTTTATGAAAGTTCTAAAAAATATTTTCTAAGTAAAACAAAGTCGTTAAAATTAATTTATAGAAATTATAAATTACACCCAATAAAACTTGTTCCAAGCTTTATGAAGCTTTATGAACTTGGCCGCTACGTCTTCAACTTTAGTATGTTATAGGCTTGAAGGATGGTCAAGAACTCTATCCTATGACTCAAACGTTTTTGTCCGAAATTGAGCCAAAACTACAAAGGACTCAATTGGAAATTTGTGTCCTTAAAGATCAGCATACCCTTTGTCCTACTTAACATCATGAGGGCCAAGTCAAATCACTTATTGGATTTTATTGCACTTCTACATACTTACAGCACTCTGTAAGGCAAAGAGTTAAATTGGAATTCCAAATGGTTTTTTTTTGCAAGGGTTTTTGGGTATAAAAGAAGAGTTAGGGGATGTGTTCTTTTTCACCACCATCCATATTCTCTCCCATTGCATGAAGAATTATCTTCTTATCTCGAAGGTTGAGATATTATATGCCTCTATGATGTTTACTGCGACACTTTCAACTTGCGTCAAATTTTTTTTATGGCACAATCGGGTCATAGACTTGAATCTGTTGGAGGTGGTGGTACAATACTGGTACCCCGAGGATCATGTCTTCCAGTTCAGTCTGGATGAGGTCTACCCTATTTATGAGGAGTTTTCGATGATGTTGGGGATCAGCCCTAGTGGTGCAACGGCTATGCCCGACTTATACCATTCTCCCTGGGTATTTTAGGCTAAGTTACTTCATATCTCTCCCTCGACGGCCCGACCATTGGTTCATGGACGGACTATTTCTCTTCTAACGGTTATGCACTCCGTACATCAGAAGGTCTCTACTGATGCTATTTTTATCAGAGATGTTATTTTGGATCTGAGTGCGAGGCTGTTATTAATGACATGAAATTAAGGGCTGCAGGTGGCTACAATAGTGATGTGGATGTCTTACCACTGTCTTCCTGCGACGATGGTTCTAGCAGAGACCTTAAATAGTCTCAATGCCTAGAAAGAGGGCCATTTTTATTTCCAGAGGGGGAGATCGGTGATGCTGTTTATATGGCTTGCAGAGTGATCCTTGTCAGTTGTGCCTAATTTCTTTGTTCGACCTTTCCTGAGTTTCGAATTTTCAATAAAGAATTTGGTAATCTAGTTCATGGAGTACGAGGCCCGATATCTTTGTTGCTTAGTGCCATGGTAGGAGACTTGCAGCCTATTTTGTAGCTAAGAGAATATCGGTACGTGAGGCTGGTTGGCCTTCGACTGATTTCCTTTTACTTACCTTGGTTGTTTCTACACTAAGATGGGTGGGAATAAAGAGTGCCACCTCGCAGAACGAACTTCTTTTCGATGGAGGGCCTGACTGAGTCTTTATGGAATATATTGGGACCCTTGTGGAAGCACCATTGTCCGTTTACCAATCCGTCACAATCTGTAGGAGGGGCTTGGTATGTGTTCGGATATTACTTGAAGTGATTGTGGAAGCGAGTAGTTAGAAAGATCTTGGAAACAGAGATTAGTCAAAACTGGCTCGTATCTTTCGACACCGTAGACAAGGGTGTTGTAGTTTCAACCAAACTTATCAGGGCATATCGCTATATGGAAAGTATACAGAGTGTTAATTAGGAGTAGGAGACTTGGACATCTCCAAGGCCTGGAAATGATGACGAGGCAGGGCCATTTGGCAGTTGATGACAACATCTATAAAACTGGGGAAAGTTTGTGTTTTGGGTAATTTGTGTCGGTATCTGGCATGTTTTTGGGTTTTTTAGTGAAGCTTTGGGCTAGGGCTAGGTAGGTTTTTGGAAATATGTAGGGTGATATTGTTTTTAAAAGGGGGTGGCCTGTTTGACTCCCTCAACTGATATTTTATGTAAGAACTGTATTCCTTAACTTTGAAATAAAAATGATTTTGACATATTTTGTTGTATCTCTTAATGAGTTTTGAACTTGAATTATCTATACCAATCGCTAAGGCATATATAATCCTTTTGTTCATGTAAATGATAAGATGGAATACTGTTCTTGGGGGTTAGAAAATAATATCATTTTGTCAAAAAGAAAGGACCGTGCCCATGTATGTCATATGGGCTTCCTACGTACCTCTGAGGGCTTTGAAAATTTGCGAGCTTTATTTTAAAAAGAATTATTTTGAGAGGATCAGGTCCCACGTAGTTCTGAGTAGGGGATAATTTCTTGAGACAGCCCATATTAACTGGACGCATCATCTCTTCTTTATCGAGGTCTGTAAGCATAGCGACGTCGCTTGACATGATTTTCTTCACGATGTAGGGGCCGCCCTAATTAGGTTTAAACTTCCCTCTAAATCCCAAATAAGTTCTATAATTTTTTTGAGAGCTAGGTTTCCTTCTTGGACACTACGGTCCTTAACTTTCCTCTTAAGTGAGCATGCTGTCTTTAAATCCACACTCTCCGACCAGTTCTATGGCCTCAACTTTGAAGAGGAGCCCATTATCTCATACTAACTCATAAGGATTCAATACTGCGTATGACTCGATGTTGACCCATTTGGTGAAATAATAAATGGCAATTAGGATGAACTCACGATCATTTAAAGCTTTGGGAGTGACCTTCCCTATGATGTTAATGCCCCAAGTAGATAAGATCTAGGGAAAGGCCATCCTGTATAATTCTAAGGGAGGTAAGTGTTGGAGAATGGAAAATTATTACCATTTGAGACATCTTAGAACAAAGGGAGTGCAGTCTTAAACCATGCTAGTCTAATAGTACCCTTGAAATCTTCTTGGAAAGTATGTGATCATTCATGTGGGGTCCGCATTCCCCTCTGTGGATCTTCTTCATCATTTATTCAATATCATCCCCAACTATGTAATGCAAATGGGTCCCATTGAATTTTTTCTTGAAAATTGCTTTGTCGTAGATTATGTACTGGGTAACCAATTTGCGAAGGGTCACACGGTATTTCTTATCTTCATCTTAGGGATTCCTACCATGTTTGAGGAAGAACCAAATGTTATAGTACCATAATCTGGCCATTTTGGCATCTTCTTCGAGATTGACGTGGTAGTCGTGGGTGGCTGAGAGTGCGCGTGTGTTTAAATGAATTAATTATATAATTAAAATCCAATTCCAGTCCCAATAATTTTTAGCTCCTGGAAATAAATGTGATTGATTAATAAATTAATCTAAGCATGCAAGACAATCACAAATGAGGAAAAAATCTCCAAAGGGCAAAACCATTTATTTCACTATAATTTGTAAAGCACAACTTACACGAATTACAATGAAATAATTTGACACACGAATACCTGCAAGAGTCTGTCGGCATCATCAGCAATGGAACAACTGTAGCCGCCCCACAAGAACACTCAGTTCTATTTCAGCAAAGATCCATACACAGCAGACCTTAATATCCTTAAACTTCGGTTAGTACCATAAACGGTACCACAATCATCAACATAAGATTTCAAAAAAATATGTCTTAGGTTCCATAAAACAATTCATAAAAAGTAGATGGGATTATGAATTAAATGGACAAAAGGTTTCGTACCCTTAACTATGAGAAGAAGATACACTGGAAAATATCAAACATAATTTTTTTCTATTTCAGAAAGTGCTCTGTAAAAAAACTTTTCTTCTCCACATTTTAAAACTGTACAAGCTGCGCATTATGTAGAATAGATTTGGTAAACACAGATAAATATTGGCATACTGTTGTTTAACATTCATTGGCTTGATGCCTTTTGTCAGATGCGTGTTTCTTTGAAATAAATAGAGGCATCTTATTAAAAGATTCCTTCAAATACACACATGCCAATCATTGGGAAAAACTAAAAAAATGATGGCCAGCATAGTAGCAGCGAGGTATATGCGAGAAAAAGATATAGGAGTGGTTTTTATTTAGCTAATCATTGGCAGTTGATAGAGGCGTGTAAAAATTTTCCTTTTCTGCTTTTTAATAGTACCAAACCTCCTTTTAATAAACATTGGCTTTATGCCAATCATTACCAAAACATTAGCCCCTATTTTTAGCCAACATAGGCGCCTGGCAGCAAATGGGAGTGATACCAGATAGGCGAAATTTGCCTCCTTCCCATTTAATACCAAAACTCTCCTTTTATTCCTTTTAAAAGAAAAAATTAGTTATTCTTTCTCTTTCGTACATATGGAATAAAAGAAGATTTTTGTTTTTAAACCAAGAAAGGGGCCATTATTATTCCCTCAAGCATGTCGACCATGAAGCCCTTAGTTGAAAGAGCATTAGCTAGGCTATTCTTTGATCAAGGAAGGTAATGGAAGGTGACATATTTAAACCGAGAGGCCAGTTTTTCTTGGTGGACATGGAATGATAGGTGCTTCTCGTCTCTGACTTCCCATTTTCTAAGGATTTGGTTGAAAATGAGGGCAGAGTCCCCATAAGAGTCCAGGTGCTTAATATCTTCATTGAGGGAAATATTTAGGCCTACAGTTCATGCCTTGTGTTGAGTCATGTTGGTGGTGATAGGGAAGTTATCTTAACAAAAATGGGTGTGGGGGAGTCAATCTTAATGACAATGGGTGTGGGGAGTCATTGGGGTGATCAGGAGTATCCCAATCTGTACCCTTTCTTATTGGCAGCTCCATCGAAGAACATTTACTATTTGAGATCCTTTTGAGAGGTGTAGAGAATGTCTTTATATTGAAATTTAGAGACCCAAGCATCAGTTCCTTCCATGGGATAATCAACAAGGTAGTCGGATATGGCCCTCTCTCTTATGACTTTTCGTGTGATGTACACGATATCAAACTTGGCTAGAAACAGCAACCAACAGGCCATTCAACTTGACAGAGCAGGTTTCTACAGCAGTTACTTGATGGGATCCATTCGAGATACTAGTCTGATGATAAATGTAAGCATGTATTACCATAACTTCTGTGTGACCCAGACTAAGGCGACACATGCTTTCCCCAAAGCAGTGTAATTGACTTCGCACCCCACCAATTTTTGACTAGCGTAGTAGATGGATCTCTTTTTGTGGGATTCTTTGATGTATTGGGCAAGCAAATCCCCTTCTGCAATATTAGTGATGATTAAGTACAAGAGGATAAGGATACCTAGATGTAGAGTCATGATCATCGGAGGGCGGGTGAGGTATTGCTTAATTCGGTAAAAGGCTTCTTAGAAGGCCTCATTCCATACTTTAATTAAAACCTTTTAGATAAGTTTACAAATGGGTTGGCAGATGGAGGTCAGTTGGTTGATCAACTGATTGATGTATTGCAATTTCTATAGGAATCCTTAGACTTCCTTATCCGTTCGGGGTAGTAGCACATTAAGTACGGCTTTTAATTTTATGGGGTCCTCTTTAGTTCCTTTTTCACTAACTATGAACCCGAAGAGTTTTCCTTTCGTGACATCGAAAGCACACTTGTGTATATGTAGCCGCATCTATTATTGTCATAGTCACTCAAAGAACTTTTGGAGGTAGGGAATGTGACCTTCCCAAGTCTTGGACATGAGGATCATATCATTCACATAAACCTTCACTTCTTTATGAATAAGGTCGTGCAGGATAGTTATGGATTACCTTTGGTAGGTAGCCCCAGCATTTTTGAGCCCATATGGCATGAAGGTGTAGCAAAAAGTTCCCTATGGGGTGATGAAGTGAATCTTAATCTGGTTGTAGCTAGAAAATCCGTCGACAAATGACTTGAGGGCGTGACTCGCTGTATTATCCACGATTATGTCGATGTTTGTAAATGGGTAATCATCCTTCGGGGATGCTTAGTTATAATCCTGATAATCGACGCACATACGGATGTTTCCTCCTGAGTTGATATGAGGACGATGTTGGCTAGGCATGTAGGGTATTCGACTATGCGAATAAAACCCACGTTTAACTGCTTAACTACCTATTCTTTGACTTTGAGTGACCATTTCGTTCGTAGTTTCCTCAACTTTTGTTTGATTGGTTTGCACTCCGGGAATGTAGAGATTTAATATTGAGATATCTCTGGGTTAATGTTAGGCACGTCGTCGTAAGACTATGGAAGTACATCTACAGAATCTTTCATCATCTCTTCAAATTGTGCACACTCATGCTCGTTAAGGGTGAACCTTATCCTAATCTCGCACTAGTGGCTACTAGAATCAAGATTAATAACAACAGTCACATCATCATTAATTTGAACGCAATTATGTTGTTTATTTTCCTTATTGAGATCAATTAAGAATTGATCATTTATAAGATCATCATCATCAAAAGTTTGATTAAAATAAACATAAATATTATAAGGCAAAACAAGATACACAAATCCTCATTTATTTTGTTTTTAGGGAAAATAACATTGAGAATCGTATCAAAAGAGGTTTCAATTACATTTACATCAAGAAAAGGAGAAACATAAATGGGTGCAGAGGTTGTTTTGATAGGATAAACAGCAGGTTTTGGCTGGGCTTGAGTAGGCAGGGTTGGTATAGCATGCTAGTTTAGGAGAGGAATATCATCAATCATTATCTTGACGGATGGGTCCGATGGCGCAGCATCTTTATGGATCATGCAGAGATTCTGCCAAGTTTTTACAGGTCAAAGGACTCTTCAGAGTCATTTTCCTCATAATTCTTAGCGATTGCCATGATTTGCTCGGTTAGAGGTTTCACTTCATGTTTCGAGTCCTCATCCCAAGTGGGGGATCTTCCGCTATCAGATTCATCATCCTAACTTTAAAATTCTTCACCTGAATTGGTAGAGACGATGTCCTTCTGCTAGGATTAATGAATGCATTCAGTAACCTCTACGGCTTCATCATATAAATCTTCCCACTTAACGGGGAAGTGTAATAGTTAAGGGACCAGCTGTCCTTGAAGTTTCAATGCAGTGAGTAACTCTAAAATGTTACAAATTTCTGCTGCTGGTGAAATATATCGGCCATGATTTGTACCACATCATCTAGAGTGACTTATTCAATGGGCGCAACCCATTCGTCTGATTCTTGATCCCACTTCCGAGCTTCCTAGGCCACTGAATTTATGGTAGTCGATGGATCTCTTAGTGGGAAATTTCATCCCAAACCCTTGGAGTTAGTATAACACAATAGGTAGTTCCATACCCCCCCCCCCTCAGATTGGGTGTGGATGGCAATGCATTCCCTTGTAAGGAGCAACATAGCTTGATAAAAAAGACATGTAGGTTGTTAGAGAAAGGACGGGCAAACCTTGAGAGGTTTAGGTGAGACTGTGAGGATAATGGGTGCTTTGACTGGCATGATTAGGGTAGAAGGGTTAAATTCCAGGTGGTTTTCTAGGAAGATGGCATTCGTTTTAGTTCCATGTGCTGGAAGAGGTTTGTGAGTGGTGTTGGTCTTGGGATTAGCTAGCGGGGTGGTGACACCTCGGTCTATCAGGCCTTAGATCACATTTTTTAAATGGAAACATTGGTCGGTGGTATAACCCACATATTGTCACTACACTAAAAAGGGCGATTTGTGAGTGCTATTGGCAGTCACAAATGACCTTTATAACAACTATGTGCCGTCATAATTTAGGGGGTGACAAAAAAAATATTGAAACTCCTAACAGCAGTCACAAATTTTATAACCCCTATAGGGGTTATGACTGGTGACCCCAATTTCTAACTACTATTCGTAACTGCTGTCAGCAGTTACGAATATAATATTTATAACTGCTGACAACATTTATAAATCTTATAATTGTAACTACTGTCAGTAGTTACGAATCTTATATTTTTAACTGCTATTAACGGTTGCAAAATTAAATTTGTTAAATATGGTAAGAGCTATTACAAATATCTTTAGATTTTCACAAAATAATGAAACGATGAGAATAAAATAAATATCATGAACATGTAACAAGTCTAAAAAATTTGACAACATTTATTTATGTTTATGATATTCCAAATATTTGGTACACATAAAACTTGTTTAAACTTAATTTAGCATCAAACAACCCTTTTTTGGGTGCCAAGTACAAAATGAACATAGAATAAAAAATAAACTAAAAAAATAACGACACAACGCTTCAATGACATGAAATGTCATGAACATGTAACAAATAATTTTAAACCTAGACCAGGGATCACCACGTGGTCGATATGTTCGTGAAGTCTAGGTATATCAATTATGGGGGGTATTGATGCGATGATGTCCTCCCTCGTGTAATCGGAGTATTGCAGCTGATCAAGTTCAATGGACTCAAATTTTTTGAATATGGCTCCTCGATTTCCATTGACTTATGCGTGTGTTGCTTGCCACGAAGTGTAAACACCTGGATTTAGGCCTTTGAATACTGCGTATGCTGGGTATGCCATGTTTATACTTGCAAACAATAAAATATAATTGGATTCAGAATTGTTTCCATTAACAACATTTAAGAGAAAGGTGTAATTAAAAATAAACATGATTTTATGAACTAACCTAGTTTACTCGAGCAATATTTTGTGCGGTACACTAACATTGCAGGTCAAGATAAACAAAAATTAAATATAATTATCTTATATAAAGGCTATGTTATGTAACATAGCTCTTATATAACAATTATGTTATTTAACTTTTATATAAAATTATGTAGAAGCAACCTAGATAATAGAAGACCGAAAAAAATTAACATGTAGTGGAAGATATAAATGTTTCAAGAATACCACTCTTAAGTACATAAAATATGTGGATAAATGACGAATACCACTCTTAAGTAGACAAAAAACAAGATTCAAACAATTTTTTAAATGTTTTTTTCATTTTTATGATGAGGTTTGGATGATGACCACATACTAGTGCTAACCCAATAAAACTTGATACATTTGTTCTTAACGGCCTTTCCGAATTGAGATCGAATCCTTAACATTACCTTGGAACCAACGCTGGAGATGGAGATAATCAAAGCTCTAATACAAACAACTCAAGAAAAATAACTAAGGGTTATATGGTTAATTAACCCCATTGAAAAGTTCATAAACCCCTTAACGTTTTTAGTATTCTCATTTAAGACAACAAGATTGTAATTCATCTTTACTTGAAGAATTTGGTTAAAGCTTTGTGTCTAGCTACAAGAAGAGATTTACACCATTTAGAATGTAAGCAATTAAAAAGAAAGTGAAGATAAAAAAATCATTTGGTTAAAGGTTTTAGTTAAATGATCTGTAATTTGGCATGATTTGATTTAGTATTATAGTACTTTCCCAATTGTAAATAAGGAATATTAAATTAATGGCTATGAGACTAACAGTCTACTCTTCAGTATGATTTTTATAGGACCCTTTGTGTGGGGAGCTTGTTTATGAGTGCATCTCCTTTCCGCAATGGGAGGTTCGAAATGTGAAGAAGTTTCCATGCTCGTGGAGACAGACAAGGAATGTCCGGACGGAAATAAGAGATCAACCAATGAGTAGCATTTCCACTGTAGAGGAATTTACTCAAGCTCAGGTATCGACTGAGGAAACCGTTCCTAACTGGTTTGGTATTGATCAATTACTAAATGTTGGTTCCAAAACATAGTGGAATATATACCGATTTTGTAAATTTCTTGGGACCATAAGCCAAAAGCCCTTATAATTAATTAGTATTACTTACTATAACTGTTATATAATTTATATAACAGTTAAGTTATATGAGTTATATAACATAACTGTTATATAAGTTAAAAAACTTATATAGCACTTATGTTCTATAACTTATATAACAGTTAAGTTGTAGCAGTTATATAACATAATAACTATATTAGTTTTTTAACTTATATAACACTTATGTTATATAATTTATATAACATAACTACTATAACCACTACTAAATACAAGCTTCTCTCCTCAAAATGAGTTATAAAATATGAAAAATCTCCTCACAAACATATATCCTCTATCTCGGATTGGAAATCTCAGTGTTTGCTATAATTTTAAGACTGTCTCTGTCACATAACTATAGATGAAATTTTTTATTCAAATTTAAACCATATATGGATTTGTAAAAATTGAACACATACACACACAATTAACTATATTAACCAACTAACCTGGTAGGCAAAAGCATAAGCAAGATCTCTTTCACTTTTCATCTCTAATCTTCTATCTTCAAGAATCATTCTGACAATATAAAATTTAAAATGACAATCACAATTCATTATCTGATTGTTTGACAAACTTGGAAATGTAGAAAAAATAAATTTGACAAGCTTGGAAATACTTAAATAACTAAAACAACATCAACTACAAAATTGAAACACACCCAAAATTTCAAGATTAAGCACAAATTTTCCTAAAACTAAAATTCAAAACATAAACTCTACCATACAAAATTCAAGTCAATTATAGGACAACCTTACAACCAACATGTGACACTAATGACCTTTTAGTCAACTATTTCTCTATTTCTGTTATGAATTTGGTGCGACTGCAATGACCCATGACTTTTCATTATTCTTTTTTAATAACTAAACACTTTTTATATTTGATAATGTAGTTAATTTTAAAAAGATTTAATGAAGAGAAATTAGGGGTTAATGAAGAAATTTAAGACCGTGAGAAGGTACATATGTTCAAGTGGTTGTATCTTATGAGATCATGTAAGTGAAGGTCCATTAACTCAATTAATGTAGTAATAAATCTTGATATTTTAAAGATGTAACTTACTTAAGCCGATTTAATGGTTAATTCCAAAATAGAGAGACGCTCCTTTGCAATTCGTTTCCAATGCTTGCCTGATGCTCCCGAGAGGGCCAGGTGATTCTTAACAATCTCAAATAGAGATGCAACAACATTAATAGCTTAGTTACCAATCTTATTCAAACAATCCAATTAATCACAAACAAGTGAAATCTTATTCAAACAATCCAACAGTTACCAATCCAAATGATTGTGTTTACCATTTTGATGAATTGAACAATGAAGCAACAATAAGATAAGATGACAAAACATTAACAAAAATAAACTAAATAATAGAACATTTATAAGAGTTTCTAAATTACACTTAGCATCCTGACATGACTAAACTATTTCCCTATGATAAATTACATAAACACAAACCAAGAACGATTTTTACAATCCTCTATCTTTACTAAGGTATCTTGGCCTTGCAATGAGCAAAATAAATTGTCCCTATGAAATGTGAAGCAATTACTATTTAAGGAGGGGGGGATGGTACGTCTCACTTGAAAATAAGAATCCATATGTAGGAACCACACAAGTGAACAAGCAAGGAAGCATTGAAGATTTAGAAAGACTGGGTGGTGCTAAAGGCACCACAGATTTCTCCTTAACACAACAGTGTTGTATTTTATACGTGATGTACAATGCTCTTTATGCATTGTGTTGTGTTATGGAGAGATTTTTAGGGTGCCTTTAGCACCAATCAGAAAGATTATCGAGTAATTTGGGTCCGACTGGGTTGTCATGGATGAAGTCATCGAACTTGATGCAACCATACTTGTAGATGTTGAGAACCCCATCCTATAAGACGTAATCTCGAAGGATTCGTCCTTTGAACTCTCTAGTATTGCATTCCCCTGTTCAACATGTACTAGTGAAAAATAATATGACCCCAGAAGGGTGGACAAGTGTGATTTATGTTGTATTTTATTCTCTTGATCAAATTGTTCCTATTTTATAGAAGTCATCAATGAAATAGCCCCACTTTTGTGCTTATTATTAGTTGATGATTTTCAATGGACCCAATCGATATTTTGGAATGTTTTAAGTATTGAGTGAAGATCATCCGCTGCCTCGAATGTGAGGGAACAAGTACACAAAGGCATATAAAGAAATGTAAAATCCCAATTTGAATACATTAATAAAATTATTTTTATATGTATTTTAAAGAGATAGAAACTCCTATGAGGCTGACTTTAGTTGATAGTTTAGCAGAGATCCTATAAGGCTGACTTTAATAAACTTAATTTGCATATATTGTATCCCCTATCCGTGTTCTTCTTTATATGACATGATTTTTTTGCATATATTGAAGCCCCTAATGCATAGATGCAATAGCAGCAGCTCAGACATATACAAAAGCCCTAGTGAAATAGCATGCCTGATCCAATAGTAGCAGCCCTAATGAATAGAAGTGCAGTAGCTTGACCAACTCGACCATATACAACATCTTGGAAACTTTAACTATAACGCGGTGTATTAACTCGGCCATATACAATAGCAGCTCTGATGTATTAGCTCGACCATGACATTTGAAACTGTAACGTGGCCACCTACACCAGCAGCTTGGCGACCTACATAATCTTGTCTTATTCTAACATTTTCCAGACACTTTCACCATTTTGGCTAATTATGAACACTATTTCATATGCACTGAATTGTATCCATTAATTTGGTGATTGTTTAACATTAGGGTTGTGCATTACTATACAAGTCATATTTTTTCCTTTGTTTTATTTGAATTTGAATTATATTCTTCAATATAAAGTCTATTGGAGATACAGATTTCACTTACGCCTCAAGTTTTTGCAAACATTCATTTTGTGCATGTAACTGACACAAGGTGTGAGCTAAGCACTATCAACGTGATATGAGCACATGGGGAATGTAATTTTTATGTGGCTTATTTAGTTTGTTTTATGGTATTTATTTCATTTTTTGAATGATGGTTGAATTGCCTTAATACTATAATGTTTCAAGTTAATATAGTATGTTTTGAAAGAAATGCTATAACTTTTTAACTGTAAATCGGAATTAGGCGATTCTGATGCCATTGGATTCGTATCGCCCGTGCCTAGTTAATTACGTTTCGGGCTATTTTCTACGATGTTCAAAGGGTCAAAATTGACTCTAAAGTTGTCAGTTTCATTTATTTCAATTTCGGATTTGGTTTGTGAAATGTTTTTTGGTCAATTTTTTTTACCTATTACGATTGCGGCCTGTGGTAGTTGATTCAACTATGCGTATAAGTTGTTGAACCATTTATTATCTATTAAACATGGTGGATAGTCCTATATTTTTTTAAACCTATGATACGTCTGGTAAAATGGAACGTAAGCAAAGTTTCAATACCAATATGGATCAGATTAGTACCTGCAGAACTGACTGTCAAGTAGGATCCTCTATATTAAGCATACCATCGGATGCAATGGCAAGAATGTCTGCACACACCTTTGCAAATGGGGCTAAAAGGTGCTATCGTACCATTTGTTTCAATGGGGAAACAAATACGTGCATTCTTTCAGACCTTGACTTCTCATTATTTCCTCTGCGAAGAGATGCACAATCACTCTTTTTAAGTTCATGCACAACAATATTTCTAGTGGGGTTGATATAAAGTTTTAATACTTATAAACGTATTCTAGTATGATCTAACAATTATCTCTAAATAACTTATTAATAGCAAGACTATTAGTGCCAAAATTGTTTTATAAGAATATCACAACAAAGAAGATTATTGATAAGTGGCAAAAAGGCATATTAGTACCAATTATAGAAATAAAGGACATATCTAGCATTGCTCATATTATAATGATATTAAAGAAAAGTGAATACAATCAATCGATCAAACTTCATAAGGGTGATTAACATAGGGTAATGTTTGGAATAATATTATCAGATAACTAGTTTTGAATGAATATTCTGGAAAATAATTTCTTTGAAATATGAAATGACTGAAGAGAATCCTTATAGATATTCTCATACTTGTATTGACAAGACCTATTCTAATACCATAAATATGTGAATAACCATTAGCAACCAAATTACCTAGAATCACCAAAGATCAAATAAGTCTCTTCAAGAAATTGAAGAAGCTTGTGTGGAGTAACGAAGTATATCTGAGTGGCTGCTTCATTTGCTGAAACTATTAGCCTCTCTTTTCTTGACCCGGTGTGTTTAGGGAGAAATCCAACTGCAAAGATATATATATGTCATTACAGAATAAGTAAATGAAACGTATTTGAGGGTAAAATAAACCCACAACAAATGAAGAAACTTTAATGTCCTCGCCAATTATGTACCAGGATCACTAAGGCCTAGAGTCCCAGCATCACTGACTAGGGCCACAACGATTTCCTCAAACATAAACTCACTGTGATTCAACATTCATCACAACTATTCATTCAGTAAAACATAAATATTGTTCTTCAAAACATTATTTTTTACTTATTAAAAATCCATTTCATTATATTTTGTTAAACAAATATAATATCTCGGGTTTTTGAATAATATTTTCTCAAAAGAATAACCTCAATATAATTTATAGGGTTTATTAACATAAAATACAACGTGTTCATAGTTACACTCATAAACACACATACACACACATATAAACAAAAATCTATACACACACACATATAAACATAAAGTTATACATACACACATAGAAATAGAAATCTATACATACACACATACCAACAAACAATGAGAATCAAAATTAGGGCTTTAGACAGAAATGAGGATATGTAAACTATGAAATCGAAATGAGAAAATTCTATATCGACCACCCTATACAGCAAAAATACCTAAAACATATAACAAAAATATACAGAAAATTTAGAATGAAAAAATACCTGTTTGGATAGAAGAGGGGCGGGAGTTCTTCATTTTGGTTTTGGAAAAATAAAAGAGAGAGAAGAGGGAGGGAGTTCTTCACGAACAGAACAATGAGAAGAGAGAGGAGGGAAATTAAAGTAGGTGAAAATTTTTATGAGTCCTAATAGAAGTCACAAATTGAGTCCGAAGTTAAAATTTGTGATGGTTGGGAGCGGTTATAAATTTATGACTGTCAATAGAAGTTACAAATTAAGTCTTAGGCCAAAAATTTTTATTGCTACAAGAAGTTACAAATTTATGACTGTCGACTGCAGTCACAAATTGACTATTAGGCCAAAATTTGTGACTCCTCATAGCAGTTATAATTTTGTGACTGCTGATAAGAGTCAGAACTTAGGCCTACTGGTAAATTTTTAACTTCTTGTGACAGTTGTAAATTTGTGACTACTTATAGGAGTCACAAATTAATTATATGGTAACATTTGTGACTCTCATTAGTGGTGAAAAAGTATGTGACTCAAATTTTTTATTACCCATTGATTTGTCACCCCTAATGGGAGTTACAAATAATTTTGTGAGTGCTTCGGGGAGTGATAAGTTTGTCACCCCCATTAGCAGTCACAAAAAGGCAGTAACAAAATTAGCATTTTGATGTAGTGTGGTGAAAGTCACAATGGGCATCGGGCTTGATATTTTTATTGATTGGATTTAGTAATGGTCTAGGTTCTAATGGTTTGATGAGATTTCTGGTTAGCAGAGCCTGGTAAACTTTAGACAGGGGAGCATGGAGATCGGTGTCTTCTTTTCTAGCAGGATTGGGGTGATTTTTGGTGCTTAAGAAGTTACAGGTTGTGATATGTTGTTGATGGTTGAGACAGAGGCACTAGAAGGCTTCTCATACTTCTTTGGTGTAAACTATCCAGTAAACTTCTTTGATTTAGGTTCCACTTTAGTGATACCTTCTTCGATTTTCACACCAGCCTGCTAGAGGGCTTTATATTACAGGTAATACTATCCTCCCATAGATTCTCGAATATGGGGTAAGAAATTGTTCTTCATAATGCTGACTTGTTCCTCATCGGAGGGCCTGTTGGTCATAGTGGCAGCTTTCTCTCTCCACCTTCCAATGAAGTTACTGACTAATTCCATAGGGTTTTGCTTGAGCAGCTCTAGATCTCGTAACGTGACCTCTAACTCTTTGTTGTACTTGTATTGAGACATGAATTATTGGGCTACATCTTCCTAACTATGAATTCTAGATTCTTCAAGAGACAAGAACCATCCGAGAGTGCTTTCTTTTAAGGTCTGCTGAAATATTTGGGCAATTATCTCTTCGAAAGCACCAAGAAGGGTCATGGCACGGAGATAGCTTTGAATGTGCATAATTGGGGCTTGCTTCCCGTGAACTTCTCTGGAAGTTTGGCTTTAGGATAAAGAGACATATAGGTATAGTCCATGTAGTTCTCGGATATCTTGACTTGGTGGAACTTTTTTTTATAGTAGTTTGAGGTCTTTCTTGACCTTGATCAGTTCCTCCTCTTTGGGATCCATGGGTACTAGAAAATTAGCCCCTGGATAGGCAAGGCTCGGAATCAGGAGTTGAGCAGGTGGTATCCCATTTGCATGCGAGGAGCAAGGGATATGCTGGTATTCTTTGGCGACCCAAATAGGCTCGAGGGAGGTGGAACCATAAGACGAGGAAAAAGGGCCTTAATTACTTCGAGAATCTGGTCTCGGTGTCATTGTATTTCTTGGACATCAGTTTGAAGGTTGTCAATATTAGCACAGAGTTGGGATAGGATGGCCATCAGACTTGGCTACAAATTCGGTGCTCTCCATGTAGAGCTTGTGGAAATAGATCCCAAATTCGATCAAAGTAGTAGAAGAAGAGGTGGAGCTTCAGGGCGGTTTGATGAAAGACCGAAGCCTATAAGGAGTCAGGCCAAAATCAGGTATGTGATCGACCTGAGAGAGAAAACGGTTCGAATTTATTTTCTAAGGAAAGATGGAGAATATTTTTTGGATTTTTGAAGGAAGGGAGGAAACAAATATTTTATTTATTTTAGAAGGAGGAGAAAAAGGGGAGGAATCTCAGCATGATTATTATTATTATTAGGTTTTCACATGTAACAGGTTTTTCTAAATGCAAAAAAAATGCCAGACATGACCCGAGCCTCGAAAAATGGGATTTAAAAGTATAAGACTTGGTTTGGATTATATCCAGGCTCACGGACAAGGTCTTTTTTTTAAAAAAGGGAAAATTTCGCGAACATTTGGGCGATATATTGACCTGAAATTTTGACATAATTTTGCATGGTAACCGAAAAACTAAATATGAGTGCCCTATGGTTGAGGCCTATATGAGGTTTATGCACTTGTTGGGTTAGTGGAAGCGTTCCCCCCTTTGGCATGACTTCCATGATATACCTGTTGCCTATAAAGGCAATCATTTATCGGTACGGGTGGACAAGCCATTTGATATACCTGAGTGTATGTGAATTGCCTCAAAATATACCTCTTGGGGATGGTACGTGTGAGAGTGAATTCGATATACTCGACGTACGTGAAGGAGTTCCCTACTATATACCTCCCGTCGTGAGTTCGGTCAAGAATTATGATGTGGGGGAACCATTTGATATATGTCTAAGTACTAGGCCAATGGAAGGCGAAGGTAATATCGCTTAGGTTAGCCTCACCCTAGTGAATCCGGCACCCATCACAAAGTGACCCCCCCCCCCCCCAATATAGGATTTTTTTTTGTCAATAATGCCATGCTCTGTTAATGTAGTGTGCAAAAGTCGTGAGTCTTAATTAGTATATTATGGAGAGAGATGTTTTTTATTTTCATGTTAAATAAAGTGAGTACTATACCAATGAGGGATAACATATATGTATCATGAAAAGTAAATCTAGCATGGAGCATGAAGACTATACTAAACATGTTGATAGAAATGTATGGGGATATATATATATATATATATATATATATATATATATATGTGTGTGTGTGTGTGTGTGTGTGTGACACGTGAGTGGGTGTTTGTGCTAGAGAGCCTACACAATGATCAACTAAAAGCGGTGCGTGAGATGTTTAAGTGAGCATGGAGATATATGCAAGTGAGATAAGTGTAGGTGTGTGCCAGTAAAGCTAAGCATGGATAATCTAAGTGGTGTGTGGAACATGTGAGTATAAATGAAACTATATACAAGTGTAAGTGTGTGAAGTGTTCATAGAGAATATAAACAAGTGTTTGAAGTGTATAAGTGAGTGAGAAGTGATATATACATAAGAAGGAGGCATGATAGAAATAAGCATAAGGTGGATGTATGATAGAAAGAAAAATACTTCTATGTGTATGTGTCGTTGTTGCAAAGCCCTTCCAATAAAAAATTCCTTCAATTACCTACACAATAATACAAAACTAGTATAGAGATAAGTAAAGGTATCAATCCAACCTAATGGAGTGAAACATAAGAGAAGAATATGTAATCCTATTTTTAGTCATTTTCCTTCCTTGATTTTTGCTTTTTCTTTGTTTTCTACTTTTTTTTATGATTTTTTCTATATTAAAACAATTTTATATGATTGTGAAATAACTAAACTAAATGAAAAAGATTAACTAAACTAGAGGAAAAATTTAGATAAGTAACTAAAAAGTGCGTGAAGAAAGTGGGTGAATGATAACTAAATGAGAGATACTAGTAAAAAGGATCAAGGGATGTAAATCCACCCCCATTTCACACATTCAATCTAGTTTGAACTATTTTAGTTTGATTGATTTCCAAAATATTCAACTAATTCAAAAGTTAATTCTCATTATCCTAATAAATCAGGAAAATATTAATTTAGAAAAGTAATTTTTAATTGCTATAACTCTACTCCAAATAAATTAAAATTAATCAAGTGTATCACCTGCTAGGGACAATTTACCCAACTAATTTTAATTAAACAAAATAAAACAAGAGTAGAAGAAACTTATATTATAATTTTGATCATTTTAAAAAGTCTATCTCTAGTTTGAATCAAAATAATAAAATTATAATACAAGCTTCAAACCTTTCTCAATGATGGTTTTCCATTTCTCAATGCAAAAACAAGTGTAGTAATTAAAGTTACTGATCAAAGGACATCAAACAAAAATAAAATTACTAAACTAGACAACTGGATTCCATGGGGGCTTCATTTCATCCCTTCAAATTGGAGATTAGCCCTCCATAATGGGGCTCCGAGACATAAAATAAACAAATGAGTTCATAAGTATGAGAGAAGAGATTCAACCAATCAATATATAATAGAAAATCTCTTTTGATGCTACAAACTTTTGTCACTCTTTTCTCTCGCTAAACTAATAAAATTTTTGTCTTCAATTTTTTTCAATAAATTGCACTCTATATGCTTCTTGCTTTTTACCCTCTAGTCTTCACCAATACATCTTTTAAATGAATGATAGTGTCTTCTTTTTATAATTGTCACACATGGTGCTAGGGGTAAAATTGAAAGGTATAGATGAGGGTAGTTTAGGAAAGGGGTAAAAGTTTAACATGTGATTTTTTATTTGGCAGATTGGGTTTGCATGTTTAAGGGTCCGTGACTAAAAAATGGAGGTTTAGAGTGGAGAGTTGAGATTACGAGTGAGGGGATTGGAAATGGAGGTTTAATGTGGACTGGTCTCTAAGATGGGTTTGTGGATTTTTTTATGGTTTATTTGGTGTTGTACAGAAAGTCAAATCGATAATGCTTACTGATGGGGCACGGTTAAGGAATCGAGGTTGCAGGTTGGAGTAGGATCGAGGTGGGTTTGGTCCGGGTTAAGGAGTTAGGTTACTACTTTATGGGTTTTGGGTTAAAATGGGTAGGAGTGTCGGGTATAGGAAATTGGGTCAGGGGCTTCCATGGGGTTGGGTTAAGGCGGGTTGGAGGTTCAAGTCTGGTCAACTGATCAGAGCTTAGGGTCGCTGACAGTGGAGTGGGCTTCGATCGGAGCTACTGGTGTTATAAGGTGGGTTTAGGTGTGGGTATAGCAGCGGGTTTGAGTTTGGTGTAGAGCATCCGGGTTTGTGTTTTTCTATGGCAGGGGTGGAATCGGGTTTTGTTTGTCAATTTATAAAATATCACAAGTGCACGGGTTATTATAGAATAGCGAGTGAAGTATGAGTCGAACCCACAGAGATTTGTCAATTTTAATTTTTAAAGGAATTGTGACTATCTAACTAGAATAAATGGGATATAAAATAATTATGAACTACACTAAATAAAAACAACTACGATAAATGAGAGTAACACAAGAGATTTGTAAGCTATTAGGATTTGGGGTCCATTTACCACGTAACTATTTTTGCACACTAATTTTAATGTTGTCATTACCTTTCTATAACTTAAATTAAACCAACTCTCGTCGCATTTAATTTGGAAAATATTAATGTTATGTTCAAAATATTTTTAACGCCTCTAATGGACGGATAAAATACCTATTCCCTTAGAAAATACAAGTTCCGAAGTTCGCAAATGTATTTAAGCATGGACTCTCAAAACAATCAAAGAGCAAGCATAATCCATCAAAAATTACTATTTTTAAATTTCAAAACTTGATTGACAAAACAATTTTGAAGGTTTTAAAACAAACTCTCGTGTCGCTTTAAAATGAATACCGAATCTTTGATAACAATTAAAATGAGTAGTGAATGAACAACAATCAAATTGGCGTGAAAATATTAGCTAACTATGATAAACTTCACCCTACTCCTAATATAAGAAGGAAGCTACCATAATGAAAGAGAAATTTCAAAAATAAGTGGAGATTTACATTAATAAATCAAAATTACAATAAGTTCTCTCACAATAATCATCAATCCTCTAAAAAATGATAAAAAATTGGCCCTCAAATTGATTACAATCACTCAAAGTTGCTCCCCGAAATTCCTCTCTAAAAAGTGTAAAAACAACTTTTTTCGGATCATCGTAAAAATCAGATTTTTCGCGCCTTTTTCGAGTTAACCATCAATTTGCACCAAATTTCATCATTACCTGCAAAATTTTCACTACGAAACTTTTTCCACATATTAGCACAAGATTATTATAAAACTATCGAAGTGCCCCTTTTTTACTTAGAATTGTCGTTTTTAATTCAAATTCAATTATTCTCGTATTTTTTCCTCTTTTTAATCAAATAGTCCTAAGAACTTATTAAACAAACTAAAATCGGACTAACAAAGTATAAATTCGGGTATAAAATATACAAAATAATGCACTCATCAGGTTTAGTAGTCGAAAATCAGGTGGTTGGGTTGATGTGGATCGGACATGGTTAATGGGTAAGGGGGATTTGGGTGTATAGGTGTTTATGGTTTATGGCACAAGGAAGAAGATAAGGTGGTATTTATGTGTTGAAGTGTATGGGACAAAGGGGGTGGGGTGTTTGATTGTACCGTATAAAAATTAAAGGTTGTTAAATATTTACAACACAAAATGTAAAATTAGTAAAAAAAATCTATTAAAATTAAAAACTAAAAATTAAATTCATAACCTATAAATTAATAAAAGAATTAAAATAAAATAAAATAAAACAAAAATAAGATAAGATAAAGAAAAAATACTAAAAAAAAAATAAAAGGCATTTGATCTAATGCTTTAAACTCCGTAAGAGGCATTTGATCTACAAGATAGACATATAAGTGCATAAAACCCATTTTACCGAGAATTAGCAATTAAAAACTATATATGTAGGATATTATTTAAACACTTATGGTTGCTTATAAATGTACAAAAGGTAAGTAGAGGAGTAAAAGGAACATACACATGGGAGTGTACACATGTAGAAAAGAATAACATCCATGTAGAAATAGAGTTTATTCCTCTTAAAATGCAAGTCCCCAGCGGAGTCTCCACTGTGGCCATCCCCGGGCTTCAGATTCCCTCCGGCTCGTGCGCGAGATTGCGCTCTTTTCCTTTCGGGGCGCTCGACCACTGTCATTGTGGGGGATAATGTAAAGAGATAGAGTTTCCAGCCTATTTTTCTCAAAATAGGCATAAGAATTTCACCGCTTCGAGAGCACGACATCAAGTCCAGTATTTATGCTTTCGAAACCAAATAGTTCAAAGGTCCGGGGACTAAGTTACGAAATGGGAAGGTTCTAGTCACCCATCCCGCCCTTTCAGTCTCTCATTGGAAAGTGTTAATGTTTTCCTTTTAGACTCCATGATGTGTGTGTGTGCATGTGTATAATATAGGTGGAGAATTGAATCATTCACATTGTGCCATGGAAAAGGACGGAGTGAATTTATCCTTAGGAATGTTTTAAAACTAATAATAAAAAATATAGTATGAGCGTTTGCCAAATCAAAAGTCGATATGGAAGTGCGAAAATGTATATCGGACGAAACACAAGCATGTAAGAATATGAGATTCAAAAAGGATATATATACAATGTATGAAAGAAACATATAAACATGCATAAAGGAGGACTCAATTTTTGAAATTGGACCAAGACGTCTACATCGCCCAAGGGACATCAAAGTCCACGTAGTTTCAAGGTATCATAGGGTGGGGTTCAACCTATAAATCAAAATGAGGGATTTCTCTTATGTGTGTGTGCATAGAAAATGTGATTATAAGAGTGAGAGTGTGAAATGAAAATCCATCTTTTAGAATTTATAGATAAACCCTTTTTTTCTTCTTATTAGGTTTTTAGGAACATAGATTATGTGAAAATACTTGTGGCCATCCCCGGGGATTCCCCTCTCCTTTTTTTCTTTCTGGAGGTTACCTTTTGGCGTGTGCGCGGGATTGAGTTGTTTATCGGGGCGTTCGGTTGTCATAAATGTAGGATAATGTGTAAAGATAGACTCACCAACCTATTTCGCACTAACAAGAAAAAGAAATGTTACCGCATCGAGGTAACGGTGTCAAGGACAATACTGATGCTTGCAAAACCAAGTAGTTCAAAGGTTCGGGGGCTGAGTTACGAAATGGGATGGAGTTAGTCACTCATCTCTCCTTTTCAGTACCTCATGGTCATGTGTTAATATTCTCCTATTAGTCTCCGTGAAGTGTGTGCATATGTGCCCAATATAAATGGAGAATGGAATCCCTCAACTTGCGTAATGAAAATAGACAGAGTGAATTCATATCCTAAGGAGTGTTATCAAAAATAATAATTTAAAATATAGTATGAGTGTTTCCCTTATCACAAGTCGTTATAGAATAATGACTGTATATATATATATATATATATCAGACGAAACACAAGCATTCAAGGTGTAGAGGGGGATTGAAGGTAATCCTAAGATTAGGGATAATCCCCCCATTAGAAATAGTGTCTGGGATTAAGTCATCTCAAGCGTGACAGCTAAAGCGAGGCAGTTCAGCGTGGCAGCTCAAGCAAGGCAGCTTAGCGTGGCAACTCATACTTCAGCTTGCTGTGTTTGTTAGTCATATTGTATTTTTGTTTACATTGACTATGAGCTATAACGGTTGTAATGAAATAATGAGAATGATAATAACTTGGTGTGAGGTCGGACGGTACTTGCGAGAGACCAGGCTTGGCAGGGCCTGGGAGAGCTTTCATGCTCTATCGAACAACCTCGTCGTCGGAACTTTAAAGGGACTTGTCTTGGAGGATTGAGTAGGGAGTCACCGTTGGGGCTTGTCCTGACCATCTTAGATACACCTAGTAAAATACCGAAGGACCCTTACCATGGAACCTCGGGGGAAGCGAATTTGAGTTCCATCGGGCGTTGAGCTATGAACCAAATAACCCTCTACTTAATGTCACATCTACTGTAGGTGATTTCACTAGCCATCTAGATAATGTCAAATCTGCACTTGAGTAAACCACCATGGTATTTGGGGCTGTCAGACGGTTGGTAAGCCACCTCTGTAGCAACAGCCCCTAACACATAGTGGTTAGGCAAAAGGCATACCTTGGCATATAATGTCTATGACGTGGAGATAACTAGTGCATCAGGTATTTAATGTTGGTGACATAAAGTATGAGGGATGTCTTTCACAGGCTTTGATGACTCAGTTGCGTTGGGAGTGGTGTGGGGGCTATTTAAAGACCCCAACAACCTCTGGGGAGAAAAATGATCTTTTTTGATAGTACAAAAGTTATTACTAGAGATAATATACCTCGGGGAGAGAGAGAGAGAGTTATTACAAACCAGAGAGTTTACTCACCCACCATTGTCATTTATTATAAAGATTTTAATACTTAACAGAGATTCTTAAGGATGGTTTGTGTGTTTGGCTGCCGGCCAAGGTGTATCTAGGGTGCTTACTTCTCTCTCCCTCTAGCTAAGTTACTTCTAAGTTCATTACTACCTTCTGAGTTATACACGAAAGATTTGTGAGTTCAAACTGAGTCAATCTTCATTGAGTCATTTTTGCATGTCTCGTGGTTAATTAATAGTGTTGCTATTTAACTTATCATTATTGTACTCAAAAAGGGGTTATGCCTCTATCTTATCTAAACTACCCTCTTACATTTGGCGACTCTGTTGGAGAGGCATTCTTCTAAACAGGGAGTATGGCACATGATAACGTCAATCGAAGGCTCAACTTTGATGACAATTAACACAATGAAGAACATGCGGTGAGAGAATTGGAGGCTCTAAGGGACGGGACCCCTCGAATAGAAGTACCTCCAGTTCAGGCAATGACAGGTGCCCAGGGGTGACACAAGCTTCCACGAGTGCTGCGTTAGGACTAGCTCAAGTGGCACTCCTCATGAATAAGTTTTACGAGTTCTTGCAAACTCCGGTAGCTTCAACGGTGTTGGGAGGACTTGAAGCCAACTCTTTCGTGACACCAGGGGCAGCCCCAATGGGACCACCAAGAGCAGGCACAACGGGAACGGTTCCAGAAAGTATGCCCTCTGTTGTGAATCCAGCCGTGGGAACATCGGGAGTATCAATGGCCCCAACTGTGATGAGTGCTCTAGCCGCAACCGGCACTCAGCCTATGGTCCCATTGGTTGTTGCTCCAGTGGCATCACCCATGGAGGTAATGATGAAGGAGATGCAGAAAGAGATACTGAAGTTCATGCAAGACTCCTCGCAATTTGCTGGCGAGGTAGCTTCAGTTTATGATGACTTTCGAACACCTTACCCCCAGGAATACAACGATGAGCCTTATCCGAAAGATTATATTCCTCCTATTTTTGAAAATTACACAAGGAAAGGTGGAAACCCGAAGGAGCACATTAAGCGCTTCATTGAACATTTAGGGGCGCATTGTAATAATAAAAAAAACTCATGTTGAGGGATTTTTATAAATCCTTAACCGATAAAGCATATACCAATTATTCTCATTTGGCTCCTAAGAGCGTTTCTACATGGGAGGAGATGCACGTTTTGTTCGTCCAAAAGTTCTTTCTGGCGGAGGATGAGTTTACTTTGACCCAACTGGGGAGGGAGAAGCAATGACCCGGGGAAGAAGTGTTGGCATACATTTGAAGGTTAAAGGAAAGGTCCCTCTATGTGAGGGAGGAGGCCACAAAATCCAAGTTATTGCATATCTGCTCGGAGGGGCTGCTTCCTAAGTACATCTGTCATCTCATTAATGAGACACGCGAGGGGCCTTTTTCGACGTTCTTAAAAGCAACAAGAAATATCTCATTGGTGGTGCGACCAACTCCAGTGGTGGTGCCAGGTCTCAGCCCCCACGGGTAGGGTACACCGAGGGAGAAGATGGGGTGAAGGCGTCGAAGAAAGATAATAAAAGGAAGTTTAGAAAAGACAGGGAGGACCCATCGCTATTGCCTTGTATCGTGAAGGAGGCTGTCAGCTGTTACAATGCAATGGTCCAAGGAGGAACGATATATGAACCAAAGGGCATTCCCGTTGGGTAACCCGATGCGGCAACAAGGGCAGATCCCAAATATTACCAGATTCATCAGAAGATCCAACATCAGACGGAGAGTTTTTTCACGTTAAGGAGAATCATCGATAAGTATATGAAGGCAGGGACGTTGAAAATACCTCCGCACAACATTAATAACAACCCACTCCCAGCATATGGGGCCAATTTGGTGGTGTCTTGTGATGAGGAAGCAGAGAGAGGAGAAAGACAACTACAAAGTAGGGAGAGTTCGAAGAAGCTTTGGAAGATTGTACTAAGGGAATGGATAACGTAGTATTAGCCTATGATGAGTCAAGCGCCAAAGACGTGGAGGATGTATACAGTGTTAAAGGGGAAGAAACAGACCCAACAATAGAATATTGTGCAGTTTCAAAATCCCCAAAGTTCACCTGGTTCTTCGACCAAGTAGGGATACCGAAGGAGAGTAGGTTGGAAATAACTCAGGTAATACTTGACATTGTGAGGAAGAACGCGGTCCCCTCGCTGAGATGGAGGGGACCAATGGCCAGGTTGGTGAAGAAGTTTATGTCAGAAGTAACTTTCAACGATGCAGATAGGGCCGTGAGATTCCCTCATAATAGGCCATTCTATGTGATTGCCAGCGTCAATGGAGTTAGTTTTGTAAGTACTCTTATAAATGGTGGAGCTTACATCAATATCATGCCAATCAACTCTTTCCACGCAACCAATATTCCGGAAGAGAGGTTGGTCCCCATGCCTTTGATGATTTTGGGGTATGATAACCAATTTTTCAAGTCCATTGGGTACGTGAATGTTGGGATTGTAATGGAAAATCTGAGTTCCCATATCAAGTTCCATGTAATAGAGAGTGCAACTTCCTACCATCTGCTGATAGGAAGAGTGTGGATGCACAACCAAGGGCTAATTCCTTCGACGTATCACCAATACGCCAAGGCAAATATCAAAGGGAAAGAGGTAACCATTAGGGCTACAAAGAGGCCCTTCGCTATCGAGGAAGTTCACTTAGTAGATGAGGCATTTTACATAGAATTGGAGGAGGATGTCCAGGTCCTAACGAGAAGAATGGAGGGAGACTGGATTCCCTCGATCAGAGAAAGGATGGAGCCCTTGAACGAGCAGAATAAAGAGGTTACAAGCAGCACAAGAGTAATGACTGAAGAAGATCATCAGGCGATCCCTTGGCCCCAAAACATCTCAAATTATCTCAGAGGCTTAATGAGGTCCAGAGTGGATCCGATGGAACATGAGGTCCAACGGCAAAGCCTGTTAAGCTGGTTTTTAGAAAAAATAGTGGCTGGGGCTTCTAGAGAGAAGAAGAGGAAGGCAGTTACAACTACCAGTAGGAAGTATAAGAAAGTCGTTACCAAAGAAGGAAAGGTGATATATCGATTATAATAGTGTGAACGGGCGGCCGAAGAAGCTGACAAAGAGGCTACCCGATATATGAGTGCTTTTTGGTGGATCAATGGGGGCAATGTGTGGTTATGGACAACTCCAATATATAAGAATTCGTAGAAGATGTTGTCGAAGAACCAGATTACATGGCAGACCAACCGAAGTCACAGGACCAAGAGTTGGAGCAGTTGAACTTGGCAGAAGAAGGTGAGGATCTAAGGCCTATTTTCATCTCAAAAGATCTCAGTAAGGGGAAACGAGAGGCTTTGGTTGAGTTGATTCGGGATTTCATAGATTTTTTATGTGGAAATACACAGAGATGGAAGGGATGGATGAGGGAGCCAGCTTCCACAAGTTGAACGTGATGCCTTCAGCCATTTCAGTGAAACAAGCAACAAGAACGTACAAGTCTGAGCTATATTTAAAGATAAAGGAAGAGGTACAGCGCTTATTGGCGGTAGGGGTTATCAAACTGATACATCACCCTCTTTGGTTGTCCATTATTGTCCTGGTGGGGAAGAAAGACAAAAACTAAATAAAGATTTGTGTGGACTTCAGAGATTTGAATAGATATTACCCCAAGGATGAGTTCCCTCTACCCTCCATTGACAGCTTGATTGATGCAATGGCTGGTCATGAGATGTATAGCTTTATGGATGGGTATGTAAGGTATAACCAGATCAAGATGGACCCCTCAGGTGGAGAGAAAGCGACATTTAGAACCCCGTTGGGGAATTTCATGTATAGAGTACTGTCGTTTAGACTCAAGAATGCTGGGGCTACTTACCATAGAATAATGATGGCCATTTTTCATGACTTCCTTCATAAATTTATGGAATTCTATGTGGATGATTTGGTCATCAAGTCAAAAAAGGAGGAATCCCATTTGAGTGATTTGATGAGGGTGTTTACCCGATGCAGGAAATATAAATTAAAGACGAACCCACTTAAGTGCGTCTTCGGAGTAACAAGTGGAAACTTTCTAGGCTTTGTGGTTAATCGGCAAGGGGTGAAGATGGACCAGGACAAGCAGCGAGCGATCTTGGAGATACCAAGTCCAAGAACAACGAAGGAGCTGAAGAGTTTCCTCGATAAAGTCTCATATCTTAGGAGATTTGTTCCTGGATTAGATGAGATGACACATCCGTTGATGCAGCTATTATGAAGGAACACGAAATTTAAGTGGGAGGAGGTTCACCAAGCTACTATACCTCAGCAAAATCATACACGGGCCAGAGGTCAAATATAGTATCTTGGAAAGACGTTATTTAGCTTTAGTCTTTGTAGCACAAAAACTTAGACATTATATGATCTCTTTCTCAATTCATATTATAACTAGATGTGATCCTATTAAGTATTTACTGGTAAGAACTATACTGATTGGTAGGGCATCTATGTGGTTCATTATCCTCTATGAATATGACTTGAAGTGTGTGGTGCCTCGTGCGATCAAAAGCCAAGCTTACGTCAATCTGTTGGCAATCTTTCCCTCAGGAATGTTTGAGCCAAGCAAAGAATGTATTTTAGGAGACGATTTGTAGGCCAATCACCTAGACGCAACGGATGTGGAATGGATGTTGCAGTTTGATGGATCTTCGACGGAAAATAATGGAGGAGCATGGGTTATTCTTGCAAAAGGAATGGAGGAGATTTGACTTTCCTACAAGCTAGAATTCCCTTGTTCCAACAACGAAGCAGAGTACGAAGCGTTAGTTTTGGGGTTGCTAGAAGCCCTTCGAAAGGGGATTCGATTGCTTTGCATTAAGGGAGATTCAAACTTAGTGATTCAGTAAGTGAATGGAGAATATGCGCTGAAACACTTGAGTCTAGCACCATACAGAACAATCATTCAGAGGCTTCTTAGCCAGTTCCATCCGACTAAGAATAATTGACATCCCTGAACGATGAACTGCCACCCGGACGCTTATGCCACCATTGCTCAGAAGATGGTCATGACTAGTGTCACAACTACAGTCGTGATTCAATAAAGAACATCTCCCTCGGTAGTTCAGGAAATCCTGCCAATGGAGGAGGATGCTGACTGGAGGGGAGAGATTAGAAGAAAATTAGAATCCGGGGAAGGAGCGATGGAGCTAAGGGAATTACCTAATACTTTACAAATTAGGGAAACTTTTACATCAGAAACGCAGAAGGATGGTTGTCAAGGTGCATTGGCCCAGAAGAGGCAGAGCGGAGACTAAAGAAAATACATAAAGATCACTACGAGACAACATAGATACCTCTCTACCGAAGAATCCAAAAAGAGGGATTTTTTTGGCCTAGAATGAAATAGGACACGACGGAGCTACAACGGAAGTGAGATAAATGCCAGTTATTCTTTGAAGTAACTGAATGTCATTTTGTGGAAGCTCAACCTGACTGGAGGCAGTCCTATATTGATTTCATTAAAGATGGATTTATCCCAATAGAAAAGATTGATGCAATGGGACTCAAGAGAAGGGCCCCGAGGTTATATATTCAGAGGGGGCATCTTTACTGAAGGGGCTACTTCAACAGGACACTGCATTGCATCATAAAAGAAGAAGAGGTTGAGGTCCTTAAACAGACGCATAATCCAGCTCACATAGGAGGGGCCAAGTTGTATGACCAACTAATGATGTTTGGATATTATTGGCCAATAATGGTGAAAGACTCTACTGAGTTCGTTCAGAAATGAAAGCTTCTCAACTTTATGGAAATATGATCCATGCCCCATTGGTAGATCTATACTCCCTGGCAATGCCTTATCCTTTTCACACATGGGTGTTCGACCTGGTAGGGGCAATACACACTTCTTTGAGGGGGAAGATATGGATACTAGTAGCAACAGAGTGCTTCACAAGGTGGGATGAAGCGTTACCACTCAGAAGGGAAACAGCGGGGGTGGTGAGCAACTTCATTAGAGAACACATCATTTGCCATTTTAGGATTCCAATGGTTATTCTCTGAGATAAAGCAACCCCTTTCGTCAATTCAGAGGTAACGATGCTCACAGACAAGTACTACATTGTTCATCATACTTCAATGGTGGCATGTCCAAAGGGCAATGGTCAAACCGAGGCAACTAATAAAACCTTGGTTAACATTTTGGCCAAAATGATGAAGGATTTCTCAAGATCATGGGATGACAAAATACCAGCTCTATTGGGTCCTATCGAACAACCAAGAGGAAGCCTACGGGGTATACTCCGTTCTCCCTTATTTATGGGGCTGAGGCAATCCTTCCGGTGGAGTTAGAAGTTCCCTCTGCTCGATATGCCTTGTGAAGTATCATGCTCCCTCCGAGTAGACATGTGAAGCTAGAAGCGTTGGATGAACACAGAGATAATGCGATGGAACACTTTCAAATTTATACGAAATAGCTTTCTAGGTCATATGATAACTTGGAAAGTTCGAGAAAGTTCGTAGAGGGAGACCTCGTGTTGAAATCAGTAGTGAAGCACATCAGAGGGTTGCCCCTACCCAAGTTTGCAGCAATTTGGGAGGGACCTTTCATTGTAAAAGAATCTCATGACTCGGGTTATTGCTTAATTTCTAGGATGGAATAAGATAAACCATTCAAGATTAACAATAAATGGTTGAAAGTTTATCATTTGTAAGAAATTATGTTTGGACCACTGATGTATGTAGCTGTTGTTATGAATACACAAGTTCTTTTTATGATGAGTATGCAAGTTATTTTTATTATAACTCAAGTGGAGATGAAAGAATTATAGAATTGTTATAACACAAAGAAATGACATGGTAAAACATATATTTTTCTTCATTCATAAACTTTAGGTCATTACAAAATTGGGAGCTATTGCCCAATAATTACATAGAAAGAAGAAAAGGAAAATATTTACAACAAATCATTGATCTAAGAGGAACCAAAGATCGGGAGCAGAGAAAAAATCTCCAGGAAGGCCCGAAGAAGATGCGAGGCAAGACTGTTGGGCATTTATAGAAACCACCAACCTTGTTTGCGCTTGTGTACGCTCAATGAGGAGTCTCTCTCGCTTTAGCTTGGCCAAATATAGAGCTTCTTCGATATCAACCACCACTTTGTCAACAGCAGTAAGGAGAGGTTCTAACTCAGCCAACTTAGCTTCCTCATCCCGTTAATCCTTCTGCAGTTTTTGGAGTAGTCCCCTTTGGCTATCCAGTCGTTGGCTCTTCAAAGTTTTTAAGTGCGTAATAAGCTAGTCAAAACGAAATCCATCACGACATTACTCCTTCAGGTAGCCCAGGAATTGGTTGAAGAGGGCTCCGATAATGTTTGAGGTCAGAGTGTTGGCATTCTCAGCCACAACGGTAGCCAAGCCCTGAAGTCTGTAACTCATCACAGAGATGTTGGAATGCAGGCAATCCAAAGTGAACATTTCAGGATGGTGGTTTACAGGCTGCTCAACTACCAAGTGATGGTTAGCAGACATCTGAGGAGAACGCTGGAGCACCATTAGGAAGAAGGCATGAGGATCCAAGTCAGGCAGAAGAATCTCACAGCTATATTCTCTCGCAGTAGTAGCACTGGTCGTGGAACCTTGATCATTGTGACTGGAGTCTTCTGAAATAACAGGTTCCCCATGGGGTGAAGATGTAGGCAAAAGAACTGGTGGAGAATCCTCCCAAGCAACCTGAGAACAGTTAGAAGAAATGATGAGTTTATGAAAAAAATTTAACAAGCATTTTTTGTTGTTACGTCACCGATGTAGGTGGAGTTTATGAAAAAATCTTAACAAGTCTTTTCATTGTTAAGTCACCAATATAGGTGGAGTTTGGGAAAAATATTAACAAAAGTTTTTGTTGTTAAGTCACCGATATAGGTGGAGTTATGGGAAAATGTTAACAAGTGTTTTCATTGTTAAGTCACCGATATAGGTGGATTTATGGAAAAATCTTAACCAGTGTTTTCGTTCTTAAGTCACCGATAAAGGTGGAGTTTATGTAAAAATATTAACAAGTGTTCTCGTTGTTAAGTCATCAATATAGGTGGAGTTTATGGAAAATATTAACAAGTGTTTTCATTGTTAAGACACCAATATAGGTGGAGTTTGTGAAAAATCTTAACAAGTGTTTTCATTATTAAGTCACCAATATAGGTGGAATGTTTTGAGTGATAAGTCACTGTCATAGGTAAAGTTTGAAAGGTTAAGAAATGAAGAAAAATTAGCAAAGTACCTCAGTAGTTGCAGAAGCGAGAATTGGAATCACCGTGGAGGCCATAGCGGCAGGAACCGTTGGGGGTAGGATTGCTTCCTCAGAAGCCTCAACGGTGCCCTTATCTGAAAAGGCCTCAACAGTCGGCAAAGCTCCCTTACCAATAAAAGGTACCAAAGCCAACGCAAGAGTTTCATTCAAAGATGACGATGGACCTCCAACTGATACCTCAGCATGGGTAGGCACCGAAGAACCATCACGCTGGGCAGAAGCATCGACCCTGGCCTTGGAAAGAGAAAGACCACTAAGAGAAAAGGGTGGGATAAGACTTGGCGAAAGCTGCAAACATGAAGCCATGAGTTAGACATGGGGAGCAACTATGGGAAAATGGAGAAATGCATATAAGCGTTACTTACCCCCGTTATGGAACCAAAAAGGGGAACTGCAGCTATGGGTCTCATTAGTATGGTGGGAAGAAAAAGGCCAACTAACAAAGATGCCATTTCAACCTAAGGCATCCCAATATATTAAAATTCAGCATGATAAAAAAAAGGGGCATGGCAAAAGGAAAATATGTGAGCCTTAACAAGTAAAAGATTATATGACACCTCAGGAGAACTTTCAGCAATCGAAATGAGGGGCAGAGTAGCCTCGTACTGCGATGATAGTTCAGAAGGGGCAGGGGGTTATTTCTAGTTGAGAAAACATACCCCCGGATTCAACGGAACCTCCCCCTATAGAAGCGTCCTTCGTGCGCAGAGAGGTCGAATGGCGTGAGTAAGTAAGCCCAATCATAGGGGAATAGGGAGGAGATATATCGAACCGATAGGAACCGAAATGTACCCCCATGAAAGGGCACACGGGGGGGCTGGGTCTTTATTCTTCAACTCCCAGCACCAAAGTCAGTAAGAGTTAAACATATGCAGCTTGCTTTAAGAAAATATGAATAAAGAGCTTTAAAAAATATGCACACATACCTCAGATCCGGAAGGAGAGTGAGAAGATATAACC
This sequence comes from Sambucus nigra, assembly GCA_949130495.1. NCBI lineage: Eukaryota > Viridiplantae > Streptophyta > Magnoliopsida > Dipsacales > Adoxaceae > Sambucus > Sambucus nigra. The sequence continues at coordinate 297,566,576 of OX422211.1, read as the reverse complement.
ACCGGTGAAGGAGGAGAGGAGGCAACAAAAAAAGGAGCTGGGGAGGGATGTATCTCAAGAGTCCATTTCTTCTAGGACTTGGTTCCCAGAGTTTTCTTCCTTGTACCCGTTGTACCAGCACCTTGAGGAACCCTAGAACGTTTTCTCCTCTTTGTCGTTGGCTCACTTGGATCAACTATGATTATGGGAAAGGCAATCGAGGGAGGAAAACAAGGGTGTGTCACTGAAACTCAGCATTTATTCATTCTACCTCAGCCTGAACTTGCCTTCTCAACTGCTCGGCTATTTCTGCAGACATAGGAGGAGGAACGATGGCGATGGGGAATGCCTCCAAAGGAGTTTGTGCTTGATATTGGGACTTGGATTTTTAGGAAATCCCACTCTTGTAGTTCCTGATGTTTTTGGCTAGTGGCTGGGAACGCCCTTCGCCAGCAGTTGCTTCGGCTGGAAGCATTGGATGTTTGGCAGTTGCAACAGCCTTGGGCTTGGGCGTGGCACTAGGGACCATAGGGCAATAAGGGGGTAGCTCGTGGGGATGATCTTTGATGATTTTACTCAGAAGGAACTCAACTCCAAGAACGGAGTTGCCCTTGAGACCCACCTCGGAGGCAGAGAAAGAAAGGACTGGGGATATTGGGGAGGACTCTGTATAAACTCACGAATCCTGGTCAATTGCACTAGACGGAACTTGGTGTCATAAGAGGTAGATACATCCCCCTTCCTAGTGGCACTTAGAAGGGTGACTCACCCATCGATGGTAGAGGTCACACCAAGCACTGTTGCTGTAAGATAGAAGGTGCAGGCTTTAGCGAAAATAGCCCTTATATGGTTTTGTTGAAACACAGGATGAGGGGCCCCTGATCAAACCCGAACAACATGTTGCATCTATCAGGCTTATAAGGTTCAGAGGTGTATCCCCATTCAATAAAGGAGGGAATAAACCCAGGGTAAAGAGAAGCACCACGGCCTGCGAAGGATCTTCTACAACTAGAATGAATTTGACCGTTGAAGCTGTAGAAAGAAAAAAATTCCAAGAATGGGAAAAGGTAGATTCGATGTATGGCCTCATTACAAAGGAGTCAAAATGATCAAAAACTCCCATTATCTCCTTTCAACTCTATTTGTTATAGAAACATAAGAGGAGTGGGGCTTAATACCTTAGCTTATGGGGAAAGGGATAGACTTAGAGGTAATGGCAGGAAAATGGGTGTAAAGGAAGCCCGTTAGGATAATGGTATTGGCAAGATTGACCAAGTTATAACCACCCGATGATCGTGCCATATCGATATGAGTTCTATCCAGACAGGTATAGAGGGACCCCAAAGCAATGGCGGCTAGAGGAAGGTTGAAACATCTGGCCAAATGGATAGAAATATTAATAAGGTCCCTCCGGGGCTGGTCGTTGGGTTTCCTAGTTAGAAAAAAGTTTGAAAGCAGCACAAAAATATAGGCTGGCAGTTCCAGAGATGTACCTCTACCTTGGCCCGTTGCAGCGTTGACATCCTTTGGAGTCAGAGCTTCGAAAAAATAACTGATGAGGGGAGTAAAAGTGGCCTTGTTTGAAGACGCAGTGCAACTACGATAGATTTGATCAATCTCAGCTCGATCAGCAGTCTCTTCGGCATCTCAGGCCTCATCGTGGTATGCAAACTCACCCATGGGCTCAAACCCAAGTAGCTCGCAGATGTCCTCCAACATGATGGTGAACTCGCCCCATGCAGCAAAAAACGTGTGAGTTGTAACGTTCCATCTGGAAACTAGTACTTGAAGCGCAGTGTTATGCTTGGAAAGTGTGAACTCCCCAAACCAGTAGGCTCGATGAAGAGCAACAGTATGAGAGCTCTGCAAATGTGTGTGTCAGGCCGTGAAATGGGTTGGTGACCCCCAAGTGCCTCAAAATCGATCTGAGAATGGGGAAATCACCACGGTCCAACCGAAAGCACGGAGTCCCCTCTAGGGGAAGGTAGCCCCACTTCAATGAATCCTCATCTTCATCACCCGACAGTTAAGGGTTATACATGGCTGAGAAATGGAAAGTCTTACATGCATCAGAGAATTCATCATCTTCACCAAAGATGGGAGATCGATGGTATAATCTTAGTTTCTCTTGACGAGAAGCATTCAGGGCAGTGGTGCTAGGGGTAGCAGCGGCGCCAGAGGTGGCAGAAGGGGATCTTGGCTGAGCAGCGGTGGTAGTAACCTTTGAGGCACTTGAAGAAGCCATAGTAAGCAGGTGATGAACGCAACCTCTTGCTAAAAGAAGGACTAGGAACAAAAAGGGAGGAGCACAACCATATGTGGTGGCATAAAAGATAAGAGAAGGAAGAAGCTAGGTAAAGAGCTGGACAATAATGGGGTTTTCGCACAAAGTTCTCTCTCTAAAGAAGACGGGAGCTTGAAGAAGACGAAGGAAAGAGAAGGGTTTTGAAAAAAGAGACGTTTGAAAGCTTTTAAACCTGTCTATTGAGTTTCCCACCACCACACATGCAAGGCCACCTGTAATCATTTCAAATGAACACGTGGCACTACAGGAAGTGTTTTGACAGCTGAAAAGATAGCGCCACATCATTTATGAAGTGATGTCGGGGGAATGGAAAGGGTTGCCTTCTTAAGCAAGTTTGAGTTTTGGCACTATAATTTTTGTTAGACGTATCCAATAAACTCCCAACGAAGAAGATGTCCCAATGGTTCAAAAAGCTACGATGTCCCCTCGCCACAAGTCCAAACATTGTTTAAATTGTGACTCGGCTACATCGAGGAGAATTTATGCTTTTTTGAACATAATAAAGCATTACAAGGGAGAATTTCATAGGTCCTAATGATAGGGGAAATCCTAACAAAAAAAAATCACTCCTCACAACTATACTCCACAACAGCATGAACGGGAGAATTTCACTTCCTCGAAGCAAATACGAGTATTCGAGAAGGATAGCAGGACTTTCGAAAGACATTCAAATTATTAAGCTAGAACGGTTGACGCTTAGTGTAAGGAAAAATGGAGATGTCCCTTCGCCAAAGAACCAATAAGCCGCACCGCTTCTTCTCAGGTACATTGGGGAGAATTTTACTTTTTTCTGAAGGTTCTAACACAATGGCTATAATGAAGGAAAGGATGCCGAAATTTTTTCACACGGAGAAGATTCATCGGATTGAGAAGTTTTTATGGAGACATTTCTTGTTCCCACAATAACTCTCTCCACGAATGGGTAAATGTAGAGGGGGATTGAAGGTAATCCTGAGATTAGGGATAATCCCCCCATTAACAACAGTGTTTGGGATTAATGCAGCTCAAGCGAGGCAGCTCAGCATGGCAGCTCAAGTGAGGCAGCTTGGCATGACAACTCATACTTTAGCTTGATGTGTTAGTTAGTCATATTGTATTATTGTTTATATTGAATATGAGATATAACTGTTGTAATGAAATAATGAGAATGATAAAAACTTGGTGTGAGGTCAAACGGTACTCGCGAGAGACCTGGCTTGGCAGGGCCTGGGAGAGCTTTCATGCTCTATCGAACGACCTCGTTGTGGGAACTTTAGAGGGACTTGGTTTGAAGGATTGAAAAGTGAAGCACCGTTGGGGCTTGTCCAGACCATCTTAGATACACCTGGTAAAATACCAAAGGACGCTTACCGTGGCACCTCGGGCGGAGCGACTTTAAGTTCCATCGGGCGTTGAGCTGTGAACCAAACAACCCTCTACTTAATGTCACATCTACTGTAGGTGATGTCACTAGCCAGCTAGATAATGTCAAATCTGCACTTGAGTAAACCACCGTGGTATTTGGGGCTGTCAGACGGTTGGTAAGCCACCTCTATAGCAACATCCCCCTAACACACAGTGGTTAGGCAAAAGGCATACCTTAACATTTAATGCTTATGACGTGGAGATAACTAGTGCATCATGTATTTATTGTTGGTGATATAAAGTATGAGGGATGTCTTTCACAGGTATTGATGACTGAGTTGCCTCGGGAGTGGTGTGGGGGCTATTTAAAGACCCCAACCACCTCTGGGGAGAAAAATGATCTTTTTTTAGAGTTGAGAAGTTATTACTAGAGAAAATATACCTCGGAGAGAGAGAGAGATAGTTATTACAAACTAGAGAGTTTACTCGCCCACCATTGTCATTTATTACAAAGCTTTTAATACTTGACAGAGATTCTTGAGGGTGGTTGGTGTGTTTGGCTACCTGCCAAGGTGTATCTAGTGTGCTTGCTTATCTCTCCCTCTAGCTAATTTACTTCTAAGTTCATTACTACCTTCTGAGTTATACACGAGAGATTTGTGAGTTCAAACTGAGTCTATATTCATTGACTCGTGTTTGCATGCCTTGTGGTTAATTAATAGTGTTGCTATTTAACTTGTCGTTACTATACTAAAAAAGGGGTTATGCCTCCATCTTATCTAAACTATCCTCTTACACAAGGATATGGGATTTGTTAAGAATATATAATATGGAAACTATATCATAAATGCGCATAAGGGAGGACTCAAGTCTCAGGATTTACCCAGGATGCCTACGTATCCCAAGGAGAATTAAAGTCCACATAGTTCGAAGATAACATAGGGTGGAGTTTAATCCATAAATTCAAATGGGGAATTTCTCTTATTTGCACATATAAAGAGAAATGTGCTTTAATAGTGAGAATTTGGAGAATCCCTCTTTTGGAATTCATAAACAAACCCTCTTTGTCTAGTTTTTTTTAATGAAAATAAAGTATGTGCAAATAATGATAATAAAGGGTTGAGATTAATGTATGAGACGTAATGAAATAAAGGACCAAAGTAAAAATAAAGCAATTAATGATAAAATGAGGGAAATAGAGATAAGGGTAGAGAGTTGGACCTCCTTATCAATACTTGAAGTTTATTTTGAGTGTAGATACACTGATCTTGCAATGGGATGAAGGTGATATGGAGATATGGGTAATTAACTTGACAAAGTATGAAAAGGATGGAATGGAATCTGGTAAATGGGCTTTTTAGGAAGGTACTTCTTTGAATTCGAGAGAATGATCTATAAATTAGTAAGAGGGATGTTCAGGGGTCTTCAGGAGTACTTTTCAAAGTGAGGTCATGGCCTATATTTATAGGGCCAAGGGGGTTCCGATCAGCAGGGTCCTGAACCTACCTATCGGCATAAAATCCCAGACACACTGTCGATAGGTGGAGTCTTGAGGGTGCCATTCGACAATGTGGGATAGATTTTTCAAAAAAATATCCTAAAATGTAAACCGTAAGTCAGAGTCTTGCACAGGGTGGACTATTGGAAAGGGCATTTAAATACCTTTAAGAATCCATTGAGCCACTCCTGATTTCAGGAATATATCGAGGTCAAACTGGGTGCAAGAAGTTTTTGAAGAATAACAGATCTTTAGTTCGAACCGTAAGACCCTTCATGACGAGATGGACAGTTGGAAAGAGTATTTAGTGCCCTTCGAGATTTTATCCAGCTTCATTTGGTTTGGAGAGTTGATCAAGGTCAACGAGGCCTATAATTGCCTAGTGACCCTTCGTAGTAAAATGGGTCGATTGTTTGTATCATAAGGACGATTTGAACATGAAGTGGACTCTTGGATAGGGGGTTCAGATCCCTTCTAAGATTCAATGAGCTTCGTTCAATTTGGAAGTTGACTGGAGTCAAATTGTGTCAGGAGCGCCCAGTGGCCTCCAAATTTATTTTTAGGGTAAAACGGACTGTTCATCGGAATCATAAGTCCAATTCGCACATGGGGCAGACCGTTAGAGAGAGGATTCAGAGCCTTCAAATATTCATTGTTCTTCCGCTCAGACGAGAAAGTTTATTGGAGTCAAATGCGGCCTGAGAGCGCCCGATGGCCTCTAAATCAGTTTTTAATAATGAAACAGATCATTTTTCCAGAACGTAAGGTTGATTCCTACACAGGGTAGACCATTGGAAAGGGGATTCAGAGTCCTTCAAAGATTCATTAATATTTTTACTAAGTCATGAAAGTTAATTGGAGTTAAATGGGGATCGAGAGCACCCGGTGGCCTCTATACAGATACATAAAGTGTGACTTAGGGTTTATGGTGAATGAATGGGTGCTCGAGACCTAAAAAGGTGCTTAGCAGGGTCCTAAGATGGGCTGTATATAGATATCCCCTTAACGGGAGAGCTTCGAACAAGTAAAGGCCATAAAATGATAGACAACACATCAACGTTAAAGAATAGGGTTTTAGGTCTCTTTTTTGGACCTAGAGGATGAGGTTGACCGATTCAGAGGGTTATGAGGATGGTAAGGATATGAGGATGATCGATTTAGAGGATTGAGGTCAGTTTTGAGGGCCAAGGTCAATTCTTAGGACCTTATGTTTTGATGTTTAAATATGAGAGCCGGGGTCAATTCTGAGGACCTAAAGTTGTGATGACCGATTCTGACGTCCGAGCACAATTCAGAGGACCTAAAGTTGTGAAGACCGTTTCAGAGGGCCGAGGTCAATTATGAGGACCTTAAGTTGTAACTACCAATTCTAAGAGGGAGATTAATTATGAGGACCTAAAGTTGTGACGACCAATTATGAGGGTCGAGGTTAATTCTGAGGACTGATGTCAATTATGAGGACCTTGAGTTTTGATGACCAATTCTGAGGACCTTGAGTTTAGGATGACCTATTATGAGGTTCGAGGTTAATTTTAAGGACCTTAAGTTATGACGACCAATTCTGAGGGCCGAGGTCAATTCTTAGGACCTTGAGTTTGGGATGACCAATTTTTTGAGTCGAGGTCAATTCTGAGGACCTTAAGTTGTGATGACCAATTTTGATGGTCGAGGTCAATTATGAGGACTTTGAGTTTGGGATGACCAATTCTGAGGACAGAGGTAAATTCTGATGACTTTAAGTTGTGACAACCAATTTTGAGGGTGACTCTTAATTCTAAGGGGTGAGGTTAATTCTGACGACCTACAGTTGTGATGCCCAATTCTGAGGGTTGATATAAATTCTGAGGACCTAAAGTTGGGATGACCAATTCTGCAGACTGGGGTTAAATTTTGAATACCTAAAGTTATGACGACCAATTCTGAAGGTCGAGGTTAATTTCGAGAACCTAAAGTTGGGGAGACCAATTCTGCAGACCGGGGTTAATTTTGAGGACCTAAAGCAACCAATTCAACATAACCTAAAGTTATGATGATCAATTATAATGGGTGAGATCAATTCTGAGGACCTTAAGTTTTGATTACCAATTCTAAGGTCCAAGGTTATTTCTTAAGATGTGATGACTAATTCTATGGGTCGAGATCAATTCTGAGGACTTAAAGTTATGATGACCAATTCTATGGGTCGAGGTTAATTCTGAGGACCTTAAGTCGTGACGACCAATTATGGGGGTTGAGGTCAATTCTGAGAACTTAAAGTTTTGATGATTAATTCTACGAGTCGAGATCAATTCCGAGGACCTAAAGTTGTGACGACCAATTATGCGGGCAAGGGTCAATTATGAGGACCTTAAGTTGTGACGACTAATTCTGCGTGCGAGGTCAATTCCGAGGACCTAAAGTTAGGATGACCAATTCTACGGGCCGAGGTCAATTCAGAGAACCTAAAGTTGTGATGACCAATTTTGCGAGCAGAGGTTAATTCCGAGGACCTAAAGTTAGGGCGACCAAATCTGCGAGCCGAGGTCAATTGTGAGGACTTAAAGTTGTGACGTTCAATTCGACGGTCCGAGATCAATTCTCAAGACCTAAAGTTGTGAAGACCAATTCTACGGGTTGAGGTCAATTATGAGGACCTTAAGTTGTGATGACTAGTTCTGAGGGCCGAGGTCAATTCTTAACACCTAAAGTTCTAATAACCAATTATGCGGGTCGAGGCCAATTCTGAGGACCTAAAGTTAGGACGACAAATTCTGTGGGTTGAGGTCAATTCTTAAGTTATAACGACCAATTCTATGGGCCAAGGTAAATTCTTAGAACCTAAAGCCACAACGACCAATTCTGGGGGCTGAGGGCAATTTCAAGGACCTTAAGTTGTGATTACCAATTTTGAGGGACGAGGTCAATTTTGAGGACCTAATATTTTGACGACCAATTCTGCGGGTTGAGGTTAATTCTGAGGACCTAAAGTTATAATTGACCAATTTTGCGATCCGAGGTCAATTATGAGGACCTAAAGTTATGAGGACCAATTCTGCGGGCCAATGTTAATTATGGGGACCTTAAGTTGTGACAACTAATTCTGCGGGCCAAGGTCCATTCTAAGGACCTAAAATTATGATAACCGATTTTGAGGGCCGCGGTCAATTCTGAGGACCCGAAGTTAGAGAGACCAATTATGTGAGTTAAGGTCAATTCTGAAGACCTTTAGTTATAACGACCAATTCTGCGAGCCGATGTCAATTCTAGGGACCTAAAGTTGGGAAGACTAATTCTGAGGGCCGTGGTCAATTCGGAGGACTTTAAGTTAAGATGACCAATTCTACTGGCCGAGGTCAATTTTGAGGACCTAAAGTTGTGACGACCAATTATATGGGCCGAGGTGAATTTTGAGGACCTAAAGTTGGGGCGACCAAGTTTGCGGTCTGAGGTCAATTCTAAGGACCTAAAGTTATAGCATGGGGAATAGCTCTCCTGGGGGAATTTAAATTATCTTGGGGTGTATGATCACTTGAGGTTCTACTGGGGGTTTTATTATTTTGAAACCCCACTATAGGATGTTTAGTTCTAAGTTCGAGTTGGGTAATTGTATTAGACTTGGATGTGGGCACATCATTGGTTTCGTTGTAGAGTATGCTGAGGATAAGAGTGTAAGATTAATCTTTCACCGGATTTTGAGAGTTTTTAAGGGGCTTAGTGCTCAAAAAATTATTTTCTTGAGGAAATATAATGTTCCCTATTTTTCAGGGATTTTTGGGAATTTCGTTCTGGGCCTGGGTTACTGGTCCTTTGTAGGGGATGTAGGTGATCTTCTACCTTTAGAGTCTTCCTTCGAGGGCCATGGAGGCTACGACTATGAAAGCACAAGTGAGGAGGCTGCTGGAGTATGAGTTTGGGTAAGTCTAGTACCATGGATAAAGAGTGGTGCAACAGTGCCATCTATTTTTTATTCTTTCTTTTTGAGATTTTCTCGCAAATCTATCGTTGCCTGGAGGATCTTGGCATTGACCATGTTGTATGCTTGATGTAATGGCTTTGATCCTAAAAATAGAGACTCAAGAAGGAAAAAATGATGCATTTTTGTTTGATTATCTAGATTTAGTGTCTTAATCTACATGCACTCTAATTTGCTGCTGAGATTTTGTTCTGAGAAAGAGTATGAAAAGTTTGTTTTTTGGAAATTTTAAATAGAGTAAAGCCTTGGAGGCTTGGTTGAAGACAATTTCCCTTTGAAGGGACTTATTTTGAGAAATGCATTATTAGAAATTGATGTTTGGGCAAAAAAAATAAAAAATGATTTTTTTTCCTTAAAAGGGGGTTGTCGATCAGCATACCCCTTGACCTGCCTATCGGCATAAAGGTCAAGTAAAATCACCCCTAGGTTTTGATTACACTATTCTGCATACCAGTAAATTTATATAAGGCTGAGAATTAAATGGGTTCCAGAAATTTTGTTTTTTTCCAAGGATTTTGGGTATAAAAGGAGGGGTATAGGGTGTGTTTTCTTCACCAACACCCATGTTTCTTTTCTAGCTTCTCATTTCCTATTTCGTAAATGGCTCTTCCCATGTATGAATAATTCTCCTCTTATCTTGAAGGTCTGGAGGCCATGTGCCTTTATAATGTTGACTATGATACTTTTAATTTGCACTAGGTTTTTTTGTGGCATAATCGAGAAATAGACTGGAACTTGCTAGCAGCGGCAGTACAATTCTAGTACCTTGAGGACCATATATTCCCTTTTGTCCTGGATGAGATCTTTCCTAACTATGAGGAATTCTCAGGACTGTTGGGGGTTAGCCCCAGTGTTGTGATGGACATGCCTGATTTTTCTCGTTATCCCCAAGTATTTCTGGCAGATTTGCTTCATATTTCTCCTTCGACGGCTCGAACGTTGGTCAATGGAATGTCTCTTCAGGTGGTAACATATTCAGTGCAGCTGAGGGGTTTGATGATTTTAGCTTTGTCGGAGCCGTTTCTTTAGGAATTACTATGAGGCTTTTGTTAGTGACAGGTAACTTGACAACTGATCCCCAAATGGCTGCAATAGCGATATGAATGTCTTACCGCCATAATCCGGTGGCGGTGGTGCTAACAGAGACCCTGAATGGTCTTAATGATTGGAAGGAGGGATATTTCAATTTTTGAGGGGGAGACTGGTAATCTTGTTCATATGGCTTGTAGAGAGGTTTCGTTTGGCAACCCCTCCTGAGTGTCCCTTTGTCGGTGTGCTTAATTTCTTTATCTGGCCTTTCTTCAATTTTGGCCCATCAGTAGAGAACTGAGCCAATTGGCTTGTGGATCATGGAGACTAATGTCTTCATTGTTCGGTGCCATGGTGGGGAGACTTGAAGCCTATTTTCTAGCAGGGAGATTATTGATATGTGCGGTTGGTTAGTTTTTTCCATACTTCCTTTTATTTTCCATGTTCAATTGGTTAGTCTTTGTCATACTTCGATTTATTTCTCGGTCTCTTCATTGGTTGGTTCCATGGTGGGGTGACTTGTAGCCTATTTTGCATCTGGGAGAGTACTGATATGTGCAGTTGGTTGTTCTTCGCTATACTTCCTTTTATTTCCCGTGGTGGCAAGTAGGGTGGGATCAAAATGCACGTCCTCACATAGTGAATTCTTCCCAGTGGAGGAACTGACTGAATTTTTATGGATGATGTTGGGATCCTCGGGGTAGTACATTCGTCCGTCTACCCATCCATAACAATCTGTAGGAGGGGCCTGGTACGTGCCTGGGGGCTACCTGAAGTGGTTATGGAAGCAGGTAATAGAGAAGATTATGAAGAAAGATATTGGGCAAATGTGGCTCGTTGCCTTTGACAACATGGAGGAGGGTGTCATGGTTTTGTCTAATCTTGTTAGTGAGTATCACTCCATTTAATTCATATGGAGTGTCAACAGGGAGTGGGAGACTTGGGGACCTCCGGGTGCCAGGAATGATGATGAAACGGGGCTGTCCAGAAGTTGAAGACAATGTTTATGAAACTAGGGTAAAATTTTGTGAACCGAGGATAATTTGTGTTTTGAATGATTTTGGTATATTTTTTGTGAAGTCTGGTAAGGACTAAACCTATTTAAGATGGTTTAGTTAGTGGAAAGGTGGTGGTCTATTTAAACTCCCTTCACTGATACTTCATGTAATGGTGATGTGTTCCTTTATTAAAAATAAAGATGATTTTGATCATATATTATTGAGCCTCTTGGTGAGTTTTGCATTTGAATTATCTATACCAATCTCCAAGGCATATATAATCCTTTTGATAATGTGAATGATGAAATTGACTACCATTATCGAAGGTTAGAAAATAATATCATTTTGTTAAAGATAAGGGGATCGTGACCATATATAGCATATGTATTGCTTACGTACCTCTTAGGGTGTTCGAAAGTTTTCATGAATCACATTTTTGAACAGAAAAGTTTTTGAGAGGATTAAGTCCCACGTAGTTCTTGGTAGGGGGAAATAAAGATTTTTTTTAGAATAGAAGGGGGTGAGAAAAGTCGTACCGCGCCAAGATTTTCGACTAAGGGTAACATTTCTTGAGGCGGTTCAGGTTGGCTGGACGCGCCATCTCTTCTCCATAGAGGTCTATGAGCATAGCGGTGCCGCCTGAAATAATTTTCTTCACAATGTAGGGACAGCTCTAATTCGGTTTGAATTTCCCTCATGGGTCCCAAACGATTTCTATGATCTCCTTGAGGGAAAGGTCTCTTTTTTAGACACCGCGATTCTTTACTTTTCGATTGAATAATTAGGCTATCTTGCGATGGTACCCTTATATATGGTGTAGAGCCTTAAGCCTCTTTTCATCCAAGGTTGACAATTCGTCAAAGCAACTCTGATGCAAGTCTTCATCGCTAACTTTGTTTTCGAGCATGATGCGGAAGGACGATATTTCTAGCTCAATGGGTAGGATTGGCTCTATACTGTATACTAAAGAATAAGGGGTAGCCCCAGTAAGTGTTTTGATTGAAGTGAGAAAGACCCAGTGGGCGTATACGATCCGATCGACCCAATATCTACAACTCTCAGTCATTTTGCTGATTATGTTTTTGAGGCTCTTATTGGCGGCTTCGACACCATCGTTAGTTTGGGGTCGGTAGGGAGAAGATTTGTGTCTCTAAATTCCATATTCATTGACTAGTTTTATGACCTCATCTTAGAAATGGGGTCCATTATCTAATACTAACGCATAGAGAACCCTATATCGGTAACTGGTGTTTTCCTGATGAACTTAGCCACTTTCTTAGCATTCAGCATCGCGTATGACTCTGCTTCGACCCATTTGATGAAGTAATCAATGGCAACCGGGATGAATTTGTGACCATTTGAAGCTTTGGGATTAACCTTTCCTATGATGTCAATGTTCCGGTGGAGAAAGGCCAAGGATAGGTCATGTTGTATAGTTCTCGAGGAGGAAAGTGTTGGAGATTGGCAAACTGTTGGTATTTGAGGCATCTTCGAATATAGGCAATACAATCTTAAACCATGATGTTCCAACAATACCTTTGTTAGAAGATCTTCTTAGAAAGCATGTAACCATTCATATGGGTCCTGCATTCCCCACTATGGACATTCCGTATCATTTCTTTAATATTAGCCCTTGTTATACAATGCAAATGGTTCCATAGAAGTTTCTCTTGAAAAGCGCTTTATCGCAGATGATATACTCTGCATCCAATTTGTGAAGGGTCACACGATCTTTCTTATTAGCGTGTTGGGGATACCTATTATCTTTGAAGAGGAGCCAAAGGTCACAGTACCATAGCCTAACCATATCAGATTCTTCCTCAGTGACGAGCTCAATGTGGGCATAGCTTGTTTCTAAACCAGGAAAGGGGCCATTGTTATTCCCTCAGGCATATCGACTATGGAGGCTAAGGTAGTAAGGGCATTATTGAGGTTGTTCTTTGTAAAAGGCATGTAATGGAAGGTAATATCTTTAAACTAAGAGGCCAACTCTTCTAAGTGGGTGTGGAAGGGCAACAGATTTTCATCTTTAACTTTCCATTTCCTGAGGATTTGGCAGACGATGAGGGCAGAGTTTTTGTAGACGTCTAGGTATCAGACTCCTTTCTTAAGGGAGATCTTAAGGCCTACAGATTTTTTGTGGGCATGGATGGTCCATGATATACCAATATACACCCTCGGCCAAGCCGAGGATGTCCCCATCTCAGACGAGGGCCCAAGGCCAGGACGAGGGGTCAACTTTGCCATAGTTCCATCATAGGAAGGGTCGGACATACCGACACCTCATCATGAACCAGAAGACCCTACAAGGGGCCAACCCCTTATCATGGACCAGACGACCCTACAAGGGGTCAACCCTTTATCGTGGACTAAATGACCCTACAAGGGGCTGACCCCTATTTATGGACCAGACGACTCTATAAGGGGCTGACCCCTCATTATGGGCCGGACGACCCTATGAGGGGATGACAGCACGAGGCCCACATCCAGTCGGACCCAATGCCAGCATCAACTTTAGCCTCGACCGGGTATCTTAGGCCGAGGGTGATATCATCACAGTGCGTTACTTGGGAGACACGTGGAACAGTACGCATGGGACTCATATAGCACGTGGACTAGACCGTTATAACAATATCACCCCTTCACGTGAGGGAATATTATTTCATCATTAATCACTAGTGGAACAACCAGGTGTCAGCGGGGAATTGGCTAGATCATCATTAACATGCTTCATTCATGCTTTGGGGGTACACTGCACCACCCAAGCCCTATATATACCTGTCATTTTCAACCTTGTAAAGGGATCGATAATTATAACCCTAGCTAAAACTCTATTTGTACACACAATAGAGAGAGAGTGAGCTTATATGCATTATATCTAAGGCCATTAGTGCCCATATTTAGTGGATCACACACTCATAGTGGATGTAGGCCTAATTGGCTGAACCACTATACATCATTGTCTTATTCCTCTTATACTCATCCCCTTCTATACACTCACACGCATATATAACTCTATTGTTGCCATTGTTATTACAGTTTGAGCTCATCATCACTTATCTCGTGGTGTTGAATCTTAGTATCATGATTTTGGCACCATCTATGAGAACAAAAAGATATCTCTTCCTTTATACAGCTTGACCTCATAGGAAACTCTGGTGGTGAACCAGTTCTCCCCCTTCGTGTGGAGCTGTTTCACTACTGAAAGAGGTCCATTAAGGTTCTCAAGCTCGTCAATCTTTTGATCATTCATCTCTTCACATCTCAAACATATGGCACCGGAGATGCCACCACCACCACCACCTCCTCCACCGGATAGTGGAGTAGGACCTAGTTCCAGTTATGCCCCACCTCAATCTGATATGGTTGATGTGGTTGCCGCCCTGAAGTCTTTACTAGCAAGCCAGCGGATTATGCAGGAGCAATTTACAACTCTTATCCAAAATATACTAAGACCTCTAGGAGTCTCACCGGCAATGATTACTCGGGCAGCAGCTCCAGGGTAGCCTGAGGCCAGGGGACCACCCCAGGAACCGCGCAAAGACCAGCCACCTCCACAACGACGGAGGGATGTTGCTGACCCCCGGCGTCTATGCCTGGGGAGGCAAGGAAACTCTTGCCCAGAAGAAAGATATGACGACCTGGAGGTGGAAAAGGACCCCTTAGAGTGCTAGGAACCGTATGAGGTCTCCAACAATACTGTATGACCTATCCAGAAGAGCAGAGGGAAGTGTGGAAGGCAAAATCCCAACGATCGCCCGAGAGGCTCTGCTTTCGATCGTCTGAGCTGGAGGTCGGTCTTTGAGAGGATGGTCCCAGTAAATGACCTGCGAGAAAAATTATCCCAGTCAAGAAGTATTGCGATGTCCAGAAGGGAGGCAGAAGATGACCGACCCCACGGACGAGACGACGGTCAAGGAAAAGTAAACAGTCGACACAGACCTGCCATAGTAGAACCCTCTCTTCACCTCAAAGAGGCGACAGGGGATAACATTGGCCAAGCTGAACCTATGAGCCCCTGTAACAACTCGATCCAGAGACTGGAGGATAAAATTGGTGATATACTGAAGAGCAGGGACCCCCTTCAAAGAGGATACTCTATAGGCTCACCCTTTGTGGCGAAGATAGTCAAATTCCCAACGCCATCCAAGTTTAAGCCACCTGTGGTCACCCCAAGGTATCACGGGAGCACTAACCCAGTCCATCATATTGAGATGTACCAATCATCAGCAAATATATACTCGATCTCAAATGAGATGAGGTCTCGTGCCTTTTCTGGCACTCTGACTGGGGCCGCACATGTCTGGTATATGTCTTTTCCAAAGAACTCCATTGAAAGCTTTAAGCAGTTAGCAAACCGATTTATCCATAACTTTTGCTTTGGAGTGAGGCCACAGAAGAAGACCACACACCTGCTCTATGTTAAGCAGGGGAAGAGCGAGAGCCTAAGAGACTACATAGCCTAATTTAACAAAGAAAAGTAAGAGGTCGAGGAATACGAGGAAAGTATAGCCATGACAACCCTCATTAGAGGACTCCAAAAGGGAAAGTTATTAGAGAAGCTTGTTGAAGACCCCCCGAAGACGATGGAAGAGTTGCTGGCAACAGCGGGAAAGGTGACGAATGTCGAAGAGGCGATGGCCACAAAATACGAAGATAAAAAAGGAGTCACTAGTGGGGGTACCAGAAAAAGAATAAGGAGGGGAAGAAGAGGCTAGAAAATGACAAATTTGCTGATTATATCCCTCTAACGGTCAGTTGCGAACACATACTAAATGAGATAAAGAGTGATCGATCCTTGAAATGGCCTGAGAAGTTGAGGGCATCCCCTCACAAGAGGAACGAAAACCTGTGGTGTGAATTTCACCAAGACCATGGCCATGTGACCGACAAGTGTTTTTCTCTGAAAGACGAAATTGAAAAATATTGAAAGAGGGGAAGTTAAGGAAATACGTTGACAAAAGGACCTTTAAGAGGGGCTGAGGGGAAGACCCCAAGAAGAAGAGAGGTGATACGTGTAGAGAAGATCATCAAAATAGAAGGGACGACCCTTCGGATAATGAGGACGACCCTGACCTCCCACCGAGAGATGACCACGGCCCTGTAAAAAGTCTTAATATGATCTCACTTAGTGTTGGGATGATCTCCTGAGGACTAGCATGAGGAGGATCATAGGTCCCAGATAGGAAGGCCTATGTAGCTGAAGCTAAGGAAGTGACAAAAGTTATGCATTCAACCTCTATTGAGGCCAAGTCAGAAAATAGGAAGAAAGTGGATATGGATACTCTCATAGTGGGATTCTCAAGAATGGGCTTCAAGGGTCTCTTAGACCCACGTGATGACCCTCTCGTCATCACTATCAGGGTACACGGATGTGAGGTGCCGAGGATATTGGTAGATGGGGGTAGTTCTGCAGATATGATGTTCTGGACGTGATTTAAGGCCTTAGGACTCAGCCGTTCTAGGCTCGTCCCATAACATCACCCCTTGATTCGTTTCGATGGGGAAAAAGTTCATCCCTTAGGAATGTATAAGGATAATTTTTGAATGGGGGACGAGTGGCCGAGATGGCTTACCAAGAAGGTTAACTTTTTTATGATGGATGAACAAGTCTTCTCAGCCTACAACATTATATTGGCGAGAGTGTCCCTTAAGGAATTTGAGGTTGTGCCTTCCACGGTTCATCAGATGATAAAATTCCCGACCCCTTACAGGGTAGGTGAAGTTCAGGGAGAATAGACGACGGCATGGGAATGCTACTTTAATTCCACCGAAGAAAGAGAGGCGCACAAGAAAGCAACAACCACTTACAATATTGACACCCTCGACCCTAGGGACAAGACAAAGATGAAGAAAGGAGAAGTCGCGGAAGAGGTAGAATCCATCATCCTCACTGAGAATGAACTGAAAAAAACCATCCAAATTGGCAAAGCTCTAAAGACCGAAATAAAAGAAGATCTCATCAAGCTGCTAAGGAGGACACAGAGCGTCTTTGCATGGAGTCATGCAGATATGCCAGGGATCAACCTCGAAATCAAGTGTCACAAGCTCAACGTGGTAGTGGAAACAAAGCCAATGAAGTAGAAGATGAGGATTTATTCTCAAGAAAAGTATGAGTCCATTAGGGACGAGGTCAAGAAGCTGGAAGATGTCGAGTTCATCAGGGAGGTCATTTATCCCGAATGGCTAACTAACGCGGTCATAGTCCCAAGGCCAACGGGAAATGGAGAATGTGTGTGGACTTTACCGACCTCAACAAACATTCTCCCAAAGATAGCTTCCCTCTCCCCCATATTGATCAGATGGTAAACGCTACCATAGGCCATGAGCTAATGAGCTTTATGTATGCCTATTCAGGTTACAACCAGATCTTCATGAGCCCTGAGGACTCAGAAAAAACGGCTTTCATTACCGACAAGGGGACATACTATTGTAAGGTCATGACCTTTAGACTAAAGAATGCGGGGGCAACGTACCAGCGCCTTGTGAATAAAATGTTTGAAGATCAAATCGAGAAGTCCATGGAGGTCTATGTACATGACATGTATACCAAGAGTTTGAAGGCCGAGGATCATGTTGCCGACCTTGATAGGACCTTTAACATGATGGACAAGTATCAGATAAAGCTCAACCCAGCCAAATGTGTCTTCGGGGTTGGAGCAGGGAAGTTCTTAGGGTTCATCATCAACCAAAGAGTCATTGAGGCCAATCTTGAGAAAATAAAGGCCCTTCTAGAAATGAAGACTCCCAGGACCATTAAAGACGTTCAAAGGCTCACAGGGCGAGTGGTTGCTTTGAATAGGTTCGTATCAAGAGCCAAAGACAAATGTTTACCATTCTTCAAATTCTTATAAAGGCCTTTGAATGGAACGAAGAGTGTGACCAGGCTTTTAAATAATTAAAGTCGTACCTAGGGTCTCCCTTGTTGTTGTCATAGCCAGTGCATGGTGAACGACTACATGTGTACCTAGCCATCTCAAAATTAGCCATCAGTGCAGCCATTGTGAGAGAAGAGGACAGGGTATAAAAGCCCATGTATTTGAATAGTAAGGCACTCCAGGGGGCAGAGCAAAGATTCCCTAGGATGGAGAAGTTAGCCTATGCCCTGATCCATGCATCAAGAAAGATGAAGCCGTATTTCCAGTCCCATACAATGGTCATCCTCACTGACTCTCCTCTTAGGCAGGTCTTTCATAAGCCGAAAAAATCTGGGAGGCTAATGGCCTGGGTTATAGAGCTGGGAGAGTTTGACATTGTATATCAACCTAGGATGTTCATTAAGGGATAGTCATTAGCTGATTTCATGGATGAATTTACGTGGGAAGATGATGAGGCTGAAGAGAAGAGCCTCGAGAAGATAGATACCCAGTAAGGCAGAATTGTTGACACATCCGCAGATAAGGCTAAATAAGCACCGCTAGAGAAAAAGTTGTTGAAAACGAAGAGGGGAGATATCTCTTTAGACAGGGGTCCCTCACCGAGGGAAATTTCTCAGTGGAAAAGACTGTGTGGAACCTCTTCATTGACGGGTCCTCTTGAGAGAGTGGAAGTGGGGCTGGATTAATAGTATCAGCACCCGATGGCACAGACATTGAGTACGCCCTGAGGTTCAACTTCAAATCCTCTAACAACAAGTCTGAATATGAAGCTTTGATAGTAGGACTCTTCTTAGCTAGGTCTCTTAGTGTTGGACAGATCTTGGCCCATAGTGATTCAAGACTTGTGGTGAATCAGATACTAGGAGCATACCAGGCCAAAGATGAGAGAATGGCCAAATATCTTGAAAGAGTGAAGTCACTATTGAAGAGATTCAGTGAAGTGAAGTTGAAGAGAATACATAGGCTTGATAATGGCCGAGACGATGCACTTACTAGGCTAGCCTCAACGACTAGGACAGATATCAGGAGGACAGTCCCAGTGGAAATTTTTCTTCGACCAACTATTGAAGATGCAAACGGAACACTTAGCACTTGCTTAAATATTAGCAGGGAAGCTTCATGGATTGACCCCCTTATCAGATACATTAGAGAGGGGGAGATGCCAGAAGCAAAATAAGAAAGGAAGAAGCTGAGATATAGAGCTGCGAAATTCACTGTCATCTGAGACACCTTGTACAAAAAGGGGTTCTTTCTCCCCTTGCTCAGATGTGTGCACCCGTCTAAAGTCCCACACATCTTGGAAGATGCGCACAAGGGGTCATGCTCAAGCCATATTAGCGGCAGGTCATTAGCAAAGAGGATAGTAACCCAGGGATACTGGTGGCCGACCTTAGGGAAAAATTCCACGGCATACGTAATAAAGTGTGATAAATGTCAAAGGTTTGCCACCATCCCTCACCAGCCCCATCATCCTCTTACCTCCATCACATCCCCATGGCCATTCATAATATGGGGAATCGATCTAGTAGGAGCCTTGCCTAGGGTTGTCAATAACTATTAATACTTGATCGTAGCAATTGACTATTTCTCAAAATGGGTGGAGGCGAAGACGATGGTAACGATCACCGAGAAGAAGACCTTCCAGTTTATCTGGAAAAATATTATATGCAGATATGGTCTCCCCAACACCCTCATCTCAGATAATGGGACTCAATTCAAGAACGCATCCTTAGATAAATACTGCAAAAGGGTGGGTGTCAAACAATTCTTCTCAACCCCATGCCAACCTCAGTCTAATGGGAAAATTGAAGTTACAAATAGTACAATCCTAGACGGGGTCGAGAAAAAACTCGAGGAGGCAAAAGCAAGATGGGTTGAGAAATTATATGTTGTACAATGGGCCTACAGGATGATGACCAAGACTCCTACTGGGGAAACCCCGTTTATGATAGCGTATGGCTCAGAAGTCGTCATCCCCACCGAGATTGGGATTCCTACTCACAGAGTCCAAATATATGACCTCCAGAGAAATATGGAAGAAAAGATATTTGACCTAGATTTGATCGAGGAGAGAAGAGAAGACACCGAGATAAGGTAAGCAACCTATCAGTAGAGGACTACCAGGATTTACAACCAGAGGGTGAAGCGAAGGCCAATCGCTGTGGGGGACCTAGTCCTCAAGAAGACATGGCCGAAAACTAACAAGCTCCACCCAAATTGGCATGGCCCATATAGGGTCATTGATGAAGTTGTCCCTGGAACCTATAGACTAGAAAACCTTAAGGGGAACCCTTTTCCAACCCCTGGAATGCAGATCATTTGAAGAAATACTATCATTAAGGTTGTAATGTCCTATCGGACCACAGTTGTAATGAATGTGTTGCTCCAACATAACACTTGGAATGTTAATGAGAATATTGTATTGGCTCTTCGTCTTGTGTTTGTCAATTTGGATACGTTGGGGTAAATCTTACCAAACCACCCTCAATAATAATGTGGATGAATTGTAGGGACGACCCTCCAATGACTCCCAAGAAAGACGAGGGGGGACTTTAATTTTAAAACATCATTAATTTGGTGGATAACCACCCTCGGCTATAATGAGGGTGAATGGTAGGGACGACCCTCCATTCACTCTCAAGAAAGACGATGGGGGACTTGGATTTTAAAAAATCATTAATTTGGTGGACAACCACCCTCGACTAAGATGAGGGTGAATGGTAGGGACGACCCTCCATTCACTCTCAAGAAAGACGAGGGGGGACTTGGATTTTAAAACATCATTAATTTGGTGGATAACCACCCTCGGCTAATATGAGGGTGAATGGTAGGGATGACCCTCTATTCACTCTCAAGAAATATGAGGGGGGGCTGGGATTTTAAAACATCATGAATTTGGTAATAGCCACCCTCGGCTATAATGAGGGTGAATGGTAGGGATGACCCTCCATTCACTCCCAAGAAAGACGAGGGGGGCCTTGAATTTTAAAACATCATTAATTTGGTGGATAACCACCCTCGGTTAAGATGAGGGTGAATGGTAGGGACGACCCTCCATTCACTCTCAAGAAAGACGAAGGGGGACTTGGATTTTAAAACATCATTAATTTGGTGGATAACCACCCTCGTCTAAGATGAGGGTGAATGGTAGGGACGACCCTCCATTCACTCTCAAAAAAGACGAGGGGGGACTGGGATTTTAAAACATAATTAATTTGGTGATAGCCACCCTCGACTATAATGAGGGTGAATGGTATGGACGACCCTCCATTCACTCCCAAGAAAGACGAGGGGGGACTTGAATTTTAAAACATCATTAATTTGGCCTCGGCTATAATGAGGGTGAATGGTTGGGAACCCTCCATTCACTCTCAAGAAAGACGAGGGGGGACTTGAATTTTAAAAAATCATTAATTTGGTGGATAACCACCCTCGGCTATTATGAGGGTGAATGGTACGGACGACCCTCCATTCACTGCTAAGAAAAACGAGGGGGGACTTAAAATTTAAAAAACCATTAATTTGGTGGAAACCACCCTCGGCTATAATGAGGGTGAATGGTAGGGACGACCCTCCATTCACTCTCAAGAAAGACGAGGGGGACTTGAAATTAAAAACATCATTTGTTTGGTGGGAAACAACCCTCGGCTATAATGAGGGTGAATGGCAGGAAAGACCCTACATTCACTCTCAAGAAAGACGAGGGGGACTTGAAATTAAAAAGCATCATTTGTTTTGTGGGAAACCACCTTCGGATATAATGAGGGTGAATGGCAAGTACGACCCTCCATTCACTCTCAAGAAAGACGAGGGGGGACTTGGATGATGGATAACACAAATATAACGGCCAATACAAATCATACAAGAGACAAGCATAGAATAAAAGAAGAGTGACTCTATTATAAATTCACAGATGTTTGTCCAATGAAGTAAAGTACAAAAAAAAATTGCAAACAGAGGGTACGAGCTACAGACAGCCACCCTATTGAGCAACATCGGAGGGTAGGGCTTCAACATCAACAGGAGTCTCTCCGATGACCAAAACAGGCCGATCCTCAGATGTGCCAGTACCTTCGACATGCACTTGCAATTCCACATGGGCTAAAGCCTCAGCGATAAGGGGGTCATCCAACTCAACCTCCTCAAGAGAGGGGCGAACAGAAGACACGACGTCAGTAAATTTCAAGATGACCCACCCATAGGCCGTCTAGATTCCCCTCTCCAAGTACTCAAGGCCGAAGCCCTGGAACTCGTTTGAGAGTTTGTAATCCTCCACTGCATCGGACTCAGTCTTCTTCACTGCCTCATCAAGTTCAGCCTTGAATTGGGCCCCTTGATTGGTCAAGGCCTCTTCTCTTTCTTTGATGAGGGAGTCCTTCACATTCAGGTCGGCCTCATGCTACATCACCAGCTCATCCAGGACCCTTGCATGCTCGGTACTCGCACTCTCCAACTCTGCCCTCGAGTCTCCATCTTGGTCTTTAGGTCGGCCTCATGCTAGATAGCTCTCCCGGCCTCATAGAACTTTTACTGGTTTACAACCATCCACTTGGTGGCAGTTGTGAAGGCACAGACAGACTGCACAAAGGCGTACATAGTAAGGGGTCGAGGGAACAATTGATTAACTATTGGTGAATCAAAAAATGAAGTTGAAATAAATACCTGAGCCAGAGTGTGGAGACCGTAGTCATAAACCTTGGCCGGGGGCATCTTTGATAAGAATTCATAATCTACGACCGACGGTGCAGAAAATATTGAGGCTTTGACCGCCCTCAGGTTGGCTATGAGGGTTCAGCTTTGAGGAAAGTCAGATTCTGAGACCAATAGGTGCCCATGATGGAAGAGGAGTTGGTCCCCTCAGTGTGTGCATGAGACACCTCCACCCTCACACTCATCCGTGAGTCAGGCCGAGAGCGACCAAGGACTTCAGGCTCCTTCCGTTTGCGACTGTCGGTGGTCGGTGCCACCTATGTCAGCCCCACGGCCTTTGTCTTCTTCTGAGTCTTCTGGGGCTCTTTGCCCTTTTTCTTTCCCAAACTAGACAGTAAACTTAGGTCATTCATCTGCCAGAGTTAATAAGATATATTTGAACGACGACCTAAAAAGGAGACGATACATCAGAAATATACAATGGAAAAGAGGAAACACTTGAAAAGTAAAAATGGAGAAAAAAATAACTCACATAATTCTGTCAGGGGGTCGACCCTAAGACCAGCTTCTTTGAGGAAATGAGGGGTTATAAAATCTTTAAATTTATGAATTTCACCCTCTTTCCCTTGTTCCCTCAGGTAGTCAACAATGACCCCCTCATCCAAGCTGAGTCTGGGGTCTGAATGTGTTCTCATTGAAGGGTTATACCATGACCTTAGAAACCTTGAGCTGTCTTCTAAAGGCTCTACCTCGATGGCAAATTCCCAATCCCTAGAGATGAAGAACAATCTCTTCTTCCATTGGTGGTTTGAAGTTTGTGCCACGTGAAGGAGTATTTTGTCTAACTTCCTCGCCCCTAGATGAAAGTATCCAGGTTGCTTGGACGAGGAAGTGATATTGTAGTAGGCTATAAAAAGTTCGGTCGAGGGCTCATCAATGAAAGTATTCTTCCAGAGGGAGATATAGCCAAGGATGATTCTCCAAGAGTTGGGCGAAAGTTGAGAAGGAGCAACCCTAAGGGAAGATAGTATGTCAACTATTGCAGGGTGCAGATGGAACCTAACACCTACCCTGAGCATCTTCTCATAAACAGCAACTTCCCCCTCATTCCCCTGGAAGAGTCTCTCATCTGCATTTGGGACCCTCTTAGTTATATTGGGTTGTATACCAAATGTGTACCTCCACAACAAGAGGTAACGATCCCTAACGAATGAGACATAAGCCGAGACACTATAAGTGTAAACTTTATCAGCATCCAAATCCTCACTATTGTCCTCATACCCCTCATCCCCAGGTCCCTCAGCCTCATCGCCTGTCGTTGGTCCTTTTGGAAAGGCCACCTGGAAAGTAAGAGGGGACAAGGCTGTTACAGGGACAGCCTCAGAATGTACAATCCCTTCGTTCTGTCGGCTTGGGCCAGGAGTGGACATCTCTCTCCTCCCAGAAGGCCTAACACCTGTTGGTGACGACGCTCTCTCATTCATCTCTGCCTCATATACCTGAATCTCAGTTGGACGATAGGAAGAACCACGGGACTCAGATGGTATTAATGTGGCTAAAGGAATGGGGAAGATGGGTCATACCCAATTAGGGTCGGCCCCTCATCTTCGCTCATACTCCTCCTCTAAACGCCTGATCTCAGTGAAGAATTTCTCTCTCGAGGTTGGAAAATCCTCAGCTAAATCATAAAGTCTTCTAAGCATTAAGGGGAGGACCCTACACTTGAGAAATTTGTCTACGCTAACTACAAACAAGTTCTCAGTTGAATAAGTTTGACTCTTGGATCAAACCTAAGGAAATGAAAAGTTTTAATGATGAACATTCAAGAACAAGGGGAACCCAGTTCTTCGGAGATGAATGCCGGGGAGCATGAAAACCTAAGAAAGGCCACAAAAAAGAGCTAAACCACCACTGAAAAGTGGGGGGGAACCCTAAGGAGTCCTGGGATCTATTATCCAACCCTAAACCACCACAATAAGGTGGGCTTTCATGCCTGAAAAACGTAAACAACCAATAAAATTGGGGAAATAAACCGAAATGCAAGACAAACAAAAATTGAAGGCTAAAAGTGGAATCTAAGGCAGAAGAGTTACCTGAAGGCGAAGACGACGAGTGAGCAAGGTCTGAGACACAGAAGTTACAGAAATGGCGATTTGGAACTACTAAGGAATTAGAGAGAGAAAGTTGGCACGCGAAGAAGAAGAAGAAGAGAATAAATGTTTCAAAAATCCTTTAAATATCTTGTTATTAGTGGGCCCAATAATCAATGCAAGACGCAGCCCACAAGGAGATGAATCATTAGGGCACCAAGACCCACACATAGTGTGCAGCCGCCACACTTGGGGAATATAAACGATGATGGACACTTGACAGTGTGATAGATGCCACTTATCCATCTGACCACCCACTTAATAATTCTAAGGCAACATTACCCCTCAACCATCTCAACAAACATCGATGGCTAAGGGCTGGGTGTGATTAATATACCAATATACACCCTCGGCCAGGCCGAGGGAATTCCCATCTCAGACGAGGGCCCAAGGCCAGGACGAGGGGTTAACTTTGCCATAGTTCCATCATAGGAAGGGTCCGCCATACCAACACCTCATCATGAACTAGACAAACCTACAGGGGAAGACCCCTCATCATGGAACAGACGACCCTATAAGGGGCCGACCCCTCATCGTGGACCAGACGACCCTGCAAGGGGCCGACCCCTAATTATGGACCAGACGACCCTATAAAGGGCCAACCCCTCACCATGGGTCGGACGACCCTATGAGGGGACGACAGTACGAGGCCCACATCCAGCCAAACTCGATGCCAGTATCAACTTTAGCATCAGTCGAGCATCTTAGGTTGAGGGTGACGTCACCATAGCGCGTGACTTGGGAGATGCGTGGAATAGTGCGTGTGGGACTCATATAGCACTTGGACTAGACCGTTATAACAATATCATCCACTCACGTGAGGGAATATTATGTCATCATTAATCACTAGTGGCACAGCCAGGTGTCAATAAGGAATTGACTAGATCACCATTCACATACTCCATTCATGCTTAGGGGTACACTGCACCACCCAAGCCCTATATATACATGTCATCTTCAAACTTGTAAAGGGATCGATAATTGTAACCCTAGCTAAAACTATGTTTTTACACACAATAGAGAGAGAGTGAACTTATGTGCATTGTATCCAAGGCCATTAGTGCCCATATTTAATGGATCACACAGTCACAGGGATGTAGGCCTAATTGGTTGAACCACTATACATCATTGTCTTATTCCTCTTATACTCGTCCCCTTCTATACACTCACAAACATATATAACTCTATTGCTTCCATTGTTATTACTGCTTGAGCTCATCATCACTTATCTGGTGGTGTTGAATCTTAGCATCATCAGGTAATATCTTTGAACTAGGAAGCCAACTCTTCTAAGTGGACGTGGAAGGACAGGAGATTTTCATCTTCAACTTTCCATTTCCTGAGGATTTGGCTGACGATGAGGGTAGAGTTTTTGTAGATGTCTAGGTGTCGGACTCCTTTCTTAAGGGAGATCTTAAGGCCTACAGTGCATGTCTCATAATCAGTCATATTGTTGGTTCAAAGGAAGTCTAGTTTGATGGCAATGGGGTGTGAGAGTTATCAGGGGCGATCAGGAGTATCCCAATGTCAAATCCTTTCTTATTGGTAGTTCCATCAAAGAAAATTTTCCATCTGAGATCTTCTTGAGAGGTGCAAATAATATCTTCATCTGGGAATTCAAAGACCTAAACATCGATTCCTTCCATGGGATAATTGGTAAGGTAGTCGGAGATGGCTCTCCCTTTCATAGTTTTTTGCATGACGTACACAATATCGAATTTGGCTAACAATATTAATCAACGGGCCATTCGTCTATACATAGTGAGTTTTTCTCGAAGGTATTTGTTGGGATCCATCCAGGACACTAGTCTGATGGGGAACGCAAGCATGTAATGACATATTTCAGCGTGACTCAAACCAGAGCGTCACATGATTTCTCAAAAGCAATGTAGTTAACTTTGTATCTGGATAGTTTTTTATTGGCATAATAGATGGACCTTTCCTTGTGAGATTCTTCAATATATTGGGCTAGCAAAGCCCCGAATACGGTATTCTTGATAGTCATGTATAATAGGACAGAGAGACCCAAGTGCAGAGGCATAAGTACCGGAGGTCGGGTGAGGTATCTTGATTTGGTCAAAAGATTCTTGGAAAGCCTCATTCCCTAAATTAATTGAGTCTTTCAGAGGAGTTTGAAAATGGGTTCACAGATAGAAATCAGTTGGATGATGAATCGACTAATGCACTATAGTTTACCCAGGAGTCCTTAGACTTCCTTCTCCATCCCTGGTGGTGGCATCTCAAGTATGACTTTCAGCTTGACAGGGTCTCATTCGATTCCTTTATCAAAGCCCATTAATCCAAAGACTTTTACTTTCGTGATGCCTAAAACACATTTTTGTGAATTTAATAGCATTTGATATTGTCGCAGTCGCTCAAAGAACTTTCGGAGGGTGAGAATATGGCATTACCATGTTTTAGACTTGATGATCATATCGTCCACATAGACTTCGACCTCCTTGTAAATAAGGTCATGTTAAATGGTTGTGGAAACCCTTTGGTAGGTAGCCCCATTGTTCTTGAGTCTGAATGGCATGACAGTATAGCAAAAGGTTCCCCATGGGGTGATGATGGAAGTTTACTCCTGATGGTTAGAGTGCATCTTGATTTGGTTATATCAGGCAAATCCATCGACAAATGATTTGAAGGCATGGGTGGTTGTGTTATCCATGATCATGTTAATATTGGGTAACAGGTAATCATCTTTTGGGGATGCTTTATTCAAATCTTGATATCGATGCACATGTAGACTTTTTTGCCTTAGTTTGGTATGGGAACAAAATCGACGAGCCATGTTGGGTATTCGACCATACGAATAAATCCCACATCCAATTTCTTGACCACTTCCTATTTGACCTTGAGCAACCATTCGGTACGAAGTTTCCTTAGTTTTTGTTTGGCCGACTTGAATTCTAGGAATGTTAGGATCTCATGCTGAGGTATTTTCGAGTCAATGCTAGGAATGTAATCATGGAACCATGCAAAGACATTTACAAATTCATTCATAGTTCCTTAAATTTCTCCTCTCATGATCGTTAAGGTAGGACCCTATCCTAATCTCGTGATGATATCTACGAGAACCGAAATAATAACAATAGTCTCATCATCATTAATTTGAACGCGGTTATATTGTTTGTTATTCTCCTTAATAAGATGAGTCAAGGATTTTTCATTTTCAAAATCATCATCATTATCATCAAAGGTTTGATTAGAATCAAGATAATTAATGGAAGGCACATCATGTTACACAAAATCCTTGTTTATTTCATTTTTGGGAAAAATAGCATTGAGAACCTCGTCAAAAGAGGTATCGATTACATTCATATCAGGAAAAGGAAAAATAGGAATATGTGAAGAGACTTGAATGGGCTAAACAACAGGGTTGAGTTGAATTTGAGAAGGTTGGAATAGTATGGCATTTCAGTTGAGGAAAGGCATGTCATCAGCTTTGATTTGAGCGGACGGGTCCCAAGCGCAGCATCTTAGAGGATCATGTAGAGACTCAGTCCCAGTGTCTGTAGGTCGAATGAGTTTTAAAATCACTTTCCTCAAATTCTTTAGTAATTGTCACGGCTTTCTTGGCGAGATGTTGCACTTCATGTTTGTAGTCTTTGGCCTAGAAGTTACTGTCTTGAAAGAAGATTTCCTGCCCTGGTTTCATCTTCTTGTTAACATAGTCGTACCACGATTCAAGGAATTTATAGAAGGGGAAGTTTTCACCCTCCTTGACAAATCTTTTATTCAAAGAATCTCTTAAAATAATCTTTTTATAGCCTAAGCTTCTTTTTTATCTCGATTGATAGAGCGCTTTAAGTTTATCTGGTGAAGGTTGGTAGCCTAGGCCACATAGGGGAAAATCCTCTTTCAGTATTATAGGCTCAAGAATTCCTTACGGGCATCACCATAGCCCCATTCCAGACATGAAGTGTATGTTATTAAACATCTTACTCGTATTAAAGCTTCCATGAGGGTTGTGTTCTAGACAGTCTCGATTTTTTAAGTTGTCCCTTGCTGGGAGGGGAAGTGGATCAACTCTAAAACTATAGAGGAACATGTCATTGGTCCCATGTTGGATCTCTAATACTCGACTACAAGTGCTGGCATTATCTGTACTATCATCGTCCCCTAAAATGGTGATAACATAACCTTTGGCGAAGAACTTCAGTTTCTGATGAAAGGAAGAGGATACCCCTCAGATGATGTTTAGCCATGTACCGCTAAGGAGTATATTGAATCATGCGGGTATATCAATGACTTAGAACTCGGTGACATGGTCGATAGGGCTAGCCCTAGTGTGAGTTTTATGGACCCCATTACTTCTCAACGGGTATTGTCATAAGCACGCATGACGACGGAGGGAAGAGTGACATCTTTGGTTTTCAGTCCCAAAATGTTTAAGGTTCTGAGCAGATAGATATTGAGAGTAGATTCTTTGTCGATTTGTGATAGTGGGATTGTTTTTCCTAAGACTTTAATGGAGATGTTGAAAGCATAATTGTGATTAGGGTTGAACTTCAGTAAGAGGAGTCTAGAAGAGGTTAATGACCTAATTATATTTACGACTACTTCAGGAGTAGTGTAAGGAGGGAATGTGGCTCATGTGAGGAGTTTTATCAGGGCATTCTAATAAAATCGAGACATGAAAATTTCCCATTGCAATTGGCTTGGGTATTCTTGAGCTGATTAAGGACTTTACTTTCTTCGACGGTTGTTTTTGGAATGTGAAGTTCGTTGGCAACTCCTTTTCCTTTATCCACTCATAGTTACTTAGGATTTAGATATTTATAGTGTCTTCCAGACCTGGTCATGTGGTTCACAGAAGTAAGAAAGAATAAGAATTGCGTGGTTTCATCTACCTCGAGCTGAATGGACACCATACTAATTTCCCCCAATAGATCTTCGAAGGATATTATTACACACGGGCTAACTATTGGACTGACTTCTTTTGGACTTGGTTCATCATCTGAGTTGTTTAAACCATCCCCCCATTCAGTGGTGAGTATATGCTCTTACCAAGAGTAATCAATACACTCGATAACCTCAATGGTTTCCTCGTATAAATATTCCCACTCTGTAGAGAAATGTAGGAGTGAAGGGACCAATCGTCCCTGAAGCATCAAAGCGCTAAGCAACTCAGAGATGCTGCAGATTTCACTTATGTGTAGAAACATATCAGCCATCATTTGTACCATATTATCTAGACTAACTTCATTAATAGGTACTACTCATTCATCTGATTCTCGAGCCCACTTTCGGGCTTCCATGAATAAGCCATTAAATTTTTTATAATCGATAGTTATCTCGATGGGAAATTTTATCCCAAACTCTAAGAGTTGGTTCAAGACAGTCGGTAACTCCATGCCTCCCCCCAGATCGGGTGCAGATGCCAATTCATGCCCTTCTACAAAGTGACAAATCTTAATCGAGAAAACATGTAAGGTGTAAGGGAAAGGATGGGCAAACCTTTAGAGGTTTGGGTGAGACTATAGGGATGATGGGTGCTTAGGTGGGCACGATTTGAGTAGATGGGTCAAATTTTGGGTCACGTTCTAGAAAGATGGCATTTGTATGTACTGAAAGTGCGTTATGAGTGGTATTGGGTTTAGGATTAGCTGGTGGGGTGACAATACCCCGATATATTAGGCATTGGACCATATTTCTAAGGTGATATGACATGAAAATTAATGGAAATCACAACGGGCATCGGGTTTTAAGTATTTAGGGAGTGGGTTTGCTAATAGAGGGGGGTCCAAGGGTTTGATGATATTTTGACTTAAAAGGGCCAGGTAGACTTTGGACAGGGGATCATGGAGCACGACGTATTATTTCTTGCCAGGATTAGGGCGACTTTCCGATGCCCAACAGGTAGCAGTTTGTGAAATGTTGTTGATGGTTGAGAATGTAGCACTAGAAAGCTTCTCATACTTTCGAGGAGTGAACTATTATGTTGCTTTCTTTGGTTCAGATTCCACTTTAGTGATACCTTCCTCAATTTCTACTCCAGTTTCTCGAAGGGCTCAAAAGTGTGGGTAATATTGTCCTCCCATGGATGATCGGATATGAGGCAAGTGGTTTTTCTTTACAATACTGACATGTTCCTCCTCGGAGGGTCTGTTGGTTATGATGGAGGCTTTCTCTTTCCACTTTCCTATGAAGCTACTGACTATTTCCACTGAGTTTTTCTTAATAAGATCTAGATCTCGACGCGTAACCTCCCGCTCCCCATTATACTTGTACCGAGACATGAATTCCCAAGTGATATCATCTTAACTATGGATTCTAGATTCTTTAATGGATAGAAACCACCGGAAGGAACTTTATTTCAAGGTCTGCTGAAACATTTGGTCCATTATCTATTCGGATTCACCAAGGAGGTTCATGGCTCGGTGATAGCTTCGAAGTTGAGCAATTGGGGGTCTGCTTCCCCCGAACTTCTTGATGTTTGGCATCTTAAACTTATCTTGCAGTCTAATTTTGGGATAAGGAGACATATGATTATAGTCCATGTAATTGTCAGATATCTTGACTTAGTTAGACTTCTTTGATAGTAATTTGAGGTCTTCCTTCACCTTATTCAGTTCTTCTTCTTTGGGATCCACACGTACTGGCATATTAGCCCTTATTTGGGTGAGGTTCGAAATCGAACATGAGGAAAATGCTGGTACTATTCTGGGGCCTAGACAGGCTTCGGAGTGGGTGGAACCATAGCAAGAGGAAAGAGAACCTCGGGTAACTACATTTCATGGACCTCAATTTGAAGGTTGCCAATCTTAATGCTGAATTGGGCTAAGACATCCATCAGATCGGGCTACATATTCGGTGCTTGGTCACTATACTCCATGTAGAGCTCATGGAGTTATAGCCTAAATTTGGACTGAAGTAACAAAAAAAGGGATGGAGCTTCAGGGAAGTTTGACAAGAGACCGAAGCTAACAGGGTGCCAGGCCAAAATTGAGTATGCGATCGACCTGGGAGGAAAAACTCTAATTTAATTTTGAAAGAAGAAAGGAGAATTTTTTTTGGTATTTTGGAAGAAGGAGAAAAATGTTTAGTAATTTTGGTGATATGCCCCAAGTGTACCCCCTCGACTCCGAGACATCAACCTCGGCCATTGGTATGGCCATGGCTGACGTTACAAGCTACCTCGACAAGTGAGGTCTCCATGATCCATGGGAATAGTTATTTATCAAACCATCCAGAAGATGACAACCTCGGCTGGGAGAAGGACGAGGTTACACTTCCATCAAGGCCAGCTTCGATAGGTTCTCAGTCGTTGTTCCTAGCATGTTCCAGCTCAACCTCGGCCCAGGTCAAGCTTATGACTCACTTATTTTACCTCGGCCCCACATGGGCCGAGGTCATCATGATTAATCTCGGATAGGACAAAAACCAGACTTTACCAACCTCGTATTCTTCCATGCCGAGGTTGTGACTAGACAGAGGGCTGAGCTTTTATGCGCATATGTGAGGATAAGAACACGTGTACACAAATCAGTTATAACAAATCATTCCCCTCATGTGAGGGGGATATTTCATCATCATTCTCTACATGTGACAGAGACAGATGTCTTCATCGTATTGGCTAGATCAACACACACATCCTCATTGCATGCATAGGGGGTACATTACACCCCCCAGGTACTATATATACATGACTTCTCCTTCCTGGAGGAGGAGGAGAAATTAGCAACTCTGTCTAAATACACTTGTAGAGAGAGAAAGCTTGAGATATTGTATCTATGGCCATTAGATCCCTCATACAGTGATACACATCATACACTTGCATAGTGGATGTAGGCCTAATTGGCTGAACCACTTATATCCCGGTGTGAATCCTCTTCTCCTCACCTCCTTCTACTATATGTGTATATACCCTTGTGCTGCCATTGTCAACATTGAATTGAGATCCCAAACACCTTGAAGGGTAGTGATGTTTCCATCATCTTCATTTTGGCGCCGTCTGTGGGAATCGAGAAGTTATCTCTTCCTCATCTGTTGCTAAGCCTCACCGGAGACTCTGGTGGTGAACTAGGCCTCCCCCCTAGCGCGGAGCTGTTTCACCATTAAAAGAGGTCGTGTAAGGTATTAAGCTCATTTACTACACCAGATCTTTTGTGCTAACACATGGCACCGGAACTACCACCACCTCTTCCACCGCCTGTAGCGGGGGGACCTAGCTCCAGCCAGGCACCACCCCAATTCGAAATAGCGTAGGTGGCCGCAGCCTTGAGGTCTTTGGCTGCAACGCAACAAGCAATGCAGGAGAAATTTGCACAACTCAGCAAAAATATGATGAGGCTACCTGGAGTCTCACCGGAAATGATCACTCCGGCGACGGTTTAGCCTCATCCTGACGCCAGGGGACCACTCCAGGCACCGCGGAAAGACCAACTTATGCCCCAGCGGAGGAGGGACGTTGCTGGCCCTAGGCACTTGCGCCTGGGGAGGCAAGGAAACCCTTGCCCTGAGGACAGGTATGATGATCTAGAGGCGGAAGATGTCCCATAAGATTGTTGGGAATCGTATGAGGCTTCGAACAATACAGTTCGTCCTATCCAACAGAGCCAAGGTTCTAGGGGCAGAAGAGGTGGAGAAGCCCAGCAACGAGGATCAGCTTTTGATCGACTGAGAAAGGGGTCAACCTTTGAAAGGATTGGTCCCGTAAATGACCTAAGACAAAGGTTGTCAAGGTCGAGAAGTGCAGCTGGCTCATAAAGGGAAGAGAGACAATGCCAGCCTCATCAGGGATGAGGAAGAGACCAAGAAGAGGTCAACAGCCGACGTTGTGCCATGGCTGGGGAACCCTCAGTCCACCCCTTGGAGGTGGCTGGGGATAACCTCAGCCAGGTAGACGTTGCAAGACCATGGAACGACTCTATTCAACGTCTTGAGAACAAGATAGGAGATCTCATCAAAAGTCGGGACCCACTGCAAAGAGGTTTCTCAGAGGGCTCTCCATTCATGGCAAAGATATCAAGCTTCCCTACCCCAGCTAAATTCAAGACACCCACAGTGACTCCCAAGTATGACGGTAGCACCAATCCTGTATATTATATTGAGATGTACCAGTCAGGGGCGAACATTTACTCAATACCAGATGAGATGAAGTGTCGGGCCTTC
Organism: Sambucus nigra; assembly: GCA_949130495.1. Classification (NCBI taxonomy): domain Eukaryota; kingdom Viridiplantae; phylum Streptophyta; class Magnoliopsida; order Dipsacales; family Adoxaceae; genus Sambucus; species Sambucus nigra. The sequence continues at coordinate 297,532,673 of OX422211.1, read as the reverse complement.
TACGGGACCTTGACGGGAGCTGCACACATATGGTTTACTTCTCTTCCGAAGAATTCAATTGAGAACTTTAAGGGCTTGGATGAACGGTTCATTCATAATTTCTACTTTGGGGTAAGACCTCAAAAGAAGACCACCCATCTGTTGTACGTCAAGCAAGGCGAGTATGAGAGCCTAAGAGACTACATTGCCAGGTTCAACAAAGAAAAACTTGAGGTTGAAGATTACGAAGAGAATATCGCCATGACCACCCTCATGGGAGGTCTTTAGAAGGGAAAGTTGTTATGGAAACTTATGAAGGACCCTCCAAAGTCCATGGCAGAGCTATTGGCAACTGCGGGGAAGGTCATGAACGTTGAATAGGCCATGGCCTCCAAGTATGAAGACGAGAACGGAGGTAGCAGCGGAAAGTTCCAAAGAAAGAAGGATGGAAAGAAAAGGTCAGCTGATGACAAGTTTTCACGTTATACCCCTCTTACGGTAAGCTGCAAACACATCCTCAATGAGATTAAGAATGATCGGTCCCTAAGATGTCTAGAGAAGCTGAAGGCTCCTCCGCATAAGAGGAACCAGAACTTGTGGTGTGAATTCCATCAAGACCATGGCCATATAATTGACAAGTGCTTCGCCTTGAAGGATGAGATCAAGAAGATGTTAAAGTTAGGAAAATTAAGGAAATATGTTGATGGCAAAGCTCCCAAAAAGGGAAGATATGACTCCAAAACGAGGAGGAATGATAGGGGTCGTGACAATACCCCAGCAAGAAGGGATGGTGACTCAGACAGGGATGACGAAGACCATCCAGAACTTCCGTCAAAAGATAATAACACCCCAGTGAAGAGGGTTGGTAAGATCTCCTTTTTCATTAGCACCATATACGGAGGACTTGCGGGGGTGGTTCTGAGGTTGCTGATAGAAAAGCTCATGTGGCAGAGGCCAAATCAATGACCAAATTTGAAGTGATAAATCTAATATCTTCCGAGAAGCAGAAGAGAAAGAAGGTAGACACGGACACTCTCGTAGTTGGGTTCTCCCGACTAGACTTCAAGGGCATTATAGATCCACATGATGACCCTTTGGTGATCACGACAAGAGTTCGTGGATGTGAGGTGCAGAGAATTCTTGTCGACGGAGGAAGTTCGGCAGATGTGATGTTCTGGCCCTGCTTTAAAAGCATAGGACTTCGCAGAGCGAGGCTGGTACCCTATCATCATCCGTTAATGGGGTTCAGTGGTGAAAAGGTCCATCCACTAGGCATGTATGAGATGGACATGTGAATGGGTGATGAGTGGCCTAAGAGGTTAACCCGGAAGATCAATTTTTTCGTTATGGATGAAAATGTCTTATCATCCTATAACCTCATCATAGGAAGAGTAGCCTTTAAGGAGTTTGAAGTCGTGTCGTCAAAGATCCACCAGATGCTAAAATTCCCGACCCCCTATGGGGTAGGGGAAGTGCAGGGTGACCAGACCATAGCACGAGAATGTTACTTCAATTTAGCAGAAGAAAGAGAGGCCTACAAGAGAGCTACTACCACTTATAATATCGATACACTTGACCCTAGAGATGAAATAAAGTTGAAGAAAGGAGAGGCCGAGGAAGAGGTAGAATCCATCGTCCTCAATGAGGACGAACCGGAAAAAACTGTCCAGGTCGGCAAAGCCTTAAAAGCGGATATCAAGGAGGAGCTGATAAACTTCCTGAGGAAGAGGCAGAGTGTCTTCGATTGGAGTCACGTAGACATGCCTAGCATCAACCCCGAGGTCATGTTCCATAAACTCAACGTATCTAAGGATGCTAAGCTCGTTAAATAGAGACGAAGAATATACTCCAAGGAGAAGTACGACGTCATCAAGGAAGAGGTCAGAAAGTTGGAGGAGGCTGAATTCATCAGGGAAGTGATATATCTGGAGTGGCTATCAAATGCAGTCATTGTGCCCAAAGCTAAGGAAAAGTGTAGAATGTGCGTAGATTTTATAGACCTGAACAAGTCTTTCCCGAAAGACAGTTACCCCTTACCTCGGATAGATCAGATGGTAGATGCAACTGCAGGACACGAGCTCATGAGCTTCATGGACACGTATTCAGGCTACACCTAAATCTTCATGGATGCCGAAGACTCAGAGAAGACAGCCTTCATTACTGACAAAGGGACGTATTGCTACAAGGTGATGCCCTTCGGATTGAAAAATGCCCTCGGCTATAGGATGAAACTCAACCCGGCAAAGTGTGTCTTCGGGGTAGGAGATGGGAAGTTTCTTGGATTCATCGTCAATCAAAGAGGAATAGAGGCAAACCATGAGAAAATCAAGGCTTTGCTCGACATGAAGACACCTCAGAGCATCAAGGACGTTCAGAGGCTCACTGGAAGAGTGGTTGCGCTCAACAGATTCGTTTCAAGGGCGACCGACAAGTGTCTTTCATTCTTTAAAGTGCTCAGAAAGGCCTTCGAGTGGGACAAAGAGTGTGATGAGGCTTTTGATCAGCTCAAGTCACACCTTAGATCTCCTTTGCTCTTATATCGGCCAATAGTGGGAGAGAGGTTGTTTGTTTATCTAGCGGTCTCTAAATCACCTATAAGTGCGGCTATTGTACGAGAGGACATTGGGGTTCAAAGGCCCGTATACTTCAACAGTAAAGCCCTTCAGGGATCTGAGCAGAATTACCCTCGCATGGAAAAGTTAGCCTACGCCTTGATACATGCCTCTAGGAAGATGAAGCCCTACTTTTAATCCCATTCTACGTTCGTCCTCACTGACTCCCCATTAAGACAGGTCCTCCATAAACCTGAGAAGTCAGGAAGATTGATGGCATGGGCCATTGAGCTAGGGGAGTATGACATTACCTATTAGCCTAGGACGGCCATCAAAGGGAAGGCATTGGAAGACTTTGTCGCAGAGTTTACATGGGAAGAGGTCGAGGGTGAGAATAGCGTAAAGGCCACAGAAGGGTCAAACAGCAACATCTTCCGACACCCGGAAGAGGTTATACCCAAGAGATTCAAAGATGGGATAGTCGAGAATGAGGAAGAACGGTACCTCTTCAGGCAGGGAATTATGTTAGAAGAGGGTTTCTCATCAGACAAAGACATCTGGAACCTCTTCGTCGATGGGTCTTCCTGCGAAATTGGAAATGGTATAGGCCTAATACTCTCAGAACCGGATGGTACCAACATCGAATATGCCCTAAGGTTCAACTTCAAGGCGTCAAATAACGAGTCAGAATACGAGGCCATGATAGCATGCCTCTCATTGGCAAGAACCGTTGGTATAAGATGACTACTCCTTCACAGTGACTCAAGGTTGGTTGTTAATCAAGTATTGGGAGTTTATGAGGCCAAGGATGAAAGGATGGCCAAATACCTAAAGAGGGTGAGAACGATACTTGAAGCCCTCGAGGAGGTAAAAATGAAGAGAATACCTCGATAAAATAATAGTCATGCAGACGCATTAGAAAGACTAGCTTCGGTAACGAGGACAAATATCCGAAGGATAGTCCCAATTGAGATCTTGCCCAGAGAAACCATTGAAGAAGAAGAGGTCAGTAACCCTTGCCTCAATTTGAATCTTTGGGACTCGTGGATGGATCCAATTATTAGATATATTAAAGAAGGGTGCTACCAGAGTCAAAGTTGGAGAGGAGGAAGTTGAGATACAGAGCTGCAAAGTTCTCAATAGTAGGAAATGTCCTGTATAGAAAGGGACTCTTATTACCCCTTCTCAGATGCATCCATCCCACCGAAGTTCCCCACATATTATGAGAGGTACATGAGGGTTTTTGCTCCAGTCACATAGGAGGAAGACCCTTGGATAAAAGAATTATTACGCAGGGGTACTGGTGGTCAACCTTGGCAAAGGACGCTCCAGCTTATGTAAAGAGGTGCGACAAATGTCAGAGATTCTACACAGTCCCACATCAACCTCATCAGCCTCTTACATCTATCAGTTCCCCTTGGCCATTCGCAGTATGGGGGACTGACTTGGTAGGTGCCCTACCAAGGGCTGCAAATAATTACAGATTTTTGATAGTCGCCATTGATTACTTCTCCAAGTGGGTAGAGGCAGAGCCGATGATCACGATTACAGAGTCGAAGACCTTCAAATTTATTTACAAGAACATCATATGCAGACATGGCCTCCCAAACACCCTCATTTCAGACAACGGAACACAGTTCAAGAACTCTACCCTGAAAAAATACTACGAAAGAGTTGGGATAAAGCATTTTTTTCTCTTCTCCTGGCCGACCACAAGCAAACGGTCAGACCAAAGTCACAAACAGAACGATCCTTGACGGGATTAAGAAGAGGTTAGAAGAGGCTAAGGGTAGATGGAATGAAGAAGTTTATGTTGTGCTTTGGGCCTACAGAACAACGATTAGGACGCCAACAGGGGAGACCCCGTTTATGTTATCACATGGCTCAGAGCCCGTCATAGCAACAGAGGTAGAACTCCCTACTCAGAGGGTGCAGACTTATGACCCTGAGAAGAATGGGGAGGAGAGAAGACTCCACCTAGACTTGATCGAGGAGAGAAGGGAAGATGCAGAAATCAGGCAAGCAGCTTACCAACAAAGAACAATAAAGTTCTACAATCAAAGGGTGAAATCAAGACCCATTGTCGTGGGAGACTTAGTACTGAAGAAGACACTGCAGAAGGCAAACAAGCTTCACCCAAATTGGCACGGTCCCTATAAAGTGATAGAAGAGGTTGTACCCGGGACCTACAGGCTAGAAAACCTAGAGGGGAACCTTTTTCCAATCCCTGGAATGCTGACCATCTAAAGAAGTATTACATATGATGTTGCCAGAGTTTGTGCCAATGTATTATCTTATGAAGAGATTATTAATGAAAAGATCAAATTCCTGTGACAGTTCTTGATGAGATTATGCTCGATTGGTGAAATTATTTATGAGGATAACATCTTAGTTGATGACCTCGGACCTTATAACATCATGATTTGGTGACAAGGTCTGAGGTCAGACATCATACTTGGATGACCTTAGACCCTCAACATCTTTAATTTGGTCAAATTATTTATGAGGATAACATCTTAGTTGATGACCTCAGACCTTATAACATCATGATTTGGTGACAAGGTCTGAGGTCAGACATTATACTTGGATGACCTCAGACCCTTAACATCATTAGTTTGGTGAAATTATTTATGAGGATAACATCTTAGTTGATGATCTCATACCTTATAACATCATGATTTGGTGACAAGGTCTGAGGTCAGACATCATACTTGGATGACCTCAGACCCTTAACATCGTTAGTTTGGTGAAATTATTTATGAGGATAACATCTTAGTTGATGACCTCATACCTTATAACATCATGATTTGGTGACAAGGTCTGAGGTCAGACATCATACTTGGATGACCTTAGACCCTAAACATCATTAAGTTAGTGAAATTATTTATGAGGATAACATCTTAGTTGATGACCTCAGACCTTATAACATCATGATTTGGTGATAAGGTCTGCGGTCAGACATCATACTTGGATGACCTCAGACCCTTAACATCATTAATTTGGTGAAATTATTTATGAGGATAACATCTTAGTTGATGACCTCAGACCTTATAACATCATGATTTGGTGACAAGGTCTGAGGTCAGACATCATACTTGGATGACCTCAGACCCTTAACATCATTAAGTTGGTGAAATTATTTATGAGTATAACATCTTAGTTGATGACCTTAGACCTTATAAAATCATGATTTGGTGACAAGGTCTGAGGTCAGACATCATACTTGGATGACCTCAGACCCTTAACATCATTAATTTGGTGAAATTATTTATGAGGATAACATCTTAGTTGATGACCTCAGACCTTTTAACATCATGATTTGGTGACCTCATCATACTTGGATGACCTCAGACCCTCAACATCATTAATTTGGTGAAATTATTTATGAGGATAACATCTTAGTTGATGACCTCGGACCTTATAACATCATGATTTGGTGACAAGGTCTGAGGTCAGACATCATACTTGGATGACCTCAGACCCTCAACATCATTAATTTGGTTAAATTATTTATGAGGATAACATATTAGTTGATGACCTCAGACCTTATAACATCATGATTTGGTGACAAGGTCTGAGGTCAGACATCATACTTGGATGACCTCAGACCCTTAACATCGTTAGTTTGGTGAAATTATTTATGAGGATAACATCTTAGTTGATGACCTCATACCTTATAACATCATGATTTGGTGAGAAGGTCTGAGGTCAGACATCATACTTGGTTGACCTCAGACCCTTAACATCGTTAGTTTGGTGAAAATTATTGCATGGCAAAAAAAATCATCCAACAAACAATTCAGCAAGAGAAGAAATAAGAGCCCTCCTCAGAGATTGACAGATTAAGTTAAAAATGGCAAAAATATAAAGTAACATTGTTCATCAGAGGTTACAGTTCAAATACGTAGTGAAAAAGTACAAAAGCTTCACAAAAATAGCCTAAGAATTTGCAGGGACAGTGCTGGCATCCTCATCCTGATTCCCTTGGTCGATGTTGGTCACCTCAGCCCCATCATCTCTGGGGTTGGCTCCCTCAGTCTCTGTAACATCCAGTGGCATAGTCTCTGCAACGGCAGCGTCTTCCTCTTCAACCTCTTGAAGGGCTTGGGCAAATTAAGGGTTAGCAAAACCCAGAGCTATGAAGTCAGAGGCTTTCAAGATCCCTGACTCCTTCTCCTTAGCAGCCGCCCATTTGCCAGTAGCCTTAATACCTCTTTCGAGGTACTCAAAGCCAAAGCTGATGAATTCATCGGAGAATTTGTAATCAGCCAGAATCCCCTCAGAAGCATCCTCAAGGGTTGCCTTCACTGCAGCGTCAACCTTCTGTTGGAGAACGTCGTCCTTGGCCTTCAGAGCAATGGTGTGGTCCTTTTTAAGCTTGGAGATCTCTTTCTCCAACTCCTTAACCTTCTTATCAGTCCCCTCAAAGGTAGACTTCATACGGTCTACCTCTGCATTCAGAGAGCTTTGCACCTTCTCGGCCTCCTGGCCTTTCTGGATGAGGGGCAACTTCTTTAGAGTCCAGTTGGCAAGATGATGCATAGCAATGAGGCCCTGAAAATCATTTGGTCGTATATATAAGTTGAAATTCAAAACAGAGGTTACACTTCGAAGCTAAACTGAAATTCAAAGTCATACCTGTAGACCTGTGAAGGCCAAACTCAACCAGCAGAGGGGTATCCATGGATCGACAAAAGCGTTTGTCAGCATCGGTCATAGCAGAGCCGATGGAATCCACCGCCTGCAAACTGTGGACTATGATGCTATCATTAATTTTTAGTTACTCTATACGAGCAGCCAATGCATCCTCAAAATAAATAGGGATGGCACGATCCCCACCTTTCTTCTTCTGCCTCTGATCCTTAGGGGCAGGATCGACAACCTTTCTCTTCTTGGTGGCCTCAGCCCTCGAGGTTGAGGGAGGGGGAGGAGGAGTATTCAGACCTATTTTTTTGACGAGCTTCATTAAACTTGGTGCTGCCATCTCCCATAACTCGTCAGATATTCCCTTCGAACGCTCTGCAAGATAGAAAGGTCTGAGTTAGAGAGTTAGACATACATAAATTCAGAGGTATAACTTGTTGAAATAAAAAGCACTTACGAAGCTCTGTCTGAGGGCTTCCCCCAAGACCGATCTCAGAGAGATAGTAGGGAGTCATCAGGTGTTCAAATTTGACAAGCAAACCATGCTCTCCCCGATCCTGAAGGTCTTTGACCTTCTGAAGATTGTTAGGCTTAGCCCAGGGTCGGCCTTGGCATCCATTGATACCTTTCCCCATCTCAGGGGTATCCTCGGCTCTAATGAGGAAGATGGGGCACTTGGACCAAATTCCCATGGACCTGATGCAAAGAAGTAGCGTGGCTTCCAGTTACGGTTCGAGGTTTGAGTGATCTGTAGCATATTTTTATTTGACTTCCGAGCTAAGAAATGATAATAGCTCGAATGAATCCTGGCAAATGAAGGGACATAGCACCCCGTGAAGACTTGGACTGGAAGGTCTGAGTGATGGACAGCCTTCCATAGGATAATGGCTCCAATTACCACCCTCCAAGCATTGGGTGACAACTGGGAAGGAGCTAAGTTAATGTAATCCAATATATCCCTAATGATAGGATGGATGGGCAAATGAAATCCCATCTGCTCATATAGGCAGATCTCACCGTCTCGGTCGTCATAAGCCCTCTCTGCCCTCAGAGGTCTCCTGAGTTTTATAAAGGGACTTATGGAATATAGATGTCTGAAGGCCAGAAGGTCGACCTCACTAACTGTACTCTTAATATTGATCACCTTAGAGGTGTCAACGTTACTCTCAACACCATCATCGTCATCTGGCTTAACGTCGGCCCGAGCAGACGATGGGACACCACCTGGAAACCTCTGAGTGAACTCAGCCCATGTGACTGTCGATAGAGGAATGGCTTCAAGAATCGGTGGAACAACCACACTTGGTCCAATAATCTCAACCACTGAGGAAGAGGTTCATGTGCTTGAACTTTTGTCAGACGAGGCCCTATTGGAAACCTCTACCTGATTAGGGACTTTATCTTGTTGATTTGTGAAGTCCATGGCCTCTTGGAAGGAGTCCAAACACATAGGGTTTGAGGTGGATGACTCAGACTCCAACATTGGAGAGGGTTCAGCAGGAACCTCTGCTTTGTTTGCTGGTTCAGTTAGTTCAGGGCATATGACCTTCAGAGGTGGTGGAAAAATAAGACTGATGGGGAACGCCTCTGCCCTACGAACTTCCTTTTGGGATCTTTCTATTTGTCTAATTTTATCTAAGGTCTTATCCCTAAGAGAAGGAAACTCCTCTAAGAGTTGGTAAAGGGGTCTGAGCATATGAGGCAGATGCTAGACTTATGACTCTCCTAAATTACAAACAAGATTGGCAAATGGAATTAAAGATCGAGCTATTAAACTTTAAACAAAAACGATGAAGAACAATTCAGAACAGTTCACCGAAAAAACCAATAGCTTCACCGAAAACCTCTTGGAGCTCATCGAAAAATGCAAAAGTAAGAACAATGGCAGAAAAATGAAGAAGAAGGGATGGCAAGGGATACCTGAAGAAAAGTGATGAGAAGAAAGGAAGGAATCGCGAGTAATGACCACCTAAATGCACTTCAAATCAGAGCTCTTCTAGAGAGAGAATGTTGCAGAAATGACCAAAGCTGGATAAGGAGAGAAATGAGGAAGAAAGAGAAGAAAATGGTGTTTAAACCCTTAATTATGAGTGCACGTATCCCAAGGCCCATCATTGCCTTGGGAGCCCAAAAGACAGCCAAACATCATCAAACCTGTCAGGCACGCTACCTACTCCAGTAGCTGACACTTGTCAAAAGACCATTGACACCGAAAGAAATGCAACCTCGGGCAAATATATCCCTTAGACACCTGATCACATAGGTAACTAAGGGCTAGGGGGTGATTGATATGCCCCAAGTGTACCCCCTCGACTCCGAGACATTAACCTCGGCCATTGGTATGGCCATGGCCGACGTTACAAGCTACCTCGGCAAGTGAGGTCTCCATGATCCATGGGAATAGTTATTTATCAGACCATCCAGAAGACGACAACCTCGGTTGGGATAAGGTCGAGGTTACACTTCCATCAAGGCCAGCTTCGACAGGGTCTCAACCGTTGTTCCTAGCATGTTCCAGCTCAACCTCGGCCCAGGCCGACCTTATGACTCACTTATTTTACCTCGACCCCACATGGGCCGAGTTCATCATGATTAATCTCGGATAGGACAGCAACTAGACTTTACCAACCTCGTATTCTTCCATGCCGAGGTTGTGACCAGACAGAGGACCGAGCTCTTATGCTCATATGTGAGGATAAGAACACGTGCACACAAATCAGTTATAACAAATCATTCCCCTCACGTGGGGGGAATATTTCATCATCATTCTCTACATGTGACAGAGACAGATGTCTTCATCGTATTGGCTAGATCAACACACACATGCTAATTGCATGCATAGGGGGTACATTACACCCCCCAAGTACTATATATACATGACTTCTCCTTGTTGGAGGAGGAGGAGAAATTAGCAACCCTAGCTGAAACTCTGTCTAAATACACTTGTTGAGAGAGAAAGCTTGAAAGATTGTATATATGGCCATTAGAGCCCTCATACAGTGATACACATCATACACTTGCACAGTGTATGTAGGCCTAATTGGATGAACCACTTATATCCCGGTTTGAATCCTCTTCTACTATATGTGTATATACCGTTGTGCTGCATTGTTAAAATTGAATTGAGCTCACAAACACCTTGAAGGGTGGTGCTGTTTCCAGCATCATCATTTGGTTTTAAAAAGATAGGGAAAAGGGAAAGGAATGTCAACTTGATTTTTATTATTTGTGTTATTATTAGGTTTTCACTTGTATTAGGTTTGCCTAAAGGTAAGAAAAATTTTGGACACGGCCCGAGCCCTGGAGAATAGAGTTTAAAAATATATAAGACAAGGTTTGACTTGTTTCCAGACTCACGGACAGGGAAGGGTTAGTGGAAGGGTTCCCCGCTTTGGCTTGAATTTAATGATACACCTCTTGCCTATAAGGGCAATCATTCATTGGTACGTGTGGACAAGAAATTTGATATACGTGAGTGTACATGAATTGCCTCATGATATAACTCACGGGGAAGGTATGTGTGAGAGAGAATTATATATACTCGGTGTATGTGAATGAGTTCCCTTCTATATCCCTCCCGTCTTGAGTTCAGTCAAGCGGTATGATGCGATACGACACCAATGGAAGGTGAGAGTCATATTGCTTAAGCTAAATGCGCCCCGTAGAACCAGCGCCCGTCGTAAAGTGACCCCCCAATATGGGATAAAACTTTGGTCAATATTTCCATGGTCTTAGTGATGTAGTGTGCAAAAATGTATGAGTCTTAATTAGCATATTATGGAGAAAGTATTTTTTATTATTTTATTTGCATGATGAGTAAAGGGAGTACTATACTAACGAGGGAGTATATACAAGTAGCATGAAAAGTATGATGGAGACTATACTAAGAAATGATATATGTTAGTAAATGTCATGCGAATGTATACAAGCGAATGTGTGTGTTAATGAGCCTATAAATGGATCAACTTCAAGTCGTGTGTGATATGTGTAAGTGAGCATAGATATATACAAGTATGAGAAGTGTAGTGTGTGCTTGTGAATCCTAAGCATTGATAATCTAAGTGGTGTGTGGAATATGTGAGTAAACGTGAAAATGTGTATAAGTGTGTGAAGTGTACATAAAGAGTATATACAAGTGTGTGAAGTGTACAAGTGAGTGACGAGTGATATATAAATGAGGTAGATATACACAATAGGTAAATAGACGAGAAAAAGGAACATATAGGTAGGTTCATACGCACACATGAAGATAAGGATAACACTCATGCAGAAAATAGAGTCTAGTCCTCTTAAAATATCTCCACAATAGAGTTGCCACTGTGGACCCTCCTTTCCCTTTCTTTCCTTCTAGGGGTTCCCTTTCGACGTGCGCAAGGGATTATGCCCTTTATCAGGGCACTCGGTCGTCATCAATATGGTATAATGTGTAGATATGGAGTCGCCAGCCTATTTTGCACAAAACAGGTAAAAAATATTTTTGCCTCAAGTGAGAGGTATTAAAGACAATATCTGATGCTTGCGAAACCAAGTAATTAAAAGGTCCAAGGACTAAGTTACGGAATGGAAAGGTTCTAGGCACTCATCCCGCCCTTTTGGTCTCTCATGGGCATGTGTTAATCTTCTCATGTTAGACTCTGTAAATTGTGTGCTTATGTGCATAATATAGATGGAGAATGGAATCGTTCAAATCCTATCATGGAAAAGGACATAGTGAATTCATCGTTAGGAGTGTTACTTAAAAATATAGTATGAGTGTTTGCCGAATCATAAGTCGTTATAGAAGAACAAATGTATATATCAGATGAAACACAAGCATGCAATGATATGTCTTTTATTAAGAATATATAACATTAAAATAATATCATAAATGCACATAAAGGAGGACTCGAGTCTCGGGATTCACATAAGATGCCTAGATATCCCAAGGGGCATTAAAGTCCACGTAGTTTGAAGATAACACAATGTGGGTTTTAATCTATAAATCCAAACGGGAGATTTCTCTTATGTGCGAGTGTACAGAGAAATGTGCTTTAAGAGTGAGAATGTGTAGTGATAATCCCTCTTTTGTAGTTTTTGTGTTTTTTGTATTAAAATAGAGTATGTTCAAATACTATTAATAAAGGTTTGAGCTCAATGTATGTGATGTAATGAAATAAAGTGATAAAGAAGAAATAAAGTAATTAATGCTAAAATGGGAGAAATAAAGATGAGGGTGGAGAATTGGACCTTCTTATGAATACTTGAAGTTGATCTTGAGTGTAGATATGCTAATCTTACAATGGGATGAAGGTGGTATGAAGATATCGGGAATTTACTAAATAAAGTATGAAAATGTTTGAATTGAATATGGGAAATGGGATTTTTAGGATGGGAAAATATCTTAATTCGAGAGAATGATCTTTGAATTGTTGAAAGGGATGTTCAGGGGTCTTCAGGGGTAATTTTAAAAATCAGGTCATGTCTCTATTTATATGGTCGAGGGGGTGATGATCGGCAGGGTCCTAGACCTGCCTATTGGTATAGAACCCCAGACAAACTACCGATAGGTACGGTCTTAAGGGTGCTATTCGGCAGTCTGGAATAGGTTTTTTAAAAAAATGATCGTAAAATGCAAACCGTAAGTCAGAGTTGTGCACGAGTGGATAATTGGAAAGGATATTCATATCCCTTTAAGAATCCATTAAGACACTCCTCGGTTCGAGAGTTGACAAAGATTAAAGGGGCTCGAAAACGCTTATTGATCACTAGATAAGAAGTTCTTGGAGGAAAATGGATCATTTGTCCCAACCATAGGGCCCATTTGTGCACGTGACAGACCATTGGAAAGGATATTCATTTCCCTTCGATATTTCATTCAACTTCATTCGATTCAGAGAGTTGACCATGGTCAAATGGGGCCCGAAAGTTCGAGTGACCCTTCGGAGTAAAATAGGCCATTCATCTATATCGTAAGGATGATTCACGCACAGGGTAGACCGTTTAAAAGGGGATTCAGAGCCCTTTAACTATTCATTGAGCTTCACCTAATTTGGAGAGTTGACAGGGGTCAAATGGGGCCCAGGAACGCTCGGTGGCCTCCAAATCAATTTTCGGCATAAAACAAACCGTTCGTCCTAACTATAAGGCCAATTCACGCATGAAAAAAACGTTAGAAAGGGGATACACAGTCCTTCAAAGATTCATTAAGGTTTCACTCAGACGAGAAAAATAGTCAGAGTCAAACAGGCCCAAGAGCGTCCGGTGGCCTCGAGATCAATTTTTTATAGTGAAATGGACCCTTTGTCTGAGCCATAATGTCGATTCATGCATGGCCAAGACATCTGAAAAGGGAATTCAAAGCCCTTCAAAGATTCTTAAGAAAGTTAATCAGAGTCAAACGAGGACGGGGAGCACCTGATAGCCTCTAAGCTGGTACTCAGAGTATAACCTAGGGTTTATGGTGGATTGATGCGTACTAGTGACCTAAGGAGATTCTTAGGAGGGTCCTAGGATGGGGTGTCTACAATACTTCTAATAAAGAGTAGAGATTAATGGATGTCATGTAATGAAACAAAAATACTAAAATAGAAATGAGATGATTAATGCTAAAATGGAAGAATTGGAGAAAGGGATGGATAATTAGACCTCCTTATGAGGGCTTGATGTTGACCTTGAGGTGTAGATATGATGATCTTACAATGATATGAAAGTGGTATGTGCGGTGGGGTAATTACCATGTGAGGTAAGAAAGTGATAGAATGGAATGTGGGAAAATTGATTTTTTAGGAAAGAGAACAACTATGAATTCGAGAGAATGTTCTCTCACATGCTAATGAGGGGTCTTTAGAGGTTGTTTCTAGAATGAGGTTATGGCCCCTTTTTATAGGTACAAGGGGGTGTCAATCGACAAGGTCCTAGACCTGCCTATCACAATAGCACCTCAGGTACACTTCCGTTTGGCAGCATCCCTGGGATGCCTGAAGGCAGTCCGAAATAGATTTTTCATAAAAATGAGCATAAAATGAAAATCGTAAGTCTGAATCACGCACTGGGCATAATGTTGGAAAAGGTATTTAGATCCCTTTAAGAATCCATTGATCCACTCCTAGATCCGAGATTTAACTAAAGTCAAATGAGGCTTAGAAGAGTCTGATGGTCTCTAATGGGATGTTTTCAGAGGAAAACGAATCATTCGTTCGAACCATAAGGCTGATTCGTGCACGAGGTAGACCGTTGGAAAATAAACTCAGTTCCCTTTGATATTTCATTCAGCTTTGTTATGTCCGAAGAGTTGACCAAGGTCAAATAGGACCCAGAAGCTCGATGTCTTTTTGAGTAAAACGGGTTATTTTTCCAAACCGTAAGACTTATTCATGAATGGGATAGACTATTGGAAAGGGGATTCAGTTCCCTTCAAAGATTCATTGAGATTCGTCCAATCTAGAGAGATATCGGAGTTAAATGGGGTCCGAGAGTGATCGATGGCCTCCAAATTATTTTTTAGGGTAAAACGGATCGTTCGTCTGAAACGTAAGGCAGATTCATGTATGGGATGAACCATTGGAAAAGGAATTCAGAGCCCTTCCAAGATTCATTAAGATTTTTCTCAGGCAAGAAAGTTTAGCAAAGTCAAACGGGGTCGGGAGTGCTCGATGGCCTCCAGATTGTACTCGAAGTATCACCTAGGGTTTATGGTGAACGAGTGAGTGCTAGGGACCTAAGGAGCTACTTATAGGAGTCCTATTATGGGGCGTCTATAATAGGAAGGACCTCAGCAGATGGTGTATTATTAGAAACAAGCAAAAAGTTAATAAAGACGAGGCAAATTCTCTAAAATCCCAATATAGAAAACTAAATAGAAATTATTCTTTCCAAATTCAAAATTTTGAAGAGAATTTAGAACAAAAGAAACTAATTTCTAAATCTATAGTTTGGAAAATGAGAAGCATCCCTACTAACTAGGCTAAAGATTTATTGAGGGGGAGTCCACCACCACATGAAGTCTTGAATATTAATCCCCATTTTAGAAAGCTGATTTGCAACCATGTTTCCTTCCCGAAAAATGTGAGATATTCTATATGTTTTTTAGATAACTAGTACAGATAATATCCAACCTAGTTCCCAAGTCCCAAGGAGGCTGAAAACATGAAGGAGTGAGAGAATAGATAACAACCATAGGGTCACACTCAATCCATATATAGTCCTAGTCATGATTAATAGCCATTTCAATTCCAGAGATAAGAGTAAGTAAATCTGCACTGATTGTTGTATGAACGCCAATAAAAGAACAAAAATCACCTTTCATAATTCCTCTATGATTTTTGAAGACTTCACCAACAGCAGAATTTCAAGGATTGTCAAGAGAAAGATCATCAATATTTAACTTCAACCATCCTGGAAGAGGGCATTCCCAATGAACAACAGCAATAGAAGAATCTTTCCTATGCTTGCCAAGAGTTCCCAAACTATGAAGAATTGATAAATTAGTGATAGTATTATTAATATGACCAGGAATCGGAGAATTGATTTACCTCAGCCAACCTTTGATATATGATATGTAATGCTGAATGGAAGGGGATTTTCCATTGAAAATTTCCCGATTTCTACTTCTCCAAATGGAGTCCAAATAACCAAAAAAAGAAGAAATACACAATTTTTTTATTTTGGAACTGAACTTGGCTTTAATAATCTCCTTCCATAACTGCAACGGTGTCTTTTTGAGAGAAATATTAGAGTTGAACGAGCTAATGAACTAATTTTATTATTTTTTAAGCAAATGGACATTGCATGAATAAATGATTGATATCTTCTAAAGTGTACTTGCGTAAAGAAAAACTAGACGAAAACTTGAATCCTTTCCTTTGTAATTGAGCACAAGTGGCAACTCTATTATGAAATAGCCTCCAATAAAAAGTAAATATTCTGGGGAGATGTAAGATTGTTAAAGACATTTGAAATGAGCATCAAATCTGACACTATTTTGAAGAGCAAAATAGGCATTTTTAGTACTCAAGACCCCATTTCTAAACAAAGGCCAAATTAGTTTATCCTAAGCCTGAAAATGGTGCAAATGAATAGGTGTAATATTGTCAGCTATACTGGGGAAAAGAGGTGAAAACTCACAAGGAATAACCCATTTTCCATTAGAAATGAATGAGCTAAAAATAAGATCGAGTCTTCTATAATAAATATTGGTCCAATGCATCGAATTAGTAATATATTGACCAATCCAATTATTTGTCCATAAATTGATAGACTTTCCATCCCCAATAATCCACTGATCATAAATTTTAATGAAAGAAAAAGCTTCTTTGAGACCTGGCCTTGTGGAACTGATTTTAAAATAACATTAATTTTTAAGAGGATTAAATCTTGAATGAATGATATGAGAACACATAGAAGGAATATAATTAAGATCCCAAGATTTATTCATTAATAAAACTCTATTAAGAATAGAAAAATTCTTAATGCTCATCAATCTATTTCTTGCAAATATTAACCCAAGAAATGGTGATTGGATTTCCAACTAAGATATTTCCTGACCAGAGAAAGCTTTTGGTCCATTGATCGACTCTTTTCATGAGATAAGATGGCCATTTTTAGATTCTACAGGTATGCATAAGCATAAAAGCAATGACATACCTGATAAGCTCATCTCTACTAGCTAAAGAAAGCAACTTGCCTTACCAACTTTTAAATTTGAATCTTATCTTATCAGCAATAAATTGAAGGTGAGAGGATTTATATTTTCCTTTAAAAATAAGAACACCAATATAGATAAAAGAATAACCCCCTCTCTTGATGCCTAACAAAGAATAAATATAACCTCTTTTAAAGGATGCTCCATTTCCAATGAAAACTGAGCACTTGGCCTCGATGATGACCCGACTAGAAATCACTGCATATTCTGTAAAATGCATTATTAACAAAATTAAGACATGTCGTATTACCTCTACAAAATACCATAATATCATCATAATATATAAGGTGGGAAGAAAAGTTAATCCTCTAGGAGATGTAATAGATTTAATAAGGCCTTAAGAAACCTAGTGTCTAATATCCCTGGTAGGAACATCAGCTACTATGAAATAAAGAAAAGAAGATAAAGGGTCCCCTTACCTAACTCCTGTAGAACATCCAAAATATCACCAAGGAGAACCATTTGCTGGTTTTGGCTCTCCCTTTTTTTAGTTTTGGTTTATTTACAAATTTGAAATTTTTTCTCAAATATATAAATACAAGTGTTATTTCTAGGTTTTGGGAGAGGAAATGTTTGAGAGATACTTTGAGAGTTATCAAAGCTAAAGATATGTAGATCTACCATTTGAGAGGTGAGTTCTTGTGAGGTTGTGAGTGACTTTCTAAGAGAGATAAATTATGTGTGTGTATAACCTTTGAGTTCCTCTATTTATATATAGAAAGAAGAAATCCTCCTTGGTGGATGTAGCCCAAATTTGGGTGAACCACAGTATATCGTTGTTGTTTTCTTTGATGATTGCTTGTATGTTCTTATTGTCTCTTCATTGATGCTTGGTTGAATTGAT
The DNA here is from genome assembly GCA_949130495.1 of Sambucus nigra. Taxonomy (NCBI): domain Eukaryota; kingdom Viridiplantae; phylum Streptophyta; class Magnoliopsida; order Dipsacales; family Adoxaceae; genus Sambucus; species Sambucus nigra. The sequence goes on along the minus strand of OX422211.1, from coordinate 297,514,975 downwards.
TGGGAGTTTGCACACTAGTTCATTTACGGAACAAGGTCTTGGGTGTTTTTCGCACACCAAGTGTTTGATAAAATTCCCGAGTGAATTTTATCGTCTTGGTCGCTAGAGATAGTATTGCTTTAGCTTAACAAGTGGTATCAGAGCTTTGGTTGCATTATTTGCCTGGTATTTCGGTTCGAGGTTGAATCAATTTTTGAAATTTTGGCATAGCTTTTGTTTTAGTTCCAAATGACGGAAAATGTGGAGAGTACTCAAGAATCAACCTCTACGATCGGAGGCTCTAAGATATGGGATCCAAGTTATGGATCGAGTGGCTCAATGAAGACGGATATGAAGGATTTTGATGATAATATCAATTTTGGGTTATGGCAAAGACGAATGCGAGGCGTTCTTGTCCAACAGAGGTTGCAAATAGCATTATTGGGGGTAGAGGGACGATCGGTAGGCATGACCGATGCCGAGTGGATTGACATTGATCAAAGAGCAGCTTCATGTATTGAGATGCTTATCATGGATGATGTGTTGAATAATGTGATAGTGGAGACCACGGCTAAATGCATGTGGGATAAGCTCGAAGATATTTATTTGGGGAAGTCGTTGTCAAATAAATTGTTCCTTAAGAAGAAACTCTTCAAGCTTGAGATGAAGGAGGGTGAGGATATGATGAAGCATATCAACGTTTTTAATGCCTTGATAAATGACTTGAACCGGATAGACGTTCAATTAATTAATGAGGATCGAGCATTTTTGTTTCTTGCATCATTACCCGATTCATACGAGCATTTTGTGACCACTCTCATGTTTAGGAAGGTTACGCTCTGGTGCAACGAGGTTGTGCAAGATATTCAATCTCAGGTCATGATGAGAAAGAAGGAAGGTGGAGGTGATGGGTACTCCCATAATGAAGGCCTTACGGCGAGAGACGAAGGTGGGTAAAATGACGGGAGGAACTCCAACCGGGGATTTAATGACGGTAGTAGGTCTAGATCGAGGAGTGTTGGTGGTAAAGGGCCGAAATACTACAAGTGACGGGAATGGGGTCATATGATCCGAGAATGTCCTTTGTGAAACGACAAGGTTAAGGGCAAGGTTGATTCCGAGAGGGAAACGGTACTGAGTGTGAATTATAAAGATGAACTTGGAGAACTTCTCACAATCTCCAAGATTAACTCTCTTTCCCAAGATGATTGGATATTAGATTCGGGATCATCGGATCACGTTTGCTCCAAGAAGGAATATTTTAAGACTTTCACAGAAAATAAAAAAGGTTCCATGTCTTTGGCTAACGGATAGAAGGTTTCCATTGAGGGTGTTGGTATGGTGAAACTCAAGATGTTATATGGGATGGAACGCACTTTGGGTGGTGTGGCCTATGTCCCAAAGTTGCGAAAGAATTTGATATCCATTATCCTTTCGGATTCCAAGGGTTGCCGAGTGTTGGTGGCGGGTGGAGTCTTGAAAGTCACACGCGGTTGTATGGTCCTAGCGAGCGGAGAGAAGAGAGAGGGGTTGTATCGTCTAAATCAAACTTCCAGAAAGATGGGAAAGTTGTGTGCACAAGTGATCGAACATTCGAGGCATGTCTCATTTATGAACAAAGTGGAGACATCGGGTGCTAGCTTTTTGAGAGTAGACGGTAGTGATGGGAGAATGCCTATTAGTGGAGGGGATGGATCGAAGTCCCCCTTTAGGGCCAATGGATATGTTGACTCGGTTTAGTTGCACACATGCATTGGCCGATTGGAATCAAGGAGGTGTAGGACTGTGATGGATTCGAGGTGTGTGTATCTAGTTCAAGGAAGGCCGATGAGTTATTATTTATGAGCATGGACAACGAGAGTTTTTCGTGACAAAGACTTGGTACATCTTTCGAGGGTGAGATTAGGAGGGTATGAGAAGTGAGGAATTTTCCCTCTCATCTGTGGTTATCTCTCAAGGTGGAAGATGGTGTTGATGTGTTTGAATGTTTCGTGTAAAGAGGGTGTATGCTATATGTATTTTGTGGGGGTGAACTCGCCGAGTTACATGAGGTGCGAGATTCACCGTATGGTTACATGGGAAGTATTAAGATGCATGAGATGGAGAGTTCTTAGTTTAGAATTTGGTTCCTCGACGGGTGGAGTCGTTTGGCGTCTTGGATTGGGGACTTGCGATAACTCACTTCATGGCTGAAGTTTGGGGTGGCTTAGCGTCGGGTGGAGTGTATTGGCTTGTTAGATGTCGGGATGATCTTCGAGTGGATTTGATGTTTGTATTTTGAGTTCGGTTGGATCGTGAGGATCTCCTGGGGGAATCGCATTAGATTGGTAGATGGTGGGATGGTCTTCAAGCGGGTTCAATTTCAGCATTCTAGAGATTGGTTGGATCGTCAAGATCGCCAAGGTGGAGTTTGTTGGTTTTGGCTCTCCCTTTTTTTTTTTTTGGTTTATTTAAAAATTTGTCATTTTTGCTCAAATCTATAAATACAAGTGTTATTTCTAGGTTTTGGGAGACGACAAGTTTGAGAGCTATTTTGAGAGTTATCACAGGTGAGTTCTTGTCAGGTAATGAGTGAATTTCTAAGAGAAATAAATTGTGTGTGTATAACCTTTAGGTTCCTCCATTTATCTATCAAAAGAAGAAATCCTCCTTGGTGGATGTAGCACAAATTTGGGTGAACCACGGTCTATCATTGTTGTTTTGCTTTGATGATTGCTTGTATGTTCTTATTGTCTCTTCATTGATGCTTGGTTGAATTGATTGGGTGTTTGCACACTAGTTCATTTACGGAACAAGGTCTTGGGTGTTTTTCACACACCAAGTGTTTGATAAAATTCCCGAGTGAATTTTATCGTCTTGGTCGCTAGAGATAGTCTTGCTATAGCGCAACACCATTGACAAGAATAAATAGCTTTGCAGAATAAAGAATGTCTTAAATCCAGTAAACAAAAGATGCATTGAAACCAAATGTTATTAGGATCATTAGAATTAATTCCTATCTTATAGAGTCAAAAGCTTTGGAGACATCAAATTTTATCGCCACATTTCCTCCCAAACATTTATAATCTAGCAAACTAGAGCACTCAGATGCAAGGCCAATGCTATGAGAAATATTTCTTCCTTTAATGAAACCAGATGAGATGTGGATTTGCTAAGCCTATTAGCAAGAATTTTATTAATAATTTTAAAACTACAATTATCTAAAGCAATAGGCCTATACTGAGAAACACTATCAACATTGGGAGATTTAGGAAATAAGAAAATATGATTACCATTAAAACTAGAAAGAATCCAACCATTATTGAAGAAACTGAGCATAACATTAGTCAGATCTTTATGCACAATATCCCAATAATTTTGGAAGAAGAAGCCACCAAACCAATTCGGACCTGCAACAGAAGAATGATCCATTAAGAAGACAGTATTTTTTACCTACTCAATTGAAGGAAACTCAATTAAGGAAGCCTTTTACTCATTGTTTACCAAAGAAGAAACTAAATAATATATAAGGCCATTGTCAACAAAACTGGAGTCAACAGAATACCAAGTTTCAAAATATCAAAAAATTATGAGACTTCAGTTGAATATGTACTGATTACAGAGGAGCCATTATTGCCTCTCGTTGCCTTACTTTTAGCCATCTTATGAAAAATCTGAGAATTTTGTCACCCTCAGTAAAACACCTAACCCTTGATTTATCTTTTCAAAAAACCTCCTCAATTTTAAGAGCTTCAAGAATCTCCTTTTGAGTAATTGCAGCCTCCAAGTTCTTTCCAGGGGAGTGACCTGTAGAGTCAATTTCCATCTGAATGGCATGAAGATTATTAGAAGATTGCTCGACTTTGTCTTGAATATTGCCAAATGCATTGATATTCTAACATCTTAAATATCATTAAGCTCTTCAACTTTTGAAATAAAAGAAATATAGGGTAACCAAGAATGGGAAATGAAGTTCACTCTTTGTTTACAAACTTAAGAAAAGAAGGATGAGAGATCCATGTTGATATGAATTTAAATGGATTGAGGCCTGAAAGATTGGAAATAGAGGAGGAAAAAAAAGAGGGTGAAGATTAGACTTACTTCTATGAAGAGTAAAACAAGAAATGGTGTCCCAAGAAGTAAGCCAATTATAATTAGAAAGACTTCTTTCCAGCCTTCTTTTAACTCTAGAATTTTCATTTTTCACCCAGGTGAATTCTACACCCACTATGTCAATGTGAAATAAGTCATACGAGTCAGACATATTTTAAAATTCTTCATAAGAAATTCTAAGAGGAATACATGGTCCACTAGACTCAAGAGCACCAAGGACTGCCTTAAAATCTGTCACAAAAGACTAAGGCAAAATTGAACTGATTTTTGATTTTCTGTAAAGTGGACCAAAGAAGTCTTATTTGAACATAATCTGTGGAGTCATAAATGAAAGAGAAAAGGAAATGAATTCCATCCATAGAAGAAGATGTGGTAATGTGTTACGAAAGATTAACAATGATTCAAGGGGCGAGAAGATTAGAAGAATAAAAGAGCTAAATATTATAGAGTAAAGTACCTTTATTATTAAAGGACAAGAGTTTTATTCCAAGACAAATCCAGAAATGAGAGGGAATAGAAGAGAAAGTAACTTTAGGTTCAATAATACATAAGAAGTTAAGTTTATGAGTCAAACATAGATTATGAAGATTTCTTTGAGTGGGGGAATTATAAATTCCTCTAGCATTCCAATATAAAAACTTAATTTTGAGGAAGACTTGGACCTGAGGTTATAGGCCTGATGGCTTGAGTTTCCATTTTGGATTTTTTGCATTTGCTTCATTTTCTTCTTCTAAGATTTATAAATGACATGATGAAAATCAAAAGGATTAAGAGATGATAATTGTTGAACATAATGAAGCTCATAAGATATTTTGGGATCAAAGAGGGGAGTAGCTCCTTCCCTAACAATTTCAACATCATCGACATCAATATCTTCATCTTCCTCATTAATAAGATTAGCCCAAGAGGAGGCCAAAATTTTGGATGGAACTGAGTCAATATCCAAATTACTTTTTACAATAAAAGTGGAGTCATCGACTATAATAGGATCAATTTTTATCTGAATAGTAAGAGAAGAAACAATAGGAGACTCAATATGGACATGAATGAACATCTTCCCTTCCTGATAGGTATTGAAGAGCATAATCATCCAAAACCGTTTGGTGACCTAGCGAGCTAGACTCCAAAATAGAATAAGGAGGTTGATTATTAACCTTATCCGAATGAATCCTGACAATATTCATATCCGCATTAATCTCTGCACCAATTGTATCTTTGACAGCTGATTGCCCTTCAATACCAAAACTAGTTTTTTAAATGACTCTATATTGAGGACCATACCTTTGAAGAGATATTCCTCTTGATCTACCTCTAGTTTGAACTCCTGCCTTGGGAACTATATTAGGCTCATTAGAGGACTTGATATAAATGTATACGACAATGATTTTTTTGGGGCAGGGTGGTTCTCATAAGTGACTTCTTGTTCAGAACTGAAGTCTTTTCTTTTAATCAAAATGGTGGAAGGAGGATCATTTTCAATGAGTTCCATTTCGAAATGAACTCTTGCAAAATGACCAAATCTTTTCTGAATAGTTGATTGATCAATTTTAATTAGATTTTTGAGACATCTAGCAGTCTCAAAAAAGTTTTTGGATGATAGTAAAGAGTATTAAAAATGGAAAACTTAACCCAAACATGGGCAGTAGTGGGTTTACGGTGTGATGGTTTAAAGTTTGAGCTCCATTTGAGAAGCGTAAGAATGCCACGGTCGAGAGAAATGGATCCTCCGGACCAAACTTATTGCATGATATTAATTGAAGGGAAGTTCATTTCCAAAAAAAAAATTAAGTCTTTTATATAGAATCCCGTTTAGAAAGGACCACATGGACAATAATCAGCGATTGATTGTCTTTTAAAGATTCGTGGAACTCCTTTTTATACATCATAAGATCCTTAAGCATTGGCATATGAGCATGACTTAACGAAAATATCAGCCAACGTTTCCTTATCTTTCTAGGCTTCATTAACGACATCATCAATGATTGGCAAATTATTCTTCATTTTGGCTACGTCAGGATCAAGTAGTTTCCATGGAGAATCCATTTGTAAGTGTGCATGGACATTAGAAAGCATGATAATGATTGAAAGGAGGGAAAAATGTCAAGATCAAGAAGAGATAGGAAGAATCGACAGGAAATCTCTCAAAATTGTCATGACTAGTGTTATTTTACTATAATTTTTTTAACTGTTTTACATATACAAATGTTTTAAAATAAACTAAAATAAAAACTGTTTAACAGTTTTAAAATGTAAATTAATGTTTTAACTATTTAAAATAACAAAAAAATTAACTATTTTTTACAAACATTATTTTTTTATAAAAATAAATGTTGATGTAAAATATTAGACTTGATCCAATTTTATAATAACGGATAAAATATATAATTGCAATGGTAAATAAAAAAGATAAAGGGAGAGAGAGAGAGAGAGTTTTTAAAGTGGTTCAGCTATGTAAGAAAACCTACGTCCACTGTTATTAAATTGATTTCAGAGGTTACAGAAAGCTAGGTACTCTTGTAAATAAGAATAGCTTAATCCGTTCAACCTTGCCCTTGATGAAAGGGATGCAATGTATTTATAGTGACCCGGAGGTCAAGGGTCAGAATGTCATGGAATGGAATGCTTTTATACATTTAAGCATTTACATCCTTAGATAATGAGTGTGATGATTGATTGTATAAAAAATGTGCAATATGACCCTTGGTATGGTGACGTTTAATTGATCTTGATGGTCGGCCTTCCTTATGTTGGTCGGCATGACTACCGAGCTACTATCTGCTGCCTAGGATGTTAGCCACGTAGGATTGGTCCACGTACATGGATAATTTTTGGCATTAACAGAATCCCCCAATTTTCCATGCTTGATGCTTGCACAATAGTATAGAGCATTTGATTCTGGAAGTAGCTCGGAGTATTTTCATGATGCTTGATCAGCAATCGACCTCCCACACTTATAAAATTCAAATGGCTTCATATGAGGCACTCTATGGTAGAAGATGTCATTCCTCGACATGTTGGGTAGAAGTTAGGGAAAGAAAATTATTGGGACAAGAATTTATTCAAATCACAACAGAGAAGGTGAAATTGATACAAGATCGACTTTGAACCGCTCAAAGCCGTCAAAAGAGTTATGTTGAAAATCGACACCGAAAGTTCGAATTCCAAAGAGGAGATTATGTGTTCTTGCGAGTATCACCTATAAAATGAGTAATACGATTTGGGAAGAAAGGGAAGTTGAGCCCAAGATACATAGGACCTTTTGAAATCCTTGAAAGGATAGGAGTTATTGCGTATAAAATAGCCTTACCACCTGAACTCTCTACTGTACATAATATGTTTCACATATCAATGATAAATAAATATGTCCCAGATCCAACACATACCTTAAGTCACGGACATCTTCAAGTTAGAGAAGATTTGGCATACATTGAGCATCTGGTAGAAATTTTGGACCATAATGATCAAATATTACGAACCAAGGTAATTCCACTAGTCAAAGTATTATGGCATAATCATTCAGTTGAAGAAGCAACATGGGAGCGGGAAGATGAAATAAATGAGAGATATCCATACTTATTTGTAAATTAATATGAGTCAAGTTTGGGGACCAAACTTTTTATACGGAGGGTAGGATGTATTGACCCCACTTTTATATGCTCATATATATATAGTTTGTTTTTACACTCATGTGTTACTTATTATCTTATAAATGTTGTATTATTAGATATGTGGTACTATTGGCTATCAATACAACAAACCCCATTTTTAAGTATGAAGAATCAACTATAAATTGGATCAAATCGAAGTCTTATGCCATATCTTAAGGTAAATAATAAGTTTTGGGGTAGAAAATATAATTTTATGAAACTTTAGGGACTAAAATAAAAATATAAAAGGGCTATTTTGTAAATAAAATATTTTTAAGGACCTCTAAAAAATATTAAAAATATATAGTGTAAAATTACCAAAATACCCTTCATGAGTAAAATGACCCTTATACCCTTATCACTTTTCTGCCACATACTCGTCACCTCCACCTTACACATGTCATCTTCAGAGAGAAAGCTAAAACAGTTGTCATCATTTGGTGATATTAACACTGCAACACCACTCCGAAATTCGATACCTCGACGTTGAATCACCGCTCCAAAAAGCCTAGTCATTAGACACGTGTCAACACCGTAATAACCTTGAAAACCTATAAATAGGGCCTTTGGGATCATTTATAACTCACACCAATTCCTTGAGAATTATAGTAAGAAAGAGTGATAGAAATATTGGGAAATATCTTAAGAAGGAGTTCTATAATTTTGAAGAAAGAATTCATTTCGTAGGTATGATTTTATTTAAATGTTGTAATGCATTTTTATAGTTTTAATTTCATGTTTTATAGCTTTACTTAGTAGTTACGCTGGTAATATACACTAAAGGCTCCACTAATGAAAACTTAAAATTTGGAAACAATTTAAATGGATTTTATTTTCAAAATATGAAAACTTGTTTGAAAACATATATACGCTTTTTATAAGTAATTGCTCGTTATTATGGAATCTCATTTAAGTAATTCCAAATTCAGTCCTGGTGAAATTCTGTCGAGTTGAGATGGTATTTAAGTGGTGCCCCTGTGACCCACCATCTCTATGGGGAATAAATCTGTAAATGTTATGTCTATATTAGATGGTATTTACCCTGTGACCCTCCATCTCTACTGGGAACCGACTGATTAGGAATAACTACGAATTGAATTATTTAAATACGATGAATGAATATTAAAAATTGAGAAAATGGTTCGAGTAACCTTTTACAATACGTTATTTTAGGATTAAAACACAATATTTAAAATTGAGTTAGTTTCGAATAAGTAATTAAACCTTTATTGTATTTATTAGATTGACGTGTGATCCAAGACTCGATATCTATATTTTCAAGCCTCTATTGTAGGTGAGTACTCTATGAAATTTCTTACGCATTTTGATTATATTATATTATGTAAACTGTGTATATTTTGTGAAATGCTTTTATTCTTAAAATACATCTGATACCGATGATTCCGTCATTTGTTATATGGGTATATCTCTCGATATAAAAATCTGATTTGAATTCTGAAAATTATTGATTTGGCCTATGGAAACTCTCTTACTATGTTGGCCTAGACTACCGGATGGAAATATTTGGGTGGTATATTCCCAGCTGGTTTATCACTGGTGTGCCCTAAACAAGGCATTGTTCCAGAATCCATGATTTTCTGTATGTGATATTATCAGGTGGAAACATCTAGTAAAACTAGCATAAATGGTCGCTAAAACTGAATAATTAACATATACTCAATTGCTTTATTTTCTTTGTTCAGAACTATTTATGCTGAATATATATATTGTCATTTACTTTATATATATTACTGGAAATTCCTATCTTTATACAAATATGCCTTCTCGTTTGATTTAAATAGGTATCAATTTTTTGAAAAATCCTAAAATATTTTGAGATTGAATCTCGTTCGACATTTAGCTTAAGTTGTATAAATAACCATTTTTTCTAGAAATAATTAAGCTCGTGGTTGGAATGTAAAAGGAATATGCTGAATATTTAGCTTTTAGAGCTCTTGTTGTTACATTAAGTAGAAGTTTGTTTTATTAGATAGAGCATGTTTGGATCTTTAATTAAAAGGTTTTAAACTTTGTGTTAAGTTGTAACTCATTGACATTTTAATATAAATGAAGTTTCCTTTAGAAAGATCTGATGATGTAACTCCTTCGCTTTCAATATATTACGATTCATAACCATGTGATTGTATTTCCACACATATATTTTAAGAGAAAAATTTGAAGGCTAGAATATTGAATGCTTTGGTGGCATGTCAACACACTCATTCCCTTCTATTTTGGGGTCAGGGTCGTGACACCATGATCCTATAAACGTATATTCTTTGGCTAAGGGTCATTGGATCCCAACCCTATTTATAGCTGAGTGTGGTTTCACCTTTCCTCCAAACCCTTTTCTTCTTCATTTTTTCGAATATTTCTATATCGTTCCAACAAGAGTAGACCCCAACACCTAGAGGGTTGTCAATGGGGTGAATAGAGTGAATGAAATCTATGCGAACCATATTGGGATTCCAAAAATCATGTTCTGTTATAAATGGGCTATTGCAGGAGAGAACACTTATTATTTGAAAACTAGACAACATAATAGGGCTTTAGTATTAAATTTGCCCGATTCCAATAAGGATTATTCAATTCATGCTTTGATAGTTAAAAACTGGCAACATGCCCCACTTGAAAATGGAGTGGCGTACCATGGTCCTAGATGCCCTCAGTCTGGGAATAGGATAGGTTATTACTTCAATTCTTCCCTTTCTTTATTGATTTCTTTTCTGATATGTACTATTTGTTACTGTTTATTATTATGTTGTAGAAGAGCATAAGAGAAAATGCCCAAATCAGGTGAATTTAATTTAGAAGAACTCAAATTATTGTGGGGTCTGAACTAAAGGAAAGGAGAAGATCATCCCCAATCAGCTTCTGTATTACCAGAGTATAAAACTTCCATCACCTCCTTTGTAGCTCGGCTAACAGTTCTTGTGCCTTTAGTTGTAATTGATTTGGAAAGGGATCCAGTGTCTACATCCTCGGCCACTGAATCTGCTAGTGTTAGTACTGAAGTTGGCACTTATTCTTCTTTTTATTCCGATCTTCCAATTCTTGTCAGTTTAGGAAAGAGGAAAATTTCCAACCTTTTGAAAGATTATTCTACTGTTGGTGATAAGAAACCATTTAATACCAATGCCCCAAAAAAAGTTTGACACTATTAAGAAGCCCCCAGCCACCAAAGGTGATGAGTCTCCTCTCAAAAGACTAAGGAGAGGTCCTGCTGATAAGCAGGTTGAGAAGATTATTCATGTCGACCAACAAGGATTGGTCGGTATGGCCCCATTTGTTTCTCGCACAACTGTAGCCTTAAGTCCAAGATTGGCTAGGAAGTTAATCAAGGCTGGCACCCTCCCAGACCATAGAGCTTCTACTACCTCCATGCCTCGATCAAAACTATCGGAGAGGGCTACACAAACTTTAGACTTGGTAAGTTTTCATTTTTGAAATTGGTCGGATACTGTTCATGTCTTCTTTAGTTTGGTATTAACTTGGTTCTTTTCTTTTAGTTCTTAGTTGATTACAACCAAATGTTGGAGAAGGACGATAAGTTACGTTATACTTCAAGAGAAGTTGAGGAGGCCTTTGAAGTTTTTAGGAAATTTCTGGAGGAATCGAGACATGCTTTGGAGATCCAGCAGAAGGCTTGGGAGGAGAATATTGGAGCTGCCAAAAAAGATCGGCAAAAAGCTGAGGAAAATCTCACTGTGGCTTCTTTTGCCTCTGCTCAAGTTGAGCGTAGGGAAAAGGCTACTGAAGAGAAAGTATCCAAACTGTCTGCTAACGTTACTGTTGAGAAGGCCAAGAGAAAGAATACTAGGTAGGATTCCTTCAACAAGGGATGGGATAAATCCATCTCTGCTACTTCTGCCCAGATAGTTTACACCAAGAAAAAATTCTTCAAGGAAGGTTGGTTGGTAGCTTTGAAGAAAGTTGGCACTGTTGAAGACTCAGAGTTATTTCTGGGGCACAATCCAGGACCCCCCACCTCAATCTAGATGATGAGATTAATGATGATGTAGGTTCGAGGGAATATCTATGGCCATTGATTCCATTGCTCCTCTAGCCGAGCAAGACAAAGCTCATGTTGACTCAGTTGCCCCTCCTAAAGACCAGGATACAAATGTAATAACCCATATTTTTATGGCTTTTAATTATGATGTTAATTAAATGGAATTTCTTTTAATTATGGGATGTCTTAAAAATTAATTTGGGATAATTAATTGGAAAATTAATTCGAATTTAAATGCAAGCGAGACGAGAGTTAGTATTTGGTTATTATTATGATGTTGAATATTACTGAGTGATTATGGTAATATGTGATCATTGAATTTATTAAAAATACCGTGAGTTGAAAATACGGCATTTTCGGTAATTTAGTTAGGACGCGTGTGTCAGTCGTGTCAGGACCCAATTTAATGGATTTAAAAGTATTTTATTTTTATGTCATCCGTATGAGCTTTTTGAGTGCGCCAACGTGTCCGAAAGGTTCGAGATAGTCAGAAAACACTAGCCGGGGGTTTAGTTTGGGTCCCGGGGCATTTTTAGGCCTAACCGACAACCGAAAGGGTATTTTGGTAATTTTAAAAATTTAGGAGTTAAGACCCACGAATTTTAGAGTTTAATTATATATTATTAGAGAGGGCACTAAGGCCATTATCAGCCAAAAACAATAGATGTGGGCTACGGGAGTTTGAGAGAGGTTACAAGAGGTTCCAAACCAAAACCACCACCCACCACCATCTTTTTGGAAGGAATTGTGACCGGAAAGAAGAGAGAATCAACCCTCGATCACCAACAACGATTCAGCACAGCAAACCTAAGGCAAGTCATTTGGTTTCATTACTTGCATTGAATATTTCCTCCATGCTTAGTGTAGAAATTTACGTACGTCTTGAAGGACTGATGAAAACCCAATGGAATTGTTAGGGATTGCATGTAGAATTGTTTCGGAAGAATTTAGTAGCCAAAGACATAGCATTTGATATGTAAAAACGGATTTAAAAAGGAGTTTTCATGTGCAATTAAATTTTGGGCTCATGTTGTTAGGGTTTGTGGCAAAATTTGGGTATTTATGGATTTTACATGTTGATTTGAAGGAATTAACCCAAAAACTAAGTTAGGAAGTGATCTAGGGTGGTTTAGAATAATTTAAGAACTTTAAAACTTGAGTAGTATGAATTGAGGATGATTTTGGAGAGGAGAAATGTTGAGAAACGAAATGGGTGAAATCTGGGCACTTTCGGAAATTTCGTTAGAAGACCAACCCAGGTCGTTTGAACGACCTCGTTCGAACGAACTTCTAAAGAGATTCTTCTAATGAGTTCGTTTGAAGCCCTTCGTTCGAACGACACTCGTTCGAACTACCTCGTTCGAACGAAATTTCTAACGAGTTGACAGAATGACCTTTTACGGTCGATTTTTGTTTCGAACTTCACATAGGTTTATTTATGAGTATTATTTTTGGTTGAATTTTAATAATTTCGTCCCTAGAGAATTAATGTTGGCAACTTATGAACACTTAGACTTGAAGAAGACCAGTAGGTATGTTTGTGAGACCGGAGTATAATTATGATTAAATTTGGAGAAGTATATAAAAGACTTAATGACCTTTATGAGTTAGGTTTTAAGTACTTGGAGCTACGACGTGAGAAGTGTCGACGGTCTATATTGTATATTATCCGGAGACTTGTAAATGTACAAAAATTGAATGACGGTATAGCGATGTAAAATATACCTCTATTAATATTACAAGATATCTAAGATGAGGAATGCTTAGTATATGGACTTATATGTGTATAACATACCTACCATACTTGCTATCACGGGAGGTCGGCTTTCGATCAGTGCCATCTAATCTTTGGGTGCCTACGGGGGGGATTTAGATTGGTACCTCAAGGACATAGGTCTGTGAATGACTTATTGGTGAGTTAATAAGTCAGCTGACCATGGGAGCGTCGGTATGTGCGTGACCCATGGGTATGTGAACTATGTTCACCTCCATTATGTGTGATTGTTGTTATTGAAACGGTTCCTGAGAGATTTGGAACATGTGGTCCTTATGTACGGGATGTACCGGGATCCGATGGCAGAGTATGTTTGCACCGCAACTTAGCCTAGGGGTGCCCTTATTGTATATTTATGATGAGATTAATATATTGGTAATTTAAATGGACTTTTAGTAAAGTATGAATGTGAATATGAGAATGCGAGAATTAGGTGTGATAATTGATTAACTTCGCAACTTTCTAATATAGCACACTTATTTAATTTCAGCCCCTGAACATCCATCTACGGTGCGTGTGTCAACACATAAACAAATAAAGTATGCGAAATAAGTTTAAGGAAAAATCCCCGCAGGGCAAAACCTTTTATTTCACTATAGTAAGTAAATCGCAACTTACACAGATTACAATGAAATACAGTGACACACGAAAACCCGCAGGCGTCGGTCGGTGTCGTCAGCAATTAATCCACACGCAGCGAACCCACATGAACCTCAGTACAATCAACAAAGGAAGAACCGCAGCACTCCTCAATGACACGCAACCATAAAACTTTGTAGAGACTCCCTCAGCAATGACACGCAGCCCTCGGTTGCAAAGATCTCTCCACAAAGGTTTGAACAAACACAAGGTTGTGTTCTTGGGTTATCAAAAAGATTCACAAATGTTTGGCAATTTGTGTGAATCAAAAATCTAGAGTCTTGGGCTCAATAGGTGAAGACTTAGAGTATTTAGGACTCTGAAAATCGTCTTGAAAAGTCTTAAAAAACAACTCCCCGAAGTTGGCTTTAAATAGGAAAACTTTGAGCCTAAAAAATCTCAACAGATCTGGCAAAGTTTATCCCAGGCGGACCGTTCCGGCTTGGGGGTGGATCGATCTAGTTGATCGGATCGGTTCTTTCATTCTGAGGTGGATCGGTCCGGTTGAGGCGAATCGGTCCGATTATTTCAGGCTTCATCGATTTGCTTGCAGTTCGGGGTATACTGGATCTGCATCAAACGGATCGGTCCGGTTGAGGGCTGACCGGTCCGGTTAGCCAGTCTTGATTCCTCTTCCTCTTTTGAGTCTTGATTCCTCTTCCTCTTTTGATATTCGGATCCGTTGATGAATGTATGAATCTTGAATTTCTTCAACGGTGTAACGGCGTGCGACATAATAAATTGTTAATGGACAAAAATGTCCTTACAAATCTCCCCCTATGTCTATGCCTGTACATACATAAAAACAAACATCCGAATTATCAAAACAACGAAAAATGCCTATACAAATCTACCCTTCCATGAACCCAAAACTGGAAAGATACAATTGAATAAGACTACAGCGTTTTCTATTCAATTCTTCAGGAATCACAACACTTTTCTCATCAGGGTGTGCAATCCAATGATAATCCATGTAGTACCTACACACATGAGACAAAGCAAAATACCAAGTGACATATCGAGTTTGAAATGAGATAAACATATATACCAATTTATGAGCAAACTCAAACTTTCAAATCTCTCCCATAATAAGATAATTCTTTCTCCCCCTTTTTATGATGTCTCCAAATAGACAAATAAGAAGAATGAATCAAACAAGAAAAATCGGTGTGTCACGGTATACAAAAAAAACACAAACTATTTTTGATTTTTCAAATTTTTCATACAAAGATAGGATACCAATATGAACAATAATGATACAAAAAATACACCATGGATTTAGACTCAAACAACCAAGTCATGGAAATGGAATGGATGGGTGTGAACACATTCGATAGGTAAATCAACTCAATCAATCATATGTGCACGATGCATACGTGTACTCCTAACGAATGAACATCAAAGGTATCCTTAGGTGTAAAAGTTTGTTGAATTTAGATGACATCGTCTAATGCAAATCAACAAATCAAAGTCAAAATGATTTCCACACCAATAACGTCCAAAACTATTTAGCGCATTTTCAAGGATTTCAAGGACGTGCAAACCCGTTTTAAATTCTCCAACCAAACTCCCTCATATATATATTCTTTTAGAGGTGTATAAACTAAATTCTCAAACTTTGGAGAATTGGTGCAAAAACCTAAATGGCCCCTTTTTGGCATGAATATCTTTTTATTGCCTTTCAATTTTTTCGGGCTCTTTTAACCTCTTTGGACCCCGAATAATAAAATTCCTCCATTTTTTAGGTCCAATTTAACGTTGTCTTTTGCGCAAAGGATAGATAATTACCTTTCGCAGCCCCTCCCCGTTTTACAAATAAAGCACACAAACTCACAAAACGGTTTTTATATGCACAATTTCCTTATAAAAAAAATTATCGCGCTTGGTTCGTTTTAAGGACAGGATTGAAGTGAAAACACCCAACCAACATGTGATAAGACAAGCACAATAAACAAACAAATCTGTGCATGTGTGCAATAAAGGAAACATGAGTCAAACATGTAGGAAGTAACGCTTAATTACATCTTAATGACTCCAAACATTATAAAGCACATGGATGAATTGACCTATTGTCTCAAAACACTATCAAATAGTCACATGAAAAAAATGAAATGATGTTGTGACTCGGTCATCCAAAGTGTTCATCCATAAACGGTGCAACCAAAAAAAATCTTTTTGTATTTTTCAAAAATTTTCAAAAAAAATATATATACAAAAAGTACATGTCACAACGCTAGCAAAAATATATCAAAAAGCATAACTAGCGTATGACAAACATGCAAACACAATCATCTATATGATATGGCAAGAGAAGAATCATGTGCAAGCAAACGGGAATCAAATATTCTAAAATCTAGCGTATCCAAAAGTGATTTCCTAACCCAAGTGGATGTAACACGTCGACACGGGGTTTTGGAAACCAACAAAACACTAGACTTCGAATTCCTAGGGCCTCTTCCAAGATCAAAACAAAATCTCCTAAGGTGACCTTTCCTACCACAATATGAACATGTGTAAATGGGTGGAACGACACCAAAAGTGTGATCTTTTCTAACATCCTTGGAATTAGTTGACCCTCTAAAATAAATAATGGTTTTGGCTTTAGCATTAGAAGCATGAGAACACGATGATCCATTACCATCACTATCAAACCTACTTGAGTCTGTCAAATCATTTTTTAATTTCAAAATTTTTTACTAAAGCAAAGAATTAGACTCTTCCAAATTAAGGGACACCTTTTTCAAGTTTTTCATAATTCCTAAAAGCGTATCTCTCTCTCCCTCAATTAAAGTAAACTTTTTCCTAAGAGACTTTTCACGTGCCACAAACTCATTGACTAAAATATTTTTCTCCTCTTTGGCACAAACACAAACCATCGAATTTTTAAGGTCCTCCAATTCTTTTTCTAAAAATAGGACCCTTTCATCACTCTCCTTCTTGGACAATTTTAAAGAAACAAAGTCATGGTCCAAGGAAACAACTTTTTCACGATAAAAATCTCTTTGATTTTGAACCGTTTGCAAAAGATCCATCGCGGAATTAAAACGAGAATTTTCTTTTTCCAAAACTTTAATTCTTTTGCAAAGTTTCAAATTCAAACTTTTTAAATTTTTAGCATGGTCGTGAACTTTTTCAAAAATAGGCTCCTCATTAAATGGGCGTTCCATTGAAAAATTGCGATTTTTCACAAAACTTATTTTTTTAAAAAAAATCAATATCACACGATTTTGCGGAAAATAGGATCACTCGATAATTTAGAGTAACCTGCTCTGAAACCAATTTGAGAACGCGAGAATTACGTGTGATAATTGATTAACTTCGCAACTTTCTAATATAGCACACTTATTTAATTTCAGCCCCTAAACATCCATCTACGGTGCGTGTGTCAACCCATAAACAAATAAAGTATGCGAAACAAGTTTAAGGAAAAATCCCCGCAGGGAAAAACCTTTTATTTCACTATAATAAGTAAATCGCAACTTACACAGATTACAATGAAATACAGTCACACATAAATACCCGCAGGCATCGGTCGGTGTCGTTAGCAATGAATCCACACGCAGCGAACCCACATGAACCTCAGTCCAATCAACAAAGGAAGAACCGCAGCACTTCTCAATGACACGCAGCCATAAAACTTTGTAGAGACTCCCTCAGTAATGACACGCAGCCCTCGGTTGCAAAGATCTCTCCACAAAGGTTTGAACAAACACAAGGTTGTGTTCTTGGGTTATCAAAAAGATTCACAAATGTTTGGCAATTTGTGTGAATCAAATATCTAGAGTCTTGGGCTCAATAGGTGAAGACTTAGAGTATTTAGGACTCTGAAAATCGTCTTGAAAAGTCTTAAAAAAACAACTCCCCGAAGTTGGCTTTAAATAGGAAAACTTTGAGCCTAAAAAATCTCAACAGATCTGGCAAAATTTATCCCAGGCGGACCGGTCCGGCTTGGGGGCGGATCGGTCCGGTTGACCGGATCGGTTCTTTTATTCTGAGGCGGATCGGTCCGGTGAGGCGGATCGGTCCGATTATTTCAGGCTTCATCGGTTTGCTTGCGGTCCGGGGTATACTGGATGGATCGGTCCGGTTGAGGGAAGACCGGTCCGGTTAGCCAGTCTTGATTCCTCTTCCTCTTTTGAGTCTTGATTCCTCTTCCTCTTTTGATATTCGGATCCGTTGATGAATGTATGAATCTTGAATTTCTTCAACGGTGTAACGGCGTGCGACATAATAAATTATTAATGGACAAAAATGTCCTTACAAATCTCCCCCTATGTCTATGCCGGTACATACATAAAAACAAACATCCGAATTATCAAAACAATGAAAAATGCCTATACAAATCTACCCTTCCATGAACCCAAAACTGGAAAGATACAATTGAATAAGACTACAGTGTTTGCTCTTCAATTCTTCAGGAATCACAACACTTTTCTCATCAGGGTGTGCAATCCAATGATAATCCATGTAGTACCTACACACATGAGACAAAGCAAAATACCAAGTGACATATCGAGTTTGAAATGAGATAAACATATATACCAATTTATGAGCAAACTCAAACTTTCAAATCTCCCCCATAATAAGATAATTCTTTCTCCCCCTTTTTATGATGTCTCCAAATAGACAAATAAGAAGAATGAATCAAAAAAGCAAAATCGGTGTGTCACGGTATACAAAAAAAACACAAACTATTTTTGATTTTTCATACAAAGATAGGATACCAATATGAACAATAATGATAAAAAAAATGCACCATGGATTTAGACTCAAACAACCAAGTCATGGAAATGGAATGGATGGGTGTGAACACATTCGATAGGTAAATCAACTCAATCAATCATATGTGCACGATGCATACGTGTACTTCTAACGAATGAACATCAATGTATCCTTAGGTGTAAAAGTTTGTTGAATTTAGATGACATCGTCTAATGCAAATCAACAAATCAAAGTCAAAATGATTTCCACACCAATAACGTCCAAAACTATTTAGCGCATTTTCAAGGATTTCAAGGACGTGCAAACCCGTTTTAAATTCTCCAACCAAACTCCCTCATATATATATATTCTTTTAGAGGTGTATAAACTAAATTCTCAAACTTTGGAGAATTGGTGCAAAAACCTAAATGGCCCCTTTTTGGCATGAATATCTTTTTATTGCCTTTCAATTTTTTTGGGCTCTTTTAACCTCTTTGGACCCCGGATAATAAAATTCCTCCATTTTTTAGGTCCAATTTAACGGTGGCTTTTGCGCAAAGGATAGATAATTACCTTTCGCAACCCCTCCCCGTTTTACAAATAAAGCACACAAACTCACAAAACGGTTTTTATATGCACAATTTCCTTATAAAAAAAATTATCGCGCTTGGTTCGTTTTAAGGACAGGATTGAAGTGAAAACACCCAACCAACATGTGATAAGACAAGCACAATAATCAAACAAATCTGTGCATGTGTGCAATAAAGGAAACATGAGTCAAACATGTAGGAAGTAACGCTTAATTACATCTTAATGACTCCAAACATTAGTACATGGATGAATTGACCTATTGTCTCAAAACACTATCAAATAGTCACATGAAAAAATGAAATGATGTTGTTACTCGGTCATCCAAAGTGTTCATCCATAAACGGTGCAACCAAAAAAAATCTTTTTGTATTTTTCAAAATTTTTCAAAAAAAAATATATACAAAAAGTACATGTCATAACACTAGCAAAAATATATCAAAAAGCATAACTAGCGTATGACAAACATGCAAACACAATCATCTATATGATATGGTAAGAGAAGAATCATGTGCAAGCAAACGGGAATCAACTATTCTAAAATCTAGCGTATGCAAAAGTGATTTCCTAACCCAAGTGGATGTAACACGTCGACACGGGGTGTTGGAAACCAACAAAACACTAGACTTCGAATTCCTAGGGCCTCTTCCAAGATCAAAACAAAATCTCCTAAGGTGACCTTTCCTACCACAATATGAACATGTGTAAACGGGTGGAACGACACCAAAAGTGTGATCTTTTCTAACATCCTTGGAATTAGTTGACCCTCTAAAATAAATAATGGTTTTGGGTTTAGCATTAGAAGCATGAGAACACGATGAGCCATTACCATCACTATCAAACCTACTTGAGCCTGTCAAATCATTTTTTTATTTCAAAATTTTTGACTAAAGCAAAGAATTAGACTCTTCCAAATTAAGGGACGCCTTTTTCAAGTTTTCCATAATTCCTAAAAGCGTATCTCTCTCTCCCTCAAATAAAGTAAACTTTTTCCTAAGAGTCTTTTCACGTGCCACAAACTCATTGACTAAAATATTTTTCTCCTCTTTGGCACAAACACAAACCATCGAATTTTTAAGGTCCTCCAATTCTTTTTCTAAAAATAGGACCCTTTCATCACTCTCCTTCTGGACAATTTTAAAGAAACAAAGTCATGGTCCAAGGAAACAACTTTTTCACGATAAAAATCTCTTTGATTTTGAACCGTTTGCAAAAGATCCATCGTGGATTTAAAATGAGAATTTTCTTTTTCCAAAACTTTAATTCTTTTGCAAAGTTTCAAATTCAAACTTTTTAAATTTTTAGAATGCTCGTGAACTTTTTCAAAAATAGGCTCCTCATTAAATGGGCGTTCCTTTGAAAAATTGTGATTTTTCACAAAACTTATTTTTTTTAAAAAAATCAATATCACACGATTTTACGGAAAATAGGATCACTCGATAATTTAGAGTAACCTGCTCTGATACCAATTTGAGAACGCGAGAATTATGTGTGATAATTGATTAACTTCGCAACTTTCTAATATAGCACGCTTATTTAATTTCAGCCCCTAAACATCCATCTACGGTGCGTGTGTCAACCCATAAACAAATAAAGTATGCGAAATAAGTTTAAGGAAAAATCCCCGCCGGGCAAAACCTTTTATTTCACTATAATAAGTAAATCGCAACTTACACAGTACAATGAAATACAGTGACACACGATTACCCGCAGGCGTCGGTCGGTGTCGTCAGCAATGAATCCACACGCAGCGAACCCACATGAACCTCAGTCCAATCAACAAAGGAAGAACCGCAGCACTCCTCAATGACACGCAGCCATAAAACTTTGTAGAGACTCCCTCAGCAATGACACGCAGCCCTCGGTTGCAAAGATCTCTCCACAAAGGTTTGAACAAACACAAGGTTGTGTTCTTGGGTTACCAAAAAAATTAACAAATGTTTGGCAATTTGTGTGAATCAAAAACCTAGAGTCTTGGGCTCAATAGGTGAAGACTTAGAGTATTTAGGACTCTGAAAATCGTCTTGAAAAGTCTTAAAAAAACAACTCCCCGAAGTTGGCTTTAAATAAGAAAACTTTGAGCCAAAAAAAATTTCAACAGATCTGGCGAAGTTTATCCTAGGCGGACTGGTCCGGCTTGGGGACGGATCGGTCCGGTTGACCGGATCGGTTCTTTTATTCTGAGGCGGATCGGTCCGATTGCGGCGGATCGGTCCGGTTATTTCAGGCTTCATCGGTTTGCTTGAGGTCCGGGGTATACTGGATCTGCATCAAACGGATCGGTCCGGTTGAGGGAGGACCGGTCCAGTTAGCCAGTCTTGATTCCTCTTCCTCTTCTTTGTCTTGATTCCTCTTCCTCTTTTGATATTCGAATCCGTTGATGAATGTATGAATCTTGAATTTTTTCAACGGTGTAACGGCGTGCGACATAATTAATTATTAATGGACAAAAATGTCCTTACAGAATACTTGTAACATTGTGAATAGAGTTAAAAATGGGTGAATCGCATAATGACTATTATAAGTAAATCTGAGAAATAAAACGGGAGACTCACAGTTTAGTTGGAAATGTCTGGTATTCACCCTTATATTATAAAGTAAGGTCATTTTGTGAATTGGACTAGTTAGATAGTGGTATAACTAGAACGGGTACAGGTACGTTAGGAGTGTACAATTAGATCATGGGTGAGGAACTCATGTGAGTGCACGCACTATCATGTATTTTATATTCACTGTGTTAATGTTATTAAATCACTTGCTATATTTTAAAATGTTTTCACAATCGGGCTCTGACCCGTTTGCTTTCAAATCTATTTCTGTAAAAACCTTTAAGGTGCCAAGCCAGAGGGACGCCAAGCTTAGGAGTTCCAATTCAGTGACGTGCTGTAGCTACTGTGGAAGTTACAGGATCTCGATAGTAGATGCCTCCACTTTCCACTTTGACCCCATTCATATTTATCCATCTGTAGGTCATGTTGCCTTTTCTCTTAGAGACAGCTTATTTACTCAGTTTTATTTCAGTTTTGGATTTAATTAATTAGTGATTCAGACTTTGTATTTGGTTTTATTCAGTAGTCAGATTATGCAAAGGAGTGTTCCACCACATTCATTTTGTTTCATCATTATTCTATTGTGACTGTGATGTGACAGTGGTATCATTATTTCTAATTTAATTGGTTGCATGTTAATCTTATTTAATAAATTGACAACTCACTTTTTAAATATTAGGTGGCTAGTAATTGTTTTAAAAAAAATGTTTTCGACAGTGATGCTATGAACTGAACCAACTTGACATCTTGTATTAATTTGAATAAAGGAGTAGCTACCCGGTATTTAATTTGACGGGGTGTCACAGGTGGTATCAGAGAATCAGGTTCTAGTGTCCTTTAGGATCTGTGCGGCTTATTATGCTCCCAGCGTAGCTTTCTTTGATATAGAGCCCTATGTTTAGGATTGTTGATTTCTTTAGTGAAATTTCGTTCTCCTGCTTCGATATATATATATATATATATATATATATGATAGTGAATCTTATTGGCAATCGGGTGTGTTTATGCGCCAAATAATGTAGTACGTCAGGCGAAGACAGTTGGGCGAATAGCAGGAGGAAAAGATCAGTTGAGGTTATTTGATTTATTTAAAGAAGGATGACCATCGTTGAAGTCACCGATATTATGGCACGGAATTCCTGGACGGTGCAGTCGGCCAAGGCGCGACTTGTGACTTCCAGGTACAACTATAGTAGAAGATGGGGTCAAATTAGACTCACCCAATAGGGTTGGAACGGGAGAGAAAGATTTAAGTGAAACATTAAAGAGGACCAGCAGTGGATATACTCGAAATGTGGAGATGGCGTGTGCTATCCAAACGAACGTAATATATATCCAAAGGCTTGGACATATGTCAGGGTATGGCCAGTAGAGAATGAAAATTTGGGGTAAATTTTTCTTGGCTCGTAATAGCTGAGTTTTTCTGGTGAGAGGCAATCGCCACACTTAAAAGTGGAATGTGACGTCGAGAGAAGGCGTACACGTATGGTTTGACCATAAGTTCCTTCTTCAGATGTTCAGGGTGAAAGGTGAATGTTATTCCTAACACCCACAGGAGGACCAGATAGAGGTCCCTTTGTGAGGAGAAATTTCATTATGTAGCAAACTTTACACCGGGTGAAGTAGGTGAAATGAAGAAGAGGATATTAAAGGGAGAATTTACATACAAGAAGAATTGTTAGCTCTTTTGGGGAATTCTGCTTGGACGGTCAATGCAGATGTTAATAATGTCGTGTAGTGTTGATTTGGAGGTAAACATTCCCTTGGGTACGGAGATGCAAGAATCGAGGACTTTATATAGAGTAAGACTGGAGAAAATGGTGTTGGTGAAGCACCACAAGGGGGGGAGACCCATCAGGAGACCCATTGAAATGATTCGGATAGCTAAATTATTACGGAGCGATGGTGATTTCAGTAAGAGTGGTTGAAGCCAGTAACATGTTACTTAGGGTTGTCAAAGCTAAGGGAACAACGGAGGTAGCCATCAGAGTCGAGACTACCAATGTCCGAGAGAAGGACCACCTTAACATGGTCAGTGTGACTGAAGATAAGTGGATTATGTGGAGGGGTATTTTATGGGGAGTGAAACCCGTGTGTTATAAATGTTTCCCGATGCAAGTGTAGGGATAAAGGTATTGTGCCTGACAAGGGCAACAGTTATTGAAATATTCGGTTTGGCAAGGACATGTGTGTCAAGTCCAGGAACCATTTGAGCAGCCGGGACGATTGTCAGGATAGAAGTATGAGTTATATCCTCAGATGATGTTGCATGTTGTTTGTGGCATGAACGAGTTGCTACAATTGTTATTATTGTTATTTTTACTTGAGAGTCGAGTTTAGTATGTATCGACAATTTTATTATTTATGTGAATATTTTCCCTGATAGTGTGGGGTTACCTTTATTGTCATCCGCGGAGGACGAATGTGTATATTGATAGCGGTATATACTTTATTGAAATTACTCATTTTAGTGATGTTTTATACAAGTATGATAGTATCCTAATTTTGGTTTTATATATAATGGTACCGATAGTGTGCTGATATTGTAAGCTTATCAGGGTTACTACCTTGGGGTAGAATGTTTCGTTCTTGCGAGGCCCCATATGTGAGAGGACCGGACTCGTAATTGTACTTTTGTATATATGTATATATATATATATATATATATATATGAATTGTCGAGATTTCAAAAAGGTATAATGGTCTCAGATATTTAATCCCAGTATGCGTAGGGATTTAATTAATATGATTCGTATGTAATTGGTTTACTAGTCAGCGAAAACGTTTAGCTGGTTATTGATTGAGGTGTAAAAACCGAGCGTCCGTGTAATACGCTAGTCGTTGTTATCGGCTTCCAACCTCAATACAAAAAAAACTAAACTTGTAACTACACTCTTAAGGAGTTTAGTGGCGAGTCTGGGTATCGAATCCACAGGAAATGTTGATAGAATTTAACTGATTTATTACTTTTAAAATAAAAGTAAAAAAGATGATGATGGTTGAAGAGGGAAAAAATAAGTAAATAAAGAAGTTAAATTAATTAAGATGAATGAGAAGGTAGGTTGGAATACAATCCCCCTAACCCTAGTAATTTATCGTATAGAAACCTAGAATTGTAAATTATAAATTTGAATGAATCCAGTCTTTATAGATCCTAAGCATTACATATATGAGGATCAAACCCGTACCATATGAAATCAAAGGTAAATATAAAGCGGTGCTAAATAATTATACGCACATCGTATTCTTAAACATATGAAATCAAAGGTAAATATAAAGCGGTGCTAAATAATTATACGCACATCGTATTCTTAAACATCCCAAGTACCTAGGGCAAGAGAGATTAAAAGATCTACAATGGTTGTAAAATTGTCTCGCACGACTCTTTCAAATTTTTAATTTAAATTCTATTTTCTACATAAGTAATTTACATTGGGATGGGTTCATGCATCCCAACCCTTAAAAACTTAGCTTAACATGATGAAATCAAAATAAAACTTACAAATTAAAGTGTAGAAATTCATAACTAACTCTAGAAAATTGAGAACATGACTTGAATTGGGAATGGAAAACTAGAAATCAACAATTAATTAAACTAACTAGGAAAACAGTAAAAACAATAAATTAAAATTACTTGCAATGGATGAATGATGAATCTTGAATAGAACTTTGAATCTTGAATAGTAGACAAACTTCAAAAACTAGGGTTTATGAAAATTTCTACCAAAGAAAACTAAAAAGACTCTCTAAAATCTGACTTTCTCTCTCTAAAATTCTATTCTACTCTCTAGAATTCGACTCTCTTTGAAATGAGGTAGGGCTTGGTCTTTTATACCACCAAGTAGCACAAATTTGACAACTAGAATTGCTTGTTGCGCAAGTTTTTACTAGCTATGCACCTCTTAATCTTCATAATAAATGCCAGGATTTCGCATGACCGGACCGGTCCATTATCGTGCAACTTCAAAACATCGTAACTTCTTCACCGTAGCTCGGATTGAGGTGCCGTTTTTTCCAGTGTTCTTATAATGTAGATATATTCAACTTTCTAGTTGTCCACACCTCCGGAATAAGGCTGAAAAATTAGGAAAATGCCCTTCAACTCTCCATTTCTTGGTTTCTTTCACTGTTTTGCGTTCTCTTTCGCACTAACTTGCATGAAATACCTGTAAAACACATGAGAAATACACAAAACAAGAAATACTTGCCAAAAAACGTTAGTAGCATAAATATGAGACAAATCCAAGCTATTTACACTGCACGAGATCATAAAAATACCGAAATTAAGGGGATAAATGTGAAGAATATGTGCCTAATCACACCCCCTAACTTAGAACCTTGCGCGTCCCGAGCAATGTAAATGAATCTAACCAAAATTCCACTCTTGAAAATTCCTTTATTAAAATAAAATTCCACTTTCGCAGGCAAGCGATTGCATTGAGCATATGCAACAAGCCTTTAAACCCCTAGGTTACCCTAGTAGGACGAGTTTTGTCTCGTGAGGGTTTGCAGTGAATATACCCACAAAATTCTTTATTGACTCAAATAAATATCAAAATACTTAAAAATTGTACAATTTAAACTTTTCGAAAAATAATCACCATAAATTCATATTCAAATGTCTCAAACCATAGTGTGTATGTGTGTGCAAAGCCAGAAATTAAACCTCAAATTTTAACCGATTGAGAATTACGTTACTTTTCAAAAATTCGTTTTGATTCCAATTCTTACGGATGCACTCACAAACGAATCACTCGGATTGTGGTTATTTTCTCTCGGTATGCATGATATAAAGAGTAAATATAATGGACACAAATTCACGCATACAAAATTGAAAAGAAGGAAATATATGGTGAAAAGATCTCATCATCGGAATACAGTTATTAGGAAACGGGAACATCACCTCTAGTTCACACCATTTTTATCTCTTTTATTATCTTTTCATGTCTTAGCTCTCCACGCGGTAATCAATTTCGCCATTCGGACTCGGTTAGGACTTTTTGGGTTAAAAGGTGTAAAGGGTAAAAATGGGAATAGGCGGATTGTTCGGGATTGGAAAATGTCCTTATGACGTCCATTTGTGCTTTTTCGGGCATTTGCTCATTTTTCTTTTCTCTTTCTATTTTTTTTTTCACTATTTTTTTGTTGAGCATTTTTTTTCTGTTTTTCTCTTGCCCCTTTTTATTGCACAATTTGGACTTACTTGATGAATTTTCTCAACTTTCACAATTCCGGGCTATTTGGGTTTTTCGGGATATCAAACGAAAGGAAAATATTTTATAGGCTCAAATTGGGTTATCAAAGGGATAATTTTTCACATCTTTTTATGGCCAATATTTTTGGGTAACAAACGATGACCTACTTCATCGTCCAAATTGCTAATCACATTACCATATGCATCTCGAGATTAATTAAGTTTAGAGATATATTTAGCACGAATTTCGACACAACATTTCACACATTTCCCATAACCGATCAAAACAAAGGATTGAGATCATCAACGACTTATTAAAACGCTGAAAAGAACTTTGAGTTAATCATAAACTCGGATTGATTTAAAAACTCAAAAAGATCGATAGGCTCAAAATCTCACCGGGTTTTATCAATCTCCACACTTATTCGTAAAGTCGTCAATTTTCTTTCAATTTCCATCTTTGGTCAATTTTGGCTTAGTGCATTTTGATTGTTAACAATTTGAGACTTTAAATAGAATAACGGTGACATTTTTGAAAAATTTAAATTCCAATTCTTATTTATTTTGAACAAAAATATTTTTGGCTTTTTTCAAAAATTTTCAATTTTTTTTTTATTTTCTAAAAAAAACACACTTGGAAAGAACATGTGATCGAATCAATGAATCTAAACAATAAATGGGAAGAATATCCCACACCCCCTAACTTAAATGTTGCATTGTCCTCAATGCGAATCAAGAACACAACATAAAGAGAGGAAAATAAAGATACTACCCAAATGGAGCGATCCCTGATGAGTGCGAGTCCACTGAATCTACAAAACATGTTAGAACCAAGCATAGCAAAAAGAATAACAAAAACTTTAACTAATGACACTACACTATAAAAAAAGGAAAGAAAAAGAAAAAAAACTAATTATGTACAACCTACGATTTGAAATTCTAATAACTCATACACTAGAAGTCGAAAAATTTGAGGGTCCACCCAAAATACAATTTGACTTTGAGGGATTAATGGTGTACCCTCATTAGGATGCATGCCTCCCGGAAAATAAGAATTCCGTTTGAAAAACGGAAGGCATGTGCAAATTTTAAAAAATGCACCATCACCAATTAAAAAATTTAGGGGGATAATGAGGGATTTGAGTGCACATGGGGACAAGTACCATTGGGATCCAAGAAAAATAGAATCACTTCCCAAAGATTTTTCAAGTAGTATGGGAAGCGGATCACACAAACAGAAAGAGTCCATCTTGGAAAATAATTTAAGCATTGAGTGCTTGTCCTCAAAATCTTCTCTCCCCAAATTTTCAGTTGGATCTGGTGGAG
This sequence comes from Sambucus nigra, assembly GCA_949130495.1. Classification (NCBI taxonomy): domain Eukaryota; kingdom Viridiplantae; phylum Streptophyta; class Magnoliopsida; order Dipsacales; family Adoxaceae; genus Sambucus; species Sambucus nigra. Next base: position 297,486,474 of record OX422211.1, on the reverse strand, counting down.
TGACACGTCTAAGTGTATGGCCCATAATACATTCACCTAATTCATGTGATGGATTTAATGGTTCGATAATAGTGGGGACACAAGGAGACAAATGATCTTCAACCTCAATAGGTTTTGAAATATTTATAAAAGGTTGATATTCACAAGAACTTGGATCACTCTCAATGATTCCATTCTCAAAAGTAAGCACAAGTCTCGACCTTATCTAAGTTGTCCAAATAATCATTCAATTCCTTGCAAGTTGCTGTAATTTTCAACTCGGTAGCAGCAAGGTCATCAGATTGCTTTTTTATAACAAGCAAGAGTTCTTCCAAAGTAGGCTTCCTTGGTTCTAGCACCTCGAATTCCTCATTTGGTTGAAAGCTTACTTCATCTTCAAAACTATCGGAAGAAAAATCCTCATTGGGTTCAAATAATGCATCTAACTCTTGCTCCCAATAACGATTTTTTTCGCGATATTCTTTTTCAAGTCTTTCTTCTTCAAGCAATTGATTTTGATAAATTTGGATTGCCTTAGAACTAGGCTTGTATTTATGAGAATCATCTTTAGTGATATTGATCCAATGTTCATAAGTCTTTAGTGCCTCCTCCTAACTATTAGCATAACAATTAAAGCCACCAAAAGAGTTAAAGTAAGACATTTCAAATTGGGCAATACAAGAACGTGACACCCATATTTTTCAAAAAAAAAATTCACTTTTTTTTTTTTACGAAGTAGTAAGTCAATTATAATCTATAACAAACACTCCCCGGCAACGGCGCCATTTTGATTGAGGTGTAAAAATCGAGCGTCCGTGTAATATGCTAGTCGTTGTTATCGGCTTCCAACCTCAATACAAAAAAAACTAAACTTGTAACTACACTCTTAAGGAGTATAGTGGCGAGTCTGGGTATCGAATCCACAGAAAATGTTGATAGAATTTAACTGATTTATTACTTCTAAAATAAAAATGAAAAAGATGATGATGGTTGAAGAGGGAAAAAATAAGTAAATAAAGAAGTTAAATTAATTAAGATGAATGAGAAGGTAGGTTGGAATACAATCCCCCTAACCCTAGTAATTTACCGTATAGAAACCTAGAATTGTAAATTATAAATTTGAATGAATCCAGTCTTTATAGATCCTAAGCATTACATATATGAGGATCAAGCCCGCACCATATGAAATCAATGGTAAATATAAAGCGGTGCTAAATAATTATACGCACATCGTATTCTTAAACATCCCAAGTACCTAGGGCAAGAGAGATTAAAAGATCTACAATGGTTGTAAAATTGTCTCGCACGACTCTTTCAAATTTTTAATTTAAATTCTATTTTCTACATAAGTAATTTACATTGGGATGGGTTCATTCATCCCAACCCTTAAAAACTTAGCTTAACATGATGAAATCAAAATAAAACTTACAAATTAAAGTGTATAAATTCATAAGTAACTCTAGAAAATTGAGAACATGACTTGAATTGGGAATGGAAAACTAGAAATCAACAATTAATTAAACTAACTAGGAAAGGAGTAAAAACAATAAATTAAAATTACTTGCAATGGATGAATGATGAATCTTGAATAGAACTTTGAATCTTGAATAGTAGACAAACTTCAAAAACTAGGGTTTATGAAAATTTCTACCAAAGAAAACTAAAAAGACTCTCTAAAATCTGACTTTCTCTCTCTAAAATTCTATTCTACTCTGTAGAATTCGACTCTCTTTGAAATGAGGTAGGGCTTGGTCTTTTATAGCACCAAGTAGCACAAATTTGACAGCTAGAATTTCTTGTTGCGCAAGTTTTTACTAGCTATGCACCTCTTAATCTTCATAATAAATGCCAGGATTTCGCATGACCGGACCGGTCCATTATCGTGCAACTTCAAAACATCGTAACTTCTTCACCGTAGCTCGGATTGAGGTGCCGTTTTTTCCAGTGTTCTTGTAATGTAGAGCTCTTCAACTTTCTAGTTGTCCCCACCTCCGGACTAAGGTTGCAAAATTATGAAAATGCCCTTCAACTCTCCATTTCTTGGTTTCTTTCACTGTTTTGCGTTCTCTTTCGCACTAACTTGCATGAAATACCTGTAAAACACATGAGAAATACAAAAAACAAGAAATAATTGCCAAAAAACGTTAGTAGCATAAATACGAGACAAATCCAAGCTATTTACACTGCACGGGATCATAAAAATACCGAAATTAAGGGGATAAATGTGAAGAATATGTGCCTAATCAGTTATCGTAATTGACGCTCAGGATGTCGTAATAAGTAGAGTGCATTGTTTTATCACCCGTTAGAGATTTGGTAGTTTATACTCATAGTTGTGTGTCTGGGGATGGTATTTTGAGAGCCCCGATTATATTTGCATGGTGTATATCAAATGTGATTTCCATCAATGTCAAGAGAAAGTGTCTTTCGGAAAGAGTTTCTTGTTTCAGTGTAATTGAGGAAGGAGATGTAACTTTGTTGTTTAGAGACGGGAATATAGGGGTACATGATATGGATTGAGGGCTTAACGGATTTCAATGACCGACAATGTTAGGTAGTAGTGTATCAAGGGGTTCCTTGTTTGGATTTCGCTTTGCGAGACATCCCACGCATGAAACTTAGCGTAAGATTGGTAGTAGGGAGATGTTTGACCATTCATCCATAAATTGGATACCTCGATCGTTATGTAGGTAAGTAGTTATAACGGGAAGTTAACAAGGTAAATTACCATGTAAGGCCAGTAGAGCCAGTTGTTAGTAAAGAAGTACTGATAATGTTGGTTTTGTTACGACGGGTTGAAGGATGCATTGAGGTTAAGGAGGATTTAGGATTTCAAATTCAGAGATGATTGGGAACGCCCAAGTGGTATAGCCACGTTGAAAATGTAGCGGCAATAAAGAGTTTGGAATACGTATGAAGCGTAGATAATGTTTAAAACCGTATGAGTGGGTTATAAGGGGTGCAGATATCTTGGTTGACTAAAGTAGTATCGTCAAGAGAAGGGATATAGATGCGTGAAATTATTACTTATGGGATTTAGTGTCGTAAAAGAAGGCGTTAATGACTATACTCGTGTGTAATCAGTGTAGCACGTCCGAATTTGGTAAAAACGTAGTGGAAAGCCAATTAATAAGGGGATATCTCTTGAGAAGGAAAAATATTTAATTATTATGGGCAATTTGGAGTAGGGTTCCGACCAATCGAATGTTGAGGGTCACTCAAGAGGGAATAGAATGAGTATGTAAATAAGGTAGATAGGGCACATATGTGCATAACGTGGTGAAAAGTGGAAGGGTCAAAACTTTTGATATACGCCGAGAGAAGAAGAAGATCATTAAGTATCACTTAACGAGAAGAATGATACGTGAAAGTCGGTATTGAAAGGGGTGTAGTAAGTAGTAGATCGGTTAGGATAAGATGATCAACCAGATAATTTTGTATCAAGCCGACGATTCCAGGGATGGAATAGTTAAGTTGTTAAATTTCCTTGAGGGATTACCAACTTATAGATAAGTAACGAGTCCCTTCGAATATGGGGGACAGGTTGTCCAGAAGGAGAGAAATGGTTATATACCTGGGTGATTTACACTATTAGATGGTGAACACGCCGGTACGTGGTCCTACGCAGTATTGTTCAAAACCAATAGGAGATCCCCGAAAGCCACCTTCAATGTGGGGTAGTAAGAAGTAGTGGAAATAACGATTCGTTATGAGGGTTGTATCACCTATAGCACGAGGTGTAGGCGCAAGGTGATTGACGACTGGTGGATTGTATGAAAGAAATTTTTTATTTATTGCAATCTTTTCAATTCCATATCGGTTATAACTTGTAAGTGAGGTACATTGTGGTAATGGGGAGAAGATATTACCTAATGGTAGAATTGGGTGAAAGCAATCGTATCTATTTATAGTGGACAAGGTGCTTACAAATGTTTTATGTAACACCAACCGGCTGAAGTGGCTTTCCCTTGTGTAAAAGTCACAACGCCAGAAAAATTGATTCAAATAATATAAAAGAGTAGTCAAATGTGTAATTGATTTCTTCCAGGATGGGAGTTTGGTGTGTTGTTAAAAGCGGGAGTTAATGCGTAGTGAGGTGCGGACGCACAATAGTATTGAGATAATGCGGCCAATGATGCATAGGCTATATTTTATTCGAATGTTGTTTAGTAAAAGCACAACGTGAGGTACTTTTATTGAAGTGTAATCTGATAAAGTATCAAAACTGTTAAACAAGCTTGTTGTGAAGCAAGGGTTGTGATTGGACCTTTCTATATATCTTATTTTGAGTACTGGAGGATACCAAATTTTCCAGGTATGCCTTACTTTTCTGAATTTCGGGACGAAATTCCTCTATTAGGGGGGAAGTATATAATACCCCGTATTTTTATGGCTTTTAATTACGAGGTTAATTAAATGGAATTGCTTTTAATTATGCGATGTCTTAAAAATTAATTTGGGATAATTAATTGGAAAATTAATTCGGATTTAAATGCTAGCGAGACGAGAGTTAGTATTTGGTTATTATTATGATGTTGAATATTACTGAGTGATTATGGTAATATGTGATCATTGAATTTATTAAAAATATCGTGAGTTGAAAATACGGCATTTTCGGTAATTTAGTTGGGACGCGCGTGTCAGTCGTGTCAGGACCCAATTTAATAGATTTAAAATTATTTTATTTTTATGTCATCCGTATGAGCTTTTTGAGTGTGTCAACGTGTCCGGAAGGTTCGAGATAGTCAGAAAACACTAGTCGGGGGTTTAGTTTGGGTCCAGGAGCATTTTTAGGTCTAACCGACAACCCGGAAGGGTATTTTGATAATTTTAAAAATTTAGGAGTTAAGACCCACGAATTTTAGAGTTTAATTATATATTATTAGAGAGGCCACTAAGGACATTATCATCCAAAAACAATAGAAGTGGGCTACGGGAGTTTGAGAGAGGTTACAAGAGGTTCCAAACTAAAACCACCACCCACCACCATCTTTTTGGTAGGAATTGTGACCGGAAAGTAGAGAGAATCAACCCTCGATCACCAACAACAATTTAGCACAGTAAACCTAAGGCAAGTGATTTGATTTCATTACTTGCATTGAATATTTCCTCCATGCTTAGTGTAGAAATTTACGTATGTCTTGAAGGATTGATGAAAACCCAATGGAATTGTTAGGGATTGCATGTAGAATTATTCCAGACGAATTTAGTAGCCAAAGACATAGCATTTGATAACGTAAAAACTGATTTAAAAAGGAGTTTTCATGTGCAATTAAATTTTGGGCTCATGTTGTTAGGGTTTGTGGAAAAATTTGGGTATTTATGGATTTTACATGTTGATTTGAAGGAATTGACCCAAAAACTATGTTAGGAAGTGATCTAGGGTGGTTTTGTATAATTTAAGAACTTTAAAATCTGAGTAGTATGAATTGAGGATGATTTTGGAGAGGATAAAAGTTGAGAAACGAAATGGGTGAAATCTGGGCACTTTCGAAAATTTCGTTAGAAGACCAACCCAGGTCGTTCGAACGACCTCGTTCGAACGAGCTTCTAACGAGATTCTTTTAATGAGTTCGTTTGAAGCCCTTCGTTCGAACGACACTCATTCAAACTACCTCGTTCGAACGAGATTTCTATCGAGTTGACAGAATGACCTTTTACGGCTGATTTTTGTTTCTAAATTCACATAGGTTTATTTGTGAGTATTATTTTTTGTTGAATTTTAATAATTTCGTCCCTAGAGAATTAATGTTGGGAACTTATGAACACTTAGACTTGAGGAAGACCAGTAGGTATGTTTTTGAGACCGAAGTATAATTATGATTAAATTTGGAGAAGTATATAAAAAACTTAGTGACCTTTATGAGTTAGGTTTTAAGTACTTGGAGCTACGACGTGAGAAGTGTCGACGGTCTATATTGTATATTATCCGGAGACTTGTAAATGTACAAAAATTGAATGACGGTATAGCGATGTAAAATATACCTCTACTAATATTATAAGATATCTAAGATGTGTGAATGCTTAGTACATGGACTTATATATGTATAACATACCTACCATACTTGCTATCACGGGAGGTCGCCTTTCGATCAGGGCCATCTAATCTTTGTGTGCCTATGGGGGATGATTTAGATTGGTACCTCAAGGACATAGGTCTGTGAATGACTTATTGGTGAGTTAATAAGTCAGATGACCATGGGAGCATAGGTATGTGCGTGACCCATGGGTATGTGAACTATGTTCACCTCCATTATCTATGATTGTTGTTTATTGAAACAGTTCCTGAGAGATTCGAAACACGTGGTCCTTATGTAAGGGATGTACCGGGATCCGATAGCAGAGTATGTGTGCACCGCAGCTTAGCCTGGGGGTGCCCTTATTGTATATTTATGATTCGATTAATATACTGGTAATTTAAATGGACTTTTAGTAAAGTATGAATGTGAATACTTGTAACATTGTGAATAGAGTTAAAAATGGGTGAATCGCATAATGACTATTATAAGTAAATCTGAGAAAAAAAACGGGAGACTCACCGTTTAGTTGGAAATGTCTGGTATTCACCCTTATATTATAAAGTAAGGTCAGTTTGTGGATTGAACTAGTTAGATAGTGGTGTAACTAGAACAGGTACGGGTACGTTAGGAGTGTACAATTAGTTGAGGGGTGAGGAACTCATGTGAGTGCACGCACTATCATGTATTTTATATTCATTGTGTTAATGTTATTAAATCACTTGCTATATTTTAAACTGTTTTCACAATCGGGCTCTGACCCGTTTTCTTTCTAATCAATTTCTGTAAAAATATTTTCGGTGCCCAGCCATAGGGACACCAAGCTTAGGAGTTCCAATTCAGTGACGTGCTGTACCTGTTGTGAAAGTTACAGGATCTCGATAGTAGACGCCTCCACTTTCCACTTTGACCCCATTCAGATTTATCCATCTGTAGGGCATGTTGCCTTTTCTCTTAGAGACAGCTTATTTACTCAGTTCTATTTTAATTTTGGATTAAATTAATTAGTGATTCAGACTTTTTATTTGGTTTTATTCAGTAGTCAGATTATGTAGAGGAGTGTTCCTCGAGATTCATTTTGTTTCATCATTATTCTATTGTGAGTGTGATGTGACAGTGGTATCATTATTTCTAATTTAATTGGTTGCATGTTAATCTTATTTAATAAATTGACAACTCACTTTTTAAATATTAGGTGGGTAATTGTTTAAAAAAAAAATCGATAGTGATGCTATGAAGTGAACCAACTTGACATTTTGTATTAATTTGAATAAAGGAGTAGCTACCCGATATTTAATTAGACGAGGTGTCACAACAAACCCTGAAGCTGAGAAGGATAAGAAGACGGTGTAGACTTGTTCGGCTTTATTTGTATTTTGCACCTTTATTTTCTTTTTTCTTTTTTTCTTGTTCTGATGTACTTGTAATGTTGCTATTTATTAATGAAAAAACTTCTTCTTCAATTACTTGCCGCTTTGCTACTATTTTGTTGACGCGACCACAAATGTGCTTAAAGTGCGTACTTATATAGGCTCAAGTCCAAGCCTGTCGCGTAAGTAATAACCCAGTAAGTCGGGATCGTATCCACCGAGAACTAGGACGAATACTCGTAACGACGAAGGAATAAAAGACTAACCCTAAATTGATTCGAGAAAAGAAACTAAAAGATGATTAATTGTGGAACTAAATTCTATTGTCTAAATGCGAATGAAATTTAAATTATTAACTACACTAAGTACATATAAATAAAGCTACTGCAACTAATTAAATATGAATGAGGGAAGACGGGGTAGGATACAATCCCCCAAACCCTAGTAGATTTACCGGATAGAATCCCTACAAAAAAAAAGTAGCTTTTGAGACGGTGGTCTAATAGTCCCAAAAGATCATTTATCCGTCTCAAATAATTTTAGTGACGCTATTTGGGACGGCTAGGGGAGATCTTTTTTATAGGGGTTAAAAATACTTTTTGTGACTCCATAGCCGTCTCAAAAGAGTTTTTTGAGACAGGAACAGATCCGTCTCAAAAGGTCCTCATTTTATATGACCCTTTTGAGACGGAGCAAAAGTTGTCACAAAAGATTATTTTATGAGACGAGAATTAATCTGTCTCAAAAGGTTACTATTTTAGAAGATCTTTTTGAGATGGCAACATAGCCGTCTTTAATATATTTTTTGGACAATTTTAACCATCCCAAAAGAGGTGAAGGAATCTTAAAATTTTTACACCAATATTTTGTGGAGAATAAAATATACTGCTAAAGTTTAATATAAAATTGAGTTACATTTGAAACAACATAAACAACGAATAATCACAAAATGTAATACATAAGATGATTCCAACACAACGAATTATTTTCATTCAACCATAAATAGAGTTCTTACAACCATCTCCAAATCAAAATAAGAATTATAACACTAAGTTCAAATATTTTACTTGACAACAAAAATACATTAATGTATTAATACTCCAAACACGAAATGTCTTTATCAATGTAATTCAGCAACACAGAAGCGTACGACCTCCAAAATCATTGATTAACATTTGCATGTTCTACAAAAATTATCACCTGCACAAAAAAAATAGTGTCAATTATGTCAGAATTAATACCCCTCTTCAACAATACAATGTGAAAAATGAATCAATATAGAATATTCTCATGATAAAACAATATAAATATCTAACTACTACTATTTTTTTTTAAAATCGACAGAGTATCCTTTCTTTATTCATGAAAACCACAGGTAGTCAACCTGTTTTAAACATTAAAATTGATTCGAAGAAACAGATATTTTTAACCACCACCATTGAAAATTTAACTTTAAACGAGAGAATTTTCCATTATATATAAATAACTATATGTATGAATTATATTGTATTACCTAGTCGGACTGAATCGTTGAGGAGTGGAAGGATGATGAGGGCTAATACTTTGGAACAAACTCTGCATTTCACTTTGCATATCATTCTTCATCTGTAATAAAGCTTGTTGGTTTCGAATCTCTAACTCTTCGAGCTCTTGTCGATGTCGAGTCTCTCGGTCTTCAGCTTCTTTCTTTAACTAGTTAATTTCTTCCAATAATAATTGAGATGAACATGCTTTTTGTCGACGTTGGCCTAATACCTGCTCCCTTTAGTAAAGCATACCCATGCCCTCCATATCCTACTACATCAGTAAAAATCTTGTTCCACATTTCTGGATCATTTTGTTGCTCTTCTGGTAGCTCATTTAGTCGTCTTTCAAGCATTTTCTACCAATAGAACTAATATTATAATTAATGAACATAAAATAATTTTCAAGAACACAATTTATAACAAATATAAAATAAATCTTGCAAGCATCACTTATGAATTAATATTTATACATACCGCTCTATCAAATAATCCATCTTCAACACTGAAAGGTTTATTATTTGGAGCTCGAGTGGCTTTCCACATGCTAATATTGTCAACGGGCTCCCCCTGTTCTATCCTCTGAAAAAACAATGTATATATATTAATATTATTAGGTTAAAATCAGAAATATTTATATTAATATAAATTCCAACCTCCTTGGCTATTTTAGCATGTGGCTTTCGTCCTGTCCTTGAGTAAGCACATTCAACTTCACGGTTCTTAGCGTTTTGATCCGCAGTATCCAAAATATTTGAAGAAATAAAAATAAAAAATTATGTTACTAGTGACGAAGAATGTAGGTATAAAATTCTTAATAAGAGGTGATATTTATACCTTAATCTTCTTTAGACCCCAGTATTTCACCAATTCAGGCCACTGATCTTTTTCGACTCGTTCAGGCGTATAACTCAACCGCTCTTCATCTGTTTGAAACTTTATATAGTGATTCACCTTCACTCGATGCTTCTATGCTTCCACGCAAGTCCCATCCTTGCAAAACAGATTTGTTTAAAACCTTCTGGTGCATTTGTGTTATTCTAAGAACAAAAAGAATAAATTAGTTAAAACTAGACAAGATAATGTACAACGGCACAAATAAATAAATCAAACTAATAATTTACCTTCACTTCCTTCCAAATATTGTCAAGTGCTTCCTCGTCCGCCTCGCTCTAATACAACATTGTCAATGGAAATAAATTTCCAAACCTTGCATAATAACCTAAATGTGACATAAATTTACTTTCAAGCTTACAAACTGGATGACAAAGTTCATTCCATTCCAATATCTTCTTTTTATTATCATTCCATTCGAGCCAAGGCCTTGCCCCCTTTCTAACCCTTTTTTTACTAGTAAGGGTAGTCATTGTACCTGAACAAAAAAATGGTAAATAATGTTTATACATCTTGTTCAATATGAATATAAACATAAAATGTAATACAAATGGAGATATACAAACAGTGCACTGTGTAACACATCATACCTGTGAGATCCTCACCATCTAAAGCGGATGGAGGATTGGCATTCCCAACTGAATTATCAATCTACTCAATATTTGGGAAAAATTGACGTAGGTGTTTAAAATAAATAAACTTGAGCTCTTGAGTTATGGTGTGTATTATGGTATGTTAATTCAATATTTAGGGAAAGTTGTGGTTGCATCTCTCTATTTCCATGTTCCCTTATGTTGTGTTGCACGGAAGTAATTTGAGATGTCCTCTCTAAATCATTTCTCACTAGAGTTGTGAGTGGTTGCTTCTCGAGTAGTCTTTCCTCGCCTATGAGGTCGAACATAGTCAACCGACGACGACGACGCCTCAATGTCATGGATCTGTATATTTGAATTTATCATAGCAAGAAGTTACATTTCAGTTATATATCACATTTCAACATCGGTTATAAAACTAATCAAACATGAAACAAAATATAAAATGATCGATCATTACATTAAAATGATAATGTTCATTTCAAAATCATTTCCAAGAATAAGAGAAGCACCAGTGTCATGATCCAAATACTATCATCAATATGAATATCTCTAATGGAAGAAAATATAGTTGATGAACATAAAGACTTTGTAGAATTAATAAAACCTGTCATAGATGTGCTGCCAGATTGAATGAAATTCAATGATAATGATTGATCAGTTTGGGAATCAGTGGATGAAATTGTAATTTGCGAATTTAGAAATTGCAAAAGTTGTTGGCATTGGGATGATGTCAAGCCTATTTGAGATGTAGTCTCATTTGAAACAAATCAAAGGGCATCCTTACTTAAGCTCAAAATATCTACTGATAAATTGTGTGACTGCCAGATGAGATGGAAATTTAAAGAGAATGTGGTTGGATAAGATAATAATAAAGAAATCAACAAAGATTGTTGTAATATTAACAATGATTTTCTTCAGAGGGTCCGAAGCTGTGATGATATAGATACGCATGGATTGAAAGGGAGAGGGCTATCAAAATTTGGTGCAGGCTTGAGAGAACCCTTTGCAGCCACGATTGGATGAATTTGATCTCCAAACCAAGTGTCTCTCATCTGAATAAAAATTCTTCTGAACACTTTCCTCTTTTGATCAGTTTATGCACTACTTTTGATGAAGTACGAAAGTGATTTTTTTTTCCATAATATGTGTACTAAGCATAAAGAGTTTAAGAAGTTAATCAAATATAACTGGAGGCCATTCTCCACGGGCAATTCGATGAGAGATCTTTGTTATAATCTGAAGGATTTGAAACCTGTCTTCTATGCTTAGAGTAAAACTATTTGGGGGGATGTGTTTTAAAATATCAAGAATGCTGAAGATGCTTTACTTGATGTTGAGTTTTCTTTTTGAATTTCATGAATGTGCTAGTAACCAAGAGGACTTATCCAAGGATAATGTTGATCTCAATCAATAGCTGTGTGGAATTGAAATTCTGATAACAGAAGTCTAAGAAAAATTGGGCATCTGATGGTGATGCTAATTTTAAATACTTCCATGCTTCTATGACTGCTAAAAGGAGCAAGCTAAAAATTCACTCTATTGGGGTGGAAGGGACTATGGGGGATAATGAGAAGGATATTAAGGAGTCTACTATGAAGTTTTTAGATCTCAATTCTCACAACACTAAATTGAAGAGGGTAATAACTCCATATTAAACCAAATTCCTAACTTAAGTTCCCAAGAAGAAAATGAATTTCTAAGGGTTACTCCCGCAATAGAAGAAGTTAAAAATGTGGTTTTTAAATTAAATAGTGTGTGTGGAAGGTCTAGATAGGTTTAATGGGAACTTCTTCAGGCACAGTTGGAAGGTTATTAGTGTATGTGTTACTTGATTTTAGATGTTTTTTTTGTTTGTATGTCCATGCCAATTGGTTGCACTCTTTTTTCTCATTTAGGCTATGCTAATGATGTGATTATTTTCTCCTCAAGTACCGAAGCCTCCATTAAATATGTGATGCACACTCTTCACATTTACAAGGTGATTTATGGTCAAAACGTTAATGATTATAAAGATCCCTTATGGATTCTAAACAAATTTCCCTCCGTAAAAGAAGACAGGTTCAATATGTCACGGGTATGTAGATTAATGCCGCTTAAATATGATCAGAAATAAAGTTACTGGCTGGCAGGGGAACTTCTTATCAGCTAGGGACATAATGGTTCCAATTAAAAGTGTGCTTCAATGAATGCATATTTATACCAAATGGATCCTAAAGCTATATAACATCTATAAAAAAAATTCCCCAAGAATAATTCAGGGCCTACATTATTTTTAAAACTAACAAAAATCTCATTAGGGACATTTATATACATGATAGAAACTTAAGCTATGACACATGTGAAGCTAGTTGATGTAGAACCTCAAGAGGAAGAAGAAAATTTATGTTTGAGAAGTCTTATTAAGAAGTCCAGAACTATCAGCTTGAAGACAAGATAGCAGACAAATATGCAATAGTGGAAGAACTAGAAGAAGGAGAGTTTCAAATGCCGAAGCAACTACCTAAAGCCAAACGAAACAAAGATGTCAATCCAAAATCTTGTCAAATAGTTCAAAGAAGAGTTCAGGAGCACATCCAAAAAAATCATAATTAATAGATCAATTCTCAAGATGTTTCAATCATAGACCATTGTTCCCTTTCCCTAAGAGCTACAGACATTCCCCATTAGGATCAGAACCATGCTTCAAACCATTTATATGCCACTGATGGAAATGTTGAGGAAGATACGACACTTCCTTACATATAAGAATTGCAAATTTTTGCACACAGCATTGAAAAGAGGATATAGGTTTATAGGGAGAATAAAATTGTAGTTCTTAAAGGTCAAAAATTTCAAGGAAATGCTAGAGAACCTATGCCTATCAGTGCCACAAATATTATAGATCCCTTATTTAAGAGTGTTACAAGATCCTATACTAAATGTAACAAACAATCACAATCCATAATATCTCAGTGATCAGTCTTAATACTTACATCCAACATCTGAATAGGTCTACATCAGACCATCTCCTTGACCGGTGAATATTAAAATTGATCTGGATTTGGTTCCCAAAGCTTTTAAGTCCCAATCAATGTGGTATGAAACTCTTCAATATTGTAATAAAATTGAATATAGAATCGAGTTGATGAATTTAGTGAATAAGATTTTGTTAGAAATGTTTCTTATAAATCATAAATCTTAATAGTTAAAATGTGCTCTTAAGTTATTACAATGTATAAATGTTAGGATAACAAATGTGCCTTAAGTGGGAGATTGTGAGAAAATTTCATTAAAGTAGACCTACACGGATCATATAATCATCACATACACGTACTTATTTCATTAACGAAAACCAAAATATCAAATTACCTTTGAATATTGAAATTAGTGGGAGTAGCATTCTTATCTGTTTATAAATTCTTATATTCCGCAAATCTCGAGGACATGCTGGGGATGGAGTTAAAAACTGCGTCAAAAAATTTTATTGCCTTTAGAGGTGGCATGAGATTGTGTGTTGGAACTAATTTCACTAAGGTGCAGATGCCCGATCAATTCGCAGACTTAAACGGATTGTCAAAATTCATGATATTAGAATTATGGTATGAAATGAGAAGAATGTCTTCTCTGAGTAGATTTGATTGGATTGTCGCCAAACATAAAAAAATCAAGCAAGTTCTTAGAGCTTGGAGTATACACAGTTTAGAAAATGATTGGGGCAATAATAATGATTATGTATATTCACAATACTAAAAAAACACTCAATCATATGTTTGTTTAGGTTTTACCGGTTGCTAAAGGTCAAGGAAATGTTACCAACTGTTCTAATAAAGATTAAATATAATCGCAACACGATACACAAATTTAGTGCATGTAAGACTATAATACAAGAAAATTATTCAATTGTACTAAGGTAGATTTATGAGTGGTGGCATTTTCATTCATTACAACTACAATATAGGATAAGGCTTATCATACTGATAGTAATTTGCTAAAGCGTTATATAATTGTAACTTGTTTAGTCCATTCATTCCAGATATTGTAAAATTATAATGATTGTGAAATCAACAATATTCAAATGTAGAGTTATAATGATTGTGAAATCAACAATATTCGTAGAGTTGGTATTCCTATTTGTCGATATACAAAAAAATGTTATCTGCGTAATTGTTATGCAGATCTTCAAATGTAGAGTTATTTGCGTCATGTTAAATTATGTTTCCATACTCGCTGGGGTTTTTTCGTTTTGAGTTATTAATTTATTATATCTCAAAAAATTCATAATTAATAGATCATTGTTACACCATTAAAGGCTATGTTTTGAGCAAAGAGAATGTGAGGCCCTCTTTCACATATGGGAAGTTTACTTGCAAGCTCTTGAGAAACAGAGAGGTGAAACTAATGATGGTTGAAATATTCAAAAGTATATCTCAAACATCACACATAAACTTTTCCTTGAAGGAAGGAGAAAAAGTGGTAATCTCGTGACACAACCTAAGACTGATGATGTGAAGTTGATGATGAGAAAATATAGGAAGAAGAAGAAATTCAAAAGGATAATAATAACCCAAGGGGTGCAAAATTTAAGGTGCATGCCCCTCATCACATCGCCCAAGATCTAGGACAAGAGGTAGCTCATCAAGAGATGGGCTGTCATCCATTCGTTCTTAGTTTCACTTGTCCACTGAACAAATGGATTATATTTACGTAAGGACTATGGATATAGATGAATTGATTGAGTCAAATCATGATCGTACAATAACAGATAAAGAGATGTGTTCCTTTAGTGAACAGTAGTTTAGTAGAAACAAGATGAGCATCATTGATTTCAACGGTGAAAATAAAGCCCGTATCACTACCTACAATTACATATCGAATGCTGCAACTAGTGACTATCGTCAACAATCAATAACTATCATCAGTAATTAGTAAATATTTGTTCAGATATGCAGCAAACTCTTTGTTCAACAAATTCTTTGTTCAACAAACTATCTGTTCAACAACTATTAATTATAAAGCATATGATATAGAGAATTCGGTAATCACAAAGCAAATTTAGCAAACTAGCTAATTCAGAAAACTAACAAAATATATGTTCAGATATGCAGCAAACTATCTGTTCAGTTATGCATTTGTTATAAGAAACACTACTTTGTTATGCATCAGTACAAAACCAAACTACAAATGCTCCAGTTCAAAAACAAAAATAACTAATTTAGGACTATATCTCCCTCAAACATTGTCCCTCTAAATTTCATCTCCATCTTTGTCTTCATCTGCATTTGCATCTTCGTGATCATTAGCTTGAACCACACTAGTGTCAACTATTAATCCATCTCCATCCCTCACCAACCGTAAGTTATGATCTTCATTCAAATTTTGCATGACAAACAACTCATCTCCATTAAAAATAATTCTTCTCCAGCTTCTTGAACTGTCGTGTACCTATCAAATTGGTCTTTTGGTGTCATGGGAACAACAACATGCCAATCTGCATCGATAGGGTCCTGCACGTAAAATACTTGTTCTGCTTGGGATGCTAGTATGAAAGGTTCGTTACTCTCTCGATCATCTTTATATTTCAAATGCTTGAAATTCACTAGCGTATAGTTAAACTCATCAACTTTTGTACCCATACGATTTTCAACCCAATCACACTTGAATAACACAAACTTCATGCCATTAAGATACTGAACTTCAATAATGTCCGTTAGTTCCCCCATAGTATGTAATATCACCCACAATGGGGTTTTTATCCTTCCGGCTAGAATAACTCATTTGTTCGGCTTTTATAAAAACTCATCTACTTTGAGTTTTCTTTCCCTTATCAAGTCTCTTTGTTCGAAATCTAAAACCGCTAACAATATAAGTGTTGAATCTGACTGCATCCTTAAGAGGACCTAAAGACAAGCATTTGATTTCGTCGGATACTTGCACACCGTCACGTCCCAATTTATTAACCTATAGTATATTAAAGTAAATGTCAATATAAAAGTATAGTATTTATTCATAATTCAACTATTAGTTATGATATTTTCGCTAACATAATCCTTAAACCATTTGTGCAACTCATCGTTGTGAAGATGATTAACACGATGCTTTTGTGAATCTTGAGGATACTTTGATAAAAGTTTCGCGAGATGCTTTCTACAAGTAAACAAATAGCCATATGTCAATTCCATAAAAAATATAAAAATGGTTTTCAAAAACACCAAATACTTATAATAAAACTTACTCAACAAATGGTGCCACTTCCTCAGTGTTGGTAAGAACGTGACGATGAGCTTGCATATACATTATAGAATCAAGTTCAAATTGAACTTTTTTCCCAATTGCACGACCATTTATATGCCCCCAATGATCATTTCTAGCCGGTCAGTTAGACTTAGTTTCCACATCCACATACTGGGAACAAAAAGTCATGCATTCCTGAAGAATAACAAAGTTGGCAATCGAGGCCTCAGGATGAGCCTAATTACCAACGTAGCCTTTTAAAGTGTGGAGGTACCTTTCAATCGGATACATCCAACGGTAAAGGACATAGCCAGCAATTAAGAGTTCGTCCGGCAAATGTTCCATCACATCAAAGAAACTCGGAGGGAATATCTTCTCAAGGATACAAAGTGTAAGGTCCATTCGATCTTCAAAATTTTCCAAATCAGGTGCGATAACTGCTTTTGAGCACAGTATAACAAAGAAATTGCTTAATTCAATCAAGACTTTGACAATATGAGTGGGCAATACCCTTCTCGCGGCTATTGGAAGTAATTGTTGCATTAAAATATGATTATCAAGTCTCTTCAATCCCGAAATATTTCTTTCTTGCATGTTCACGCACCGTGAAATGTTCGAAGAGTAGCCATCAGGAACTTTAACATTCTATAACACTTTTAAAAAAATCTCCTTCTCTTTGTTACTCATCGTGTACTCTGCTGAGGGGAGGTACTCTAGATTTGACCCTCGTGGTTGAGGATGTAGCTCTGATCTAATAACCAAATTTTTTAGATCTTTTCGAGCCTGTAAAGTGTATTTTGTCTTCCCTTTAGTACCCAACAACGTAAACAGAGCATTATCGCAGACGTTCTTCTCAATATGCATGACATCAAGATTATGGCGAGTAAGATTATCCTTCCAATATGGCAATTCGAAAAATATTCTCTCTTTTTTCCAACCAAATCTACATTTTTGAACTACCTGTTTACTTTTTTCTAACGCCTCTCTTTACCTCCTTCTAAAGACATCTTCCATCTTATATTCACATTCAACGTCAAGATAATTCAACTGTTGCAATACTTGTAAGCCCGAAAGTTTAAGTGGGGTTGGACGTAATTCTACCCTCCCATTAAATGGTGCCTTTTGCCTACGAATCCTATGGCGCGAGTTTAAGAATCGACGATGACCCCAATAACAGAACTTCTTACCCTTATCTAATCGCATTTACTGGTGGTCTTCGTTACAGCAAGGGCAAGCAAATGTACCTTTATTGCTCCATCCCGATAACATGGTATAAGCAGGGAAATCATTTATGTTCCACAACAACGATGCATGCAACTGAAAGAACTCCTTACTTGACGCATCGTAAGTGCGTACACCATCAACCCATAGCTCAATCAACTCATCAATAAATGGTTGTAAAAATACATCAATCTTATCTCCGGGTCCTTTTGGTCCATCTATAAGAATAAACGAAATCAAGTTAGGTTGCTTCATGTACAACCAAGGAGGTAAGTTGTAAATAATGAGGATAACTGGCCACGTGCTGTGTTTAATTCTCATATTACCAAATGGATTAAATCCATCAGCAGCTAACCCAAGTCTAACATTGCGAATCTCCCTCGCAAAAGAAGGGTTTTTCTCATTAAAAGTTTTCCAAGCAGGAGAATCAGCGGGATGTCTCATTACACCATCGTCGATCCTTTCCTCAACATGCCATTTCATTAGAGGAGCTGAATAGGATGACCAAAATAATTTTTGCAATCTCAGTTTCAAAGGGAAGTATCTCATTTTCTTTACGGCTACCTTCGGACCATAGACACCATCAATACTTGAGTCCTCATCTTTATATCAAAAAGATTCGCATATGCCACACTTTTTAAGACCCTCGATTTCATTACGAAATAGTATACATCTATTTGGGCATGCATCCTATATCTCGTACTTGAATCCCAAGTATTTTTTCATCTTGTTGGCTTGGTAGTAAGACTTGGGAATTCTAGCATGTGGAAACATCCTCCCCAAAAATTTCAATAAAGCCGTGAGAGAACAATTTGCCCAACCATGAAGTTGCTTCATTTGCAAGAGTTCAACAACAAATGACAATTCGGTAACCCCCGACGGATAATTTTCATAGAAGTCGCATTGAGCCTTTTTCATAAGTTTATAGTACTCTAGAACATCTTCGTCAGATTCAAAGACATCTTCGGTGTTACATTCCTCCTCACGCATATTGTCATACACGTGGGAAATACCTATTCCCTCTTGAACCATTGTAACCATGTTATCTCGAGCACTCAGTTCAACAGGTATAGGTATATCATCAACTAACATATCATCCCGCAGAGTATTTCTATCACTTCTTACACCATAAAGAGTTTCTCCGTGAAAAATTCAAACCTTATATGTCTTGTCGAAACCATGCATCTCAAGGTGATCTCTCACAGTTTGCCGGGCATGGTACACTCGATTTGCTCATCTCTTACAGGGGCAATAGATTTTTGTTGTCTCGATGTTTTTATTTGCATATGCATAGTTAAGAAACCCTTCAATCCCATTAATGTATTCTCTTGAACACCGGTTGCGAAAATCAATCCAACTCTTATCCATGGTTCCCATCTATGAATCTAAAAAAAATGTCAGTAAATTTATATTTCATAATATAAAGATAGAAATATTAATAATGTCTTCACAAGATGATGAAAATCTAAAAAGATTAATAATGGCAAACATGAATTCCTAAAGTGATTAGCACATAAAGGGGGAACAAGCATAAAAATGAGAATATAATTCATCACATTAATTTAAGTATTATTATGGCTAACTAAATCGAACAATTCAAATTTAAAATATTGAAATACTAATGTACGCATGATAATGGAAAGTATCAAACAAGAGTTCACACAATCAACTAATTAACATCTACATCACTAAACATTTACACATTAAAAAACTCACAAGGCACGTACCCATTTTCATCCTCGTTTGACTCCATATGCTCGTTTTCTTCTTCACATGGCACAAACTCATCATCATCACCAGTGATTTTTTTTACTCTTTGAACCACTTTTTTTATTTTTATCTTTATTTTGAATTGCCGAATACAATTCATGTATTCCCAATTCCTTCAATTTTGCTCTATTCTCTTCTATTCTCTTCCTCTTTTCTTTCTAGTACTCCTTCATTGTCACAAACTTTTTCTGGGGAAAGATATGTAATTAAAGAAGGAATGAGACTCATACTACTTCTTTAACATGTTAATTTCATTTCTATACTTTCTCTCAAAGTAGTTGTAGAACTTTAAAGCTTTTTTATCCTTTCATTTAGGTTTGTAGTAATTAGACTCAATATCATTTTACTTCACTCTTAGAAATACATAAAAAAAAAAAGAGAAGATCTACCAATCACCAATGGCGGATCAAGGATTTTAGTTGAGAGGGAGCAAAATTTATGATAAGTGCCGAGAAATTTGGCGTGGGTACCCCCGAGATGATATTTGTAGGATAATTTGTTATTTTTTAGAGGATCAAATACCAAAAAGTCCCTAAAACACTTTTTAATACACATTTAGTCCAAGTTTTTTTATGTTGTTCCAAAAATTCTCTCAAACA
Source organism: Sambucus nigra (assembly GCA_949130495.1). NCBI lineage: Eukaryota > Viridiplantae > Streptophyta > Magnoliopsida > Dipsacales > Adoxaceae > Sambucus > Sambucus nigra. The sequence goes on along the minus strand of OX422211.1, from coordinate 297,466,295 downwards.
CTCATTTAAGAAGTATTCTCTTATTTTTAAAGTCCGCGCTAGAGTCATATTTAGGGACTTTTTAGAACAAATAAAAAGGCTTGAACTAAACGTGTATTAAAAAATGTTTGATGGACTACTTGGTATATGCCCCTTTTTTATGTACACAAATTACATGATGGTGAACATAAGTTAATAATTGCCCATTGATTGAGTGTATCTTTGATTTATACAAAATAAAGACATGGACTCTTAATATGGAACGAAGGAGTATACCAAATCAATATTAACAATACATATTTAATTCGAGACATAACTAATAATACCCATTAATTTCAAGTCCCAAAAAAATAATAGTCAATCATTATAAATAATGTCTAACTAACTTAAAACCCTAAAATATTTTATAAAACAACCTTGAAATGTAGAATGAAAGCAATTAAACCAATAAAGAAACCTAATTAAAATCATTGAGCAAAAATGAACCATAATGCTATATAACATCAAACAAAATAAATAGCCTATTATAAATCTGCTTATTTAGATCACATTGAAAGCTACAAAAAAATTAAAATCAACAAATAAGCATCCACTCTTTATTTACATTTTATATAAGTATTATGCATATGGTTAATTAATTATGTCTAAAGAATGATTTTTGATCATCCATTGTCACCATTGTCCAACTAACTATATACAATAACACATTTTGAAGAAGAAAAATTAAAATAAATAACAATATGTTGTTTTCTTCAACAAAAAAAAAAACAAAGATGAAAAGTTACCATGAAATGAAAAATAATCGAAGAGAGAAAACAGCTCAGGCGGAGGAGAAGAACGCCTGGGGGCGGAGGAGGAGAAGACCGCGAGGGGCGGAGGAGGAGAAGATCGCCTGGGGGAGGGGCGGAGCTTGGGTTTGACAGGAAGATGATGTAGGGGGTGTGCCCGGGGAGGGGGGGAGGGGGTTGCCGATTTGGGTATTGTAAATGTGAGAGGGTTTTGTTTTTTTATTTTTTTTGAGGTGGGAGGTTAAAGTATGATCGGGAGATGAAAAGAATTAGTGGTGGGAACCAATTTTTTTAGCCGTCTTATTTGGTATATTTTTAGATACACTAAATATTTACCGTCTTATTTGGATTACTTTATAAGACGGATATAATTAATTGTATCAAAAAGTGACCTTTTTAGAGACGGATATAATTAGTAGTCTCAAAAAATAATAGTTTTTGAGACGGTTAATTATATACCTATAAAAAAATATGTTTTAAAAGCTATATTTTGTTTGTCTAAAAAAATAGGGTTTTAAGAGCAACTTTTTTTTGTAGTGACTACTAGCTTTTGAATCACATAGTTGATCAAACCCAGTATTTAGTAATCCTAAGCATTACATATATGAAGGTACTAGCCAGCATCATACGTAATCAAAGGCAGGAATAAAGCGATGTTGCATAGTTAACACGCACATCGCATCCTTAAACACCAGGGTTACGTAGGGCAAACGAGGTTAAAAGGCCTACGGTGGTTGTGATCACTACACAACACGATTCGATAAAAATTTAATTCAAAACATATTTTCTATACATGTAAACTACATCGGGTTGGGTTCATGCACCCCAACCCTTGGAAATTTAGCTGGACATAATTAAACTAAGCATGAACACAAAGTCTACTTTGCATGAATTCATAACTAAGTGAAAATTTAGGAAAATTTTGGAAATAAAAATTGCAACCTAATTTCTATGACTAATCCTACTTGAATGTAAAAGCAATTGAAATAAAAAAGAAAACAATACTTGGAATGAAGAAAATTCTGGAATTAATGCTAGAAACATGAATGAATATTGCAGAAATTAAATCCTAGGGTTCTTAGTTGCAAAGCCTCTCTAAAATTATCAAAAAGAGAACTCCCTAATGTCTGGGAATTAGTTGGAATAAATACCCTATGAAATTAAAAGAGTTTGAGCTTGATACAACTCTAATTGTGAAAAAGAAAAAGAAAAAATTCGCCACCCAGATCGGTTCAGCTTGGTCCATCGGTTCGGTCCGGTGAATATTGGATCTGCTCCTTTTTACTTGAAATTGGATCGATCCGATCCTTCAATCGATGGAGGAAATTTTATGAATCTGGACAGGATCATTTTTAGGTATAATCGAATCGATACGGTTGTAAATTCTCTTGAAGATCTCAGCCTCCTCCGGACCGAATCATTTCTGACTCATACCGGATCTGTCCGGAGGTCCTTTTCTCTCTGCTCTTGTGGTGATTTTCTCTCATCTTTGAGGCTTCATAACTTCTGACTCGAGATTCGTATTTGGACGTCGTTTCTTCCTACGTACTTATAGACTCGAGGTCTTTAATTTTTATTTTGGTTCCTCATCCGAACTCCATATGTAAAGTTACTCTTTTTCCCTATGACTTTTCTTCCTTTCTTTTTCCTTGGTTTCTTGGTTTTGAGTTTTCTCTTCCCTTTACTTGTATAAAATACCTGTAAAAAGCACAAAGAATACATAAAAACTTGATGCACTCTATAGAAAATGTCAGTAGCAAGGATATGAGATAAATCAATGCATTTTACATGTTACGAGGTGATAAAAGCCTCTAAATTAAGGGGATAAATCGGAAGAATTTATGCCTAATCAAACCCCCCTAACTTAGAACTTTGATCGTCCCGAGCAATGTAAAAGAATCAAAACTAGGCTCAACTCTTGAAAATTAATTTATTAGGATATAATACCTCTTTCGTGGGAAAGCGATTGCATTTAACATATGAAATAAGCCTTTAAACCTCTAGGTTACCCTAGTAGGACGAGTTTTGTCTCGTGAGGGTTTGTAGTGAATATACCCACAAAATTCAAAATACCTAAAAATTGTATAATTCAAACATTTCTAAAAATAATCACCATATATTTATATGCTCAATTCTCAATTTGTCGTGTGTCTACAAAGCCAAAAATTAAACCGCTAACTTCCACCGATTGATCATTACGTTACTTTTCGAAAATTCGTTTTGATTCAAATGCTCACGGAATACTCTCATAAACGAATTACTCGGATTGTGGTTATTTCTCTCGGTATGCGTGATTTAAGAAGTAACTGCATTGGAATATGAATTCAGACACAAAAAATTAAAAGACGAAAATTTATGGGTGAAACAATCTCTTCATCGGGTTACGGTCATTGGGAAATAGAAAACAATGTCTCTTCTACACACCAATCAATCTCTCTTGTTATCTTTTCATGTTTTAGATCTCCACGCGATAATTAATTTCACAATCCGGACTCGGTTAGGACTTTTTCGGGTTTAGGGTGTATTGGGTAAAATTGGAAGTGGTTGGGAAGTTGAGAATTGGAAAATCTTCTATGATGTCCGTTAGTACTTTTTCGGGCTTTTGCTCATTTTTCTCTTCTTTTTCTAGTTTTTTTCATTTTTATTTTCTTTCTATTTTTGTTTAGCATTACTCTATTTTTCTTGCCCTATTTTATCACACCATGTGGACTTAATTGATGAATGTTCAATTTTCATAATCTCGGGCTATTTGGGTTTTTGGGGTTACCAAACTAAATTAGGAAAATTTTATTTGGTTCAATTTGGGCTGCAAAGGGTTTAATTTTTCACAACTTTTTAGGCTAATATTTTTGGGTTAAATAAATTAGGGCCTAACTTCATTTTTCGAATTACTCATTATTTTATCATATGCGTCTCGAGATTAATTTATTTTAGAGATATGTTAGCGCGCTTTTCAAGATAACATCTCATACGTATCCCGTAACCGATCAAAACAAATGACTAGAGATCTTCAATGACTTTTTAAAATGCTGAAAAGAACTTTGAGTTAACCATTAACTCGGGTTGATTTAAAAACTCACAAATGTTACGCTCAAAATCTCACCGGGTTGGTTAATCTCCACACTTATTCGTTAAGTCGTCAATTTTCGCTCAATTTCATCTTAGTGCAATTGGGTTTTTACAAATTTGAGACTTCAAATAAATTTTTAGTGATATTATTGGAAATTTTAAATCCCAATTTTTATTTGTTTTGAAGAAAAATATTTTTGCCTTTATTTTTCAAAATTTTCAATTTTTTTTTAAATTTTTGAGATTTTCTAATTTTTTTGGTTTGGGGGCATTTTGAACTTTGTGAAATTTTTGAAGCGCATGCGTACCCCCTAACTTAGACTTTTGCAAAGTCCCGATGAAAAAGGTCTAATAGCTAAACTAAAGAGAGAAGGCATAGAAAATGAACAAAGTACAAAATGCAAGAATAAAACAAGCACGTATAAGAAACGCAAAGATAGGTAAGAAAATTCTTCCATTATATATTCAAAGTTCAAGAATGTATAAACATCAAAATGGAACAAAATACACAAAACAAACACTCAAACATGTTACTAGAGGGGCGGGTGAGATGAGCTAGGAGCATTCTGGTCATATGGGTCATAGAAGTATCTCGGTGGTAGCACACCCATGGCCATACAATATATCTCCACCTGAAGGCGATGCATCATGCTAGTGTTGCGTTGGTAGGCACGACGATCCACATCATGTTTAGCACGGTATTCATTGATAAAATCGTCAAAATGCGATTCTAGCTCAGTGACGCATCGATCCAAATCTGCTCCCGGAGGCTCAAAATCAGAATTTGCATCCTCATCATACTCTTCTTCTTCTCCCTCTCCCATTTCAACATCCTCAACCCTATCCTCCTCTTCCTCGTCATCTTCATCTTCATCATCATCCTCATCTGACTCTCCATCATCCAACTCATCTTCCTCCCTCCATGCCCGTATTATATCCCTTTGTCGCTCACTTTTTGTGTGTGTGCCCCGCCCATAAGGATTGGGAAGGCGAGTAAAGGTTTGGGGAGGAACATTGTTGGCATCAACTAAAATAGAAGTGATTAGCCAGGCATATGGAAGAGGGGTTTTACCCTTCTAATCCAAGGCTGCGAAGAAAATGTCTTTGTAGAGAATGTGGGTCAGGTGGATAGGGGTAGTGGGGTCGAAAAGGTGATAAACAAGGGTCTCTTGATGGGGGCGCATAGCGGAATCATTTGAGGTTTTGAGGATATCGGCGCAAACTATTTGGAAAGTTATGCGGGCATTGTCTTTCATCTTGTCCACTGGGAATGTCTCGGAACCCTAATGTTCATCGGGTGCGATGTGGGAAATGCATGTGGCTTTCAGGAGGGGGCGAGATTTTTGGGGTATGTAAATTGGGCTGGGTGTGGGACCCCTTTTTTGGCTAATTTTTGGATCAGAATGTCCAAAGAGAATTGAACAGGAGTGGCGTCGACATATGCTTGGGAAATAAATTCAGCGGTGGGGACGAGCGAACCGTAAAAGGCACGCACCTCGGTCTCCCACACTGCCCCGTAGGTCTCATTGAGAAAATGGAACCATCCCCTCAGAAAGAAGAGGCTAGTGACGGATTAGGGAATCTCATACTAGTGCACTTGGCACTCCATGTGTCGTTTTCATGTATGGCTGAAAAAGCGCTCTCGCCATATTTGCTCTTGGCGTGATCAGAATGCCCCGTTTCCGCCATCAGGATCCTCGACGGAGGTGTATTTTTCTAGGGGGGCTCTATTTTCCATGTCGTAATGAATTGGGTTTAAGTTATAATATGGAAGAGAGAGTAAGAAAGTTTGGTGAATCGAGTGGTGGTGAAATGGGGGGAAAGGAGGTGTATTTATAGGTGGTGTGTGAAGGGAAGGGTGGATTTTGGAGTGAAAGGGGGGGTGGATTTGAGAGGGAAAATGTATAAGGAAGGGGGTAAGGACATATATGGAGGTAAGATGAGGGATTGGAGGGATGGGTAATGCATCTTGGGAAGGGTAAACAAAATGCAGACATCGAACCGAATCGGGTACCAGGACCGGATCGATTTTTTTTTTTTTATTTCTGCATATCCGGATCGATCTGGGTGCTAGCGGCGGACTGATCTGGTTCCTTAGAACTCTCTTCTTCCCTCACTTTAGAATGAACTCTTCTCTCTCAATTTTTCGGGTGTTCCCACAATTATTCCTACGCCAGAGTGACCTCGGACCTCCCAACACTTACTTCGAAACCCTAGACGCTCTATCGATGTGTGCACTCTTGCTCATATCCTATCGTGACTTATACCTACCTAATCCTAACGACCTTAACCTACTCGCAATTACTATATACAAGAACCACCCCATACGCGTTGTGGGTGCGAAGAACTTTTTTTCTCACTTAAAACTCACCCAACCCCAAGAACGGGGTTTGTTGCTCTCCTAATCTCCCCCATTTTCCCGTCATAAGAAAATAGTCAAAACAAGTTAGGTCTAGTCCCATAGCTAAAGGAGAGACCCTTGGTCTCGGACTGACTCATTGGGAAGGGATCCTCGCAGTGCCTAACTTGTTCTTTTCCTACGTGCATCGACTTGGAGGGGGCATCTCGATTTCCTTTAGTTTTCGGAGTGCATGGGTCGGGATCTAAATAGGGTAATACGTGAGTATTTTCCTCAATCGCATTAGAGGACTCAAGTGGTATGGGTGGATGGTCACAGAGAAGGAATTTATCTATCATTTCTTGCCATTCGCTCTCTTTCAAGTGACTAAATGAGTCCAATAAAGGTTGGACTTCGACATTAAGGTTCTCATCCACCGGCCCGAATTCTTTCTCAAAGTCCTCTAGACTCACATCTCCTAGATCTCTCTCATGATTAATTTCCCCATCCTTTCTCTTAATCTCCTCAAATCTCTCTATTCCGCTTACGCATACGTGCTCACTCTCGCTCTCAATCGCGGTCACTAAAAACACCTCCCATATTTCTTGCTTAACATCGAATTTACCGCTCTCATATGGTGTAATAAGGCCTACCCCTAACGGCTCTCTCTTGTGAGTTATCTCTTTCTCGTGTGCTTCCTCTATAAGGTCCATCTCTCGCGGTTCGCTTTTATCACCCTCGTTCTTGGTGTTGTTGAAGATATTAATCTCGAGGGTCATGTTTCCGAACGTTAATTGCATTCTCCCACTCCTAGTATTAATAAGTGCATTAACCGTAGCTAAAAATTGGAGGCCTAAAATGATGGGAACATGATTTCTTGGGAGAATTAATGGCCCCTTATCCCAAATAACAAAATTCACCAGGAAGTAGAAAGTGTCAATTTGGATGATCACATCCTTGACAATTCCCCGAGGCATCTTCACGGAGTGATTTACGAGTTAGAAAGTCATAGTTGTGGGCTTAAGGGTCCCCAAATCTAGTTGCTTATAGATGGAATAGGGGAGAATGTTAACACTCGCCCCTAAATATATTAGATATTTTTGGATTCGGTTCTTCCCTATGATGGAAGAAATGGTGGGTGCACCTGGATCCTTATATTTTAATGGAAGATCACTCAACAATACTGATCTGACGTTCTGTGTTAAAAACACATTTTTCTTTACCTTAAGCCTTAATTTATCGTGAACAAGTCCTTAAGGAACTTAGCGTACGTGAGAATTTGCTTTATGGTTTTGAGAAAAAGTATATTGATCTTTACTTGCTTAAGAACGTCAAGGACAGCGTTCCGAGAAGTTTCTTTGAAGTGAAGGACCAAATGTTAAGGGTATGGGGCTACACTGAGGGGTTTCACCACAATTTCCGGCTCGCCTGTGTCGTCATTACCACTCTTTTTCCAAGGGATATCTTCAACCTCTTTTATGTCGATCAAAATCCCCTTTTCGTTTTGCTCATCGCATGGAAGAGGTGACAAGTCGACCATTCTCCCACTATGCAAAGTGGTAATCGCACTACATTGCTCAGGATGCTCGTGGGATGTAGCGCTAACACTAGATTGACTTTGGGGCAATCTTCGGCCTTGGACTGGAAACTTACCCTTCTCTTGGATACTTAAGGATGATTGCTACTTAGAGATACTCATATTCATCTCATTGAACATGCGCTCAAACTTAGCATTTGTTGCATTTTGAGATTGGATGAATTGATTTAAGCTATCCTCGAGAGTTATCCGTGGTGGAGTGGTACTTGCATTTGTGTTGGCATAGGTGGCTCTTATTAAAATTGAGGAGGGGGTAGAGGTAGGGCAACATGTGAAGTAGGATTCAATGTAGCGTGTTGTTGCTCGTAGTTGTAACCAGGATGGTTCATCCACGAAGGGTTGTATGCATTCCTGTGAGGGGTGTTGAGGTGTCCCTTAAACTCACCTATAGCTTCCACTTCCTCGTTAAGCATGTATTTATAGGCGGTTATCATCGGACATGCCTTTGTTGATGATCCGCCTCACAAACAGCACACACCTCCTCTTTCATAGCTCTGGTGGATTCGGCAGTTTCTCTTAATCGGACCTCTTGTATATCCCTCATACTTTTCTCAAATTGAGCAAGTTGACGGTATAACAAGGTATCGCTATCCAATTGGTACAGATCGTACACATCAGGAGTGATGGACACTTGTCAAGGTCGGTTTTGGGCATTGGGTTTGGATGTGTCCCATACTTGATTAGTCTCAGCAACACATTTAAGATGAGCCTCAGCATTAGTCGCATCTAATTCCAAAAATGATCTTTCACACATCGTTTGAACAAGTTGTTTAGACATTATATTAATACCTTAATGGAAGAAAGAGATAAGGTGATGCTTTTCAAATCCATGATATGGGAAAGTGTTAACAAGCTCTTGGAAGCGTTCCCAACACCGATCAAATGGCTCACCATCTCGTTATAGAAAGGCTTGAATTTGAGCCTTGATGGAGTTGGTTTTATGTGGTGGAAAGAACTTCAAGAGAAACTTGTACTGCATATCCTTCCATGATATAATAGAGTTCAGTGGTAAAGACCAAATCCAGGTATTAGCTTTATCCTTTAAGGAAAAAGGAAAAAGCTATAGGCAAACGACATCTTACGTGCACGCTTGATCACTAAAAGTTTCGTACGCCTATTCAAACTCGCAGATCTAGAGGTATGGTTTCTCTGAAACCATGCCGTGAAAATTTGGAAGAATCTTTATCATCCCATTATAGATGTGTAACTGTCCTACATTGTACGAAAGTAGAATGCATCCAGGTGTGACAGTTCACTCGAGAAATAAGAGTTCTTTCATGGGACGATACGGTAGGTTTCCCTCACCAGTACCGAAACTGGTGATATTCGACATTTATCTCTCTCTAATTGACTCAGAATCCTCTCTCAGTGTTTTAGAAGTTGACTCAGCGTGTGACTTATGATCGAGTTGGGAGGTGTAGGAGGTGGAACCCAGAATTGTGGAACGCGCAAGGTATGGGGGCTATCGAAACGATGGGATTGTCGTGGATTATTATTAGAGTATTTTGAGGAGTTTGTTTTGGATTTTGCATAAAAGGGCTTTTGAGAGATGATTTTTTTTTGGCTTTTTATTTTTATGGATTTTTTATTTTTTTGGCTTTTTTAATTTTGGAATAAAATTTGGGATTAAATCTACTAAACTAGAAGTCTACCTAACTCCCCGGCAATGGTTCCAGAAACTGGATGTGACCACAAATGTGCCTAAAGTGCGTGATTATATAGGCCTAAGTGCAAGCCTGTCACGTAAGTAATAACCCAGTAAGTCGGGATCGTATCCACGGGGAACTAGGACGAATACTCGTAATGACGAAGGAATAAAAGACTAACCCTAAATTGATTCGAGGAAAAGAAACTAAAAGATGATTAATTGTGGAACTAAATTCTATTGTCTAAATGAGAATGAAATTTAAGTTATTAACTACACTAAGTTCACAAAAATAAAACTACTATAGTTAAGTAAATATGAATGAGGGATGACAGGTTAGGATACAATCCCTCAAACCCTAGTAGATTTACCGGATAGAATACTAGCTTTTGAATTAGATGGTTGATCAAACCCAGTATCTAGTAATCCTAAGCTTTACATATATGAAGGTACTAGACCTCATCATACGTAATCAAAGGAAAGAATAAAGTGATGTTGCATAGTTAACATGCACATCACATCCTTAAACACCAGGGTTACCTAGGGTAAACGAGGTTAAAAGGCTTATGGTGGCTGTGATCACTACACAACACGATTCGATAAAAAATTAATTCAAAACCTATTTTCTATACATGTAAACTACATCGGGTTAGGTTCATGCACCCCAACCCTTGGAAATTTAGCTACACATAAATAAACTAAGCATGAACATAAAATCTACTCTGCATGAATTCAAAACTACGTGAAAAATTGGGAAGAAATTTGGAAATAAAAATTGCAACCTAATTTCTATGACTAATCCTACTTATATGTAAAAGCAATTGAAATCATAAAGAAAATAATACTTGGAATGAAGAAAATTCTGGAATTAATGCTTGAAACATGAATGAATATTGCATAAATTAAATCCTAGGGTTCTTAGTTGCAAAAGCTCTCTAAAATTATCAAAAAGAGAACTCCCTAATGTCTGGGAATTAGTTTGAATAAATACCCTACGAAATTACAAAAGCTTGATCTTGATACAACTCTAATTGTGAAAAAGCAAAATCAAAAATTCGCCACCCAGACCAATCCGGCTTGGTCTATCGGTTCGGTCTGATGAATACCGGATCGGTTCATTTTTACTTGAAACCAGATCGGTCCGATCCTTCAATCTATGTAGGAACTTTTATGAATTCGGACCGGATTATTTTGGGGAATAATTGGATCGATCCGGTTGTAAATTTTATTTAGGATCTCAGCCTCCTCTGGCTTGGATCGTTTCTGTCTCATACCGAATCTTTTTGAAGGTCCTTTTCTCTCTGATCTTGTGCTGATTTTCTCTCATCTTTAAGGCTTCATAACTTCTTATCCGGGATTCAGATTTGGATGTCTTTCCTTCCTACCTATTTGTAGACTCGAGGTCTTTAACTTTTATTTTGGTTCCTCGTTCAAACTAGATATGTAAAATTACTCTTTTGTCCTCTGACTTTTCTTTCTTTCTTCCTTTCTTTCTTGGTTTTGAGTTTCCTCTTCACTTCACTTGTATAAAATACTTGTAAAAGGCACAAAGAATACACAAAACTCGATGCACTCTATAGGAAATGTCATTAGCAAGGATTTGAGAAAATTAACGCATTTTATATGTTACGAGGTGATAAAAGCCTCTAAATTAAGGGGATAAATCGGAAGAATTTATGCCTAATCATTTGTCTCCTTTTATTGTTGATCGTGCATTACTTTATCTTTCTAGTTTATTGCCAAGATGGAACAAATTGAGTCCACTAACTCCGACCTGCTCAAATATTGTAACAATCTGTTCAAAGTTGGCCGCTTAGATTTGACAGATGAAGATTTAACAGACTTGCTAGGTGCAAATGCTTCTGATCAGGCAAAGAATGCAAACACATTTCTCAAATATCTTCTTATTGGGGATTTAGACAATAATGTTACATATTATGAGATGATTGAAGATTTACAGGTGGGCCATAATAAAGCAAAGCGTTATTGCACGCTAGCTATGAAGCCAAATACAGGACATTAAGTGAAGAACGAGGTTTTGACAATCAACGTGAAAAATATGCTTCTGCCCAAAAAAAAGTATTCTTTCTTAATAGAGAAGTAGATGAAGCACGAGAAATTGCTAAGCTCCTACAAGAAGAGAACAATAGACTTCCAAATAAGCTTAATACTTTGAAGAAATCTTCTGATACTGATGTTGATGAAGGGGCTTCCTTTTTGGAGAAGGAGAATGCTAAGCTTGTGGAGGAACTCAAGATTCTAAAGAAATCCAACCCCAAAAAATCCACCAGACAATCAAGAATGAGCCAACCAACTGTTGGGGAGGCTAGGTCCAAAAAAACCTTGGTCGGACAGGCTGTTCAACTGAAAGCAAAGAATGAGGCTATTATAGACTTGTCTACAAAACTGGAAGCTGAGGATAAAGATCTTGTTAACCAATCCACACAGTTGAAGGTAAAGGACAGTGTTTTGAAGAAACTTCAACAGCAAGTTGAAAGGTTGACCTTTTAATTTCACAAATAGTCCCCAAAAGGTGTGGATGGAGGGATATAATGAATCTTTAGGTCATATTGATGATCATTTTGCCCAGAGTCATGATGAAGGGTACAGGTGGGGATGGACCAATTGTCTAACTTTTCTGAAGCATAATCGGAATAGCAAACTGTGGTATTGGAATGAACCTGATCTGCTAGATTATAACAATCTTCCATTCAAGTTGGATAAATTATGGATCCCTCCTGATGACATTTCTCAATCTTTAATCACTAAATACTTGGGAGATTATGATCTTTATAATGTTCATGAAATAGTCCGTCCTTCACATCTGATTAATGCCCCAAGTAGTATTAACAAAAGAATGTTGGAGGACTTTAACTTTATCAACTCTCCATATACATTGGATGATCCTCCTATTGGAATGGAAAGAGTGCAGCCGACATCCAAAGCTGAAGGGAAGCGTCTAGCTGAATGATTTTCATGTATTTTGTTATTCATTTAAATGCAATACAGTTTATGTGAGTGAAAATCCATATGTTTGTTTTGTTAACTTATGATTATTTTAATCAATCAGTTAACTTGTGATTGTAATGCTATTGATTATATTAATGCACTTAGATATATTAATCCAAACTTAGCATTAGTTATCAATGGTGACAAAGTGTATGAGGAATATATATTTATATTTCAGTATTTAGGAATTTTTACATGTCTTCTTCCATTTAATTTAATCGGGTAAAACTTATGTGTAACTGTTTGAGTTTTATACAAAGTTTTAACAACTTCTTATTCTTGACTTGTTTATACAAAATCATATATGAATTAATCAACCTCTTATTCGTGATTTATTTTTACGAAGTCATACATGAAGTAAACTGTTGTTATCGACCAAGTGTTGAGGATTGTAATCCTATTTTGACTTGGTCAGAGATGTCATTTATTGTTGTCGACCAAGTGCTGAGGATTGTTATCCTATTCTGACATGGTCGGAGCTAAGAAACAAGAGATATATGGGTTATATCTGTTCTGGGGGATGTATATCATCAGAAGGGACTGAAATTAACATTTTATTGATACTCAAATAAAAGCAAAATAAATACAATAATGGCAATCCTTTGAATTACCGATAATACTTTCAAAGGTGCTCGGTATTCTAGGGAGTTTTGAATTCCTCGCCATCCAAAGTCTCTATGCGATAGGTTCCTGGGAGGATGACAGATGATATGCAATATGGGACATGCCAATTGTCTTCAAGCTTATTATTATTCTATATAATTTTCTTAAGAACATAATCACCCTCTTTTAGGTTAGTCGGCTTGACCTTTTTATTATAAAAGAGAGCAGTTTTGTGTTGGTGTGCAACGTTTCTCAGAGCAGCATATTCTCGTACTTCCTCCAATATGTCAATATCTAATCACCTCATCAAATAACTAACTGGAGAATCAAAATTCAGTACCCTGTGGGTTGGTAGGCCGAGCTCGAATGGTACCATGGCTTCAGTCCCAAACGCAACCTTGTATGGTGTCTCTCTAGTTGTTGTTCTCGGCGTCGTTCTGTAAGCCCAAAGAACATAATGTAACTCATTAATCTAGTTGCCCTTAGTAGCATTAAGCTTTTTCTTCAGTATGTTGAGAAAATTCCTATTTGTTACTTCTGTTTGACCATTACTTTGAGGATGGCCTAGGGCAGAATGCTGTTTTTTAATTTTGGATTGGACACGGTATGCTTCAAATTCCTCGTTATCGAACTAGGTCCCATGATCTATAATGAAAGTATATGGTAAACCATATCGACAGATTATGTTCTTCCAGATGAATCGATACACTTGCTCATAAGTCATCTCAACCAATGGCTCTGCCTCCACCCATTTAGTGAAATAACACTAGCAACGACTAAATAATTGAACCTACATTTGGTGGTCGACAGTGGGCCGACCAAGTCAATTACCCATATACAGAATGGCCAAGGTGAATTTACCGGTGTTAAAGCAGCATTAGGTTCTTTATAAATGGCAGAGAACTTCTGGATCTTGTCACACTATCTTGCAAAGGCGGTACAATCTACCCTTATAGTCGACTAGTAGTATCCCTGAGTGTTAATTCATTGGAGCAATGATCGACCAACGGAATGAGCCCCACAGGAACCTTCGTGCACTTCGTTGATCGAATATTCCACTTCCATTAGACGAACACGACGCTACAAGGAGATCGTTAATCCCCTTCTATATAAAACTCCTTTGTCTAACACATATCGCGTTGGTTTATATTGGAGATTTTTGGCCTCTTTTGGATTAGATGGTAGGGTTCCATCTTCAATATAAACTTTGATGGGATCCATCTAGGAAGGACCCAGATCTAACGCAATAAAAATAACCATCAGGTCTTCATCAATACTCCAATTAGCCAAAATTTCTATTGGGATTGTTCTTCTGAACTCAATTTTTATTACTGATGCTAGCCGAGCAAGGGCATCAGCTCGGGCGTTTGTTATTCTTGGGATCCTGTTTATCTGGACGGCAGGAAACTTGGTAATAACTTCCATGGTCTTAGCAAGCTACCTAGTCATCAATTCCCCTTTGACTCTATATACATGAAGTACTTGGTTAACAACCAGGTGTGAATCACTATGCGCCACTACTTTCCCGACACGTAATGAATGAGCTAAATTCATTCCAACTATCAAGGCTTCGTATTTTGCCTCGTTGTTTGATGCTTTGAACTGAAACCTGAGAGCATACTCAATATCAATACCATCAGGTGTATTAAGTATTATACCTTCTCCACTGCCAGTATCACATAAAGATCCATCCATGTACAAATTCCATAACGGGACATCATTGTTAAAACTTCTTATTGTCAATGACCCATGCTGAAATATTTTCTTACTCCCCTTCCCATATTTTTGGGCCATTTCTTGAATTTTGGATGACTCGGGTTGATCGACAATAATTTCAACTTGCTTTTGAGTTGAGCTCTCTTCTTTCGAAGTCTGCTCGGTAGGCAAGTTTTGTTGGTCGGGAACCTCCATATAAGTAAATTCAGTAATAAAATCTGCCAAAGCTTGGCCTTTCAATGAAGATCTTGTTCGTAGACAATGTCATACTCTCCTAATTCTACTGCCCAGTACATCAACCTTCTTGACTTCTTAGGTTTGTGGAGTGTTTGCCAAAGAGGCAAGTCAGTATACATAATTATAGTAAGTGCTTGAAAATAAGGTTTCATACCCCTAAAAGCCTCAATAAGTGCTACGACTAATTTTTCCAAAAGTGGGTACCTGATTTCAGCTCCTCTGAATACTTTATTGGTGTAGTAAACTAGTTTTTGGATTCCATTGTCCTATCAGACCAAGGTCGAGCTCACTACTGACTCAAAAATAGCTAAATATATTTACAACTTTTCTCCTAAAACTGGTCGAGATAACAAAGGAGGTTATCCTAAATACTTTTTCAACTCCTAAAACGCTTCTTCACATACTTCATTCCACTTAAAAGTCTTTCTCAACACCTTGAAAATGGTAAGCACATGTCTGTTGCTCAGGACATAAATCTATTTAAGACTACAACTCTTCCCGTGAGCCTTTGTACATCTTTCTTGTAATTCGAGGACTGCATTTTGATCAAAGCTTCTATCTTTGCTGGATTAGCCTCAGTTCCCCTTTGATTAACTATAAATCCAAGGAATATCCCTTTTTGTACTCCGATCACACACTTGGTTAAATTCATCTTCATCTGATGCTTTTCTAACTGATCAAAATCTGATTGAGGTCGGCGATATCATGTGAGGATTTTTTACTCTTTGTCAACATATCATCCACATAAACCTCCATGTTTTTTTCTATCTTCTCTTCAAAGAGTTTATTCACCAACCTTTGATACGTCGCTCCTGCATTTTTTAGTCCAAAAGGCATTACATTGTAGCAATAAGTTCCTCTGTTGGTGATAAAGGTTGTACTTTCCTTGTCTTCACATTTCATATTTATCTGATTATGCCCAGAATAAGCATCCATGAAGCTCAAAAGATTATGCCCCAATGTATCATCCACCAAACGATCAATTCTAGGCACGAAAAAATGGTCTTTTGGGTAGGATTGATTTAAATCAGTGAAATCCGCGCACATCCTCCATTTATCATTCTTCTTCTTGACCATTACAATGTTCGCTAACCAAGTTGGATACTTTATATCTTCAATAAATCGGGATTTTTAAAGTTTCTCGACCTCCTCTTGGATAACTTGATTCTTCTCAGGACTGAAAACTCTACATCTCTACTTGATCGATTTGGCATCCTTACTGACTTTGAGCTCATGACAGAGGAGATTGGGATCAATCCCAGGCATACCCTCATAGCTCCAAGAAAATACATTTCTCCGTTGCTTTATAAACCTAATTAATTCCTATTTTAGGAATAAATCCAATGTTGAGCCAATCTGCTTGGTTCTATCTCGTTTGTCATCGTCCAGCATAATGATTTCAGTAGCTTACACAATTTGTCCCTTAACTAACTCTGTTTCATCTCAGGGATCTAAATTTTCCACTTCAGATTCACTGTTAGGCTCAGTGGTATCCACCTTATAAGTGATAGTTTTCTTCTTCAATTCAATCAAGTCCTCTTGCTCGTCTCAAGAGTAGTAACATTATCTAGCCACCTTTTGGTCACCTTTCACAACACCTTCCCCAAAATGAGTTAGAAAATTCAAGCATTGATGGGCTTTTGATGGTACCGCTTCAATCTTCTTCAACCCTACCTTTTTGAGGATCATATTATAGGCAGACTGAACGTTTTTATCCCTCACGAAGAAGTGTATTTTCTCTATAAGACTTACTAGTCAGGCGCTGAACAACACTTCTAGCTTAATCGTCCCAAGAGGGTAAACTTTTTCACCAGAAAAACCTATCAATGGCCTATGGTAGGGCTCTAATTGGCTGAGCTTCAAGTCTAAAATTTGAAAGAAAGGATAAAACATAATATATGTCGAGCTCCCATTATCCACCATATTTCTAGTGATGATAGTATCTTGGATCCTGAATTTGACAACCAATGGGTCATCATGGGGATAAAGTACCCCAGAGAGATCATTCTTTAAAAATTCGATCATTAGTTTGTCTTTGTTGACCATTCTAGGCCCATCATCTTCGTTCAGATTAATTCTCTAGATATAAGAGCAAGTCTGGGCTTCATTTAAGTAACCTTTCATGTCAGCAGTGTGATTGCCTCCTCTTGCATTGCCACTTATAATCACTTGATAAGAAAATGAACCAAAAATTATCATAGCTACCTCACGCTCTGGTTGCCTAGGCTTCTTCGACAGGTTCGGATCATCTTCATTATTTCTCTTCCTGTCATCTCTGGGCTTGCATGGAGAATTCGACCTTCTTCTAGCTTCTCTGCTATCACATCGATCAATAAATTTATTGAGTTTTCCTCAAAGGATGAGGGATTCTATCTCATTTTGTAAAGAGACGCATTTATCCGTTATATGACCATAATCCTTATGGAATTCCCAATATTTGGATCTATCCCTCTTGTTAAGAGGTGCCCTCAATTTCTCAGGCCATCGCAAATCCTTATTGTGCTTGATTTCTTCAAGGATATGGTGAATGCTAACACTCAATGGAGTATATGTTCCAAATTTTTTTGGCTTGTCCTCTTTCTTAGGCTTCTTCTCCTTCTGCTCGTTCTTCTTAGGATTCGTAACTGGACTTTATTTTGCGGCCATCCTTTCCTCGCTATTTATTATTTTTCCTGCTTCTGCCATAAGTTCAGCCATAGTTTTAGGAGGATATTTGGCCAGAGTATAGTATAGTTTCTCGAGAAGAAACCCACTCATAAGAGAAGTGATGGTTGTTTTCTCTTTATAATCAATCACTTATAATTTCTCATTGTTTAAACGCGTAATATACTCCTTGGTACTTTCCCGGCTTGTTATTTTACACTCAAAATATGAGCTACTCTTTTCACTGGATTGGCTCCGAAATAGAAATTTTTAATGAATAGCTCCACAAACTGATTAAAGTTGGCAATTTTTCCATGAGGTAGGTTATTGTACCATATTTGGGTTGAACCCATGATGGTACTTGAAAATGCCCTGCACCTCATTTCATCAAGAATTGAATAAATATCAGCTGCAGCTTGATATTGCTCTATGTGGAGAACTGGGTCAGTTTTACAATTATATTTGGGGGTGACCACCGGAGCTTTAAACTTAAATGGAGTAGGAAACTCCACAATTGCCTGAATAAAAGGAGATCCTTTAATGAAGCTCCATTGTAAAGGATTCTTTGATTTTTCCATTCACCCAATCGATCATCCAAACTTTGTATTAATCCTTTCTAATAAGGATTGCCTGCAAAGTAGCTCGTCTGTTCTGACCATGTGTCTGCACTGAACTCTCTTCCTGAGAAGTCTTCTTGGCGCATACAGATCTTCGGACGCTTGATCTTAATCTGATTGAGGTTTCACGCTAGTTGGACGGATGTTGAGTGTTCCTGGATAATTCCCTAAGAGGATTTTTATTTGCTTGGGGTCCCAGATGGTCAAAAGGAGAAGCTCTGCTTAGCCTTTCCAAGACACTTGGCCTTTCAGGAGAAAAAAAATGGATATCATAAGGTTCCGTGGACCTGAGTGATAAACTTGCTCCTGGAAGATAAGACGTATCTTGTGAAGATCTGGAATAACTATGTCTGATAGATCCTGAAAGTGGAGGCTGCATTTCTCTTCTGGATGAGGGAACCATATGTTTTAGGGAAAGGGATGGAGACTTAGCTTACAGTGATTGATCTAATTGCCTCACTATTTCTTGCATGGCCTCCTATCCTCTAGCAATACTAGCAAGGATTCCAATTAGGTATGTTGCCATAGGCTGAGCAGATGGAACAGGCGGCTTGACTTCATGTCTGATACTGGACTCAGAGTTAGTCATCTTGCCTTGAACAAGGGTATATAAGAGTGAGAACGGCAATTAAAAACACGTTCCCACTGATGGCGCCAATCAGTTGATGTAAAAACTGGACTTGATCCAATTTATAATCACAGATAAAATATATAATTGCAATGGTGAATAAAAAGAGAGAGAAATTCTAAAGTGGTTCAGCTATGTAAGAAAGCCTACGTCTACTGTTATTGTATTGATTTCAGAGGTTACAGAAAGCTAAGTACTCCTGTAAATAAGAATAGCCTAGAATCTGTTCTACCTTGTCCTTGATGAAAGGGATACAACGTATTTATAGTGATTCGAAAGTCAAGGGTCTGAATGTCAAGGTATGGAATACTTTTATACATTTAAGCATTTACATCCTTACATAATGAATGTGATGATTGGTTGTATAAACCACATGTAATATAACCCTTGGTATGGTGACGTTTAATTGATCTTGATGGTCGGGCTTCCTTATGTTGGTCGGCATAACTGCCAAGCTACTATCTGTTGCCTAGGATTTTAGCCACATAGGATGACAAGTGTTCACTTCTAATTGGTCCACGTAGATGGATAATTTTTGGCATCAACAATAAAAAATAGTTTTTTCCTTTTTTTTAAACAGATTTTTTTCTACGGATTGAACATTGTTTTTATAATGATAAAAAAAAAAATTGACTTTTTTTTAATAAATAAAATACTGTTTATTATTAAAAAACTGACTCTTTTGTTTTATAAAAATAGCTTTTTTATACTTTTTTACAAAACAGATTTTTTTTATTTATAAAAAACGTCCGCTATTTATAAAAAAATATTAAAAAAAGTTATTAAAAACTGTTTCAAATTAAGGCCACTTTTTATTATTAAAGAAAACTTTTTATAAAAGTGAATACTATTTTTGTAAAAACAAAAAATAGACTTTTTACAACAGTTGTTTTTAACATTCATTAAAAGACTTTTTATGAAAATAAAAAAAAAAAAAACTAGATTTTTTTATAAAATGTTTTTTAATAATATAAGAATATTTGTTTTTATTAATTTAAAAACTATTTTTTATTCATAAAAGGGTCAATTAATATTTACACCCAACTTAGATATATATTTTGTAAAAAAGATTTAGTTTAACCCACTTAGTCCATCAAACACATATTTACTTAATACTCTCTTATTTTTTAAAGTTCGCGCTAGCGGCACTCTTCTCCCATTTTTAGTTGGTGAGGGATTTTTTGTAACATTAAAAAAACATAGACTTTTTGGAACAAATATATAGGTTTGGACTAAATGTTTATTAAAAAATGTTTGAGGGACTATTTGTCGAATACCCCTAAAAAACTGTTTTATTTGAAATAGTTTTTTATAATTATATAAAAGATCCTGATATTTCCACCAAAAATATTACTCCAAAACACTCTTTTCTACAAAACACCACATAAGTACATAATATTTGTACAAAACACCAAACACACTCAACACCATATTAGTGTTGTCCCATATAAAAACCACTAAAATTTTAAACCTTACTTTTTCTATTTCCTCTCTCTCTCTCTCTCTAACTTCCCTCCCAAACATTTCAAACCGTACAACTTACCCTCAAGCTTCAATTCTGGTATGTTACAACATTAAAACTTATTCCCATTACTGTCATTTTATCACATATATGCTCTCATTTTGTGTATTAAACCCTATAATGCAAACTACATATAAAACTCCCATTATAAATACACATAAGTGGCCTAAATTAAACCCTAATATTAACACTGGTAATATATTGCATAAAAAGTTGTAAAAACAAACTAGGGTTTACATATTGAAAAAAAATACTCGGGTTCTGTACCTATGGAAGCTCGTCGCTGAAGGTGACAGAGCTTCACAGTCTCTTCTAACACTTGTATAACAAATACGTCCATATCCCACGGAGTGTTGTTTTTCACAGCCTCTTTCAATCGTGGTGGGTTGTTTCATGGCCACTACCCACTGTATGTAGAAACATATTTCATATTTCATATATAAATGAACAATTAATAACAAATTTCATATATATATATATGTATGTATGTATGTATGTATGTATGTATGTATGTATGTATTTATATATGATTTTTCAAGTTTTAGTGTGATGTATGTATTTATGTATACATGTATATATGATTTTATTATATAAATATGGCTATATGTTTATTGTTTCTTTGTTGGTATGAACTTATTAATTTGATGTTCATTTGCTTATATAATTTTGTTAATTTCTTATGTAGTTCATATAAATGGGAAGAAGTAGAAGTCCTCCTACCGCATTAGAGTGGGGGAGGAGGTTGGAGGTGGCAAAGGAAGTTCGACCACTCGTATCATCCCCGTCTAGTAGAAGTGACAGTGGTTCGAGCAAAGGATATTCTCCTAAGCGGTTATTGGATAAAGTAGTTAACCAAGTCGTATGTGGTTTAGTAACGAATGGTGAAGGGGGTACGCAGCAGTCAATTGAACAAGTTGTTAATTAGGTTATTGGTGATTTACTAACGGTTGGTGAGGGTGTGGTAAAAGCGACAGATAAAGAAGAAGAAGATAATGAAGGATAAAAATCATGGGAGGAATCAAGAAAGGAATCAATAGAGGAGGTTAAAGAGCAAGAAAAAGATGAGGAAGGAGAGGAGGAAAGAGAGGAATAAAGAGAAGAGGAAAGAGAGGAAGAAAGAAATGGAGAAGAAGAGAAAGAAGGAGAGGAAAGAGAGGAGGAAAGAAATGGAGAAGAAGAGAAAGAAGGAGAGAACCCCAAAGATGATACGGATGAGTCTTCTTTATCCAAAGATGAAATCCAACCGTCCACATCTAAAGTGCCCGGGATGAAAACATGAAAAAAATAAGCCACTCGAATTCACAACTGCTTGAGGGGTACATGCCAAATAACCATGAATTGCTAAAAAAATTATAACCATATCAGTTATTCGATATGGAATCGAGATGGGGAGAGAGGCATAATGAAGTGCGTGTGCCACTATAAAAAATTTATTGAGTGGGACATATAGAAGGAAGATGAGTGAGTTATCGAGTTGGTGAAGAACTCGGGTCTTTGGGGTATGATTAAACACTCCTATCGGTACATAGATTACATATCAATGTTGGCATTCATCTAACGGTGAAAATCGAAGACGAATTCATTTCATATGTCGTTCGGTGAGATGACCATCACCCTTAATGATGTGGACCATCTATTTAAAATCTTGGTAGTTGGTAAATCGGTGTACGGTATTATTTTTAGGAAAGATGAGGAGAAGAAGACCCAAATCAAAGGGCTTACAAAATATATCGGTTGTCCCGAGGAGGAGGATTTGGAGGAATGAAAGTCTATATATAGCATACATTTTGACTGAATAATGAATATATTCAAGGGGAGGGTTAAGAATCTAGGGGGATGTCACAAAGAAACAAATGGAGCAGGCCGCTAGGGGGTACTTATTTTTTATGAACGGTTGCTTATTGTTCCCGGACAAATTAGGGAACCGAGTCTCAGTGTACTACATAAACTCATTGCTAAAATCTCAACAAATATGCTTAGGGGATGGGTGTATTTTCACATTTATATCGGCAGCTGGGGATTGCATCACGGGTAGACGTTCGGTAGGTGGCCGAATATCTCCCTCTTCTCGTGGTACATATCCACGGCCACTTTAATGTGGATATACGAATTTCCTAATTAATATGAATTTCCTAATTAATATGTCAATTTTATTGGAGGCGTGGATATACGACCACTTTAATGTGGCGAGGAGTGTTAGCAATTTGGAGTTTCAGTATAACAAGCAGCGTATATGCAAATGCAGGGCGCAAACGGTGTCAGGTGATGCCTTTGCATAGATACTGGAGCTAAGGGAAACCTTGGATGATTTAAAATCTTCAGATATAAGTATTATTTAGTTTTAAACATAATATTTGTTCTATTATTTTATATACTAACATTTGGAATTACTTTTAGGTGATCCCTACTCTGAAAACAGTGAGGCCTACCCATTTCATGAGGTCTTATGGTACAACAAACTCCTCATTTGCTATGATGTCGGTGAACCCTATTACCCGAAGAGGATCCTATGCCAGGCTGGCGATGTTCAAACAATCCCTAGACCGCCAATGCTCCCTATATCAGAGGAAAGGGGAAAGACCCAGGCCCGCTACAAAGTAAAGTTTGATATTGATAAATGGTATCAACTTAACTGGGTGGACCATGTTCTGTTTGATGCCAGACGCTCGACTGCAGTGAGGACCATAATTTGGTAATTTGTGGATAGGTATATGTCTTGGTACCTAGAAAGATCCTATCCATACATTCAAAATCTATAGCATCGTATTCACAAGTTGAAGTTAAAGTACTCCGATAAAATGGTAAATGTTTCAAAATTTCCTAAACTGATTTATTTTCTTCAAGTATTTGCCTAACACATTTTATGGTAATATGTTTATAGGCCCAGGGGATAGACGTAGCCCTTAGCCTGCTCAAGGAGGCTATTGAAGCCGACTCAGACCAGGATGTTTCGGATGTCCTTGAATTATCACGTGCAGCACTTAACGCCCTGCTTGAGGCCAAGGGAATGAAAGCTCATAAAGAAAAGATAAAGGCTCTGATGCATCAATAAACTCGAACTAAGGCACATCACGATCTTGCCCCCGAGCAAAAAAGCCCCCCGAAGAAGCGTTTAAAGAGAAAATAAACAGAATTTATTGGAACAATTTCATTGTAACTGTATTATAAAACAATTTGATTATAAAGAATCTCAATTTTGAATTATCACATGTTAGAATAATTTTGAAATAAGTAATTTGTATGAACAATATTGTGTTATGTATTTGAATGTAATTCGTGTTCGTAATCCTTTAATTCTTCTTGTATCTTTGATTCCTTGTGTTTGGGGGATAACATGATTAATTATAAATAAATACTTGGCTTATTATAAATTACATTATAATACATCATAAATAAATACTTGGTTTTGCATAAAAGGTAAGGTGGGATCCAACCGTGGATAATTCTTATACGGCATGGTGTGACCATATGTGTCCACTTTACAGTGCGGTGTCACCGCGCTATAAATAACTACGATCTCAAGTGATCGTGATATTTGGTTTACACAATACTTCAACTTTGTGCATAACAAAGACGGTGAGATCAAACTGTGGATGGGTCACTTACGGTGATATGGAATCGTGAATGTAGGACACACGGTCTCAAGTGACGGTGACATTTGGGTAGCAAAATACTTCAACTTTCTATATAAGAAAGATGATGAGATCAAACCGTGGATTGGTCACTTACGACGGTATGGAACTGTGAATGTAAAACACGCGATCTCAAGTGATCATGATATTTGGGTTACAAAATACTTCAACTTTTTGTATAACAAGCACGGTGAGATAAAATCGTGGATAGGTCACTTATAATGGTAAGGAACGGTGAATGTATAACACACGATCTCAAGTGACCATGATATTTGGGTTATAAAATGCTTTAACTTTCTACATAACAAATATGGTGAGATTAAACCATGGATGGATCACGTACTACGATAAATAATCATGAATGTATAACACATGGTCTCAAGTGACCGTGATATTTGGGTTAAATAATCCTTCAACTTTTTGCATAACAAACACGGTGAGATCAAACTATGGATGAGTCAATTACGGCTGTAAGGAACCGTGATTGTATAACATAGGGTCTCAAGTGATCTTAATTTATGGGTTACAAAATACTTCAACTTTCTACATAACAAAGATGGTGAGATCAAACCATGGATGGGTCAGTTACTGCTGAAAGGAATCTTGACTGTATAACAGACGGTCTCAAGTGCGCGTGATATTTAGTTTAAATAATCCTTCAACTTTCTGGATAAAATGTATGGTGGGTACCAACCGTGGATAATTCTTCTATGGTGTGGTGTTGACATAGGATTCACCTTCACAGTGTGGTGTCACCATCAGAGAAATAATTACGGTGTCAAGTGACTGAGGATGTATAATACATGGTTAGAAGAGATCGTATGTCAGTTTTATGCTTGATGTTACCATCTTAATTTTATGTATATGTGATTAAAGATAAAAAAATCTTGCTTTATCAAAAAATCTTTCTTTATCAAGCGATAACTAATTGGTGGGCTTAATTCACATATAACCAATACTTGCTATATAATTGCACAATCATCTATAAGACTTTCACCATTAACCAAGTTACATATTACCAATATTTGCACAAAAAGTTACAATCAACCGTAAGACTTTCACTAATAACCAATTTACATATAACCAATATTTACACAAAAAGTTACAATCATCTGTAAGACTTTAAATAATTTAAGCCACCGTCAGGTCCTCGTCTTCATCCGACGATATCAAGCATGGTTCATCCTTCGTCGCAATGTCTTTGGGACATATATTCTAAAACATTTGTAAGCGAGAATTGAACAAAGTAGGCCACTCTACGGTATGTTGGCAGACCATCGATCTCTAGTGAGAGACAATTAGTGGGATGGAACGAAATTGTGTGCATTTTAATTCACCCAATGAAATTAGATTCATTAAGGATAATGATGATTCGATTATCTTACATCGTAGATTTTAGCCCAACGTCGAATGGAACAAAAGTTAAGCATTGTAATTTGTATATCAACACAACTATTAACTTAAGTGAATTATCTGCAAGATAGCCAAACTCTGGCATTATAAACTAATGCTCGCTTGTGCATGAGTGTCAGAAATAGTCCAATCTCCTTTCATAATCCTCAATATCATAGGAGGTCATAACGGTAGCAAAAAATGGCTTGTTCCTACGTAGCTCGGACAACAGAGCACTACGAATAGCATGAAAATGTTCTAGTCCATCCCCAACACACGCATCTTTGGAAATGGCCGTATATCCACAGTTCCCATAGGATTTGACATCATATATAATTTCCACAAATGATTGGAAGAACTCGAGAATGCACTTCATATACATTTTCTTCTCCCGAGACTATGTATCCGATTTCGCGCCCTTCAACAGGGTCTTATATATAAAGATTTTTTAAGCTCCGTTGTGGATGGTACATCTTGCTCCCAAGCACAAGGGGTTCTTTTGCTAGATATATCAGCAGACTTCTTCCCCTTAGGTGGCCTACCCTTTTAACGAATTTGTGATGGCTCGATCAAGGGCGTGCTAGAGGGTGGAGCAATTTCCATTAACTTTCTTATCGCCATCTTTCTAATGGATTCACCTACTTCAGTCCACCGTTTCTTAAACAATATCATCTCAGGAGTATATTCAAGCTTATGGTACCGAAGGATGTTCGGGACAATGGAAAGTTTCTTCCAATGATCGTCCAGCGCCCACTGTGGAATTGCTTAGCCTAGCTTCTCCCATTGAACCAAGTCGTGGACACATGATAATCCGTATATGGTGCGAATTATGTGGGAGCATCGTATCTCCGCATATTGGGTGTTAGCGGTTGATACGCTCAACATCGATCTCATGCAATCAATCTCCACAACAATTAGGTCTAAGGCATAATGTGATGCCCTACCATGGATCTCACGCAACAACCCATCATTATGGCCATGCTTGGTGGATTGGAGTGATTTATGAAACTCCGTTTGTATTTTAGTGACTTGGTGGCCAAGCAATGCATCCATACCCTTCCACACCGTCGAAAAAGAACCGATGTTATTTGTTAAGTGTTTTTTCAGTTGGGCATGAGCACCCTTCGCTTTGTTATGTGTGGTTTCCACCGTGAGGTACCCGATTAGTCCACGCATGCACGAACTAAAAATGCAAATACATCCAGTTATTCTGTATGTACCCATTCATGTTGGTGTAGTTTTGCTAGTTTTGACAGAAAGCCACCCATGCATTCTCAAATTCGATCGAATTCTTAGACTCCACAACCCCAATCCAACCATGCATGAATACCTTCTTATCGTTGTCTTTGATGTTATGTTTTAGACATGCACCTTCAATGTTTTTTTGAACATGGGATAAACATAATAGAATGGTGGCAAGTGGAAACATGTTTGGCAAAGTGTTTAGACAAGATTGTTGTTTGTCAGAGACAACAACTTACGATAAATCTTTTGGCTCGTATAGTGACCACAACTATTGCAATGCCTAGCTAAAATTCTCCTCCTTCTCATTCTTTGAAAAATCAAATGCAATGCAAAATGATTACTCGGTGGACATGACTCCAATCATCTCAAATAATGGCATATTGTATCGATTGGTCTTGTATGTGTAATCGATCACCATCACACTCGGGAAGCATTTCACCAACAAGCAAGAGGTAGGATGTGCGAAAAATAAATCCTCCACCACATCAGTTTGTTCATTCCTTCTATGCCAGTGAACATAACTCTTCTTCATTAGCAAATACATCAACTGTTGTATGATTATGTGCCCTTGCATCTCAACGTTCTTCATTTTTCTTTTAGCGTTATAAATTGTTCTAATGGATGGACAATTGTATTTCGATCTCTGTTTTAATGTATGGAGTACTTCCTTCGGGTCCACACCATTGTTGATCATCTCACTAGCAATGTTCCACTTTTCTTGTGAAAGTCGACAGGCATAAGGGTGTCCAACAAGTGTTTTAGACACCTCATGGTTGTGTAGGCCACAAATAACTTCCAACCCCCAACAACCATCATTGTGCGAAATGTCTTTCAATCGAAAGGGACAATCACACTTTCGCGTTTCATAACACCACTTCCTTTTCTTATCCATCCCTCATCTTTTCTGTTTATATGAAGCCCGCGTCGCTCATAACCAAGTACGACCCTTCCCTTTTTGACTAAACTGGCCTTGTCGAATTTCAGAATGATCGCGACTGCATGAAGCTTGCGACCAACTTGTTGACACTAATTAATCATCTTGTTATGGTCATAAAAAATCTGCAGAAGACGAACATTGTTAGTTGAAAGGA
This sequence comes from Sambucus nigra, assembly GCA_949130495.1. Lineage (NCBI taxonomy): Eukaryota > Viridiplantae > Streptophyta > Magnoliopsida > Dipsacales > Adoxaceae > Sambucus > Sambucus nigra. Next base: position 297,438,544 of record OX422211.1, on the reverse strand, counting down.
AATTTTTTATGGAAACTTCAAGTATAAATGAAAAATCATGTTGAGTACAATATAAATATAAATTAAACATGACTTCTCAGTGGTGAATTCGAGTGTATGGTCTTGCATAATCACATTAACATGCAATCCTTCTTCTACTGCTACATCTTGCCAATGCATACAATCAAATTATGTCATACAATTATGTCATACATTAAAAATCTCAAATTGTTGAAATTAAACTACATGATATGGTTTTTTACCGTAGACAGGGTGAAATTTGGAAACAAATCACGCAAACATTTGGGTGAGGTTGATATTGTTGATTGTTCACGCATATGCGGTTCACACAAATTCGGTTCCTCGGTGGAAGCATGTTGAGTAGATACACTCGATACAATAACATTGTCTATATCTTGCCAAAATGTATCATCAAGTACCGAGTCATAATACAATAATCAGTACAATAATAATTGAGAATATAATAACAAAAATCTATAAAAACACATACGTCGTTTAATAATGGAACTTTAATTTCAATATGGAACCCACGGGTAATTACAATCGCTAGAGGGATATACACGGTATAAAGTGATCGTCACAAGGAACACCGTGTCCTCTTATAACCGTGGTAGCCTCACCACGGTTATATGTAACCGTAAGGTATGATCTGACGACCTCTTCCAACTGTGATTCAATTATTGACATATGGTCAAATGAAACCGTGGCTTAAGATGCTACGGTCACTTATAACCGAAAGTAACCATTACTTACGACGACAGGTGACCGTAAGTGCAGTCAACCTGTTTTGTTTATCTTTTCATCATTTTAAATATTATTTTACAAATTATATACTATGTAGAGGTATTTTAATACCTCAAAATGATCAAGAGAGCATTGGATATTCTGAGTTTGGAAAGCTTCAACACCAACTTTCTTTTCCTCAATCATTGCAATTTAGCCTCTTTATCCGTGATTTCTTTATACAAACAACACAACAAACATCGCAGCAACACAACAAACAAATGAAAATGGAGCTTTAGGGAGAAATGAATAGGACGATTTGAACTAGGTTAAACCGTAGGTACGTATGTTTGGGTGGGAATGGAAGAGTTTTGATTTTTTATTTATTGTGGTGTTTTAGATTATGTGGTGTTAGCTTATGTGTAATTTTTTGTTTAGCTTGGAGTATATTAGACGTTTTAAAAGAAAAAATAGGTACAACACTTTTGGGTGTGATTAGTAAAATTTGTTTTTCATTTTTATATTGTGTTTTGGAGTAATATTTTGGGTGAAAATATCATGAACCTTATATAAAAGAGTTTACACCAAATCTTTTAGCGCCCGTTTGATAGCCCTTATTTGTCATGGCAAATATGACAAATGATGGTAAATGAAGGTTTTGCCCATCATTTTGTGCATTTCATAGCCTTTATTTTTCATGGCAAATTTTTCATGGGTATTATGTTCACATACATATTTTGTCATTCTTTTGGCAAATTTGTGGGAAAATTTCGCTTACCTATAGAGGATAAAGTTTTCCCACACTTTTGTCATTGCTATGAAAATTAATTTTTTTAAACCTGTAAATCTTGGTTAAAACATTTTTTGTTTTGTTAAACACTATTTTCTAAATGTTTTTTTATTTTTCATTATAACTGCTATTTGGCTAAAAACTGATTTTAAAAAAAAAATTGTTTTTCACTAAAAACAGTCTTGTGTCAAAATTGTTTTTCTATTAAAAAAATTATTTTTAATTTTTTTTTTTTATGTTTGTCAAAATTGTTTTTTATTGTTAAAAATTGTTTTTCATTAAAAACTGCTTTTAAATGTTTTTTAATTTTCGTTACAACTATTTTTTGTTGCTAAAACTGTTTTTTTTTTCAATACTGCTTTTCACTAAAAGCTATTTTTGTGTTTAAATTGTTTTTCACAAAAAAAATTGTTTTTCATAAAAAAAAAATTTATTTTTGTCAAAACTGTTTTTTATTGTTAAAATTTGTTTTTTGTTAAATTATTTTTTTTCGTTAAAATTGTTTCACTTTTGGGCTAAAAATATTTTGTCTTAAAAATATATTTTTTTTAAAAATTGTTATAATTGTTTCACTTTTGGACTAAAGATTTTTTTTTAATGTACTTTCATTACAAACTGTTTTTCTTGAAAAACTATTTTTTTCTCGTTATAAATGGGTCTTATTCTTAAAGAATATTTTGTAAGAACTATTTTTTTTATTGTAAGTTGTTTTTGTGTTAAATTTTTTTTTATTAACTTTCGTTTAGAATTGTTCTTTTGGTTAAAAGTCAATATCTTAATATATGAGTTCATTTACATTTATCACTTTTATCATTAATTTTATCAAATATTTCAGTTTTGACACCTGAAAAATTGATGTTATTAAACAACCCTAACATTTTTATCAAAGTATTTGCCATAGAAGTGTTGTCATTCAGACAATTTGTCCACTTTCTAACCAAATGAATCCTTCTTTATATGAAATAAGCATTCCAAAATGATCCCACGAGCAACGAAATTTAAGTTGGATATCGTTGTAAATAAGTTTGAAATTATCACATTTGTGTAAAAACGAAATTTTAAGTAGATTGTCGTTGTCAATAAATTTGAAATTATCACATTTTTGTAAAAACGTTTTTTAATATGATAAAAGTACTCGAGTTTTACCACGTAAAACAACTGTTGGGAATCAGGGGTAAAATTAATTACTGGGATTGGTTCTGTCACAATATCTCCGAAAAAGGGGCTACAAGTCTCCGACGACGCAGGACTGAGTATTGACAGGAGTAATAATTTACGTCCTAGGTATAGATTAGATTTTTCTTTTCTTTTTTTTGTATAAAGGTATAGAGTAGATATATCAAGTGTTTGTGCTTTCACCAAATTCTAAGAGATCCTGAGGCAACTCCCGTCTTGCTACTTTCCTTATTTCCTTTTGCATCTTTGGGGGTTTTGTCAGGAATATTCAAGTGTAATTTATTATTATTATTATTTTTGGTTGATGAATCTCACTGTACCTAAATCTCATATAACATACACAACACCACTATTTGATATTATAACCAGCACTTCTAGATAGCCCGTATGGGGACCGCATTTGGTTTTTTTTTTTTTTTTTTATATTCTTTTGAGTTTTTTTATATATAAAAAAAACAGTTTTGATATTAAAATTAAGAAACGTTTTTTTTTATTAAAATTAAACAATTTTTTATTAAAATTAAAAAAAAACAGGTTTTTTAATTAAAAACAACAATTAAAAAAATATTTTTTTAATTTTAATTTAAAAAAAAGTTTAATTTGATGTCTTAGATTCGCGATTGATTAGTGTCGCTAGCATAGACCCATATTTAACAAATGATGTGAATCCGGAAATGTGCGTCCGCATCAACGGTACTAATTAATCACGATATTTTATTGAAAAAATATCACAATTAATTAGTGGCGCTGGCGCGGACCAACATTCAACAAATGATGTGGGCCGGGAATGTGGGTCCGCCCCCAAGGCACTAATTATTCGCGATATTTTATTAAAAAAATAACTCGATTAATTAGTGCCGCTGGTGCGAACCACATTCAACAAATGATGTGGGCCCAGGAATGTGGGTCTGCACCAATGGTACTAATTAATCGCGATTTTTCATTGAAAAAATATTGCGATTAATTAGTGCCACTGTCGCGGACTCACATGCAACAAATGATGTCGGTCCGGGAATGTGCGTCCGCATCAACGACATTAATCACTCGCAATATCATTTTAATAAAAGTAATTTCTTTTATCTATGAAACAAAATATTTTTTAATTGTAATAAAAAATTGTTTACTTTAAAAAAACTGTTTTTTTTTATTAATAGGAAAACCATTTTTTAATGTAAAAAATAATTGTTGTATTAATTGTTATAAACAAAACACTAAGAAAGTTAAAAAAATAAAAGAAAAATGGGATTCGGTTGTGACACTCCGTCTAATAAAATACCGGGTGATCAGTCATATAACAAATTAAAACAAGAATTCCAGTTGGTTCATCCTTAGCATCACTGTCGAAAACCTTTTTAAGACTTACTAACCACCTAGTATTCCAAAAGTTGGTGCCAATTTTTATCTTATTAATTAAATCAAATAGTACATGCGAAAATAAATATAATCCATACATACAACTTAATTAAATCAACTGAATAATTAATGACTACATGCCGAATAAACCATCGGTCACCAAAGTAAATAATCCAATACAAATATTCAACGCCGGAATAAAATAAATCTGAAAACTGAACTGAAAGTCTGGGCGACATGCCCTAAATAAGACTGAAACTGATAAATGATTCCTACTCTAGGAATGAAAGAACGATGCGTCTAATCCAATCTCCTGCTTGCATCCACATATGCCGCAGCTCCGTGCCCCGGAATAGAATATCAATCCTGACGTCGCTCTGCCTGGACACGTAAAAGGTTTTGAAAATAGTTTTATAGCAAGGGTTAGAACCCAAAACATTTTAAAAATATTTAGCAAGTGAATTAACTGCAGTAATTTAAAATGCATGAATGCGCTTCATATATAAGTTAGTGTTGCACTCTCTTGAGGACATTCTTACCCCTCCACTATTGTGACACCTAACGGTTACCTTAACCCCACCTAGTTGTAATACCACGTCCAACTAGTCCTGGTATAATCTTCCCTTGCCACACAACTCTAACCCGAGTATAATAATTCCTGGATTAATAATTTATCTCACCGATTAACTTAATTAATTTCCTTTAAATAATAATCATACAACTGCGTGACAAGTTATATAAAACAATTACATCACACACTGTATTATTACCTGCATATAATATTTACTACCATTATATACATACCTTTACCACAACATCCACTCACATATATATACACATCCATCCCTCCGAGTATACCCTCACCGGATGATTCCCTCTAAAGTGCTATCTTACTAAGTGTGCTCACATAACCTAGTTATCCGAGTTGAAATCGCTCACCAACTTATCCCAAAATATAAACGTAGTGGAGGAAGTCATATTCCTTCCCTAAAAGTGAGATAAATCCCTCACCCATATACCGGACACTATGACCTGGGGATATACTCACCTTACTCCTCAAGATAGGGGATTCACCCACATCGCGCAACCTCCCTTGAAAGTACTAGAGTATATAAATTAAATAAATATCTAATCACTGATATTTAATAGCACACACAATATATATATACGTATATATATATACTATCATTACACCGTGTATATATATATATATATATATATATATATATAAACCCTGGCTTTACCGTGTACTCAAAATCCCGTAACACTAGCCTGTAATTTTCTGAGTCTGTGGCCCGACTCAACTTAATTAATTTTTTCACTTATTAATTCACAAGTCAATTAATATAATATTTCCCCGAGACTATGGTCCGACTCTTATATAAATACTTTGCACATTGATTTATATAATATTTACCCGAGTCTCTGATTCGACTCTAATTTAATTAATTTACACATTAATTAATTAATACTAATCCGAGTCTATGGTCCGACTATAATTAAATTAATTTACACATTAATTAATTACCAATCCGGGTCTATGGTCCGACTCTAAATTAATTAATTTTCACATTAATTAATAACCAATCCGAGTCTATGGTCCGACTCTAAATTAATTAATTTATCCCTTAATTAATTTATTACTCTGGTGTCACTCAACCCCGTATACCCGCTTACTTGGTTTGTAACCTAATATTTTCCGAGTCAACATTCCCACTCCAAATTAATCTACTTCTCTCAGTAATTAATTTAACACTTTGGTGTCACTCAACCAATATACATGAACTCGTTCACTTAGCTCGTATCTTAAATCTCAGAATTTAATTCCCATTATTCTCCCATAATATGTCACGCGTTCATCTCTCCTAAATTTCCCAATTATATTTACCTATAATTATCAAGAATCGTTCCCCTAATTAATTTTCATCATTTAAATTAACCTAAGAATGTTCCCCAATGAAAATCTCCCATACAATTAAGAACTAGTGTCACTGCCAAAAATCCTGTATCATCGATCGATCGATCGTCCTAGTCATCGTCTTCTCCAGCCTATTGTTAGGCCATGGACGAACCCTAAAGCTTTTATTTTCGTTCTAAACCCTTACCCAATTAAAATCAACATTTCCTCCACATAAGAAAAGGGTCTAAACATCCTAAAGACCTTAATTCATCATCAAATTCCATTAATTTCCAGCATTTTTCCGATTTGGGTTTTATCCGGGTTTCAAATATCCAATACGATTTTCATTCCTATTAACAGCAGCTAACTATTGATTCTTACTGGTTTTAGCATACGATTCATGCCTCTACATTCTAGAATCATAAACATAATAAATTTCACCCTAATTCCATTAAAGTATATCAATTTCCAATAATTTTTACATGAAAACTCACCCAAAACGAATTTTGGCTTACACCTCCCATTATATGAATTGATTATCATCAATTTAAGAATTACAACAGTTAGCCACTTGCCTGGAATCGTTCGTAGAGTCTGATTTGTTGGTGTAGTTAAGGTGTTCAAGAAGAACAACCCAATTAGTCCCTTAATTTGGCTAAAAAAAGATCCTCAATTGGCTTCTTAATTAACTTCCTCTAATCCCCTCTCAAACCCTAGGTTTAGAATTTTCTATCTGCCGTTCACTAGTCCCTCAATTAGGTTTAAAGCCTCTAGTCCCGTTTTAGGCCATACGGGCCTAATTAAAATGGCCCAAATCACCCCGTGTGGGTCCGGCTATGCCCAAAAATACTCCGAGATCCAATTACTACCCTCGGGCACTCTTTTGTGACTATCTCAACCTATCCGGACTCAACCGCGCACTCAGAATTGTCATCCGAAATACTTTTTGACATTTCCAAATTTAACCTCAAAAATGCGAACCACATTAATTCGAACAATTTAACTTAAAGTCGCCAATTAAAAATAATTCTTCCCACTCAATTAAATTCTCCAAATCAGAAATTTAAATTTCTCCAATTTAAATATTTTTATTTTCTCCCAAAAATAATTAAATACTAAATCCTCAAAATTACGGGGTGTTACATACTTCCCCCTTACAAAGGAATTTCCTCCTCGAAATTAAGATGAGCCTAGTTCTCCAAGCTTTGAATATCATTTTCTAGACATGTGCCTCTAAGCTCGCTATATCTATCTCTCCCGCTTCTAACTATAAATTACAAAAATATGCATTTTAATTAACCAGGGCGCCCATGCACCCTGTACCCGTGCTTGACCGCATAAAATTTGTCTTAATTAACCTGGGTGCCCATACACCCTATCCCCGTGCTTTACCGCATGAAATTTACCCGACTATGCTAGTCGTGACTCGTAATATAGCTTTCCACCCGTAGTCATATCACATATATATATATAATGGCTGGGCTACCCAACCCATGTACTAACGATCAAACATCTCCCAACTTCCAACGTTGCGCTAAGTTTCATGTGTGGGACGTCTCGCAAGAGAAATTCAAATAAGGAACCCCCCCGATACACTAGTACCTAACATTGTCAGTCGTTGAGATCCGTTAGACCCTCGGTCCATAGCACGTACCCCCAAATACTTGTCTATTAACACAAAAGCATACACCCCTACTCTTATGCTACAAAAGACAACATAAAATACCGCGCCCTTACTATCACTAGTTCTTGGGCAAAATAAACCACAAGCTATCTCTCCCTACTCGAAAATAATTCTAACTACCCTGATTCACTTCAGTAAACACCCTTACTTACCGGGATAAATATGAGAACACAAGAGCTCACTATGTGTCTACCGCACCACACAATACAACATATATACACATATATATATAGGCTAGACCCTCTCAGGTGATACCTAGTAAAATTCATTCATACCTTGGTGTCGCGAACACCAAAACTTACCCCCACTATTTACAATAGTTCAAATCCATCACTATCCAGCCGATATAAAAATTATTTACCCTACTTCCATACTCCTCAAAAGTAGTAACCCCTCGCATAATACTAATCCCATCTTTGTGCATACCCCCACTCTCTCGTGGTTAACACTAAACAAATCCACTATCCCATATAAATATATATGTAATATGGCTGCTATCGCCATCGTACCCATTAAATTCGACTTACTCATGAACTCTAGTGAAAATAATTCTTATATTGTCACACCCTCACTGTCACTCAAAACATACCCTATGACCATAGGATAAAAATATAATTACCTCCATACTCTAGCTGCAATGGATGATCCTCGGGTTCCTGAGCAGCTTCCCCCTGCCCGAACGCACCCATGACTTGTTGTACTGGTTGTACACCCAGGACCTCGTCCTGTAGTTGACTCTTTCCTCGTTGAGGACAATCTCTCTTCACGTGTCCCGCTTCCCAACAAATGAAACACCTCCTAATAAATTCACCCTGCCACTGATCCCTTCCTTGTTGTCCTTATCGGAAGTCCTGTCCATCCTATCGATAGCCTCCAGACCTAAATCGCTTGGCCTGATTCCCCTGCCGGGAATCCTGTCCCTGATGTCCCCCTGTCTGCTGCTGAGATACCCCATGGTAATGTTCCCTCCCGCTTTATCCGACTGACTGGATTCCCCTCCCTTCTTGCTTCCTCTCACGTGGAAGCGATATTCTTGATAGTGCTGGAGTGTTGCATTTACGACGTCCGTATAAGCTAATAATGTGGGATTACCAATCAAATGTTGTCTGATCCTCCAAACTAACCCATCCATGAACTTTAACTTCTTTCTTTCTTCATCGCGTACCTCATCCGATACAAAATTTACCAAATGAGTGAATTCTTACTCATAGTCGGCCACAGAACGGTCCCCCTGAGTCACCTCTCTGAATTTTCTCCTCATTTCGGTCTCAAGTGCTTGTGGAAAATACTTGCGGTAGAACCGCACTCAAAACTCCACAATTGCTAATGTATCCCTTTCCTCAACTGTGGTGATCGACCCCTACCACTGAAACGCTTCTCCCACTAACCTAAAAGTGGCTAGCATTTGATTCTGCACCTCGTTACAATCTACCATGTGTAGGTGATGCTGGATATCCCTCTTCCACTGACATGCGAGTACCACATCTGAACTCGCTCGAAACTCTGGTGGGTGGCCCTTTTGAAAGACCTCTCGTACTTGCTGCCTCTCCGACTGCCCCGGGTGGGCCTGAACATCTGGTACCACTAATGCCTGTGGCTGATCTCGTGGTAAGTACCTTGCCATTGCGATCATCGTCCCTTTAACTACCTGCGCCACTAATTCAGTTACCTGTATTGCCGAAATCATCTCTGGCAGTTGTTGCGGTAACTCTGGCTCATGATGAGCCTCTCTAGTCTCATTTCCCCCTGTTGCCCTAGCTGCTCTAACTCTCCTGGGCGGCATCTGAAATGAGAATCGAATCATATGAGTTCACCCTCAAATATAAAGTAATAGGGAGAAGAACATAAATGCGCATACGTATGAGAATACAATAATCCTATGATAGGGTTCTACATCAAAGAACGCTAAGCCGAAACGTGAAAAGCCGCACAGATCCTAAGGACACTAGAACCTGATGCTCTGATACCATCTGTGACACCCCTCCTAATAAAATATCGGGTGATCAGTCCTATACCAAATTAAAATAGGAATATCAGTTGGTTCATCCTTAGCATCACTGTCGAAAACCTTTTTAAGACTTATTAACCACCTAGTATTCCAAAAGCTGGTGACAATTTTTATCTTATTAATTAAACCAAACAGTACATGCGGAAGTAAATATAATCCATTCACACAACTGAATTAAATAAACTGAATAATTAATGACTACATGTCGAATAAACAATCGGTTACCAAAGTAAATAATCCAATACAAATATTCAACACCGGAATAAAATAAATCTGAAAACTGAACTAAAAGTCTGGGTGACATGCCCTAAATGAGACTGGAACTGATAAATGATTCATACTCTATGAATGAAAGAACGATACATCTAATCCATTCTCCTGCTAGCATCCACATATTCCCCAGCTCCGTGTCCCTGAAATAGAATATCAATCCTGGCGTCCCTGTGGCTGGACACCTAAAAGGTTTTAAAAATAGTTTTATAGCAAGGGGTAGAACCCAAAATATTTTGAAAATATTTAGCAAGTGAATTAACTGCAGTAATTTAAAATACATGAATGCGCTTCATATATAAGTTAGTGTCTCACTCTCTTGAGGATATTCTTACCCCTCTACTATTATGCACACCTAACGGTTACCTTAACCCCACCAAGTTGTACTACCCTGTCCAACTAGTCCTTGTATAATCTCCCCTTGCCATACTACTCTAACCCGAGTATAATAATTCCTGGATTAATAATTTATCTCGCAGATTAACTTAATTAATTTCCTTTAAATAATATTCACACAACTGTGTCACAAGTTATATAAAACAATTACATCAAACACTGTATTATTACCCGCATATAATATTTACTACCATTATATACGTACCTTTACCACAACATCCACACACACACACACACACACATATATATATATATATATACACATCCATTCCTCCGAGTATACCCTCACCAGATGATTCCCTCTAAAGTGCTATCTTACTAGGTGTTAGGCACATATATATATACACATCCATACGAAACCAAAATTGATTCAAAAAGGGTTCGAAGGCTAAGTTACAAAATGGGAAGGTGTTAGGCACCCATTTCTCCCTTGCAGTCTCTCATGGATTGTTGCTATTTTCCTTTATTTCCCCGTGATATATGTGCATGTGTATATGTAGTGGAGATAGGAATCATCGACTTGTATCGTGGAAGAGATAAAGCGAGTCATCCATAGGAATGTTCCTAAAAGTAATATTAGAAAATAGGATTTACACGATTATCCTTGAGTTGATCGTTATAATGGAACGATAATGCATATGGAATAATACGCCACTAAGTACAAATATATGTATATGCAAATATATAGATTTTAGGAGAATTAAATTAAAGAATATATAAAAATAATAAAAATGGAAGGAATAGGACTCGAGTCTCGAGTTTTACCCCGAGACGCCTATGTAGCCTATAGAGGCATCAAAGTCCACGTATTTCGTATGCAAAACAAGGGGTGGGGTTTATCCCATAAATCCAACAGGGGAATTTTCTTATATGTGTGTGAAAAAAGTGTTTTAGTTGTGAGAAAAGTATGAGAATTCCCGTTTGGAATTTATGAGTAAACCCGCTTTTTCTTGTTTTTTTGGATTTTATTTATATAAAAATAAGGGATGTGCAATAATACTAAATAAAAAGTATATTGTGATATGTGAGATGGATAGAATAAAAGTGATGAGTAATAATAATAAGTTAATTCGAATTTAAGAGAATTTGAAGAGAGAGTTGAGAAAGTTGGACCTTCTTGAAGATCTTAAACTTAATCTTGAATGTGGGAGGGAAATCCTTGCACTTATATGGTGATGAAGAGTAGATAATTCACCAAGTTTGGTGAAAAAGGTGATGAAAAGTGAAAGTTGGAAAAGTATTTGGATGTGGAAATCACGCTGACTTCAAGAGAGGTTTTCTAAGTTCGCTGAGAGTGATGGATTTCAGATCTTGGGTTCTCTGCAAATGAGTCCAGGCCCTCATTTATGTAGGCCAGGGGAATTACCGAATAGCATAGTCTTAGTCCTGCCAATTGGCAGGACTTTTTAGGCACACTGCTGATAGGCAGGGTTTGGGACCTGTCGTTTGGCAGTCTCTTTCAGGTTCCTTCGGAAAAACGGTCGTAAAACGCAAACTGTTGATCTGAATCGTGCACGGAGCAAACTAATGGAAAGGTACTTTAGAGACCTTCGAAAGTCCTTTGGACTTCTCCCGGGTCCAGGACTTGACTTTGGGTCAAATGTGGCTCGGAAGCGCTCATCGGTCCTTTGGACGAGGGATTGTCGGACGCTAACTGATCGTTCATCCGTATGTTAAGTAAGAATTATGCACGGGGCAGACCGTTGGAAAGGTTATGAGATGTACTTAAACATTCCAAAGAACTTGACTCAGTTTGGGGGGTTGAATTTTGTCAACCAGGGCCTGGAAGCCTTCGGTGACCTTTCGGAATAAAACGGATCGTTCGTCAGTACTGTAAGTTAAAATTGCACACGGGGTAGACCGTTGGAAAGGAGATTTAGCGCGCTTTGAAGATTCATTCAGTCTTGGTCGAGATGAAGAGTTAACTTTGGTCAAACGGAGCCCGGGAGTATCCGGTGGCCTCCTGATCAAGTTTTGAGGGAAAACGGGTCGTTCGTCCCCACCGTAAGTCAGAATTGCGCATGAGGTGGACCGTTGGAAAGGGGATTCAATGCCCTTTGAAGATTCATTCAGTCTCAATCGAGCTGAAGAGTTTGAATTTTGGTCAAACGAAGCCTGGGAGTGCCCGATAGCCTCTAGGTCAGTACCCGAGGTATGCCTTAGGTTTATAGTGATGAAGGGAGGTGCTAGGGACCTAAGGAGAGGCTAGGGGTGCTAGAATGGGCTGTTTATAGAGCCCCTTGACTGGTGAGTTTAGAACAAATGAAAGCCCTCGAATAGATACCGCATGATGCTTTTGAAGGAGGATAACCAATTCAGAGGGTCGAGGACGATTTTGAGGACCTGGGGATAAGGATGAACAATTCAGAGGGTCGAGGCCGATTTTGTGGACCTAAGGATGAGAATGACCGATTCAGAGGGTCGAGGCAAATTTTGAGGGCTTAAATTGAGATGACCAATTCTGTGGGTCGAAGCTAATTTTGAGGACCTAAATTGTGATGACAAATTCTACGGGTTGAAGCGAATTCTGAGGGCTTAAATTGAGATGACCAATTCTGTGGGTCGAAGCCAATTCTGAGGGCTTAGGTTGTGATGACCAATTCTACGGGTCGAAGCCAATTCAAATGGCTTAAATTGAGATGACCAATTCTGCGGTCAAAGCCAATTCTAAGGGCTTAAATTGAGATGACCAATTCTGCAGGTCGAAGCCAATTATGAGGGCTTATATTGAGATGACCAATTCTAAGGGCTTAAATTATAATGACCAATTCTGCGGGTCGAAGCCAATTCTGAGGGCTTAGATTGTGATGACCAATTCTGCGAGTCAAAGACAATTCTGAGGGCTTCAATTTTGATGACCAATTCTGCGGGTCGAAGATGGGGGCTTAGGTTGAGATGACCAATTCTGCGGGTCAAAGCCAATTCTGAGGGCTTAAATTGAGATGACCAATTTTGTGGGTCGAAGCCAATTCTGAGGGCTTAAATTGAGATGGCAAATTCTGCGGGTCGATGTTGTGATGACCATTTTGCGGGTCGAAGAAAATTCTGAGGGCTTAAGGTGTGATGACCAATTCTGCTGATCGAAGACAATTCTGAGGTCTTAAGCTGAGATGACCAATTCTGCGGGTCAAAGCCAATTCTGAGGGATTATATTGAGATGACCGATTTTGCGGGTCGAAGAAAATTTTGAGGGCTTAAATTGAGATGACCAATTCTGAGGGTCGATGCCAATTCTGAGGGATTAAATTGAGATGACCAATTCTGCGGGTTGAAGTTGCGATGGCCAATTTTGCAGGTCGAAGCCAATTATGAGGGCTTAAGTTGAGATGACCAATTGAAGGGCATTTTCATAATTTTGTAGCCTTAGTCCGGGGGTGGGGACAACTGGAAAGTTGAAGAGCTTTCAATTACAAGAACACTGGAAAAAATGGCACCTCAATCCGAGTTACGGTGAAGATGTTATGCCCATTTGAAGTTGAGAAGAAATCCAAGAAAAAAGCTGTCAGACCCGAACCGAACCGAAGCCGAGGGAAAAGAACCGGTCCGCCCATTAGTCACACTCCAGATCCGTTACAAAATTAGTCACGCTTTCTAAGTGTGACAAATTGGCAGATACGGGATTTTTATTTTGTGCTTATCTTTTAGCCAAAAGAGTTTTATGTTTTGGGAACTCTTCTAAACGACCTCTAGCCTATATATTTAGTCATTAGGACTCTTTTTATTCAGATTTCATTTATGTAAAATCTCCATAACAAATAGGAACATCTAGGAGAAGAATTTACATATTTTGCACCTTTAATTCAAGAACTTTTCAAGTTTTTCTTCAACCTTTGATTTCTTCTTGCATGTTCTTGTTCTTCAATCCTGGTAACTTTTATTTCCAGCACTTTTATTATTATTTCTCAAGTAAGGCTAGATTTTTAAAGGTCGGGATATATGAACCCAGCCTGATGTGTTAATTGCATGTGTATAACATTAATCTTCTGAATTTAGTGATTAATTACTACCGTATTGCGTAGGAACACAACAATTGTAGATCTTTATATCTTGTTTGCCTCTGGGTAACCGAGATGATTTAGAATGCAATTCGAGTGTCACTATCGCGATACCGATTTACTCGTCCTCAGATTAAGTATGATGCGGGCTTGAACCTCGTATACGTAATGCTTGGGAGTACTAAATTCTGAGTCAAATTAATCGATTAAATTTACGATTAATATTATAACTGCAATACACTAGGGTTGGGGGATTGTGTCTCTACCTTAATTTTTCCAATTAGTTTTAGTTAACTTTTTTATTTTCCCCTTTTTCCTTTCTCACTCAATCATCATCTTTTACACTTTATTTTTTGAAATAATAAATCAATTAAAATCTATCAAACATTCCATGTGGATTCGATACCCAGACTCGCCACTATACTCCGCAAGAGTGTAGTTAAAGTTTAGGTTTTTTTTGTATTGTGGTCAGAAGTTGATAACAATGACTAGCGTATTTACACGAACGCTCGGTTTTCCACTCGATCAAAATTGAGTGTAAATACTAGCCAATTCTGAGGGCTTAAATTGAGATGACCAATTCTGCGGGTCGAAGCCAATTCTGAGGGCTTAGGTTGTGATGACCAATTCTGCGGGTCGAAGCCAATTCTAAGGGCTTAAATTGAGATGCTCTCGGGGAACTATGCCAAGGAAATTACCTCGTAATTTTTATTCGAGCTGGGGAGCTGATTGTTGGGGAAACTTTTGTGTCTTTTGGAGACTTTGCGGGGTAATAGACAATTTCATGCTATAAATTCGACTGGGGAAGTGATTAGGTGGTCATGGTTTGGACGCTTTGCTCGGGGAGACTTTTGGCGGACAGGGGTTAACCTGAGGTTTGGGATACTTCAAGGGTCCTCTGGGGATGTTGTCAGGGGGAGATTCACCTAACTTTTGAGAGTTTCACTGGGAAAGTAGGTGTTCCTCTTGAGGGAGTGTGAAATTTTCTTGGTGAAAATGTTTTAAACCTTCCTTGGGATTTTTAGGAGTTTTCTGGGAGTTTTTGTACAAAAATTTAAGGAGGGTGCCGGTCGGCATGGTGTGAAGAGTGCCATTCGGCAGTGGCACGAACTTTTGAACTGCCTCGAGAAGGTGGAAGGTCAATGTCGATCGATAAGGGGGAAGGTTCCCCTCATTTTTCACAGCTCTTTCCTTTTCTCTTTCTGTGATTTTCTCCTGTAAATCGTTCAAACATATCGCAACCCAAAAAAAGGCCAGTTTTATGAGCACTGCGGTACACCGAGAGTGGTTGGTTGTTGACGACTGGGCAAATGTGGAGTGGAGGGCCATGGCGCCTCTTACTTTGGGGAGTGAGAACTCTTTCGATGCGTTTGAGCCGATTGTCGATGAGTGGACTCTACTGCGAGAGCCGTCGCGTCATCACTCTTCCAGGGTGCTGAACCCTGGTGGTTATGTAAGTACAAAATGACTTTTAGCATTCTTTTTTTGGTGATTTCCTTTTTTCTTGGATTTTGACAAGGTCTTTTCTTTGACAGTCGGATGTTTCTTTATCGACTATGAATGCCCGCGGGACGACGGGGCTTAAGGATGTCTGGGAGCATCTTCCACCTATGGTGCGTTGGGTGGTATCATCAGCAGGCTTTGGGAGGTTAGCGTCTGTGCTGGATGAGACGCATTATTCGATGGCGGTCTTATGTGCTCTGGGGTAGAGGTGGTGGGACACTACCCACACCTTCCATTTTGGCTTTGGGGAGATGACTGTGACTCCCATAGATGTGCCACAACTACTGGGGATGGATTGTGATGGAGAGAAAATAGAGGTGGATCGCTCTTTACAGATAAGGCCGGAGGCGGTGCGGGCGGCGCTCGATGATGTGTGGAAGATAGTATCTGGGGACTCTATCCTCCTGTCCCTGCTGAGGGATGTTTTGCTGGGTAGGGTGATTGGTGTGGAGGACGGGCTGTAGGTGAGGCAGATGGCCCAGTTATTTATTTTGCTGGTGCTGGGGGGATTTTTGGTGGTGTCGAGTGGCGACGTCGTCCACTTATGGTTTTTTCCATACATGAGGATGTTTTCGAACATCCCTCTCTATGATTGGGGGAGCCTGACTTTGGTGACCCTTTAGTTTTCTCTGGATGCATTTATCCGGTGTTGTCGGTAGACTTTTACAGTAGCCACATATCTTCTTGAGGTATTCTTTAGTTTGCGCATTTTCCTTTCATGCATTAGCATTTTCCTTGTGCGTCCCTTTTTTTATTACGAATTCTTGTCTTTGGAAGACGTGGTTCTATGAGGTGATTAGATGTAATACCCAGTTGATTTCTCTGAAGGATGAGACTGTTGGGGACTTTTACCGGTTGTATCGTTGGTGTAAGGCCAATCGACGGTAGAGGAAGTCTCTTTCTCTGGAGGCAGTGCATCAGTTCTTGAATGGCTTGACTAGTGATAGGGTAAGAGTTTTTCCTTCTTCAGTCTTGGCCTTTGTGTGCTCTAATTTTGTATTGACTTACATTTGCTAGTGATTTTTTAGGTGACCTTTTACCCTTGGGGGATGGCTGTTCAGGACATGGGGTCGACTGGGGTGATGGCACAGATGAGGTGTTTGTTGGCGCATGAGTTTGGCCACTCTTGGTATCTAGGGTAGAGGGTGGTTCGATAGATTGCTGAGGAGGAGATTGTGGTGGTGCCGCCTGTGAGGCCTCTTATGTCTATGAGGCGGGAGCGATTACTGCCATAGGTTGCGAGGATTGCGGCGATGATTGGCGAGTACTATCTATTGTGTACCGACACGGCTTTGACGTATGATTACATCGACTTTGTGACGAGTTGGATGATGGCACCCAGCATATATGATGCACTGCCTTTCCCTCCTGTAGGTTCTAGTCAGCTAGTGGGGTCCTCCCTTAGTGGTGGTGTTCCGTCGACATCTGCGGCAGCGGCAACTTCGGAGGTTTTCTTTATGCGATTGCATACCCCTTCATACAACATTCGACGGGCTGATGGAGGGATGGTGCCTATGTTTCATCATCCTCATGTGATGAACTCGGAGGAGTTGGCCTTGACAAAGGAGGTTCTTCGTCCTATGGTATACTTTTTTGTTCTTTTCTTTTTCTTCTTTTTGGTTTCTTTTGATCTTTTCTGCTTGATACTGATTATGCCTTTCCTTATAGCAAGTCCGAGTATCCACCATTTGGCAGAGGGATATTAGGGACTAGATATCTTCGGCGACTTTCCATATTCGGGATGCGGTTCCTATTCCTTCTTGCTTGGTGCCATCTGCCTCATCCAGGGAGGAGTCTGGTTTGGGTAGCATTGGTGCGTCATCTCACCGCAGGGGAAAGAGAGCGCGTCACAGTAATGGAAGCTCTTAGGAGAGAGAGGGGAAAGGGTAAGTGAGAGAGAGAGTGTGGGTTCAGGCTGAGTCCCGTTGTTTTTCTGCTTTTCTTTATTTTCCTGCAAAAATGATGTAACACAAAAAAATATTTTTGCAATGCTATGGAGTTTTTTATTATCTTATGTTAATGATGAATGAATGAATGCATGCATATGCGCTTTTTACTTTGCTGTTGAGACCGTAAAAAGAAATATTTTTGGAAGTTTTGAAAGGAAATTTTATTCATAATGAGGGATTATATAAAGATGAAAGGGGAATTTGAAATTCTATTAGAGAATATCAATTTATTTTTATTGAGTTTTCTGATTTTGACAAAAAGAGAAAAAAGGAAAATTTCAAAAATGGGGGGTTACCGATCGATAAGCCCCTTGTCCTGCCTATCGGTGGGTCAGTCCAGTCTAATCAATCAAGGTTATGATTGGTACTCTCTTCAGCCTTTGGTGCCTTGTGGGGCAGGATTCCCTCCGATTTCTGCAAAGGTTGGGTCTTTTGTGAGGGTTTTCAAGTATAAAAAGGGGTAAGGGTGGAGTGTTTTCATCACACCTTCACATTCTTCCTTTTCCACATTCTTACTTGTTTACTATTTCTTGCAAGATGGCTCTCCCTGGTAGTATTGAGTTTGCTAACTACCTCGAAGCCTTGGAAGCAATGTGCTCTTATAATGTTGACTACGATATTTTCAACCTGCGTCGAGTCTCTTTATAGTGTAATAGGCCCATAGAATTGAACATGCTGATGGCGACAGTATAATTTTGGTACCCCGAAGACCATATATTCGGCTTTGGCTTGGAAGAAGTCTTTCCGACTTATGACGAGTTTTCTACCGTG
The DNA here is from genome assembly GCA_949130495.1 of Sambucus nigra. Lineage (NCBI taxonomy): Eukaryota > Viridiplantae > Streptophyta > Magnoliopsida > Dipsacales > Adoxaceae > Sambucus > Sambucus nigra. Next base: position 297,420,026 of record OX422211.1, on the reverse strand, counting down.
TTGGGTGTAAATCCTATTGTGGCGGCTGCTATGCCTGAGTTTTCTCGATCTCCCCAGGATTTGTTGGTTGGACTTATCTATGTCTCGCCCTCGGTGGGTAGATCTTTGGTTACTGGAGGAATGATCTCACTTCCGGCAATGATGCGGTCTATGCATTTGCAGGAGTTGGTAATGATGGAAATGTCGGAGCCGTCGTTCTGGGCTTGGTTTCAAAATTACTGCTGGGGAACTGCTGGTGGACCCATAACTTGTAGATATTACTTCATGGATGTACTACCGTCGCAATCCAGTGGAGGTGATACTAGCAGAGACTTTGAATAGCCTGGATGCCTGGCGAGAAGGTCGTTCTAACTTTATGAGGGGTAGCCCTATGATGTTGTTCATGTGGTTGTCTGAAAGACTCCGCCTGGTGACTCCTTCGGAATACCCTTTGTCGGCTGTACCCAACTTCTTTTCGCTCCATTTCATCAGCGTTGTCCTGGATATTGAGAGATGGGAGGACTGATTTGTGGAGCATGGGGATCTAAATCTGTGTTGGTTAGTGCCTTGGTGGGGACAGTTGTTGCCTATTCTAGAGCTGGGGGAATACCCGTACGTTCGGTTGGTTGGTCTCAGACAAACCTCTTTCTATTTCCCTTGGCGGCTTCTGCACTAATAAGGCTGGGAGAAGATCGTTCCACCTCCGATACTAGACTTCTTTTCGATAGAAGATCTGACAGAGCGTCTGCGCATGCAGCTTGGCTTTTTGTGGGAGAGTCGACGTCCGTCGACTCGTCCCTCTCAGTCTGTTGGGAGAGTTTGGCACATCCCTGGGGATTATATGAAGTGGTTGTGGAGAAGAGTACTCAGCAAGATGTTGGTAGTGTAGATCGGACAAAGGTGGCTTGCCTTATCTGATACCATGGAGGGAGGTGTGGTAGTTTTCCCGAGGCTGGTTCGAGCTTATCGGTCCATGGAGCGTATGCGGCACTCCATTCAGGCAGGAGAAGCTTGGGTACCCCAGGATGTAGATGATGACAGAGCGGGCTCCTCTGGTAGCTCTGGGTAGGACTCTTGGGGGAGTTTATTTTGTAATGGGGAATAAGTTTGGGAATTTATTTGGCTTTTTAGGAAGGTAGGGGGAAGGGAGTTATTAGTTCCTTTTCTTATGTAATTGCACTGTAAATTCTTATTAGTGAAATAAACAAGTTTTTCATCATCTAACTGTGCCTTTTGATGAATTTTTTATTTATCTATATTGATCACTAAAGCATGCATAATCCTTTTGTTCAAGTATATGTTAGAATGTACTGTCATTCTCGGAGATAAGAAAAGAATAGTTTTTGTGAAAAGGAAAGGGTCGTGCTCATGTAAGATGTATAAGCCGCCTACATACCTCTGGGGTTTTTTTTGAAAGTTTTTAATTTTTTTGAAAATGGTTTTTTGCAGAGGATCAGGCCCACGTAGTTCTCGGTAGAGGGAAATGAAGATTTTTTTTAAATATAAGGGAGATGAGAAGAGTCGTAGCGCTCCAAGATTTTGGACTAGGGATAAAACTTCTTAAGACGGTCCAGGTTAACTGGACGATCCATCTCTTTTCCATCTAGGTCGGAGAGCATAGAAACAACACCGAATAAGATCTTCTTCATAATGTATGGGCCGCTCCAATTGGGCTTGAATTTTCCTCTGGGGTCCCAGATGGGCTCTACTATTTCTTTGAGGGTTAAATCCCCTTCTTGGACACCACAATCCTTGACTCTTTTATTAAATGAACGCGATGTTAGGTTATGGTACCCTTGTATGTGATACAACACTTTCAGTCTTCTTTTGTCCAGGAGTGATAACTCGTCGAGACGTATTAGATGCCAGTCCTCCTCACTGACTTGGCTTTCGAGCATGACATAAAGTAAAGATATTTTTAGCTCCATGGGTAGGACTGCTTCCATGCTATAGACTATAGAGTAAGGGTTAGCCCCAATAGAGGATCGGATTGAGGTTTGGTAGCCAAAGAGGACGTAAGGGATTCGGTCAGCCCAATTTCGATAGCTTTCGGTCATCTTATTGAAAATGGCTTTAAGGTTTTTGTTGGCGGCCTCGATTTCACCGTTGGTCTGAGGTCGGTAGGGATAAGATTTATGTCTCTGAATCCTGTACTCGTTGACAACTTCTGTGACTTCTGCCTGAAAATGCAACCCGTTATCTGACACTAGCTCGCGCGGGACCCCATATCGACAGATGATGTTCTTCTTGATGAATTTGGCCACTTTCTTAGCGTTCAAAACTATGTATGGATAGGCTTCGACCCATTTGGTAAAGTAATAAATGGAAACTAGGATGAACTCATGCCCGTTGGAGGCATTGGGTGTAAATTTCCCTATGATGTCGATACCCCAGGTGGAGAACGGCCAGGGAGAAGTCATATTGTATAATTCTCATGGAGGCAGTTGTTGAAGGTTGAAATTTTTTTGGCATTTGAGGCATCTCCGGACATAAGCGGTGCAATCCTGGATCATGGTGGTCCAGTAGTAGCCTTGTCGGATGATCTTCTTGGCAAGCATGTGACCGTTCATGTGGGCCTTGCGTTCCCCATTATGGATTTTCTGCATTATCTCTTTAATGTCAGCCCCTGCGATGCAATGTAGATGGGTTCCATCGAAGTTTCTCTTGAACAGTGCTTTGTGACAAATGATGTACTGGGCGGCCAGTCTTCAGAGGGTTGCTCGATCTTTCTTGTTGGAACTTTCGGGATACCTACCATGTTTGAGGAGGTGCCAGGTATCATAGTACCAGCAATTGTCTAACTCAGGATCTTCTTTGGTGATGAGATCAATGTGGTAGCAATTGGTTGGTTTATCTTGCTTTTGAACCAGGAAGGGGGCCATTATTATTCCTTCGGGCATGTCGACCATGGAGGCTAAGGTAACAAGGGCATTAACTAGGTTATTCTTTGCTCGAGGTAAGTAGTGGAAGGTGATGGCTTGGAATTGGGAGGCTAGTTCTTCTAAGTGGGCATGTAAGGGTTGGAGCTTCTCGTCCTTGACTTTCCATTTTCTGAGCACTTGACCGATGATGAGGGAAGAATCCCCGTAGACATCTAGGCATTGAATTCCTTTCTTGAGATCAACTTTGAGGACTACCGTACACGCCTCATATTCAGTCATGTTGTTAGTGCAGGGTAAATCCAATTTGATAGCGATGGGAGTATGGGAGTCATCTAGGGTGATCATAAGTATCCCAATGCCATATCCCTTTTTGTTGGCAGTGCCGTCGAAGAACATTTTCCATCAAAGGTCATCTTGAGCGGTGTAGAGAATTTTTTCATCTGGGAATTCGGAGATCAAACACCAACTTCTTATATGGGGTAGTCAACGAGGTAGTCAGAGATGGATCTTCCTTTCATAGCTTTTTGCGTGACGTATACGATATCAAACTCGGCCAGGAGCATCAACCATCGAGCCATTCAGCTGGATAAGGAGGGTTTTTCAAGAAGGTACTTGATGGGGTCCATTCGGGATACAAGTTTGATAGGGAAGGCGAGCATGTAGTGTCGTAACTTTTGGGTGACCCAAACAAGCACGATGCATGCTTTTTCCAAAGCAGTGTAGTTGACTCCGTACCCGGTTAATTTGTGACTGGCATAATAGATAGCTCTTTCTTTGCGGGAATCTTCAAGGTATTGGTTTAGCAGAACCCCAGTTGTAGTGTCAGTTATGGTTAGGTATAGGAGCAAGGGGAGACTAGGATGTGGTGGCATGAGTACCGGAGGTTGGGTCAGCTATTGTTTGATTTGGTTAAAAGCTTCTTGGCAGGCCTCGTTCTAAACCTTGGTTGAATCCTTTCGGAGGACTTTGAAAATAGGTTCGCAGATGGAGGTTAGCTGGCTGATGAACCGGCTAATGTATTATAATTTTTCAAGGAAACAGCGGACTTCTTTCTCCATTTTGGGAGGTGTCATCTCAAGTATGGATTTCAGCTTGGCAGAATGAATCCTAAGAGTTTTCCCTTTGTAATGCTGAACAGATAATTCTGTGGATTGAGTCTCATCTGATACCGTCGCAGTCTTTCGAAGAACTTTTGGAGGGCGGGAACATGACCTTCTCTAGTTTTGGATTTGATAATCATATCATCCACATAAACCTCGACCTCTTTGTGAATCAGATCGTGTAGTATGGTTGTAGCATCCCTTTAGTAGGTAACCCCAGCATTCTTGAGACCAAATGGCATAATGGTGTAACAAAAGGTTCCCCATGGGGTGATGAATGCAGTCTTTTCTTGGTGATCTGGGTGCATTTTGATTTGGTTGTATCCGGTAAACTCGTCGACGAATAACTTAAGAGCATGACTGGCTATGTTGTCCACGATCATGTCGATATTGGGTAATGGGTAATCATCCTTTGGAGAGGCTTTGTTCAAGTCCCGATAGTCTACACACATTCAAACTTTCCCTCCCAATTTAGGTACAGGCACTATGTTGGCTAGCCATGTGGAATATTCGATCACGCGAATGAAGCCCACGTTCAGTTGGTTGACCACTTCTTCTTTGACTCTGAGGGACCATTCGGTGCGGAGATTTCTCAACTTTTGTTTAACTGGCTTGTAATCTGGAAGGGTGGGGATCTCATATTGAGCTTTTTTAGGATCAATGACGGGCATATCGTCATAGGACCACGCGAAGACATCCACGAATTCCTTTAGTAATTCTTCGAGTTGTGCGTGCTCATGCTTGTCAAAGGTAGCCCCAATCATAATCGAGGTTAACAATAACAATTTCTTCTTCATTAACTTTAATGCGGTTATATTGTTTGTTATTAACCTTTTTAGATCAGTTAAGAATTGTTCATTTGCAAAATCACCATCATCAAAAGTTTGATTAGAATCTAAACAATTAATGTAAAGCACAACAAGATACTCAAAATCTTCATTTATTTCATTGATAGGAAAAATAGCATTGAGAACCTCATTAAAGGATGTCTCAATTACATTTGAGAAATGATAGACAACAAAAGAAGAGATTGGGTAACATTGGGGTTAGGTGGGATTTCAACAGGTATAATTGGCTCAGCATGCTAGTTGAGGAGAGGTGTATCAATAGCTTTAATTAGGTGGGATGGATCCAGTGATGTAGTTCTTGAATGAACCATGCAGAGTGTCTGCCCTAGTGTCTGTAAGTCAAAGGAATCCTCGGAGTCACTTCCCTTAAAATCTACGGTATCTTTGATGAGTGGTTGTACATGGTGTTGGGAATTTTTGGCCCATGGGTAGCTGTCTTGGAAAAATATCTCTACTCTAGGCTTCATCTTCTTGTCTGTATGGTCATACCATGGTTCAGAAAACCCACAAAAAGGGAAGTCTTCACCCTCTTTGATGAATCATCCATTCAAGGAATCACGTGGGATAGTCTGGATGCAATCTAATCTTCTCTTTGGTCGAGACTTGCGGATCATTCTGAGCTCTTGTTTTGATGGTTGATACCCCAAACCACAAGGAAGGAAAGCTTTTTTCAATTCAATGGGTTCAATTATCCCTTGTTGTCTTTGTCCTAGCCCCAGTTCGGGCATGAATTGTATGTTTCTGAACATCTGAATCACATTGACATTGCCATGAGGGTCGTATTCTGGACAAACCCTTTATTTAAAATCGTCCCCTGCCGGGAGTAGAAGTGGCTCAACTCGGAATCCTGATAGGAGCATATCATTTCAACTGTGTTGTATCTTAAGGATTGGGTTATCGGTACTTGCACCCTCGGCATTGTTGTCGTCGTCGCCCAAAATGGTGATGACTTATCCGTCGGCGAAGAACTTCAATTTTTTATGGAGCGAGGAAGACACCCCCTTGATATTGTGGAGCCAAGGTCGTTCAAGAAACAGGTTGAAACAAGATGGGATATCAATAACTTGGAATTCAACGATAGGGTTTATAGGGCCAGCCCCTATTACAAGTTTTATAGATCCCATCACCTCCCGACGGGTATTATCGTAGGCATGCACTACAGCGGAGGTTGGAGCAAGATCACTTTCCTTCAGTCCTAAGCATTTGAAGGTTCTTAATGGGTAGACATTCAAGGCGTATCCATTATTAACAAGAGAGAGCGGTATGGTCTTCCCCATAACTTCGACGGAGATGTTGAGTGCATGATTGTGGTTTAGCCTAATTCTGGGGATTTCTTCTTCGAAAAAGGATAGCATTCGGGTAGAGGTCAGGGATGCGACTAAATTTATCTCTTCTTCTGGTGTGGTGGAAGGAGGAACTCTGGGTCCAATGAGTAACTTCATCAAAGCATTTATGTGTAGCTGGGAAGATATGAAAAGCCCCCATAGAGTGATGTTAGCTTGAGTTTTCTTCATTTGATTGAGGATCTTTATTTCCTCGAGGGTCATCTCTGGCATAGGAAGGTTTTTAACGCCCTTCCCTTTGTCATTGGCTGGTGATAATCTTGGGATCTGGTAATGCCTTCCCGATTTGGTCATATGATTTACTGAAGAAGGGAAGAACGAAAATCTCATTTCCTCGTCAATCTTGAGTTTTTCTGCCACCTTATTTATTTTTTTGAGGAGTTTTTCTAATGATATCATCCCACACATGTCGGCTACTGGGTCAGTTTTTTCTGAAGCTTTCTCTTCGTTTGAATCTCCAAATTCTTCCCCCCATCTGGTGGCAACAATTCTGGCTTTCCATGTAAAGTCAATGCATTTCACAACTTTAATGGTTTCTTCGTACAGGTCCTCCAATTCTGTGGGGAGTTGTAAGGGTGAAGGGACTAGGAACCCTTGTAGCTTCAGAGTATTAAGTAACTCGGTTATGTTGTAAATATTATTGGTTTTCCTGAATAATTCTTCCATGATCTGGACAACGTCATCTAAGTTGACTTCATTGGCCGGTACTACCCAACTGTCTGACTCTCGGTCCCATTTCCATGCTTCCAAGAATAGCATACTGAACCTCTAGCAATCAATGATCATCTGTGAGGGAAATTTTAGCCCAAACTCTAAGAGTTGATTTAATATTTTTGATAATTCCATGCTTCCATTTTCAGAACGGGTACAGACAGCGATGCATGATCTGGTAAGGAGTGATAGTGCCTGATCAGCGAGGCTAACAGGGTGTAGGAGGAAATATGGTCAATTTTGGAGAGGTTCAGGAGAGTATATGGGTGTGATTTGTGTTGAGGGATTAAATTTTGGGTTCTCTTCTAGGAAGATGGCATTGGAATGATTTGCTAGAGGGTTGTGAGTAGTGTTTGGCTTAGGATACCCCGGTCAACTAGACATTGGATTATATTTCGGAGGTGAAAGAATTGGTCGGTGGCATGACCAGTAGTCTAATGAAAGGCGCAGTGGGCATCTGCCTTGAAGTTTTTGGGAAGTGTATTTGGTAATAGACGGGGGTCTAAGGGTTTGATGATGTTTCGGCTTAACAGGGCTTGATAAACTTTGGAGAGGGGATATTGGAGCTCGGTGTATTAGTTTTGGACTGGGATATGGAGGCTTTCTAGTGCTCATGAGGTGGTTGGTTGAGAGATGTTGTTGATGGTTGGGACTACAGCACTGACAGGCTTATCATATTTTCTGCGAGTGAACTGTTCGGACACTTTCTTGGGTTCAACTTATGTTTTAGCAAGACCCTCCTCGATTTCTACTCTGGCTTCTCTGAGAGCTCGAAAGTGGGGATAGTATTGTCCTCCCATTGTTGCTCGGACATGAGGTAAGAAGTTCTTCTTCACTATGTTGACTTGTTCTTCTTCAGATGGCCAATTGGTCATAGTGACTTGTTCTGTTTGAGCAACTCTAAATCACGATGGGTGACCTCAAGCTCTTCGTTGTATTTGTATTGTGACATGAATTCTTGGGCTACATCCTCCCAGCTACGGATTCTGGACTCCTCGAGAGACAAAAACCATCGGAGGGCGCTATCCTTCAAAGTTTGCTAAAATAATTGGCCCATAACTTCTTCAGAAGCCCCTAGGAGAGTCATAGAAAGGTGATAACTCAGAAGATGAACAATCGGGGGTCCACTTCCTTCGAATTTCATAATATTTGGCATTTTGAACTTCTCGTGTAACCTCGCCTTAGGATAAGGAGACATGTGGGTGTAGTCCATGTAATTTCTAGAGATTTTGACTTGGTCGAACTTCTTAGTTATCATTTTAAGATGTTTTTTTACCTTGTTCAACTCTTCCTCTTTTGGATCAATTATCATAGGCAAGTTAACCCCAGGTTGGGCAAGGCTTGGCATAGGAAGCTGGGCAGGCGGCAACCCGTTAGCAGGAGGGGCACATGGACTGTGATGATACTCTTTGGGAACCCAGATAGGCTCGGGTGGATCCATAGCACGAGGTAATAGGGCCTCAAAATCTTGAGAAATAATAACCTGGTTTCATTGCATCTCTCAAACCTCAGTCTAGAGGTTGCTAATCTTGGACATGAGGTGAGCTAAGACTGCCGTCAGATCTGGCTGCACAACTGGTACTTGATCTGTGTTCTCCGTGGAAAGCGGATGGATTCCGAACTCGAAAGAAGTAGCAGGGGAACTGACAAAACTCTGGGGTGATTTGACTGAAGACTAAAGCCAATAAGGAGCCAGGCCAAGGGAATGCAATTGACCTGAGAAGGCGTAAAATGGGATTTATTTTTGGAGAAAAAGAATGAAAATATTTTTGATATTTTTTTTTCTTTTTTTGAGATTTAAAGACAAAATATTTTTGGACTTTTGATAAAGAAAGGGAAAATGTTTTTTGATTTTTAATAAAGGAAGGAGAAATGTTTTTGGATTTTTGATAAAGGAAGGAGAAATGTTTTTGGGAGACGGGTCTCAGCATGATTATTATAATTATTATGTTCTCACTTGTATTAAATTCTCCTATATGCAAAAATAAAATGTCGAATGGGACCCGAGCCTGGAAAAGTTGGGTTTGTAACATATGTAAAGTTATGGTTGGACTTGTGACCAGGCTCACGGGCAGGGTCCCATTTAAAAATGCACAAAAATTTGGTTGGTAGGCTGACCAGGAATTTTGACAGAGTTTCGGGTCAAAACCGTCAATCTAACATGTGTGTCCTGGGCTTGACACCTATATGTGGGTATACAGTTAGTTGGGTGAATTGGAAAGGGTTCCCCCTTTGGCGTGGCTTCCACGATATACGTCTTGCTTTTGAGGGCAATCGGTATGTGTGGACAAGCCATTTGATATACCTGAGTGTATGTGAATTACATCACTATATACCTCGTGGGGACGGTACGTGTGAGAGAGAATTCGATATACTCGACATACGTTAATGAGTTCCCTCCGATATACCTCCCATCATGACTTCGATTAAGAGGTACGATGCGGGGGAACCGTTCAATATACGTCGAACATACTTGGCCAATAGAAGGTGAGAGTCATATCGCTTAGGCTAACTGCGCCCCGCCTGACCAGCGCCCATCACGAAGTGACCCTCCAGTTACTTGACAAAATTTGGTAAATCACAATGCTCTTTGGTGATGTCATGTGAATCATGCATGATTCTCTTATTAGTATCTTATGATGAGAGTATCTTTCTTGATCATGCCAAACAGGGAACAAAGTACAAGTACCAATGGTATACCAAGTATGGATGGGTGATGCGTGCAACATGTGGATATATGTGATCCTAGGTGCACGTGGTGCGAAGTGTACATGGATAATCTTCTACAAGTGTGTGAATAGAAGCATAAGCATGAGTTATACATGAATAATAAAGGGGGACATGAGAATAGGGGGATATATGAGAAAATAAAACACCCATATAAATAGAGTCTAGTCCTCATATAAAAAATATCCCCAGCGGATTCGCCACTGTGGCCATCCCCGATCCTCGCGGAGGGAGAGAGATGATGATGAGAGGGTGTGTCATCTCCATGGTGAGAGGATCCTGGTCCCATGCATCCTTTTCGGGAGTGCTTCGACCGTCATCGGCAATGTGTGAGGTGAAAAATGTAGAGAGATAGAGTCGCCAGTCTATTTTACTCAAAACACACAAAAGAAGGTGGAGCCGCCCCGAAGGACAGCATCTAAAGACATATTGATACATACGAAACCAAAATTGATTCGAAAAGGGTTCGGAGGCTAAGTTACGAAATGGGAATGTGTTAGGCACCCATTCTGCCCTTGCAGTCTATCATGGATTGTTGTTATTTTCCTTTATTTCCCCATGATATGTGTGCATGTGTATCTGTAGTGGAGATAGGAATCATCGACTTGTATCATGGAAGAGAGAAAGCGAGTCATCCATAGAAATATTCCTAAAAGTAATATTAGAAAATAGGATTTACGCGATTATTCTTGCGTTGATCGTTATAATGGAACGATAACGCATATGGAATAATACGCCACTAAGAACAAATATATGTATATGCAAATATATAGATTTTAGGAGAATTAAGTTAAAGAATATAGAAAAATAACAAAAATGGAAGAAATAGGACTCGAGTCTCGAATTTAACCCCGAGATGCCTACGTAGCCTATAGAGGCATCAAAGTCCACGTAGTTCATATGAAAAACGAGGGGTGGGGTTTATCCCATAAATCCAATCGGGGACTTCTCTTATATGTGTGTGTATATGTGTGTGAAAAAAGTGTTTTAGTTGTGAGAAAAATCTGAGAAAAGTATGAGAATTCCCATTTGGAATTTATGAGGAAACCCTATTTTTCTTATTTTTTTGGGTTTTATTTATATGAAAATAAGGGATGTGCAATAATACTAAATAAAAAGTATATTTGGATATGTGAGATGGATAGAATAAAAGTGTTAAGTAATAAAAATAAGTTAATGCGAATTTAAGAGAATTTGAAGAGAGAGTTGAGAAAGTTGGACCTTCTTGAAGATCTTGAACTTGATCTTGAATGTGGGAGGGCAGCCCTTGCACTTATATGGTGATGAAGAGTAGATAATTCACGAAGTTTGGTGAAAAAGGTGCTGAAAAGTGAAAGTTGGAAAAGGATTTGGATGTGGAAATCACGCTGACTTCCAGAGAGATTTTCTAAGTTCGCTGAGAGTGATGGATTTCAGATCTTGGGTTCTCTGTAAATGAGGCCAGGCCCTCCTTTTTATAGGCCCATGACATTTCCGATCGGCATAGTCCTAGTCCTACCAATCGGCAGGAGTTTTTAGGCACACTGCCGATAGGCAGGGATTGGAACCTGCCATTTGGCAGTCTCTTTCAGGTTCCTTCGGAAAAATGGTTGTAAAATGAAAATCGTTGATCCGAATCATGCACGGGGTAAACCGATGGAAAGGTACTTCAGAGACTTCGAAAGTCCTTTGGACTGCTCCCGGGTTCGAGAGTTGACTTCGGGTCAAATATGGCTCGAAAGCGCTCGTTGGTCCTTTGTACGAGGGATTATCGGACGCAATCGGATCATTCATCCGCATGGTAAGTCAGAATCTCTCATGGGGTGGACCGTTGGCAATATTATGAGATGTACTTCGACATTCCAAAGATCTTGACTCAGTTTGGGGAGTTGACTTTGGTCAACCGGGGCCTGAAACCATTCGGTGACCTTTCAGAGTAAAGCGGATCGTTCATCCGTACCGTAAGTCAGAATTGCACACGGAGCGGGCCGTTGGAAAGGGGATTCAGTGACCTTTGAATATTCATTCAGTCTCAGTCGAGATGAAGAGTTTACTTTGGTCAAACGGAGCCCGAGAGAGTCCGGTGGCCTCCTGATCAAGTTTCAAGGCAAAATGGGTCGTTCGTCCGCACTGTAAGTCAGAATTGCGCACGGGGTGGACCATTGGAAAGGGGATTCAGCGCCCTTTGAAGATTCGTTCAGTATCAGTCGAGCTGAAGATTTTGACTTTTGGTTAAATGGAGCCTGGGAGTGCCTGATGGCCTCTATGTCAGTATCCGGGGTATGACTTAGGTTTGTAGTGATAAAGGGAGTTGCTAGGTACCTAAGGAGAGGTTAAGGTATGCTAGAATGGGGTGTCTACAGATAGTTCAAAGAGAATCATATAGTTGTAAAAAGGAATTATATTTCACTAACTATTTTATTTTTCCTACTAGGTATGATTAAATGCAGTCTACCTAAATACTAATGAACTTCTAAAAGTGTAACCAAGGATTTAAAATTGCTTCAAAAATAAAATAAAATAGTGTCACTCTATATCATTTAGAAATGTTAAAGGCACATTTTAAATGTGCTTAGTTATGCCATTTTCTTTTTTATTATGTTATGTGATATAATTGTGGCATATTAACCCTTTTATATTATATGATACGTTAGATTTATAATAATTTAACAATTTATTTATGAAGATCACACACTTTTAATATCTGAAGATGCTGACTTTTACATATTTTTTGCAATTTAGGAATAAAAAATTATAAGGGGTCTTATGTTTGTCAAATAAATTATGAGCATTAACGAATATATGTTAATTTAATGGGCTTAACCCTCCTGAGATAATGCAATATTTTGACATAACCTCTTCAAAGTTAATTTATTTTGAAATAACCCATATATTAATCTCATAAATAGACATAACCCCCCAAATATTGTCGAACGTTACCATCCATTAAGTCTTATTTTGTGAACAAAATTACTCTCTCCAACTACAAAATCAAGAGCCTTAATTTTAAAAATCTAAGAATTCAAATTTGTCTCAAATGGTGCTTCATACTATTGTCTCAAACCCATTTCAAAACCCCACCCATTTCAAATCTCTCTCTCTCTCTCTCTCTCTCTCTCTCTCTCTCTCTTTCTCTCTCTCTCACACACACACACACACACACAAAGTTCACCATTGTTTGCATCATCTCCTTTATATTGAGCAAAGAACATCAAAGAACGAAGCTCAAACATATCGAGTTTTAAGGTCGATAGTCGCACATATCATATATGGGGGATTTTGAGGTCGATAGGCGAACAAATATGAGGTTTTAATATTATGTCATTAATTGATAAAATTTAGGATTTTCAGTGGTGGGGTAGGTAGCCAAATAAATCTGGGTGGTTTTGATGTTAGTAGTTGAACATAACAAGAATTTTGAACAAATATAGATGGTATATGTCATTGAGGATCTCATCTTTTGCTACAGCTTCGGGTGACTCCCATGGCGTAACCAGGATCAATGGAATGAAAAGTTAACGGCGTGGGTATTATTAGTGCTCATAAATTTTTGTGCTTTTTGAAATTTAAAATAAAATTCTAAGAAAGAAGATGGAGTGAGAAAGAACAATAAGAATGATATTTTTGTCCCCAAAATACAGGAGGATAAATCAAAATATGAATTAAATTGATTTTTTAATGAAAAATAACGATATTAAAATTTAACAAATTATGCCTAATTTTTTAATATTAAGAACATAGTGTGCGTGTGTGTGTGTGTGTATATATATATATATATATGTGTGTGTGTGTGTGTGTGTGTGTGTGTGTGTGTGTGTGTGTGTTGTGTCTCTTAAAATAGTTTCGTCATGTGGCTCATCCAATTTACTCCCTCATTGAATTATGTGAAATTTAAGAGAGGAGATGAAGAGACACCATTTTTATATTTATATATTAGATTAGATATATATTAGAATTGAATTGGCAACATTTTATAAATTAAGTTGTGGTGACAATTATATTCAACATGAATAAATGAGAAAAGGCAATCACCAGAGAAAATAAAGAATAGATAATGCCAATCACACAACACAGTATGTACGTGGTTCAGCAAGAATGCCTACGTCCACGGGGGTGTTCTCATTATTATTTCTATATACTCCGGAGAGTGTTTTACAGAGAATATATTGCATGCCTTTTTCCCCAGGCCTAGGGTTTGTTATATACACGTTTGTTCTCGGGGAGTGGGGATGTTGGACTCCCCCACGTCTATCTTCTACTCCTAGAATATCTCCCTACGAGATTTTAGGAGTGGACTAAGTCGGAACTGAATTCAGTTGAGATACGAGGGGACCAGACTTTGGGCCATTTCTATTGGGCTACTTGTTTGAGCCTGTGATGGCGAATCAGGGTACCCAAAATTTCCCCTAAAGTTGTTGGGCCATAATTTGGGCACAATAAATTTAAATGATTTGTCATAATGGCTCTCTTGTAATTTGTGTAACTCTTCCCAAGATTGAAAATCGATTTAGGCTACAGCTTGCTTCGTGTCATGTGCATGATGATTGGAAGCATTTAAAATTCATCTAGAACAGCAGTCCGTAGTTGCCGTTTCATACTTCCTCAAGTTTTCTCATCTTTTCTAAGCTTCTACAGTTGCGTCCTCGTGCCCAGGTCATCATTTTTCAATTTCAAGCTCCTCCATCATCTTTGCTTGTGACTTCGCGTCGTCTCAAGCCAGATTTTTATTTCGTAAGTTCTTCTTGTTCTCTTTCTGTGCTTTTTCTTATTGCAATCTCCTCGCATTTGTAGTTAGGGTTTTTGTAAATGGTGAAAATAGGCAATAGGTCAGTAACTGAGTTTAGGAAGTATTACAATATCCCAAATTGGGTAGATATTTAGTGTGCCTCTATCCCTAAAAATGTCAGAGAGATAGAGGATGCTCATTGGATTCATGCCCTCTTGTTGTCCCAAGAGGGCCTTACTTTTCCTCCAAGAAATTTATTTTTACATTTTTTTGGTTATTTCAACATCGTCCCTGAACAGTGCTCGCCAAATGTGTGGAAGATAGTCAATGGGGTCCATAGAATAAACCAACTCTATGGCACCAATTTAGGGCTTACTGAAATATATTTTTGCTATTCTTTATCTCGAACTAGTTCTGGCCTTCTTTACCTCAAGGCCAGGAGTCCTGATAGGGTATTGGTAGTAAACCTACCTGATTCCCATAAGGATTACTGGCAAGAGGGCTTCCTTGCTAGAAATTGGCAGTTCTCCCCTTACCCTGAGGGGGCGAGGTCCGATAGGTTCACAATCCCTTTTTATGGGGAGTACATAGGTAATCCTTTCTCTTCTCACTTGTTTTTGGTTTAATGTTTGATTCTTCTGATATTCTTCTGTTATCCTTTCAGCGAGGACAAAGAACTTAAAACCTACTCTTAGTGAGTTTCGAGCTGTCGAGTTGATTAAAGATTGGAACATCAGAGAGCCTTTAGCTGAAGGTGAGAATCCCCGGTCGGCTTCTTTCCTCCTAGAGTACAAGAACAGCGGGTCTAGTTTCATTGCATGGCCTGTAGACAACATTCCTGCCTTAGATATTATTTAAGAGGTTACTGCTAACCCCATCCAGTTAGACGAGGAAGAGAGCAGCTCTGAGAGTGATATTAGAGGAGGTGTTGAAGGTGGTTTTAGTGAGGCGAGCTCTAGTAGTGAAGGTTCTTCTAGCTCAGAAGAGGTTTCTGAGGCTCACGAATCTTCAAGTACATCCAACAGAAGAATCAATGCACAAAAAGGAAAGAACTTTCATTTCATTGAAATAAAAAGATATAATTACATTGGTTTATTCGAAAGAAGTACAAGTAAAGTAAAAATACAAAGAAGTCGTAAAAAGGGATCTGGGAAGGACCCTTGGACCTAACGCGAGCACCCAAGTTCGTCAGGCCTTCGTTAGGATCTGCAAATCTCTCAGGTCAAGAAATAAGAGTTTTAAGGACCAGTGTGAGATTGTCACCAAGCTGAAGTACAGACTTCAGGAGATGGAAGAAGTTGGTGCCTCAGTCCAAGAAGAAGTGAACACTTTGAGAGCTAGGCTCCTAAATGCCTCTGAAATCAATCAAGTCAAAGAAATTCTTCAATAGGAGAATGAGACTCTGAGGAGGGAGGTGTCGTGACTCAGGGAGCATGCGCCGAGCATCGCACCTCGTATTCTATGAGGTTTCTCTTCATCAGCTGTTCCGCGAACTAGCACAGAGCCAAGCGGTACTCCCCCAGTTTTTTGAGGTTCTACCTCATCGCCGGCTCCGCGAGCTGGTCCTGATGCAGGGGTCCAGCTAGGGAGATTGACGAGCTTCGAGAAGACGTTCGCCGAGCATACGTGATTGTTGTCGGGCTTCAAAGGGATGTCACACGGGTGAGGCATCTGTTCAAGAAAGGACCTCGACGAGTGTGGGTTGATGGTTACGATGAAGGTTGGACAAATGCTACGACGAGGTTGACAGAGTTTTAAGAGCTTGCCTTTATTAGAGGATGGTTGAGCGCCCTCAGGGAGCTGCGAGTCCTGAGGAACTCAATACTCTGGTACCGTCATGATATCTCTCTTTCAACTTTGAGGCCTAATCCTTTCAGGAGGGACGAACAATGGATCCCTATCGATGCTATCCCTAGCCAACTGTTAGAGCCAAACGCCAATGAGGTCAATCAGGAATTGGCTCCTCATCCGAACGATGGCCGAAGAGCACAAGTGGTTGATTACCTTATTCAGAGGCCTCAGCCTCATTAGGATTTTACCGGTTGCATCTCGTTGTATATGTAATATCGATGTTTTGGGCGATCTTGCTTATTAAACTCGTGTAGTATATATTCATTGTAAATGTGATGAAGTAATATGATACCTATGCTTTGGGCGATCTCACCGACTAAACATACGTTGTATGTTT
Organism: Sambucus nigra; assembly: GCA_949130495.1. Taxonomy (NCBI): domain Eukaryota; kingdom Viridiplantae; phylum Streptophyta; class Magnoliopsida; order Dipsacales; family Adoxaceae; genus Sambucus; species Sambucus nigra. The sequence continues at coordinate 297,403,543 of OX422211.1, read as the reverse complement.
TTTACTTAATTTATTTCTTGCTTAACTACCTTGGGCCCTTCGTGGCCGACTAGAGTTATTTTATTGAGTGATTGTCCTCCCAGTCCAGTATGCTTATAAGATACCATTCTATCCTATTTTACCTTTTAGGTCGTGGCATCACACTCCCTTAGGCCTAAGCATGGCAATGGCGAGGACACACCTAGTGTTGGAAGATCCATCCGATCAGTCTTTTTGGGCCAAACGTTGTTTTACGACCAATTCAATTTGGCCGAAGTGCCTAAGGATCCCCTGTAGGGCTTTACATATTGCCAGGGGAAATGCTAAAAGGTTGTTCATATTTCATAACGAAGACCTGAGGAGGGTGATTCCCTGCTTTTGCATATTTAGTGATATGTCTGTCACTTGGAAAAGGTCTGCAAGTTATAAAGTTCATAATACGAAATTAACACTTCAAGAAGTCACACTTCAGAATGTCACTGCCAAACCATCTTTTATTAATCATAAGCAATAAAAATGGAGTTACCAATTCAAAAAATACGATAAAAGATTAATGAAAAAACTAGAAGTAGAATTTCTTCAAATTGGCTGCGTTCCAAGCTCGGGGTATCTCTCTGCCCTCCAGCGTTTCTAAGTGATAGGCTCCTTGTAGGTCATCCCGTGTTACCTTGAATGGACCCTCCCAATTTGGACCCATCTTGCCATCTGGTGGTTTTACCGCACTGCCAAGGACTTTACTTAGGACGTAGTCCCCAACCTGGAATGCCCTCATATTGACCTTCTTGTTATATTGTTTCGCGAGCTGTTGCTAATAGTACACCAGCCTCACTAGGGCTATTTCTCTGCGTTTGTTAGCTAGGTCAAGTTCAGCGAGCAATGCTGCATCATTTTGGCCTTGGTCGACAATTGTGGTTCTCATGGTTGGTATGCCAGCTTCCAAGGGGATGATTTCTTCCATTCCATACGTTAATGAGAATGGGGCTTCCCCAGTTGCTTTCTCTGGGGTGGTGCAGTAAGCCCACAAAATATGTGGCAGCTCACTTACCCATGCACCTTTGGCTCGCCTATAACACCCCGTGTTTTTATTAACTAATTTAATTAAATAATTGGAATATTCGAGAAAAATAAATTTTTAAATTTATTAATTTTTATTGGCTAAATATGTTGGTTATGATTTTAGAAGAATAGAACTTCAAGCGGAATTGAAATCGGATTTAAAATGGATTTTTAGTGGAATTTTTAATATTTTTCCTTATTGGAATTTTTTTTTAGACTGTCAGATTTTCTATAGGGTCGATCGATCAACCATGCCCAGTTTCGCACGATTCACTCAGATTTTATTAGAATTTGTGCAGGATTAGGACTCCTAATCACTATATAACCTTGTTAATCCGTAGGGAGACTTCTCATAATCATTTTTTCTCCAGTTTTTCACCAGAGAACACTTCCAAATATTTTTCCTCTCACTCATAATCATCAACCTCCAACATAATCAAGTTTTTGTCATAAGTTCGGAGGGTTAATTGGGGCTTAATCAAGATTGATTCAAGAACACTTCTTTACTAATTTTTCGAGAGGAGTCCATATTTCTAATCAGATTTTCAACACGATCTTCACAGGCATGAATACTCTATTCTTTTTCTTTAGTATTATGCGTTTTAAGTTTCGCGTAAACACTTAATTACATGTTTTCTTAAAATAAAGTAGTGACTTAATTAAGAAAAGGGGACACTAATTATGGGGCTATTTTTATTAAATCTTTTAATCTGAATAATATTCATAACCCTCGGGTACGTAGGATTGATGAGTGGATTTTGGGTTTTATTGGTGTAGGTTGCATATAGAAAAATCCTAGTTTTAAAATAAATGATTTTTGGGTGCGTATAACTCATGTAATACATCAAGAGATAATGAAATTTGGTTTTTGATGTTTATATGATGAAAACTTGGTATATTTAATTTAAAATAATTAAATGAGATTATTTGGGTATTTTTGACGTTGTGAAAATTTAATTAAAGATTTAATTGAATTGGACTATCATGCGTAGTTTAGAACATTGGTTTATTATACATATTTGTGTGACTTGTTGGTATTATTAAAGATCATTGTGATGACGGGTTGATTGGGTAATTGTGCTCTCCCTATATTTTAGTATGCCTTCTAGGTATGGGACTAGTGGGAAGGCTTCTTGATGATTTACGCCTTCTAGGTAGGGGACTAGTAAGGGTAGATTATCACATTTTTATCATGTCGGGGGTGGGATGATTTTTATTACTTTATCGCCGTTGCGCTAGTCTATTTATGATACTAACTTGAGATTTATGTTAGAAAATCCTACTATTAATAGGGTAGGACGTATTGATAACTTGGGGACCCTTAGGTATGGGACTAAGGGGTATTTTGAGGATCTCACATCGATAAAAGGGTGGGGTAATTTGAAATTATGAATTGAGAAAATTGAGAATTAATACCTAGGATAATAAGATGGGTATGAAAATATATTGACGACATAATCAGCGAGGACCGACAGTTTAAACGGGTCAGCCGACGTTTTATGTCGTGTCGGGTGTGGAACCTCGTCAATCAGCGAGGGCCGACAATTTAAATGGGCCAGCCGGCGTTTTGATGAGGGGATGTGTATTTTGGTGGAGAAATCACCCAAGGCGGGAGGACCGACATAATAAATTGAGAATATAAGAAAAGTTGGTTAATTTAATTAAATTAACACCATGGGACTTGGGAATTAAAAATCATATTGGTGTGCCTTTATAAATGGGAATTTACGGGTAGTTAGTGCTTTATATTTATCGTGTTTAATTATCTCGTATAAATTTAAAATACTCTATTGTGATATTTATTGCGTATCATAATACTGTCTGAATTCAAGGATCCTATTTGAGGTAAGTAGTGTGTATTCTTGCTCAGGGTTTGGCTCTGACTCAAGCGTTGACTAATCTTTTTCAGGATTAGAATTGGAGAAGCTGCATAAGTTTATCGGAGTTATTATTTGGAGGTGCAGCTGGAGTTATTCATTTTATGGCATAGTTTAGTTAGACTTTCCTTTTCAGTCGTATTTAATTATGAGACTTCATTTGAGTTTTATTGGGCCATTCGGTTCCAAAGTTGTTTAGAGGATTTCTTTTGGGATTATTTCAGATTTTATTTAGTCATTATTAGAGAATGGATTTTTGGAGTTAGCATGCGATGGATCTTTTATTGCTTAGTTGTTTATGATCATTTTGAGATTGATTCAATTATTTTATCTTATGGACTGATTTATTTATGTCTCATATCTGTCTCATGCTAAGAATGGTATTTATTAAGTTCACGCCTCGCATAGTTCGGCGGCGGTGGCTGGCCACCTCGTCTGTCGAATTTTGCGGGGTGTGACAGATGGTATCAGAGCATGGTCTTGGGTCTCGTATGTTATGAGTTCGTTTAGCTTCCGCGTTGCCGATCTTTGATTCTCTTTGTTGATTCGTACTTCTTAAGGTAGAGGGTCTAGCATACGTGTTAGATGTGTTTCTTGGAGATGTGAAGTTTTGAGTTAAGGATGTTGTAGGCATTGAGTTTAGAATTAGTAAGCTTGATGTGGGGATCCTTGGAATGGATTTTGGAGACGATAATTATTTCGGACATTTTAGTACAGATGTTAGGTATCGTATGTATCGATTTTTAATGTTGAGATTTAATTTGAGGAAGTTAGCATTTTGATGACTTTCGGATATAGGATCGAGTGGGGAATTTGTGAGAGCGTGTGGTACGCCGTTATTTTCATAGTTATGCGTATGCATATAGGCAATATATATATTATTTTGCTGTTCGTGGGGTAGGTGCGCGTAGGATTGGGTGTATGGGTGCCCAATTACGGCATTCTACGGGTAGGCATATGTGAGCCTTATTTTATTTTGCGAGATTTATGCATTGATGAGTATGCTTCGTCTAATTTCGAGGACAAAATTCTTTGCTAGTAGGGAAGTATGTAACACCTCGTGTTTTTATTAATTAAATAATTGGAATATTCGGGAAAAAAATTTATTAATTTATTAATTTTTATTGGCTAAATATGTTGGTTATTATTTTAGAAGAATAGAACTTCAAGCGGAATTGAAATCGGATTAAAATGGATTTTTAGAGGAATTTTTAATATTTTGCCTTATAGGAATTTTTTTAAACTGTCAGATTTTCTATAGGGTCGATCGATCGATCCTTTTGGTAGATCGATCGACAATGCCCAGTTTTGCGCGATTCAGTTAGATTTTATTAGAATTTGTGTTGGATTAGGTCTCCTAATCATTATATAACCTTATTAACCCGTAGGTGGACTTCTCATAATCACTTTTTCTCCATCTTTTCACCAGAGAACACTTCCAAATATTTTTTCTCTCACTCATAATCATCAACCTCTAACATAATCAAGTTTTTATCACAAGTTGGGAGGCTTAATTGGGGCTTAATCAAGATTGATTCAAGAACACTTCTTTACTAATTTTTCGACAGGAATCCAGATTTTCAACACAATCTTCACAGGTATGAATACTCTATTCTTTTCCTTTAGTATTATGCGTTTTAAGTTTCGCGTAAATACTTAATTACATGTTTTCTTAAAATAAAGTAGTGACTTAATTAGGAAAAGTGGACACTAATTATGGGGTAATTTTTATTAAATCTTTTAATCTGAATAATATTCATAACCCTTGGGTACGTAGGTTTGATGAGTGGATTTTGGATTTTATTGGTGTAGGTTGCATGTAGAAAAACCCTAGTTTTAAAATAAATAATTTTTGGGTGCGTATAACTCATGTAATACATGTAGAGATAATAAAATTTGATTTTTGATGTTTATATGATGAAAACTTGGTATATTTAATTTAAAATAATTAAACGAGATTATTGGGTATTTTTGACATTGTGATAATTTAATTAAAGATTTAATTGAATTGGACTATCATGCGTAGTTTGGAACATTGGTTTATTATACATATTTGTATTACTTGTTGGTATTATTAAAGATTATTGTGACGACGGGTTGATTGGGTAATTTTTCTCTCCCTATATTTAGGATGCCTTCTAGGTATGGGACTAGTGGGTAGGCCTCTTGATGATTTACGCCTTCTAGGTAGGGGACTAGTGAGGGTAGATTATCACGTTTTTATCATATCGGGGGTGGGCTTATTTTTATTACTTTATCGTCGTTACGCTAGTCTATTTATGATACTAAGTTGATATTTATGTTAGAAAATCCTCCTATTCATAGGGTAGGACGTATTGATAACTTGGGTACCCTTAGGTATGGGATTAAGGGGTATTTTGAGGATCTCACATCGATAAAAGGGTCGGGTAATTTGAAATTGTGAATAGAGAAAATTGAGAATTAATACCTAAGATAATAAGATGGGTATTAAAATATATTGGTGACATAATCAATGAGGACCAACAGTTTAAACGGGCCAGCCGGCGTTTTATGTCGTGTCGTGTGTGGAACCTCGTCAATCAGCGAGGGCAGACAGTTTAAACGGGCCAGTCGGCGTTTTGACGAGGGGATGTGTATTTTGGTGGAGAAATCACCCAAGGCGGGAGGACCGCCATAATAAATTGAGAATATAAGAAAAGTTGGTTAATTTAATTAAATTAACATTGTGGGACTTGAGAATTAAAAATCATATTGGTGTGCCTTTATAAATGGGTATTCTTGCGGGTAGTTAGTGCTTTATATTTATCGTGTTTAATTATCTCGTATAAATTTAAAATACTCAATTGTCATATTTATTGCGTATAATAATACTATCTGGATTCAAGGATCCTATTTGAGGGAAGTAGTGTGTATTCTTGCTCAGGGGTTTGACTCTGACCCATGCGTTGACTAATCTTTTTCAGGATTAGAATTGGAGAAGCTGCATAAGTTTATCGGAGTTATTATTTGGAGGTGTAGCTGGAGTTATTCATTTTATGGCATAGTTTAGTTAGACTTTCCTTTTCAGTCGTATTTAATTATGAGACTTCATTTGAGTTTTATTGGGCCATTCGGTTCCAAAGTTGTTTAGAGGATTTCTCTTGGGATTATTTCATATTTTATTTAATCATTATTAGAGAATGGATTTTTGGAGTTAGCATGCGATGGATCTTTTATCGCTTAGTTGTTTATGATCATTTTGAGATTGATTCAATTATTTTATCTTATCAACTGATTTATTTATGTGTCATATCTGTCTCATGCTAAGAATGGTATTTATTTAGTTCACGTCTGGCATAGTTCGGCGGCGGTGGCTGGCCACCCCGTCTGTCGAATTTTGCGGGGAGTGACAGATGGTATCAGAGCATGGTCTTAGGTATCGTATGTTATGAGTTCGTTTAGCTTCCGCGTTTCCGATCTTTGATTCCCTTTGTTGATTCGTACTTCTTAAGGTAGAGGGTCTAACATATGTGTTAGATGTGTTTCTTGGAGATATGAAGTTTTGAGTTAAGAATGTTGTAGGCATTGAGTTTAGAATTAGTAAGCTTGATGTGGGGATCCTTAGAATGGATTTTGGAGACGATAATTATTTTGGAGATTTTAGTACATATGTTAGGTATCGTATGTATCGATTTTTAATGTTGAGATTTAATTTGAGGAAGTTAGCATTTTGATGACTTTCGGATATAGGATCGAGTGGGGAATTTGTGAGAGCGTGTGGTACGCCGTTATTTTCATAGTTATGCGTATGCATATATGAAATATATATATATTAGTTTGTTGTTCGTGGGGTAGGTGCACGTAAGATTGGGTGTATGGGTGCCCAATTATGGCATTCTACGGGTAGGCATATGTGAGCCTTATTTTATTTTGCGAGATTTATGCATTGATGAGTATGCTTCGTCTAATTTCGAGGACGAAATTCTTTGCTAGTGGGGAAGTATGTAACACCTCGTGTTTTTATTAAATAATTTAATTAAATAATTGGAATATTCGAGTAAAATAAATTTATTAATTTATTAATTTTTATTGTCTAAATATGTTGGTTATGATTTTAGAAGAATAGAACTTCAAGCGGAATTGAAATCGGATTAAAATGGATTTTTAGTGGAATTTTTAATATTTTGCCTTATAGGAATTTTTTTTAAACTCTCAGATTTTCTATAGGGTCGATCGATCGACCCTTTTGGTAGATCGATCGACTATGCCCAGTTTTGCGCGATTCAGTTAGATTTTATTAGAATTTGTGTAGGATTAGGGCTCCTAATCATTATATAACTTTGTTAACCCGTAGGTGGACTTCTCATAATCATTTTTTCTCCAGCTTTTCAACAGAGAACACTTCCAAATATTTTTTCTCTCACTCATAATCATCAACCTCTAACATAATCAAGTTTTTATCACAAGTTGGGAGGCTTAATTGGGGCTTAATCAAGATTGATTCAAGAACACTTCCTTACTAATTTTTCGAGAGGAATCCATATTTTCAACACAATCTTCACAGGTATGAATACTCTATTCTTTTCCTTTAGTATTATGCGTTTTAAGTTTCGCGTAAACACTTAATTACATGTTTTCTTAAAATAAAGTAGTGACTTAATTAGGAAAAGTGGACACTAATTATGGGGCAGTTTTTATTAAATCTTTTAATCTAAATAATATTCATAACCCTTGGGTACGTAGGATTGATGAGTGGATTTTGGGTTTTATTGGTGTAGGTTGCATGTAGAAAAACCCTAGTTTTAAAATAAATGATTTTTGGGTGCGTATAACTCATGTAATACATGTAGAGATAATAAAATTTGATTTTTGATGTTTATATGATAAAAACTTGGTATATTTAATTTAAAATAATTAAATGAGATTATTTGATATTTTTTACATTGTGATAATTTAATTGAAGATTTAATTGAATTGGACTATCATGCGTAGTTTGGAACATTGGTTTATTATACATATTTGTATTACTTGTTGGTACTATTAAAGATTATTGTGACGACGGGTTGATTGGCTAATTTCGCTCTCCCTATATTTTAGGATGCCTTCTAGGTATGGTACTAGTGGGTAGGCCTCTTGATGATTTACGCCTTCTAGGTAGGGGACTAGTGAGGGTAGATTATCACGTTTTTATCATATCGGGGGTGGGCTTATTTTTATTACTTTATCGCCGTTACGCTAGTCTATTTATGATACTAAGTTGAGATTTATGTTAGAAAATTATCCTATTCATAGGGTAGGACGTATTGATAACTTGGGGACCCTTAGGTATGGGATTAAGGGGTATTTTGAGGATCTCACATCGATAAAAAGGTGGGGTAATTTCAAATTGTGAATTGAGAAAATTGAGAAATAATACCTAAGATAATAAGATGGGTATTAAAATATATTGGCGACATAATCAATGAGGACCAAAAGTTTAAACGGGCCAACCGGCGTTTTATGTCGTGTCGTGTGTGGAACCTCGTCAATCAGCGAGGGTCGACAGTTTAAACGGGTCAGTCGGCGTTTTGACGAGGGGATGTGTATTTTGGTGGAGAAATCACCCAAGGCGGGAGGACCGCCATAATAAATTGAGGATATAAGAAAAGTTGGTTAATTTAATTAAATTAACATTGTGGGACTTGAGAATTAAAAATCATATTGGTGTGCCTTTATAAATGGGAATTCTTGGGGGTAGTTAGTGCTTTATATTTATCGTGTTTAATTATCTCGTATAAATTTAAAATACTCAATTGTGATATTTATTGCGTATAATAATATTATCTGGATTCAAGGATCCTATTTGAGGGAAGTAGTGTGTATTCTTGCTCAGGGATTTGGTTCTGACCCATGCGTTGACTAATCTTTTTCTGGATTAGAATTGGAGAAGCTGCATAAGTTTATCGGAGTTATTATTTGGAGGTGCAGCTGGAGTTATTTATTTTATGGCATAGTTTAGTTAGACTTTCCTTTTCAGTCGTATTTAATTATGAGACTTCATTTGAGTTTTATTGGGCCATTCGGTTCCAAAGTTGTTTAGAGGATTTCTTTTGGGATTATTTGATGTTTTATTTAATCATTATTAGAGAATGGATTTTGGAGTTAGCATGCGATGGATCTTTTATCGCTTAGTTGTTTATGATCATTTTGAGATTGATTCAATTCTTTTATCTTATCAACTGATTTATTTATGTGTCATATCTGTCTCATGCTAAGAATGGTATTTATTTAGTTCACGCCTGGCATAGTTCGGCGGTGGTGGCTGGCCACCCCGTCTGTCGAATTTTGCTGGGTGTGACAGATGGTATCAGAGCATGGTCTTAGGTATCGTATGTTATGAGTTCGTTTAGCTTTCGTGTTTTCGATCTTTGATTCCCTTTGTTGATTCGTACTTTTTAAGGTAGAGGGTCTAGCATAAGTGTTAGATGTGTTTCTTGGAGATACGAAGTTTTGAGTTAAGGATGTTGTAGGCATTGAGTTTAGAATTTGTAAGCTTGATGTGGGGATCCTTAGAATGGATTTTGGAGACGATAATTATTTTGAAGATTTTAGTACAGATGTTAGGTATCGCATGTATCGATTTTTAATGTTGAGATTTAATTTGAGGAAGTTAACATTTTGATGACTTTCGGATATAGGATCGAGTGGGGGATTTGTGAGAGGGTGTGGTACGCCGTTATTTTCATAGTTATGCGTATGCATATAGGCAATATATATATTAGTTTGTTGTTCGTGGGGTAGGTGCGCGTAGGATTGGGTGTATGGGTGCCCAATTATGGCATTCTACGGGTAGGCATATGTGAACCTTATTTTATTTTGCGAGATTTATGCATTGATGAGTATGCTTCGTCTAATTTCGAGGACGAAATTCTTTGCTAGTGGGGGAGTATGTAACACCCTGTGTTTTTATTAATTAATTTAATTAAATAATTGGAATATTCGGGAAAAATAAATTTATTAATTTATTAATTTTTATTAGCTAAATATGTTGGTTATGATTTTAGAAGAATATAACTTCAAGCGGAATTGAAATCGAATTTAAAATTCATTTTTAGTGGAATTTTTAATATTTTGCCTTAAATGCATTTTTTTTAAACTGTCAGATTTTCTATAGGGTCGATCGATCGACCCTTTTGGTAGATTGATCGACCATGCCCAGGTTTGCGCGATTTAGTCAGATTTTATTAGAATTTGTGTTGTATTAGGACTCCTAATCACTATATAACCTTGCCAATCCGTAGGGAGACTTCTCATAATCACTTTTTCTCCAGTTTTTCACGAGAGAACACTTCCAAATATTTTTTCTCTCACTCATAGTCATAAACCTCCAACATAATCAAGTTTTTGTCACATGTTCGGAGGCTTAATTGGGGCTTAATCAAGATTGATTCAAGAACACTTGTTTACTAATTTTTCGAGAGGAATCCAGATTTCTAATCAGATTTTCAACACGATCTTCACAGGCATGAATACTCTATTCTTTTCCTTTAGTATTATAGGTTTTAAGTTTCGCGTAAACACTTAATTACATGTTTTCTTAAAATAAAGTAGTGACTTAATTATAAAAAGTGGACACTAATTTTGGGGCAGTTTTTATTAAATCTTTTAATTTGAATAATATTCATAACCCTTGGGTACGTAGGATTGATGAGTGGATTTTGGGTTTTATTGGTGTAGGTTGCATGTAGAAAATCCCTAGTTTTAAAATAAATGATTTTTGGGTGCATATAACTCATGTAATACATGTAAAGATAACAAAATTTAGTTTTTGATGCTTATATGATGAAAACTTGGTATATTTAATTTAAAATAATTAAATGAGATTATTTGGGTATTTTTGACATTGTGATAATTTAATTAAAGATTTAATTGAATTGGACTATCATGCGTAGTTTGGAACATTAGTTTATTATACATATTTGTGTTACTTGTTGGTATTATTAAAGATCATTGTGACGACGGGTTGATTGGGTAATTTTGCTCTCCCTATATTTAGGATGCCTTCTAGGTATGGGACTAGTGGGTATGCCTCTTGATGATTTACGCCTTCTAGGTAGGGAACTAGTGAGGGTAGATTATCACGTTTTTATCATGTCGGGGGTGGGCTGAATTTTATTACTTTATCACCGTTACGCTAGTCTATTTATGATACTAAGTTGAGATTTATGTTAGAAAATCCTCCTATTCATAGGGTAGAACGTATTGATAACTTAGGGACCCTTAGGTATGGGATTAAGAGGTATTTGAGGATCTCACATCGATAAAAGGGTGGGGCAATTTGAAATTGTGAATTGAGAAAATTGAGAATTAATATCTAAGATAATAAGATGAGTATTAAAATATATTGGCGACATAATCCGCGAGGGCCGACAGTTTAAATGGGCCAGTCGGCGTTTTATGTCGTGTCGTGTGTGGAACCTCATCAATCAATGAGAGCCGACAGTTTAAACGGGCCAGTCGGCGTTTTGACGAGGGATGTGTAGTTTGGTGGAGAAATCAGCCAAGGCGGGAGGACAGCCATAATAAATTGAGAATTTAAGAAAAGTTGGTTAATTTAATTAAATTAACATCGTGGGACTTGGGAATTAAAAATCATATTGGTGTGCCTTTATAAATGGGGATTTATGCGGGTAGTTAGTGCTTTATATTTATCGTGTTTAATTATTTCGTCTAAATTTAAAATACTCTATTGTGATATTTATTGCGTATAATGCTACTGTCTGGATTCAAGAATCCTATTTGAGGGGAGTAGTGTGTATTCTTGCTCAGGGCTTTGGCTCTGACCCATGCGTTGACTAATCTTTTTCAGGATTAGAATTGGAGAAGCTGCATAAGTTTATCGGAGTTATGATTTGGAGATGCAGCTGGAGTTATTCATTTTATGGCATAGTTTAGTTAGACTTTTCATTTCAGTCGTATTTAATTATGAGACTTCATTTGAGTTTTATTGGGCAATTCGGTTCCAAAGTTGTTTAGAGGATTTCTTTTGGGATTATTTCAGATTTTATTTAATCATTATTGGAGAATGGATTTTTGGAGTTAGCATGTGATGAATCTTTTATCGCTTAGTTGTTTATAATCATTTTGAGATTAATTCAATTATTTTATCTTATGGACTGATTTATTTATGTGTCATATCTGTCTCATGCTAATAATGGTATTTATTTAGTTCATGCCTGGCATAGTTCGACGGTAGTGACTGGCCACCCCGTCTGTCGGATTTTACGGGGTGTGACATCGCCCAAGTCATTTTTTGAGCCCATCGATCACTGTTTTGTTGAAGGCCTCGGATTGACCGTTGCTTTGGGGGTAGGCCACCGAGATGAAATAGTGCTTAATCCCGTGTTCTTTGCAGAAGTTTTGGAAAGGGCCACTCTCAAACTGTGTTCCGTTGTCAGTGGTGATTGTTTTGGGGATTCCAAAACGGGTGATTATATTCTTCCATATGAACCTCATAATATCTACATCTCGAATATTTGCCTGTGGTTCTGCCTCGATCCATTTAGTAAAGTAATCAGTTGTGACCAACAGATACTTGTGGTTGTCGGTGGCGGTAGGAAGAGGGCCTACGATGTCCATCCCCCATTGAGCGAAAGGCCATGGTCTGGTAAGCGATCTTAGGTCACTGGAAGGTTGGTGGACCATAGGAGCATGTAGTTGACATTTCTCGCATTTGCGAGCATATAGTGTCGAATCTTTTTGCATATATGTCTACCAGTAGCCTTCCTTCATTGCTCGGAAAGCTAGTGACCTCCCTCCAATGTGGCTTCCATAAATTCCTTCATGTAGCTCGGGTAGAACTTGCTCGACGTCCCTCGGGTGAACACATTGAAGGTAAGGGCCAGTAAATGATCTCTTGTATAATTTTCCCTCAGGAGATAAGTGAAAGCGAGCAGCTTTGACTCTTATCTCATGAGCGGCCTTCTTGTCGCTCGGGAGTGCACCATCTTTTAAATAGTCCCTCAAGGGGTCCATCCATCTGGGCACTGATTCAACCTGGAGCATATGTTCCATCTTTGGTCGCTCTTCGCTCTGGTTGATGCTCAAATTGGCGAGGAAGTCGATGGGGATCGTCCTTTTTAAGTTGGAATCGATTGCAGAACTTAAGGCTGCCAGGGCGTCGGCGTGGCTGTTCTGTCCTCTGGGAAACTATTGGACACTCACTTACTCAAATTTGGATATTATCTTCTCTGCCAAGGCAAGGTAGGCTGCCATCCTTTCGTCTTTTACATTGAAGCCTCCATTTATCTGGTTGGAGACCAATTATGAGTTGCTGATAACCTGCAGCTGCTTTGCCCCCAACGCCTATGCTTTTTGCAGGTCGGCTATCAAAGCATCACATTCTTCCTCGTTGTTGGAGGCTTCAAATCCAAGTCTGATTCCCTATTCGAGGATTGTGTCTTTTGGGGTAACGAGCACAATGCCTACTCCCACCCCCTTTGAGTTGGAGGCTCCATCGATAAACAGTTGACAGATTCCTGCTAATAGGTGAAACTGGTCGCAAGGCTATTCGCCAATGAATTCTGCGATGAAATCGGTGAGGACCTGCCCTTTGATTGCAATCCTGGGCTGAAATTGGATATCAAATCGTCCGAGCTCGACTGACCACTTGGACAATCTACCAAACAGATTCGCTTTTTTTAGGACTGCTTTAAGGGGGTGTGATATAAGGACGATGATAGTGTGAGTTTCGAAGTAGTGCTTCAGCTTCCTCGAAGCTATTACTAGTGCAAAGGAGAGCTTTTCCAGTGGTAAGTACCACTGATCGGCGTCCAATAAGATTTTACTCGCATAGTAAACTTGATGCTGGGTTCCTGCTGTTTCTCACACCAGTACAGAGATGATGGTGTGGTTGGAGACGGTGAGGTATAAGTAAAGGGGATCATCTTCTTGAGGGATAACAAGCAAGGGCAGTGAGCTAAGGTAAGCCTTGATCTCTTCTAATGCTTGCGAGCAATCTTGATTCCATTCTACTGTCTTGCTTCCTCTTAAGAGCTGAAAGAAGGGCTTGCACTTCTCAGAGGATTTCGAGATGAAACGATTCAAAGAAGTGAGCATGCCCGTGAGTTTTTGTACGTCTCGTATTGTGCGAGGGGGCTGTACCCTGTTGATCTCATCGATCTGGTCTGAATTAGCTTCAATTCCTCTCTTGCTAACCAAATACCCGAGGAATTTTCCTGACTAGACACTGAAAGAACATTTTCTCGCATTGAGTTTCATTCGGTATTTCCTGAGGATCTCAAAGGTATTTGATAGATCTGAGAGATGGTCCTCTTTGCGCTGACTCTTGACTAGAATATCGTTGATGTAGACTTCCATGGTCTCTCCCATTTGATCTTTGAACATCTTGGTGACTAGCCTCTAGTAAGTTGCCCCTGCATTCTTGAGCCCAAAGGGCATAACTTTGTAGCAGTATAATCCGACAGTAGTGATGAACACTATCTTATCTTGGTCTGGTGCATGCAGGGGGATCTGATGATACCCCGAATATGCGTCCAAAAAACTCATTCTCTCGTGAGCTGCTGTGGCATCCACCAATTGGTCAATTTTTAGGAGAGGAAAACTGTCCTTAGGGCATACCTTGTTAAGGTCAGTGAAGTCAATGAAGACTCTCCATTTCCCATTGCTCTTTGGAACTACTACTGGGTTGGATAACCATTTAGGGAATTGAACTTCCCGTATGGATCCTGCATCCAACAGTTTTTCAACTTCTTTCTCTACGGCTTTAGCCTTCTCTGGCGCGGTTCGCCGTGCTTTCTGTGTGATAGGTCTGAAGGTGGGGTCAACATGTAACTGATAACAAACCACACTGGGATCAATATCAAGTAGCTCGCATGGTTCCCATGCGAAAAAGTCTATATTACTTCTCAACAATACTGTCAGTTCCTTTTTTTCTTGATCTATGAGAGAAGCTCCAATTAAGAACATCTTGTCTTTCTTGTCCCCACCGGCTGCGATCTCTTCCAAGTTTTCAATGACCCATTCAGGGGGAGGAGCCTGGTCTCCTCCACTCCGGGCCTTCCATACCTTAATTGCTATTTTGAAGGTACCAAACCTTCTTGCTCCTCGACCTTCTCCTTGGCCTTCTCGACCTTCTTCTCTGGTTTTGGGTGGATAGCTGCTATGAAGCACCTTCTTGCCATCTCCTGATCCCCGTGAATCTCCATTACTCCTCGCTCAGTTACGTACTTGAGTTTCTGATGGTAGGTCGAAGGGACTGCCTTCATTCATGTAGCCATCCCCTATCGAGGATAGCTTGATATGGGGAGTCGATGTCGACTTCCAGAAACTCGATCATCTTGGAGACGCTTCCTGCCCTTACTGGCAGTACGATCTTTCCCAATGGAATAGTCACTTTTCCAGCAAAGACAACTAGAGGAACAGTGGCTTCCTTCAGGTCAGCAACGCTTAGCTTCAACTTTCTGAAGAGGTCAAGATAAATTACCTCGGATGAGCTTCCCTGGTCGACGAGCAACCTTGTTGACATCATAGTTGGCTATCCTAAGCGTAATGATCAAGGCGTTATGATGTGGGGTTCTTACTCCCACCAGATCTTCGTTTGTGAACACGATATGTTTGCTATAGTCGACGTCTTCTACTTGTCGATGCTTTCCTGATTGTGTCTTCGCTGGATCAATCTGAAAAGATTACATGACTGTAGTAAGCTTTTTAACCTCCATCCGAGATGAATTTCCTTGAATCTACTTCATATCAGATGCCCTATGAATAACTTCAAATTTATGGCTAGTATCATCTTCGAGTACGTTGTCAGGTCTGGTTTCTCCATTGGCAGCGACCTTCTCTGCCTTCTTCTCCACAAACTCGTTCAGGTGCCTAGTCTGGGCCAGTTCCTCGAGGTGGGACTTAAGAGCCTTGCAATGCTCGGTCTTATGTCCTACCTCTTTGTGAAAAGTGCATCTCAGCGCGTTGTTTCTCTTTAAGGGATCTCCTTCCATCTTTCTGGGCCACTTAACAAATGGCTCGTCTTTGATCTTCGCAAGAATCTTGTAGATTGGTTCTTTGAAGACAGTGTTCACTGCCTGAAATTCTTTCAAAGCATCGTTCTTGCCTCCGTTCTCGAAGACATTCTTTCCCCCATTCTTACCTCCTTTCTTCTGGTTTTCAATTTTGTCGTTGCCCTTAGCAGTAAGTTTAGTTCGACCATTTTCCCCTGTACTAAGGCGGGTCACGTCCTCCACTTTAGCTTATTTCTCGATGCGTGCCATCAGGTCATCGATGGTCGTGGCCTCTTTCTTCATCAGGGATTGGTGCAGAAGGCAAGAGCTGGGTCGTGTAATCTTGAAAGAGGCCACTGCTACCTGCTCTGAGCAGTCCTTGACCTCGTTGAACATCTCCCAGTACCGCTTCATGTAGTCCCGGAGGATTTCTTGATGCGTCTTTTTCATTATTAGTAAAGCATCCATCCTTTTGGGATGGGAGCTACTAGTAATGAAACGAGCTGTAAAGAGCTCGTCTAGGGACTCAAAACTCCTGATAGACCTGTGAGGGAGTCTCTCGAACCATTTCTGGGCCACATCATGTAGACTCGAGGGGAAAATCTGGCACATCAGTGCATCCCGATGGTTCCAAAGAGTCATGGCCTGCCAGTACTGCCTAACGTGATCAATAAGGCCAGTTTTTTCGCCATAGATATTGAATCTCAGAATAGTAAATTTCACGGGGGATTCCTCTTATTTTATCCCCCTTAAGAAAGGGGATTTCATCTGGGTCTTGAGAGATCGTCTAGCAAGCTCCCTGGTTGATCTGGCACCTCGATGAGCTGGGTGCTGGTCCATTTCTTTCCAGACCAAATTTCGTATATCTTCATCACCTCGAGTTGGGCTCCTGTAACGGCGATCTGGTCGTTGTTGCTCGAGAAAGTCATCATCTGACTCGAGCTTCTCACTTCTTTGGGATCCGCATCTGGGGCTCCTTCCTCGGCTGCGAGACTTGCTCATCTGAGGGCTAGGAGTGCGGTATGAACGTCGCCTAGTGCTGCGATGGAGCTCTTTCTTCATCCTCTCTAATTTCCTTTTGAGGCGAACATTCTCAGCCTCTTGCTTGCGAGCGGACTCCCTCTACTCTTGGAGCCTTGCCTCATAGGCATCAATCAATCTGGAGATATGTGTGGACCTCACTGGTCCTTGGCTTTCCTCTGAGGCTGGCCTCTTCGGGCGGGCCCTCTAATCTGAACGTCGAACTTCAGATCTGATCCTGCGAGGGGAAGGCTGTTCTTGGATATCCCCTGTCTGAGGGGCGTTGCTACTGTGACCAGACATCTTAGCTTCTTTGTTGGTGAGAGCTTTCTTAAGGGAGATGAACTTTCCCACAGACGGCGCCAATTGTGGTGACAATTATATTCAACACGAATAAATGAGAAAACGCAATCGCCAGAGAAAATAAAAAATAGATAATGCCAATTACACAACACAGTATGTACGTGGTTCAGCAAGAATGCCTACGTCCACGGGGGTGTTCTCAATATTATTTCTATATGCTCCGGAGAGTGTTTTACAAAGAATATATTGCATGCCTTTTGCCCCAGGCCTAGGGTTTGTTATATACACGTTTGTTCTCGGGGAGTGGGGATGTTGGAATCCCCCACGTCCATCTTCTACTCCTAGAATATCTCCCTACGAGATTTTAGGAGTGGACTAAGTCGGAACTGAATTCAGTTGAGATACGAGGGGTCCAGACTTTGGGCCATTTCTATTGGGCTACTCGTCTGGGCTTGTGATGGCAAATCCGGGTACCCACAAAAATCTATGTTATTTTTAAACTAAGATTGTAAGAAATATCACCATATATTATAATCGATTTGTCCATTTTTTTTTGCTTCATTTCGGAACTCAGGATCATATCAAGAATGAATACACTGGTGTGACTAGAAGCGCTACAGTGCATTCTTTTCGTTTTTCATTGGAAGAATTTGTTAAACATTTAAGTATTATATACAGGGTCAAATACCAAAAAGTCCTTCAAATATTTTTTAATATACATTTAGTCCAAGCCTTTTGTTGATGTAAAAAATTAGATTATTTCTAATTTATCAATCACAGATAAAATAAATAAGACAAAAGATTTTTAAAGTGGTTCAGCCTTATAAGATTGGCCTACGTCCACTGTTTTTGTATTGCTGACTGTTTGCCTAGAATTCTTGATGAATGAGTTTACCAAGAAATCCAGAGTCCCCCACTAATGAGGAGGTTACAATGTATTTATAGCCTTGAGGTTGTACAAATGAAAGGACAATGCGTTGTTATCTAGTAGACATATACATCTGTACGATAATAATGAGCATTTAATGCGCAGTCGTCTCTTTGATTCTCTTGATTTGGATGCGTTGTACGCTAAGTAGCTCGGACCGCTTAAGCTGCTCGACACGCCTAAGTTGCTCGGGGCGCCTAAGTTGCTCGTAGAACGTATTCGTATTTGCCATGTAGGTTGACACGTGTCTTCAAGTGATTGGTCCACATCAACAGATTAAATTTGGTATCAACACCTTCTATTTTGTACCAAAAAGTCCCTCAAACACCCATATAACTAATATTCTCTTATTTTTAAAGGTCCGCGCCAGCGGCATGGGGAAGAATTTTTTGGAGCAAAATAAAAAAGTTTGGATTAAACGTGTATTAAAAAATATTCGAGAGACTATTTGGTATATGCCCCTTATATATATACATAAAGTTTTTTGTGATGACTCTTTATGGTGCAGATCCCGGTAGATAAATTCATTTGTATATATTAAAAAAAAAGAATTTTCTGATGAAACTTCATGGATATGATGTCCACGGTTAGAAGATCATCTCCAATTTTTTTCATCAAAAAATTCAATAAAATTACCGTTGATATGAAGTGATATGTAAAAAAGTAGTATAAATATTCATTTTCAACCATTGAAATATCGGGTCGACGCCAACCACTTTATTAATTAATTTTTTTAATGATACTTCATGAATATGATTTTCTCACTATCGAGATCATATCTTATGAAGTTTCATCAAAATATTCAATCAAAAAGTAGGTGAGATGATCGGTAATATTTTAATGGTCAAAAATGCTTATTTATACCGATTTTTTATATAACAGCTCATCTCAACAATTTTTTATTGAATTTTTTGATGAAAAAAATTAGAGATGATCTTCTTACTGTGGAGATCATATCCATGAAGTTTCATCACAAAGTTCATTTTTTTACTATTTAAAAAAAATCTTATGTACCGGGGTCTGCACCATAAGAAGTCCTTACGGGAGGGAGTCTCTCTCTCTCTCTCTCTCTCTCTCTCTCTCCGGGAGAGAGAGATTCTCATACACATCACCTATACATTTGCGGATCATTTTTTTTTAAATAGTAAAAAAAATATTTTAAGTTCATTTTTTTGTGTGGTATTTAAACATTTCAGGCAACCCCGCAACGACAAATCAATTCAAAATAATTTCTTTTGTTATTTAAAAAAAATGTGTCAAACTATGTCAGTTTTTTAAAAACCGACATAGTTTGACCGATTTTCTTAAAATATTTTTTTTTCTATTTTAAGGATAATTTTATTTTGATTATTTTATTTTGCAATAAGAATAAAATGTTTTAAGGATAATTTTTATTTATTTATTTATGTTATATCTTATTTCGTTACCATTAAGAATTAAGTTGGTTGAGGATATGGCCAAATTTCAAAATAATTATCATTAGATAGTTTTCAACATTAAGTTGTAGCATTGTGCGCGAAATTATTCTATTAGAATTCTACTAAATTTGTTTTTAGCACAATCCACATGAAAAAAATAGTATATTATAAAAGATTGGATACTATTTACTTAATATAAGCGAATTTCATATTAATTAGTTGTTTTATGCAAATTTAATTCTAATTTTTATATTATTGTCAATTAATAGAAAATTTTACACACTAAAAATATTATAATAATAATTGAATAATACGTTGTTTTTTGTCTTTTTATACTAGATTCGTAAACTCCCGAATTACCCCATAGATATAAGTAGAAAAATCCGAATTTAATTTAATTAAATGAACCAGCCGTGGCACAGTTAACAAGATACATGGAATCCTCTACGGAAACCAACTGGAGAAGCCTGCCAGGCGCATCCAAAATTTTGTAATGATAGCATCTACGTACGCCTTCTTAAACCTTGCCTGCATGAAAGGAAGCAAAGAAGACCTGTTCTGAAACTTTAGCCAGTGAAAAGCCATTAAAGGCAAACATTAAGATTTACCGTTTCTGGACTACCATTTGGTAGTGTAAAGAAACGTCTTATCCGATAGACGCTACATTTCAGCTGTCCACTGATCCAAGTAATAAGTGGCTATGTGACGTTTTTACGAGTGATGGATGCAAACAGCGCCGATAATGTATATAAATCCCTTTTTGGCATCAGAAGAGATTCTCCTTATATGCCCTATACGGTATATGTTTAACGGGCGTATATCGTTGGATACTAACAAATATGACTTTTAAACATAGTCATATCGTTGGATACTAACAAATATGACTTTTAAACAGATTAAGCATACAGGGATTGGAACTTGTCGCTAGTGAATAGAACGTAAACAGATTGAATTACTTGAGGAGCCACGCAGTATACCGATCTTAAGTATTAACTAAAGAACATTTTGGAAATAATTGTTTTCTTTGTTTAGTGATTATAAAACTAAATGAAAATTGAATTATAATGTATTCTCAAAATAAAAAATATAGGTTGCACTTATTGAATGTCATTCATATGACTTTTAATATTAATTTAAAATTCAATCTCATTTCATTCGTACATTCGTCGAATATATTGTGTGAAGCAGTCCACAACAATGAAACAATATATTTAGATAATTTTGGTCACACATCGCGTGGCCTGCATGTAAACAGAGGCCACATTGTATTGGAGAGAGATCCACGAACTTGGGATTATAAAGAGAGCCACGCAGTATTATTTATAAGTGTACTAGTGGAATGCCCGTGCCTAAAGGCACGGCGAAAATTTTCAAAATGCATAGTCACAAAACGGCAAAAATTTCGAAATTATGTAATTGCAAAACGGCAAAAATTTCGTTCCCGAACAAAACAAAGTGTAATTTTAAAAAAATTGGCTATAATATTCTTCATTTGGAGGACTATCCGCGCTATTTAAAAAATAATAAATAGTCCAACGACTTATATGCAAAGTTGAATCAACTACCACGGGACGCAATCAGAATAGGTACAAAATTGACAAAAAAAAACCTTACGTGAACCAAATCCGACAATGAAAATAAGAAACTTCCGACTTTAAAGTCGATTTTGACCACTTGAACAACGCTGAAAATAACCCGAAACTTAGTCAGCTAGGCACAGGCAATACGAATCCAATGGCGCCATAATCGCCTCATTCCGATTTACGGTTAAAAAGTTGCGACATTTCTCCCAAAACATACTATTTTCACTTGAAACAATATACTATTAAGGCACTTCAACTACTGCTCGCACAAACTAAGAATTAATGATTGGAATTTCAATGAACACATAAAGATCTATCTATTTACGACATCATTGTAAACATTAAAATAGCATATTACTATAAGGGTTCTTCAATCACCATAAGGTATAAAAGAGAATACTTCAACTACATCATGTAACAATATTGCAAAATAGCTCAATCTAACAATATGAATGTACTAAAAGATAACCATTAATTAAAAAATAAGATTCAGATATTAGATGTGTGAATTCATAGCTGAAATTGAAAATCATTTAAATTCACATCACCAAATATAAGTGACAGCCTTATAAAACCCAAATGTAAACATGTTTGTACCCCTCAATTAAGTCATTTAAACCTAAATGAATATACATGATCTCAAATATTGGGCGACCCCCTCTTCGTCAGCAGCTTCAAAGGACTGACCAGCAATATTTTTGGGGACCTCATCATCGGCATCGGCATCTTGTTGTGTTGTTGCAGCAACGACTGCTATGTTGCTGAAGCAGCAACTGATGTGTTGTTGTAGCAGCCGCAGCATTATGGACATCTTCGTCGGAATCCATACTTAACTTTTACTACATTAAAGGAAGAATGCGTTTGAATTAATGTGGAAATCCAATAACTCGATAGAGGCCATTCGGGCGTTTGAATAAACAAATAAAGTAAAAAAGATACTAAGAAAACATAACTTAACCAAACAGAATATATTAAGAAAACATAACATAACCGAACACAACATATTAAGAAAACATATCATAAGCGAACAGAACATATTCGAACAGAATAGATTAAGTAAACATAACATAACCGAACAGAACATGTAACGTGTGAACTGAAAACTGAACCGAATAGACCCTCACACGAATAGGTAACGTGTGAACTGAAAACTGAACTACAATAACTCGACACGGGCCATTCGGGCATTTGACTAAAATGAACAGCATAAATTTTTATTTGAATCCTATATTTACATTCAATAACACATTTAAAGCAGCAAAAAGTAACACGGGTAGAAATAGTTTATCCAATCAAAGGAACCAATAGGAATCACTAAATATAATAAATTTATGACATCACCCCTGTCATGGCCTCTCATTTTATCCAAATCCATATGAATGTTGTTTTATTAGTATATGATATTCTTACCTCCGAAACAAAGAGAAGAATTTGAGATTCTGTGAGTGAGCAGTAACTTGTCCAACATCGAGACAGGTAATAGAGAAAAAATGACATTTGCTTTTTCTTAGCAGGTAGGAAGAAGAAATTCTTTCGTGCGCAGTCTGCTGCAACAACCAGATTACTTCTTTTTTAGGGGAATACATCTCCTTAAACATCTCCTATTGATTTTCCCTGGTCGTTACAACTTGTAGACGCCTGTTTTCTTCTCTCAGCGTATGTAAATGGTCCGGAGCTTCATTAAATGTATGAGAGATATGGTGTTATCTGGAGATATTTGTTACATAGCAAGATCTGTAGCTACAAATTTGATGAGCAGTTTCTCAAAAAATGTCGAAAGGAGACACCCTGTAACCAAAGGACAAAAAATCCGAAAAAAGAACATATCATATAAGAAAATATAGTGTGAATCCGCTTGTGGACATCAAGAACATCTATACTTTCATCAGTTTTCAGTTCAGAACCAAGAAAATATAGTGTGATTAAACATTAAACAAAAGAAAAATAAAAAAATTCACTTCAGTACCAAAACAAAAACACAACCTCATAAAACAAAATCATTATTTCATTTGATCTTCACCCAAGTCAAGCAACTTGCAATATTAATACCAAATTAAATGTAATAATCAAACTCGAATGTCAAATGGTTTTTGTTTTTGAAAGCCCAGTCTCACAGTTTTGAAATACAAAAGTAATTGCAATGAATTAGGATTCGAATATGGTAATGAATTAGATATTTAGTCAATACAACAGTAGTAAAGTAGTAATGTAAATAGAGACAATGTTCATCACAAATGCTATACAAATGTAAACTTAAGGTGGAACTAATGCTTATAAATTTCCAGAACAAAACATAACTGTTGTGTCAAATATCACTTGATCAGTTATGCGAGGAAGGGAAATTGCGTATGAGGGGGAAATGTAATTGCCACATTTTCTTACTATTTATAATAATATCCAAAATAACAACAAACAAATATCAAGTTGAGTACCAAATTTACATTCAATCAACAATTAAAATAACTGCAGCTAACAATAGTAAATTATCTTCATAAAGTTCAATCTCCCAAAAACGTCGCAATATTAACGTGATGTTGCTACCTAAATGAGCAGTAGAAAACTTTATAAAATAAAAATCGATACCTACTATACTTGTGTACTAACGTGATGTTACAAAAAACATGAAGTATCCTCGAACCGACCTTCCTGCATCCAAACAGAGTACATAATTGAAAAAAAATTATAATGCCCTAACAATCAATGGTCAAATATACAGTTAATGAAATTTAACATCAATATACATGTTCATTCTTACTTTTCAAAAAAAAACATCAAAATAGGTAATAATCATACTATGGACACAAAATGGAACAAACACTACTTTGACATAATAAATCTAACATAAGTGGGGTGTGTTTGATTCTTACTATCGGATAAGTCCACATGTGATGTGATTTCCACCAAGAATTGAAGGGAGACGTGGTGTCAATCGACATTTTATTGTCATTCTCTTATGTAATATTTCCTCTCTGATGCTAACAATCTTGTCCTTGAAACCCAGTAAAAGTAGGAAGTTGATTACGATGATAATTAAATAAAAAGTTTAAGCCAGATATAATACGAAGAACCATTTTTTTATATTTTCTTAAATTTCTACTGATATATAACACCAAACTTGAGCTATTGTAAAATTTAAGGGACCGTTTTGTTAGTAGAAGTTGATATATTTGTTCATACATCTGCATATAAATTGTGCGTATATACAGTAAAAGTGCATATATACACATAAGTTCTAAATAAGTGAATAGGATTCAATGTGGTAATACAAATTAATAAAGTAACCTCAACTTTGAATAGCAGGTAACTAAAATATGAAAAACTTAAGAATAATCATTTCAAGTATCTATGCATTTTGAAAAATCAAATGGTCCATGTATACACATAAGACATTTAGTATTAAAAATTCATGTTTGAAAACCAACCAAATAGAAAGTCGTTAAACTTTAGTCCCTAATATAGTTGCAGATAACTGTTGATGCCAGAAATTCTCTGTCTGAGATATTAACTTCTGAATCCTGTCTGAGAAATTAACTTCCCAATCCTTATGGTGAAGTGAGTGAGGGAATGAGGTTAAGAAACCCTGCCCCCTTCTTCCCAATCCTCTGTCTGAGAAATTAACTGCTTGTGGTGTTTCAATGTGCATACTTCAGTCATAATGTCATACTTCAGTCCCAATCCTCTGTCGGGTAAGGAGAATCTGCAATAAAAATTTCAATGTGCATACTTCAGTGATAATGGCAGGTCTTCTGGTTTGTCGTAGTCATAGAATTCTAGAAAATGGCCTGCTCTGTATCCCATTCTGCTGCTGTATGAAGATTCCGACCTTAGGATGTCAGTGACTTTTTTATCTTTGCTTAAAAAAATTGATCAGTCAATGTAAGCAACTACAAAAGTAATTCTCTCACCGAAATTAAAATTGTCGACTCTGGTATACCAACTCTTACTCACGTAGCAAATGATAGACGTTGACATGATTCTAGTAGAGTAATCAAGCTGGTTTTGCGTGTCCATCTTCAGCTCTCCGACTTTCTGCTTACGAAGTTCAACTTCTTTGGCTAGACCTTCATCTCATTGCTTCATCACACCTATAATTCATGTGCGCACCGTTCTTCCTTTCTAGCTTTTGATCAACTTCTTTGCACCTCAAAGATAATAGCAGCTCCTGAAATCGTAAAAGAGTTCCCCAAGAAGATCTGCGGTAGCTTGATCATCTTTCTCCTCATCCAGTGGCCTAATTGTAACATCAGTTGCATGACCATAAATTTGTCTTTGTATGGTTGTTTTGAAACGATGATTAGCCTGGGCAATGTTGATGATGAAGTGGCGACACTTATAGATTAAAATAGAGATGCAAGAAAAAAATAAATACTTAATGAGAACTTTTAAAATAAGAATCAAAGTTACAAAGCAAAATTAAATTGTATAACATAGATAAGTTCTCTAAGAGTAGATGCCACTTCTTACCCTCACAAAACAAATTTTCAATGGATTCAACTGCATTGAGAATCCTCTTTCTCTTTTACTTTGGCCATCCCTCCTCTCAATAATATCATTTCTTAAAGAAATGTTGGATTAAATGCATTTATATTCATATAAGCTCTACATACCTATACCCAATAAAAAATTTAATCAAAATTAACCTCACGAAATATATAATGCAACTAACCATGTAAAAATAGTAGTTATAATAATAATTCCACACATCCATGATAGAAATCATAGGTTCGAACACATAAAGGGAGTTTACACACTACAAAAAAGTATGAATCAAGTCATTAGGCATGTAGCAAAATCATAGAAAGAATAATACAATAAAATAATACTTAATATAATCAAATTCACCAACCTGATATAATGAAATTCACATCAGAACCAGAAAAAGAAACTAATCCGAAACTAAACAAAAAGTGGCACAGCATTAATGGGCCAAATGAAATTACATTTTATACTCTGATCTTTTCCAGAATATTTCTAAATTTTTAACGTTGTCGGAAGGGCAGTGTCCTCTGCTTCAGTGTTTCTAAATCTATACTCAATTGTCACTATTTTGCCTATTGTCCCCTACATAACAAATAAACATTTAAAAGAGGGGTAGTTTTGGAAACATAAAATTGATAGTGTGTGTGAAAAAGAACGGATATACTATATCAAATAGTGAAACAAAAACATAAAGAAATTGAAAAGAAAATTTTCCAAGGCATATACCATATCAAATAAATGTAATGCATTGTATTTTTACTCTAGTAGAGTTCCAAGACAAAAAAAATGTACTTGACTTTTAGGATCACCATATGCGAAGGCTCCTTCCAAATAAGAAAACTCCAATTGACTAATGTGAAAGCACCAAAATTAAGAGCTTCAAGCATATATTTTCTTCTTATATTCAGGTGAAGACCTGAAATAATCAAAGATAAAAATATATAGACTAATTAGTCAAATAAAAAACTGCTCAATAACTTAACTTTTCTACAGTTGGCCATCATCTATATTGCATGAGAGTGCAATTTTATTTAAGATATTATATTAAATCCAAAACTGACCATCAGCTATATTGTTACCAGCGTCGCCAACTCTCCGCCAATATTGTAGGCGTAGAAGATAGAATGGATGGTCATTGTCTCCGCCAGCCATGCTCTTTTGCACCAGTAGCCTCTGCATATCAAAAATGAAAAACATAAAACAATAAAATGGAAAGCATATATTAAAAAGTGAAAAGAAAATAAACAATGACCATCCATTCTCAAGAAGGCAAAAATCATTTGAACACTGATACTAACTTCACTATTAGCTACTTAAGTCACTGAAAAAATATAAAATATACTTGTCTTGGAGAAGCACCTGAATTCACACCTCTATCTTCTACGCCTACAATATTTATATATAGACGATAAATTTCATTTTACCTCGAATATAAAAGCAAACAAAATAGATTTAGAAGGGTCAAATGTCATAAAATTTGTATACCACATAAGTCAAAATATTTTTGAGGGCTTGATCATATAAATCATGGTTTGAAATAAGCTAAGAACATGTATGCCTCCTATTTTTATATAAGCTAGGAACAAAACATAGTAAACTCCATAGTTAAAAATGTTTTTTATATATACGGGGGCCTGTTAAAATCAATATGTGCAACTCTATATATACGTGCTGCAATTGGTTTGAAATGTTCAGTTAAAGGACATAACATAGGGTAAAATTCGAATGGTTCGAAATGGGTTGCCATTTCAAGAGCGTGTAACTTAACTTTTCTATAATTGACCATCAGCTATATTGCAAAAGTGTGTAATTTTATTTAAGATATTATATTAAATCCAAAACTGACGCTCTGTTATCACGTATGGGAGTGGAAAAACTAAATTAAAATCTTTTTCTAGCAACACAACTCAATATAATTTTATCGAAGTAGCCAACCAACAGTCTTAATCTATGAGAACATTCTATCATTTTCCTATCTCTATGCTCAAGTTATCATCAAACTAATTAGTATCTACAAAAACAATCCAAATTATTAACTACAAATAGTTTACTTTCGGAATCATTAATAGAAGTTTTTTACCTGCAAACTAATTATTACCTACATCCGTACTCAGTATATATGACCTAGAAGTTATTACCTACATCCATTTTATACTCCGATCTAGAAGTTATTGCCTGGGAGCCTTAAGTTTGCTAGGAACATATCTCAAGGAAAATCCCAACATTAGTCTGAGAATTGACGATCTAGACAATTAGGGAGCAACGGATGTAAACCATCCCTGGATAGAATGAAGTGGAAGAATTGAACTAAGAATTACCTCATCATCTATAACATATAAAATTAAAATTAATGCATGTTTAGAGTTCAAATAGATATAAAGCAATAATAAAAAAAAATTCAAAACCCACTATAAAGTTAGAACCCACCTACGATTTTAATTTAACATACAAAAAAAAAACAGGTCAGAGAAATACATATGAACGAAAAGATAGAACAAAGAAAAACCATGTGGGTTTCGAAATCAAAGCCAAATATCCATATGAAGATTTTCTCAAACACTTGGTAGACATTCATTCTTGAACATACTATATTTATATTAGTCTTAGAAATTACGGCACTTACCTGAAAGTTAAAATCAAACGAACATTTATATTAGTCTAGTAGCTCAAAATCTGACACAAAAAATAAAATGAGAGTTTATACAAACATCTTCAAATAACCTAGATATGAAAAATATTAACTTCAAAGAATTTTAAATGTAATAAAAAATCCCACAAAGTTCCAATCCAATCAGATCTGGAAAAGTTAGATGTGGAAAAAATTAGATCTTTATGAAGTTTAGGTTTAAGAAAAAAGAATGCAGCTAACATTAAGCATAAGTTAAGAGTATGAAAAGAAAAGAGAAGATTAACGTTAAGAATAAGACGAATTGATATACCTAAAATGGTGAAGCACCTTGTGTTTCTAACTTCTGCATAAAGGTGGATAAACACCAAGAGTTAGAGCTATAAAGTTTGACTAAAATCAAAATCCATAGGAACTATAAAAATCATACTTATTTGTGTGGTTCGTCGGAGAAAAAGACCCCCTTGACACACTAATGCTTGTAAAACTATTGAGAAAAAGAACAATCAAAATCCAAATAAATGGTAGTTCGAAAAAATACATATGGTTTGGTAAAACACCAACCTTTCTTGACAGCTATGTAATGAAGAATCAAACCCTAAACTCTCTGATTTGAGGAAAAAATATGATGGAGAAAATGACAAAGAAAATACCTGTGTTTCAATTTCAGAAACCCTAGGTCGGTGGTTGCAATCTAGACAAAGCCCATTTCATCCCTTTCTTCAAATCCTCACCTGAGAGCGAGAAGACACCTGTGTGTGTGTGTGTGTGTGTGTGTGTGAGAGAGAGAGAGAGGGGGGTCATGGGAGAAGAGAAGCCAAAGAGAGTAAGGGGGTAAAAGTTTGAGGGTCGGTGGGTTGCGTGTGATAGGAGAGAGGGGGAAGGAGAGAGGAGAGATTCTAGTGAGGGTAAAGGGTGGGAAAATGAGAAAAAAATGGTATAATACCCTTTTGTCCTTAGTTTTTGAATTTTGAAGAGGGGGGGAAATAAATTAGTGAGGAAAATAGAGGGGGAATCTAAATATTTAAGGGGCAAAAATGGTAAGAGTGGTATTTTAATCTCAACCATTGGATCGTCGCATTGTTGGCCAAATCATGATCCCTACTTAGCTTATGAACTTATTGAATAGTGCCAACTATTCTACTCCTTATTATATAGATTGGAGAGAGATCCACGAACTTGGGATTATAAAGGGCAAAGAACGAGATATTGCTTTAGACTTTAGGGTTTTCAAACTCTTGATTTTACCAAAATTAAAGAATGTGAAGAGTCAATTTTCAAGAAGTACTTGTAAATTGTAAATACTTAATGGAGAGAAAACAACACACCTGAAACCTTCATTAATAATTCCACGTGTTAAGTTGAGGTTTAAGCCTACAATTTTATATATATAAAGATTAATTAAATAGATGTTTGAGGGACTTTTTAAAATAAAATAAAAAAATTTGAACTAAATATATATTAAACAATATTTGAGATTTTTTTTATAATGGATCCTTATTTTGATTGAATCGCCATTATAGACATATGTTGTAATAATATGGGAATTTAGGTTTACAGTTTAAACCTCATTTGTATTCAAGGTATTTTTACACTAGCCTTTCCTTAACATTTGGTTAGGTCACGATTGCTTTCCTTGACATTTGAGTTTGATTCAAATAACTCACCTTTATTTGTGAAATGTTTTTTAAAATATTTTATTACAAGTTAAGATTGTTCTTGCACAAAAAAAAAATATTGTAGAACTTAATTGAAAATGGTGTTAATTTTAATTTGTTATAGTTGTAAGGGGATCATCATAGCTTTTGAAACATATAAAAGATTAAAACAATAAAGATGAAATACTTGAGAAGTTGATCGAAACAGGTGTGTTTGATTGGTGCCGGGATGAAGTACTTAAGAAAGTAATATATATAGTTTTTTTTTAATTTAGTTTCATTTTCAAAGTTTTATTAGACTCCCTCACATATATTTTTTAAATTGTATTAAATCCCATAATCACTCAAAATTGTCATCAACCGCCTTGTTAACATTTGTTCCATATTTGTTACAATAGGATTAACAACTAAAAAAATAAAAACTTGTGAGGGGATACAAATGAATCTTCAAAATTGAGACTAAATACTTGTGATCTCATATATATATGATTATCGAAACGGATGTGTTTGATTGGTCCGGGGAGTGGGGGTGGGGGGGGGGGGGTGATCTTCAAAAGAGATGTTCTTACCTCACTATAAGAAATAAATTTCCCTGATGCGAGTATATCCAAACATTAATTTAAGCTTAATGTTCCTTTAATCAACATTACTGTTGATTTTTTACGTGATATTGAGGATTTCCCTCTGAAATAAAAGATTTACAAGAGGTAGCCTACATATAAAATATAAATATTCTGAGATAGCTTACGTGGATGACTGGATTGTTAACAAAGTTTTAGAAAAATTACACATCTAATATTGCAGTCTTAATGGTTGTTCCAATTTTGAAAGAGGTAGATTCATCCAATCAACATCCTAATAGAGCATTATAGCTTCATTGCAAATGGAGGTTGAGTTTGCCAGATGTTTTGAGGTTACAACTAATGAATTGTAGACGTAAAACTTTATTTTAGGACTTAAAATTATGATTCAGTCTCTAAACCACTTAAAACATATTGTGATAATATTATTGTAATATATATTTTTTAAACAATTGGTATTCTAAAGTACATAACACGTTGAATTGATATATCTCTCCATTAAAGAAGAGGTTCAATGGGATTAAGTGTCCGTTGTATACATTAGTACACGTGTTAAGATAATACATCATATTATGAAAGTGACCTGAGTAAAAACATTCACGAAGAATGTTAAAAATATAGTCTTGAGTGTATGTTGTAGATTATTATTTTTTTGAATTTCTTATTGATTATTTATTTAACATTTTGAACTCATTTAATGAAGTTCATGAATTTTATTTTATTATATTTTTCCATTGTTTATATACATGTATGTGGGTGGTTTAATGTCAACGAAAATAGAATGTTGTTAAGACATTATTAACCCTTATTATAAATGTAATTGAGTAGATCATTAATATTTGTAATATAAGGAACATATTGTGGTGTTTAATAACATGCAACCACAATGATCCATGTTGATGCTTTAACTAATCGATGTGTTTATTAAAAATTATTTTGAAAGGTTAGTTAAATTTTATTTTAGTGTGTTATGTTCCTCATATAAAATCATATAGAACAAGTGGGAGACTATTGAAAACATTATTAATTCATATTATCATATTTTTTGTACTATTTAGTTATTCTATGATTCATATAAGAATCCTAATTAATGGGATATTACAATTACAACTTTATAACAATCCATAATTTTAATAAATTATGTACATTAAGAGCATTGCAAATTTTTGTGCAACCAAGATTAAAATAGAGAAATATATATCTAAATTAAAAAAAAGAAACATGAATTAATTAAATATCAATCTTTATTCCCTTCTGTAATTTATTTTTATCTATGGATGGAAGTATTTTCATGCATCTTCCTCTTCACAACATTCATGAAGTTAAAGATTATAGGGTATATGTATGTTTGATGGTTTATGTTTAATCGATATTAAGTACATTTCATAGTGTTTACCTCTTCACCTTCAAATATTTTATATTGTTTTTCCCATCATCACGTCTATATGACTAAGAGAGAATGTTTATCATCCTAATTTTTTTCTCCAAATTGTCCATGGGAACCACAAATGGTTTCTAACTATCCCTCTCTTTGTTAACATCTAATCTCTCTCTCCCCTTCTCTCTCTCTCTCTCTCTCTCTCTCTCTCTCTCTCTCTCTCTATATATATATATATATATATATATATATATATATATATATATATATATATATATATATATATATATATATATATATATATATATATATATATATATGTGTGTGTGTGTGTGTGTGTGTGTGTGTGTGTGTGTGTGTGTGTGTGCGCGCGTGTGTGCACGTGTGTGAAAATAAATGTATTTTCAAGTATAAGGTGTTTGTATGACAACAATCTAATAAATATAAGAAAAGTTTCATTATATTCTTTGTAGGGGATCCTAACCTACAATTGAAGCAGTAATTAGAGATTAGACCCTAAATAATTATGATGCAATGAAAAAACAAAGGACATAAGATGTACATGGTTCAATCGAGAGATCTACCTATATCCATAGGGAAGAGAGGGAGATTGGTTTATTATTTAGGAAGAACAATGATGATTGGATTACTAGGGTTGCTAGCTGAGAGTCAAATCCACCACATAAAGGTTATAATTAATTCTCTCATAATGGGTGAGGTCGCCCTTGTTTGTAAGCTTAAGGATCCTCTTCTTCTAGGTCTCTTCAGGTCTATCTTAATTCGTAAAGCTGAGACCTATAAGGACTGGTCTTCCAACTCGTCAGCGCGATCTTGTAAGATTTGGACTTATCTCATTATATATTCATGGTCTTCCAAGATTTTTCATATGATATCCACGTGACACATATTTGACTATTCTCCCTTCAATTGCACCCAAGGTTAGGGGTGATCGGCTAACATGATGTTCGACCCGACCTTGTATTTAATTTGTTAGTCACGTGTTATCAAAATAATTATTTTGATATATTCCCCAAGCTTATATGCACCTGTTCCGTGGGCCATGCGATGGGGTTTCAATCATTTCCCTAGGAATCATTTTGCACGTACTTCAACCCATGTGCCATATGACTCAATGTCATTTCCCTAGGTAATGATGACGTGCGCGCGCGTGGTTATTTATCCCAAACGACGAGCTATGGTTGATTTGACTAGAGGCATAAGGTATAAGGCCCCCAAAGCTTTATACCTTTTCATTCCAACGTCTATCGTGATATTCTTGCCCTAACTCTTTTTCTCTAGAGTTTTTAGCTACTAAAAGAATTTTTTTCGTTTCTTCTCCCTCTTCTTCTCAATTTTATGATGCCTAGACGTGGTAGAAAGTATGAGGTGTTTGCAACTGATAACTTTCGATAATTTTATAAAAAAATATGGAATCCCTGATAGTGTCAACACAAGGTTGTCCCCAGAGGAATAAGATATCACATATCATCCTTCTGTAGGGGTAACTTTTATGATGGTTGTCATATTTAGAAGGGGGTTTGTGTTCTTCTTCACCCATTGCTGGTGAGAGTACTTTGCTATTATGGAATACTCCTAAACCAAGCAAACAGTAGCTTCTACCAAATTATGATGGGTACAGTATTCATCAACTAGATTTGTAGGACAAACCTAGGTCTTAAGAAAATTTGGTATTGCTATGACTTGAGGTCTTCCCCAAGCTCAAATCTATACCATTTTCAGGGCAGGGAAAATTCCCGCGATTTGGTTACATATTTATCCTCATCACAAAAGGATACCAACAGGAATATCCTTGTGGTCTCTGGGAAACTATATGGTAAAAAATACAACAATCTCAGGGTACATGCCATAAAGGGGGAATATGGTAGGTCATCCAATTATTTTGTTCTCTCTAAGCACTTAAAAGATTTTTACTGACCGCCTTGATTTTTGTTCAGATCATTTTTAAATATAAATTTGTCCGACTATCAGGTTAATCTTGAGGAATAGAAGAAGGCTTGGAAACATCAAAACCTAGAGGGTGTTCGTCTGTATTGGAGGGCGACCCATATTTGGCTCAGCTATACATTGATCATTTAGTTAATCAAAAACTTTATATCCATTCCTGATGTTTTGGTCACCGATTATTTCATGGTCGACGACGACTCCATTCTAACTGCCACGGTCATTCCTAGTGATATTACGAGATGTGTTTACTTGGGGAATTTTTGCTATATGCCAATTCAATCGACTCCAATTCTGATTAGAAAGAGGAAGTTAAATAATACATTGACTCGTTATTAGACGATTTTGATCGACTTTTTTCTTGGATAATCTCGACCTGCTCTTTACTTATTATGCCAGCATCTCTGGTCGTCCTTAGGAGGAAGCTGAAGCAGAAGAAAATCTCTACGCAAAAGATTTCTCATTCCCTCTAGTCCCTTGTGACTTGGAAGACATGTCTAGCAGATAGAGGAGGCCGATTGATCTGGGAGCTGCCAAAGATATGCTTAAAAAATAGACGGACAGTAATAGCCAGATAAAAAAATGCTGGTGAGAGAAAGAAAAAATAATCACTCTCATGGAAAAGGAGGCCCAAGAGCTGGATTGTCTGTTTCAAGAGGCCGAATAAACTAAAAAAAGTAGGACGAATAAGAGCTAGACAGGTGCTCCGCCTTCCCCAACTAGAGTTCCCATCTAACCTGTGATAATTGATGAACCTAAATAACTATAATAGGAACGGTTAAGGACCCCTCCCCCCAAGGGAACCGGGATTTCCCTAGGGAGATTTACTTTCACAAACGAAAACATCCAGTAACTGAGGCCGATTCATCCAACAGTGATTTGGAGGTTGCATACTCTGTTTCTTAAGTGATGATGATGCCATCTGATATTCTTGATCTGAGAGGCTTCACCTTAGAGAGGCTATACAAGGAAGGCTTGTGGCACAGTGTCATAGTAAATCACATAACTTCTTATTTTGCTGTGTGCCAAAATTTACTTTTCACTTTTTTTCTCTTTTATTTACAAAGCATGCAGGTTGCCCAGGAACTCACCGGTCGAGTTAATCTCTATCAGAAGATCATCGATCAACTGACGAAGTCCAATAATACCTTAAAGAAATAACTCATCACTTAATGGAAGGATTTGGATGACCTAAAAAAGAAGTTAATGGTTGAAAGGACTCTAAGGCGAAAGAGATGGAGAAAATCGAGCAAACTCAAAATGAGTTCAGCAGGGTGGATGCTGAACTGTTTATTTTGAAGACCTCCTTTCAACGTAAGTTCCTTCAAAATCTAATCATCAGAGGAAAAAATGCACAATGGAATGGGCTTCCGCGAGAGGACGATCTAGAGAAGGGTTACAATGAAGGATATGAGGCATTGATTTAAGTGGTCGCCTCATAGTTGGGCTATTATTATTCCGTTGCTTTCAGTAAGGGTTGGGTAACTGGCTTATAGAGAGGAAATGTTCGTGAGGGTGATCTGGCCTATGTCAAACACCCACCCTTAATGAATCCTTTAAAGAGTGGCCCTATAGTAGACCCTTTAGTTACCGATCCTTGAACAACTTAGGTCGCCACCAATCAATCTGTCCCACATTCTGTTCTTGTTTTAGGGGGGACCACCTTTGATCCGAAAACTCGGGATGCTGGGGTTACTGAGCAATCTTGCCTCCCCACTACCGCTAGTAAGTCTGACCCTAACACTTAGTTTTTTCCATTTTATGTAAGTTTCGTTTTGACCCTTAGTGGTTGCACTTTTGTAGGCCTACGATTGTTTTGTTTTTAAATGAAAAATCGTGTTCTCATATCATTTGATCTTTTATCGTGCACTTATTTAATTTTTACAACACAACTAGGGTGTTTATTTTCCTTATTGTGGTGTTATAATTTGTTATTTGAGATCATGTTTGGCATTTGCATAGTGTTATTTGTCTTCCTAGGATTTCTTTTCCCCTAATAGAAAATTAAATAGTTAGTTTGTAATAGTTCAGCCTGGTCGACCTATAGCACCTGGATTTGATCCTTGATTATTTTAGGCTAGATTTTTTAGCTTAACTTATAATAAATGGATCATTATTGGGAGGTCTAGTGTTAGAACTGGGCGATGTATTCAATTTTATGCTCATTTGAGGTCGACCGTAAGCAGTCAATGATATGCCTAATACCAGGTCGACCATAAGTAAACAATGCCAAACTTCAGTCCATAGGTAATTGATATGCCTAACTTAGACCGATCTGATTTATGTCAAGTGGTTTTGCCTCTTCTAGGCCGATCTACCTCAGATCATATCACTTCTCAAGTGGGTTTTTGCCTCTTCTATACCGATCTATTTTATATTATACCACTTCTCAAGTGGGTTTTGGTGTCAAACGTAGATGATCAATTCTCGCCTGAGTTGTATCATGAAATTCTTACGTGGGTTTTTGCCTCTTCTAGACCGATCTACCTTATGAAAAGAGTGGATGGGGGAGACTAACCAAATAATAAATAATTATGTAAAGAGCGTTCAAGAATTTGTTTAATGCAGTTACAAAAATCTTAAAAGTGACAAGATTGCGTGTCCATTCACCCATTGTATGAAAAAAAAATATAAGTCATTAAAAGACGTTGAGTTGCATTTAATGAAGTGGGGAATTTTTCAAGACTATAAAATATGGACATACCATGGTGAAAAAACTATACATTATATATCAAAAGAATTGTCGGTACCCGACTGCGTAATGGAATCCCAATGAGTAGAAGTGGTACATGAGTCACCAACACATCATCCTTTGACTAACTTAATTGATGATTCTTACAGAATCCACAACCATCAAAACCATCAACCTATGGATATGGATAATGCGCATTATGACCAAGTAAATGAACAATTTGATGTTGAACTATCAGGAGATTGGGAATACATATGGTTGAAAGCTGATGTGGCTAGACCATTGTATAAAGATTGTGATGAAGATCCCTCGGTATTATATGCAATGATTGGTTTGGTTAATTTGAAGAGTCAATTTGGTTCGTCTAGAACTAGTGTAACCGAAATTCTTAAGTGGGTTAAATAAATTCTCCAAAGAGAACACATTACCAGAAAATTATCCTACCATGAAGAAGACATTTAAGGGTTTGAGTTTGAAATACAAATTTATTCATGCATGCAAGTGTGATTGCATATTGTACCACAATTAGCACGGGGAGAAGGATGAGTGTCCTATATGCAGTGAGCCTAGATATATGGTTTATAATAATGGAAATGACAAAGATGCAAAATATCACAAGTGCTCATAAGTCCTATAAAAGGTTTTGAAGAATTTTCCACTTGGGCCACGATTAAAACAGTTTTTCACTATATATCGTGGATAGCGGAGGCTATGACATGGCATGCTTGATGTGAGGTGAGTGGCAATGTGATGCGTCATCCGGTTGATTCACTCATTTATCTAATTTCAATTACACGACACCATGAATTTACAAAGGAACCACGCAACGTCCATCTTGAAATCTTTACCGATGGGTTTAACCCTTTCAATAATTTAAGTACTAATCAAAGTTATTGGTTAGTTCTTATGGAGCCTTTAAGTCTCCCTTCGATACTGTGCATGAGAAAGGAGTTCAATTTGTTATCTTTGTTGATACCCGAGCCGAAGGCTCTTGGCGATGATATTGATATATTCTTATCCCATTAATCAAATAACTTAAAGAGTCATGGGATAAAAGCGTGATGGCTTTTGACTCTTATAACGGTGAAGAGTTCACACTTAAAGTAATGGTGATTTTTTTGTTCCACGACCTTTCTGCTTATAGGACCTTGTCCGATTTTAATTTTCATGGTTATTATGGATGTCTCATATGTGGAGAGAAAACTAAAGCCAGTTAATTATATCATAGTGGTAAGATTAGTTATACGGGTCATCGTAGATTTTTGCCGACCAGTCACCCATTCAAGAACGACAAGTCTAACTTTTTTCCTGCAGGTCATGAGCATAGGATGTCACTTGCTCTACTTTTTTGTTAGAGGATTAAGGAGAAGGCGACGACTATGATTACGAGAAATAGGTATGTAGGCAAACACCCTTAGTTTTTAAACCTTAAGCATAAAGCTAGGTAAGAACCAAACGACCCTAGTAAAGCGAAACCATAGTCCAGACGATCAATATTTTTTAACTTACTGTATTGGAAAGATCATCGTATAAGGTATGTAATTTATTTTATGCACATAGAGAAGAATGTTGCATAACATCTGATAGGAACATGTCTGGGTGGATCTCATTCAAAAGATGGAGAGCAGTCCCGTCACGATCTACTGGATATAAAAATAAAGAAGAAACTATGGTTAAAAAATGATCATGCAATAGGAAGAATTTATATCCCCCAGCTGCTTTCACTTTTACTAATAGTGAGAAGAAGATCCACTTAGACACATTGTTCAACTTGAAGACTCAAAATGGTTATTTTGATAATTTACGTAGGATAGTAAGCTACCAAACAAATGTCTTGAAACAGTGTAAATCTCACGACTGGCACGTAATCATCTAATCAATTCCTTTACTATTTTGGCATTGCTTCTCTGAACACAAAGATATTCATCGAGTAATTACGCAAATCAATTTGTATTTTACCATAATTTGTGCAAAAGTGATAAACAAAATATCCATTAAAGCTGCGAAATCATCTTTAGCCGAGGCAGTTTGTGTATTAAAGAAATAATTTCCTCCTCCATTCTTCGATGTCAACATCCACTTGCTTATGCATTTATGCGATGGAGATTTATTATGTGGTCCCGTTAGGTATCCCTGGATGTATCCTTTTGAGTGTTTGATAAAAAACATTAAAGATTATGTAAAGAATATACGATATATTAGAGGGTCAATTGCTAAAAAATACGTAACTGTAGAATCATCGCTATAGTTAGGGAGCATAAGACATAACAAGAGGTAAGGTGGTTCAATCCTCGCAGAGAATGAGTGATCGAGGAACTTGGTGAGTTTGACGATGAATTGCCTTTTGGAAACCCTAAAGAGGTCAAACTCACAAATCTACAATACTAGCAAGCAACTCGTCATATCTTCGAATCGCAAGATGAAGTCGAAGACTGGAGAGAGTGAGTATATACTGAATTCTTCTTCTTTGATTATATGTCTCTTATATTTAATTATCTAAACTCTAAAATTTACTTTTAGGAAGTACGAGAATGAAATAGCCCTAAATCAAAGCAGAAATTGCAAGATGACTGATTTTAGGGCATGGGTATTTAAAAAGATAATTTTCACCTCTTATGTGTGCGGTTATTTATTCATGTGTGGTAAAAACATGCCCTAATACAAATTCATTAATAAATGCAGTTTATAAAAATAGGTGACGTCTCTTCAAGGCTTTCACGCCTAGTAAAAGGTCCTAGTTTTCATGTGAAAGAGTTTAAGAAATTCCGCACCAACGGTTTTGATTTCGTTTCATATCCATATGAGGAAAAGCTTTTAATGCAAAATAATGTAATTTCATTTTTTTCCTTGACTACCTGTATTGCTAGCAAAAGTGATAAAAATCCAAAAGATACGGTGCTAACATATTATGGGATAATCCAACAAATATTAGAACTCGATTACTTAGATTTCACAGAAACCATATTCTATTATGATTGGGTGAAGGTGGAGGATAGTATGAATGCTTTCAAAGTTAATCCTCAATCCAAACTTATTATAGTGGATTTATCAAAGCTGAAGAGTTAAGATTGCATAGTCGATGAGCCTTTTATTTGTGACTTTCAGAACGTAAAGAAGGTATTCTATTCGAAGTACATAAATGATGGCAATTGGTCTATTGCTGTTCATTCACCAAAGGCCATGACTAGTCAAGTAGATGCATTAAAGGCTCTAAAAGAGTTCCAGTCAGATCTTGATGACAACCCTAATTTGAAGTATCTTTTAGTTAATTTAGAGGAAGATTGTGTATCAAAACATTATTTTATCGCTGTCAATCGTATTTGTTTCCTATTATGATATTGACACTATATTAGCGCTTTTTTTTTATGTGTGAATGTTTAGTTTGATGTATTGATGTTTAGTTTATTTTACGAATATTTAATATGATTTGGGTATGTTAGTTGTGACATTTCAAAACTTTTCTTATGTAATGCATCTGTGTTTTGTAATAAGAGTACAGTGACATATACCAATTTTACCCAATTTATTTATAGAGACACTTTATGCTTGACTAGAACATATTACTGAAAGTTAACTTACAAGACTCCAAATCAATATTTGTTGGAAGAAAAATGAAAATTGTTCCTTAAATAAGATTAAGGGCTCTCTGTAATTATTGTACATGCTAATGATGGAGAGTCCCTAATCTTATTTAAGGAACAATTTTCAATTTCCTACCAACAAATATTGATTTGAGTCATGTAAGTTAACTTGTGATAATATGTTATGTTCAATTGAATGCTGGGACGCACGAACACCTTTCATGAGATGCTAGGTTTGAGAATAGAGTCTACTGAGTTTGTGATTGGACTAAATTGACCCAACTCAATTTCCATGTATTCCTGTACATATATATTTATTAATCAGTTCCATTGATACAATCTTCATAAAATGAAGGTAAATTAACATCTCACATGGGACAAAAATCAACATTACTGATATTCTCAAAATTTGGAAACTATAAGTTGGTGTTGAGGTTGTTATGTTATGAAAATTATCCTCAATAAAACTCAAGGACATCAATGGATATGCAATTTAAATTTTTAAAAATGACCTATCCACTGATGTACTTAAGTTTGATCAAGGATAATTTTTTAGAGTAGAACAACCTCATCACCAACTCAGAGTTTCCAAATTTTGAGAATATCAGTAATGATGTTAATTTATCTTCATTTTATGAAGATTGTAACAAAGAAACTAAATATAAAATGTAATGCATAAGAATACGTTGGGGTCTCTAGAATCAATTTTGTCTAGTCACACATTCAGAAGGCTTTATTTAATGGCCTTCTTGGATCTCCGAAATTAGGTGTTCTTTACTTTAACTAACATTTTTATATAATTGATATGCACTATCTTTTAAATCTTTTAAATGATAGAAGGAGTACGGGATAATTATTGGTTTCATCTAGTTTGGTTATTAGATAATTATTGGCTGTTGGTTTGGTTACTGGATAGTATGTTAGAAGGAGTACGAGATGATTTGAAGGAGTACGCTATAATTATTGGTTTGGTTGTTATAGAATTATTTATTATCGTAGCAATCGGTTGCATAATCGTTGGACTCACGGTTTGAGAAATAAAACCGAATTTGAAAATAGACATACTTAGGATTGAAAACATTCTACAAGTGGGTGAAAACCACTAACAACCCTCAAACGGTACCGTAAGTGGAACGAACACCTCAGGCATGTCCATCATAACACGAAGTAATCGATCACATAGTCGTAGGTATCCTGGATTAAGAATAGGATCCAAAGTTGAAAATAAGCACACGTGGGCTTGAAAACGTGTTGCGAGTGGGAGAAAACAACCAAAAGCCATCGTAAGTTGCACGAATACCTCGTACGTGTCCAATGTAACACGTAGCAACTGATCGCATGGTCGCGGGACTTTCGATCTGAGAATAGGACTGGAATTTGAAAATCGACACACTTAAGCTTAAAAACGTGCTGCAAATGGGCGAAAACCACCAAACGGTATCGTAAGTTTCACGAACACCTTGTGTGTCTCTAACGTAAGACGTAACAATCGGCCTCGTAGTCAAGGGACTCTTGATTTGAGAATAGGAATCGAATTTGATAATAGGCACACTTAGGCTTGAAAACGTGCTGCGAGTGGGCGAAAACCACTAACAGCCCCAAGCGGCACCACGAATGGAATGAACACCTCGTGCGTGTCCAACATAAAACGTAAAAACTGATCGCACAGTCGCAGGACACCCGGTTTGAGAATAGGATTGGAATTTGAAAATAGGCACACCTATGCTTCAAAACGTGTCGTGAGTGGGAGGAAATCACTAACAACCCTCAAATGGGACCCCAGTCTCATGCGTGTCCAATATAACACGAAGCAACCAGCGCATAGTCATGGGACTCCTGATTTGAGAATAGGATCCGAATTTGAAAATAGGCACACTAAGGCTTAAAAATATGTCACGAGTGGATGAAAACCATAAACAACCCCTAAACGACACTCCGAGTGGAACAAACACCTCGTGCATGTCCAACGTAACATGCAGTAATCGATAACGTAGCCTCGGGACTCCTGATTTGATCATAGGACCCAAATTTTAAAATAGGCACACTTAGGCTTGAATATATGTCGTAAGAGGGTGAAAATCACCAACATTTCCCAAACGGAATCGCGAGTGACACGAACAGCTCAAATGTGTCAAACATAACACATAGCAACCTGTCGCATAATCACGGGACTCTTATTTAGGAATAGGATTCAAATTTAAAAATGAGCACACTTAGGCTTGAAAACGTGCCACGAGTGGGCAGAAACCACTAACAACCCCTAAACGACACCGTGAGCGGCACGAACACCTCATGGATATTTAGTGTAACACGTAGCAATCAACCGTGTAGTGTCTCGATTTGAGAATCGGACCCGAATTTGAAAATAGGCACACTTAGGCTTGAAAATGTGCCACGAGTGGGCGAAAACCACCAACAGCTCCAAATGGCACTGTGAATGGCACAAACACCTCGTGCGTGTCCAACATAACACGTAGTAACTGGACGCATATTCGTGGGACTCCTAGTTTGAGAATAGGACCAAAATTTGAAAATAAGCACACGTAGGATTGAAAACGTGCCGCGAGTGGGAGGAAACGACCATTAGTCCCCAAAAGGCTCTGCGAGTGGAACGAAACCTCGTGCATATCCAAATAAACATGTAGCAACCGGTCACGTAGTCGCGGGACTCTCAATTTGAGAAAAGAACTCGAGCGAATGGGCAAAAACCACCAACAAGCCCCAAACGGAATCGTGAGTGGCATGAGCATCTTGTGTGTGTCCAACGTAATACATAGCAACCAACTGTATAGTCGTAAGACTTCAACTTTGATAGTAGGACCTGAATTTGAAAATAGGTGCACTTACGCATAAAAGTTGTCGCGAATGGGCGAAAATGACCAAAATCCCCCAAACGGCACCGCGAGTGGCATGAACACCTCGTGCGTGTCCAACTTAACACGTAGAAACCGATTCCATAGTCGCGAGACTCCCAGTTTGAGAATACGACATGAATTTGAAACTAGGCACACTTTGTCTTGAAAATGTTTCGCAAGTGGGTGGAAACAAACAACAAACCCAAATAGCACCGTGAGTGGCACAAAAGCTTTCTATATGTCCAACGTAACACACCGTTTAGTCGCGGGACTCCTAATTTGAGAATAGGATCCGAATTTCAAAATAGGCATACTTAGGATTGAAAACGTGCACGAATGGGAGAAAATCACCAACAGTCCCAAAACAGCACTGTGAGTGGCACGAACACCTCGTGTGTCTAATGTAACACGTAGCACTGACAGCAAAGTCGCGGGCCTCTCGATTTGAGAATAGGACCCGAATTTAAAAAGAGAAACACTTAGGCATGAAAATGTATCGCGACTGGGAAGAAACCACCAACATCTTCCAAATGGTGCCATGAGTGGCACGACCACCTCGTGCATGTCCAACGTAACACGTAGTAACCTGCTGTGTAATTGCGGGACTCCCTATTTGAGAATAGGATCTAACTTTAAAAATAGGCACACTTAGGATTGAAAACGTACCGTGAGTGGATGAAAACCACTAATAGCTCTCAAATGGCACCACGAGTGGCACGAACACCTCGTGTGTGTCTGCATAACACATAGTAACCGACCTTATTATGTCTCGGTTAGCGAACGTGAATTAAATCTGAAAATAGGCACACTTCGGCTTGAAAACGTGTCGCGAGTGGGTGGAAACCACTTTATCCCCCAAAAGGCACCGCGAGTGGAATGAACACCTCGTGCGTGTCCAACGTAACACATAACAACCGCCCGTGTAGTGTCTCGAATGTGAATAGGACCCAAATTTGAAAATAGGCATACTTTGGATTAAAATCGTGTCGAGAGTGGGAGGAAACCACCAACATCCCCCAAAAGGCACCATGAGTGGCAGGAAAACCTTGTGCGTGTCCACAGTAACACCTAGCAACCGATCGCGTAGTCACGGGACTGCCAGTTTGAGAATAGGACTTGAATTTGAAAATAGGCACATTTAGGCTTAATAATGTACCGTGAGTGGCACAAACACCTCGTGCTTGTCCAATGTAACACGTAGCAACTAGTCACATAATCGGGGTACTCTCGTTTTAAGAATAGGACCAGAATTTAAAAATATGCACACTTAGGCTTAAAAACGTGTCGCGAGCGAGCAAAAACCACCACCAGCCCCCAAACAACACCGTGAGTGGCACGAACACCTCGTACGTATCCAACATAACATGAGTGGGAG
This sequence comes from Sambucus nigra, assembly GCA_949130495.1. Lineage (NCBI taxonomy): Eukaryota > Viridiplantae > Streptophyta > Magnoliopsida > Dipsacales > Adoxaceae > Sambucus > Sambucus nigra. The sequence continues at coordinate 297,359,236 of OX422211.1, read as the reverse complement.
AAAACCCCCATTAGTCCCCAAAGTCACTGCGAGTGGCACTAAAACCTCGCGCATGTCCAAAGTATCATGTAGTAATCGACCGCGTAGTCACGGGACTCCCAGTTTGAGAATAGGACCCCAATTTCAAAATAGGTGCACTGAGGCTTGAAAAGGTTCCGCGAGTGGGCGAAAACCACCAAAAGCCCCCAAACGGAACCATAAGTAGCATGAACACCTCGTGCGTGTCCAATGTAATACGTAACAATTGGCCACGTATCGTCCTAATTTGAGAATAGGACTCGAATTCAAAAATAGGCACACTTAGGCTTGAAAACGTGTTGTAATTGAATAGAAACCACCACCAACCCCCAAACGGTACTGTGAGTGGCACGAACACCTCGTGCAGGTTTAACAGAATGCAAAGTAACCGATCGCATAGTTACGAGACACCCGGTCTGAGAATAGGATCCGAATTTTAAAATATGAACACTTATGCTTAAAAACATGTCTTAAGTGGGTGGAAAGTGTCAACAGCCCCCAAATAGCATAGTGAGTTGCACAAACACCTCGTGTGTGTCAAATATAAGAATTAACAACCGTCCATGTAGTTGCAGGACTCTTGGTTTGAAAATAGGTTCGGAATTTGAAAATAAGTACACTTAGAAATGAAAATGTGTCATGAATGGCACAATCGCGCGTGTCTAACGTAAAACGTAGTAACCGACCGCCTAGGTGCGGGAGATAAGCTTTGAGAGTAGGATCCAAATTTGAACATAGGCACACTAAGGCTTGAATACCTGCCGCAAGTGTGAAAAACAACCAAAAGCCCCCCAAATGGCACCGTGAGTGCGACGAACAACTCGTGAGTGTCCAACTTAACACGTAGGAACTGATCAAGTAGTCGCAACACTCTCGGTTTGAAAATAGGACCAAAATTTGAAAATAGGCACAATTCGCCTTGAAAACATACCGCAAGTGGGTGGAAACTACCAACCTCCTCCAAAGGGCATTGTGAGTGGCACGAACACCTCATCCATGTCAAACTTAACACATAGAAACCTATTGCGTAGTTGCGCCCCCTAATTTCAGAATAGGATCCTGAAAAGTGTGACGGTGTGATAATTGATTAAATTCACAAATATCCAATTAAACCTTATTTAATTAGGATCTACTTTTAAATCAAATAAATTTAGCCCTTAAACATGCATCTAAATTAACCCATCAAATAGTAAAGCATGCAACACAATAAAGATGCTGAGACACAGATTTCAGGAAAAAATTCCCGTAGGGCAAAACCTTTTATTTCATTATAATAAGTAAATCGCAACTTACACAAATTACAATGAAATACAGTGACACACGAATACCCGTAGGCGTCGATCGGTGTCATCAGAAATGAATCCACACGCAGTGAACCCACATGGACCTCAATCCAATCAGCAAAGGAAGAACCCCAGAACTCCTCAATGGCACACAACCATAAAACTTTCGTAGAGACTCCCTCAATAATGACACGCAGCCCTCGGTTGTAGAGATCTCCCCACAAAGATAAACAAAATCAAAGTAGTGTTCTTGGGTTTCAAAATGACTCACAAAGATTTGGCAATGATGTGTGAATCAAAACATGAGTCTTGGGACTCAAAAAGGTTAAGACTTGAGCTAATAGAACTCTAAAAAATGTCTATCCAATTTTTGTAAAATAACTCCACCAAAGTTGTCTTTTATAAGGAAACAAAAAAGAGCTTCATGATTTTAAAACACTTGTCAGCATTAGGTTCCCCGAATCGGTTCGGGTGTACCACAAACTGGTTCGCCTCCGAACCGGTTTGGCTTCCGGTTCGCAGAAAATCGCTGGAACATGGGGCTGAAACACTTAGCATTTTCAGGGATTTTTTCTCGGAATATTCGCCATTTTCAAAACGCCATAACTTCTTCACTGTAGCTCGGATTGAGGTACCGTTTCTTCCAGTATCTTCGTTGCGGAGAGATCTTCAATCAGTTGACCGTACATCCAGATGGTGGCTGTAAAATTACCAAAATGCCCTTAAACTTTCATATCTTGCCTTCTTTCACTATTTTGACTTCTCTTGCGTACCACTTGCATTAAGTCCCTAAAATCGTGGAACGTGAAGTCATTGAGGCAGATATGGGACACATGATGGAGATGTTGAATGCTTGATTCCCAAAATTCGGATTGAGGCCGTCATATGAGATTGTGTAAAAATGTGCCAAATGTAGCGGCGTACGACATACACAAATGTAAGATAACGGACATGAGAAATATGTCCTTACAAATGTCTATGCCGGTACATACATAAAATATTCGAATTATCAAATAACAAATTGCTTATACAAATCTACCCTTCCATGAACCCAAAATTGGAAAGATACAAATGAATAAGACTTCATCGTTTGTTCTTCAAATCTTCAAAACTTTTCTCATCAGGGTGTCTAATTCAGTAATCATCAATGTAGTACCTACACACATGAGATAAAGAAAATACCAAGTGACGTATCGATTTTGAAATGAGATAAACATGAATAACAATTTATGATGAAAGCATAAGTCAAATCTCAAAACTCCCCCAAAATTCAAACTCCCCCATAAAATGATAATTCTTTCTCTCCCTTTTTATTATGTCCCCAAATAGACAAATGAGAAGAATTAATCACATAAGCAAAGTTGGGGTGACACGGTATTAAAAAAAAAGGATCAACCAAATGGCAAACGTGCTCTTGCAAAAAGATGCTCAAAAAAATTCACAAATTATTTTTGAATTTTTAAATTTTTTTATACAACAATAGGATACAAAAACAATCACACCATGGATTTAAACTAAAACAACCAAGTCGTGGAAATGGAATGTATGGGTTTGAACACATTCGATAGGTAAATAAACTCAATCAATCATACGTGCACGATGCATATGTGTACCCCTAACGAATGAACATCAAAAGTATCCTTAGGTGGGAAAAAATTGTTGAATTTAGATGACATCGTCTTATGCAAGTCAACAAATCAAAGTCAAATGGTTTCCACACCAATAACGTCCAAAACTATTTAGCGCATTTTTAAGATTTTCAAGGATGTGCAAACCCGTTATAAAATCTCCAATCAAACTCCCTCATCTATATTTTCTTTTAGAGATGTTAAACTAAATTCTCAAACTTTGGAGAATTGGTGCAAAAACCTAAATGGCCCATAATTGGCATGAATTTCTTTTTATTGCCTATAAATTTTTTGGGCTCTTTTAAACCTCTTTGGACCCCGGATAATAACATACCTCAATTTTTTAGGTCCAATTAAACGGTGACTTAGTATTCGCAAAGGCAAAATGAACCTTTCGCATCCCTTCCCCGTTTTCAAACAAAGCACACAAACTTAGAAAATGGTTCTTACATGCACAATTTTCTTATCAAGTTTTATCGCGCTTGGTTCGTTTTAAAGGATAGGATTGAAGTAAAAACACCTAACCAACATGTGATAAGACAAGCACAATAATCAAACAAATCCGTGCATGTGTGTAATAAGGGAAATTATGAGTCAAACATGTAGGAAGTAACATTTAATTACATCTCAATGACTCCAAACATTATAAAGCACAAAGATGACATGATATATTGTCTCAAAACACTATCAAATAGTCACACGAAAAAATGAAATGATGTTGTGACTTGGTCATCCTAATTGTTCATCCATAAATGGTGCAAACAAAATACAAATATCTTTTTAAGTTTTTTTTCAAAAATTTTATCAAACTAAAATCTTTTTGTATTTTTCCAATTTAAAAAAAAAATTTAAACATACAAACATGATACATACTAGCAATAGGCAAATAATATCATCATGAAAAACATCCTATGCTAGTAAACAAGTCAAACCTCAATCGTTAGGTGCGGAGGGGTTTTCCAAAGGTGGTGACAACTTATGAAAAACCTCCATCAATTCTTGTGAAGTTTTGACTAAAAACTTAACTTGCTCACCTAAATGTGCAAACTCTCTCATGTAGTCCCAGTGAGCATGTAAAGTATCATGTGTGGGTGCATGTGTGCCAAAAACACGTGTAGAAGTAAAACTTGACACATAACCCAACTTAAAACAAAATTTCCTAAGGTGACCTCTTCTCTTGCAATGTGAGCAAACATAAATAGGCCTAGGAACACCTCTCTCAAAAACTCTAGGACGCACTCTCCTAATAGGAATGGTATGCCTAGGTGGGTTAGGGTGAGACTCACGTGAATCAAACACTAAATTGGGAACGGTCTCGGGTGCTAATTGGGAAGTAGAAACACCGTCATGACTTATTCCTAACTTCTCACCTTTACCCTTATGAACCACCTTTTCAACCTTCTTAGGTACGTTCACAAAATTGACTTTGACCTCCCTGGCACGTTCGAGATCACTCTCGAGTTGGGATACACGTGTCGTCAGACTAGACAACGTGTTGGTAAAGTCACACTTCTCCTTTCTTAAAACCTCCTTCTCTCTCTCCAAATCTAAAACTCGACGACCTAAATCCCTATTATACTTCTTTGTTTTCAAGGTCTCAGTGTACAAATCTCTAAACGCTTTTTGAAGATCACTTTCATCTCCACTCTCCTCCTCGCTTTCTCCCTCACTAGAAGAATACAAATCACTATCATCGTTCTCGTGTGCACTCTCGTGAGACAAAGTGGGTGTGCTCACACGACTAGAAAAAGCGACAACCATCCCATGTGCTAAACCTTTATCAGACTCATCTCCCTCACTATCACTAAGTGTGGCAGGCATGGATACTTTCTTCCATTTCTTTCTAAGCAACGTAGGACACTCAAACGACTTATGCCCCTTACCCCCACATTCAAAACAAGTCACGTTCTCAAAATCTTCCTCACACTCCTCATCGGAGTCATTCTCTTTTTCCCTCTCACTGCTTTCTTTGGCATTTTCTTTCTTTTTATTTTTCTAAAAAAATCTCTTTTTATTGGAAGAATTATTTTTGTTCTTGTTGAGAAATTTTTTAAAATTTTTCACAAACATGGCCATATCATTAAAATAAAAGTCTTCCTCAGAATCGGACTCACAAACTTTTTCTTTCTTTTTCTTACAATTAGTCTTTAAAGCAATGCCATTATCCTTAGCCTTAATGGTTTTGGGAAACATGTCAATCTCATAGGTTTGAAGATCTCCTACAAGTTCTTCCAACTTAAGTGATTTTAAATTTCTCAAGGAGTTCAAAACAGTGACTTTAGGAATAAAGCGTTTTGGAAGAGATCTCAAAATCTTTTTAACGACACGCGTGTTATCAATCACCTCACCCAAATTAAAACATGTGTTAACAATGTCCGACAAACGTGCCTAGAAATCATCAAAGCATTCAGACTCAGATATGGTGATGGTCTCAAATTGGGTGGCCAAATTTTGTAACTTTGATTCTTTAACTACGTTTGTACCCTCATGTGTCAATTTCAAAACATCCTAAGCCTCTTTAGACGTGGTGCGCGTCATAATACGGCGGAACTCGTCAGGAGTGACAGCTCCAGAAATAGCACTCAGACCACGGAAATTAAAATTAGATATTTTTATAATCATCTTCGGTCCAGGTTAACACGGATTTTAAAGAGGTGACGTTATTAACGGTGACCGTGGGAGGAGTCCACCCATTTTCACCAAGCAACCAAACACGCTCGTCAATAGCTTTTAAACTAGATTTTATGCGAGCTTTCCAATAGGCATAATTATTCCCATAAAAAATAGGCACCTTATTAAATGAACGTTCCATTGGAAAAATTGCGATTTTTCACAAACTTGATTTAAAAAAAATCAATATCACGCGGTTTTATGGAAAATAGAAATACGTGATAAATTAGCGCAACCTGCTCTGATACCAATTTGAAAATTGCGACGGTGTGATAATTAATTAAATTCGCAAATATCCAATTAAACCTTATTTAATTAGGATCTACTTTTAAATCAAATAAATTCAGCCATTAAACATGCATCTAAATCAATCCATCAAATAATAAAGCATGCGACACAATAAATATGCTGAGACACAGATTTCAGGAAAAAATCCCCGCAGGGAAAAACCTTTTATTTCATTATAATAAGTAAATCGCAACTGACACAGATTACAATGAAATACAGTGACACACGAATACCCGCAGGCATCGGTCGGTGTCGTCAGCAATGAATTCACATGCAGCAAACCCACATGGACCTCAATCCAATCAGCAAAGGAAGAATCGCAGCACTCCTCATTGGCACGCAACCATAAAACTTTATAGAGACTCTCGCAGCAATAACACGCAAACCTCGGTTGCAGAGATCTACCCACAAAGATGAACAAAATCAAAGTAGTGTTCTTGGGTTTCAAAAGGACTCGCAAAGATTTGGCAATGATGTGTGAATCAAAACATGAGTCTTGGGACTCAAAAAGGTGAAGACTTGAGCTAATAGAACTCTCAAAAACGTCTCTCCAACTTTTGTAAAATAACTCCCCCGAAGTTGGCTTTTAGAAGGAAACAAAAAGATTTTAACGATTTTAAAGCACTTGCCAGCGTCAGGTACCCCGAACTAGTTTGGCTTTCGGTTCCCAGAAAATCGCTGGAACATGGGGCTGAAACACTTAGCATTTTTCAGGGATTTTTTCTCGGAATATTCTTCATTTTCAAAGAGCCGTAACTTCTTCACCGTAGCTCGAATTGAGGTGTTGTTTCTTCCAATATCTTCGTGGCGGCGAGCTCTTAAAATTTTCAGTTGATCAGACTTCCGGATGGTGGCTATAAAATTAACAAAATGCCCTTAAAGTTTCATATTTTGCCTTCTTTCACAGTTTTGACTTCTCTTGCGTACCACATGCATGAAGTCCCTAAAATCGTGGAACGTGAAGTCGTTGAGGCAGATGTGGGACATATGATGGAGATGTTGAATGCTTGATTCTCGGAATTCAGATTGAGGCCGTCGTATGAGATCGTGTAGAGACGTGCCAAATGTAGAGACGTACGACATACACAAATATAAGATAACGGACATGAGAAATATGTCCTTACATATCCGAATTTCAAAATAGGCACACTTAGACTTGAAAATGTGTTGTGAGTGGGAAAAAACCACCAAAATCCCCTAAACGGTACCGCGAGTGGCATGAACACTTCTAGTATGTCCAACGTAACACATAGCAACCGGTCATGTTGTGTCCCGATTTGAGAATAGGACCTTAATTTTAAAATAGCACACTTAGGCTTGAAAGCGTGCTCGAGTGAGCGGAAATGACAAATGGCATCGCGAGTCGCACGAACACCTCGTACGTGTCCAGTGTTATAAATAGCAATCGTCCACGTAATCGCAAGTATCCTCATTTAAGAAATAGGACCCGAATTTAAAAAAAGGAACACTTTGTCTTGAAAACGTGCCATGAGCGGGTCAAAACCACCACCAACCTCCAAACAACACCGCGAATGGCACAAACACATTGTGCGAGTTCAACATAACATATAGCCACCGTCTTGGTAGTCGTGAAACTCCTAAAATGAGATAGGAGCTGAATTTCAAAATAGGTACACCTAAGCTTCCAATCGTGTTGCGAGTAGGCAGAAAACACCACAACCCCAAATGACACTACGAGTAGCACAAACACCTCATACATGTTTAGCGTAACATGTAGTAATTGGCCACGTAATCACGTGACTCCTGGTTTGAGAATAGGACCCCAATTTGAAAATAGGAACACTCAGGCTTGAAAACATGCTACGAGTGGGCGAAAACTACTAACCTCCCCTGAACAGCACCAATAGGACCTCAATTTTAAAATAAGCACACTTAGGCTTGAAAACATGCTGCGAGTGGGAAAAAATACGAACAACCCCTGAACGGTACTGAGAGTGGCATGAACACCTCATGCATGTCTAACGTAACACATAACGACCGAATACATAGTTACGTGACTCCCAATTTAATAATAGGACCCGAAATTAAAAATAGGCACGCTCAGCCTTGAAAATGTGCTACAAGTGGGCGAAAACCACCACCAGCTTCTAAAGGGTACCGCAAGCAGTACCAACACATCTGCATGTCCAACATAACACGTAACAATCGGTCACGTAGTCGCGGGACTCCCGATTTGAGAATATAACTTGAATTTAAAAATCGTCACACTTAAGTTTAAAAAGGTGCCGCGAGAGGGAGAAAACCACCAATAACCACGAATGACACCGCGAGTGGCACGAACACCTCGTGTGTGCCAACGTAACACGTAGCAACTGGCCGTAAAGTCGTGACATTGCTTGTTTCTGAATGGGACCCGAATTTGAAAATAATCAGAGTTAGACTTGAAAACGTGTCACGAGTGAGCGAAAACCAGTAATAGCCTCGAAACGACATTGTGAACTGCTCAATCATCTCATGTCTGTAAAATGTAATACGTAGCAATTGAAAGCGTAGTTGCAAGACTCCTAGTTTGAGAATAAGACGCGAATTTGAAATGGGCACACTTAGGCATGGAAACGTACCGTGAGTGGAAGGTAACAACCAATAGCCTCAAACGGCACCATGAGTGTCATGAACACCTTGTGCGTGTCTAACGTAATACTTAGTAAAAATATGCATAGTCACGGAATTCTCAGTTTGAGAATAGGATCCGAATTTAAAAATAAGCACACTTTGGCTTGAAAATATGTTGCGAGTTGGCGAAAACCACTAACACTCCCAAACAGCACTACAAGTGGCTTGAACACCTCGTGCATATCCAACTTAACACGTAGCAACCAACCGCATAGTTGCAGGTCTCTGGATTTGAGAATAGGACCCCAATTTGAAAATATGCACACTTAGGCTTGAAAAACGTGTTTCGAGTGGGTGAAAACCACCCAAATCCCCTAAACAGTATTGCGAGGAACACCAACACATTGTGCGTGTCCAACGTAACACGTAGCAATCGACCGCATAGTCATGGGACTCCTGATTTGAGAGTAGGTCCCAAATTTAAAAATAGTCACACTAAGGCTTAAAAATGTGCCGCGAGTGGGCGGGAGCCATAAACAACCCAAAATGGCATCGCGAGTAGCACAAACACCTTGTGTGTGCCAACGTAACACATAACAATCATCCGCATAGTTGCAAGACTCCCTATTTGTGAATGGGACCCAAATTTAAAAATAAGCACACTTAGACTTGAAAAGGTGCCCCGAGTGGGAGGAAACCAGCAACAACCCACAAAAGGCACCGTGACCTGCACGATCACCTCATGCTTGTCCAATGTTTTACATTGCAATCGGAAGCATAGTCGCAGGACTCCGAGTTCGAGAATAGGACCCAAATTTGAAAAGACGCACACTTAGACTTGAAAACGTCCCGCGAGTGGGCGCTAACCACCAACAGCCACCAAACAGCACCGCGAGTGGCATGAAAACCTCGTGCATGAACAACGTAACACATAACAACTGGTTGTATAGTCATAAAACTCCTGGTTTAAGAATAGGACCCGAATTTCAAAATAAGCACACTTCGACTTAAAAATATCCCGTGAGTGGGAAAAAAACACCACTGCCCCCAAACGGCACCGCGAGTGGCATGAACACCTTGTGTGTGTCTAGCGTAACACGTATCAATTGGCCACATACTCACAGGACTCTCGATTTAAGAATAGGCCCCAAATTTGATAATAGGCACAGTTAGGTTCAACACTTGCCGCGGGAGGGTGAAAACAACCAATTGCCACCAAACAACACCGCGAGTGACACGAACACCTCATGCGTGTCCAATATAACACGTAAAAATCGATCACATAGTCGTGGGACTCTCGATTTGAGAATAGGACCCGAATTTGAAAATAGGCACACTTAGGCCTGAAAACGTGCCATATGGGGGCGAAAACCACAATCAATCCCCAAATGGCACCGCGAGTGGCACAAACACCACATACGTGTATAACGTAACACGTAATAACTGATCGCGTTGTCGTGGGTTCTCGATTCGAGAATAGGACCAGAATTTGAAAATAAGTACATCTAGGCTTGAAAATGTGTCGCGAGTGGGCGAAAACTATCAACAACCCTTAAACGGCATCACGATCTACACGATCATCTCATGCCTGTCCAAAGTAATTCGTATCAATAAGCTATGTAGTCGCAGGACTCTCTGTTTGATAACTGGACTCAAATTTTAAAATAACCACAAATAGACTTGAAAACATGTCGCGAGTGGGCAAAAATTACAAATAACCCCCAAACATCACCACGAGTGGCACAAGAACCTCGTACTTGTCCAAGCTAACACATAGAAACTGACCATGTTATCACGAGACTCCTGGTTTAGGAAAAGGACCCAAATTTCAAATTAGGCACACTTAGGCTTGAAAACATGCCGCGAGTGTGGGGAGGCCACCACCAACCCCCAGATGGCACCGCGAGCGATACAAACACCTCATGTGTGTCCAACTTAACAAGTAGCAACTGACCAAGAAGTCGCGGGACTCCTTATTTGAGAATAAGACCCAAATTTACAAATAGGTACACATAGGCTTGAAAACATGCCGTGAGTGGGCGAAAACCACTAATAACTCCCAAACGGCATCACGAGTGGAATGAACACCTTGTGCATGTCAAACATAACACATAACAATCGGTTGTGTAGTCACAAGACTCGCGATTTGAGAATAAAACTCGAATTTGAAAATACACACACTTAGGCTTAAAAATGTATCGTGAGTGGGAGAAAACCACCACAAGCCCTTGAATGGCACAAGGAGTGGACCGAATATATCGTGCATGTCCAAAATAACACGTAGTAACTGATCGCATAGTTGTGGGACTCCCAATTTGAGAATATGACCCGATTTTTAAAATAGGAACACTTAGGCATGATAACATGCCACGAGTGGGAAAAAATAATCAGCAGCCCCAAATGGCATCATGAGTGCAACAAACACCTCGTACGTGTCTAACATAACATGTAGCAACCGATCGCATATTCGCGAGACTCTCGAATTTGAAAATAGACGCACTTAGGCTTGAAAACGTGCTGCGGGTGGGCGAAAACCACCAATAGCCCCTAAATGGCACTATAAGCATCATGAACACCTCGTGCGTGTACAAAGTAACATGCAACAACCAGTCGCGTAGTCGCAAAACTCTCAGTTTGAGAATAGGGCTCAAATTTAAAAACAATCGCACTTAGGCTTGAAAACGTGCCGCGAGTGGGTGAAAACGACCACAAACCCCTAAATAGCATCGCAAGTGGCACGAACACCTCGTGCATATCTAACGTAACACATAACAAATGACCTCATAGCTATGGGATCTTGGTTCATGAATAGGACCAAAATTTGAAAATAAGAAAACTCAGGCTTGAAAACGTGCCGCGAGTGGGCCGAAACTATTAACATCCCTTAAACGGCACCGCGAGCTGCACGATCACCTCATGCGTGTCCAACGTAATACGTAGCAATCGATCATGTAGTTGTAGGTATCACGGTTTGAAAAGGGGACCGAATTTGAAAATTGCCACGCTTATAGACTTGAAAACGTGCTGCGAGTGGGCAAAAATGACTAACATCCTCAAACGACACCACGAGTGGCACGAACACCTCATGGGTGTCCAACGTAACATGTAGTAATCCTGCACATTGTTGTGAGACTCCTGGTTTGCGAATAGGAACCAAATTTCAAATTAGGCACACTTAGGTTTGAAAACGTGCTGCGAATATGGGGAAACCACCACCAACCCCCAAATGGCATCGCGAGTGGCACGTGCATACCCAATGTAACACGTAGAAACCGTAAAAGTAGTCGCAGGACTCCCGATTTGAGAATTGGTCCCGAATTTAGAAATAGGCACACATAGTCTTGAAAACGTGCCGCGAGTGGGTGAAAACCACTAATAGCCCCCAAAAAACACAACGAGTGTCATGAATACCTCGTGCGTGTCAAACATAACATGTAACAACCGGTTGAAAAGTCATGGGATTGTCGATTTGAGAATAGGACCCGAATTTAAAAATAGACACACTTAGGTTTGAAAACGTGTTGTGGGTGGGTGAAAACCATCACCAATACCCAATGGCACCACATGTGTAATGAACACCTCGTGGGTGTCCAACATAATATGTAGCAATTGGTTGCGTAGTCACGGGACTCTGAATTTGAGAGTAGGACCCAAATTTGAAAATAGGCACACATAGGCTTAAAAACATATCGTGTGTAGGCCAAAACCACCACCAGCTTCTGGACGGCACCGCGAGCGACACGAACGCCTTATGCATGTCCAACATAACATGTAGAAACTGATCACATTTTCGTAGCGCTCTCGGTCGGAGAATAGGGCTCGAATTTTAAAATAGGCACACTTAAGCTTGAAAACGTACCTCGGGCGGGCGAAAACCACCAATAACCTCCAAGTGGCACTGCGAGTGGCACAAACACCTCATGTCCACCTAACTTAACACTACAACTAGCCACATAGTCATGAGACTCTTGTTGCTCCCGAGGTGGCCAAATAAGTCTTAGCTGTTCGTATTACCACCGAGTCAACTTAAACAATTAGAACCTAACCCGATTTTAAGTATGGTCCATTTTTGGTCATACACACATTTTCACAAATAAATTGCCCAAGATGAATTAGTGTAGATGTCTCTTCATAATAATTATGATGGAGAAGATACCAATTCAAATTGAATGGATTCAAAACAATGTTACAGCATGGATCGAGACTCTAAATTTTCCCATTTTCATTGCCAAGTTAACCTTTAGCCCAAGCATTATATTCGGTTATTTACTAAAATCGCCCATTGGAGGGGAAGGATGGATTGTTAGTGTAGACTATTTAGAAGATATAATCCTAGGAAAAGTATGGTTAGGTTCCATTTGATACGACCTAAATTTGAAAATAGGGACAATTAGCCTTGAAAACGTGCTGTGAGTGGACGAAAACCACTAACAGCCCCCAAATGGCCCAACGAGTGCCACGGACGCCTCATGCATGTCCAATGTAACACGTAAAAACCGTCCGTGTAGTCACGAGACTCCCAATTTAAGAATCAGACCCAAATTTAAAAATATTCACACTTCGGCTGGAAAACGTTGAAAAGTTGCTTACTAAGTTAATAACAAAATGTTATAAGTTGAGTAAACTCTAAAATAAACTTGTTGAACAAAACTCTTTTGAAAATACAACACTTGATGTGTTAAAACATTTTTCTGAATATGTTCTCTAGATTAGTTAGTTTGATTACCTTAGGTTATTAAAATTAAAACCTTCAATTAAGTCTTAAGTGCGATAATGTTCACCAAAGCAATTAAGAAGATTCAAGAAAATTTGACAAGCAATTTTTAACATGGTAAAACCCTAAAATAAGGGAAACATCCAAGGTGACCTCTACACCACAAAATAAAATCCACTAAAATCACAAGGCACAAGTTAGAACACTAAGCATGCAATACAAGATCCTAAAATCAGTTCAAAAAATTACCTACACGAGTTATTCCACTCTCAAAGGCTTCTAACTTGATATAATCTTCCTCCAGCAGCTTCCTTTCTTTTTTCTTGTCCACTTGATTATAGTAGCTCCAACAAATAATATATCTCACCAAGAACCACAACCTCTAAGTGTTCATGTTAGAGTGATAGTGTTTGTGAATTAAACTAAATGCAGAAATGCATCTCGCATCTCTCAATCAATTATACAAGCAAATCCCTCTGAATTACAATTCAATTTCTATATGCAATGCAAATAATTTCAAATCAGTTTTGAATAATAGACTACAAATGATTTCAGATCTGGAATAAACTCCTTTTAAATCAAGACTTGTTTAAAAAATTACTTATATTCAAACTTATTTCACCAATTTGTGAAATTATATTTTGCAACAAGAAAAATCACTTTTCACATATCTGAATATATACACAACACGAAGTCTTATGTTTCAAATTTTATTTGAAACCAGAATATTGGATCAAAATAATAAAAACAATAAGATCCAATAAAAATAGATATAAACAACCCTAAAAATATTTTCTATGTGAACTATATGGTTCGTAGACAGATAAACAACCCAGCAAATACCCAACTCACAAAAATCCCACGCATTTTGACTTCTAAATCTAGGTTTTGAGTTTAAATGAACAATGGAGGAGTTTAGGTTTGGATTGGACGAAAAATGTATGGTTTGGATTAGAGGTAATTTCGATTTCAATCTCTCTCTCTCTCAACTATTTCTCTCTCTTATTTTTTTCTCGGAGTTGAGACCCTCTAACAATTTTCTCTCCTAATAGCGACGAGCTCCCTATTCTCTCTCTTGAGAGCCTAACTCTCTTCGGTTTTGAAACCCGACGTCCTTGCCTTCTTTCTAATCTTTCAACCTAACGAAAATGAATCCCCGGAGACCTTATATATTCTTCTCAAACAGACGGTTATCAACTAAGGGATGAGATCGATTTGACGCAAAGCCTGCAAATACAAGGGTTTGAAACAACGATGGAAAGTCGATGCTAGTTGGTTGTTATGTAGTCACATTGATCGAGATTTGGATAGCTTGGATCGTTGATCAATTCAACATCAATGGTTGCGATCGAACATCTTAACTCAATCCTTAAAGAAGCACATATTGTTGTGTAAAAAACGTAACAAAGTTCAACAAAAATAGGACACGATTGGCTGTTTGGGGTGTCACGCGGATCAAGGCTGAATTCAGTTATGGACTGTTCATAACTCGAAAGGGAAGCCTACGGTCACGATCTAGCCTAATATATCAGAATGGAAAGATATATACGATGCTGAGATAAGATTTGCAAAAAAAAAAATCAGCTTATACAAATAGCAAACACGAGTTTATTTTAAAAGATTTTGAACATTTTGAATTTGCACCACAAAAGAAATTTTACTTTAAATCCCAAAGTCTTCTTTACAAAAAGAAATTCTACTTTTAGCCTAAAACATTTTATAACCTTATCTTCATTAATCAATATTATTTCAAATGATTAAAAAAATGTTTTAAATGAATCTCTTTTAAAAAAATGTTTGATGAAGCTAAACCACGAAAATAAATTGTGCACACATAATAACACATATATGCAGAGTGTGTGTCCTAATGTGGTTCAAGGGTTTTACTTACCTTTTTGTAGAACATTAAAGCATTGGAGTTTTTGGATTGGGATTCCTTGAAGATTGGATACCTTTTTGAGATAGAGTAACTCATAAATAATTTAATCCTATTTTGTCTCGATATCCAAATGAGTTGGAACTCCTATATGGCACAGACTCAAGTAAGTCAACCATATAGTGTGTTATCAAACTCCCTCTTTAGATATTGGAGACAAAATTCCCTTGAGTATTGCAAACTCGTGGGTAAAATGAAAAAATCCTAGATTTCCTACACAAAAATCTCTATATACCCATTCCCTTCCTAGAACAAAAAATAAGAAAAGAAAATACATTACTCAACTACAACACAGACCAATACCTTAATAAATAGGACAACCTATACAACCGGGTCTGAAAAATGCTTGAAAACGATAAACACTCAATGGCATATTAGTTGAGTTAGTACCAGAAAAGATATAAATCGTATCACAGGTACTCTAGTTCTTTTCCCCCAATTTCGCTCAAATATACAGTGGGGTAAAAATTATAATCAGGAGAATATGATATAGGATGTCAACACAAGTAATCACATATACAAGGGCAGATATAAGGGTCTCCTACATTAAATAGATATTAGGAGGCGTCTTTTGTCAGTTGAGAAAAGTCCATGCCCTAAATCCTCAGAAACCAATTATTAGCGTGCAACTATCGAGGATATGAAGATGTATTAAATTAAGTAAGAACTATCATACCAATGGAATTATGAAGATACTCGAATTGAATATCATCAATAGGTTTGGAATTCTTCCTAAGGTATACATAATTAGTGATATGACAAGCCGTTTGAACAGCTTCGGTCCAAAAATACTTAGGTAGATTTTTCGTATGTAGCATAACCCTAGCCATCTCTTGTAAAGTTCTATTTTTCCTTTTAGTAATGTCGTTATACTGAGGTGTCTTAGGGGCACTAAATTCATGTTTATAGCCATTTCCTATACAATATTCTGCAACACCAGAATCTTTGAATTCTCCACCTCTGTCACTTTGATGCGACATACTTAGGTATCCTTCTCGCTCTCTATTTTTAAAAGTATTTTTAAGAACTCATCAGACATATCGAAATTATTTTCATGAATTCGATCCAAGTATATCGTGTGTAACCATTCACAATAACAAGTATGCAACTGTTACCATAGAAGCTGACAGTTCGAGAGGGGTCCATGAGGTCCATGTGGATTAATTCCAAAGGTTTTTGTGGTTAAAACATTTTTAGCTTTCTGAAGAAAGGTTTTACTTATTTTCCCTTCTTGACAAGGACTACATAAAGGATAAAAAGAATTTTTGATTTTAGGCAATCCTCCAACAATTTCTTAAGAACTTATCCTACGAAGATTATCAAAATTTATATGTCCCAATCTCTTATAAGATTCATACTTAGAAAGGATTATGTAACCGTTATCCTCATTTCTGTTTCCTGTTAAAATACAGTTTCCATTTTTATCAAGAATTTTGCACTCAGTTTTAAAAAAGGTAACAGTATGACTGGAATCACAAAATTGAGATATACTAAGTAGGTTAGACTTGAGACCTTTAACTAGGAGGACGTCATTTGGATAGGGGATACCTTCCCTAACACAATGTTCCCTTACCTATGATCTTAGACTAAACTCCATCACCAAACACAACACTAACTCCAAAGAAGTATGTTTTGTTTGTTAATTTTATTTCATCTCTGGTCATATGTTTAGAACATCCGGAGTCAAGGTACCATCCAGATGAAGTGCATTGTGCCTTAAAAGATGATATGAAATTTTTGCACTTAAGGTGGGGTAACAAGTCATATTTTCTTATCCAAATAGGCCTAGTTTTAACAGTTTGATTGGCCTTTGATTTAGAAAAGTTTTGCTGGGTCTTTTTAAATGATTTCTTCTTAGTGTTAGGTACTCCCTTCTTTTTATAGTTAGATTTGTGAATGGTCTGTCTTGGGAGAACATAAGTATTCCTACTCTTTCTAGAATAGTTAAAATTTGAATAAGTAGGTGTATACAATCTCTTTTGAAAACATTCGGCAACAGAGTGGCCGTAGACATTACAGTATGAATAGTACTGATGAGTGGAGGGATTGACTTTATTACTAAAGTCTTTGAAAATTGGTTTATCCCTAATAGGAATGGTCGTCCAAGTATCATTAGTTTTGGGTTTTTAATAATTATTTCTAACAGGAGGACAAATGTACTTAGCTGGACCATTAGATTTGGGCTATTGAGTACAATCACTTTGTTTTGCCTTAGAAACATTTTTAAAACAATTTTCTTTCTGAGTGTTCTGAAGATTCTAACCTTGTTTTATAAAAACAACATTTTCAGGAGAAACAATTTTTCTAGTATAAACTTTTTCTCCAAATCCAAAACTAGATTTGTCTTCAGAATCAAACTTGCTTCCTACAACAATTTCTTCATAGGATTTAGCTTGAGTTTCAAAGTGTAGATTCTTCAAGTTCAACCAAAGTAGACTTGTATTTTTTGTTCCAAAATATTATTTTTCTAAGAAATATCTTATATTTTTGTGGAAAATTCCCTAGTTTCAGTCTCATGGGCAACACATTGTGATGTAAACTCTTCAACATTCTTCCTAATAGTCTGGTTAAGTAAATCAATACGCTAATTCAGACGCTTAACCATTTTTTCAAAACGGGCACTTTTCTTAATCGTTTTAGTGTATAGCTTATGCAGATCTGGAAGATCGTCATCGGACTCGCTAAGTGTGTCGTGTGAAGTGTATCCTATAGCATTCATTTCATATGTGGAACTCACACACACTTTAGGTTTAACGACAATGCTTTTAGTTTGACACACCCTTAAACTATCACTATCAATGTTGATTTCATCATCAACAGTCATAACATTTTCTACAACAGACGCAACAATAGGTACAATAGAATCATGAGTAGTCACACATTCATCATCATCATAGTATATAATCCTAGCATAGAATGACATACATGACTCATAATTATGAGTTGACTCAGTTTCATCTTCATTAGAATCACTAAAGTCGTCCCATCTCTTGCACAAATTAGCCCTAATATTGTAGGTAGGTTTATTTGGGCATTTATTAGCAACATGTCCCATTTTTCCACATCCATAACATTTGACATCTTTCATGTCTATCTTAGGTTTGCTATTGTCATAGGTCCTTTTGTTGTCATGTCTGTCACGAGGTCTGGAATTTGAGGGCCTTACCAATGAGTTCCTAAATTTGATTATTTTCTTAAACTGTTTGCTCATTACGGCAATTTGGTTATCAAGATCATCCAAATAATAGTCATCATTTAGGTCAATGTTAAATTCTAATGGACTGACTTTAGGTTAAGTCAATTGTGATGAAAATACAACATTAGATCCAGTGAGTCTCATATTTCGGGCAGTCAATTATTTTTTGAACTCTAACTCCATCTCAACAGTTCTTAATTTACTACTTAGCAATTCAAGAGTCAAGTTTGGGTCATCGACTTCTTCTATGGCATATCTTTTATTGTCAAACTTAGCAGGTAATGACCTAAGAATCTTTTGAATGATTTTTTTTCTACTAGAGGTTATACCATTTGCATGTAATTTTGTAAAAATATCGGTTAACCTAATGTCGAAATCGTCAAAGGATTCATTGTCATCCATAATCAGTGTATTGTATTGTTGGACAAGCATTTGTATTTTTTCGGCCTTGACTCGTTCATCACCCTCATGTGCACTGACTAGAGTGTCCCAGGCCTCTTTAGAAGTAGAGCAAATAGATATTTTATTAAACTCATGCTCATTAATAGACGTAAAGATATAATTCTTGATCTATTATTATCAATGTTCTAAAAAACGCGCCTAGGCGACGCCAAGGCACGCCTAGGCGCGAGGCTTTTTAGATACGCCAAGTTTTGGCCCTAGGCGTGGATCAAGGTGTGGTCAACGATAGTCAACGTTTTTTGGGGCAAGGCGTGAAAAAACGTGCGTTTTTTAGGGCTAAGGCGTGAAAAAACGCAAGTTTTTTAGAAGTAAGGCGTTAAAAGATGATTTTTTTTTTTGTTTTTTTTTTTTTGTATTTTTAAAAAATAGTATTTTAATTTACAAATATTTAAACATATTTTTAAGGTATGTACCAATTTAGTATTTTAAATAGCCTTGCCATAGTCAAAAAATATTAAAATATATTAAAAAATGCTTAAACGCCTTTTCACGCCAAGGCCCGCCTAGGCTTGTAAGGCTTAAGGCTTGACCTCCATGCCTTGGTCACGCCCCGCGTTTTTTAGAACCTTGATTATTATCAAGAGACTTCTTTTTCTCTACCGTAGTAAATTCAAGGAGAAGTTTCTTAACCCTTGAGGGACCAGTATAAGATAAAGACTTAGTTGGATGTTCATAACCATTTTCAATCATATCCCAAACATCATCACCGAGAGTTCCTTGAATGAAAGCAACCATTAGTACTTTTCAATAAAAAAGTTATTTTCATCAAAGAGTGGTGGTTGGGAAAAGTTAACTAACTTCTCAAATCTTTCATCAATATTCAGAAATAGATTTTGAAAACAATTTCTAGTGTTTCAGGATCAAAATAACTTTTGATAAACCGCTCTGATACAAATTGAAAAACTGCTTACAAAGTTAATAACAAAATGTTATAAGTTGAGTAAACTTCGAAACAAACTCGTTGAACAAAGCTCTTTTGAAAATACAACACTAGATGTGTTAAAATATTTTTTTGAATATGTTCTCTAGATTCGTTAGTTTGATTACCTTCCATTTTTAAAACTAAAACCTTCAATTAAGTCTTAAGTGCAATAATATTCACCAAAGCAATTAAGAAGATTCAAGCAAATTTGACATGTAATTTTTAACGTGGTAAAACCCTAAAATAAGGAAAACATCCATGGTAACCTCTACGCCACAATACAAAATCCCATAAAATCACAAGGCACAAGTTACAGCACTAAGCATGCAATACAAGATCCTAAATCTAAGCTCAGAAAATTATCTACACGAGTTACTCCACTTTCAAAGGCTTCTAACTTGATATGATATTCTTCCAGTAGCTTCCTTACGTTTTCCTTATCCACTTGATCATAACAATTCCAACAAACAATATATCTTATCAAAAACCACAATCTCTAAGTGTTCATATGAGAGTGATAATGTTTGTGAATTAAACTAAATGCAGAAATGTATCTCACATCTCTCAATCAATTATACAAGACTAATTCCTATGAATTACAATTCAATTTCTATATGAAATGCAAATGATTTCAAATCTATTTTGAATAATAAACTTCAAAAAAATTCATATCTGGAATAAACTCCCTTTAAATCAAGACTTGTTTAAAAAATTACTTATATTCAAACTTATTTCACCAATTTGTGAAATTATATTTTGTAACAAGAAAAATCACTTTACACAAATATAAATATATACACAACAAAAAATCTTATGTTTTGAAATTTATTTGAAACCAAAATATTGAATCAAAATAATAACAACAAGATCTAAAAAAATAAATATAAAGAACTTTAAAAATATTTTGTATGTGAAGTATATGGTTTTTAGACAGATATCCAAACAATCCAGCAAATACCCAGCTCACAAAAATCCCACGCATTTTGACTTCTAAATCTCGGTTTTGAGTTTAAACAAACAATGGAGGATTTTTGGTTTGGGTTGGACAAAAAATGTATGGCTTGATTATAGGTAATTTTGGTTTCAATCTCTCTCGCTCAACTTTTCTCTCTCTTATTTTTTTCTCCGAGCTGAGACCCTCTAACTGTTTTCTCTCCTAATAGCGACGAGCTCCCTGTTCTCTCTCTTAAGAGCCTAACTCTCTTCTCTCTTTTCGGTTTTGAAACCCGACGTCCTTACCTTCTTTCTAATTTTTCAAGCTAACGAAAATGAAACCCTGGAGACCTTATATATTCTACTTAAACATACGGTTATCAACCAAGGGATGAGATAGATTTGACGCAAAGCCTGCAAATCCAAGGGTTTGAAACAGCGATGGAAAGTCGATGCTAGTTGGCTGCTATGTAGTCACATGGATCGAGATTTGGCCAGCTTGGATCGTTATTCAATTCAACATCAATGGTTTGCGAATGAACATCTCAACTCAGTCCTTAAATAAGCACATATTTCCGTGTAAACAACGCAACAACGTTCAACAAAAATAGGACGCGATTGGCTGCTTGGGGTGTCACACGGATCAAGGCTCAAATCAGTTATGGACCGTTGATAACTCGAGAGGAAAGCCTACAGTCACGATCTAGCTTCATGTCTCAGAATGGAAAGACATATGCGTTGCTGAGATAAAATTTGCAAAAAAATATTTCAGCTTATACAAATAGCAAACGCGAGTTTGTTTTAAAAGGTTTTTAAAATGAGTGGTTCTACATGAACCCCACTCAGCCCGCCTAGCGACCCCCTATCCCATTTTCTATTTTTTTTTTTTTTTTGCTTACTCTTTTGTTTTAACCATTCATATAAAAATAATTTTTTATATATAAAAAAAAAGTTTCCTATTAAAATTAAACAACATTTTATTAAATTAAAAAAATAGTTTGATGTCTTAAACCCACATTTCTGCGCTCACATCATTTGTTGAATTTGAGAATGTGTGTGGCTCTCCGTCAGTGGCACTAACTAATGGTGATATTTTTTCAATAAAATTTCGTGATTAATTAGTGACGCTGGCGCGGACCCACATTCAACAAATGATGTAGCGCCGGGAATGTGGGTTCATGTCAACGATACTAATTAATCGCGATATTTTTAATTAATCGCGATATTTTATTGAAAAAATATCGCGATTAATTAGTGTCGCTGGCGCGGACCCACATTAAACAAATGATGTTCATCTGGGAATGTGGGTCCGCGCCAACGGCACTAATTAATCGCGATATTTTATGAAAAAAATATCGCGATTAATTAGTGTCGCTGGCGCGGACCCACATTCAACAAATGATGTGGGTCCGGGAATGTGCGCCCGCACCATCGAGACTAATTAATCGCGATATTTTATTAAAAAAACATCGCGATTAATTAGTGTTGCTGGCGCGGACCCACATTCAACAAATGATGTGGGTCCGGGAATGTGCATCCGCACCATCGACACTAATTAATCGAGATATTTTTACCAGCAACACTAATTAATCACAATATTACGAAAATATATTTTTTAATAATAATAAAAAACTGTTTGATTTTAATTAAAAATATGTTTTTTTATATTAATTGTAAAAACTGTTTTTTTTATATATAAAAAAAACAGTTTTTCTAATATAAAAACTGTTTTTTTTTTTAATATAAAAACTATTTTTATATTAAAAGTTAAAAACAAAACAGTAAAAAACTATAAAAAAAGAAGAAGAAGAAAAAGGCAGTGCGGTCGCTGGGCGGGACAACAGGCGGGCCATATAGATTTACTCTTTTAAAATAGGCGAATGGGACCCGAATTTTAAAATAGGCGCACTTAGATTTTAAAACGTGTTGCGAGTGGGTGAAAACCACCAATATCTCCCAAACGGCACCACGAGTGGCATGAACACCACATGCATGTCAAATGTAACATGTAGCAACCGATCGCGTGATTAGAATACTTCGGGTTTAAGAATAGGACCCAAATTTCAATATAGGCACACTTAGTATTCAAATCTTGCCACGAGTGGTTGAAAAACCCACCAAGTTCCCCCTAACGACACTGAGAGTGGCAAGAATAACTTGTACTTGTCCAACGTTACACTTAGCAACCGATTGCATAGTCACAAAACTCCCGATTTGAGAATGGGTCCCGAATTTGAAAATTAAAACAATTAGGCTTGAAAACGTGTCGCGAGTGGGCGAAAACCCCGAATAACCCCTAATCGGCACCGCGAGTTGCATAAACACCTCATGCATGTCTAATGTAACACGTTGTAACTAATCGCGTAGTCGTGGGACTCTCAATTTGGTAATAGGACCCGAATTTAAATATGGATACACTTAGGCCTGAAACATGCCACGTTGGGGGAGAGACTACCAAAAGATCCCAGATGGCACCACGAGGGGCATAAACACATCATGCCTGTCTAAGTAACAAGTAGAAACCGACCGCATAGTCGCAAGACTCCTGGTTTGAAAATAGGACCCTAATTTGAAAAGAGGTACACATAGGCTTGCAAATGTGATGAGAATGGGTGAAAACCACCAACGGCCTTCAAATGGTACCACGAGCTGCACGAACACCTCATGAGTGTCCAACGTGACATGTGGCAACCGACTGCATAATCGTGGGACTTCTGGATTGAGAATAGGACCTGAATTTGAATATAGGCACACTTAGGCATGAAAACATGCCATGTGTGGGCGAAAAGCACCAACAGCCCCCAAACGGCACCATAGATGGCACGAACACCTTGTACTCATCTAACGTAGCATGTAGCGACCGACCACGTAGTCGCGAGACTTACGATCTGATAATAGGATCCTAATTTGAAAATAGGCACACTTAGGCTTAAAAACGTTCCGTGAGTGGGTAGAAAATTCCAGCAGCCTCCAAATGGAACTACGAGCTGCATGAATACCTCGTGCATATCCAACATAACACCTAGCAATCGTCCGTGTAATCGTGTGACTCCCAATTTGAGAATAAAACCCGAATTTCAAAATACTCACACTCAGGCTTTAAAATATGCCGCAAGTAGGTGGAAACCACAAACAACCCCCAAACGGCACCGTGAGTGGCAAAAATACCTCGAGCGAATACAACGTAACACGTAGCAATCGGTCGCGTAGTCACGGGTCTCTCGATTTAAGAATAGGATCTGAATTTAAAAATGAGCACACTTGGGCATGAAAATGTGCCACGAATGGGAGGAAACCACCGATATCCCACCAATGGAATCAAAAGTTACACTAACACCTCATTCATGTCTAACGTAACACGTAGCAATTTATCGCGTAGTTGTGGAACTCTCGATTTGAGAATAGGATCCGAATTTGAAAATAGGCACACTTAGGCTTGAAAATGTGCCGTGAGTAGATGGAAACCAACAACTCCCAAACAGCACTATGAATGGCACAAACACCTCGTGCTTGTCCCACGTAACATATAACAACTGACCGCATAGTCATGGGGCACTCAATTTGAGAATTAAACCCGAATTTATAAATAGGCACCCCAAGGCTTGAAAACTGCAATGAGTAGGCAAAAACCACCATATAACATGTAACAATCGATCGCGTAGTCACAGAACTCCTGAATTGAGAATAGGATCTAAATTTCAAAATAAGCACACATCGACTACAAAACGTGCCGAGAGTGGCCGAAAACCACCAACTGCCCCCAAATGCACCACAAGTGGCGCAAACACCTTTTGACTTTCCAACGTAACACGCAACAGTCGGTCATGTAGACGCGGGACTTCTGGTTTGAAAATATGACCCAGATTTTAAAAAATCACACTTAGGCTTCAAAACGTGCGACTAGTGGGTGGACACCATCAAAAGTCGCCAAGTGGCACTGCGAGTGGCACCAACATCTCGTAATTATCCAATGTAATACATAGCAACTATTTGGCGTAGTTGCAGGACACTCAGTTTGAGAATAGGACCCAAATTTTAAAAATTGGCACACTTACGATTGCAAATGTGCCGAGAGTGGGCAAAAACCACCAGCAACCCCCCAAAAGGCACCGTGAGTGGGATGAACACCTTAAGCATTTCCAATGTAATATATACCGTATAGTCGCGGGACTCTCGATTCGAGAATGGAACCTGAATTTGAAAATAGGCACACTTAGGCATCAAATCGTGCCGCGAATGGGAAAAGACCACCAACTGCCACCAAATGGCACCGCGAGTGCATGAACACCTCTTGCGTGTCCAATGTAACACGTAGCAACCGAACGCACGATCGCGTGACTCCCAGTTCAAAAATAGGACCCGAATTTACAAATAGGCATACTTAGGCTTATAACATACCATGAGTGGTCTGAAATCACCAACAACCCTCAAATGGCACTGGGAGTGGCATGAACAACTCATACATGTCCAACGTAACACATAGCAATTGACCACGTAGTCACGAGACTCCCAGTTTGAAAATAGGACCTGAATTTCATAATAGGCACACTTAGGCTTCAAAATGTGCTACGAGTGGGAAAAAACCATCACAACCCCCAAACGGCACTACAAGCCACATGAACACCTTATGCGTGTCCAACGTAACAAGTAGCAACCGACCACATATTTGCAATAATCCAGGTTTGAGAATAGGATCCAAATTTTAAACTAGGAACACTTAGGTTTTAAATTGTGCCGTGAGTTGGCCGAAACAACCAACAACCCTAAATTGTACGCGAGTGGCATAAACACCTCGTGCCTGTCCAACGTAACACGTAGCAATCAATCATGTAGTCGCGAGACTATCGAATTAAGAATAAGACCCTAATTTCAAAACAGACACACTTAGGCTTCAGAACGTGCCGTGAGTTGGTGGAAACCACAAACATCACCCAAATGGCACCGCGAGTGGCACAAATACCTCGTGAGAATCCGACGTAACATGTAGCAATCGGTCATGAGGTTGTTGGACTTCTGGTTTGAGAATAGGATCCGAATTTGAAAATGGGAACACTTAGGCTTGAAAACGTATCGTGAGTGCGAAGAAACAACCATACCCAAATGGTACCACGAGCGACAAAAAAACCTCGTGCGTGTCTAAAGTAAAACGAGAAATCGACCAGATATTTGCGAGAATTTCGATTTAAGAATAAGACTCGAATTTCAAAATAGGCACACTTAGGCTTCAAAATGTGCGGTGAGTGGTCCAAAACCACCACCAACCCTTGAATGACATGAGAGTGACACAAACCTTCGTATGAGTTCAATATAACATATAACAACCGTCCGCGTGGTCGCGGGACTCCCGATTTGAGAATATAACCTAAATTTCAAAATTGGAACACTTAGGCTTGAAAACTTGTCGCGGGTGGGTGGAAACCACCAATAGCACCCAAACGACACCACGAGGGGTGGCATGAACACCAAGTTCATGTCTAACATAACACGTAGAAACCGATCTATAGCCGCGTAACTCCCATTTTGGGAATAGGACATGAATTTCAAAATAGGCATACTTTAGCTTGAAAACGTGTCGCGAGTGGGCGAAATCCACCACCAACCCCCAAACAGAACCTCGAGTGGCACGGACACCTCTTTCATGCCCAACGTAACACGTAACAACTGACCGAATATTCATGGGACTCCCGATTTAAGAATAGGAACCAAATTTTGAAATTGGCAGACTTAGGCTTGAAAACGTACCATGAGTGGACGAAAACCACGAACAACTCACAAAAGGAACCCCGAGTGGCATGAACACCTCATTCGTGTCCAATGTAACATATAGCAATCAACCACATTATCACGAGACTCTCGATTTTAAAATAGAACCCGAATTCAAAAATAGGCACACTTAGGCTTCAAAACGTGCTACGGGTACACAAAAACCACCACCAACCCCCAAACGGCACTGCGAGTCGCACGAATACCTCGTGTGTCTCCAAGATAACAAGTAGCAACCAACCATGTAGTCGCGGGACTCTCAGTTTGAGAATATGATGCGGATTTAAAAATAGTCACACTTTGTCTTGAAAACATGCCACGATTGGGCAGAGATCACCAACAAACCCCAAATGGCACCGCAAGTGGCACGAATACCTCGTGCATGTCCAACGTAATATATAGCAATTATTTACATAAACGCGGACTATCGATTCGAGAATAGGACCATAATTTGAAAATAATCACACTTAGGCTTGAAGACATTCCATAAATGGGTGAAAACTATCAATATCCCTTAAATGCCACCACGAGATGCATGATCACCTCCTGCGTGTCCCGCTTAACACGTAAAAATCGACCGTTGCGGGACTCCTGATTTGAGAATAGGACCTGAATTTTAAAATAGGCACATTTAGACTTGAAAACATGCTACGAGTGGTAGAAAAGGACCAATATACCCCAAATGACACCACGAGTGCAACGAACACATCTTGCGTGTCTAACGTAACATGTAGCAATCGATTGTGTTATCGCGAGATTCCTGATTTGGGAATAGGACATGAATTTTAAAATGGGCAGACTTAGGCATGAAAACATGTCGCGAGAGTGGGAAAACCACCATTGACCCCCCCAAAAATTCAAGAGTGTCACAAACACCTCGTGCGTGTCCAACGTAACACGTAGCATTCGGCGGGATTCCCATTTTGAAAATAGGACACGAATTTCAAAATAGACACCCTTAAGATTGAAAACGTGCCGCGAGTGGGCGAAAAACCCCAATATCCCTCAAAGAGAAGCATGAATGGCACGAACACCTCATGCATGTCCAATGTAATGTGTAGCAACCCGTCGCAAAGTCATGGGACTCCTGGCTTAAGAATAGGACCTGAATTTGAAAATAGGCACACTTAGGTTTGAAAACATGCTGTAAGTGGGAGAAAACCACCAACAACCCCCAATGACACCACGAGTGTTGTTCAACATAACACATAAAAATTAGTTGTGTAGTCACATGACTCCCGGTTTGAGAATATGACATAAATTTAAAAATAGGCACACTTAGGCTTGAAAACGTGTCGTGTGTAGGTGAAAGCCACCAACAACACTGCGAGTGGCACTAACACCTTGTGCATCTCTAACGTAACACATAGCAACCGACAGTGAGTGGCACGAATATTAAATTAGGGACACTTAAGCTTGAAAATGTACCCCGATTGGGCGAAAACCACCAATAGCCCCCCAAATGGCACCGTGAGTAACACAAACACCTCATGTGTGTCTAAAATAACACGAAGCAACCACCCACATAGTTGCGGGACTCTTGGTTTGAGAATAGGATCCAAATTTGAAAATAGGCACAATTAGGCTTGAAAATGTGATGCTAGTAGGCAAAAATCACCACCAACCACTAAATGGCATAGCAAGTGTCATGAACACCTCGTGCGTGTCCAACGTAACACATAAAAATTCTCCTCATAGTCATGGGACTCCCAGTTTGAGAATCAAACCCGAATTTAAAAATACTCACACTTAGGCTTGAAAACGTGACGTGGGTGGGGGAAACCACCACCAACCCCCAAACGGCTCCTCGAGTGGCACGAACACCTAGTGCGTATCCAACATAATATGTAGTAACTAGCCGCAAAGTCGTGAAATTCGATAATAGGATCCGAATTTGATAATAAGCACACTTAAATTTAAAAACGTGCTGCAAGCGGGCGAAAACTAGCAACAACCCCTAAACAGCACTGCAAGTTGCACGATCACCTCGTGGGTGTCTAATATGAGACGTAGAAATCGACTGCATAGTCAAGGGACTCCCGATTTGAGAATGGGACCTGAATTTTAAAATAGGCACACTTAGGCTTTAAAATGTGCCATGAGTGGGCGAGAACCACTAACAACCCGCAAATGGCTCCGTGAGTGGCTAAAACACTTCGTGTATGTCGAACGTAACATGTAGCAATCGACTGCATAGTTATGAAATTCCCGGTTTGAGAATAGACCCAAATTTCAAAATAGGCACACCTAGGCTACAAATCGTGCCGCAAGTGGTCAAAAAACCCACCAACAGTCCCCAAACGACATCGAATGTGGCACAAACAACTTATGCGTGTCAAACATTATATGTAGCAACCGACCGCATAGTCGCAGAACTCCCAATTTTAGAATGGGACCCAAATTTGAAAACAGACACAGTTAAGATTGAAACATGTCACATGAGGGCCAAAAAAACCAACAGTCACAGGATTGTCGGTTTGAGAATAGGATTAGAATTTGAAAAGAGGCAGGCATAGGCTTGAAAATATGACGGGGCATAAACCACCAACAGCCCCCAAACGACATTCGAGCTGCACGAACACCTCATGAGTGTCCAACGTAATACGTGGCAATCGAACGCGTAGTCACGAGATATCCGGATTGAGAATAGGTTTTAAATTTGAATATAGGCACACTTAGTCATGAAAACATGCCATGTGTGGGAGAAAACCACCACTAACCCCTAAACGACACTGTAAGGGCCACAAACATCTCGTACGTGTCCAACGTAGCATGTAGTAATCGACTGCATTATTGTGGAACTCCCGATCTGAGAATAGGATCCTAATTTAAAAAATATACACTTAAACTTGAAAAAGTGTTGCGAATGGACAGAAAACACTAACAGCCTCCAACGACACTATGAGATGCACGAACACCTTGTTCATGTCCAACATAACATGTAGAAATTGGTCGCAAAGTCACAGGACTCCCGATTTGAGAATAGGATCAGAATTTCAAAATAGGCACACATAGGCTTTGTCATGAGTAGGTGGAAACCATAAAGATCCCCAAACGGCACCGCGACTGGCATAAATATCTCGTACGAATCCTACGTAAATGTAGCAATCGGTCTCGTAGTCGCTGGACTCCCGATTGGAGAATAGGATCCAAATTTGAAAATGGGTGCACTTAGGCTTGAAAACGTGCTGCGAATGGGATGAAACCACCGATAACCCCCAAATGGCACTACGGGTTGCACGAACACCACGTGTGTGTCCAACATAACACGTCAAAATTTATCACATAGTCGCGAGACTCTCGATTTGAGAATAGAACCCGAATTTAAATATAAGCACATTTAGGCTTGAAAATGGGTCACGAATGGCCGAAAACTAATAATAACTCCAAAATGGGAACTGCGAGTGGCACGAACAACTTGTGCATGTAAAACGTAACGCGTAGCAACCGATCATGTATTCGTAGGACTATAGGTTTAAGAATATGAACCCAATTTCAAAATAGGCACACTTAGGTTGAAAAACGTGTCGGGAGTGGGCGAAATCCACTAATAGCCGCCAAATGCCAATGCGAGTGGCATGAACACCTCGTGCGTGTCCAACGTAACACGTAATAACCGACTACATAGTCGCGGGACTCGGAGTTTGAGAGTAGGACCCGAATTTTGAAATAGGCAGACTTAGGCTCGAAAAAGTACTGCGAGTGGACGAAACCACCAACATCCCCCCAACAGAACCACGAAGGGCACGAACACCACGTGCTTGCCCAACGTATCACGTAGAAATCGATCACATAGTCACGGGATTATCGGTTTGAGCATAGAACCCGAATTTAAAAATATACACTTAAACTTGAAAATGAGCCGTGTTTGGGAAAAAACCACCACCATCCCCCAAATGGCACCGTGATTGGCACGAACACCTCGTGCGTATCCAATGTAACACATAATAATTGGATGTGTAGTCGTGGGACTCCCAATTTGAGAATAAGATCCAAATTTGAAAATAGGCACAATTAGGCTTGAAATCGTGCTGCGTATGGGCGAAAACTACCAACATCCCCCAATGGCACAACAAGAAGCATGAACACCTCATACGTCTCTGACATAACACATAACAACCAGTCAGGTAGTAGCGGGACTCCCAATTTGAGAATAGGTCCCAAATTTAAAAATAAGCACACCTAGGCTTGAATACTGCCGTGAGTGGGAAAAAACCACCACCAATCTCCAAA
Source organism: Sambucus nigra (assembly GCA_949130495.1). Lineage (NCBI taxonomy): Eukaryota > Viridiplantae > Streptophyta > Magnoliopsida > Dipsacales > Adoxaceae > Sambucus > Sambucus nigra. Next base: position 297,328,616 of record OX422211.1, on the reverse strand, counting down.
TGGCACCATGAGTGGCACAAATACCATATGCTTGTCCAACATAACACGTAGAAACCAATCGCGTAGTCACGGGCTCTCGGTTTGAGAATATGACCAAAAACTGAAAATAAGCACACTTAGGCTTGAAAACATGGCGCGAGTGAGCAGAAACTATCAACAACCCTTAAATAGCACCTCGAGCTTCACTATCACCTCGCGTGTGTCCAACGTAACACGTAAAAATCAACCGCGTAGTCACGGGACTCCTGGTATGATAATAGGACCCGAATTTGAAAATAGGCACATTTAGACTTGAAAACGTGCTACGAGTGGGCGAAAAAGACCAACAACCCCCAAACGGCACTACGAGTGACACGAACACCTCATACGTGTTCAACGTAACACCTACCAACTGGGCGCATTATCGCGAGAATTCTGGTTTGGGAATAGGACCCAAGTTTCAAAATAGGTACACTTAGGCTTGAAAACGTGAAATGAGTGTGGGAAAACCACCACCAACCCCCAAATGGCACCGCGAGTGGCCCGAAAAACTCGTGCATGTCCAACGTAACACATAACAATCGACCATATAGTCGCGGGACTCCTCGTTTGAGAATAGGACCAAAATTTTAAAATAGGCACACTTAGGCTTGAAAACGTTTTGCAAGTGGGGGAAAACCACCAATAGCCCCCAAATAGCACCACGAGTGGACGAACACCTCGTGCATGTCCAATGTAAGATATAAAAACTGATCACAAAGTCACGGGAGTCCCAGCTTGAGAATAGGACCAGAATTTGAAACTAGGACCAATTAGGTTTGAAAATGTGCTGTGAGTGAAAGAAAAACACCAACAACCCCGAACGGCACCATGAGTGGAACAAATACCTCGTGTATGTCCAACATAACACATAGCAATTCGTCGTGTAGTCGTGGGACTGCCGGTTCTAAGAATAGGACCCAAATTTGAAAAGAGGCACACTTGGGCTTGAAAACGTATCGTGTGTGGGAGAAAATCACTAACAACCCCTGGACGACACTACGAATGGCACGAACACCTTTTGAATGTTCAACATAAAACATAGCAACCAACCGCATAGTCGTGGAACTCCTAGTTTCAGAATATGACCCAAATTTTAAAATAGGCACACTTAGGCTTAAAAACGTATCTCGGTGCGCAAAAACTACCAACAGCTCCCAAGAGGCACCGCTAGGGGGACGAACACCTCATGCGTGTCTTATGTATCACGTAGAAACGTATCATATCATCGCAGGACTCCTGCTTTGAGAATAGGACCCAAATCATAATTAGGCCTGAAAACGTGCTGCGAGCGGGTGAAAACCACAAATAGCCCCCAAACGACACCGTGAGTGGCATGGTAATCTCATGCGTGTTCAACATAACACGTAGAAACTGCCCTCCTAGGCACGGGACTCTCAATTTGAGAATCGAAATCGAACTTAAAAAAGTCACACTTAGGCTTGAAAAAATGACGTGAGTGATCGAAAACCACCAACAACCCTAAACGACTCTGTAGGTAGCAACCAACGACATATTTTCAGGAATCCAGGTTTGAGAATTAGACCCGAATTTCAAAAAAGACACAATTAGGCTTCAAAACATGCCGTGAGTGGGCGAAAGCCACCAGCAACCCTCAAACGGTACACGAGTGGTACAAACACCTCATCTCAGTTCAACATAACACAAATCAACAGGCCACGTAATCGCGGGACACTCGGTTTGAGAATAGGACCCGAATTTCAAAATTGACACACTTAGGCTTGAAAACTTGATGTGAGTGGGCGATGATGTGATACGTGGCATGAACACGACACTGTGAGTGGTATGAACACCTTGTGTGTGTCCAATGTAATACGTATAAACCGACCGTGTAGTCGCGGGACTACCGTTTTGAGAATAGAACTCGAATTTCAAAATCGGCACACTCAAGCCTCAAAACCTACAACGAGTGGACGCAAACCACCACCAACCTTCAGAGGGTACCACTAGTGGCATGAACACCCCGTGCATGTCCAACGTTACGTATAGCTACTGGACGAATATTCATGGGACTACCAGTTTCAAAATAGAACCCAAATTTCAAAATAGGCACACTTAGGTTTTCTAAACGTGTTACGAGTGGGCAAAAACAACAAACAACCCCTAAACAACACGGCGAGTGGCACGAACACTTTATGCATATCCAGCGTAACACGTAGCAATCGACCGTATAGTCATGGGACTCTCAATTTGAGAATATGACCGGAATTCAAAATAGGCACACTTAGGCTTAAAAATGTGCCGCCAGTGGGTGAAATCCACCAAAATCCCCCAAACGAAACTACGAGTGGCACAAACTCCTCGCACGTGTCAAACGTAACATGTAATAACCGACCATGTAGTCATGAGACTCCAAGTTTGTGAATATGACCTAAATTATATAAATGGCACACTTAGGTTTCAAAACATTCCGCAAGTGGGTAGAAACCACCACACACACCAAAACGGCACCGTAAGATTCACAAACAACTCGTGCATATCCAACGTAACACGTAGCGATTGACCATATATTTGCAGGAATCCAAGTCTTAGAATAGGACCCGAATTCCAAAATAGGAAGACTCAGGCTTCAAAACGTGTTGTGAGTGGGCCAAAATAACCAACAATCCTCAAACGGCACACAAGTGGCACAGACACCTCGTGCATATCTAGCGTAACACCTATCAACCAACCTCATAATCATAGAACACTCGATTTGAGAATAGGCCTGGAATTTCAAAGTAGACACAATTAAGCTTGAAAATGTATCGCGAGTGGGCAAAAACCACCAATAACCCCTAACCGGCATTGTGAATGGAATGAACACCTCATGTGTGTCCAACATAACACGTAACAATCGACTATGTAGTCGCAATACTCTGAGTTTGAGAATAGGGTCCAAATTTCAAAATAGGTACACTTAGGCTTCAAAACGTGACGCGAGTAGGCGAAAACCACCAAAAACCCCAAACAGCACCGCGAGTGGCACAAACACCTCATGCGTGTCCAACGTAACATGTAGAGACTGACCACATATTTACAAGAATCTAGGTTTGAGAATAAGACCTGAATTTCAAAATAGTCACACAGTCTTCAAAACGTTCCGTGAGTAGGAGAAAATAATAAACCATCCTCAAACGACATGCCAGTGGCACGAACACCTTGTGCATATCCAACATAACATGTAGCAATCGACCGCATAATTGCGAGACTCTTGGTTTGAGAATAGGATCCGAATTTTAAAATTGACACACTTAGGCTTGGAAATATCGCACGAGTGGGTGAAAACCATAAACAACTAAAAGGCACTGTAAGTGGCACGAACACCTCGTGCGTATCCAACGTAATACGTAGCAACTGGTCATGTAGTCGCGGGAGTCCTATTTTGAAAATAGGACCCAAATTTCAAGATAGCCACACTTAGACTTCAAAATGTTCTGCGAATGGGCGAAAACCACCAGTGACCCTCAAAAGGCACCACGTGTGGAACGAACACCTCGTGTGTGTCCAACATAACACATAACAACTGACTACATAAATGTGGGACTCTTGGTTTGAGATAGGATCCGAATTTAAAAATAGGCACACTTAGGCTTAAAAACGTGTTGCAAGTGGGCGATAACCACCACCAACCCCCAAATGGCATCGCGAGTGGCACGAACACTTCTTGCGTAATTAATGAAACACATAGAATTTGACTGTGTAGTTGCGGGACTCCCAATTTGAGAAATGGACCCGAATTTGAAAAAGGCACATTTAGGCTTTAAAACGTGCCACGAGTATGGGGAAACCACCACCAATTCTCAAACGGCACCACGAATAGCATGAACACCTCGTGTGTGTCCAACGTAACATGTAGCAATTGATTGCATAGTCACAGAACAAGCAATTTTAGAATAGGAACCGATTTTCAAAATTGGCACACATAGGATGCAAACATGCATCGAGTGGCCAAAAATCACCAACAACCCTCAAACGGCATCGCGAGTAGAATAAACACTTTGTGCCTCTCCAACGTAACCGGTAGTAACCAGTCATGTAGTCGCGAGACTCTCAATTTTAGAATATGACCCGAATTTCAAAATAGGCACACATAAGCTTCAAAATGTGCCGCGAGTGGGTGGAAATCGAAGGAGCCCCCAAATAACATTGCGAGTGGCACCAACACCTCATACATGCCAAAGTAACACGTACGCATAGTCCTGAGACTCCCGGTTTGAGAATAAGATCCGAATTTGAAAATAGGCACACCCCCGAATAAACTTAATGCTTGGACCAAATCTTTCACAAGGGTTCTCATGAATCAAACATCTAAAGAATTAGAACTAAAGACTCTAACAACTTTTAAGGGTGAGCCTACAGTCATCTTCTAGCAAGAAGACATTTCTACCCTTGTGGAATCATTGAAACACTCTATCATAGGAAAATTCTCACATAGAAGACCCCCAATTGATCTCATTCAAAAAAAATTCTGAACATTTTCATTGAAATCAACATTTTACATTGGTTTTCTTGATTAAAAGCATATCCTAATAAGACTTAATTATTAAGAAGATTATGTCAGGCGATGGCTTAGAGATCTTTGGTACATTGGGGAATTCCCCATGAGAACTTTTAAATGGTTAGTGGACTTCAAACCAGATGAAGAAAGCCCAGTAGTCTTTATGTGGATTACCCTGCCTAATCTGCCATTACACTTTGATGCGAAATCTCCTATATATTCTATGGCCCAACTTGTTGGGAAACCTCTAAAATTGGATGCATTTACATCAGCAATTTCAAGACCAAGCATAGTACATGTTTGTTTTGAAATAAACATTCTACAAGAAAAAATACACAAGATTTGGATTGGATGTGGAAATGCAGTTTCTGGCAGCCAATATCCTATGAAAACATTCCATCCTTTTGTGAGTTCTATAAGAAAAAAGGCCATTCAGAATATAAATGCATGTTTAAACACCCAAATCTTCGTCCAAAACTATCAAACCCAAAAAAGAACACTCAATGCATGGAAATTTAGAAAGTCAAAAAGCAATTTCCAACGAATTCCAAGAGACAGAGGCTCAGCCTATACAAGAAGAAATTCATCAAGAAATTACCCAAACCAAATTCCATAATAGATTTGAAGTTCTGCAAGATAGCAGAGTAGACCTTGAGTAAGAAACTTATCAAGAACCACAAATTCCTTTTACAGAAAAAGAAAATGGATCAATCACTGAAAAGCCATCATTAAAAGGATGTCAACACATACAAGTAGGCAAGATTTCTCATGTTGATTATTCAACTGAATAAACCATGATAGTGGATCAATACAACTTATCTCCCAAAGGTTCTAACATCCCACCTTCATAAAAAACACCCCTCAAATGATAAAGATAGCCACTCAGACAATGAAGAAACAAAATCCCTATTCCCATGGTTGAAGAGATCCTAATTTTTGCAACTTGGTTTAATGAGAAGTGGATATCCATTCAAAAATCCAAGGGTGCCAAAAAAAAGCAAAGTAAAGACTCGGGTATCTCTTTAGCAGCAAAAAAGAATAATCAATCAGGTAAACCTCCTAAACCAATGCCTTATATCCTTTATTTAAAAGGTTTACTAGATCCTCAGGTAAGACAACATCTCAAAAAAATTGCCAAATCCTCTCAATGTTAAATGTCATATGTTAGAACGTTAGGGGAGTTGCCAATAAAGTAACTAATTGAAGAATTAAAAAACTAATTAGGACATATCAATTACAAGATATGGCTCTTTTAGAACCCAAAGTTAGTATAGAAACAATATCCACATTTCAAATTAAATGGAACTTTTTAAAGAGTATTTCAAACTAGTCCTATAAGATTTGTTTTTTGGCAAAATAATTTTAAAGTTCAGGTCAAATTCAACTCTGACCAAATGATTCGTTTCAAAGTTGATATTGATTACTTAAACTCTTCTGTTTTCCTTATTTTAATCTATGCCAAATGCACTGCTTCTGAAAGAATATCTTTATGGAGTGATTTAAAATACTTAATATCTCAATATATTGCATTCCCTTGGCTTATCTCATGATACTTTAAAGTTGTCTCAAAAGAAGAAGAAAAAATAGGTGGAAACCATATAGATTTTCATGCTATTGAAGACTTTAATGATATGATTATATATTGTGCTTTAATTAATCTAGGTTACTCTGGTTCTAGGTTCACATGGACTAACAATAGAGTAAATGGAATTATTTTCTGTAGACCTGATAGAGGGTTAGTGAATAACCAATGGTTGGATCACTTTACAAATTTTACAATATCTCACCTACATAAGACATGCTCAGATCATAGTCCTCTCCTATTTTCAATTAAGAGTGCTGCAGACCTATAACCTAGACCATTTAAATTTTTGTCTATGTGGTGCATTAAGTCCAATATCAAAGACATCATTGCTGAAACACGATCAAGTAATATTCATGCTTCTCCAATGGTTAAATTTTCCCTTAAATTAAAGGTTTTAAAACAAAACTTAAAATTTGGATCAAATAATATTTAAAAAGTATTTTTAAAAATAGTAAATGACCTAGATAACTCCGCCTGTGTCGTGCTTAATTTCTTATTTTTTGACACTGCCGGTCCCAAGCCCAAAAAAAGGAGGAGGGTTGCGTTAGGTAGCTGACAGCCAGCGTAAAACTTTGTCAGATCCTTATGAACATGAATCCTATGAATATACGTGCTAATGCTAAGGCATTCCCCTTAAGCGATGCGTTGCGCCTGCCACCGGGTGTCTCAAAAAATAGGCAAGGGGCGTTGCGCCTGCCACTGGGTGTCTCGAAAAATAGGCAAGGGGCGTCGCATCGGTGCCCGGATGCGATGATAAATACGCCAGGGTTCTTGCAACAAGCTGGACGTGTGCGGGTAAAGAAGATAGTCCAGAATACTAGACTTAGGTTAGCGACTTGGAACATAGGGACTATGACAGGAAAAGGGATGGAGTTAGTAGATACCATGATAAGAAGAAAAGTTAACATAGCTTGTTTACAAGAAACTAAATGGGCCGGTGAGAAATCTAGAGAAATAGAAAATACAAAATTTAAATTATATTATATAGAAAAACATAGAAATAAGAACAGAGTTGGAATAATAGTAGATAAAAACTTTAAGGACGATATCGTATCCGTTATTAGGAAAGGTGATAGACTTATACTTGTAAAATTGGTATTAGGTGAAAACATAATTAATATTGTTAGTGCTTATGCACCCCAAGTAGGATTAGATGAGCACACTAAAGTACAATTTTGGGAACAAATGGATGAACTAACTTAAGAAATACCCCTAGGTGAGAAAATCTATATAGGTGGAGATTTTAATGGCCATGTAGGAGAAGATCGTGTAGGACATGAGATAGTGCATGGAGGGTATGGTTTTGGAGATAGGAACGACGGGGGAGAGTCTATCTTAGATTTTGCGATGGCTTATGATTTTGTACTAGTAAATACATGTTTTAAAAAGAGGCTTGAACACTTAATAACTTATAAAAGTGGAATGCATAAGTGCCAAATAGATTTTTTTATTACTAGGAAAGGAGATCGATTAACATGTAAAGATTGTAAGATTATCCCGGGAGAGAGCTTAACCTCACAATATAGGATAATGGTGTTGTATATAAATATTAAAAATCAATCACGAGTGCAAAAAGTGAAGATTAACCCATGAACTAGGTGGTGGAATTTAAAAGGTGAGAAATTAGAACTATTTAAAGATAAAGTATTAAATGAAGCAAACATGGAATAGTGAAGAAGAAACTAACATAATGAGGAATAAGATGGCCACATACATTAGGAGAATATCAAAAGAAATTTTTGGAGAATCAAAAGGCAGAGGGCCACAATCTAAAGAAACCTGGTGGTGGAATGAAGAAGTACAAAATATAGTAAAAATTAAAAGGGAGTGCTTTAAAACATGGCTAACAAATAGAAATGAAGAGAGTTTTGAGAAATATAAATGGGCTAAAAAGGAAGTTAAGAAAGTGGTAAGAGATGCTAAGTTAAAAGCGTATGATGATCTTTATACAAAATTAGGAACACAAGAAGGGAAAAAAAGTATTTATAAGCTTGCTAAACTTAGAGGAAAACAAAAGATTTTAATAACGTTAAGTGCATCAAAAGTAATGATTCGGGAGTCCTAGTCAAAGATGAGGAAATTATGGAAAGATGGAAAAACTATTTTGAGAGGTTATTAAATGGAGATAATGGGAGTAGAATAGATATAGAGGAACTTAGGGAGACTCGAGAAAATATATTTTTACGTAGAATTAGGACAACAGAGGTCAGGATTGCTCTAAAAAGATAAAAATAGGAAAGGCTTTAGGACCAGATGGTATCCCTATTGAGGTTTGGAAGTGCTTAGGGGAGGATGGAGTATCATGGCTTACAAAATTATTTAATAGAATTTTAATGACTAATAGGATGCCCGATGAATGGAGAAAAAGTATTTTAGTACCTATTTATAAAAATAAAGGGGACATACAAAGTTGTTCAAATTATCGTGGTATTAAGTTAATGAGTCATACAATGAAACTTTGGGAGAGAGTGATTGAATATAGATTGAGATTAAAGATAACAGTATCTGAGAATCAATTTGGGTTTATGCCTGGAAGGTCAACAATGGAAGCAATCTATTTATTGAGGAGATTAATGGAGAGGTATAGGGAGAAAAAGAAGGATCTTCATATGATTTTTATAGATTTGGAGAAGGCGTATAATATGATACCCAGAGATATAATATGGTGGGTTCTACATAAAAGAGGAGTGACTTGCAGATATATTGATGTGATCAAGGATATGTATGATGGTGCGATGACTATAATAAGAACATCATCCGGAGAACGTAGTGAATTTTCAATTACGGTAGGGCTACACCAAGGTTCAACATTAAGTCCTTATCTCTTTGCTCTTGTTATGGATGAGTTGACTGGACAAATACAAAATGATGTGCCATGGTGTATGCTATTTGCAGATGATATTGTTTTAGTGGATGAGACTAAAATGGGGATTAATGCTAGGTTAGAATTATGGAGAGAAACTTTATAAACAAGAGGATTTAAAATAAGCAGAACAAAAAGAGAATATGTGGAGTGTAATTTTAGTAGTAATAGGAAGAAAAATGGAGATGTGGTGAAATTGGAGGGTCAAGAAATACCTAGAAATGACCATTTTTGTTATTTAGGATCGATTATACAAAAAGATGGATATATTAGTGATGATGTTACGCATAGGATTAGAGCAGGCTGGGTTAAGTGGAGAAGTGCTACCGACGTTTTGTGTGATAGGCGTATACCTTTGAAGTTAAAAGGAAAATTTTATAGGATGGCCATTAGACCTGCCATGTTATATGGGACAGAGTGTTGGGCAACCAAGAAACAAAATGTGCAGAAAATGAGTGTCGCGGAGATACGAATGCTAAGATGGATTTGTGGTAAAACTCGAAAGGATAAAATTAAAAATGAACAAATTCGTGAAACGGTAAAAATAGCTCCTATAGAGGATAAATTGAGAGAAAATCGACTTAGATGGTTTGGACACGTCAAGCGTAGACCAATGGATGCTCCTGTAAGGAAGAGTGATTTAGTTAGTATTGATGGTAACACAAGGGGTAGAGGTAGGCCTAAATTAACTTGGTGGGATATTATAAAAAAGGATATGATATCATGTGGTTTAACTGAAGATATTGCATTGGACAGAATGGAATGGAAAAATAGGATTCATGTAGCCGACCCCAAATAATTGGGAAAAGGCTTTGTTGAGTTGAGTTGAGTAAATAACCTAGAGGATAAGGTTAAAATGAAAGAAAATTCTTTTGAATTATCCTCAAATGAATCTACTAGATCAGAATTACTTGAAGCTTGAGCTCATTTAAACTTATCATTGGAAAGAGAAGAGAGCTTTTGGTATCAAAAGAGCCATAAAAAATGGCTAAAACTAGGAGATCTTAACACAAAACAATTTCATGCTTCAGTAAAAGCTAGGTATAGAAGATTGAATATTAATAAAATTAAAAATTGTAATAATCAATGGATAGAGAATCCTGATGAAATTGATAATATATTTATTTCTCATTTTGAAAATATGTGGAATGCTGATTTTAAAAATCTAAATTATGGATTCATAGAAGTCATTGATAGAGCTATCACAGAGGATATGAACCACAACTTAACTGAATTTGCTGCTAAAAAAGAAATTCTGACTGCCACTAAAAGCATGGATTCAGCAAGTGCTCCTGGTCCAGATGGATATGGTGGACAATTCTATCTAAAATTTTGGGATATTATTAAATTAGATCTTATCAATGATATTCATGCATTTTTTGCAGGTGCTGAAATCTTCCAAAGCTGGTCAGCTACAAATATTGTCCTTATTCCCAAAGTCTCTAATCTGTCCTTTTGTTCTCAGTTCAGACGTATAAATATATGAAATTGTTCTAACAAAATTATTTTAAAAACTCTCAGTGATAGACTGACTCTCTTTCATGTTACCTTTTATAATATCCCAAAATAAATGTGGTTTCGTTATAGGGAGGAGTATCCATGATAACATTTTTCTGGCCCAAGAAATGGTTCAATCTATAGGAAAAAATCCATGGGAACAACGTCATTATTAAATTAAATATGGAAAAAGCTTATGATAAAGTCTATTGGCCAGTCCTTTGTCAAGCCATAAGAAACTTTAGCTTTAATGAAATGTTCATAGATTTGGTTTGGAGAATCATTTCAAATAATTAGTTTTCAATAAAAATTAATGGTCAAAGCAAAGGATTCTTTAACTCATCTAGAGGTCCTAGACAGGGAGACCCTTTGTCTCCTAGTCTATTTATCTTAGATCCTGAGAGCTTTAGTAGAAATATTGATAAATTTTTTCATATTAACAAAGATATCCCCTCTACTCATTCTAAAAACTTGAAATTAATATCTCATTTAGGGTATGCAGATGATATTATAATATTTTCTAATGGGTGTAGGAAAAGTCTAAGAGTTATTATCAATCTTCTTAAGATTTGTGAAGATACATTAGGTCAATCTGTAAGCTATTCAAAAAGTTCTTTTTTATTGATGGTGAACTAAGTCCTGCTAGGAAGAACTCTATAGAAAACAGCTATAGATTGACTAACAAAAAACTTCCTATGAAATACTTAGGCTGTATTATCAATAAAGTAATAAATAATCTTACTCGATTCACTAAGTTAATCTATAAAATTAGAGAAAAACTAAATACCCGATCTTAAAAGTTAATATCCCAAGTAGGTAGAGCTACACTGATTAGGCATTTACTTATTTCAATACATGTTTATACTCTCTCAGTTCTGAATCCACCTAAAACAATATTGAGTAGGTTTAACAAAATATTCTCCAAATTCTACTGGGCAGGCACAGAAAAAGAGCATCCATATCAATGGACAATGTGGTAAGACACCTTTTTCTCTTTTGAAAAAGGAGGACTAAACTTCAGAAGCCTTGAAGACATTGTTGCAGCCACAGTTATCAAACTTTACTACAAATTTTTATTTGTGAGAGGCCTATGGTGTAATTTTATGAGAACTAAATATCACAGAGGTTTGAATATAAGAAATGGATCAAATACAGCTAAAAGAATGTCCACCATTTCTAATTTAGCTAATAACTTTATTGAAACAGAAAAGCAAATTTGAACCCCATCCATAACTGGAGAGTTCTCCTTGAAGTCTGCTTATAATATCAGTAGAAAATCCAGACCTTTGTCTACGATTTGGAAAATCAATTGGAATTTAGAATGTCCTATGGAAATATATAACTTTATTTGGAAACTTTTGAAGAAATGGGTGCTATTTGAGACAAATATACAACAAGTAGGTATTAGATTAACTACTATTTGAAGAGAATGTTATTCAGAAGAAGATAGTAGTCAGTATGTTCTGCTAAAATGTAAGCTATCTAAAGATGCTTGGAAGTATTTTTTCTACTATCGTTTGATTGAAGCCTAACTTCTCTTCTTATAAGTCAACGCTTCTTTCCTGGTGGATGGTAGACAATAGAAGCGATCATCAAAAGATTCTTTTCAAAATTATCCCTAAGATTATTTTATGGGAACTTCGAAAGTCTAGAATTAAACACTTTTTGAAAACAATAAATCATCTTCCTCATATATTATTCATCAAGTAATTAACCTTAGTTTTTCTATTTTTAACAACATTAAAAGTTATAACCAAATTCTTCCAGAGGATATCCAAATAATTGAATGTTTCAAAATAAAAATATATCCCAAGGTAGTTCAGATCATCAAATGTGCATGGACAAAACCTCCTATAGGTTATTTCAATATCAACAAAGATGGAGCTTTAAAGGTAACCCATGAGAAAGTGGAACAGGGGGATTAATTAGAGATTCAAAAGTTCCTTTTATTGTAGGATTTGAAAAATCAATTGGAATTCAAAATTCTTTCTATGCTGAAGCATTGACATTAGTGGAAGGCGTAAAAGTGATTTCCCAATTAAACCTTCAAAATGTTTTAGTGGAATATGATTGCAAACTCCTCATAGATTTTTCATTTAAGAATTATAAACCTCCATGGAAGTCTCAAGCTATTCTAAACAACATACAAATAACAAATCAAATCAAGCTTAATCATGTTTGGAAAGAAATGAACTCAGCAGTAGATCATCTTGCTTCGATGGCATCTCTTAACAACATTAATGCAATATATTGGAGTTTTAATTCTCTTCCACATCTGGTTAAAGGTCTCTTCAATATGGATAGATCCAATTTTCCACAAATTAGACATAGGATTAAAAAATTGTAATGGGGATAAGATAAATCCCCAAATTTGATTTAAGTTACAATTCTTGTAATGGGGTTAATATAAAATCCCAAGTTTCTCTTTCATTTTTTCAAGAGTATTGGGCCCAAACTCTAAAAATAGGCAAGTCCGGGTTTTTTAAATATTAATAAAACGTGTGGGGGTTCTGTCCCTCTTTACTAAAGAAAAAAAAGTGGGTGGAAACTGCTGATAGTCCCCAAGGGCACCGCTAGTGGCATAAACACGTCAAGCCTTCCAACATAACACGTAGCAACCAATCGCGTAGTCGCGTGACTCCGTATTTGAAATGGGTCCCGAATTTGAAAATGGGCACAATTAGGCATGAAAACGTGCCGTGAGTGGCAAAAATGACCAATAACCCCCAAATGGCACCGCGAGTGGCATGAACACCTGGTGCATGTCCAACGTAACACATATCTACTGCTCGCGTAGTGGAAGGACTCCCGATTTGAGAATAGTACTCGAATTTCAAAATAGGCACACTTAGGATTCAAAATATGCCGTGAGTGGGTGAAATCCACTAACGTCCCCCAAACGACGTCGTGAGCGGCACAAACACCTCATGCGTGTCCAACGTAACACGTAGCAATCGATAGCATAGTCACGGGACTCCAGGTTTGAGAATTGGACCTGGTTTTAAAAATAGGCACAATTAGGTTTCAAAACGTGTCTTGAGTGGACGAAAATCATCATCAACACCTAAACAACACCGCGAGTTGCACAAACACCTTGTTCATATACAACGTAACACGTAGAAACCTGTCGCATAATCGTGAGACTCTCGGTTCGAGAATAGGATCCGAATTTAAAAATAGGCACACTTAGGATTGAAAATGTAATACTAGTGGATGGAAACTGCCAACAACCCTCAAACGGCACCGTGAGTGGATCAAAGACCTCGTGCGTGTCCAACGTAACATGTGGGAATTGGTCCCGTAGTGCCAAGACTCCCAGTTTGAAAATTGGACCCGAATTTCAAAATTGGCACATTTAGGCTTCAAAACGTGTCATGAGTGAGTGAAAATCACCACAACCCCCAAACAGCACCGCAAGTGGCATGAGCTCCTCATGCATGTCCAATATAACAAGAAGCAACTTGTCGTGCATTCGTGGGACTATCGATTTGAGAATAGGACCCGAATTTAAAAATAGGCACACATAGGTTTCAAAACGTGTCGCAAGTGGGCGAGAATTGCCAACCACCCCAAATATCACTCCGAGTGGCACAAACACTTCGTACGTATCCAGCGTAATACGTAACAACCGATCGCATAGTCGCGGGACTCTCGATTTGAGAATATGACCCAAATTTAAAATTTGGCACACTTAGGCTTGAAAACGTACTGCGAGTTGGCAAAAACTAACACCAAACCCTAAATGGCACCGCGAGTGGAACGAAAACCTCGTACGCGTCCAACATGCAGAAACTGACCACGTAGTTGCGAGACTCCCTGTAACACCCCGCCCGCCCGGGGAGAGCGAACGGAGCGCTACTATCGATAAAATAAATTCAAATTCACAAGTAACGTGGTGTAGGGAATCTAAAAATCCCACAATACAATAATAATAATCCACTAATCTCAATCTCTTCAAATTAAATACAACTAATAATCTCTCGAAATAATACAACTATCTATCTCGAAAGAAAATAAATCTTCAAATGCTCTATACGTCAAATATAAATACAAATCTTCTCATGTTGTATTGTCGAATATTCTTTCCAAAAATAATCCAAGCTAAAATCCATTCTCCAAATCAAATCCAAAGCGCCCAAATCCGTGCTAACCTGCCACTAAAAGAAAATATGGGAAGTACACAATACGATAGGAAGATGCTCAACAAATATTAGCGGTGAATAAAACGTAACAATACGAGTACGAATATTCAAATCAAATGCGAATCTCATAAGCAATTATATCAATATAATTTCTCAATAACACATTAACCGGGTCACCAGGCCTCACCAACGTACCTAAACCTATGCATTTTTTTAGCATATCCAGAAAAAGGAATATTGTCAAGTGCTCAACCTCAGTGCCATATTAAAATCTCATGATAACATGCTCAACACCAATAATAATACCACATGAATCAAAATTAGATTCCAACAAAAATTTTCAGATTTCCAATTGAATTTAGAAATTCAAATATGAGTCAATAATCACAAGAAAACAACGAGAATAACACTCGCGAGATTAAGGAGCATATTGTGTAAAACCTCATACCTCAAACCACCAAAAGAACCAACATAAATCTGCCGAGAAATCACAGAAATATTCATCAAAATCAGTCCTCAAACATCATCAAAACTTCCTCCAAGATCAACCTCAAAACAACCCTAATAACACCTCAAAACCTAAGGTTGAATGCATAAATCAAAGGGGCTAAGTGTATAAAGAGAGGAATTAAAAACATGTTTGCTGCCAGAAAGTTGTACAAAAAAGGGTTACCCACGACCTTGAGTCGAAAACAAACACAAACTCTTAAAACTGCTTGATGCGCACATTTTTTAAAGTAATCGATCGATCGATGCCCAAGCGTCGATCGATCGATCGCCCAGGAAATCTGGCAGTTCGCCTAGAAAATTTTATAAGTGACAATTATTTAAAAAATCAATATAAAATCCGTTTTAACTCCGATTTCGAAACCGTTTGAAAATAACGCCTTTAAAAATAATTCTCAACATAATTGAGCAATAATAATAATTTTATCTCAAAATTTATTTTCATCTAAATTTTGAAAATACCCCAAAAATTACACGGGTTGTTACACTTCCCCACTAACAATGAAATTTCGCCCTCGAAATTTGCCGAATGCCTAACTCTCGAAAATCGGGCCAACAATCTCCAAAAAGAATATCATCACCAAAAATAAATTCCTCACATCTAATCTAGAGGCCTAGCACAAAACGGTCATCTAAAATGACTATCTCCAAATACGCGTCACAAAAACGCAACAGACCCAAAACTCAAGACCCGAGGGTTGTTGTATACCTAAGTTCTTATACTATTTTGTAACACCCCGCCCGCTCGGAGAGAGCGAACGGAGCGCTACTATCGATAAAATAAATTCAAATCAACATGTAACATGGTATAGATCATCTAAAAATCCCACAATACAATAATAAAAATCCACTAATCTCAATCTCTTCAAATTAAATACAACCAATAATCTCTCGAAATAATACAACTATCTATCTCGAAAGAAAATAAATCCCTAAATGCTCTATATGTCAAATATAAATACAAATCTTCTCATGTTGTATTCTCGAATATTCTTTCCAAAAATAATTCATGCTAAAATCCATTCTCCAAATCGAATCCAAAGCTCCCAAATCCGCACTAACCTGACTAAAAGAAAATATGGGGAAGTACACAATACGACAGGAAGATGCTCGACAAATATTAACGGTTATTAAAACGTAACATTACGAGTACGAATATACAAATCAAATGTGAATCTCATAAGTAATTATATTAATATAATTTCTCAACAACACATTAACCAGGTCACCAGTCCTCACAAACGTACCGCGCCTATGCATTTTTTTAGCATATCCAGAAAAAAAGAATATTGGCAGGAGCCCAACCTCAGTGCCATATTAAAATCTCATGACAACATGCTCAACACCAATAGTAATACCGTATGAATAAAAATTAGATTCCAAGAATAATTTCCAGATTTCCAATTGAATTTAGAAATTCAAATATGAGTCAATAATCACCAAAAAACAACGAGAATAACACTCGCTAGATTAAAGAGCATATTGTGTAAAACCCCATACCTCAAGCCACCAAAAGAACCAACATAAATCTGCCCAGAAATCACAGAAATATCCATCAAAATTAGTCCTCAAACATCATCAAAACTTCCTCCAAGATCAACCTCAAAACAGCCACAAGAACACCTCAAAACCTAAGGTTGAATGCATAAATCAAAGGGGCTAAGTGTATAAAGAGAGGAATTAAAAACATATTTGCTTCCAGAAAGTTGTACCAAAAAGGGTAACCCACGGCCTTATTTTATAAGGCAAAGAAGTAGGAGTTGGAAACAAACACAAACTCTTAAAACTGCTTGCTGCGCACGTTTTCTGAAGGAATCGATCGATCGATCCCAAGCATCAATCGATCGATCGCCCAGGAAATCTGGCAGTTCGCCTAGAAAATTTTATAAGTGACAATTATTTAAAAAATCAATATAGAATCCGTTTTAACTCCGATTTCGAAACCGTTTGAAAATCTCGCCTTTAAAAATAATTCTCAACATAATTGAGCAATAACAATAATTTTATCTCAAAATTTATTTTCCTCTAAATTTTGAAAATACCCCAAAAATTATGCGGGTTGTTACACTTCCACACTAACAATGGAATTTCGCCCTCGAAATTCGCCGAATGCCTAACTCTAAAAAATCAGGTCAAAAATATCCAAAAAGAATCTCATCACCAAATATAAATTCCTCACATCTAATCTAGATGCCTAACAAGAAATGATCATCTAAAATGACTATCTCCAAATACGCGCCAAAAAAACGCAACAGACCCAAAACTCAAGACCCGAGGGTTGTCGTATACCTAAGCTTTAATACCATTTGGAAACACCCCGCCCGCCCGGGGAGAGCGAACGGAGCGCTACTATCGATAAAATAAATTCAAATTCACAAGTAACGTGGTGTAGGGCATCTAAAAATCCCACAATACAATAATAATCCACTAATCTCAATCTCTTCAAATTAAATACAACTAATAATCTCTCAAAATAATACAACTATCTATCTCGAAAGAAAATAAATCTTCAAATGCTCTATACGTCAAATATAAATACAAATCTTCTCATGTTGTATTGTCGAATATTCTTTCCAAAAATAATCCAAGATAAAATTCATTCTCCAAATCAAATCCAAAGCGCCCAAATCCGCGCTAACCTGCCACTAAAAGAAAATATGGGAAGTACACAATACGATAGGAAGATGCTCAACAAATATTAGCGGTGAATAAAACGTAACAATACGAGTACGAATATTCAAATCAAATGCGAATCTCATAAGCAATTATATCAATATAATTTCTCAATAACACATTAACCGGGTCACCGGGCCTCACCAACGTACCTAAACCTATGCATTTTTTTAGCATATCCAGAAAAAGGAATATTGTCAAGTGCTCAACCTCAGTGCCATATTAAAATCTCATGATAACATGCTCAACACCAATAATAATACCACATGAATCAAAATTAGATTCCAACAAAAATTTCCAGATTTCCAATTGAATTTAGAAATTCAAATATGAGTCAATAATCACAAGAAAACAATGAGAATAACACTCGCGAGATTAAGGAGCATATTGTGTAAAACCTCATACCTCAAACCACCAAAAGAACCAACATAAATCTGCCGAGAAATCACAGAAATATCCATCAAAATCAGTCCTCAAACATCATCAAAACTTCCTCCAAGATCAACCTCAAAATAGCCCCAAGAACACGTCAAAACCTAAGGTTTAATGCATAAATCAAAGGGGCTAAGTGTATAAAGAGAGGAATTAAAAACATATTTGCTGCCAGAAAGTTGTACCAAAAAGGGTCACTCACGACCTTATTTTATAAGGCAAAAAAGTAGGAGTTGGAAACAAACACAAACTCTTAAAACTGCTTGCTGCGCACGTTTTCTGAAGGAATCGATCGATCGACGCCTAGGCGTCGATCGATCGGTCGCCCAGGAAATCTGGCAGTTCGCCTAGAAATTTTTATAAGTGACAATTATTTAAAAAATAAATATAAAATCTGTTTTAACTCCGATTTTGAAACCGTTTGAAAATCTCTCCTTTAAAAATAATTCTCAACCTAATTGAGCAATAATAATAATTTTATCTCAAAATTTATTTTCCTCTAAATTTTGAAAATACCTCAAAAATTATACGGGTTGTTACACTTCCCTACTAATAATGAAATTTCGCCCTCGAAATTCGTCGAATGCCTAAATCTAAAAAATAAGGCCAACAATCTCTAAAAAGAATCTCGTCACCAAAAATAAATTCCTCCCATCTAATCTAGATGCCTAAGAAGAAACGATCATCTAAAATGACCATCTCCAAATACGCGCCACATAAATGCAACAGACCCAAAACCCAAGACCCAAGGGTTGCCGTATACCTAGGCTCTGATACCATTATGTAACACCCCGCCCGCCCGAGGAGAGCGAACAGAGTGCTACTATAGATAAAATAAATTCAAATCCACAAGTAACATGGTATAGAGCATCTAAAATTTCCATAATACAATAATAAGAATCCACTGACCTCAATCTATTCAAATTAAATACCACCAATAATCTCTCGAAATAATACAACTATCTATCTCGAAAGAAAATAAATTTCCAAATTCTCTATCCGTCAAATATAAATACAAATCTTCTCGTTATGTATTCTCGAATATTCTTTCCAAAAATAATCCACGCTAAAATCCTATCTCCAAATCAAATCCAAAGCCCCCAAATCCGTTCTAACCTGCCACTAAAAGAAAATATGCGGAAGTACACAATACGACATGGAGATGCTCAACAAATATTAGCGGTGAATGAAACGTAACAATACGAGTACGAATATTCAAATCAAATGTGAATCTCATAAGCAATTATATCAATATAATTTCTCAACAACACATTAACTGGGTCACCAGGCCTCATCACCGTACCGCGCCTATGCATTTTTTTAGCATATCCAGAAAAAAGAATATTAGCGGGTGCCCAACCTTAGTGCCATATTAAAATCTCATGATAACATGCCCAACACCAATAATAATACCACGTGAATCAAAATTAGATTCGAACAACAATTTTCAGATTTCCAATTGAATTTAGAAATTCAAATATGAGTCAATAATCACAAGAAAATAACGAGAATAACACTCGCGAGATTAAGGAGCATATTATGTAAAACCCCATACCTCAAACCACCAAAAGGACCAACATAAATCTACCCAGAAATCACAGAAATACCCACCAAAATCAGTCCTCAAACATCATCAAAACTTCCTCCAAGATCAACCTGAAAACAACCCTAAGAATATATCAAAACCTAAGGTTGAATGCATAAATCAAAGGGGGTAAGTGCATAAAGAAAGGAATTAAAAACATGTTTGGTGCCAGAAAGTTGTACCAAAAAGGGTCACCCACGACCTTATTTTATAAGGCAAAGAAGTAGGAGTCGAAAACAAACACAAACTCTTAAAACTGCTTGCTGCGCACATTTTCTGAAGGAATCGATCGATTGATGCCCAGGCGTCGATCGATCGATCACCCAGGAAATCTGGCAGTTCGCCTAGAAAATTTTATAAGGGACAATTATTTAAAAAATCAATATAAAATCCATTTTAACTCCGATTTCTAAACCGTTTGAAAATGTCGCCTTTAAAAATAATTCTCAACATAATTGAGCAATAATAATAATTTTATCTCAAAATTTATTTTCCTCTAAATTTTGAAAATACCCTAAAAATTACGCGGGTTTTTACACTCCCGATTTAGGAATATGATCAAAATTTTAAGATAGGCACACTTGGGATTAAAAACGTACCCCGAGTGGGAAAAAACCACCAAAACCCCCCAAATGACACCGCAAGTGGCACAAGCACCCCATGTATGTTCAACGTAATATGTAGGAACCGATTGCGTAGCCGCTAGACTCTCGATTTGCGAATAGGACTCGAATTTCAAAATAGGCACACTTAGGCTTCCCAACGTGCCGCAAGTGGGCCGAAACCACCATAAACCCCAAACAACACTGCGAGTGGCACGAACACTATGTGCATGTCCATTGTAACATGTAGCAACCGACCACATATTTGCTGGAATCCAAGTTTAACATTAGGACCCAAATTACAAAATAGGCACACCTTGGCTTCAAAACATGCCTTGAGTGGGCGAAAATAACCAAGAATCCTCAAACAACACGCGAGTGGCACATACACCTCATGCATATCCGACGTAACATGTAGCAACTGGTCACATAATCGTGGCACTCTCGATTGGAGAACAAGATCCAAATTTAAAAATAGGCACACTTAGTCTTGAAAACGTACCGCGAGTGGACAGAAACCACCACCAACCCTCAAATAGCACTGCGAGTGGCACGAAGACCTCATGTGTGTCCAATATAACACATGAAAATTGACCGTCATGAGACTCCCGATTTGAGAATATGCCCTAAATTTCACAATAAGCACATTTAAGAATCAAAACGTGCCGCGAGTTGGCGAAAACTATCATAACCCGCAAATAGAACTGTGAGCATCACGAACACCTTATGCATCTTAAATGTAACACATAGCAATCAATCACATGTTTTTGGGTATCCAAGTTTGAGAACATGACCTGAATTTACAATAGGCACACTTAGGATTCAAAAGGTGCCGTGAGTGGGCAAAAACCACCAACATCCCTAAAAATGGTACGCGAATGGCATGAACACCTTGTCTGTGTTCCACGTAACACATAGCAACCAACCACATAATCGCAGAACACTCGGTTTGAGAATAGGACCCAAATTTCAAAGTTGGCACATTTTGGTTGTAAGACTTGATGTGAATGGGTGGAAGTCACCAACATCACAAAAACTGCCATGCGAGTGGCAAGAACACCTCTTGCATGTCCAACATAACATGTAGCAACCGATCGTGTAGTCGCGGGACTCCCATTTTGAGAATTGGACTCAGATTTCAAAATAGGCGCACTTAGGCTTCAAAACGTGTCGCGAGTAGACGCAAACCACCAACAACCCTCAAATGGCACCTTGAGTGGAACGAACACCTCTTGCGTGTCCAATATAACAGATAACTACTTATCGCATAATTTTGAGACTATTGGATTGAGAGTAGGACCCGAATTTCAAAATAGGCACATTTAGCCTTCAAAACGTGCCCCAATTGGGTGGAAACCACCAAAAGCCCCTAAATTGTACCGAGAGTGGCACGAGCACCTAGTGCATGTCCAACATAACATATAGCAACCGACTACATATTCGTGGGACTATCAGTTTAAGAATAGGGCCCAAATTTTAGAATTGGCACACTTAGGTTTCAAAACGTGTTGCAAGTGGGTGAAAATCGCCAACAGCCCCCAAACGACACCGCGAGTGGAACAGACACTTAGTGCGTATCCAACGTAACAAGTGGCAACTGACCATATAGTCATGGGACTATCTATTTGAGAATAAGACTCGAATTTAAAAATCGGCACAC
Organism: Sambucus nigra; assembly: GCA_949130495.1. Lineage (NCBI taxonomy): Eukaryota > Viridiplantae > Streptophyta > Magnoliopsida > Dipsacales > Adoxaceae > Sambucus > Sambucus nigra. Next base: position 297,306,551 of record OX422211.1, on the reverse strand, counting down.
ATTGGCTTGAAAAAGTACCGCTAGTGGGTGGAAATAACCAACAGCCCCCAAATGGCACCGCGAGTGGCACGAATAGCTCATGAATGTCCAACACGTAGTCGCGAGACTCCAGGTTTGAGAATAGGACCGAAATTTCAAGATAGGCACACTTAGGCTTGGAAATGTACCACGAGGGGGCGAAAACCACCACCAACCCCTAAACAACACCGCGAGTGGAATGAACACCTCATACATATTCAACATGGCATGAAGAAATCGATCGCATAGTTGAGAGACTCCCGATTAGAGAATATGACTCAAATTTCAAAATAGGCACACTTAGGGTTCAAATCGTGCCGCGAGTGGATAGATTCCACCACAAACCCCAAACAACACCGCGAGTGGTATGAACACCACGTGCATGTCCATCGTAACATGTAGCGACCGTCGACATATTTATGAGAATCCAGGTTTGAGTATAGGAACTAAATTTCGAAATAGACACACTTAGGCTTCAAAACGTACAATGAGTGGGCAAAAATAATCAATAACACTCAAACGACACGTGAGTGGCATAAACACCTCATGAATATCCAACGTAATACATAGCAACCGATCGTATAATCGCGGGACTCTCGGTTTGATAATAGGAACCAAATTTAAAAATAGGCACACTTAGGCTTGAAAATGTACCGTGAGTGGAAAAAAACTATCAAAAACTCCTAAACAGCACCGCGAGTGGTACGAACACCTCATTCGTGTTCAACGTAACATGTAGAAACTGTCCATGCATCATGAGACTCCTAGTTTGAGAATAGGACACGAATTTCAAAATAGGCACACTTAGGCTTGAAAATATACCGCGAGTGAGCGAAAACCACAATAAAACCCCAAATGATACTACGAGTGGCACGAACACCTCGTGCTTGTACAACATAACACATAGCGACCGACCATATATTTATAGGAATCCAAGTTTGAGAGTAAGACCTAAACTTTAAAATAGGCACACTTAGGCTTCAAAACGTACCGTGAGTGGGCGAAAATAACCTACAAACCTCAAGCGACACACGAGTCACACAGACACCTCGTTCATATCAAACGTAACACATAAAAACTGATCGCATAATCGTGGGAGTCTAGGTGTAAGAATAGGATCCAAATTTTGAAACTAGAACACTTCGGCTTGAAAACATGTCGCGTGTGGGTGAAAACCAATAATAGCACCCAGAAGGAACTGCAAGTGGCACAAACACCTCATGCGTGTCCAACATTATACATATCAACCATTCGCGTAGTCGCAGGACTCCCATTTTGAGAATAGGACCGAATCTCAAGTTAGGCATACTTAATCTTCAAAATATTCCGTGAGTGGGAGAAAACCACCACCAACCCTCAAACGACACAACGGGTTGGACAAAAACTCATGCAAGTCCAATGTAACACGTATCAATTGACAACATAATCGTGGGACTCTCACTTTGAGAATAGGATATGAATTTAAAAATAGGCACACTTAGGCTTCAAAATGGGATGCGAGTGGGAAATATCCACTAACAGCCCCCAAACGGCATCGCACATGACATGAACACCTCGTGTGTATCCAACCCAACATGTAACAACCATTCGTGTAGTTATAGGACTCCCAGTTTGAGTATAAGATCCAAATTTCAAAATAGGCACACTTAGGCTTCAAGATGTGCCGCGAGTGGGAGGAAACCACCAATATCCACCAAACGTCACAACGAGTGGAACGAACACCTTTTCCTTATCCAACGTAACACGTAGCAACTAGTCGCGTAGTTGTGGTACTCGCGGTTTGAAAAGCAAATCCGGATTTGAAAATAGGCACACTTAGGCTTAAAAACGTGCCGTGAGTAAGAGAAAAGCACCAATAACCCCTAAACGGCACCACGAGTAGCACAAACACCTCGTACCTGTCCAACGTAACATATTGCAACTGACTGCATAGTCACAAAACACACGGCTTCAGAATAGGACTCGAATTTTAAAATTGGCACACATAGGATTCAAAATATGTAGTGGGCGGCCAAAAACAACCAATAGACCCCAAACGGCACCGCGAGGGCACCAACACCTCATGCATTTCCAACCTAACACGTAGATACTGGTCGTGTAGTCGTGGGACTCCCACTATGGGAATAGGACCCAAATGTCAAAATAGGCACATGTAAGCTTGAAAATATCCCGCGAGTGGGTGGAAACCATAACAACCCCCAAACGACAACACAAGTGACACCAACACCTCGTACGTGCCAACGTAACATGTATGAATCGGTCATGCAGTCACGGGACTCCCAGTATGAGAATAGGACCCAATTATCAAAACATGCACACTTAGGCTTGTAAACATGTCGCGAGTGGGCATAAATTGCCAACAGCCCATAAGGGCACTATGAGTGGGACGAACACCTCAGTCCTTTCCATCATAGAATATAGAAACCAATTGCATAGTTGCGGAACTTCTGATTTGAGAATGGGACCCAAATTTGAAAATAGGCACACTTAGGCTTGAAAACGTGTCGTGAGTGGCAAAAGTGATCAACAATGTAACACCCCGCCTCATTAAATACCGGGTGGCCAGTCCCATACCAAATTAAAATAGAATATACAATTGGCTCATTCTTAGCATCACTGTCGAAAACATTTACAACTCACCCAATACCCAATTAAGCTGGTGTTAAAAACTTTCCAAATTTTAATTTCAACAAATCCATTTGTAAATTTAAGAATAACACCACAAATATTATTCTACAACACTTATAACTGAACATATAACACATAAGAATTTAAATGAAATTGGAATAAACATTCCCAAATAATATTAATCCATTACAGTAATCCCAACAATAACAAATGTATTAAAATGACACAAACACAATAGTATATGACTCCGATAGAAAGTGATAACTGAAATCCTTTGAGCGACATGCCCTAACTATAAGAATACTGTGAATCAAATGAAGATAGGCGTCTAAGCAAAACTCCATAGCTCCATAGCTCTTCATAATCCGCTAAGGTTGGCGTCCCTACTGCTGGACACCTGATATAGAATGTACAGTAGAAAATAAAATATGCAAGGAAATGGGTCAGAGCCCGATTGTGAAAATGATTTTTAAAACAACAAGTATTTAACAAGTGCAATAAAGAATTTATTATGTACATGTTAGTATCCAACTCTCACTTTCTGTTCTCACCTCTCATCTAGAGTGCACACTTAACTTTTCCTATTAACTTCCTAGTTAATGGTTCCTCTTCACCAATTCCATAATATGATTCCATTCCCATATCATAACCCCGTATGTCCCATACCATACGTTATATAATCATTCTTATACATTTCTCATTTATATGAATCGTTTATCATTAACATGGATCATTTCTCATTAATATGAATTAAGCTCTTCAATAAATATTTATTAACTTATTTCAATTCTTTTCTCAATTTACCATTATCTACAATTATCACACAGTAGATATTTTAACAACAATATAACCATTCATTCATTTAATTAATTATATATATATATATATATATATAATACGGCACCCCGAGTCACAACTGCGGTGCAACGCATTCCTGTCCCAATATTGCTGGTCGCCGAAAAGGGGACTAAAGGTTCAGTAAGGATTTCTCGAACCACAAACATCAATATACAAATTGGAGGCGAACATAATTCTCGTATCCATGGGTCACGCACATACCTACGTACCCACAGTCAGTGGACTTATCAACTCCCCGATAAGTCTTTCATAGACCTATGTTCTCGAGCGACAAATCAAAGATCCCATGGATTCATCAAGATATGACTGCCCTCACGCGCAAACCTCCCGTCGATAGCAAGTAAGCTAGGTATGTGATACACATTATCATCAATCAATCAAATAGGCATTATCATACCTATAATATACTATCAACAAAGTACTCACATTACTCTTAGATTATTCCCATAAGTAGCATTATATCTCTTTAAATCCCACGTATTAAAATATCATAACTTTACTTCTTAATTTAATTATGCCCGAGCCTCAATCAATCCTCAAGGTTCAAATAGGTTTTTCCTCAACATTTTATTCAGTAAGAAATCATTAATATCCTACTGGTCCATATCATCTTATCTCCCGAATTACTACGAATTAAACTCTCCCTTTAATTAAGGTTAAAACCGATAGTTTCAAATCTCTTATAAACATATCTTCTATCACTAGGATTGAATACCATCATCACATGGCCCATAGTCTATAGTGTTTCATTCACACGATATGACTTATCAACAAAACCAATATCCTCGCGTCCTATAACATCTCTCCACTCCCGACGTCGTTAAGGTTCGTGCGCAGAGCGTCTCGCAAAGAGAAATCCAAACAAGGAACCCCTCCAATACACTACTACTTAACTTTGTTGGACGTGGAGGTCCGTCAACTTTAAATACACGACCGGTATAACCTCATCCCCTCTTTCAACCAAATGTGGTCTAAACTCCCATCTCTATCCATGAGTCATACCTCTAAGTGCTTGTACTACACTCAATCCTTGCAAAAATCAATAATGAGCTTAAACTCAGTCCTTGATATTCAAATTGTAATCCTAAGGCTACCTAGGTGTTATATTAAATCTCACCTACTGGACCTATCCTTAATCCTCATACATACCAATTATAATCCAACAAATGAATCTAGCAACCGAAATACCTTTCAATTTAATTATCATTATTCTAATCAATTAAATCCCAATCAAATTAATTCAAATCTTAACTAGGGATTACTGGTCTTTTCTAAGTCCCATAATATCCAATTAATAATCACTAAAGATCTACAAAAGGTTTGGGATAAGAACCAATATTAAAAAGAAACAACTTTAACAATTCTGGGGAGGTCAATCGATCGAAGGCAGGGGGTCGATCGATCTATCGCCCAGGTAACAACCCAGTTTTTCTGCATTTCTTCTACTACGGATTTAACCATTTTTGATCATTCAAACCTTCACATAAATAACCCAAATGACTTATAATCCTTACTACATGGTATATCAACATATATGAATGATTTCAAATCTTCTAAACATCCTAGAATCATTAAGAGATTGGATTAAAAGCATGTTTATGTCCTCTTTTTCCAGAAAATTATCAACATAATATCTTTAAGAACACATCAAAGGTTTTCAGAATTTCTTCAACATATTTATGATTATTTCGTGGATTACTAACTCCCTACAAGATAAGTTTGATTCCTATATATGTTCATATTTCTAGAAATCCATTACAACTCCATCTTTATCTTCCAAACATGAAAAATAATCTCTTTTTATAAATTCTAACATGGACAATATACCAACTTAGATTGCCATTATCAAACACTTGCCTCTAATGAAGATCTGATCCTTTGGAGTTGAATAACACAAATGGTTCTCCCCTTTTTCGGCCAACTTTTGATGGTGGTTGGTGGTGGTGACCTTTGGCCTTTGGTTCTCCTCCTTTCCAAGCAACCTTTTCTTTCTCCAAGCAACCTTTCACTTTCTCTAAGAAGATGACCTTTCAATTTTATTTAGAAGAGATGAAGGAACCCACGTTCAACTAATCTCCAAATACTTATAATAAGACAAAACCCGAAATCACTATTCATCCCTCCTGTAAATATAACCAAAATACCCTTTTTGGGTGTCTTTTCATTTTCAAATGACTCAAGACCCAAAACCAACATCCAAATAGACTTTTCTGACTATTTCAACCCTTCCGGATGCAACGATGCAGTCGAAACGACTATAAGGTTGATGTAAAAATAAGTTTCCTTTTTAATTTAATAAATTTTTCCTGACACGTCCCATACCGCGTCCGATTAAAAATCCAAATTACCGAATTTATATCTCATCGTAATTATCAATAATCATCACATTCATATATTACCTAAATATCTTTAAGTAATACTCAGAATCATACATTGTTAATATCCACAATTCGGATAAACTCAAATGAATTAATTTATAATAAAATTCAATTAATCCATTAATTTAAAATATAACCTATTTTAAAAGTCATTAAAATCACCGGGTATTACAAACAACCGATAAATGGAACCGTGAGTGGAATGAACACCTAGTGCATATCCAATGTAACACATAGAAACCAACCACATAGTTGTGTGACTCCTGATTTGAGAATAGGACCGGGATTTCAAAATAAGCGCACTTAGGCTTCAAAATGTGCCTCAAGTGGGTGAAAACCACAAACGTCCCCCAAACAACATCTCGAGTGGCACAAACACCTCGTTCTTGTTCAACGTAACACGTAGCAACCGATTGCGTAGTCGTGGGACTCCAAGTTTGAGAATTGGACTCAAATTTCAAAATAGGAACACTTAGGTTTTGAAACGTACCGCGAATGGGCAAAAACCATCAATAACCCCCAAAAGGCACTGCGAGTGGCATAAAAACCTCATGTGTGTTTGATGTAATACTTGGGAATTGGCTGCATCGTTGCAAGACTCTCGATTTGAGAATACGAACTGATGATGTTAAGATTTAGCACCCACAGATAAGTGATGATGAGCTTAAACAGTGATAACAATGGCAGCCATGGAGATATATGTGTACAAGTGTATAAAAGGGGATGAGTATAAGAGGAAAAATATAATGATGTATAGTGGTTCAGCCTATTAGGCCTACATCCACTGTGAGTGTGTGATCCACTAAATATGGGCACTAATGGCCTTGGATACAATGCACAAAAGCTCACTCTCCCTCTACTGTGTACAAGCAGAGTTTTATCTTGGGTTACAAAATTATCGCTTCCTTTGCAGGGTTGTAGGTGACAAGTATATATACGTCTTGGGGGGAGTATTGTATCCCCAAGCATGCATGGTGCATGTGAGTTATGATCTAGCCAATCCCCTGCTGACACCTGGAGGTGCCATATGTGATTAATGATGACATAATATTACCTCATGTGACGGGGTGATATTATTATAATGGTCTTATCCACGTGTTATAGGAGTCCCACGCGCACTATTCCACGCGTTTGCCAAATCACGCGTTGTGATGATGTCATCCTCGGCCTATGATGTGAGGTCGAGGGTAAAGTTCCTACTGGCAGTGATCCTGGCCTAGTTTAGGCCTCGTACTGTCGTACCCTCATAGGGTCGTCCAGGGAATGATGAGGGGTCGGCCCCTTGGAGGGTCGTCTGGGCCATGATGAGGGGTCGACCCCTTTGAGGATTGTCTGGGCCATGATGAGGGGTCGACCCCTTGGAGGGTCGTCTGGGACATAATGAGGGGTCGGCCCCTTGGAGGGTCATCTGGGACTTGATGAGGGGTTGGCCCCTTTGAGGGTCATCTGGGCCATAATGAGGGGTCGACCCCTTGGAGGGTCGTCTAGGCCATGATGAGGGGTCGAACCCTTGGAGGGTTGTCTGGGCCATGATGAGGGGTCGTCCTAGGCCTGAGCCCTCATTTGGGTGGAGGACACTCTCGGCCAGACCGAGGGTATATATGGGCATATCAATCACGCCCATCCCTTAGCCATCGATGTTGTTGAGATGGCCACGGGGTAATGTTGACTTGGAGTTCTCAAGTATGTGGCCATAAGGATAAGTGACCTCTATCACGTTTCTTAGTCAGGTGTCTATTATTGATTCAGTTCCCTAGATGTGATAGCTGCCCACTCAGCCTGGGACTTTGTTCCCTAATGATACCTTCCTCGTGGGTTGTGTCTTGCCTTGTTTAATGGGACCACTAATTAGAAAGATATTTAAATTATTTTTTTAAAGTCATTTCCTTTCTTTTTTTTCTTCTTCGTGCCTTTACTTTCTCTCTCTAGCTTCTCAGCAGCTCCATCGCCATTTCTGCAACCTTTCTATATCAAGCTTCATTCAGCCGTTGTCTTCGTCTTTAGGTAACTTCTTTTGATATAGCTTCCATTTTTAGTCTTTAATTTCAGTTTCATTTCTTGCATTGGGGTTTCTTCCCCAACTTTTCTTAGATTTGTATTTTTCAAACGTGAAACGACCTTACTGTGGGGTTATAGAGGAAGAGGATGAGAGAAGACAAGGGGCCGACCCTAATTGGGTACGACCCATTTTCCCCATTCCATTAGCCACAATAATACCCCCTGAGTCCTGCGGGTCATCTTGTCTTCCAGCCGAGAGTTAATCATACGAGGGGAAATGGATCAGAGAGCATCATCATCGACGGGTGCTGGTCCTTCCGGGAGGAGAGAGACGTCCACTCTTAGCCTAATTCAATAGGCCGTGGGCACAGCACCCTACCGAGGCTATCCTTATAACATCCCTGTCCCCTCTTTCATTTCAAGTAGCCTTTCCAGATGGTCCCCCGATAGGCGACGAGGCTGGGGGATCTGGGGACGAGAGAGCTGAGGACGAAAGTGAGGGTTCTTCTTCTGATGATGATGATGATGGTCAAGTTAGTACTTCAAGCGCCTCGACTTATGTATCATCAGTTAAGGACCGTGATCTATTAGTATGGAGGCATCTCTTTGGCATACAACCCAATATAAATATGAGGGTCCCAACTGAATCTGAGAGAGTCTTCCAGGAGGACGAGGGAGAGATTGTTGTTTATGAGTAGATGCAAAGGGTAGGCGTTAGGTTCCCTCTACACCCTGCTATAGCCGACATCGTGTCTGCTCTTGGGGTTTTTCCTTCTTAATTTACTCCCAACTCATGGAGGACTATCCTCAACTACATATCGCTTTGGAAGAATTCATTTACCGATGAGCCCTCGGTCGATGTATTCCTTGCCTGCTACAACTTCACCTTATTCTCCAAACAACCTGGGTATTTCCATTTGGGGGCTAGGAAGTCTGTCAAGAAGCTTCTCCACGTGGCTCAAACTTCCAATTATGACTGGAAGAAAAGGATTTTCTTTATCTCTGGTGATTGGGAATTCCCCATCGAGGGCGATCCCGTGGAAGACGATCCGAGGGTACCAAGGGTATGGTCCATCCTTCAATAAAAGAGAGATCAGACCCCGGACTCAGCTTGGAGGAGAGGGACATTGTTGACTACTTGAGGGAGTGAGGGAGAGAGGGTGAACTTGCCAAATTTAAAGATTTAATGACCCCTCGTTTCTTCAAAAAATCTGGTCTGAGGGTCGGTCCCCTGACAGAACTATGTGAGTAGTTTTTTGCTCAATTTTTGATTTTTTTCCAAGTGTTTCATCTTTGTCTTTGTATCTTTCTGATATATCGTCTCCTTTTCAGGTCCACTAACAGATATCTCTGACCAACTTTGGGAGATAACTGCCCCCAGCTTACTGTCTGGCCTGGGAAAGAAAAAGGGGAAATAGCCTCAGTAAGCCCAGAAGAAGACAAACGCCGTGGTGCCGACGCACGTTGAGATGACCACCGATAGTCTCAAAAGGAAAGAGCCTAAAGTTCCCGAAGGCTCTCGTCCTGACGCACGGTTGAAGGCGAAGGTGGAGGTCTCAGAGGGGACCGACTAATTTTCCAATATGGGGGCTTATTGGTCTCAAAATTTGACATTCTTGAGGGCGAAACCATCTTCCCTCATAGCCAACCTGAGGGCGGCCAAGGCTTCCATGTTTTCTGCTCCCTCGCCCGCTGATTACGACTTTTTATCAAAGATGCCCCCGACCAAGGTGTATGATTATGGTCTGCATACTCTGGCTCAGGTACTTGTTTTTACTTCATTTCCTGTCAATTTTTCACTAATTGTTCCCTCAGCCCCTTGATACATGCTTGCGTTTGTGCAGACTGTTTGTGCCTTTACGTCGGCCACCAAATGGATGGCCGAGAATCAAAAAAAATTTCATGAAGCCGAGAGAGCTATCCAGTATGAGGCTGAGCTACAGACATAGCTCGAGACTTCCAGGACAACATTGGATAGTGTTAGGACCGAGCGTACGAGGGTGCTAGATGAGCTTACAAGCCAACACGATGCAGATCTGAAGGCGAAGGACGACCTCTTCAAGGCAAAGGAAGAAGCCCTGAACGCCCAGTTCAAGAGAGACGTAGCCGAGGCAGTGAAGAAGGTCGGGGTCGACGCCGTGGAGGCATACAAGCTTTCAGATGAGTTTCAAAGCTTTGGTCTTGAGTACCTGGAGCGAGGGATCAAGACGACCTGTCGGTGGGTCGTCCTTAAATTTGCTGATGTTGTGTCGTCCATCCGCCCCTCTCTTCAAGCGGTCGAGATGGAAGACCCCCTTATAGCTGAGTCCCTATCCCACATGGAGTCTCAAGTACATATCGAAGGCATCGGCACCTCTGAAGATCGGCCTATTTTGGTCATCGAAGAGACTCCTTTTGTTAATCTTGAAGCCTTGCCCTCTGATGTTGCTCAATAGGGTGGCCGTATGTGGCCCATACCCTCTGCGTGTAAAGCTTTTGTACTTGCGTTCCTTTTGGACAAATATTGTAGCACTTTGTCATGAAATTTTCTCTTATAATGGAATTCCTCTCTTCCTGTCTTCTATGCTTGTCTCTTGTATGATTTGACTTAGCTATTATGTGTTCACCCATCTTACAAGTCCCCCCTCGTCTTTCTTGAAGGTCAATGGTGGGTGACCCTCATTATAGCCGAGAGGGTGATTTCCCACCAATTTGATGATTTTATAAATTAAGTCTCCCCTCGTCTTTCATGAGGGTGAATGGGGGGTCATCCCAACCATTGACCCTCATTATAGACGATGGTGGTTTCCCACCAACTTAATAACTTTCAATAAGGTCCCTCCTCGTCTTTCTTGAGGGTGAATGGGGGGTCGTCCCCACCATTGACCCTCATTATAGCCGAGGGGAGTTTCCACCAAGGCTAACCCCAATTATATTGGAATTAACAAACACAAGATGAGGGACCAATATGATATTCTCATTAACATTCCAAGTGTTCTGTTAGAGCAACACATTCATTACAACTGTAGTCCGATAGGACATTACAACATCATTGATAGTATTTCTTTAGATAATCTGCATTCCACGGATTCGAAAAAGGTTCCCCTTCAAGGTTTTCTAGTCTATAGGTTCTAGGGACAACATCATCGATTACCCTATATGGGCCATGCCAATTTGGGTGGAGCTTGTTAGGCTTTTGCCAAGTCTTTTTGAGGACTAAGTCCCCCACCGCGATTGGCCTTTGCTTCACCCTCGTGTTGTAGAACCTGATAGTCCTCTGTTGGTACGCAGCTTGCCTTATCTCGGCGTCTTCCCTCCTTTCCTCGATTAGGTCTAAGTCCAGTCTCCTTTCATCCATATTTCTCATGGGGTCATACATTTGGACCCTGTGAGTAGGAAACCCAACCTCGATGGGGACGACGGCCTCTGAACCATACGCCAGCATGAACGGGGTTTCTCCAGTAGGAATCTTTGCCGTCGTCCTGTAGGCCCACAGTATAGTGTACAACTCCTCGACCCATCTTACTTTTGCCTCCTCGAGTTTCTTCTTGATCTCGTATAGGATTGTTCTGTTTGTGACATCAGTTTTCCCATTAGCCTGAGGTCGGCCTGGGGATGAGAAGAATTGTTTGACACCGACCCTCTCACAGTATTTCTCCAGAGACATATTCTTAAATTGAGTCCCATTTTTCGAGATGAGGGTGTTGGGGAGACTATATATGCATATAATGTTTTTCCAGATAAACTGGAAGGTCTTCTGCTCGGTGATCGTTACCATCGGCTCTGCCTCCACCCATTTTGAAAAATAGTCAATTGCCACGATCAAGTATCGATAGTTATTGACGACCCTGGGAAAAGCCCCGACTAGATCGATTCCCCATACTGTAAATGGCCATGGGGATGTGATGTAGGTAAGAGGCTGATGGGGATGGTGAGGGATGGTGGAAAACCTTTGACATTTATCGCACTATTTTATGTATGCCGTGGCCTCTTTCCCCAGGGTCGGCCACTAGTACCCCTGGGTTACTATCCTATTTGCTAACAATCTGCCACCAATGTGGCTTGAGAATGACCCTCGTGTACATTTTGCAGAATGTGAGGGACCTCATACGTGTGCACACATCTGAGCAAGGGGAGCAAGAACTCCTTTTTGTACAAGGTGTCTCCGATGACAGTAAATTTCGTAGCTCTGTATCTCAACTTCTTCCTTTCTTATTTTTCTTCTGGCATCTCCCCCTCTTTAATGTATCTCATTAGAGGGTCCATCCACGAAGCTTCCTTGTTGATATTTAAGCAAGAGCCAAGTGTTCCCTCTGCCTCTTCAATCACTGGTCGAAGCAAAATTTCCACTGGGATTATCCTCCTGATATCTGTCCTAGTTGCTGAGGCCAGCCTAGCAAGTGCATCGGCTCGGCCATTATCAAGCCTAGGTATCCTCTTCAAATTTACTTCTTTGAAGATCTTCAAATTTACTTCTTTGAAGATCTTCAATAATGCCTTTACTCTTTCAAGATATTTGGCCATTCTCTCATCCTTAGCCTCGTAGGCCCCCAATATCTGATTCACCACTAGTCTTGAGGCACTATGGACCAAGATCTAGCAGACACTAAGAGACTTAGCCAAGGAGAGTCCTGCTATCAGGGCCTCATACTCAGACTCATTGTTGGAGGTTTTGAAGTTAAACCCCAGGGCATACTCAATGTCTGTGCCATCAGGCACCGATACTATTAATCCGGCCCCACTTACGCTGTCACAGGAGGACCCGTCATTGAAGAGGCTCCACACAATCTATTCTTCTGAGAAATTATCCTCGGTGAGGGACCCCTGTCTAAAGAGATATCGTCCCTCTTCGTTTTTTATCACTTTTTCTCTAACGATGCTTGTCTTAGCCTTATCTGTGGATGGGTCAACAATTCTGCCTTGCCAGGTAGTTATCGTCTCGAGGCTCTCATCTTCAGCCTCATCATCTTCCCAAGTAAATTCAACCATGAAATCAGCTAATGATTGACCCTTAATGGCCATCCTTAGTTGATATACAATGTCAAACTCTCCCAACTCTATAGCCCAGGCTATTAGCCTCCCCGATTTTTTTGGCTTGTGTAAGACTTGTCTGAGAGGAGAGTCAGTGAGGATGACCATTGTATGGGACTGGAAGTATGGATTCATCTTTCTTGATGCATGAATAAAGGAATAGGATAACTTTTCCATCCTTGGGTATTTTTGCTCTTCCCCCTAGAGTGCCTTACTATTGAAATACACAGGCTTCTGTACTCCATCCTTTTCTCTCACAATGGTTGCATTGATGGCTGATTCTGATACGGCTAGGTACACATATAGCCGTTCGCCTTGCACTGGTCGTAACAAAAATAAGGGAGACCCTGAGTATGACTTTAGCTCCTTGAAAGGCTGGTGACACTCTTCATTCCATATAAAGGCCTTTTTGAGAATTTTGAAGAATGGTAAACACCTGTCTGTGGCTCTGGACACGAACCTATTCAAAGCAGCCACTCGTCTTGTGAGCCTTTGAACGTCTTTGATGGTCTTGGGGGTCTTCATTTCTATGAGGGCCTTTATCTTTTCAGGATTGTCCTCGATGCCTCTTTGGTTAATAATGAACCCCAAGAACTTCCTTGCTCCGACCTCGAAGACACATTTGGTCGGGTTGAGCTTCATCTGGTACTTGTCCATCATGTTAAAGGTCATCTCGAGGTTGGCCACATGATCCTCGGCCTTCATACTCTTGGTCAACATGCCATCTACATAGACCTCCATATACTTTTCAATTTGATCCTCAAATATTTTATTCACAAGGCGCTGATACGTTGCCCTTGCATTTTTTAGGCGAAAGGGCATGACCCTATAACAGTATGTCCACTTGTCGGTAATGAAAGCCATTTTTCTGAGTCCTCAGGGTTCATGAAGATCTGGTTGTACCCTAAATAGGCATCTATGAAGGTCATTAGCTCATGGCCTGTGGTAGAGTCTACCATCTGATCAATACGGGGGAGAGGGAAGCCGTCTTTGGGATAATATTTCTTGAGGTCTATGAAGTCTACGCACATCCTCCACATCCCGTTGGTTTTTGGGACTATGATTGTGTTGGACAGCCATTCGGGATAGATGACCTCTCTGATAAACTCAACATCTTCCAGTTTTTTGACCTATTCCCTTATAACGTCATATTTTTCTCGAGAATAAATTCTCCTCTTCTGCTTGATTGGCTTTGCACCCTCTACCACGTTGAGCTTGTGGCACATGATTTTGGGGTCGATCCCCGGCATATCCGCATGACTCCATGTAAATATGTCCTATCTTATCCTTAACAGCTTGATGATGTCTTCTTTGATGTCTTTTTTTAGAGCTTTGCCGACTTGGACAGTTTTTTTCGGCTCATCCTCATTGAGGATGATGGATTCTACCTCTTTCGTGGCTTCTCCTTTCTTCAATTTTTTCTCATCCCTGGGGTCAAGGGTATCAATATTGTAAGTAGCTATTTCCTTCTTGTGCGCCTATCTTTCTTCGGTGGAGTTGAAGTAACATTCCCGTGCCATCGTCTGGTCCCCCTGAACTTCCCCAACCCCGTAAGGGGTCGGGAATTTTATCATCTGGCGAACAGTGGATGGCACGACCTCAAATTCCTTGAGGGCCACTCGCCCCAGTATAATCTTGTAGGCTGAGAAGACTTGTTCATCCATCACAGAAAATTTGACCTTCTTGGTTAGCCATCTCAGCCACTCATCTCCCATTCTAACATCAGCCTCATTCACTCCTAGGCGATGAACCTTTTCCCCACTAAAACCAATCAAGGGGTGATGGTATGGGACAAGCCTTTCACGGCTGAGGCCCAAGGCCTGAAAGCATGGCCAGAACATAACATCTGCAGAACTACCCCCATCTACCAGGATCCTCGGCAACTCGCACCCTTGTACCCTGGTAGTGATGACGAGAGGGTCATCATGTGGGGTTAAGATGCCTTTAAAGTCCATTATTGATAACCCCACTATCAGAGTATCCATATCAACCTTCTTCCTCTTTTCTGACTTTACTTCTATAGAGGTTGAATGCACAGCTTTTGTCACGGCCTTGGCTTCGGCCACATGGGCCTTCCTGTCTACGACCTGTGACCCTCCTCCCGTTAGACCCCAGGAGATCATCCCAACACCGAGTGAGATCATATTGAGTCTCTTGACAGGGATGTGGTTGTCTCTTGGTGGGAGGTCAGGGTCGTCCTCGTCATCTGAAGGGTAGTCTTTTCTATTCGGAGGATCTTCTCTGCACGTATCACCCCTCTTCTTTCTGGGATCGTCCCCTCGGACCCTCTTGAAGGACTCTTGTCAACATATTTCCTTAACTTCCCATTTTTTAGTATTTTTTCAATTTCATCCTTCAGGGCAAAACATTTGTCGGTCACATGGCAATGGTCTTGGTGAAACTCACACCACAGGTTTTTGTTCCTCTTGTGAGGGGCTGCCTTCAACTTCTCAGGACACTTCAAGGATCGGTCACTCTTTATCTCATTCAGAATGTGCTCGCAACTGGCCATAAGAGGGGTATAGTCGACAAATTTGTCATCTGCCAGCCTCTTCTTCCCTCTTTATTCCTTTTCTAGTACTTACCCCACTAGTACCTCATTTTTCAACTTCGTATTTTGCGGCCATCGCCTCTTCGGCATTTATCACCTTTCCTGCCATCGACAACAATTCAACCATTTTCCTCGGAGGGTCTTTAGCAAGCTTCTATAATAGCTTTCCCTTCTGGAGTCCTCTAATAAGGGTTGTCATGGCGATTCTTCCTCATAGTATTTAACCTCCAACTTTTCTTTGTTAAATCTGGCTATGTAGTCTCTTAGTCTCTCATTCTTCCCTTGTTTAACAAAGAGCAGGTGTGTGGTCTTCTTATGTGGCCACACTCCAAAGAAAAAGTTATGGATGAACCGATTTTCTAACTGCTTAAATCTTTCAATGGAGTTCTTTGGAAGAGACATATACCAGACATGTGCAACCCCAGTCAGAGTGCCAGAAAAGGCACGGCACCTCATCTCATCTGAGATAGAGTATATGTCTATCGCTGATTGGTACATCTCAATATGATGGACAGGGTTGGTACTCCCATCATACCATGGGGTGACCACTGGTTGCTTGAACTTAGATGGCGTTGGGACGTTGACTATCTTTGCCATAAAGGGTGAGCCTATGGAGTATCCTCTTTGAAGAGGGTCTCGGCTCTTCAGGATGTCACCAATTTTATCCTCCATCAATTGGATCGAGTCATTCCATGGCCTCGTAGGGTCGACTTGGCCGATGTTGTACCCTACCGCCTCCTTTAGGTGGATGAAGGGTTATGCTGTGGCGGTCCTGTGTCAGCTGTTCACTTCCCCCTGTCCGTCGTCCCGTCCATAGGGTCGGCCCCCGTGGGGTCAGCCATCTGCTGCCTCCCTCCTGGACCTCGCAACACTTCTCATTCGGGAATTTTTTTTTCGCAGGTCATTTAATGGGCCCAGCCTCTCAAAGGCCGACTGCCTGCTCAGACGATCGAAAGCAGATCCTCTCGGGCGAACGTCAGGATTTTGCCTTCCACACTTCCCTCTTCTCTCCTGGAGAGGTCGCACAGTCCTGTTGGAGACCTCATACAGCTCCCAGCACTCTTCGGGGGCCTCCCCCCTTCCAGATCATCATACCTGTCTTCAGGGTAAGGGTTTCCTTACCTCCCTAGGCATAGACGCCGTGGGTCATCAATATCCCTCCATCGCTGTGGAGGTGGCAAGTCTTTGTGTTGCGCCTGGTGTGGTCCTCTGGCCTCATAATGCCCTGGAGTTGCTGTCGGAGTAATCATCTCTGGTGAGACTCATGGAGGTCTTAGTATGTTTTGGCTAAGAGCTGTTGTGGACATCCTCGATCCTCGTCGCGCGGGCGGGCATGTGATGGGAAAGGATCCTCGGGTCCCGCGCATCCCTCTCGGGATCACTTCGGCCGGCGTCATTTGAGATGAGGTGTAAAAAATGTAGAGAGATTCAGAGTCGCCAGTTTATTTTACTCAAAATAGACAAAAGAAGAAGGGGAAGCCATCCCGAAGGATGGCATCCAAAGACATACTGCTGCATGCGAAACCAAAATGATTCGAGAAGGGTTCGGAGGCTAAGTTACGAAATGGGAGGTGTTAGGCACCCATTTCGCCCTTTCGTTCTCTCATGGATATTTGCTATTTTCCTTTATATTTCCCCCGTGATATGCGTGCATGTGTATATATATAATGGAGATAGGAATCCTCGACTTGTATCATGGAAAAGATAAAGCGAGTCATCCGTAGGAAGATATAAGAATAATATTAGAAAAATAAGATTTACGCGATTACCCCTACGTTGATCGTTATAATGGAACGATAACGCATATGGATTAATACGTCACTAAGGGCAAGTATATAGAATATAAGAAGATTAGATTTAGAGAAAATAGGAAATACGAGAAAAAGTGAGAAAAGGACTCGAGTCTCGGGTTTTACCCTGAGACGCCTACATAGCCTATAAAGACATCAAAGTCCACGTAGTTCGCATACAAAACAAGGGGTGGGGTTTATCCCATAAATCCAAATGGGGGATCTCTTATTTGTGAGTGTGTGTGTGTGTAGAAAAAGTGTTTTAGTGGTGAGAAAAGTGTGAGAATCCCTATTTGGAATTTGTGAGCAAACCCTATTTTTCTTGTTTTTTTTGGGTTTTTATTTATATGAAAATAAGAGATGTGCAATAATACGAAATAAAAAGTATATTAGGATGTGCGAGATGAGATAATAAAAGTGTTAAGTAAGAAAACAAGTTATTGAGAATTTAAGAGGATTCAAGAGAGAGTTTGAGGAAGTTGGACCTTCTTGAAGATCTTGAGCTTGATCTTGAATATTGGAGAGCAGCCCTTTCACTTGGATGATGATGGAGAGTGGCTAATTCACCAAGGTTGATAAAAAGGATGATGAAAAGTGGAAGTAAAAAAGGGATTTGGAGGTTGAAATCACGCTGCCTTCGATAGAGGTTTCTGGGATTCGTTGAGAGTGAATTTTATCAGATCTGGGCTCTCTTGAAAATGAGGTGAAGGCCTCCTTTTATAGGCTCAAGTCACTGCCGATCGGCATAGACCTAATCCTGCCTATCGGCACTGTCAATGGGTAGGGTATGGAACCTGCCATTTGGTAGTGTGTTTCAGGCCTTTTTGGGAAATCGGCTGTCGAGGGAAAACCGTTGGTCAGAATCGTGCACAGGGCAGACCGTTGGAAAGGCAATTCAGAGACCTTTGAAAGTTCTTTAGAACGCTCCCGAGTTCGGGAGTTGACTTTAGGTCAAATATGGCTCGAAAGCATTTGTCGATCCATTGGACGGGGAATCGTTCGGACGCAAATGGATCGTTCATCTGAATGGTAAGTCCAAATCGCGCACAGGGTGGACCGTTAGAAAGGTTAGGAGATGCATGGGGTGCACGGGGCATTCAGTGGCCTCTTGGTGTTAAACGGATCGTTCGTCCGTATGGTAATTCGGAATCGCACACGAGATGGACTGTTGGAAGGGGTATTCAGTGCCCTTCGAAGATTCATTCAACCTCAGTTGAGATAAAGAGTTGACTTAGGTCAAACTGAGCTCGGGAGCGCTCGGTGGCCTCTAGGTCAAGTTTCGAATGCAAATGGATCATTCGTCCGCATGGTAAGTCAGAATCGCGCATGGGACGGACAATTGGAAAGGGTATTCAGTGCCCTTTGAGGATTCATTCAGTCTCAGTCGAGATGAAGAGTTTGACTTTTTGGTCAAAATGAGCCTGGGAGTGCCCGATGGCTTCTAGGTCAGTACTCGGGACATGACTTGGGTTTGTAGTGATGAAGGGAGGTACTAGGGACCTAAGGAGAGTTAGGGGTAATGAAATGGGGTATCTACAGCTGTAAATTGCTCCTGCATAATCCGCTGGCTTGCTGCCAAAGACTTTAGGGCGGCCGCCACATTAGCCATCTCAGACTGAGATGGTGCATGACTGGAACTAGGTCCCATTACGCTATCCGATGGAGGAAGTGGTGGTGGTGGCATCTCCGGTGCCATGTGTTTGAGCTATAGAGAGCTGAATGGTCAAAAGACTGATGAGCTTGAGAACCTGAATGGGTCTCTTTCAATGGTGAAACAGCTCCACAAAGGGGGAGAACTGGTTCACCACTAGAGTGCACGTGGTCGTGGGTTCGATTCCCACAAATGGCACCAAACTGGTGATGCTAAGATTTATCACCCCCAGATAAGTGATGATGAGCTCAAATAGTGATAATAATGGCAGCCATGGAGATATATGTGTACAAGTGTATAGAAGGGTATGAGTATAAGAGGAATAAGATAATGATGTATAGTGGTTTAGCCAATTAGGCCTACATCCATTGTGAGTGTGTGATCCACTAAATATGGGCACTAATGGACTTGGATACAATGCACATAAGCTCACTCTCCCTCTACTGTATACAAGCAGAGTTTTATCTAGGGTTGAAAAATTATTGATTCCTTTGCAGGGTTGTAGGTGACAAGTATATATACGTCTTGGGGGGAGTAGTGTACCCCCCAAGCATGCATTGTGCATGTGAGTTATGATCTAGACAATACCCTGCTGACACCTGGAGGTTCTACATGTGATTAATGATGACATAATATTACCTCACATGAGGGGATGATATTGTTATAACGGTCTTGTCCATGTGCCATAGGAGTCCCACGTGCACTATTCCATGCGTCTCCCAAATCACGCGCTGTGATGATGTCATCCTCGGCCTATGATGTGAGGCCAAGGGAAAAGTTCCTGCTGGCAGTGATCCTGGCCTAGTTTAGGCCTCCTATTGTCGTACATCATGATGAGGGGTCGGCCCCTTGGAGGGTCGTCTGGGCCATGATGAGGGGTCGGCCCCTTGGAGGGTTGTTTGGGACATGATGAGGGGTTGGCCCGTTTGAGGATCGTCTGGGCCATGATGAGGGGTCGTCCTGGGCCTGAGCCCTTGTCTGGGTGGAGGACACTCTCGGCCAGGATGAAGGTATATATGGGCATATCAAGAACCAAATTTCAAAATAGTCACATATAGGCTTCAAAACATGTCACGAGGGGGCGGAAACCCCCACAACTCCAAAACAGCACCGCGAGCATCACGAACACCTCGTGTATCTCCAACATAGAACATAGCAACCAACCACATATTTTTGGGAATCAAAGTTTGAGAATAGAACCCTAATTTTAAAATAGGCACACTTAGGCTTCAAAACGTGTCGTGAGTGGGCAAAAATCACCAACAACCCTCAAATGGTACGCGAGTGGCACGGACACCTCATGTGTGTTCAAAGTAACACATAAAAATAGGCCACATAATCGTGGGACACTCGTGTAGACACCACATCCTAGGACTCCCTAAGTCAATCCTTCGGTCTCGAACACCTCCCCATTCACTACAAACCCTAGGTCATACTCCTAGTACCAATTTAATGGTCATTGGGGTGCTCTCGATCCCCGTTTGACTCTGGTGTCTGAGAGAAATCTTAATAAATCATCGACGGGATCTTAATCCCCTTTCTAATGAACCCCCTCGTGCATGAATCATCATAACATTTCGAACGAACATACCATTTTACTACCACAAATCGATTTGGAGGCCACTGAACACTCTCGGGCCCCGATATGACCCCAATCAACTTCATCTTGAGAGAAAAAGCTCAATGAATAATTTAAGGTCATTGGAAATCCTTTCCAACAGTCAACCCTGTGCACAAAACAGCATAACGGTTCGAACGAACGATTCATTTTTCCCTGAAAACTGATCCGAAGGCCACTGGGCGTTCCTGAACTCCGTTCAACCAAAGTCAACTCTTCATCTCAAATAAGACTAAATGAATCTTCTAAGGTAACTGAATACCCTTTCAATAATCCACGACATTCATAAATTAGCCTTACGATACAGACAAACAATTCATTTTACTCCGAAAGATTATCGGGTGCTTTCGAGCCCCGTTTGACCTAAGTAAACTCTTTAAACCAAGTGAAGCTCCTTTGAATATTGAAGTACCTAGTATAACCTTTCCAACGATATACCCCCTGCATGATTCTGAGTTACGGTTTGGATAAATGATCAAAGGATTGATGGGTGCTTCTGAGGCCCATTTGACCCAAAGTCAACTCTCGAACCTGGGATCATCCTAAGTATTCTCAAAGTTCTCAAAATTTCCTTTCTAACAGTATGCCTCGTGTGCGATTTGGACTTAAGAATTACGCTTTATGATCTTTTTTTAAGAAATCTATACGAAACTTCAAATTGGCAGGTCCATTTGCCTGCCTATCGGCAGTATGCCTAGGGTTACCTATCGATAGGCATAACAAGGAAAATTCTGATCAATAGTCCCCCTACCCTATATAAGGAGAGAATGATCTCACTTCGAAAGGCACCTCAAAATCATCAATTTCAGGGATCTCAGAACCATTCGTCTACAATCAACGAAGTTTCTTTGTGTGAAATTCCTCTCCACCTTTTGTTCCCTTCACTCTCATACCCAATTTAGTAAAAATATCCTTCTCTCTCATTCCACATTCATCCCAACTTGCAAGGAAGTTCATCAACAATCAAGATCAAGCTTCAAGTCTCCAAAGAAGGTCTAAACATCATTCTCTCTCTTTAAATTCCTTATATTCTCGCATTAGTTATATAAATTCTTAATTTAAGATTTTGGATTTAGATCATACACATTAATATCTCATCCTTTATTAATTATATTGCACATAATTTATTTTCTAAAAGAAAAAAAGAAAAAGAGGGTTACACCTATAGATTCCGATGGGATTCTTTATCATATTTCCTCAAAACTAAAAATATATTTTTTACATACACACATATAATAAACCCCCGTTTGAATCTATGGGCTAAACCCCACCCTTGCGCCGCATGAGAACAACATGGGATTTGATGCCTTTATATTCTACGTAGGCATTTCAGGCTAAAATCCTAGACTTGAGTCCTATTTTCATATTTCATCTTTTTTCAATTTTATCCGTATATTATTCATATATATCATACTTCTGACTGATAGTGCGTCTTATCTAACACATATTATCATTTTATCATAATGATCAATATCTCAATAAGCGCACACATCATATTTTTTAATTATTATTTTGGGAACATTCCTAGGGATGACCTCACCCTATCTTTTTCATGATGCGAGTCTGGCGATTACGATCTCCATTTATATATACACGCACACACACTTCACGGAGAAATTAAGAAAAATAGTAACATAAGCCCATGAGAGACCGAAAGGGTAGGGTGGGTGACTAACACCTTCCCATTCCGTAACTTATCCCCTGAACCTCTGAATAATTGGTTTTTTAAGCATGAGTTTGTCTTTGATACCGCGCTCTCGAGGCGACGACATTTTCTTTCGCTTGTTTTGTGCAAATTAGGCAGGAGACTCTATTTCTTCACATCAACTCCAAACCAACGACGGTCGATGCACCCCTTGAATAGCGAGGGGCGCGGGACCTTTATCCTCCCTCTTTCCCCCAAAAAATGCTCGGGGAGGGGGAAGATCTCAGGATGGCCACAGTGGCGACTCTGTTGCGAAAGTACTTAAGAGGGATAGACTCTGTTTGCATGGGTGTTATCATTTTTTTCTTGTGTGCGTATGCACCTACATGTATGTTCCCTTTTTCTCCTCTATTATTTCTTGTATATATCCACCTCATGTTTATATCATTCTCTCTCACAATTCACTTCACACACTTTCAAATAATCGCCATAAAAACCTCACACTACTTACACTTGTATATACATTCACTTTGATACACATGTTGCACAAATCACTTAGAATATCTATCCTTAGGTGTAACTAGCATACACCTCCACTTACTACACTTGTATATATCCATTCTCACTTATACTTATCACACGACACTTTTAGTTAATCCATTCTTAGATTCACTACCACACGCTCACTTATAGATTTTCGCACATCACTCACTCTCACTTATCCATGCTTAGTGTAATCTTCATGCTCCATGCTAGATTTGATTTTTTAGTTGTACATCCTTCCTTATAATTATAGTGCTCATCATGCCAAATAAAATACTCTCTCCATAATATACTAATCAAGAATCATGCATTTCGCACACTACATCACCAAGAGAATTGTTATATTGACTAAAAATTGTCACCTACTGGGGGTACCCCAGTGATGGGTGCTGGTTTGTCAGGTCGCAGTTAGCTTAATTAATATGACTCTCACCTTCCATTGGCCTAGTAACTTCGACGTATATTAAACAGTTCCCCCCGCACCGTACCTCTTGACCGAAGTAATGATGGGAGGTATATAGCAGGGAACTCGTTCACGTACGTAGAGTATTTTGAATTTTATCTCACACGTACTGTCCCCACGAGGTATATAGTGAGGCAATACACATACATTTAGATATATCAAATGGCTTATCCACATGTACCAATTTTCCTCAAAAGCAAGACCTATATCATGGAAGTCATGCCAAAGGGGGGAACCTTTCCACTATCCCAACAACTGCATACCTTCATATAGGCATCAAACCGAGGTGACTCATAATTAGTTTATCGGTTACTACGCAAAACTATCTAAATGTTGGGTCGGCATGCCTCCCAAATTTTCGCACGATTTCATTTTTTCCCAAGCGGGACCTTGTCCATGAGCCCGATAATAAGTCAAACCATGTTTTACATATTTTTCAAAACCAATTTTCTCAGACTCGGGTCCCGTTCGACATTTCTTTTTCATTTAGGTAAACCCAATACAAGGGAAAATATAATAATAATAATCATGATGAGACTCTTCTCTCGTTTTCCTCATTCCTTACCAAAAGTGTCAGAAACATTTTTCCTAATCTTTTATCAAAATAAAAAAAAACAATTTCCCCCTCTTTTTATCGGGATACCAAAAAACACTTTTCCTCTCCTTTTATCAAAATACCAAAAACATTTTATCCGCCCCTTTCCAAAAAATGTCAATTTTTTTTGTCTATTCCTATAAAGATTCTTCTTTTTCTTTTTCAAAAATAAATTCGAATCATTTTCCTTCTCAGGTCGATCACATACTCGACCTTTATCCCAACTCGCTATTGGATTCTATCTTCCATCGAACCATCCCGAAGCTCCGTCAGTTCCCCCGTTACTTCCCTCGAGTCTGGAATCCACCTTTACCGACTCTCCATGGAGAACACATTCCAAGTACCAAATGTGGAACCTGATTTGATGAAGGTACTCTTCCCTCATGCTATGGGCCTGCCACACTTGAGCCTATTTAGGTCATATAAGAATATCATCACACCCCACATGCCCTCCTATTAGTGGGCTACAACCAGCTCATCTCCTTATACCGAGTCCATACATTACACTCACATGTCTCCCTACCCTAAAGAAGACCGTCGAAAAAAATTCAAGATGCCTAACATTGAGAGGTTTGGGGATAGTGAGACCCAAATTGTTCATCTTCGAAGCTACCATCGAGCCATGAATCTCCAAAGTGAATCTGAGGAAATAATGGACCAAATGTTCCAACAGACTTTGAAAGACAACGCTCTTCATTGGTTCCTATCCCTCAAGGAATCCAAAATTCACAGTTGGGAGGATGTTGCAGGTGAATTCATGCCGCTGTACAAATACATCGAGGAGTTGGAAGTTACACGTTTGATTTAGAACTTCTCAAGAAGAACCTTAGAGAAAATTTTAAGAATTTCATAGAAAGATGGAGGGAGTAAGTGTCCACTATAACCAACCGGCCTTTCGAAGAGGAGCAAGTTAGTATTGTGAAGAAAAATTCATTACCCCATGTCTGAGCAATGATGGGAGGTCAGTATTGCCCACATTTTTTAGCCCACCAGGAAGCACGAGTGGATATTGAATAAAGTATTTCCAAGATAGAAGCTGAGCCAAAGAAAGAATCCGGCCATTTCACTCCAAGAAAATATGAGAAGCCTGCTATAGTCTCGACCATCAACAATATCTCACGGCCTGCTACCTTTTAGGAGCCATAAAGTCGTGCCAACCCAGTTAGAAAAGAATACACTGAGCTTCATGCTCCTCTTTCCAAAATCTAGTAAGACCTCTTGAGAAGAAATATCATCAAGCCGTTGGACCCTTGTCCATTACCAAACTCACTTCCCAAAAATTTTGAACCCGACGCTCATTGTGATTTTTACCAAAATGCCGACCATACCACTGATTAGTAATTCCATATTCGAAATGTAATTCAAGGTTTAATTGACCATGGTGTCATCACCCCACCAGTCAATCCCAAACCAAATACCACTCACAATCCCCTCCCAAATCATGCAAATGCCATCTTCCTAGAAAATAATCCAGAATTTGACCTAGTTACCCAGATTGTACCCACTAAATCACCCATTATACCCGTATCTTCACCTAAACCCCTGAAAGTTTTACCATTTCACTCCTACACCCCACCTGTTTTGTCGACCAAGCTCTGTCTCTTCTTACAAGAGCATGCATTACCATTCATACTCGTTCCGGGGGAAAAGATATGATAGTGCGAGCTGTACTAAGTGAACTCATAGAGTTTGGGATGAAATTGTCCTCTGAAATGACCATTGACTATCAGAAGTTTAGCATCTTGCTCATGGATGTCTGGAAGTGGGCTCGAGAGTCAAATAATTGGGCGGTACCTATCGATGAAGTCAGTTTAGATAGAAAAATGAAATTTGCAGTATGTCTGAGTTACTCGATGCCTTAAGTATGTTCGAGTTACTCGATGCTTTAAAGTTACAAGGGTGATTTGTCCCTTCACTTTTGCATCTCCCCGTTGAGTAAGAGGATCTATATGAAGAAGCCGTTGAGGTTGTGGAATGCATTGACTTCTCGTGGAGAGACGTCACCGTTGCCACCGGATGGGGGGATGAGTTTTATAGTGCAGATGAAGAGCCAAGCTAAGAAAAGGTTAACCCAGTGATCAGTATATGTGGGATTATATCATTTGGAGATTTTCTAGGCGAGATCAACAAAGTGGATGAAGAAATGGGTGTTTGTTATT
This sequence comes from Sambucus nigra, assembly GCA_949130495.1. NCBI lineage: Eukaryota > Viridiplantae > Streptophyta > Magnoliopsida > Dipsacales > Adoxaceae > Sambucus > Sambucus nigra. Next base: position 297,280,646 of record OX422211.1, on the reverse strand, counting down.
CCCCTCTTCCTTAAACCATATAACAAGATCTAGGGGGCACTACCAGAGTCCGAGTCCTTAATCAACAGTAAAAGATAAAGTAATGGGTATTATCAGGGAACTCCCTATGCCAAAAATGACTATCGAGGAGAGTAAGACCCTCGAACAGTTGAAGAAAACTCAGTCCAACATCAACTTATGGGGAAACTTTATGTCTTCCCAAATACATCGAAACCCTCTAATAAAATTACTTACCAGGCCCACAGTCCTTCCTTCCATCACTCCAAAAGAAGATGTGAACCTAGTCGGGTATTTATCCTCTACTAGAATGCTTTTCTTTTATGAAGAAGAAATCCTAGAGTTCAGTCCTTATCACAACTATGCCCTTGACATCTCTGTTGAGGTAATGGGAAAGACAATCCCGCTCTCACTCGTCGACAACGGATCATCACTCAATATTTGCCCGTTAGGAACCTTCAACTATCTGGGTTTAAAAGTAAGCAACCTTTCTTTGACTTTCACTGCAGTGCGTGCCTATAACAACACCTATCGAGATATGATAGGATCTATAAAGCTTACAATAGGGGATTGCCTTATAAATCCCGTGACCGAGTTCCAAGTTATCGACGTACTTGCTTGTTTCAACCTATTGCTTGGTTTGTCATGGCTTCACATCATCAAAGTAGTATCTTTTGCTCTCCATTAGAAACTAAAGTTATTCACCAAAGGGTAGGTCATCACCATCATGGGCGAAGATGATAGTAACTAAAATGCAAGCACTAGTAACCCGGTACTAGAGATACAACATGGGGAAAATGACAGGCTTCTATCTAGCTTCTGAGTCGAACCACTTCCACTCCCAACATGGCATGATTTCAAATACCAAGTCTATCCAGAGCACAGTCCTCACGACAATGTCAACGTTATACAGATGTTCAAGAATATGCACTTTATGCCCGGAATGCGGCTAGGACAGGGACAATAGGGGATACTGGTGTCATACCTCGCAAAATCCGACAAATGGGGTGGCCAACCACCGCCGCCTAACTATGCCAGGCGTGAACTAAATAAATACCTTTCTTAGCATGAGACAGATACGAGACATAAATAAATCAATCCATAAGATAAATAATTGAATCAATCTTAAATGATCATAAACAACTAAGCGATAAAAGATCCATCACATGCTAAAACTCCAATTAAATTCAATCTCCAATAATGATTTAATAACATCTGAATAACAACTGACTAAATAAATCAACTGAAATACTCTAAAAAACTTTGGAACTGAATGGCCCAATAAAATTCAAATGAAGTCTCATAATTAAATACGACTGAAAAGGAAAGTCTAACTAAACGATGCAATAAAATGAATAACTCTAGCTGCCTCCAAATGATAACTTTTTGCTAATCCTATCCACCTTCTCCAAAATGTTTCATGAAAAAGTTAGTCAACATACGAGGTCAGATCCCCGAGCATGAATACACACTACTCCCCTCAAATAGGATACTTGAATCCAAAGAGTAGCATTATACGCAATAAATATCACAATAAAATATTTTAATTAAATGAGATAATTAAACAAGATAAATATAATCACTAACTACCCGAGAGGTACCCATTTAAAAAGGCACACTAATATGATTTTAAGTTCCCAAGTCCCACGATGCTAATTTTATTTAATTATCCCACTTTATTATTATTCTCACTTTTTATTATGACGGTCCTTCCGTCCCGGGTGGTAATTTCCACCAAAGTGTCACACTTCCCCTTATCAATCGTCCTCTGACCCGTTTAAACTGTCGGCCCCGATGCATGACAAGTTTCCACACATGACACGACATAAATCGTCCTTTGACGCATTTAAACTGTCGACCCCGACACATTATGTCGCCACAAATTTTAATACTCGTTTTTATCTTAGGCATTAATCCCAATTTCTCAAATTATAAATTACCCCACCCTTTTTATCGATGTGAGATTCTCAAAATACCCCTTAGTCCCCTACCTAAGGGTACCCTAGTTATCGATACGTCCTATCCTATGTGAAGGGTGAATTTCAAACATAAACCTCAACCTAGTCTCATGCTTAGGGTAGTGTAACGATGATAAAGTATAACAAAATCAGCCCTCCCCCGACATAATAAAGTCGTAATAATCTACCCTTATTAGTCCCAGACCTAGCAGGCGTAAATCATCAAAAGGCCTACCCACTAGTCCCATACCTAGAAGGCATCCTCAAAATAGAGAGAGCAAAAATACCCAACAACACATCATCACAATGGCAATATAATAATACCAAAAAGTCACATAATTATTCATAATGAGTCAACGTACAAATACTACGCATGATAATCCAATTCAATTAAATCTTAATTTAATTATCACAACGACAAAATACCCAATTAATCTCATTTAATTATTTTAAATCAAACATACCGAGATTTCATCATTAATATGACAAAATTCTAATTTCATCATCTCTACACAGATTACGTGAGTTATACACTCCCAAATTCATTTATTTCAAAACTAGGATTTTTATACATGCAACCTACACCAATAAAACCCAAAATCCACTCATAAATCCTACGTACCCGAGGGTTATGAATATTAATCATATTAAAGGGTTTCATAAAAACAACCCCAAGTTTTATGTGTCCACTTCCTCTAATTAGATTGCTAATTGTTTTTGAGAAAACATTGAAATTAGGTTTAAGCAACACTTAAAATGCATAATACTAAAGGAATAGAATAAAGTATTCATGTCTGAAATTAGTTGGATCAAAATCTGAGTAGAAGGTTGAACTCTTGTTGGGACAACACCAATAGACTCTTCAAAACTTGTGAAAAGTAGGGGCTAGGGGTTGAAGATGAGAGAATTATGTTTTGGAAAAGCTTTCTGGAGAAAGTTTGAGAGAAAAGTGATTTTTGAAGTCCCAACCCCATTTCAGTTTTATATATAAAGGGTTTAAGAGTTAAAACACAATTAGAAGACTCCCATCCAACCACGACCTCTGTCGTTTGAACGATGTACAATGTCGTTCGAACGAGAAGCTATGTCGTGTGAATGACATATGATGTCGTTTGAACGACCCCAGTATTAAAATCCGAATCTTTTAAAATCCGACTTGCTAATCTGATAAATATTCTTAAAAACGTACCTACTAGTTAAATGATCAAAACTTTATAACCTTTTTATAAAAGACCTAAATTAATTCCCAATTGAAAATTTATTCGTAAAACCAAGTAAAAATCTTAAGGGCTATTAATTCCAAAATTTTATTTTACTCCAAATTAATTAAAGTTAATTAATTAAAACTCGGGGTGTTACAACTGGAACCCAAAGTACTAAGAAGGACTTTCTTCCATGTGGCCTAGGTTATTAACCTTCATCAGAGGAACTCAGAATGGTCCACCAACCCGGGTTGAAGAGATGGTTAGAAAGCACAAAGACTATTTCGAGGGATTCCCTTAATGGAAGATTCGTCAAAGAGGGTGAAGATTTTCCCTTTTGTGGCTTTCCCGAACCATGGTATGATCACGTGGATAAGAAGATGAAGCCAGGATGGAGATTTTCTTTCAAGATAGTTACTCCCGGGCTAAAGATTCTTAGAATCATGTACAACCACTCATGGAGAAGACTATAGTTGTTACTGAGTTTTTCAAGGAAAGTGACTCCGAGGACTCATGAAATTTGCAAACACTAGGGATGATACCCTGCATGATCCACTTAGGCGCTACATCGTCGAATCCATCCATCCTAATCAAAGCTACTAATAAACCCCACCTTAACTAGAATGCTATATAGGTCCCACTTGCTGAAATACATCCTAACCCAGGTGTTTATCCTAGTTTTTCCACTTTTGTTACTGCCCCTTTTTTTGATAACAATGTAATCGAGACCTCCTTCGATGAGGTTCTTAACACTATTTTTCCTGAGAATGAAATAAATGAAGATTTTTGAGTATCTTGTTGTGACTTAGATTCGTTGTCTTGATTCTAGTCAAACTCTTGATGATGATGATTTTGCAAATGAACAATTCTTAACTGATCTTAATAAGGTTAATAACAAACAACATAATCGCATTCAAATTAATGAAGATGAAACTATTGTTATCAACATCGATTCTAGTTGCCAACTGCATGAGATTAGGATAGGGTCCACCTTTGATGAGCATGATCGCGCATAACTTGAAGAACTATTGAAGGAATTTGTGGACGTCTTCGCATGGTCCTACGATGACGTGCTCATCATTTAGTCCGAAATAGGTCAGCACGATATTCTAACTCTCCCGAAATGCAAACCAACAAAACAAAAATTGTGAAAGCTCCACATCAAATGGTCGCTCAAGGTTAAATAAGAGGTGGTCAAAGAGTTGAATATAGGAATCATTTGGGTGATCGAATATCCCACATGGCTAGCCAACATTTTACCCCTACTAAAATTAGGATGAAAAGTTTGTAAGTGCGTTGACTATGAACAAAGCCTCTTGGAAAGATGATTACCCATTGCCCAATATCGACATAATCGTGGACAACAAGGCCGTTCACGCTCTCAAGTTGTTTATTGATGGTTTTTACCGGATATATTTAGATTAAGATGCACCCTGGTCATCAAGAAAAAACTTCATTCATCACCACTTGGGGAACTTCTGTTACACAATTATGCCATTCGATCTAAAAAATGTAAGGGCTACCTACCAAAGGGCTGCCACAACCATATTGTATGATCTGATATACAAAGAGGTCGTGGTCTAACTGGATGTCATGATCATCAAATCTAAAACTCAAGAAGGTCATGTTCCCACTCTTTAGAAGTTCTTTAGACGACTACAACGATATCAGGTGTGGCTTAACCCACAAAAATGTGTCTTAGGTATCGCCAAAGGAAAGCTTTTGGGATTCATGGTTAGTGAGAAGGGGATTGAAACAAATCTTTCCCAACAGAAAGATATACTCGAAATGCCACCACCCTGAATGGAGAAGGAAGTCCGAGATTCTTGGGAAAATTACTATACATCAGTCGATTCATCAGCCATTTGACTTCTATTTATGAAACCAACTTCAAACTCCTTTGAAAGGATTTAACCAAAGTCTGGAATGAAGATTGGCAAGAATACTTTTAATGAATCAAGCAATATCTAACCCGACCTCTGCTACTCATGCCATCGCAGCCTGGTTTTCCTCTATTCTATACTTTATCGTAACAAACACTGCAGCTGGGGCTTTGCTGGCCCAATACCTTGAAAAATCCCACAAAGAGAGGCCCATCTACTATGCCAATCTCAAATTGGCCGAGTATGTAGTCAACAACACTACATTGAAGAAAGCACGTGTCGCCCTTGTTTGGGTCACTCAGAAATTACGACCCTACATGATCGCTTTTCCCATTAGACTTGTGTCCCAATTGGATCCTATCAAATACCTTCTTGAGAAACCCACCTTGTCTAACTAAATGGCTCGATGGTTGATGCTACTAGCTAAGTTCGATATTGTGTATGTCTCGCAAAAAGCCATGAAAGGAAGAGTAATCTTTGACTACCATGCTAACTACCCCATGGAAGGAGCTGACATTTGGATCTCTAAGTTCCCGAATGAAGATATCCTTTGCACCTCTCACGGAAGAACTTCAGTGGAAAATGTTCTTTGACGGAGATGCTAATAATAAAAGGATATAATAATGGGATACTCCTGATCGCCCCTGATGACTATCACACTACCATTACCATCAAGCTAGATTTTCCTTGCACCAATAACATAACCGAATATGAGGCAAGCAATATAGGCCTCAAAGTCACTCTCAAGAAAGGTATCCAATGCCTAGATGTCGTCTAGGTCCTTAGAAGATGGAAAGTCAATGACGAAAATCTCTTACCCTTCTACTCCCCCTAGAAGAGATAGCCTCTTAGTTCCGAGATATCACCTTCCACTACCTGCCCAAAACAAGAAACAACTTAGCCGATGCCCTTTCTACCTTAGCCTCCATGGTCGATATGCTTGAGGAAATAACAATGGCCCCTTTCCTAGTCCAAAAGAAAGCTAAACCGACCCATTGCTATGACATTGAGCTCGTCATAAAAGAGGACTTCGATATGACAAAGTGCTGGTATTATGACATTTGGCGCCTCCTCAAGCATGATAGGTACCCCCAAGATGCCAACAAGAAAGACCAAGCGATCCTCCAAAAATTAGTTGCCTAGTACATTGTCAGTAATAAAGCACTGTTCAATAGAAATTTCGATGGAACCCACTTACACTACTATATCGCTGGGCATGACATTGAAGAAATGAACCAGAAAATCCACAATAGAGAATGAAGGCCCCACATAAATGGCCATATGCTCACCAAGAATATTATCCAACAGGGTTACTATTGGACCTCCACGGTTTAGGACTGCACCGCTATGTCCAAAGATGCCTTAAATGCCAGTAGTTTTCTAATATCCAGCACTTGCCTCTGCGAGAATTATATAACATGACCTCTCCCCGAACATTCTCCACATAAGGAATCGATACCATAGGGAAATTCACACCAAAGCTTTCAGTAGGAATGAGTTTATACTGGTTGCCATTTATTACTTCACCAAATGGCTCGAAGCTGAGTTATACGCAGTGATGTATGCCAATAAGGTAGCCAAATTCATTTGGAAGAAAATTATATGTTGATACGAGGTTCCGCATGAGCTAGTGTCAGCTAACGAACTACATTTTGAGGCAAAAGTCATAATATTGGTTGACTAGAATGGGATTTAGATATACAAATATTCTCCCTATCGACCACAAACCAATGATACAGTGGAAACCCCCAATAAGAACCTCAAAGAAATAATCAACAAGATGATTGAATGTTGTCGAGATTGCACCGATAGGTTCCCTTACGCCCTCTGGGGCTACCGGACTTCAGTCCCGGCATCTACTGGGACTACTCCTTATCTCTGGTATGCGTCATGGAAGCAGTCCTACCTGTTGATCTAGAAATATCTTCATTACGCGTCATGTTTGAGAGCAAAGTCAATGAGGAAGACTAGCATCAGAGCCGTTTCGACGAGTTATCTCTCTTTGACGAAAGGAGGCTAAAGGGTATGTATCATATACAGGGATACCATCGCCGGATAGCGTGATCATTCAACAGGAGAGTCAAGGACCGTGGTATCCAATAAGGGAACTTAACCGCTAATGAAAACATAAAACTTGTCTAGAACCTCAAAGGGAAATTCAAGCCAAACTAGAGTGGCCCCTACATTGTGAAGAAGATCCTGTCCGGTGGAGATGATATTCTCACTGACCTTGATGGAGAAGAGATGGAGCATCCAGTCAACCTAGACCGTCTCAAGAAATTCTACCCCTAGTCTGAAATATCAGCGCGCTATGACTCCTCCCATCGCCCCTTCTATTTTTTAAAAAAATTCTTCATTTCTCTCTACTCAGAATTACGTGGGGCCTGATCCTATAAAAACCCTTTCACTTTAAAAAATGAAACTTAGAAAATTTTCAAAACCCCCAGAGGTATGTAGGTTTCTCATATGCTTTACATGGTCACGGTCCCCTTCTTTTCACAAAATGCTATTATTTTCTTATATCTGATAATGACAGTTCGTTTTACCATTTACATGGACAAAAGGATTACGCATGGCTTAGCGATTGGTATAGATAATTCGAATATAAAACTCATTAAGAGGCACAAAAATATAATTAAAGTCATTTATTATTCCATTAAGGGAAAATTTGGTATGATCACACAAAATATTAGCGTAGGGAGTCAAACAACTACCCCGCCAAGAAAACTTTCCTAAAAAAAATTAAACTAAACCATCCGTAGAATAAAACTAACCAAACCTTCCCAGATTTATTCCAAAAAAATAAAAAAATAACCACCACATCTCTATCATAAAAATCTTCACAAATATACACCAGCTTCACAAAGGACCCTATCCACAACTGCTAGAAGACCTATCCCCATCATCATCTTCTCCTTGAGGCCCCCAAACTTCCCCTATTTGGATGTTATGCCGAAGGCGCTCCATGCAGCGATAAGCCCATACCAACCTAAAGAAAACCACTACGCCGCCTCCTCTGCCAAGATATTAGACACTACTCTCTCCCACATCTATTTCATGTAGTCTCCCCAAATATGCCAAACCCTGCCAACAGATTGGTAAGGACGAGTCGACGGCGAACGATTCTCCCACAGAGAGCCCAGTCACATGCGCAAGCCTTCAGTCAAATCCTTTATAGGAAAGAAATCTAGGGTACTTTAACGAATATTTTTCTCCCAACTGACTTGACGTAGGATCTCCCAAGGGAAATAGAATGAGGTTTGCTGAGGGCCAACTAACTAAACATATCGGTATTCCCCTAATTCCAAAATGGGCTGCAGCTCCCCCTACCAGGGCACTGACCAATGCAGACATCGAGCTCTGTGATCCATAAACTAGTTTACTAAGTTCTCTATGGATGGCCCAAAGCTGATGACATAACGAGTAAAAAAATTTGGCACAACTGCCAAGGGATATTTAGGAGGGATCGCCAAACGAAATCTCTCGGCTAGCCATATGAACAACACAACTGGCCTACCAAGCATCTAGACCATTCAAGGTCTCTACCAGTATCACCGCCCAAGGATTGCGATGATATGGCATCCATGCTGTAATGGCATCCAGTTAGGGGTCCACCATCAGGTCCCCAGTCACCAACAATAGCTTTGAAGTTAAGTCCAGTGGTGGGCAATAACTCCGACATGGTACTCATTATTGAAGTCCCATAGACACATAAAATACTGGATAACTAGGAGAGAAATTATCCCCCCAGTGACCAATAGACGATCCATCGAAGGAGAAATGTGGAGAAGTCCTGCTAACAGCTCTCGATGAGATCGAGAGAATTCAGGCATGGTTGTCGCCACATTGGGATTAACCCCAACATAGAAAACTCTATCTTGTTTTTTTCTATGTTGGGGTTAATCCCTATGTTGGGGTTAACCCCACATTGTGTCGAACATACCTCGTCCAAGACAAAGTGGAAAACATGATCCTCGGGATACTAAAATTATGCTACCGCTGCCAGCACATTCCAGTCGATGGCTCGGTTACGCCATAAAGAGACAAGACACAAGTTAAAAGCGTCATAGTCTACATTGTACAAACACATAGCCTCTAAATTCTTGATATATGAAGAAAATTTTGCACTCATGGGAAAGGCCATTTTGGAAACAATAAGACAAAAGGCAAGAAATAAGCAAGAAGGAGAAATGAAAGATGAGTGAAAAATAACACCACCTTACCCCCCCTTTTATATTTGAAAACTTTGTCTAAAAACAAGAAGCTACAAATCCGAATGAAAGACATGCACCACCAAAGGACTCTAAGCTGCAAGAAAGTGCAATCAAAGCCCTAGAGTGATTTGACCTGACCCATATGCTGATAGGCAAGATAGGGGGTATGTCGATCGATAACCCCCTATTATTAGAAAACTCTATCTTTCCTTTTTGAGAAATTCGAAATACTGAAAAATAAATCTTTATTTAAAAAAAACCCAGATTATTCCTCCATGAATTATCCATTTTTACCCATCATATCTAAAAAATAAATCTTTTTCTCAAGTTATTTAAAATCTCTCTTTGCAAAAAATAAAAGAACCCATCCTTTTTGCGGTCTTAGCAATAAAGTAAAGAGTGCATGTAGAACAAGTTATTTAAAATAAGATAAAACAATATATATATATATATATATATATATATATATATATATATATATATATATATATTGTAAGGACACAAATTTCCAATTGAGTCTTAATGTAGTGTTAACTCAATTCCGGACAAAAACATTTGTGTCATAGGATAGTATTGAGTGAGTATCCTCTAAGCCTATGATATGCAAGATTTGAAGACGTAGCGGCAAAGACTTATAAAGCTTCATTATTGCCGAGTTTCAAGTGCCATGTTTCTACGTCATCAACATCATATTCCATAGTCTCCAAAAGGTATGAATGCATTACTATATATATATATATATATATATATATAGGGAGACTTGGAATAATTTTATTAAGGGTGTAATTTTATTTTAAACTGGCTTTTATTTTGAGAAGGTTATTTTAGAACTTTGAATAAAAATTTTTTGCGCTTAAAATTGAATTTTGAACTTTCTGGGATTTCGTTCGATATTATCGTTTGAACGAGTTTGTCGTTTGAACGAGAATGTCGTTCGAACGAGTTCGCCAATGATTTTTCCCAATTGGCCTCTGGAACTTCGTCAGAAGGGTCGTTCGAACGAGACTTCGTTCGAACGAAAATCTCTTTCGAACGAGATTTCTGGCGGGAAATATTTTGGCCGTTTTGTCCCACTTTTCACTACTTTGTCCCACTACTCTTTCACAGAATTTAATGACTTCGAGACCAAAAATTTTCGAAGAACTTTTTCTATCTCCTAGAGAGTGTTTCAGAGCTTAATTCTTTCATAAAAAGTTTCCTTGGTGTTTGTTATTCAAATTGATTTATTCAAAGAACAAAACCAAGTTTACACCCAATTGTTTGTTTTAATCCAAGTTTCTATCTATCTATCTATCTATATATACATCTTTCTTGGAGAGTTTGTTTGGCACCGAATTCATCTCTACCGTAAAAGAGAGTCTGGGTTGGCTTCTACATCCCATAAAGAAGAAGAGGTCATTTGTTGTGACATACCCACTTGGATAAAGGCTCCTTGTTCGGGTTGCGGTGATCAGAAAAAGTCCGATCAGTGGATTCCGAGACCGCGGTAGATCTTCGTGGTTATTTGCTAGGCAGAGGTGTGTACAAGAAGAAGCGTTGGGGTTTGGACGGAGTCAAGTCGAGTGTTGTAAGTCTTTTGTGTCTTGTACTTGTAAAACCGTACTTAGTGGATTTGAGGCTAGGGCTGTCCGAGGTTTTTTCTCGTTGTGGGTTTTTTCTCGTACATCACGGCGTACTGTGAATGATTTACTTTTAGCTTGCAAAATAACTTAGAACGCATGCTTAGGATAATTCAAGATAAAATTTGGTTCAATTTAATATAATTTTAATTTTGGAAGAATTAAAATTGTAATATTTTAATTGTGAATCTTGCATAGTTTAGTCCCTTTATTTGAACCATCCGTATTCTGCATTCAAAAAGGAGATTACTTATTATAAAATCTAAAACATTGGGGGGTCTTCGAATTCCAACAAGTGGTATCAGAGCGGGAGCGCTAAGTTATTGCGTTTAGGTCCTTTTGGGGCATTTTTGTTTAAAATGGAATATATGCCTCTTTTAATATTTCATACGTTTGATGGTTCTCTCATACTTACAGATGACTCTTCTCTTGCCATATCTTATGAGTAATTGTTTGCAAGTCTTACATACTCTAGATTTTGTGCTCAATGATATATCTTTAGCTAGTTGCATGTTTTGTTTATCATCTTTCTAGTCCGTGCTTCATAATCAATCACATGCTAGAATTATGATTTTTTTTTATCTTTTGTATTTTATTCTTTCATTTTAATTTGCATTAAACGAAAAATACAAATTGATTTTTGTTTATCGTTTGAGTTAATTTTTGTGGTTGGTGAAAAACTTTGAAAAAACTCAAAATGATTTTATTTTTGTGTGTATTTTAGTTTTACACACATTCTGTGGCATATGTTTGTGTTTAAATCCTCATTTCGCTTCCATGTGACTAGAACTTTTGGTTAAAATTTTAATCCTTAAAATGTTCTTTATCATGCTTACGTGGAGTAGTTTAAGTTTGACTTGCTTATTGGATTCACTTTTATATGCCTTTACACACATGAATTTTTGAACCTTAACTTCACATGTTATATTTGCGCTTAGTGAGGTGTTCTCCTACCAATCTAGTCATCTACATACTATGACCTAGGAGGACTAGTGCATGTCAAAATCTGTTGCACGTGAGATTTGTGTAATATAAAAAATAATATATATAAATGTGCACGGTAAGGGCTTCGAAAGGAAAAATATTATCCTTTGCGAGTAAGCCACCGTTTGGATTGGACCTAAAAGGAATACGTGGTCCAAATAACTAAAAGAAAATATGGCATTAAAAGAAAAATAATTTGCCAAGGCCTAATTTGCTTAGTTGATTTATTCATTCAAAATACTGAATTAATATGCTTATTTTGAGGGAGTTTGGATGGTATATCAACGGTTTGCACAATGTCCGTTTATCTTAGTTGCGCTTTCAATGTCATGACTCTATTGGTTTGTAGAATCATCAACATGCTAGGCCTGTATGCATTGTGCTTGTTTGTTCAATGAGTTCAATTTATATTGTCACATGAGGCTATATAGAAATGTGATAAAAAAATTCAATCAAATGTGAACTCCGTGAATATATTTAGGTGATTGGGGGTTAAATTCATTAGTATCTAGTTCATACCCCTTCACTTCTATTTCCATATGACACATTTATGCTATAAGAGTGTGAAAAACTTATGTTATTTAGTTTTGTGTCATTTTGGTGTTTATATCTATATGTGTGTACTTATTCTTAGTTTGAATCTATTGTGTATACATATGTATGATATTTTGTTTGTTTTTGAGTCTTTTCCATGATTAGATAGTTCATTTATGCTTTTAATTCATTTTTGGTATCTATCTTGTTGCGAAGTTTTTTTCGATATCACATTCTTAGATTACTACAATCAATTGATATCTTTTGTTATCACATCATAGTTGATATTCATATCTTTTTGTGAATTAGTTGAATTTTAGGTGCCCATGTGCGTTAATGTTCTCATCACTTTATGCACAATTGCATGTTTGACTTGTTATCCCATTCTATTTATCCCTTGTTTAGTTTAGGGAGTGTATATGCTTTAATTGGGGGAGATAAGTTAATTTTTGATTCTTTAGCCTTTATCTATTCCTGAACAAAAAAGGGGAGAATGATAGGGGGAGAAATGGTATCTAATCCTATTATAATCGTACTTAGTTTAGGAGATTTAACTTAGGGGGAGTCGTGACCTTCTTAGGTAGATCATTTTATAAAAGGGGAGAATTAACTAAATGGGAGTATTTATTTAAATTGCATTTAATATTTTAATATTCCTTAAGCATTTAATGTGTTTCTTAAGTGTCCAGGTATTGTAAAGCGACATCTATTTAAAGTGGCAAAGAGTTTAATTCTCAAGTTGTATTCGAGTCAAGCATTGTACTCTTTATTTTGAGTGGGATGTTTTTGAGTCTAGTGAGCTTGATGGCCCTTTAGGATTTTGTTTTGGTTTTTGTCCCGGAATAGCCAAAGGGGGAGATTTGTAAGGACACAAATTTCCAATTGAGTCTTAATGTAGTGTTGGCTCAATTCCGGGAAAAAACATTTGTGTCATAGGATCTTATTGAGTGAGTATCCTTAAAGCCTATGACATGCAAGAACTGAAGGCGTAGCGGCCAAGACTTATAAAGCTTCATCATTGCTGAGTTTCAAGTGACATGTTTCTACGTCATCAACATGATATTCCATAGTCTCCAAAAGGTATGAATGCATTTATCTATATATATAGGGAGGCTTGGTATAATTTTATAAAGGGTGTAATTTTATTTCAACCTGACTTTTATTTTCTGAAGGTTATTTTAGAACTTTGAATGAAAAGTTTTTGGGCTTAAAATCGAATTTTGAACTTTTTGGGATTTCGTTCGAATGAGTTTGTCGTTCGAACGAGAATATCATTCGAACGAGTTTGCCAAAGACTGTTCCCAATTCTCCCCTGGAACTTCGTTAGAAGGGTCGTTTGAACGAGACTTCGTTCGAACGAAAATCTCGTTCGAACGAGATTTCTAGCGGGAAATTTTTTGACAGTTTTGTCCCACTTTTCCACTATTTTGTCCTACTACTCTTTCACAGAATTTAATGACTTCGGGACCAAAATTTTTCAAAGAACTTTTTCTATCTCCTAGAGAGTGTTTCAGAGCTTAATTCTTTCATAAAAACTTCCCTTGGTGTTTGTTATTCAAATTGATTTATTCAAAGAACAAAACCAAGTTTACACCCAATTGTTTGTTTTAATCCAAGTCTCTCTCTCTCTCTCTCTCTCTCTCTCTCCCCCCCCTCTCTCTCTCTCTCTCTCTCTCTCCCCCCTCTCTCTCTCTCTCTCTCTCTCTCTCTCTATATATATATATATATATATATATATATATATACATATACATCTTGCTTGGAGGGTTTGTTTCACACCGGATTCATCTCTACCATAAAAGAGAGTTTGGGTTTGCTTCTACATCTCACAGAGAAGAAGAGGTTATTTGTTGTGACATACCCACTTGGAGAAAGGCTCCTTGTTTGGGTGGTGGTGACCAGAAAAAAGTCTGATCGGTGGATTCCAAGACTGCAGTGGATCTCCGTGGTTATTCTCTAGGCAGAGGTGTATACAAGAAGAAGCATCGGGGCTTGGACGGAGTCAAGTCGAGTGTTGTAAGTCTGTTGTATCTTGTACTTGTAAAACCGTACTTAGTGGATTTGAGGCTAGGGCCGTCTGAGGTTTTTTTCCGTTGTGGGTTTTTTCTTCTTACATTGCGGCATAGTGTGACTCATTTACTTTTATCTTGCAAAATAACTTAGAACGCATGCTTAGGACAATTCAAGATAAAATTTGGTTTAATTGTAATATTTAATTAAATTGGTGCTATTTTAATTTTGGTAAATATTAGTTTAATTCAAGTCATTAATTTATTGCATAAAATTTGGTTTGGCCTAATTTGCAAAATTGAATTAATTATTTGTTAGGCAAATTTTTAGGACTTGGGGTTAAATTTCTTTTGGGCAAAAAGTTAAATATTCACAAGTTTGATTTCAAGAGCAATTCTAATTTTGAGAAAATTAAAATCTAGTTTAGTTTAATTTGAATTTTGGAAGAATTAAAATGGTAATATTTTAATTGTGAATCTTACATAGTTTAGTCCCTTTATTTGAACCATCCATATTCCGCATTCAAAAAGGAAATTACTTTTTGTAAGAAATAAAAAATTAGGGGGGTCTTCGGAATTCCAATATATATATATATATATATATTAACATCTTTTTCCAGGAAAATAGAAGAAAAGAAAAACTACGGGACTCAGCCCGAAACCACAAGCTCTCTCTCTCTCTCTCTCTCTCTCTCTCTCTCTCTCTCTCTCTCTTAAGATCCCCCATTCCAACGACGAATGCGCTTCCCCCGGTGAAAAGTAGGGATCCTTCACTACCTGATCAGACGACACTAGGAAGGAAGGAATCGGAATCGAATCCCGAATACGAGTTATCACAGAAGCCACCCAGTCTCGGATGTCCTTTAGCGAAGTAGTTGACCCCCAGACATGCTACGAGAAAAATAAAAGGGCAAATTATTCAGTCTTGAGAAAAAAGAAGAAATCAGAAAGTCAAAGTACAAAGAAATGAAAAGATATACCTATAGCTGAAGGAAGTCCTCCGTTAACCCCAACACCGTTGGATCCACTGAATTAGGGCGGTGTTGCATACTCAACGATCCCCATCCAGCCCGTCGAATATTATTGGAAGGAGGAACAACTTAGAAAAATGGAACCTCTGTTACTGCTTCCGTCGTAGACGATGACGCACCACCATTATTGTGGGAAGACCCCACCAACTGACTCGTACCCCTACCTTAATCTATAGGAGGTGAAGGCAGGGGTACGAGTCAGTTGGTGGGGGGGTGAAGGCATGTTCACTACATTATAAATACAGGAGGGCATCAACTATCTCATCACAAAATCAAGGCAGTCGTAAGTCACCACCGTGTTAGTATAGGACGAGCATGGATAGATAATCTTCGCCACCACCCTAGCCTCCTCCGACTTCTATCACACCTACCTCATGTACGTCAGGGTCATCATCGATAGGAACACCACCTCTTACTCCACGATCTATCGGAGATACCAAGAATAGTCGAACTCATGCACCAGTTTTCGGCGCATCTGCGCATTTCCCTTGGTCACCCCTGTGTGTTGGATAGCTATCCCCCAGGGTTAGAAAGTCATCTGCATTTTACCAAAATAAAGTCAATGCTTGCACAAACAAAGAAAATGCCAAAAAAAGGATTCAATAGAAAAAAGAATAAATAACCTGGTCGCTCATCATGACATTCAAAACCTAACGAACTAATGATAATGAAAGATATTTCTTTGACTGTCGGTTGGAATTCTTCCACCGGTACATCCGACAGAAGCTCCCCACTGACTCATCCTGTAAAATTATCAAACGGGCATTGAGCCCAATCACCGCGTAAAACAATGTCTGCTAAGGGACAAGAGTCAGCAATCAAAAGAAATAAAAAAGGAAATACTAGAATATACAAAAGAGAAATGAGAATATTAGCTCCAGAAGATATGTGACTCCAGTAAAAGTCTCTTAGCACCACCAACTGAAAGCATCTAAAGAAGAATAAAGGGTTGCCAAAGTCAGGCTCCCCCATTCATAAAGAGGGATATTCGAAAATACCCTAAAATATAGAAAAAGCCGTAAGTGGAGGATGTCACCATTCAACGCCACCAAGAAACCCCCCAACAACATAAGAATAAATTCGGAGGCCATCTGCCTCACCTGCAGCTCCCCGGTCTCATCGATACTCTAACTCATCCAAACAATCAGAGAAGAGAAATACAGATTGAGTCCTTCGAGACTATCCACCCCACGTCTCCCAGTGCATAATCATCTGCCATCGGTGTCACCCTGAGAGATCAGTCCTCCTCTATATGCGTACCATCTAAATCGATCACCAATAGCTATTGAACATCAATGGGCGTCACCGTTATCTCCCCGAATCCTAAGTATATGGTGTGGGTCATGTCCTACCACCTCTCCCCTAGTGCACACAGACGAACATAGAGCGCGACATCTCATCCAAAGAAGACACCAAACAACCAAAACTCGTGGATGATACTACCTAGTGCACCATGGTAGGAAAGTGCTCCCACACATCCTTAAATATGGTGGTACCTCGTGAACAAAATCTTATAGAAGCTTTGTTAGTCTACAAAAATAGAAGAGAAACCTTTTGTCAAAATTCAAAGAAATAAGAAAATGCAAAGAAGAAAAATAATGCCAGAAGTCATGTGGTACTTACATAGCCATTAGGGTTCCTCACCCTAGACGAGCGATTATATGAAGGCTCATGAAGAAGAGTGCGATCATTGGCAATGGGATCAAATAGGTCAAAAGCATTCTCGTTGCCCAGAGTCAGGGGCACCCTAGCCCGCTACTCTAGGTTTGCCCAATCGTCAATGCCCAACCATGCCATGCGACTCTTACTACTTGAGAAATATGAAATTTTCTAGTCTCAAATGAGGAAAGAATAAAGGAGTAGATTGCAAATGAGAAAAGAAGAAGATAGGAAAGCCAGAAGTTATGAGAAATGAAAAGAATTTTCCCCTTTTATAGGAGGGTGAAAGACATGCCAATCGGCAGTTCCCTGACACCCACCGAATGGCACCTACCTATTACCCTTCTCAAGGAAGCCTAGAAGACTGTTCCATAACCAATTGGAAATTCCTTCCACCCTTTGATCGACAATACCCTTAAAATTTCGTACAAAAAATGATAGAAAATTCCAAAAAATTCCGAAAATATCCAAATGAATATTGGGACTTTTCTTCACCAATAAAACCAATTTTCAAACTCCCAGTTCCTCAGTCGGATTAATACCACGTTTTATCCCCAGTTTAAACCCTAAAAATCAGCGCACCTGCTTCCCAAAAAGACCATTACAACTCCCTAATGGAATCCTAAAACCTTATCCACAACAAAAATAAAATTTTCCTTTAGCATAGCTACGTAATATCCTACCCATTTCCCTAGTAAAAATTTTTGAATTAAACTTTTTCTCAAAAAAATCCCAATTTCCCCAAACAGAGCTTGAAGGCCTAACCAGACATCTCACCCCAACGGCGTCTCCAAGAAACACATTCCGCAGTGAAATCCCAAAACCTCAAGTCATCTAGTGTTTCCCTTATAGAATTTCCAGACTAATAATTTTAGCTCCCTCACCAAAGCTATCTCTTCTAAAAAATACATAATCCCCATACAGATGTCTCTTCCCCAGTAGAGTCTCAAAAAAGGTAACACAAAGATTCCCCAGAGAGAAATTTCCCACATTACAACTATAGGCCCGCACAATTGGCCTTGACCTGCAGAATTGGTCGCTCCCACTTAAGGTCCTCATAGTTGACCTCGACCCTCAAAATTGGTCACTCCTACTTAAGCTCCTCAGAATTGACCTCGATTCTCAAAATTGGTCACCCCAACTTAAATTCCTTAGAATTAATCTCGATCATTAGAATTGGTCGCTCCTACTTAAGGTCCTCAAAATTGACCGCATCCCTTAGAATTGGCCGCCCTGACTTAAGGTCCTCAGAATTGACCTCAAACCTCTCAATTGGTCGCTCCTACTTAAGGTACTCAAAATTGGCCTCAAACCCCAGAATTGGTCTCTCCCACCTAAGGTCCTCATAATTGACCTCGACCCTTAGAATTGGTCGGCCCTACCTAAGGTTCTCATAATTGAACTTGACCCTTAGAATTGGTCGCTCCTACTTTAGGTCCTCATAATTGACCTCGACCATCAGAATTGGTCGCTCCTACTTAAGGTCCTCAGAAAAGACCTTGACCCTCGAATTGGTCTCCGCAATTTCAGGTACCCAGAATTAGCCTCAACCCGCTGAATTGGTTGCTCCCACTTAAGGTCCTCATAATTGACCTCGACCCTCAGAATTGGTCGCCCCTACTTAAGATCTTCAGAATTGACCTCGAACCTTTGAATTGGTTGCTCCTACTTAAGGTCTTCATAATTGACCTCGACTCTCCGAATTGGTCACTCCAACTTAAGGTCCTCAATATTGACCTCGACCCTCAGAATTGGTCGCCCATACTTAAGATCCTCAGAAATGTCCTCAACCCTCCGAATTGGTCTCTCCTACTTAAGGTCCTCATAATTGACCTCGACCCTCAGAATTGGTCGCCCTTACTTAAGGTCCTCAGAATTGAACCTCAACCCTCAGAATTAGTTTCCCCAACTTAAGGTCCTTAGAATTGATCTCGGCTCTCATAATTGGTTGCTCCTACTTAAGGCCCTCAGAAATGACCTCAACCCTTAGAATTTGTCACTCCTACTTAAGGTCCTCAGAATCGGCCTCGACCCTTAGATATAGTCGCTTTTCCTTAAGGTCCTCATAATTGACCTCGACCCTCAGAATTGGTCACCACATACTTAGGTTCTTAGAATTGACCACGGCCCACAGAATCGACCATTCCCAACATTTCCTCAGGTGCCTAGAATCGACCTCTACCCTCCTAAATGGTCATCCTCGTCCTTTTAGGTCCATATAATTGACATCTTTTTCACGTGGTGTCTATTCGATGACTTTCACTTGTTCCAAACAACCCCATCGAGGGGTTCTATAGACACCATATTCTAGGATCCCCTAAGTTTCTCTTTAGGTCCCTACCGCCTCCCCATTCACTACAAACCTAACATCATACTTTGAGTACTGATCTAGAGGCCATCGGGAGCTCTCGGACCCCATTTAGCTTCGGTTAACTCCACCGTCAAAGCAAAAACTTAATGAATCTTTAAAAAGCAGAACGGTGTGGATGAATAAACCATTTTACTATTAAAAATCGATTTGGAGTCCAACGGAAGCTCTTGGGCCCTGATTTGATCCCAATCAACTTCACCGTCAGAGCGAAAGCTCAATGAATATTTAATGATCATTAAAACCCCATTCTAATGGTCTACCCCATGAATTAAATGACATAACTATTTGGACAAATGATCTATTTTCCTTCGAAAAAACTGAGGCCACCGGTGCTCCCGGGCTTTATTTGACCAAAGTTAACCTTAGAGCTCAAACCAGACTGAATGAATCTTCAAAAGGAACTGAATACCCTTTCCAATGGTCCACCTCGTGTGAGAATCAGTCTTATGGTATGAAAAATAATCCATTTTACTCCAAAAGATCACCGAGCCTTTTCGGCCCTCGTCTTACCAAAGTCAGCTCTTCGAACCAAGTGAAGCTCTTTTGGAACATTGAAGTAGCATGCAAAACCTTTCCAACAGTCCACCCCGTGTGCAATTAGGACTTATGGATTGGATGAATGATCCATCGATCTTCTTTACAAAGGAACAAAAGTGCCCCGCTTGTCCAAACAATCGATTTGAGAATAGGAGCCAAATTTGAAAATAGGCACACATAGGCTTGGAAATGTATGACGAGTGGGCGGAATCCACCAACGACCACCAAATGGCACCCTGAGTGACACGAACATCTCGTGCATATCGTACGTAACATATATAGATCGATCATGTAGTCGTGGTACTCCTGAATTGGGTATAAGATCCAAATTTAAAAATAGGCACACCTAGGTTTTAAAAATGCTGCGAGTGGGCGAAAACATCCAATAGATACCAAATTGTACCGCGAGGGTAATAAACACCTCATGCATATTCAAAATAATGTGTAGCAATTGGCCGCATAATCGTTGGACTCCTTGTTTGAGAATATGACCCAAATTTAAAAATAGGCAAACATAGGCTTGAAAACATGCCGCGAGTGGGCGAAATCCAGCAACAGCCCCCAAATGGCACCACAAGTGCCACAAACACCTCGTGCATATACAACGTAACATGTAGCGATCACCCATGGTCATGAGGCTCTCGATTTGAGAATATGATCAAAATTTTAAAATAAGTGTACTTAGTTTTCAAAACGTTCTGAGAGTGGGCAAAAAACACCAATAACACTTAAACGGCACCACAAGTGGAACGAATACCTCATTTGTGTCCAACGTAACACCTAGCAATTGGCCACATAATCACGAGACTCCCAATCTGATAATAGGAACCAAATTTTAAAATAGGCACACTTTGGCTTCAAAATGTGCCGCGAAGGGGGGGAACCACCAACAAACCCTAAATGGCATTACACGTGGACACCTCGTGCATGTCCAACATAACACGAAGCAAATGATCGTGTGGTCGTGGGACTCCTGGTCTGAGAATAGGACCCGAATATCAACATAGGCACACTTAGGCTTCAAAACGTGCCACGATTGGGAGGAAACCACCAATATCCCCCCAATAGCACCGCGAGTGGCACGAACACCTCATTCGTGTCCAAAGTAATACGTAGAAACTGTCTGCATAGTTATGAAACTCCTAATTTTAAAGTAGGACCAAAATTTAAAAAAAGGCACACTTACATTTCAAAACGTGTCATGAGTGGGAAAAACTACCAATAGCACCAAAATGGAGCTACGAGTGGCACGAACACCTCGTGTGTGTCTAACGTAATAGTTAGTAACCGTTCGGATAGTCTCGAGACTCTCGATTTGCGAATAGGACCTGAATTTGAAAATAGGCATACATAGGCCTGAAAACGTGCTATGAGTGGGAGGAAACTACAAACAACCCTCAAATGACACTGTGAGTGGCATGAACACCTCGTGCTTATCCTACGTAACATGTAGCAACCGACTGGATAGTCACGGACTCCCGATTTAAGAATAGGACCCGGATTTGGAAATATGCACACTTAAACTTGGAAACGTGTCGCGAGTGGAAGGAGACACCCAATAGCCCCCAAACTGCACCACAAGTGGCACGAACACTCATGCATGTCCAACATAACACGTAGCAACCAACCACGTAGCCGGGAAACTCTCAGTTTGAGAATATGATCCAAATTTAAAAATAGGCACACAAAGGCTTGAAAACATGTCTCGAGTGGGTAGAAACCATCAATAGCCCCCATATAGCACCACAAGTGCCACCAACACCTCGTGTCTGTCCAAAGAAACACGTAGAAATCGACCCATGGTTACGAGAATCCTAGTTTCAGAATAGGGTTAGAATTTCAAAATAGGAACGCTTAGGCGTCAAAATGTGCCGCGAGTGGGTAGAAAAAACTAATAACATTTAAATGGCACTGTGAGCAGAACAAACACCTCAGGTGCATACAATGTAATAGGTAGCAATCGGTCATGTAGTCGCGGGACTCCCGGTTAGAGAATAGGGCCTGAATTTCAAAATAGGCACTCTTAGGCATCAAAATGTGCCGCGAGTGGGTGAAAACAACAAACAACCCCAAATGGCACCGCGAGTGCCCGAAACACCTCTTGCTTATCCAACATAACACATAAAAATTGGTTGTGTAGTCGCGGGACTCTCAGTTTAAGAAAGGAAACGAATTGAAAAATAGGCACACTTGGGCTTAAAAATGTGCCTCGAGTGGGCAGAAACCACCGATAGCCCCCAAATGGGTTCGCGGGTCGCATGAACATCTTGTACGTGTTCAGCATAATAAGTAGCAATCAACCTTGTAGTCCTGGGACTCCCGATTAGAGAATAGGACCGAAATTCAGAAATAGGCACACTTAGGCTCGAAAACGTGCCGTAAGTGGCCGAAAACCAACAACAGCTCCCAAACAGCATAACAAGTGGCACGAACACCTCATCCCTGTCCAATATAACACATAAAAATTGGTTGCATAGTTATGGGACTGTCAATTTGAGAAGCGGACCCGAATTTGAAAATAGGCACACTAAGGCTTAAAAATGTGATGCGAGTGTGGAGAAACTACCAATAACCCCCAATAACACCATGAGTGACCGAAACACCTCATCGTGTCCAATGTAACACGTAACAATTGATTGCATAGTCACGGAACTCCCGATTTGAGAATAGTACCCGAATTTCAAAATAGACACGCTTAGTCTTCAAAACGTGCCGCGAGTGGGAAAAAACCACCAATAGTCCCCAATGGGCACCGCGAGTGGCACGCACATCTCTGGCCTTTCCAACATAACACATAGCAACTAACCACATAGTTGCGGGAATCCCAATTTGACAATGGGACCCCAATTTGAAAATAAGCACACTTAGGCTTGAAAACGTGCCGTGAGTGGCGAAAATGACCACCATCTTGCAAATGGCATCGTGACTGGCATGATAACCTCGTGCGTATGAAACGTAACACATAACAATGGGCTGTGCAGTCATGAGACTCCTGGCTTGATAATAAGATCAAATTTCAAAATAGGTACACTTAGGATTCAAAATTTTCCGCGAATGGTTGGAAACCACCAACATCCCCAAAACTGTATCGTGAGTGGCACAAACACCTTGTGCGTGTCTAACATAACATGTAGTAACCAACTGTGTAGTCGCGGGACTCCAAGTTTAAAATTGGATCCAAATTTCAAAATCCCCTAAATGGCAATACGAGTGACACGAAAACCTCATCATGTCTAATGTAACACGTAGAAACCGAGTGCATAGTCTCGGGACTCCTATTTTGAGAATAGGACCCGAATTTCCAAATTGGCACACATAGGCTTGAAAACGTATCGTGAGTGGACAAAAACCACCAACAACCCTCAAACGGTTCCCACGTGGCACAAACACCTCGTGCGTGTCCAACATAACACATAGGAATTGGGAGCATAGTCCTGGGGCACTCAGTTTGAGAATAGGACCCGAATTATAAAATCGGCACATTTAGGCTTCAAAACGTGCCACGAGTGGGCGAAAACCACTACAACCCCCAAATATCACCGCGAGCAGCGTGAACACCTTGTGCGTGTCCAACCTAACACATACCAAGCAGTAACACATTTGTGGGAATCCAGGTTTAAAAATAGGACCCAAATTTCAAAATAGTCACACTTAGGCTTCAAAACATGCTGTGAGTGGGCGAAAACCACCACCAACCCTAAAATAACACACGACTGGCACAAAGACCTCGTGCGTGTCAAACATAACACTTAGCAATCGACCACATAATCGCGAGACTCTCGATTTGAGAATAGGACTCAAATTCAAAATTGTCACACTTCGGGTTTAAAACATGATGTAAGTGGGTCAGCAAGTGGCACAAACACCTCGTGCGTGTACAATGTAACACGTAGCAACCAGTTGTGTAGTCACGGGATGTTTTGAGAAAAGGATCTGAATTTCAAAATAGGCACACTTAAGCTCTAAAACGTTCCGCATGTACAAACCACCAAAAAACCTCAAACGACGTCGCGAGTGGAACGAACACCTTGAACAAGTCCTACGTAACACGTAGCAATCGACCACATATTCGCGGGACTCTTAGATTAAGAATAGGACCCGAATTTCAAAATTTGCACATTTAGGCTTCAAAATGAGCCCTGAGTGGGTGGAAACCACCAACAGCCCTTAAATGGCACAGTGAGCGGTATGACCACCTCGCGGATGTCCAACGTAACACGTAGTAACCGACAGCATATTCATGGATCTATCGGTTTGAGGATAGGAGACGAATTTCAAAATAGGCACTCTTAGGCTTCAAAACATTTTTGCGAGTTGGATAAAACTGCCAACAACCCCCAGACGACACTGCGAGTGGCACAAACACTTCGTAAGTGTCCAACGTAGCACATAAAAACAGATCGCATAGTCGCGGGGATCTTAATTTGAAAATAGGACCCGAATTTCAAAATATAAACACATAGGTTTGAAAACGTACTTCAAATGGGTGGACCGCCACCAACCCCCAAATAGCATCGCGAGTGGCACAAACACCTCCTGCATGTCCAATGTAACATATAGCTACCGATCGCATAATCACAAGACTCTCAATTTGAGAATTGGACCCGAATTTGAAAATAGGCACACTTAGGCTTCAAAACATGCCGCGAGTGGGAGAAAACTACCACAAACCCCAAATGATACCTCAATTGTCACAAACACCTCGTGCTTGTACAACATAACATGTTGAGACATACCACATATTTGCAGGAATCCAGGTTTGAAAATGGGATCCAAATTTCAAAATGGGAACACTTATGATTCAAAATATGACACGAGTGGGTAAAAATGACCAACAACCATCAAACGACACGTAAGTGGAATGAAGACCTCATGCATATCCAACGTAACACGTAGCAACCTATCGCATAATTACGGGACTCTCGATTTGAGAATAGGACCTGAATTTCAAAATATTGCACATTTAGGCTTGAAAACTTGCCGCGAATGGGCGGAAGCCACCACCAACACCCCAAAGGCACCGCGAGTTGCATGAACACCTCATGAGTTTCCATCAAAATACATAGTAACTAGTTGCGTAGTCGCGGGACCCCCATTTCGAGAATAGGACCCAAATTTTAAGATAGGTACACTTAGGCTTCAAAACATGTCGCGAGTAGACGAAAACCACTAACAACACTCAAATGGTATCATGGGTGGCACGAACACCTCGTGCATATCCAATATAAAATATAGCAACGAATTGCATAATCACAGGATACCCGGTTTGGGAATAGGACCCGAATTAAAAATAGGCACACTTAGGATTCAAAACATGCTGCGAGTGGGCGAAAAGCACCAACATACCCCAAATGGCATCATGAGTGGCACAAACACCTCGTACGTATTCAACGTAACACGTAACAACCTGTCGTGTAGTCGTGGGACTCCTAGTTTTGAATAGAACTCGAATTTCAAAATAGGCACACTTCAGCTTCAAAACGTGCCGCGAGTGGGAAGAATCCACCAATATCCCACAAAGGGCACAACGAGTGACATAACACCTCGTGCATGTCCAACGTAACACGTAAAAATCGACTGCATAGTTGCAGGAATCCCGATTTGAGAAAAGGACCTGAATGTTCAAATAGGCATACTTAGGCTTAAAAATGTGCCACGAGTGGGCGAAAACCATCAATATCACCCAAATGGCACTTTAGTGACATGAACTCCTCGTGTGTGTCCAACATAATACCCACCAATCAGTCGCCTAGTTGTGGGACTCTCGATTGGAGAATAGGACACAAATTTGAATATAGGTACACATAGGCTTGAAAATGTGCCGGGAGTGGGTGAAAACCAATAACAACCCTCAAATGGTGCAGTGAGTGGTACTCACACCTCGTGCATGTTGTACGTGTCATTTATCAATCGATCACGTAGTTATGGACTCCCGGTTTGAGAATAGGACCAGAATTTAAAAATAGGCACACTTAGTCTTGAAAATATGCCGTGAAATAGTGGAAACACCCAATAGCCCCCAAACTGGACCACGAGTGGCATGAACACCTAGTGCATGTCCAACGTAACACGTAGAAACTGACCGCATAGTTCTGGGACTCCCGGTTCGAGAGTAGACATCGGATTTGAAAATAGGCACATATAGGCTTGAAAACGTGTCACGAGTGGGAGAAAACCACCAACGGCCCCCAAATGGCACCACAAGTCCCACGTACTTCTCGTTTGTGTCCAATGTAACACGTAGAAATTGGTTCGTGGTCATGGGACTCCCGATTT
Source organism: Sambucus nigra (assembly GCA_949130495.1). NCBI lineage: Eukaryota > Viridiplantae > Streptophyta > Magnoliopsida > Dipsacales > Adoxaceae > Sambucus > Sambucus nigra. The sequence goes on along the minus strand of OX422211.1, from coordinate 297,254,372 downwards.
GAGAAAAGGATCTGAATTTCAAAATAGGAACACTGTGGCTTCGAAACGTTCCGCGAGTGGGAGGTCAACCCCAACCGCCCTCAAACAACACCTCGTGTGTGTCCAACATAACACGTAGAAAAAAGGGTGTACAATCGCGCGACTCTCGATTTAAGAATAGGACCCGAATTTAAAAATAGACACACTTAAGCTTCAAAATGTACCGCGAAGGGGGGAACAACCAACATCCACCAAACGGCATTGTGAGGGGCATAAACGACACATGCATGTCCATCGTAACACATAGCAACTGACTGTGTAGACGTGGGAATCCTCATTTGAGAATAGAACCCGAATTTTAAAATAGACACACTTAGGCTTCAAAATGTGTCGCAATTGGGATAAAACCACCAATAGCACACAAACGGCACCGCATGTGGCACGAACACCTCCTATATGTCTAAAGCAATATGTGGCATTCGATCGCTCAGTCGCAGGACTCTCGACTTAAGAATAATACTCGAATTTAAAAATAGGCACACTTATGCTTGAAAATGTGTCACGAGTGGGTGAAAACTAACAATAGCCCCCAAACGGTATTGCGAGTGACACGAACACCTAATGCATGTCCAACGTAACATGTAGCAATTGGATGCATAGTCATAGGACTCCCGATTTAAGAGTATGACCCGAATTTCAAAATAGGCCCACTTAGGCTTGAAAACATGCCACGAGTAGGCATAAACCACCCATTGCCCCTAAATGACATCGCGAGTTACACGAACACTTCGTGCGTGTCCAATAGTATAGGTAGCAATTGATCGCGTAGTCGCAGGACTCCCGATCTGAGAACATGATGCAAAGATAGAAATAGGCACACTTATGCATGAAAATGTGTCGCGAGGAGCTTAAACTAACTACAACTAAATGGCACCATGATTGGTGCGAACAAATCATGATTATCCAATGTAACAACATCAATTGGCCGAGTAGAAGTGGGATTTCTAGTTTGGCAAGCGGACCCGAATTTGAAAATAAGCACATTTAGGCTTGAAAACATGCCACAAGGGCAATGAAATCACCAATAACCACAAAATGGCACTGCGAGTGTCACAAACACATCATGCATATCCACTGTAACACGTAGCAATTTCCCGCGTAGTCACAGAACTCTGAGTTTGAGAATAGGATCCAAATTCCAAATTAAGGACATATAGTCTTCAAAACGTGCAGCGAGTGGCCAAAACCCACCAACATCTCCCAAACGGCACCATGAGTGGCACGAACACCTCGTGCCTTTCCAATATAACACGTATTAACCAACCGTGAAATCGCGGGACTCTCAACTTGAGAATAGGACCCAATTTTTCAAAATAGGCACACTTAGGCTTCAAAACGTGCCGCAAGTTGGTGGAAACCACCAATAGTCCCCAAATGGCACCACGAGTGGACCCAATACCTCGTACGTGCCAACATAACACGTACGAATCGGTCGCATAGTCTCGGGACTCCAAGTTTGAGAATAGGACCTTAATTTCAAAGTGGGCACACTTAGGCTTGCAAACATGTTACGAGTTAGCATAAACCAACAACAGCCCCCAAAGGGCATCGCATGGGGTACAGTCACCTCAGGCCTTTCCAACGTAACATGTAGCAATTGGCCACGTAATCATGGGACTCCCAATTTGAGAATGGGAACCAAATTGGAAAATTGGCACACTAAGGCTTCAAAATGTGTCGCGAGTGGGCGAAAATCACCAATACCCCCCCAAATGGCATAGCGAGTGGAATGAACATCTTGTGTGTATCCAACGTAACACATAGCAATCGACCCATGGTCGCGGGACTCCCTATTTGGGAATAGGATCCGTATTTTAAATAGACACACTTAGGCTTAAAAACGTGTCGTGAGTGGGCATAAAACACCAATATCATCCAAACGGCATCGGAGTTCTATGAACACCTTGTGCTTGTCCAAAGTAACAAGTAGCAATCACCTGCATAGTCACGGGACTCCCAATTTGAGAATAGGACCCGAATTTCAAAATAGGCACACTAAGGCTTCAAAATGCGTCGCGAGTGGGTGAAAATAAAAAACAACCCCCAAATAGCATTGCGAGTGGCACGAACACCTCCTGTGTATCCAACGCAACATATAACAATCAACCGCATAGTAGTACGACTCTTGGTATGTGAATTGGACCAAATTTTTGAAATAAGCCCTCTTAGGCTTGAGCCGCGAGCAGGCAGAAACCACCCATAACCCCCATATGGATCGTTGGTTAAACAAACACCTTGAGCGTGACCAACATTACATGTAGCAATTGATCGCATAGTCGCGAAATCCTGATTTGAGAATAGGATTTGGATTTCACACTAGGAACAGGTAGGTTTGAAAATATGTCTCAAGTGGCCAGAAACCAGAAAATGGCTCCCGAATGGAACCGCGAGTGGAACAAACACCTCGTGCTTATCCAACGTAACACATAAAACCTAGCTTTAAAATGTTTCCCGACTGGGCAAAAAACCACCAACATCCTCTAAACGACATCGCGAGTGGCATAATCACCTCGTTGTGTCGAACGTAACATGTAACAAGTAGTCGCATAGTCGTGGGACTCGTAGTTTTAGAATTTGAACCGAATTTCAACATAGGCATAGTTGGGTCTTAAAACGTGTTGCGAGTGGACAAAAACCACCAATTACCACCAAACGGCACCTCGAGTGCCATGAATAACTTTTTCATGTCCAACATAACACGTAGCAAGAGATTACATTTTCGCGAGACTCCCGATTTGAGAATAGGACCCTAATTTCCAAATAGTCACACTTATGCTTGAAAACGTACCGCGAGTGGGAAAAAACCACCAACAAACCTCAAATGGTAATGTGAGTGGCACGAACACTTGTTCATGTCCAACATAACACGTAGGAATTGCTTGCATAATCGGGAGATTCCGGGTTTGAAAATAGGACCCGAATTTCAAAATAGGCACACTTAGGTTTCAAAACGTGTCGCGAGTGTGTGAAAACCACCACAACCCTCAAATGGCACTACAAGTGGCACGAACATCGCATGCGTGTCCAACGTAACATGTAACAACTGACCGTATAGTCGCGATACTCATGGTTTGAGAATAGGACGCGAATTTCAAAATAGGCCCACTTAGGCTTCAAAACAAGCCGCGAGTTAGTGAAAACCACCACAAATTCCAAAAGGCATTGTGAGTGCCATGAGCACCTCAGTCGCATCCAATATAACACGTAGAAACTGGCCACATATTGTAGGAATCCAAGTCTGAGAATAGGACCCGAACTTCAAAATAGGCACACTTAGGCTTCAAAACGTGCCATGATTGGGTGGAAACAACCAACAACCGTAAAAGGAATGCGAGTGGCATAATAACATTGTGCATATCCAATGTAACACATATCAAATAGTTTCATAATCGAGGGACTCTCGGTTTCAGAATAGGTCCTGCATTTCAAAATTGGCATACTTAGTCTTGAAAATTATTCATGAGTGGGCAAAAACCACCACCAACACCAAATGGCACCATGAGGGGCACAAACACCTCGTGTATGTCTAATGTCACAGGTAGAAACCGTTCGCATTTTAATAGGACTCCCATTTTGATAATAAGACCTGAATTGCAAAATAGGTACACTTAGGCTTCAAAACATACCGCGAGTGTGTGAAAAAAACCAAAAGCGCTCAAACAAAGTCACGAGTGGCACGAACTTCTCATGCATGTCCAACGTAACAAGTGGCAACTGAATACATAATCATAAGACTCCCAGCTTGTGAATAGGAACCGAATTTAAAAATAGGCACACTTAGGCTACAAAACATGTTGCGAATGGGAGAAAACCACCAACAGCCCCTAAATGACATCGCGAATGGCACAAACACCTCGTGTATTTCCAACGTAACATGTAACAACCCATCATGTAGTCGCAGGGCTCTTGATTTTAGAATATGACCCTAATTTCTAAATTGGCACACTTAGGCTTGAAAATGTATGACAAGTGGGAAGGAACCACAGATATCCACCAAACGACACTGTGAGTGGGACGATTATCTAATGCGTGTTCGACATAAAACGTCAGAACTGATTGCATAGTTGTGAGACCTCTCAGTTTGAGAATAGGACTCAAATTTCAAGATAGTCACACTTAGGCTTGAAAATGTGACGCGGGTAGGCGAAAACCACCAATAGCCCCCAAACAACATCGTGAGTGGAATAAACACCCCGTGTGTGTCCAACGTAACACATAGCCACCATCCTCTTAGTCGTGGAACTCCCAGTGCCGCGTTTGAGAGAAACCACCACCAACCCCAAAAGGGCATTTGGAGTAGAACAAACACCCCGTGCGTGTCCTATGTAACATGTAGGAATCGGTCGCCTATTCGCAACACTCCTGGTTTTAAAATAGGACCGAAATTTGAAAATAGTCACATTGAGTCTTAAAAACGTGCCGCGAGTGGGGGAAAACACCAAATTGCCCCAAAATGGTGCCGCGAGTGGCACGAGCACCTCGTGTGTGTCCATCGTAACATGTAGCAACCGATCGCGTAGTCACGGGATCTCAGTTTGAGAATAGGACCCGAATTTGAAAATAGGCACACTTAGACTTGAAAACATATCACGAGTGGGTGGAAACACCCAATAGTCCCCAAATAGCACCGCGGGTGGCACGAACTCCTCGTACGTGTCCAAATTAAAGCATAGCAACCGACTATGTAGTCTCGAGACTCTTGATTCGAGAATAGGACCAGAATTTGAAAATAGGCATACTTAGGCCTTAAAATGTGTCGCGAGTGGGAAAAAAACACCAATAGCCCCAAATAGCACTGCGAGTGGCATGAACACCTCATGCGTATTCAATGTAACACATAGCTACTGACTGGGCAGTGGCTGTCCTCCCAATTTGAGAATATGATCCGATTTTAAAAATAGGCACACTTAGACTTCAAAACATTTTGTTAAGGGCAGAGACCACCAAAGGCTCCCAAATAGCTTCGCTAGTTACATGAACACCTCGTACCTCTCCAACAAAATAGGTTGCAACATGTCGCATAACGACGGGACTCCCGATTTGAGAAAAGGACCCAAATTTTGAAATAGGCGCACTTTGGCTACCAAATGTGCCACGAGCGGGCGGAAACGACCAACAACTCCCAAACGGCATCACAAGTGGTACGAAGACCTCATGCGTGCCCAATGTAATATGAACTAAACAACCACATATTCACGGGATTCCCGATTTGATAATAGGACCCAAATTTAAAAAAAAGCACACTCAGGCTTCAAAACGGGCCACGAGTGGGCTAAAACCACCAACATGCCCCAAACAGCATCGTGAGTGGCACAAACACCTCGTGTGTGTCCAATATAACACATTGCAATTTATCGTGTAGTCGTGGGACTCTTAGTTTCAAATAGGACCCAAATTTTAAATTCTTCTCACGTAGGCATGAAAACATGCCGCGAGTCGGAAGAACCCACCAACATGTGACACCCCGCTTAAAATAATAACGGGAGGCTAGCCCTATACTAAAATAATCAGGAATCTCAAGTGGATCATTCTCAGCATCTATTGACGATTCTAAAAAAAACGCGGCTAACTACCCATTACCACAAAAAGAGGGTATCAAAATTTTTTAAAACATTTTATTTATATCTCTAAAACAAAACCATGCAACAACTAACCAACAACATAATTTCTATTAAATATGATAAGATACACACATACTCAAAATGATGGACAAGATACTAATACAAGAGTACAACAAAATCCCCAAAGAAAATACCCGAATATGCTATCGGGTCACAAACAATACAATAATATGAGAGAGAAAATACAAAAGTGTTACTCTATAACACCACGGTATAAACTCGATATACAAACTAAATCCTAACCTAGATATACAAAAGATAGGAATCGACTATCAAAATACCGCAACAGTCCGCTACTGCTACAACTCCACGAATACACTGGATGGATATCAACAATGGCGTCCTTGCGGAGGAACACCTAAAAATATACAATATATACGAGGAAAGAGAAAATATAAACGGGTCAGAGCCTGAGGTGTGAATATTTTTTAGCAAATGCATTAAAATGCATAATAATTATAAATGCATTATGACATGATTAAAGTGGAGTCGCACTCTCCATAAAATTTAACTCACCTCTTAATTAAAGCACACATCTAAACATATACATATGATCCCTAAATAATTGCCCAAATCTATCTAGGGGAAAAGTAATCTAACTTACTCCCAATTTATACTCATATAAAATCCATTTAAATCATATCTCTCGACTTCTAGTATAACCAATCTTAAATATTCTCCCACTTTCTAAACATATAAAATATATATAAACATTACTAGAATTTCTCATATTCTAGTTATGACATAAATATATATATATATAAGAGTTATTAGAATCTAAGTGCTAAGGACTAAACTTCTCCCAATTCTCAATACTGCACTGCGTTTCGTGCGTGGGACGTCTCGCAATCGAAATCCAAACAAGGAACCCCCCCGATACACTACTCCTTGGCAGTATTGATTATCAAAATTCATTATTACCTCAATACATGACGCGTATAACCCAAATTCTTTTATACTATAAATGATTTTATTAATTTTTCTCAATTCTCAATAGTACACGACGTTTTGTGCGTGGGACGTCTCGCAAGCGAAATCCAAACAAGGAACCCCCCCGATACACGACTCCTTGGCACTATCGATCGTCGAGATATACTAATATATAAATATGATCACTAAGGACTAACTTCCCCTAACTTCCAACATTGCACTGCGTTTCGTGCGTGGGATGTTTCGCAAGCGAAATCCAAACAAAGAACCCCCTCGATACACTACTCCTTGGCAATGTTGGTCGTTGAGATCCATTATGCCCTCGATACCCAAAGTACTATGGGCTCACAATAATTATCAACTCTTCATTTTCTCATAATTGATTCATCATAATTTAAGTCCGGTTAAAATCTCCCGGAATGAGATTCAAGCAATCTTCTTATGTCTCTTTACTTTAGAGACAAATATGATATCACATAATCATATACAATTAATATACTACTCACACAAGTATAATAATAACCATCCCAACGAGCTATAACTCGAGGATGCAGGTTCTCAATGCTATTATCTACCAGGGAATCACTCACATATCATCCTGGGTACCAACGGTCAGAATCTCACATCGCCTTGGCAAAAACCATATCACAACGTACGGGAAGCGGTCATAGTTGCTCCCCAAAAATGAGACGAAACATACCCAACACGTCTCACCCCTAATAAAAATCACACAATAATAAATGGACGCTATGACCTGGGGACTATACGCGCCCTGCTCCTCAAGCGAGGGGCCTCACCCACATCGCGCAACTTCCCATGATAGCATAGAGGGCATATGCATCACACACACACACACACACACACACACACACACACACATATATATATATATATATAATTCACGAAAGATATACATACATCATCACATCATATAAATGTATATCATCACACAAGGTACATATATCACACTATTTACATACTCATAGTAGGCTCTTAGGCGTAAGTGAAATAATCTCATTATTTAGTATATTTTACTCTCGATATAATACTATTTCTCACTTGAAGTTCACACCTCACTTCTATTTACATGAATCATCTCTCAATTCTATTTACGTTGAAGATATTCTCTATATCCTAATGCACCTCGATCAACATTTATCATTTATATGAAACATCTCCCAATTCAATTTACGTTAAGGACACTCTCTATATCCGTATGCACATCTATTAGCAATTATTATTCTCAATCCATAATATGGTTCAATCAATCGTATGAACTTTTAAAGTTATCCCATTTGGGATTTAATTCTAAAATCCATTATCACTAAGCGTGTCCTAAATCTCTATTATAAATCCATAATTATCTCCAACTTACAATCTCAATAGTAGTGGGCTTCCCCACTAGTCGGTACAATAATCTCTAAATCGGTATTCTCTCGAATTAAGTCAATATGACTCTAATAATTTCTCATAAGGGAAACTCCCTAAAAGTCTCCAAAACACACTCCTCATAACTCGTATAGAGAGTCCCAATCTATAAACTCAAACGATCCCGGAAAAAACTCACTCTAGAAGAACTCCCCTAAAATAACCCTGTTTTCGAATCGATTCGGGCCAAATCTGAATCGATTCGACCTTGCGAATCGATTCTCCCCTCATGCAAATCGATTCGGTCAAAAGGACCTGGGATAACGTCTCAGGACGAATCGATTCGGCTTGGGTCCGAATCTATTCGGTCACTCAGACCTGGGCAATTGCAACATTCTGAATCGATTCGATAAGGGGCCGAATCGATCCGGGCTATCAGAAGCTACGAAAATGGCCACTTTTCTCAAAAGCAAAAAATCCCAAAAAGTATCTATCTAAATTTATCTCCATTTTTCTTCAACCCAAACATATATATATATATATATATATATATATATATATATATATATATATATATATATATATATATATATATATATATATATATATATATATATCATCAAAATACATTGTATAACTCATCCCAACTATTTTATAACCTTCAATCCATATATACCCATCAAATCTAAGATTTTACCCAAAATCTAGGTTTTAACATTTTAAACCCAAAATCCATAATTTTGTTCACAAATCATGAAATAAATGATACACAACAATTATTTAGAAAGTTTAATCACTTGCCTCAAATTTGTAGAGTCTGATTTGTCCTTGAAATCGCGTAATGGCCGGAAATCCCAAGCTTTCTCTCTTTCTCTTCTTCATTTCTTCTTCTCTCTCTTTCTCTCTTTTTTTTTCTCTCTCTCTAAGGAGATTTCTATCTCCCACAGGCTTTTTAAGCCTTATCTCCAAAATACACAACGTTAAATGATAGTACACACTTTAAATGACTCGGTCGGTTTAATTCGAGCCAAACTAACTTAAAATATTTCGGAACCCAATTAAACCCCAAGTATAGTCATTTCGACTATCTCGATACTTTCGAAAACAGCCGCACCCTTAGAATCATCATTTGAATCACTTTCTAACATCTTCAAATTTTGACTTCAATGCCAATTTAATCATTCTCCAATTAAAATAATATTTATATCTCCCAAAAATAAATAAATTATTGTCCCAAAAATCTCGGGGTATTACAGACTTCCCCACTTACAAGAATTTCGTCCTCGAAATTAAGATAAGCCTAATACTCCGAAGCTCAACTAGTTCTTACTATACTTAACCTCACTAACAATATACCCAAACCTCTAACTTCTCACAACGAATTATTTTAAATTATATAAAACCAATTATAACTACTAAAGCGCCCATACACCCTTTATTCGAGCTCTACTTGTACAAACATAATTAGGCTCCACTTGCCTCAATAGTACAATAACTTCAATATTAAATTATATTAACATACTAATAATATAACAATTTTTAAAGGTCAAAGGATTTAACTCTTCTCAATTCCCGACATTCGCTACTTTCATGCGGGGGAGGTTTCGCAAGCGAAATCCAAACAAGGAACCCTCCCAATACACTAATATGTAGCGACATCGGGGATTGAGAGTTTGTTATATCGGGACTAGAGTTTAAAAATATTTTTGTGATAATCATTTTGATATTGCCCTAAAGGCCTATAAAAAGTTTATTTTGAAAGCAGTTTATTTTAAAATAGTTTATGTCTTTCGACATTTACATAAAATACCTTATGCTCAAGGCACAAGTTTTTAGCAATCATCATACTCATAATAATTTATAGTTCTCAAAATTAGCATAATTATGAGCTAAAATTCTCTCGCTCAACAACAATCCACTAAATTCTAAATTCTTTTCAGTAATAATCTCTCTCATCATATTAATATATTGCCATTCACTAGGCTCTTCCATAGCTGGAATATAACACATATATAAGTCTAGCACGACTATAAAAATAAGTAGCTTTATCATTGCTACTCAATACTTTACAACAATTCTTACATTCACAACAAAGCTATAGCTCTTTATTAACACATTACAAAATAATATATTCTCTCAAAAGATAATAATATAAGAGCCTCACTTGATCAACATTCCCTTTCGGGTCATTCCAAACATAATAGGGTTATAGAACAATCCTCTCATAACTATCTCACATACGATAATCCCCAAAGCTTCGTATAATGTAATCCTATTCACACAGGACAATAACTTACATCATACCTCTCTAGTCCGATTGCCTCTCCTCACCATTGGGTTCCCACACAAAGTCCCCTGGCCTAAAATGACCCCGAATCTGCTATAAGGGTTGCACATCCAAATTTTTTTCAAAACATGGTCCTTTACCTCTCTTAGGACAATCTCTATTTCTATGGCCTAATTCTTTACAAAAGAAATATCTACCCGCAAATCCTCTCTGCCCACATTGAGGAACATATTGCTGTTCCGACCCTCAATAGTCCGACTTATACCCACTGGCATTACTGGCTTTCTCATCACCAAACCTACTTGATGAACCCGAGTCTCTAAAGTTCTTACCCCCTTGTGAACGAAGACGATATTCATGACACTGTAACAGTGCCGCATTCACTACCTCAGTGAAAGTCACTAACGATGGGTTCTCTAATAAAAATTCTTGTCGAATATGCCCATCTAAACCTCCCATGAACCTCACTATATGCTTCTCCTCCGTATTCACCTCCTCGGGGAATAAATTCGCCAATCGAGTAAATTCTTCTTCGTACTCTTCCACTATTATATTACCTTAAAACACATCCATCCATTTCCTCCTCAATTCCTTCTGAATCGGGGAAGGAAAATACCTTCTGTCAAAGAGTTCCCAAAAATCTGTTATAGGCAATGTATCTCTCTGTTCAGATGTGGTGACAGACTCCCTCCACTGAAGAGCTGCACCCGTTAGCTTAAAGGTGGCAAGAAATTGCTTCTTCACCTCACTACATTCAATCATACGAAGGTGCCTCTGTATACTATTCTTCCATCGACTTGCAGCCATCACATCGAATCCCTCTGAAAACTCTGGAGGATGTCTCTTACTAAAATCTTCCCACACTCTTTCCCACAAAGACGGTCCTGAATGGGTTTATGCTGCGTAAACTATAGGTTGAGGCATCATCGAAGAAATGGCAGCACTTACTGCTTGTGCTACAATACTGGCAACTTCATCAGTAGTTATAGTCCTTTGAGGCAATTGGGGTTCCACACTCTCAACCCCTTTATTTGCCCTGCCTGAATGACTTCTCTTCGCTGGAATCTGAAACAAAAACAATTGTATCAGAATGCCTTTCAATTATTTTCTCATCATTGAAGAAAATATGGACGTAGGAACACAACAGTCCTAATAATAGGGCTCTACTTCAAGAACGCTTACGCAAGATCTCAGTAAACCCACACAGATCCTAAAGACACTAAAACCTGATGCTCTGATACCACCTGTGACACCCCGCTTAAAATAATAATGGGTGGCCAGCCTTATACTAAAATAATCAGGAATCTCAAGTGGATCATTCTCAGCATCTACTGATGATTCTAAAAAAAGAAACGCGGCTAACTACCCATTGCCAGAAAAAGAGGGTATCAAATTTTTTAAAAACATTTTATTTATATCTCTAAAATAAAACCATGCAATAACTAACCAACAACATAATTTCTATTAAATATTATAAGAGACACACATACTCAAAATGATGTAAAAGAGACTAATATAAGAGTATAACAATATCCCCAAAAGGAAATACCCGAATATGCTGTCGGGTCATAGGCAATACAATAATCTGAGAGAGAAAATACAAAAGTGTTACTCTATAACACCAGGGTATAAACTCGATATACAAACTGAATCCTAATCTAGATATACAAAAGATAGGAATCGACTATCAAAATACCGCAACAGTCTGCTACTACCACAACTCCACGAATACACTTGATGGATATAAACAATGGCGTCCTTGCGGAGGAACACCTAAAAATATACAATATATACGAGGCAAGAGAAAATATAAAAGGTCAGAGCCGGAGGTGTGAAAACATTTTTAGCAAGTGCATTAAAATGCATAATAATTATAAATGACATATGACAGGATTAAAGTGGAGTCGTACTCTCCATAAACTTTAACTCGCCTCTTAATTAAAGAGCGCATCTAAACGTAAGCATATGATCCCTATATAATTTCCCAAATCTATGTAGGGGTAAAGTAATCTAACTTACTCCCAATTTATACTCATATAAAATCCATTTAAATCATATCTCTCGACTTCTACTATAACCAATCTTAAATATTCACCCAATTTCTAAACATATAAAATATATATAAACATTCTCTTTTACTAGAATTTCTCATATTCTAGTTATGACATAAATATATATCTCCATATATATATAAGACTTATTAGCATCTAAGTGCGAAGGAATAAGCTTCTCCCAATTCTCAATACTGCACTGCGTTTCGTGCGTGGGACATCTCGCAAGCGAAATCCAAACAAGGAACCCCCCCGATACACTACTCCTTGGAAGTATTGATTATCAAGATTCATTATGCCCTCAATACATGACGCGTATAACCCAAATTCTTTTATACTATAAATGATTTTATTAATAATTCTCAATTCTCAACAGTGCACGACATTTCGTGCGTGGGACGTCTCGCAAGCGAAATCCAAACAAGGACCCCCCGACACACTACTCAGCAGTATTGATCGTCGAGATATACTAATATATAAATATGAGCACTAAGGACTAACTTCTCCTCACTCCCAACATTGCACCGCATTTCGTGCATGGGACGTCTCGCAAGCGAAATCCAAACAAGGAACCACCCCGATACACTACTCCTTGGCAATGTTGGTCGTTGAGGTCCATTATGCCCTCGATACCCAAAATACTATGGGTTCACAATAATTATATAATCTTCATTTTCTCATAATTGATTCATCATAATTTAAGTCCGGTTAAAATCTCTCGGAATTAGATTCAAGCAATCTTCTTATGTCTCTTTACTCTAGAGACAAATATGATATCACATAATCATATACAATTAATATACTACTCACACAAGTATAATAATAATCATCCCAACGAGCTATAACTCGACGATGCAAGTTTTAAATGCTATCATGTACTAGGGAATCACTCACATATTATCCTGGGTACCAATAGTCGGAATCTCACATCGTCTTGGCAAAAACCATATCACAACGTACGGGAAGCGGTCATAGTTCCTCCCCGAAAATGAGACAAAACATACCCACCATGTCTCACCCCTAATAAAAATCACCCAATAATAAATGGACGGTCTGACATGGGGACTATACGCGCCTTGCTCCTCAAGCCAGGGGCCTCACCCACATCGCAAAACTTCCCATGATAGCATAGAGGGGGTATGCTTCACACACACACACACACACACACACACACACACACACACACACACACAGATATATATATATATAGAGGCAGGCTCCTATGCACATTAACTTTGCACACTACCTTTGCACATTAAATGAAACTACAACATACAAGGTCGTTTTAACTCTGCCAACGTGTTAAAACACATCCCAAACATTTCAAAGCCAACAACGACTTTCACACCCCAATTCGAAGCCTGCCAACTCCGGCGTTCAACGACGATTTGCAACCCCAGCCAACTCCGGCGTTCAACTCGCTCACTCCGGCCCCCAAATCGATACTGTTCTGATTTTTCTTTCCGGTGCAGGTTTCATTCCCAATTGATTTAGACAAAATAATGAATTTATTTCATTTCGGGAAAAAAAAACCCTAATCGATTACAAATGCCCTGTTTCTACAAAACCTAATCGATTTGTTGTTATTTACCTGCTTGAAATGACATAGATATTGATTTGGATTATTGATTTGGATTTTGATTGTTTTTGATTTCCAAAATATACTTTTCATTAACATTGTTTAGGGTTTATTACCTGATTAGATTCAACATTGTTTAGGGTTTTTTTTTTCCCAAAAAATATTAATTCATTATTTCGTTTTATGTGTACACTGTTTAATATTGATTTTGAGTTATTTAATATTTGATTTTTTTCCTCAAAAGTTCATTACCTGTAATGTTTATTCCCCTCAAATTGCAATTAAGTTTTTTTCCTCCAACTTTAAATTTTTATTTTTATTCCAATTAATTGAGGTTTTACTATTTTTATGTAGGGTTGATGGATAATCCACCTTTCGACCCAAACATAGAACAATGGGTTGGTGATAGTATGGAGCTTCAGATTCAAATTGGGGAAAATGTGAATGAAGATGGTCTGACTGAAACGAATTTGATTGAAGTTCCTAATGTTTTTCTTCCGCAAGTTTCCACCGACATAACGCCGAAAGTAGGCCAAGAATTTGAAACACTAGATGATGTGCGAAATTTTTATAATGAATATGCTAAACATTCTGGATTTAGTGTGCGGAATTCTAATGTTCAAAGGTCTCGGATATCAAATGAAATCATTAGAAAGCAATGGGTGTGTTTCAAACAGGGTAAGGGTACGGATATAATGAAAGAGGTTGCGATAAGACGTCGGGGATCGGTAAGACAGTCATGTAATGCTAAACTTGCGGTACTGAGGTCAGACAATGGAAAATTCAAGGTAAGTTTGTTCATGGAGGCTCATACCCACTCGTTGTCAACCCCGCGTAAAACTCATTTCCTGAGGTCGCACCGTAGTGTGTCAAATGCTCAAAAGTGTTTAACCCATCAACTCTCCACTATTAATATTCCACAGCATCAACAATTGAATTTTCTTGGAGTCCAAGCGGGTGGCTTTGAAAACATTGGATTCACACAGAAGGATTTGTACAACGAAGAACGATGTAGACGTAATGAGTTGAAGGGTCACGATGGTGATATGTTCTATGAGTTTTTGAGTTATGAACAAGCAAGGCATCCGAATTTCTATTTCCAAATTGAAAAGGACGAAGAAGAAAGGATTAAACACTGTTTTTGGGCGGATGCGACTAGTAGACGTGCGTATAGTTGGTACGGTGATGTGATTGTATTTGATACGACATACAACACTAATCGGTATGGGCTGATTTTTGCGCCAATTATGGGAGTTAATAATCATGGCCAAACTATCATATTTGGATGCGCTTTTTTGGGTGACGAGACCATTAATTCGTTCATTTGGCTATTCAATTGATTTTTGGAAGCCATGCCGGGAGATCCACCAAAGATGATTATCACTGATCAGGATCCGGCCATGAGTAGAGCTATCGCGGAGGTTCTTCCTCACACATATCATAGGTATTGTAGTTGGCATATTGTAATGAAATTTCCAGAAAAAATTGATGCTGTGAAGTATAGTGCATATTACAAGGAGTTCTCAAATTGCATTTGGAACTCAGAGACAAAGGAGGAATTCGACTCGAAGTGGATTGATCTTGTCGAGAGGAGCGAGTTAAAGGTAAATAAGTGGCTTACTTCGATATTCGAAATTCGCTCAAGATGGATCCCAGCATATGTGAATCATGTTTTTCAGCAAATATGTCGACTAGTCAACGGGCCGAGAGCGCCCATTCATTCTTCAAAAAATATGTCTCGAAGAACAACTCTCTAGTTGATTTTATGATCCAGTTTGGTAGGGGGATTATGAGACAACGGCACGACGAGCTACTTGCCAATCACAAAGATTCGACGGAGAAGCCAAAGTTAAAACTTATGCACTATGTTTTGGTGCAAATGGTTGAGATTTATACCCGCGAAATGTTTTATAAATTTCAAGATGAAATATGGGAGATGTTGAATTATAAGTTTGAAGTTGTGAATAATGATGAAATTCAAAGTGTTTACAAAATTCGAAAGACAAAAGGTGTAGGTGTAGCACAAATGGAGCGAGAAATTCTTTACAATAAGAGTTTGGACTTTGCCTCATGTACTTGCAAGATGTTTGAGAGCACCGGAATTCCATGTAGACATGTGTTGGCATATTTACAAAAGTTCCGTGATTTTGATAGCTTACCGAGTCAATACATCTTGATGCGGTGGACTAAAAGAGCTAAATCTTTAACGGTTACAGATTCGGTTGGAATAGAGATAACAGATGACACGTCGTACTTTCTTCAACGTAGTCGACTCATCCAAAGGTCATTAGATGTGGTGGATAAAGCCCTCACAAGTTCGTTAGCTACAAAAATCTATAATGATGCTTTGGATATGGCAATTGAGAAAATTAATCAACTGGAAGTAAATGTACGAGGTTCTAGCGAGGTGCGAAAATCTACTCCGACACTTGGTGAGGCAAGTGAGAGTTTTTCAATTAACATGGGTAGTAATCGCAAGCACACTTATAACGAACCGCAACAAGTAAGGGCCAAAGGATGTGGTAAGAGACTTAAAGGAGGGAAAGAGAAAGAGATTATTACGAAGCTTAAAGAGAGGCGCTGCAATGGGTGTGGCTTGGTTGGACAATCGCATGATAAAAGGAATTGTCCTCGACTTAATTCTATGTAAGCTTTCATGTTATGTGTATTTTAATAAAAAATATTAGTGCCGCTGGCGCGGAACAACTACCATAATGAAACTTAAATATTTTAAATGTTATGTTTGTAGGTCCATGGATGCAAGTCAAGCGACGAGTGTGGAAGGATGCTCATCATTGGAGTGGTCGAAATAGAAGTACAAGATGGAGTTCGGAAGGAGATTTTTACATTTTTTCAATGTTTAAGTTTGTAATGGAGCTTTCTCCAATTTTGATGTAATGCAGGTTTATTGTTTAAGTTTGATGTAATGGGGAAAAAACAGTGTTTGTAGTTTCTATAACAATTGTTGTAGTTTGTATAACAATGATTATTAATGGAAGGTGAATGGGTCTGTTTGGTATTTGTGGTTTTATGTCTCATCATGTCAACTCCGTATAATTGAATTCTTCTAACCACTCTACAATTTGTGACCAAGTGTACAAGAATTCTGCAGTGGACTATGAATCTAGGGGATTTGCTGTGGACAAGAATTCTGCAGTGGACAAGAATTCTGCAGTGACCACCCAAACACATGCAGGGGTCTTTTTACAATAGTGTGGAATGTTGCCTTTGAACTTGGATCAGTCTCTTTGTTCTGTAGTTTGAGCCCCTACCATAACCCATATCATTCTTTCTTAGCCCATGTCCATCCTAAGGTCTATCTCAGGGTCATGGTGTGACGGTACATTTGGAAACTGTTCATTATAATAACTGCCACATATTCATCATGGGTCCAAGCCATTATATTATATCCCATTTGATTTTTATATTCCCAGTTGAATTATAGGGATCATAGGCAGCTGGCTTGGTCCTCTTAATATCATAACTTTGTTATAGAATATTCCTCCAATATACACAGTTAAGTAGGTACTTTCCCAAAATTATTCTTAACCTCTAATATAATACAAAATTTGAAACAAATTAACAGGGTGGTTATGTGACATAGTTTAACCAATGAATGAATTACCTACCCTAAGTGAATTATTATCAGTAGCCTCATTTGCACTAGAAAATGGGATATAAAAAATGGCTGCTATCTTGATTTTTGCCAAGTTTTGCACCAAACTGCAACACATTAACAATCTTTTGGCAGGCAAGGCCTGCAGCAGCACCACGGACACATTAAAAATCTTTTGGCAGGCAAGGCCTGCAGCAGCACCACTTGCACCAAACTTTGTAGCTATTCTGACCATAATATAACCGACAATTGCAAAATATAACCGACAATTGCAAACACGGAAAAACAACAATGTGGCAAAACTACATTTTTCATTCCCAACGATAGCCAAAACGAAAATTACATCCAATGAGCGCCAAACAACAAAAGTACACTTGCCAAACAACAAAAGTACACTTTTCATTCCCAACATTATAAAAATTACATCGAGAAATAACAAAATAAACCAACGATTGCCAAATAAGCGAAAATACATCCCAACTTAAAATCATCAAGCTTCTTATCCAATTTGTCGTATTTGTCATTCAATTCCGTAATCTTCAACAACA
Source organism: Sambucus nigra (assembly GCA_949130495.1). Taxonomy (NCBI): domain Eukaryota; kingdom Viridiplantae; phylum Streptophyta; class Magnoliopsida; order Dipsacales; family Adoxaceae; genus Sambucus; species Sambucus nigra. The sequence continues at coordinate 297,236,333 of OX422211.1, read as the reverse complement.
ACTCGTAGTATTTATCACCGGTAGTCATATCGGCATCAACCCACTCAAAAAATCCACAGGACGCAACTCTGTTCTTTGGACACGACAGAAATCTTCGCCCCGGATTAGTACTCGTGCGGGATGTAAGCAACGCGACGGGAAGTCCACAGTAACACACAGCATGTGAGTTACATGACCCACTTGATGCCATACCTGCTAAAAAGAATAAAAAGACAAAACAAAATTAGATGAAAACAATTAACTTAAGTGTAATAATTTCTGGAAAAAGAATTAGAAAACCCAACACATAAAACGAAATAATGAATTAATATTTTTTGGGAAAAACAAAAACCCTAAACAATGTTGAATCTAATCAGGTAATAAACCCTAAACAATGTTAATGAAAAGTATATTTTGGAAATAAAAAACAATCAAAATCCAAATCAACAATCCAAATCAATATCTATGTCATTTCAAGCAGGTAAATAACAACAAATCGATTAGGTTTTGTAGAAACAGGGCATTTGTAATCGATTAGGGTTTTTTTTTCCCGAAATGAAATAAATTCATTATTTCGTCTAAATCGATTGGGAATGAAACCTGCACCGGAAAGAAAAATCAGAACACGTACCGATTTGGGGGCCGGAGTGAGCGAGTTGAACGCCGGAGTTGGCTGGGGTTGAAAATCGTCGTTGAACGCCGGAGTTGGCAGGCTTTGAATTGGGGTGTGAAAGTCGTTGTTGGCTTTGAAATGTTTGGGATGTGTTTTAACACGCTGGCAGAGTTAAAACGACCTTGTATGTTGTAGTTTCATTTAATGTGCAAAGGTAGTGTGCAAAGTTAATGTGCATAGGAGCCTGCCTCTCTCTCTCTCTCTCTCTATATATATATATATATACATATATATATCATTCACTCAAGATATACATACATCATCACATCATATAAATGTATACCATAACACAAGGTGTATATATCACACTATTTACATACTCATAGTATGCTCTTCAGCGTAAGTGAAATAATCTCATCTTTTAGTATATTTTACTCTCGATATACTATTCATCAACAACTCACATAACTTCCCCACTTAGTATACACTGTACTTTTTCTCACTTGAAGTTAACACCTCACTTCTATTTACATGAATCGTCTCTCAATTCTATTTACGTTGAGGATATTCTCTATATCCTAATGCACCTCGATCAGCATTTATCATTTATATGAAACATCTCCCAATTCAATTTACGTTAAGGATACTCTCTATATCCGTATGCACTTCTATCAACATTTATTATTCTCAATCCATAATATGGTTCAATCAATCGTATGAACCTTTAAAGTTATCCCATTCGGGATTTAATTATAAAATCCATTATCACTAAGCGCGTCCTAACTCTCTCTTATAAATCCATAACTATCTCCAACTTACAATCTCAATAGTAGTGGGCTTCCCCACGAGTCGGTACAATAATCACTAAATCGATATTCTCTCGAATTAAGTCAATATGACTCCAACAATTTCTCATAAGGGAAACTCCCTAAAAGTCTCCAAAACACACTCCTCATAACTCATATAGGAGTCCCAATTGATAAACTCAAATGATCCCGGACAGAACTCACTCCAGAAGAACTCCTCTAAAACAACCCTATTTACGAATCGATTCGGCCCTGCGAATCGATTCGCCCCTCATGCGAATCGATTCGGTCCAAAGGACTTGGGATTTTGTCTCAGTACGACTCGATTCGGCTTGGGTCCGAATCTATTCGGTCACTCAGACCTGGGCAATTGCAACATTCTGAATCGATTCGATAAGGGGCCGAATCGATTCGGCCTATTAGAAGCTACGAAAATGGCTACTTTTCTCAAAAGCCAAAAATCCCAAAAAGCATCTATCTCAAATTCTCTCCATTTTTCTTCAACGCAAACATATATATATAAATGCATTGTATAACTCATCCCAACTATTTTATAATCTTCAATCCACATATACCCATCAAACCTAAGATTTTACCCAAAATCTAGGTTTTAACATTTAAAACCCAAAATCCACAATTTGGTCCACAAATCATGAAATAAATGATACACAATAATTATTTAGCAAGTTTAATCACTTGCCTCAAATTTGTAGAGTTTGATTCGTCCTCAAAATTCCGTAATGGCCGGAAATCCCAAGCTTTCTCTCTTTCTCTTCTTCTTTTCTTCTTCTCTCTCTTTCTCTCTTTCTTTCTTTTTCTCTCTAAGGATATTTCTATCTCCCGTAGGCTTTTTAAGCCTTATCTCCAAAATACACAACTTTAAATGATAATACACACTTTAAATGACCAGGTCACTTTAATTCGAGCCAAACGAACTTAAAATATTTTGGAACCCAATTAAAACCCAAGTACAGTCATTTCGACTATCTCGACTCTTCCGGAAACAATCGCACCCTCAGAATCGTCATTTGAATCACTTTATAACATCTTTAAATTTTGACTGCAATGCCAATTTAATTATTCTCCAATTAAAATAATATTTATTTCTCCCAAAAATAAATAAATTCTTATCCCAAAACTCTCGAGGTATTACACAACAACCCTCAAATGGCACTGTGAGTTTAACGAACACCTCATTCAAGTCCAACATAAGACATAGCAACTGGTCGCTTAGCCGCATGACTCTCGATTTGAGAACAAGACCCAAATTTGAAAATAGGCACACTTAGGCTTAAAAATGTGTCACGAGTGGGCAGAAACCACCAACGATCCCCAAACGGCACCACGGGTGTCACGAACTCCTCATGCATATTCAACGTAACACATAGGAGATGGTCGTGTAGTCATGGGATTCCTATTTTGATAATAATACTCGAATTTCAAAATAGGCACACTTATGCTCCAAACGTGCCACGAATGGGCGGAACCCACCAAAACCACCAAACCACAATTCATGTAGAGAAAATCTCATGCATGTCCAACGTAATACATAACAATCGTATGCATAGTTGCGGGACTCCCGATTTAAGAATAGGACCCAAATTTGAAAATAGGCACACTTGGGCCTAAAAACGTGCGATGACTTGGAGGAAACCACCAACTCTTGAAATGGCACTGCGAGTGGTACGAACACCTTGTGTGTCCAATATAACACTTAGCAATCGGTCGCATAGTTTCAGGACTCGCGATTTGAAAATACGACCTAAATTTGAAAATAGGCACACTTAGGCTTAAAAACGTGCAGTGAGCAGACATAAATCACCATCAGACCCAAACGGTATTGCAATTTGCATGAAAACCTTATGCGTGTGCAACATAACATGTAGTAATCAACTGTATAGTCGCAGGACTCTTATTTTGCGAATAGGACCCGAATTACAAAATAGTGACACTTGGGCTTCAAAACGTGTCACGAGTGGGTGAAAATCACCAATAGCACACAAAGGGTACTATGAGTGGAACGAACACCTCGTGCGTGTCCATTGTAACACGTAACAACTTGTTAATAGTTGTGTGACTCCTAGTTTGAGAATAGGATCTGAATTTCAAAATAGGCATGCTTAGGCTAGAAAACGTGTCGCTAGTGGGAGGAAACCACCAACCTCTAAATGGAATTGCGAGTGTCACGAACATCTCATACGTGTCCAACATAATACGTATCAAGCAACTGCATAGTCACGGGACCCTCGGTTTGAGAATAGAACCCAAAATAGGCCATATTATTTCTAATTATATATGGTCATGGAATTTAACTATGACCATGTTTATTATTTTTTTTCATGATATATATTTGTCACAACTCTGGTTTGTGATTAGGCTAAAAATATTCTAAAGGTTGGTCATAGCTGCGGGCCATGACCAAAGGGAAATGGTATAAAGATGGGTCATGACTCTAAACCATGATCACTGTTGTACAACTGTAATGGCAAGTCACATCTTTGGGCCGTGACTAAGGTGAAATGTTGGTCACGGGTAGGACACCAATTTCGTATGTGACCAATTGGTCATGACCTTGATCCGCGATCATGCACGATATATAGCTTCACCCCATGGTCCGTGACCTTATCTTTTGGCCAGGGACTAGGTTTAAGACTCGTGTTCTTGGTCACATGTATTTTTATCACATATTGGATCTGTGACCCATGGGCATAGTCACGACCCAAATCCTCAACCATCCGCCTAATTTGGTGTAATTAATACAATTGATTCAAATGATGAGGAAAAGTAAAACAATTCACATAACATCGAATGTAAGAGGAAAACTCACTAATGGGAAAAAACATGGGCCGAAATAGATGACAAATGTATTGTGGTAGAGATTTACCCAAATAAAAAAATAATTAATTACAATCATACAATGCACTGACTTCCAATCAGGTCTTTTGCACCATATTCTACAAGAAAATGGATAATAACTAGATTACACTATACAACCGCATTTAGTTTTGTTCTATAGACAATGTCTTTAAATCTTACGCTAATCAAATCTTCTTTTAAAGTCGAAGAGAACTTTTGTTCCAAGGCAATGGAACAACTGAGTAACCACCAACTACATTCTAGGATGTGTGAGGATATCCTATGTTTGAAAATGATTTAGTAAAGGTTTGGTTTTGCTTAGAAACTCACAATTTGGTTTTTAAAATATTTGCAAGTTAATCGTATTCAAGAACAAAACTACTTTGAAAAATAATTTGTAAAAACAAGTTGAATGTAAAATCCTGACTTTCTTTGAATTAAGAATGAATCAACAAAAAACTTTAAGAAGACAATGAGAAGATTAAAGATTTTTTTTCTATTCAAAGCTAAGATGTTTTTCTCCCTTAAAAAAGCAATTCTCACCTATTATTTGGAGAAATGAAGTAACTTTTTATTATATAAATGTGTGTTTGAAAACAAGTTGAATACACTCAAGTGTTACCGAATCTATAGGTCGAGACAGAATCACCATGGCTGCCTAACCATGCTTTTGTCTTGGAACAACTACCAAACCAATCATTTGGAAAGATATTTTGAAAGGTAAAAAATCTACAGTCTCGTGGATTATTCGTGGTCGTAAAAACATTCTTCGCTGAGACTACTCAACGACACAACGTCGCTCCAAAAAATAGAGTTTTTTTTCTCTGGGTCTTCTAAAAGATTGGGAGCAACTATGGAGAGATATATTTCACATGGAATCCTTGTTTGCAGATACAGAGTTTGACTATTTTGAACAATTTTACACGACTCAAAATTTTCTTGTGCAATGTATGACCAAGTAAATTATAAATACAAATGACTCATTTAAAACATAAATTTTATATAGGAAGAAGAAGGAATTATGTATTGCAAAAATATAAAAAATCACAAGGTTGAAAAAATATTTTTCAATTTAAGAAAATATTAACCAAGAGAGTGAATCTAAGTCCTCGAGTCAATATACCATATTTTTAAATGATTATCTCAGAGCAATGACATGAATGATTCAAAATGGATTTGATAAAGCCTTTCAGAAACCTCTTGGACTTGAATGGTAGTGTATTTTATAAAACTAACTAAAAGAATCCAAGTGACATAGGGCACATGAGTATACATATATCGGGCATATGAGTATATATTTAATTTTACATAATGCAAATAATTCTAAATTGTCACCTAAACCTTATCCCAATTTGTATGAAATTAATTACAGATAAGTTGGTTAAGCAATTATTTTATATTTTAATGATTATAATTAATATAAAATTAGATAAATCTTAGTAAAGTTAATATTATTGGTTTACAAGTGAGTCAAAAATAGTTTAGTAGAAATAAAATAAGTCAAATTATATGTGATGAAATTTTTCGTAACTTCCATTATTAAAATCAGTGAAATTTATATTTTGAACATGCTATAGAATTATTATTTCAATTTTTTTAGTTGGAAGTCTAATTCAAATTTTGTTTAGAAATACTAAATCCATGTCATGATGAATTATTTAAATAATCCAACAAAAAATAAAGATTAGAATATGGACTCACATGTGCTAGAATTAATATATGATGACATAAATCACATTTCCCCGTTATAATTTATTGAATTAAAAATATTTATAAAATGAGAATATTCTCCATACTATGCATATGGATCCCCTTAGGATGTTGAATTATGTCGAAATTAATATTGGTGGTCTAGTGGGTACATGGGGATATTGTGTTATCGATAATTTAAATGAGAGAAATTACCTAATTATGTTTTGTAAGGGAATATATAAATAATTAAGTTAGAATAATGGTATTAAAATGGTAGAATCATTAAGTTATGTAGTACTCCTAAGTAATGACAGGATTGGAATTTATTGATACATCGATATTAATATAAATATAAAATGAGCATAACTATAGGTGAACGGGAGTAATTTACCTAATTAGAATTAGTACATGAGATTTTAGTACATTGATTGGACTTTATGTTGCCTTCACGCTGGTATATGTACTACATTGGCTACCTTTAGCTTCCTAGAGTAGGTTGGCTACGGTGATGGATTTATTTGGGTGCAAAAGTTGAATTTGTGACACAAGTGGGGTTTAAATACATTTGTGGGTTTGTGGCAATAACATGATTTTTTTGTGCATCACATGCTGTACTTTATGGCACCATAGATTATTAACTCCATTGGTGGAATAGGTGTGGTTACAAGATTTATGTCTGTGTTATGAGTCGGGTATGACATTTTTAGTATGAGTTATACTAGTATGATTTTGTATGGTGTAAGATGTTACCCTGATGTTAAGATATAGTTTAGATACAATAATAAACTTTGAGGTTTGATACTAGTTGTACTACTGTTTAGGTTACTTAACAATGTTTTGTTGTGGAGCTGACCCACCTTCATTGTTTGCCATTTCAAGTCTTCATGGTACACACCAAGCTTAGGATAAATAGTAGAGAACTTATAAAATTGTATCACTTTATGTTTTTAGCATATAGATATATTATTCTCTTCTCCTATTTTGTGTTATAGGTCTAGACAGGGTGGGAATTCAAGAGTTGTAGTCGAGGGTTACACTATTGGTGTATTCTTGATGTATTATTATTATCTTCGCAAAAATACAAAGGATTATGACTAATAATGTGGTTATGCCCTCTTACTTGTTTTCCTTGCCAGGGATACATAGATGAAACTAAGGTCAAGACAAACGAGGATCTATTTTTCATAACAATTTACTTTCCCCAAAACTTCATTTAATCATGCATTAGAAAGTAAAGAAAATAATAACTAAAGAATGGATCTAGGGTTTAAATCACAATACTTTGTGGATCTTGTAGGTGACCCATATGAAGGCTAAAATTTAAGGATGATGTTGTGGAGACTTATACTGTCCAGTATTTGATCCTATGGAGTAAGAATGGTGTGTAGTTTCATCTTGAGATTGGGATCTTGAAACGCTTGAGACTATTTTTCACTTTATTCTCTCATTTTCTTGATTGTATATGTCTCTTTTCCCCACTTTACCTTTAGTCTCTATTTTCTCTTTATCTCCCTCTCTCATTCATTATGCATGAGATTATAAAAGTGATTACTACTGACTCGATACCACAGTATACATGCCTTAGGGTTTATTAATACTTATTATAAAAAACAAACAGAGTAAGACACAATTCCCAAAGTCGGTGCCCTCATTCGAATAACATCTTGAAATACCCTAAATAGTTGACTCCTAGGTTTGACTTGTGTATATACTAGTTAGAGTTTCAACTAGTTTAGAATTTGTGAAAAACACTTTTTAGTCTGAGAAACACTATATGGTACATCATCAAGAGATTCCTAGAGACAACCCACTTGTGTACGAACGAGGACCAATATCAGTACATCATCAAGTAAATATCTCACTGGGTGCATTGTGTTGAGTTTAATATGTTTACACAAGTGGGTTGTGTTTGTTTACTCTCATAATTGATGATAAGTTTTCCCACCATTGATCTCCGTTAATGGACGATTGGCATGAGTTAGGTTTGAGTGATGAGGATCATTAACTAGTTTAACCTCACGCTACAGGTTGGATCATTTGTTATGCTCCTATTAAAGCCTTTGGAAATCCACTCAAAAGGATGAATCGATTACAATTGTTGATTTTGAGAGATTGTTACCAAAATCCTATATCCTTCTAACCCTTTTTATTTAAACCCTCCTCTCGTCAGACTTGAGAAGTTTTTTTTACAGACCTTTAAAAAAAATAAAAAGAGAGAGAAAAGTGTGTGTGTGTGTGTGTATATTTATACATATACATATATATATATATATATATATATATATATATATATAGAGAGAGAGAGAGAGAGAGAGAGAGAGAGAGAGTCTAAAATCCTAAATTTTAGAGAAAGAAGAGGGTGAGATGGAGAAGAATAAAAGGGTTGTTTGCTTAAGAGTCTAGTTCCTAGTACTCCTAGGATCTTGTCTCCAAATATCAACACACCGATGTACAAGGAAAACCCACAAGGAAAAAAACGTCGGACGACCTAAACACAGAATTCACTACGATGAGGAGTTATAAAAGTCAATAAATGACTTACTACATGGACTCCACGCCCTCACAAGCCTTGATTCATCTTCGGTCTTAACCTCTCCTTCATAATGCAATGCAGCAATCCCCTCATGAAAATTTCCATAATATATGAGTCTGGAAACACCTTGGTATCCACTAATCCAGGCTTAGCTACCGTCTATGGGTACGAAACACGAAATCCACTACTTCTTTAGCACAACACCATAAACATGGAGTCCACTGTGTGAAAACAGTAAACACGAAATCCACCATTTGAAACATACTCAACAAAGACGAGTAAAATCTTCTCTCTGATCAAAAATAAGATCTCAAACCATATAAATATTAAAACTTGGATCTTTAAAATTTTTGGGTGAAACTATGGTTTGGAAGAATTTGGATAGGTATTGAAAAAAAATTCATCAAAAGTCTCTCTAAAAAATTATCCCTAATCCCCTTTATATAGAGAACATGATTTTCGAGGGGGCAAAATTTTTGAAAAAGTTCATTTGAATGAAAACTAGACCTCATTCAAACTAAGCTATAATCTCGTTCGAATAGAAATCCTATCTCGTTCGAACCAACTTTGAATGAGTTTAGATTTGTGAACAGATATGTAATCTCTGAATTTTTTTTGCTACATCTTTAATTAAGCATGTCATACACTTAAAATGTCAATAACTCAAAGCCTAACATATGACTCAAAATATTTTGTCACTAATTAAGACAATATATACAAATTGACTCAATTGAAAATTTTCCCTTACAAATCTCCCCCTTTGGCTATTTTGGGATAAAACCAAAAATAAATTCCTATGGGCCGTAAGTCTCTCTAAAAGACTCAATCTCCAACCCCCAAAGGAAAAAGTACACATGCTCGACAGACATATACACTGAGTAGTTTTGCTCCCTTAAAATGTTTTTCTCATATTGAAAACCTGCACACTTAAGTAAACCTTAAAATGAAAAGAGAATATATATACATAAAAATATAAACTGCATAAGAATAAACTATCACTATGTTTAACAATCCCAACCTAAGTATGAGGTCTCCCCTTAAGGTAAATATCTCTTCCTGCAACTAAAGTAAAAGGCTCCATTTCTCCCTTTTCTTTGTTCGGGAATAAACAATAAGAGAATGCATAAAACTATTTCTTCCCCATAAACAATTTCTTCCCCTAAATGTGAGAACATGTGATACCAAGAGAAGTTAAGAAAGAAGGAATAATATCCCGTATTGGTATAAAGTGCAATAAAACACAACAGGACAACACAAATACAAATCTTGCACACAATGATCAAGTAATACCATATGATACATACTTGCATACACAATAAAGCATGAGATATCAATGCAAACAAGTAACATGAGATACCAATATGATCATATATCATGCCAGTTTAATCCAAAGATAAAGAATATGGCAAACATGGATTAAAAGAAAACACAAAGACTCAACACAAAACAATACCATATATATAAATTTGAAATATATTAATGACACATAGGAACATATATATAGGTATAAAAACCACAATGCTAAGACAAAAAACATAAGCTTTACACACTAGCATAGTATCAATTTGTCTAAACATCTGGGATGGAATAAATGCGCGCCAACTAAATACTAATAAGTTATGACCAATAACTAAAAAATGTTCAAGGAGTTCTATTTGATTGGAAAACTTTATCAAACTAAGATTTAGCCTCAAGTGAGCTCAATGAATAATCATGAACAATGCACATAAGCCTAGAATATTGATGATTCTACAAATCAACATCGTCATGACATAATGAGCATTATTAGGATTCATTGTGAAAACCGTTTGATCTTCAACTATAACACCCTCAAAAGATAGACATATTATATTCTTCACTCGATTCTTTTGACGATACAAAATTTGGAAAAAATCAAACAAACTAGTTGGCTTTAATCTTTTTATTTCCGCTTCTCATTTTTTAGGCTCTTTCCAACTATGGCTTTCCCATGAAGGAGATTTGATCTATATTGATTAAAAATCAACAAACTCATGGGCAACAGATCTTACATGCACAAATCCTCCATAGTTAATAGATACATAGATGACAAGATTGATGGGGGAACCTCTCACATAACTCAAATATGACATGTGAAGTTAACATGCAAAAGAGCTCGTGCATGTGTATATGGAGGCATATACAAAGTGCATCCATTAAGATAATCGAAGTCGACCAACTCCATGCAAGCATGATTAAGAATAATAGAAGCATTGAAAATCATATTCAAATGTCCTAGACAAATTGGAACATGAAATAAAGTGGATTCAAACACATTAATATGCCAAACAAGATGTGTAAAACTATACTACACATAAACAAAAAATCTTTTTGTGTTTTTAAATATTTTTCAAAATGATACCAAATTAAAAAAATAATCTCAAAAATAAACAAATTCTTTTTTTATTTTTCAATAAGTCCGAATAAAAGAAAAATCAAAATACAAAAGATTCAAACAACATACAACTAGAAAACACATATACCATGAAGTACAAAAGCTAGTGTATGCAAACATGCGAACTTAATCAATCATGAGATATAAAATGAGAAGTATCATGTGCAAGCATTCGAGAATCAGTAAGTCTAACATATAAAGCCTCTGAATCAATTATCCTAACCAATATAGGTGTAACGTGACTCTTTAGGGTCTTGGGAACCTCGGTGATGCTAGACTTAGTCTTTCTAGGATCGTTTCTAAGATCAAATAAAAAATGCGTAAGGTGACCTTTCCTATCGCAATGTATATACGTGTAGACACGACGAGGGGTGTCACCTAAGGTTTGACATTTTCTAATGTTCTTAGCAACAACTGATTTTCTCAAAATCATAGTCTTGGCTTTAGTAGAGGAAGCATCTTGATCATATAAGTGAATCCCACACTTGCCACCTTTGATTCAGATGGTGCCTAACATTTTATCCAAAATTTTCAATCTAGATTCCAAATCATATTTAACATTCCTCGAGTCTCTCAGTTTTTCTTCTATCTCTACTATCCTAGACTCGAGTAAATGCCTAGCCTCTTTAAACTAAAGAAGCTTCTTCTTCAAAAGCTCCATTAAACTATGAATGTTATCTCTCTCTCCATAATTATACTCTTGATCCTCTCTAGGAGTCCGCTCACGTTCCCTAAGATTGTTAATCAAAATACTCTCATAATTTCTTATCGCATATTCTTTCAACTTAGATTCTACTTCATGTTTGTCTATTTAAATCTCAATATTTTCACATTCAACTTATGGAAGGAAACTTACAGTTCACTCTCCTCATCCTCATCTTTTTCTTTACCCTCTCTACCATCACCCACTTAGAAATAAAAGCCAATGACCTCAGGAATTTTATGCTTAGAATTATCTACATACGAAGATTTTTCATTAAGGCTCTCATGTCTAGTCACGAGCTTGGTGTAGTTGCGCTCAATAAGAGAATTAATTCCCTATTTCAAATCACTATCACTAAGGGTAGAATTTACACCTTCAGTTTCTTGCTACCTTCCTTAGTTTAGTAAAAAACTCAGCTTCAATATGGCCATAACCCTCATAAGCAAAGCATCTATTCAACTTATCCCTCTTAAAATTATCACTATAATTTTTACGGAATTGATTAGCCATGTTATACGTGTTTTTATCAAACTTCTTCACATCTTTTGACTGTTTTTGAAACTTGAGAAATTTTCTGAACATCTTTGCAAACATGGCCATATCATCGGAGTTGAAGTCATACTCATCATTCGAAATGATTGTTTCTTCCTTCCAGAATTTCAATGCAATGCCCTTGTCCTTCTTTTTTCTTTTGGAGGAAAACATGTAAAGCTCATAAGTTTGATGATCACCTATAAGATATTCAAGTTTTGTAGAGTCCAATGTGCCTAAAGAATTTAAAACCATCACTTTTGAATTAAATCTTTCGAGCAAGGACTTTAAGATTTTCTCGATTACTCAATTTTTGTATATTCTCTCTCCCAATTTAAAAGACGCATTCACAATATCGGATAATATAGTGTTTAAATCATTTAAGGTTTCACTCTCCTCTATCTTAATGGTTTCAAACTGAGTGGCGAGGTTTTGGAGTTTGAAAGCCTTAACAATACAAATACCTTCATGGGTGAGTTGGAGTATGTTTCAAGCCTTTTGAGAGGTTTCACAAGTCATAATATGATATAAATTCTCTAGTGTGACCGAACAAAATAGAGCATTTAAACCTAGAGAATTATAATTTTCTAACCTATTCTCATCCTCTCTCTACAATTCCATAGGTTTGGGAATACTAGTTTCACCAACTAAAGTTGTAGGTGGAGACCAACCATTAAGTACCAATTTCCATACCTCTTCATTTGTCACCTTAAGTGCTAATTTCATATGCCTTTTTCAATATGCATAATTAGACCCATGAAACATCGGTGCCCTAGAAACCAAATGACCCTCCAAATAAAAACCACCAAAATTCACGCCTAAACACGGATCTAAAGACGACAACTTAGTGTTCTAACTCTGATACCAATTTGAAAGTGTCCCTAAAAGGCAAAACGAAGGGATGGTCTTAATCAAAGTCAATTTTTAATTTTTTAAAATTTAATTATATAAACTAAAATATATTTAGCCCCAAATAAACTTTGCATCAATTTTAAATCAAGTTGTGATTAAATGAGATTAACCAATTTTATCTTATCCTAGACATGCATCTAGGTGATAGAATATAAAATAAATAAATCAACAACAACACACCCGTGTACAAGGAAAACCCATAATTGAAAAAAACCTTGGACGACCCATCCATACAATTCACTATGATGAGGAATTAAAACAATTTGACAGATGATTTACTACACAGACTCGACACCCTCGTAAGCCTTGACACTTCTTCGATCATCAATATATCCTCCACAGTGCAATGTAGGAGTCCACTCACATAAGTTGCCATAACTCGTGAGTTTACACATGCCTTGATATCCACCGATCTAGGATCAACTATCGTCTACGGATATGTAGCACGTAACCCATCGCTTTTTCACTACAACACCAAAAACATGGAGTCCACTATGTATAAACAGCAAAAAAAGGAATCTTACGCATGAAATATACTCAATAGAGATGAGTAAAATGTTCTTGGTTTCCATGAAAAAAATATCAAACCATATAATGATTGAAACATGGATCTTTAAAGTGTTTGGGTGAAAATAGAATTTAGAAGCTTTTGGATAGGTATTGGAAAATAAATTTTGCCAAAAGTCTATTTAAAAACTGATGCCTGATAACCTTTATATAGAAAACACGATTTTTGAGATGGAACAATTTTTGAGGAAGTTCGTTTGAATGAAAACTAGACATCATTCGAATGAAGGTGCAATATCGTTTGAATGAAATCAAATCTCGTTGAAGCAAAAATCCAATCTCAACCAACTTCGAATGTGCTTAAAATGAGTTTAGTTTTGCAAATAGATAAACTTCGTTTAATGTTCATTTGAACAAACTGGCATTTTAGCTTAAACGAAACCCTAATGTCGTTCGAACGACTTGAAAACAAAAAATTACTTTTCTTTTAAAAAACATCTTTAGACGATTTTGTAAAAACATTTTATAAAAACCGACACCCAAAAATAAAATTCCCAAGGATCAAAATTTGTATGCATTCATATTTAAGAGATCCTAGAAAACACGAAGATGAAATGTGCCATAAAATAAGGCACTGTATGTAATCTCTAAATCTTCACCACTACGTCTTCAATTAAACATGTCATAGGCTTGAAAGGTCAACAACTCAAAGCCTACCCCATGCCTCAAAATGTTTTTTCGGGTACATAAAAATTGACTCAATTAGAAATTTTTCTTTACACTTTCCTAAGACCTAGATACATTAAATAATTTACATACATCAAATTTATGTCTACACCAATATTTACAAGAACATTACACTGCTAATAGCCTTGTGTTATTTTAATTTCCCACAACTTAGGAACATCTTTCTTTAAAGTAATTATTCTTTTACCTGGAACCTTTGCAATGAGTTACAATGTTGATTTGTTGTTCCCGAATCTACATGTCAAGTTACCATCAATCGGACCATAAATCATGCATTTATATTTAAAGAGATAAATAATTACATTGTACTTTCCCTTACATAACAAGAAAAATATGGATACATTGCTATAAATATTCTAACTACTTATAGTGAGAATACATGCCTTTCGGCTATTTAACTACTATTATAATGCCCTGACCTGAATTTAGATTATCGTTGGAATAACACAAATCCGAATTGAGTTGTTGAAGGCGAGGCGGAAAAAGTTTACTTTATTATTTACGAAATACGTATATTTAATTAATTTAAGGACATAATATTCATTTGTCAAATTTCAATTTAAGAAGAATAAACGTTTAACATGCATAATAAAACCAACTTGTGAGTTTGTCCATGAAAAACCATTTCATATACCACAATTAATCTATCGAAACGAACTTCACTGAGTAAGACAACACAAAAGTTCAAATCCCATAATAGAGTTCCAAAATATTAATTAAAGTACTACAAATATAAATCTTAAACATATAATGGAACGGTTAATAGAGCGTCTAACATTGAGTCGCACCCTCAGCATCCTTACCGAGATCCTTTCTAGTGTCACCAACTCATGTACCTAGGGTGGGAAAAGGTAAGGGGTGAGCGAATACCCAGTGGGGTGGGACATACTAAGCAATAATTTGATAAACAAAATATTATACATATACAATGTCTTTTGGTATTTTGTAAATAAAATTTCATTTCATTAAATGTTAACACAATTACATGGAATGCACCCCAGCTATGGGCGCAACTCACACTTTAGCATTTTCATGTCTCGTGCCTGAGACTTAACTTATTAATCCAACTATGTTTCCATCATAATATTAATAAGTTCTATTTATTCAAATTCATTAATCCATTCATTTTTCCAATCTTTCGTGATCATACCTTTATTACTTTGAAATTTTCCAACAACCATGATATCACAATCTTTCACTGTTGGTATCGAGCATGCATTTGCTACACTGTTTGGGGCGTTTTCACCACTAGGGACATCATGCCCCTTCTTGATTATTCTTTTCGACATCATTTGAATATCATTATCTTTTCGTATATTCACATTCTTCCAAATATTCACATTCTTACAATTATTCTCAGTATTCCAAGTACTCGCATTAATCATTCGGCGTTATTTCTTTACTTTATATTTGCCTTACTTTTAAATAACCAAGGAGGCCAACTAATAATAACACCGTACTTTGAACACTTGTATCCAATCATTATTTACTTTATTTACGCATTAATGCATTAAACATTTTTAGTACCTTAAAAATATTTTTACTAGGATTTTAAAGTAAAGAAATATTATCTTCGACTAGTTTTTTACATAATTACCAAAATTGCCATTATGTCATTTTTACACCAAAATGCATCATTTTAATGGGTTTTCAAGGGAAAAACATATCCTTATAATACCTTACTATTTTTCAATAATATTTTGCCCATTCTAACATTTATTAAGTCGTTAAAATCACCATTATAATATATTCTTTATTATACAAAGTTCAACTTGGTTTTCAACATCATTCTTACACTAATTTTCATCGTTTAAACGGGTTTTTAAGTGGGAATCATAATATTGTATTTACTTACTATTTTTCTACAATATTTTACTCATTTAATCATAAATTTATCATTTTAATGTAGAGTTCAAATATATGTTTATAAGTGGGTTTTCTACACCATTTTAAGTCGTTATCTTTCTTTTTAACAACATCAAAGTGGATGCTAAAATTTATCATTCTTTCAAAATATGATGAAATCTATCTATTTCATTCCAAAACATATCACTTGTCATGTCTAAAATTTATTCAAGTATATTCACATGAAATTAGGATTTCTACCTAAGTAATCCATTTATATGCATCCTTCACATTCGTGTTCAAGTATTACATGATTATACATTTTCTTCTAGCAATTTTCATGTTCTAACCATTCATTTATGTAAGCATGATATTCTAAAATATAATCAACAAATCTAGTTCATTTGAAAACATAAAAAGCATAGGTTTGAATAATAGAAAATACAAGAACTAGCAATTTTTAACAAAAAGTCATCTTTCATCAACATGGTTACTTTAAGCTTTTCAAAAAATGAATTTAGGAAGATGAAAATCCTACCTTATTTATGAAGAGGAGATAACTTTGGAGAAGAAAACTCCAAGTCCTCCTAGATTGCTCCTAGACTCCACTCCTATGCTCCCAAAATCAAGCTTCCAAGGCATACTATGATAGCCCAACCCTTGTGTGGTGTTTTAGTGATGTTTGAACATCTTTGGTGGTGTTTGATGGGTGAGAATGTGGGTAAGTTAGAGATCTACAAATGTTTCAGATTGTTTGTTGCCTTAGAGAACATAAGAGAGAAGAAGAGGATTGAAGATTTTATGTTTATTTCGTTTACTAGGTTTATGAATCCTCCCACCCTTATTTATACAAATTTTCAAGCTTTCCTTTTTAATGTTGACTTATTTAAGTCTCCTATGCCTGGAAATACAAATGAAATACAATTTAACTCATTAAATGAGCCAACCTGCCAGTAAATGAGCCAACCACACCATGTGAACTAATTTTATTATACTATTGACATAAATTCCACCTAAAATCGAGTCTAAACTATTTTTTTGAAGACGTCGGGGAAAAGTTGTTCAAAATTAAATTTTGCATTTATCGTAAAGTTTCAGATTTTTCTGAACACTTTCAGTTTTTGACAAAAATAATTTTTTTTATTTAATTTATTTTTGACCCGGTTGTAATTTTATTTGTATTCTTATGAGTTTAAATATGGTCACATTATTTTTTTGACTTACCAATTGTCTTAAACAATTCGTACAAAGTTATTTTTTCGCAGTGTCGCATACCGTTGAAAAGTTTTATATTCTACTACTCGTGTCCGTGCATCGTTCGTTTCTTGTCCGAATTTGTGTAAAACTTTACCAAATTGCTTAAATAAACCATATAAACATAGAGAAATTCGGGATATGCAATGAAGAATTTTTGTTAATGGCACTTTGAAATATAAATTGGCTGAAATACAAGTACGTAATAAAAAAAGTGCAGGTATTATAACTATCGAGGAATATAAATTTTCCTCAACCCAAACAATTGTACTTGAGATATAGCCTTATCCTCCAACTTCCTTTTCAGGAAAAAATAAATCTCTTTCTTAACAACTAACACCAACCTTTAATTACCATTGATCCTGACTTTCAGATTATGAAATAGTACCGAGATTTCCCACCGTGTCTAATCCAAAGAATATTTCTCTTAATTAATTATGAAAATTATTTCAAGAACATGATTCTTACTTAGGTATCATCAACCAAAAAAGTTGTTAACAAATTATCATCGATCAATTTTTTAAAATTAAAACATCCACATAGAACTTTCCCGATGGGAGACCGAACACATGTAACACTTAATTTATAAGAATTACCATGTAATTTAAAATGTCGTGATTTCCTGAATAAAAGAATTCGATGGGGGGATAGATCAAGCTACATGAGGAATCAATCGAATCAAAATTTTAAAATATTGACGGGAATTGTGGGTTAAATAAGTTTATTATCCCCTTAAATTAGAACAATGCTTGATTATATTTTTAATCCTTGAAAATAATTCCAATTAGAATTTGCAGGACAAAAACAGTGAGAAAATATTGAATTCATTTTTGAAATTTTAGAATCACAATATTGAAAAACTAATTTCTAATTAAACATGAGAATTAATTTGATTAAATTTTCAAGTGGCATCCCTCAATCGCCAATAATTTAAAATTAATCCGTCGGACATCCTAGTTCCCTTGTGATTTTATATTTCCCGATGGGAGCTTAAATCACACCTCTTTTAACTAAACAGATTTTCATCTTTGATTATGCTATCCGAACAGTTCAGGAGCCTTTGTCCAATATAATGAATAACTAACGAATTTTAGTACCACTCCTAATGACATTGACTCTGATGAGGAGGATGTTGAAAGTTGTGTCCCACTTGATCCTGGAACACGTTGATGAACTAGTGAGAAAGCAGGTAGAATTAGGGAAACATCAATAGGATTGTGAGAAGACCTGGACGTACTTGGATGACGAATCCTTAAAAACTAGGGTCACCCCTGCAATGAACTGAGCTCCTGCAATGCTAAAATGTTTTTAACCCTATAGTACTCAGTTATGCTTTGTAAAATACATTCCTTCATAAGATAAGAGGACCTAGGAAACATATGGGGATTAGATTGGATCCTTATTAGGAAGTGAATAGATTGATAAAAACCAAGTTGCCTTGCAAAATGGGAAAACAAGTATATCTCCCCAAAAGACTTTGAGATGGGAGTTGATGGTCCATAATAAAAGTCCCTATGGATAAAAAAGCTTCCCCAATAGGGATCAACCTTTGTTTCATTGCGAGGAGTCTTCAGAATCGGACTAACCAATGTAGTGACTTAATGGGTGCCAATAGGGGTTACAAATAAATCCTTAGACAATCAAAAAGTATCATTCTAAATATGGTGATGATAACCTTAAAGATTTCATTTTCCCAATTTAGAGAGGTAATAAGAACAAAAGTGGATAAGTTTAGAATAATACTTGACATGGCCAATTTCATGAAAGTATGCATGGGTCTACATTTGAAGAACCCATAATAGCCCATCTTGCTTGTCATTGCAAAGGTCCTCAATAAGATCATAACATTTCATATAAAGAGATCTCAAAAGATAGTGAGCAAGAGCAACCTCCTTACCTTTTTTGAGATTTGGTAGCTAAGAAAGAGTATTCTAGCATTACATTTTAGGACTTAACACATAAAACAAGCCTTGACATCCAAAATAGAAGAAAGCAAAAATACACCCTATTAGTTACACTTAAAGTGTTTTTCACATGTTTATGCATAAAGGTGGATTAGACCAAGTGAGCATTTGCACATTTCAATGTATTAAACTTCAATCGATGACATGCATGGCTGAACTTCGTCTCCTAAAGACTTGAACCCAGTCAGTTGATAAATATCCAAAATAGCGGGACCTTCATTCCCAAAATTAAATTCGAAGCAATTAAATCTCGAAATAGATGGCCTTTGGGATTACAAATGGGTCAATCTCAATGTCCAATAAACTAGGTTTAACGATGTCAAAATATTGGATCTCTCTGTATCTGATGTTTTAAGGCCCATCATCCTATGCATCCATTTGAATCATTCATCATCTAAAATTTTAAGCCAACTCAAAAATTTAATGTGGAGTGTTCTTGGAGTTTAGCTGAGTCTTGGATAAGGGGAGTATGGTTAACCTAGGATAATAGGGAGACACACGTAATGGAATGTCCTATATAAAAATAGGGACCAATAATGATAAGTGATTCCCCCCATTTGAAAGGGCGAACATTGATCCCAAAAATAATAAAGGTATTGCCTCTAATACTATTCATTATTTTATGAAAATAAATATAATTTTTAACCTATAAAGAAGTAGATATGATTGATGGTGTAAGCATTTATAAAAAAGTTAGTATATTTGAGCACTGAATATGTTTGGAGAGAGAAGACAAACGATAAAAAAGGTGGAATATGCACTAAAATGAGATAAATTGCTGAAGGAGAATCATTTGAAATGAAAAATGATAAAGAAAAAGGTGACACATTTATGTGAACATGTTCCCTCCAAAATATAGAGTTATGGGGAAGTGGAGAGGAAGATGCCCTCATGATAAGATTTGCGATCTATTAATGACCAAAAAAATGGAAGATCAAATAGCAAGAGTTCCAAGACAACCAAGAGCATTGGAAATTTTAAAAAAAATGTGTCTATGTTTGAATTAATTAATCTCAAATGGCAACTACAAGTCATCATTTGGATGCTTCCACATATGCTGTGAGATTTTTTGGGACCACTACCAATAAAAAGACATGCATGTAAAAGGGTTCTAGAATTTGAACATTTTAAGGCTAAAAAGTGTTGTGAGTATATTTTATACCAAATTTGGTTATTATGAAATTATTTACAAAATGGTTGAATTAAATAAGATACCAAGGTAATAAAATTCGTTAGTATGGAATTTAAATACCAAAAAAATATATTACAAACATTCACAACAAAACTAGTTCAATCCCAAAGCATCAACAAACATACAAAACATTTTTTTTCCATTAATTGACCACAATGGAAATTACAAAAGTTAGGGAGAAATAAAACATCACATTCCTGTAAATGTTTAATAGCGATGAAAGAAATAAGATAAAAAATGGTGGAAATAATTCCATAGATAATTGAGATAATTTTCTTGTAAATCCAAGCATGGTTTGCATTCAGTCATTTCCAATCATAGGGTCTCATGAGATTGAAAATTCACCACAACCTCTTGAGCTCTGTGCTATAAGGGAATTACATCTAGTGACAAAGGTTCAAAGCCTAAGTCAAGTGGGTCCGTCTTGTGACACATATAAACTCTCTTTAAAAATTTATATTCGTCCAAAACTCTATTGGAAAAAGAGTAAAGTTAACTGTGAGTGTTAACGTATCTCTTATAAGCTTCTAAGTAGAAAGTTTCTTAACCCTTGTTATAAAGAAAGGGAAGGAAATACAAGATATGATCTTTGGGTAAGCCAGGATAGTTGGGAAGATTTTCAAGGATCATGCAAGCCTAAGCAAAATTATTATTTGTATGTTCCCTCAAAAGAACATAAGGAAGAAAATGGGATAAGACGTGAAATATTTTCAGAGCCTTGCCAACATCCATAGCTGAGCATGTATACTATGATCGGTGGGAAATACGTTATCAATGCATTTTTCAAAATTCTTGAAAGGATCATCCTCCATGTTATGGGGATAAAGGATTAGATCATAGTGGGGATAAGTAGACAAAATGGTTTTAGTGACCAAGTCTTCAAAGGTAGCGAGGTCAAATCTATCCTTAGATAAAATAAAATAATTAAACAAACCATTTCAGACAACTTTGAATGATGGTTGAACAAATGTCTGAGAAGGAAGGACATGTTTGGCATACCTAACAAAATCATAAGTGGCACAATGCCACACAGTTAAGATGTTCACATACTCATTAGAACTTTGTCTGAAGGGATAAAAGGATTTCATTGGCAATGAACAAGAATAATCTCCTCTAATACCATGATTGAATGAAAGGTATTCCACTGCAGGCATATACTCAAGAGAAAAGCGAGGGCAGATAAAAGTTAGATCAATACGCTGCTTATCAAGAGGGGGAGCAGTAGAGAGTCAAAATGAACCAAAATAGGATGGAAGTTCTCGCAAATAGGTTCCATAAGACTGCATTTGATTACCCAAACCTCAATTAATTCATAAGCATAGACCTCGTCAAAATAATGGTTGTTGATGGCAAAATGATTTAGTTGCCCAAGAAATCAGACACTTAGAAACACAATCGACCCTGCCTTCGAAAAGCCTAAAAAAATATATATCATTAATGGTAGTAGGCTCAAGAGAATCCTTCGAAGATGGATTCATGATAATAAATCCAGTCAATAGGGGTAAAGGAAGTCCAACAAGCTCTGAATCTAAAGCACAAGTCGTGGGCATGGTAGCATCACAAGAACCCCAACCGCAACAGTTAAGGCCCAGGGGTCTTAAACAGAGTTGGTGGTGTAAGTAGTGAAACTAGGCTCGTAAGTACTTTTGAAACCGTCATTGATGTTCTCCAAAAGAGCCATTGTTGTGTAAAAGAGAAAAGCAAACAAATAGATGCGTGGTTCAGATTGGAGGATCAAAACATTCATTGATTAGGATAAAATGTTCTCACCACTACAAACCACATACTTATGCAACAGAAGTAATGATGATCAAATGTGGGGTCGTGGCGTGAGAAGCTTAACAGTCTACTAACTAATTTTTTCGCAAAAATCAACTAGCATCAGCAGTATATTTATACCCTACAATCACACACCAATAAGGTCTTGCCATGTGGGATTATAAATTGGTAATAACAACCAAACTATGATATTCGATTTCAAGGTAATTGGTAGCATGTGTGTGTAGCACGTGCCTCTGACATCCCGTCTAATTAAAAATCGAGTGATTAGTTCTTTATTAAAATTAAAACATAACGTTCAGTGGGTTCATTCTTAGCATCACCGTCGAAAAAATTTAATATTATTAATCACCTAATAAAAAATTAAGCTAAGTGTTAAAACAGTTTTCCCGTTTAATTCTACCCAATTAATCCGTTAATAAATTTTCATATTTTAAGATATAAGCTACTCACATTCCACAAGAATAAAATAAATACTGAACATGAGTCAAATACTGAAATAAATTGGACTAGATAAAACATTCCAGTTCAAAGTCACAAATCAACAAACCATAATATCCTCAAGTGAAATAGAAATAAAATCCTGAACTGAACTGAGTACAATCTCTACTAGTTGACAAAGAAAGGGGCGTAACATGCCCTAAATGAAATGTTTGAATAGAGTGGAAAGAACTGAAAGAAGCATCTAAGTGCAAAGGCCTGCAACTCTCACCACTGCTGCAGCTCGCTAAACGATCCACGCGTCTAAGTCTGGTGGCAACCCTGTGGCTGGGCACCTGATATAATATATATAGCAAAAGAGAAAAGAATAGAAAGAAACGGGTCAGACCCCGATGTGTAGAAATATTCGTTTTAGCAAGAATTTAAAACTGCAATAATGCAAGTATTATGTGCATGTTAGTTTCGAACTCTCACATGAGATTCTCACCTCTCCACTATTGTGCACTCCTAATGTACATCTATCCTAACCTAGTTATCCATAATGTTCCCAACTAGATCATAGACTTATACTTCTAAATATATCTCAAAGGAGTAACCCATATCGCCCATACAATACGCTAATAAGATCATTTATTCCAATTAACCGTATATAACATTCATTATTATGATAGTAATTCTTTTACCCATTGAAAATGCTTTACTTACCAACATTTATAAGTTTGCTAATTCCACACATTAGAATTATACACAAGTATGCTTATATAAACGTACATGTAGTCACATCATCCATATATATATATATATAAATCCTGCGCCCCTAGGTTAAGACCACTTGGCGCAATGCATACTCTGATAGCGTGTCCCTATGCATCGCTGACTGCGTAAAGGACAATTGGTTCAGCGTCTCTCACGAACCATAAACCTCATAATACAAATATTGGAGGCAAGCATACTCACCAGTCAAATGGGTCACGCGCATACCTACGCTCCCATTCAACCGTCGAAACTATCCTACGTCTCAGATAATACGTATCCAAGTTCATATGCTTTCGGTACAAGTCAAATATCCCCCCCATTAGGTCACCTAGGATAAGATTGTACATTGAGCGATAACCTCCTCCCGATAGCAAGCAGCGTAGGTATGTTATACACACAATAAAAATAATAATATAATAATAGGCGTTCCCACGTGCTACTAAAGTTCAGGTATTTTCCCAACCCATACATACATTTCTACACATAGTTTACTTCTCATTAGTACTTATAATATAATTAATTCGATTATCCACTCTCTCAAAATTTCCAAAGTTAATTCACCTATCCAAGCCTTAAGATATCATCCTAGGAATGCTTCCAAAATAATTTTGCACTAAATTAATATCAGTAAATGGCAGTTTACCTCACTAAACTAACTGTTTAACACGATTTAAGGGGAAAATAGAGATTTATGGAATTTTTTTGGGACTGTCGTTCGAACCAGAACTAGTTTCATTCGAACGAATTAACATGTCGTTCGAACGACTGCGCATCTCATTCGAAAGAGACGTCGGCGTCTCCATTCTTCTACCTGCTGCGTTTTTCCAATCTTAATTAACTTAAAACCTCTACAGATTTGTACCAAACTCCCAGCAATTACTTCCAATCAATAATTAAACATTTTGGGATTATATCTAACAAACTAGAATAATTTAATCATGCATATACCTTAATAAATTCTGAAAATCCCCAAAATTATTCGAACAACACCCTTGTTCTTTAAATTTCTATATAAGAACTGAAAATCCGATTCGTCCATCATAAATAATTCATCAATTCGCGATTTCCAACCTATCTATATGAAGGATTCATCCTAATTAGATATCAGATTTCAATTAATTTTCGTAGTTCTTCAGTTTCAACAAAATTTATGAACCATAATTGAGTATTACATATCTATACTGACATAAACATGATTGTTACTACAATTTTGCAAGGATTAAACACTTGCCTCAATTTCGAAGGTCTGATCTCCTCGTGATGTTGGTATAGATGTGTTCCTCGTCTCACGATCTACACTTTGGTGGGTTTTTTGGTGTGTGTTCTTGAGTTATGCACCAAGAACTCCAATGGCTTCTTCTTCATTCCTCTGAGCCTTTTTCTTTTCTCTCTCGTAGGTTTAGAACTGATAACTCCCCTCTAACCCACGTTCCTTTATATTTAATTTCCTAATTTTCTTCCATAATATTTCCCCAAAAGTTCAAAGGACAAAAATACTGCTACGGAATGCCGATTAGGCCTAAAAACGTCTTGGTGTCCAAAGAAAATACTCGGGTAGAGTTTTCTGACTATCTCGACCCTTTCGGACTCAACAACGCGCTCGAAATTACTATAAAAGTTACTTAAAAATAACTTACTTGTTTAACCCATTAAATTAGTTCCGACATGACTCACACGCGCGTCCGGACTTAATGTGCCAAACTGTTGTATTTCCCACTCTCGACAATTTATAAAAATTTCATAATTTCATATTAGGTATTCACACAGTAATGTTCCATAATTCTCAACAATAAGTATTAACCCTTGGCACGCTAGTTAATATTTATTTTTAAATCTGGATTAATTAATAATCAATTTTCTCACATTTTTAATTTAATTAATCCAACAATAATAATTAATCGCACAATTATTTAACATAGTGAAAATACAGGGTATTACATAATAAGTCTAGATATTTCTCGCGCATATCCTCCTCTCGCTCCCAAGTAAACTCCTCTACATTATGATGCTCCCACTGAACCCGCACAAGTGAAACTACCTTTGACCTCAATTTCCTCTCGCTACGGTCTAGAATAACAACATGTATCTCCTCATAAGAACTGTTGGATTGTAAGTCAATCTCCTCAATTACAATGTGGGTGTTGCCCAACTTATCCCGAAGGTACCACCTCAATGATGAGATGTGGAACACATCATGAATGCGGTGCAAGTGTTCTGGCAACCCAAGTCTATATGCCACCGGTCCGATCCTCTCGACAATGGGAAATGGTCCTACGTATCTCGGGGCCAATTTCCCTTTCTTCCTTAACCTCATCACTCCTTTCATAGGAGACACTCGTTGTAATACCTGGTCCCCCACGTTAAACTCCCTGAAGGACCACTTCGCATCGGCGTAGCTTTTCTGCCTATCCTGGGCTCCCCGAATGCGACTTCTGATCACTCAATCATGGCTGACGTCTCTCGAATTACCTCTGGCCTAAGTAACTTGTTGTCCCCCACCTCTAGCCAACAAGTGGGAGAGCGACAAGGTCTACCGTACAATGCCTCAAACGGGGCCATGCCAATCATAAACCGGTAGGAGTTATTATAAGAGAACTCCACCAGTGGAAGATATTACTCCCATTCCCCGCCAAAATCAAGAACACACATGCGTAGCATATCCTCCATCATCTGATTCATACGTTCAGTCTGTCCATCTATCTGTGGATGATAAGCTGTACTCAATCGTAGCTCGGTACCCATAGCCTCCTGAAAACTTTCCCACAAGCGCGATACAAAAATCTTATCTCTGTCAGACACGATATCCAGGGGCACCCCATGCAACCTCACTATCTTAAAAATAAATAACTTGGCATACTGTCCCGTAGTGTAGTCTGTCCGCACTGGCAAAAAATACACTACCTTGGTCAAACGATCTATCGCTACCCATATAGAATCGTGACCATGCTGTGATGTAGGAAACCCAGTGATAAAATCCATGGAAATGCTCTCCCATTTCCACGTAGGGATCTCTAGCGGCTGAAGTAACCCTGATGGTCTCCGATGGCACACCTTTACTAGATGACATGTGGCACACTTGGACATAAACTCCGCAATGTCCTTCTTCATCCCACTCCACTAGTACTGTCGCCTCATATCCTGGTGCATCTTTTCCCCTCCGAGATGTACCGCAAATCGAGATCCATGTGACTCTGTCATTACTGCATGACGTAAGTACTCACCCTCCAGGACCACTAACCTCCCATTAAATCGCAGTCCTCCATCTGAACTTACTAAGTAGGACTCTGCGCCTTCAGCTAGAAGACATACAATCTGGTCCTGGCAAAACGAATCATCTGCATGGGCCTGGATCATCCTCATAAAAATCTCTGGCATGACTATCATGATGGACATAAAGGACCGGGCCACTGCATCTTGATGTTCCAAATCTTTCCACTTTGCCTTCCACACTTTCTCTACCTCACCTACTGGCCTACGGCTCAACGCATCAGCAACTACGTTGGCCTTCCCCGGGTGGTACTAAATCTCGAACTGGTAATCTTTCACAAACTCCATCCACCTGCGCTGACGCATGTTCAACTCCCGCTGAGTGAACAAGTATTGCTGTGACTTGTGGTCCGTGAACAAGCAGAATTTCTCCCCTAACAAGTAGTGCCTCCAAATCTGTAGGGCAAACACGACTGCTACTAGATCGAATTCATGGGTGGGGTAATTCCTCTCGTGAGGCTTAAGCTTGTAGGAGGCATAAGCTATGGCCTGCTCCTCCTGCTGAAGTACCCCACCAAGTCCCTATAGAGAAGCGTTAGTATATACCTGGTACTCCACCCCTGTCTTGGGTAAAGGAAGCACTGGAGACGAAGTCAACTTATCCTTTAGCTCATCGAAAGCTAATTGACAAGCATCGTCCCAAATGAACTTCACCCCTTTACTAGTCAAATTTTTCAATGGGATCGAAACCTTTGAGAACCCTCGGATGAACCGCCTGTAGTATCCGGATAACCCTAAGAAGCTACGCATCTCTGTCGATGTCGTGAGCTGACCCCAATCCCTCACCGCCGACACCTTACTCGGGTCCACTGATATCCCCAATTTTGACACAACAGGCCCCATAATTTGTACCTCTCGTAACTAGAATTCACACTATTCATACTCGGCATACAAATGATGCTCTCGCAGAGTCTAAAGATGCTCAACATGCTCCTCCTTAGTTTGGGAATAAATTAGAATGTCATCTGTGAAGACAATGACAAACTAATCTAAGAACTCTCCGAACACCCGGTTCATTAAGTCCATGAATATGGCTGGAGCATTTTTTAGCCCAAACGGCATGACTCGAAACTCGTAAGTCCCATACCTCGTCAAGAAAGCAGTCTTCGACACATCCTGCTCCCTAATCCATAGCTGATGATATCTCAATCTTAAATCTATCTTTGAGAAGAAGGCATCCCCTCTCAACTAGTCGAACAAGTCATCGATTCGGGGCAACATATATTTATTCTTATCGTGACTTTGTTCAACTCATTCTAGTCCATACACAACCTCAATGAACTATCTCTCTTCTTTACAAACAGCATGGGAGTACCCTAAGGCGAGGTACTCCTTCGAATGAAGTCCAGTCCCAACAGCTACTCAATCTAATCCTGTAACTCCCTCATCTCAGCTGGAGCCATACGGTACGATGTGCGGGCTATCGGCCGAGTGCTTGACATCAAATTTATAATGAAATCTATCTCTCGACTAGGCGGTAGTCTCGATTTATCCTCGAACACGTCAAAAAACTCACGAACTACAAGAATCAAATCAACAGGAATAACTATCTCCTTAGAGGTCTCCTCCTCTATATATTATAAATGGTTGGACGATCCTCCCTCAAGACGAGGCATCACCACCAAAAACATCTCCTGGCCCGGAATAGAAAAAATAATGGTCCTACTGAAACAGTATATCATGGCTCTATAAGTAACAAGCCAATCTATGCCAATAATGGCATCGTGCTCGTGCATATTTAAGATTAGCATATGTGTAGGCAAAATTAAACTCTCAATCTCTATACCTACTCCCCAACATATAAAAAAAATCAACGACCCATTACCCAACGGTGAGTCTACACATGTCACTATACTCTCTATAGTATCTATAAACCCCGTAGCCTGTGCAAAACTAGTAGCTATGAAGCAGTGTGACACCCCCGTGTTAAATAAATTGCGCTCCATAGTATTATTAATAGAAAACATACCCTCAATGGCGGGTGGCGTCTGTTGTGGTGATGCCGCCTAGTGGACGTTATAAACACGTCCGTACTGTAACTGCCCTTGCTGAATTATGGGTGTGGGGAAAGCTGGGACTAGTGCCACTATTGTTAGGGCAACAAAAAAGATGGGTCTCTGGGGCTCCTATTGGGCTCGCTGCTACTGGGGGAACATGCCCTTATCAGGGTAATCCTATTTTCTATAGCCAGTCTTACCACAGGAAAACACCTTTCGCTCAATTTACCTCCCCTCTACCCCTGTTGGCCATTATCGCCGCTCCACTAGCCCTGATGATGCCTCTATTGGTCCTGTTGCTGGACCTGATGTCCCTACTGATAACGAGGTTGGCCCTCCGAACTCGACTGGCCCTGCATATAACCCCCATATCCCTGCGTGGAATCACCAGATCAAAATCGCTTACCAGGGTCCTCCTGTTAGGAACTCTGCTCACCCTGACGGACCTGTCTCTGAGTTGATGGTGCCCCACTGGCACTACTGTCTCTTGTCCGGCCCTGTTGGTTGGAGTCCTCGGCACATTTACTCCCCTGATAATGGAAGCGGTGGTCTTGGCACTGTCATAGGGCGGCGTTGAGTACATCAGTATATGTACCCAATGACAGATTACCTATGAGGTGATGTCGAATCCTCTAATTTAACCCATCAATGAACATCCGAATATTCTTCTCTTCGATGGGTGCCATATCTGGCACGATAGTGATCGATCGCGTGAACTCCTCCTCATACTCAGTGACAGTCATACTCTCCTGCTTGAGATTCAACAGTTTCTGCCTCATTTTTGTCTGCATAAAGAAAGGAAAGAATTTGCGGTCAAACCGCATCCAAAAGCTCTGAATCGTCATAGTGTCCCTCTCCTCCAAGGTGGTAGTGGACTCCCACCACTGCAAAGCGACCCCCACTAGCTTATAGGCTGCCATTAACTACCTTTGAATGTCGGTACACTCGAAAATGCGAAGATGTCTCTAGATATCTTTCTTCCATTTTCTCGCTATGATGATGTCAAAATCACCCGAGAATTCTGGGGGATGTTCCCTCTTAAAAGCATCCTTGACCCTCTCCCATTCAGTGGGAAACTGAGCTAGAACCGGCTCCATAGCCTAGACCTGGGGTGGGTCCAGCTGCACCACCGCTAAAGCTGCATTTACCGCCTGAGCAACTATAACGACAACTTCATCTGCATTAATCATTCCCTGAGCCTGAGCTGCTGGCTGCTCTGGCTGGGCATTTCTGTTCCTCGGGGCTTGTCTAGGAGGCATCTAAAACGAGAAAGGATTTTATTAGCCCACAATTATTATTAAATCTCAAATAGATGAAGACGTAAACACATAAATAAGATAGGAATGCTAAGCGGAAAGCATAATAAGCCGTACAGATCCTAAAGGACTCCAAAACCTGATGCTTTGATAGAACTTGTGTCACCCCGCCTAATTAAATACCGGGTGATTAGACCTTTATAAAAATTAAACATAATGTTCGGTGGGTTCATTCTTAGCATCACTGTTGAAAACATTTAATATTATTAATCACCTAATAAATAATTAAGCTAAGTGTCAAAAGAGTTTGCCCGTTTAATTTTACCCAATTAATCTATTAATAAATTTCCATAATTTAAGATATAAGCTACTCACATTCCACAAGAATAAAATAAATACTGAACATGAGTCAAATATTGAAATAAATCGGACTGGATAAAACTTTCCAGTTCAAAGTCACAAACCAACAAACCATAATATCCTCAAGTGAAATAGAAATAAAATCCTGAACTGAACTGAGTACAATCTCTACTAAATGACAAAGAAATGGGCGTAACATGCCCTAAATGAAATGCCTGAATAGAGTGGAAAGAACTGAAAGAAGCTTCTAAGTGCAAAGGCCAGCAACTCTCACCACTGCTACAGCTCACTAAATGATCCACGCGTCTAAGTATGGTGGTAACCCTGTGGCTGGGCAACTAATAATATATATATATATATATATATAGAAAAAGAGAAAATAATAGCAAGAAACGGATCATAGCCCGATGTGTAAAAATATTTGTTTTAGCAAGTATTTAAAACTTCAATAATGCAAGTATCATGTGCATATTAGTTTCGAACTCTCACATAAGACTCTCACCTCTCCACTATTATGAATGCCTAACATACGTCTATCCTAACCTAGTTATCCAAATGTTCCCAACTAAATCAAAGACTTATACTTCTAAATATATCTCAAAGGAGTAACTCGTATCGCCCATACAATATGCTAATAAGATCATTTATTCCATTTAACCGTATATAACATTCATTGTTCAGATTGTAATTCTTTTACCCATTGAAAATACTTTACTTACCAACATTTATAAGTTTCCTACTTCCACACATTAGAATTATTCAGTGGTATATTTATATCAACATATATATATATATATATATATATATAATAAGTTAGGGAAGTTTTTGAATTGTCTACACATTTTAACGGTCAAGATGTGTGCCACCTATTTACAAATTTTTACACATTTTAATTGTTTAGATCACCTTCCTTTCTTTTTTACCAACTTACCCCTTAATTCTTTGATTTCCCCCTCTTTTTTTCTCATCAAAGTTACCCTTTAATTCAAATTTGAGGGGTAATTTGGTCCAACACATTCCATCCCAATTAGACATAGCCTCCCCTCACTCTCTCTTTCCCAAACCCTCTCTCTCATCTATGACTCTCTCTTTCCCAAAGCCTAGGCTCTCTCTCGATCGCCCCCTTCCCACGCAGTCACCCCTACCCATACAACCACCCCCATCCACGCAACCAAGCAGTAGATTGTGAGGGTTTCAAGTTGTGAGAGTAGTTTTTGTAGTAGATTTATTTGTGAGGGTTTCAAGTTTCAAGTTTCAAGTTTCAAGTTTCAAGTTTTGGATCTTGAAGAAATGAAGTGCATGATTTAGGTATTTTTTTTTACGCTACTTTTTGTAACAGTTTTAAGTTGTTACTTGGGTTGTCAAAGTTCAAAATAAGGGTTTATTTGTTGAAATTTCATTTTTTTGGTTCAGTGATGGAGGGTTCAATATATGGTTCTAAGTTTTGATTTTTGGGGTTTAAAACTTAGGGTTTACATTTGTGTTTGTTTTGGTTTGATTTTATAGGTGTTACGAATGTGACTATGAATTTTTTTGGGATTGGATTTTTTGGTGTTGGACATAACCCAAGTATACTCCATCTTTATCTCTGTTTATATGTTTTATTGGGGTTCAGATAAATTTTCCATTTGGTAAAGCTAACCATTATCGGTTTATATATTTCATTTAAGTTATTTACTTTAAAAAATTTATCTAATAGAAAATTTTCATCTGCTGTTAGTTTGCAGGTATCAAGAAAATGTAGTTTTTAATCGAATTTGTAAAAAGTTTTGACTGGTGTTATTAGGTAATAGAGATACATTTCATGCTAGATTGTGAGAACATTAGGTCAAATTTTGTTGGTTCTCTTTACAGGAATAATGGTTGATTTCGGGAAGTCCTTTTAATTGATTGTATTATCCTTTCTATTTTAGGTAATATTGGTGCCACATTTGAGATAAAGTTGAAATCATTTGTCAACATCCACTCCCTCTATTGGTAATTTTCTTATACTTTCCTGTTGTTTGTTTCTTCTTATAAAAATTCCCCTACAACCTATTTTTATGCACACGTTATTGTCATAGATGCAACTAGACACTAACATAACTGGATGTTTTTCTAGATCTACTGATTTGGGAATTACAGGTATATTAGTAATTTCCTTTCTAGATAATATTTTTAAGCTTAATTGAAAATTTGCAAGTTTACCTAATGCAGATCTTTCATCATTGGGTGCCTTATTTGTCATAATTTGGGTGCAATAAGTTATGTTATCTTATGTTTTTGATTGGAGAATTACCGGTATGATAGGTTGATTGTAATTAACTATAAAAGATAATGCCCCAACTGAAATTTGTGTTTACATGCTGAAATTTATGTTAGTCATTGCTGAAATGTAGCTTAGTTTGAAAGAAACTTTGTAACGGAAGAAACTCACTTATCCGTTCACTGACATATTTGTTGGCATTAATATTTTTTACACTTTTATTAATAAATTTGATGAAATTTTTTGGGTGTTCACTAAATTTTGTTAGGTGTTTTTTGAAATTTATGTTAATCATGCTATAAACCATGTG
Source organism: Sambucus nigra (assembly GCA_949130495.1). NCBI lineage: Eukaryota > Viridiplantae > Streptophyta > Magnoliopsida > Dipsacales > Adoxaceae > Sambucus > Sambucus nigra. The sequence continues at coordinate 297,203,375 of OX422211.1, read as the reverse complement.
TGTTTTGGGTTGAATAGTTTTAGCTTGAGGTTCTGAATTTATCACGCTTGGATTGACCATAGTACTTGGTAAATCAGGTGTACTATTTGTTTTTTTCTTTTGTTTAATTTACGATCTCGAAAAAACTACTTACCAAGCTTCCAATAACCGGTGGTATTCGTTTGTTTCAATCACTTTTTAGTACATGTATAACTCATATTTTAACGATTCTACTTATCTATTTCAGGTGGACTTTAGCCATGTTCTGAGCTTGATGCCTCCGTGTTTGTATGGAGGGGGAGGTACTTTTAATAAAGAAGAAAGGAGTATGTACCATAATCAGAGATTTAATTTTGGTTCGGTTTAATTTGTTCGGTTTGTTCATAAATAGAGCTTTAAATGTAGACTTGGTTCGGTTTGGTCATAAACAGAGCTTTAATTTGGTTTATATATAGTTATACCCAAGCAATGCTTTAATTTAGTTCATATCGTATAGTTTGTTCATATATAGTTTGTCCATATCATATAGTTTGTTCATATATAGTTTATTCATATCGTATAGTTTGTTCATTCATAGTTAGTATTGCATGAATTATTGTAATTTTTGTAATGAAAATAAAGCTCCAACTTTATTTTAGGCTATGTCGGGTTATTAATCTATTACATTTTTGGTAACTTCACCCAAGGGCGAACATATACATGGGGTAAGAGTTGGTGTTTTAATGGCTTTGTAATTGTTATTGAGAACATATATATGCAGTTGCATATATATGCAATCTGCATCATATATATGCAGTTGCATTAAGGCATGATAATGGGAGCAGCGTCTACTCAATTTATGGAGTACACTCTATAGTGTCCGGTAATGGGCTTGGTCCTATAATTTTCTTTATCTGGAATCCAGCTATGGGTAAAGATTGAAATCTTAGAAATGATGATTTGCTCATAGTTTCTGCTGTTAAATTGAAAAAAAGAATGATCTATGGATTATTATATTATCAGGCATTTATGTTTATTAGTGCTTAGGGTGAATATAAATTCATTAATAAACATATTAGCGTATGAATTAATTATATTCAGTTAATAAATAATGTATTCAGTTTTGAACACCTTGAATCACTGTCACTTTTCCATTTGAATCAGTTTTAGTGTTCATGCTGCCATTATTAAGTTTATGACTTCATAACCAATGTTGATGTTTTTGTAGATGTTTATAGAAGGACATATGCATAACCAGTGTTGCATATATATGCATATGCAACTGCATATATATGCATATGCATATGCATATATATATGCAGTTGAATATGTATATGCATATGTAGCTGCATATATATATGCATATGCATATATATGCAATTTGCATATGTAGATTGCACATATGCATTATATATGCAAAATATATGCAATCTGCATATGCAGATTGAATAAATATGCCTATGCATATATATATGCAGCATATACGTATATATATGTAGATATTAGTACGTCATATATGTTTGGTCTCATCTCCCCTCCTTTATGATGGAGACTCTTCGAGCAACTTACAAAGACGAGGAGGAGGAAGATCACAATAGCAATAGCATCACTGATTTAAGCTGATTAACTCCAAAGGAAGTCCTTAAAGAGGAATCCATTGCATCGAAGGAGCTATCAAATGAAGACGGAGATGATATTTCAAATGAAGAGTAAAAAGATACGACGAAGATCTCCGACCCTCCCCCCAAGAAGCAGAAACACCCCTCCTCACTCACAATCGACTATAAAGACAAACCCACCCTGCCCCCATAACTAAGAAGCACAAGAAGAACAAGGTTTGTTCCAAATCCAGGAAGACCAAGGGCAAAAAGAACACCACCACCAAAAGAACAAGGTTTGTTTCGAGTATTGATTTATAGCAAGCAAATCCGATTAAAAGAGAAGTTGTTTAACATTGATAGGAAGATCACATCACACCATACTTTTTTTGTATACATTTGTAACTGTACAAGTCACTCTGTATTTTCACTTTTCTTCTTAGCTGCTATTTCATGGACCTGTCTCGATTATATCCACAATTACCTGCATTTGTTGGGAGAAAAGGGATAATGAAGAAGGCTGCATACAAATGTTAGTGTATGCTATTTTTAAATGCTATTTATTGGGGTTTATTGAAGGTACATGTTAGTTTTAGGCATTATTTGTGTTCATATTTCTATTCTCTCACTTTTAGATTCTGGTTAATGAGATTCTACAACACCATCATTCAGGTCCATTAGTATATTGTTAGTCATGCTTACTTTTATCTATACATAAATAGTAGTTCGATGTAATGGTTTTGATACAGTGTGAGATGCCAAATAGCCGTAGACTTAGTTTTAAAGGAATCAACTAATTTACACTAAGTTTCTTCTGATGTTCCAGGTACACGAGAAAATAAGAGCTGAGTTGATGGATACTTCATTCCCCTCATCATTTTCTCAACTGGTAAGACATCTCTCCACACTTTTTCTTGGAAATCTATATTCCACACCTCAATTTTCTACTTTATCATCATGAAATAAATTTGAATTCTATTGGTATTGCCTTAAGTTTCAAATATATCGAAGCCCAATTATCTTACCTAACATTAATAAGTGTGGTCATTTCGTTATTAAATTCTTATATCTTAAGTCATTGATGTTTCAATTCTGTACTCTATAGACTTAAAATGAATCCATTTGCCTTTGCTCTGTAATATAAATTATGAGGTTGTGTCATGTGTGTATGGATCTAGACATCAATATGGCCATGTTTATATAATTTGGATAACATGGGGTTTACTATATTTTCTGACCTTACACTTGAGAATTACCTATTGATTACCAGGGGTATGGTTGATTCTCTATCAATATGTTATGAGTTGCAGGAAAATAATTTTACATTGAATAAAAGGGTTATTGGATTTCATAATTTCTTTTTGTCAATGATTTTAGCACGTACTTCCCTCGAGGCCTCCTGCCACATGAATCAAGGTAGGCAGCAACGAGCCGGGATCCCACTCCCCAAGAAGCAAAAAGGAGTTGCAGCACTTGATCGGACAGATCAATTGACCCTCATTCCGAGCTGTCTCCCTCTCTTTTTATTCGGCATTTACACACCCTATATATGCTGCATATATATGCAGTCATACATATATATGCATTGCATAGATTGCATAGATTGCATATATATGAAGTCATATATATGCATATGCATATATATGCAGTCATATATATGCATTGCATATATATCCCTGCCCCGTCCCCTCCCCTCTTCCCCAATCACACACGCACACATGCACACACGAAAACACACACGCACATATGCTCCCCCTTCCTATCCCCTCCCCCCTTCCCCACTCACACACGCACACACACAAACACGCGCCCCCTTCCCGTCCCCTCCCCCTTTCCCACTCACACACGCGCACACGCACACACGCACGCACTCGCACTACATATATGCACTACATATATGCAGATTGCATATATGCATACTTGCCCGTCCCCTCCCCCCTTCCCCACTCACACACGAACACACTCGCACTACATATATGCATATGCATATATGCACTGCATATATGCAGATTGCATATATGCATACCTGCCCCATCCCCTCACCCCTTCCCCACTCACACACACACACACAAACACGCACACACGCACCCCCTGCCTGTCCCCTCCCCCCTTTCCCACTCACAAACGCGCACAAAAACACACGAACACACTCGCACTGCATATATGCAGATTGCATATATGCATACCTGCCCCGTCTCCTCCCCCCTTCCCCTTCCCAACTCACACACACACACACACACACATGCGCCCCCTGCCCTCCCCCTCCCCCCTTCCCCACTCACACATGCACACACTCGCATTACATATATGCATATTGCATATATGCATACCTTCCCCGTCCCCTCCCCCCTTCCCCACTCACACACACACACAAACATAAACACACACACACACACACACATGCGCCCCCTGCCCTTCCCCTCCCCCGTTCCCCACGCACACACACACACACACGGACACAAACACACACAAAAATTCACACACAGACGCATGCGCCCCCTGCCTGTCCCCTCCCCCTTCCCCACTCACACACACGCACACAAACACACACACAAACATGCACACACACGTACTGCATATATGCATATATGCATACACGTAAGCACACGCACACGTACACATGCACACACACACCCCCTGCCCCTTCCCCCCTCACACACGCGCACACCCGCACACGCACACACACATGCACACACGCGTCCCCTCCCCCTCCCCCTTCCCCACTCACACACGCACACACGCGCACACACACAAACAGGCACACACGCACACACGTGCCCCCTGCCCATCCCCTCCCCCCTTTCCCACTCACACGCGCACACACACAAACACGCACACACACAAACACGCACACACGCACTGCATATATGCACTCGCATATATGCATATGCAATTATTCAAATAGTTCCTTTTTCTTAATATTGTAATTTATTTATTTGTTGACCATATATGATGGGATCAAACTCGAAACTGCATTTTTGTATAAGAGAGGTAATCCAATTGGATCCGGCTGAATTAATCTCGAATTTAGACAATTTGGATGTGATTGTATATTTCATTTTACTAATTGTATATTTACTTATGTGACTGTATCTTTATTCGAGAAACTGAATAATTATGTTTATTGTTCGTCAAATCGTACAGAAAAACGAGAGGGAGATCATGTCTAGAGGTGGGAAGAAGGATGGGAAGACATCAATAGTAGCACCTAATCCAGAAGCACCATGTCACAGATATTTTGAGGAAGTCCCACATATTCTCCTTTCCTTACCTTCTAGCTCCCATCTTCGAATTTGGGATTTTTTTTTTAATTTGTTGGATTTGTTGTTACCCCTTAATAGGGTGGATAGTCCAATAAACAAATGAGACTATGCCCAATTTTTTTTTAAAATTGACACTTTTTTTTAGACACAGTCAATTTGATTGGTGAATATTGTATATGTCATTTTATATGTGAATTTGTTTGAAGAATTTAGACAATTTGGATGTTGGACTATTTGTTATTTGTTGAGCAGGGTTAATAGTTCCATAAACAAAGGAGATTATGCCTAATTTTTTTTTAAAATTTGACACTTTGTTTTTCTGAGACAATGTGAATTCGATGGATGAATGTTGTATATTTCGTATTATATGTGAATTAATTTGATGAATCTAGACTATTTGAATGTTATTAGACTATTTAACATTGTTTTAAAATTACACTTCGAAATTTTTGCTTTTCACTATTACGTACTTTGAAAAATTATTATCGTTTCACGATTACGTACTTTGGAAAATTCATCGTGCCTTCAGGCACGGGCATACGCTAGTATATATATATCATGCACCCCTTGGTTAGGACTACTTGGCACAATGCATACTCTACTATTGTGTCCCGATGCATCGCTCATTGCATAAAGGACAATTGGTTCGACCTCTCTCACGAACCATAAACCTCATAACAAAAATATTGGAGGCGAGCATACTCACCAGCCAAATGGGCACGCACATACCTACGCTCCCATTCAGCCGTCGAAACTGTCCTACATCTCAGATAACACGTATCCAAGTTCATATGCTCAGGGTACAAGTCAAATATCCCCCATTGGGTCACCCAGGATAAGACTGTACACTGCGTGATAACCTCCTCCCGATAGCAAGCAGTTTAGCTATGCTATACACACAATACAAATAATAATATAATAATAGGCGTTCCTACGTCCTATTAAAGTTCAGGTATTCTTCCAACCCCTACATACATTTCTACACGTAGTATACTTCTCATTACTACTTATAATGTAATTAATTCAATTATCCACTCTCTTAAAGTTTCCAAAGTTAATTCACCTATCCAAGCCTTAAGGTATCATCCTCAGAATTCTTCCCAAATAATTCTGCACTAAACTAATATCAATAAATGGGAGTTTAACTCACTCAACTAACTGGGTAACATGATTTAGGAAAAAATAGGGATTTCTAGAATTTTTCTGGGATTGTCGTTCGAGACAAAACTGGTTTCGTTCGAACGGATTAGCATGTCGTTCGAATAACTATGCATCTTGTTCGAACGATACGTCGTCGTCTCCATTCTTCTACCTGTTGCGGTTTTCCAATCTTACTCAACATAAAACCTCTACAAATTTGTCCCAAACGCCCAACAATTACTTCTAATCAACAATTAATCATGTTGGGATAATATCTAACAAACTAGAATCATTTAATCATGCATAAACCTTAATAAATTCTAAAAATCCCCAAAATTATTCAAACAAACCCTAGTTCTTCAAATTTCGATATAAGAACTCAAAATCAGATTCTTCCATTATAAATAATACATCAATTCATGATTTTCAACCTATCTACATGAAGGATTCATCCTAAATAGATATCGTATTTCAATTAATGTCCTTAGTTCTCCAATCTAATCAAAATTTATGAACCATAACTGAGTATTACATATCTATACTAACATGAACATGATCGTTGCTACAATTTTGCAAGAATTTTCGAAGGTCTAATCTCCTCATGAGGTTGGTATAGGTGTGTTCCTCGTCTCACGATCTATATTTTGGTGGGATTTTTGGTGTGGGTTCTTGAGTTATGCACTAAGAACTCCTATGGCTTCTTCTTCCTTCCTATGTGTCTTTCTTTTTTTTCTCTTGTAGGTTTAGAACTAATAACTCCCCTCTAACCCACGTTCTTCTATATTTAATTTCCTAACTTTTGTCCATAATATTTCTCAAAAATTTCAAAGGATAAAAATACCCATACGGAATGCTGGTTTGGCCTAAAAACGTCCCGGAGTCCAAATAAAATATTCGGGTAGAGTTTTCTGACTATCTCGACCCTTTCGGACTCAACGGTGCGCTCGAAATTACCATATGAGTTGCTTAAAAATAATTTACTTCTTTAACCCATTAAATTAGTTCGGACACGACTCACACACGCGTCCTGACTTAATGTACCAAACTATCGTATTTCCCACTCTCGACAATTTATAAAAAAATCATAATTCCATATTACTTATTCACACAATAATATTCCATAATTTTCAACAATAAGTATTAACCATTGGCACGCTAGTTAATATTTATTTTTAAATTCGAATTAATTAATAATAGTTTTCTCACGTTTTTAATTTAATTAATCCAACAATAATAATTAATCCCACAATTATTTAACATAGTGAAAATATGGGGTATTACAATGTCATAGTTTTAACGTGGAGTAGAAGTTAGAAGAAAATAACATAGATGGGGGCATTAGTGTACCCAGACAGGAAATATTTGAACCCAAATAGTAGTTACCAAAAGAAGTTACATTGCATGGCAAGAAACTTTATAAATAAGCAACGAAGTAAACAAATGAAGAGAATATTTCATACCAAAAACTCATTTACTTACTTGTGTCCTTTATTTTCGTTTATTTATTGCATTCCTTTCAATCTGAAGTAGATTGTAAATCTTCTTTATGTTTATCAAAAGTTTATTGCCTTTACATTTATTCTCTTTTACAGTCTTGATTTAAATTTTGTAATGTTATCCTTTACCTTCAAGCAATTACTTTTATTTAATTTCAATGTTTTACTTTCCTTTTCATTTATGCACTTTATCACTTCTTTGATTTTAGTTATTTATCAATCACATTAAACTATTCCCTAAGGGAATCACAAGTCTCCTTAATTAGAGTATCGAAAGGTATACAATCGTCTGATCATTATCACATGGCTAAGATATTTTTGTTGGTAAGACCATAACCATGTCTGACATACTCACAAGTAAATTTAAAACATACTAACCAAGACCATTGAAAACCACAAAAATAGTTACCTACTGTAATTAATTAAATTTAAATATAGAAAGAAAATAAATTACAGCCTTATAATTTGGGATATCCGATTATTTATTTGGAAGTAATTTAATTATTTGTCTTGGGTCATTAGTATAACCCATTTTCCCAAGAAGTTAGGCCCAGACTTTCTGGAAGCTAGATTTAGCTTAAGCCCTCAACTTATACGAATGTATGTTGGTGTAAATTAGAGTTTTAAGCTACTTAATCTTTATTAAGGGCTAAAGAAGGGGATATCAAACACTAGTCACATTTTTGTAAAGATGCTTAGAGAGAAATAGGTCCATATCTCACTCAAAATCAAAGGTTATCATTTCAAACGATGCCCATATACCTACCTAGCAAGAGATCCATATCTCACTCAAAATCGAAGGTTTTCATTTCAAAATATGCCCACATACCTACCTTGCTTTGGGATGATCATTTACTAGAATATATAAGCATTTTGGTGTACAAAATAAAGCTTTGGGGGGATAAAAAGAACGCAACCCTTCATCATCAACAAATATCTTTTATTCATATTAGGATTGCAACCGGATCCAAAAAGATATTGTACTCGTAACCTTGTGTTTAATTTCTTAAACTTAGTTTTTTGTTTTGCACTTTTCATAGCATGATTAATGGAAGATTTTCAAGTTGATTTTTTTTACGTATATCGATCCCCAATAAGCCTCTCCTTAAATTTAAAAGTCTTCCACATTCTATTCCCTTTTGAGGTCAAGATTCTACCAATTAAATTAAACTCATCTTCAAAGATTTCAGTACTCCAATGACTACCAATATAGTTAGTAGAAGACATGAATTACAAAATAACCTCTTCATTAGTTAATTATTTCTTTAATGCATTAGAGTAGGATGGGTTAATCACGTCACACAACTGTAAACCATCATTGATACTATCTCTCCTTCTGTAAGGTTGCATGGATACACGATTATTAGTGACTACAATGTTTAGATCACAAATCCATGGAGAATCCATGACAGACATGGAATGCATAAGATAAACCAAGAAAGTATCAGAATCATCAACAAACATGCAAAATCAATAAAGAGACATCATAATCTATGTAGGATTATCAAAATCTCCACAAAGTACAACTCTCTAGAGTTTCCCTAATTTAAAGAATTAATAATAGTTAAAATTGGATATTTGTACAAAAAATTATTAGTCAATGATTTGACTAAAGGATTCCATCCAAAATGGGTGTTAGAGGTGCAATATGAAAATTATTGGGTGTCGAACTATAAACTGGACAATTTTGTGGAAAAAAGGGTAAATGGCCCATAAAAAATTAGGCTCATTTGTCATGTGCCCCCGATAAATTTATCTAATTTATTATTAAGCAACTAATAATAAGAGGAAAATGGTGATTTTACATGATATTTAATGGCCAAAAGTCAAACTTATGGTTCCTCCTATGTTAGGGGCAAGAGTGGATAAACGAAATAAGTGGTCACCAAAATAGAAAGTGGACAAATAAATATTTGTCAAAATCCAAATGACCTATTACTAAAAGGACACAATAGATCCATTATACACATGTTATTAATAGCTAATTTTTACAATGGGATCGTGAAGTTATTTGATTTTTTTAACATAAAACGAAACCATAATATTATATTATATTAAAATAGGGGGTACATCACAGTTTAAAGAATTCTTCAAAAAATTTGGAGCAACATTAAACCATGCACTATATTCCCTAACATTTTTGGCATAGTGATCCAAATTATGGGTCGTACAATTGTTGAGCCATTTAACAAATGAGAAAGGAATTTTATGACCCCATTGAACTCTTCTTTTTACAGATTCAATACAATTTTCGCTAGCCGACCAGTCATCTTCCTCATTTTAGAGCCTAAAAATAAAGTTATGATAGGCCCCCTCTAAATTGAAGTGGGGTATGCCACTATTTAAGGAAAACGTTGTAGTTATATTCACTACCATAACTTTCGCATGTTTGACCTTAAAGGGTTGACAAAAGTAATGGGATAAATATGCAATGAAGTTGTTTCACCCATCTATAATAATAACCCCAACCCCTAAGCTTATTGAATATTTAAAGGTAGTTGCATCCAATTAACTTTAAACTTTCCCTGATCTGGAGGTTTCCACCTAAACATCTCAATATTTCCATGATCTTTTTACTTTAATATGAGAAATATGATGAGACTTTTGAAATAAATCCATAAGCATTATCACCACCCATACCATGGAAAATATTGTTTCCATTAGGGCTGTAAATCGGGCTGGGTGAGCCGGGCTTGGGGTCGCTCAGTCTCGGCCCAAACTCACTTACCCATGCTCAAGCCCGAGCTCAGCCCGAATTATTTTTTCCCACCTAGGCTTGAACTCAGCTCATAAATATTACGGGCTTCGGGCTCTATTTTGGGCAGGCCCGATTTCAATTTTTTTGTTAAAAAAGTTTGAATTTTTTTTTCTTGTATTTCCATCATGTACAAAATTATACATTAAAATCTAATTGATATTTCGTGCAACAAAATATATAATTATGAAATGTATTAAATTAAAACAAGGGAAATAAGAGTGAAAACCTATAAATGCCTATTAAATTTATACATTTAGCAAAAAATTGATCACTAACAAAAGCCTATTGTAACTTGAGCAATTATTAAATCAAATACCCATAATGAAATTAAAAATAAAATCACAAAATTGAAAATCACATGTAATCTAATGTATTATGATTTTTTTTTAAAAAAAAAAGTAGTAAATGAACTAAAAGAACGAAACCTAATTAAACAATGTGAACATAAATAGGTTATATTAAATAAATTATTTATTTATAAATATAAAGTTCGGGCTTCGGGCCCAATTCGGGCTTGGAAAAGTTTGGCTCAAGCTCTACCTGAATTTCATTTGGGCTTGAATTTTTGGCTCAGGCTCGGCTCGGCTCAAACTCAAATAAACATGACCCAAAAATAGCGGGCCGAACGGGCGGGATTCGGGCCTCGGGCGCCCAATTTACAGGTCTAGTTTCCATTATACCATAAACCCCAACACACAAAATTGAAATGGTCATTTTTTAAAGTGTTAGCAAGAATAAAATCAAACTTCTCTCCCCAAAAATAATTCAAACCACATAAATTGAGCACCTCAACCACTAAAGGGGAAAACTTGAACACATAGAAGTTTCACACCCACTTTTGCACACACAACATGAGAAATTTCTAATTTTCATTTTTTGCATAAGAAATTTTTTCCCTGTAGGGAGAGAGCTTGAGTTAAGATGAAAAATAAAGTGCTTCACTTTATTCAATACAACGACCCTCTATATAGCATTCCAATTGCGAGTGATAAATGAGGATAAAGGTTTATCAAGACGTTTCATTAGGTTAATTGAGGAAATATCACATTCAACCTCGTAGCCATTTTTAATTGAAAATTTGCCATTCTTTTCAAACTCCCGAATAACTTTGTTTTCTGATAAAGGGACATTGAGTGGAATCCTTAGAATATCATGTACACCCTGTTGAGAGAAAACATTAGACTTGAGAATAATATCCCATTGACCTGATAATGGGTCAATGAGTTATTTAACAAATATAATATTGTGCTCATGAGTTGGTCTCCATACTATTTTGATTTTGACCCCATTTTCGACTCTCCATCTCATTCCTCTTCCTAAAATAGATTTAGTCTCCTAGATACTACTCCAAATATAACAAGAGTTGTAACCCTATTTTGCTTCCCAAAAGAATCCCCCAGGAAAATATTTGTCCTTTAAAATTCTTGTAGATAAAGAGTTAGTATTTGTAAGGATTCTCCACCCTTATTTTGTAAAAATATAAATATTAAAATCTTTTAGGTCACAAAACCCAAGCCTTCCCTTATTTGTTGGCATGCATAACTTTTCCTAACCGGAACAACACACACCTTTATTTTTTTCCCACGAGACCACCAAAAAAATACACATAAGAGATTTAAGATCCTAGCACAAATAGCCTAGAATTTTAAAGCAATTGATAGAAAAAGTTGGGGCATAATTTGGCAACTACCTTCATTAAAGGATCCTTACCCCGTTTCAATAAGAGAACCTCTTTCTAACCTTTAATTTCTTTCCAAACCCTCTCTTTCAATCTCGAAAAAATCTCTTTTTTGGAATTCCTAACCACATACGGTATACTTAGATATTTATCATGCCTACCCACCTCCCGAATCCCCAAAGCATCATATAGACCTCTCTTATTCTTATTTGTCTCATTTAAACTAAAAATCACACCACATTTATCTTGGTTGATTTGTTGGCCCGAAGACAATTCTTAAATGTTAAGATTTTTTTTTTAAATTTTAACCATTTCACCCAACTGAGCTTCTCCATAACTGATACTGTCATCTGCAAAAAAAAATAAGACACTTTGAGTCCCTTTATGATGGATGCGAGACCCCCGATCCTTCCTTCAAATTTTTCTCTCTCAAGAAGGGACAAAAGGCCATCCGCACACAGGAGGAAGAGGTAAGGTGATAATGGCTCACCCTATCTTAACCCCCTTTGGGCCATGATGTGACCTTTCGGCTCTCCATTAATCAAAATGGAAAAAATAACTGAAGACACACAATTAATAATCAACTTAACCCATATAAAGTAAAACTCAATTGTAATAGGACATTCTCAAGAAACCCAGTCCACCCTATCATAACTTCACTCATATATAACTTTGAGGAAAAATAACCCGTTATCCCCTTCTTCTTTTTATGTAAAGAGTGGTCTATGTCAAGTGCTAAGATACCACTATCATAAATAATCCTCCTAGGTACAAAAGCACTTTGACTTTCTGAAATGATCTCATCCAAAATTCTTTTGAGCCTGTTAACCAAGATTTTTTAGACTAATTCGTAGGTAACATTGCATAGACTAATAGGCCTAAACTAAGAAATTAATTTTAGATTTTTTAGTTTTGGAATCAAAGAAATTAAAGTATGGTTTAAAGAGTCAATATGCTTAACATTATTAAGCACATAAAAGATAAACTTAGGGATTAAAACCCCAACTATATGCCAATATTTTCGAAAAAATATTGTTGGCATACTGTTCGGTCTGGGGGGTTTTGGGGGGACATTTGTTTGAGGGAAAAAATTACCTCAGGAGCCATGAACTCAAATAAGAGTGTCTCATTCATATGTCTTGTAATGCAACTTCTTATTCTATACATAAAATGCTCGTGGGCCTCCAGGTGCGGACTATTGTCTTTGAATAGGTCAGTGAAATAATTCATTTGACATTTGGCAATATTATCCTCCTTCTTTAAAATTATCCCATTCTCGTTTAGTAACTCTAAAGTGGTGTTGGACTTTCGTCTTTGAGTTACTTTGACATTGAATTTTTTTTTATATTGCCCCCCTCTTTCAACCACTACGTTTTCCCCCTTTGTTTCCTGCTGAATTCATCAAACTCTTGAATATGATTAATTGCGTTCTTTAGATTTTTAATTGTAATAAATCTTTCAGTGAAATGAGTTTTATTTCGCCACCATGATATTGAGGCTCTATTTTCTTCAAGGTTTTTCCTAAGGGATATATACTTCTGTTTTTCCCAAGTCACCAAGTGACTTTCACAAACCTTCACCATTTATATAATTACACCACTCTCCCTATTAGGCCTCTCAATGGATCAGATTTTATCCGAATTCGAATATAATCCATTTAAGCAGATATGGATTATGCCTAAAATCCGATTACCCAATTACCCGATTATCCGTTTATTAAATGGAGCGGATTTGGATTCATATACTCCGATCCTATTAATATTTGTAATATATATATAAATTATATGTAATATATTTTTAATTAATGTATATTGTATTTAATAATATTCTGAATATATATTTTAAATATATATTATAATAGTTCTTTATTTCATTATCTATTTTTTTGAAACATTTGAAAAATATATTTATGAAATAAGAGATGAAAATAAAACTGTTGCAAATCAGGTTTAACATAAACGGATAATCGGATCCGAATCCGTTTAACATAAACGGATATTGATTTGGATTTGCCTGATCCGATTAATAAACGGATCAGATCCGAATCCGTTTAACATAAACAGATATGGATTTGGATTTTCCTGATCCGATCCCTTTACAGGCCTACTCCCTATGATCCCGTGTTGTCTGAATAATCACACTACAATTATCTTCCTTGGTCCACCATGCCTTGAAGCGATAAATTTGAGTTTTCTTTCTTACCCACTCACGATTATTGATATGTTCCCTAGATATGTCAATGGGTCGTGTTGAGTCGTGTTCGTATTATTTTTTATCGTGTTCGGGTCTTATTGCACTACACCAAAAATAGCAATCTGGCACAGTTCAGATCAAATCTGGCACGGTTTTGAACTGTGCCAGAGTCAGGTGTTCCAAAATGATCATTTTTTTCTGGCACGGTTTAAAAATGTGCCAGATTTGACCAAACAGGAACACTTCTGGCACACTTTAAAACCGTGCCAAAATTTGATATTTCTTGCTCACTTTTGGCACACTTTATAACTGTGCGAGATTGAGTACATTTTGATACTCTTTTGGCACAGTTCAAAACCGTGTCAAATTTTGATACGCTTTTGGCACGGTTTTGAACTGTGCCAAATTTTGGATCAAAGAAAAAAAATAATTATAAATAATATTACCCAAAAAAATCAGCAACATTTACACTATTTTTCGTACCTTTTTAGAATCACAAAAATTCAATAATAATATAAAACCAGCATGGCAAAATAGTAAAACAACAATACAAATAGTTCGCACCAATGCTAATACACATCCAGACAATACGCCCACTAAAAACTCAAATTCCATTAATAGATAATTCATGTCAATACATTTGAAATCCATGTCAATACATGAGGAAAATTGAATTTTATCTCAACTCGTGTCAATACATATGAAATTCATCTCAAATTCCGCAGTCTTCTCTTCAAGCAACACTAACGTGTTTAACTCCTCATTTATCAAGCAACATCGGTTCGCCTCTGTATGCACACCCATCGAATTTCCAATGACTTCCAGCCTATAAACAAACAAACGAAAAAGAGTAATTAATTTTCATCAATTGACAAGATTGAAGGCTAACAATTTAATAGAGACTAACGTATATTCTTTTAATCACAAAAAAATTGAAATCTAGTGCACATTGCAAAATGCTATGGACATTGGTATCATTATTAAGCACTGAGGGCGGTATCAATATATAGGAGCATCAACGATCTCTATATGGGGTGTGTGCGCGTGAGCGCACGAGCAAAAGAGAGAGAGGTTAATATATATAAACACTTACAATGTGGGATTTCCACTCGATTCCCGTATGACCATCGTAGAGACCCTCACGTGGTGAATAGGAGCGGATGTGGCTGAATATGTGAATGAGGACAGCAGAGTCGAGAGAAGCATATTTAAGATGCACATTAATTACAGTTAAATGAGACGTTAACTTCTGAAAATGACTGTTGTTAGTGGGGAGGATCATACGAGTTTTTGTGTGGGGGTAGTTTAATTTAATGCCAACACCATGATGAAAGCTGAAGAAAATGAGATGGGGCAGCAGATGGCTCGTAATGTAACTATTACATCTATACTATATATATCAAGGGAGATATAATTCATCTCAAATTCTACCTGTGTTGATGCATTCTCTGCTTTCCTATTCAGAAAGGTTATGGGATTTCTAGTAGGTGTGCCACTTTCGCTTCCCTCAGGTTGGCTTTCAGTACTCTGTCCAAAATGAGAAACATCTTTTGAATTTTTTTGGGAAGTACGTGCCTCATCAGATTAATTTCCGTTCCTTTCTCTTGCATCAACCAATTCAACCTCAAGTTGTTGTATTGTATGCATATGAAGCCTCTCCAGCGTAGAAAACTGACAAAAACAACATATATAAATATCTAGTGTAACTTGAAACACAACAAAACATTTACTTGAGGGTGGGGGTGAGGAGGAAGAAAAAAGATTAAAAAAACACAATTTCAATGGCACACAGTCAAGCTTTAACTAAACAACCTGTCTTTGATAACCAAGCCAAAGCTGGTTGTACTGCTCCGTACGTTCTCGCAACTCACCTTGGAGCGTGTGATTTGTACTTGATTGCAAGGCATCCATCTCATGAGCACACGTGATCCAATTTTGTGCTTCCCTTATTTGTTCATATTTGTAAAGGATGGATTCCTGAGCAACCCTATGCTAAAATATGGAAGTTACAGTAAGGCATTACATCACCAAAATCATACAAGATATATGACTTCACATAATAATGAACATGGCAAAAAAGAAAGATATTCTAAAATAGAGATAACATTATACCAAGTTTTTATATATTACACTATTTGGAAAAGTATTATTAGTTGAATCAAATCATTTTAAATTCAAACACAGAGTTCTAAATATTAGTCTCAAACAATGTATGTTGATAATATTACAAGTTAAATTCAACTGGACAGAGGAGGATAGTCAACAATATTTATAATAAAAATGTTCCTCGAAGAGTTTGATGTCCTATTTTCCACTGAATTAGGATAATACAAACACATTAGAGAAATTCAAATTAGCAGACCTGTACCTGTAACTCCATGAACTGCCGCTCCTTTTCTTGAATCACTACACCAAAAATACCATGATTTTTTTTTTAAGAACTGAACATATTGATAGGGAGATTGAAAACAGTATATGGTGTGTAGAATATGATCCCCATTCATCTGCGAAGACGGTCTTGGAGAGAATGGTGTGGTGGAAAATGTGTTCACGTAAAATTTAAAGAATAAAAAGGAATATAGGACATTAAGATTTATGCCTAAAGTATTTGTCTTATTAAATTAATACGAAGATAACTCAACTAACGGAACACAACCAATATTTTTCTATGTAGCAGGCCAACAATATACATGTTGATACATAAATCGTGTAGTGCCCAAACTTAGATTAAACTAATAAGTATGAATCAAACAATAGTCCATGTTAATCAGTATGAAAATTAGTCCAATTTAATCACACTAAACTATGGAAAAACAAGTGAGATACAACATAACAATATCAATTGTCGGGAGATTGACTTTACCACTGTGATTGGCCTTAATTCAACAGTCGCCAACCCCGTTGATGTCACCGAGCTACAAGCATGAAATGTAGTCACTTGACAATGAATCAATTTTTTCAAATGGATGCAAAGTTACCTCACATTCTAAAATACAATTTGGGGTTGAGTTTTCTTTGACTTTGATCATAATATCCTTCACCAACCAACACTAGCAGACTTCTTAGGTGACTTGTGAGGTATAATTTTTTTTGCTAACTACCTACAATAGTTCCAATTACATAATTGGACTTTTTGGGAGATTTCTACGAGATAGATTTAATCCAGTCATCATTTGTTCTTATGTCACTATTTTGTGTCCTAGATCAGTTTTTTCTCCTTGGTCTTTATCCTTTTCTGATTCTCTACCTTCTTTGCAGAAATTTATCGTTCATCTAATCTTGTTCTCTAGTTGGCATAAGGAAGTTTTTCATCTTGTATTTGATTATTTGTATTATCTTTTATTGCATTTATTTGGATTGCATCATGATTTCTAGCTCTTTTGGGGTTTGGGAGTTAGCTTTAATGTTTTATTTGTTCTGAATTTCTTTTTCAATTCCAAAATCTGTTATAACAGAGTCTTTGTTTTTCTGTTGTGCGATGGTATTTATTTTCTATCTTTCTTCCTCCTTTTGTAATTTCATTGACACTTCAGTAGTATCAGTTTGTTTCTGCCTCATAGTAGAATCAGTGTTTTCTTCCCACACGTTGGTCTTCTCTTGCTCAGAGTATTCATCACAATTATATAATTTGATTTGATAATTCATATATCAAATCAGATTATAAATACTTGAAAGAGAGTAAATACACCAGAATCAACAAAAATTGTAAGAAGAGTAGCTGATATAAAACAATAATGATCGAACCAAAGTAAATACACTAGAGTAAATACACAAATTGTATGTTCGAAAGTTTTATAAACTTGTAGTAATGATCAAACCTATAATGATCGAACCTATAGTAAATACAAAAATTGTAAGAAGAGTAGATGATCTAAATACACTAGAGTAAAGTTTTATGAATCATTAATCAAAAAGAGAATGTTTGGCATGAGAATTTTATGAAGGCTAACTGAAAAGGGATAAACAGTAAAGCATGAGAATATGTTCGAAACCTTCTCTTACAATGCCTGAGCAAAGGCTTCAAAGGAATCGTCAACTCCAATAAGAGTGTTGGGCACATAAGGAACATTCTTCCGCAACAGATTCAGTGAGTGTTTGGCACGTCATGATTTATAGATTATTCAGTTAAAGGTTTACGAATGAACATCGGATTTCGGGAACTGGATGGTTATGTAAAAGTACATAGCTATAGCCTTCTATATGTTTTGGCATTATGTCTGATCCAAAGTGCATACAGAAAAATTATCTTTTACACTGCAATCAACACATTGACAAAGAGCATGACCAGTTAGGGGATCATAACTTAAATTATAAATAATGCACCAAACCACTGAACATTGAAATTGTAATGGATCTTTATAAATATTATGCACGCCCAGTAATGTGATGAGATTTTTTCAATTTAGTGGAATTGAAGACTACTACATCATTTTCTTCAAAGATTAACCACTGTGAACAAACATAGCAAATAAAACATATATAACTTGCACTGCCTCACTAATTTTGGCTTATTAACTTTATAATTAGATCATAGACAGACAAACAGATAAAAAATGTGTTCACTTTAATTCTATTAATTTAATCAAGAATGCATACAATACTCCACAACTTCAAAATTTATAAAGAAGGAAACTAATTGAACACTTGCAAATAACTAGCACATATTCTCCAAAGAGTTAGATACATGGAAAAGCAGAAGTCAAGATTACCAACTCAAGCTACAAAGATTTTCGGAAAGATCTCTAGTTAAAAGTTAACTTGGATAGTTTAGCGAGTTAAGTGAGGTATAGGGTGGGTTCATAGCCATTCAAATATCTAGTGATCCAATTTGGGAGGAAATCTTATGTGCACGACCTTTTGAGAGACCGTGGTGGAAAATGATAATTATGAGGGGATAGATTAACCTTGGGTTCAATCAGTTCTTAGGAGTATTTTTGTTTATTTATTCTCTTTTTAAGATTCCCGTATGTGTGACAAAAACAATAACAAAAATTAATGAGGGATTCTTATGAGAGTGTAGTGGGAGGAAGTGTCAAATCCAAAAAAACTAGGGGCTTGGTGTGGACTAATTTAAAAAAAAAATTAGCTCCCTTCAGGAGCATGGTTATAGAGTTCCCCGGGACCAAAATGATCTTTGTTAGGCACATGGTTTTAAGCTAGACAAAAAAGGTCTAAACTAGAATTAAGATAATCAAATCATCCTAATATGATCAAATCAACCAACTGAAGTTGAGCAATCCCACCCAAGCGGATAACATGAGTTAATCATACATCTCATACAAACATTATTGAACCTTCCCAAATATATGCAAAATGTCTCATAAGTAAGTACATGAACATGTTGCAAAGAACTTCAAAACATTTGATTTTTTTTATATTAGTGTGTGTATGTGTGTTAAAGAGAGGGAGGAGGTGAGATCTTTCGACAGGAAGCATATGCTTCATGCACCAAGGATGCCAAACCAATGCATTCAAAGCAATAACCTACACCACCACCAGCCATCTCGTTTATTACCTGCTCAATGTCAAAGAACAACAATAATATGTAAGAAAATTAGTGGGTTTGTCTACTTACTATTTTAATTCCTTTGGTGCTAGGCCTTCCATGACTACAAGAGGATAACAATATGTAAGAAAATGAGTAACTTTTTTTTTACTATGGAAAAATTCATCTATTAGTTTTTAAAATAGGATATAAAGGTAGATAAAAAAGTAATATACATGGACATCGTGTATTAAGATGAAGAATCATATATACATTCTAATCTGTGAATTCAACATGTGATTTTTTCAACAACTGATGGATAACAAATGATAGGACTTGGCTGAATGAGGCCACTTCTTGTAAGTTCAAAATTGTTAAAAAAATGACAGAGCATACAGTAATTTCTACGTGTAACTAAAATTTATGTCATTAATTAATGAAGAGGGGGCATCGTTGTCTATGAATAATCTGTTTGCTAAAGAATTAGAACATGAAATTGGACTGTCAGAGTCTTTTAACTAAGGACTCACTCCTGACATCGTCAACTAATGGCTCTCTATTTGAGTTTGAGTTAGTTGACTAAGGATTCAGAATTTTTTTTACTATGGAATTGGAGGATGACGTTAACTAAAATGGTGAAAATATGACATGCTTCCATAGCCTTACGCATACTCATGAGTAACTTTGTTGGTACTATTATTATGGGAAAATAACTCGAACATTCTAAGAAAAGATATGACATGCCTCG
Source organism: Sambucus nigra (assembly GCA_949130495.1). Lineage (NCBI taxonomy): Eukaryota > Viridiplantae > Streptophyta > Magnoliopsida > Dipsacales > Adoxaceae > Sambucus > Sambucus nigra. The sequence goes on along the minus strand of OX422211.1, from coordinate 297,183,058 downwards.
AGAACAAACATGAGAGTATTTCATACTGTGACAATGCATATAAATAAAAAAGAAACAATATTATGGTAATAAAAAATAAAGAAACAATATTATGATAATAACAAATACCTATGATTGGACTCAGTTGCAAGCAATTTGTAAGTCTGGTGAAAATATTGTAAAAAATAATAGTTGAGGTAGCAAAGTTAAATTAGTGTCATGCGAAGTTAATTTAACTACACATGGAGATAAAAACGCATAAGGAGAACAGGGTCTCACAAATGCCAACATATATACCGCAAAAAACATATGCTCTGTATATGAAATAAGACCAACAATTAGTAGCATGTAATATTAGTCTCCATAGCTAATGTACGTTCAAAGAAAGTGAAAGATGCGATTAATAGCTTAACCAAAGGATTCCATGTACACGTTGCCATAGCTAATGTATGTTCATGATTGAAAACCTTCAAATGTGATACATGTATGTTCACGAACTCTACATGTTAGTAGATTTGGGTGTGCTAATAACACAGGTGGGATGACCGCCGAACCAAGTGTGTGGGAAGAGTACATCAAGGTAACACTATAGACTCTCTAGTATTCATCACATTAACCAAAAGTTTTACAAAAATGTAATATCAGTCGCTTGAAAATTGAAATCGAGAATCCAAGTTTGTATAAGAATATATAAAAGTGAATCTAAGGTCTTTTTTCTTTTGGTTCATGGTAGAATATTAAATAAAAAGTATCTAACAATCATTCAATGGACACACCTTTTCAAAATAAAGTCGCTTCATGCACGCGAGCTAATACCTAAATTCACATTGCTTTTAACCAACTATATTTGGCACGTGCACACACGTACATATGTGTGCACCCAAGATAATCCCTTTATCCATGTAGTTTATAAATAAATGTACTTAGCCATGTATGCACACACACTAATACCTAAATCCACATAGTTTCTAAACAAATGTACTTTGTCAAGTGAGTGCATACACACACGCACACATGTGCAAGTTAATCCCTAAATCCACATAGTTTCTAAACAAAGGTACTCTAGAGCACACACGCACGCAAGCTAATCCCTAAATCCACGTAGTTCCTAAACAAATCTACTTTGTCACGTGCACACACGCAAGATGATCCCTAAATCCACACAATTTCTAAACAAATGTACTTTAAAATGCTCGCACACACAACCATTAACTATAGCAAGAGCAAATAAGCTCCAAAGCTACCAAACCCACAACCATAATCATTCAACTATTTCCTTTTTCATTTATAATAATAAATTAACCTATTGATAAAGGGATTTCACTTTCGGTAAGTGTCAAGTAGAAAATAGTAAATTAAAACTATAAGTATATCAATATATTAGACAAGCAAAAGTGCAAGAAATTGTATATTATGACTCATTTTGGGATAACATCAAGAGCCTCTAGGCACCATCCTCCTAACTAAGGCTTCCTTGTGTTACATTACCTTGTCAAAAAGAATGTTAAAACAATACCCAGTAGCCATGTCTAAAATCATACAAACAACCTTAAGTAAATAAAATAGCTCACAAATATGGTAATATTCATCACATCCCCAAACTGAATTTAATTAGCAATAATGGAGATAATAATAAAAAAATTAAAAATATAGAAAATTTAGCATTAGTCTCTCGTAGATATTTTTTTAAGCCAGTACAAACAAGAATCATTACACAGATAAGAGACAAGCGAGAATTAATGACAACCTGTAGGAGCTGGTTCTTTTCTCAATTCCTTCCCCTGAAAGAGAATATCATGTATGGCAAAGGCATTAAAATGAAAAAAACTTATCTAAATGAAAAACCAAATAAAAGACAATGGAGTCTATCACTACGAAAAAACTTATTAGATTAAGAGGTAAAAAAGATAAAAAAAACTTATCCAAAATAGAATTTACTTCAGAATAAATCTATCACTACACCAAAATCATAAAACACATAAAAAATCTATCAATACATCAGATTAAGAGGTAAACAACATAGAAAACCTATCACTACTCATAAGATTAATAAGAAAATAACATTAGGAACTTATCCAAAATAGAAGGTATTTCATGATAAATCTATCTTAATCTATCACTGCTTATCATAAAAAACTTACCCAAATCGTGAATCCCATGATTCTGAGAAACCCTAGGTCGAGATTTTGATAACGATGGGTACAACGACGGAGTTTGAAAAGAAAGTTATACATCGATGGATTTGATAACCATGGGAGGAAAATTTCCTATGACGATTTGGAGTTAGTCTCTTTCATTTGGGTGTACTAGAATGGGTTTAAGCGGGAATGGGTTTTGAGCGGGAATGGATTGAGGAGTGGGTTGACGAGAGAGGAACTAGTATTTTTTTAAGACTATATATATTTTATTAAGTGTGTTTAATTTTGGCACACTTTTAAATAGTACCAAATTTTGGCACGGTTTTAAAGTGTGCCAGATTATTATTAAACCGTGCCAGAATTTGGCACACTTTTAAGCTGTGCCAGATTTTTAATATCAGGGTATGCCAAATTGCTATTTTTGTTGTAGTGTTGGGTTCGTGTCTAAACGGGTGACTTTTTTATCGTGTGAAAAAATCATATCCAAACTCTACCCGTTATGTTATCGTGTCGTGTCGTGTTCACTCGTTAATACCCATTAAGATAAATAATTATTTTGAATTGTATAAAAGTTGACATATTATCTCATTTTTGAACCCAAATAGACTCATTAATTCATTAAAATTACTAAATCTCTCATTTAGTAAAATTCATTATGATTAAATTAACATTATGCTACATAAATTATTTATAAGTTTCAAAAGTATATATTATTTACTTAAATTAATGGGTCATAGCGGGTTTTATCGGGTATTAACGGGTGAAGGGGGTAAATCCTAATCCAACCCGTTAACTATCGTGTCTTATCGGGTTGACACTGATATGACTCGAATCCATTAAGGGTCCACCCATTAACTATAACTTTGTGTCGGTTCATGTCGTGTTATCGTATCGTGCCTCAGTTTGTCAGGTCTAATGTTCCCCCAAACTAATGAAAATTAAGAGATGGCCTGACCCCTTATTGTTCCACATTATAAAATATGGGAAATACATTTTCCCACTAAAAAATTGCGAAATATATGTCAAAATTTTCTCAATATTTCTAGTACTCACCGTAAATTTGTAGTCGATAAGTCCTAGGTCCTTAAAACTGTAAGTATGCACTGCTCCCTTGAAATTATTGAGCTGCCAATAAGGTCGGATCCTCCTCTAAATTTCACCCTATCACACGTGAGCTCATTTAAATCTCCTATACACAACCATGGGAGATGATTATTTGACCCCCAAAACATGAGTAAATTTCATCCAAATCTTCGTTTACTAACCTTTGAAAAATTGTAAAACCCCTTTAGACACCAATGCCTCGATCCAGAACAATCCATTATTGTAGAATCCACGTGGTTGAGTGAGTAGTTTTGAATCTGGATCATTAAGTTATCATTACACAATAGCCCTAAACCACAAGCTCTATTGACACTAGCCCCACAAAGATAAATAAGCATCTTCAACATCACACGAGTATGCTCCATTTCCTTTGAACTTAATTTTGCTTCACATAAAAACAAAATCAGGTGTTTTTCTCTCAATGTTAACTCACATAGAGCACGAATTGCCATGGGGACGGGGCCAGTTGAGGCCCAGTGGGGGCTGTAGCCCCCACAGAGATTTAAAAAAAAACATATATATCTATGCTTATACAAAATTTAGGTCTAAAAAATATATTTTTATACGAAATTGGGGCATATCTTGAAATAAATGAAACCTTTTAACACTTAAACCTAAGAAATCAAACTATTTGTGTTTGAATGATGTTATGAAACTTTGATATTACAAACTATTTTAGGATTTACTTGATTATTTTATGGTTACAATGTTAATGTTTGTTAGACCTTGCTTTAATGTTGTTGTTGGTTTTTTTTAGGGCTAATTTGAGAGGATAATTAGGGATATTTTTTATTTAAACTTGTGGACGAAATGTTCGTTTAAATATTTATTTCTCTTTCCATTAGATTAAATAAATTACGTTATTTTTGTCAAATACTAAAAAATAACCTCAAAAAATTCGGCTCGGGGGCGGGAGCCCCCGAACCCTCGAAAATGACCGCTAAATTAGCCCCCACAAATGAGAATTCCTGGCTACGTCAACACATGACAGTTCTAGATTATGGCACTTGTTGAGCTTGATTGGACCGCTCTTCGTTCGTTGCCCTTTATCTATTCGTATACTTTTGAAACCTTTTGGTACTTACTTTGGTAATTACCTTCGACTTTCATCTCTGAAATGACCCTTTTTCTTTTTTTGCCACTTTCGATGCAAATGTCTTCACACATAGGCAAAGATTGGACTAGTCCCATACTTCTCTTCCATCTTTTTTTTAATGTGATTGGATTGTTTTGAAAATGCACTTTTACTTGTTTGTGTTTTTGGAGGGGGCTAAGAAAGAAAGCATTTGGTTGTTGGGTATTTTATTTTGGTTAACGAGCATTTATGTGCATTTTAGAGAGAGGGTTGTGTTCTGATTTGGTCGGTATATGGGTGGTTCTCAAGGAAAAAATATTGGGTTTCTATTGGTGATAATAATATTTTTATTAGGCTAGTATAAGATTGTGAGTGATTCTATACGTACATAGGATTCATACAGAATCTGTACAGACTGATGTGTCGTGTCTGTATTGGTCCATGTCTGGGCCCACTCAAGGCACGAACCAATACATGACGATTTTGTATAGATTCCTCTGTACAAATAAAGTTTTTGATAAGATTGCTATGAGGTTTGCTCGACCGGTAGGAAAGGTGATGGTCTATTGGGAAGGCAGTATATCAGCAGTACTCTCCTTGTTTGGTTCGACAGGAGATTTACCGATAGTGTTTGGAGGGTAGTAGGTACCAAGAGTGGGGGAGAGGTTTGTTCCTTTTTTTTGGGGGTGGGGGGGGGGGGGGGGGTGTATTGTATGGTTCAGCTAGTTAAAGGTGTGTATATAAGACACTGGTGATTAGTTCGGGTGCTTTTTAGTGTAGGATCACTACAATTTTGGTTTTAGGATTTCTAGAGGGTTGTAATTTGTTTGGTCTGAGAGGCTTAATGTGTGTCTTTATGGGTAAAATATTTGTTAAGGTGAGTGGGTTTGACTGTTACCTTATGTAAATTGTTTATAGTACCCTTTGTCTGTATCCTAATGTAATAATACATCATTTTAATTAATGTATGATTTTTTTATTATCTCAACTAGAATGCAACCCGCGCGATGTGTGGGCATATTAAAACTCATAAAAAGGAGAAAAGTAGAATACACACTACACCAAATTAGGTTGATGGTCGCGGATTTGGGCCTTTACTAGGCCCCTAGGTCACAAATTTGATTTGTGACCAAAATCGGCGTGACTAAGAACACGGGTAACTAACCTAGTCCCTGAATAAAATCTAAGGTCACAGATCAAGGAGGGAGACTGGTTATGGTGCTTGGTCACGGGTAAGTACTATGAACAGGTGGTCACAAACTAAATCCATGACACTTGTTGGTCACGGACAACAGTCACGACTCAACTTTACACTTGTCCCAGCTTGATCACAGACCAGCGCTATGACCAACCTTTACACCTGTTTCCCTATGGGTCACTGTTCAGGGCTGTGACCAAGCTTTACACCTGTATCATTTCGGCATGGACCAGAGTCGGGATTATATTTAACTGGAAAAAAATATGGGTTATTTCAAGTCCTGTTCTAAAACAGAATGTCCAACGACTATGCGGACAGTTTTTACATGTTACATTATACTCACACGAGGTGTTCTTTTCACTTGCGGTGCTGTTTGGGTTCTTTTGGTGGTTTTTGCCCACTCGCAACACATTTTTACGCCTAAGTGTGTATATTTTCAAATTATCGTACTTAAACTGGGAGTCCCACGACAATGTGGTTAGTTGCTACATGTTATATGGACACGCATGAGGTGTTCATGCCACTTGCGGTGCCATTTGTATGCTTTTGGTGGTTTCTACCCACTCGCGACACATTTTAAAGCCTAAGTTTGCCTACTTTCAAATTCGGATCTTATTCTCAAACTAGGAGTCCTAGGACTACGCAGTTGATTGCTACGTGTTATGTTGGACATGCATGAGGTGTTCGTGGCACTTGCGGTGCCGTTTGTGGGCTTTTGGCGATTTTCACCATCTCGCGACACATTTTCAAGCCTAAGTGTGCCTATTTTCAAATTCAGATTTTATTCTCAAAACGAGAATTGTGTGACTATGTGGCTGGTTGCTACGTGTTATTTGGGACATGAATGAGGTGTTCGTTCCACTTACAGGGCTATTTGAAGGTCTTTGTTTCTGCCCACTAGTGACACATTTTGATGTCTATGTGTGCCTAATTTTGAATTTGGGTCCTATTATCCAGTTGGGAATCCCGTAACTATGCAGCCAGTTTCTAGGGGTTACATTGGACATGCACGAGGTGTTCATGGAACTTATGGTGTCGTTTGGGTGCTTTTAGTGGGTTTTTCTCACTCGTGGCACGTTTTCAAGCCAAAGTGTGCCTATTTTCAAATTCGGGTCATATTCTCAAAGTAGGAGTCCCGTGACTATGCGTCTAGTTTCTACAAATTAAGTTGGACACAAATATAGTGTTTGTGGCAGTTGCGGTGCTATTTGGCGCTTTGGTGGTTTTTCCCCTTGCGGCACATTTTCAAGCCTAAGTGTGCCTATTTTCAAATTCGGGTCCTATTCTCAAATTGAGAGTCCCGCGACTATACGATCGGTTGCTACCTGTTAGGTGCGACATGAAAAAGGTGTTCGTGCCACTTGTGGGGCCAATTGTATCTTTTGGTGGGTTCTCCCCACTCGCAGCACATTTTCAAGCCTAAGTGTGCCTATTTTAAAATTTGGGTCCTATACTCAATCCAGGAGTTCCAAGACTAACAGGGCAGTTGCTACACGTTATGTGGGACATGCATGTAGTGTGCATGCCACTTACGAGGTTGTTTAAGGGATTTTGGTGGTTTCTGACCACTCGCGACATGTTCTTAAGCCTAAGTGTGCCTATTTTCCAATTCAGGTCATATTATCAAATCGAGAATCCCATGACTATGCTATTGGTTGCTACACATTACGCTGGACACGCACGTGGTGTACGTTCAACTTATGGGGTCGTTTGGGGGCTTTTGATAGTTTCCTCCCACCTGCGACACGTTTTAAAGCCTAAGTGTGCCAATTTTCAAATTTGTAGGATATTCTCAAATTAGGAGTCCTGTAAGTACACAGTCGGTTTCTACATGTTACGTTGGACATGCACGAGGGGCTCGTGGCTCTTAAGGTGCCTTTTAGGTGCTTTTAGTGGGTTCTGACCACTCGCACTATGTTTATTAAGCCCAAGTTTGCCTATTTTCAAATTCAAGTCCAATTCTCAAACCGACAGTCTCGCGACAATGCGATCGGTTGCTACGTGTTACGTGGGATACGCGCGCGGTGTCTGTGCCACTTCCAAGGCCGTTTAGGGGCATTTGGTAGTTTTCACCCCCAAGTGACACATGTTTATGCCTAAGCATGTTTATTTTGAATTTCGAGTCCTGTTCTCAAACACAGAGTCTTGCCACTACGGGCCAATTGGTACGTGTTACGTGGAACACCCACGAGGTGTTTGTGACACTTACGGGGCCATCTGGTTGCTTTTTATGGTTTTCTCCCACTCGGAACACATTTTTAAGCCTCTATAGGCCTATTTTTAAATTTGGGTCCTATTCTTGAACAGGGAGTCTCACAAATATGCGAAAAGTTTCTACATATTACATTGGACATGCACAAGGTCTTTATAGCCACTTGTGGTTCCACATGGCGGTTATGGTGGTTTTCTCCCACTCGCAGCACGTTTTTTAAGCCTAAGTGTGCCTATTTTCAAATTTGTGTCCTATTCTCAAACTAGGAGTTCCGCGACTATGCGGTCGATTGGTACGTGTTATGTGTGACACACATGAGGTGTTAATACCACTTGCGGTGTCATATGGAAGATTTTGGTGTTTCTGCACAATCCCGACACCTTTTCAGGCCTAAATGTACCTATTTCCAAATTCGGGTCCTATTCTCAAAGCGAGAGTCCCATGACAACACATACATTATTACGTGTTAATTGGGACAAGCTAGAGGTATTCATTCCACTTGCGAGGGCTTTTGGTGATTTGTGTCACTCGCGACATGTTTCTTATTTTCCAACTCGGGTCCTATTCTCAAATCGAGAGTCCCACGACTGCGCTTTCAGTTGGTACATGTTATGTGGGACACGCATGAGGTGTTCGTGTCACTTGCGGTGCCGTATGGGGGATTTTGTTGGTTTTCACCCATTCGCGCCACGTTTTCAAGCCTAAGTGTGTCTATTTCAAATTTGGCTCCTATTCTGAAAGTGGGAGTACCGCGACTACGCGGTCAGTTGGTACATTTTATGTGGGACACGCATGAGGTTTTCGTGCCACATGTGGTGCCGTATGGGGATTTTGGTTGCTTCTACCCAATCACTACACGTTTTTAAGACTAATTGTACCTATTTTCAAATTTGGATCCTATTCTCAAATCGGGAGTCTCGTGACTACACGACTGTTAATATGTGTTACGTGTGACATGCAAGAGGTGTTTGTGCCACTTACAAGGCCGATTGGAGGCTTTCATGGTTTCCTCCCACTCACAGAACATTTTCTTGCCGAAGTGTGCCTATTTTCAAATTTGTGTCACATTCTCAAATCAGGAGTCTCGTGATTACGTGGCTTGTTACTACATGTTACATTGGACACGCACGAGGTGTTCGTTCCACTTCCAATGCCGTTGGGCTACTTTTGGTGGTTTCCACCCACTCACGAAAAGTTTTTAAGCCTAAGTGCGTTTGTTTTCAAATTAGGGTCATATTCTCAAATCGGTAATCCCACGAGTAAGCAGCCAATTGCAACGTGTTACGTTGGTCACACACGACGTGTTCATGCCACTTGCGGTGCCATTTAGGGGATTTCAGAGGTTTCTACCCACTCGCGGTATGTTTTCACGCCAATGTTGCCTATTTTCAAATTCGGGTCCTATTCTCAAAGCAAGAGTTTCATGATAAAATTATCGGTTACTACATGTTACGCATGGCATGCTCATGTTTTGTGTGCCATTTGCAGGATTTGGTGTTTTTTCCCACCTGCGTCACGTTTTCAAGTTTAAGTGTGACTATATTCAAATTTCGGTTCCATTTACAAACCAGTAGTCCCGCTACTACGCGGTCAATTGGTTCATATTATGTTCGACACGCACGAGGTGTTCGTGCCACTTGCGACACCATTTGTGTGGTTTTGGTGGTTTTCTCTCACTCTAGGCAAGTTTTCAAGCCTAAATGCGCCCATTTTCGAATTTGGGTCCTATTCGCAAATCGGGAGACCCGCGACTATGCGGTCATTGCTATGTGTTAGGTTGGACATGCAAGAGGTGTTTTTGCAACTTAAGGTGCTGTTTGGTTTCTTTTGGTGGTTTTCGCCCACTCGCGACACATTTTCTAGCCTAAGTGTGCCTATTTTCAAATTAAGATCATATTCTCAAACTGGGAGTCCCACGACTACGCGACTGATTGCTACGTGTTACATTGGATATGCAACAGGTGTTTGTGCCAGTTGCAGTGCCAATTGGGGCTTTTCGTATTTTTTGCCCACTCGCGACAAGTTTTTCAAACTAAGTGTGCCCAGATTCAATTTCAAATCCTATTCTCAAACCAGGAGTCTCGTGACTATGTAGATGGTTGCTATGTGTTATATGGGACACGAACAAGGTGTTCATTCCATTTGCGGTCGTTTAAGGGCTCTTGGTTATTTCCTCCTACTCGCGGCACGTTTTCAAGCCTAAATGTGTCTATTTTCAGATTTGGGTCTTATTCTAAAATTGGGAGTCCTATGACTACGCGACAGGTGGATACATTTTACGTTGGAAATAAATAAGGTGTTCATGCCACTTGCGAAACCATTTGGTGACTTTTCGTGGTTTACGCCCTTTCGGGGCATAATTTTAAGCTAAAGTATGCATATTTGCAAATTTATGTCATATTATCAAACCAGAAGACCCACAACTATGAATCCGGTTGCTACATGTTAAGTGGAACACCCACGAGGTGTTCGTGGCACTTGCGTGGCAATTTGGGGGATTTTGGTGATTTTTTGCCCACTCACGGCATGTTTTTCAAGCCCAAGTGTGTCTATTTTCAAATTCGGATCGTAGTCTTAAACCAGGGGTCTCGCGACTACATGGCCAATTGGTACGTGTTATATGGGACCGGTATGAGGTGTCCATACCACTTGTGGTGACACATGGGGGTTTTGTTGGTTTTCTCCCACTCACAGCACGTTTTTCAATCCTCAGTGTGCTTGTTTTCAAATTTGGGTCCTATTCTCAAACTCGGAGTCTCGCGACTATGCGATTCATCGGTACATGTTGTGTGGGACACGCATGAGGTGCTTGTTCCACTTGTGGTGTGGTATAGAAGATTTCGGTTGTTTTTGCCCACTCCCGGCACGTTTTCAAGCCTATATGTGCGTACTTCCAAATTTGGGTACTATTCTCAAAGCGGGAGTCGCACGACTACGTAGAAATTATTACGTGTTAACTATAAGCTAGAGGTATTTGTGCCACGTGCGTGGGCTTTTGGAGATTTTTGTCCACTCGCGACATGTTTTTTAAGCCCAAGTGTGCTTTTTTTCCAATTCGGGCTCTATTCTCAAATCGAGAGTCCCACGACTATGCTATCAATAGGTACATGTTATGTGCGACACGCATGAGATGTTCGTGTCACTTGAAGTGCTGAATGGGGGCTTTTGTTGGTTTCTGCCCACTCGCACCATGTTTTAACCCTAAGTGTGTCTATTTTCAAATTTGGCTCATATTTTCAAAGTGGGAGTCCCGCGACTACGCGGTCAGTTGGTACATTTTACGTGGGACACGCACGAGGTGTTCGTTCCACTTGTGGTGCTGTATGGAGATTTTGGCTGTTTCTGCTCACTCACTACACGTTTTCAAGCCTAAGTGTGTCTATTTTCAAATTCGGCTCCTATTCTTAAACCGGGTGTCTTGTGATTACACGACCATTAATATGTGTGATGTTGGATATGCAAGAGGTGTTTGTGCCACTTACAGTGCCGTTTGGAGGCTTTCGTGGTTTCCTCCCACTCATAGAACATTTTTTAGCCCAAGTGTGCTCATTTTCAAATTCGTGTCATATTCTCAAACCGGGTATCTCATGACTATGTGGATGGTTACTTCATGTTACATTGGACACGCACGAGGTGTTCATTCCACTTGCAGTGCCCTTCGACAACAGTTGGTGGTTTCCACCCACTCACGATAAGTTTTCAAGCCTAAGTGTGTCTGCTTTCAAATTCGGATCCTATTGTCAAATCGAGAATCCCACGACTAAGCAGCCGATTGTAACATTTTATGTTGGCCACACACGACGTGTTCATCCCACTTACAGTGCCATTTAGGGGCTTTTAGTGGTTTCTTCCCACTCGCGGCACGCTTTCATGCCAAAATGTGCATATTTTCAAATTCGGGTCCTATTCTCAAAGCAGGAGTTATGTAACAAAGTGTCTGGTTGCTACGTGTTATGCATGGCATGCTCGTGGTGTGAATGCCTTTGCGGGCCATTTGTAATATTTGGTGGTTTTTTCCCACTAGCGTCACGTTTTCAAGACTAAGTGTACCTATTTTCAAATTAGGGTTCCATTCTTAAACCTGGAGTCCTGCAACTACGTGGTCAACTGCTCCATGTTATATTGGACATTTATGATGTGTCCATTCCACTTGCGGTACCATTTGGGTGCTTTTGGTGGTTTTCTCTCACTTAAGATAAGTTTTCAAGACTAAGTGTGCCTATTTTTAAATTCGGGTCCTATTCTCAAATCGGGAGTCCCATTTTTACGCGGTCATTGCTATGGATTACATTGGACATGCAAGAGGTATTTGTGCAACTTATGGTGCTGTTTGGGTGATTTTGGTAGTTTTCGCCCACTCGCAGCACATTTTCTAGCCGAAATGTGCCTATTTTCAAATTCAGATCCTATTCTCGAACTGGGAGTCCCACGACTACGTGACCGATTGCTACATGCAAGAGGTGTTTGTGCCAGTCTTAGTGCCATTTCGGGGCTTTTCGTATTTTTTCCCACTCACGACACGTTTTTCAAACTAAGTATTCCTAGATTCAGATTCGGGTCCTATTCTCAAAACCAAGAGTCCCGTGACTATGCAGCTGGTTGCTAAGTGTTATTTGGGACACGAACGAAGTGGTCATGTCATTTACGGGGTCATTTGAGGGCTCTTGGTTGTTTCCTTCGACTCGCAGCACGTTTTCCAAGCCTAAGTGTAGATATTTTTAAATTTGGGTTCTATTATAAAATCGAGAGTCCTGCGACTACGTGATCGGTGGCTACATTTTACGTTGGAAATAAACAAGGTGTTCATGCCACTTGCAATGCCATTTGGTGAATTTCGGTGGTTTACGCCCTTTCGTGGCACATTTTAAGCCAAAGTGTGCATATTTACAAATTTATGTCATATTCTCAAACCAGAAGACCCGCAACTACGCAGTCGGTTGCTACGTGTTAAATGGAACACCCATGAGGTGTTTGTGGCACATGTGGGGCCATTTGGGAGATTTTGGTGATTTTTGCCCCCTCACGACATGTTTTTCAAGCCCAAGTGTGTCTATTTTCAAATTCGGGTCGTAATCTTAAACCAGCAACTCGCGAGTATGTGGCCAATTGGTATGTGTTATATGGTATATACATGAGGTGTTTGTACCACTTGTGGTGCCACATGGGGGTATTGGAGGTTACTTCCCACTCGCATCACATTTTTCAAGCCTAAGTGTGTCTATTTTCAAATTTGGGTCCTATTCTCAAACTGGGAGTCCCGCGACTACACGATCGATTCGTACGTGTTATGTGGGACACGCACGAGGTGTTTGTGCCACTCGTGGTGCCGTATGGGAGATTTTGGTGGTTTCAGCCTATTTCCAAATTTGGATTCTATTGTTAAAGCGAGAGTTCATGACTACACAGACATTATTACGTGTTACCTGAGACAATCTAGAGGTATTCGTGCCAGTTACGGGGGCTTTTGGTGATTTTTGTCCACTCGTGACATGTTTTTTAAGCCCAAATGTGCTTATTTTAATTTTGGGGTCCTATTCTCAAATCGAGAGTCCCACGACTATACTGTCAATTGCTACATGTTATGTGGGACACGCATGAGGTGTTTATATCACTTGCGATGCCGTATGAGGGCTTTTGTTGGTTTCTGCCCACTCACGCCACGTTTTCAAGCCTAAGTGTGTCTATTTTCAAATTTGGCTCCTATTCTCAAAGTGGTATTCCCGTGACTACGCGGTCAGTTGGTACATTTTATGTGGGACACATATGAGGTGTTCCTTTTGTAGGCTTTCATAATTTTCTCCCACTCACGAAACCTTCTCTAGCCAAAGTGTGACTATTTTCAAATCCGTGTCATATTCTAAAACTGGGAGTCTCGTGACAACGTGACAAGTTACTACATGTTACATTGGACACGCACAAGGTGTTCAATCCACTTGCAGTGCAGTTGGTCTACTTTTGGTGGTTTCCAGCCACTCACAGTAAGTTTTCAAGCCTAAGTGTGGCTGTTTTTAAATTTGGGTCCTATTCTCAAATCGGGAATCCCACGACTAAGAAGCCGACTACAACGTGTTACGTTGGTCACATATGACGTGATTATGCCACCTTTAGTGCCATTTAGGGGCTTTCGGTGGTTTCTGCCGACTCGTGACACTTTTTCAAGCCAAGGTGTGACTATTTTCAAATTCAGGTCCTATTCTCAAAGCAGGAGTTCCGTGACAAAGTGACCAGTTGCTACGTGTTATGCGTGACCTGCTAGTATTGTGCGTGCCATTGGCGGGGCCGTTTGGGAGATTTGGTGATTTTTTCCCACTCGCATCATGTTTTCAAGCCCAAGTGTGCCTATTTTTAAATTAGGATTCAATTCTTAAATCGTAAGTCCCGCGACGACGCGATCAATTTCACCATGCTATGTTGGACATGCAGGAGGTATCCGTGCCACTTGCGTTGCTGTTTCGGTGGTTTTGGTGGTTTTCTCTCACTCAAGGAAAGTTGTCAAACCTAAGTGCGCCTATTTTCAAATAGGGTCCTATTCTCAAATCGGGAGTCCCGTGACTACGCGGTTATTGCTATGTGTTACGTTGAACAAGCAAGAGGTGTTTGTGCAACTTATGGTGCCGTTTGGGTGGTTTTCTCCCACTCGCAACACATTTCTAGTCAAAGTGTGCCTATTTTCAAATTCAAATCCTATTCTCAAACTAGGAGTCCCACAACTACGCGACCGATTGATACGTGTTACGTTGGATATGTACGAGGTTTTGTTCTAGTCGTAGAGACATTTGGGGGCTTTTCATATTTTTTGCCCACTCGCGGCACGTTATTCAAACTAAGTGCGCCTAGATTCAAATTCGGATCCCATTATCAAACCAGGAGTTCCGTGACTATGTAGTTGGTTGCTACGTGTTATGTGGGACACGAACGAGGTGTTCCTGCGATTTGTGGGGTCATTTGAGGGATTTTGGTTGTTTCCTCCTACTCATGGCACGTTTTCAAGCCAAAGTGTGTCTATTTTCAAATTCGGGTCCTATTCTAAAATCAGAAGTCCTACGACTATGCGATTGGTGGATACATTTTACGTTGGAAATAAGCAAGGCGTTCGTGCCACTTGCGATGCCATTTGGTGACTTTTGGTGGTTTACGCCGTTTCGCGGCACGTTTTTAAGCCAAAGTGTGCATATTTACAAATTTATGTCGTATTCTCAAACCAAAAGACCCACAACTACGCAGCTGTTTGGTACATGTTAAGTGGAATACCCACGAGGTGTTAGTGGTATTTGCAGGGCCGTTTGGGGGATTTTGGTGATTTTTTCCCACTCACGACATGTTTTATAATCCCAAATGTGTCTATTTTCAAATTCGAGTCATAATCTTAAACCAGGGGTCTCGCGACTACGTGGCCAATTGGTACGTGTTATATGGTACACGCATGAGGTGTCCGTACCACTTGTGGTGCCACATGGGGGTTTTGTCGGTTTCCACCCACTCGCAGCACATTTTTCAAGCCTAAGTGTGCCTGTTTTCAAATTTGGGACCTATTCTCAAACTGGGAGTCCCGCGACTACGCGATCCATTAGTGCATGGTATGTGGGACATGCACGAGGTGTTTGTGCACTATTGGTATCGTATAGAAGATTTCGGTGGTTTCTGCCCACTCCCGGCACGTTTTCGAGCCTAAATGTGCGTATTTCCAAATTTGGGTCCAATTCTCAAAGCGTGAGTCCCATGACTACACATAAATTATTATGTGTTAACTGGGACAAGCTAGAGGTATTCGAGCCACTTGAAGGGGGCTTTTGGTGATTTTTGTCTACTCGCGACATATTTGTTAAGCCCAAGTGTGCTTATTTTCCAATTCAGGTCCTATCCTCAAATCGAGAGTTCCACAACTATGTTGTCAGTATGTACAACTTATGTGGGACACGCATGAGGTGTTCGTGTCACCTGCGGTGCCGTATGGCGGATTTTGTTATCTTCTACCCACTCGCATCACGTTTTCAAGCCTAAGTGTGTCTATTTTCAAATTCGGCTCCTATTCTGAAACTGGGAGTCTCGTGACTACACGATCGTTAATATGTGTTACATTGGACATGCAAGAGGTGTTCGCGCCACTTAAAGTGCCGTTTGTAGGCTTTTGTTATTTCCTCCCACTCGCAGAATATTTCCTTGCCGAAGTGTGCCTATTTTCAAATTCGTGTCACATTCTCAAATCGCGATTCTCGTGACTACGTGGATGGTTACTACTGTGACACCCCGCCTAATTAAATATAGGGTGATCAGTCCTCTACCAATTTAAAACAGGATATTCAGTTGGTTCATTCTCAGCATCACTGTCAAAAAACTTTTTAACATATTAATCACCTGATATAAAATTAAGTTAGGTGTCAAAACATTTTCAATTTAATAAAACCAAGTAAATCCATTTCTTTCCATCTTAAAATATAAACCATTCACCACACATAGGAATGTAAATAAATACTGAACATGGATCAAATACTAAAATAAATAAGACTGGATAAAACTTCCCAATTCAAAAGTCCAAACCAAAAAATAAACTGAATACAATATCTCTGATGAAAGAACTAGGAGTGGGCGATATATGCCCTAAACAAGAAGGCTAGATGAAACTGAATGGAAAGGATAGATGCGTCTACTGCAAGGACCTACAACTTCCACAATAGCTGCAACACGTCAAGCAATCCAAATCTCTAAATCTGATACTCCTGTGGCTGAGCACCAGATATAATACATATATATAGCAAAAGAAAGAAGAGATACAAGAAACGGGTCAGAGCCCGATGTGTAAAAAATTGAGTTAGGAAGTATTTAAAACTGGTTCTTAAAACGAGTCTTATACCCATGTTAGTTATCGAACTCTCACATGAGTTTCTCACCTCTCCTCTATTGTGCACGCCTAACATATGTCTAATCTCCCCCTAGTTGTACCTCCCAGTCTAACTAGTCTGAAACCATACTAATACTAACTATGCTCCCTAGTAGTATTCCCGTATCGCCCATGCAATACGCTATTCATATAGTTTATATCACATACAAAATTTCATTATTCACCGTTTGAATGGTTAAATCTTTTATTCACTAAGATTATATTACTTCTCATTTTCATTTTATCTACTAGTCTCACAAAGTAGAAATTTACCCAAGTACACTCATACATATATATAGTCTCATCATCCCTATACATATACACTAATCCCGCACCCTTAGGTTAAGACCGCTTGGTGCAATGTAATAATAATTATTATTACCAAGTCTACTAATTTCACACAATAGAAATATTCACAAGTCCATATATATATATATATACCATCATCCCTATACATATATATATATACTAATCCTGCACCCCCGGCTAAGCTCCACTAGTGCATATCTCCAGAAAATCACGCATCCCCGGGTTAGCACCCATTAATGCACCTATCAGTAATAATTCAGCACCCCCGGGTTATCACCCATTAGTGCGCCTAATAATAGAATATTGCATCCCCGGGTTAGCACCCATTAATGCACCTATCAATATTAATCCAGCACCCTCGGGTTATCACCCAATAGTGCGCCAAACAATAATCATCTTTGTACCCCCGGGTTATCACCCATTAGTACACTTAATAATAGAGTTTCTGCAACCCCGAGTTATCACTCATTAGTGCTCTTAACAATAAGGTTCTTGCACCCCCGGGTTATCACCCATTAGTGCTCTTAACAATAATATCACATAATAGGTATACACACATCCTATTATAATTTATAGGTACTTTCTCCAACCTACATATATACTCCCCATATGTATTTTAACCTCATTATTACGTATAGTATAAATAATTAGATTACTATCTCTCTCATAATCTCCAAGGTACATTCTCTTTATACCGAAATAATTAAAGTATTAGTTCCCACATACTTTTCCCAAAATTCCTTCTTATTTGAATTTACTATTTGGTAGTTTCTTTCACTCCAATAAACCAATAAACTCTAAATTGGGCTCTAAGCAAAGTCCCAGAAATTCACCCTGTGGTTTGAACCAGAATGACATGTCGTTTGAACCAGAATGACATGTCATTCGAACGACTTCCAATGTCATTCAACCACTTCCACATGTTGTTCGAACCACTTCGGGCGAGATCCCCATCTCGTTTGAACCACTTCGCGCGAGATCGCGCGAGATTGCACTGCTCGTCTTCTTCACCAAAATTCAGTGTTTTCACCATTTTTGAACCTAAAAATCTCTAAGATTCAATTCCCAACAACTCATCATCAATGCCCATCAACACCTCACAGGTTATAAATCATTCCTAACCTCCTAGGATCATTAATTACTCATAAATCACCATAATTATATAAAATCCCCAAATCAATTCATATGAACCCTAGTTTCCAAATTTTCAATTAAAGAACTTAATCAACCTAGATTCGTTCATCAATATATATAATCAAATTTCGTGATTAATCCTCTACATACATGAAGGAATTCCAACCACTAATTAAACCAATCCTTAATCATAATTTAAATCTCCAATTTTCACCCAATTAACATATAAATCACGATTAAATCCACCTATACTAACACGAGCATGATTATTGCTAAAATAAAGCAAGTAATAAACACTTGCCTCGAATATGATGGTCTGATCCATTGGTGATGTTGGTACATACGCGTTCCTCTCTTCTCGATCTATGCGTTGGTGGTCACGGTTATGCAAGGTGATGCCAAATGAGTCTTCTCTCTTGGAATTTGGTTCTCCCTCACACCCTCCATGGCCGTTCTAACTTCCTGTCACTTCTTAAACCTAATGGAATTTCTTGACTGATATAATAAATCCCAATTTTCGTCCATTAATTTTGCCTAAAAATACAATTTACCATAATGCCCTCTCGGGGTGCCGGTTAGGCCTAATATTGCCCCGGGACCCAAACTAAACACCCGGGTATACTATTTTGACTATCTCGACCCTCCCGGACCCAATGGTGCACTCGAAATGACCATACGAGTTAATAAAAATAAATTCTCTTTTTATTCCATTCAATTAGTCCCGACACGACTCACACGCGTGACATACTTAAATTACCAAACTGCCGTATTTCTCACTTTCGACAATTTATCAATTATCAGAATTCCATATTACATATCAAAAGAGTAATATTCAATAGTTCACAACAATAATTATTAACCCTTGGCACGCTAGTTAATAATTATTTAAATCCGGATTAATAACAAATTAATTTCTTACATTTTAATTTAATTAATCCAACAATAATAATTAATCGCATACTTATTCCCATAATAATAATTAATAACATAATTATTTAAATCGTCAGAAATACAGGGTATTGCATACTTCCCCCCTTACAACGGAATTTCTTCCCGAAATTCAAAAAAAGTATACCAGGTACAGACAACGCTGTAAAATTATTGCGCATCGCATCCCGACGCTCACAAGTAAGCTACTCCGTACCACCCATATAGTACGCTATCAAATACCCTTAATAATGAACACTTCACATGTGTTTTCTTTAAACTCCCGGTTACCCTGTCATATTGGTTCTTGCCCAAGCCTTTCTGCTTAAGTTTCACTACTTCAACTTTATTTTAGATATTCACTATCTAGCCTTCTACTATTTGCACCTTAGTAGATTTATCCTCTTTTCATATACATACGACTTCATCTCGTGTCATTCATATAAGTAAATTCGTTGTGCAATATATATTTCACACATAATATATACGATAATATCGATTCTTCTCCGACATGTGTAATCATAACTGGTCCCTCACCTTTAACTATTAAGTAGGACAACAACCAAGTTTATCGTGCCATACTTCTACTGGCACTCTGCCCGAACGTGAATTTATAGGAGTTATTTGGACACAAACTCCACTAGTGGAAGGTACTAATCTCGTCCTCCCCTAAGATCTTAGGGTTCACATAAAATTTTCTCTCCCGCATTCGATTAGACCGCTTATCCTTCCCATCCCTCTCTGGGTAATAGGTCGTACTCAATTGCATCTTAGTACCTATAATCTCACCATCTCAACTACATGAGAAGATCCTTGGGAATACTCTTCCATTATCTAGTGGAAGAAGCCCCTACTGATTTGGAATTGTCCGCCCTTTTTCTAACAGTTAGATGACCCACTGTAGACTAACTTTGAAGGTTACTCTACATTAAACCCATCACCACTGTTGTTTGTATTCTGACACATCTTGTCTTTATTGAATAAATTTCAATTTATCTTGAAACGTAAGTCTCTGAAAAAACTTCGTGAATAAGCTTCGGCTTACCCCACTACATGTTATCAAATTCACGTGCTAATCATAATCCACTACCTGATTCAATCACCCAGGGTGCCCACACACCCTATACCTCGCGCATCATTATACAAAAACATAAAATTTTCTTACCTCAATTCTTGCACACTCGTTATGCTGATGTGGTTGGGGTGCACTCAACCACCCCACTAGTCAAAACATAATCAATCCTTCAATGGCATCATTCATCTATTTCGAAAAATACTAAGGCCAGGCTACTCTATTAGCCTTAAGTTATAAAAGAATTATCAACTCTCAAATATATTCTCCTATAGGTACTATAACCAACATACAAAACTTATGTACTATCGACCAAACTTCTCTCCAACTCCCGACATTCGCTAGTTTCATGCGTGGGATGTCTCGCAAAGCGAAATCCAAACAAGGAACCCTGCGATACACTACTATCTAACCTAGTCGGTTATTAAGGTCCGTAAGGCCTTCAGTACCTACTATGTACTTTCCCACAATATACGTATCGTGATATAAAATTTTACTCGTCCACTCTCATGTCCCTAAAAATGTAACATGAAGCATGGCGCCCACACTATCCCAAGTACTTGGCGCTATAGATATATAACGAGCCATATTTCACCGCTCGATAAGAACACAATGTATTCTAAGTCTTAACAGACAAATAAATCCCTATGCTCGGGAATCACATATAATTAGACACTATACTCGCTGAGGTATATAATACCACAAAAGTTTCATATATATACTTATATCTGGGCCCAACCCTATTATAGCTGGCGCCTCACAAAACTAAGATCACTCCTCCCGGAGTATCCGACACGATAGTCATATCACTACATTTTTACTATCGTTTAACCATACGGTAATTAATCACTACACATTACCATAATAAACTCGACTAAAATAGACTCAATGCAGTAGTAAATTATAACAACAAAACACATTCTTAGGGCCCGCCCGGTTCCCTTACGAGCAATCATCAAAATGCCCCGTTAACAACGAGAAATACGTTTGTAACAAGACTGTTAAAACTAGCGTTCCCCCTAAACTCGACCCCCACACAAAGCTTAGGGTTTCCAATTTACATAAAAGTTGTGGCACAACCATGTCACTAGAATTTATCCTTTACTCACAAGGAAGAAGGAAAACCTCACCAGTCTCGCCCAATCACAGGGTCTCAGCACGTGGCTACCGTCACGACCCATGAACATTTGTAATCGTCATACATCCTAGGATTTCATCCTATAGTTGTCCTTTTTCATCATGGACAATTTATTCCATCATGTGGATTTCACGCCCATTATTAAAACGTTGGCCCAAACTCTCCAGGACTCAATTATAGCTTTATTGAACTCCCTCTTACAACCCTGGCCCCGTAGACCCTGACATACTGTATGCTACTCTTAACGAGGATTCCACTGGTCCAGCCTGAACCCATCACTCTCGAGTTATAAATTTTCTGGGCCTAATTCTCTTGACCCCAAATTCTTTTGCTGGAAGTCTCGCTCCTCCAGTCGTTATGCCTAACTGGCACGATTTACCGTTTCTAATCTCTTTGGCCTCACTTCTCAATTGTGGACACCTTCAATACTTGTACTTCTACTTCATTCACATAAGGAAAACTTCACGAACTATTTCCCATCACTGGTCCCACTAACCATTTTGGGAATGTCCTTCTCTCGGACCGACAGTCTCAACTCACTATTATTCTTCCATTATCCCTTTGGATACGCTAGCTATCTGGAACTATGGTTGGCCTCTACATCCTGATTGACTTCATCGTCCTCTTGAAGTTAATCACTTAACATCATCTAACTGAGTTCCCTATTGCGTATACTCTCATGTGGGGTTTCACTAACACCGTTAAATTCAGTTTCTGCTCTTCAGCAGGTTCATTAAGCCTCTTTACTCCCTTCTCTTGGAAGGACTGCAATCACTAGCAACCGTATAACTTTGATGACATCAACATTAGTCATCCTAGATGGATTTCTCATCCAAACTGGTATTCTACTCATGGGTCCTTTATCAACTATAAACCCTTTGGATAATTTATACCCCTCTGTCAGGTACGGAGTTCATTATGTAATTCAATCTTTCTCTCAAGGTCGTTTTCTATCTTACCCATTGTGCTAAACATCAAAATTTCACTCACATTTTGTTACCACATCAAATGGGAGATTTCACAGTCAAATCGTACTCAAATTTCTCTCTAAATTTCAAAGACACTTCTTTATATATGGTGATTGCCTCTAATCACTACATGATGCTCCTAAGAGCTATAACTTTTAACTCCAAATTAATTATGAGTGCCGTCACGCCCCACTCTACACAATTGCCTTCGGATTTTCTACCTCCGCTGGTCTGTTACACTTTCTCATTTTCTTTTCTGCATCTTCACTGATGGGTTTTCAAAAGAGCTCCTTCGATTTCCCCCTTTTTATCGACTATGCTAGGTGGTCCTGAAATCACTCCACCGTTATCTATGACTGTGTCCTGGGAACCCACAGTTCCCGAGTGATAATTTTTTTTACCTCTTACTTAGGTAATTCTCATGGTGATTTTTGTCCCGATCACTCATCCCCGATTACTCTATGTCTCTGTTGATATTCTCCTCCCATAGTTCTTCTTACGTCCCTCGCTGGTCGTTCTAAGATGTTCGGTGTTCAAATCACACTGAATTTTCTATAATGAGTCACATCCATTATAATTCGTAGCAGGAGAACGCAAGTCGCATACGTAAAGGGACACAAAATTCCAATCATAAGGCTTTATATCAAAGAACGATATGCTGAAACGTAATAAGCCGGACATATCCTAAGGACACTAGAACCTGATGCTCTGATACCACCTGTCACACCCCGCCCAATTAAATATAGGGTGATCAGTCCTCTACCAATTTAACACAGGATATTCAGTAGGTTCATTCTCAGCATCACTGTCGAAAGACTTTTTAACATATTAATCACCTGATATAAAATTAATCTAGGTGTAAAAACATTTTCAATTTAATAAAACCAAGTAAATCCATTTCTTTCCATATTAAAACATAAACCATTCACCACACATAGGAATGTAAATAAATACTGAACATGAATTAAATACTAAAATAAATAAGACTGGATAAAACTTCCCAGTTCAAAAATCCAAACCACAAAATAAACTGAATACAATATCTCTGATGAAAGAACTAGAAGTGGGCAACATATTCCCTAAATAAGAAGTCTAGATGAAACTGAATGGAAAGGATAGATGCGTCTACTATAAGGACCTACAGCTTCCACAACAACTGCAGCACGTCAAGCAATCCAAATCGCTAAATCTGATACTCTTGTGGCTGAGCACCTGATATAATACATATATATAGAAAAAGTGATAAGGGATACAAGAAACGAGTCAGAGCCCGATGTGTAAAAAATTGATTTAGCAAGTATTTAAAACCGGTTCTTAAAACAAGTCTTATAAGCATGTTAGTTATCGAACTCTCACATGAGTTTCTCACCTCTCGTCTATTGTTCACGCCTAACGTACATCTAATCTCCCCCTAGTTATACCTCCCAGTCTAACTAGTCTGAAACCATACTAATACTAACTATGCTCCCTAGTAGTATTCCGTATCTCCCATACAATACGCTATTCAGATAGTTTATATCACATACAAAATTTTATTATTCATCGTTTGAATGGTTAAATCTTTTATTCACTAATATTATTTTACTTCTCATTTTCATTTTATCTACTAGTCTCACAAAGTATAAAGTTACCCAAGTACACTCATACATATATATAGTCTCATCATCCCTATATATATACACTAATCCTGCACCATTAGGTTAAGACCGCTTGGTGCAATGTAATAATAATTATTATTACCAAGTCCACTAATTTCACATAGTAGCAATATTCACAAGTACATACATACATACATATATATATATATTACCATCATCCCTATTCATATATATATACTAATCCTGCACCCCCGGCTAAGCCCCATTAGTGCATATCTCCAGAAAATCATGCATCCCCGAGTTAGCACCCATTAATGCACCTATCAATAATAATTCAGCACCCCCGGGTTATCACCTATTAGTGCGCCTAATAATAGAATATTGCATCCCCGGGTTAGCACCCATTAATGCACCTATCAATATTAATCCAGCACCCCCAGGTTATCGCCCATTAGTACGCCAAACAATAATCATCTTTGTACCCCCGGGTTATCACCCATTAGTACACTTAATAATAGAGTTTCTGCACCCCCGAGTTATCATTCATTAGTGCTCTTAACTATAAGGTTCTTGCACCCCCGGGTTATCACCCATTAGTGATCTTTACAATAATATCACATAATAGGCATACACACATCTTATTATAATTTATAGGTATTTTCTCCAACCTACATATATACTCCCCATACGTATTTTAACCTCATTATTACGTATAGTATAAATAGTTTGATTACTATCTCTCTCGTAATCTCCAAGGTTCATTCTCTTTATACCGAAATAATTAAAGTATTAATTCCCACATACTTTTCCCAAAATTCCTTCTTATTTGAATTTACTATTTGGTAGTTTCTTTCACTCCAATAAACCAATAATCTCCAAATTGGGCTCTAAGAAAATTCCCAGAAATGCACCCTATGGTTTGAACCAGAATGACATGTCATTTGAACCAGAATGACATGTCGTTCGAACGACTTCCACATGTCGTTCGAACCACTTCGCGCGAGATCCTTATCTCGTTTGAACCACTTGGCGCGAGATTGCACTGTTCGTCTTCTTCACCAAAATTCAGTGTTTTTCACCATTTTTGAACCTAAAAACCCCTAAGATTCAATTCCCAACAACTCATCATCAATGCCCATCAACACCTAACAGGTTATAAATCATTCCTAACCTCCTAGGATCATTAATTCGTCATAAATCACCATAATTAGATAAAATCCCCAAATCAATTCATATGAACCCTAGTTTCCAAATTTTCAATTAAATAACCTAATCAACCCAGATTCTTTCATCGATATATATAATCAAATTCCGTGACTAATCCTCTACATACATGAAGGAATTTCAAGCACTAATTAAACCAATCCTTAATCATAATTTAAATCTCCAATTTTCACCCAATTAACATGTAAATAACCATTAAATCCACCTATACTAACACGAGCATGATTATTGCTAAAATAAAGCAAGTAATAAACACTTGCCTCGAATATGATGGTCTGATCCGTTGGTGATGTTGGTACATACGCGTTTCTCTCTTCTCGATCTATGTGTTGGTGGTCACCGTTATGCAAGGTGATGCCAAATGAGTCTTCTCTCTTGGAATTTGGTTCTCCCTCACACCCTCCATGGCTGTTCTAACTTCCTATCACTTTTTAACCCTAATGGACTTTCTTGGCTGATATAATATATCCCAATTTTCGTCCATTAATTTTGCCTAAAAATACAATGTACCATAATGCCCTCTCGGAGTGCCGGTTAGGCCTAAAATTGCCCCGGGACCCAAACGAAACACCCGTGTATACTATTTTGACTATCTCGACCCTCTTGGACTCAATGGCGCAATCTAAATGACCATACGAGTTAATAAAAATAAATTCTCTTTTTATTCCATTCAATTAGTCCTGACATGACTCACACGCGTGATAGACTTAAATTACCAAACTGCCATATTTCTCACTTCCGACAATTTATCAATTATGAGAATTCCATAGTACATATCACACTGTAATATTCAATATTTCACAACAATAAGTATTAACCCTTGGCACGCTATTTAATAATTATTTAAATCTGGATTAATAACAAATTAATTTCTCACATTTTAAGTTAATTAATCCAACAACAATAAATAATCGCATACTTATTCCCATAATAATAATAATTATTCACATAATTATTTAAATCATAAGAAATATGGGGTATTACAACAACATGTTACATTATACACGAACGAGTTGTTCATTCCACTTGCAGTGCCATTAGTTTACTTTTGGTGGCTTCCACCCACTCACGACAAGTTTTCATGTGTCTGTTTTTAAATTTGGGTCCTATTCTCAAATCGGGAATCCCATTACTAAGTAGCGGAATGCAACATGTTACGTTCGTCACACATGACCTGTTCATGCCACTTGCAGTGACCTTTAGGGTCTTTCGGTTGTTTCTGCCCACTCACGGCACGTTTTTAAGCCAAAGTATGCCCATTTTCAAATTCGGGTCCTATTTTCAGAGAAGGAGTTTCGTGACAAAGTGACCGGTTGCTACATGTTACGCATTGCGTGCTCATGGTGTGCATGACATTCGTGGGTCCATTTGGGAGATTTGGTGGTTTTTTCCCACTCGCGTCACATTTTCAAGCCTAAGTGTGCCTATTTTCATATTAGGGTTCCATGATCAAAGTGGGACTTCCACGACTATGCGATCAATTTCTCCATGTTATGTTGGACCCACACGAGGTATCTTTGTAACTTGCGGTGCCGTTTTTATGCTTTTGGTGGTTTTGCCTCACTCAAGACAAGTTTTCAAGCCTAGGTGCGCCTATTTTCAAATTTACGTCATATTTTCAAATCAAGAGTCCCGCAACTACGTGGTCATTGCTATGTGTTACGCACTACACCAAAAACCGGAATCTGGCATGATTTAAAACTGTGCCAGATCAAATCTGGCACAGTTTTGAACTGTGCCAGAATCAGGTGTTCCAAAATGGATATTTTTTTCTGGCACGGCTCAAAAGTGTGCCAGATTTGGCCAAACAGGAACACTTATGTCACACTTTTAAACCGTGCCAGAATTTGATATTTCTGGCACACTTTTGGCACAATTTTTAACTGTTCCAGATTCATCACAGTTAAAAAAAAATTGAAACAGTTCAAAACCGTGCCAAAATATGATACACTTTTGCCACGGTTTTGAACTGTGCCAAATTTTTTATAAAAAGAAAAAAAATTAATTATTTGAAAGCACAAAAATTCACAAATTAAAAATACTGCACGTTGTTGATAAACTAATGTACATACAAACTTCAAAATATTATAAATCTTTAATAGTTCACAGGCCAAAAAAAATTGGGCAGAGTTTCCTCTATTTTCTAGACATTCCAAAACCTGCTAATACAAAACCTGCCTAACATGAAGCCCGCACGACCATAAAAGTTAACAATAAAACTACAAAAGCCCGCACATCCATAACACAAAAAAATGGAATCATGAATAAACCCATTGTTGTAAACCATTGAGTTCTCTGTGTGTTCCATGTGAATAAATGCCAACGATAAACTGTTATCATGCAACAAAAATAGGATACAAAAAAGATGCGATATTAGTAACCCAATAATGAATTTTTTTTTTCTCAAACTAAAAAATTACATATATAATTGGAAATTGTCGTTATATTCTCAAATAGGGAGACCTGGGACTACGCGATCAGTTCCTACAAGTTACATTGGTCCCGTGCGAGGTGTTTATGCCTCCTACGGGGTCATTTGGGGGTTGGTTTGGGTTTTCACCATTGATTTTTGCAAATTATCATCATATTCACGAATCGGGAGCCCGAGACTATGCGGCCAGTTGCTACAAGTTACATTGGTCCCGTACGAGGTGTTTGTGCCTCCTACGGGGTCGTTTGGGCGCTGGTTTGGGTTTTCACCCTTTAATGGCTTATTTTTAAGTTTAAGTGTTAATTATTGCAAATTATCGTCATATTCTCAAATCGGAAGACCCGAGACTATCCGGCCAGATCCTACAAATTACATTGGTCCCGTGCGAGGTGTTCGTGCCTCTTACGGGGTCGTTTGTGGGCTGGTTTGGGTTTTCACCCTTTAACGACTTATTTTTAAGTCTAAGTGTGATTTTTGCAAATTATCATCATATTCTCAAACTAGAAGACTCGATATGCACGGTCAGTTCCTACAAGTTACAATGGTCCCGTGCGAGGTGTTCGTGCCTCCTACGGGGTCGTTTGGGGGCTGGTTTGGGTTTTCACCATTTAACGACTCGTTTTTAAGTTTAAGTGTTAATTTTTGCAAATTATCATTATATTCTCAAACCGGGAGACCCGGGAGATGAGGTCAGTTCCTACAAGTTACATTAGTCCCGTGCGAGGTGTTTGTGCCTTTTACGGGGTCGTTTGGGGGCTGGTTTGGGTTTTCACCCTTTAACGGCTTGTTTTTAAGTCTAAGTGTGATTTTTGAAAATTATCGTCATATTCTCAATCCGGAAGACCCGGGACTACGCGGTCAGTTCCTACAAGTTACATTGGTCCTATGCGAGGTGTTCGTGCCTCATACGGGGTCGTTTGGGAGCGGGTTTGGGTTTTCACCCTTTAATGGCTTATTTTTAAATTTTAAGTGTTGATTTTTGCAAATTATTGTCATATTCTCAAACCAGGACTCCCGGGATTACGCGATTAGTTCCTACAAGTAACATTGGTCCCGTGCGAGGTGTTCGTGCCTCCTACGGGGTCGTTTGGGGGCTGGTTTGGGTTTTCACCCTTTAACGGCTTGTTTTTAAGTTTTAGTGTTGATTTTTGCAAATTATCATCATATTCTCAAACCGAGAGACCCAGGACTACGCGGTGAGTTCCAATAAGTTACATTGGTTCCGTGCGAGGTATTCGTGCCTCTTACGGGGTCGTTTGGTGGCTGATTTCGGTTTTCACCCTTTAACGGCTTGTTTTTAAGTTTAAGTGTTGATTTTTGCAAATTACATCATATTCTCAAATCGAGAGACCCGGGACTATGCGATCAGTTCCTACAAGTTACATTGGTCCCGTGCGAGGTGTTCGTGCCTCATACGGGGTCGTTTGGGGGCTGGTTTGGGTTTTCACCCTTTGACGACTTGTTTTTAAGTTTAAGTGTTGATTTTTGCAAATTATCATCATATTCTCAAACTGGGAGACCCGGGACTACGCGGTCAGTTCCTACAAGTTACATTGTTCCCGTCGAGGTGTTCGTGCCTCTTACAGGGCCGTTTGGGGGCTGGTTTGGGTTTTCAGCCTTTGACGACTTATTTTTAAGTCTAAGTGTGATTTTTGCAAATTATCATCATATTATCAAATCGAGAGACCCGGGACTACGCAGTCAGTTCCTACAAGTTACATTAGTCCTGTGCGAGGTGTTCGTGCCTCCTACGGGGTCGTTTGGGGTCTGGTTTGGGTTTTCACCGTTTAATGGCTTATTTTTAAGTTTAAGTGTTGATTTTTGCAAATTATCGTCATATTCTTAAATCGGGAGACCCAGGACTACGCAGTCAGTTCCTACAATTTACATTGGTCCCGTGCGAGGTGTTCGTGCCTCTTACGAGGTCATTTGGTGATGGTTTGGGTTTTCACCCTTTAAAGGCTTGTTTTTAAATCTAAGTGTGATTTTTTCAAATTATCATCATATTCTCAAACCGGAAGACTCGGGACTACGCGGCAGTTCCTATAAGTTACATTGGTCCTATGCGAGGTCGTGCCTCCTAAGGGGTTGTTTGGGGGCTCGTTTGGGGTTTCACCCATTAACGGCTTGTTTTTAAGTGTAAGTGTTGATTTTTGCAAATTATCATCATATTCTCAAACCGATAGACCCGGGACTATGCAGTCAGTTCCTACAAGTTACATTAGTCCCGTGTGAGGTGTTCGTGCCTCCTACGGGGTCGTTTGGGGGATGATTTGGGTTTTCACCTTTTAACGACTTGTTTTTAAGTCTAAGTGTTAATTTTTGCAAATTATCGTCATATTCTCAAATCGGGAGACTCGGGACTACGCGGTCAGTTCCTACAAGTTACATTTGTCCCGTGCGAGGTGTTAGTGCTTCCTACGGGGTCGTTTGGGGGTTGGTTTGGGTTTTTCACCCTTTAACGGCTTATTTTTAAGTTTAAGTGTTGATTTTTGCAAATTATCATCATATTCTCAAACCGAGAGACCCGGGACTACGCGATCAGTTCCTACAAGTTACATTGGTCCCGTACGAGGTGTTCGTGCCTCTTATGGGGCCGTTTTGGAGCTGGTTTGGGTTTTCCACTCTCAAACGACTTGTTTTCAAGCCTAATCTACGTATTTTGAAATTATGATCATATTCTCAAACTGGAAGACTCGGGACTACGTGGTCAGTTTAGACGAGTTATATTGGTCTCGTGCGAGGTGTTCGTGCCTCTTATGGTGCCATTTGTGGGTTGGTTTGGGTTTTCACCCTCAAACGGCTTATTTTCAAGCCTAATCTATGTATTTTGAAATTATCATCATATTCTAAAACTGAGAGACCCGAGACTACGCGATCAGTTCGTACGAGTTACATTAGTCTCGTGCGAGGTGTTTGTGCCTCATACGGGGTCATTTGGAGGTTGGTTTGGGTTTTCACCCTTTAACGGCTTGTTTTTAAGTTTTAAGTGTTGATTTTTGCAAATTATCATCATATTCTCAATCCAGGAGACCCGAGACTACGCGATCAGTTCCTACAAGTTACATTGGTCCCCTGCGAGGTGTTTGTGCCTCTTACGGGGCCGTTTGGGGGCTGGTTTGGGTTTTCACCCTCAAACGGCTTGTTTTCAAGCCTAATCTACGTATTTTCAAAATTATCATCATATTCTCAAATTGGAAGACCCGGGACTACGTGGTTAGTTCAGACGAGTTACATTGGTCCCGTGCGAGGTGTTTGTGCCTCAAACGGGGTCGTTTGGGGGCTGGATTGGGTTTTCACACTTTAAAGGCTTGTTTTTAAGTTTTAGTGTTGATTTTTGTAAATTAACTTCATATTCTCAAATCGGGAGACCCGAGACTACACAGTTAGCTCCTACAAGTTACATTGGTCTCGTGCGAGGTGTTTGTGCCTCATACGAGGTCGTTTGGGGGCTGGTTTGGGTTTTCACCATTTAACGACTTATTTTTAAGTTTAAGTGTTGATTTTTATAAATTATTGTCATATTCTCAAATAGGGGGACCCGAGACTACGCGATCAGTTCCTATAAGTTACATTGGTCCCGTGTGAGGTGTTCGTGCCTCTTACGAGGCCGTTTGGGGGCTGGTTTGGGTTTTCACCCTCAAACGCCTTGTTTTCAAGCCTAATCTACGTATTTTGAAATTATCATCATATTCTCAAACTGGAAGACCCGAGACTACGTGGTCAATTCAGACGAGTTGCAAATGTTCCCGTGCGAGGTATTCGTGCCTCTTACGGGGCTGTGTTGGGGGTTGGTTTGGGTTTTCACCCTCAAACGGCTTGTTTTCAAGCCCAATCTACGTATTTTGAAATTATCATTGTATTATCAAACCGGGAGACCCGAGACTATGCGATCAGTTCGTACGAGTAACTTTAGTCCCGTATGAGATGTTCGTGCCTCATATGGGGTCGTTTGGGGGCTGGTTTGGGTTTTCACCCTTTAACGGCTTGTTTTTAAGTTTAAGCGTTGATTTTTGCAAATTATCATCATATTCTCAAACCGGGAGACCCAGGACTACGCGATCAGTTACTACAAGTTACATTAGTCCTGTGCGAGGTGTGCGTGCCTCTTATGGGGCCGTTTGGGGGCTGGTTTGGGTTTTCACCCTTAAACGGCTTGTTTCCAAGCCTAATCTACGTATTTTGAAATTATCGTCATATACGATGTCAGTTCATACAAGTTACATTGGAGCGAGAATAGTTACAATGCACAAATCAAATTATGGTTTCAAAAATCATTTAAAAAATTATAAATAACTAAATGAATTCATTCAATGTTTGTAGATGATGCGTTCAAGTTGAAGAGGATGATGTTTAGACGAATATGTCATGTATGTCAACATAAGATGAACAACTAAGAGAGATTGCTATTAGAACATGATGAATTAGAATTATTAAGATATAATTTTGGAAACATTCATACGCTTCTGAATTAATGGACATAATTTTTGGTCCAAATTTTAGTGTTTCCAAATTAGTCTTATGGTTCTCAAAAAGTGAACACCAAAATCTATTTTGCTAAGGCAAAATAAATTTGGTCCTGATTTGTTTTCAACACTCCCTACCTGCTCAAAACCCAAACACACGCACCCACTCCACACCTGCTCACACCCTCTTGCCAAAACCTACACACCCCATATACCAACTGGCCCCCCTCATCTCCCCATATACTAGATACACTCTCATCAAACCAAATACCCAAACTCCCTACACCTGTTGCCCTACCAAAAAATCCATACCCTTCAACCTCGCTCCCATGGCCCTGCTTCCCCTACCTGCTATCACCCACAACCATATCCCTATGTGACCCTACCAGCCCCAAACAAACCTCCTCCACAACCCCTTAAACCCCTGTTGATACCCCCTGCAGTTACCCTACATATCCACCTTGAAACCCACCCAATATTCATACTTGTCCTCCACCACCCTACTACCATACATGTCATCCACAACCCTTGAAACCCCTGCTAATGTACATAAGAATAAAACAAATAATCCGTTATATATAATCATCATAATATATATAGGGTTATTTCAGCTTAACCCCGGGTTTATTAGTGATTTTGATTTACACATCGAACTATAAAATAATTATGTCACAAAAGAATATATGTGTTCGTCCTGCATCAACGACGATAAATGTTAGAAGGCCGATGCTCTCAGCTGTTTCCTTTAGCTTATTCCTGATAGAATTACCATAGCATCACATACAAAAATGGATTTTTCACAAAAGAAATTATACATTTTATAAAATATAAGTGTAAATAAAGTCAAATTAGATCACCTGCTTACATTTCTTGTTGATTCTTGCACATAACAACTATTTTAGCTTGCCCACAATGCTCCCATCTTCTCAAAAGTGATCGATGGCTGCATAGTATGCCATGTGTACTTATCATGCTAACCCAAATCAGGATATTGATTTGAAGAATCACAGATGGGGTCATTATTTCATTTGTGGGTATAAAGGTCACTATGAATTTGCAAAATCAAGAGGTCTGGATGTTGATGTACCAGTTGGACTTGATGTTATTATTGAAAGAACAATATCTACAGGGTCTGGACTCTCGATCTTAGCAGCATTTGTTTGCTCATCTACAATTGTAAGAATGCCTGCCTTTAATGTCAACTTGCCCAAGAAAGAACTTGCTCAACTTATATGTAGTGTGAACGACACATTGGCACACAATCTTGTGGAATGGACCAGGCTATCTCTGTTATGGCCAAATTTGGGTTTGCAGAGTTGATTGATTTCAATGTTATTTCTGCAATTGACGAGCAACGTCCTGCTGGTGGTTCCTTTATAATTGCTCACTCATTGGTTAAATCCCAGAAAGCAGTCACTGCTGCTACAAATTACAATAATCGTGTTATCAAATGCCATCAATTCACACATCTAGGTAACTGTATGTTAATCTTTGAATTCCGACTCAGAAGTAACTAAACCATAAAAGTACCTGTTGGTAAATCACTGTCAAAAAGATATCATGAAACCCCAAGAATTTATTGAATGGCCGCTGCGAAAATTACTGTAAGGAAAAAAACAAAAAAATGGAAAACTAAGTAAGAAAACTAAAAAGGCACTGAATTTTTACACAAGAATAGAGAATTAAAATATACACATGAATAGAGAATAAAAATGGAAGACCAATATACACATGAATAGAGAATAAAAATGCCAAGAAAATGGCACTAAATTTTTAACAAACATCAACATAAAAATAGTGCAGTGTTGCTTAACTTCTTATACAATGTTGATGAACTATGCAGTTCAACCATCGATTACTACTTAATTGCGGTAATAGTTCAACTCATAAAGTGCTATTAAACTATGCACTAATTTTTGTACTCCCTCCACTATTTCCAAGTATTTTTACTCATAAATAGATTTTCTTGAATTCTGGGGACTTTTTCAAATCTTCCTCGTGTTTTTTCGGATCAGACAAACTGCTATGTACTGTTAATATATACTATACTCTAAGAGACACTCATGAAATTTATAGAGAGAGGAAAAACATACATTACTCTGGCCTAAATGGTTGATTGTCTACAGAACTTGCATCCATAAGTGCAGACCTTCAAGTAGTTTAGTATACCTCAAAATGTTTCCTAGTCAATCTTCTGTTAGGGGCATTATTAGGGGCATTTTCAGATATTTTAGAGGCTCTATGGTGGGTGATTTCTGCATGAAAATAGTAATAGCTCTATTAACCAATCTCACCTATATTTGCAGTAATAATGATAACCAACCAAAAACTCATAGTGAGCATATAGAACGAAAACCCAAAATAGTCCCGTTAAAATCGAAAACCCAAAATACTCAAATCCAACCATAATAATCAAATCGAAAACCCAAAATACCCAGTTAAAATTGAAAACCCAAAACACCCAAATGAAACCCTAATTACTCAAAATGGGTTAAAATTTTCAATCGGGCATTTTGTCAAACAACTGGTGTTCCCAGTGAAAATGGTCATGTTTTTTTGTTTAGTCTTATTGACCAAATTATCATTACAAATCAACAGACATTGACAACAATGTGTGTGAAAATAATGTATAACACTTGTATTTTGAGCCAGAAAATGATAACATACCAACACAAATACCAAAACATAGGTTTATTGCACTACTTGAATTTCAAACCTAAATTGAAGGAAAAGAGTGGGAATTCATACTTAAGAGGATGATTTGGGACTGAAATTGATTCGAAAATATAGGATTAGGAAGTGTTGGAGCTTGACTTGGACATTCACAACTTGGATCCGATTCATGGCTTCCCAAACTTCTTGGTTCGCTTTTTGTGGTATCTACGACTGAGTGTTGCCCGACAAAGAGCGCCAAAACCTGCTTGGTTACAGTTTCAGTCTAGGAGAGAGAGAAAGATTAAGAGATCTGATAATGAGAGAGGAGAAAGAGAGTGAGAGATCAAAATATTTGGCATCATAATTTTTTTCAAGGTATTTATATTTAGTTAAAGTGTCCTCAGTTTTGGCACACTTTTAAACCGTGCCAAAATTTGGCACGACTTTAATGTGTGCCAGATTTTCATTAAACCATGCCAAAATTTGGCACGGGTTTAAAGTGTGCCAGATTTTTAATATGAGGGTGTGCCGAATTGCTATTTTTGGTGTAGTGACGTTGGACATACGAGAGGTGTTTGTGCAATTTACTGTGCCGTTTGGGTGCTTTTGGTGGTTTTCGCCCACTTGCGACACACCTATTTTTAAATTCGGATCCTTTTCTCAAACTAGGAGTCCCACGACAATTCGATCGATTGCTACGTGTTAAGTTGGATATACATGAGGTGTTTATGCTAGTAGCAGTGCCGTTTGGGGGCTTTTGTATTTTTTGCCCACTCACAGAACGTTTTTCAAACTATGTATGCCTAGATTTAAATTCAGGTCCTATTCTCAAAAAAGGAGTCCCATGACTATGTAGCTAGTTGCTACGTATTATGTGGGACACACATGAGGTGTTGATTCCATTTGCGGGGACGTTTGAGGAATCTTGGTTGTTTCCTCCTATTCTTGGCACGGTTTCAAGCCTAAGTGTGTCTATTTTAAAATTCGTGTCCTATTCTAAAATTGGGAGTCTTGCGACTGCGCGACTAGTTACTATATTTTTCGTTGGAAATAAATAAGGTGTTCGTACCACTTGCGATGCCATTTGGTGACTTTTGCTGGTTTACGCCCTTTCGCGGCACGTTTTTAAGCCAAAGTGTGAATATTTAAAAATTTATGTCATATTCTCAAACCAGAAGACCCGAAACTACGTAATTGATTTCTATGTGTTAAATAGAACACCAACGAGGTGTTCGGGGCACTTGTGGGGCCATTTTGGGGATTTTGATTATTTTCGCCTACTCACGACATGTTTTTCAAACCCAAGTGTGTTTATTTTCAAATTCGGGTCGTAATTTTAAACCAAGGTCATGTTATTAGGTACACGCATAAGGTGTATGTACCACTTGTGGTGCGTGTTATATGGTACACGCATGAGGTGTCCGTACCACTTGCGGTGCCGTATGGGGGTTTTGGTTGTTTTTGCCCACTCGCAGCACGTTTTCTAGCCTAAGTGTACCTATTTTTAAATTTGGGTCATATTACTAAATCTGGAGTCCCGTGACTATGCATTGGGTTTGTACATTTTCTATGGGATATAAACGATGTGTTTGTGTCACTTCCAGGGCCGATAGGGGATTTTGGTGGTTTTCACCCATTCGCGGGACGTTTTCAAGCCTAAGTGTGCCGTTCAGATTTAGGTCCTAATCTAAACTGGGAGTCGCGTGACTATATGACCGATTAGTACATGTTAAGTTGTTTTTCATTTGAAACACCATTTGGATACTTTTGGTGGTTCCCACACACTCGCGACAAGTTTTCAAGCCCAAGTGTGCCTATTTTCAAATTTGCCTCTTATTCTCAAATCGTGAGTCCCGTGACTATGTGGCCGGTTGCTATGTGTTACGTTGGACACACAGGAGTTGTTCGTTCCACTTGCAGGGTCATTTAGGTGTTTTGGTGGTTTCTACCCACTTATGGCATGTTTTCAAACCTAAGTGTGGGTATCTTCAAATTTGGGTCACATTCTCTAACCAGGATTTTATAGACGATGCGACAGGTTCTTAGGTGTTGTGCGGGAAACGTACTAGTGTTTGTCCAACTTGCGGGGCTGTTTGGCGGCTTGTGGTGGTTTTCTCCCACTCACGGAACGTTTTCAAGCTTAAGTGTGCCTATTTTCAAATTTGAGTCCCATTCTCAAATCGGAAGTCCCGTAACTACGCATTCAGTTGCTCAATGTTATGTTTAACATGCACGCGGTGTTCATACCACTTTTAGTGCCATTTGGTTACATTTGGCGGGTTTTTGCCTACTCACGGCATGTTTTCAAGACTAAGTATGCCTGTTTTCAAATTCGAGTCAGAATTTTAAATCGAGAGTCTCGTGACTACGCGATTAATTTTTATGTGTGTCCTTGGACATGCACGAGGTGTTCATGCCACTTGCATTGCTATTTAGGGGCTTTTGGTGGTTTTTGCCCGCTCTTAGCACGTTTTCAAGCCTAAGTGTGCCTTATTTCAAATTCGGGTCCTATTATCAAATTGGGAGTCTCGTGATAATGCGGTCGGTAGCTAGTATTAAGTCAGAAATGCACGAGGTGTTCATACCACTTGTAAGGCCGTTTGGTGGTTTTCGCCACTCGTGACACGTTTTCAAGCCAAAGTATACCTATTTTTAAATTTGGTTTCTGTTATCAAATCGGGAGTCCCGTGACTATGAGTTAGGTTACTACATGTTACGTGGAACATGCACGAGGTGTTCGTATCACATTCAGGGTTTTTTTTAGGGATTTTCGTGTTTTTTTCCCACTCACGGCACGTTTTCAACCGTGATTGTGCCTATTTTCATATTTGGGGCCTAATCTCAACTTGAGATTCTAGTGACTACATGTTACGTTGAATGCGTATGAGGTGATCGTTCCACTTGTGATGTCATTTTCCTGCTTCTGATGGTTTTTACCAACTCACGACAAGTTTTCAGGACTAAGTGTGTCTATTTTTAATTTTGGGTCCTATTCTCAAATCAGGACTCCTGCGACTACGCTATCGGTTGCTACGAGTTACGTTGGACACGCACGAGGTGTTCATGCCACTTGGGGGCTATTTAGGGGCTTTTGGTGGTTTCTCCCCACCCATGACACATTTTCAAGCCTAAGTGTGCCTATTTTCAAATTTGGGTCCTATTCTCAAACTAGGAGTTCCGTGATAATATGATCGGTTGCTAGGTGTTACGCAGTAAATGCATGTGGTGTTCGTTCAACTTGTAGGGCCATTTGGGGGCTTATGGTGGATTTTCCCACATGCGACACGTTTTTAAGCCTAAATATGTCTAATTTCAAATTCAAGTCCCATTCTCAAATCAGGAGTCTCGCAACTATGCATTATGTTGCTTCATGTTATGCCGGGTACACACGAGTTCTTCATGCCACTTATAGTGCCGTTTGGGTGAATTTGGTGGTTTTCACCCACTTGCAACATGTTTTCAAGCCCAAGTGTGCCTATTTTCAAATTCACGTGCTATTCTCAAACTATGAGTCCCGCGACTATGCAGTCGATTGCTATGTGTTACATTGGACGTGCACGAGTTGTTCATGCCACTTGCGTAGCTATTTGGGGGCTTTTTGTGGTTTACTCCCACTCCTAACACGTTTTCAATCTTAAGTATGCCTATTTTTAAATTTGGATCGTATTCTCAAATCGACAGTCCCGCGACTACCCGACCCGTTTCTATGTGTATAGTGATATGCCCAATATAATCTCACTTGTAATGGACAAGTAATGATAAGGTCGCTAACTGGGATCAGATAGGCCGCGACCATGTAACCCTCTCAAGCCTCATAAAGGCCGCCTGGGCTCAAATAGGCATTGGTCAATATTAGGTGCTGCCTGGGTCCAAACAGGCTGCGGCCATTCTACATGCCCTGCCACTGCCTGGATGCAGACAGGCTGTAACACATGCTCTTACCCAATGATTTATCCATACATGTGCCCTGTGCATATGACACCGTTTATACACCTGTAAATATAGGTGAACACCTCCCAATGAGGGGGGATGAGTGATAAACACCTTGGCGAATCCCTGCTAAAGTCTCCCTTCTCTTTCTCTCTAGTTACATCATACCTGGGGCTCGTCGTGTCCACTTCAGCAGCCGAATTATCCTCAGGCTCATCCAGCCTATCAAGATTCACTACAATCATGTATTCTCATATCTTCTCTCTCTTGTACGCCTCTACTGGAAACTCAGTCATGTAATATTTAACTGTTTTAATGAGAGTGGGGCACCAAAAGTGGACGTAGGCTCATTTATAGCCAAAACACTATATTATGTGTTTTTATCTCTTTATTTTCTTTATCTCTATTGTTTCTACTTGATATGATGGTCAATAACGGCCGGTGTCCGATTTCTCGCATCTTCATTATGGCGTCGTCTATGGGAAATAAGGTTTATAGATCTATTTCCTTTCATGCTCATGGGTTTCAAAAATCTCATCTCCTCCATGGGGGCCCTCAGGTCGTCATCCCATGGGTGAGTTTTTGGACATTAAGCCATTATTTCTCCATGTACACCCCCTTGAAGATTTATTTGTTCCCAGATTTATTTTGGGTCTCTTTTGCATGATCTTAGATCTGATTTTTGTACCCCAATGACGTTACCCTACGTAGACAGTGCTGAAAAGCACAAGGGATTTTAGCCTCATAAAGGAGGGTAACCAGGGATGAGTTTTACTTACGCAATTTCTGTTGTTTTCACCTATGATCTAGGGTTTTTGCTTCCACATTTGTGTTATTTTTTCACATATGGACTCTTTTATCCTTAGTCAACTCCTAGTAGGCCTTTCTCGATCATCTTTAGCGAGATAAACCTAGAATCTAGGTGAGTTTTGAGAGTCCACCTTCTAGTGTTAAATAGTATGTGGCCTGGAAGTTCAGATGCCTATAGGCAATAGTCCTCCTATTGCACAGAGTGCATGAGATCGCCACAATTCATCACCAGAGCAAGGGATAATGATCAATCGTCTACTGACTCAATTATGGTGAATTTTTCATTGGAAAGGTCATGACTGCAGTTACATGCGTACTAGAGGTCGTGGCTACAATAGTGTAAACTTGCAGAGTATCAAAAGACTGCATACCTTTTACTATACTTGGTTTTTCCAGAATTCCTTGGCTTATCACCATTGTTTGGTTGATCTTAGAATATATATTTCTAAAGACTAACAAAACAGAATCCATGGAAGGAACCTCAAAGCCGAGCATAGAGTAGAGTGAAGAAGTTACCCAGTTGTTGAGCTACATTAATCACCTGTATGACTGTCAATCCACACTCTAGGACCATGTCAACTTCCTAGCACAGAGAGTCTTGAAAGACATTGCCAAATGGTAGGTTCCAAACCCTGCCTATCGGCAGTGTGCCTAAACACACCTACCGATTGGCAGGACCAGGGCTATGCCGATCGATAATGCCCTGGTCCTATAAAAAGGAGGGACTAACCTCATTCAGAAGAGAGAAAAAAAAATTAGAGATCCATTACTCTCAGCAAGTTCAGAAAACCCCTCTCGAAGTCAACGTGATTTCCACATCCAAATCCCTTTACAACCTTCACCTTTCATCACCTTTTTCATCAAGCTTGGTGAATTAAGTACCCTCCATCATCATACAAGTGCAAGGTCTTCTCTCCAACATCCAAGATCAAGCTCAAGATCTCCAAGAAGGTCCAACTCTTTCAACTCTCTCTTTAAATTCCCCTAAATTTCCATTAACTTGTTTTATTACTTAGAACTTTTATTCTCTCATCTCACATATCTTAATATAATTTTTATCTAGTATTATTGCACATATCTAATTTTCATATAAATAAAACCTAAAAACAAGAAAAAGAGGATTTGCTCATAAACTCCAAATGGGAATTCACACACTTTTCCCACAACTAAAACACTTTCTTACACACACACACACACACACACACACACACAAATAAGAGAATTTCCCGGTTGGATTCATGGGATAAATCCCACCCCTCATTTTACATACGAACTACGTGGACTTTGATGCCTCTATAGGCTACATAGGCGTCTCGGGGTAAAACCCATGACCCGAGTCCTATTCCTAATTTTCTCTCATTTTCTATTTTCTCTATATTCTTTAAACTTAACTCTCTTAGATTCTATATATTTACATATACATATATTTATTCTTAGTGGCGTATTATTCCACATGCGTTATCATTCCCTTTTAATTATCGACGCTAGGATAATCGCATAAATCCTATTTTCTAATATTATTTTTTAGGAACATTCCTATGGATGACTTTCTTTATCTCTTCCATGATACAAGTCGATGATTACTATCTCCGCTACGTATACACATGCACACACATCACGGGGAAATAAAGGAAAATAACAACAACCCATGAGAGACCATAAGGGAGGAATGGGTTCCTAACACCTTCCCATTTCGTAACTTAGCCTCCGTCGAATCATTTTGGTTTTGTATGTATCAGTATTTCTTTGGATGTCGTCCTTCGGGACGAATCCATTTTCTTTTGTCTATTTTGAGTAAAATAGACTGGCGACTCCATCTTTCTACATTTTTCACCTCATCAATGACGCCGGCCGAAGCACTCCCGAGAGGGATGCGCGGGACCAAGGATCCTCTCCCACGGCGAGAATCGGGGATGGCCACAGTGGCGACTCCGCTGGGGATTATTTAAATTGAGGGCTAGACTCTATTTACATGGGTGTTATATTTGTTTATATTTTCCCCAATTTTTCATGTTCCCCTTTTACTATTCTCGTGTACCTCATGATTATGCTTCTATTCACACACTTATAGAAAATTCTTCATGTACAGTTCACAACACGTGCACCTAGGATCACCTATATCCCCATATTGCACGCATCACCCATGCTTGGCATACCATTGGTGCTCATACTTTGCTCCCTATTGGGCATGATCAAGAAAGATACTCTCATCATAAGATACTAATAAGAGAATCATGCATGATTCACACGATATCACCAACGAGCATTGTGATTGACCAAATTTTTTCCCTTAATTGGAGGGTCACTTCGTGATGGGTGCTTGTCCGACAGGGAGCAGTTAGCCTAAGCGATATGACTCTTACCTTCCATTGCCCAAGTACCTTCGACGTATTTTGAACGACTCCCCCGCATCGCATCGCTTGACCAAAGTCATGACGGGATGTATATAGCATGGAACTCGTTCACGTACACTGAGTATATAGAATTTTCTCTCACACATACCGTCCCTAAGGGGTATATGGTGAGACAATTCACGTACATTCAGGTATATGAGATGGCTTGTCCACATGTACCGATTTCCCTGAAAAGCAAGACGTATATCGTGGAAGCCAAGCCAAAGGGGGGAACCCTTTTCGATTCACCTAACCAAACTGCATACCCGCATATAAGCGTCAAGCCTAGGACACACATGTTAGATTTCCATTTTAACCCCAAAACTCTGCCGAAATTTTAGGTCGGCCTTCCGGCCAAATTTTCGTGCTTCTTTAAAATGGGACCCAACCCGTGAGCCTGGTTATTAGTCCATCCATAGCTTTGCATATGTTACAAACCCACATTTTCTAAGCTCGCATCCCAACTGGCATTTCATTTTTCATTTAGGAGAATTTAATACAAGTGAGAACATAATAATAATAATAATAATAATAATAATAATAATAATAATAATAATAATAATAATAATAATAATAATAATAATAATCATGCTGAGACCCGTCTTCCAAAAACATTATTTCCTTCTTTATCAAAAATCCAAAAACATTGTTTCCTTTCTTTATCAAAAATCCAAAAATATTTCTCTCTTCTTTATAAAAAATCCAAAAATATTTTACCCTTCGATCTCGAAAGAGAAACAAAAAATGTCCAAAACATTTTCCTTCTTTTTCTCAAAATAAATCCCATATACGCCTTCTCAGGTTGATCGCACGTCCTTGGATTGCTCCTTATTGGCTTCGATCTTCAGTCAAATCACCCCGGAGTTCCATCCGTTCCCCTGCCACCTCTTCCGAGTCTGGTATTTATCCACTTTCCATGGAGAACACAGATCAAGTACCAGTTGTTCACCCAGATCGGACAACAGTCTTAGCTCAGCTCGTGTCTAAGATCGACAACCTTCAGACTGAGGTTCGAGAGATGCAACGAAACTAGGTTCCTATTACTCAAGAGCCCGAGGTCTTATTTCCTCGTGTTATGGGTCCACCCGAGCCTATCTGGGTTCCCAAAGAATATCAGCACACTCCATGTGCCCCACGTGTTAATAGGCCGCTACCATCCCAGCTTCCTATGTCAAACCTT
This sequence comes from Sambucus nigra, assembly GCA_949130495.1. Lineage (NCBI taxonomy): Eukaryota > Viridiplantae > Streptophyta > Magnoliopsida > Dipsacales > Adoxaceae > Sambucus > Sambucus nigra. The sequence continues at coordinate 297,140,239 of OX422211.1, read as the reverse complement.
GCCCAGCCTGGGGCCAATTTGCCAGCGATCGTTGATCCGAAAGAGGAAGAATTGAACAAGGTCAAAGAAGATCTCAAGATGCTAACTAATAAGTTCAACCATGTTAGAATCTTCGAAAATTACATGGAATACATCCACATGTCTCCTTATTCTAAGGCAAGGTTGCCAAAGAAGTTCAAGATGCCGAATATCGAGAAATTTGGAGGAAGTGGACCCCCCGATTGCCCATCTTCACAGTTATCACCATGTTATGACTCTCTTAGGGTATTCTGAAGAAGTGATGGCCCAATTGTTTTAGAAAACTCTGAAGGATAGCGCTCTCTGATCGTTTTTGTCTCTCGAGGAGTCCAAAATCCGTATCTGGGAGGATATAGCCTGAGAATTCATGTCGTAGTATAAATATAACGAAGAGATTGAGGTCACCCGCCGTGATTTAGATCTTCTCGAATAGAACTCTTGGGAATGAGTCAGTAACTTCATAGCCCGATGGAGGGAAAAAGCAGCCACTATGACTAATCGGCCATCTGAGGAAGAACAAGTCAACATAGTAAAGAATAATTTCTTTCCCCATGCCCGAGAAACCATGGGAGGACAATACTATACCCACTTTTAAGCTCTCAGAGAAGCAGGAGTAGAAATTGAGTAAGGTCTTGCTAAAATAGAGGTTGAACCAAAAAAAGTGTCCGGACAGTTCACTCCCAGAAAATATGACAAACCTGTCAGTGCTGCAGTCTTAACCATCAATAAAATCTCTCGACCAATCACTTCGTGGGCACCAGAAAGCCACCCTATCCCAGTCCGAAAAGAATACATCGAGCTTCATGCTCCCCTATCTAAAGTTTATCTAGCCCTGTTAAGCCGAAACCTCATCAAGCCCTTGGATCCCCATCCATTGCCAAATCCACTTCTAAAAAAATTCAAGGCAGATGGCCATTACGCCTTTCACCAAACCGCTGGTCATACCACCGACCAATGCTTTCACCTTCGAAACATAATCCAAGGTCTAATTAAGTGGGGTACCATTGCCCCACCAGCCAATCCTAAGCCAAACACTACTCACAACCCACTCCTAAATCATACCAATGCTATTTTACTAGAAATGAACCCAGAATTTGATCCCATAACTCAAATCACACCCATATACTCTCCCAAACCTCTCCAAACTTGCCCATATTTCCTCCTACACCCTGTTAGCCTTGTTGATCAGGCACTGTCACTCGTTACCAGAGCATGCATTGTCGTTTGTACCCATTCTGAAAATAGAATTATGAAATTATCAGAAGTGTTAAACTAACTCCTAGAGTTCGGGCTGAAATTGCCCTCACAGATGATCATTGATTGCCAAAGGTTCAGTACGCTGTTCTTGGAAGCACGAAAATGGGCCCAACAGTCAGAAAAATGGGTGGTACCAACTGATGAAGTCAGCCTGGATGATGTATTCCAAATCATAGTAGAACCATTTAGGTAAACCAACGTTATTTACAATATGATCGAGTTATTTGATACTCTGAAGTTACAAGGGCCCCTATTCCCTTCACCCTTACATATCCCCACAGAATGGGAAGACCTGTGTGAAGAAGCCATTGAAGTTGTGGAATGCATTGAATTTATATTGAAAGACAGAGTTGTTGCCATCGGATGGGGGGAAAATTTGAAGATTTGAATGAAGAACAAGTTTTGGAAGAAACTAGACTAGTAGCTGACATGTGTGGGATGATATCATTTAAGGAGATCCTCAGATAAATAAACAAGGTAGCCGAACAACCCAAAATCGATGAAGAAGCATGGTTCATATTTTTCCCTTCTTTAGTAAATCACATGACCAGATCAGGGAGACGTTACCAGATCCCAAGCTCACTACCAGCCAATGATAAGGGAAAAGGCATTAAAAACATTCCTATGCCAGAAATGACCCTCGAGGTGAGCAAGATCCTCGATCAGAAGAAAAATCAAGCTAACATTACTCTATGGGGGATTTTTATGTCTTCCTCGCAGCACATAAATGCTTTGATCAAGTTGCTCACTAGACCCATAGTTCTTCCCTCTACTACACCAGAAAAAGCGGTAAATTTAGTCGGATCCTTGACCTCTACTCGAATGCTATCCTTCTCCAAAGAAGAAATCCCCAAAATTAGGCCAAACCACAATCATGCACTCAACATATCCGTCGAAGTTATGGGGAAAATCGTACCACTCTCTCTTGTCGATAATGGATTTGCCTTGAATGTCTGCCCATTAAGAACCTTCAAATGCCTAGGACTAAAAGAAAGTGACCTCGCTCCAACTTTCGTTGCTATACGTGCCTATGATAATACCCGTCCGGAGGTGATGGGATCCATAAAACTTGTAATAGGGGATGGCCCTATAAACCCTATCGTTGAATTCCAAGTTATTGATATCCCAGCTTGTTTCAACCTGTTACTCGGACGACCTTGGCTCCAGAGTATCAAAGATGTGTCTTCCTCACTCCATCATAAATTGAAGTTCTTCACCGACGGATGAGCCATTACCATTTTGAGAGATGACGATAAGGTCGAGGGTGCAAGAACAGGCAGTCTAATCCTTGATATACATCACGGGTCAAATGATATGCTCCTATCAGGATTACGAGTTGAGCCACTCCTACTCCTGGTAGGGGATGATTTTAAAAAAGGGTTTGTCCAGAATACGACCCTCATGGCAACGTTAATGCGATTCAGATGTTCAGAAACATTCACTTCATGCCCGAAATGGCTCTAGGACAAAGACAACAAGGGATACTTGATCCCATTGAACTAAAGAAAGCTTTCACTCATTTTGGTTTGGGGTATCAACCATCAGAATAAGAGCTCAGAATGATCCGCCAGTCTCGACCAAAGAGAAGATGAGAATACATCCAGACCATCTCAGGTGACTCCTTGAATGGAGGATTTATGAAGAAGGGCAAGGATTTTCCCTTTTGCGGCTTTCCGGAGCCATGGTATGGCCATACAGATAAAAAGATGAAACCCGGAATGGATATCTTTTCCAAGACATCTACCCATAGGCCGAAAGTTCCCAACTCCATGTACAACTGCTCATCAAAGATACCGAAGATACTGAGAAAAGTGACTCCGAGGACTCGTTCAACTTATAGGCACTGGGGCTGATACTCTGCATGGTTCATTCAGGGACTACATCACTGGATCCATACCATCTGATTAAAACTATTGATACTCCTCTCCTTAACTGTCATGCTGCGCCAGTTCTATATATTGAAATATCATCTAACCCCAATGTTTACCCCATTTCTTCTTCTGTTGTCTATCCTTGCTCAAATGTAATCGAGACCTCCTTTGATGAGATTCTCAATGCAATTTTTCCTATCAATGAAATAAATGAAGATTTTAAGTATATTTTTGTGCCTTACATTAAATGTTTAGATTCTAATAAAACTTTTCATGATGATGATTTTGAAAACGAACAATTATTAACTGATCTAAATAAGGATAATAACAAACAACATAACCACGTTCAAGTTAATAAAGAAGAGACTGTTATTTTTAACCTCAGTTTTAGTAGCCAACTGCGCGAGATTAGGATAGGGGCTACCCTATACAAGCGTGAGCAGCGTGCATATCTCGAAGAATTATTGAAGGAATTCGTAGATGTCTTTGCATGGTCCTGTGATGATATGCCCGGCATTGATCCTGAAATATCTCATCAAGAGATCCCCACTCTTTCAGATTACAAGCCGGTTAAACAAAAACTGAGAAAGATTCACACAAAATGGTTGCTCAAAGTCAAAGAAGAGGTGGTCAAACAGTTGAACGTGGGTTTCATTCGTGTGATCGAATATCCCACATGGCTAGCCAACATAGTGCCTATGGCGAAATCAGGAGGGAAAGTTCGGATGTGTGTAGACTACCAGGACTTGAAAAAATCCTCTCCAAAGGATGATTACCTACTACCCAATATCGACATGATCGTGGATAACACAGCTAGTCATGATCTCAACTCATTCGTCGATGGGTTTGTCGAATACAACCAAATCCAAATGCACCCAGATCACCAAGAAAAAACCGCGTTCATCATCCCATAGGGAACTTTTTGCTACACTGTTATACCATTTGGTCTCAAGAATGCTGGGGCTACCTACCAGAGGGCTGCCACAACCATCCTATATGATCTGATTCACAAAGAAGTCGAGGTGTATGTGGATTATATGATTATCAAATCCAAAACTAGAGAAGGTCATGTTCCCGCTCTCCGAAAGTTCTTCAAACGACTGCGATAGTATTATATGAGACTCAATCCATAGAAATGTGTCTTCGACATTACAAAGGGAAAACTCTTGGGATTCATGGTCAGTAAGAAAGAGATAGAAGCAAATCCTACCAAGCTAAGAGCCATACTTGAGATGATGCCTCCCCGAACGGAGAAAGAGGTCCGAGGTTTCCATGGGAAATTGTAATACATCAGTCGGTTCATCAGCGATCTCACCTCCATTTGTGAACCAATTTTCAAACTCCTCCAAAAGGATTCAACCAAAGTTTGGAACGAGGCCTCCCAAGAATCCTTCGAACGAATCAAATAGTACCTAACTCAACCTTCGGTACTCATGCCACCATAGTCTGGTCTCCCCTTGCTCCTATACCTAACCATAACCGACACTGCAGTTGCGGCTTTACTAGCCCAATACCTTGAACATTGCGGCAAAGAAAGAGCATCTATTACACTAGTCACAAATTGGCCAGGTACCAAGTCAACTACATTTCTTTGGAAAAAGCATGCTTCGTGCTTGTTTGGGTCACCCAAAAATTACGACACTACATGCTCGCCTTCCCCATTAAGCTTTTATCCCGAATGGACCCCATCAAGTACCTCCTTGAGAAACCCGCCTTATCCAGCTGGATGGCCCAACGGTTGATGCTCTTAGCTGAGTTTGATATCGTGTATGTCACACCGAAAGCTATGAAAGGAAGATCCATCTCTGACTGCCTCGCTGATTACCCTATGGAAGAAGCTGATGACTGGATTTGTGAATTTGCAGATAAAAATATTCTCTACGCTGCTCAAGACGACCTCCGATGTCAAATGTTCGTCGACGGCGCTGCCAATAAAATGGGATATGGAATTGGGATACTTCTGATCGCCCCATATGACTCCCAAACTCCCATCTCCATCAAGTTGGATTTCCCCTGGCCCACCAACATAACTGAATACAAGGCGTGTACGGTAGGCCTCAAAGTTGCTCTCAAGAAAGGTATCCAATACCTAGATGTCTATGGGGACTCTGCCCTCATCATTGGTCAGGTGCTAAGAAAATGAAAAGTCATGGATGAGAAACTCCAACCCTTGCATGTCTACCTAGAAGAACTATCCAACCAATTCCAAGATATCACCTTCCACTACCTACCTCGAGAAAAAAATAATTTAGCCGATGCCCTTGATACCTTGGCTTCCATGGTCGACATGCCCGAAGGAATAATAATGGCCCCCTTCCTGGTCCAAAAGTAAGATAAACCAACCCACTGCTACCACATTGAGCTCATCACCAAAGAAGATCCTGAGCTAGCCAACTACTCGTATTATGATATCTGGCACCTCCTCAAGTATGGAAAGTATCCCGAGGGTTCCAACAAGAAAGACCGGGCATGTGACAACCCGAATATAATTATGATAAATTATATTTAAATCTTAATTATATTATGTGATATGAATAATGTGCTATTGATATATCTAATGTTAAGTGATTATGTTTATTATAATCCTACTTTCATAAATCATGAAAGTTCGAATTATTTACAAACACAAAATTATGTTGTTTTCGGTAGAAATGTCCCTGTTAGAAACTAGTTTTGACCCTTATCACATTACAATTTACTTGAGGTAAAAAATATATAGTTTTAAACATGTGAGTTAGGGTTTTAACACAATAAACGGTGCATCTAACGGATCTGCGATTAAGAAGTTAGGCCAAAATTTTGAACAAGGGGCGAATCTGTCAATTCCCTCTAAGTAGTAAATTGTCTTCTATTAAACCAAATGGTTTAATTTGACTGATTGGATTGGGAGGCAGCCTTGGCAGACTTAAAACTATCCCTTTATCATATTTATTCATCAAATTAAGCCCTAGGTTCAGTTTCAAGTGTTGTTAGCTTGAGGAAATAGAAAGTTGATGTTTAGGAAGAAAAAGTGATGAGAAAAAGTGTAGAAAAATCCGTAGAAATTACGTAAAAGCCCTCAAGGTAATCCTAATTGCAATTCTTGTTATTTATCTTATATTACTGATTTATATGATATAAATCATCATAGGTTTACTAAAGTTTCATCCCTTTATATATATGTATGGTTAGATGCAAGTTTATGTTAAGTTGAATGTAGAAACCCTTAAAATTGCATTGTATTTAAATCCCTTGTATTCAAACTTTCATATCTATTTGTACTTATTGGAATTGAGAAATTCCAATTGTATATGAAGTTAGACTCATATATCTACATCATATCCGAAAATTAGAATTTATATCCTTGTGGTTAGGCCGTAATGATGATTTCAAGTTGGTACATAGTTGTTGTTTGTATACTTGATTTCGGAATGCCCTAAGTTTAGACAAACTTTTGAGATAGCAAATGAAGTCAAAAAATTATGAAAATTTAATTATGTACTATTAAGTATGTGTAATGTAAATTTTTTGAAAATCATGGAAAGTTATTTTGTAGAAAAATTATGAAAATTCTTGCAAGTTGAAGGAACAATAGAGGAGCTTGTAGGGCAGATTTCTTGTGTTGTAAAGAAATAGTCATAACTTGCTCTAGGAAGCTTGAAAAATTACACAGTCACTTTTAATGGAAATTATATTCATATATGTTTTCAGATTGATAAGGTTGGACCCCTGTGTTTGTACAATTTAGGAATATAGGATGGTTAAGTATGTAGGACAATTATTTCAGGCCATACTGGATACCCCTTGAATGAATGTTTGTATTTCGTCCTTACAAAGGGTACTTTGAGTACATGTTTCATGTGTATATATATTGAGAAGTATAATTTCATGTTTACTTGACTTTGGTTATAAATTACTTATAAGGTATTTCCTACGGTCGAATGTCCGTAACTTTATGAACATGTATATCATTGCTTTGCCTTTACTTATGTTTAATGGAATGTGACTTAATTGGAATTATATTGTTGATGTATAGTCATGGAAAGTTACATAATTATGTTAGGATAATATTTATGATTGAGGTTCAGTACTGATTTAGTTTGATTCACAAGTGTAAGGTCTAATCAACCCAGTTCAGCTCCACCAGAAGGAAACCTGAATACATAGTTGTCAACCAAGGTGAGTGTACTCACTGGAATGATGTCCTTGTATACTGTTACGAATATGATCATAATGGTATGAATATAAAATTGTTCATTTTGATTTACCGAAATGGGTGGTTACTCCCTGACCCGGAATTGGGGAGATTTTTCTATTAATGACAAGGGGTTACTCCTCGACCAGGAATGTGGGAGAATTATCTATTTAGACAGGATATGTGAATCATGATTCGGAAAAGTTGGTCATTTATTATGAATGAGCCGGATAATTTAATACATAATTATATGAACATGATTTATTGCATTTAAATTCATGCAGTAGTATAGTAGTGATGCATTCACTGGGCTATTTTGCTCTTGGTTCATATGTTCACATATTTCAGGTAACGCAATGTCACTGCAAAATCTAGGAAGTCGGGTTGGGTTAGCCAGGAATGGGAGAAACAAAGATTCTATTTAAATGTAAATGATGTAATTAAGTTAAATTATCCTTCAAGGAAGTTTGTATAAGTATGACTACTCTGATGTTGTAAAAAGGTTTTCAGTTATATGAATTTACAATGATGACTCTGAAATTAAAACTCTTGTTTATGGTTTGGTTAAATTAATCATGGTTTGAATCACTTTGAATTTCAAACTTAATTATAAGTAACTGGGTTGGGGTGTGTCAGCTTTTCTTATTAGAGCCTAGGTTTTTAGAGGTTCTGGAGTGAGAAAATTCTAGATTTGGCAGTGAATGTTAGAAATATATTTTATTTGATACTAACGATTATGTTAGGAAAGATATGTGTATCAGCATGTTGTTATATCTTTGATTCATTTCAGATATAAGGGAATGGAACGGGGGAATGTAAAAGTGAGAATAGAAGATGAGGCTTCAAATATTCCAGTAGAAGCGGAGGTTGAGCAACCTTGTTCAGATAAATGTGGAGCCCGAGCCAGAACAACTGACAAATATGCAAAAAATGGCACGTGCTATGACGCTAATGGCAGAGCAGCAAGCTAGATTTATGGCTCAGATGGAAGAACAACATACTAGGCAACTGGAGGCACAAGCCTTAGCTAGGGCTGAGGAGGTGATACACCAGGAAGAAAGAATTACTTCACATGAGAAATTTATTAAGATGAACCCACCATCGTTTGAAGGAGAATTTGATCCCGCAGAGGTCGAAGTCTAGGTTAAAGAGATTGAACTTATCTTTTGGGTGATGAGGATGCCTGAAAATCAACGAGTGACCTTGGCGACATATATGCTGAAAGGAGAAGCTAAATATTAGTGGGATGCCACAAAACATTTGTTGATTACTCCAGAAGGTGGGAATGTGATCTCATGGGATGCTTTTGTCAAATATTTGTATGATAAGTATTTTCCCCCAATGTATCGAAAACAAAAGGAGAAGGAATATTTCATGTTGAATCAGGGGAGTATGAAAGTTAGAGAATACGAAGATAAACTTACAGCATTATCTCGATTTGCTTCGAGGTTTATACAGAATGAGGAAGATATGTGCAGCCGATTTCTCGATGGGCTTGAGTTAGTCATTAAATCTAGATTTTCGGCTTTAGAGACTTCTAACTATTCAGCCTTGGTGAACAAAGCCATGCTAGTAGAAAGGGACGTGAATGAAGCTAGAGGGAATCGAGAACGAGGTGTAAAGAGAAGTAGATTCGATTCAAACTATCAAAAGGTTAGCGATACTGAATATTCAAGGTTTGAAGGAAAAAAATTCCAGTAGGGTAGAGGTGGAAGTAGTTTATAAAGGGGTGAAGCTAGTGGTGGAAGAGGTTCAGGAGTTTCAGTAAAGGATATCCGAATGTTTATTTCTTTTGTGGGAAATCGGTCATGTAAAGAGAAATTACCCAAAGCTACTAAATATAGAATATTTCAACTGTCATCAGAAGGTCCCTCTGAGAATGAATTGTCCGATGTTATCAAGAGCAGTTTCAATCAGTAGTGTGGGGCCTCATAAAGGATCCTCTCCAGGAAGTGCCACCAGGGGAAGAGGTACAGGACAAGCAAGTGGATTGAAGGCATGAGGAAGAGTGTTTGCGATGACACTGCAAGATGCCCATGCTACACCTGAAGTGGTTACAGGTAAACTTTCTATTGCAAATAAAGATTTATATGCACTCATTGATCCTGGATCTACGCATTCATTTATGGCATTACATATTATGTCATATTTGGGTAGACCATGTTCATTTCTCAATTGTGCCTTATATATTTCTACCCCAATGGAAAGTGTGATTCTGGTTGAGCATGTTTATAAAGATTGTGTCTTACGAATGAGTGAGCGAGATTTCTATGTTGACTTGATACCACTGGCCATTCAGAATTTTGATATTATTTTGGGAATGGATTAGTTATCTTTGTATCATGCTTCCATTGATTATTTTCGAAAAGAAGTTACGTTTCATCTGCCTGGTGATCCTAAGTTCCAGTTTATAGGAGAATGGAATGTTGTCCCTAATTGTCTTATCTCAGCAATTAAGAGCAGAAAGTTATTGAGTAAAGGTTGTACAGGGTATTTAGCTTATGTTGTTGATACTAGTAAAGAAACAGTTAAGATTCAAGATATACCAGTGGTTAGAGAATTTTTGATGTCTTCTCAGAGGAATTGCCAGGATTTCCACCTGATACGGAAGTAAAGTTTTCCATTGAATTAATTCCATGTACTGGTCCAATTTCCCTTGCTCCATAGAGAATGGCACCGACAGAGTTGAAAGAATTGAAAGTGAAATTACAAGATCTGATAAGCAGAGGTATCATTCGGCCTAGTGTTTCGCCATGGGGAGCACCAGTGTTATTTGTGAAAAAGAAAGATGGGACAATGCAATTATGTATTGATTATCGACATTTGAATAAAGTGACCATTAGAAATAAGTACCCTCTACCTCGTATCGATGACTTGTTTGACCAATTACAGGGGGCCACTGTATTTTCGAAGATTGATTTGAGATCGGGTTACCACCAACTGAAAGTGAAGGATAGTAATATTTCCAAAACAACTTTTCGAACTCGATATGGGCACTATGAGTTTTTGGTGATGCCATTATGATTAACTAATGCTCCAGCAGTTTTTATGGATTTGATGAACCGGGTATTCCACCCTTTCATTGATTCATTCGTGATTGTATTCATAGACGATGTGTTGATTTATTCGCGTAGCATGGAGGAACATGAGAAACATTTGAGACTTGTATTGCATATTTTGAGAGAGAAGAAATTATTTTCTAAACTTAGCAAGTGTGAGTTTTGGTTGAATGAAATTGTGTTTTTATGGAATGTTGTCTCGGGAAATGGGATATATGTTGATCCAAAGAAGGTGGAAGCAATCATTAGAAAGTCCTAAGAATGTGATAGAAATTAGGAGTTTCCTAGGATTGGCAGGCTACTATCGCAGATTTATTAAAGGGTTTTCATCAATAGCATTACCATTGACAAAGTGGACTCGTAAAGAAGTGAAGTTTGTATGGGATGAAGAATGCGAGAGGAGTTTTAAAGAATTAAAGAATCGGTTGGTTTCAACCCCTATACTTACTATTCCATGTGGGAATGAGTCTTTTGTGATCTATACAAATGCTTCATTTCAGGGGTTATGATGTGTTCTTATGCAGAATGGGAAGGTAATAGCATATGCTTCCAGACAATTAAAGACGCATGAACGAAATTACCCTACACACGATTTGGAGCTAGCAGCCATTGTTTTTGCTTTAAAGTTGTGGAGACATTACTTGTATGGAGAAACTTATGAGATATTTACAGATCATCAAAGTTTAAAATACTTGTTTACACAGAAAGAACTGAATTTTAGACAGAGGCGTTGGATAGAGATGATTAAAGACTATGACTATACCATTCATCATCATCCTGGGAAGGCCAATGTAGTAGTAGATGCTTTGAGTAAAAAGTCATCAGGGATTCTTGGTTGCATACAGTGTGCCCGTGTTGGAAATATTATTGACTTGGCATCGATGGGGATTGAATTGATGTTTTCAAAAAGCGGAGGATTATTTTAGTACATGTCACAGTGAGACCTTTATTGTCCGAACGCATACGAAATTTGTAGACTAGTGATCCATTCCTTGAGAAGAAGAAACAAGATGTCCTGGATGGTAAAGAGAGTGACTTTGAAATTAAGAATGATGAATCATTGTGTTATAAAAACAGGATTTGTGTACCGAATGATCCACCCTTAAAGAAAGATATATTAGAAGAGGCACATAGTTCTATTTACTCTATGCATCCGGGAGGTAGCAAAATGTACAGAGATTTGAAAGAATATTACAATTGGAACAATATGAAACGTGAGATTGCAGAGTTCGTAACTAAATGTTTAGTATGCCAGCACGTAAAGGTGGAGCATCAGAAGTCGGTGGGATTATTACAGTCATTGCCTATTTCGGAATGGAAGTGGGAGCATATAACGATGGACTTTGTTATAGGATTACGCCGATCACCAAAGGGGAATGATTCTATATGGGTGATTGTAGACCGATTGACGAAGTCAACTCATTTTCTTCCAGTTAAGACCACCTACGCTGTTGACAAGTATGCACGTATGTAAGTTGACGAGATTATCCGTTTACATGGGGCACTAGTATCAATTGTATCCGATAGAGATCCAACGTTCACTTCTAAATTTTATCCTCGTTTACAAAATGCCATGGGCACAAGTTTGAAGTTCAGTACTGCATTTCATCCACAAACTGATAGGCAATCAGAAAGGACAATTCAAATATTAGAAGACATGTTATGAGCTTGTGTATTTGACTTCAAAGGTAGTTGGGATGATCTTTTGCCATTGATGGAATTTTCGTATAATAATAGTTATCAGTCAACCATTGGCATGGCTCCTTATGAATCTTTTTAAGGGAGGAGATGTAGAACGCCTTTGTGTTGGGATGAAGTAGGTGAAAGGAAAATTTTGGGTCCGGAATTAATAGATGTGACGACGAAAAAGATTAAAATTATTCGGGAATGGATAAAGATAGCGCAAAGCAACAAGAAAATTTATGCAGATAAGAGGAAGCATCCATTGGAATTTCAAAAGGGGGATTTTGTTTTCCTACGTATTTCACCATGGAAAGGCGTCATGAGGTTTGGAAAAAAAGGGAAACTAAGTCCAAGATACATTGGACCATATGAGGTGTTGGAAAGAATTAGGAACGTGGCATATAAATTAGCATTACCTACAGATTTATCCCGTTTGCATGATGTGTTTCACATATCGATGCTTCGTAAGTATTTGGCGAATCCATCTCATCAGTTGAAAACTCAACCAATTGAGATGAAGGAAGACTTGTCGTACATCGAGGAACCATTGGAAATTATTGATCGTAAGGAGCAGGTATTGAGGAATAAAGTTATTAACTTAGTTAAAGTTATGTGGATGAGCCATGGAGTTAAATAAGAAACTTGGGAAACAGAGGATAGCATGAAGAAACAATATTTCCATTTGTTTGGTAAGTGACCTTTATATTAAATTTTGGGGATGAAATTTTCTAACGGGGGTGAGTTGTGACAACCCGAATATAATTATGATACATTATATTTAAATCATACTTATCTTATGTGATATGAATAATGTGATATTGGTATATCTAATGTTACATGATTATCTTTATTATAATCCTACTTTCATAAATCATGAAAGGTCGAAATATTTACAAACACAAAATTTTGTTATTTTCGGTAGAAATGTCCCCGTTTGAGACTAGTTTTGACCCCTATCACATTACATTCGACTTGAGATAAAAACTATATAGTTGTAGACATGTGAGTTAGAGTTTTAACAAAACAAACGGTGCATCAAACGGATGTGCGAGTACGAAGTTAGGCCAAAATTTCGAACAAGGGGCAAATCTGTCAATTCCCTCTAAGTAGTAAATTGTCTTTTATTAAACCAAATGGTTTAATTTGATTGGTTGGATTGGGAGGCAGCCTTGGCCGACTTAAAACTCTCCCTTTATCATATTTATTCATCAAATTAAGCCCTAGGTTCAGTTTCAAGTGTTGTTAGCTTGAGGAAATAGAAAGTTGATGTTTAGGAAGAAAAAGTGAGGAGAAAAAGTGTAGAAAAGTCCGTAGAAATTACGTAAAAGACCTGAAGGTAATCCTAATTGAAATTCTTGTTATTTATCTTATATTACTGATTTATATGATATAAATCATCATAGGTTTACTAAATTTTCATCCCTTTATATATATGTATGGTTAGATGCAAGTTTATGTTAAGTTGAATGTAGAAACCCTTAAAATTGCATTGTATTGAAATCCCTTGTATTCAAACTTTCATATATATTTGTTTACTCATTGTAATTGAGAAATTCCAATTGTATATGAAGTTAGACTCATATATCTACATCATATCCGAAAATTAGAATTTATCTCCTTGTGGTTGGGCCGTAATGATGATTTCAAGTTGGTACATAGTTGCTGTTTGTATACTTGATTTCGGAATGCCCTAAGTTTAGACAAACTTTTGAGATAGCAAATGAAGTCAAAATATTTTGAAACTTTAATTATGGACTATTCAGTATGTTTAATGTAAATGGTTTGAAAATCATGGAAAGTTATATTGTAGAAAAATTATGAAAATTCTTGCAAGTTGAAGGAACAATAGAGGAGCTTGTAGGGCAGATTTCTTATGTTGTAAAGAAATAGTCATAACTTGCTCTAGAAAGCTTGAAAAATTACACCGTCACTTGTAATGGAAAGTATATTCATATATGTTTTCATATTGATAAGTTTGGATCCCTGTGTTTGTACAATTTAGGAATATAGGATGGTTAAGTATGTAGGACAATTATTTCAGGCCATACTGGATACCCCTTGAATGAATGTTTGTATTTCGTCCTTACAAAGGGTACTTTGAGTACATGTTTCATGTGTAAATATATTGAGAAGTATAATTTCATGTTTACTTGACATTGGTTATAAATTACTTAGAAGGTATTTCCTACGGTCGATTGTCCGTAACTTTATGAACATGTATATCATTGCTTTGCCTTTACTTATGTTTTATGGAATGTGACTTAATTGGAATTATATTGTTAATGTATAGTCATGGAAAGTTACATAATTATGTTAGGATAATATTTATGATTGAGGTTCAGTACTGATTTAGTTTGATTCACAAGTGTAAGGTCTAATCAACCCAGTTCAGCTCCACCAGAAGGAAACCTGAATACATAGTTGTCAACCAAGGTGAGTGTACTCACTGGAATGATGTCCTTGTATACTGTTACGAATATGATCATAATGGTATGAATATAAAATTGTTCATTTTGATTTACCGAAATGGGAGGTTACTCCTCGACTCGGAATGGGGGAGATTTTTCTATTAATGACAAGGGGTTACTCCTCGACCAGGAATGGGGGAGAATTGTCTATTTAGACAGGATATGTGAATCATGATTCGGAAAAGTTGGTAATTTATTATGAATGAGCTGGATAAGTTAATACATAATTATATGAACATGATTTATTGCATTTAAATTCATGCAGTAGTATAGTAGTGATGCATTCACTGGGCTATTTTGCTCATGGTTCCTATGTTCACATTTTTCAAGTAACGCAATGTCACTGCCAAATCTAGGAAGTCGGGTTGGGTTAGCCAGGAATGGGAGAAACAAAGATTCTGTTTAAATGTAAATGATGTAATTAAGTTAAATTATCCTTCAAGGAAGTTTGTATAAGTATGACTACTTTGATGTTGTAAAAAGGTTTTCAGTTATATGAATTTACAATGATGACTTTGAAATTAAAACTCTTGTTTATGGTTTTGTTAAATTAATCATGGTTTGACTCACTTTGACTTTCAAACTTAATTATAAGTAACTGGGTTGGGGTGTGTCAGGGCAACCCTCCGAAGATTGGCCAGCCAATACATCATCTGTCACAAAGCACTGTTCAAAAGAAACTTTGATGGAACCCATCTACACTGCATCGCTGGGGATGACATTGAAGAAGTGATACAAAGAATCCACAACCGGGAATGTGGTACCCACATGAACGGTCACATGCTTGCTAAGAAGATCATACAACAAGGGTACTACTGGACCACCATGATCCAGGATTACATTGCCTATGTCCATATATGCCTAAAATGCCAACAATTCTCCAACCTTCAATACTTGGCTCCGCGAGAATTATACAACATGACTTCTCCCTGGCCGTTCTCCACCATGGGCATCGACATCATAGGGAAGGTTACACCCAAGGACTCTAATGGGCATGCGCTTATCCTGGTTTCCATTGATTGCTTCACCAAATAGGTCGAAGCTGAGTCATACACAGTCCTGAACGCTAAGAAAGTGGCCAAGTTCAACAAGAAAAAACATCATCTGCTGGTATGGAGTCCCGCACGAGCTAGTGTCAGATAACGGGTTGTATTTCGAGGCAGAAGTCACAAAAGTGGTCAATGAATATGCGATTCATAGACACAAATCTTCTCCCTACCGTCCTCAGACCACTGGTGCAGTCGAAGCCGCAAATAAAAAATTCAAAGCCATCATCAGCAAGATGACCGAAAGTTGTTGAGATTGGGCCGATCGAATCCCATACGCCCTCTGGGGCTACCAAACCTCAATCTTACCCTCTATTAGGGCTACCCCTTACTCTCTAGTCTATGTCATGGAAGCAGTCCTACCCATGGAGCTAGAAATACCCTCATTACACGTCATGCTTGAAAGTAAGGTCAGCGAGGAGGACTGGCATCAAAGACGCCTCGACTAGCTGTCACACTTGGACGAAAGTAGACTAAAGGCGTTGTATCACATACAAGGGTACCATCGCCAAATAATACGTTCATTTAATAAGAGGGTCGAGGAACGCGGTGTCTAAGAAAGGAATTTAGGACTCAAAGAAATAGTAGAGCCCATTTGGGAGCCTAGAGGGAAATTCAAGATCAATTGGAGAGGCCCATACATTGTGAAGAAGATCTTATCCGGCGGTACTTCCTTGCTCACCGACTTAGATGGAGAAGAGATGTCTCATCAGCCAACTTGGACCGTCTCAAGAAATTTTACCCCTAGTCTGAAATCTCGGCGCGCTATGACTCTTCTCATCTCCCTTCTATTCTTAAAAAAATCTCTTCATTTCCCTCTACCCAGAACTATGTGGGCCTGATCCTTCACAAAAAAAAAACCATTTTTAGAAAAATGAATTTTTTTCAAAAACCCCAGAGGTACGTAGGTAGCTCATATATCTTACATGAGCATGACCCTTTCTTTTTCACAAAAACTATTGTTTTCTTATCTCTGAGAATGACAGTTCACTTTAACATATATTTAAACAAAAGAATTATGCATGCCTTAGTGATCGGTGTAGATAATTCAAAATAGAAAATTCATCAAAAGGGACGGCTAGATGATCCAAAACTTATTTATTTCACTAATAAGAAATTACAGTACAATTACATAAAGGAACATATAATTCCCTTCCCCCTACCTTCCTAAAAATCCAAACCAAACTTATTTCTCGAAACAAAATAAACTCTCCAAGAGTCCTACCCATGGCTACTGTAGAGTGGGCTTGAAGGTAATCTTGAGATTAGGGATACTTTTCCCATTAGCAACAGTGTTTGGGATTAAGAAATCGAGGTAGCTCAGCATGGCAGCTCAAGCGTGGAAACTCAGCGAGGCAGCTTAGCGTGGCAACTCATACTTTAGCTTGTTGTGCTAGTCATATTGTATCTTTGTTTATATTGAATATAAGCTATAATGGCTGTAATGATGTAATGAGAATAATAATGAGTTTTAGTGTGAGGTCAAACGGTACTCGCGAGAGACCAAGCTTGGCAGGGCCTGGGGGAGCCTTCATGCTCTATCGAATGACCTCGCCATGGGAACTTTAGAGGGACTTGGTTTGGAGGATTGAGAAGTGAGTCACCGTTGGGGCTTGTCCTGACCATCTTAGGTACACCTGATAAAACATCGAAAGACCCTTACCATGGAACCTCGGGCGGAGCATCTTGGAGTTCCATCGGGAGTTGAGTTGTAAGCCAAACAACCCTTTACTTAATGTCACATCCACTTTATCTGATGTCACTAACCATCTAGGCAATGTCATACTTGCACTTGAGTAAACCACCATGGTATTTTGGGCTATAAGACAGTTAGTGAGCCACCTCTGTGATAACAGCCCCCTGACACACAGTGGTTAGGCAAAAGACATGTCTTGGCATTTAATGTTTATGACGTGGGGACAACTAGTGCATCAGGTATTTAATGTTTGTGACCTAAAGTATGAGGGATGTCTTTCACATAAATTAATGGCGGAGTTGCCTTGGGGTTGGCGTGGGAGGCTATTTAAGGACCCCAACCACCTCTGAGGAGATCATGATCTTTTTTAGAGTTTAGAAGTTATTACTAGAGATAATATACATCAGAGAGAGTTATTACGAACCAGAGAGAGTTTTACACATCCACCATTGTCATTTATTACGAAGCTTTTAATACTTGACAGAGATTATTGAGGGTGGTTAGTGTTTTTGGCTTCCTTCCAAGGTGTATCTAGGGTTCTTACTACTCTCTCCCTCTAGTTAAGTTACTTCTAAAGTTCATTATTACCTTCTGAGTTATACACGAGAGCATTATGAGTTCAAACTGAGTCTATCTTCATTGAGTCATGTTTTTATTTTTGGTGAGTAATCATTAGTGTTGCAATTTAACATATCATTACTATACTCAAAAAGGGGTTACACCTCCATCTTATCTAAACTACCCTCTTACATTTGGTGACTCTTCTGGGGAGGTATTCTTCTAAGCAAGGAGTATGGTGCAAGATAACGTTAATCGAAGGCTCAACTTTGACGACATTCAACACAATGAGGAATAAATGACAAGAGAACTGGAGGCTCTAAGGGATGGGGCTCCTCGAATAGAGGTACCTCCAGTTCAGGCGATAACAGGCGTTCCAGGGGTGACACAAGCTTCCACGAGTTCAGGGTTGGGACCCACTCAGATGGCACTCCTCATGAGTAATTTTTATGAGTTTTTTCAAACTACGGTAGCTTCAACGGTGTTAGGAGGATTTAAATCCAACTCCTTCGTAACACCAGGGGCAACCCTAACGGCCCCACCAAGTGTAGGTGTAATGTGAACAGTCCCAATCAGTATACCCTCTGTGGTGAATCCAGCAATGGGAACATCAGGAGTATCAGCTACTCCAACTATGATGATTGCTCCAGCTGCAACGGGCACTCAACCCATGGTCCTATTGGTTGTAGCCCCAGTGGCATCACCTATGGAGGAAATGAGGTAGGAGATGAAGAGAGAGATGCAGAAGTTCATGCAGGCCTCCTCGTAATCTGCTGGAGAGGTAGCTTCGGTCTATGATGACTTTAGAACACCTTATCCCCAGGAATTCAATGATGATCCCTATCCAAAGGACTATATTCCTCCTATTTCTGAAAAAAACACAGGGAAGGAGGGAAACCCGAAGGAGCGCATTAAGCGCTTCGTTGAACACTTGGGGGAACATTGTAATAATAAGAAGCTCAGGTTGAGGGAGTTTTCTAAATTCTTAACCGATGAAGCATATACATGGTATTCTCATTTGACTCCCCAAAGTGTTTATACGTGGGAAGAGATGAATATTTTCTTCATCAAGAAGTTCTTTCTATAGGAAGATGAGTTTACTTTGACCTAACTGGGGAGGGAAAAGCAACGACCAGGGGAATAAGTGGTGGAATACGTTCGAAGGTTCAGGGAAAGATCACTCGATGTGAGGGAGGAGTCCAAAGAGTCCACGTTATTGCAGATCTGTGCGGAAGGAATGCTTCTTGTGTACATCTGTCATCTCATTAATGAAACGTGTGAGGGGACTTTCTCAGCGTTCTTAAAAGCGGAAGGAAATATCTCCTTGGTAGTGCGACCGAATTCGGTGGTGGTGCCCATGATGTTTAGGCAGTCGATACAACCTGTGGGGGGAGGTCTCATCCCCCACGGGTAGGGTACACCTAGGGAGGAGATGGGGGCAAGGTGCCAAATAAGGACAATAAGAGGAAGTTTGGAAGAGATAGGGAGGATCCACCAACACTGCCTTGTACAGTGGAGGAAGTTGTTAGCTGTTACAATGCGATGGTCCAAGGAGGAACGGTCTACGAACCAAAGGGCATTCTCGTGGGGGAACCAGATGTGGTAACAAGCGAGAACCCAAAATATTGCCAGATTTATCGAAAGATCCAGCATCTGACGAAAAGTTTTTTCACGTTAAGAAGAATCATCGACAAGTATGTGAAGACAAGGACGTTGCAAATCCCTTCACAGAACGTCAACAATAACCCTCTGCCAGCACATGGGGCCAATATCATAGTGGCCTATGATGAGGAGGCCGAGAGAGAAAGAAGAGAGCCAATATCGAAGCAGGAGGAATTTGAGGAAGCTCTGGAAGATTGTACGAAGGGAATGGATAATGCAGTATTAGCCTATGACGAAGCAAGCGCTAAGGATGTGGAAGATGTATACAGCGTTGAAGGTGAGGAAGCAAACCCTGCCCTAGAATACTGTGCAGTTTCAAAATCCCCAAAGTTCAACTGGTTCTTCGACTAAGTGAGGATACCGAAGGAGAGTAGGTTGTAGATAACACAAGAAATACTTGATATTACGAGGAAGAACGCAGTCCCTTCGTTGAGATGGAAGGGACGCATGGCCAAGTTAGTGAGGAGGTTTCTGTCAGAAGTAACCTTCAGCGATGAAGATAGGGCTGTAAGGCTCCCTCATAACAGGCCATTGTATGTGACCACCAAATTCAACGGAATTAGTTTCACAGCCAATATCATGCCAATCAACTCCTTCCACACAGCCAATATCCCTTAAGAAAGGTTGGTCCCCATGCCTTTGGTGATTTCGAGGTATGATAGCCAATCTTCCAAATTCATTGGGTACATCCATGTTGGGATTGTAATGGGAAATTTGAGTTCCCATATCAAGTTCCACGTAATAGAGAGTGCAACTTCATATCCTCTGTTAATAGGAAGGGTGTGGATGCACAACCAAGGGCTAGTTCCTTCTACGTACCACCAATAGGCAAAGGTGAACATCAAGGGAACAGAGGTGACCATTAGGACTACGAAGAGGCCTTTTCTATCGAGGAAGATCACTTGGTGGATGCAGCATTTTACATAGAGTTGGAGGAGGATGTCCGGGTCCTAATGAGAAGAATAGAGGGAGCATGCATTCGCTCGATCAGAGAAAGGATGGGGACCTTGAACGAGCAAAATAAGGAGGTTGCTAGCAGCACAAGAGTAATAGCCAAAGAAGCTCACCAGGTAGTCCCTCGGCCCCAAAACATCTCGAAGCAACTCAAAGATAGAATGAGGCCCAGAGTGGATCCGATAGAGCATGAGGTCCAACGACAAAGTATGCTTAGCTAATTTTCTAAAAAAAGAGTGGTCAAGGCTTCTAGAGAGAAGAAGAGGAAGGCATCTACAACTACTAGCAGACAGTGTAAGAAGGTTGTTACCGAAGAAGGAAAGGTGATATATCAATTATAATGGTGTGAGCGGGCATATGAAGAAGGTGATAATAAGGCTAACCCAATATATGAGTGATTTTTAGTGGATCAACGGGGACAATGTATGGCTATAGACATATCCAACGTACAGGATTTTTTGGAGGAAGTCATAAAAGAACTAGAATACATGGCGGATCAACCAAAACCACAGGCACAAAAAGTAGAGTAGTTGAACATGGCGAAAGAAGAGGAGGACCCAAGGCCCATTTTCATCGTGAAAGATCTCAGTAAGGAGAAACGAGAGTCTTTGGTTATGTTGATTTGAGAGTTCATAGACATTTTTGGGTGGAAATACATGGAGATGGAAGGGGTGGATGAGGGAGTCAGTTGTCATAAATTGAACGTAATGCCTTCAGCCATTCCGGTGAAATAAGAAATAAGAACGTAAAAGACTGAGCTAGGCTGAAAGATAAAGGAAGAGGTCCGGTGCTTATTGGCGACATGGTTCATTAAACCGATACAACACCCGCTTTGGCTGTCTAGCATTGTCCCGGTGGGAAAGAAAGACAAAATCCAAGTAAGGATCTGCGTGGACTTCAGAGATTTGAATAGAGCTTTCCCCAATGATGAGTTCCCTCTACCCTTTATTGATAGCTTGATAGATGCAATGGCTGGTCATGAGATGTATAGCTTCATGGATGGGTATATGGGGTACAACCAGATTAAGATGGACCCCTAGGATGCAGAGAAAACAACGTTCAGAACCCCGTTGGGAAATTTCATGTACAGAGTAATGTCGTTTGGACTCAAAAATGCTGGGGCTACTTACCAGAGAATAATGATGGCCATTTTCCACGACTTCTTCCACAAATTCTTGGAATTCTATATGGATGATTTGGTCATCAAATCAAGGAAGGAGGAGTCCCATCTGGGCGATTTGAGGAATGTGTTTGCCTGATGTAGGAAGTATAAAATGAAGATCAACCCATTGAAGAGCATTTTTGGGGTAACAAGTGGGAAATTTCTACGCTTCGTGGTTGATCGGCAAGGGGTGCAGACGGACCAGGACAAGCAGCGAGCGATCTTGGAGATGCCAAGTCCAAGAACAATGAAGGACCTAAAGAGTTTCCTCGGTAAAGTCTCCTATATTAGGAGATTTGTGCCTGGGTTAGCCGAGATGACACATCCGTTGATGTAGCTGCTACAAGGGAACACGAAATTCAAGTGGGAGGAGATTCACCAGGAGTCTCTCGCTGGGATGAATAAGCTACTCATTTCACCACATATTATGGTTCCCCACATGAAGGAATACCGTTGCAGCTATACCTCACATCCACCACGAGGTCCGTGGGAGCTTTATTGGCGCAGGATATTAATGGGGAAGAACGACCGATCTACTACCTCAACAGAATCATACATGGGCCAGGAGTCTGATATAGTAGCTTGGAAAGGCATTGTTTATCCTTAGTCTTTGTAGCACAAAAACTTAGACATTGTATGCTGTCTTTTACAATTCATATTGTAACTAGATGTGATCTTATTAAGTATTTATTGGAAAGAACTATATTGATGGGGAGGGAAGCTAGGTGGTTCCTTATCCTCTCCGAATATGACTTTAAGTGTGTGGCTCCTCGCACGATCTAAAGCCAAGCTTACGCCGATCTATTGGCAATCTTACCCTCAGGAACGTTTGAGACACCCAAAGAAAGTATTCCAGGAGACGATTTGTAGGCCAATCACCTAGACTCAACGGATGAGGAATGGATAATGCAGTTCGATGGATCTTCGGCGGAAAAGAAAGGAGGAGAATGTATTATTCTTTCAAAAATAATGGAGAAGATTTGGCTTTCCTACAAATTAGATTTCCTTTATTCTAATAACGGGGAGGAATATGAAGAATTGGTGCTAGGGTTGCTAGAGGCTCTTTGAAGGGGGATTCGTTCACTTTGCATCAAAGATGATTCAAATTTGGTGTTCAGCAAGTGAATGGAGAGTGCGCGTTGAAACACATGAGCCTGGCACCATACAGAACAATCATTCAGAGGTTCCTCTGCCAGTTCCATCGAACCAAGATCAAGAGGCAGTCCAGAATGATGAATCATCACCCAAATGCCTATACCACCATTGCCCAAAAGATTGTCATGGGAAATGATACAGCTACCATCGTGATCCAACGAAGAACAACTCCTTCAATAGTACAATCAATTCTACCGATGGAGGATGACGCTGACTGGAGGGGGGAGATTAGAAGGCAATTAGAATCTGAGGAAGGAGGGATGGGGCTGAGGGAATTATCCCAAAACTTCACGAACTAGGGAAACCTTTACTGCAGGAATGCAGGAGGATGGTTATCGAGGTGCATTGATCGAGAAGAGGTAGAGCGAATATTAAAGAAAACACATGAAGAGCACTGCGAAACAACTAAAATAACCCTCTACCAAAGAATGTAAATAGAGGGTTATTTTTAGCCCAAAATGAAACAGGACGTGGTAGAGCTACAACAAAAATGTGACAAATTCTCGTTATTCTTCGAAGCAACTGAATATTATTTCGTGAAAGCTCAATTTGATTGGAGACAGCCCTATATTGATTTCATCAGAGATGGAGTTTCCTTAGCACATAAAATTGACGCGATGGGACTCAAATGGAGGTCCTCGAGATTTTACATTCAAAAGGGGCACCTTTATCGAAGGGGATACTTCAATAGGCCGTTGCATTGCATCACAAAGGAAGAAGAAGATGGGGTCCTCAAATAGGTACACGATCCAGCTCATATAGGAGGGGCCAAGTTATATGACCAATTAATGATGTTGGGGTATTATAGGCCAATTATGGAGAAAGACTCTGTTGAGTTTATTAAAAAATACAAAGCTTGTCAACTTCATAGAAATATGATCCATGCCCCATCGGTAGACCTACACTCCTTGGAAACTCCTTATCCTTTTCACACTTGGGCGTTCGACCTTGTAGGGGCAATACATCCTTCTTTGAGGGGGAAGATATGGATACTAGTAGCAACAGAGTGGTTCACAAAGTGGGCTGAAGCAATACCACTGAGAAGGGAAACAACAGGGGTGGTGAGAAACTTCATCAGAGAATACATCATTTACCGTTTTGGGATCCCAAAGGTTATCCTTTCAGATAATACAACCCCTTTCGTCAATTCATAAGTAACTACGCTCACAGAAAAATACTCCATTGTCCATCATACTTCGACGGTGGCATATCCAAAGGGAAACGTTCAGGCCATAGCAACTAATAAAACTTCAGTTAATATCTTGGCTAAAACAATGGAGTATTTCCCAGGAGCGTGGGATAATAAGATACCAGCTATATTATGGGCCTATCGAACAACTAAGAGAAATCCCACAGGGTATACTTCATTCTCCCTTGTTTATGGGGTCGAGGCGATTGTCCCAGTGGAGTTAGAAGTTCCCTCTGCTAGATATTCTTTGCCAAGTAGCATGCTCCCTCTGAATAGACATGTGCAGTTGGAAGCATTGGATGAACACAGAGATAATACGATGCAACACTTTTAAATGTATACGAAATAGCTCTCTAAGGCATATGATAACTTAGTGAGACCAAGGAAGTTCATGGAGGGAGATCTCGTATTAGATGTAGAAGTGAAACACATCAGGGGGCTTCCTCTGCCCAAGTTTGCAGTAAATTAGAAGGGACCTTTCATTGTAAAAGAAGCTCATGACTCAAGATATTTCTTAATTTCTAGGATGGAAGAAGATAAACAATTCAAGATTAACAATAAATGGTTGAAAGTCTATCATGTGTAGGCAATTATGTTTGGACCATTGATGTATCTAGCTGTTTTTATGAATACGCAAGTTCTTTTTATGATGAGTATGCAAGTTCTTTTTATTATAACTCAAGAAGAGATGAAAGAATTAGAGAACTTCACAATATATGCAAACAATTTTAACAAAGAAATGGCATGAGAAAATAAATATCTTTCTTCATTCATAAACTTTAGGGGCATTACAAAATTAGGAGCTATTTCCTAAGAATTACATAAGAAGGAGAGAAAAAGAAAAAAATGTATACAAATTCTCATTGGCCTAGGAGGAACCATAGATCCGGGAAGGAGAAAAAATCTCCAGAAAGGCCCGAAGAGGCTTCTAGGCAAGACCGTTGGGAATTAATAGAAACCTACAACCTCGTCTGGAGTTTCTATCATTTTAGTTTCACTAGACGTAGAGCTTCTTCGATGTACTCCACCTACTGGTCAATAGCTCCAAGAAGAGGTGCTAGCTCGGCCAACTTAGCTTCCTTGGCCCACTGATCCTCCTAATGTTTTCGCAGGAGTTCCCTCTGGCTGTCGAGTCATTGACTCTTCAAGGTCTTCAAATACATGATGAGCCAGTCAAAACGGAAGCCTTCATGACCCAACTTCCTCAGATAACCCAAAAATTGGATAAGGAGGAGTCGGGTAACATTTGAGGTTAGGGTTTTGGCAATTTTAGCTACAACAGTAGCCATGCCCTGAAGACAGTAACTCATAACAAAGATGTTTAAACGCAGGAAATCCACCATGAACGTTTTAGGATGATTATTTACAAGATGCTCAACTACCAAATGATGGTTGGCAGGCATTTGTGGAGAATGCCGAAGCACCATCAGGCAGAAGGCGTGAGGAGCTAGGTCGGACAGAGGAAGCTCACAGCCAGATTCGCTCTCAGCAGTAGCACCGGTCGTGGAACCTTGATAATTATGGCTAAAATCTTCTGAAACGATAAGTTCCCGATGGGGCAAACCAATGGGCGAAGGAACTAGTGGATAATCTTCTCGTGCAACCTAAGAACAGGTAAAAGAAATAATGAGTGTATGGAAAAATCTTAACAAGCATTTTTGTTGTTAAGTCACTGTTATAGGTGGAGTTTGTGAACAATCTTAACAAGCGTCTTCGTTGTTAAGTCGCCGTTATAGGTGGAGCTTATGGAAAATCTTAATAAGCATTTTCGTTGTTAAGTCACCGTTATACGTTGAGCTTATGAAAAAAACATAACAAGTATTTTTGTTGTTAAGTCACTGTTATACGTGGAGTTTTTGAAAAATATTAACAAGCATTTTCGTTGTTAAGTCACCGTTATAGGTGGAGCTTATGAAAAATCTTAACAAGAGTTTTCGTTGTTAAGTCACCGTTATAGGCGGAGATTATGAAAAATCTTAACAAGCGTATTCGTTGTTAAGTCACCAATATAGGTGGAGTTTTTAAAAAAACCTCAACAGGGGTTTTCGTTGATTAAGTCTCCGATATAGGTGGAGTTTTTGGAAAAAAACCTTAACAAGTGTTTTCATTGTTAAGTCACAAACATAGGTGAAGTTTGAGAAACTGAGAAATGTAGAGAAACTAGCGAAGTACCTCAGCAGTAGTAGGAGCGATAACGAGAGTCACCACGGGGGCCATAATGGTAGAAACCGTTGGGGGTGGGCTCATCCCCTCAGTAGCTTTAACGGGGCCCTTAGCTGAAGAAGCCTCAATGGTAGGAAAACTTACCTCGCCAATAAAAGGTACTAAGGCAAACACGGACGTATCATCCGAAAAAGACGCTGGACCTTCAAGAAATGCCCCAATGCCGGTGGGTACATGAAAACTAACATGAGGAGCAGCAGCAGCAACCTTGGTCTTGGAAAGAGAAAAGCCACTAAGAGCAAAGGGTGGGGTAAGGGTTGGTGAAAGCTTCAAATACAAAACCAAGTGTTAGACACAAGGAGTAAATAAAAAGAAAAAAAGGGGCAGGAATACATCTAACTTACCCCCATTATGGCACCAAAAGGGGGAACTACAGTCAGGGGTCTCATCAATGTAGTGGGAAGGAGAATGTTATCTATCAGAGATGCCACTTTAACCTAAAACATTCCATCATATCAGAATGATAAAAAAGAAATGGGCTAAGGAAAAGATGTGAGACTTGATAAGAAATTTTTATTTTTTACCTCAGGGTCACTCTCCTCAACCACCATGATGGGCAGAGGGACCTCTTACTCGGACAATAATTGAGAAGGGGCTGTAGGGGTTGTCTTCGATTGGGAAGATATTCGAACAGATTCAACGGTAGCAGCCCCTGCAGCAACATCTTTGGCCCGTTGGGAGGACGAACGGAGAGAGTAGGTGATACCTATCATAGGGGAACGGGGAGTAGTATTATTGTCTTGAGAGAAATTAAAATGCCTCCCACGAAACGGCTCACCGAGGAACCAGGGGGATTGGGCCATTATTCAACTCCCTGCACCAAAGTTATCAAAGAAATAAGCAAAGGCAACTTTCCTTTAAAAAAGAACAAGAATAAAACATGCATACATACCTGAGATACGGAGGGAGAATGAGAAGGTATAACCAATGGTGAAGGTGGAGAGGAGGTAACAACATCGGGAGCTAGGGATAGAGGCATCTCAACTGTCCGTTTCTTCTGGGACTTAGTGCCCAGAGTTTTCTTCCTTGTGCCCGTTGCATCATCACTTTGAGGTATCCTCGACCTTTTTCTCCTCTTGGACGTTGGCTCAGTTGAATAAACCACGATCATGGGGAAGGAAACCGAAGGGGTAACGATGACAATGCGTCATTGAAACTCAATGTTTATTCGTTCTACCTCTACCCGAGCTTGCCTTCTCAACTCCTCGGACTTTTTTCCAGGCATGGCAGGGGAAACGGAGGCAATAGGGAATGCCTCCAAAGGAGTTTGTTCTTGAGCTTGGGACTTGGGTTTCGAGGAAACTCCACCTTTGTACTTCTTGGTATTTTTAGCAGGTAGCTGAGAAGGCCCTTCTCGTGTTGTAGCTTCGGTCGAAGGGACAGTTTTCTTGGGAGTTGCAATGGCCTTGGGCTTTGTGGTGGAAGTAGGGATCATTGGGCATTGAGGGAGTGTCTCCTGGGGAGATTCTTTAATGGTTTTACTTAAGGGAAACCCAACTCCAAGCACAGAGTTCTCTTAAGAAGCAGTTCGAAAGAAGAGAAATAAAAGACTGGGGGATATAAGGGGGGACTGAATATACTCTTGAATCATTCTCAACAGCCCCAAATGGAACTCGGTGGCATAAGAGGTGGATACGTCCCCTTCCTAGTGGCACTAGGAAGGGTGACTCGCCCATCGATGGTAGAAGTCACACCAATCACCGCGACTGCAATATAGAAGGTGAAAGCTTCAGGGAAAGTGGCGCTTGAGTGGTTATGTTGAAACAGAGGTCGAGGGCCCCCCTGATCAAACTCGAACTGCCTGCTACATCTGTCAGGGTTATAGGATTCTGAGGTGTATCCCCATTTAGTATAGGAAGGAAGAATCCCAGGAGTTAATACAAGCACTATGGCCTGATAAGGATCTTCTACAGCTGGGACGAACTTGACCGTTGAGGCTGCAGAAGGAAAAAAATCCCAACTATGGTCAAATGTAGACAAACTGTATGGCCTCATCACAAAGGATTCCAAACGATCAAAAACTTCCATTATCTCCTTTTGACTTTGTTTTTATGGAAACATAGGAGGCGTGTGGGCTTGATACCTTAGCTCACGGGCAAAGAAATAGACTTGGTGGCAATGGCAGGAAAACGGGTGTAAAGGAAGCCCGTCAAAATGATGGTGTTTGCAAAATTAACCAAGTTATAATGACCCAGTGATCCTGTTATGTCGATATGGGTTTGATCCAACCAGGTATAGAGGGACCCCAAGGCAATGGCGACTAGCCAAACAAATGGAAATATTTATAAGGTCCCTCCTGGGATGATCGTTGGGTTTCCCAGTTAGGAAGAAGCGTGAAAGCAACACAAGTTTGTAGGATGGTAGTTCTAGGGATATACCTCTACCTCAGCTCATTACATCATTGCATCCTTCGGGGTCAGAGCTTCGAAAAGATAGATGATGAGGGGAGTAAATGTGTCTTCGTTCGAGGAACTAGTGCAACTGCGGAAGATTCGATCCAGCTCAACTCGATCAGCAGCCTCTTCGGCATCCAGGGCCTTATTGTGATATGTGAACTCACCCATTCGATCAAACCCAAGGAGATCACAAATGTCCTCCAATGTAACAGTGAACTCTCCCCACGCAGCAAAGAACGTGTGAGTTATGATGTTCCATCTGGAAACTAGCACTTGGAGCATCGCGTTGTGCTTGGAAAGGGTGAACTCCCCAAATCAGTAGGCTCGATGAAGCCCAACCTTTGCAAGAGTAATAGCGTAAGAACTCTGCATATGTATATGCCAGGTAGTGAAATGGGCTAGAGACTCCCCAGGTGCTTCGAAGTCAATCTGAGAGTAAGTGAAGTCACCACGGTCCAAACGAAAGCGCAGAGTCCCCTCTGGGGGAAGATAGCCCCACTTTGAAGAATCCATATCCTCATCACCCAACAGTAAAGGGTTAAACTTGGATGAGAAATGGAAAGTCTTACATGCATCAGAAAATTTATCATCTTCTCCCAATATGGGAGCCCGACGATAGAAGCGCAGTTGCTCTTGACGAGCAGCATTCAGGGCAGCGGTGCTAGGGACAGCAGCGACGCCAGAAGTTGCAGAGGGGGAGCCTGGCTGAGCAGTTGTGGTGGAAACCTTAGAATCACTTGAAAAATCCATAGTAAAATGGAAATTAATGGCACAACTGGGTAAGAAGGGCTAGAAATAAGGAGGGAGGAGCACAACCATAGGTGGAGGCGCAAAAGATGGGAGACGGAAGAAACTGGGTAAATAGTTGGACAACAATTGAGGTTTTCACATAATTTTATCCTCTAAAGAAGACGAGATCTTAAAGAAGATGAAGGAAAGAGAAGGGTTTGAAGAAAGAGATGTTTGAAGCCTTTTAAGGAACCCGGGTGTTGAGTTTTCCACCACCACACGTGCAAGGCCGCCTATAATCATTTCAAATGAACACGTGGCACTTTAGGAGGCATCTTGACTGTTGAAAAGACAACGCCACATCATTTATGAAGTGATGTCTGGGGAATAAAAAGGGTTTCCTTCTTTAGAGAGTTTGAGTTTTGGCGCTAGAATTTCTGTCAGACATATCCAATAACTCCCAATGGAGAAGATGTCCCAACGGTTCTAAAAAGAAACGATGTCCCCCCGCCACAAGTCCAAACGTTGTTTAAATGGTGACTAGGTTACATCGATGATAATTTCTGATTTTTCGAATATAGAGAAGCGTTACAGGGGAGAATTTCACTTACCGATAATCAGAACGAGTATTTAAGAAGGTTAGAAGGCCTTTTGGGAGAATTTCAAATAATAAAGTTAGAATGGTTGAAGCTCATTATAAGGAAAAAATGGTGATGTCCCTTCGTCAAAGAACCAATGAGTCTTAGCGCTTCGATTCAGTTACATCGGGGAGAATTTTAATTTTTCCTGGAGATTCTAACGCGGTGGTTCTAACGAAGGAAATGATGCCATATTTTTTTACTCACATAAAAGGTTTATCGGATTGAGAAGTTTTCGTGCAGACATTTCTTGTTCCAACAACAAATCTCTCCACGAAAGGGAAAATGTAGAGGGGGCTTGAAGGTAATCCTGAGATTAGGGATAATTTCTCCATTATATACAGTGTTTGGGACTAAGAAACAAAGGCAGCTCAGTGTGGCAGCTCAAGCATGGCAACTCAACGAGGCGGCATAGCATGGCAACTCATACTTTATCTTGTTGTGTTAGTCATATTATATCTTTGTTTATATTGACTATAAGATATAACAGTTGTAATGATGTAACGAGAATAATAATGAGTTTTAGTGTGAGGTCAAACGGTACTCGCGAGAGACCACGCTTGGCAGGGCTCGGGAGAGCTTTCATGCTCTATCGAATGACCTCACCGTGGTAACTTTAGAGGGACTTTGTTTGGAGGATTGATAAGTAAGGCACCGTTGGGTCTTGTCTTGAACATATTAGGTAAACCTGATAAAACTCCGAAGGACCCTTACCGTGGAACCTTGGGTAGAGCAGCTTGGAGTTCAATCGGGCATTGAGTTGTGAGACAAATAACCTTTTACTTAATGTCACGTCCACATTATCTGATGTCACTAACCAACTAGGCAATGTTAGACCTGAACTTGAGTAAACCACCGTTGTATTTGGGGCTGCCAGATAGTTGGTGAGCCACCTCTATGACAACAGCCCCCTGACACATAATGGATAAGCAAAAGGCATGTCTTGGCATTTAATGTTTATGACGTGGGGACAACTAGTACATCAGGTATTTAATGTTTGTGACATAAAATATGAAGGATGTCTATCACAGACATTAATGGTGGAGTTACCTCAGGGGTGGCGTGGGAGGCTATTTAAGGACCCCAACCACCTCTGAGGAGAGCATGATCTTTTTGAGAGTTCAGAAGTTTTAGTAGAGATAATATACACGAGAGAGAGTTATTACGAACCAGAGATAGTTTTACATACTTGACAGAGATTCTTGAGGGTGGTTGTTGTGTTTCGCTGCCTGCCAAGGTGTATCTCGGGTGCTTAGTACTCTATCCCTCTAGCTAAGTTACTTCTAAAGTTCATTATTACCTTCTAAGTTATACACGATCAAAATGTGAGTTCAAACTGAGTCTATCTTCATTGAGTCGTATTTTTATGTCCAGTGGGTAATCATTAGTGTTACTATTTAACGTATCATTACTATACTCCAAAAGGGGTTACGCCTCCATCTTATCTAAACTGCCCTCTTATAGCTACCAGAGGAGCCCGATCCATCATCATCATCTACATCCTGGGGTCCCAAGGTTCCCCTTCCTAAATAGAGTGCCGCAGGCACTCCATGGACCGATAAGATCGAACCAGCCTTGAAAAAACTACCACATCTCCCTCCACGGTATTAGATAAGTCAAGCCACCTTTGTCCAGTGTCCACTACCAACATCTTGCTAACTACTCTCCTCCACAACCACTTTATATAATCCCCAGGGATATGCCAGACTCTCCCAGCAGACTGAGAGGGAGGGGACAACGGACGCCAACTCTCCCATAAAGAGCCAAGCTGCATGCATAGACGCTTTGTCAAATATTCTACCGAAAAGAAGTCTAGTGTCAGAGGTGGCACGATCGGCTCCCAGCCAAATTAGCGCAGAAGCCACTAAGGGAAATAAAAAGAGGTCTGTCCGAGACAAACCAACCGGACATACGGGTATTCTCCCAGTTCTAGAATAGGCAGCTGTCCCCACCAAGGTACTGACAAGTACAGATTTAGAGCCCCATGCTCCACGAACCAGTTCTCCCAGCTCTCAATATCCAAGCCCTACCCACACTAATGAATTGGTGCGAAAATAATTTGGGTACAACCGATAAAGGGTATTGCAGAGGAGTCACCAAGCAGAATCTTTCAGACAACCACATGAACAACATCACAGGGCTACCGCTCAGAAAGTCAGAATGACCTTCTTGCGAGGCATCTAATCCATTCAAAGTCTCCACCAGTATCACCTCCGTATGATTACGACGGTAGGACATCCATGAAGTAATATCTGTAAGTTGTGGATCCACCAGAAGCTCCCCAGTCACTAGTAGCATTTTTGAAACCCAGCCTAGAATGACAGCTCCAGCATATCCAGCATCATCAACCTCCTATAAATGCACGGACCGCAACACCGCTGGAAGAGAAATCATACCTCCAGCCACTAATGATCTGGATGTTAAGGACGAAATGCAAAGAAGCCCAACCAACAACTCCCAAGGAGAATGGGAAAACTTAGGCAGAGACGCGACAACGCCAGGATTTATCCCATCATGGAAGAAAATTCCTCATAAGTCAGATAAACTTCTTCCAATCCAAAGCGGAATACATGGTCTTCGGGGTGCCAAAATTGTACCGCCGCCATCAGCATGTTCCACTCCATGGGTCGATTACGCCATAAAGAAACTCGATGCATGTTGTAAGCATCGTAGTTGGCGTTATAGGAGCACATCGCCTCCAATGTCTCGAGGTATTTGGCAAACTAAACACTATCAAGGAGTGCCATCTCACAGAACAAGAAAGTTATGAATGTGAAGGTGTGAGGAAAACACTCCACTCTAACCCCTTTTTATACTTGAAAACCCTCACAAAAGACATAACCCTTGCAGAAATTAGAGGAAATCCTCCCCCATAAGGCACTAAAGGCTGAAGAGGGTACCAATCAAAGCTTTGAATTGATGGGACTGGACTGACCTGCAGATAGGCAGGACAAGGTGCTTGTCGATCGGCAACCCACTATTTTTGAAATTTTCCTTTTTCGTCTTTTGTCAAAATTCTGAAAACTGAAAATAAATTGATATTCTCAACAGAATGTCAAAAATCCCCTTTTCATCTTTATATAAATCCTCATTATGGGTAAAAAATTCCTTCAAAATCCCAAACAAAAATAAATAAATTACGGCCTCAGCAATAAAGTAAAAAGCGCATGTGCATTCATTTATTCATCATTAACAGAAGATAATAAAAAAAAACTCATTGCATTACATAGATATGTTTATGTGTTACATCATTTTGCAGGAAATAAAGAAAAGTAAAAATAATGGGATTCAGCCCAAACCCACATTCTCTTTCTCTCTCTTGCCCTTTCCCCTCTCTCTCCTAAGAACTTCCACCCCTACGATGTGCTCTCTTTCCCCGACGGTGAGATGATGCCCCACCGCTACCTGAACCAGACTCCGCCTCGGATGAGGCAGACAACACCAAGCAAGAAGGAACAGGAACTGCATCCCGAATATGGGCAGTCCCCGAAGATATCCAACCCTTAATATCCTTCACCCGGACGTGCTGTAAGAAAAGGCAGAATCAGTATTAAGTAAAAAAGATCAAAAGAAACCAAAGGAGAAGAACATAAATGTATACCTCAGGACGAAGGACCTTTTCTATCAAGCCTAACTCCTTTAAATCCGTCATATGAGGAAGATGCAATATAGGCACCATCCCTCCATCAGCCCACCAGATATTGTATGAAGGAGTATGCAACCTTACAAAGGGAACCTTCGAAGTTTCTGTCGCCACAGATGTCGAAGGATCGCCACCACTGTGGGAGGACCCCACTGGACGACTCGAACCCGCAGGAGGGAAGGGAAGTGAATCATATATGCTACGCGCCATCAGCCAGCTCGTCACAAAGTTCATATAATCAGACGACACAACCGTATCGGTGTACAATAGGTTGGACTCACCAATCATCGCCGCTATCCTCGCATCCTCCGATAGTAGCCACTCCTGCCTCATAAACATAACGGCCTCGCAGGTGGCACCACCACCTCCCCCTCAGCAATCTGTCGGACCACCCTCTCCCCGAGATACCAAGTGTGTCCAAACTCATGCGCCAGCAAATGCCTCATCTGCCCATTCACCCCAGTCGACCTCGTGTCCTGAACAGCCGTTCCCCAAGGGTAAAATGTCACTTGAAAAATCCCCAGCAGATATAAGTCAATAGGGAATTAGAGCACACAAAGACCAAGACTAAAGAGGGAAAAAGTCTTACCCTATCACTGGTCAGGCCATACCGATCGACACTGACCCTTTGCCTTCGCGAGACCGCCAAAAAAGTCCGTGCCACTGCCAAATGGCACCCTCCACACCATGTCGACCGGTACCCCCTTAAATTTTCGTACAAAAATTCCCAAAAAAACCAGAAAACCCTGAAAAATCTTCAGAAAAATTCTAAAAAACCCGAAAAGGATTTAGAACATTTTCACCAAGAAAATTTCACACTCCCCCAAGCAGAACCCCTATTTCCCCAATGAAACTCTCAAAAGCCAAGGGAATCTCCCCCTGGCAATGTCCCTATAGGACCTCCAAAATATCCAAAACTTCAGGATCATATCCTATTTCCCAAAGGTCTCAAATTTTCTCGAGAAATAGGTTCAAACCCTGGACCACCTAATCGCTTCCCAAGCATCAGATTGGATGTTCCCCTAGTAAAGACTCCAAAATACACAAGGGTTTCCACAGCAATCGGCTCTCCAGCTCAAATCAAAATCATGAGGTAATTTTCCCAGCAAAGTTCCCCAAGAACTTCCCACCTTAAGCCCACAGAATTGGCTTCGACCCACAGAATTGGTCATTTCAACTTAAGCCCGCATAATTGGCTTCCACTCGTAAAATTAGTCATCTCAAACCTAAGCCCGCAGAATTGGCTTCGACCCGTAGAATTGGTCATCTCAAACCTAAGCCCTCAGAATTGGCTTCGACTCACAGAATTGGTCATTTCAAACTTAAGCTCGTAGAATTGGCTTCGACCCGCTGAATTGGTCATCTCAACTTAAGCACATAGAATTGGCTTCGACCCACAGAATTGGTCATCTCACCTTAAGCCCATAGAATTGGCTTCGACCTGCAGAATTGATCATCTCACTTTAAGCCCACATAATTGGTCATCTCACCTTAAACCCGCAGAATTATCTTCAACCCGCAAAACTGGTCATCTCTCCTTAAGCCCGTAGAATTGGCTTCAACCCGTAGAATTTGTCATCTCACCTTACGCTCGAATAATTGGGTTCGACCCGCAGAATTGGTCATCTCACCTTAAGCCCGCAGAATTGGCTTGACTTCGACCCGCAAAATTGGTCATTTCAAACTTAATCTCGTAAAATTGGCTTCGACCTGCAGAATTGGTTCTTTCAAACTTAAGACCATAGAATTGGCTTCGACCCGCAGAATTGGTCTTCTCAAACTTAAGCCCGTAGAATTGGTCATCTCAAACTTAAGCCCACAGAATTTGCTTCGACCTGCAGAATTGGTCATCCCCAACTTAAGATCGATGAATTATCTTCGACCCGCAGAATCAGTCAGCCTCATCTTCAAGCCCTCAAAATTAGCTTCGACCCGTAGAATTGATTATCCTCATCCTTAGGTCCTCAGAATCGACCTCGACCCCCCGGTCATCCTCTTTCAAAGGCATCATGTGATGTCTATTCGATGACTTTTGTTTGTTCCAAACTCCCAGGCTCTGTTTGACCAAAATTCAAACTCTTCAGCTCGAATAATACTGAATAAATATTCAAACGGCACTGACTCTCCTTTCTAACGGTTTGTCCCGTGCGCAATTCAAACTTACGGTGCGCAATTCGATCAGGAGGGCACTGGATGCTCCCAAGCTCTGTTTAACCAAAGTCAACTATTCAGCTCAATTGAGACTGGATGAATCTTCGAATGGCACTGAAACTCCTTTCCAACGGTCCACCCCGTGCATGATTCTAACTTACGGTACGAACGAACGATCAATTTTACTCCGAAAGGTCACTGAATACTTTCAGGACTCGGTTGGCCAAAGTCAACTCCCCCAACCAGGTCCAACTTTTTAGAATGTTCAAGTACATCTCCTAACCTTTCTAATGGTCTGCCTCGTGCCCAATTCTGACTAACCATGCGGATGAACTATCCGTTTGCATCCGAAGATTCCTTGTCCAAAATACCGGCGAACTCTTCCAAGCCACATTTGACCCAAAGTCAACTCTGGGACCAAGGAGTAGTCCAAAGGACTTTCTAAGGTCTTTGGAATACCTTTCCAAAGGTTCACCCCGTACGCCATTTGGATCAACGGTTCGCGCTCTACAATCAATTTTTCGAAGGAACCTGAAAGACGTTGCCAAATGGTAGGTTCCAAACCCTGCCTATCGGTAGTGTTCCTAAACACACCTGCCGATTAGCAGGACCAAGTCTGTGCCGATCATCAATGCCCTGGGCCTATAAAAAGGAGGGCCTAACCTCATTCAGAGGAGGAAAAAAATCAAAGATCCATTACTCTCAGCAAGTTCTAAAGACCCCTCTCGACGTCAACATGATTTCCACATCCAAATCCCTTTCCAACCTTCACCTTTCATCACCTTTTTCATCAAGCATGGTAAATTAAGTACCCTCCATCATCATCCAAGTGCAAGGGCTGCTCTCCAACATCCAAGATCAAGATCAAGATCTGCAAAAAAGTCCAACTCTTTCAACTCTCTTTTTAAATTCCCCTAAATTTGCATTAACTTGTTTTATTCCTTAGCACTTTTATTTTCTCATCTCACATATCCTAATATAATTTTTATCTAGTATTATTGCACATCTCTTATTTTCATATAAATAAAACCCAAAAAACAAGAAAAAGAGGATTTCCTCATAAACTTCAAACGGGAATTCTCACACTTTTCACACAACTAAAACACTTTCTTACACACACACACACACAAATAAGAGAAGTTCCATGTTGGATTCATGGGATACATCCCACACCTAATTTTGCATATGATATACGTGGACTTTAATTCCTCTATAGGCTACGTAGGCGTCTCGGGTAAAACGTGTGACTCGAGTCCTAATCCTACTTTTCTCTCATTTTCTATTTTCTCTATATTCTTTAAACTTAACTCTCTTTGATTCTATATATTTACATATAAATATATTTTTTCTTAGTGGCGTATTATTCCACATGCGTTATCATTCCCTTATAATGATCGACGCAAGGATAATCGCATAAATCCTATTTTCTAATATTATTTTTTAGGAACATTCCTATGGATGACTCACTTTATCTCTTCCATGATACAAGACAATAATTCCTATCTCCGCTATGTATACATATGCACACACATCACGGGGAAGTAAAAGAAAATAGCAACAACCCATGAGAGACCTTAAGGGAAAAATAGGTGCCTAACACCTTCCCATTTCGTTATTTAGCCTCCGAACCCTTTTTGAATTAGTTTGGTTTCATATGTATCAGTATGTCTATGGAAGCTGTCCTTTGGGAAGACTCTCTTATCTTTTATCTATTTTGAGTAAAATATACTGGCGACTCCATCTTTCTACATTTTTAACCTCATCAATGACGCCGACCGAAGCACTCCTGAGAGGGACGCGCGGGACCAAGGATCCTCCCCTGTCGTGAGGATCGGGGATGGCCACAGTCGTAGAAAGCTAGGGAAAATTTTCTATCAGGTTATGGCCATGGGGAAAATAGGTTACATGTTTGATTTCATCTAATCCACTAACAAAGCAATCCTACAACTCAAAGTTAAAAGGACTATAGCTGAGAGGAATTGATTTTAAGGAATTATAAAAGGCCGTAGCAGAGTAAGCGCAAGTCATACTACCTACCGTGATCAAATTCATAAACTCGTAAGTGATTGAATCACATATCCTTAAAGATTAAAAACTCTAAAATTACACGATTTTGGCCAATAACCTTAAGAACATATTTTTAGCTAAAGATGAAATCTGAAATGGGGTCAAGGTATGGATTAAGCCCATAGAATCCAAATTGCTAACCAAAAACTTAGTACAAACACCTAGAACTACTCAATAGTCGTATTAAAACAACCAAAGAAAAATAATAATGACACAACAAGGGTTTCTGAGTTAAACTCATATTTATATTACGAAAGAAAAATAAGATAAAGTTTGCAACATAGT
This sequence comes from Sambucus nigra, assembly GCA_949130495.1. Lineage (NCBI taxonomy): Eukaryota > Viridiplantae > Streptophyta > Magnoliopsida > Dipsacales > Adoxaceae > Sambucus > Sambucus nigra. The sequence continues at coordinate 297,102,155 of OX422211.1, read as the reverse complement.
TCAACATCCTCAAAGTTCAGTCGAACAAAATTTTATGATATCAAACCATAAGGATCCTAAGATTCTTATTCATTCATACGAAGGTCAAATACAAATATGAATCCATAAATAAAATTCACAGATTCAAAATAGTAGAAATGAAGAAAGGGTTACCTGGAAAAGAAGAATCTGGATGAACCACCACGAGATTTCCCTAATTTCGCCTTTGACCATCATAAAAAACTTGCTGGAAAACTTAAAATAAATACTGACAAACTTTTGTTTTTGATTCAATCTCAAAGGTTTGCTAAGGTAATGAATCCCCCAGCCCAAATCAATTTATATATGATGGCGCGGGAAGACGAATCGTCAAATTCACATTGGCCGTGTCCACTAACTACATCCATTTTGTATCTTCCAAACCAAAAACCATGTATATCCACGGCAATATCATTACAGTCCAGCTTTATCACCAACTTGCTACCTCTTGGCACTCCAGCTTGGGGACTTATTGATATGCCCAATATAGTCTCACCTACCGCAGACATGTAATGACAAGGACATTGCATGAGCTCAGATTGGTCGTGGCCATGTAACCCTCTTAACCTTCATAAAGGTCGCTTAGGATCAAACAGGCATTGGTAAACATTAGCTCATGCCTGGGTCCAAACAGGTTGCGGCCTACAAGCCCTGTCGCTGCCTAGGTACAAATAGGCCGTGGCACATACACTTACCTGATAATTTATCCATGCACGTTCCATGTGCACGTGACACCAATTATACACCTATAAATAGAGTTTCACACCTCCCAATAAGGGGGATGAGTGAGAAACACCATGCTGAATACCTGCTAAACTCTCCTCTCTCTAGTTACATCATACCTGGCGATCCTCCTGGCCACAGTCGCAACCCAATTATCACAAGGCTCATTCAGACTATCAAGATTCACTATAGTCATGTATTATCATCTCTTGTCTCTCTTGTATGCCTCTAATGGACTCTCAGTCATGTAATATTTAACTGTTATAATGAGAGTTGGGAACCAAAAGTGGACGTAGGAACATTTATAGCCGAACCACTCCATATTTTGTATCTCTATCTCTTTATTTGCTTTATCACTATTATATATTCTTGATATGATCATCACAAAGGACGTATGTTCAATTTCTAGCATCATCATTTATTGGGAATCTCATGAGGTGTTCGTGCCACTTGCGATGCCGTTTGGGGGCTTTTTATGGTTTTCGCTCTTTCATGGAACATTTTCAAGCTAAAGTGTGCCTATCTCTAAATTCAGGTCCTATTCTTAAAGAAGGACTCCCGTGACTACGCGATCGGTTGCTACGTGTTAAGTGGAACACGCACAAGGTGTTTGTGCCAGTTGGATGGCCGTTTAGGGTAAATTTTAGGTGGGACATGCACAAGCTATTAGTGCCACTTACAGTGCCGTATGTGTGCTTTTGGAGGTTTCTGCCCACTCGTAGCATGTTTTCAAACCTAATTGTGCCTCTTTTCAAATTTGGGTCCTAATCTTCAATCGGGACCCCCGTGACTACATGGTCGGTTTCTACATGTTACGTTGGACACATACGAGGTGTTTATGCCACTTACAGGATTGCTTCACTACTTTTGGTGGTCTCTACCCTCTCATGACATGTTTTCAAGTCTACGTGTGCATATTTTCAATTTAGAGTCCTATTATCAAACCAGGAGTTTCGCGACGACGCGACAATTTTCTAGGTGTTAAGTGGGAAATGTGTGTGGTGTTCGTGCTACTTGAGGGGCCGTTTAGGTGATTTTACTGGTTTTCTCGTACTCGCGACACATTTTTCACGCCTAAGTGTGCCTATATTGAAATTCGAAGCTTATTCTCAGACCGGGAGTAATGCAACTATGAGTCTAGTTGCTTCATTGTACATGGGACATGTATGAGGTGTTCATGTTAGTTTCAGAGCCGTTTCAAGGCTTACGGTCGTTTCTACCCACTCGCGGCACATTTTCAAGCCAAAGTTTACCTATTTTCATATCGGAGTCCTGATATCAAATTGGGAGTCAAGTGAATACGTTGCCGGTAATAACAAGTTACGTTGGGCACACACGAGGTGTTTATTCGACTTGTGGTGGCATTTGACTGTTTTTGGTGGTGTTCACCCAGTTGCAATAAGTTTTCAAGCCAAAGTGTGTCAATTTTCAAATTCGGGTCCCATTTTTAAATCGAAAGTTTTGCGACTATGCGGTCAAGATATAGGTGTTCATTGGACACACACGAGGTTTTCGTGCCACTTATAGGGCTTTGGATGGATTTTACCCACTCGCAGCATGTTTTCGAGCCAAAGTGTGCTTATTTTCAAATTCGGGCCATATTCTTAAACTTGGAGTTTCGCGATGATGTGACTGATTGCTAGGTGTTACGCGAGGGGGGTTTCCACTAACTCGCGACACGTTTTCAAGCCTAAGTGTGTCTACTTTCAAATTTGGATCCTTTTTTCAAACTGGGAGTCTCGGGACTACGCGGTTAGTTGCTCCATGTTATGTTGGGCACGCATGAGGCGTTCGTGCCAATTACCAGTTCTTTTTGTGGATTTCAATTATTTCCGCCACTTACAACATATTTTCAAGTCAAAGTATGTCTATTTTCAATTTCGAGTCCTATTCTCTAATTGGGAGTCATACGACTACACGGACGGTTGCTACATGATACATGGGATATGTACGAGGTGCCCGTATCACTTACGGGACTATCTGGTGGATTTTAATTATTTCCTCCACGCGCATCACATTTTCTTGCCTAAATGTGCCTATCTTAAATTCAGGTCATATTCTTAAATCAGGAGTCCTGCGACTATGCGATATGTTGTTACATGTTAAGTGGAAAACACATAAGGGGGTTTATGCCATTTGTGGGCATTTGGTGGTTTCTACCACTAGCATCACGCTTTCAAGCCAAAGTATGCCTATTTTCAAATTCGGGTCATATTCTCAAATCTCGAGTCCTGTAACCACGTGGCCACTTGCTACGTGTTATACACATGAGGTGTTCGTTCCACTTGCATTACTCTTTTGGTGCTTTTAATGGTTTTTTCCCTTTCACAGCATGTTATCAAGCTAAAGTGTTCCTATTTCTAAATTCGGGTCCTATTCAGAACCTAGGAGTCTTGCGATTATACGGTAGTTGCTACATGTTGAATGGGACACGCATGAGGTGTTTGTGCTATTTACGGGGCCATTTGGGGATTTTGGTGATTTTCACCCATGCACGATACTTTTAAGCCTATGTGTGCCAATTTCTAAATTCGTCTCCTATTCTCAAAACAAGAGTCCTCGACTATACGACCAGTTATTACGTGTTAAGTGGAACATGCATGAGGTGTTTTTGCCACTTGTCGGGCCATTTTGTGATTTTCGCCCACTCATGGCACGTTTTTCAAGCCCAAGGTTATCTCTTTTCAAATTCGAGTCCTATTCTCAACTCGAGATTCCCAAGACTATGCGGGTGATTGGTACGTTTTATGTGGGAAACGCACGAGTTGTTCGTGGAACTTATGGTGCCGTATGGGTTCTTTGCTGGTTTCTGCCTACTCACAACACGTTTTAAAGCCTAAATGTGCCTTTTTCAAATTTGGTTCCTAATCTTAAATCGGGAGTACCGTGACTACGTGGTCAGTTTCTATATGTTACGTTCGACATGTCAGAGGTGTCCGTACTAGTTGTAGGGATATTTGGCATATTTTGGTGGTTTCTGCCCGCTCATGACACGTTTTAGGCCGAAATTTGCCTATTTTGAAATTAGGGTCCAATTCTCAAACCAGGATTTTTTTCGACCACGCGATCGGTTGCCAGGTATTACCCAAGAAATGCATGTGGTGTTCGTTCCACTTATGGGGCCATTTTGTGGATTTCTGGAGTTTCTGTCCACTCGCGATGCGTTTTCAATCCTAGGTGTGCCTATTTTATAATTTGGATCATATTCTCAAACCGAGAGTCCCATAACTATGCGTTTAGTTGCTTCTTGTTATGGTGGAAACGCTTGAGGTGTTCATGCCACTTATGAAATCGTTTGGGGTATTTTTGTGGTTTCCACCACACGTGACACGTTTTCAAGCCAAAGTTTGCCTATTTTCAATTTCAGGTCCTATTCTCAAATCGAGAGTCATACAACTATGTGATCGGTTTCTACATATTATGTGGGTGATGTACGAGGTGTTCGTACCGCTTGCGGGGCTGTCTGGTGGCTTTTGGTGGTTTTCAACCACTTGCATCATGTATTCTAGCCTAAAGTGCCTATCTTCAAATTTAGGTCCTATTCTCATACTGGGAGTCCCTCGATTATATGGTCGGTTTCTACGTGTTTAGTGGGAAATGCACGTGGTGTTCGTGCCACTTGCAAGGCCGTTTGGGTGCTTTCGATGGTTTCTATCACTCGCGACACGTTCTTAAGAGAAAGTATGCCTATTTTCAAATTCGGATCCTATTCTCAAACCGAGAGTCCCACGACCACGCGACTAGTTGCTACGTGTTACATTGGATAGGAATGAGGTGTTTGTTCCACATGTGTTACTTTTTTGGGGATTTTGGTGGTTTTCGCCCTTTTCGGCACGTTTTCAAGCCCAAGTGTTCCTATTTTCAAATTTGGGTCCTATTCACAAATCGGGAGTCCAGCGACTATGCGGTCGATTGCTACGTATTAAGTGGGACACTCCCAAGGTGTTCGTACTACTTTCGAGACTGTTTGAGGGATTTTGATGGTTTTCACCTACACGCAACACTTTTTTTTAATCCTATGTGCCTATTTTCAAATTTAGGTCCTACTCTCAAAGTAAGAGTCTCGTGACTATATGACCAGTTGCTACGTGTCAAGTGCAGCATGCACGGGGTTCTCTTGCCACTTGCGGGGCCGTTTGGAGTATTTTGCAATTTACGCCCACTCATGGCACATTTTTTAAGCCCAAGGGTGTCTCTTTTTAAATTCGAGTCTAATTCGGAACCCGAGATTCCCATGACGATGCGATCGATTGGTACGTGTTACGTTGGACACGTGCGAGCTATTCTTGCCACTTATGGTGTCGTATGGGTGCTTTTGGTGATTTCTTCCCACTCATAGTATATTTTCAAGCCTTAGTGTGCCTATTTTCAAATTCAATTCCTAATATTAATTCAGGAGTACCACGACTATGCAATCGGTTTCTACGTGTTATGTTCGACACACAAAAGGTGTTTGTGGCACTTGAGGGGCCGCTTGACTGCATTTGGTGTTTTCTGTCCACTCATGACACGTTTTTAAGCCTAAGTGTGCCTATTTTCAAATTAGGGTCCTATTCTCAAACCAGGAGTTCCACAAAAAAGACCGGTTGATGGTTGTTACAGGATAAATGCATATGGTGGTCATGCCACTTACGAGTCCGTTTGGACGATTTTGGTGGTTTTTTCATACTCTTGGAACGCTTTCAAGCCAAAGTGTTCCTATTTTCAAATCCATGTCCTATACTCAAACTAGGAGTCTCGCGATTACGCTAAACATGTAGCAAATAGCCGCGTAATCGCTAAACAGGCTACACGAGTTATTTGTGCCACTTGCGAGTCCGTTTGAGGACTTTTGGCAATTTTTGTACTCGCGGCACATTTCCAAGCCCAAGTGCGACTATTTTCAAATTCGGGTCCTATTATCAAACCAAGAGTCCCGCAACTATGCGGTCGGTTTTTAGGTGTTACGTTGGACTTGCACAAGCTGTTCGTGCCATTTGTGTAGCCATTTGGGGGCTTTTGGTGGTTTTCGCTCACTCACGGCACATTTTCATGCTAAGTGTGTCTATTTTCAAATTTGGGTCTGCTTCTAAAATCAAAAGTCTCGCGACTATGCAACCCATTGCTATGTGTTTAGGGGAAATGAGTGAGTTCTCGTGATACTTCCGAGGCTATTTGGGGGCTTTTGTTATTTTTTGCCACTCACGACACGTTTTCAAGCCAAAGTATGCCTATTTTCAAATTGGGGTCCTATTTTAAATCCGAGAGTCCCGCGACTATGCGACCAGTAGCTATGTGTTACATGTTCATGGATGAAGTGTTCGTGCCACTTGTATCACTATTGGTGAGTTTTTGGTGGTTTTATCCCCTCACGACATGTTTTCAAGCCAAAGTATGCCTATTTTAAAATTCAGATCCTATTCTCAAACTGGGAGTCCCGTGACTACACGGCTTCTTATTATGTGTTACTTTACACATGCACCAATTGTATGTGCCACTTGCGTTGCCGTTTGTGGCCTTTTACAATTTTCTCCGTTTCGCGGCACGTCTTCAAGCCTAAGTGTACCTATTTTCAAATTTGGCCCCAATTCACAAATCGGGAGTCCCATGACTATGAAGCTGATTCCTACGTGTTAAGTGGGACATGCACAAGGTGATTGTTCCACTTGCAGGGTCATTTTGTGGATTTTGGTATTTTTGCCCACTCGCGGCAGGTTTTTGAAGCCAAAGTGTCTAATTATAAATTCGGGTCCTATTCTCAATTAGAGAGTCCTATGACTACAATATCAGTTGATACGTGTTACGTAGAACATCCACGAGGTGCTCGTGTCACTTTCAGGGCTATTTAAGGGATTTTAGTGGTTTCTACCCACTTGCGACACATTTTCAAGCCTGTGTGTGCTTATTTTCCAATTTGGGTCCTAATCTAAAATAGGGAGTCTCGTGACTATGTCGTCGATTACTACATATTACTTGGACACACACGAGGTGTTAAAGCCAATTTCGGTGCTGTTTGGTTGTTTTTTTTTTATAGTTTTCCCACTCGCGACACGTTTTTAAGCCCGTATGTTCATATTTTAAATTTGGGTCATATTCACAAATGAGGGATTCCATGACTATGCAATCAGTTGTTATACGTTACATTGGACATGCACGAGGTGTTCGTTCCACTTGCATTGTTGGTTGGGGGCTTTTGGTAGTTATCGCCCATTCCCGGCACATTTTTAAGCTTAAGTGTGCCTATGTTCAAATTCGGGTCCTATTCTCAAATCGATAGTCCCTCAACTACACGACTAGTTGCTAATGTTAAATGGGAAATGCACGGGGTGTTCGTGCCACTTCCGAGGCGGTTTGGGGGATTTTGGTCATTTTCGCCACTCAAGACACGTTTTCAAGCCAAATGCTGCCTATTTTCAAATTGGGGTCCTATTGTCAAATGAGGAGTCCCGTGATTACTGGAGAAGTTTCTATGTGTCACGTTCGACACGCACAAGGTGATCGTTCCACTTGCATTATTGTTTGGGTGCTTTGGATAATTTTCGCCCTTTCGCGGTAAGTTTTCAAGCTTAGGTATGCTATTTCCAAATTTTAGTCCAATTCACAAATAGAGAGTTCCACGACTACGCGAACTGATGATACATGTTAAGTGGGACACGCATGAGGGGGTTGTACAACTTATGGAGGGGTATGGGAGAATTTGGTGATTTTTTTCCACTTGCGGCACATTTTTCAAGCCTAAGTGTGCCTATTTTCAAATTCAGATCCTACTCTCAAACCGGGAGTCCCGTAACTATGCGATCGATATGTAGGTGTTACGCAACAAATGTACAAGGTGTTCGTGCCACTTGTGGTACTATATGGAGGATTTTGGTGGTTTCTGCCCACTCGCGAAACATTTTTAGGCCCAAGTGTGCCTATTTTCAACTTTGGGCCCTATTGTCAAATTGAGAGTCTCGTGACTATGTAGCCAAACGGCTACATGTTACGTGGGATATGCAAGATGTTTTCGAATCACGTTGAAGGCCGTTTGGCTATTTTGGTGGTTTCCACTCACTCATGGCATGATTTCGAGCGTAATTGAGCCTATTTTCAGATTTGTGTCCTAATCTTAAACCGATAGTCTCGTAACTATCTGGACAATTACTACATGTTACATTTGACCCGCACGAGGTGTTCATTCCACTTGTGGAGCCATTTGGCTGCTTTTGTTTTCACCTACTCACGATAAGGTTTTTAACCTAAGTGTGCCTATTTTTAAATTCAGATCCTATTCTCAAATCGAGAGTCACGTGATAATCCAATCGGTTGCTACGTGTTACATTGGACCCTCACAAGGTGTTCGCGCCACTTGCGAGGCCTTTTAGAGGCTTTTGGTGGTTTATGCCCACTCATAACACGTTTTCAAGCCTAAGTCTGCCTATTTTCAAATTTGGGTCCTATTCTCAAACCTAGAGTTTTGCGATGATACGACCCGTTGCTAGGTGTTATGCACGAAATGCATGTAGTGTCTGTTCCACTTGTGGGGACATTTGAGGGCTTTTGGTGGGTTTTCCCAACTCGTAACAGGTTTTCAAGCCTAAATGTGTATTTTTTGAACTTCAAGCCATATTGTCTAACTGGGAGTCCTGTAACTATGCATTTGGTTGATCCATGTTACGTTGGAAATGCACGAGGTGTTCATTCCACTTGTAGTGACATTTGGGTGAATTTGGTGGTTTTCACCCACTCACGGCACGCTTTCAAGCCCAAGTGTGCTGACTTTCATATTCGGGTGCTTTTCTCAAACTAGGAGTCCTCCGACTATGCGGCCGATTGTTATGTGTTACGTTGGACATGCACGAGGTATTTGTGCCACCTGAATAGCTGTTTGGGTTTTTTTGGTGGCTTCCACCCACTCTCGGCATGTTTTCAAGCCTAAGTATGCATGTTTACCAATTCGGGTCCTATTCTCAAATAAGGAGTCCCATAACTACGAGGGCGGTTGTTAAATGTTTAGTGGGAATATGAGAGGGTGTCCGTGCCACTTGCGAGGCATTTTGTGGGCTTTTGGTGATTTTCTCCCTTTCACGGCATGTTTTCAATCCAAAGTTTGCCTATTTCTAAATTCAGGTCATATTCTCAAAATAGGAGTCTTGCGATTATGCAGATAGTTGCAACGTGTTAAGTGGAACATGCATAAGGTTTTCGTGCCATTTACGAGTCTATTTGGAGGATTTTGATATTTTCCCCCACTCATAGCATGTTTTCAAGCCTAAGTGTGTTTTTTTTTCAAATTTGGGCCCTATTCTCAAACCGAGAGTCTCGCGACTATGCGACCATTTAATACATGTGATGTGGGATATGAACGAGGTGTTCGTTCCACTAGTGGTGTCGTATTGGTGCTTTTGGTGTTTTTTTCCCACTCACGACACGCTTTAAGGCTTAAGTGTGCCTATTTTCAATTTCGGATTCTATTCTCAAACCTAGAGCCTCGCGACCATGTAGGAAGTTTCTTGCGTAGTCGTTTGGGGGATTTTTGTGGTTTTTTCCTACTCTCGACACGTTTTCAAGTCTAAGTGTGTCTAAGTTCAAATTCGGGTCCAATTCTTAAACCAGGAGTCTTTTATTATGCGATCGGTTGCTATGTGTCTAGTGGGAATCTCATGTGGTGTTCGTGCCACTTGCATGACCATTTGGGGACTTTTATGTGGTTTTCACCACTTGCGACACGTTTTCAAGTCAAAGTATGCCTATTTCCAAATTTGGATCCTTCTCGCAAATCAGGAGTCCCTCGACAATGCGATCAATTGCTACATGTTGCGTTGGACACACACGAGGTGTTCGTGCAACTTTCGTTGCTATTTTGGGGCTTTTGGTGGTTTTCGCCCTTTCGCGGTATGCTTTCAAGCCTAAGTGTTCCTTTTTCTGAATTTTGAAGTCCAGCGACTATGCTACTGATTTCTACGTGTTAAGTGGGAAATACACGAGGATTTCGTGACACGTGTGGGGCCGTTTGGGGGATTTGGGTGATTTTCTACCACTCGCGGCACGTTTTTCAAGCCTAAGTGTGCTGATATTCAAATTCGGGTCCTATTCTCACATATAGAGCTCTGTAACTATATGGCTAGTTATTTCATGGTACGTGGGACATGCACGAGGTGTTTATGTCACTTTTAAAACCGTTTAAGGGCTTATTGTGCTTTCTTCCCACTAGTGGCATATTTTCAAGCCAAAGTTTGCCTATTTTCATATTTGGGTTCTAATCTCAAATCGGGATCCTCGTGACTATGTGGCCACTAATTACATGTTACGTTGGGCTCGCATGAGGTGTTCGTTCCACTTGTGATGCCATTTGGAAGCTTTGGTTATTTTCACCCACTAGCAGCAAGTTTTTCACCTAAGTGTGCCTATTTTTAATTTTTAAATTCGGGTCCTATTTTCAAATCGGAAGTCCCATGAATACATGCTCAATTGCTAAGTATTACGTTGGACACGCACGAGGTGTTCATTCCACTTCCGGGGTCATTGAATGGCTTTGGATGGTTTACGTCCACTTGTGGCACATTTTCAAGCCGAAGTGCGCCTATTTTCAAATTTGGGTCCTATTCTCAAACCAAGAGTTTCGCAATGATGCGAGCCGTTGCTAGGTGTTATGCGAGAAACGCATGTGGTGTTCATTCCACTTACGGGGCCTTTTGGATTATTTTGGTTGTTTCAGCCCACTCGCGGCAGGTTTTCTAGCCAAAATGTGCCTGTTTTAAAATTTGGATCATATGCTCAAATCGAGAGTTTGGTGACTACGTGGTCAGTTGGTCCATGTTATGTTGGACACGCACAAGGTGTTCGTGCCACTTACAAGGCCGTGTGGGAAATTTTGGTGGTTTTTAACACTTGTAATATGTGTTCAAGCCATAGTATGCCTATTTTCAATTTCGGGTCCTATTATCAAATCAGAGTCTTGCCACTACTTGGTCGGTTGCTACATATTATGTGGGACATGTAAGAGGTGTTCGTACCGCTTATGGGACTATGTGGTGGCTCTTGCTATTTTGCGCCCACTCGTGTAACATCTTCTAATCTTAGTGTGCCTATCTTTAAATTTGGTCATATTCGCAAACCGAGAGTCTCGCGACTATGCGATCGGTTGTTTCATGTTAAGTGGGAAAGGCACGATGCGTTTGTGCCACTTGCGAGGCCATTTGGTGGCTTTTGCTGGTTTATGCCACTCGCAACACATTTTTATGCCAAAGTATGTCGATTTTCAAATTTGGGTCCTATTCTCAAATCGATAGTCCCGTGATCAAGCAACCCATTTCAACATGTTACGTTGGACACGCACGAGGTGTTCGCTCCACTTGAATTACTCGTTTGGGGGTATAGAGTTTTCCGGCCTTTTGCATCACATTTTCAAGCCTAAGTGATCCTATTTCCAAATTCGGGTCCTATTTATAAAATGGGATTCCCGTGACTATTTGGTTGATTGCTATGTGTTAAGTGGGACATGCACAAGGTGTTCATTCTACTTGTGGGGCCGTTTGGGGGATTTTGGTGATTTTCACCCACACGTGACACTTTTTTCTAGCCTAAGTGTGCCTATTTCCAAATTCGAGTCCTATTCTTGAAGTAGGAGTCCCGTGACTATATGATCGATTACTAGGTGTTATGTGAGAAACGCATGGGGTGTTCATGCCACTTACGTGGTCATTTGGTAGATTTTGATGGTTTTTGCCTACTCCCGACACGTTTTCAAGCCTAAGTGTGCCTATTTTCTAATTCGGGTCCTATACTCAAACCAGGAGTCACGCGACTATGCGACCGGTTGCTACATTTTTAGTGGGAATTGCACGAGGTGTTTGCACCACTTGCGAGGCCATGTGGGGGCTTTTGGATATTTTTGCATTCTCGCGGCACATTTTCATTCCCAAGTTTGCCTATTTCCAAATTCAGGTCCTATTCTCATACTGGGAGTCCCATGACTGTGCGATCGGTTACTATGTGTTACGTTGGACTTTCATGAGGTGTTCGTGCCACTTGTGTATCCGTTTGGGGGTTTTGGTGTTTTTTCCCACACTCAGCACATTTTCAAGCCCAAGTGCGCCTATTTTCAAATTTGGGTCCCCTTCTCAAATCGAGAGTCCCGAGACTACGCGACCCATTGCAACATGTTTAGGAGGAAACGCATGAGTGTTCATGTCTTACGAGGCCATTTAGGTGCTTTTGTTAGTTTCCACCACTCGCGACACGTTTTTAAGCCATAGTGTGTGTATTTTCAAATTCATATCCTATTCTCAAATTGGTAGTCTCGTGACTATGCGACCAGTTGCAATGTGTTACTTGGACACACACGAAGTGTTCGAGCCACTTGCATCACCATTTGGGATTTTTTGGTGGTTTTCGCGACTCGCAATACGTTTTAAATCCTTGCATGAAGTTTTTGTACCATTTGTGTTGCATACGTGGCTAGTTGCTACTTGTTACTTTAGACATGCACAAAGTTTTCGTACCAATTGCGTTGCCATTGGGGGCTTTTAGTTGTATTTGCCATTTTGCAACACATTTTCAAGCCTAAGTGTGACTATTTCCAAATTCGGGTCTATTTCACAAACCGACAGTCCCACGACTACGCAACCGATTGCTATGTGTTTAGTGGGACATGCACAAGGTGTTTGTGCCACTTGTAGGGCCGTTTGGTGGACTTTGATGAGTTTTTCCCACTCACGGTGCGTTTTTCAAGACAAAATGTGTCCATTTTCAAAGTCGAGTCCTATTCTAAAATCGAGAGTTCTACGACTACACAGTCATTTGCTATGCTTTACGTAAAACATGCACGGGGTTCTCATGTCACTTTTAGGGCTATTTGGGGATTTTGGTGGGTTTTTTTCCACTTGCGGCACATTTTAAAGTCTATATGTGCCTATTTTCTGATTTAGGTCCTTAATTAAAATAGGGAGTCTCATCACTACGTGGCCGCTTACTACGTATTACATATGAGACATACGAGGTGTTCATGACACTTTTCGTGCCTTTTAGGTGCTTTTGTGGTTTTGCCCACTCGCGACACGTTTTTAAGCCCGAGTGTGCAAATTTTCAATTTTGGGTCCTATTCATAAATGAGGGGTTCCGTGACTATGCCATAGGTTGAAATGTGTTACGTTGGACATGTAGGAGGTGTTCATGCCACTTACATTGCTAGTTGGAGGATTTTGGTGATTTTTTCCCATTCCGGGCACACTTTTAAGCCTAAGTGTGCCTATTTTCAAATTGGGGTCCCCTTCTCAAATCGAGAGTCTTGCGACTACGCGATCGGTTGCTAGTGTTAAGTGGGAAATGCACGAGGTGTTCGTGCCCCTTAAGAGGCTTTCTGGGGGCATTTGATCATTTCTTCCACTCAAGATACATTTTTGAGACAAAGTACGCCTATTTGCAAATTCAGTTCCTATTCTTAAATTGGGAGTCGAGTGATTACGCGACTTCTTCCTAGATGTTACATTCGACACACACGAGGTGTTCGTGATACTTGCGTTGCTGTTTAGGTGGTTTGAGTGATTTTTGCCCTTTCGCGACATGTTTTCAAGTTTAGATGTGGCTATTTCCAAATTTTAGTCCAAATCACAAATCGGTAGTTCTGCGGCTATGATAACTATTTTTACTTATTAAGTGGGTCATGCACGAGGGGTTTGTACAACTTGTAAAGGTGTCTGGAGTATTTTTATATTTTTGCCCACTTGCGACACATTTTTCAAGCCTAAGTGTGCTTATTTTTAAATTCGGATCCTACTCTCAAATCGGGAGTCCCGTGACTATGCGATCGATATGTAGGTGTTACGCAAGAAACACACGAGGTGTACGTGACATTAGTGGTACAGTATGGGGGATTTTTGAGGTTTCTTCCCACTCGTGAAACATTTTTAGGCCCAAATGTGCCTATTTTCAACTTTGGGTCCTATTGTCAAATCGAGAGTCCCGTGACTATGCGATCGATTGCTATATGTTATGTGGGACATGCAAGAGGTGCTCGAATCACTTACACGCCCGTTTGGGTGCTTTGGGTGGTTTTCGCCCACTCGCAACACGTTTTCAAGTGTAATTCTTCCTATTTTTAGATTTAGGTTCTGATCTCGAAACGATAGTCTCATGACTACGTGGCCAATTACTATATGTTACATTGTACACACATGAGGTGTTCATTCAACTTGTGGCGATGTTTTGCTACTTTTGGTGGCTTTCACCCATTCTCGACAAGTTTTCTAGTCTGAGTCTGCCTATTTTTAAATTTAGGTCGTATTCTCAAATCGGGAGTCCCATGACTACTCGGGTAGGTCTTAGGTGTTATGTTGGACCCTCACGAGGTATTCATGCCACTTGCGGTGATTTTTAGGAGATTTTGGTGGTTTTTGCACACTCAGGACACATTTTCAAGCCTTAGTGTGCCTATTTTAACATTCAGTTTCCTATTCTCAAACCAGGAGTTTTGTGACGATGCGAACGGTTGCTAGGTGTTATGTGCATAATGCATGTGGTGTTCGTGCCCTTTGTGGGCCCATTTGGAAACTGTTTTGGTGGTTTTCGCCCAATAGTGACATGTTTTTAATCCTAAATGGGTCTATTTTGAAATTCGGGTCCAATTCTCAGACCGCGAGTCCCGCAACAACGCATTTGGTTGCTCCATGTTACGTTGGACATACACGAGGTGTTCGTGCCACTTACAATGCCATTTAGGTTAATTTGGTGGTTTTTGCCCACCCGCGACACGTTTTTAAGGCCAAGTGTATCTATTTTCAAATTTGGGTGCTATTCTCAAACGGGGAGTCCTACGAATATACGGTCGGTTGTTATGTATTATGTTTGACATGTAGGAGTTGTTCGAGCCATTTGCATAGATTTTGGGGGCTTTTGGTGGTTTCCTCCCACTCTCGGCATGTTTTCAAGACGAAATGTGCATATTTTCTAATTCGGTTCCTATTCTCAAATCATAAGTCTTGCGACTACGCGATTGGTTACCACAGGTTTCATGGAAATATAACGAGGTGTTCATGCACTTGCGATGCCGTTTGAGGGATTTTGGTAGTTTTTGCCACTCCTAACACGTTTTCAAGCTGAAGTAAGTCTATTTTCAAATTCGAGTCCTTTCCTCAAACCGGGAGTCCCGCGACTACGCGTTGGTTATTACGTGTTACGTTGGACATGAATAAGGTGTTCGTTCCATTTTCGATGCCTTTGGGGATCTTTTAGTGGTTTCCTCCCTTTAGTAACATGTTTTTGAGCCAAAGTGTGCCGCTTTCTAAATTCGGGCCCTATTCTCAAAGCGAGAGTCCCGCAACTATGCAGACGGTTGCTACGTGTTAAGTGGAACATGCACGAGGTATTCATGAAAATTACGGGGTGTTTTTTACCCACTCACAACATGTTTTCCAAGCCTAAGTGTGTCTATTTTCAAATTCGGGTCCTATTCTCAAATCGAGAGGCCTGTGACTATGCGACCAATTGATACGTGTGATGTGGAACATGCAGGAGGTGTTCGTACCACTAGCAATGTCGTACGGGTGCTTTTGGTGGGTTTTTCCCACTCATGACATGCTTTAAGGACTAAGTGTGCTTATTTTCAAATTCGGGTCCGATTCTCAAACGGAGAGTTTTGCGACTATGTAGCTAGTTGCTATGTGCTATGTTGGACATCCACGAGGGGTTCGTGCCATTTTTGTAGCTATTTGGGGTATTTTGATGTTTTTTTCCTACTTTCGGCACATTTTCAAGCCTAAGTGCGCTTAATTTCAAATGCGGGTCCAATTATTAAATCGGTAGTCCCTTATTATGTAGTCAGTTGCTACGTGTCTAGTGGTAATCGCACGAGGTGTTTGTGCCACTTACGAGGCCATTTGGGGTCTTTTGGTGATTTCTTCCACTCCCGACACGTTTTCAATCCAAAGTATGTCTATTTTCAAATTCGGGTCCTATTTTCAAACCAAGAGTCTCGCGACTAAGCGATCAGTTTTTACATGTTACGTTGGACACACACAAGTTGTTCGTGCCCCTTGCAATGCCACTTGGGGGCTTTTGGTGGTTTCCAGCCTTTCGCGGAACATTTTCAAGCCAAAGTATGCCTATTTCTAAATTTGGGTCCTATTTTTAAACCAGGAGTCCAGTTACTATACGACCAGTTTTCGTGTGTTAAGTGTGACACGTGCGAGGTGTTCGTGCCACTTGTGAGGCCGTTTGGGGATTTTTATTATTTTTCCCACTCACATAATACTTTTCAAGCCTAAGTGTGTCTATTTTCTAATACGGGTCCTATTCTCAACCCGGGAGTCTCGTGACTACACATATGACATGCATGAGGTGTTCGTGTCACTTTTAGGGTTGGGGGATTTTGGTGGTTTTCGGCCACTTGCGCGAGGCTTAGAGTGCCTATTCTCATATTTGGGTCCTAATCTCATACCAATTGTCTCATGACTATGTGGCCAATTAGTACCTGTGATGTTGGACACACACTAGGTGTTTATTCAACTTGCATTGTTGTTGGGATGCCTTTGGTGGTTCTCCCCACTAGCGGCATGTTATTAAGCCTACGTGTTGCTATTTTCAAATTCGGGTCCTATTTTCAAATTCAGAGTCTCGTCACTATGCGGTCGGTTACTATGTGTTATGTTGGACATCCACGAGGTGTCGTGACACTTGGGTAGACATTTTAGGGATTTGGGGGGTTTTCTCTTACTCCCTGCTCGTTTTTAAGCCTAAGTGTGCCTATTTTTAAATTCGAGTCCTATTCTTAAAAAGGCAGTTCCGCGACTATGTGGTCAGTTGTTAGATTTTTAGTGGGAATCATACGAGGTGTTCGTGCCACTTGGGAGTCCATTTGGGGGCTTTTGTTGGTTTTCACCTCCCGACACATTTTCAAGCCAAAGTATGACTAATTTCAAATTCGGGTTCTATTCTAAAACCAGGAATATCGTGACTACATGGTCGGTTGCTACGTGGTACGTTGCACACGCACAAGGTGTTCATGCCACTTGTGATGCCATTTGGGGGCTTTTGGTGGTTTTCGCCCTTTTGCGAAACGTTCTCAAGCCAAAGTGGGCCTATTTCTAAATTTGGGTCCTATTATTAAAGAAAGAGTCCAACAACTATGTGACCGGTAGCCACATGTTGAGTGGAACACGCATGAGGTCTTCGTGCCACTTGCGAGGATGTTTGGTGGATTGTTTTGATTTTCGCCCACTCGCGTCATATTTTTCAAGCCTAAGTGTGTCTATTTTCAAATCCAGGTCCTGTTCTCAAACTGAGGGTCTCGTGACTATACAGTCGGTTGCTACGTGTTACGTAGGACATGCACGAGGTCTTTGTGTCACTTTCTTTAGAGGGGTTGCTCATTTTTGCCTACTCATGGCACGATTTCGAGCCTAAGTGTGACTATTTTCATATTTGGGTCCTATTCCTAAACCAGGAATTTTGTGCATGTCGCGATCGGTTGCTTGGTGTTACGCTGGAAATGCACGTGTTGTTCGATTCCCTTGTGTGCCCGTTTGGGCATTTTCGGTGGGTTTTTCCCTTTCACGGCATGTTTTCAAGCCAAAGTGTGCCTATTTTATAAATTTGGGTCTTATTCTCAAAGCAGGAGTCCCGCGACTATGAAGTTGGTCTCTACGTGTTAAGTGGAATATGCACGAGGTGTTCATGCCATTTGCGGGGCCGTTTGGGTATTTTTATGATTTTTCCCATCGAGAGCATGTTTTTCAAGCCTGAGTGTGTCTATTTTTTAATTCGGGCCCTATTCTTAAACTCAGAGTCGCGCAACTACACGAACTATTCATGCATGTTACATGGAACACGCACGATGTGTTCGCTCCACTAACGGTGTCATATGGGTGCTTTTGTGATTTCTTCCTACTCACGACACGTTTTAAGGCCTAAGTGTGCCTATTATCAAATTTGGGTTCTATTCTCAAACCGGGAGTCCCGCGACTATTCGATCGGTTGCTATGTGTTATGTTGGACATCCGCAAGGTGTTTCCTGCAAGCTATTTTTGAGATTTTGGTTGTTTCCACCGACTCCCGACACGTTTTCAAGCCTAAGTGTGCATATTTTCAAATTCGTGTCCTATTATTAAAGAGGGAGTTCCACGACTACGCGACTAATTGCTACGTGTTTAGTGGGAATCACACGAGGTGTTCGTGCCACTTGGGAGGTCAATTGGGGGCTTTTGGTCATTTTCACCACCCAACACATTTTCAAGCCATAGTATGCCTATTTTCAAATTCGGGTCCAATTTTGAAACCTAGTGGCCCGCGACTACGCGATCAGTTGCTACATCTTACGTTGGACATGCACAAGGTGTTCATGTCACTTGCGATGCCATTTGGGGGCTTTTAG
The DNA here is from genome assembly GCA_949130495.1 of Sambucus nigra. Taxonomy (NCBI): domain Eukaryota; kingdom Viridiplantae; phylum Streptophyta; class Magnoliopsida; order Dipsacales; family Adoxaceae; genus Sambucus; species Sambucus nigra. The sequence continues at coordinate 297,084,088 of OX422211.1, read as the reverse complement.
TGATTTTTGCCCTTTCGCAAAAAATTTCAAGCAAAAATGTGCCTATTTCTAAATTTGGGTCCTATTATCAAAGCAGGATTTGAGCGACTATGCGGACGATTGCCAAGTGTTAAATGGAACATGCATGAGGTGTTTATGCCACTTGCGAGGCCGTTTGGTGGAATTTTTCCCTGTCACGACCTATTTTTCAAGCCTATGTGTGTCTTTTTTTAAACTTGGTTCTTATTTCAACCCGAGAGTCCCGTGACTAGGCGATTGGTTGCTACGTGTTACATTGGACATGCACGAGATGTTCGTGGCACATTTTGGGACGTTTGGTGGTTTTCGCCCACTTGCGGCATGGTTTCAAGCCTAAGTATGCCTATTCTCAAATTTGGGTCCTAATATCAAGCAGTTAGTCTCGTGACTTGCTGGCCAGTTATTACATGTTACGTTGGACTCACACTACCTATACGTTCCACTTGCGGTGTCATTTGGTTGGCTTTGGTTGTTCCCACCCACTCACGGTAAGTACTTAAGCACAAGTGTTCCTATTTTCAAATTCTGGTCCTATTCCCAAATCAAGAGTCTCGTGACTATATGGTCGATTACAACATGTTTCGTTGGGCATGCACGAGGTGCTCGTTATAGTTGTGCTGCCATATGGCTACTATTGGTGGTTTCCACCCACCTGCGACAAGTTTTCAATCCTAATTGTGCCGATTTTCAAATTTGGGTCCTATTATCAAATCGGGATCCCCGTGACTACCCGGTCGATTTCTACGTGTTACGTTGGACATGCATGAGCTGTTCGTGCCACTTACGGGGCCGTTTATGGGATTTTGATGGTTTTTGCCCACTCGTGGCACGTTTTCAAGCCGAAGTATGCCTATTTAAAAATTTGGGTCCTATTCTCAAACCAGGAGTTTTACGATGACACGATCGGTTGCTAGGTGTTACATAAGAAACGTACGTGGTGTTCGAGCCACTTACGGGGTCATTTGGGATCCTTTGATGGTTTTCGCACACTCGCGACACGTTTTCAAGCCTAAGGGTGCCTATTTTTAAATTTGGGTCCTATTCACAAACTAGGTGTCGCGAGACTACGCGGTCAGTTTCTCCATGCTATGTTGGACACGCATGAGGTGTTCGTGCGAGTTACGAGATTGTTTGGAGTATTTTAGTGGTTTTGTCCACTCGCGACACGAGTTAAGCTAAAGTATGCATATTTTCTAATACGAGGCGTATGCTCAAATTGGGAGTGCTTCGACTATGCATTCGATTACTACGTGTAACATGGGACATACATGAGGTGTTTATGCCGCCTGTAGGGCCGTCTTGTGGCTTTTGGTTATTTCCACCCACTTGCATCACTTTTTCTAGCTTAAGGGTGCCTATTTTCAAATTTGAGTACTATTGTCAAACCAAAAGTCTCGCGACTACATGATCAGTTACTTCATGTTATGTTAGACACACATGAGATGTTCGTGCCACTTGCGAGGCTATTTGGTTGATTTTGGTGCTTTCCACCACTCGCGGCACGTTTTCAAGCCAAAGTATGCCTATTTTGAAATTCTGGTCTTAATCCCAAATTGGGAATCCTACGACTACGCGATCGATTGTTACGTATTTTGTGGGCATTGCACGAGGTGTTCGTGCCGTCCATGGGTCCTTCTGGTGACTTTTGCTGGTTTTCGCCCACTTGCATCACGTTTTCTAGCCTAACTGTGCCTAATTTCCAAGTCGCCTCCTATTCTCAAATCGGGAGTCCTATAACTATGAAGTTGGTTGCTACGTGTTAAGTGGGAAATCCACGAGATGTTTGTGCTACTTGACAGGCCATTTTGGGGGCATTTGGCGGTTCCTTCCACTCGCAACACATTTTAAAACTAAAGTATGCCTATTTTCAAATGCGGGACCTAATCTCAAACTGAGAGTCCCGCGACCACGCAACTGGATACTATGTGCTAAGTTGGACATGCATGAGGTATTCATGCCACTTGCGTTGCTGTTTAGGGGCTCTTGGTGGTTTTCTCCTTTTCGCGACACGTTTTCAAGCCTAAGTGTTCTTATTTCAAATTCTGGTCCCACTCACAAATCAGGAGTCCCGCGAATATACGGTCGGTTAGCACGTGTTAAGTGGAACACGCACGAGCTCTTCATGCCACTTGTGAGGCGAATTGGAGGATTTTGGTGATTTTTTTCCCACTCATAGCACGTTTTTTAATCCTAAGTGTTTTTATTTTCAAATTCGGGTCCTATTCTCAAACTGGGAGTTTCGTGAATCTGCATCCAGTTGCCATGTCTTACATAGGACATGAACGAGGTGTTCGTGTCACTTTTCGAGCCATTTAGGGTCTTTTGGTGGGTCCCATCCACTTATGGCATGTTTTCAAGACTAAGAGTGATCATTCTCAGATTTGTGTCCTAATATCAAACCGGTAGTCTCATGACTATTTTGTTGGTTGGTACATGTTAAGTTAGACACATACGAGGCGTTTGTTCCACTTGCGGTGTCGTTTAGGGGCTTTCGATGTTTTTTACCCACTTGAGGCACGTTTTCAAGCTTAAGTGTGCCTATTTTCAACATTGGGCCCTATTCTCAACCCATGAGTTTCATGATGACGCGACCGATTGCTAGGTGTTACATGAGAAATGCACATGGTGTTCGTGCCACTTACGGGCCCGTTTGGGGTCCTTTGGTGGTTTTTGCCCACTCATGACAGGTTTTCACGCCTAAGGATGCCAATTTTAAAATTTGGGTCCTCCTCTCAAACCGAGAGTCCCGCCCATATGGGGTCAGTTTCTATATGTTATGATAGACACACATGAGGTTTTCGTGACACTTGCGAGGTTGTTTGGAGGATTTTGGTTGTATTCGCCACTCACGACACGTTTTTAAGCCAAAGTATGACTATTTTCAAATTCGGGTCTTATTCTCTAATCGAGAGTCATGCGATTATGCGGCTGATTGCTACGCTCTACATGGACACGAACATGGTGTTTATGCCACCTATGGGACCTTCTGGTGGCTTTTACCCACTTGGATCATGTTTTCTTGCCTAAGTGTGCATAATTTCTAATTCGTGTCCGATTCTCAAACCGGGAGTCCTGTGACCACGCAGTCGATTACATTGTCATTTGGGGGATTTTGGTTGTTTCTTCCTGATCGCAGAACATTTTTAAGAGAAAGTCTGCCTTTTTTTCAAATTCGAGTCCTATTCTCAAACTAAGAGTCCCCTGACCATGTAGCCTAATACTATATGTTACGTTGAACACGCACGAGGATTTATGCCACTTGTGTTGTTGTTTGGTGGCTTTCGGTGGTTTCCACCTTTTCGTGACACGTTTTCAAGCCTAAGTGTTCTTGTTTGCAAATTTCGGTCCTATTCATAAACCAAGAGTCCACCGACTATGGGGCCAGTTTCCATGTGCAAATTAGAACATGGGCGAGGTCTTTGTGCCTCTAACGAAGCCGTTTGGTGGATTTTGTTCATTTTCACCCACTCACAGCAGGTTTCTCAAGCCTAAGTATATCTATTTTCAAATTTGGCTACTATTGTCAAACTGCGAGTCCCGTGACTATGTGGTCGAATGCTATGTGTTACATAGGACATACACGAAGTGTTCGTGTCACTTTTCGGGACGTTTTTGGGTTTTTGATGGTTTTTTTCCACTTGTGACACATTTTCAAGACTAAGAGTGCCTATTCTCATATTTGGATCATAATCTCAAATCGATAGTCTCGTGACTATTTGGTTGGTTAGTACGTGTTAAGTTAGACACGCATGAGGTGTTCATTCCACTTGCGGTGCCGTTTATGGTCTTTTGATGTTTTTTCCCACTCGTGGCACGTTTTTAAGCCAAAGGGTGCCTATTTTCAAATTTGGGTCCTATTTCAAAACCAGGAGTTTCGCGATGATGCGACAGGTTTCTAGGTTCTACATGAGAAGTACAAGTGGTGTTCGTGCCACCTACGGGGCTGTTTGGGGTCCTTTGGTGGTTTTCTCCCACTCGCGACACATTTTCAAGCCTATAGGTTCCTATTTAGAAATTTGGGTCCTACTTCTCAAACTCTGTACACGGTTAGATGCTCCATGTTATCTTGGACACGCATGAGGTGTTTGTCCAACTTGCGATACCGTTGGAGGATTTTGGTGGTTTTCGCCACTCACAACACGTTTTCAAGCCAAAGTAAGCCTATTTTCAAATTTGGGTCCTATTCATCGAGAGTCCTGAGACTGCACAACTGATTGCTACATGTTACGTGGGACATGCATGAGGTGTTTGATCTGCCTGCTAGGCCGTTGGTTGCTTTTGGTGGTTTTTGCCCAATTGCATCACGTTTTCTAGCCTGAGTGTGCCAAATTTTAAATTCGCTCCCTATTCTCTAATCGAGAGTCTTGCAATTATTATTTCGGTTGCTACATGCTAATGGGAAATGCACGAGATGTTCATGGCACTTCTGAGGCCGTTTGGGGTATTCTGGTTGTTTTTGCCACTCGCAACACGTTTTTAAGGAAAAGTAAGCCTATTTTCAAATTCGGGACCTAATCTCAAATCGAGAGTCCTGCGACCACGCGATCGAATACTACATGTTATGGTGGTTTTTGCCCACTCGGGACAAGTTTTCAAGCCTAGATGTGCCTAATTTCAAATTGGGGTCTTATTTTCAAACTGAGTGTCCCACAACCATGCATTCAATTTCTCCATGTTATGCTTGACATGCACAAGGTGTTCGTTCCACTTACAGGGCGAGTTGGGTGAATTTGGGGTTTTTCCCACACGCAGTATGTTTTCAAGCCCAAGTGTGCCTATTTTCAAATTTAGAAGCTATTTCCAAACTGACCATCCTATGACTATGCAGCCAATTGATATGTGTTATGTTAGAAATGCATGAGATGTTCGTTCCATTTGCATAGCTATTTAGGGGTTTTGGTGGTTTCAGCCCACTCCCAACATGTTTTGAAGACTAAGTGTGCCTGTCTTCAAATTCAGGAACTATTATCAAATTCAGAGTCCCACTATAATACAATCGTTCATATGTGTTTAGTGGGAATCTCATGAGGTATTTGTGTCACTTGCGATGCCCTTTGGGAGCTTTTGGTGGTTTTTCCCACTCCCAGCACGTCTTCAAGCCAAAGTATGTTTATTTTCAAATTCGGGTCCTTTTTTCAAACTGAAAGTCCCGTGACTATGCGGCCAATTGCTATATGTTACGTTGGACATATACAAGGTTTTCGTTCCACTTGCGATGTCATTTGGGGCTTTTGGGAGTTTTCGTGCTTTCGTGGCAAATTTTTAAGCGAAAGTATGCCTATTTATAAATTTGGGTCCTATTTTCAAAGTAAGAGTCCCATGACTATGCAGCTAGTCGTTACGTGTTAAATGGAACATATACGAGGTGTTCATGCCATTTGCAAGGTCGTTTGGTGGATTCACGCACTCGCAGCATCTTTTCCAAGCCTAAGTGTGTCTTTTCAAAGCCGCGGCCAATTCTCAAATCGAGAGTCTCGAGAATACGTGACTGATATATACGTGTTATGTGGCACATGCAAGAGGTGTGTGTTCCCCTTGAGGTATCGTATGGGTGGTTTTTAGTGGTTTCTTCTCACTCACGACATGTTTTAAGGCCTAAGTGGGCATATTGTCAAATTCGGATCCTATTCTCAAACCGGGAGTCTCGCGACTTTGAGCTCAGTTGCTATGTGTTATGTTGGGCATCCATGAGGTGTTGGTGCCACTTGACTAGTCATTTGGGGGATTTTGATGGTTTCTGACTACTCCCGGCACGTTTTCAAGCCTAAGTGTGCCTATTTTCAAATTTATATCCTATGCCCAAACTTGGAGTCCCGCGACTACACCACTGGTTGCTACATATTTAGTAGGAATCGCACGAGGTGTTCGTGCCACTTGCGAGGCCATTTGTTGGTTTTTTGTAGTTTCCATTACCTTCAACACATTTTCTATCCAAACTATGCATATTACAAATTTGGGTCCTATTCTCAAACCAGGAGTCCCGTGACTATGCGATCGGTTCCAACGTATTATGTTAAACACGTACAAAGTGTTCGAGCCCGTTGCGATGCCGTTTAGGGGATTTTGATGGTTTCCGCCATTTCGCGGAACGTTTTCAAGCCAAAGTGTGCCTATTTCTAAATTTGGGTCCTAATTTTGAAGCAGGAGTCCAGCGATTATGTTGCCAAATTTGACGCGTTAAGTGGAACACGCATGAGGTGTTCATGACACTTGTGAGGCCATTTGGGTGATTTTGTTGATCTTCGCCCACTCACGGCATGTTTTTCAAGCCTAAATCTTTCTATTTTCAAGCTCAGGTCCTATTCTCATGTCAGGTGTCCCATGACTACGCAGCCGATTGCTATGATATTTAATTAGGCGGGGTGTCACATCGACAAGCTTTCAAGCCTAAGTGTGCCTATTTTTAAATTTGGGCCCCAATCTCAAATCGGGGGTCTTGTGACTATGTGAAAAATTTTGATTTGTTATGCCTTACACGCATAAGGTGGTTTCCTCCCACTCGCGACAAGTTTTCAAATTTATGTGCACCTATTTTCAAATTTGGATCCTATTCTCAAATTGGGAGTCTCTGCGACGTAGCTATCGGTAGATAGGTGTTACGCGAGACTCACATGTGCTGTTCATGCCACTTGTGGGGTCTTTTGGGAGCATTTAGTTATTTTCGCCCAGTCGCGACACATTTCCAAGCGTAAGTGTGCCTATTTTCAAATTCGAATCCTATTCTCAAATCGAAAGTCCCTCAACTCTGCATTCGGTGGCCCAATGTTACCTTGGACACGCACGAGGTGCTCGTTCCACTTGTATTGTCGTTTAGTTACTTTTGGTGGCTTTCCCCCCCCTGTGGGACATTTTCAAGCCCAAGCATGCCTATTTTCAAATTCAGGTCCAATTACGTGTTAAATGGGAAACGAACGAGGTGTTCATGCCACACGCGGCATGTTTTCAAGACAAAGTGTGCCTATTTTCAAATTTGGGTCCTATTCCTTTGACTATGCGACCAGTTACAACATGTTACGTGGCACACGAATGAGGTGTTCATGCCACTTGTGGTACCGTTTTGTGGTTTTTATTTCTTTTTGGCCACTTGAGACATGTTTTGAAGACCGAGTGAGCCTACTTTCAAATTCGGGTCCTATTCTCAAATTGAGAGTCATGTGACTACGCGTCTGGTTGCAACGTGGGACATGCACAAGGACTTAGGGCCACTTGTGGAGCCGTTTGGTGCTTTTGATGTTTTTTCCCACTCGTGGCAAGTTTTCAAGCCTAAGTGTGCCTATTTTGAAATTCGGGTCCTATTCTCGATCCAGGAGTCCCGTGACTATGCAGTCAGTTGCTATATGTTACATGGGACACACACGAGGTGTTCGTGTAAGGATGTTTATGGAATTTTGGTGTTTTTTTCCCACTCGAGGCACGTTTTCAAGCCTAAGTGTTCCTATTTTAAAATTTGGGTCATATTCTCAAATCGGGAGTCTTGCAATTGCACAGTCGGTTGCTACATGTTAAGTGGGACACGCAAGGGACATTTTGGGGATTTTGGAGGTTTCTTCCTACTTGCAAAACATTTTTAAGATTAAGTGTGTATTTTAAAATTCGGGTCTTATTCTCATATCAAGAGTCTCGCGACTACGCGGCCAACTTCTATGTGTTACGTGGGACACGCACGAGGTTTCCATGCCACTTGTAGTGCCATTTGGTGGCTTTTGGTAATTTCCTCCCACTCGTGTCACATTTTCTAGCCTAAATGTGCCTATTTAAATTCTAGTCCTATTCTCAAAGCGGGAGTCTCGCGACTACATGGCCGGTCGCTATGTGTTACGTCGGACACGCACGAGGTGTTCGTGCCACTTGCGGGGCCGTTTGGGGGCTTTTGGTGCTTTTCGCCCACTCACGGCATATTTTGAAGCCTATGTTTATCGATTTTCAAAATCAAGTCCTATTCTCAAATCGGGAGTCTCGCGACTATGTAACTAGTTACTATGTGTTATATTAGAAACGTACGAGATGTTCGTGTCACTTGCGATGTTGTTTGGGGGATTTTGGTGGCTTCCACCCATTTGCGGCATGTTTTTAAGCCTAAGTGTGCCTATTTATAAATTTGGGTCCTATTCTCATTCTAAGAGTTCTCCGACTACGTGGTCAGTTGCTATGTGTTACGTGGGACACGTTCAACGTGTTCATGCCACTTGCGAGGTTGTTTGGGGACTTTTGGTGGTTTTTGCCCACTTGCGACAAGTTTTCAAGCCTAAGCGTGCCTATTTTCAAATTTGGATCCTATTCTCAAATCGGGGGTCCCACAAGTACGTAAGGCATGAGTTGTTCGTGTCACTTACGATGCCATTTGGGTGCTTTTAGTGGTTCCCACCCAATCGTGGCACGTTTTCAAGCCTAATTGTGCCCATTTTCAAATTCGAGTCCTATTTTCAAATCAGGAGTGTCGCGACTACATGGCCAGAGCTACATGTTACGTGGGATACACATGAGGTGTTCGTGTCAATTGCGGGGCCGTTTGTGAGCTTTTGGTGGTTTCAACCCACCAGCGGTACGTTTTCAAGCGTAAGTGCGCATATTTTCAAATTCATTTCTTATTCTCAAACTAATAACCACACGACTACGTGGTCGATTGCTACAGATTACGTTGGAGATACACGAGGCGTTCATTCCACTTGCGGTGATGTTTGGGGGCTTTTGGTTGTTTTCTCTCACTTGCGGCATGTTTTCATGCCTAAGTATGCCTATTTTCAAACTTGGGTCCTGTTATGAAATTGGGAGTCCCGCGACTATGTGATCGATTGCTAAATATTACATTGGACACGTACTATGTGTTCGTGTCACTTGCGGAACCATTTGGGGTCTTTTGGTGGTTTTTGACCATTTACAACACATTTTCAAGCGTAAGGGTGCCTATTTTCAAATTCGGGTCCTATTATCAAATCAAAAGGCTTGCAACTACGTGACTAGTTACTACATGTTATGTGGGACACGCACGAGGTGGTCATGCCAGTTGCAGCACCGTTTGGGGACTTTTGGTGGATTATGTCCACTCGTGGCACATTTTCAAGCCTAATTGTGGCTATTTTCAAATTCGGGTCCTATTCTCAAATCAAAAGTCCCACAAATATGCGATCGGTTGCTATGTGTTACGTTGGACACACATAAGGAATTCTACTACTTACATTGCCATTTGGGATCTTTTGGTCATTTCCATCCACTAGAGGCATGTTTTCAAGCCTAAGTGTGCCCATTTTGAAATTCAGATCCTATTCTCAAATCGGGAGTCCCGCGATTACATAACCAGTTGCTACGTGTTACATGAGACACCCATAAGGTGTTCGTGCCACTTATTGTGCCATTTAGGGGAATTTGTGGTTTTCTCCCACATGTGGCACGCTTTAAAGCCTAAGTGTGCCTATTTTCAAATTCAGGTCCTATTGTCAAATTGGGTATCCTGCGTGTTAGGTGGGACACGCACAAGATGTTCGTGCCACCTACGGTTCCATTTGGTTCATGTTGCTATGATAACTAATAATTATCCAACATACTATCCATAACCAATCCAATAATTATTGCGTACTCCTTCTAACATACTATTCGACAATAAAATCAAACCACACCAATAATTATCCCTCACTCCTTCTATCATTTAAAACATTTAAGAGATAATTCATATCAATTATATTAAAATGTTAGTTAAAGTAAATAATACATGGTTCCTATGATCCAGGAAGGCCATTAAATAGAGTCTTCTGAATGTTTGATTGGACCAAATTGATCCTGGTGCTCCTAACATATTCATGTACATGTATATTTGTTAATTAGTTTCTTTGATACAATCTTCATAAAATGAAGATAAAATTAACGTCCAACATGGGATAAAAATTAACATTACTGATATCCTCAAAATCTGGAAACTCATCACCAACTTAGAGTTTGCAAATTTTGAGAATATCACTAATGTTATGATAAGTTAATTTTCCTTCATTTGATGAATATGGTATAAATGAAACTAATTAATAAAAGAATATGTACAGTAACACGTGGAAATTGAGTTGGGTCAATTTGGTCCAATCACAAACTCAAGAGACTCTATTCTCAAACTGAGCATCTCGTGAAAGGTGTTCGTGCTCCCCAGCATTCGATTGAACATAACATATAATCGAAAGTTAAACTACATGAATCTAGATGTTAATTCTTCACTATTGTACATCGTAATGATGGACAATCCCTAATCTTATTTAAGGAATAATTTTCATTTTCCTGCCAACAAATATTGATTTGGAGTCATGTAATTTAACTTTCGATACTATGCTCTCCTCAATCATAAAGAATCGAGAAGCTACTTCTGCAACTGAATAGGATAAAATTGGTACATGTCATTGTATTCTTATTACACAACACACATGCATCACATAAGCAAATTTTTGAAGTGTCACAATTAAACATACATAAATCATATTAAACATTCATAAATTAAACTAAACATCCATACATCAAACTAAACATTCATATATTAAACTAAAGAGATAATATAGTGTCAATATCATAATTGGATACAAATAAGATTGACAAGGATAAAATAATATTTTGATATTCAATCTTCCTCTAAATCAACTGAAAGATCCTTTAAATGAGGATTGTCATGAATAGGTGACTGGATCTCTTTTCTAAACTTTAATGCATCTACTTGAGTAGCCATACCTTTTGGTACATCCACAACAATGGACCAATTGTCGTCGTTGATGAACTTCAAGTAGAATACCTTCTTTACATTCTGAAAGCCACAAATAAAAGGCACGTTGATTGTGCGATCTTTACTCTTTATCTTTGATAAATCTAGCATAATAAATTTGGAGTCAATATCAAATTTTAAAGCATTCATACTATCCTCCACCTTCACCAAATCACAATAGAATACGGTTTATGTGAAATCTAAGTACTCAAGTTCTAGGATTTGTGGGATTATCCTATAGTAGGTTAGCACCATATATTTTGGATTCTTTTTTTTCTAGTGATACACATACTCAAGGAACAAATTGAAATTCCATTATTTTGTGTTAAAAGATTTTCCTCATATGGATCTCAAATGAAATCAAAATCGTTAGTGCAGAATTTCTTAAACTCTTTTGCACGAAAGCTGGGAACTTTTGCTAGGCGTGCAATCTTTGAAGAGACATCACCTATTTTTAAAAGCTGCATTTATTAATGAATTTTTATTAGTGCATGTTTAACACACATGAATAAATAATCACACACATACGAGGTGAGAATTACCTCTTTTGATACCTATGCCCTAAATTCAGTTGTCATGCATTTTCTCCTTCGATTTTGTGTAATTTCATGCTCGAACTTTCCATGGGTAAATTGTAGAGTTTAGATCATAAAATATAAAATACATATAATCGAAGAAGAAGAATTCAGTAGATACTCACCCTCTTCAGTTTTTGACTTCATCTTGCGATTCCAATACATTACGAGTTGCTTGCTTGTATTGTAGATTTATGAGTTTCACCTCTTTAGGGTTCCCAAAAGGTAATTCATCCTCAAACTCGTCAGGTTCCTCAATCATTCGTTCTCCACAAGGATTGAACCCCCTCATCTCTTGTTCTATCATATGTTCCCTAGTGTATAACGAGGATTCAATAATTACGTATTCTTCAGTAATTAACCCTCCAATATACCTGTATTCTTTACGTAATATTTAATGGTTTTCATCAAATGCTTAAAAGTATACATTCAGCGATACCTAAAGGGACCACATAGTAAATCTTCATTGCATAAATGTACAAGCTGGTGGATTTGATATCGAAGGACGACAGAGGAAAGTATTTCTCTAATACACAAACAGCCTCGGCTAAATTTGATTTATCGGCTTTAATATGCCTTTTGTTTACCACTTTTACACGAAGTAGTGTATAACACAAACTGATTTTCATATTTTTTCGATGGAGATCTTTGCGTTCAAAGAAGTAATGCTGAAATAATAGAGGGATTAATTGGACGATTACGTGTCATTTGTGAGACTTGCACTGTTTCAAGTAATTTATTTGGTAGCTTACTATCCTACGTAAATCACTAGAATAACCTGTCGGAGTCTTCAAGTTGAACAACGTGTCTAAGAGGATCTTCTTCTCACCCGTAGTTAAAATGAAAGTAGCTAGGGGATATAAATTCTTCTTGTTGTATGATCATTTTTAACAACATCTTCTTCCATATTTTCATAGATGCCCGTTCTCCATATTTTGAATGCGATTCACCCAGACATGTTCCTATTAGATGTTTCGTAACATTCTTCTTTGTATTCATCACATCAATTACTAGCCTTATATGATGATCTTTCCAATATAGCAAGGAAAAAATATTGATCCTTTGGACCATGTCTTTGCTTTACTTGGGTCGTTCGGATCCTCTTTAGGTTTACGCTTGAACTTTACAAATTGGGGGTGTTTTCCTACATACCTATTCCCCATAATCATAGCCATCATCTTCTCCTCGATCTTCTGCTTAGAAATCCGAGCAGGTGGCATCTTGCACTCATGACCGACAGTCAAAAAGTTAGACTTATCATTCCTAAAGAGTGAAAAGTCGGCAGAACTCTACGATGATGCCTATAACTCATCTTACCACTATGATATATCCATTTGTCTTTTGTTTCCTCCCCACATACGGGACACCCACAATAACCATGAACACTACAATTGAACAAGGTGCCATAAGTAGGAAGGTCATGGATCGCCCACATCATCATTGCTTTCAGTGTGAACTCTTCACTCTTATGAGAGTCAAATGATGTCATGCTTTTATCACATAAATCTTTGCATTCTTTGATTAATGGGGAGAAGAATATATAAATATCATCTCTAGGAGACTTGCAACGAGGTATCAGCTAATGTTATAATATGAACTCCTTTCTCATGCACAATGTTGAAGGGAGATTTAAAGGCACCATGAGAACTAGCAAATAACTCTGATTAGTACTTAAATTACTGAAAGGGTTAAACCCATCGATTGCGATTTCAAATATGTACATTGCACGATTCCTTTGCAAATTCATAGTGTCATGCATTTTAAATTTCCTAGATGAATGAATTAACCAAATGAGGCATTAAATTCCCACCCACATCACATCGCGTGTGCCATGTCTTTGCCTCTTCTATCCACGGTACAGTGAAAACTCGTTTTAACTATGGTCCAAGTAGAAAATACTTCAAAACCTTCCATAGTACTTGCGATATTTTGCGGCACTGTCCTTTCCATTCTCATAAACCACATATCTAGGCTCACCACATTCAGGATTCTCACCCTTCTCTTCGTTCTCGTTGTGATACAATATTCAATCAGACTTACATGCATGAATAGATTTGTATTTCCAATGTAAAACCCTTTAAGATCTTCTTCATGGTATAATAATTGTCTGGTAACATGTTTTCTTTTAGGAGAATTTCTTTAACCCACATAAGAATTTTGGTTACGCTGTTTCCAAATAAACCAAATTGACTCTTCAAATTATACAAGCTAATCATTACATATAATACTGAATGATCTTCATCATAATTTTTATATAACAGTCTAGCCGCATCAAATTTCAATTGTATATATTCTCGATCTCCTGGTAGTTCAGCCTCAAATTGTTCATTTTTTTGGTCATAATACACATTATCCATATCCATAGGTTGGTGGTTTTAATGATTATGGACTCCGTAAGCATCATCAATTTAGTGGGTCAATGGATGATGTGTTGGTGAATCATGTACCACTTCTACTTGTTGGGGTTCCATTACGCGGTCGAGTACCGACCATTCTTTTGAAACATAAGGTATATTTTTTTCACCATGGTATGTCCATATTTTATAGTCTTGACAAATTTGCCACTTTATTAAATGCAACTCAACGTCTTCTAATGACTTATATTTTCCATTCATACAACGGGTGCATGGACACATAATCTTTTCATTTTTAAGATATTTGTAGTGTTATTTAACAAATTCTTGAACGCACTTTACATAATTATTTGTTATTCAGTTAGTCTCTCCCATCCACTCTTTGTATTGCGAGAAATCCTTTTAATAATATTCAAATTTTATTCCAGTATTAATAGGTTAAAACAAATGTCATGTTGCATTCAAGAAATTAATATGATTACGAAAATGTCACAACTTAAACCCTAAATTAAACAAATTTTCCAAATGATATTATTACAACTAAAAAAAATATTAAAACTGAACTATAACAAAAAAAAAATATTATTACAACTGAGGCAAAAAAATTATTATTACAACTGAAACAAAAATATGTATTATTAGAACTTGACCAACAAATAAATAGGCCAAGTGATAAAAGAATATTCATATTGCCTAAATTATTTTCCTTCCCCACTGTCAACGTACACAGATAAATCTTCGTAATCATTGCATAATTCATTAGCCATCACCTAAGCCTCACCTTTCAGCAAAGGTCGACCATGTACTTTAGTTCTGACAGCTACAGAGATGAGTGTACACATGCAAATAATCCTACAATTGGCCACGTCCTTGAAATATAACTACTCACCATAGTCACCGTGAGTGGTTTATGATGATCCAAGACCTATGACAAGGCGGAGGGAATAGGAAGGAGAATCTTTAAGGAAGCAGCATTGGGGAGTGGAATGTAAAGGAGACAACATTTGGGAGGGGAATGTTGAAGGAGGTGGCATTTGGGAGGGGAAACTTGCAGAGGGAGGAAAGGGGAAATCTTTGAAATAAGGGTAAGGGAAACCTTGAGGAGGCATTAGGGGCCAAAAACCTTGGGCAAAAAGAGACACGAGTTTCCCCACTCATCAAGACTCCCAGGTTATTTTGAATCGCCTGGAGATCCCCATCGATTATGTACTGATGTTCCTCTTGAGTCGAGATACGATTACTGATCGAAGAAAGCTCATCCACAATAGGTGAGGTGTGTTTCAATTTTATTTTCAGCATATGTGATTCGACACCTCTCCTACGAACCCTTTTATCCTTTCCAAGGGTCTTGGTCAGAGCGTCATTTTGTAATTCATTAAAAGGGCTCGAACTTGACTAACTGATAAAGGCCTCTATTGATTAGAGAGTCTTAGCCAAGTGTGGCGGGAATTTATTATCTTTGTCCCATCAAGCATTAATATATAAGTGTGACACCCCGCCTAATTAAATACCGGGTGATCATTCCTTTATTCAATTATAATCAAGGTGAACGGTTGGTTCATTCTTAGCATCACTGTCGCAAAATAAACTTTCCAATTGATACACCCTACATAATTAAGCTAAGTGAAAAAACCATTTAAATCATTATTTCCATTTATTAAATCCAATTATGAAATCCTTTATTATGTAACAGTTTAAGAATCACACAATTATTAAGACTGGAAATAAACACCCATGAATTTAATCATTCAGATAATTCAATACCAACTTTAAAACTACAAAGGAAAACCATCCTAACAGCAACTAAATCCCAAAGAAAAAAAATGCTAAAGATAAATAAACATAATTTCTGACAAATCCAACTGAATAAGGAAATGGGCGACACATGCTCTAACTAATCATAACTAGAATGAGAGTAGATTCAATATCGATGTCATCTAAGTAATGTCCTTCATATCCCACATAAGCTGCAGCGCGTTCGGTCCAAAGAATCTACGCAAGATGTCCCTGTGGCGGGGCACCTGAGATATATTCATGAGAAAATAAATAACAGGAAACGGTTCAGAGCCCGAGTGTAAAATAGTTCAAAATTAGTTTAGCAAGTATTTAAAATGCTTACCTACTAGTGCAACAACCATGTTAGTATGCGCCACTCTCTTGAGATTTATCACCTCTCATTTAGTGTGCACACCTACCATACTAATAAATCCCATCAATTTTCATATCTTATTCTCCATAATGATTTATCATGTGAAACGCGAAATTATGATATTTACTTTAGGAAATCATTCTCTTCAAGATTCTTTACGTTATTTAAAACAACTCATTACCATTATGAAGTTCCCGAACACTTATACTAAAGTTGAAGCATTTATTCATTTCTTATCTACTTATACGCACAGTAGAAAGTTACCATATAAATATACGTATATATATTAGTCACACATATAATATATACTAACGACACCTCACATAAGATCTAAGGTGATGCATACTCTGCTATCAAGTCCCCGTATCACACAAACTAAGGTAAATACTAGTTCGGAATCACTCTCGAACTGTATTAACACAAAATAAAAATAATTGGAGGCGAAGCATAATTCCCAGTCCTAAGAGGTCAGCACATACCCACATGTCTCTTAGGTCCATCTGACTATAACTCAGATAGCCTGTAATCAAGGATACTATCTTCTAGGGTACAAGTCGTTATCCCCCATAAAGGTCCAATCGAGATAAGACTGTCCCGGCGCGAAAACCCCCGTGATAGCAAGTAGCTCGGGTACGATTTTTACACATATATATATAATATATGCACAATCACACAATCGTATATATATAAATATCCACATTTATAAATTAGGTGTGTTCACGACCCGTAATCATAATTATTTGTTATTAACACATTTTACTCGATTATTACGCATATCAACTCGTCAGTTTTATTTTCATTTATAATGCATTTCATACTCACTTCTCCTATCTTGATGTATTCTATGTATAATTTCAATAGACGTACACTCACTTATCTTCTGTACTAACTCTCTTACGAGTCTCAATCTTTTATTTAAACGTTCGCATAATCCCAGATGGGTAAATCACTCCCCGTTAACCCCTTTATTTTATTTTATATTAAATTCCCACTTATTGGGGTTTACTAAAACCCTACTGGTCCTACTTATATCCCAAAATGTTCTAACAATAATACTCAAGGGTTACTACGCATTTGAATCGGAATAAACCATTATAAGAAGGATGTGCAGTTTTACAGGTGGGGTCGATCGATTGAGGGAAGGGGGTCGATCGATCAAGCATTTATGGCAAAAACTGCATTTATCCAGTTACGGTTTTGCCTCTCCAACCTAAACCAAAACTTCATATTTGATTCCCAAACTCCGAAAAAAAGTTATTACCAGTACCATGCACCTAAATACATGATTCCCCACGTAAAATATGTTTCAATTCATCAATTATAACTATATAATGGGGTAAAATTTGGCTAGACTTCAAGAACCCTAATTTCTCTTTTTCTTTCAATTCTTTACATTATTTTCCATATTTCTTACTTCTAAATCAATACTAAGTCATAGTTTATCCTCTACATGCAAATGAGGTGTCCAGAATATGATTACTTCTTCAATGACATGTGAATTCTAGTCTCCAAACTACACTTTCTTCCATGAAACAAGTTCTAAACAACCCTAGACTAACATCATTGAGGCATTAACTAAGAATATATCAAGATAGATACTTGCCTGGGAATTCTTGGTTTAGATTAGTGGACAAGATTGGTGTGGTTGCGATCCTCGTTGCGTGATCTAAAGTTTGGCGGCGACGGCGATGCGAACGGTGTAGTTCTTGGCATAGAACTCCTTGGAAAGTTTCTCCTCTTCCCTTCCAATGGTCGTCTTAGGTTTTTGGTTGTTATAACCCTAGAAGGCAACTCCTATTATCTGATATACTCTTAGAAATTTCGTGGGTTTTCATGCCCAAAAATGTAAAATGTCTAAGACGCCCTCTCGGGGTGTCAATTAGGCCTAGAAAAGCCCCGAGACCCAAACTAAATCCCCGGGTACATTATTTTGACTATCTCAACCCTTCCGGACACAATGACATACTCAAAATGACCATACGGGTGACTTATAATTTATTCACTTTATATAATAATAATTTAGTCCTGACACGACACAAGCGCGTCCCGACTTAAATTTCCATAATTATCATTTTATTCACTCGTGACAATTTTTATAACATCAATTTTATATATTACTTTACTCATCTAGCAATATTCAACAATTTCAATAATTACAAGCTCTTGTCACGCTAGTAAACATTTAAAATAAATTTTCGGATTAATATTAAATTAATATCTCAATTTCAATTAATAATTCCTCAAATTTAAAAGCCATAAAAATACGGGGTATTACATACTTACCCCCTAAAAATGAAATTTCATCCCGAAATTCGGAAAATAAGTCCTATCTGGCAAAAACAGTTCTGGATATCTTATCAGTACGCAATCTTTTTACATAGTAAGACGCTTAATCACTATAGCCCCCGCCTCACAGCAAGCTTGTCTAACACTCTCATTGGAGATACTTCACATTGTGCTCCTATCCGATAACATTCGCATAAGTCATGCCTATACATTATTAATTACCATTATTTCAATATCATTGGGAGGTCGCACCTCACTTCATGACAACTACTAGGGTTTATCTAAACACAAAACCCCCATTCTGAGATAAAGCCTACGAACATCTGACCACTCTTGTTCGCCTAAACAGTCGTGGAATTCCACCATAGTCATCGGACTATTCTCGACCGATCCAAAATTCTGATTATCCTCTCACCTCTAAACATACAGAAGGAGAATAGTTAAGGTTCTTCCATACCAAACCTCAATAAGCACCTCGTTCACGACAAACAGGTACGAGTGTTTCCATGGAGCTCTACCCTACTATACTTCACTTGCTAGTTATATCCGTTTTGAAAATGAAATGATCACCAAGATTACAAGATTACCCACGCGCGGCTACACTAATGGTAATTACCATGCGCCTACTCCTCGGCTATGGGTGATACCTCCTACTCAAAATAAAACGTTATCTCCGCTATTTCCTGAAATCCCATATTGAAGGTGGGATTCACAAATCACATCCCGATTCAGAAAAATAATGTCGTGTAGGACCACATACCGGCGCGATCCCTTACTTTCAAAGGAAGGCTGGGGCACACTAGTATATTGTTAATTACCCCAAAGGAATAACAATCATTTCCTTCTTGGGCGACTTGTTCCACCTGTTCGGATGAACCCTTGATCTTGTCTTGGAGATGGCAACCCATCCAAGAAACTTTACCAACCTTACCGGCTCTTTCATTATAGAAGTTGTCGATAGCCACCAAATTCTCTGGTTGATCCTCTTATTCTAACCGATTTCTATCTATGAGTGGTGCCCGCGGAGACTACTCACTATGTCCCGCTCAACATCGAGTTTCGTTGAAATGTCTCACATTACGTGACACTTAATACTCCCCTTCCTTACTTGGTGTATACCGAAAGTTTCGACCCGTGCATTTTTCTCCACGATGTGCACTTCTGGGTCTTTTATACCATACTAACAGTATCCCTCTTTGTATGCGCAAGTCGCTATCACATTTGGCTAATTACAACTCCGCTCCGAGTGTTATCCATATAGTTAAATTCTACCCTTCTCAAGGAATACCCCTTTGTAAATGGTTTCTAACAACTTTTCAACCAGATTCGGCGTGCTACTCTGTTCGTACTCGTATATATGGATTTATCGTTCTTCTTGCGACACTTAATCCACTCTACTACTTCAATGTCGTAATGCTAGTTCCACCAACATATATTCCACACGTCCATTCCCACGTCCCCTCAACTCGGACGATTCGATTATCAGATATCCGGGATGCTCACACACCCTATAAACGGTGCATACTAGCATAATCATCACATATGCTACACAACTTAATACCCAATACTTAATTTTCCCTAGTGCTCGTAATGTGATTACAACACTTGGGTACTCTCAATCACCCTAAAAATCAAGATTTTAAATCCTCCTTATCATCATTCCGCCCCTTAACTTGTGGTGATAAAACAAAACTTCCAATGCTTTCTTACCACACAACCGGCTCCACTGGCCTTAAATCAAAATTCAACTTCCAACTTACAAATATAATTACTTGATCCCATTTCGATCGGGGTACCGAACTCATGGACTAATGATCAAACGTCTCCCTATTTGCGACCTTATGCTAAGTTTCATGCGTGGGATGTCTCGCAAAGCGAAATCCAAACAAGGAACCCCCTCGATACACTATTACCTAGCATTGTCGTCTATTAAAATCCGTTAGGCCCTCCGTCCATAGCATGTACCACTTTATTTCATCTCTTGACGGAAAAGTTATATCTCTTCCCGTAATTATACTTAACAACGAACATTTTGCCAATTGTACAATTATTCAATATTGGTGGTAATCACACTCCATAAAGCTCAAATACATACGCTCGGGGATCTTGAAATCCTGTCTCCAAACATATGGGTCCAACTCTTAACTCTCACATCTCTAAAGGATAGATATATCAATGTGCTCTTCCTGTCACCAAGTCTTGAGCACTAAAGATCATAATGAGTTAAATCTTTTCGCTCCAGAGTAAACCCAATATATACTAAATCATAACAACAAGGTCTCTATACACACCGGGATCGAATATTTTGAGCACACTATCCCCTCCGAGTCCCTAAAGTAGATAATGTAAGTGTGAGTCCGGCCCTCTCGCCGGTGAGGCCTCGCCAGAACAGAACATATTGGACTAATGCAACCATTACCTACTATCGTACTAACCATCACTATAAAGTTGTAACCAAGACAATATCATACTCGTATACCACTTCACTAAAACGAGTAATATCCATAAAGTATATAACACTATCAATACACCCATTTATCCTCCGCGGATAGCACTAAAGGAAATTCCGCTACACTAGGAAAATATTCACATAATAATATCGTTTGCAGTTATACGCATTAAACTCGTCTCACATGCTAATCTAGCAACGAACAAAGAAGTAGTGACTCGCTCGGGTCACATAAAGCACACCTCATTCGTCGAGGATAAAACTCATACTTCTACTTTGCTAGTCGTTTTGGCTGCACAGATGGTCCCCGGACGTGACACACCTGTCTAAACCAAAATAAAACCACTTTAATCGTTATCTCTTACTAGAAACTATACTATTGTCCCCTAATCTCGCTTCGGAAAAATATTTTTAGCACGTGTGATTTCACTCTCCATAAAATACCTCGATACTTACTCCACTTATCACCTGAAATGCATTCGAAAACTCACGAATGTCTCTATTGAAGGTTTCTTCAGTATGTTCTCAATTGTTTAGAAACTCGGGAAGGAACCTTATGCGTTGAACATTCAGGAAATGAAAATCGCTTGCAAGTTGATTATAGATGTCATCTTTGATGTCCTGATCAACAAAGTTCCATGCTCTAGTGAGTCCCACGTTCATTTTCCCGACGACAAACACTTGGTTTTAAATCTCAGCAGGTCATTTTTATCACCCGTGGGGTTATTATCAAGAATGGAGAACCCAAAGTGATTATTTTCATTTGAGAGGGAGGTGTCGAGAGCGCTGGATGGGGGCATTGGAGTAACAAAAGTTTTTGGTCTACTCGTACTTGGAGTTATACTCGGAGTATGGGAATGAACCAAAGGAGGAGTTGTGAATGGCTCAGCGATTGGTGATGAGAATTCTTGTTATTATGGATTAGATGAGGATCCTTGTTGGGGTGTCACCTCTTTACTTGGTACATTTTGACTGTTGCCTTCCGACATTATCTATAAAAATGAAAATTAATAAGCGACTAAATAATTATAATAATATGAAATTATAACCAAGTAATCAAGTTTATGACTATATATATATATATATATATATATATATATCCATCCATTTAGTATTAGTTTTTAAAATCCTATAGATTTTTTCATGTGGCCAATTAGTAGGAAGCGTATCTATGATTGATGTATATATATCCGTGAACTGACCATGGAATTCCATCTTCTTTAACTTGTTGGCAAGATTCAATTTAATGTGCATATGGTGCGAGATATCACAATCTATGTCATTGCTCTCTGTACGTACTTGTATCCATAATGGGTGAATTTTTTTATGCCTCCTCTAACAACGTAAGCAAGGCCATGGCTACATCGGAATTATGTATGTGGAATATATCCTCTATAGCGTCATATTCTCTTTCAACCGATCCAATTTAAGTTTATCTTATTTTAACATATGAGCTATAAGGGTATATTAGTCTAATTAAGGTTTTTATTCATCACCACCGTTCTCTTAGCCCCGTGCATGCTAGATCTCACCAAGGTGAAATTCAAACAAGAACCCACCGTAAGTGTTAAGACATATTTCGTTAGGATTATTATGAGAGAGTTTGAAAGTATATGTGTATTATCAATCAAAATTCATATTTAACAACCAAACCAACAACATATTTTAATTCTGGTTTCTCATGAAACATATACATGAAGATTAGGGTTTCAATTTTAATTATGGTTAAAATAAATACATAGAACCATATACTTAAATATTAGGGTTTTAAAGTTAACTAGGGTTTAAATAAATAGACATTAACATATATATGTCAATTAGGGTTTCAATTTTAATTACAGTTAAAATAAACAAACATTAAAAAATATTCAAAAATTAGGGTTTCAATTTTAATTAGAGTTTAAATAAATACGCATCAACATATACATGAAAATTAGGGTTTCAATTTTAACGAGGGTTAAAATAATACACATTAACATATACATGAAAATTAGGGTTTCAATTTTAGTTAGGGTTAAAATAAATAAACATTAACATATACATGAAAATTAGGGTTTCAAAACTTGTTAGGGTTCAAATAAACACCCATTAACTAATACACACATACATACACACACGCACACACACATATTTAAATAGTATATATGCACTCACACTACACACACACACACACACACACACACACACACACACACACACATATATATATATATATATACATATATATATATATACACACAGAGTATACAGACACACTGCATGGTAACACACATATACACATATACACAATATATATATAGAAAAAATGTTACCTTTGAGATAGAGAGAGAGAGAGGAAGCCAGAGAGAGAAGTGATCGGATGAGGGTTTGGTGGTTTGAGAGAGGGAGATAGAGAGTTTAAGTGAAAATGAAAAGGCTATTAGTGGGATTTAATATAAAGAGACTGGTCACGGACGAAAGTCGTGACCCAAAATCCTGACCGCAATTTTTTCCACGTCAACAAGAGTGACCATGTCATTATAATAGGAGTGGTCCTAGACCTGAACTATAACCACCCCTTGTGACCAATTTCAATTGGTCACGGCCCAAAGCTATGACCCATTAAGAGGGAATTTTTTCATTGGTCATGGATGTGGTCACAGCCATAGTCCATGACCACTGTTAGAGGGAAATTTGGCATGAACTTGGCACCATGATGGTCACGCCTTGGTCATAGATGAGGGTCGTGACCCACCACTGACATGGGACAAAGTCCATGACGAGATACAGCTAGGGTCATGACATTTTATGATCATTGAACTAGTCACAACTTCATTAGCTATGGTTACGGCTTTGGGTTGTGCTCAGATTGTCGTGACTATTCGCCTAATTTGGTGTAGTGACAACAATGCAAATAACACCAATAATAAAGTTGTCATCATCCACTTATTTATATTGTCGACCCGTTTTCCACAATTCTTTCACTAAACATAGCCAAACAAAAGTTCACGTGGATAGAGAAAAAAATTATACAACACCTATAAATTCATATATAAGACAATTGACTAATATATAAAATTCCATGAATCATTTGTCCAACCTATTTGAAATACTAAACTCAACCCACCTCATAGTCATGAACTATATATTACAAAGATAAATTGTAAATAAGATAATTAAAAACAACCAACTTGCAAATATTTAAATCATACGTACAAATAAAATTGATCCATCATTAATTTCACCACTCTATATGACGTCAGGTATTTGTAAAAAAATCATCCATATAAATGACCCAAACAAGAGTATCTTTATATACATGAATTACAGATTCTGCTGTTGAGTTATGCGAATATGAGAAAATAAAAAACCGATGATTTTGATTGTTCAATTTGAATATTACCCTTGCGATTATACCACAAAAATAATAGTTAAAGTTCCAAGAATTCAATTTTTCATCTGAAATAGTTCAATCCTCAAACTTTTTTTTTAATGTGTGTGTGTGTGTGGTGGGGGGGGGGGGGGGGGGGGGGGGGGGGGAGGACTCCAACATACCTCCGTAAAATAATTTTAGAACTACACATACCATAATGTTTTACTAATAAAAACTAATAAGAGACATTAAAACATAACTCCAAACTAAAACTGAAGATATATATACTTTGATAAAAAAAAAAATAACAAATTTAAAGTATTTATCATACAAAGAGAAAATAAGGCTTTAGATAAAAAAGTGGGTAATCTAGGTTCATAGGAAAATGGATATTCTAGGTTTTATAAGCTTCCACCTCAAATTGGGAGGCCAAGTTAAGGTGTATTTACATGAAAACATAAATTAAACAAAATTGAATATAACCTTGTTAAGAAAGGAGGGTTGGTGGGGTTGAAAACCCAAGCAACTTGAGAATTCCAAAGGATGCCACTCAGAAAAATTAAAGAAACAATTTATCAAATTGATGCCATTCTGATTCAATAACAAAATTGCTAGAATTCAAATTTATTACTAACCACGAAAACCACAACTTAAAAACAATCAATTAGCCACCAACAATGAAGTTAAATCTACCCAGAGAAGTAAACGATGAATTCGGTGCGAATACCTACTTTTTATTGAATTCAATATAAATGGACAATTTATTTGTTAATAATAACGGATAGTGTTGAAATAATAAAAATATAGATGTGAGATGGAAGGTCTGAAAAACTTAGGAGGGTTGATTGGAATGGTATAAACAAATGTAGTTAGGAGTGAGGGGGGGGGGGGGGGGAGGAGAATGAGATCTAATATGGTGGAAGAGGAAAAATGAGGTTTGGGTATGGAATCGATAGAAAAGAGGAAATGGAATTGGGAAAAGTGGGTGGGACCTTTAAATTCACTCCCAATAATAGATTAATTCCATATATATATATATGTATATATATATATATATATATATATATATATATATAAAGATAACATATGCCATATTTTAAGAGAGCTCTTAGAGATACCAAAGTGTTGGATCGGTTGAGGAGCCTTGAAGTTTGATGTATGTTTGTTCAGATGAGAAAGATGAAAATGGTGGAAGTGTAAATCAAGAACCAAAAATTGCGATGATGGCACCATTATGTCTCTTATTGCTTTTTCGGAGACATATGGATGGAGATGTGTTAATTTATGATGGATAGAAGAAGATGGGAAGATAGGAATTAGGAATTTGTAAATAGAAACGGTGGATACGAAATCGACTTCAGTTGTGACTTGGGGAGATTAATGGACGGGGTAACAAACAGGAGGAAAAGAGGAAGAGAGTATATGTCCATGTGGACACCTTCATTTGAGCTAGATATAACGACTATCTTTTGTTTTATAATATTTATAGCGATGTAATAATTCATAATTTTAATTAATGTATAATGCAACATAATTATTAAAACCTAGTCAAATTAAATTTAAATGTTGATAATATATTTTATCAAGATTTAACTAACCGTTTCTGGTTATTATTACTAAAACATTAATTAATAAATGTTTACATAACAGAATAATTTAATGTAGATAATTAATATTTTAAGCATGATTAAACTTACTCAAAGTAAATATTGTAGGGTTAATACTTAGTATTGGTGGTTATATTAAGAAGAACAACCAATGTGTATGATGGTTGTATTAAATAAAACAAATTCAAAGTAGCAATGGTGGTTAACACAAATAGTTAAAAATTAGAATTTAGGCCATGTTTGATAAAAAAAGTGGGAAAATGCTCATGTATACAAGACAAATAATTTCAAGGCAAATCATTATTTTTCAATACGTGTATGTTTATTACATGTTGGAAAATCATCAAGTTTTTACCCTCTTTATCAGACACAAAAGCTGAAAAATATTAATAAATACGAATATATATATATATATATATATATATATATATATATATATATAATGCTCCTGTGCGGACTTCTCCACATTTTAAGAATGCGGATCGGACATGCGTCGCCTAATGGTGCACTAATAAATTATCGCCTAAATTATAGGCACACTCTCTCTCTCTTTTCTGGGCTCACCACTAGGTGACACATGTTCGATCCGCATTCTTAATATGCGGACTAGTCCTCACAAGAGCATGACTATATATATATATATATATATATATATATATACAGAAAGTCTCCTGTAAGGATTCCTTGTGCTGCAAACCCCGCACATACCATTTTTTTAAATAGTCAAAAAAAGATTTTTTATATGAAACTTCGTTGATATGATATCCACGGTTAGAAGATCATCTCCAATTTTTTTCATCAAAAAATTCAATAAAAAACCGTTGAGATGAGGTGATATGTAAAAGAATGGTATAAATATTCATTTTCAACTATTGAAATATTGGGTCGGCGCCAGCCACTTTATTGGATGGATTTTTTAATGAAACTTCATGGATATGATCTTCTCATTGTTGAGAAGATTATTTTATGAATATTCAATCAAAAATTGGGTGAGATGATCACCCACATTTCAACGGTCAAAAATGCATATTTATACCATTGTTTTACTTATCATCTCATCTCAACGGTTTTTTATCGAATTTTTTGATGAAAAAAATTGGAGATGATCTTTTCACCGTGGAGATCATATCCATAAAGTTTAATAAAGAAAAGATTTATTTTCAATTTGAAAAAAATTGTATGTATCGGGGACTGCATTATAAGGAGTCATTATAGGAGGGGGGGCCTCTCTCTCTCTATACACACACACACACACACACACACACACACACACGTCGAGGCTCAAGTGTGGATAGTCTCCGTGCGGACGAATTTTTAAAAAATATCAAACGATGTTTTTTGTACCAATTTTTTTTTAAAAAAAGAGAGAAGAAAAAATCAGCTCAAAATATTTATTTTTTTGCTATTTATAAAAATAGGCCAAAATATGTGAGTTTTTTAGCTACTTAACAACTAAAAAAAACTGATAGATTTTTGCCTATTTTTTTCAAACAAAAAACAAAAATATTCCGAGTTGTTCTTTTGGGGGGTTCATTGAAATGTCAATAACCTATGTTGATACCAAAATTAGTATGCTGACATGGACGAATAATAAGAAGACACGTGTCAATCTACGTGGCACAATAGCAACGAGGAAGTTCATTCCCCCGACCTAGTCATACTCACTATGAGCAACAGGTGTACTCCGAGGAACTCCAGCTCTCCGAGGAACTCCTAAACGACGAGCAACTAAGGCGGTCCGAGCTGCATCTCGACCACAGCATTGATTGTCAGATAATCAACAGTTCAACTATTCATTGAATGCTTATCATCTTGGCACACACGCTTGAAGAGCATTAAATGGGTTACCATTTCATATGTATATCATTTAATGAATACCCTTTCATATTATAGCCTCAAGGCTATAAATACATTGTATTACCCTCATTCAAAGGGATCGGAATTTCTTGAGAAAGCTTGTAATCGAGAATTCCCAAAACACTCAGTAATAACATAACAGTGGACGTAGGCCATTCTTATAAGGCCGAACCACTTTAAAAATCTTTGTCTCATTTTATTTATCTGTGATTGAATAATTAGAGCGATCTAATTTTTTACATCAACAGATTGGCGCCGTCTGTGGGAACGACTATTGTTATCGTTTTTCACCAAAAATCATTCATCATCAATGGCAGATAATCCAGAGTCCAGCAATCGAAACGCTGGAAATGCTGGAAATCTTCCAAATCCTTCTGCACCTCCAGATCTGCCTGGAATTATGACGAATCTGGATCAAGGACAAATGACCATGCAATCCAAACTCTCCATGGCGGTATACCAACCCATCCTGGATCACGAAACATCCAAAGAAATTCCCATCAACCTTCTTCACGATCCAGGCATACAGAGACGTATCATGATGAGGAATCTGATGATTTCTCTTATCAACCTGGGCAAACTTCATCGATAAGGGCCACATATACTGAGCAACATATTACTCTCTCTCTCTCCAGAGAGGACTAGTGTCATGGAAAGACTGAGCAGGGTGTCTCCTTTCAGTCGATTAGGCCCTAGGAGTCATAAGAGTCCACCTAAATCCATGTCGAGGAGTTTTCAACAACCATCAGATCTAAGAGAAGGATCAGCACAATCACGACCAGTTGCTCGTCAAGATAGATCTCAGGAGGCTACTTCAGAACAATCAATTGCTCGAACTAATAGGCCCGAGGAGGGAAATGATGCGTGGAAAGGTTCCATTCAGCGGTTGGAGGATAGATTGGGAGAAATGGCTAAAGCAAAGAATCCCCTACAACGAACTTTTGTTAGAGGGACACCTTTTGTACAGGCCATTGTGTATTTTCCTACACCGTCGAAATTTAAAGCGCCCGTGGTGACCCCCAAGTATGATGGAAAGACAGATCCTGTTCTTCACATAGAGCAATATCAGGCTGCTGCCGACATCTATGTTGTCCCCGACGAGATGAGATGTAGAGCATTCTCTGGAACTCTTACTGGATATGCCCAAATATGGTACAACAATCTTCCTCGGGGTAAGATTTCAACTTTCTTTCAGTTGGCCGAGTTGTTCATTGGCAATTTCTATTTTGAGGCAAAACCAGTAAAACGAGTAGCACACTTGTTAAGTGTTAGACAAAAACCTGGTGAAAGTACTAGAGATTACATAACTCGTTTCAATAAAGAGAAGCTAGAAGTCATAGATTATGAAGAAAAGACAGCAATCACCACCTTGATGAGTGGGTTGTTGCCTAACAAGTTGTACTACACTTTGGCCAAAGATCCACCTACAACTATGTCAGAGTTGATGGCAAAAGCGGCCAAAATCATGAATGCCGAAGAGGCTATGGCTGCGAAGAAGAATATGGATAAAGAAACCAAGGTAGAAGTCGACAAATCTAAGAAGAAAGAGCATAAGGGCAATGGCGGTGACAGGCATTCCAAGAATAATAAAACGTCATTGGAAGTCCTGAAGAAATTCGATAATTATACTCCTTTGAAAATGGGTATTAATCATGTCTTGGAAGAAATCAAGAATAACGAGGAGGTAAAGTGGCCAAAGAAACTGAGGTCAGACCCTGATACAAGGAACAGGGATAAATATTGCGAGTTCCATAAGGATCATGGTCATATGACCAAAAATTGCATAGCTCTTCAAAACGAGATTGAAACACTCATCCGAAGAGGAAAGCTAGCAAAGTATGTTGATCGGGGAGGGGAAAGAAGAAATAATGATCAAACTAGAGAGAGGTCTAGATCTCCTCGTCGAGCAGAGGAGAAAAAGAAGAGAAATCATGAAGATGATCCAGATGATGACCCCGATCTTCCCAAGAAACCAAGGCAGCCAGAACGAGAGGTATTTTCCATACGATTTGGGTCATTAAATTGTAATGTTATTACATGAGGAGATGCAGGAGGAGGAGACCTTACTGCAGAAAGAAAGGCTTACCTCGAAGAGGCCCAAGCTTGCTCGTACATTCAGCGAATAAATTTGGCCGAGGAGGATCATCCGAGGAAGGTAAACAAAGAGAAGCTGGTCATTGGCTTTTTAAAAAATGACCTGGCAGGTATTCTTTACCCTCACGACGACCCTTTGGTGATCAAAATGAGGATGAAAGAAGTAGTGATTTCAAGGGTGCTAGTGGACAATGGTAGCTCGGCAGACATCATGTACTATTCATGCTTTGACAGTTTAAATTTGAAATTATCTCAATTGGAACCTTATCACAGACCTCTTCTGGGTTTTGCTGGCGAGAAAGTTTTTCCACTTGGGACGATCAAGTTGGATATACTCATTGGAACTTGGCCTGCTTGTCGAACAGAGAGAATACGCTTCTTTGTGATGGATAAGAATGTGCAGTCAGCCTACAACATCATCATGGGAAGAGTTGGTTTGAAGAAGTTCGAAGCAGTTCCATCTACAGTACATCAATGCTTAAAATTCCCAACAAATTTCGGAGTGGAATTGGTGAAAGGTGATCAAAAAGTAGCTCGAGAATGCTATTATTCATCTGCCAAGCAAGAGGAGCTTGAAGAGTCAAGGTAAAAGACTACTACCTACCAGGTGGATGAAGGTACAGAAATTGAAACACTTGATCCCAGAGATGAATCACAACTTGTAAAAGGACATGTGGTGGAATCTACAAAAAATGTTATTCTGGACGATGAGCACCCTGAACGAGTAACCCAGATAGGTTCAACGTTGGATGCTTCAATAAAACAGGAGTTGATAACTTTCTTGAGAAACAGGAAGAAAACTTTTGCATGGAGTCATGAAGACATGCCAGGAATAGATCCAAACTTCTTATGTCATGAGCTCAATGTGAATAAGGAGATCAAGCCTGTAAAGCAGAGAATAAGGGTATTTAGCCCCGAGAAGAATCAAGCTATACAAGAGGAGGTCGAGAAGCTTTAGAAAGCCCAATTCATTGAAGATGTGAAATATCCAGACTGGTTAGCAAACGTGGTGATGGTAAAAAAGAAAAACAATAAATGGAGAATGTGTGTTGATTTCACCGATCTCAACAAGGCCTGCCCAAAGGACCATTTTCCACTGCCCAGAATTAATCAACTAGTAGACGCCACCTCGGGACACGAGCTGCTCAGCTTCATGGATGCTTATTCTGGCTATAACCAGATCAAAATGAAACCTGAAGACAGGGAAAGTACATCTTTTATTACCCCTAGGGGAACTTAGTGCTATAATGTTATGCATTTTGGTTTGAAAAATGCAGGAGCGACATACCAGTGGCTGATGAATAAGGTTTTTATCGAAAAAATCAGTTGCAATATGGAGGTCTATGTCGATGATATGCTGACAAAGAGCAAGAAAGCTGCTGATCATCTAGTTGACTTAGGTCAAACCTTTGATCAACTGGATAAATACCAAATGAAGCTCAACCCGACGAAGTGCACATTTGGAGTACGAGAAGGAATGTTCCTTGGGTACATCGTCAACCAACGAGGCATTGAGGCGAATCCAGAAAAGATCAAAGCTCTCTTAGGGTTGCGATCTCCAACGACGAAGAAAGAAGTGCAGAGTCTTACAGGACGAGTTGCAGCGCTCAACAGATTTATATCCCGAGCAACTGATAGATGCCTTCCATTCTTCAAAACACTTCGAAAAACTTTCGAGTGGAATGATGAATGTGAGAAAGCCTTTCAAGACTTGAAGAAATATTTGGGAGCACCTCCACTATTGTCCAGGCCAGTAATGGGAGAAAAGTTGTACTTATACTTGTCCAGGCCAAAAACCAATTTATTATACAAGTAAGGCTTTCCGAGGTGCAGAGATCAGGTACCCAAGGTTGGAAAAATTGGCATTGGCATTAATTAAAGCAAGTAGAAGAATGAGGCCATATTTCCAGGCCCATACCATCGTCATGTATACCGACATGCCATTAAGACAAGCCCTTCATAAGCCAGAAAAATCAGGGAGACTGATGTACTCGGCAATAGAGCTCGGTGAATATGATATTGTGTATAAACCCAGATCATCATTAAAAGGGCAAGCTGTTGCCGATTTCATAGCAGAGTTTACGTACCCTGATACCCCCGAGGAATAAAAATTGCTCGCTGACCAACCTGTGGATGTTATAGGATTAACAAACATAAGTCCAGACCAACTCCGGTTGGTAAAAGGGCTTGTGGATGTAGAAAGATCATCAAATTCAAACCTAGACCAACTCCGGTTGGTAAAAGGGCGAGAAGAGATGGTCGACGAGGAGCGAAAATTACCAGGGGAGGATGAAAGAAAATAGCAGATATTTCACCGAGGAACTCTGTCAGATAAGAAATTTGAAGACGAGTTACTTATGTGGAGATTATATGTAGATGGATCATCTTGCACAACAAGTTGTGGAGCAGGTATTGTTTTGAAAACCCCAGACGAGATTGACATGGAATATGTCATGCGATTCCAATTCAAAGCCTCCAATAATGAGGCTGAGTATGAGGCTATGATAGCAGGTCTTAATTTAGCAAAGATTATGGAAGCACAACAAGTGATGGTATTCAGCGATTCTCAATTAATTGTGAATCAGATGATGGGAACATATGCAGTTAAAGGAGAATTAATGGTCAAGTATCATGCAAAGGTGATGGACTTATTGGCAAAATTTGATGCCATTCAGTTGACCCGAATACCAAGAATGGAAAATGCACAAGCAGACGCACTGGCCCGACTAACATCAGCTACTCGTACCGAGCTGCGAAGAACGATACCAATTGAAGTCTTAGAAAGTCGAAGCATAGATGGGGACTTAACGATGAATGTTATTACCCTTGATTTAGGACCATCTTGGATGGATCGCATCAGGGCATATATTGAGGAGGGAGAATTGTCGGAGGATAAGCTCTCTGCAAAGAAATTGAAGTTTAAAGCTGCTCGGTATGTACTAACTAATGGTGTTTTGTATAGACGAGGAACCATGGTAGGTTTGCAGAGATGTGTACATCCCTCCGAGGTGAAAGAATTGATTGAAGAGATCCATGAAGGGTCCTGTGGAGCCCATGTAGCAGGTCGGACACTTTTGCAAAGAGTGATGACGCAGGGGTACTATTGGCCAACTATGAGGGCTGATTGTATAGCCTATCCCAAAAGATGTGATAAATGCCAACATTTTTCTTCCATCCGACGTACTCCACAAGCATTATTGACACCCATAACTTCCCCTTGGCCATTTTCCATGTGGGGAATTGATTTGGTTGGACCACTGCCAACGACCCGAGGAAGATTCAAGTACCTCGTCGTCGCAGTGGATTATTTTACTAAGTGGGTAGAAGCTGAGCCACTTATTGATATGACATACGAGAAGGTGTACCAGTTCGTTTGGAAGAACATCATCTGCCGATATGGTCTCCCTCATGCCTTCATCACAGACTATGGAACACAATTTGATAACGAGGAGTTCGCAGCCTATTGTCGTCAGTCAAACGTTTTGAAGGTTCATTCAGCACCAGGCCATCCTCAGAGCAATGGACAAACTGAAGTGACGAACAGAACATTACTAAATGGTTTAAAGAAGAGGCTAAGTGAGGCTAAAGCTAATTGGATTAATGAGCTACAGTCAGTATTGTGGGCTTACCGAACAACTCCCCGAGTAGCAACTGGAGAATCACCATATATGCTGCCATTTGGAAGTGAAGCTGTAATACCTGCCGAGTTGGGTCTTCCAACACATAGAGTGCTGAATTTCAATTCCCCAATCAGCGACTTAATGAGAATATTGGATTTGGATATGCTCGAGGAGGTTAGAGAAGAGGCAGCCATTAGGAATGCTGCTTACCAATAACGAACAGCTCTGTTCTACAACAAGAGGGTGAAGAAATGCGACTTAAAAGAAGGAGATTACGTGCTAAAGAAGGTCATTCAGAAGCACAATAAATTGGAAGCAAACTGGTATGGACCTTACCGAGTTACAGAAGTTGTTCGACCAGGAACTTACCGAATAGCGACTCTAGAAGGAGAGGAATTTAAGAATGCATGGAATGCTGAACACCTACGCAAGTATTATCAGTGATGTAAAATGTAAAGAAATTTCATCAATATGAATAAAATGATGATGTTTCTCCATTTTCTTTCTTTTTATCGAAAGTTTTTCGGGGAATACTAGTGTACAACACTACGCTGTTCAGCAATAAAAGCAACACTGATAGTTCAAACCCACGACCAACTCCGGTTGGTAAAAGGGCGAGAACAAACTATACTCCTTTGGTTAGGAGGCGTACACTAGCGTGACCAACTCAGGTTGGTAAAAGAGCTAGTGGACAGATAGTTCAAACCCACGACCAACTCCGGTTGGTAAAAGGGCGAGAACAAACTATAATCCTTTGGTTAGGAGGCGTACACTAGCGTGACCAGCTCAGGTCGGTAAAAGAGCTAGTGGATAGATAGTTCAAACCTACGACCAACTCCGGTTGGTAAAAGGGCGAGAACAAACTATACTCATTTGGTTAGGAGGCGTACACTAGCGTGACCAACTCAGGTTGGTAAAAGATCTAGTGGACAAATAGTTTAAACCCACGACCAACTCCGGTTGGTAAAAGGGTGAGAACATGAGACTCCTAAAAAGGCCAATCTTTGTTGGTTAGGAAATAAGATATGCTCTCAAATGCCAACTTATGTTGGTCGGGAGGTAAGAGTATTATAGAAAATACAAAATTTCCTCGAAGAACAAAATATTCCAAACTAAACCAAGTATGGTTGGTCGGGGATAAAAACCCACTAATTATAATTGGTCGATGAGGAAAATTTATTGACCTTAGTTGGTCGGACATATGTTATGAAAAAGACAAAAATTTACCAAGTATGGTTAGTCGGGGATAAACTCTCATTAACCATAGTTGGTCGACAAACACAATTTAACAACCTTGGTTGGTTTGAAAAAATTTTAAACATTTTTATATACCCATTACTTTATTATTAAGTGATCGAGCAACATTACTGATACTTTTAACTTTTTATTGCTAAGTTGGTTGATGAACAGCACAATATTGTTATCTTTTTAACAGATACATATGCATAAATATAAAGTGTTTGACAAGAATATAACGTGTTTGACAAGCACAAGACAATAGCAATACAGATTTGCAAATAGAAAATGAAAGTCTTTCATTAAAACTCAAAATAAATTGCAAGTTACATATGTGTAATAACTGTTATATCGAAAATTCCTATTCTATTGGCTTTTTCCCTTCAGCCTTCGATACTAGTTCCTCGCCAGCAGGCGGATCATTTAAAGTCTGAGGAGAGTTAATGAAGTTCAAGTCCTTCAGCATTCTAACGTTCATCACAGAGGGACGATCTAAAAGATGCTCAGGATGAGATACCTCAAACTGAGAATGCAAACTGTAGTCACCAAGGTATTTAGCAAGTAAGCTCCGAGGAATGGCACGACATGGAATCCATTCCATTTCCAAATTGAATGGTGGCACAGGCAAGTCAAGCAATCCAGGCTCATAGTAGTCCAATAAATAGTGTCCCTGCTCGAGTTTCAACACACATAAGGCATTCAGCCAGCCATGTTTATAGCCCTCATTATTGGCATTCTGGATACGAGTATCTAAATGGAATAGTGCCTCGTTGTATCCAGCCATCCAAAAATCCCTTGGCTGTTTATGGAATTGGAATGTTAACCTCTCAAGTTTCTCATGAAGACTCTGTATGAAAATTTTATTAGTCTCCAACTCTGATTCTTTTGTAGATATTTTTAGTTCCAATTCTCCAACTTTCTTGGGCAGTTCAGACAAAGCCCGATCTTTTACATTCAATTGGTACGCTTGAGTTTCCAATGTTGATTGAGTACGAGCTTCTTCAACATTATGACGAAGAGTTCTTGATCGACCCCGAGCAGGTGGAGTACTTTGCTCCTCGACAACATCCTGGGCAACTCTTCCTCGCCCACGAGAACCTCTTCCTCATCCCCGAGTAGAAGTAGAAGTACCAGACTTTCTCAGGATGTCCAACTCTTGCCTTAATTTGTCATTCTCAACCTCTAGAAATGAAAATCCCTCATCAGTCACTGGGATTACAGCTGTTGAAGAAGATGCTGCAGACTTATATTGTGCCAGCTCTTTCTGCAAATTGTTATTTTCTTGTTCTAGCAGCTCGACAATCTGTTTACAAGCTTTAACTTCACCCTTTAGGGTTCTCTCCCTGACATGGTATCCAGCAAGGATCTTTTTGTGGCCTGTCTCGGCAGAAAGATGTTGATACCTCTTCTCATACCCCTCATGCAAAAGGGCAGTTGATTCCTTGTACTGATTCTGAAGGTCTTCTAAGGTACATTAAAGATCTTCGATCATTTCGTAATAAGCCACGTTATTGGCCACAGCTCGATCAAGTAAGTCCTTCAGATACTGATAAGCTTCAACTGCCTTCTCTGAAGCACCATGACCAAGGATGTCGACAACTTCTGATGCACTCAGTTCTGTGTGACCAACCTTATAATATTCATGACATTGCTGCATTAACTTTGTGTCATTAGCAGACAGTAGATCCATCCTGGACAGAAACTAACAGAGAAAGAAAAGTAATCATCAAAAAGAAGATCAAGACAGAGTGCAGATAGAGAAGAGACAATCATATGGAAGAAAATAATTTTAATTTTATTAGATCATAAGGCAAAGTTACAAAGATCTGGGATACACTTGAAAAAGAAGAAAAATAGAAAGATAATACCGAACAACTTCACACCTTTTCCTTGTCTCCCAAGACTTTCTCGGGAGGCTGGGATGAGGAGCTCGGTTGCTCGGTGGGAATAACAAGTTGGTCGACTGGAGACGGAATTTGTTCAGGAGGAGTAAGCAAAGACGAAATCTCCTCGGTGGCTGTTTGATTGGGTTGTGGAGCAAGGACTTGATCATCCACTGTCATTGAAGACTCCTCAGACACAGATTCATCTTCATACTCATCTTTAATTACAGGAGGAGGGCCAGGAAGATGTTGTTGAAATAGCTCAGAGTCCTCGCTCACCTTCAATTCTTTCAAGGAAGAAACCCAACCATCTCGGAAGTATTTTAAACTCCCATACTGCACCTGGGCCATCATCGCTGCCACCCCCCTATCCCATCCTTTGTCCTAACCAGTTCGAAAAGATTTTTTCACAACAACTTTTCTTTTCATTTTCTCCGAGGAGAGCTTCTCGGACAGAAGATCCTCGGAGGCTTTCAACTTGGCCTCCACCTCCTCCTTCTGGCGGTTTACTTCTCGCAGAAGGGTTAACTCTTCCTCAGCCAATTTCAATTTATTTTCAAGCTCCCCAAAGGTACTGAGCTTCTCGGCATATGTCTTATTCTCTCTCTCCAAGTCCTTCACTTTATTTCCCAACTGCACCTTCTCTGCCTCAGACGCAGCCAACTTCTTCTCCCATTCACCTTTATCCTCGTCGTACTTTTGACGGGAATCCTTCAAAGATTGGGCCAAGCCCAGTAAAGCATTCTCTACTCCAAACGAGGAACTAAAAGCCTTGATTGCTTCATCTTTCTTCACTATGGTGTTAAAGAAACTCACCAGCTGAAAAAGAAGGTAATGATAAGTTAGTGCAGAGAGACATATATTGACTAAAAGAAAGAAAAAATCAGGATAAAAGAAACTTACTGAAGCAATGTGACGAGTAGCTAGGGATGTCAGCATATCCCTAGACATATTTTCTCCAATTCCTTGGACTTCAGGAATGGTCCAAGTCTTTACCGAGCTCATTGCAGAACTCGGGGGAATAATGGTTGGAACACCAGCTCCACTAGAATGGAGCTGGGGAATGGTTTCAGAAAAACTAACCGAGGAGGACTTCTTCAGTCTCCTCAATGGCACTTCAATAGTCTCAACCAAAGAAGAACTTTTGGTTGGGGAAATGGTGATCACTTCCACAGGTGCATCCTTCTTGCTCGGAGCCACTGGGGGCTTCTCGGCAGCCTTCTGAGGAGCAACAGAAGGAGCAGCATCAACTTTCCTTATCCCCTTTGGGACGTCAGATTTATTTCTTTTACCCTCTCCAGAAGAGGCAGTCTCCTCAAAGATAGCAGGAACTCTCCTCTTGCCCATTTTCTGACTTAGAGGAATGTGAGATTCTGGAGAAGAGTCCTCAGAAGCTGGCAATGGTTCACTAATGCTGACCACAAGACGAGCAGTAAAGGACGATGTATAGCTCCTGTACTGCAACAAGTATGAAGCAGACCTAGCGTGCTCGTCTGCAACCTTTTTATGCAAACTCCAAATATGTTTCAAATGCTTTATATTAACTTCTGATTCTTTGGGAGTTTTTCTCTTGTTGTCAACTGCAAACAAAAACATACTGAAATGTTAATCATGCATTTATTCAAACATAATGAAATCATAATTTCAGAAATAAAATGAAAATAACCTATCCCATTGCCATATGGAGGGCATTTGGGACCTTCATACACTTCATCTCCAACCAAAGGGGCATGTTGCCAATTTTTTATAACTACCCCATGTTCAAAATAATCCCTGTTAGCATCAGGGAGATTTACTACTAAAGCCCTATTTAAAAATCTAGTTTTTAAATAATAAACATTGTCTAGAATAGCCCATCTATAACAGTACATAATCTCAGGAATTCCTATACGAGTTCCATGAGTTTGATTTAACCTATGAACCCCATTAACTATTCTCTATGTATTGGGGGCTATTTTCGCAGGAACAACACCGAAGTGGTGACAGAACTCTAAGCATAAAGGGTTTGGTGGAAAAGAAAATCCACATTCAGCAATAAAGAGGCTGGGGAACCAATGTCCCTCGGCCAAACGAAAGTAATTTGAAGGTTCAGAAAGATCCTCCAAAGTTACCCAAGAAGGAATAGAGAAATCAGAACGGAATTTCTCAAGAGATTCAATAATATAAACCATGATGAATAAAAGAATAAGGAAGAAGAGCTTACAGGGAAAAAAGGAGATCTGTTGACAACGAACGAAAACAAGGATGAACGCACAAGAGAAAGAAAGGCTATGGAAAACTCGAAAGCAGAAAATTGGAAAAGGTAGAAGACGGTATGATTGCCTAAGAAGCTTAAATACTTTGCCTTGGGAAACGGCAAAAGAAATGATTACAAAAAAGAAACTATTACGCCACCGGCGGCTAAAAGGACAAAAAGTGCACAAAGTTCGAAGCGCTTATAAAAATTCAAAAAAGGCGGATTCTGCGAATTTGGAAAGAAATTCAAATACGAAGAAAATGCTCCTAAAACCCAGGAGGGTCATTTAATATTACCATATACCGAGAAAGAATGTTCCATACTCCTCAAAGTTCGAAATATAAAACATTGGGGGCTTCTGTTGATACCAAAATTAGTATGCTGACATGGACGAATAATAAGAAGACACGTGTCAATCTACGTGGCACAATAGCAACGAGGAAGTTCATTCCCCCGACCTAGTCATACTCACTCCGAGCAACAGGTGTACTCCGAGGAACTCCAGCTCTCCGAGGAACTCCTGAACGACAAGCAACTAAGGCGGTCCGAGCTGCATCTCGACCACAGCATTGATTGTCAGATAATCAACAGTTCAACTATTCATTGAATGCTTATCATCTTGGCACACACGCTTGAAGAGCATTAAATGGGTTACCCTTTCATATGTATATCATTTAATGAATACCCTTTCATATTATAGCCTCAAGGCTATAAATACATTGTATTACCCTCATTCAAAGGGATCGGAATTTCTTAAGAAAGCTTGTAATCGAGAATTCCCAAAACACTCAGTAATAACATAACAGTGGACGTAGGCCATTCTTATAAGGCTGAACCACTTTAAAAATCTTTGTCTCATTTTATTTATCTGTGATTGAATAATTAGAGCGATCTAATTTTTTACATCAACAACCTACAAAAAAAATTACTTCAAAATAATGTTGTTTGCTATATTTTAAAAATTCGTTTCCACGGCGTCCTCATGGGTGTCGTCCACACCTGAGCTACACTCTCTCTCTCTCTCTCTCTCTCTCTCAGAGACAGAGAGAGCCAGGCTATGGTATAAACCAAGTATACATACCAATTTTTTTTAAATAGTAAAAATTTATTTTTGAGTTGAGTTTTTTTGTGTGGTATTTAAACAATAAAGGGCCCATATAAAAAATAACCTTTTTTGTGTGGTATTCAAAAGAGTGAAAGTTTGACCGGATTTTTAAAAATAGCAAAAAAATAGTTATTTTGAGCTGTTTTTTATATGAGTCTCTTGCAATGTTTAAATACCACAAAAAAATGAACTCAAAATATATTTTTTAGTATTTAAAAAAATAGAGTTACACCTGCAAGTATGCATGCTTGGTATATATGAGAACCGCTCTATTTATAT
The DNA here is from genome assembly GCA_949130495.1 of Sambucus nigra. Classification (NCBI taxonomy): domain Eukaryota; kingdom Viridiplantae; phylum Streptophyta; class Magnoliopsida; order Dipsacales; family Adoxaceae; genus Sambucus; species Sambucus nigra. Next base: position 297,044,259 of record OX422211.1, on the reverse strand, counting down.
ATATACACACACATATACGAAATATACAAATTATGTACTCTATGTGTGTGTGTGTGTGTGTGTGTGTGTCTATATATATATATATATATATATTAAAATTTTAAAAATATATAAAATATTTAAAAGCATATACGAAATATATAAGATATCAAAAAATATACGAAATATATGAAATAAATGAAACGTACGAAAATATATGAAATATATTATAAAATGAAAAAATGCGCGATATATATATTAATATATGAAATATGTACATATATAAAAATACATGAAATATACGAAATATATACATACAATAAATATATAGGATATGAAATATACAACATATTAAAAAAATATAAAAATATATATATATATAAAATATATTAAATACACATGAAATATATTAAATTTACAAAATATATACATGTACCGAATATATATATATATATATATGAAATATTCGAAATATATGAAATATACAGATATACTAAAATCTATGAAATATATAAAATATATATACATATGAAATATACGAAATATACATTTAAAAAATTACAAACTACATATATTTATATATTTATGAAATATATAGAGTCCAAAACCGTGACCCCATATGGGGGTCACGGTTCAAAATCATGACTATATATTTTATAATTTTAAATGGTCACAATAGGGGTTGCGATTTTGAAACGTGACCAAAACTATGACTGTTGGAATATTAGGCCCCCGATTTTAAAATTCAAACGTAATTTCCTTTTAGAAACGTATATGCGGAAGTGTAAGATGGTTCAATAAAAACAAATTAACAAATTTTAATTTTTTTTTAAAAATTAAAATTAAACCAAGTGAAATACGATAAACACACACACTATTTAAATTTCACATAAACCAAGTTAATTAATCCAAGTCCTAGAAAATTTGCCTAAGTCACATTTTGCAATTTTATCAAGTTAGGCGAAATCAATTTTATCAATTAAATTAAATGACTTGAATTAAATTAACATAAACATTAACATTACCCAATATTAATTTGCACCAAATTAAATAAGTAGTGATTAAATCAAATCAATTTTATCTTTTTACCTAAGCATGCATTCTAGGTGATTTTGTAAAAGATAAAATAAACAATTAATCCACTACGTCGCGATGTATGAGGAAAAACCCACAACAGGAAAAAACTCGGACGACCCTAACCTCAAATCCACTAAGTACGGAATTTACAAATACAAGCAAGATGACTTACAACACTCGAATCGATCCCTCTCAAGCCCCGACGCGTCTTATTGTATCAACCTCTTCTTAGCGAATAACCACAGAGCTCCTTCGCGGTCTCGGAATCCACCGATCGGACTTTATATGGTCACCGTCACCCGAACTAGGAGCCTTTCTCCAAGTGGATAAATCAACAAAACCTCTTCTTTTTGTGGGATTTACAAGCAAACCCAAAATGTCTCTTCAAACGGTAGAGATGAAGAACCGGTGCCAAAACTCCAAGCAAGTACAAATATATCTATGGAATCTTAGATAAACAATATGAGTGTAAAATTAAAGTGTTTAGTCAATTTTTCTTGAAAACTTAGACACTTTAAAACAATAAGTTTTTCTTAATCAATTTTTCTCTCAAACTCTCTCATGGAGATAGATGTGTATGGAAAAGTTAAACCAAAAAGGTAGGTTCCCGCACTATTAAGTTCTGTCAAAAGTTAGTGGGGTAAGGAAGTGGGAAACATGGGTAAAACCTGCCATAAAATTTTCCCGCCTGAAATCTCGTTCGAATGAGATTTTCGTTTGAACGAAGTCTCGTTCGAACGAGCCTTTGTAACGAAGTTCCAGTGGCTTAAAATTGAACTCGTTAGAAATCTTGTTCGAAGTCTCGTTCGAACAGCCATCTCGTTCGAACGACAATTCGAATAATGTTCTAGTGGCCTATGGGGAAGTTCGTTGTCAGCTTCGTTCGAACGACAATATCGAACGAGAAACCAGAAAGTTGAAAATTACGAATTTAGCCCAAAAACTTTATATACTTTATATAGAAGTTTAATAAAATCTTTCTGACAAATAAACAACAGTTTTTAATTAAACCTACACCCATTATAAACCATTCCAAACTCTTATATATATATGTAATGCATTCATACCTTGGGAGCATGGAACCACTATTAATGACGTAGAAACGAGGCACTTAAACTCGGCATTTTGATGAAGCTTTATACACTTGGCCGCTACGTCTTCAATAAACACGTCATAGGCTTGAAGGATGATCAATATACTCTATCCTATGACTTAAACATTTTTGTCCGGAATTGAGCCAAAACTACAAAGGACTCAATCAGAAATTTATGTCCTTACAATGACAAAATTAAAAAATAATATTTCGTCACGGTTCTTAGTCATGACCAAATATTATTTATTAAAATTTTTTCAAGGTTTTGGTCATGATCCAAAATTGTGACCAAATTATAAAAAAATAATTTTCCGCATCCCAAAAAAATCTGAACATTTTTCAAACCTTTTTACATTTTTAGAAATAAATATTTAGCCACTATGCCATCCATAAATCAAAAAATAGTAATACAATAAAATTACCTAAATTAAGAAATCCCATTGTTGAACACAAGTAATAATACAATGCATACTTGTGTGGATATGATAATAACATAGCAATATCTTCATCAAAATTCAATGAAATGACTATTTTCTTTCACGAAACAAGACTTCACAATGTTACTTCTCTAAGGCCTCTAAATATGACTTCAAAATGTTCCAAATGTTAAGTAATAAAGGACTTAAATCCAAAAATAACTTTAGGAAGCCTATGGAGTCAAAACTAACATCAAAGTCCACGTAGTTAATAAATGAATATGATAGGGGTCTAGCCCATAATCCGAATCTAGGGTGTCTCTTTTGATTTATGAAAATATATGTGAAATGTGTTTAAAGTGTAGAAAAATATGAGAGCACTCTACATTCGGAATTATGGTATAAGCTCCCTTTTTGGATTTTATATAAAGAAATCATATTGTTCAACACAAGTAATAATACAATGCATACTTGTGTGGATGTGATAATAACATTGCAATATCGTCATCAAAATTCAATGAAATGATTGTTTTCTTTCACGAAACAAGACTTCAAAATGTTCTTTCTCTAACTAGGCCTGTAAACATGACTTCAAAATGTTCCAAATGATAAGTAATAAATGACTTAAATTCAAAAATAACTTTGGGACGCCTATGAAGTCAAAACTAACATCAAAGTCCATGTAGTTCATAAATGAATTAGATAGAGGTCTAGCCCATAATCCTAATCTAGGGTATCTCTTTTTAATTCGGAAAATATATGTCAAATATTTTTAAAGTGTAGAAAATTATGAGAACACTCTATATTGAGAATTATGGTATAAGCCTCCTCTTTAGAATATATATATATATATATATATATATAAAATAAATAGAGTGGGATTAGTGATATGAGCTAAAAATGGAATAATAACACGAAGCAATGTAGGATTAGTGATTGAAGAATATAAGAAAATAAAATTAGTATTCTGATTAAAAGATTTTGATGCCTTGTGTATCAGTGAACATCATATAACACAAACCACCAATCAAGGCAACCACACAAATATTAAATATCAATAGAAATTGTGACCATTTATGTGGTTACCTTAAATTGGCTGATTTTTATGAGTGTCACTTTCAAAACTTGAGATATCTACAAAATGATATTTAGTAAAATGTGAGTGATGGGGAAGCAAGAAGATATACAAAAGTAAATAAATACCAGGTTTATTCCAAAACATACGATAAAAATAGGCTTATCATATAGGAGTTAACTAAATAAAAATATTATTTAATGCCTAGTCTTGTTCAACAGATGAGCTGGCCATGTGATAAAATAATTTCGATAGTTTTTTAACACAGGCCCTTCCCCATGGTCAAAGTAAATAGACTCATCTCCTCAACCATCGTATATTCAATCAACACATATATGAGACTCACTCATAACCAAAGGGAGATTGGGTACATGTGTTTCGATATTTATGGAAACAAAAGTGCACCCACCAACCACCCTACTATTGGACAAGTCACTAATATAATACGTCTCTCCATAGTCACCGTGCATGGATGAAAATGATCCACATAATGTTTAAGGAGGCATTTTGAGGGGGAATGTTCCAGGAGGAGGTATTTGGGAGAGGAATATTCCAAAAGGAGGCATTTGGGAAGGGAATGTTCTAGGAGGAGGCATTTGGGAGGTGAAACCTTGAATCATAGGAACGAGGAATGCTTGAGGACACATTTGAGATGGATAAACATATTATGAGTAAAAAATAAGACCAATCCTTGGATTTCATTCGTCAAGATTGTCATGGAATTTCTAACATTGCCCACCTCACTCCGAATCTCTGAAACCTATCATTTAGTTTTTGCATGTTCTTCTACCTCTCTCGTCACATGACTCCTTACCAAAGAGATCTCATCCAATAGAGGTGCAATTTGTTGTATTTTTTTACTTGGCATAACTGATCCCACACCTCTTGTCCTCCCTTTATTGTCCCTCCTAAGTACCTTGGTTAGGACAACTGCTTCAATATCATAGGGGCAACACTCAGACTAGTTGATCGACATGCCTTATATTATTTCCTATAATAAAATATCATATTTAGGCCTATAGTTTTAATAATATTTAATTATAACGTGTATAGATATGATAACTATATTCAAACTCACCAGAGTCGGAGCTAATTTTTTGGAAATTTATTGATCCCTTTTTTTTGTCGGGCATGTAAGTACAAGTTGACCCGATTAGTATTTTTACCTTCTCCAGGAGTCCCTTTAGTCAATTTCATCCATTAACCCTTCAAATCATCATAATATTTTTCTCTAAGTATGTGTACTTAACCTTTCCTTGACCTGTTTTGTATATTTATCTCCCTCTTAGTCAGCTTTCCCTTATTGGCTTCATTTTCCAAGAAGTCATTCCATTAGCCAGTGCAAATTTCAACATTTTGGGGAACTCTATCTTTAAATCCCAAAATATCATAACTCATTTTACCCTTTGATAAAAATAATCTCCTAAAGGTTTTTCCAATTTGTTTTCAATTAATTAGCTACTCGGGAAAGAACCTTTGTGTAATACCCCATAATTTAACACATTATTTAAATTTATGTTATATTGTGAAATGTAATTGTCTAAAGTGACTGGTTCCGCCACTATATCTCGTTTATGCTCGTTTGTGTATGCGTGTATAACTAAAAAAATTAAAATGGAATTTCAAAATGAAACATAATACGCTAACATATATTAATAATTATTTAACCAATAAACATAATAAATAATTTTTAAATAATTTTTAAATAATTTTTAAACTCGAACATGAGTAAGTGATAAAAAGGTTGATGGGTTAGTTCGAAGGATTTGTGTGACATGTAAAAGGTCCAGTTTTACCTTAAAAGGGTGGGTTTGATATCCTATATGTTAGTATTGGGCGTAGGCTAGACTTTGGAATAATTAAAAATGGTTTTGGGGATAATGGGTCAAGGTCCATATAGGAGCCAGCCCTAATTTTTTGGTTAACAATATAAAATGAAGCTTAGGCTTTAGTTATATCATTTTCACAATTTGGAGGAGAACCTAAGAACTAAATGGACGAAGTTAGTGAAAGAAGAGGAAAATTGCGATTTTCAATTGGGATTGTAACTTACTTCAATTTAGAGGTAAGTTTAATTACTATATATGACACCCCACATATTTTGACATTAGAAGGGGGCATTCGTTGCTTCCAACCTACACCGAGCATGTGATAGAAATATTAGATGTTAAAAACTTTTTCCACAAGATGTAATCTGAAATTAATCCAATGAACATCCACACAAGAAATCCATCACCATGTTAATTCCAGAATAAAATTCAACTCCAAAAGATAGATTAATACTTAAATGAAATAATCCAACTGTGAATCTAACTGAAAAGATATCGTAAACAACTGTGAAATCGAATGGAATACTAATTTCATAAATAATTATCTCATAAATAAAATGACGGAATGGAAAATCTAAACTAATAAATCATTAAAATTGAACTCCAGTTGCACTCCATGAATCTCCAATCAATCCTATGTATCTACTTTAGTGACTATACCTGAAATGTTAGTCAATGAAATGGGTCAGAGCCCACCGCATGAACACCAACTACTCCTTTGATTTAGGATTTAAGAATCCAGACATAAGCATCATACGAAATAAATATAACAATAAAGTATTTAAAATTAAAAGATATAAGAACATTTGAGTAAAATAAAACAACACTAACTACCTATATAAACTAAGACACCCCATTATTAAAGTCCAATTAGGTTATTTCAACAATGAATTTAGTTAGGCTATAGCCATTAATTAATTTAATGTAATCAACCAATTATTACTACAGTGACACCATTATAGCCAACTGATATTTCTATTGATCCTGCATATATTTGGACACGTTTAAGATTCTCAACACATCACACCCATTCCCATTACTATATCCAAATGACCCAATTTTACTAGCCCTGCACATATTGGTGATGTTCCACGCACGACATGTCACTATATCTAGACAACCCAATTATCGTTAGCCTTGTCTATATTGATGATGCCAACACACACCCACGTCACTGGTAACATAAGCATTTGGATCATCAAAGGCAATCCCATATTTGTCATGTTTGATTTGAACGGTGTCTAACATTTTAACCAAATCTTTCGACATGACTCCAAATCAAATTTAAGACAACTCGAGTCTCTCAATATGTCTTTTAACTCCATAATCTTAGACTCGAGCAAACGACGAGACTCATCAAAAACTAGGTATTCATTCTTCAAAATATTGATTAATCTCCAAAAGTTATCTCTCTCCCTCTCAACTAAAGCAATGTTATCCCTAAGAGTCTTCTCACCTACCCTACGATCCTTAATAAATTTGCTATCATCATTTCCTATAACATGAAATTTAAACTTAGATTCTAACTTAAGTTTATCCTTTTAAATTTCACCATTTTTGCATGTTGGAAAAACAACTTGGGATTGACATTTAAACACGATTTTTTTAGCCCTAGAGATCTTTGAATAATCATGCATTGAAAAGAAAAACAAGATCTAGGTTTAAAGATTAAACCTAGGATTTGAAGAATAAAATACCTCTGTGAATCTTATTGTGATTTATATGAGGAGAGAAAGGTAGATGTTGATAAAATCATTGCTTCCCTCCGAGGTATCGGTAAAACGTTAATCAAACCTTTTGTATGCAAGGATTTTCTAGTGTACGATCCACCACAAAAGTCAGGGTGGTGGGTGGACACCTATGGATATGAAAACCTTTGCTATTCCTTGAGATATGATGGTATCTCTCTATTTATCTTCACTAAAAATGTGAATATTAATTTCTCTCATCCTTATCCAACCTTAATGAAACATTCATGTGCTTAAAACCCTTTCCCACGCCTTTATATACAAGTACAAAAGGTGGGCTTGGGCCAAACTGGGTTTCTTTTGAGTATAGGTCTCACTACTTGGGTATATCTGGCTATACCAGGATCTAAAATTACTACAAATTTTTCCTTTCTTATTAAATCATAAATTAACTCCACTAAATAATCACGATTGCACTCCAATTCAATTATCTCAGAAGTCACTTGGATATAATGAGGTCTTATTTCAAAGTTGATTATGGTACATTAAATAATTCCCCACATTAAGTATTTGATACCTATTTGGTCAAATAAAATTACTGTTAATTAACTTTAACCAACATCTAATCAATTTCTTGATTCTCATATTTAAATTATATGCTACTCCACCAGGGTTATAAAATAATCCACTAGACGGGTTTTACTTTTTTTGAAAAAAACATATAAGTCTATCAATGGGGTATCATAATCCATGGTATCCCGTGGATGTGAATTCCTTTAAATTATTATATCGGGCCTTGTGAAATAATTGTCACCCAATATGTAGGAATCATTTGATTTATTCTAATATTGAATCACACCTATAGCAATCAAAGTGACAACTACATAAGCATCTTAATCCTCATAATTCACGGGATTAAGAATTTATTCACCCATTGCAAATGTTGATAGAATTTATAAGTCTAATCAAGATAGTACTTAGACTAAATTCCCATGGGCAGCCATGCTCAATGCATTCCTGGGATATACCAATCATAAACATCGATCGAACTATCGACCAAGTTGTAGAACAACCAAATATTTTTACTTACTTTTAAATAAACTATGAGGAATACATCATAAATATTCTGATAGGATGCCAACTCCCTATCTAGGTTGTGAACATTTCAATAGTGCTAGAATGAGAATTACAATAGTCTTATGACCAGTCCGAAGTCGCATCACTATAATTCCTACCAACCAATTTTGATCGACACATTTACAATATATTTAAACCAATTATAAGTGATTATTGTAATTCATGATTACTATTTATAAATGAAATGATATACCTTTACTTAAATGTAATAATCGTAAATGGATTTAATAATAAATCCCCAGCACCATATACAATTCTTGAAAGGTAACTTAAAGTTTACTCTCTTCCTCTTCCTTATTCTCATCCTCCTATTTTTCATCATCTTCTTTTTCTCTTCACCCCCACTCACTTGGGATTCAAAAAATATAGCCTCAGAATCAAAATTTTCATAACTATCATCATCGAAAGACTTTTCATGAAGACTCGCATGACTAGCCATGAATGTGATGCAGTTTCGCTCAATGGGGGAATCCATTTCCACTTTTGATTAACTATCACTAAAGGTAGAATTAAATGTCTTCATCTTCTCCTCCTCCTTCCTTAGTTTTGTGGGACATTCAGTTTCCCTATGGACATAACCCTCACACCTAAAACATCTGAATCACCCCTCTCCTAATTATCATTATGATTTTACAAAATTCTTCTGCCTTTTTATATTTCTTTTCTCAAATTTCTTTTCACCTAATTTATCTTTCAGTTTATTAAACTTGATAAATTTATTAATATTCTTAGCAAAATATCCATATAATTGTAATCTACATCAGACTCATATTCAAAATTAGTTTTTCCTTCCTTCGAGCTTCAAAAGTAATACCACTTTCTTTCTTCTTCTATTTGTGTAAGGAAACATGTCGAGATCATAATTTTGAATGTTACCTACAAGATCCTCGAGCTTCATTGAGTCAAGAGTACCTAAGGAATTCAAAACAATCACTTTGGAATAAAATATTTTAGGTAAGGATCGTAAGATTTTTCTTACTACTCTCATCTCGACTAGTATCTCTCCCAAGTTAAAAGAGAAGTTAAAGATATTAGACAGCCTAGTATAAAACTCACCGAAGGTTTCCCTATCCTCCACCCTAATGGTGATCGACGAGGTTTTAGAGTTTGGAATCCTTAGGAGCACTAGTTACCTCATGCATTAGTCGAGTATGTCCCAAGTCCATTTTGACGTATCACACATCATAATACAAGAGAACTCCTCACGGATGACCGCACAAAACAAAGCATTTAGACCACAAGAATTATAATTAAAAAATTTATGATCATCTTCACTCCAAGTTTATACGGGTTTAGGAACACGAATTTATCCTACTGAAGTAGTGTGTTGGGTCCACCCATTAAGAACGTCTAACCAAACCCACTTATCTGTAGCCTTATGTGTTGGTTGTATACTCACTTTTCACTACGTGTAATTCACACATGAAACATCGGAGGCATAGAAATAGACTGACCCTCCATATAAAAACTACCAGAAGTCATGCTTAAACAAATTAAAGACTCCTTCTCTAATACCAATCTGAAAGTGAAAACTTATACTAAACCTATGGTTTATGTGGAGAGGAAAAAATGTAAATAAATTTAATTTTTCAAATTTAAATTAATTAAAAAAATTAACCATAATTAATACTTAGCACCGATTAAATTTGTGTTGTTAAAATAGTTTACCAATTTTAACTTACCTAAGAATGAATATAGGTGATAGCAAATAATGGAAAGTCAAACCACAACATGCCGATGTACGAGGAAAAACAACAACGAGAAAAATTGCGTACGACCTAGCCATGCAAATTCACTATGTACGGAATTACAAAAGAACACGAAAGAAGACATACACAACTGACTCAATGCCCTCATAAGTCTTAATGATCTTCATTACTTAAACCATCACCAAATTTATATGTAGGAGTCAACCCATGAAGATGCCATAATGTGTGAATCCACACATGCCTCTTTATCCACCAATCTAAACTCGACAACAGCCAACAGATTATAACACAGAGTCCACTAGTTCTTCACCGCAACATACACAGAGTGCATTGTATGTGAAAAATAAATAATAAACTAGGTATGGATTCCATCGCACGAAAAAGTACTCCATAATATGAAGAGTAAACTTTAGTACACAAAACAAGATCTTAAAGAATATATTAAAACGAAACTTGGATCCTAAACTAGTTGGGTGAAACTGGGGTTTAAAGGCTTTTTGGATATTAATGGAAAACTAATTTTTGCCAAAACTCTCAAAGAAAACTTATTCCAACACAACTATTTATAGAAAAACACATTTTTTAAGAAAACACGTTTTTGAGGACTCATTCGAATAGAAACAAAGGGTCATTCGAATGAAGTGGTAATTCTCATTGGAACAAAAAACTCACTCTTTCAAACATACTTTGAACAACTATCGAATGATATTTTTATAAGAATTGGAACAATCTCGTTTGATGTTTCAATATCGTTCAGATTACACATGAGAACTCGTTTAAACGAACACATAAGGTCACTCGGATGACTTTAAACAAAATTTTATTTTTTCTATAAAAACATTTTTGAAAATTCCCTAAAACAATATTTTATAAAACACTTAAAACAACAACTAATATAAAATCCAAGGATAAAATATATAAATATATATAGACACACACACACACACACACACACATAATTTATGAGATCCTTGAATATTAAAGATGAATATATGCATGAAACACAACACAATGATGTAAACTCCCCAACTTGACCGTTCAAGTCTTGAATCAACCTATGACTCAAAGGTTTTGTCGAAATTAAATTAATCCAAAACGTACAAATTGACTTCATTAAAGAAAAATCCTTACATAAACCTCGTAAGTAACCTAAGCTCAATTGCCATAGGGCTAACTGTTTTCACCCCAAACACTGAGTCGGATGCCCTTATCGAATAATGATGCCTCGTTTTGGGCTAAATACTTTCAAAGCCTTATCATCGAATCCCATCTCAAGTCACCCACAAGTAACGATATAATTCTACCACAAAGTCTCTCCTTTCCTCTGTGACACCCCGCCTAATAAAATACCGGGTGATCAATCCTATACCAAACTAAAATAGGAGTCTCATATAGTGCATTCTTAGCATCACTTTCGAAAACCAATTTATTTACTATCAACCTATTAGGATGACATCAAAATTTTATTTAACTAATCTTTTTATCCGAACCAACCAAGTAAAGCATTCACACGGTTTATATACCACAACTGAAATGAAATAAAATAACTGAACACTCGGTACAACATAATACAATTAAATCGAATGCTGCACTAAAATGCGGTAAAAGAGTAAATGAATACAATTGGGCTATGGGCCCAAGTGTTACTAAAATGCTTCTTATCTAGATCACAAGGACAAAAGCGTAAAAAATAAATATGCGCACATCAACAGCTGCTACAGCAAATGTCTGACTCGAAAGAATCATCATCCAGGCGTCCTTGTATCTGGACACCTAATATATACATATATAGCAAGAGAGGGGAAAATAGAGAAATGGTTCAGAGCCCGAGTTTTAAAAATATTTAGCAAGTTCTTAAAAGCATTATTTTTAAAATATGAAATCTCTCATATTTAAATTGGTATCGCACTCTCATGAGATACGTCTCACCCCTCTTCTAATAGTGCACACCTATCGCATACCTTTTAAATAACCTAGTTAAGCTACCTCGCCTAACTTATATGTTTCACACATCTTCTAAAACACTCATAAACTCGAGTACTAAGGACAAAATTTCTCCCCATTCCCAACATTGCGCTATGTTTCGTTCGTGGGGTGTCTCACGAAGCGAAATCCAAAAAAGGAACCCCCTCGATACACTACTAACTAACAATATTGATCATCGAAATCCATTAAGCCCTCAGTACATAACACACATATAAAAATTTGTGTGTGTGTGTATATATATATATATATATATATGTGTGTGTGTGTGTGTGTGTGTGTGTGTGTGTGTGTGTGTGTGTGTGTGTGTGTGTGTGTGTGGCTCTCACTAAAACCTATGATTCATATTCATATTAATCCGTATATAAATATACCGAAAGGCGTATAACTTTTATTTATTCTTTTCACTTTACACAAGTTTACTTTATATGATATCTCATCTTCATATATAAGCAATATACTATACGCAACAAGTATAATTATACATATTACAATCATAAGTATAATAACCATCCCATCGAGCTATAACTCGAGGATGCAGTCTCATAGTGTCTATCTGCATCCGAGTTTACTCAATCAACCACGATACCAAGCCACACTCACTCATGGTCATGGAAAAAATACACAATGGTGGAGGCGATCATATCCCCTCCTGAAAGTTGAATACAAACATCGCACTTGTATCTAGGACGATGTGACCTGGTGATATACCCTCCTTGCTCCAAAAGCCAGGGGATTCACCCACATTGTGCAACCTTCCTACATAGCACTAGAGAAAATATATAACCTGGCTGTCCATCCCTATGCGTAAGGAAGCCTGTGGAACCAGAATCTAAGATACAAATATACTAATCACATAAAGATATATTTAATTCCATATCATATCATATATATGTACAGTAAAAACTCCCGTATATAATATATATCACTTCTCAATATATATGTCTATAATTGCCAAACTCTTATAGCGATAGCCAATAACCCCCAATGTTCCCATTCGTATGGCATATAAGTATTCTCTTACTTAATATATAACTCTCACCTTAATCACTTTTAAGGATTTATATATAGTCCCGAATATACCAATTCCTAATAATCAAATAAGTATTATATCGACTTATTTTGGTTCCATATGTATCGCATCACCTATAGTGATAGTCGTCAATAGACGTACCGGATAGTCGCTCAATCCTCGTTAGCCCCATATCCTAAATTCCAATCTAATCGCATCCTTGTATTTGCTCGAATTCATTCAGCCCATATTCATTCTAACCGCATAAATATCTCTAAACACTTGCCGAAGACCTCTCTCTCGAATGTTCCTCGACCCGAACATTCACTAGGTCCGTCTCCCAGATTGTACACTAAATGAACCTGAGCTTCCCTCTTCCATCTCAAAGTTTACTCACCCTTAATACCTTCATCTAGGAGTCCTAATATCATAAAAAAAAATCCCCCATAATCTTCTCTAATTACAATTTAAGTCCACGTAAACTCAAAGAAGGTAAACTTTCAAATTCAACAAAGGTGAATCGATTCGCCCCTAATGCGAATCTATTTGGACCAGCGAATCGATTCTATCCAAATTCGAATCGATTCAAAAAGGTCCTGCAAATAGGTCCTTAAAGGAGAATCGATTCGGTCTCAATCCGAATCAATTCGCCCTCAGACATTCTTATAGGTCCCCTCATGCGAATCGATTCGGTCTAGACTCGAATCGATTTTCCCTTATTCGGAGGGCACTATTTAGGTGATTTCATCTTCTTCCAAATACCCAAATATCAACCCAACATCCATTCTTATGGTTTCTAATCTCAGCCAACCTTACTACAATCATCCTAACACTGATTTATAACTAAAACATCAATTAATTTGTAGTACTAAACCATTTCTCTTAGATTTAAACCTTAAAACCATTAAAACCCTACTTTATAATTTTCTCCCATTTCTACACACCATTAACATCGGTTTAACACTAGAAATCATTAAGAGTTTACAATACATCAATTTGTAAACTCATACTCAATTTTCCCAAATTTATTTTAAGGGTTCTAACCCAAAAATCATATAGTTTACCAACAATAATATGAGATACACGCACTCAATTAAATAAAGCAAGTAAACACTTGCCTCGTGGATAAAATCCGACGACCTCGAGTCGAATCTCGCGGAGTTTGGCTCGAAAATCCCTTTTCTCTCTTCCTTTCTCCTCTTCTCTCTTTTCTTTCTCTTTTATTTCCTTCTCTCACTCTTTCGTGCATTATATAAAAGAAAAAGGGGTTTTCCCTTATTAAACCCAAAAATGACTCGTTTACTCAATTACGAGTCCCCACTAGTTCAAAAGTCCCCAGAACCTAAAGACTGCCCCCGAATACTTTATTTTGACTATCTCGGCCATTTTGAAACCAGCCGTGCACTCGAAATCTCCATCCGAGTCACTTAACTAAAATTCACTAATCGTACTCGACACTTCTCAATATGCATTTTCTACAACGTAACATAATTCCCTTCGCGTGACCCATTTGCGACATGGCATAAAAAATTCCGACTCGTTTACTCAGTCCCCTAAGTAAATGTAACACGCGTCGGTAAGCATCTAACGCTTATTAATCTAGAATGTACTATTCATTGAAATTCCTCAAATTACCAAATTATGCCCACTTATGTAATTTAAATATCTATAAAAGTGTAGGGTATTACATTCTCCCCCCCTTATAATGGAATTTCATCCTCAAAATTTGGATACGACTGGTAATACCAATCTAGGATTACTAATCACACTTCATCCTGCACACACAAATCGAAAGGTACTAACCCAAATGGACCCTACCATATACTCGTTCACGGTACCCACCTATATCATAGCTTATTTTCTAACGTACTAGCGCTTGACTATTCCCGTCAGTCTTCTCGCTTATCTTAGGTGTATTAACTCTTATGGAACCTACACAATTGGGTTATCGTGTGCCTCCTACGACTTTCAATCCAACCCATAACTGGTCCAAAACATATTCTCCTACTTTATATACTACGCCGCTTCTATTTCAGACGATATATAAAACCAACTTACCAAGGTGCCCATACACCTTTTAACCCGTGCCTATCCGCACAACCAATTCAAATGCCATACACTTTACACTCTCTTTAAATGGGCCTCATTTCCTCGGCCTGGTACTAGCACATGGGTATTCCTGACCCGAATAATTCAAAATTCAATTCTTCCTATATTAGCGTCACTTTCCCTACTGGCCTTACTTCACGGTAGTCTTAAGATCAATGTGTTTCCTACACATGTAAAATGAGTACTATTCTAACATGTCCCTAGTGCCCAAGACCTCTCTCAAATTCTGACATTCGCTCAGTTTCATGCGTGGGACATCTCGCAAAGGGAAATCCAAACAAAGAACCCTCTCATTACACTACTACCTCGCATCTTTGGTCATCGAGATATAATGAGCTAAGGCATACCACCGGGACGTTCTAAATCCTACCTCGCTAACCTACTAACTTACTTCTAACACTATGTCCTTCCATCTTAGCGAAATGGAGAGTCTAACTAATCGGGGCGCTTGCTCTCTGCAAAAGTGTTACGAATATCATACCCAAAACATATTTTCTCTGAACTTGCCTTCTACTCAAGGCCTGGCTATAAGCCTCAAATTAACATCCTTTACCTTGCCTCACCCACATACTTGCGATGAGAGAAACATTTCCAGTGCTTTTCCACAGCACCTCTCATTTTTTATTAGCTCCTAATCATCACATGACTCTCAGCTAATTTCACCAAAACCAAGATCCTAGCATACAATAACATCTCTCCACTTCCAACTTCTAAAGTTCATGCGTGGAGTGTCTCGCAAAGAGAAATCCAAACCAGGAACCCCTCCGATACACTACTACTTAAAATTTTCATTCGTGGAGGTATGTCAACATAAAACATGTAAAATACTAAATCCTTCATACCTTAGATCATATCTATAAGGTCCCCATGCACTAAAGTCATGCTAGTGAAACATCTATTCACCTAAGTTCCATCTTAACATATAATACAAGCGAGATCAACCTGTATCTAGGTGAGATATCGCAACAACAACCAGTTCCACCCTGGAACCCCGAATACGATAGTCTTTCAATCATTAGCCTGCTATCTCTCTGATTATCCACCAATGCATTAAACTTACAATAGTACCATACTCGTATAACACACATAAAATGAGCAGTGCAAAGCAAATATAAGCTCAAAATATCAACACCCACTTTCATAACAAATAAAGAAAATATAACCCCGCTACTATAGAAAAACATATAGATATACCTTCTATAATATTACTGATACCACCACAAAGCTCGAATTACACACACGAATCCAAAGTTAACAAAATACTGTGATTCTATCTATCCACACAAAATATACTTCCTTCATCCGAGGTGAAACTCATAACAATAACTTCGCCAATCTCCCTAACTTATCCAATTGGTTGTCGGACACACTACACTTATCTTAACCGAACCCAAACTACTTTAATCTATGACCCATCTCGGCATCCTAATCTTGTCCTTTAACTTATACCCAGAAAGATCAAAGCGTGTGGTTGTACCCTCCATATCATCAGATTCTCCCTCACTAGACACCCTGACCATGTTAAGTTATCAGTATCTCAGACACTGATAGTCTCGACCCTGCCAATCACCCTTGTAGTTCCCTTCGCTCCTCCGACTAAAAGGAAACATACTACTGACCTCAGCTTCCCTGTTTTAATGAATTCCCAGATGGATGTCCACCTATGGGGTTTCACAAACACAAATTCTCCATAAGTGTCAACAACACTTTCTAGTGAGCCTATGATTTCTCCAAAGCATTATCTCTTCATTGTACCTACCTTACTTAGGTACAACGTTCCCTTAACCATATAACTCTTTATTCACTGTCGGTCTCTGACCGATCCTCATGTGAATAATTGAGAAACTGCGTTCTCTTCATTCCTGATATACCAAAGGAACTAACGGTTAAAACCATTCGTAAGATTCCTCTGTGAGCCAAACCTTTCTGCTCCCCCAAATATGGTGACCACCATTCCTACCATTTCAATGTTGCTCCCATGAGTGAAAATATTTCCTTAATTTTCACATCTGGGCATTCCTATACCCTTCTCTAAGCCAAAGCATCTGCGCCTTCCACTTCCTTTGGATAACACTACACTACTTCTTCATAACTTGACTTCAACGCATGGTCCTTATCAAAGACCCTTTCAAACTTTTTCCTAATTTACTTCACTGGGTAGGTCAAGTTTAGCACCACTCTCTATACTATAGCGGTACTTGAATAAATATAACTACTATATTCTAGTAGTCGTTGTGGAAATCCATGACAATGCCACAGGGGGAGTGACCTCTACTGTTGTCCTCATTCCCAACTTCAACTTACAGCTCCAACAAAGCCACGCCTCCTGCTGCCCTCATACCGGCCTTCCTCGGTCGCCCTTCATCGATCAGCACACGAATCTCAGACGAGTTCACAAAATATTTACTATAATCTTACATAATTTCAGGAGAATGAAATCTCACAATAGGAACCAGCAATCCTAATCATAAGGCTCTATATCAAATACAAAGCAACACTAAAAGCGTAGTACGTCCGCACAGATTCCTAAGGACACTAGAACCTGATGCTTTGATACCATGTGTGACACCCTGCCTAATAAAATATCGGGTGATCAATCCTATACCGAATTAAAATAGGAGTCCCATATGGTTCATTCCTAGCATCACTGTCGAAAAATAATTTATTTACTATTAACCTATTAGGCTGGAATCAAAATTTTATTTAACTAATCTTTTTATCCAAACCAACCAAGTAAAACATTCACACAGTTTATATACCACAACTAACATGAAATAAAATAATCGAACACTCGGTACAACATAATATAACCAAATCGAATGTCGCACTAAAAGGCGATAAAAGAGTAAATGAATACAATTGGGCTATCAGCCCGGGTGTTACTACAATACTTCCTATCTAGATCACAAGGTTAAAAGCATATAAATTAAACCTATGCGCATCCACAACTGCTACAGCAAACGTTTGACTCGAAAGGAACATCATCTAGGCATCCTTGTGTCTCGACACCTAATATATACATATATAGCAAGAGAGGGGAAAATACAGAAATGGGTCAGAGCCCAATTTTTAAAATATTTAGCAAGTGCTTAAAATCCATATTTTTAAAATATGAAATCTCTCATATTTAAATTGGTATCTTGCTCTCATGAGATACACCTCACCCCTCTTGTAATAGTGCACACCTATCGAATACCTTTTAAATAACCTAGTTTAGCTACGCCGCCTAACTAATCTGTTTCACCCATCTTCTAAAAGTCCTCATAAACTTGAGTACTAAGGATTAAACTTATCCCCATTCCCAATATTGCGCTTCGTTTTGTGTGTAGGGTGTCTCGCGAAGCGAAATCCAAACAAGGAACCCCCCCGATACACTACTACCTGGCAATGTTGATCGTCGAGATCCATTAGGCCCTCAATACATAACACATATATAAAAACTCGTATATATATATATATATGGCTCTCATTAGGACCTATGATTCATATTCATATAAATCCGGATGTTAATATACCAGAAGGGGAATAACTCTTATTCATTCTTTTCAGTTTACACAAGTTTACTTTATATGATATCTGATCTTCATATACAAGCAATATATTGTACGTAACAAGTATAATTATACCTATTGCAATCATAAGTATAATAACCATCCCATCGAGGTATAACTCGAGGATGCAGTCTCATAGTGCCTATCCGCATCCGGGTTTACTCAATCATCCACAGTACCAAGCCAGAGTCACTCATGGTCATGGTAAAAATACACAACGGTGGAGGTGATCATATTCCCTCCTGAAAGTGGAATATAAACATCGCACTTGTATACGGGATGATATCACCTGGGGATATACCCTCCCTGCTCCTCAAGCTAGGGGATTCACCCACATTACGCAACCTCCCTGGATAGTACTAGAGAAAATATATAATATGGTCATGTATCTCTATGCCGGGAGAAGCTTGTGGAACTAGTCTCTAAGATACAAATACACCAATCACATACATATATATATAATTCCGTATCCTATCATATATATATATATATATATATATACAGTAACAACTCCCGTATATAATATATATCACTTCTTAACATATATGGCTATAATTGCCAAACTCTTATAGCGATAGCCAATAACCCCGAATGTTCCCATTCGTATAGCATATAAGTATTCTCTTACTTAATATATAACTCACTCCTTAATCACTTTTAAGGATTTATATATAATACCGAATATACGAATTCATAATAATAAAATAAGTATTCCATCGACTTATTTTGGTTCCATAGGTATCGCATGACCTATAATAATAGTCGTTAATAGACGTACCTGATAGTCGCTCAATCCTCATTAGCCCATATCATAGATTCAATCCTAATCGCATCCTAGGATTTGCTCAAATGCATTCAGCCCATATTCATTCTAACCACATAAATATCTCTACACCCTTGCCGAAAGTGTCTCTCTCGAATGTTGCTCGACCCGGACATTCACTAGGTCCATCCCCCGAATTGTACACTAAATGAACCTAATGTTCCTTCTTCCATCTCAAGGTTTACTCACCCTTAATACCTTCATCTAGGAGTCCTAATATCATAACTAGAATCCCCCATAATCTTATCCAATTGCAATTTAAGTTCCCTTAAACTCAAAGAAGGAAAACTTTAAAATTCAACAAAGGCGAATCGATTTGCCCCTAATGTGAATCGATTCGGACCAGCGAATCGATTCGGTCCAAATCCGAATCAATTCAAAAAAAGTCCTGCAAACAGATCCTCAAAGGTGAATCGATTCGATCTCAATCAAAATCGATTCGGCCTAAGACAGTCTTACAGGTCCCCTCATGTGAATTGATTCGGTCTTAAACCCGAATCGATTCGCCCTGTTCGGAGGGCACTGTTTGGGCGATTTCATCTTCTCCAAAATACCCAAATATCAACCCAACCTCCATTCTTATGGTTTCTAATCTCAACCAACATAACTACAATTATCTGAACCCTGATTTATAACTAACAAATCGATTAATTTGTGGTATTAAACCATTTCTCTTAGATTTAAACCTTAAAAACATTAAAACCCTAGTTTATCATTTTCTACCATTTCTACCCATTTCTACACATCATTAACATCGGTTTAACACTAGAAATCATTAAGAGTTTACAATACATCAATTTGTAAACTCATACTCAATTTTCCCAAAATTATTTTAAGGGTTCTAACCCAAAAATCATATAGTTTACTAACTACAATATGAGATACACAAGCTCAATTAAATAAAGAAAGTAAACACTTACCTCGTGGATAAAATCTGACGACCTCGAGTCGAATCTCGCGGAGTTTGGCTCGAAAATCCCTTTTCTCTCTTCCTTTCTCCTCTTCTCTCTTTTCTTTCTCTTTTCTTTCCTTCTCTCACTCTTTCGTGCATTGTATAAAAGAAATAGGGGTTTTCCCTTATTAAACCCCAAAATGACTCGTTTACTCAATTACGAGTCCCCACTAGTTCAAAAGTCCCCGGAACCTAAAGACTGCCCCCGGATACTTTATTCTGACTATCTCAGCCATTCTGAAACCAACCGTGCACTCCAAATCTACATCCGAGTCACATAACTAAAATTTAGTAATCGTACCGACACTTCTCAATATGCATTTTCTATAACGTAAACCCGTCTCTTTACCCAGTTGCAACATGGCATAAAAACATTCCGACTCATTTACTCAGTCCCCTAAGTAAATGTAACATGCGTCGGTAAACATCTAACGCTTATTAATCCAGAATTTACTATTCACTAAAATTCCTCTATTTACCAAATTACGCCCAATTATGTAATTTAAATATCTATAAAAGTACTGGGTATTACATTCTCAAACACACAATCTCCAATCAAGTATCCTAAGAGAAAACCTCTCAAATAAGGATTCAAGATGAATATTAAAAGTTTATAGCTAACAATCTAAGAAAACTATAAACCTTAATGAACAGTAAACAACCATGGCCTCTGAACCCAAAAATAAATGTATAGTAAAACTCCATGGCCTCTAAGTGAAGAAACTCAATGAACAGTAAAAATCTAGGCCGAAACCCAAAAAAATCATAATATAACACAAGATCTCATCTCATTCAATGAAATTCATATAAACTGCGGTCTTAATAACGAAGAAGAAGTTCAAGGACAGATCCGTTACTGATAAGAACACAAAAGTGTTAAATCTATACCCCAAATAAACAAATTTTAATTCCTAGTTCTCCTTAAAATTGGACTTATAAGGGTATTTGTTTATCTTGTAGGTTAAAACGCAATTGAGGATTCAAACACGCAATCTCAATGCAATTTGGGCAAGAAAAAGTCACATATGCACTTTTTAAGGGCAAAATGGTAATTTTAGAAGACCAATTTCGGACTCGAACAAATCATAAAAGTTATAGGCCTCGAATCAAGGAGTGCTTAGGTTCAAACGACATGTCAATATGAGTTTAAATGAAGAAATTATGGCTATATAAAGTTCAAAACAAAAAGAAAGTCAAAGCCAAAGCCCCATGTCATGCCTGAAGTCAAATCATGTAACCTGAGCACAATTGAAATATTGTTCGCCTTAAAATTTGGGTCAAGTTTGTTCTTGTGGTGCATCAATCAAAAGTCGTTATAAATTTTAGGGAGTTAATTGTACTTAATGAAGTTAAGAAAAAAGTAAGGGTTATATATTATTTTGTGCATTATTATTACTGAGCCACCGCGTGGCTTAGTGGTTAAGCTTGGTTTTGTAAAACCAAGAGTTTAAGTGTTTGAGCCTTAGAGGGGAGGGGTTTCCCTTGTTTTTACAAAATAAATGTTGGCCACCACGCAGCGCCATCCTGGCGGACCATGTGGATACCTAACAACCATTCGATTAACGCGTGACCCCTGCCCCAAATGTTCCCCACGCATGTACTATAATTCCTTCAGCCAGTCGAGAATCTTTTCTTTATTTTACATTTCTCCCCATTAACTTTTTTTCTTTTTTTCTTTATTCCTCCCCCATACTTTATTCTTTATACTTTTTATTTTCAAAAGAAAACAAAATTTATAATTCTTCTCCCACACCCTTTCCATCTACACTAAATAAATCATTTTCCTATACCCCCATTTATTATTTAATTAATTTACCCATTATTTTGTGAAATTCCATTTGTGCCCTTAAGCCTTTCTTTCTACCTATAAAAGGGAACTTTGGTTTTGATTAATAGAGAGAATTTAGAGATAAAATACATCATTTCTAGTTTATTTTTTAAGTGTTATTTTAGGTTAGTTTAGTCTTAATGTTTAATTATTTCTTTTGCATTTTTTAGACAATTGTGTGAGGGAATTTATATTTCGATATGTAAATTGTGAGTTTATGAGCTAAAATTCAGATTCACATATTGTTGGAAAAGTAAGATTTGTGGGTGTTCTTCAATACCAAAGCTTGTAGGTTCAATAGAAATGCAAGAATATTTGGTTTAAATTTTGTTCTTTTCTATATTTTATTCTTTCTTGTATGCCTCTAATGGAGTTTTTATACATTTTATAATTAATATACTTCACATGTTAAACCAAATCACCCATTCAAGGAGTGAGATGAAACCCATATTGATGTTAATTTAATTATTATTTTTATTTATTATGTTCCTTTGAAAATTAGCTTTGAACTTTCACTTTTTAATTTAAGCCTTGAAAGAGGGTAAATGATTTTAGAGAGAAAATCAAATTTTATATATAATGTTCACTTTAAAATCGAACTAGAGGTAGGTTGTTCTCAAGTAAAATATTATATCTAAGATTTGAACTCTAAATTGTTACTTTTTCGAGGGTAAAATCATTTTTAATAGGTTTTTATAGTGGATGATATATTAAAAGAGGGTTTAATTCTAATTGTTGAGAGTTTCTAAAATTAATTTTCTAAACGAGTAATATTGAAATTACATTTGTGATGAGAGCTAACTTGAAGCTTTATTATTATCTTGGGCCATTTTAAATAAACAAATTAATTTATTAAAATAATTATAATATGTGGTGAACTCTCATCCCTTGTTTGTTCTCACATTTATTCACGTCACTCATCTCTTATTTTAGTTTTTATTTATTAGCTTAGTTTAAATTTTATCACATCATTAATTAAAATAAACATCCCTTAAAGATTATTTTTAAAAACATACTAAGTCTTTGAGAATGTCCTTACAGCGTGTTCTTTAGGCAAGGATGGTTTTAATAAACACAGGTCCAGTATTCTTATATTTTTCAAAATTTTAAAGATTGAACCTTAAGAAAAAAATTAAACCCAATTAAAACTTAGCTCCAATTTTAAACTTTCTTATGAAAAATTAATTTACCAAATTTTATATTTTTACTCTAAAAGCATGCATCTAAGGTGATAGTAGACAAAATAAAGTAATCACGCCACAAGACGCCGATGTACAAGGAAACCATTAAGGGAAAAAATCTCGGATGACCCAGCGAACATATCACTATGATACGATTTTACAAAGCATAGACATTGGACTTACACAATAACTTGATGACCCACAAGCCTTGATACTCTTATATCTTCAACCATTCCTCCACAGTGCAACGTAGGAGTCCACCCCCAGAAGCTACTACCGTACACGAGTCCACGCGTGCCTCGGTATCCACTGATGAGGCTTAGAAATTGTCAAACACTACAATCAGCACATACGAAGTCCATCGTATGAAAAAACATTCTCTCTAGATGAAAGAAACAAGCTTGATGCCCAAACAAAACCTCAAAGCATATAAATTATGAATCTTGGAACTTGAAACATTGACAGTGTATCTTTTTCTTTGAATCTTTTGCAAATAGTTGCAGAAACATTTTTTGCAAAAAGTTCTTGAGTTTTCTGAGTCTAAAACGCCTTAAATAAGAAAATGCAAATTTTGAGGCAGAGAAATTGTTCGAACGAAAACCAAGCTCATTCGAATAAAAACCAAGATCTTTCGAACGAGAATCATATCTCGTTTGAATGAAAAACTAACTTTGTTGGAACGAGATTGCATTCTCATTTGAACCATCTTTAAACGATCTTCTAATGGATTCTAACAGTGTGGCATCATTTGATGTTCATTTAAACCCTGCTTCGAACGAAAATTCATATTCGTTTTAATGACTTATAAGTTCGTTCGAACAAAAATTCCATTTCGTTCTAGTGTCCTTGTATTTCGTTCGAACGAAACTAAACTCAGAAAAATGTTTTCTAAAAAAATGTTCCAAGAAATTTTTTTAAATAAAACATAACACCCTTAATAAAAATTCCAAGGACTTATCAATTATATGCATTCATACATGCGAGACCCTCGGTAAACATGAAGACAAACTTGGCATGGTGAACACGACACAACATATCTAATCTTTGAAGCTTGGCTACTACATCTTCATCAAATAATGTCATAGGTTGATAATCAATAACTCAAAGTCTATCCTATGACTCAAACAATTTTTCCGAAATTATGCTAATTACAAACAAATTGACTCGATTGGAAATTTTTCCTTACAAATCTCCCCCGTTGTCTATTTCGAGACAGAATCAAAACAAAAAATCTTTGGGCTATGAAGCTCTCTAAAAAGACTCATTCACTACCACAAAAAGGAAAAAAGACTACAGACGCTCAATAGACACACTAACATGAGTAGCTTTGCTTTGCGTGAAGATTTTGTCGCATTAATGTAAACCTTTAATCCTGTACACTTAAACAAACCTTTAAATGCAAAAGGAATATAACAAGTATAAATACTCAATTGAAAAACATCTAACAATGTCTAAAAAAATCTCAACCAAGGTAAGACGTCTGCCCATAAGATAAAGATACTAAACATACGAATGAAAGATACAATTTCTCCAATTTTTGGTTCACGAATAGAAAAAGCAAGATAGTGTTCACAATTACTCCCCCCTAACCAAATCTCCCAATAAATGCGTGATCATAAAATACAAGGATGAGAAAATTTGATACCAATTTTAAACATAGGAAAAAGGGAAGAAAGTATGCAATAGTGTAAAGTATACCAAACACACGACATATAAAATCAAGTGCAAATAATCCAACTAAACATGGACTAAATGTAAAACGCAAAGACTCAAAACATGATACCACATATAATATATGAAAAACATATCAATGAAAATTTGGCACACATATATAGGTATAAACAACCACAAAACTCAACACAAGACACAAGACACATATGGGATGGAATGAATAGACGTGAACTAGGTGCAAATAAATTATGATCCAGATATTCAAATATGTTCAAGAAGTTCTAATTGATCGCAAAACTTTATCAAACTAATCTTTAGTCTCAAATGACAAAATAAAGTGAACTTAATGAACAAAAAAGCACAATTCACACAAGCTAGGAATATTGATGATTCTATAAATCAATAGCGCCATGAAAAAATAAGCATAACTAGGAGTCATTATTCAAACCCATTGATCTTCAACTAAACTCCCTCAAAAGATAAACATATATCATATTTTCATTCTTTTCTTTTTCTCAATTCTTTTGAAGCTATTTCTTTAGGTTGATCAATCATTAAACTATGTTTTCCCCATTTTGGAATTTTTTTCTATTTTTATTGCCTTTAATCTTTTTATTTGGCTCTTGCCAATGATGCCTTTCCCGCACATGAGATTTGCTCTTTTCGTTGCCTTTTTCTATGCACCCTCATATTTTTTCAATACTAATCAAACATTCTCATGGGCAATGGTTCTTACATGCCCAAATCCCCTATAGTCTAAAAACATGAATATGACAAAATTGATGGGACAACATCTCACAGAGCTCAAATATACATGTGAAGTTAACTTTGAAAAATCTCGTGAATGTGTGTGTGGAGTCATATAAAAAGTCGAATCCATAAAGAAAATCAAGTTCCAAACAACTCCATGAAAACATGGTTAAGAACAATCTAAGTACTTATAATCATAATCAAATGTCCTAGCCACATGGAAATTACGAAGTGAATTGGATTCAAACACGCTAATATACCATATCAAATGTGTAAAACTAAAAAAACATAAAAATCAAAAATATTTTTGAGTTTTTCTAAAAAATTTTAAAAGAAAAACACCAAACTTAACTCTAATTCAAAAGACAAACAAATATTTTTTTTTTCATTATGACTCAAGGAAAGAAAAATATAATATAAAAGATACACATGCCATAACACTAGCAAACATACATCGTGAAGCATAACTAGAGTATGACAAACACACTAACACAATTAACCATTAGATATAGCATGAGAAGTATCATGTGCAAGCAAATGAAAATCAACAATTCTAATACGTAAAGCCTCTAAATCTGATTTCCTAACCCCAAGTAGATGTAAAATGACACTTGTAGGTTTTGGGAACCGTAGTGCCTCTATTCTTATACTTCATAGGCCGTTGTTAACATCATAGAAAATAATCATAAGTTAAACCTTCCTACAGGAATGAGTGCAAGTGTTAACACGATGAGGAGTGTTACCTAAAGGTTGACATTTCCTAACGTTCCTAGTCATATCTCTCAAACGTATGGCATTAGATTTAGAAATGGGAGAAATATGATCATTGAAGTCCACTAAACACTTGTAATCTTTGATTTGGACAGTGCCTAATATTGTACCCAACTTTTCTGACCTAAACTCTAAATCAAATTTTGCACGATTTGAACCTATCAATATCTCCTCCAGATCAATAATCATAGAATTGAGTAAGCACCTTGACTCCTCAATATTTAAAAGTTATTTCTTCATAGACTCCATCAAACTATGAAGACTATCTCTCCCACCTTGAACGTACTCTAGCTTCTCTTGAAGAGTCCTCTCAGGTTCCCTAAGATCCTCAACCAAAGAATTATCATTATTTCTTATGGCAAGTTCTTTTAAACTGACTTTCAACTTTTAGTTAACCTTCTTTACCTTCAGTGTTTCTACATATAATTTACGAATGAAAACTTATAGCTCACTCTCCTCCTCCTCTTATTCATCCTCACTATCATCTCCACTCTCTCGACCAACACTCACTGGAGATTCACAAACCATGGCCTTGGAAGTGTCATGGAAATGAATATCTTTATGGGAAGATTTTTCATCAACACTCACATGACTAGCCATGAACGCAGTAAAGTTGAGCTCAATGGGGGGATCATTTCCCTCTTTCGGATCACTCTCACTAAGGATGGTATTAAATGCTATTGGTTTCTTTCCCTCCTTCCTTAGTCTAGTGGGGCACTCAGCTACCTAATGGTCATAACCCTCACAACCATAACATATGTTCAAATCATCCCTCTTAAAATTCCCATTCATAATTTTAAGGACGTGATTGGTCTTGCTGTTCTTAATTTTCTCAAACTTGTTTGCATCTTTCGATTGCTTTTAGAATTTGAGAAATTTCTTTGCCAATATGGCCACCTCATTACAATCGACGCCAGACTCATCATTTGAAACATGTGTTTCCTCCTTTTGAGCTTTCAAAGCAATGCCTTTTTCTTTCTTTGTCACATTCTTAAAGGTAAACATGCTAAGCTCATAAGTTTTTATGTCACCTATAAGCTCTTAAAGTTTCGTATAGTGAAGTGTACCCAAAGAATTCAAAATAGTCACCTTTTGATTAAATCTGTCAGGCAATGACCTTAAGATTTTCTTTGTCACTCAGTTATGAGGTATCATCTCTCCTAAGTTAAATGACGAGTGAACTATGTCGCCAATCTAGTGTATAACTCATCAAAGGTATCACTCTCTAACATCTTAATCGTTTCAAATTGAGTGGTGAGGTTTTAGAGTTTGGAAGCCTTAACAGCACTAGATCCTTCATGAATGAGTTAGAGTATATCCCAAGCCTCTTTTGACGTTTCACACGTCATAATACGGTGGAATTCCTCTGAGGTTGTAGATACCCAATTCTAATACCCCCTAAACTCTCCGTAGGTTCCCTAGCACTTACCCTCATCACTACAAACCAAAGTCATACCTTGGGTACTAACCTAAAGGCCATCGGGCACTCCTAGGATC
Source organism: Sambucus nigra (assembly GCA_949130495.1). Classification (NCBI taxonomy): domain Eukaryota; kingdom Viridiplantae; phylum Streptophyta; class Magnoliopsida; order Dipsacales; family Adoxaceae; genus Sambucus; species Sambucus nigra. The sequence continues at coordinate 297,016,128 of OX422211.1, read as the reverse complement.
CATTCGAAGGGCACTGAAACCCCTTTCCAACGGTCCATCCCGTTAGCGATTCTAACTTACGATGGGGTCGAACGACCCATTTTCCCCCAAAACTTGATCAAGAGGTCATTGGATGCTCCCAGGATCCGTTTAACCTAAGTCAACTCTTCATCTCAATCCATACTGAATGAATCTTCAAAGGGCACTAAAACCCCTTTCCAACAGTTCGCCCCGTGCGCGATTTCGACTTACGGTACAAACGAACGATCCGTTTTACTCCGAAAGGTCACCGAACGCTTCCAGGACCCGGTTGACCGAAGTCAACCCCCCAAGTCAAGCTCTTTGTAATGTCTAAGTACATCTCTGAACCTTTCCAATAGTCCTCCCCGTGCGCGATTCTGACTTACCATGTGGACGAACGATCTTTTTGCATCCCCGTCCAAAGGATCGACGAGCGCTCCTGAGCTATATTTAACCCAAACTCAAATCTCGGACCCGGGATCGGTCCAAAAGACTTTCAAAGGTCTTTAAATTAACTTTCCAACGGTTTACCCCGTGCACGATTCGGATCAACAATTTGCGCTCTATGGCCAATTTTCCAAAGGGACTTGAAAGAGACTGTCAAATGGCAGGTACCAAATCCTTCCTATCGACAGTGTGCCCAAACACACCTGCCAATTGGCAGGACCAGGGATATGCCGATCGGTAATGCCCTGGGCCTATAAAAATGAGGGTCTAATCCCCTTCCAAAAGGACCCAAGACCTGAAATCCATCACTCTTAACAAACTCAGAAAACCTCTCTTGAAGTCAGCATGATTTCCATATCCAAATCCCTTTCCAACCTTCACCTTTCATCACATTTTTCATTAAACTTGGTGAATTAACTATTCTTATTCATCACCCAAGTGCAAGGGTTGCTCTCCAACATTCAAGATCAAACTCAAGATCTTCAAGAAGGTCCAACTTTCTCAACTCTCTCTTCAAATTCTCCTAAATTCGCATTGACTTATTTTATTACTTAGCACTTTTATGCTCTCCATTTCACATATCCTAATGTACTTTTTATTTAGTATTATTGCACATCTCTTATTTTCATTTAAATAAAACATAAAAAATAAGAAAAAGAGGGTTTGCTCATAAATTCCAAACGAGAATTCTCACACTTTTCTCACACTTTTCTCACAACTAAAACACTTTTTTACACACACACACATATAAGAGAAGTCCCCGATTGGATTGATGGGATAAACTCCACCCCTCGTTTTTCATACGAACTAAGTATACTTTGATGCCTCTATAGGATACGCAGGCATATCGGGGTAAATCCCGAGACTCGAGTCCTATTTCTACTTTTCTCCCATTTTCTATTTTTCCTATATTTTTTAAACTTAACTCTCATAAATTCTACATATTTACATATACATATACTTGTCCATAGTGGCGTATTATTCTGTATGCGTTATCGTTCCATCATAACGATCGACCTAAGGATAATCGCATAAATACTATTTTCTAATATTACTTTTAGGGATAATCCTATGGATGACTCACTTTATCTCTTCCATGATACAAGTCGATGATTCCGATCTCCACTACATATACACATGCACACATATCACGGGGAAATAAAGGAAAATAGCAATAACCCATGAGAGACTGCAAGGGAGGAAAGGGTGCCTAACACCTTCCCATTTTGAATAATTTTATGTTTCGTATGTATTAGTATGTCTTTCGATGATGTCCTTCAGGATGGCTCCCTTTTCTTTTGTCTGTTTTGAGTAAAACAGACTAGCGAATCCATCTCTCTACATTTTTCACCTCATCACCGATGCCGGTTGAAGCTCTCCCGAGAGGGATGCACGGGACCAAGATCCTCTCGACAAGAAGAAGACCCACTCTTCTTTGTCTCTCCTGCCGCGAGGATTGGGGATGGCCACATTAGCGACTCCGCTGGGGATTTTATTTTGAGGGCTAGACTCTATTTACATGGTTGCAATATTTGCTTATAATTTCCCCCATTTTGCATGTTCTTCTTTACTATTCATGTGTACCTTATGCTTATGCATCTATTCACACACTTGTAGAAGATTCTCCATCTATACTTCTCACCACGTGCACCTAGGATCACATATATCCGTATGTTGCACGTGTCACCCATTTATACTTGGTATACCATTGGTACTTATACTTGGCCCCCTGTTGGGCATGATCAAGAAAGATACTCTCATCATAAGATACTAATATGATAATCATGCATGATTCACATGATATCATCAAAGAGCATTGTGATTAACCAAATTTGGTCCAATAACTGGAGGGCCCATTCGTGATGGGCGCTGGTCCGGAAGGGCACAGTTAGCCTAAACGATATGACTCTCACCTTCCATTGGCCAAGTAACTTTGATGTATATCGAACAGTTCCCCCGCTTGATCGAAGTCATGACGGAAGGTATATTAGAGGGAACTCATTCATGTACGCTGAGTATATCAAATTTACTCTCACCCTACCATTCCCACGAGGTATATAGTGAGGCAATTCACGTACACTCAAGTATATCAAACGGCTTGTCCACACGTACCGATTTCCCTCAAAAGCAAGACGTATATCATGGAAGCCACGCCAAAGGGGGTATCCCTTTCCGATTCACCCAACCCAATTGCATACCACCATATAGGTGTCAAGCCTAGGACACACATGTTAGATTGCTGGTTTGGACCCGAAACTCTGTCGAAATTTTGGGTTGGTCTGCCACACAAATTTTCATGTATTTTAAAAATGGGACCCTTCCCGTGAGCCTAGTTACTAGTCCAACCATAGCTTTGCATATGTTACAAATGCCACTTTTCTAGGATCGAGTCCCGTATGGCATTTCAGTCTGCATTTAGGAGAATTTAATATAAGTGAGAACATAATAATTATAATAATCATGCTGAGACCCGTCTCTGAAAAAACACTTCTCTCTTTATCAAAAATCCAAAAACATTTTTTTTCTTTCTTTATCAAAAATTCAAAAACATTTCTCTCTTCTTTATCAAAAATCCAAAAATATTTTTTCCTTCAATATTAAAAAGAAATAAAATATCTAAAATATTTTTATTCTTTTTCTCTAAAAATAAATCCCATTTTACGCCTTCTCAGGTCGATCACACGCCCTTGACCTGGCTCTCTATTGGCTTCGGTCTTCATTCAAATCACCCTGGAGTTCCATTCGTATCCCTGCTACTTCTTCCGAGTTCATAATCCATCCTCTTTCCATGTATAACACATATCAAGTACCAGTTGTGCAGGCAGATCTGACAGCAATTTTAGCTCAACTCGTGTCTAAGATTGATAACCTTTATACTAAGGTCTGCGAGATGCAACAAAACCAGGTTCTTATTCCTCATGAGCTCGAGGCCCTATTCTCTAGTGCTATAGGTCCACCCGAGCTTATCTGGGTTCTCGAAGAGTATCAGCACGCTTCACATGCCCCTCATGTTAATGGGTCGCTGCCTGCCAAGCTGACTATGCCAAACCTTGCCCAGCCTGGGGCTAAATTGCCTATGATCATTGATCCGAAAGAGGAAGAGTTAAACAAGGTCAAATAAGATCTCAAGATGCTAACTAAGAAGTTCAACCAAGTCAGAATCTCTGGGAATTACATGGAATACATCCACATGTCTCCTTATCCTAAGGCGAGGTTACCCGAGAAGTTCAAGATGCCAAATATTGAGAAATTTTGAGGAAGTGGACCCCGATTGTTCATCTTTGGAGTTATAACCGTTCTATGACTCTCCTAGGGGCTTTTGAAGAAGTGATGGCCCAATTATTTCAGTAAACTTTGAAGGATAGCGCCCTTCGATGATTTTTATCTCTTGAGGAGTCCCGAATCTGTAGCTCGGAGGATGTAGCCTGTGAATTCATATCACAGTACAAATACAATGAAGAGCTTGAAGTCACCCTCCGTGATTTAGAGCTGCTCAAACAGAACTCTGGGGAATCGGTCAGTAACTTCATAGCCCAATGGAGGGAAAAATAAGCCACCATGACCAATCGGCCATGTGAGGAATAACAAGTCAACATAGTGAAGAAGAATTTCTTACCCCATATTCAAGCAACAATGGGAGGACAATACTATCCCCACTTTCGAGATCGCAGAGAAGCAGGAGTAGAAATCGAAGAAGGTCTTGCTAAGATAGAGGTTGAGTCAAAAGAAAGTGTCTGGACAGTTAACCCCCAGAAAATATGACAAACCTGCCAGTGTTGCAGTCTCAACCATCAACAACATATCTCAACCAACTACTTCATGGGTACTACAAAACTTCCTTGTACCAGTCCAAAAGGATTACACCGAGCTCCATGCTCCCCTCTCCAAAGTTTATCAAGCCCTGCTAAATAAAAACCTTATCAAACCCTTGGACCCCCGTCCATTACCAAATCCACTTAAAAGAAACTTCAAGGCAGATGCCCATTGCGCCTTTCACCAAACTGCTGTTCATACCACTGACCAATGCTTTCACCTTCGAAACATAATCCAAGGTCTAGTTGACCGGGGTATCATTGCCCCGTCAACCAATCCTAAGCCAAACACTATGCACAACCCACTCCCAAATAATACCATTCCTATTCGTCCCTTCAAATCTGAGATTGACGAAAATATGAGATTGACGAGGAAACAGGGTTCTTCAAATCTGAGATTGATTTGATGGAGAAATAAGCCAGGTGGAAGAAAAATCTGAGATTGACGAGGAAACAGGGTTCATATTCGTCCCTTCTTCAGTAAATCACGCGACAAAGGGAAGGGCGTTGAAAACCTTCCTATACCAGAAATGACCCTCGAGGAAAGTAAAATCCTCGATCAACTGAAGAAAACTCAAGCTAACATCACTCTATGAGGACTTTTCATGTCTTCCCAGCTGCATAGAAATGCTTTGATCAAGTTGGTCACTGGACCCATAGTTCCTACTTCCACCGCACCAGAAGAAGCGATAAATCTAGTCGAATCCCTGACCTCTACCCGAATTCTATCCTTTTTTGAAGAAGAAATCCCCAGAATTGGGCCTAACCATAATCATGCACTCAACATCTCCGTCAAAGTTATGCGGAAGATTTTACCACTCTCTCTTATTGACAACGGATCCGCCTTGAATGTCTTCCCATTAAGAACCTTCAAATTCTTAGGACTGAAAGAAAGTGACCTCGCTCCGACCTTCGCTACTATACGCACCTACTATAATACTCGTCGAGAAGTGATGGGATCCATAAAGCTTGTAATAGGGGCTGTCCCTATAAACCCTGTCGTTGAATTTCAAGTTATTGACGTCCCAACTTATTGCAACCTGTTGCTCGGACGACCTTGGCTCCACAGTATCAAGGGTGTGTCTTCCTCACTCCATCAAAAATTGAAGTTCTTTTCCAATGGGAGAGTTATCACCATTTTGGGTGATGACGATAATACCGAGGGTGAAAGTACCAGCAATCCAATCCTTAAGATACAACATGGGTCAAATGATATGCTCCTATCAGGATTTCGAGTTGAACCACTTCTACTCCCAGCAGGGGACAATTTCAAAGAAAGGGTTTGTCGAGAATACGACCCTCATGGAAATATCAATATGATCCAGATGTTCAAAAGCATGCACTTCATGCTCGGACTAGGGCTAGGACAAAGACAACAAGGGATACTTGATCCTATTGACCTTATGGTTTGGGGTATCAACCATTAGAATAAGAGCTCAGAATGATCCGCCAATATCGACCAAATAGAAGACTAGACTACATTCAGACCATCCCAGTTGACTCCTTGAATGGACGATTCATCAAAGTGGGTGAGGACTTACCCTTTTATAGCTTTCCAGAACCATGGTATGACCATACAGGCAAGAAGATGAAGCCTGGAATGGAGAACTTTTTCCAAGACAGCTACCCATGGGCCGAAAATTCCCAACACCATGTACAACCACTCATCAAAGATACTACAGATTCTGAGGGAAGTGACTCCGAGGATTCGTTTGACTTACAGACACTGGTCTAACACTCTATATGGTTCATTCAAGCATGACATCACTGGATCCATACCACTTGATTAAAGCTGCTAATACACCTCTCCTCAACTGGCATGATGCACCACTTCTACCTGTTAAAATCCCACCTAACCCCAAAGTTTACCCAATCTCTTCTTCTGTTGTCTATCCTTGATCAAATGTAATCGAGACTTCTTTGATGAGGTTCTCAATGCTGTTTTTCCTATCAATGAAATTAATGAAGATTTTGAGTATCTTGTTGTGCCTTACATTAATTATGTAGATTCTATTAAACTTTTAATGATGATGATTTTTCAAATGAACAAATTCTTAACTGGTCTAAATAAGGTTAATAACAAACAATATAATTACGTTCAAGTTAATGAAGAAGAAACTTTTATTGTTAACCTCGGTTCTAGTAGCCAATTGCACGAGATTAGGATAGGGGCTACCCTTGATGAGCATGAGCGCGCACAACTCAAAGAATTATTAAAGGAATTCATGGATGTCTTCGCATGGTCCTATAACGATATGCCTAGCATGAGATCCCCACTCTTCCAGATTACAAATCGCTTAAACAAAAGATAAGAAAGCTCCGCACCAAATAGTCACTCAAAGTCAAATAAGATGTGGTCAAACAGCTGAACGTGGGTTTCATTCGTGTGATCAAATATCTGATATGGTTAGCCAACACAGTGCCTATGCCGAAATCAGGAGGGAAAGTTTGAATGTGTGTAGACTATCGGGACTTAAACGAAGCCTCTCCAAAGGATGATTACCCATTACGCAATATCGATATGATCGTGGACAACATAGCCAGTCATGCTCTCAAGTCATTCATCGATGGGTTTATCGGGTACAACCAAATCAAAATACACCCAGATCATCAAGAAAAAATTGTGTTCATCACACCGTGGGGAACTTTTCGCTACAGTGTTATGCCATTTGGTCTCAAGAATGCTAGGTCTACCTACCAGAGGGATGTCACAACCATCCTGCATGATATAATTCACAAAGAGGTCGATATCTATGTGGATGATATGATTATCAAATCCAAAACTAGAGACGATCATGTCCCCGCTCTCCGAAAGTTTTTCGAATGACTGCGACAATATCAGATGAGACTCAATACACATAAATGTGTCTTCGGCATTACAAAGGGGAAACTCTTGGGATTCAAGGTCAGTGAGAAGGGGATAGAAGAGGATCTCACCAAGATGAAAGCCATACTTGAGATGCCACCCCCCCCCCCCCAAACGGAGAAAGAAGTTCGAGGTTTCCTTATGAAATTACGATACATCAACCAGTTCATCAGCAAGTTAACCTCCATCTACGAACCTATTTTCAAACTCCTCCGAAAGGATTCAACCAAAGTTTTGAACGAGGCTTGCCAAGAAGCTTTTGACTGAATGAAATAATACCTGACTCAACCTCTGGTACTCATGCCACCACAACCTGGTCTCCCCTCGCTATTATACCTAACCATAACCGACACTGCAGCTGGGGCTTTGCTAGCCCAATACCTTAAAGATTCTCGTAAAGAAAAAGCCATCTATTATGCCAGTCGCAAATTGGATGAATACAAAGTTAAATAAACTTCTTTGGAAAAATCATGTGTCGCACTTGTCTGGGTCACCCAAAAGTTACGACACTACATGCTCTCTTTCCCCATCAAACTGGTATCTCGAATGGACCCCATCAAGTACCTGCTTGAGAAGCCCGCCCTATCCAACCAAATGGCTCGATTGTTGATGCTCCTGGACGAGTTTCATATCTTGTACGTCACCTAAAAATCTATGAAAGGAAGAGCCATCTCTGACTACCTCGTTAACCACCCCATGGGAGAAGTTGATGATTGGATTTTTAAATTCCCAGATGAGAACATCCTCTGCGCTGCTCAAGAAAACCTTCGATGGGAAATGCTCTTTGACAATGCTGCCAACAAAAAAGGATATGACATTGGGATACTTCTTATCGCCCCAGATGACTTCCACACTCCCATCGCCATCAAATTGGATTTCCCCTGGACCAACAACATGACTAAATATGAGGCATGTACGATAGGCCTCAAAGTCACTCTCAAGAAAGGTATTCAATACCTAGATATCTATGGGGATTCTTCCCTCATCATTGGTCAAGTGCTTAGAAAATGGAAAGTCAAGGATGAGAAGCTCCAACCCTTCCATGCCCACTTAACAGAACTAGCCTCCCAATTCCGAGATATCAACTTCCACTACCTACCTCGAGCCAAAAAATAACCTAGCTGATGCCCTTGCTACCCTAGCCTCTATTGTCGACATGCTTGAAGGAATAACAATATCCCCCTTCCTGGTCCAAAAGCAAGACAAACCAACCCATTTCTACCACATTGAGATCATCATCACAAAAGATACCGAGCTAGCCAATTGCTGGTATTATGATATCTGGCACCTTCTCAAGCATGGCAGGTATCCCGAGGGTTCTAACAAGAAAGATCGGGCAACCCTCTGAAGACTGGCTGCCAAGTACATCATCTGTTATAAATCACTGTTTAAGAGAAGATTCGATGGAACTCATCTAGACTGCATCGTGGGGGATAAAATTGAAGAGATAATGCAGAGAATCCAGAGCGAGGAATACGGGCCCCACATAAACGGTCACATGCTTGCCAAGAAGATCACCCGACAAGACTATTACTGAACCACCATGATCCAAGATTTCTCTGCCTATGTCTGGAGATGCCTCAAATGCCAATAGTTCTCTAACCTTCAACACTTAGCTCCACGAGAATTATACAACATAAATTCTCCCTGGCCATTCTCCACCTGGGGAATCGACATTATAGGGAAGGTTACACCCAAGGCCTCTAATGGGCATGAATTCATCTTGGTTGCCATTGATTACTTCACCGAATGGGTCTAAGACGAGTCATACGCAATCCTAAAGGCCAAGAAAGTAGCCCAATTCATCAAGAAAGACATCATCTGTCGATATGGGGTCCCGCACGAGCTAGTGTCAGATAACGGATTGAATTTTGAGGCAAAAGTGATAGAAGTGGTCAACGAGTATGGGATTAAGATACACAAATCTTCTCCCTACCGTCCTCAGACCAATGGTGCGATCAAAGCATCTAATAAAAACCTCAAAGCCATCATCTATAAGATGACCAAAAGCTGTTGAGATTGGGTTGATCGAATCCCATACTCCCTCTGGGGCTATAGAACCTCAATTCGAAACTTTACTAGGGCTACCCCTTACTCTCTATTCTACGACATGGAATCAGTCCTACCTGTGGAGTTGGAAATACCCTCGTTACACGTCATGCTTAAAAGCAAGGTCAATGAGGAGGACTAGGATCAAAGCCATCTTGACGAGCTGTCACTCTTGGACGAAAGGAGATTGAAAGCTTTATACCACATACAAGGGTACCATCGCCAAATAGCGTAATAATTTAATAAGAGAGTCAAGGACCGCGGTGTCCGAGAGCGGGATTTATCCCTCAAAGAAATAGTAGAGCCCATTTGGGACCCCAGAGGGAAGTTCAACCCCATTTGGAGCAGCCCATACATCATTAAAAAGATTTTGTCCGGTGGTGCTTCCATGCTCACCGACTTAGATGGAGAAGAGATGGCTCGTCCAGTCAACCTGGAGCGTCTCAAGAAATTTTACCCCTTGGCGCTCTACGACTCTCCTTGTCTCCCTTCTATTCTAAAAAAAATCTTCATTTCCCTCTACCCAGACAATATTTTGTACAACTTTTGGTTTCTACCCAAGACGGTTTTAAGAAATATAAAAGAAAATGCAAATCAACCCTCAAGCTTTATTAAGTTCCAATTTTAATTTCCAAAAAATATTTAAAATTCTTAGAAAATATTAAATAAATCCCAAAAATTATTTAAAAGTCATTTTAAGGGGATTTAACTCACACAAGATCATTGCATAAATAAATCACTATATGCATGCAGTCCTTGTGTGTGGTGTATGTGTTATACCTTCATGAACTTGTAGAGGAATATCAATAAAGCTTAGAAGGTTCTGAGGCTTTTTGGTTAATCTAGGGATATACATAATTTTGTCATTATTTCCAAACTAGATGAGCTCCAATATAATGTAGACTCAAGTGAGTCAAAGATATAGGGTGCTTCAATATCCCTCTTTGGAAATATGAGACAAAATATCGTTTCAGTTATCTAGGACTCGTAGGGATACAAAAAGAAATAAGAAAATCCTATTCTTATACAAACAATCTATCTACCCAATCTCTTAAAAATGAAACGATGTACAAACCATTACCCTATCAAAATCTTCTGCAATGGATTGGTACTGAAATCTACAATAAGATACCTAAGATCAAGTTTATTAGATAAGAGATACCTAAGATCAAGTTTAATAGATGAGAATATATAAATGTGTCCAAGTGGACTCAAATTTCTCCCCCATTTTGTCTCAAATGGACAAAGGGCAACAAGAATAAAAAAAAAGAATGTTAAAACCTGGTAGATAAGCAGTAACTTGCATAAACAACGAGAATTCACATTTATCTCCTACATAAAATATATATATAAAAGGTGTTCTTTGTCATTATACTAACATCCATGCCTTACATCCACATAGATTGATTATAAGCATGAAAACCTGGAAGTTATACAAATTAACAAAATTATTCAGCCAAAGCCAATCCAATTGATTTGGTAAAGATTCAAAAAGCTTAAAATCCGAAGGTTTTGTAAACATGTCCGCTAATTATAGATCAGTAGGCAAGTAATTAATTTTTAATTCTTTTGATTCAACTAATTCTCGTATGAAGTGATATAGAATTTTAATATGTTTGGTACGAGAATGTTGAACTGTATTCTTAGAGATGTTGATCGCACTTTGGATATCCAAATAAAGATGTAGTTTTTCTTCATTTATACCGTAATCTATCAGCATTAGTTGTAGCCATAATAATTGGGAACAACAACTTCTAGATGCGATATATTCAGATTATGCAGTAGATAAAAGAAGTGCAGTTTTATTTTTTGTTGTTCCAACCTACCAAGTTTCTATCGATGTAGTAACATGACCCTGAAGTACTTTAACTATCGTTGGAACACGCATCCCAATCAGCGTCAGTGTATGCTACTATAGTTCTCGATGTGTCATTAGTGTACCACACGCCTAAATTGTGAGTGCCTTTTATATATTTAATTATTAATAAATGGCTCTCTTTAGGATTATTTTGATAACTGGCACACACACAAACAGAGTACATAATATCTGGGAGTGAGTCAGTTAGGTAAAGTAAACAACCTATCATACTACAATATAAAGTAGAATCAATGGATTTACCATTTTCATCTTTGGAAAGTTTGACAGAGGTACTCATATGTGTTCTAACTTCTTTAGCTGTATCTAGGCCAATTTTTTTTACAATCTCTAATGTATATTTGGATTGCAAAACAATACCTTTCGGATGTTTTTTTAACTTGAAGACCTAAGAAAAATTACAACTCCCCTATAAGCGACATTTGGAATTTTTTGTGCATAATGTCTGAGAAGGACTTCGTTTTTGAAGGGGAGGTGGATCCAAAAATGATATCGTCAACATACACTTGTGTTATTGTAACATTGTTGTCAAAATGTTTTACAAATAACGTTAGTTCATTTCCACCTCTCCTAAAACCTTTGGTTAAAAGAAATGTGGATAGACGTTCATACCAGGATCTCGGAGCTTGTTTTAACCCATATAAGGCCTTTTTCACACGACAAGCATAATTTTGGTGATGAGGGTCAACAAACCCTTTGGGTTGTTCTATATAGGTCTCCTCAGTTAATGTACCATTAAGAAATGCAGACTTTACATCCATTTGATGAAGCGTAAAATGTAAATGATAAGCTATAGCAAAAAGAAGACGAACAGACTCGAGGCGAGTAACAAGTGAAAAAGTTTCCTCAAAATCAATTCCTTCTATTTGAGAGTATCCCTGGGCAACTAATCTAGCTTTGTTCCTCACAAGCATTCTAGATTCATCTTTCTTGTTTTTAAAAATCCAATTAGTGCCAATAACCCTTTTATTTTTAGACCTGTGTACAAGATACGAAACATCATGAATGACAAATTGAATAAGTTCCTCTTGCATTGCACTAAGCCATAAAGGGTCATTCAAGGCCTCATTTATATTCTTAGGCTCAATGAGAGACACAAACCATGAAAAATGAGCAATGTTGCGAAGTTGAGATCTTATACGAATAGGTTCGATTGGGTTACCAACAACGTTATCTAGATGATGGGCTTTAGAAACCCAGTTAGGCACTTGAGGGGTATTAGTTGGTAAAGACTCAGTTATTTCAAGAGAGTCGTAATTTTAAATGCTTTCAGACTCATCCATAATCGCTGGTCTAGTAGTCCTACTTTAAGCAGAAGTATCATTTACAGTCACATTAATGGATTCCATCATGGTCTTAGTACGCAAGTTGTAAATTCGGTAGGCTCTACTATCAGGTGAATAACCTAAAAATATAGCTTTATCTCCTCTAGTTTCAAACTTAGACAATTGTTCTCTGTCTTTACAAACATAACATGTACTACCAAAAGTTCTAAGATATTTAAATTTAGTGTCTTGACATACAAAAGTTCATAAGGGGTCTGTTTGGTATTCTTCCTAAGGTAGACTCAATTGATAATGTGACATGCAGTACGAACTGATTCAACCCAACAGTATTTAGGTTAATCTTTGGCATGTATCAAAACTCTTGCCATTTCTTTAATTATTCTATTTTTACGCTCATCTATCCTATTTTGTTGGGGTGTCTTAGTAGCACTGAAGTCATCTTTGTAACCGTTATACTCACAATATTCAATGTCCCCTGAATCTACGAATTCACCTCCTTTATCACTTCGGATTCTATCTACTTGGGCATCATTTTAATTTTCAATTTGAAGTAGATTTTCAAAAATTTTCTAAAGGTTTCAGACATCTTCTTTAGAAATGCAACCAAAGTGAATCTCGTGTAATCATCAGTCATAACTAGAATGTAACTATTGCCACAAAGACTAATAGTCTGAGAAGGACCATTTAGATCCATATGGATGAGTTCTAAGGGTTTAGAGTATAGAATGTCTTTAACGTTTTTATGAGGTGTATTAAATATTTTTCCTTCCTGACAAGGACCACAGACTATGTTAGAAATAGGTTTTATTTTAGGAATACCTCTAACAATTTCCTGAGAGGACAATTTACTAAGGCTGTCATAATTTATGTGACCCATTCTGTTATGCCATAATTCATTATCATCTAATCTGGAAATGTTACAGACCTCTGTAATTAGATTGATTGTGTAATATTTATCTGGAGTACGGAGTCATGTAATGATGCACTCACCATTTTCCTTTAAAATTTTACAAATGTTCTTCGAAAAGGTGACAGTATGATTGGAGTCATAAAATTGTGAAATACTTAGTAGATTACCCTTAAGACCTTTTACTAATATAACATTTTTAAGAACAGGTCATTCTTCTTCGTGGAGTGTTCCTTTTCCAACGATCTAGGTTGATACACCATCTCCAAATAAGACTTTGCCTCCAGAGAAGTTAATTTTGTTTTAAAGTTAGGATTCATCCCCGGTCATATGCTTAGAGCATCCAGAGTCTAAGTACCATGAAGACGTGGGTTGTTCAGCTTTCAAAGCACTGATCACTATGTTACATGTCATCTGGGGTACTAGATCATCCTTTCTTACCCAAATTTCTCTAGTTTTCAATTTGCACTTATTAGCTCATATTTAATAAAACTTGCAAGATTCAGATTTTTGTCTAAACAAATTTTGCGCAGGTTTTTGAAATTTAAAAACTTTTTGAGTATTTGGTCGAGAAAATACTCTAGCATTATTTCTTGATGATTGTCTTTTAGTATTAGATCTTGTCTTTCTCTTTTTATAGTTAGAGTTTCTATCTAGTGGTTTAGGAAGGACAGAATTGTTACGGCTTCTCCGAGAATAGTTAAAATTCTGATAGGTAAAGGAGGGATAAGTCGGTTAATATAGACGATTGGAATATCAACCATCTAAAGAATGTCCATACAGAACACAGTATGAGAAATAAAGATTGCTCGTTACAGTTATGTCTTTAGGAAAGTTGTTGAACAAGGTTTTCCCGAAATTATGACTTTTGGCATTATTTCTATAGGGAAAAGTTTGAAATGATGTCTCACTCATTCTAATGGAAGGACAAGCGTATTTGGATTTAAGTTGAACATTATGCTTTGAGGTATTTGTCCCATGAATGTTTAACTGCTGCTGGTTTTTAGCAAAATCATTTTTCAAAGGTTGAAAGTCTAGAAAAATCTTCATAGGTCTTTTCCCACCAGTAACAAACTTTATGGTTTCAAGAGGTTTAGTTTTCTTGATATCTTTTGTGTAGAAACTTATTCTAGATCTATCGTAAGAATTGGTCTTACTATCTTCCCAACAGTCATCAAAACAATTAGAATTGCTTTCATATTTTGAATTTTTTTTTAAGACTGTTGAAGACTTTTCTATTTGTTCCATTACTAATAACGATCCTTTATTATTCTTTTCCAAAACATTATTGGATTCAGTTAAGTCTTTCAGTCTTTGTTCAAAAGACTTTATTTCCTCATCATGATTTAAACATTGAGACATATACTCTTCTGCCTTTTGTTTAACTATTTGGTTTAAGGACTCTAGTTTCTTGGAAAGATCTTTGACAAGCTTCTACAGTCTAGCGCTTTTCTTGAGTTTTTTAGTGTAAAGTGTGTGAACGTCAAGAAGGTCCTCATTCTCAAAGTCACTAAGCGATCACTGTGCAGTGTACCCTATTGATTCAATTTTAGGACTCACACACTCATTGGCATCATCAATAAGGCATTCACTTTGACTCACACACACACACGATTTTTAGTACTACAATCATTCTCAAGCATTAAGTCAGATATGTCAGTAGAAGAAACATCATTTATCACATCAATATCGGGTTCCTTATCATCAATGTAGGTTATCTTAGTAAAGAATCACATGCAATGGTCAAAAGAGTTAGATAACTCAGGTTCATCATTTTCAGAATCACTTGAGTTATTCCAAGTCTTGCATAGCTAAGCCCTTTTATGTTTGGGGTTTTTATCTAAGTTAACCCTACAGTTACTAGCCATGTGTCCTAATTTGCCACACGTATAACATTCAACATTCTTAATGTCTTTCTGAGGTCTCTTGTGATCATCAGTCTTTTGTTTATCACGTCTTCTCTCATGAGGCCTATTATTAGAAGTATTGGAATAAGTAGGTTTCCTTTTTTTAGAAGCAACTTTGTTTTTTAATTTTGTAGTCTTTTTAAATTGCTTAGACATAAGGGAAATTTGATTATGCATGTCACAGTCCTCGTCAGAGTCAATGTCGTTTAATCACTTAGATGAAAAAACAAGATTATAATTACCCTATTTTTTACGGGTCTGGATCAATTGTTTCTTGAATTATAGTTCCATTTCCACAGTTCTTAGTTTGATACCAAGGATTTCTGGGGTAAGATTTTGATCATCCATTTCCTCAATTGTATATCTCCTATTATCAAACTTCTATGGAAGTGATCTTAGAACTTTTGAAACAATATTTTTCCTATCATAAGTTATATCGTTTGCATGCAACTTAGTTATAATGTAAGTTAACCTAATATAGAAATCATCAAAGAATTTAGTCTCAGACATGATTAGGGAGTTATACTACTAAATGAGCATTTGAGTTTTAGAACCTTTGACTCTATTATCACCCTTATGTGGAGTTACAAGAGTATCCCATGCTTCCTTAGAAGTTGTGTAAGATGAGATACTCTTTAACTCATTGTTGATACCAAAATTAATACGCTAATGTGTACGAATAATACGAAGACACGTGTCAATATACATGGCACAATAGTAACGAGGTAGTTCATTTCCCCAACCAATTCATGTTCTCTCCGAGCAGCGAAGATACCCCGAGGAACTCCAGCACTCCGAGGTACTCAAGCGCTCCGAGGAACTCTTGATCAACGAGCAACTAAGGCGGTCCGAGCTGCATCTCGGCCGTATCATTAATTACCAGATAGTCAACAGTTCAACTATTCATTGAATGTTTATAATCTTGACACACACGCTGCATTAAATGTATTACCCTTTCATGTGTATATCATTTAATGTATCAACACATGGACAGCCTCAAGGCTATAAATACCTTGTATCATCCTCATTCAAGGGGATGGGAATTTCTTGACTGAACTTGTAATCGAGAATTCCCAAACACTCAGCAATAATGTAACAGTGGACGTAGGCCATTCTTATAAGGCTGAACCACTTTAAAAATCTTTGTCTCATTTTATTTATCTGTGATTGAATAATTAGAGCGATCTAATTTTTTACATCAACAGATTGGCGCCGTCTGTGGGAAACGACTGTTGCTATCGTTTTTCACCAAAAATCATTTATCATCAATGGCAGATAATCTAGAATCCAGTAATCGAAATGCTGGAAATACTGGAAATCCTCCAAATCCATCTGCACCTCCAGATCTGGCTGGAATTATGACGAATCTGGCTGAAGGACAAACCGCCATGCAAGAAACAATGAGGCAACTCATTCAAACTCTTCACGGCGGTGCACCTACCCATTCAAAGCAAAGGAGTGATCGTGGGCAATCGCGATCCAGGCGTACTGGGTCATATCGTAATGAAGAATCTAATGATTTTTCTTATCAACCTGGGCGAACTTCATCGATACGGGCTACGGATACAGATCAACATATCACCCTCTCTCCGGAGAGAACTAGCGCCCTGGAAAGATTAAGCAAGGCATCTCCTTTCAGTCGGTTAGGACCAAGGAGAAATATGAGTCCACCTAGAGCCCCATCGAGAAGCTTTCGACCACCATCAGGTTTGAGAGAAGGATCAGCACAATCAAGACCAGCTACTCGTCGAGATAGATCTCAGGAAGCTACGTCAGAATAATCAATTGCTCGGACTAAGCAGCCCGAGGAAGGAAATGAAGCATGGAAGGGTTCCATTCAATGATTGGAGGATAGACTTGGAGAAATGGTTAAAGAAAGGAATCCCTTACAGAGAACTTTTGTTCAAGGGACACCTTTTGTGCAGGCCATTGTGAATTTTCCTACACCATCGAAATTTAAAGCACCTGTAGTGACCCCTAAATATGATGGAAAGACAGATCCTGTTCTTCATATAGAACAATACCAAGCTGCTGCCGACATATATGCTGTCCCCGACGAGATGAGGTGTAGAGCATTTTCGGGAACTCTTACCGGATCTGCACAGATATGGTACAACAATCTTCCTCGGGGTAAGATTTCGACTTTTATTCAGTTAGCCGAGTTGTTCATTGGTAATTTCTGTTTGGAGCAAAGCCCGTAAAGCGAGTAGCGCACTTGTTAAGTGTTAGACAAAAATCAGGTGAGAGTACTAGAGATTACATAACTCGTTTCAATAATGAGAAGTTGGAAGTCATAGATTACGAAGAAAAGACAGCGATCACTGCTTTGATGAGTGGATTACTGCCTAACAAGTTATACTCTACTTTGGCCAAAGATCCACCTAAAACTATGTTGGAGTTGATGGCAAAAGCGACCAAAATCATGAATGCCGAGGAGGCAATGGCTGCGAAGAAGAATATGGATAAAGAAACCAAGGTGGAGGTTGACAAATCTAAGAAGAAAGAGCAAAAAGGTAATGGTGGTGACAAGCACTCCAAGAATAATAGGACTTCATGGGAAGTCCTGAAGAAATATGATAATTATACTCCATTGAAGATGGGTATTAATCATGTTTTAGAAGAAATCAAGAATAACGAAGAAATCAAGTGGCCAGATAAACTGAGGACCAATCCTGAACTGAGGAATAGGGCCAAATATTGCGAGTTCCATAAAGATCATGGCCATATGACCAAAAATTGCATAGCCCTTCAGAACGAGATTGAAAAGCTCATCCGAAGAGGAAAGTTGTCAAAGTATGTAGATCGCAGAGGTGAAAGGAAGAATGATGATAGAACTAGAGATCGTTCCAGATCTCCTCGTCGGACGGAGGAGAAAAGGAAAAGAGATCATGAAAATGAAAATGATCCAGATGAAGACCCCGATCTTCCAAAGAAGACAAGACAGCCTGAACGAGAGGTATTTTCCATACGTTTTGGGCCATTTGATTGTAATGTTATTACAGGAGGAGATGCTGGAGGGGGAGACCTTACTGCAGAAAGAAAGGCCTATCTCGGAGAGGCTCAAGCCTGCTCATATATTCAACGAATAAATCTTGCCGAGGATGATCGTCCGAGGAAGGTAAATAAAGAGAAGCTAGTTATTGGTTTTTCAAAAAACGATTTGGCAGGTGTTCTTTACCCTCACGACGATCCCTTGGTGATCAAAATGAGGATGAAAGATGTGGTGATTTCAAGGGTGTTGGTGGACAATGGTAGTTCAGCAGACATCATGTACTATTCATGTTTTGATAGCTTGAATTTGAAATTATCTCAATTGGAACCTTATCACAGACCCCTTCTGGGTTTTGCTGGCGAGAAAGTTTTTCCACTTGGGACGATCAAGTTGGACATATTCATTGGAACTTGTCCTGCTTGTCGAATAGAAAGAATACACTTCTTTGTGATGGATAAGAATGTGCAGTCAGCCTACAACATCATCATGGGAAGAGTTGGTTTGAAGAAGTTCGAAGCAGTTCCATCTACAGTGCATCAATGCTTAAAATTCCCAACAAACTTCGGAGTAGGAGTTGTGAAAGGTGATCAAAAAATAGCTCGGGAATGCTATTATTCATCTGCCGAGCAAGAGGAGCTTGAGGAATCAAGGAAAAAGACTATCACCTACCAGGTGGAGGAAGGTACATAAATTGAAACTCTTGATCCCAGGGATGAATCCCAACTTGTAAAAGGACAGGTGGTAGAATCTACAGAAAATGTTATACTGGACGAGGAGCACCCTGAACGAGTAACCCAGATAGGTTCGTCGTTGGATGCTTCAATAAAACAAGAGTTGATAATGTTCTTGAGAAACAGGAAGAAAACTTCCGCATGGAGTCATGAGGACATGCCAGGAATAGATCCAAACTTCTTATGTCACGAACTCAATGTGAATAAGGAGATCAAGCCTGTAAAGCAGAGAAGAAGGGTATTTAGCCCCGAGAAGAATCAAGCCATACAAGAGGAGGTCGAGAAGCTCCAGAAAGCCCAATTCATTGAAGATGTGAAATATCCAGACTGGCTGGCAAATGTGGTGATGGTAAAGAAGAAGAATAATAAATGGAGAATGTGTGTTGATTTCACTGATCTCAACAAGGCATGCCCAAAAGATCATTTTCCATTGCCCAGAATTGACCAACTAGTGGATGCTACCTCGGGACATGAGTTTCTCAGCTTCATGGATGCGTATTCTGGTTACAACCAGATCAAAATGAAACCTGAAGACAGGGAAAGTACTTCTTTTATTACCCCTAGGGGAACTTATTGCTATAATGTTATGCCTTTTGGTTTGAAAAATGCAGGAGCGACATACCAGCGGCTGATGAACAAGGATTTCACTGAACAAATCAGTTGCAACATGGAAGTCTATGTCGATGATATGCTGACAAAAAGCAAGAAAGCTGCAAATCATTTAGTTGACTTAGCTCAGACATTTGATCAACTGGATAAATACCAGATGAAGCTCAACCCGACGAAGTGCACATTTGGAGTACGATAAGGAATGTTTCTCGGATACATTGTCAACCAGCGAGGCATTGAAGCAAATCTAGATAAGATCAAAGCTCTTTTAGGGTTGCGATCTCCAACAACAAAGAAAGAAGTGCAGAGTCTTACAGGACGAGTTGCAGCACTCAACAGATTTGTGTCCCGAGCAACTGACAAATGCCTCTCATTCTTCAAAACACTTCGAAAAACTTTTGAGTGGACTGATGAATGTGAGAAGGCCTTTCAAGACTTGAAAAAGTATTTGGGAGCACCTCCATTGTTGTCCAGGCCAATAACAGGAGAGAAGTTATACTTGTATCTGGCGGTATCAGAGAATGCAGTTAGCTCAGCATTGATTAGATTGGAGAATGGAGTTCAGAAACCCATCTATTACATAAGTAAGGCTTTTCGAGGTGCAGAAATCAGATATCCAAAGTTAGAAAAATTGGCATTGGCATTAATTGAAGCAAGTAGAAGAATGAGGCCATATTTCCAGGCCCATACAATCGTCGTATATACCGACATGCCATTGAGACAAGCCCTTCACAAGCCAGAAAAATCAGGAAGACTGATGTACTGGGCAATAGAACTCGGTGAATATAATATTGTGTATGAACCTAGATCATCATTAAAAGGGCAAGCTGTAGCAGATTTTATAGAAGAGTTTACATACCCTGATACCCCCGAGGAGCAAAGGGTGCTCGCTGACCAACCTGTGGATGTTACAGGATCAACAGGCATAAACCCAGACCAACTCCGGTTGGTAAAAGGGCTTATGGATGAAGACAGATCGTCAATTTCGAGCTTAGACCAGATCCGGTTGGTAAAAGAGCGAGGAGAGATGGTCGATGAGGAGCGAAAAGTGTCAAGGGAGGATGAAAAGAAGCAACAAATATTTCACCGAGGAACCCTGTCAGATAAGGAATTTGAAGACGGGTTACCCATATGGAGATTATATGTAAATGGCTCATCTTGCACAGCAGGTTGCGGCGCAGGAATTGTTTTGAACACCCCAGACGAGATTGACATGGAATATGCTTTACGATTCCAATTCAAAGCCTCTAATAATGAAGCTGAGTATGAGGCCATGATAGCCGGTTTAAACTTAGCAAAAGTTATGGAAGCACGGCAAGTAATTGTATTCAGTGATTCTCAATTAATTATAAATCAGATGACAGGAACATATGCAGTTAAAGGAGATTTAATGGCAAAGTATCATGCAAAGGTGATGGAGTTACTGACAGAATTTGATGCCATTCAATTGGTGAGAATACCGAGGATGGAGAATGTACAAGCAGACGCACTGGCCCGACTAGCATCAGCTACTCGTACCGAGCTGCGAAGAACGATACCAATTGAAGTATTGGAAAGTCGGAGCATAGATGAAAACTTGACGATGAATGTTATTACCTTTGATTTAGGACCATCTTGGATGGATCCCATCAGGATATATATTGAAGAGGGAGGATTGCCAGAGGATAAGCTCGCTGCCAAAAAATTGAAGTATAAAGCTGCTCGGTATGTATTAACTAATGGTATTTTATATAGACGAGGAATTATGGCAGGTTTGCAGAGATGTGTACATCCCTCCGAGGTGAAAGAATTGATTGCAGAAATCCATGAAGGGTCTTGTGGAGCTCATGTAGCAGGTCGAACACTTTTACAAAGGGTAATGACTCAAGGATACTATTGGCCGACGATGAGGGTTGATTGTATAGCCTATGCTAAGAAATGTGACAAGTGCCAACGTTTTTCCTCTATCCGACGAACTCCACAAGCATTATTGACACCCATAACTTCCCCTTGGCCATTCGCCATGTGGGGAATTGATTTGGTGGGACCATTGCCGACCACCCGAGGAAGATTCAAGTACCTCGTCGTCGCAGTAGACTATTTTACTAAGTGGGTAGAAGCTGAACCCCTCATCGACATGACGTACGAGAAGGTATACCAGTTCGTTTGGAAGAATATCATCTGTCGATATGGTCTTCCTCATGCCTTCATCACAGACCATGGAACCCAATTTGATAACGAGGAATTTGCTGCTTATTGTCATCAGTCAAACATTTTGAAGGTTCATTCAGCACCAGGCCATCCTCAAAGCAATGGACAGACTGAAGTGACAAATAGAACACTGCTAAGTGGTTTGAAGAAAAGGCTAAGTGAAGCTAAAGCTAACTGGATTAACGAGCTACAATCAGTATTGTGGGCTTACCGAACAACTCCCCGAGCAGCGACTGGAGAATCACCATATATGTTGGCATTTGGAAGTGAGGCTGTAATACCTGCCGAGTTAGGTCTCCCAACACACAGAGTGCTGAATTTCAATTCCCCAGTCAGCGACTTGATGAGAAGACTGGATTTGGATATGCTCGAGGAAGTCAGAGAAGAGGCAGCCATTAGGAATGCTGCTTACCAACAACGCACAGCTCTGTTCTACAATAAAAGGGTGAGGAAATGTGACTTAAAAGAGGGAGATTATGTGCTAAAGAAGGTAATTCAGAAACACAATAAATTGGAGGCAAACTGGTATGGGCCTTACCGAGTTACAGAAGTTGTTCGACCAGGAACTTACCGAATAGCAACTCTAGAAGGAGAAGAATTCAAGAATGCTTGGAATGCTGAACACCTTCGCAAGTATTATCAATGATGTAAAATTTACAACGGTTCCATCAATATGAATAAAACAATGATGTTTTCACCATTTTCCTCTCCTTTGTTTGAAAGTTTTTCGGGGAATACTAGTGTTGTACACTACGCTGCGCTGCTCGACAGCAAAAAGAAGACGATAGTTCAGACCCACGACCAACTCCGGTTGGTGAAAGGGTGAGAACCAAAAAATATACTCCTTTGGTTAGGAGGCGTACACTAGCGTGACCAACTAAGGTTGGTAAGATAACTAGTGGACAGATAGTTCGAAAGAACCAAAAAATATACTCCTTTGGTTAGGAGGCGTACACTAGCGTGACCAACTAAGGTTGGTAAGATAACTAGTGGACAGATAGTTCGAAAGAACCAAAAAATATACTCCTTTAGTTAGGAGGCATACACTAGCGTGACCAACTAAGGTTGGTAAGATAACTAGTGGAGATAATTCAATAATCAACTACGGTAGAGGGAAGAACAATATCATTTGATTTGAAAATAGGCCAACAAGTTGGTCGGAAGGTAAAATCATTCCAGAAAAAATTCCAAACTGAACCAAGTATAGTTGGTCGGTGATCAACTATACTTGGTCGACGAGGATAAATTATCGACCATGGTTGGTCGGACACATTTTATGAAAAAGTTTACCAAGTATAGTTGATCGGGGATAAAAACCCATCAACTGTAGTTGGTCGACAAACACAATTTAACAACCTTGGTTGGTTGGAAACAGTTTAAACATTTTATACTCATTACTTTATTATTAAGTGATTGAGCAACATTGATACTTGTAATTTTGATTGCTAAGTTGGTTGATGAACAGCACCATATTGTTATCTTTTTAACAGATATGTATACACAAATGTAAAAATGTTTGATAAACACAAGACAATCGCAATACAAATTTGCAAACAGAAAATGAAATTCTTTCATTAAGATCAAAATATATTACAAGCTATACATATGTGCTAATTATTACATTGAAAAACCTATTCTATTGGTTTCTTTCCTTTAGCTTTTGAAACAGGTTCCTCGCCGACAAGAGGATCTTCTAAGCAAAGAGGAGAATTGATGAAATTAATATCTCTGAGCATTCTGACGTTCATCACAGAAGGTGTATCCAAGAGATGCTCGGGACGAGATAATTCAGTCTGAGAATGAAGATTATAGTCACTGAGATATTTTGAAATTAAACTCCGAGGAATGGAACGAGCTGGGATCCATTCCATGTCCAATTTGAAAGGTGGCACAGGCAAATCTAGTAACCCTGGAGCATGATAATCCCATAAAAAATGCCCTTGCTCTAATTTCAGTACACCTAGGGCGTTCAACCACCCCTGCTTATAACCTTCATTATTGGCATGTTCAATACGAGCATCTAAATGAACAAGGGCTTCACTGTATCCTGCCATCCAAAATTCCCTGGGCTGTTTATGGAATTGGAAGGTTAATCTATCCAATTGTTCGTGAAGGTTCCTAGCAAAAACATCCTTATCATTCAAAGCAGACTTCGTTGCAGTAAGTTGATCTTCCAAAGATTGATTTCTCTTGGACAATTCAGATAAAGCCCGATCTTTGGCGTTTAGTTGGTATGCTTGAGTTTCCAAAGTAGACTGAGTGCGAGCATCTTCAACATTACGGCTAAGAACTCTTGATCGACTCCGAGCAGCGACTGGAGAACATTGCTCCTCGGCAACATTTTGAACAGCTCTTCCTCGCCCACGAGAACCTCTTCCTCATCTTCGAGCAGTCACAGGAATAACAGATCTTCTTAAGTTATCCAGATCTTGCCTTAATTTGGCATTCTCAACCTCTAAGAACGAGAAACCTTCATCGGTAACTTGTACTAAAGCAGTGGAAGATGACGCTGCAGATTCATACTGTGCCAGCTTTTTTTGCAAATTATTGTTCTCTTGTTCCAGCAACTCAGCAATCTGCCTGCAGGCCTTAACTTCACCTTTTAGAGTTCTTTCCCTAACATCGTATCTAGCAAGGATATTTTTATGTCCTGTTTCAGAAGAAAGCTGCTGATATCTATTTTCATACTCCTTGTGCAGCAAAGCAGTTGATTCATTGTGTTGATGTTGTAGATCTTCTAAGGTACAATGAAGTTCCTCGATTAATTCATAGTAGGCCACACTGTTGGCCACAGCTCGGTCAAGTAAATCTTTCAAGTACCGATAAGCCTCAATTGCTTGTTCTGAGGCATCATGACCAAGGATGTCAGCAATTTCTGATCCACTCAAATTTGTATGACCATCTTTATAATACTCACGACATTGCTGCATCAGCTTTGTATCATGTGCAGATATCAGTTCCATTCTAGCAACAAACTAAGGATGAGAAAAAGACAACAATCAACAAAAACAAATCATCAACAACAGAGATGAACAAAGATGTATTTTATTAGATCACAAAAGGATTACATTGTTTGATTACAAATAATGAAAGATAGAAATGATACCAAACAACTTCACACCTTTTCCTTGTCTCCCAAGACTTTCTCGGGAGGCTGGGACGAGGAGCTTGGTTGCTCGGTGGTAATGGCAACTTGATCAGCATGAGTTGAAATTTGCTCAGGAGGAGGAGGCATGGAAGAAATGTCCTCGTTGGCAGAAGGAAGAGAAGCAGGGACTTGATCACCTATAGCCATGGAAGATTCATCAGAGATAGGCTCATCTTCTTCTTCTTTCACAATTGGTGGGGGAGGACCAGGGAGGTGTAGCTGGAATAACCCAGAATCTTCTTTGATCTTCAATTCCTGCAGGGCAGCTACCCAGCCATCTCAGAAGTATTTCAACTTCCCATATTGAACTTGGGATGTCATCGCAGCAATCCCCTTGTCCCATCCTTTATCCCAGCCAGCGCTGAAGGATTTTTTAACTGCGAGCTTTCTTTTCAGTTTCTCCGAGGAGAGCTTCGCATCCAATTCTTCTTTTTGGCCCTTGATATCTCGCAGGGCGGACAATTCTTCCTCTGCCTTCCTCAGCTTATCCTCAAGCTCTCCAAAATTCTTGAGCTTGTCGTCATATTTCTTATGCTCGACCTCTAAACTTTTCACTTTATTCTCCAAATTCTTGGAGATCTCAGCCATCTTCACCTTCTCGGCCTCAACTGTAGATAACTTTTTCTCCCATTCGGCTTTGTCCTCATCATACTGCTGACGAGAATCCTTCAAAGATTGGGTTAAACCCAACAGAGCATCCTCTACACCAGACGAGGAGCTAGAAGCTTTAATTGCCTCGTCCTTCTTCACGATGTTATTGAAACAGTTCACCAGCTGAAAGATGAGAAAAACAGTAAAGTCAATAGAAAAATGCAAGCATTCAGAGAAAGAAAGAAAACTCGGAGTATGAGAAATTTACTGAAGCAAGATGATGAGTAGCTAGGGATGTCAGCATATCCCTAGAAATTTTTTCATCAATTCCTTGGACCTCGGGTATGATCCAAGTTTTTACCGAGCTCATTGCAGAGCTCGGAGGAATGATGGTTGGAACACCATCTCCACCAGTTGGTAGAGAGGAGACAGTTTCAGCCAAATTGACTGAGGATGATTTCCTCAATCTTCTCAAAGGGACTTTAGCAGTTTCAACCAAGGAAGAACTCTTGGTCGGAGAGATAATAATCACTTCCACAGGAGCAACTTTCTTGCTCGGAGCCACTGGGGGCTTCTCGGTAGTTTTTGAAGGCGCAACATCCACCTTCTTAGTCCCCTCTGGGACATCAATTTTACTTTTCTTGGCCTCAGCAGCAGATTAAATGTCATCAAATAGAGCAGGAGGAGCTCTTTTCTTGCCCATTCTCTGGCTTAAAAGGATGTGAGAATCTGAAGAAGAATCCTCTGGAGTTGAAGCTGGTTCAACAGGACGAGCAGTATAAGAGGTTGTATAGCTCTTATACTGTAGCAAATATGATGCAGACCTGATGTGCTCGTCTGCAACGTTCTTATGCAAACCCCAGATAAGTTTCAGATGCTTAATATTAACCTCTAATTCTTTTGGAGTTTTTCTTTTACTCTCAACTGCAAACAAACACGTATTAAAATATCAGTCATACATTTTATCAAACATAATGAATTCGTAAATTCAGAAAAGAAATAAAATGAAAAATAAACCTATCCCATTGCCATATGGGGGACATCTGGGACCGTTGTATACTCCATCTCCAACTAAAGGGACATATTGCCAATTTTTAATAACCACCCCATGTTCAAAATAATCTCTATTTGCATCAGGGAGGTTAACTACAAGAGCCCTATTCAAAAACCTAGTTTTTAAGTAATAAATATTATCTAGAACGGCCCATCTATAGTAGTACATAATTTCAGGGATCCCTATACGAGTCCCATGAGTTAGATTTAATTTATACACCCCATTAATTATTCTCCATGAATTGGGGGCTATTTTTGCAGGGACAAGATCGAAATACTGACAAAACTCAAGACACAATGGGTTTGGTGGAAAGGAAAAACCACATTCAGCAATAAAAAGACTGGGGAACCAATGTCCCTCAGCCAAACGAAAGTAATTTTGAGGTTCAGAAAGCTCCTCCAAAATTACCCAAGATGGGATGGAAAAGTCAGAACGGAATTTTTTGAGAGATTCAATAATGTAAACCATGATGAATAAAAGAAGAAGGAAGAAAATCTTACAGGAAGGAAGGAGATCTGCTGACAACTAGCGCAGGAAAAGATGAACGCACAAGAGAGAAAGAGAGAATAGAAAGCTTGAATGCAGAAAATTGGAAAAAGAAGAAGATGGTATGGTTACCTAAGAAGTTTAAATACTTTGCCTAGGGAAGCGGTGAAGGAAATGATTACACGAAAGAAACTATTGAACTTCCGGCGGCTAAAAGGACAAAAAGGGCACAAAGATCGAAGCACTCTTAAAAATTCGAAAAAAGGCGGATTCTGTGAATTTGGAAATAAATTCAAATACGATGCTCCTAAAACCCAGGAAGATCATTCAATATTGCCATATACCGAGAAAGAATGTTCCATATTCCTCAAAGTTCGAAATATGAAACATTGGGGGCTTCTGTTGATACCAAAATTAATACGCTAATGTGGACGAATAATACGAAGACACGTGTCAATATACATGGCACAATAGTAACGAGGAAGTTCATTTCCCCAACCAATTCATGTTCTCTCCGAGCAGCGAAGATACCCCGAGGAACTCCAGCACTCCGAGGTACTCAAGCGCTCCGAGGAACTCTTGATCAACGAGCAACTAAGGCGGTCCGAGCTGCATCTCGGCCGTATCATTAATTACCAGATAGTCAACAGTTCAACTATTCATTGAATGTTTATAATCTTGACACACACGCTGCATTAAATGTATTACCCTTTCATGTGTATATCATTTAATGTATCAACACATGTACAGCCTCAAGGCTATAAATACCTTGTATCATCCTCATTCAAGGGGATGGGAATTTCTTGACTGAACTTGTAATCGAGAATTCTCAAACACTCAGCAATAATATAACAGTGGACGTGGGCCATTCTTATAAGGCTGAACCACTTTAAAAATCTTTGTCTCATTTTATTTATCTGTGATTGAATAATTAGAGCGATCTAATTTTTTACATCAACACTCATGTTCGTTAATAGACATAAATATGGCATTCTTTCCTTTATTCTTACATAGTGATATTTGTTTCTCTTCTTTAGTGAATTCACTTAGTAATTTCCTAATCCTCACAGTACTTCCTTCAGCGACTGATTTAGTAAGAAAAGTGTAACCATTTTTTATAACTTCCCAGACTTCATCTCCCAAAGTCCCTTGGATGAATGCCACCATCCTTACCCTCCAGTAAGGGAAGTTGGTTCCATTAAAGAGAGGGGGCCTGGATAGGTTACCTAGTCTCTCAAATTTCTCATCCATACTTTTGTTTTGAAAAAAAAAATTTAGAAACACAAGATCTAAAAGATTTTAAAACAACTAAGATCTGATATCAATTGAAAAAAATGCCACTTAAGACGTTTGATACAAGATTAAACTGTTAAAATGGCTCCGAACTGTTTGTTGGAGAAACTCTTAATTCCAAACAAAACTTAACACAAGATGTGTTTAAAATGATTATAAACATATTATTAAAAGAGTTTAAACGAGTTATTTCAGATCTAAAATGAACTAGTTTTGAAAAACAAAACTTAAACTATTAAATCATCTCAACTTAGAAGAAGGTGATGAGAGTATGAGGAAGTGCAGAAGTAAATTTTTAACGTGGTAAAACCCCACCCAATTGAGGAAACATCCATGGTGACCTCTACATCATAAAGAAAAAAAATCACTAAAAAGCGTAACAAATTACAAGCTATTTAACAATCAAACCACACAAACACACATTAACTTAGTTCAGAATCGGCTCATCTGGATTAGATCTGATTTCTCTTATGGTTGTTGTTGTTGATGTTCTCTTAAACTTTGTAACTTTACTCAATTATAGCTTGACGTCGACACAACCAAGTTCAAGATCATTTAATCAACACTTTAAGTGTGGAAGAGTGAAAGTGTTGTGGTGATGTGTTCACTAACATATGCATGCAACACACTCACACTTAATAAAGACAAAATGATTTATCAAATTACAAAATCACTAGATACGAAAGGTTTTCCAAAATAAGTTTAGTCAAGACAATATAAGACACTAAACCTTTCAAAACAACCGCAGATCAAGAAGGATTCTTGTTATGAAATATCAAAGATCCTAACACTTACTTGTTTTGAAAATAGTAAATATAGAAAGTGCAATCCCCAATCAAGATCTCAAATCTAGATCTAAATCTCATTATTTGAGTAACTTGAAATCAGAACGAATATTGTTGGTTTAGGGTTTCAAAACATTAAATCAGTTTAAAAATAACCAACAAGAGAGATTTCTCAAAATAAGAAATCAAAACAGTAAACTATCTATGTGATTTGTATCACAAAGACGAGATCTCCAGTTTCTATGAAGAGAGACTGAAAAACTCAACCAATGTGACTAAGTTGGAAGAATAATCAAGAACAAGAGAGGATTAACTTCTCAAAATTGGAACTAAACACTCAAAGTTTTAACTCTCAGAAAAGTATTTCTAGTTTGGAATTGATGAAGTTTAATTAGGGTTTTCTTTCTCTCTATCTTCTCTTTTTTTTTTTATCTCAAACGATGAATATCCAAAAGTCTCCAATTTCCTCACAGATGGCATATATTTATACAAGACATAGAAGGATCTGGAACGACGACTTTGTGTGATCAAATCCCCCAATTTTAAATCCTTTAAAATCCCTTTTTAAAAAATATATTTCGTTTCTAATGAAATAGATATGCGGAAGCATAAGGGTGACGGTTCAATAAAATGAATTACCAATTTATTTTCTTTTTCAAATTAAAATCAAACCAAGTGAAATTAAATTAATTCATTAAATCATTTTCACTTAAACCCAATTAATTAATCCCAGTCCTAGAATTTGCCTAAGTCATATTTCTCATCTTTTCCAAATTAGGCCAAACCAGTTTTAACAATAGACTTGAATTAAATAAACAATTACCCAACTTTAATTATGCACCAAATTAAATTAAGTGTGAAAATTAAAACCAATTTTATCTTGATTTATCCTAAGCATGAGTTCTAAGTCATTATGCAGGACAAAAATAAATCAATCACACTACGCCGCGATGTACGGGGAAAAACCCCAACGGGAAACAACCTCGGACGGCCCTAGCCTCAAATCCACTAAGTACGAAATTTACAATTACAAGACAAAAGACTTACATCACACGACTCGATCCCTCTCAAGACTCGACGCTCCTTCTTGTAAAGACCTCCACCTAGCGAATAACCCCGGAGCTCCACTGCGGTCTCGGAATCCACCGATCGGACTTTATGTGGTCACCGTAACTCGAACTAGGAGCCTTTCTCCAAGTGGGTAAATCACGAAAACCTCTTCTTCCTTGTGGGATTTAGAAGCAAACTCAAACTTCTCTTCAAACTAATGTAGAGATAAACCCAGTGCCAAACTCCAAGCAAGATGTATATATATGAACTTGGATAAACAAAACTATGGGTGTAAAACTAAAGTGTATATTTCTTTTTCCTTGAAAATGGACACTTTAAAACAATGAACTTTTCCCTAAAACAATTTTTCTCTCAAACACTCTCTAGAGGTTGGTAGGGTATGAAAAGTTAAGTTAGAAAAAGTTATTCCCGCACATAGATATTCAGCAAAAAGATAGTGGGGTAAAACAAGTGGGAAAGTGGGCAAAACTGCTCAAAACTGCCAAAAAACCTGTTCCCACCAAATCTCGTTCGAATGACGTTTCGTTCAAACGACATTCTCGTTCGAACGAGTCTTCTAACAAAGTTCCAGTATGAACTCGTTAAAAGCTCGTTGGAAATCTCGTTAGAACGACCATATCGTTCGAACGACATTTAGAACAAAGTTCCAGTATGCCATAATGGGAAGTTGTTGGCAATCTCGTTCGAACGACTTGTGGTTCGAACGACATTCTCGTTCGAACGACACTTCGAACGAACTCACAGAATGTTAAAAAAAATTCTTTTTAAGACCATAAACATTATATATTTTTTATATAAGTTTTAATATAAACATTCTGAAAACAAAAACACAGTTTTAAAAACCTAACAGCCAATAAACTTGTTCCAAGATCCTATATATATATTATATATCACTGTTCTAAAAAACCCGCCTAGGCTTAAGGCTTGGGAGAAACGCCCCGCCTTAAGATTTTGACGCCTTATGCTTGGTAAAACCCTTAAGGCGTACTTTTTCTCTAAAAACAACAATGCTTTAGTGAAACGATATCGCCTTTTAAAGAGTTTTTTGTAAACCGGACCATTATCTCATCCAAAATAATCAAATAGTATTTTTATTTGCAAATATTTAGACATATTTTTATGATATGTACAATTTTAGTAGTTTAATAGCCTTGTTATGGTTAAAAAATATTAAAATATATTAAAAAGATCTAAACGTCTTTTCACGCCTTTTTACGCTAAGGCCCGCCTAGGCTTCTAAGGCTTAAGGCTTGGCCTCTACGCCTCGATCACGCCCCGCATTTTTTAGAACCTTGTATATAAATGCATTAATACCTTGGGAGCATGGAACTATTGTTGATGACGTAAAAACGAGGCTCATAAACCACGACATTCTGATAAAGCGTTATACACTTCGTTGCTACGTCTTCAATAAACACACCATAGGCTTGAAAGATGATCAATACTCTCTATCCTATGACTCAAACGTTTTTGTCCGGAATTGAGCCGAAACTACAAAGGACTCAATTGGAAATTTACGTCCTTACAAATCTCCCCCTTTGGCTATTTCGAGATAAAAAACCAACAAAAATCCTAAAGGGCCGTCAAGCTCTACCAGACTAATAAAAAGTCCCACCCAAAATAAAATTACAATGCTTGACTCAAACAACCCAAAGGATCAACAATCTTTGTCGTTGAAAGATGCCACTTTATAAAATAATTCCTGCACACTTAAGCAAACACATTACACGCATAGGGAATATCAAAATATTTAATGCAAGTAAAGTAACTGCTCCCCCTAAATCAATTTTCTCCCTTTATCAAGTATGATCAACTTATAAAGACGTCTCCCCCAAGATAAATCTCCTTTAAACTAAGATACGATAATAATAGGATTAGATACCATTTCTCCCCCTATCATTCTCCCCCTTTTTGTTCAGGAATAGACAAAGGTAAAAAAATTAATCATTAACTTATCTCCCCCAAATAAATCATATACACCCTCTAAACTAAGCAAGGGATAAATAAAATGGGATAACAAGCTAAAACATGTAATTGTGCATATAGTGATGAAAGCGTTAAAGCATACGTGCAACAAAAATTCAACTAATCCAACAAATACCATCGGATACCAACTAGGATGCAATAAAATGATACCAATATGATACATAAATTATTAAGCATATGATATCAACAGAGAATGCAATATGATGGATACCAAGTATGAATTATAGCATATATGGATTAGAAATCAAGGCAAAGACTAAACAAAAATATCAAATATATGTATACATAATATATACTAAAGAAACTCAAGTACACATATATAGATATAAACACATAAATGACACACACAAAATATAATAAGAGTCTTTCACACTCGTATGGCGAAAATGTGTCATTTGGAAACGGAAGTGTTGGAGTGTGAACTAGTAAAAAATAAATTTAGACCCAATCACTTAAAAACATGTTCACGGAGTTCTGATTTGATTGAAAACTTCATCACATTTGAATATAACATCAAGTGACAATATAGATTGAACTCAATAAACAAACATACACAATGCATACAAGCCTAGCATATTGATGATTCTACAAACCAATAGAGTCATGAAATGAAATACGCAACTAGAATAAACGGACATTGTGCAAACCGTTGATATACCATCCAATCTCCCTCAATAAGCATGTATTAATTTTGAATGAATATATAAATCAAGCATAGGCCTTGGCAAATTATTTTTCTTTTTAATGCCATATTTTCTGGTTTTAGGCCTTTGGACCACGTATTTCTTTTAGGTCCATTCAAAACGGTGGCTTACAATCGCAAAGGATCACTAAGTCCTTTCGGAGCCCTTCCCCGTGCACATTTATATTTATCATGTTTTCATTTTTCACACAAAACTCACGTGCAACGGATTTTGACATGCACTAGTCCTCCTAAGTCACAAATATGTAGATGACAAGATTGGAAGGAGAACACCTCACAAAGCTCAAATATACATATGAAGTTAAATTTCAAAAGAGCTCGTGCATGTGTGAATATAGGCATATAAAAATAGAATTCATTTAATCAACACAAAATCCAACTACTCCATAAAAAATATGGTAAAGAACATTTTAAGGATTGACAATCTAAACCAAAAGTTCTAGCCACATGGGAGCGAAAAAGATGGGATTCAAACACAAGTATATGCCACATAAAGTGTGTCAAACTAAAACACACACAAAATAAAATCTTTTTGAGTTTTTGAAATTTTTAACCAAAAAAATATATATATACTCAAAAGACAAATAAAAATAATTTGAATTTTTCATTAAGTTTAAATTATCAAGAGATAAAACCCAAATGATAAAAAAAAAATCTTTTTTCATTTTTCATCTAATGCACACAAAAATGAAAGAAATAAAATACAAAAGATAAACAAGTCATGATTTCTAGCATGAGATATGAAATAAAGCAAAGACTAGAAAATGACTAAACATGCATACACCTATCAATGATATATAATATGAAGCACAAAAAGCTAGAGTATGCAGACAAAACTAACACATTCAACCTTTAAATTTAGCAAGGGAGGTTTCATGTGAAAGAAAATGAGAACCAACAAATCTAATATCTAGCGCGTCTAAAAATGATTTTCGAACCCATATAGATGTATATTTAAAATGATGGGATTTGAAAATTAATGAAATGCTAGACATAGACTTCCTCGAATTTCTTTTAAGATCAGAACAAAATGACCTAAGGTGACCTTTCCTACCACAATGCAAGCATGTGAAAACACGAGGAATGATACCTATGGTGTGACATTTTCGAAAGTCCTTGGATAAAGTTGACCCTCTAAAACAAGCAATGGTTTGCTTTAGCAACGGAAGTATTTGAACTAGATGAGCTAGAACCATTATCACAACTACTCGAGTCTTGTAAATCATTTTGCATTTTTAAAATTTTGGACTCAAGTAATAAATTAGACTCCTTAATTTTATGGGACTCCTTCTTTAAATTTTCAATTACACCTAGAAGGTTATCACGCTCCCCCTCAAATGTGAGCAAACTTGTCCCTAAGAGTCTTTTCTCGACTATCACTCTCTTTCTTGGACGTTTATAAAATATTATAATTGTGATTTATGTCCATGAGCTTTTCACGAAAAATATCTTTTTGAGATAGCGAGGTTTGCAAAAATTCAACTTTAGCTTTAAAACAAGAATTTTCATTTTCAAGAAATTTAATTCTTTTTGCAAATCTCAAATTTAATTCTCTTAATTTTGCATTACACTTACTAAGCTCATTAAATTCCTCTCGAATAGCAAAAACTTCATTATCATTTGAAATGGACAAATTATCATTAAGCCGTCCCATCGAGAGATATAAAAAAAATTGAGAGTGAGTAAAAATTGAACCACCTAAAAATACAAGGAGCAGAAAAATTATGGAAGCCGAAAAACGGATCTTGGACGAGATAAATTAGCAGACCGGCCCTGTTACCAATTTGTGTGATCAAATCCCTCGATTTTAAATCCTTTAAAATCCCTTCTTAAAAAATATATTTCCTCTCTAATGAAATAGATATGCGGAAGCGTAAGGGTGATGGTTCAATAAAATGAATTACCAATTTTAATTTCTTTTTCAAATTAAAATCAAACCAAGTGAAATTAAATTAATTCATTAAATCATTTTCACTTAAACCCAATTAATTAATCCCAGTCCTAGAATTTTCCTAAGTCATATTTCTCATTATTTCCAAATTAGGCCAAACCAGTTTTAACAATAGACTTGAATTAAATAAACAATTACCCAACTTTAATTACGCACCAAATTAAATTAAGTGTGACAATTAAAACCAATTTTATCTTGATTTATCCTAAGCATGAGTTCTAAGTCATTATGCAAGATAAAAATAAATCAATCACACTACGCCACGATGTACGAGGAAAAACCCACAACGGGAAACAACCTCGGACGGCCCTAGCCTCAAATCCACTAAGTACGGAATTTACAATTACAAGACAAAAGACTTACATCACACGACCCGATCCCTCTCAAGCCTCGACGCTCCTTCTTGTAAACACCTCCACCTAGAGAATAACCCCGGAGCTCCACCGCGGTCTCGAAATCCACTGATCGAACTTTATGTGGTCACCGTCACCCGAACTAGGAGCCTTTCTCCAAGTGGGTAAATCACGAAAACCTATTATTCTTTATGGGATTTAGAAGCAACCCCAAACTTCTATTCAAACTAATGTATAGATAAACACGGTGCCAAACTCCAAGAAAGATGTATATGAACTTGGATAAACAAAACTATGGGTGTAAAACTAAAGTGTATATTGATTTTTCCTTGAAAATTGACACTTTAAAACAATGAACTTTTCTCTATAAAAATTTTCTCTCAAACACTCTCTAGAGGTTGGTAGGATATATTAGAAAAAGTTATTCCCACACATAGATATTTAGCAAAAAGATAGTGGGGTAAAACAAGTGGGAAAGTGGGAAAAACTGCTTAAAATTGCCAAAAAAAACCTATTCTCGCCAAATCTCGTTCGAACGAAATTCTCGTTGGAATGAGTCTTCTAGCTAAGTTCCAGTATGAACTCGTTAGAAGCTCGTTAGAAATCTCGTTAGAACGACCATCTCGTTCGAACGACATTTCGAACGAAGTTCCAGTATGCCATAATGGGAAGTCTTTGGCAATCTCGTTTGAACGACTTGTGGTTCTAACGACATTCTCGTTCGAACGACACTTCGAACGAACTCACAAAATGTTAAAAAAATTCTTTTTAAGCCCAGAAACATTATATATTTTTTATATAAGTTTTAATAGAAACATTATGAAAACAAAAACACGGTTTTAAAAATCTAACACCCAATAAACTTGTTCCAAGCTCCTATATATATATAAATGCATTCATACCTTGGGAGCATGGAACTATTGTTGATGACGTACAAACGAGGCACATAAACCACGACGTTTTGATGAAGCGTTATACACTTGGCCTCTACGTCTTCAATTAACAGGTCATAGGATTGAAAGATGATCAATATACTCTATCCTATGACTCAAACATTTTTGTCCAGAATTGAGCCAAAACTACAAAGGACTCAATTGGAAATTTGCGTCCTTACAGACTTGAAATGAAGGGCTGAGATTAAATGAAGTTAAATCATTGTAAATCTAAGGGTTCTCAAGAAACGGTGCAAAAGCCAACTCTGATTGGTTAAAAACAAATCACTTGGATTAATCCCAATCATATGCAGACCGTAGATAAAAACGATCCAAGGGTTTAAAGAAAGTAACAGGTTTGTGAGTGATAAGAAGCACAAATCTAACTGATATGTGTGCAACACGTATACACTGTAGATTCACTCTCACACGTGTGTTTTCGGTTCTTTATTAATTCCAGTTTCCCCCATAATATTTTCTACTGCTTTTTCTTTCTACCCAAGACCGTTTTTAAGCAATAAAAAATAATTGCAAATCAACCTTAAAGCTTTATTAAGTTCCAATTTTAATTTCCAAAAATTATTTAAATTTCTTAGAAAATGTTAAATAAATCCTAAAAACTATTTAAAAATCATTTTAATGGTATTTAACTCACACAAGATCATTGCATAAATAAATCACTATATGTATGCAGTCCTAGTGTGTGGTATATGTGTTATACCTTCATAAACTTGTAGATGAATATCAATGAAGCTTTGAACGTTCTAAGGCTTTTTGGTTCATCTAGGGATAAATACAATTCTGTCACTATTTTCAAACTAGATGAGCTCTTATATCATGTAGACTCAAGTGAGTCAAAGATATAGGGTGCTTCATGTAATTGGGCCTCGGGGCATTTTTAGGCATAACCGGGCCCACACAGGGGTGTTGTAGTCATATTAATTTAGACCATAGGCTTAATTTTGGGATTCACCTCAAAAAAACTACGTGAGAGAGTTTTTGGCAGTTAAAAATCAAATAACAAAACCCTAGTTGCAGAGGAGAAAAGAGGGATCATGTCGGAGAGCTTTTGGAAACCAAAACTAAGAAGAGATTGATGTGTTCTTTGTCAAATCTTGTCTACATCAAAGGAAATAAGACTTTAAAAATTTATTCAAGCAAGTAGTTAAACGTTATTCAATTAATTTTCAGTTATTCAACTCATATGAGAGTGGGTGCAAATCAAAGTTCGTCTTGGGGATATCACGTAAACTTGGTGTTTTATAAACTATTCAAATTATGTAGAAAAGAAATTGCAATTGATGATGTTTTATGATTTAATGAGGTTTTAATCCGAATTAGGTTAGATATCCTGTAATAGATGTGGAGTAATTAAGATAATAGAAACTAAAGTGTGAAAACGAACTTTATGAAATCGTGAAATTCGAATTTGAAGATCTGATAACATTTAATGAAAATTTATAAGGTTTAAGGTTGCTATGGAGATTACAAACCCAGTGAGAGGTTGGTTTTTGAGTATCTTCGTTGGGGCACACTCGGAGAAGTAGAAAAAAAGCTCCCATGGGGTGAAAAATGGCTAGCGGCACCGTGGAGAAAAATCCACCCGAAGGGACCGTTCGACCATGCTATGGTCACCGGTCGACTACAGGCCTCAGTTTTTGGACAGTTCGTATATTTTGGTGGCTTATTCATTAGGTGAGCTTTATAAGGATATATGTAGTATAAAAAAACAAAAGAGAGGGTTTTACCTATAGCCTTGGAAGATGGATAGTAAGGAGAATTAAAGTTAACAGTGGAGTCCAACTCATTTATGGAATTTTGTGTAATAAATGCATAATATTAAGATTTGGGCTGGTGAGTTAATGAGTGAATATTAAATGGAAGAATAACACCTAGGATAATCGAAGATGGGTATTAGGATATTTAAATATAAAATAAGGAAGTGGAGTTTATTAAAGAAATTTTGAGTATTAAAATTCTAGAGAATTATATACGTACCAAGTATGGAGTCCAAAAATTATGGTTGAGTGACACCACTTGCATAAAATTAATTGAGGTGAAAAATAAATTAGATTAGGGGTCGAGGATTCAATTCGGATATTTTCAGGTTAGTGCGTCGGGAGTTGAGCACAAAGTATCCAGCTTAATTTATTATTGGAGATACCAAATAAATTATCGAGTATGGAATTTAACGAGAAATGTCAAACTGACTAGTGGGATTTCATGTAACAAATACTAAGAGATAAAGTTAGTAACGAATGAGTGATTAGGGTTATTATAGTTGGGTGACACAAAAATATTAACAAAATAATTCATGTGAGATTAATTAATTTACAAGTCAGAATATAGAGACTTGGGTATATATTTGGGCTAGTGCTATAGGTCTTAGGCACGAATTAGTCGGACTTTATTTAACAGATGTATACAGTTAGGCGTGACAGTATATATATATATATATATATATATATATATATATATATATACGCACACCCACACTACTGTATGCCCGTGCCTGAAAGCACGACGAAAATTTCCAAAGTACGTAATTGCAAGACGGTGAAAATTTCGAAAGTACGTAATTACAAAACGAAAAAAAAATCGTTCCCCAGCAAAAAAAATTGTAATTTAAAGAAAATGATCTTTAAAAATTTGGATTGTATTTCCTTTGTTTATAGGATTATCCACTTTATTTAGAAAATAAAAAATAATCCAACAAAACTAATATTCTGTAATAACAATACCTACCATTAAGATAAACATAACCTATTTTACTTCAAAAACTAACAAAAGAACATAATATTTTATTATAATAATGTAATATGTGTAACTTCGAAAACCAACAAAAAAAACATAATTTGACATGTAACCTGTGTCGATGGCTTGGTCTGGAAATTTATTCTATTGGGCACAGTTTATAAACAACTTTAAAAACATAATTTTTTGTAATAATGTAATAATTTTATAAGATAATTTTAACACTGACATTTTAAAAAAATAGTCAAAATAGTTTATTTGAACATACAGAGTTTAAAAAACACATAGTTTTTAAATAAATAACGAATTAAAAATATTTAAGTATATATACATAACAAATAAATAGAACAAATTTATCTTAGCAAGAAAAACACAATCGGTTTTAAGTATATATACATAACTAATAAATAGAACAAAGGTGTCTTCTTTTATCACCACTAATGAAACTTTAAGCTGATAAAATGGCCCGAACTTGTCAAGATTAAAGTTGTCCTGATTTCAAGGCTGATCTCAGTGATGAGATTGCAGATTATTCAACCTAAGCCTCGACTATATTCCTTGAACAAACATACCGAGCCCCAACTGTGACACCCCAAACACTCAAGTCGACCCTCACATTAATTTATCCCCGAAAAATCAAAATATGGAATCAATGATGAGATACATTTGAATACCCTTAATATGAAGAAATGAGTGTAGGGTCAACTTGAGAAAATATGAGCAAATCGAATCATCTAATTAAACTCAAAGGAATAGATTTTTGACCCAAGCTTTATCTTCATCTAATTAAACTCGAAGGAACCAATTTTTGAGCCAAGCTTGAGGCTCGTCGAGTTAAAATTGGAGGAACCAACTTTTGAGCCAAGCTTGAACTTTTTTTTACTCTTAGCTAGAAGACTCTACCATATACCGTGAGATTATCCTTCAATGCTCTCTCACCTACAATAATTTTTTAAACAACTCACACCCAAACATAGTACATGTTCATCGTAGCATAATTGAAAAAAATGTAATTCCCTAACAATCAATGGTCAAATATACAGTTAAAGAAATTTAACATCGAATGACGTGTTCATTCTTACTCTTCTAAACAACAACCAACATCAAAATGGGTAATAATCTTACTATGAACAAAAAATGGAACAAACTCCACTTTGACATAGTAGTTATAATTGGTTCATCTCTGTAATTAACATGCGTGCGAAAGATAATAATTAACCAAATCCAAGAGAAACCAAAAAATAGAACCATTCGTACCTATGGAGGATGTTATGAAGGAAAATGAAGCCGACATTTCAGTTATGCAGATTTCAAGCGATCAACATTTCTTCTGGAGCAGCAGTTGATGCTTCCATCAAGGTTGGAAAAAGATTTGAACTTTAATTCTTCTAGTTGGAGTAGCAGCTGCTAGATTTAGAATAGTAGCTGAACGGTCACGATTTACTTCCTCAACTAACCCAACTCCTTGGAAATAATCTGTGTCTGCAATAGA
Source organism: Sambucus nigra (assembly GCA_949130495.1). Classification (NCBI taxonomy): domain Eukaryota; kingdom Viridiplantae; phylum Streptophyta; class Magnoliopsida; order Dipsacales; family Adoxaceae; genus Sambucus; species Sambucus nigra. The sequence goes on along the minus strand of OX422211.1, from coordinate 296,975,857 downwards.
TATATTTCCATTTTTACCTTAGTCTATGACTTGGAATACTTTCATGAGCTCCTCTTTAGTGTCCATTTCACCAATCTTGGTTGTCATCATGTGCCTTTCCTTGGCATAATCATGGAGAGTTGAGAAGCAAACGAAAAGTAAATCGCAGTAACCTGTACGAAATCCAGATATTTGAGATGCTTTTCCTCAATATTTGAGATGCTTTTCCTCAATCTGTACCTTCAATTACAAGCATAAAACACAGATGAGATCAATAAAAAAATCAATAGTAAAGCCATTACGATATCAGTCAGATTTTTAAAGAAAAATATGAAATTATTCGGAATGAATACTGGCGTTTATCTTGCAGAAACTTAAATGAAGGTGAAAAATAGTCTTGAATGAATAACGGCGTATAACCCATATAATATGAATGAAAAAATAGTATAGTTCCTGCAATATGGAGGTTAAAAAATAGTTTTGAATGAATATTGGCATGTATCTTGCAACATAATGAAGATAGACATACAATATGAATGAAAACATTAAAATTGCATTAACTAACATATATCAACATGTGCCAAAAACATAATTAATAGAAAAAATATCATTCAACGATGACGTTCTTTTAATACTTTATTAGTATGGATGTGCATCCAAGTAATGTCTTATAAACAAAATGACAATTAAGTGAACTTGATGACTGAGTGACTAAGCAGAAAACAAAGTAAGGGGAAATATTAATACAATTCAATCTCATGTACAACTCCACATGAAAACAAAATTGATAACGGATTAATACATGGTTATCAAACCCCAACAAAAATTCAAAAGTTTTACCAAATCGCAATAAAAATGCAAAAGTTTCACCAATCTACAACAAAAATGCAAAAGTTTCACGTTTCATCAAAACCAAGAAAATAAGAGTTGTGCATATTACAAAATGAGAAAAATAAAGAAAAATTAAGAGTGAAAGGAAATGGAATAGAGATGTATTAACATAACAACTAGAGAAATCTCATCAATATATTATTCCAACCTTACCTTCTCCCAGAATGCTCACTTGCACACATCAAATACCTATTACCACCACCCAATAACAATTGCTAGTTCACCACTGATATAAGATCAAAAGTAACAACAAAATATTACCTAAAAACATAAAGATAAGTTATAAGGGTAAATAAATTTGAAAGTAACACCAAAATATTCAAGTAAACAAAATAAAAAAGAACACGTTCCTATGAACTCCAGTTTGCATAAATGAAAAAAATAGATCTATGAACCCACAAACATGGAAGCTACCCTTCAAAAACAACAAACCTAATAACCCCGAGTCTTTAAGAGAACATCTACAAAGAAAGAATATAGAAATGAAAATACGTACTAAACATATAAAAATCTGAGCAAAAGTAAAAATGCTTGCCACTTTATCTTCAGTATATACTTGTAAAGAACACTTGTTTAATTGATTTTTATTTTGTTTTCTTGTATCGGTGGATATTCAAAAAGACAGAATATCATAGAGCATATTTTCTACGAGTAACATCAAAAATCCAAAAAACCAAATTTAAAAACCCGAAAATGCCACAATAGCACCATTAATAGAAAATCCAATTAACATTAACTCAATCAATAGAAAAGCCTAAAAAGAATAAATAAATAAAAATGCACATAATTAGTAGGATTTGTTAAAAGTTCTAATCAAACCAATTTCCACGTAAACATATGCAAGGAGTTCAAAGAAAGTCACATTCTTGTCACATTTACATAACCTAGAATTAAAATGTACAAACATGAGGTAAAGACTAGACAAGGGTACAATAGCAAAATCATTAAGAAAGAGAACCCTAAAAACCCCCCAAACTTATCAATTTACAAAAGAAAAAGGAATTACCTGATTTAAAAAGGGTGAGATATCTTCAAACATCAATAAAACACACGATTAGAACCACAAAATGCCCTAAATTAGGAAAATCAAACCATAAATAAACCCAAATTAAATTATACATGATTTGATGATTTGAAGAGGGTAAAAAAGCATAAATATCACCACGACCTCTACTACATTTCAACAAACATATAATGTACCAACAATGAACCATAAAACCCCTAAAAATTAGAAAACTCATCGATTTAAAAAAAAAAGGGATATACCTGATTTGAATCATGATGTGGTGAATGGAGGGTACTTGATTTGTTGATTTGAAGAGGGGGCCAACTTTCGTAATGCAAAAAGAGAGATATTTTGGTTTCATAAGGGAGAGAGAGAGAGAGAGAGAGAGAGAGAGAGAGAGAGAGAGAGAGAGAGAGATCGTGGTTTGATGTTGGAAGAAAAAGAAAAAGAAAAAGAGTGCAGGTAGGTTTGTCAAAATATGAGAGAGGGTATGTTGAAAACGTGTCTTTAGAAGAAAAGGTGAGTCTTCTAAAAATGACCCACATTTTGAATTAACGGATAAGTTTGATGAGTAAAAAAGTGAGGGAAATCAAAGAATTGAGGGGTAAGTTTGTAAAAAAGGAAGAAGTGTGATCTCAACCCTCTATTTTGCCAAAATATGTAAGGAGGTGGTATCAATCCGCAGCGTTAAAAATGTGTACATTTTCAAAAACATCCCTATCTTATTATATATATTGGTGTTCTTTATAAATATCAGTGTGAATAATATTTATAGATTAAGGTTATGCCTATATGGATGTTATATGTATATATGCATGGGTTGTGTGAATACCTATTGTATGATTCATTATATGTATTGATATACCTACGCTACATGCTATCACGGGAGGTTTTGCATCGTGGACGACCTTATCCTTACAAGCCCATTGGAGAGATTTTAGACTTGTACCCAGAACATAGGACCTTGGACATGTGCTACCTGAGAGTATGATAGTTTCGACGGTTGAATGGAAATGCTGGTATGTGCGCGACCCATTTGGCTAGGGACTATGTTTGCCTCCAATATGTGTGAATTATGATGATGGCTCGAGAGAGATATTGAACTAATAATCCCTTATACAGTGCATGATGTACCGGGACATGCTAGAAGAGTATGCATGAACCACAGGTCTCAGCCTAGGGGTGGTGTATTGTATATATATAATTAGAATAATAAATGTATATAATCATGTTTTATTCTACTATGTGTGTTTGGTAGATGATGTATCGAGACATGATAGCGTAGTATATATGCACCGCAGCTCAGCCTATGGGTTCTGTATTAGTATATATGTAACGAAGTGAAAAATATACATTTAAGACTTATTCTATGGTGTGAAATTAGTAGATGAAAAAGATAGTGACATATAAAATAGCCCTAGTGTGTGGAGGATTAAACATATAATGAGAAATTCATAATTGGCTAATTGATATAAAGAATCCATTAACGTATTGTATAGGAAATACGGGTGGGCACAACGAGTTAGTATGTAGAAAGAGACTTGATACGACTAGTTAGGTGCGGTAGCTTAACCAGGAGAGGCTATCAGGCAAACATCAGGTGTGCACATTAGAAGATGGGTGAGTTATACATCAAGTGAGAGTGACACTAACTTAAATATGAAGAGTGTGCATGCATATTTAATTACTGAAATTTAACTTCTTGTTAAATATTTTCAAAATGTTTTACTTGAGCTCTGACCCGTGTCAAAATCTTTTTCAAAACCTTTTAGGTGTCCAGCCACAGGAACGCCCAGTGTGGGGAATCTATCCAGAGATGAAGTGCTGCAGCCAATGTGGAACTTCCAGGACTTCGCTATAGATGCTTCATTCATTCATTCCTAGTTCAAAATATCTACTTCGGTACTCATTTGGTCATGTCACCCTCAGATTTAGTATTCAATAATTTATTGGGCTTTGCATACGAAGGTTATTATTTCGGTTTACTATTGTATTAAATTGTTAAATCGATAGTTGATTCGATCATCTTTATTTATACTATTCATCAGTGTTCAATTTAGTTATCAGTGTATTGATGGTTTTATTATTTTTTGCTTATTGTTAATTATTGAAAGATAAAATTTGGCATCGGTCTAATTTAATTAATAGGTGGTTAGTAACTTTAAAAAGTTTTCAACTTTGATGCTAAGAATGGTCCATATGAGACCAACATTTTATTTTGATCATGGTCTGTCCACTCGGTATTTTAGTAGGTGGGGTTTCACAGATGGTATCAGAGCATTAGGTTCCAGATTCCTTAGGATCTGTGCAGCTTATTACATTTTAGCGTAGTGTTCTTTGATATAGATCCTTATTATGGGATTGCTGTATTCCTTCGCGTATGTGATTTACATTCTCCTTCTATTAGGTGTTGTTGATGCGATTCATATATGAGTTCAGTTGGACTTCATACACCAAACAATTTTGGATGACCAGCGAGGGTCATCAGAAGGACTGTAGGAGGAGAGGCTCAACAAAATCCATGGAATATTCTGGGAATGGTAACCATGATAGAAGTCACTATGTTGATCGAAGGATAAAATCCAAAGGGAATTGTGCAGGGTGGTGTGAAGTGGGACCCGAGGAGCGGTGTTGTAGTGATGGGAGTCAGTCACCATAAGATACCATAAATAATGATGAATTTGGGGTGCGGTTTGATCAAAAATCATCTCATCATCTGTTTAAATGGAAAAGCAAGGGAGATTTTAAAACTTATTTCAGAAGCATCGTACAGTGGACAGTCATGAAGGAAAGTTGACATATTTAGAAAATTTTGTACCCAACGAGGTGGATACAGAGAATTAAAAAGGTTCGTAAGTTAATAATGGACTCATGGATAGAATACACAAGCACGAATAGGGAAATTCGACTAAGAACGACTGGTACCGTTGTCATCAATGTCATACATTTTCAATCTCATATCAACGCTTCCATGACAAGGGAGCCAAGATGTAACAACCCTCGCTTTTAGAAGGCTAATTTTATATTAATTTTACCGCATAAGGTAATTGTATAAAATGTTGGAACTGGAGTAAATATTAATTGAATGAGTTGGAAGTTAATATTTACTAGATTGATGTATATTTACTGTATGTGAAAGTAAATATCATCAGGTTACATGTTTTATAGTGTCATATGATTTAAATGATATTATGGTTTAAATGAAACAGGAACTGGAAAAAATTGATAAAATTATTGTAACACCCCGCCCGCCCGGGGAGAGCGAACTGAGCGCTAATGCGATAAAATAAATCCAAATCCAAATCCACAAGTGACAAGGTATAGAGCATCTAAATCCCACAATAATATAATTCCACTAATCTCAATCTCTTCAATTACAACAAGTCTCTCGAATTAAAATTACAACTATCTAACTCGAATAAAAATACAAATCTCCAAAGCTCTATACATCAAAATAATATAAATCTTTCCCAAACAATCCTTGCTAAAATCAATTTCCATAGCGCCCCAAAAGCCGCACTAACCTGCCACTAAAAGAAAATATGGGGAAGTACACAATACGACAGGAAATATGCTCAACAACTATGGATTAGCAACGAATAAAACGTAACAACACGAGTACGAATATTCAAATCAAAATGCAAAGCTCAATAGCATTTCATCATTATAATTTCTCAACAACACTTTAACCGGGTCACCAGGCCTCACCACATCCGTATATGCTTTATCAAGCCATAGCCCGGGAAACAGGAATTTTGGCGGGTGCCCAACATCCGTGACATATTAAAATCTCATGACAACGTGCTCATCAATAATATAATGATACCACATGAATCGAAATAATTTCAAAAATTATTTTTCAGATTTCAATGAATTTAACAATTCAAATATGAGTTCAATTAAACAAGAATTCAAAGAGAATGACACTCGCGAGATTTAAGAGCATATTGTGTAAAACCCCATACCTCAAACCATGATGAGAAACCAACGATCACATCCTCAAGATCAACACAAAAGATCTACAAAATCTCCTCCAAGAACCTCCAACAAAATAGCCCCAAGAACACCTCTAATCTAAGGTTGGAACTCACAAATCTCAAGGGCCAAAGTATATATAAAAAGAAGAGGAATATAAAATATATTTGCTGCCAAAATTTGTGCCAAAAGTAGGTTAAAAAGGCTTGCCCACGACTTCCTTTTATAATGCAAAGAAATGAAGAGTTGGAATCCAAAAGACTCCTTTAAATAAGGCAAAGAAATGAAGAGTTGGAAGTTAAAACAACTCCAAGAGTTAAAAACATTTTAAAATCATTTTAAAATCCGTTTTAACTTCGTTTTCGAAACCGTTTGAAATTCTCGCCTTTAAAAATAATAACCAACATATTTGAGCAATAAAAATAATTTTATCAAAGACTTTATTTTTCCTCTTTATTTTGAAAATACCCCAAAAATTACGCGGGTTATTACAATTATCGAATGCCAATTTAGAGGGTGTAGTTAGACCCAAAATGTCCGAGACAGTCAAAATAAGTGACATATTGTATTTTTGGGTTTCGGGCACTTTTACCTGGTTTTAACTTAAATGCGTATTTGGGAGTCATTTTAATGTGGTATTGAACACTTAAGCTGGGAATTGTGGACTAAAGGCACGATTTATGTCTTGCCTTCCTTTTTTTCTCTTAAGTGATTTTATTAAACATTGAGAGATAGAGAGAGAAAGAGATCTTGGGAGAAAAATGGAGAAAGAAGAGAGATTTGGAGATTGAAGGAATTGGGATTGCTCCTACCTCAAAGAAATCTGAGATTTCAACCCTAAGGCAAGTTTTCTACTTGCTAATATGTGATTTAAGTTGTATAATTTGTGTGATAGTTGTGTATTTGTAATTTTGGGATAAATATGAAACTTATGATGGTTAAACCCTAAATTTTGTTTTGGGTTGAAGAAATTATGGGTTTTAGTAGTTAATAACCATGTAGGTTGATTTGGGGTAGATTAGTGATGTTGGATGTGTGTAAAAATGCAAGAGATTTGAGGTTTGGAGAAAATCTAGGGTCCATAACCCTTAAACCCAATCTTGGCAAATCTGCAGGGGCGAATCGATTCGAATAGGACCAATTTCCAGGTCTGCTTTGACCGAATTGATTCGGGTCCAAGCCGAATCGATTCGGCAATTTACAGAATCCTAGGTCTTGATGTCCGAATCGATTCGCTATTTAGGCGAATCGATTCGCTAGGCGAATCGATTCGGAATCATTCCATTTTTGAGTTATTTTTTTAACTCAATTTTTCTCCTTTTCTTTAGGCTTAGGACCTAGGAACCTTCTTATATGAAGCAAACTTAGAGTCCTAGAGTTCTAGATGAGTTGCGGTACTACCCTAGATTAGTAATGATCTATATGAGGTTTTCTGGGGATATGCCAATTGATGTTAGGGCATTTTTTCTTCTAGTTGATTATTATGAAACTGGGAGTCATAGTGTTATGTTTAGGAGACTCTAGAAGCTCAATCGAGATATGTTGGCCTTGACGGTAAGTAGTATAACACCATAAAAGTGTGTTTGGAGAATAAATTGGAAGTTTATTCATTCATTTGAAGTATGATAATCTTGGGGTTTTAAAGTAATACCCTACAACGTTTGAAGATAATTAAGAGTTCATTCACTCTTTTGAGGCTGTAATTACGATGCGAATTACATACGGCTCCAGATAAAATATGAGGTATTTACAAAATGTAAATGACTATGGTTTCGAATAAAAAGAAACATACAACGTAAATTGGAATTGAAAATGAACTGGAAATGGTAATGATGATGGTAAAATGATAATTTACTATATCATGATAATGGTAAATGATAAAATGGTTTAAACACACCCTCTCTAAATGACATCATAAGGGAAGTTCGAGCGTGAGGTGAAGCCCCCTGGCTAATGAATGCAGGGTGGATATAGTCCTAGGCCATATGAGCATTTGTTGTTGTATATTTTTCTGCGATGGGTAGGTAATTCCGGGTGTGGTTATGACTACCCCGCAGGCACATGGCCGCTTCCTGACGTCTTGCGTTATAGGTGCCCAGGTTGTCTTGATGATAGGCCCTAGAAGATGATGGTCATTTAGGGGCGCGCACAGTGGGGAAACCCGGACAGGCGGTCTTAGAATCGTTATATAAATATAATTATAACAATTCTTAATCAAGTGGGACTTAATGGATTATATATGCCATAAAGAGCATAATGAAGTGCCACAAAGAGCACAATGAAATGCCACAAAGAGCATTTGTTAATGATATTATTCCTGCTAAGGAATGGAATGCCAGGAAGGGCATGTAATTGAGATAAAAGCCATAAAGAGCTTAAAAGTTTGATTATATTTTCCTGTTAAGGAAAGAAACTATAAAATGGAATAAATGTTTTTGTGGAAGCTTTTAAATTAATGTAAATCCTTCTTATTTTCTTATTTAATTGTTTTAGACTCATAATTATTAAATTGTCTTAGCTTATGCATAAATTGTGTAGTTAGATTCTCATTATTTAGTCATGATTATCATTCATAACTGTCGTACTCTTTATTCATCGGGTAATCATATAGAATCGGGCCCTGACCCATTCATATTTCTTGTTGTGCTTGCATCTTGTATCCGCTCAGGTACTCCGCCGCCAGGATGCCTGATCTGACTTCTTATCCCGGTGTCTTTGGCGAGTCATGATGCTTTGCAGGTATTACGAGACATTTTGAAATAGACGTCGTCATTCTTGCACTCTAGATAAGATCGGGCATTTACTCGGGCGCATTGTCCAAACGGTTATATTTTCTTAATGTAATGTATTATGTAATTTACATTAAAATGTTGTATCATATTGTATGAGACTATTGACCGACAGCATATTCGGTCCCTTATTGCATATTTGAGATGTATGTAATATTATATTCTTGGGTTTCCACTTTCTTTTAAGTTGGGTTGTTTAAATTCTTTTCTTTAAATTATGAAACAAAATTTTTGACAACCCGTTTTTCTAAAATAAGGAGTGGTTATCCTTTATACTTTTTATTTTATTGTGATGCTGAGAATGATTCCATTTTTTATTCCTATTTTATTGGAGTATCGGGTTGGCCACCCCCTATTTCGGAACAGCGGGTTGTCACAGATGGTATCAGAGCATTAGGTTCTAGAGTCCTTAGGAATCTGTGTGAACACTTTACGCTTTTAACGTGGCATTTGATTGGACATAGAGCCTTAGGATTAAGATCATTGATTTCTCTTGTGAGATCTCGTTCTTCTGCCATGAGGTAGAACCTATAGAATCTTTTGCGCATTCGTGTGAGATTAGTAGGTCGATTAAAGAAGGGTACCAGGGAAGGTTGTGGTGAAGGCGTCATTAGATGGAATTACTAGGAACTGTAAGTGGTGGTCGGGGAGGAGGACCGCTTGGAGGTCGCTCCCTTTTTGTAGCACTTTCTTGTCATGCTACTGCGACCACTGATTACAGTAGATACAGTTTTCCAAGTACCGCTAGAGTAGAGGGTGGTACTAAGCTTGAGATTTTAAGCGACGTTATATTGAAGTGGAGAAGTGCCCGGATAAAAAGGATGGAGGAAAATACTTCACCCGTTGGAGTAGTGTTGTAATAGTGGGAACGTAGTCACCTTAATTGTGGGTGAAGGAAGTTCTGCCCATGGAGAACCCGGTAGATACTTTCTATAGTAAGATTCTCTGGGATAACTGGAAGGAGGAGAAGGTAGATCCTCAAATGTTCATGATAGGCTCGGTCAGAGGACGACACGTGAATAAAGAGTTGTACGGTTAGAGAAGCCGTACACCAAAATAAGGAAGAAAGAGCCCTTTGATGGAATGATAGGCTCCAGAATAAGTGTTGTTAACACTTCTGATGGAGTAGTGATCATGAAACCCCATTGGTGGACATCTGCCTGGGGAGGTTTCATTGAACTGAGGAAGAGGAGGCCGAGAGCGTGTTCTCTTTTACTGAGAAAGTAAGAGGGACTGCGTGGGCAATTGTTTGGCAGTTAGGGGTGGAACAATGGTTATGGCGTGGAAGAACCCTAAATTTTCATTATGTTGATTGGAGAACAAGGGCAAGAATAAAGTTCCTAGCTAGGGAGTTGACGGAAGAAATGTTGGTTCCGATAAGACTCGAGTAAGGAGTCTGAGAACCATAAGTATTGAACCGGGGTAATTGGCATAAATTGTTAGCGGGAATTCCACCTTATTAGTGGGTGGTGTATTCCTTAGGATGAGATTTAGTAGTATTGTATCTACTATACGATTCTGGTGTGTATATTGAGGTTGTGGCAGTATCGATGCTACTAAATAGGGTAAATATATGACTTCCGTGGTAGGGAAATTTTATATTTTCCTTTACTCTTTATAAAGCGAGTGATGATATAGTTTCTTTTAAGTACTATGTACGTTATGTACTAAATCTATGATGTGTATTATACAAGTAAAGATATTTTGGTTTGATTGGGGTGATAGCAAGCAAATAGATTGCGAGGTTATCCTACTTCTAGTTTCAGGATGGAAGTAGTTGTCCTATAATATCTCTCCTGGATACAGGTTGAGACTTTATAGGGGTAGTTGAGGTATGTAGGAGGTTTTTATTACTTGTTGGGTTATCTTGTTTGAATGTTTTGTGGCTTATTTGCATTGTATGTGATTGATATGCCTTATCTCCACGACCAACAAGGTTGAGTAGTAATGCATAGGAGGGGTTCCTTGTTTGGATTCCGCTTTTGCGGGACGCTCCACGCGTGAACCTCAACGACGTTGGAAGTGGAGAGATGCTATTCTTTTTTTTTCTTTTAGTCCATTCCATTTTATTTTATTTTATTTTGTTGGTTAAGAGTTGGGTTGAAAAGTTTAGCCGAGAATCACGTAGAAGAGTGATTAAGGGCTATTAAAGTGCGAGGTAGAAGCACTGTATATAGTTCTCTCCTCTGATTAATGTGAGGGAGACTGAGATACAAAGTCGAATTGAGACTTCGGGTGATGCCTTGATAAGAAGGTTATTTAAAATGATGTAATTATGTATTGGACAAGTGTTTTTAAGACTTTACAGAAAGAAAATGTCTGAGTAGCTGAAATCCTTAATTATGCAATGGTAATACATAGAGGTAGAATCTTAGTAATAGGGTTGTGAGTTATACTTTTACCGATCCCGATCATGTGTTTAAGACCGTCACATCTTGATGACCGACGATGCGAGGTAGTAGTGTAATGGGAGGGTTCCTTGTTTGGATTTCGCTTCGGCGAGATGTCCCACGCATGAAACCGAGCGAATGTCGGAAGTTGAGATAGGTCTTGGACACTAGGGATATACTTAGTATTATACGTCTACGACTTAGATAGGATATATATATATATATATATATATATATATATATATATCGATCTTAGATTTATTAGGACGAAAGGCCATTAGGGCATGTGATGTTGGTTTAGGAAGGCTTTAGGGGGTTGACCACAAATATGTTGTGGGTTAACCCTTAGGGGGAGTAGGTCCCTAGAAACGAGGAGTATGGAATATCGAGAGATTTCGAAGGTTAGGCCGATGGAGATGAGGCCTCTCTTAGATAGAAGGTTACATTAGTAACCTAACTTTCGGGGGATTTAAAAAGGATGAGTTGCCTTTTTCTCCTGAGTCCATGTGTTAAGCTCGAAGGTGGATTTAATGAAGAAATCTCTGCCAGGAGAGGGAAGTAATAATACTAGAGCATGGACCCGTTGTTTATGCATCTCACAAGCTTAAAATTTATGGGAAGTGTTATTCCACACTTGATTTAGAATTTATTGCGGTAGCAATCGCCTTAAAGTGTTGGAGGCACTACTTCATGGGCAGGAAATTTAGTCTTTCTCACGAGCAACAAGTTGTTGCAGTATGTCGTGGGAGAAATTGAGTTGGTATACGAAGTCCATAACGAAGTGTTGATTAGATTTTTCTCATTCTCTAAGGGAATGCGATTGGGTTAATAGATGCGTCGAGTTGGAAAATCGTCGGAGATATTTATGATGGCATGGAAATCCAAATGAAATGAGCATGACTAGGAAGACTTTGTAGTAAGAGCATTCTGGTCTATGATTGACCATTTCACCTACTCGCGTGAAGAAGAGTAGTGGTGGAATGAAGAAGGGTATATTCATAGACGTCCTTATTGAATTGTCGACACCGAACTAGTTATGATCCTATTTGAGGAAATTATTGATCGTTTAACCAAGCCGTTGCTTTTCCAGACATTACGGGCGGACGATATGTGGAGAGTACGGCCCGCTCTTTATGAAGGAATGGTATAACCGGATGAAGTGTCTATCAAGGTAGAGGTGGATCGAGACTAGTTAATCATGTCGATGGTTTGGTAAAGTTTCCATGAAGAAATGGGAGCTGGATGAAAATGGAGTATATCTTACCACCCTAAAGTGGAAGGATGAATGGAGGAAGTTAAAGTATGGCTAAAAGGCATACCTTAAATGGGCGCCTTGGGCTAACTAGATGGACGGGGGCAGTAGATTATATGGAATGGAAATTTTATATATAATATTTTTAATCATTTCCTAAGGTATGGTGCCGTGAGTGGCCTTGTGTAGCCGGGTGAGTAATTTGCATACTTCTGGATGAAGCCAGCGAACAATTGGTTCCTTGGACTTGGAGCGGTCCTAGAACATTTCTTTAGTGACTGGGCTTTTTGAGCCATATATTTTGAAGGGCTATGACTATGCGAGGAGAAGTTCAGTAGTGTTGGGGGTTAATCCATTTAGCATTGGTGTGAGTACCCCTGAGGTGTGATGTAACGCGATTCAAGATGTAAGATTATTTACGCCGAGTCGCGTGGTTATCATCTTTCTCCGTAGGATGTTAGAATTGATAGTTTGTGCGGAACGCTTTGTGCAATACCAGAGCACAAAGATTATTGACTGAGATCGATAGTGACGACCTTCGTTCGAGTCCATTTTGGGACGCCGTAATAACGAGGGTTCGTTAAGGGCGATAGGATGATAGTTTAAGATAGTATACCCTTTATGCGTATAGGGTATGCCCGAATTTTGAGGGCAAAATTCCCTCATAAGGGGAAAGTATGTAACAACCCTCGCTTTTAGGAGGCTAATTTTATATTGATTTTATCGCATAAGGTAATTTTATAAAATGTTGGAACTGGAGTAAATATTAATTGAATGAGTTGGAAGTTAATATTTACTAGATTGATGTATATTTACTGTATGTTAAAGTAAATATCATCAGGTTACATGTTTTATAGTGTCATATGATTTATATGACATTATGGTTTAAATGAAACCAGAACTGGAAAAATTAATAAAATTGTTGGATGCCAATTTAGAGGGTGTAGTTAGTCCCAGAATGTCCGAGACAGTCAAAATAAGTGTCATATTGTATTTTTGGGTTTCGAGAACTTTTACCTGGTTTTAACTTAAATGCGTATTTGGAAGCCATTTTAATGTGGTATTGACCACTTGAGTTGGGAATTGTGGACTAAAGACACGATTTATGCCTTGCCTTACTTTTGTTTCTCTTAAGTGATTTTATTAAACATTGAGAGATAGAGAGAGAAAGAGATCTTGGGAGAAAAATGGAGAAAGAAGAGAGATTTGGAGATTGAAGGAATGGGGATTGCTCCTACCTCAAAGAAATCTGAGATTTCAACCCTAAGGCAAGTTTTATGCTTGCTAATATGTGATTTAAGTTGAATAATTTGTGTGATAGTTGTGTATTTGTAATTTTGGGATAAATATGAAATTTATGATGTTTAAACCCTAAATTTTGTTTTGGGTTGAAGAAATTGTGGGTTTTAGTAGTTAATAACCATGTAGGTTAATTTAGGGTAGATTAGTGATGTTGGATGTGTGTAAAAATGGAAGAGATTTGAGGTTTGGAGAAAATCTAGGGTTCATAAACCTTAAAGCCATTCTTGGCAAATCTACAGGGGAGAATCGATTCGGCCCCTGGGCGAATCGATTCGAATAAAACCAGTTTCCAGGTCTGCTTGGACCAAATCGATTCGGGACCAAGCTGAATCGATTCGGTAGTTTACAGAATCCCAGGTCTTGATGTCCGAATCGATTCGCTGTTTGGGAGAATCGATTCGCTAGGGCGAATCGATTCGGTCCTAGGGCGAATCGATTCGGAATCATTCCGTTTTTGAGTTATTTTTTTAACTCAAATTTTCTCCTTTTCTTTAGGCTTAGGACCTAGGAACCTTCTTATATGAAGTAAACTTAGAGTCCTGGAGTTCTAGATGAGTTGGGGTACTACCCTAGATTAGTAATGGTCTACATGGGGTTTTTCGGGGATATGCCAATTGATGTTAGGGCATTCTTTCTTCAAGTTGATTATTATGAAACTAGGAGTCATAATGTTATGTTTGGGAGACTCTAGAAGCTCAATCGAGATATGTTGGCCTTGACGGTAAGTAGTATAACACCATAAAAGTGTTTTTGGAGAATAAATTGGAAGTTTATTCATTCATTTAAAGTATGATAATCTTGGGGTTTTAAAGTAATACCCTACAACGTTTGGAGATAATTAAGAGTTCATTCACTCTTTTGAGGTTGTAATTACGATGCGAATTACATACGGCTCCGAATAAAATATGAGGTATTTACAAAATGTAAATGACTATAGTTTCGAATACAAAGAAACATACAACATAAATTGTAATTGAAAATGAAATGGAAATGGTAATGATGATGGTAAAATGATAATTTATTATATCATGATAATGGTGAATGATAAAATAGTTTAAACACACCCTCTCTAAATGACATCATAAGGTAAGTTCGCGCGTGAGTTGAAGCCCCCTGGCTAATGAATGCAGGGTGGATATAGTCCTAGTCCATGTGAGCGTTTGTTGTTGTATATTTTTCTGCGATGGGTAGGTAATTTCGGGTGTGGTTATGACTACCCTGCAGGCACATGGACGCTTCCTGACGTCTTGCGTTATAGGTGCCCAGGTTGTCTTGATGATAGGCCCTAGAAGATGATGGTCATTTAGGGGCGCACACAGTGGGGAAACCCGGATGGGCGGTCTTAGAATCGTTATATAAATATAATTATAACAATTCTTAATTAAGTGGGACTTACTGGATTATATATGCCATAAAGAGCATAATGAAGTGCCACAAAGAGCACAATGAAATTCCACAAAGAGAATTTGTTAATGATAATATTCCTGCTAAGGAATGGAGTGCCAGGAAGGGCATGTAATTGAGATAAAAGCCATAAAGAGCTTAAAAGTTTGATTATATTTTCCTGTTAAGGAACGGAACTATAAAATGGAATAAATGTTTTGGTGGAAGTTTTAAATTAATGTAAATCCTTCTTATTTTCTTGTTTAATTGTTTTAGATTCATAATTATTAAATTGTCTTAGCTTATGCATAAATTGTGTAGTTAGATTCTCATTATTTAGTCATGATTATCATTCATAACTGTCATACTCTTTATTCATCTGGTAATCATATAGAACCGGGCCCTGACCCGTTCATATTTCTTGTTGTGCTTGCATCTTGTATCCTCTCAGGTACTCCGCCGCAAGGATGCCTGATCTGACTTCTTATCCCAGTGTCTTTGACGAGCCGTGATGCTTTGCGGGTATTACAGGACATTTTGAAATAGACATCTTTATTCTTGCACTCTAGATAAGATCGGGTCATTTACTCTTGCGCGTGGTCCAAACGGTTGTATTTGCTTAATGTAATGTATTATGTAATTTACATTAAAATGTTGTATCATATTATATGAGATTGTTGACCGACAGCATATTCGGTCCCTTATTGTGTATTTGAGATGTATGTAATATTATATTCTTGGGTTTCCACTTTCTTTTAAGTTGGGTTGTTTAAATTCTTTTCTTTAAATTATGAAACAAAATTTTTGACAACCCGTTTTTCTGAAATAAGGAGTGGTTATCCTATATACTTTTTGTTTTGTTGTGATGCTGAGAATGAATCCATCCTTGATTCCGGTTTTATTGGAGTATCGGGCTGGCCACCCCCTAGTTCGGAATAGCAGGTTGTCACACAAGAGAGCTGAAAAATCGAACCGAAGGGCAAGACTAGATTTAATAGTGCTAGTGAGGCACCACCATAGGGGATACCCAGTAGAGGTCCCATTTTAATAATTGAGATCAATAGAATTCCTACCAGGTCACGGTGGATTCAGTTAGGGCCATTAAGACCAACAATGAGTCCCCTAGGCCCAACGGAGCCAAAGGGACAATGGGGGTAGCAATTCGGGTTAAGTCTACATGGTCCATGAGAAGGACAACCCAGACATAACCAGTGGGGACAGGAAAAAAGGAATGGCACTGAGAGGTGTCTTATGTGTAAAGAGTAAGAACACTTGTGTGGATTTTGTTTTTAGTAAATTGGGGGACAAGAACGGAATGCCCAGTAGGGGAAACAATTATAAGAAGTTTTAGTTTGATTGGGACTAGGGTGTTATGTCCATAAACCCTTTGAACTGCGAGTGCTATTGAAAACTGAAAGTATGCGTTTTATCCCGGGTGATTGGGGTCTATTTTATGAGACACGAGCGAGTGGAACTAATTTATTAGTGCTAGATTCTCATATGAAACGGGTTTAGTAGAGGTATCGTTAATACCACAATAGTGTTTGTTTATTAATCAGCGTGTTAGTGGGGATCTCTTTAGTTCCATCTTACGAACCATTGTGTGATGATGGGTGGTTACAACAAGAATATCGTGTTCACTATTTTAGGGATCGAAATTACATTTTTGTGAGGTCCCACTTTAAAGAGGATCGAGATCGCGACGACATTTTAGGAAGTAAACTTGACAGAGGATAGTTGTCTAGTTATAGTGGATCCCGATTCATAGGGACTTTATTTGATGTGATTCAGGGTATGACGAGTTCACCATTGAGCGGAGCATTTTAGCTCATTATTGTTTACGTGCTGAGAACTTAGTGATCGTGAGAGCATCATATCATGTGACGCCTAGAGAGACATGTGAATAAACTATTCAATTTATATGTCGGGAGATAAAATTTGTGCTATCTAATTATGTGCTTTGGACCCACGGATTTTGATGATCGACAATGTTAGGGAATAGTGCATTGGTTAATTTCTTTTAAGACTTGTTGTGGGATGTTATACGAATGGACCGTAATAAACATTTGGAGTAATGAGACATTGTTGGATGCTAGTGCATCGGTTTTAAATGTTAAATTATTGAACGTGTAGAGGAAACACTTTAAGATAAGGGCCATTACGATATATGGACAGGGGAGACAGGTATTGCTACGAAGGAAGAATTGAGGAAACTTTTGCACCACAAGTAAATGGGTGGGGCAATATTGAGAAGAATTAAATTGAAAATTATGGGGTAATTGAGAATATATGTATGATATAGCCACGCTGAGAGTGCGGAGCTGATCTTGAGATAAGTATGTTACATACGAGATGTTAATGATAATTATGCGGGTATGTTTGGGCTGTAGTATATAGTATGGTAAGACTTTGGGTTCACTATTCTGAGGTATGATTCACTTGTTCTAGTTATCACCTGAAAGAAAGTTTAGTCTATATATATATGTGTATATAAGTTATCATGTGTTGCACAACAAACTTATAAGAAAGTGGTTGTATTATTATATGAAATCTTGGGGAGTAGGGACGTTTACTGATGGGGTTCAGAGTGGATATGTTTATTATCAAGCGGGGAGATATATCTCGTGATTAGTCCGCGCTAAGAAACTAGGGATGGTAAGGGGTGCAGTATTGTATGATGTCTTTTGTAGCTTGAGAGTGGACGAGTATACTTTTACGTTAGAAGATGAGAATTTGGGGGTACATGATATGGACTGAGGGCCTAGCAAATCTCAATGACTAACAATGTTAGGTAGTAGTGTAACGTGGGGGTTCCTTGTTTGGATTTTGCTTTGCGAGATGTCCCACGCATTAAACTTAATGCAATGTTGGAAGTGGGGAGATGTGTGGTCATTAGAACATGGGTTTGGTACCTCGGTTATATTATATATATATATATATATATGTATGTATGTGTGTGTGTGTGTGTGTGTGTGTGTGTGTGGTTATAACTGGGAGTTGAAAGTTATATTATGATTTAAGGCTAGTAGAGCCGGGTGACTTTCATGCAGATGAGCATGCGTACAGGGTCTATGGACGCCCTCGGTAATTAATTTAGTTCACATATAATTTGCAATTACAAGAGGTAGAAATAGGGGTAGCGATCTTAAGGGCATGTGAGTAGGGAAGTATTCAAAGCTTTGAGTACTAGACTCATGTGAATTGTGAGGAAGAAATTCCTTTGTAAGGAGGGAAGTATGCAACACCCCGTATTCTAAGGATAAAGAATTTATTTAATTTGGTGAATTAAAATTTAAACTAAATGGACAATTTGGAGTAATTATTTAATTTGGAGAATTAATTTAATTTGGAAGACTCAATTTATTTAGAGAATTAAGATTTAAATTAATTCGGGTTAATTCTTTTAAGAATACACATGTCGTAATTTGAGGTTGAAATTGGAGATTTTCGTTAAGTAACTCGGATGACGATTTTGAGTGCATGGTTAGTTCCAAATAGGTCGAGATAGTCAGAAAAGAGTACCTGATGTTATTAATTGGGTCTCGTGGCATTTTTAGGTATAATCGGGCCCACACGGGGTGTTTTGGCCATTTTAATTTAGCCCATAGGCTTAATTTTGGGATTCACCTAATGAAACCTACGTGAGAGAGTTTGTGGCTGTCACAACTCAGATAAGAAAACCCTAGTTGTAGAGGAGAAAAGAGTGATCAAGTGGGAGAGCTTTTGGGAGCCAAAACTAAGAAGAGATTTGTGTGTTCTTTGTCAAATCTTGTCTACAACAAAGGAAATCAGACACTACAAATTTATTCAGGCAAGTGGTTAAACTTTATTTCAATTAATTTGCAGTTATTCGACTCATGTTAGAGTGGGTGTAAATCAAAGTTCATTTTGGGGATATCACGTAACCTTGGTGTTTTATAAATTATTCAAATTATGTAAAAAAGAATTGCCATTGGTGATGTTCAATGATTTAATGAGGTTTGAATCCGAATTAGGTTAGATATCTCTAGCAACATATGTGAAGTAATTGGGATGATAGAACCAAAAGTGTGAAAACAAACTTTATGAAACCGTGAAATCCCAATTCGAAGATCTGATAACTTTCGATGAAAAATCTATAAGGTTTAAAGTTGCAATGGAGATTACAAACCCTGTGAGAGGTGGGTTTTAGAGTATTTTCGCTGGGGCACACTCGGAGATGTCGAACAGAATCTCTCATGGAGTAAAAATGTCTACTGGGAACGTCGGGAAAAATCTTCTCGACGGGACCGGTTGACCGCGCTATGGCCACCAGTCGATGGCGGGCTTCAGTTTTTGGACAGTTCGTATATTATTTATTGTTATTATTATTTTTTGGGTGGGGGTGGGGGGCTTATTCATAAGTGAACTTTATAAATATATATGTAGTTTAAAAAAAAATAAAAGATATGGTTTTACCTATGGCCTTGGAAGATGGACAGTAAAGAGTATTAAAGTTAACAAAGGGGTCCAACTTATTTACGGAATTTTGTGTAATAAATTCATAAGTATTAAAATTTGGGCCTGGTGAGTTAATGGGGGAATATTAAATGGAAGATTAACAACTAGGATAGTTAGAGATGGTTATTAGGATATTTAAATATCAAATAAGGACGTGGAATTTATTAAAGAAATTTTGAGTATTAAATTTTTCTAGAATTATGTACGGACCAAGTAGGGAGTCCTAAAATTATTGTTGAGTGACACCACTTGCATAAAAAATTAATTAAGGTGAAAAATTAATTAGATTAGGGGTCGAGGATTCGATTCGGATATTTTCAGGCTAGTGCGTCGACAGTTGAGCACGGAGTAGTCAGTTTAATTAATTATTGGAGATACAGAATAAATTATCGAGTATGGAATTTAACGAGAAGTGTTAAACTGACTAGTGGGATTTCGTGTAACAAATACTAAGAGATAAAGTTACGGACCGAATGAGTGAGTTGGGGTATTATAGTTGGGTGACACAACAATATTAACAAAATAGTTAATGTGAGATTAATTAAATTACAAGTCGGAATATAGAGACTTGGGTATATATTTGGGCTAGTGCTATAGGTGTTAGGCACGAGTTAGCCAGACTTTATTTAATAGATGTATACGGTTAGGCGTGATAGTATATATATATATATATATATATATATATATATATAAATATCGGTGTGAATAATATTTATAGGTTAAGGGTATGCCTAAATTGATGTTATATGTATATATGCATGGGTTGTGTGAATACCTATTGTATGATTTATTATGTGTATTGACATACCTACGCTACTTGCTATCACGGTAGGTTTCGTTTCGCGAACAATCTTATCCCGACGAGCCCATTGAGGGGATTTTAGACATATACCCAGAATATAGGACCTTGGACACGTGCTATCTGAGAGTATGATAGTTTCGACAGTTGAATGGGAGCGTAGGTATGTGCGTAACCCATTTGGCTGGGCACTATGTCTGCCTCCAATATGTGTGATTTATAATGATGGTTCGAGAGATATACTAAACTAATAGTCCTTTATATAGTGCGTGATGTACCAGGACATGATAGAAGATTATGCATGCACCGCAGGTCTCAGTCTATGGGTGATGTATTGTATATATATAATTAGAATAATAAATATATATATACTTGTGTTTTATTCTACTATGTGTGCTTAGTAGATGATCTATGGGGACATGATAGCATAGTATCATGCACCGCAGCTCAGCCTAGGGGTGTCGTATTAGTATACATGTAATAAAGTGATAAATATACACTTATGACTAATTCTACGGTGAGTAATTAGTAGATGAGAAAGATGGTGACATCTAAAATAGCCCTAGTGGGTGGAGGATTAAACATAAAATGAGAAATTCATAATTGGCTAATTGATAAAAAGAATCCAGTAACGTATTGTGTGGGCAATATGGGTGGGCACAACGAGTTAGTATGTAGAAAGAGACTTGATACGACTAGTTAGGTGGGGTAGATTAACCAAGAGAGGATAGCAAGCGAGCATCAGGTGTACACATTAGAAGAGGGGTGAGTTATACCTCAAGTGATCACGACACTAACTTAAATATGAAGAGTGTGCATGCATATTTAATTAATTAAATTTTCAAAATGTTTTACCTGGGCTCTGACCCATGTCAAAATCTTTTTCAAAACATTTTAGGTGTCCAGCAACAGGGACTCCCAATTTGAGGATTTTGTCCAAGGATGCATAGCTGCAGCTTATGTGGAAGGTGTAGGACTTCACTGTAGATATTTCGTTCATTCATTCCTAGTGTATGATATCTACTTTAGTACATGTTAATACCAAAAATTGTCCATCTTTGTGGACCACTCAGATACTGACACGTGTTGTACAGTAAGAGATTAATCCTAGTCATCAAGGATGAAATACCTACCAACAAGAGGAATATCGACCAACATCATGAATACCGAACAACATCAAGGATGTCGACCAACGATGACAGGCATACACCAACAGTTGTATACATTAATGATTATATTGATGTAAATGTATGTATTATAAATATATTCCATCTCTTGTGCACCCCATGGGTGGGGATATAAATACATTGTAAACCGTACATCCAAGGGATAACGAAAGTAGAGGCAACTAAACAATCCCAAGACAATACACAATAGTGAACGTAGGCTCTTCCCTTAAGACAAACCACTTTAAAAATATCTTTTCTCTCATTTCTATTTATCTGTGATCAATTAATTAGCCTAGTCTAGTTTTTTGCATCAATAGATTGGCGGTGTCTTTGGGAACGATATTTCTGATCGATCTCACTCAATAAAATATCTAAATGGATGAAATTCCTTAATCAAGTATTAGGAATGAAGGTATTCCGCTGCTCCTTCTGCTCCTCCATCTGCAAATGATTTAATCGGGATTCTGGTCAGTCTTGCAAGAGGCCAAGAGGCCATTCAAGATACTATCAAGAAACTTGTACAAACTCTTCAAGCCGGGGCACCCGCTCTATATCCTCTAGGAAATATTCCACCACCACCACTAAGAGGTGGTCAGCGCAGCCACTTGATATCGACAAAAGATGTCTCTTACCATCTAAGGAAAACTTCATTAATGAGGACATCTGAATCTTTCCATGCGCAGTTTTATTATCCATAAAGGGCAAGTTCTTTAGAGAGATTAAGTCATGCTTCTCCATTCGACCGTTTGGGAACTAAGGGGAACAAAAATATTCCTAGGGCAAGATATGGTAATACCAAATGACCATCTGATCAAAGGGAAAGCACAACTCAATCCAGATCAAACGCCTTATGAACTGTAACTCGGATCGAGCAACGGCTTCAAGATGAAAGATCAGCAACTAATAAAGTTGTAACACATAAACCCAGTGCTGCCAATGATGAATGGAAAGGATCTATACAGAGATTGGAAGACAGATTGGGAGAATTGGCGAAGACAAGAAACCCACTACAAAGAAGCTTTATAAAAGGGTCTCCATTTGTGCAATCAATTGTGTATTTCCCTACTCCATCAAAGTTCAAGGCTCTAGTAGTAACACCCAAATATAATGAAAACACTGATCCAGTCCTCCATATAGAGCAATACTAGGTAGCTGTTGATATTTATGCCGTCCCCTACGAAATGAGGGGTAGAACATTTTCTGGAACCATTATTGGATCTGCCTAAATCTGGTACAATGGTCTTCCTCGAGGACATATTTCTAGCTTCAACCAACTGGATGAGCAATTCATTAACAACTTTTGTTATGGAGAAAATCTTGTGAAAAGGGTAGCACACTTACTTAGTGTGATATGGAAAGAAGGATAGAGCACGAGAGATTAAATCACTTGTTTTAATAATGAGAAACAAAAACTCGTAGATTATGAGGAGAAGACTGCAATAACTGCCCTCGTGAGTGGATTGCTTCCTAAAAAACTGTATTACACTCTTACCAAGGATCCACCGAACACAATGGCAGAATTGATGGCTAAAGAAGCAAAGATCATGAATGCTGAGGAAGCAATGGTATCCATGCATAGCTCGGGCAAAAAATCTGATGGTAAAAACGATAAGAGGTATCATCAAAACCCTAGAGAACACGAGGAATCAGGATATAAAGGAGTTTTGGAGTGACTTGATTAAGGGTGAAAAGCGGCGTGCGTCAAGCGGCGATCGTTGTTTTCTGTTCACCACCTCAATAAAAAAACCTAAACTTATGACTACACTCGGCAGGTGAGTATAGCGACCAAGTCCGGGTATCGAAAATCCACAGAGACGAGTTGCTAGAATATTATTTGGCTTAATACTTCTAGAAAAAAAGTGCAAAAGATGATTATACATAAAAAGGAAAAGATGCACAAAAGGGAAATATTAATCTAGGATAGGGAACACAAATCTAGATTAAGAAAGCGAGTAAAAACTATAGGTTGCGTCGAATATCCCTCAGCCGAGTTAATTAGTATAAAATGGTTACATGGGTCAACGAGTTATTAAGACTGCGTCTCGTTTCAACAGTTAATCAAATGAAGAGTTGTCACATCCTTAAATTCGCATAAAAGTCTAATAAGATTTTAGCATCAACAAATACCCCAAAAATTACGCACATAAGGTCGTAAGAACGAACCATGCAAGATATAACCTATCAAATCTCCTAGCCGCAATAACTAGGAAAACGCACTCGAGATAGACCTATAAACTCCATCACTAAAGCAAAGCAACATGTCTAGGCAACATATTAAAAATACGGTAAAGGAAAGTGGTAAATAAACACAATAAAACTATACTAGAAATTACGGAAAGAAAGCATCTAAATCTAATTAACAAAGCAATAATTAAACTAAAACAACTATATTAATGGAGAGGGAAGATGAAAAGTTCAACTTACAAACCCTAATAGGTGTCAAACCAAAATGAGGAAGAATATGTGCTCTCAACCCCCAAACCCTAAGCTAAACTATCTAAAAACTAATTATCTCTAATTATTTACACAAAATTGCTTTATATAGTAAGTTGGAATTAAATTAGAAAAGAAAAGGAAAAAGAAAAGAAAATAGGAAAAGATCTCTGAAAATAGGGGATCGATCGATCGACCCCTTTGGTCGATCGATCGATGGTTGGAAAATAAGCCCACTGTCAAAACTCGAAGGATGAAAATTGAAGGATCGATCGATCAACCCTTTTGGTCGATCGATCGATCAAGAGGGTCTTAGCTAAGCTTTCTCCTATTTTGGTTCAAATGGAAATCTCTTCCGCTAAAATCACTGTAACTTCTTCGTTAGGGATCGGATTTGCGCACCGTTCATGGCCATGCGAAGCATGCGAGGAAGTTTACATCTTCCGTATTGGGCCAATGCCCAAGATGTGAAATGACTAAAATGCCCTTGAATGTGCGATTCCATATGAAACTTAGCTGGAATGCGTTCAAACTTCACACTTAGCATCCAAATACCTATAAAAGCTCAATTAACCCCTACAAAGCATGTTAACATAGAAATTTGAGGTTTTCTGGTTAATGAGCATAAATATAGGAAATGATATACCCGAGGGGGCTAAAATGCGTAGGTTCGAGGGACGAAATACGCAATATTTGCGTATTATCACACCCCCTAACTTACACATTTCTAGTCCCTAGCAATGAAATATGATTCAACAAGAACTACAAGTAAACCAACGATAGGATACAAGTACAAAAATATGGTATAAAAGCATAAGGACACTTTTGCGGGCGATTCGATTGCATTTAGCGTATGCAATAAGCCATTAAACCCCTAGGTTACCCTAGTGTAAGAGTGTCATCTTGTGAGGGTTTTCAAGGATGAAACCCACAAACATCATATGGTTTCCTCAAAATATGCCCAAACCAACATGCGACAAGCCCAACAATAATGAAAAGGATTTTATACGCATTATTATCACAATGAACGAATTCAAACAAAAGTCCATATTATTAACATTATAGAATGAACCTCATAGAATTGAAACCTTAAAATGTTGGAGGGGAGCGAGAACATGCGAAGGTATGATTTGGTAAAAACTTATATAAATTAGATACTAATTAAAGCAAGCATAAATCAATCCTCACGGGCATTACACTCATAAAGTGAATTCACTCGAAATAGGGAGGTAACACATGGGACGTGCGGGCATAAAGAGTAAATGTAAATGGAAACTAGGCCACACACATATCATAAATGAAGAAGGCTATGTATGAAATTAAAAATTGTAATCTCAATGAAAGATAACGCACATTAAAAGAGCGAAATGCATTTTCACAGATTATCAAAACTATTGAAACCTTTATATTGAACTCACCCTAAGATCACATAGGACTTGATAGGGTTGTAATGTAGGCTAGTCTAGGGTACGAAACGAAGGATATGTATGTACGAAATGAAAACTTAGGATAATGGGAAAAATGCGGGCAATATCAAAAATTGGAAAACAAGTTCCCCACAAGCATTGGATATATCATTTGGAGAGAAATCAAAGCTTATTGAACTATATACAACATTTACAACTTTCTCTTTCTTTTTCTTTTCTTATTTTTCTCATGTTTTCTTTTGTTTTCTTTTGTTTTCTTATGCTTTTTGCTTTTTCTTTTTCATCTTTTTTTCACATCTCTCTTTTCTTTAATTTTCTCACTCTCGTATGCCTAATTTGCAACCACATAACAAGACCATCATTCAATCCCATGTAACATTCCAAACAAAGGTATAGAAGGTGTATAAGTATGGTATATAACAAAAGTGGGGAGTTGGTTATGGGATTTGGGGTTATGAAGCGAAAGCCTATATTAAGGCTCAAAGGGGTTGACGAGGTGAAACATATATGGCGAGGTCAAGGCTAATATGGTTGATATAACAAAGATTGCCTATGATCATTTCCAAAAGTTTACGAAATTATCGAATCAAAACAAACTTTGAAAATTATGCTCAAGTAATGCATTTCATATATTAACTCAATTAATGAACGATCAAATGAAAGAATAGAGAGATTACTGACAAAATCAACATTTTCAATGAGGACAGAATAGTGTATACACTCGCAAACGACGAAAGGTACAAATCTTACTTGGTGAGAGTATATACAATGCAACAAAAGATTATCGAGTTATAAAAATCTTAAACCAAATCAATAAAGCAAGAAAAGCACATATGCTCATGGGATTAATGTTTAATTCATGAAGTTATTCATAATATCATTGATTGAGACTAAAGTCTAATACATTCTAAAATCGAGAACATGAATCATTGGGTTGTCAATTGGGTCACGCAATTATTGAAATTTATCATCGGACACAAAGGCAAAATGCCCAAAAAAGGAGAAAAAAGAAAGAAAATATTTTTGAAAATTTTCAATTTTTTTACAAAAAAGCATACTAAGTAACTAACATATGAGGAAAAACATGGTCTAAATAAAGAAATGGATAGAATATCCCACACCCCCTAACTTAAAACCTGACATTGTCTTCAATGTGAATTAAGAACCAAGTTAAAGAGAGGAAAATAACGATATTACCCAAAATTGGAGCGATCCCCGTAAGAACAAGTCCAAAGAATTTACAAAATAAATTAGTACCGAGCATAGCAAAAACAAATAAAAAAAGTTAACTAATTAAAATAGGCTAAATAAAAAGGAAAGAAAAACTAAAGAAATAAATAATAAAAAACTAACTATATACAACCTACTATTTTGGCTTCACACTAATTGTACACTAGAAGTCTAAATAGTTGAGGGTCCAGCATGAAAAAAATTTGACTTTGGAGGGTGACCGGTGTACCCTCACTCACAATCATGACTCCTGGAAAATAATAATTCCGTTTGAACAACGGAAGACATGTGTAAGGAGGAAGAAATGAATCATCCCCAATTAAAATTTGGGAGGGAGGATGGGGGATTTGGATTGAACGGGTGACAAAAATATATGGGGACCAAGAAAAGCAAAATATACTCCCAAGGATTTTGAAGTTGGAATGGGAGGTGGCGCACACAAAGGCAAAGATGTGATCGTGGAAGGCGATTCGAGCAAGTATTCCTCATTAGCAAAAAGGTTTATAATCGAATCATCGGGTACTTGTGACGGTGTGATAACGGAGAATGAAAATGGGGAGGAAAGAAATTCAAACTCCAGAGATGAGTCATCATCTCTTGAAGATTGATTTTCGAAGGAAATAAGTTCATTTTCAATGAAATGTTCTTCTTTGGGAGCCAAAGAAGAAATCATTTCATTGCAAATGGATATTAAATCCATTTCATCCTCACTTTCAATAACTATATGCAATGGGCCAAGTCAATAATGGTTTGTTCCAAAGTACGCAAAAAAACCTCATTTGGTTCAAAACATTCTTCGACTTCAAAAATCTCAGAAGAAAATTCGTCGTTGAATTCAAATAATAAATCCAACTCATGTTCCCAACAACGAATTTCTTCCCGATAACGATTTTCAATTTTCTCATTCTCAAGCATACGCAAGCCCTCGCCAAAAATCATAGGCCGAGGCTCGGATTCTTGAAAATGCGAACTTTAAAAATTACCATCAGACTTAAACTTCAACTCATTATTATAGGAATTTTGAAACCTATTCCGATTCGTTTCAAAATTCCTATTATAAGGAATTAGAGGCCCAAAATCATTATCATCATCATCAAAATTCCAATAACCCAAGTTTTGACTTTCGTCATATTCGCCCAAAGTCATATTTGAATTTGTAATTTTTTGGGACTCTAGGTATTGATCGAAAGTCATAGGATTACGGGAATTTTGAGAATTATAATAATGATTACTGAAAGAATTGGAATAACACATGATTACCCCAAAAATGGCTCGAAGTGGCAAATTCCATAAAGTAGATGCGCGTGTGAGAGATTCAAGCGTTTCTTGGCGCTCACATGTAAAATTCCTACAAAAATGTTAGGCAAAAAACACAAATAGAAAGAAAATACTACGAAATACCAAATCAAATAAATTCTAAAACAAACTCGTCCCCGGTAACGGCGCCATTTTGATTAAGGGTGAAAAGCGGCACGCATCAAGCGCAGTTTGTTATTTTCTGTTCACCGACTCAATACAAAAGCTAAACTTATGACTACACTCAACGGGTGAGTATATCAGCCAAGTACGGGTATCAAAAATCCACAGAGAAGAGTTGGTAGAATATTATTTGGTTTAATACTTCTAGAATAAAAGTGCAAAAGATGATTATACACAAAAAGGAAATGATGCACAAAGGGAAATATTAATCTAAGTAAGGGAAAATAAAGCTAGATTAAGAAAGCGAGTAAAAACTATAGGTTGCGTCGAATATCCCTCACATGAGTTAATTAGTATAAAATGGTTACATGGATCGACGAGTTATTAAGACTTCGTCTCGTTTCAAGAGTTAATTAAATTAAGAGTTGTCACACCCCTAAATTCGTATAAAAGTCTAATAAGATTTTGGCGTCAATAAATACCTCAGAAATTATGCACGCAAGGTCGTAAGCATGGAGCATACATGATATACCCGGTAAAATCTCCTAGGCATAATAACTAAGACAACGCACTCGAAATAGACCCGTTAACTCCATCACCAAAGCACAATAACATGTCAACTCAAGGTGAGTTCAATACGACACAACCTAGACTAAATTATCTAGAAAACATATTAAAAACGCAATAAAACTGCACTAGAAAGCACAGAAAGAAATCATGTAAATCTATTTAATAAAGCAAGAATTAAACTAAAACTATTATATTAATGGAGAGGGAAGATGAAAAGTTCAACTTACAAACCCTAATGGGTGTCAAAGCAAAATGAGGAAGAAGATGATATCTCAACCCTCAAACCCTAAGCTAAACTATCTAAAAACTAATTATCTCTAACTATTTTATGCAAAATTGCTTTATATAGTAAGTTGGAATTAAATTAGAAAAGAAAAGGAAAAAGAAAAGAAAAGGGGAAAATATCTCTGAAAATAGGGGATCGATCGATCGACCCCTTTGGTCGATCGATCGATGGTTGGTAAATAAGCCCACTGTCAAAACTCGAAGGATGAAAATTGAAGGATCGATCGATCGACCATTTTGGTCGATCGATTGATTAAGCAGGTCTCATCCAAGCTTTCTCCTGTTTTGGGTCAAATAGAAATATTTTTCGCTAAAATTGTCGTAACTTCTTCGTTTGGGATCAAACTTGCACACCGTTTATGTCCACACGAAGCTTGCGAGGAGGGCTACTTCTTCCGTATAGATGTTGGGCTAGGTGCCCAAGCTGTGAAATGACTAAAATGGCCTTGGACGTGCGATTGCGTACGGAACTTTGCCGGAATGTGTCCAAACTTCACACTTAGCATCTAAATACCAATAAAGCTCAATTAACCCCTTCAAATCATGTTAACATAGAAATCCGAGGTTATTTTGTTAACAAGCATAAATATAGGGAAGAATATACCCGGGGGGCTAAAATACGTAGCTTCGAGGGATGAAATACGCAATATCTGCGTATTATCATGACTCAAGAAGTACAATGACTATAATCTACTAACCATGGGAATTCACTATGTTTTGGAGGAAATCAAGCATAATAAAGATGTGTGTTGGCCTGATAAGTTGAGAAGTTCCCCAATCAAAAGAGATAAAACTAAGTAGTGTGAATTCCACAGGGATTACGGTCACACGACGGAACATTGCATAGCTTTTCAAAATGAGATTAAAACTCTTATCCAAAGAGTAAAGTTAAATCAGTATGTTGATTAGCAGAACAATGAAGGAATTTGGAGTTGATCAAAATCTCCTTATAAGCCTAGAGAGGAGAAGAAAAGAACTCATGAAGATGAGCAGGACGATGATCCTGATCTCCCTAAAAGAACTCGGTAACCAGAACGTGAGGTATTTTGTATCAATTTTGGTTCCTTTGATTGCCAAATGATTATATGTGGAGATGCAGGAGGAGGAGATCATACATCAGAGCGCAAAGCTTATCTCAATGAGGCATAAGCTTGCTCGTACATACAAAGGATCAATCTTGCAGAGGAAGATCGACCAAGGAAGGTTAACAAAGACAAACTAGTAATTGGTTTCTCTAAAAATAACCTTTCAGGAGTACTGTATCCTCACGACGACTCATTAGTAATCAAAGTTAGAAAGGAAGAAATTATTTTCTCTAGTGTATTAGTAGATAATGGTAGTGCGACGATTATCATGTCATATCCTTATTTTAGCAACTTGGATTTTAAACTTAGTCAATTAGATCCCTATCATCGAACACTAATAGTCTTTGCATGTGAGAAAGTCTTTCCTCTAGGAACCATTAACATTAAAATGGAGGTGATGCTAGGCATCTAGACAGCTATCCAAATAGAGAAGATACATTTCTTTGTAATGGATAAAAATGTCCATTCAGCTTATAATATAATTGATAAGCACCCAAAACTGTACAATTTATACCCCGAATAGATGTATTTTAGTTGCTAATTCTCGACAATATGGGTCTTATGCGCTTAATTGTTCAATATGCAGGCTTAATGCACGTTGCGGTGTTCAAATGCGTATTTCAAGGCAATTGTGCATTTAATGGAGCTAATGCCCTCTCTCGTACCCTAACCCGAGCCTAAACCTAGCCCAAACTTACCCCAAACCATGTGTGTGTTTGTTTGTCCCTTTTTATTATTTTTTTAGATTTTCAGTTTGAGTCATTTTTATTTTTAGAATTTATTTTAGATTTATTTAGTATTTTATAGGTTTCATTTTCTATTTTTCTATTTTATTTAGTATAATTTTATTTTATATTGATTTTTATTAGTTTTTAGTCTTAGTTTTTAGTTTTTATTTTATCTTATTTTATTAAGATTTATTTTTGGGAGTTTAATTTTAGTTTTACTTTACTTTTTTTAGATCTTTAGTTTCTATAATTTTTTTTTAGGTTTTAAGTTTTATTTCTTTTATTTTCTTTTCTTTTAGTTTTACTTTTTAGATTAGAAGTTTTATTTTTAGTTTTTAGTAATTTTATTTTTTAGGATTTTATTTATTTTTATTGTTATTTTTTTTATTATTTTAGTTAGTTTTATTAGGGTCCAAATTAAACACACACACACAACCCCCTTATCCTACACTCTCATACACCCACACACACCTAATTAACACCCTCACCCTCACACACCTACTCTACACCCTCACCCACACAATCACCCCCATTCATCTTCTTCCCTACACCTTTTCTCTCTCCTCTCACCAACACCCATCATTTGATAGAAAGAACTTTTGCGTGTATCTTTCTTTTGTCGTTGCTTGAAAAGTCCTTCAATCAAAACCTCACGTACCTACAAATATAATGAACTCAAGTCTAGAGGTAAGTAAGAGTATCAATCCACTTTCTAGGGAGTAAAGCAAATGGAACAAATCCAATTGTAATTCACTTTTTATTTTCTTTTTGTGCTTTTTCACTTTTCTAATTTTTTTTAGCTTTTTCAATATTAAAACAATAGGGTGAGGTGATGATGAAATAACACTAAACTAAAACAAAGATCTAAACAACTAACTAAAAAGTGAATAAAATGAAAACAAAGTTTAACACTAAAATAATAGATAAAGTGAGGTAAATAATTGTGAGAACAATCAAGGAGTGGGATTACGCCACAAATTTTAGTTATTTTAATTAATTAATTTATTATTTGAATTCTCCCAAATTAATATTAAAATTACAAATCAACTCTCGTTGCAAGTGTAATTATAATAGTAATCTTTTAGAAAATTAAGTTTAACCCCCCACAACTCTAAAAAAATAGATCTACACTCCTTTTAATTAATCACTCGCTAGGATCGATCGATTAAAATTCATGTAAATCTTAGAAAATAATTTTAGAGTTGAAATTCAAGTTATAATACCCCACTTAAGAAACCTCTATCTCTAGTTCGAATCTAAAATGGGTATTATAATTAGAATTTCGATTTTCTCTCGAAATCATTTACCCTCTCTCGAGGTGTAAATCTAAGGGTGAGGGATCAAAATTAACATTCAAAGGAAAATTTCAAGTAATCAAACTAATTAAACTAAAATAATATCAAATAGGGGTTTCACCCCACCCCTTGAAAGGGGTTTTAGCCTAACATGGTATAAAATATGACAAATTAATAATCAAAGGCATATATAATAAAATAGAAGGTTGAGAGGACAAATCTTCAAACAAGTCTCCTTGATTTGCAAAATTGGACTCTAATCCTCCATTGAAATTGAGCAACATCCATTCAAAGTGAGCTTTCCACAGTATTCAATTACATACAAACACTCATTTGAATCACTCAACAATTAATTTCTCACAAATATCTAAAAAAATAAAATAAAAAAAAGAAAAAATTATTTACAAGGATAATTTTCTCTACAATTCTCTCTCTAAAATTCCTATATAAAAGCTCTTCATATTTGATTTGGGGTCTTCTTCTTCAATTTATAGTAGGCATGGAGCATGGGAGTAAAAATGAGAATTGAATATGGTGAACATGTGAAAAAGGTGAGAGCACATGTGCATGGAGGTGTGAGGTGTGAGGATATTTGGAAAAAATCTGATTTGGGTACACATGGGGGTAATTTGGGGAAAAAAAAGGAAAAAGGTTAGTTGAGGGTAAAATTGGTAAAAGGGTAAAAGAAATTAAATGGTTTAAGTGTCACATGGGTATTTGTCTTTTGGTTTGCTTTGGCTTGTGATTTTTGACAGCTCACGGATTTGTTTTTGAGAGAAATGTAGGGTTGCGTTTGTTTTTTTATCTGAATCTGTAGTCTGAATTTGAAATCTGAAAACTGAATCTGAAGTCTGAAATCTAAATCTGAAAAATATGTTTATTTTTATGTCTGAAAGTACCTCTGAATGAATGTATTTAGACTGATTCAGACTTCAGATTCAGACTTCAGACGTAACTCAACCTCTTAATCATTAAGAGCCAAATATAACCGTTAGCCTCTTAATCACTTAAAAAAACAAACACTTTTTGGTACCTCTTAAGTCTGAATGGTTCATATTCTTAAGAGGCAAAAAAAAACAACACCTAGGTCACGTTTTTTTTGGTTGGGAAGAAATGGGTTTTAAGCTTGAAATGGGTTTGGGTGATGGAGCTGGTTTGGACATGGGTTGTGGGTTAGAAAATGGGTATGGAGATGAGATGGGTTGCCATGGTTTTTGAAGGTGGATGGATGTGAAGGCATGGATGGGGCCACCGGAGGTGTGCGCGCCGGCGGGAATGGCAGCGGGTCTTGGGTGAATGGTAGCCGGCGAAGAGAGAGAGAGTCTGGTAGGGGCTGGAACCGGGCTGGTGGTGTCCGCCAGGCAGGGGTCTGGCCGGTGCGTCGCCGCGGGTAGGGGCTGCCGAGGCAGTCGCCGCCGCCTGTTTTGGATGGAGCTCGCCGGAGATGGAGGTTGTCGCCGGAGATGGAGGTGGTGGGCTGGCACAGGCGACGGGTTGGGGCGGAGGTGTGGAGGTGGGGTTTCTGCCGGAGAAGGGCTGTAATTGAAAGGTTGGGGGTTGGTTGGAGATGGTGGTAGAATAAGCTTGGTTTATGGGTTTGTGTTTGTTAATGGAGGTTGTGGGTGTTTTGGTGGGGGGGGGGGGGGGGGGGGGGGGGGGGTTTGAGATGAGAGAGAAAGTGAGGAGGTCGAAGATGACTAAGGTTAGGATTAAGTGGGTGAAGGTGTACGCTAGATGAGTGTGGGTGAGGGTTTAGTTATAGGGTGTGTTTAGGTGTAGGATAAGTTTGTATATGGGATAATGTGTGTGTTTAATTTGAACCCCTAAAAATGACACTAATTAATTAAAAATAAAACTATTAAAATTAAAAAAAAACTAAAAATCTAAAAATAAATAAATTCCTACTAAAAAATAAAATAAAGATTAAATTAAAAAAATAAAAATAAAATGAAATAAAAAAATTAAAATAGGATTCTATTAAACTAAAAATTAAAATCCTAAAATATAAAATCTAAAATCTAATAAAATTAAGAAATAAATGAAATCCTAAAAATTAAAATCCTAATAAAATAAAATAAAACTAGAAACTAATAAAAATTAAAATAAAATAAAATTATACTAAATAAAATAGAAAATAAAAAAATAGAAAATGAAACCTATAAAATACTAAATAAATCTAAAATAAATTCTAAAAATAAAAATGACCCAAACTAAAAATCTAAAAAAATAATAAAAAGGGACAAACAAGCACACACATGGTTTGGGGTAAGTTTGGGCTAGGTTTAGGCTCGGGTTAGGATACGAGAGAGGGAATTAGCTCCATTAAATACACAATTGCCTTGAAATACGCATTTGAACACCGCAACGTGCATTAAGCCTGCATATTGAACAATTAAGCGCATAAGACCCATATTGTCGAGAATTAGCAATTAAAATACATCTATTCGGGGTATAAATTGTACAGTTTTGGGTGCTTATCATACCACCCCCAAACAGAGCGTTGCTAGTCCTCGAGCAATAAGATAGAGAGAAAGAGAATGATAAGAAACCAAAAGTGTACCACTTTCGCGGGGACTTGCGATTGCACTTAGCGTGTGCAACAAGCCTTTAAACCTATAGGTTGCCCTACATGACGAGTTGTGTCTCGTGAGGGTTTACAGGTAATATACCCACAAAATTCTTTATTTTGCAAAGATTTATTGGAATGCAGTCAATCTCTTATTAGATATAGAATAATCGCATAATCCATCATGAGAAACATTTTGAGAAATACAAGTTAGAATGTGTAAAAAGATTAAGCTAAGTAAATACTCAAGGCACATCCTTCCTAGAACTCAACGTGTGTAGTGTGAATCAGTCAAAACGGGTCGAGTATCACAAGAGTAATTCCTAGATTGCCTTTTTGGAATCAACGCTTCAACTTCAAATCTCACAGGATATAACTCCCTTAAACGAACTCTTGAGATTAGGGTTAGTGTACCGCTCTTGTGTGTGAGGAGGTGAGTAAATGTAAGCAAATTCAAACGTCTCATACACACATAAGAAAGAACGAACAATTAGAAAGAAAAGTGATCTCATGAAAGACTGCTAATCACTATGGTGAGAACGTCGAGTTATTCACCACGTTGACTTTCATTTGCCCGAACACCTATGGGAAATATGGATGTCTATGGGTGAGGGGGTAAATGAAATGGGAAAGATGGTATGAGGTATGATGGTGATGATGTAGGTAGGATAGTGATGTAGAATGGGATTGATGTGTGAAATGATGGATATTTGAGAAGAGTGTATCACTCATAGACGAACAAATGTCTTTATTTCTTGATTGCAACTTTCTCTTTTTCTTCTTTTCCAAATACACATCAATGTATGAGATAAATCTGCTAAAAATTCACATAACCCCAACATAGATTTGTATTTAATTTTTCTCTATCTGAATCGGCTTTGGGAGAGATATCCGCTAAAAATGCAAACACTCTCTATGATAGATCATCTCCCCCTTTACTTTCTTTTTTTTCCATATATTTTTTTTCTTTTTCCAAATACGCATCAATGTATGAGATAAATCTGCTAAAAATACAAATAACCCCAACATAGATTTGTATCAAATTTTTCTCCATCTGAATCGGCTTTGGGAGAGAAATTCGCTAAAAATGTAAATACTCTCTATGACGGATCTTCTCCTTTTACTTTAAACACTATTCTCTGTGGATATGGAAATGGGCGGTATGGTATATGGTGATGATATGGAAAATGGAAGGTGTATGAATGTATGATAAATGGAATTTGGTTGGTGTATGAGAGAAGGTTTGGTGAAAACCTAGTGATCGGGACAAATTTCATGACACGTGTTTCTTACAACTCGAAAGTGATGTCGTTCTCGGTGATCAAGCCAAAATTTTATGAAAGATAATGAGATCATACAACAATTAAAGTGCGGACCCAAAAGAAAGTTGAATCAACTTGTGACTCGGAGATTGCGTAAAATTCTCAAAAATGGTGAAAGGCACGAATCTCACAAGCTAAAGTCTCTACTAGTGATCCTTAAGGTTCTCTTTAGAATTGTGGTACTCCTCAACTCTTAACCGTAGTGACATGATAAGTGCGCAAATTTTGTTGAGTCTAGAAATTCATGGTGCAAAATGCCTTGCTACGTATTACATAAGCTATTTAGAAAAAAATATTCTCTAGCTTGATTCTTAGACTTAAAATGATGGATGATTGAAAATTCACATCAATGAGTGAGATGAAAGAAACTGCAAGAAATTTTAAAAATCAGGTTCAAAACTCAAAATTTTTCAAAAGAGGTAAGATTTTGATAAAATTCCCCACCCCCAAACAAAAAGGAACATCGTCCTCGATGTTAAGTAAAATGATTTTTAAAATTGAGAGCATAAGGTAGGAAAGAGATTACCAGAATGAACCGCTAATGAAGTGGACATATATAGCCCAAAAGAAACCTGAAATGTGATACGAGAAAAAAAGTGTACAAGTCTATAAGCATGATAAAGAATTGGGTGATGTGAAACACTACCCCTAAACAGGATGAGACTAGTACAAGAAACGCGGGCTGCCTCCCGGTAGCGCTAAGTTTAAAGTCTTCAACCAGACCGATGAAATCTCACCCTAAAGATAAAATCTATGAAAGCGCGGGGCGGCAGAAAAATCGAGTGATGAGAATCACCCCCAAACAAGACTGAAGCGTCAGTCTTGTTGGATAGAGGGTAAAGAGGTCAATGCACTTGTATGGCAAAGTGCATCACACGATGCAAAGCATTGGTGGACCATGGGCGGGTGGGGATTAGGGTAAAGGTGAGAAAAGCATGCGTGATTAAGCATCAATCACAGGCCTTATTGAGCCGAAAGGTGAGGGAAACTAGGGCCTTATAAGCATGGTGATCAAGTTGGTGAAGGAGGAAATATGGTTTGGACATAGGAATGGGATGGGCCTCATAAAAATCACACGACCGTTCTATAAATGGGCGATGATAATGGTCGCGCTGTGACACGCCAGGGAGCTGTTGAGAAAAATCAACACCACAAGAGAGTGGCGGGTATAGAGTAACAAGTTCGGTGTCACGGAAGTAGAGAGTATCACCATAACTCTCGTGGATGTAGGATGGTTTCAGGTTAGGATCTAAAAGTGTTGATGGAAACTTGAAATGCATAAAATCAAGATCCAAACCAGGTGGTGGGGTAGAAGGGACAATGGATGGGCCGGGTGGGATAAATGGTGTATTGAGTGGGATAAATGGTGGAGGAAGATGATCCAACTCAAATGTGAGAGACACACACTCATTGGGAGGAGTAAAGGAATACTCACAAGGGAGTGTGGTTTCTAAAGATGGAGTTGTCAACTTCTCCATAAAAGCAGCATCGGGGAATGGGGTGGGTGGGTAAAACGAGGCACCAAGATCGGAGATAGAGGAATCACTAGAAATATCAGGCTCAACGGGAGCCATGCATGGAGGGATATCATCCATATCCGGATAGTTAGGAACTATCACAGATTCTATCTCGGGAAAATGGTGAGCACTCGTAGCCGGAGCTAACCTAGGATAAATTGGTTCCTCAGGAACACAAGGGTGAAACTCGATAGGTATAGACTCGGGCATTTTTTTGGATGTGGCGGGAAAGGAAATGTTAACCTCAAGTGGGGGTTCATATGGATTTTGCGGAAGCGGATCAGTCTCACTAATGAAAGGTAAGTCAACACAATTGTCGACTTGGGACCCGGACCATGAAATGGTCTCAACTTCAAGATTCTCGGGGTGATAGGGTTGGTCACACTCAAATTTTGTGTCACAAGAGGACACATCATCATCACACTCGGTGGCAATGATGGGTGGGGCCATGGGAATATCCGACTCTCGCTCACACTCCAATTCATTTAAATGTTGTTCAAGCCTTTGGAGAGCTTGAGTTTGAATTGCTTGCTCTTGCTCAAGTATGAACTTTTGCAAGAGGGTTTCGAGAGTGGATGTGGATGAAGGTGTTGGTGGAATGATGGGTGGTGGCGGTGGGTGAGGTGGACACAACTCGCTATAATCGGGAGTATATGGAGAATACTCATATGAAGTGTGTGGGGTGGGGCCAAGTAGATCATACACGAAAGGACTGCTTTCGTGATGGACAAATGGTTGATGCGCATGGGGTGCGTAGTGAGAAAACTGATCGTGACTGGGTGCACAAGGTTGCCATGACGACTGTTGGAACGTGTGAGGATCCACAACATCGGGTTGGGATACGTATTACGTGGAAGGGTGATCAGGCCTCCACGAATAGCTCGGGGACTCACACAACTCG
Source organism: Sambucus nigra (assembly GCA_949130495.1). Lineage (NCBI taxonomy): Eukaryota > Viridiplantae > Streptophyta > Magnoliopsida > Dipsacales > Adoxaceae > Sambucus > Sambucus nigra. The sequence continues at coordinate 296,937,665 of OX422211.1, read as the reverse complement.
GGATTGGGTAGATAGGGAGAATAGGTCGAGGTGGGTTTTGGGACAGTGTCATATGGATACACATGTTCCATGGTGGGTTCCGATGGATATGACAAGTATGGACACTCATGGGACATGTGATCGGCATATGAACAATGGGTGCATGACAAAGGATGAGGCACGTCGACACTTGACACCGAGGGTGATGGAATAGGTGGTGCGTGCATAGATGGATCAAGAGTACCAACGGTACTTGTGAGAGAGGTGAAATCTTGAAGAATATCATAAAGAGATCGCTCGGAATCACTCTCACACGTGTCACGTGTCAATGGAAAATGACCAAAGTAGTCCCGTAAAGGACGTTCTTCGGCCATGTGGATGGAAATTTTTTTTTGGGTTTTTGGAATTTTTTCAAAAGGAAAGAAAATATTTTTGGGATTTTCTAAAAATAATGGAAAGAAAATATTTTTGGATTTTTTATAAAAGTAAAAAAAAAATATTTTTGGATTTTTCTAAAAATAAGGGAAGAAAATATTTTGGATTTTTTTATTTTTTTATAAAAATGAAAGAAAATATTTTTGGATTTTTGGAAAAATAAATAAAGAAAAATATTTTTGGATTTTTTTTTTTGGAAGAAAAGGTGGGGAAAATATGGACTCTTTGAATTTGGGACGAACTAACTAAAACCGACTACCGAAAAATGGAATTGGACACACACACAAGTCAAGAAAAATTTCTAACTAGCACATAGCCAATTTTTATCTTTAAATTTAGTGAGAGGATAGTCAAACTTTAATTAAGTTCGCGGGCGATAAAAATTCACGAAAATCTCTTAGTGATCGCCTTTGCAAAAATATTCTTCTATTGGGCTACCTAGTTGATTGATTTTAAATTTAGTGATGGCTAGGGTAGCACAAAATGGTAAGCGAGTGAGTCGGGTGATGAAATCCCTTCTCGTGAGTGACCGGGTGTAGGTCTTAATTAATTAATTCATCACACCATTCAAAAATAAATGCGAGAATAAAATCAAATAAGAGCACACAAAGCACACAAAATAAATGACTCGCTAACAGGAGAGGCGCGAGGGTTTGAGAAATGTACCTCCCACGGTTTTTAGGCCGTGGGGTGCCGAAAAATTTGAGTCGACCAGGGAGAGATCACGCCTATCTCAGCCGTCCCCGGGAGTCCTACCGACCCAAGGTAGAGAGGCTTCTAAATCCTCGCCTTTGGACGCCCTCTCTCTACCTTGTCCGATTTCCCTATCATGCTTGGCTTCAATTATTACAAATTTAAATGAAAAATAAATGGTGTCCTATGCACTGTAGTACAATCCAAGAATAGAATAATCCTAAATACAAGCCGTCTAAAAATATAAAAATGGTACAAAAAAAAAATAATAAAGTGAAAAAAAAATGAACTACAATATGAAATCCGCTCCGAGCTTCATAATCCCAAGAACGGCAACGGCGCCATTTGATAACGTGACTTTTGCGTGTATTTCGTTGTTGTTGAAAGCCAAGTTAGTCAAAATCCTTATGTACCTACAAAATATAACATTCTAAAAAAGTTCATAGGAAGAGTAGGGCTAAAGAAGTTCATAGAAGAATCATTCATAGAAGTTCATAGAAGAGTAGGGCTAAAGAAGTTCATAGAAGAACCATCAATTGTTTGTCAATTCTTAAAATTCCTAACTAACTTTGGTGTGGGAATTGTGAAGGGTGATCATAGAGTAGCTCGAGAATGTTACTACTCTTCTGCCGAGCAAGAACACATGGAAGAAATAAATAATAAAACCACTACCTACCAAGTGGATACTCCTGAGCTTGATGAAGATTATGATGTTTTAACCTTAGATCCAATAGAGGAAAAAGAGTTGGTAAAGGGACAAATTATAGAAGAAACTGAAGGCATTGTGTTAGACGATGGCAAACCAGAGTGCAACACTCAAATAGTGACAACATTGGATCATGTTATTAAACAGGAAGTGGTGATCTTCCTTAAATCGAGAAAGCATGTATTTGCTTGGAGTCATCAAGATATGCCTGGGATAGATCCCAATTTCCTTTGTCACGAGCTCAATGTAAACAAAGAAGTTAAACCAGTAAAATAAAGACAAAGAGTGTTCAGCCCCGAGAAGAACTAAGCCATATAGGAAGAAGCCGAAAAGCTTCTGAAAGAAGCTTTTACTAATAAAGTGAAATACCCAAAGTGTGTGTAGGATTCACATATTTAAATAAAGTATGCCCAAAGGATCATTTTCCTTTGCCCTGAATAGATCAACTCGTGGATGCAACATCAGGACATGAGTTACTCAACTTATGGATGCTTATTCTGGTTATAACCATATAAAAATGAAACCTGAGGACAACGAAAGCACTTCTTTCATCAATCCCCGAGGAACATATTGTTATAATGTTATGCCTTTTGGTTTGAAAAATGCAGGTGCTATATACCAAAGGATGGTCAATAGGGTGTTAGAGGAAAAGATAGGCAAGAATATGGAAGTTTACGTAGTTGATATGATAACAAAAAGAAAAAAGGCATCCGATCACATTATCGATCTCAGCCAAACTTTTGATCAACTTGAGAAGCACCAGATGATGCTGAATCCGACCGAATGTGTTTTTGGAGTGCAAAAAGGAATGTTCCTCGAGTACATAGTAAATCAAATGGTAATTGAAGCAAATCTAGACAAGATCAAGTATTAATTGAAATAAAATCTCTAACTTGTAACAAGGATGTGCAAAGACTAACTGGACGAGCAACGGCCTTAAACCGATTCGTGTCCTGAGCTTTAAATAGATGCCTACTGTTCTTCAAGTGCTCAAAAAAAGATTTGAATGGAATGAAGAATGTGAAAAACCTTTTTTGGAGTTGAAAAAGTATTTGGGTTCACCTCAATTACTTCCCGACCAATTACGGGTGAAAAATTATACTTGTACTTAGTTGGTTCTGAACCGGCAATAAGTTCTGCATTAATCAAAGAAGAGAATGGAGTTTAAAAACTCGTATCTATACCAGTAAGGCTTTCCAAGGAATGAAAATCAGGTACCCTCATTTGCAGAAATTGTCTTTATCACTAATTAAAGCATCCATACATATGAAACCTTATTTCCAAGCCCATAAAATCTTAGTTTACACTGATATGCCTCTAAGGAAAGCTTTACATAAACCGGAGAAATCTAGTAGATTAATGTATTGAGCTGTGGAATTAGGGGATTATGCTATCATATATTATCCAAGGTCTTTTTTGAAAGGCCAAGCAGTGGCAGATTTCATAGCGGAGTTCACTTACTCTGAAGTCCTCGAGAAACAAAGTAAGCAGGCAGAACGAGAATCAGTAGAAAGCAATGTCAACAAGAATGCTCTCGAAGAACTTTTTTCAAAAGAATCAATTATAGACCTACCAGGTTCCTCTACTTGAATACAAGAGATTACCAGGAAGTATGAAGAAGCAAAGGGAAAAATATTACACTATGGAAGTTTTACAGATCAAGCATTCAACAATAACGTCCCAATATGGAACTTATATGTTGATGGACTATCTTATTCAACTAGCAGTGGAGCAGGTATAACATTTAACACTTCCTATGGTATTGATATGGAGTATGCATTAAGTTTTCAATTTCAGGATTCAAACAATAAATCAGAGTACAAAGCTCTTATTGTGGGCCTAAGTTTAGTCTAATCATTGAATGCCGAGAAAGTTGTGGCACACTGTGACTCTCAATTGGTAGTAAACCAAACATTGGGTTTATTTGGAGCTAAGGGAGAATTGATAACCAGGTATTTATCCAAGGCGATGGGAGTGATTGCAAAATTTCCAGTTGTTCAGATGACCAAAATTCCAAGGTTGGAAAATGCCCGAGCTGATGCCCTTGCTCGGCTAGCCTCTGCTACCAGACTTGAACTCCTAAAAACTATCCCTATTGAGATTGCTAATGATCAATTTCATTGCCATGGATATGGGGACATCATGGATGCACCCCATCAGAGGACACATTGAAGAACAAACTCTACCAATAGATATGGTGGAACCAAAGAAGTTAAAATATAAAGCAGTTGTAACACCCCGTATTTTTTTTAAAAATGAAAATTAATTAAATTGATGACCTAATAATTTATTTAATTGGGAGAAATTATTTAATTCGATGATTCATATTTAATTAATTTAGTTTAAGCTTAATTTCACACGTGGCGTATTTGGAGGTAAAATAAGAGGATTTTAAAAAGTGACTCGAATGGTGATTTTGAGGTCACGGTTGGTTCTGAAAGGGTCGAAATAGTCAAAAAATTGTACGCGGGTGTATAGTTTGAGTCCCGAGACGATTTTTGACCATCTCGGCACTGTTTAAGGGCATTTCGATCATTCGGGAGTTTGGGATTTAGAAAAATCCAAAAATTGTAAGTGTATATCTGTCCATTAGAGATGGGGTATAAGGTTAACATAAATCAAAAGGGATCGAACCCATCAGAGAGGAAGATGAGGGGAGAACCAAGCTTCCTACACAGTTGTTCACTCCGAACGCAATGGAATTGAGAACGGAGCGAGGGGAGAACCACCACACCATCTTATCAATGAATTTTAGACATTTTATTGAGATGTAAGTAATTAAATGGCAATTTATATGAATCATGTTATAATACCCATGTGGGGTAGGGTTTGATTTCATGTTTTTGGAAGTTTTATATGAATTTGGGAGGGTTTAATTCATAAACTAAAGTATGAATGCATGTAGAGGTGTTCCTTAATGATGATAATACGAAATTAGTGGGTTTGGGTTGATTAATAAGAGAAGAATTTGAGTTCTATATTAATAAAGTTGATGAACATGAAAAAATTAGGGTTTTATGTTAATTAAAGGAGAATTTGATTCTTGGGTTGAATCTTTGATGTTTTTGTGTAAACTTTTCATTGGAAATTTATCTCTATGTGAAGATAAAATGATATTAGAATATATTTTATGATTAATATTGAATCTTGATGGGTTCTTGATTGAAGAAGATAAATCTCGAATGACTTAGGGTTTAATTAATGAAACATACGATGTCAATCTGCCATAATTCTTAATGTAACTTTAAACGTATGCCATTTGAATTGTACTTATAATTAGAGTGAGACCCATACATTCCTGGACAGTTCTATGTCTTAGCTTTCTACGAGCTTTTAATCAGGTCAATTGGAGTTCTTTAGAGAGACTAATTGATGTTTTACTATAGGGTGTTTGATCTGCCAACATAGTAACCTGCCAGAATTTTTGACGTAAATTTAAATGTATGCCATTTCAATTATAATTAGAATTAGAGTGAGATCCATACATTCCGGTAAATATCTATGTCTTATATTTTAAATGAGGTTTGAATCAAGTCAATCGGAGTTCTGTACGGGGAGTAATCGATATTTTACTACAGGGTGTTTAATCTGCCAGAAAATTTTCTAATCGATTCATTTGCCCAATTTTGGCCAATAATTTCCTTTTTGTTTAGGACCTTTGGAAATCGTTTGGAATTCATGTTCGGGATTTAATTTCTAATATAATGGAATTATATTGAAAAACCATTAGGCCTAGTTTGGGTTATAGGCGTGGCCTACGAGGGAAGTTTAAGGTCTAAATTAATTTGGATTAATAGAGAGGAAAAATCTAAATTGAAGGATAATTCGAGTTAAAAGAATTCGAGAGGAACGATGACTTAGACTAGTAGGGGTAGAGAGTTTACGTTATGATATTATATATGGAATAAAGGATACCTTTCCACTGGTGAGAAATACTCGGAAACATACGGTAATAAATGAAGTTATAAATTATGGAATACGTTAAGTATTAGGGATATAAATATACTACGTATGAGGCTTGTGATATGGGATGTGTGTATTCCCAATTGTTGTTATATATATATATATATATATATATATATATAGGTAGAGTGAATACCTATAACATGATGAAAGTAATAATACATTAATACGTGGGATATTTGGGATATAAATATACTACGTATGAAACTTGTGATATGTGATATGCGTATGTCCTATTGATATTATTGATATAGAAGTGGATAAAATATCTATAATTTGATTTATTATGTGTATTACTTAACTACGCTTCTTGCTATCAAGTGGAGGTTGTGCGTTATGGACAATCATATCTTGAGGAGCCTTCGGGGGGATTTTTATTCGTACCACTAGAACATAGAACCTAGGTACGGGCTATCAGTGAGAACGATAGTGTTGACAGTCATATGGGTGAGTAGGTATGTGCATAGCCCATTGACTTGGAACTATGTTCTCCTCCAATATATGTGATTTGATATATATGGTTCATGAGAGAAGCTGAACCAATAGTCCCTTGTACAACAATGTACCCGAACACGATAGTAGAGTATGCATGCACCGCAGCTGTGCCTAGGGGTGCCATACTACTATATATATAATGGATGATAAATATATATGCATTTGATACGTTTTACAGTATGCACCGCAGCTGAGCCTGGGAGGTGCCGTGTTATATATATATATATATATATATATATATATATATATATATTATTAAGTGTTAATATAAATATACCTGTGATATTATCTCCTGTGTGAAATTACTAGATGAGAAAGATAATGAAATCTGATTTGACTTAAGTATGTGAACACTTAATCCTAAAATTTGAAAAAGCCTTGACCATCTTAAAGAGATATGGATATATATGTAATAAATGTATTGTGTGGAAATACGGGTGGAGGCTATGAGTTATGGGTAGCAGACTTATGATTTCAAAATATTTAGTTGTGCGTATCTAAACTAAAATTAATCCGAATATTATTGTCGAGGTAACATTCCAAACCAATGTATATGGAATAATTATTGGGGTCGGGGTAGCATTACGAACCAATAGCCCTTAATGTGTGATACAGGGATATAATTGCAGAGTGTGTACTTATAGTATATATGGTGTGTAAAATATATGTAGCACGAATAATCTACTTATGTGTGCTAGTAGAGAGACGAGATATTATGTATCTAAAGAACGATTAGTCTACTAAAGAGTACTTAGTAGGGAGCTTTGATAGTGTATATCTATATCATGATGAAGCTACTAATGTGTGAATATTAGGAACATAGTTAATGAATATCTAAAATAAAGTTTAAGTAGAGAAACTTAAGCGGTAAAGCTTGAACAATAACCTAACTAAAAAGGGTAACAGGGGTTTAATAATAACATAAGAATGATGTTAATTATTAAGGGTATTCGATAGTGTACTGCATGGGCAGTACGGAGGAGCTAGATTGATTTGGGTTTATTAGATATGAGCTGCCTAGTTAGATTGGCTAGAATTGACTAGGTGGGGTTGAGTAGCTAATGTTAGGTGAGCATTATAGATGAGAGATGAGGAACTCAAGGGAGTGTTCGCAACCTAACATGTGTATCTAATAACTATTCATTTAAACTATTATTTTACTACTTGCCAAAAAATTAAATGGTTTTTACTTGGGTTCTAGCCCGTACTTGCAAAACCTTTTCCCAAAACCTTTTAGGTGTCTAGCCACAGGGACGCCAGACAGGATGATCTATTCTAGGGATGCGTAGCTGCAGCACTTATGGATGCTTGCAGGATTTGGACTTAAATGATTTAGCTACTTCACTCCTAGTGTAGGGTGTAGGGCCGTATTTTATTCAGGCATGTTGCCCACAGTTATTTCATTTATGACAGTCAGACCTTGTATTCAGACTTTTATTCAGGTTGGACTTTATATTGGATTTTGTAATCGATGGGCTATTCGGTATTATTTCATTTCAGTCTTTTATATTATGGATGGATTTATATTACCATTGCATGTGATGTATTTATGTAACAATGTTTTGTTGTTTTTGAGTGTTAAATAAAAAGATTAAAATTTTGACATCAGCTTTTTGAATACTAGGTGGTTAGTAATGTTTTAAAAGTTTTCGAAAGTGATGCTAAGAATGAACCATATGAGAAACCTATTTTAATTTGATATAGGACTGATCACCTGGTATTTAATTAGGCGGGGTGTCAGAGATGGTATCAGAGAATCAGGTTCTAGTGTCCTTAGGATCTGTGAAGCTTTTCATGTTTCAATGTAGGGTTCTTTGATATAGAGCCTTATGATAGGATTGTTGTATTCCTCTACGTATGACACTTACGTTCTCTTGCCATTATATATAGTTGATGTGATTCATATACGAGTTCGGTTGGGCTTCATACACCGAACATTATAGGACTACCAAGAGTGCCGTTAGAAATACTGCAGGAGGAGAGGCTTAGCAAAAGACCTATACTATTCTGGGAATGGTGATTTCGATGGAAGTCACCATGATTATTATTCAGGATGGTGGCAATAGGAAAACTACTTGGGAGCAGAAGTTTTCCCAATCACTTTTATAGATTATGTTAGTGCAAATTTTAGACTCACCCGGTGTTGTGGGTAAGAGGTGGACGAATATGGATGGACTCTTTGGGAGAGTCATCTATAAGGATTAAAAAAAGGGGAGAGTAATAGGCCAATGGAAGGATAAAATACAAAGGTAGTTGTGTAGGGTGGAGTGTAGCGACACCCAGGATTAAAATTTCGAGCGGAAAATTTTGAGCTCTTAAGGGAAGCATAAAGTGACGAAAGTCAATCACCACATATAAGGAGTATATGGGATTAAATAAGAAATTTGAGTGAAATTTTATTAATAGATATTCCATCTGCTATTCGAACATAGATGCCAATTGAGTTTCAAAACTTATCATAAGTGAGCGAGTTATATGCTGATTGTGAGAAAGGAGCTGACTTGTTGAGGGAACTTCGTACTCGACGAAGGGCAATACGAAGAAAATAAAGATTCTTTTAAGTTGATAATGGACTTGTGAGTAGAATATACAGGCCTGGATGGGAGATACGGCTAGAATGATTAGTGTCGACATCGTCAGGGTCGTACGCTTACATGAATTTATCAACGCTTCCATAAGAGGGCAGCCAATGGGGTTGGAGAATCTAGTCAAAGAATAAGACTGGATTAAACGGTGATAGTGAAGCACCACAAGAGGGCATACCTAGTCGGGAACCCATTTAAATGATTCATACCAATTTAACTCCTACTAAGTGATGGTGAATTCAGTTAGGGACATCGAGGCCACCAAGGAGTTCCATAGGGCCAGTCAAGCCAAAGGAACAACAGGGGTAGCAATCGGGAACGAGACTACCAAGACCAAGAGAAGGACACTCCCGACGTGGATAGTGGGGCTAGAGATAAAGGGAAGATACAGTAAGGTGTCTTATGCATAGAGAGAAGAGACACCTATATTAAAATTATCCACGGTGATAAAGTGAGACTACTCGGATTGGAAAAGTATATGGGAATAGTGTCGGTGGGGTACAACAACCATCTAAGGAGAGAGATTTTTGGTAGAGGAATTGGGCTAAGATAATGCACTAAGAGGACATTTATATTACATATTAGTTTACTTCTATTTAGAGTTATGAAAATAGGGTAGACTACTTTAGGAGAGTTGACTGGTTAGCAATGGTTTGACCCATCGTAAATTATGATAGTGAGATCTCGTGTTCGCTGTCCTAGGGTATGATTTATTTTGTGAGGTATCACCTGAAAGAGGGTTGATCCTACATATATGTATATCTATGTTATATATATTGTGTAGTAGACTTTTGTGCGCATTTTGTCTAGTTATAATTAATCCAGGTGCGCAGGGACGATTACTGATGTGATTCAGGGTAGACTGGCTTATTGTCGAGCGGAGAGATATAGCTCGTGACTTTTTAGCACTAAGAAACTAGTGGTAGTAAGAGCGTCGTGATATATGTTGTCTTATGTAGCATGAGAGTGGACGAGTATAATTTTATGTCAAAAGACGGGATTTGAGGGTACGTTATATGGACTGAGGGCTTAACAAATATCAACGATTGACAATGCTAAGTAGTAGTGTATCAGGGGGTTCCTTGTTTGGATTTCACTTTGCGAGACGTCCCACGCGTGAATCTTAGCATAATGTTGGGAGTGGGGAGATGATTATCCATTAAGACATAGGTTTAGTACCTTGGATATTATTTGTTTATAAAGTTATATCTAAGGTATCGTAACTATACGATAATGAGAGGCTAGTGGAGCCAGGTAGCTTAGGTGAAGTATTTGGAGGTAAAATAAGGGGATTTTATAAAATGACTCGGATGGTAATTTTGAGATCATGGTTGGTTCCAAAAGGGTCGAAATAGTCGAAAAGTTATACTCGGGTGTATAGTTTGGGTCCCAGGATAATTTTAGACCATCCCGGACCCGTTTATAGGCATTTCGATCATTTGGGAGTTTGGGATTTAGAAAACTCCAAAAATTGTAGATTAATAAATCCCAAACTCCCGAATGATCGAAATGCCTATTATATAGAGGGGCTAGGGTTAATACAAATTAAAAGGGATAGAATCCATAATAGAGGAAGAGGATGGGAGAACCAAGCTTCCTACACTGTTTTTCATCTCGAACGTAGCGGAATCGAGAACGGAGCGAGCGGAGACCCACCACACCATCTTATCAATGAATTTCAGACCTCCTATTGAGAGGCAAGTATTGAAATGGAAATTTATATCAATCATGTTATAATACCCATGTGGGATAGGGTTTGATTTCATATTTTTTATAGTTTTATATGAATTTGGGAGGGTTTAATTCATAAAATAAAGTAAGAATGCATATAGAGATGTTCCTTAATGATTATAATATGAAATTAGTGAGTTTGGGTTGATTAATAAGAGAAAAATCTGAGTTGTAGATTAATAAAGTTGATGAACATGAGAAAATTAGGGTTTTAAGTTAATTAAAGGAGAATTTGATTCTTGGGTTGAATCTTTGATGTTTTTATGTAAACTTTTCGTTGGAAATTTATTTCTATGTGAAGATAAAATGATATTAGAATATATTTGGAAATTAATATTTCATCTTGATGTGTTCTTGATTGAAGAACATGGATCTTGAATGAGTTAGGGTTTGACTGATGAACACAAGATGTCAATCTGCCAGAATTCTTAATGTAACTTTCAACGTATGCCATTTTAATTGTACTTATAATTAGAGTGAGATCCATACCTGGATAGAAAGGTCCACGTCTTAGATTTCAAATGAGGTTTTAATCGGGTCAATCGGAATTTTGTAGAGGGAGTAATTTATATTTTACTACAGGGTGTTTAATCTGCAAGAAAATTTTCTAATCGATTCGGTTGCCCAGTTTTGGACAATAATTTCTTTTTTATTTTGGACCTTCGGAAATCATTCGACATTCACTTGCGGGATTTAATTTCTAATATATTGGAATTATATTGCAACCAGTAGGCCTAGTTTTGGTTTTAGACGTGGCCTATGAGGGAAGTTTATGGGCTAAATTAATTGGGATTAATAGAGAGGAAAAATATAAAATTAAGGATAATTCGAGTTAAGAGAATTCGAGAGGAACGAGGATTTAGACCAGTAGGGGGTAGAGAGTTTACCTTCTGATATTATATGTGGAATAAAGGATACCCTTCGAGTGGTGAGAAATACTCGGGAACGTACGGTAATAAACGAAGTTATAAATTATTGATTACGTAGAATATTCGGGATATAAATATACTACCTATGAGGCTTGTGATATGGGATGTGTGTATGCCCTATTGCTGCTATATATATAGGTAGAGTGAATACATATAATATGATAAAGTAATAATACATTAATACATGGGATATTCAGGATATAAATATACTATGTATGAGACATGTGATATGTGATATGCATATGCTCTATTGATATTATTGATATATACGTGGAGAAAATATCTATAATTTTATTTATTGTGTGTATGACATACCTACGCTTCTTGCTATCGAGTGGAGGTTGCACGTTTTATAAAATCTATCTCGAGGAGCCTTCGGGGGGATTTTGATTAACACAACTAGAACATAGGACCTAGGTGCGGGCTATCAGTGAGCACGATAATGTTGATGGTCATATGAGTGTGTAGGTATGTGCGTAGCCCATTGGCTTGGAACAATATTCACCTCCAATATGTGTCATTTGATATATTGTTCGTGAGAGAATCCAAACCAATAGTCCCTTATACAACGAAATATTTACTTGAACATGATAGCAGAGTATGCATGCACCGCAGCTATGCCTAGGGGTGTCGTACTAGTATGTATACAATGGATGATAAATGTATATGCCTTTGATATGTTTTACAATATGCACTGCAACTGAGTCTAGGAGGTGTCGTGTTATATATGTATTTTAAAGTGTGTATATATATATATATATATATATATATATATATATATATATATATATATATATATATATATATATATATATATATATATATATATATATATACTTGTGATATTATCTACTGTGTGAAATTAGCAGATGAGAAATATAGTGAAATCTGATTTTACTTAAGTATGTGAACACCTAACCCGAAAATTTGAAAAAGCCTTGCCCATCTTAAAGAGATATGGATATACATTTAAGAAATGTATTGCATGGAAATACAGGTGGACGCTATGCGTTATGGGTAGCAGACTTATGATTTCCAACTAGTTAGTTGTGCATATCTAAACTAAAATTAATCTGAATATTAGGGTCGAGGTAACATTCTGAACCAATGTATACGGAATAACTATTAGGGTCAGGGTAACATTACGAATCAATAGCCCTTAATGTGTGATATAGGGATATAATTACACAGTGTGTAATTATCATATATATAGTGTGCAAAATATATACATCACGAATAATCTACTTTTGTGTGTTAGTAGAGAGACGAGATAGTATGTATCTAAAGAACGATTAATCTACTAAAGGGTACCTAGTAGGGAGCTTATATAGTGTACATCTATATAATGATGAAGCTACTAATGTATGAATAGTAGGAACATAGTTAGTGAATATCTTAAATAAAGTTTAAGTAAAGAAACTTAAACGGTAAAGATTGAACAATAACCTAAGTAGAAAGGGGAAATGGAGTTTAATAATAAAATAAGAGAGATGTTAATTATCAAGGGAATTCGATAGCGTACTGTATGGTCAGTACGGAGGAGCTAGATTGATTTGGGTTTATTTAATATTGGCTACCTAGTTAGATTGGCTAGAATTGACTAGGTGGGGCTAAGTAGCAAACATTAGGTGCGCATTATAGGTGAGAGATGAGGAACTTAAGGGAGTTTTCGTAACCTAACATGTATATCTAATAAGTGTTCATTTAAACTATTATTTAAGTACTTGCTAAATATTTTTAAATGATTTTTACTTGGGCTATGACCCATACTTGCAAAACATTTTTCCAAAACCTTTTAGGTGTCTAGCCACAGGGACACCAAACAGGATGATCTATTCTAGGGATGCGTAGCTGTAGCACTTATGGATGCTTGTAGGATTTGGAATTAGACGATTCAGTTACTTCACTCCTAGTGTAGGGTGCAGGGCAGTATTTTATTCGAGCATGTTGCCCACAATTATTTCATTTATGACAGTCAGACCTTATATTCAAACTTTTATTCAGGTTGGAATTTATTTTGGATTTTGTAACCGATGGGTTATTTGGTATTATTTCATTTCAATCTTTTATATTGTGGATGGCTTTATATTACTATCGCATGGGATGTATTTATATAATAATGTTCTATTGTTGTTGATTGTTAAATAAAAAGATTAAAATTTTGACATCGAATTTTTGAATACTAGGTGGTTTGTAATATTTTAAAAGTTTTCGATAGTGATGCTAAAAATGAACCAGATGAGAAACATGTTTTAATTAGATATTGGACTGATCACCCGGTATTTAATTAGGCAGGGTGTCACAGTAGCTCGATATGTATTTGAAAAAGTAATTTTGTATAGGAGAGGACTAATAGTCAATTTATAGTGCTGTGTGAATCCATCAGAGGTCCAAGATCTAATTCGGGAGGTTTCAAGAAGGATCATGTGGAGCTCACATAGCAGGGAGAACACTTCTGCAAAGAATCGGTACTCAATGGTATTATTGGCCAATAACGCGAGCAGATTGGGAAACTTTTGCCAAGAAGCATGATAAATGTCAGAGATTCTCCACAATTCAAAAAACTCCACAGGCTTCTCTCACTCCAATCACTTCACCATGGCCATTTGCCATATGGGGTATAGACTTTGTTGGACCAATGCAAATCACCCGAGGAAGATTGAAATACTTGGTTGTCGCTATGGATTATTTTACAAAATGGGTTGAGGCAAAGCCTTTGATAGACATGCCTTATGAAAAGGTATATCATTTCATATAGAAAAGCATCATGTATAGGTATAGGACGCCTTATAATTTCATTACCGACCATAACACACAGTCTGACAATGATGAATTTGCAAATTATGGTGTTCAGTCCAATGTTCAAAAATTGCATTCAGGTTCAGGACATCCTCAGAGTAATGGACAAAATGAAGTTATGAATAGAACATTGCTTAATGGGTTGAAAAAAGACTTGATGATGCCAAGGGAAATTGGATAAACGAGCTACACTTTGTATTGTGGGCACACCGAACAACACCGTGAATAACAACGGTAGAATCCCCATATATGTTAGCATTTGGAGTTGAAGTTGTCATTCCTACCAAGCTAGGCTTTCAATACCATAGAGTTTTAAATTTTAACTCTTGTGTAAGTGGCTTAATGAGAAGGTTGGATCTAGATATGCTGGAAGAAGTAGGAGAAGACGCTTCCCTAAGAAATGCAACCTATCAACAAAGAATAACTCATTTTTACAATAAAAGGATGAAACCAACCAACTTGAAGGAAGGTGATTATGTGCTGAAGAAAGTGCTACATATAAAAAAACAAGCTTGAGGCCACCTGACATGGGCCATACCATATTTCAGCAGTGATCCGACCTAGAACCTATCGAATCAAAACCTTAGAAGGCGAAGAATTTTAAAAAACCATGGCACGCAGTGCATCTCAGAAAATATTATCAATGATGTTGTAATCAATTTGAAATTGACTTGGATAATTAAAAAAATGTTCACTTCTTTACATTTTTCTTCTTAATTTTTTTGGGCGTACTAGTTTTGTGCACTACTCTAACTAATTGACAAAAAGTTATAAATCGTTGCTAGACTCAGCAAATATTGCCCTGAATTTTGCTCGACAAAAGAAACACATTGCTCGGAGCAGCCATAAACTTAATCATTGATACACAAAGTCCAAGTCAACAGGATGTTAAATCCTCAAGAAACTTGGTCCACAAACATAAGGATAAAACAATATCTTTATCCTACTGGGAAAAGTACAGGAAAATATTGCAAAGATTCCACAAGAGGAAAAACTAGTATTTAATGCAAATATCCAATACTTGGGTGCATTACTAAAACCTTTGGAGACATATGGGTACCTAGCTCTAAATTTAGATTTTAATATAAGTATGCTAGTAGAACATATGTATTCACCTAACTAGCTCTAAATTTATATTTTAATCTAAGTATGCCAGTATAACATCTGCACTCATTGGTCATCGATACTTAAATTAATCAAAGTGTATCAATAGAACTAATGATAAAGAAAGGATTGACATTCAATATAAGATAAGTTGATCAAATTTCCATTTTATTCAATCAAATTAATTACATGACGGTGTTAACAAAACAAAATACAAAGCTTCATTCGGTAGGACGCTTCCTTTCAGCTTTGGTTTAGAAACAGAATCCATTCTAGTAGGATGATAATCTAAAGTATAAGGAGAATTATTAAAGTTAAAATCCTGAAGCATTCTGGTAATGCTTCTAATAGGAAGATCAAGTAGACGAGGAGTTAGGACGATTTCTAATTAAACATGAATCTTGTAATCTCCCAAGTATTTTGAAATCAAGCATTGAGTAATATGATGGACTGGAATCCAATTGACATCTAATTTAAAAAGGAGGATTATCAAGCTCAAGCAAGCTTGGATCATACCAATCCCAAAATGAGTTATTTTGATCCACTTTCATTACTGTCAAAGGATTTATCCAACCCTATTTATAGCTCTCATTCTTATCTTGTTGAAGCTTATCATTAAGAAGTCCCATAGCTTCATTATACCCATCCATCCAGACTTTCCTTAGTTGTTTATGAAATTGAAAGGTTAATCTTTTAACTTGGTAATGCAATTTCTTCAACACTCCATCCTTAACTTGTAACTAAGAAGAATGAGTGGATAGTTGTTCGAAAATGAGAAGCAAAAATGAGAAGGAAATTTATCCAACTTTTGCTCAAAGCCCCAACCTTCACTATGGACCTAGAATTTTTTTCTTATAATACTCTTGAAAAAATGCCCTAGTTCCATTATGCTCCTCTTGTATCTTTTCAATAATTTCATAGTAGGTAACATTATTGGCCACTACCCGATCAAGAAGACACTTCAAGTAAACATAGGCTTCTTTGGCTTGTTCGGATACCCCTTCCCCGAGAAACTTAAGTAGGTCAGTATCAGTCAGAGATAAATGACCATATTTGAAAAGCTTATTACACCTATGGAGTTGCTCAGAGTCAATAGATGAGAAATATTCCAATTTATCCATGAAGTATTAAGAATAAGAAATTTATCAATCAACAAGGTACAGAGTATTAAAAAACACAAGCAGAGGAATACAGATATTTCTATTTTCATTAATGAAAAGGGAAGTACGAATACATGTTCAAAAAAGAAAAAAGTACAACTATTGAAAAAGGAAAACAAAAAGCTGCTTGATTTTACACCTTTTTCTTATCTGTCTCGGGATTATCTAAAGAAGAGAAAGATTAACTCTGGAGGGCATAATAGAATCAACATCCTAGTGTTGATCGGCAGACTCCACCTCTATCAAAGATTCACTAGAACACCCATCATAAAATTCCTCGTCCATGTTTGGAGGAGCACCAGGATCATGTCGAATGAATATTTGGGAATCTTTTGGAGTTTCGACCTCCACCAGAGTAGCAGACCATCCATTCTAAAAGCATTTTTTCTTTGCAAACTCAATTTGTGAGGAAGCTGCACCAAAGGCCTTATCCCAGCCTCTGTTGAAGCTAGCCTCTCTCGCCTTAGCCATCTTCACCTTCTCAGCACCCAAGTCGTTATGTAGCTAGGCAGACTTGACCTTCTCAGCATCTAAGTCTTTCTGTAACTTGTCAGTTAGACCCCGAGCAACTTCAGCAACTTCTTCTGCATATTTTATATTTTCCTCCCATTTCTTTTGTTTATTATCCAATGCTTGTTGGGAATTAATCAATGACTTTATTAGCTTATTAAAAGATTTTTCAACCTCACTAGAGGAAAAATCTCTGAAAGTCTCATCTTTCTCCAACATATTATTGAAGTCAATAAGGAACTGCATAAGGACAATAAGGAAAGTCCGTATTATGAAGAAAAAATCAAGAGACAAAAAAATAAAGAAGGCAAAATAATATACTAGAGCAATGCTTTGAGCAGCCCTGTTAGAACTCTTGGAATGAGGTAATGCAGTAGTAGAAACCCTGTGGTCAGGCAAAGTCCCAGATTTTATTAGTTGTCTTGCCAATCCAGGGCCAAGGACCACTGGAGAGGTAGAAGAAGATATACCGACCAACTCACGCTAGTCGGGAAGAGCAAAAGAACCTTCTACTAACTTAGATGGAAGCTCTTTTTTATTTTTTTAGGGGGCTCTCTTCAATTTTCTTGGTTGGGGGATTCTTCCCAGACTCATCTTTATTTTTCACCCTTGCATCAGCTTGTTTGGAAGGGGGGTTGACAGCTATGTCTCCCAAAATGTTGGGAATCTTCCTCTTGCCCATGGATACGACAAGGGGAAAATTTGAAACTAATGAAGAGGGGGAAAGGGCAGTAAGATCACCACTACCAGATGCAGTAGCTGAGGAAGTAAAAGGAGGTTCTTGCTCAAGTTTAATTACAGAGGAAGTAGTAAGACGGCAACGAAGCAAGAAATTGTGTTCTTATACTGTAGAAAATAAGATGCAGACCTGACGTGCTCCTCGCCAATCCTTTGATGAAGTCCCCAAATGAAATTTAACTCCCTAAGATTCACTTCACTTTCCTTAGAACACCTTCTCTTTTGATCAACTGCAATAAAATTTACAGATCAACAATTAATGTTACATTTAAATAGATATGTATAGGTCAAAGCAGTTAAATGAGGAATAACCTATCTCATTGCCAAAAGGAGGGCATCTAGGCCCCTAGTACTCAATATTTCCGTTCAGAGGGGCGTATTGCCATTTTTTACAACAACTCCGTGATCAAAATAATCCCTATTGGAATCTAGAAGATTAAGTACTAACGCTTTATTTACATCCCTAGTATTTCAATAAAAAGTTGTGTCATTAGACACCCACTTATAACAAAACATTATTTCTGGAATCCCCAGATGGGTTCCATGAATTTGATTCAACCTATACACTCCATTTACGACCCTCCAAGTATTGGGGCCTACCCTAGCTGGACAACGTCAAAGTATTGACAAAATTCAAGGCATAGTGGGTTAGGAGGAAAAGTAAACCCACACTCAGCTATAAAAATAGTGGGAAACCAGTGACCCTCAGAAAGTGAGAAAAAACCAACAGGTAAAATAGTGTGTTCCAAAACAACCCAGGAGGTAATCTTTAATTCATTTATGAATTCATCAAGAGAATCAATAGAGTAAACCATGATGAATAATAGAAGAGAAGAGAAAGAGTTCTTATAGGAATTAAGGATTCACCAAGAGCTGAAGAACATAAAACGATCGCACAAGAGAGAGAAAGAAAACTTGAAAACACTGAGAAAATTTGAGGTATTAAAATTTCATGGCTTTTACCGCTCTTTATAGGTTGCCTTGAAAACTGGAAAAATAATAATGAAAAGGCAGGGTCGATTGAACTGGTGGCGATTAAAAGATAAAAAAGACGGATTTGCCCAAAAACGATTCATTAAAGTTATGGATAATTTCAAAAATGCCACGCGCATTATATTTGCATAATTAAACCATAAAATTTTACAAGTATGGGAAGTCAGTAACTGACCAGGCCTAAAATTATTGCCCGAGCAAATTTAAGAGCCAAATGCTCCATACTCTTGTAAAAACTTCAAGCATGAAACATTGGGGGCTTCTGTTGATACAAAAAATTATCCATCTACGTGGACCACTCAGATGCTGACTTGTGTTGTGCAGTGGAGATTAATCTTAGTCATCAAGGATGAAATACCGACCAACACTAGGGATACTGACCAACATCAGGAATACCAACCAACATCAAGGATGTTGACCAACGATGACAGGCATATACCAATAGTTGTATACATTAATGATTGTATATATGTAAATGTCTATGATATAAAGACATTCCATCTTTCAATATTCCAGCTCTTGTACACCCCCTGGGGGATATAAATTCATTGTAAACCCTACATCCAAGGGACAACGAAAGGAGAGGAAATTTAACAATCCTAAGGCAATACAAAATAGTGGATGTAGGCTCTTCCCTTACGCCGAACCACTTTAAAAATCGCTTGTCTCTTATTTCTATTCATCTGTGATCAATTAATTAGCCTGGTCTAGTTTTTTGCATCAACGGTACTCATTTGGGCATGTCGCCCCTGAGATTTTATATTCAGTTATTTATTGATCTTTGTATATGCAATTTATTGTTTCAGTTTACTGTTGTATTTAAATTGTTAAATCAATAATTGATTCGTCTATCTTTATTTATAATCTTCACCGGTGCTGGATTTAGTTATCAGTGTGTTGTCGCCTTTATTATTTTTTGCTTATTGTTAATTATTAAAAGACAAGATTTGGCATCGGTCTAATTAAATTACTAGGTGGTTAGTAACTTTAAAAAGTTTTTGACGATGATGCTAAGAATGAGCCATATGAGACCAACGTTTTATTTTGATCACAGGCTGTCCACCCAGTATTTTAGTAGGCAGGGTGACACAATTGTCCCACCCAACCTTTCACCATGTTTGGACCTTATTACCGTAGCTCTCTAATTTCCAAGTATCTCTTTAGTTCCTTACTTGTACCCACCCTCCATCCTCAAACTCTAGGAGATAACTCGTGACTTACTCATCCTCCCCACTAACCATGAGAGTATTTTTGGTGTTGCTCCCAACTTACGTGACATCGAGCTTTATCTTGCTTTTGTAATCATTCCTTGTGGTTCTTATTACTATAACTAGATCATCGATGTGTCACGACATGACCATTATCATTGCCCATTTATAAAACAATCACGTAATTTTTATGATCCTTACTAAATCTCAATTTCCACGCCCTTCCATCGTCCTTACCAAATTAAGAACCATGCTTATAGGGCCCTTATTTCCATCACCTTTAGGCTTAATAATACCCGTGATCGGTTCCTTTTCACCATCACCCATACATTTCTTCCCAATACCCTTCTCCCAACCCACCCTTGTTCCACCGATGATTTGCATCTAATAAAGCACTTTGCCATACAAGTGCATTGACCATGTAGCCTTTATCCAATAAGATTGACTTTTTAGTCTTGTTTGGGGGTGATTTCCATCAACCACACCTTCTACCACCCCATGTTATCGTAGTTCATATCTTTAGGGGTGAGTATATTTACGTCTGGTTGAAGATGTTAAACTTAGCGCTATCGGGAGGCGACCTGTTATATCCTTAGTTTGTCATTATGCATCTTACCCTGTTAGGGTGGTGTTATAGCCACTCCCAGATGATTTATATATTATTTATAGATTTGTACATATTTTTGTGAAACCATTGTTCTTCTGGTTGACCATTTGATCCATTAAAGTTAAATTTAGGTTCTTTTATTGGTTGAGTTTTTCTTCGACAACCAACGATGAAGGGGGACCTTAGTGATGATATTATACCTATGTAGGGACTCAATAAAAGCCAGTAGGTGTATTGTTAAGGTCCGTTAAGGTCATGGAGTATAAGACTTGGAGTATAGATGAACGAGGATAAATCGATTTATACGTGTATCAAGAAATTTGGGATTTGAGTCACGGGGAGAGTAAACATCAATCCCAATGTGTATACCAGTAGGTTAGAGATAGTTTAACTAATTATATTTACAAAAGGGTAACTAGGACCCTTAGAGTTGTGTGAATACTCAAATAAATACGATAGTACGATAAATCGTAAAATAAAATGTATGGTAAGTATCAGAGAGAGAGATATACTACATACTAACATGTATGATCGGGTGGTTTGAATAACTATTGATTCATAGTAATACATAGGTTGTGTGAATACCTAAAGTATATTAAATAAATATTTGTGATCGAGGTAGGATTTCGAGTTAATATAGATTACTAGCATTGGTGATCGAGGTATGATTCCGAGCCAATCTTGATATGATTAATATTGGTGATCGAGGTGTCATTCTGAGCCAATACAATCAATAACTAGTGGTAATCGATGTATGATTTCGAGCCAAGATATATAAATCACTATTGGTGATCGAGGTAGGATTCAGAGCCAATAATCCTTAATGTGTGATACGGGAATGTGATAGTAAAGTATGCACTTATAGTATATATTGTGTGAAAAATATATACCTTACGATTATTCTACTTATGGGTGATAGTAGACTGGAAAATGTTATATATAGATATATATATATTTGAAATTAAAATTAAGTAGTGGACTTAATTATAAAGATTGAAATATAACATATATGAAATGTTACATGAGAAACAATTAACATGTGAGATATGTTAATAAATTAATGTACTGTATGGGCGGTACTGGAACTTAGACGTGTAGGTTAGTTTCGTTGAATATCTTAGTCTAGTTAGCTTGGCTAGTATAGCTAGGTGGGCTAAGTGTAAAACATTAGGCGTGCACTATAGACGAAAGGTAAGGAAACTCAAAAGAGTGTACGTGAACCTAACATGTGTAATCAATAACCAATTTTTATTGTAATAAATGCTTGCTAAATATTTTCAAAACGTTTTGAGTACTAACTCTTGCTATAAAATATTTTCAAAACCTTTTAGGTGTCCAGCCACAGGGATATCAGACTTGATATTCTGCTCCAGAGACATGCAGTTGCAGCACACGTGGATTGCTTGCAGGAGTTTTGTTTAGACGCCTTATTTCTTCATTTCCTAGTGTAGGATCTATTGGGAGTACTTTAGAATTTCATTTGGGCATGTTGCCCCATTTAGAATTATCCAAGAATTTTGATATATAGCAAGAGTTTTGATATATAGCGCTATTTGTTAGGACTGTTGTTTTATCTTCGTGTGCTTAAAATATCGTGCTTCTGCTATTAGATTTTTGTATAAACCATATACTTATATAATTTAATTCTATTTTAGTATGCTATCGAGGAGAGAGCGAACCGGGAGGGAAACAGCCAGAGACGAGGTTAGGGAGGACCCTCAGGATCAACAGGTACCGCCACCACCAACACCACCACCAGAGATGATTTTTACTACCCAAGTGGAAGCAATAGTGTATTAGGCAGTCGAGACATCTATGAGGGTCATGGCATCTCACTTCCCTTACCCTCAGGCACAACAGCTAGTGACGCCAGCGATCCAGGTCGAGATAGGGCCATCTTTCTGGCAGTGAGTCAGGGAGACCTTCTATAAGGGCCACTCGCTCGAGTTCCAGGGTAGTACTGATGTAGTGGCGGCGTGCCAATGGAAGAAGAACATTCAACACCATCAACGCATGCTTGAGTGTAATGAAGTCCAGACAGATGCTAGCTACCTTCAAACTTTCGGGAGCATCCCTACAGTGGTGGGAGTCTGTGACCACCACTGAGGAGAGAGACTTGATAATGATTTATGAGTTTTGGGTTAGGTTCGACCGTAAGTATTTCTCACCTGCAGTGGAGTCGGAGACGAGGAAAAATTCAATAGAGTAGTTCAGGGTGACCATTCGGTAGCGGACTGCGAGGAGGAGTTCACCTGCCTAGATAAATTTATGACAGATAAGGTGAGCAATGACGAAATGAAGAAAGTTAAGTTCATGGATGGTTTGGCTTGGAGGATCAGGTAACATTTGATTGGTAATCCTACATTGATGACTTATACTGATGTCATCAATGCAACACTGGTGCATTGTCTGAATCATCGCTTCCATGCTAAGGGGAGTAAGAACTACAAGAATACTAAGTTTTTTTGGCATTTATTTTCCGTCTTTTTTTAACAAGTGTCGAGAAAATATACTTTTCTTGGCATTTTTTTAGTGAGTGCGGAAAATTTACGCTTTTATTTTTAAGATATGCGCCCTTATTTTTTTCGATCCCGCGCCTTTTCTTCTCCCCCAAATATCTCCCCGCAAAATAACTCACAGGTACCTAAACTATCCCATGTCAAAACCATCAAAACCCTACAACTCATCCTCGTCTTACTATCCCTCCCCCAAAATCCATCGACCGGAAGAATATACTTCAATGCTCGTCGCCGGTAAAGCATTGAATCTCGCTGTTGGTAGAACACTTAAGTTCCAAGTATTTTCTCTCTCTTTCTCTCTCTCTCTCTCTCTCTCTCTCTCTCTCTCTCTCTCTCTCCCCTCCCTTTATAGATTGGTTTTTACCAAATAGATGCATATTGAGTAAAAAAATTAAAGGTTTCATTTACATTTGGCGTCATTCTTGTTTGTAATTAGTTTGTACTCGTGGTTAAATCTATTTATCAATCTTGACCGCTACATAACATCGTTATGTGTGTATTCAAAACATTGCTTTAAAATAACGAAGGGGAAATTATGGGGTATTCTTGTATACCCCTTTTAACTCAATCAAAGTTGGATGAGCCAAATTTATAATATTAGGGGCATAAAGTTAAGTTGTCTTTCTATAATTATTTTATTTACACATCAACGCGGTAAATAAATCCTTACCTTTGAAATCAATCTGCTATTTTGATTTCTTAAAAGATCATTGATTTCCATCACAATGATTTGAGATGTTTATGAGACTATTATATCATTTTTCACTATGAGTTGTCATTTATATTACATTTGATTGGTTATTTTATAGTCACTGATTCAGTTTAACATTTTTAATGGTTTTATTTATCTTAAAATTATGATAGCACAAACTGGTTTGAAATTGAATGTATCTTTATTTTATTTTAGCAATTTCTTTATTCTTTAATTCCAAGTTGATTCTTTACTTTTAAATTGAGGACTAAGGATATGTAGCAGACTATTAATCCGTGATACAATTATTTATTTACCAGGTTTTGTTTTGAAAGTGTTATTACAACCATCATATGAATTGAGTTACACATTGACTTTTTGATTTAACAATTAAATTGACTCTCATAAAAACAAACTCTAAAGTTTAGAATTATAAAAATACCTTGGCATCGTGTGTGTTATCATATATTATGTACGGATTTATCAATGTGAAATTTTAAAACAACATACAAGATGCACTAAATTATGTGCTATAGTATAATTACTACTTTTCTTTCAATTGGCTGCACTCTTATCACTAGTACAATAATTTCAATTTCAACTAATGAAATTTGTTTTTTTTAAGAAGAGGGAGGCTTTGTATTACCTTGTACTACATCCTTCCCACCCATGGAAAGCCATTTGACAAACGTTTTTATATACAATAGAAAGCATTCCCAAAATAGTGGTATTACATAATACAATATCTACTTGTTGACCTCCTCTAATATGCAATGTTCAGTTTTAGGGTTTGTTTATTTGCACTGTTGATTACGTAGCCCCCATGAGTGTTCCTTCCTTGTTACTTATTTTCCTCATATTTGAGTTGCTTTCTTTGATATTGAACTAGCTCCATCTGTATTTATTGTTTTTTCAGTGTATCAAATTAGGTCCATTTGATTCAGCAATTTTGATTTTCCTAGCCCGCACCATTTCTAACTTGTTATTGTTGAGACGATTATTTAGGTTCACTCATTTTCTTAGTAAAGTGTTCAATTTAGTTAAGATAACATCCACGACAATAATGAAACGAGAGTAGCATTACTCGTTTCTAATATGTATTTGTCCACTGATGAACCTATTAGCAGTACATATTTGTACATTTGATTAGTGTGGGTGATTTAGAAGTTATTAAGTGTTGGATATATTGTGTAGTTTTGGATTCATTATGCATGGGTTTGTTAATACTTACACTATGTTGATTTATCACAAAGAATCTTTCATACACAACAATTTATTATACATATAATTTGTTTTCAATCATGTTTCTTCTATATTATTATAATAATTATTATTATTATTATTATTATTATTATTATTATTATTATTATTATTATTATTATTATTACTGCTACTACTACTACTACTACTACTACTACTACTACTATTATTATTATTATTATTATTATCATCATCAATATTATTATTATTATTATTATTATTATTATTATT
This sequence comes from Sambucus nigra, assembly GCA_949130495.1. Taxonomy (NCBI): domain Eukaryota; kingdom Viridiplantae; phylum Streptophyta; class Magnoliopsida; order Dipsacales; family Adoxaceae; genus Sambucus; species Sambucus nigra. The sequence goes on along the minus strand of OX422211.1, from coordinate 296,912,329 downwards.
ATTATTATTATTATTATTATTATAATTATTATTATCAATATTATTATTATTATCATCATCATCATCATCATTATTATTATAGGACACCTAAAGCGTGGGACACTCCCAATAGTTTTATGGTAACACTCTAAATTCAGTGAACTTACCATTAAGTTGATTCCTTTTACAGTAGTGGGGATACTGGAGTAGATAACATTTTATATATATAATAGCGATATTAACACAATCAAAGTAATGGAAAATTATTTTCATTAAAGAATATAGTTGATCTCTTTTAGTTAGTGCTCGAAAGTATCTATTGAATAGATCTAAGGACCTTAGCTGAAAATTGCCATTCTATGAAAAAGGCAATACCGGTACTACAAAAAGTACTCTACGTCACAATTATTTTCTAACATCATCTTGAGGGTAGAAGCTTAATAGTGGGTGATGGTGGTGGTAATGGTTTGATGTGGCTAATTGAAAAGGAAATTCATTGAAGTTTGTGAGTTTTGTAAATTAATACTCTTAAATTGGTTTCATTAATATCGTAGTTATCGAAAAAAGAAAATAATTAGTTTGGAAACTTTTCAAGCTTGTCACAACGTAGAATTGGTATTTGTTTTGTACTTGTTCTGTTAAGATTTTTACCTAATGTTTTTAACTGAAAAAGGCTAGCTTAAGTCATCATATTTCTTGTCTAAAGTTTCTGTCGCTTAGATTACTGAGTTAGCATGTGGAGTTTGTTTAAGTATTGTGATTTGATCAACCTTAATTGACTTGCGTTTGTATTTTGTCATAAGAAAAGCATAGGAGAAAGTTTTTTGTCAACAAATATCTATATAATATGGGAGATGGGTGTTTGAATAGTGTTAATGATCCAACGGTCCTGATGCAATCTATGGGTGCGATCTAAGGGTCTAAGAGTGTACTATGTCATATGGAAGGCATACGACATGGAAAATGAAGAAACTTACGTAAAAAAGAACCTCCCATTTTCTACTTTCTCCCATTCCCTCATGATGAGTCCCCTGAAACAAAACCTACCTCACACTAAACTCTCCCCCAACATCACACTAAACTCTCCCCCTTTCAACACAAACCCTCTCAAATCCCACCTCCTCCCTCCACAACTTCCATATGCCTCCACCATTGCCCTATGCCTCCCCCACCTCACACACTCACACACATACACATACACATGCAACATGTATACTCTTTTTCCAATTTTTCAATTTTGTTCGTTTATATTGTTTAATTTTTTCACATTTATAATGTGTTTTTGTAGATCTAGTGTTTTTGGTTTGCAGATCTAAAGTATTTAAATAATTTTTTGATCTAATTTTTTTTATGGTTTTGGTGTTAGGTTTGTTAGGCAAATATGATAATGATAAATATATGGTTTGATTTTGGGGTAAGTTTTTGCACTTACTACAAATCACATTTTGATGGGTAATACAAATATAAATATATGCTATGATTTTTCCAGTTACCCATTTAGATGGGTAATACAAATCACGTTTAGATGGGATTTGATAAAGAGATCTGAATATATGCTATGATTCTTAGGGATACTTAGTTTATTGACCCTTAGTTTCAATATGTAGATCTGAATTTCTTAGTTTGTTGACCATTGGTTTGATTCTTATGTAGATCTAATTTCATATTTAAATTTTTGTTTGATTATTTTGCAGTTGCTACTTGGGGTTTAGATGGGATTTGATATGAGAGTATGGAGATTATGCTAAATCGAAGAATCATGAGAACAAATGAGAAACCCTTGGTACTGGCTTAGTTCCAAGATAAATCTTTTACAATATTTTTATAATTTGACAACCATTTTGTTTAGCTCTGTTTGGCTATGAATAATTATCCTATTGTATAAGGAATATTTCATTGAGGAATTAACAAGATTGTAGAGTGGACAGTTAGATTCCTTAACAATATATTGATTCGAATTCTTTATTGTTATTTCATAGAATATGTTGTTGAATAGTTGGTACGGGTTTTGATGATCAGGTATATCCACTACAGGGTTATCATGATTTCAAAATGAGTTTTAAAATACTTGGTATGGGTTTGTTTACCTATATGGTTTTCTGATTTGGTATTTTCTGCGTGGTTACTCTAATGAGATTGTATAGGTGCTCTAAATCATGGTTTTCTAATTTGATTTTCTTTTGTAAGGTTTGGGTATTGTATGATCTTTGTTTGTTTATAGGTATGGATAAGTTGCAGGCAATGGAGAATGAAGTTCATGTATCATTACGCATTGATGTTAATATATGGTGTATTATATACCCCTATATGATTGTACATTTAGTTAATTTGGTTTTAGTTGTTTGATTATACATTTAGTTAAATGATTGTACCTACACTTGGGGTATTACTTTTATTTCAATTTATTTTTTACTGTAAGTAGTTTTCAGATCTATTATAAACCAGATATATTTGAAAATTGTGAATCAATTTATATTTCTAAGTCCTTCCACCATTGCCTCATAATTTATCTCATTGTTTGATGTCGTGAATTGTGTCTGTTGTTGGTATATCCAATGCATATATGCTCCACTACCTCGGTTGTTTGAAGAATTGTGTCTGCTCTTGGTATATCTAATGCATATATGCTCCACTACCTCAGTTGTTTAAAGAATTATATACATGAATTGACCCAACTATTAAAGGCTATATATATTTGAAGTTTTTGGATGTGTTGTTTGTAGGGTCACATTGTACAGAGAAATTATGGTTGTCTTAAACTTTCAGTGGCTGTAACATCTATACGTTCATGAACAAACGAGCCAAAAATTCACTATGTTGGCCATTCTTTGGGAACCTTGATTGCCTTTGCTGCTTTTTCTCATGACAAGATGTTAATCATGTTAAGATCAACTACTTTGCTATGCCCTACTGCCTATTTGGGTCAAATGAGATCACTTCTTGCTATAACTATTGTTGGTGCTTTTATTACTTAAGATCTGGATTGTTTGGGTATCCTTGAATTTCCTCCAAGAGGGGAGGCTGTTGCCAAAATTCTGGAAGATATATGCAAGAAATTGGACAATAATTATAGTGACTTTATGACTTATTTTACTCGCAAAAATTGTTGCATGAACTCTACCAAGATGGATGATTTTCTTCATCATGGGCCCCAGTCAATGGCAACAAAGAACATGATCCATCTAGATCAAATGATTAGAGGAGGGACGACTATGGGCAGCCTGCCCCTCCGAATTATAAGATGTCGAGTATCCCAAATGATCTTCCTCTCTTTCTCAGTTATGGCAGGCAAGACTTTCTATCCGATGTGAAGGATGTTCATGCCTTGATAAATTCCCTTCAACACCACGATGCCAATAAGTTGGTACTGCAGTACAAGGAGGACTACGTACATGCTGATTTTATATTTTGTGTAAATGCTAAGCAAGTTGTGTATAATCCTCTCATGGAATTCTTCAAGCTTCACTGACAGTGACAACATCATGAACATTACAAGATTATTATTTATTATTTCTAAATTCATTGAATGTTTTAAAAAAATATACTGATTTTGTCCACTTAGTATCAGCTGCACCCCTCTACCCACTAGCTGCTGCACAATTGTCGATATTTTTAGTTGCTAACCTGGATGATAATGAGCTACAGCTGGCACTCAGAGGATTCATACAAGGATAGCACTCAGAGGATTCACATACGGTTTTAATTAAAGACCAGTTCAGTGGTGAATTTGGGATGTAATGTTCATCAAGTTACATAATGTATGATATTATATTGAATTTTTATCATATTTTTTTATTAAAAATATGTAATCTTTTGATTTTACGACACTTCACCACATTGTGACTTTGTCATTCTCTATTTGTTATTCTTATAGCCTTTTCTTTATAGTTGATTTACGTTTGTATTGACAAATATGTTTGCTAATCTACAAAGATGATTGTTTGATATATGTCCAGATTTATTGAATTTATTATTCAATTGGATTTTGTTTTTGTCTAAAGTGTAATCATGAGTTACTTTGATGCTTTTGGTTATTTTTTTCAGAACAGGATATAAGGACAGAGTAAAGTGGGAAGAAAGAAATTGAGATAAAACAAGAATGAGAGAGAAAGGAAAAGTGTTGTACTGGATCCAGGTATGATATGAATGGACTTGACGAACCATTTGAACAAACTTGAGAAACTATATGGACGTATTTGATTACCTGGATTTTTATTTTTTGTCCGATTCGCAGATATAGTAGAGCATTCTCTAGATAGTAAACTAATTGTGGATCTGAAGGTTCATCTTGGTGAGGGTTCCGGCGAGGTATCAAAGGCAAGGCAACAATGCCCGTAATCAGATATAAAGATGAATCAACAACCAAAATAGAAAGATTATTCGTAACCCAAAACAAATGTGACAAATAAGAAATAATGTCTCCACTCACTCTCAAATGTTATTGGCCACCAAGAAATAGGTTGGAAATGCAACTATTCTAAAGCTAAAACATCTCCCCCCTCACAATAACATCCATTAGAAAACTGGTTTCACACCCTTACATAAATAAAAAAGTAGAGAGAAAAAATATGAACAAACACTGTATATGTATTAGTTATGACCTTTAAAGCTTCATGCTCGCTACCCGACGATCCCTCTAGTAACTGAGTGTTGTGGCTCTAAGCCTCCCCTTCATCAAATCCTTGCCGTCTTGGCACCTCTCCTCCGCAGGCTTCTAATAGTGATGCCAGACTCGTGATCTTCCAACTCTTAATGGTTTTCTCTTTATCCAACCCACATCCTTCTAGCTTCCACTACTTAACACCTCTTTCGGCATCCCCACGCCGTGTATTTTGGTATACCCATTAACCCACCCACGCTAGGCCTCTCTCCGCTTATGTAGCACAGATACTTCAAAAATATCGTAAATGAAGTATCAGATATGCATCTGTAACCTTTAGTTGGATATTTGTAAGTGATATTTTCCTTTTTTTGTCAATGCTCAATAGTTTTAATGTTTAGTTTTATTACATCATGGAGTTTCTATATTATTATTGTTTAGGTGTTATATATTGTATAACATTCCACTCATCCCAAGCTTAACCAAATACTAGTTTTTATTCAAAAATACTTGCCTTTAATTTGTAGCTAGTTAAGACATTGACCTATTAGGAGCTAAACTCTCACTAAACTGAATGTGATGTCACAGAGTTTTAAGTTTCTTGCCTATTTGGGGATAAAATTGTATTCAAGATATGTTTAGTTATATCTGATTTACATGTTTCCCAAATTAATTTGTTTAACACATGCCTTTACATATCATTTTTTTGTGTTTCTCATAATTTTCTGCGTTTTTTTTAAGTTCTGAAAGTGGGAAAAGTGTTTACTGCATCAATGGATTTGGATTCTTACTAGAACTGGAATGATTTTTATTTCTAAATAAATAAATATATATATACACATATATATGAATAACTAACATGTCTTCGAACCATTAGGGTAGCCTAATTTCATACTAAATATTGACTTGATATATGCTTAGACTAGTTGCTAGAGCTGAGGGTGAAGATTCCATCCCCATTTCTTAAAGTCAACATGTCTCCAACATTTGGTATAGTCTAAAGGATACAACTCTCTTTAGAGTTGCATTCTTAGTGGCTTGATATTTTAGTCTGTATATTAACTTGGTATATGCTTCTTCCTTATTTATTGCAACTGCAGGGTCTTATAACTTACATATGTCTACACTGTAAAACTAAGTATGAGATCATTATATATGGCCATGTCCATGGTCCGCACACATCTTTGGTGACGTACCTTCCTCTTCCCTTGTTGGTGTTCTCTAAGTTTGTTTTATCATCTTTCATGCAATATTAATCCAGACTTTCAATATATTTATGCTATATACATACATTTCTGCAAATAAATCAACTTTTGTTTTGATATATAATAGGATAGTGTTAACAACTAGAGGGAGACTGCTATGATCCTATCATCTGTTTGGTTTGCGGAAGCTGGAATGTGTTTCATAGGTAAATAGTATTTTAATTTACTTATGTCTTCTAATTTTATCTTAATACAAACATGACTCATTTAAAATGATGGGGCTAAAAACATTGATGAAAGATGAAGGTTCTTCTTAGTGATTTTATAAAGTGGGAAAAAGAGCATGATGGAGAGGATTGGTCTTAGTTGTTGACCATGCACAATCAATAATGGAGAATGGGGAGAATATGTATACAAGCACGACCCATCAGCAAATAACAAATGTGGAAGAAAATGGCATGTGTAATTTAGAATCTATTGATCAATCGACGACTAAGACAGACTAGTCTGACTCTGAACTGGACTAACTACTCGATAATTCTAGTAACGATGGAGTATAAAACATTGATGAAATCTTGAAGTGCTAGATCCCATCTATGTAATTATATAAAATTGTAGCCCAAAACACTATGAGTCTGCCACGTGGAAAATGACTTAAATATCAGATATGGTGGAAAAATTTGAGTAAAGGGCATGGAATTTGTAAAGTTGATAAAATGAAGAGGCAACATTGATGAAATGAAGAGTTTTGAAACTAACGGGATGTTCGATGTTGTTGTTAAAACCAATGCAGGGGATTAGTGGAATAATGATATACGTCATCTCTGATAGTGTTGTCCATTGATGTTGTTAAAAACAATGATGGGGATTAATAATGATAATTCTACATCAACTTAGGCCTCTACTATCAGTGTAAGGAATTTAAGGAGGCTCCTCCAAAGAGTTTTTAGACAAGGATGATAACATGGCACTTGGTTATTGGAACTTGGGTTAGTCAAGTGAGGAGGGAGATTACTAAACATCCTCACATAGAGCTTGGTGGTTTTCCTCCCATTAGTACATACATCATGGAACTAGGAATATCATTATGAGTTTTACCTTTTATACTCCACTTTGTTATCTGCCTTTTTTTAATTGAACTAACATTTTTCATCTTTCTAATATCTGTAGATTATTATTATGAAAACATCTTGGATTTAGGATATGAGAGACTGGAAGGTTTCAACTATGGAGTAAGACACATGTCCAGATCAGTACCTCGACTAGTATAGGGTATGGAATTTCCATTCACTCTTGCGTGAACCCACTAATCGTTAATGGGCCTATTCTGTTAGGTTTTGGAATCTCCTTGAATACCTCGATCAGTACTTCTGAACGATATAGGAAGATATCGAGGAAAGTTTGAGAGAGATTATGTATGGTTAAAATATATACGGTTAGTCAAAGCATGAATAATTATGAGGATTTGCATTTCCCAGATAATCTTTTTTCTTCTTTTGCCCTGTTTTATGACAAACATGTAATAAAACTTGATACTTATCCCCCTAAATAAACTCAAATCGTTTCAACATTATGTGTATATATTCTGAAAACCCTAAGAAGATGTACAATTAACACTACTAATCACCATATTCTCAATAACTTCCTTCGATCAGGAGGGGGACCACAAGCCTCTGATGCTCTCACTATCAATGGGAAACTTAATGATTTATATCCATGCTCGAAATCATGTTTTAATCTAACACACTATCTTGAAATATTTCTTTGACATTTACTTATATGTTAGATATTGGCAGAACAAAATATTGTTTGCTTGTTACGATGAAAACTCAATCCTTTAGAACTATTTGGTTTTGAAAAATAAAATAAAAATTATATTTTCAACTTTTAATACGAAAATAGAGATCGTTTTAACACAAAAAAGTTATATCACTTCAAACCAAATAAAAGCTAAATATATAAGCATTTACTCAATACCAATAAGAATAACTCTAGGGAATAGAGTTTGTAAGGGTTTTTTTATTCATTTATTTTTTCTTTTTTCATTTATTTGTAAGGGTTTTTCTTATAAAAAGCCCTATTTAATTTTTTAAGCTTTCTTCATTTCTGTTAGCCTCCAGATCAGGGCTTTTCTGATCTTTGGTTATTAATAAATAGAGTGGGGGATCTGTCCCTCTTCCAAAAAAAAAAAAAAAAAAAGAATAACTCTAGGGAATAGAGTTTGTTTTACACATTCAACTAATCGAATTATGTGTAATTGCATAAACGTTTAATTTAATTGTGGATTCTGGCCAGACCTGCATGCTCTGGATGATTAACGAAACCATGAACAACATCATCTTCCTCTCCATAGAAAATTCCAATTCAATTATTTGAGAGGTATGGTATTATTTTGAATATATTTTTAAACTGGTATATGTTTTCTTACATTTAACATTTGATTGTTTATATTGACATCTCATTGTTTACATTTAACAATTCATTGTTTTGTATAATTTTCATTGGTTACATTTTGTATATGTCATGTTTATCCTACTGCACATTTATCAATCTTTTTTACTTATTGGTTCTATAAATTTAATCTAAACAAATAAAATTATATGTGTGAAATAGTAATGTTACTCCGATTCGCAATTCTGAATTGGATTGCTAACAATCAATTTGTACATTTTTTATACTCTCTCTTCTAATATATATATATATATATATATATATATATATATATATATATATACTTAGGCGTAAAAGGGCGTGAAAATGCGTTTAGGCCTTCTTAATATTTTTTAATCATAACAAGGCTATTAAAATACTAAAATTGTACATATCATAAAAATATGTATGAATAAATGCAAATTAAAATACTACTTCATTATTTTGAATGAGATAATGGTACAGTTAGTAAAAAAATTCTTGAAAGGCGATATCGTTCCACTAAAGCATTGTTGTTTTAAGGAAAAAGTGCGCCTTAAGGGCTTTACCAAGAATAAGACGTAAAAAGCTTAAGGCGGGGAGTTTCTCCCAAGCCTCAAGCCTAGGTGTGTTTTTTAGAACTGGGATATATATATATATATATATAATGCTCTTGTGCGGACTAGTCCGCATTTTAAGAATGCAGAACGGACATGTGTCACTTAGTGGTGATCCTAAAAATAATCGGCTAAATTATAGGGGCACTCTCTCTCTCTCTTTTGGGCTCACCGTCAGGTGACACATGTTCGGTCCGCACTCTTAAAATGTGAACTGGTCCGCACAAGAGCAATACTGTATATACATATATTCATATGTTGATTCAATGTTAGTGGATGAATAATCATGTTAGTGTCATTGGCTTGGGCACAAGCTAGTGTGTGTTATGTATATATATATATATATATGTGTGTGTGTGTGTGTATGTGTGTGTGTGTAGAGAGAGAGAGAGGATCATAAGTGGACCTAAAAAATGGGCTTTTTAATGGACCTTAACAAGAACACCTAACAACCCACTAATTTAATTCATATGTTGTAATTCGTCCGCGCCAGCGGCAACGGACAGGTGTGTCAGTTGATTTTTTTTTTTACAGCCCTAACCCCCCAATGGCAGCCCTTACCCCTGAGTAAACATTCCATTAAGTAGATAACTACTTTTTAAAATTATAATTTAAGACTTTATGTTTTCATGACTGAAATATTTCATTTTTTATAGATTATAACTTCTCAATGCTTGGCTATCCCCGAGACTGCTGCTCGTGTTAGTGAACAAATGAATGTTTCTTCAATTTAGATACGATACTAGTTTAAAAGAATTTAAAGGGAAAAATATATCTGCTCCTCCTTGGGGAGTTTATGTATACTTAACATTGGGTTGTTGATTTATTTGGTTGTATATAGCTTTAAAATTTTTGGGATGCCTTAAAAACAAATAAAATTCTACCCATTTTTTTCGAAAATATATGGTTGATGACATATTCATCTTGTTTTTAGAAAGAACCATCAATGAAGAAGAAGAAGCGCCATCAACCACGACAAAGGGTCTCAAATAATGCACTTTCTAAAATTGTAGACCTTATTACTTTCGGGCACCCTTCCAAAAGTGGTTGTGGCACAAGGATTCATTGTGAGCAAGGACCCTTCAACAAAATGTAGGGGGTACACCACTTGGTGAAGACTTTTGGGAAATATATATTGAGAAATTTTTTTTAGTAAATGAACCATTGCATAGACCTTATGAAAACAAGTCCACAGTTGGAGATGCATATCATTCATCCGTAGCGTGGCAATGTACTAATTTTTAATTTAATTTTTTAATTAAAATACTAAAGAATAAGTATCAATGACTAACAATTAACTTTTTTGATTTGTATGTCTAAGAGGATGTTTGACTTTGATGTATAAGGATCGTACATTATATAAAATTTCGTTTCGCTTCGTGTTTCCTCGCTTTTTTTATTGGATATGTAATACATTTTATTTTGTGGATGGATAATTGTTCCAAGATCAATTACGTTTATTTACGATGAATGTTGTTGGTTTTAATTTAATGAGATTTTAATTTGATTACTGCCTTCTTAATTTAATGTTATGGTAGTGTATTTGCACATAAATACAAAGTTTGTTATAAATGAATTTTTAAACACCTATTCTAAGTCATATATTGCAAAATAATATTAACATTTTGTTTAATGATGCTACTATCATTCTCAGCATTTTTTTTAGTGCCGTCAAAAGTGTGTTGAACATTTAATAGGTGTTGTAAAAGGTTATTCTCAACATTTTTTAAAGCCGCGAAAAGGTTATTACCAGCATTAATATAAATGCCGCCAAACAATTTTTTTTGTAGCAATTTAAATAATGATGCTAAAAAATGCCGCTAACTTTTCACGGTATTTTTTAAAATGTTCTTGTTCTTTTACCACATTGGCTATTATTTCACTTGTGGAAATGCCGCCAAAAGTGTCGCGAAAAGTGTTCCCGACATTTTTAATGCTTTTCACGGCATTTAATTTATGCCGGGAAAAATCAACAATCTTGTAGTGAAGAGAGGTGAACCTAGCCAGCAGGGCAAGGCTAGGGGGAGTAGTAGTAATGGGGCATGACCCCAGCAACAGCAGACAGCGAGTCAGTAGGGGCAGGATTCCCAACAGGGGAACTCTACCAAGAGATTTAGATTTGGAGGGTACCGATTAGACAGGCAGGGCCAGTAAGATCCCCAATAGCAACCAATTCCCCAGGGCCAAGGACAGAGACAGTTCTAGGTTCAGTGTTTCACATATGGCCAGCAGGGTCACAAGAGTAGAGCTTGTCCACAGCGCGATAGGGCATAACAACAGGGAGCCCAACAGGGACAACGGGCTCCAATAGCTCCATCACCAGAATCAGCACCACAGCAACAATAGGGTTAGATTCACTACGGGCATGTATACAACATTCGGGATATACCTATGCCTCTAGAACCACAGGCACTGCCTACTATGGAGGGTACATTTCCTATTCATGGACTTGAGGGTATTATTATGTTTCATACTAGGGCATCTCATTCATTTATTAAGACTATATTTTCCTGAGACGCTAGATTATTAGAGATAGGCGGTAGTCTCTTTATGTGTGTTTAGTCACCGATGGATCGTGGTTCACTGATACATTCGAATTATAGAGAATTCGATATTATGATTGGGAGACTGAGTCTAACGACATACTTTCTTGTGTTAGACATGGAGGTGTACAACGTGAATCTAGGCATGGATTGGTTTGCGAGTTATCGAGCGACACTAGATTTCTATGAAAGGACTATAGTGTTCTCCAGCCCAGGGTAGGAGATGTTCCAAGTGGAGATGCCTCTACTTGAGGTAGGATCGTGCACTCACTTATATTGTATTCAGGAGGAGACTTCGCAAGAGATAGTGGTACCATTAGACTCGTGTCCAGTAGTGAGGGAGTTCGAGGACGTATTTTAGGACATACCCGGACTACCACCGAGCCGAGAAATAGAGTTTGTTATCAACTTAGCACCAGGAATGAGATCGATTACCAGAGCACCATATCGCATAGTTCCCTTAGATATGAGAGAGATGAGAGAGCAGATTTAACAGCTTTTAGTTTAGGGTTTCATTCGGTGGAGTACATCTCCTTGGGGTGTTGCGATGTTGTCTGTCAAGAAGAGGGATGGTTCACTTCACTTGTGCATGGATTATAAGGAGATGAACTAGGTGACGATACAAAACAAGTAAACATTTCCTTGGATCGATGACTTATTTTATCATTTAAGAGGGACTACTTACTTCTCAAAGATTAATTTGAGGTCCGAATATCACCAGTTGTGCATCGGAGAGGAGGACGTACCTAAGACCTGAAGCACCCTATATATTTGACTTACTTAAGTCTATACAATATAGGTGCTCATATAGTTTGGAAATTGTGAAAAAATTTGAGTCCCATCCCTAGTTACCAAAGAATCCTCAAACTCAACTTGATGCCTCTATAAGTTCTTAAAGGTTTCTCACCAACACCACACACTAGGATTGCATACATACATCATATCTTGCTATAATTGGTTGTGTGTGAGTTAATTCCCTTGAAATTGATTTTATACTATTTTTAGGAATTTTTAAATAATTTTTAAGAATTTAAAATGATTTTTTGGAATTAAAATTAATGGTTTAAAAACGTTTGGGGATAGATTATAATTTGTGTTTATATTATAAAATCTGGTTGGGTAGAAACCGAAAGTGCTTGAGAATATTGTGGGTGCAATTTGTATTTTTAACTATTCTAAAACACGCATTTTTCAATGCATCTCAGCCTTACACGTATTGCATGTATAACAGTCACATGTGTGTTTTCTCTCTCTCACACTCTTGAGACTCATTGTGCACCATTAGATCATTCTAATCAATGATTTGCATGTGTTTTTTTATAATCCTCGTGTGTGATTTTAAACAAATCAAATTTGTTTTAAATTCGATGGCTTGGTAGCCCTTAGATTGACTTCGAATCAATCCTAATCGTTTATTTCCCCTTGATCTTCCAGATCCTTCTTCTCTCAGTATATTAGGAGACTTCGTTTTCAATTTTGCAACTTTTGGTCATTTTAACCTCTGAGAGAAAAGAGAGGGAAAAGAAAAAAGAGAGACTTCGGAAAGTTATTACAAACCCTAACTCAAATTTCAACCAAATCCAAATAAAAAAATATTTTTCTGAGTGTTTATAGTTCAAAATTTGTGAAGTTTTTCCTCTATTGTTTTATATCTCTTCGCCAATTTAATTACACTGATTAAGTCTCTATTTATTTGTATAGAAATCTGAGATTTAATTTATGTGATACAGATCACTTAGTTACTGCTAGATCTAATTTCTTGTTTCGAGAAATCTATTTTTGTTGGTTGTTTTCAAAATAAATATTGGTTTCAAACCCTAAACCAACAATACCCTTTTTTATTTCAACTTACTCAAACTGTCAGACTTAGATCTAGTTTTGAGATCTTGATTAGGGTTTTCACTTTTATAATTATTTCACGATTTGTGAAATAAGTAAATATTTTCAAATAAAGAAAGTGTATAGGATCTTGGCAACTTTGAATAGCAAGATTCCTTCTTGATCTGCAGTTATTTGAAGGATACAAAGTCTGACTTATTTTACTAAGATGATTTTAGAAACCCTTGCATCTAAAGAGATCTATTTGTAATTTGATAACTCATATTGTTTGTAATTAAGTGTGTGTGAGTTTCATGCATGAGTTTAGAGCACTACACCACATACACCTTCACACTACTACACTGAAATGTGTAGGAGTTGAGATATTGTACTTCTAGTGTCGACGTAAAGCTACAAGGAGTAAAGTTATGAAGCTGGGAGAACATCAGCAACAATAAGAACCTTAGGAGAAGTCAGAACATGCCAGAGGAGTTTGTACATTTCTAAACTTAGATTAGGTTTGTTTATGTGTCTTGATTGTTATATATCTTATAATATGTTACTCGTTTTAGTGGAATTTTTTACTTTTGTGGCGTAGAGGTCACCGTGGATGTTTCCCCAATTGGGTCGGGTTTTACCACGTTAAAATTTCTTCTGTACACTTCCTTTTCTTCTCATCCCTTTCTTAAAGATGTGTTGGTTTATTATTCTTAAAAGTTTTGTTTTTAAAAAACGGTAAACCTATAATTGAAATTACTCATTCATAATTTTTTTACACATCTTGTGTTTAAAAATTTGTTTTAAGATAAGAGTTTCTTCAACAAACTGTTTGGATCCATTTAGATAGTTTAATCTTGTATTAAACGACTTAAGTGGTACTTTTTCAAGACCGCTTTCTTATCATGGTACGAGTCATATGAGTTTAGGGTGATATCGTTTGGGCTCACCAATGCACCTGCAGTATTCATGGATCTCATGAACAAGATGTTTCAGGAGTTTTTGGACCAGTTTGTGATCGTGTTCATAGATGACATCATAGTTTACTCACGTACGGAGGAGGAGTATGTTGAGCACTTATGTAAGGTCCTGCAGACACTATGGGACCAGCAATTATACACCAAATTCAAAAAGTGTGGCTTCTGGCTTCTAGAGGTACACTTTCTTTGCCAAATTGTGTTCGAATGGGGCATTGCAGTCGATCCAAGTAAGGTATCGACGGTGACGGAGTGGGGACATCCCAAGACCCCGATCGAGATTCACAGCTTCTTGGGGTTGGCCTAATATAATCATCACTTCATCAAAGGGTTTTTGAAGATCGCGGGTCCATTGACAAACCTGACTCACAAAGGGGTACCGTTTATGTGGAGCAATCATTGTCAGTTAGCGTTTGATGAGATAAAGGACAAATTGACATCATCACTCGTACTTGCTTTTCCTATAGGAGGATTAGAGTACCGGGTCTATACAGATGCATCATTGCAGTGACTTGGGGGTATATTGCAGCAGGAGGAACGGGATATAGCTTATGCGTTACGAAAGCTTAAGCCCCATGAGAAGAACTACCCCACCCATGACCGTGAGTTGGCGACGATCATTTTTGCCTTGAGGATATGTGAGAATTATCTTCTGAGGGAGCAGTTTACATTATTCACAGATCATAAGTCACTTCAGTATCTCTTCATACAGAAGCATCTGAGCATGAGGCATAGGCGGTGGCTAGAATTCATGAAGTACTATCGATTTAATATAAAGTATCACCCTGGAAAGGCTAACGTAGTAGCGGGAGCATTGATCCAATAACCCACTCGAAAGTTGGCAAAGGTCTAGAAAGCGAAGTGGAGTGAACTTCAACATGACGATGAGATCGTCACAGCTTTTTTGGCAGTTTTATCCATCACTCCCGAGATTGTGATGCGGGTAGTTAAATCCCAGGTAGAGGATCATTTATGTGAAGACTGGGTATGGAAGTTGTTAGCTGAGGGTGCAGAGTCTTACTCAGTCAGCTCAGAGGGAGGCCTTTGCTTTAATCGGATATTGGTAGTTCCCAAGGATGAGGATTTGAGACATGAAGTTATGAATGAGTCTCATGATTCCAAGTTTGTGATACATCCCGGTGGGGATAAGATGTACCAGGTTATGAGGAGAAAGTACTGGTGGGCCAGCATAAAGAGAGACATAACAGAGTTCGTCTCAAAGTGTGTTACTTATCAGCTTGTGAAAATTGACCATCAGAGGCCATAGGGGATATTACAGCCACTTGATATTTCCGTATGGAAGTGGGAGAGCATTTTGATGGACTTTATTATTAGGCTACCAACGTCGCAGAGGGTTCACGATTCTATATGGGTTATAGTGGATCGGTTAACCAAGGTGTCTCACTTCTTTCCAGTTTGCACCGATTTTGATACGATGTAGTATGCACAGCTATTCATTTCAAATATTATTAATTTGAACGGGGTCCCGATTAATATTATGTCTAATAGAGATAAGATTTTTGTGTCTCACTTCTGGCAGAGTTTCTAGGAGGCCATGGTCACAAACTTGGGGTTGAGTATGGCCTATCACCCGTAGACAAATAGGTAGACTGAGAGAGTTAATCATATGCTTGAGGATATTCTGAGGATGTGTATCCTAGATTTTACGGGGAGGGTGGGAGAGATAACTCCCATTGGTAGTGTTCGAGTATAATAACTCTTACCAATTTACTATCGGTATAGCACTATTCGAGGCATTATATGGGAGACATTATCTCTCACCGCGCGTGTTGGTTAAAGGTGTGGGACAACAAGTTATTGGTACCAAAGATGATTCTAGAGATTACTACCGAGATTGAGTTGATTTGAGGACGTATTCGAATAGCTCGGGATAGGCATAAGAGTTATGTCAATGCCGACAGGAGACATGTAGAGTTAGAGGTTGGTGATCAGGTGTTTGTTCGAGTATCTCCAATGAAGGGGATCATGAGATTCAGCAAGAAGGGAAAGTTAGAGTGGAGATATGTGGGACCATTTCCTATTATATAGAGGGTGTGGCCGGTAGCATATAGAGTGGGACTTCCAAAACCTTTTAGGTGTCCGTCCACAAGGACGCCGGACTTGATACTCTGCTCCAGGGACACGCAGTTGTATCACGGGTGGATTGCTTGCAGGAGTTTTCTTTAGATGCTTCATTTATTCATTTCCTAGTGTAGGATCTATGGGTAGTACTTTAGCATTTTATTTGGGCATGTTGCCCCATTCAGAATTATCCAGTTCAGACTTATGTTTTCTTTATTTGGTTTGTTTTTGCCGATGATTTATTTGCTAAGACTTTATTTATTTATATATGGTGATGGATTGGACTCTACATTGATGTATGATTTATTTTAGTTTTCCGCAAGTTATTATCTATTTAATGAAAGATAAAATTGGCATCGGTTTAATTAACTATTAGGTTATTAGTAATTAATTTGGCTTTCAATAGTGATGCTAAGAATGAACTAATTTGTAAATGCTGATTTAATTTAATAAAGGACTGATCACCCGGTACTTAATTAGGTGGGGTGTCTCAGATACCCAATTTTCCTAAGCTAGATAAGGTGTTGTGTGTTGAAGGGTTGAAAGCAAACTTGATAAGCATAAGCCAACTTTGTGATACTAACTTTGCGATAAACTTGGACCTTTCGGAGTGTAACTTTTATAATTAATCTGGTGAAATTTTGCTATGAGATATAAGGACTACCGATAATTTCTACATTATCATTCCAAAATCTTCTTTAGTGTGCAGTAATGCTAGGGTCTCCACCATGGACCTTGGGCATCAATGACTAGGTCAAGTCAATTTTAGCGATTTTGAGAAATTAGTCAAGAAATACCTAGTCCGTGGCTTACCATCACTTGGAAAACCAATTTCCACGATTTTTTATCCTTAACAAGAAGGAAAATAAATCAAAAGTCCTCATAATAAGTTGAATACCATTACCACCTCCCGTGTCTTAGAGTTGATACACATGGATCTTATAGGTCACACGCGTACAGAGAATATTAGTGGTAAAAAGTATATCCTAGTAATGGTTGATGACTTTTTGAGACATTTAATCGTTGGCATTCTTAGAGAAAAGTGTGATGTTGTTGAGTTCCTAACAACCAAGTGTCGTGTTCTACAAAATCAATATGGTGTCACTATACATTCTTAGTGACAATCACACTGAATTTAAAGAAGCCAGAGTAGATAGCTTATTTGATAAAGTCAACATCAAACATGAGTTTTCGGCTATTCTTACTCCTCAACAAAATGGGATTGTTGAGAGGAAGAATCAAACAATTCTAGAGATGAATATATCCCATCTTCTTGGAAGAAACATGCCTAGACTTTTTTGGGTGGAGGCGATTAATACGATATGTCACTCGATGAATAGGTTATATCTTCGCCCAAACACATTTCAGTCTCCATATGAGTTATGGATAGGGAATAAATCCAACCTATCATATTTTTGAGCTTTTGGGAATCCTTGTTATATATTTAGAGATTGAGAGCACTTAGGGAAGTTCGACTCTAGAAGCGGTGAGGGAATAGTTTTAGGGTATTCATCGTCTAGTAAAGACTATAGGGTGTTTAAGACAATGCATTGTCTACGTTTATTAATCCTATCCTTGAGTGTGAGAACAATGCACCCCCCGATGATAATATCAATATTCCCCACACCACTGTGGTGGACCCTTATCTTGTTATAGAGGATCAACCCTCTTGAGTTCTAAAGATTTATGATCCCTCTGGCATAAATGGTAATCCCACTAAGTGTCAAGACTCGCGCTCAACTAGAGAATGTGGTTAGCTACATTTTCTACACTTTCACAATAGATCCTAATAATATTAAGGAAACACTCTAGATTGAGCATTGGGTATGTTCTATGCTAGATGAGTTGCTTCAATTTCGAAAGAATGATGTCAGGGAAATAGTCCCCCGACCTAAAGAGACTAATGTGATTAATACTAAGTGGGTATTCACGAACAATATGGATGAGAATGGTACCAATGTTTACAATAAGGCGAGGTTAGTCACTCAAGGATACACACAGATTAAGGGTGTAGACTTTAATGAGACATTTCCTCTTACTTAAAGGATTGTGTTTATCTGCTTATTACTCACCATATCATGTCATCTATGGTTTAAATTATAAGAAACGAATGTCAAGAGTGACTTTCTTAATGGCATTCTTCAGGAGGAAGTTTACATTGAACAAACAAAGGGTTTGAAGACCCAAATCACCTGGGACACATCTTTTATCTAAAAAATAGTCTATGTATTGTTTGAAGTAAGAACCCCGTGCTTAGTATGAAAATCCAATTTCTTATCTCTTAGATCGTGGCTTCAATATAGGGGGAGTTAATATTATGTTTGTTAAGACAGATGATGGTGCTATCTTGGTTGTCCAAGTCTTTGTGGATGGCATAGTATTTGGATCCACATATTCCAAAAATGCTCACACTTTTGAGGAGGAGATAAAGAGTGTGTTAGAGATGAGCCTGGTTTGTGAAATTATGTTCTTCTTAGGTCCAAGTGAATCAACTTAAGAATGTGATATTTATATCTCAATCTAAATATGACAGGGACCTAGTGAAGATGCTTGGTTTAGGCTCCTCTAAGAACTCACGCATACCCATGAGTTCCTCTACTAATATTAGCAAAGAAACTTTAGAAAAGGACATGGATCAAACCCTTTATAGGAGTACGATAGGTAGTATCCTATGCTTGACTGTTAGATTTCTCAACACGGCCTTTAGTATTGGAGTTTTTACACATTACCAAGTGTCCCCAATGGAGTCAGACTTTCTTGCACTTAAGCGTATCACTAAATACGTGAGTGGCACTCTTTCTTATGGTATTTGGTATTCCTTAGATACCATAACCGTTTGTTGGCTTATTCAGGTGCTGATTGGGCTTGAGATGTTGATGGTTGTAAAATCACCTCGGATGGATGCTTTTACTTTGGAAGTGCTCTTGTGTTTTGGTTGAGCAAGAATAAAAACTCCATTTTTTTGTGTACGATAGAGGCCGAGGAAATTATCGTCATGAATTGTTGCACTTAACTCTTATAAATGAAGCAAAAGTTGGAAGATTATGGGATTACTCAAGGCACAATAACTATTTCTTGCGATAATATGAGTGCAGTCCATATGCCTTGTAGTCCGTTCTAATACTCCCGTATAAAGTACATTAAAATTTGTGAGCACTTTGTTCCTAATCGTATTGAGTAGAAGATCGTTTCCTTGAGCATCATGAGTATCGAACGTCAATTGGTTGATATTTTCACTAAACCTTTAGATTCTTTTAGATTTGAGGATCTTAGGAAGTCTTTGGGTAATTGTTCCATTCATTGAGTTTAGGTATTGTTTCTAGTATAGGGTGATTATCATATTGTTATGATTTGTCCATATTACTAGATTGTATTCTTATATTTGTGTTTTGAAAAATCCAAATAGATTTTCTTTTCTTTAGAACAATTTTCAAAAAAATTTAAAATATTATATTTTTAATAAAAAATTTCAAAAAATTCAAAAAGATTTTTTTATTTTTTTACACTATATATGGATGAACATTTAAGATGTTCGAATCATAATTTCATTCCATCCATTCATGTGAATTACTCATGGTGTATGAGACATGGCTTTGTTTTTTCGTGTGCTTAAAAATTCATGTTTAGCATTGCATTGTTCTTTGATGATAACTTCCATCATGACAGACTCTTTATATCGCCTTTCTTGCACACATGCAAGAACCTTTTGAACGTTGTGTTTACTTTCCATATGTCGAATATAGTGTTCTCATCTCAATAGTGCTTAATAACGAACCAAATGTACCAAGGACTAATTATGCTTCTAAGAACCATTGTCTGGATTTCTTTTCCTAAAAAATTTGATTTTTGCTTATGAAATGGAAATGGGCTACAAAAAAAGCAGTCTTCTTTTCATTAAATTCCACCATTAGCAAGACCCTACAAGATGAATTTGGCACATAATAACAGAAGTGACAACCTCAATTTTTGTTTGGTTCATTGATGCTTTAATCACATGAGCTATATGATTCCTTCAAAAATTTGAGAGTAATGCTTAAAATGTGAGATTTTGAAAGTGTTATAAGTAGAAGATCAATCGGTTTGGCATTTTGCATAAGTTGAGTCAGTTTTACTTCGTTCAATAATTTTGCACTAAAGGTTGAATTAAGTTCTTTATTTAGGAGTATATTCTTGACTTCGTGCACCTTTACTTCATATGTCTATGTTGATTTTCACATTCATTAAGTTAACAAAATTTCATTCCATTTCCATGATTCGAATATTTCGTGCTACTCTATGGTGTGAATCTTTGTATTTGTACTTATATATATATATATATATATATTTATATACTAAAAAATTTGAAACATTTTCAAAAATAGTTTGTTGCTTTGTGTAAGTTTCATCGCATATGCTTCATCATTTATTCTTTGTGGTGATATTTCATATTTAGATTTTCGTGATGCTAACATTTCAGGATTAGTTTCTAACCCTTAGTTACAGATTAAAGGGGGAGAACATATTGGGGTAGTTTTTATTTATTTTAAACTTCGCGCATTATGATATTTATTTTGTTTCCTGTATGTAGGTCTTTTCTTCCTTGATGATTTTATGGACTACACGATGAATATTTTCGATTGAAGAGAATGTCACAAGTGTCTTTTATTTTTTAAGTTTGGACATTAGTAGTACTTGTCTTAGGAATTATTCGTGTTCGATTTGTGCTTTGTACTGGAATAGTGAAATGGGGATATCTGTAAGAGCATCATTTATAATTTCTATTCATCTAATTTAGTTTGACTTATCCCGTTACACCCCACTTCACTATCATGAACATTCTTAAGACTTCAAGTGAAGACAAGATTAGTGACTGTACATAATAATTAATGATCGACTGAGAGTACATTTAAAGGCGAAAGCTTATGAGGTTGATTCTATGAAATCTTTTTGTTCATGGGTATTTTAAAAAGTTTGAAAACTTAAAAAAAAAATCCAAAATGTTTTAAATGTTTTTTAAAATTTCTCCAGGTCATCATAACGACATTGGATGTCGTTTTAATGAGTTTCTATACCTCATTAGAACAACCTCAACTTTATTTGAACAAGATTGATGTGACAACCCGAGATCCGAGATAAGGGGTGGCCAGCCCGATACTCAAATGTAACAGGAATCATGGATGGATATCATTCTCAGCATCACAAAATATAAACTGAGTACACGGGAAAAACACCCAATAAATCAGAAAATGGGTTGCCACGAGTTTAAAAAAAAAATTAAAACCAGTTAAGAAAATTAAATTTAAACAACCCAATCTGAAAAGTAAGTGGAGTTCCATAGGAATATGTATAATACAACTAAAACGTATGTACATAAATGGACCGAATAAGCTGTCGACCCACAGCTACATAAAACACAGTACAACAGTTTAAATATCTTGTGTAATACATTCATTAAGCAAGTACAAATATTTGGGCCACACGCCCGAGTAAAAAAACCCGATCATATCTAGAATGACAAGAAGAAAAAGTCTAATTCAAGGTCCTGTAATAACCCAAAAAATCTTACAGCTCGTCGAAAGCAAAGGAATAGGAACATCAAAACGGACGTCCTTGCGGTGGAGCACCTGAGAGGATACAATCATATACACAACAAGGTAAAATAAACCGGTCAGGGCCGGGTTCTATATGATCACCAGAAGAAATAAAAAGCATGATAGAAATGGACAGTTATGCATGGATGGCAAGGATGATAATATGGCATGTTATCTAGCATGATAAGCCTAAATTACATTTTAAGGCAATTTAACTACACAATGAAATGAAATGTCATTTACATAAAAGAAAAAAAAGTAAATAATTTAAATTTAAAACCTTTCCTCATTTATCAAATTTCCATTATCTTTTATATTCCTTAATAGGAATAAAAACCATTTATTAACTTTCATAGTTAATTATCTTACCATATCATCTTTCCATTCCTTAATAGGAATACCATTAATATCAAGTGCTCTTTATGGAACATATCTTATTCACTTTCTCTTTATGGCACATATATATCCATAAAGTCCCACTTGATGCAGAAAAGTTATATTCTTATACATATAACGATTCTAAGATCGCCCCTCCGAGTTTCTTCACTGGGCGCGCCTCTAAATAACTATCATCTTCCAGGGCCTATCACATATAAGACAACCTGGGATCATAACGCAACGTCGGGAACCGGCCATATGCCTGTGGGGTAGTCAAGACCACACCCAGAATCTCCTACCCATCGCAGAAAATACATATATATTAAACATCACTCATATGGCCTAGGACTATATCCACCCTGCGTTAATTTGTCAGGGGGCATCACCTCGCGCGCGGACTTCCCTTATGATAGTATTTAGAGAGGTGTGTATCAGTAAATTAACATTTACCATTTTAAATCTCATTTTCATATTCAATATTCATTACCAATTTCCCAAATTTCATTTCCATTATCCATATGTTTGGTTCATTTTATTCGAACCTATCATTATTAAATAGTTTGGTTCATTTCATTCGAATCTATCATTATTGAATATTCCTCAATTTACAAGTCCCGACTTAGTCTCCAAATAATCATTATGATTCTACAATTCCCAAAGTTCATGTAACTCCGATAAGCCCCTAAAGTCTCCAAGCATGGGCATTAAAGTTCCTAACCTCTAAAAATTCAATAAAAGAAGTAATGCCTTAACATTACTTTAAACCTTCCCAGAATAAACCCCAGATGACCCAATTCTAGTCTAGGGTGACGACCAAACTCAAGTACTACTCTAGGACTTTAAGTTTACTTCACACCAGAAGATTTCTAGGTCCTAATCCTAAAGAAAAAGGTTAAAATTCAGAAAGAAAAACAAAGGAAAATTTGCAGGGTATCCGAATCGATTCGGACTAACCGAATCGATTTGGGTTCATAAAGGCGAATCGATTAGGATTAGCCGAATCGATTCGGCCAGGAAAATTGAGTTTCTGCAAAATTTTCGAATCTATTCGGATTAGCCGAACCGATTCGGACGACCCAGGCTTGCAAACTGTCTCTCAGCGAATCGATTCAGCCAGGCTGAATCGATTCGGTTCTAAAGAAATTCCTAGTTTTGGCTATGGAATTTTAAACTCCAAATTTCTCCCAACACAAAACCACCCAACCTAACCTAAATTACTTCAACTTATACATCATAAATGTATATAACTACCATCATCAACAACATTTATCATCCAAAACAATTTCTAAGGGTTAATACCCGAATAATCTAACAAAACCCTAATTAAACTAAATCATAACAATTCACACTAACAATGCTAATTAATCCACTTAAATCATATAATAGCAAGTAGATAACTTTCCTTGATCATGCAAATGCAGATTTGATTTGGTGTAGATAACCCTCCAAGCTTGAATCTCCAAATCCCTCTTTTCTCCCAAAATTATCTTCCTCTCTCTTTCTCTCTAAGTTAACAATTTGGTCTTAAGAGGAATAGTAAGTCTTAGCAAGACTAAATCGGCCATTAATTTAAAATGACCAACTTTAATAACTAATACGCGATAAAATGATATGCAACTACACATTTAAGCTATAACCAGTCAAAAGTGCCCGAAATACCAAAATGCAATATGGCACTTATTTTGACTTTCTCGCACCTACCGGGACTAACTACACCCTCCAAATTATCATTTGGGAATTTTATAACTTATTTTGAGCTCCGGCATCTCATTAAACCAAAATGTCATTTTAATTCTTATGACACAATAATTTACCACATGGATATTTTTACTTACTCATCGGTTAATCATACAACATTTTAGTAAATATTAACCTTTTTCATATTAAATTAATATTTACTCAACATCCATCATTTTATAATTAATTACTACACATTGTAAATAAATATAAAATAGGCTATCAAACGTGAGGGTTGTTACATACTCCCCCCCTTATCAAGGAATTTTTCCCCCAAAATTCAGGTATACCTCACGAGAAGAAATGAGGATACTTTTCCCGCATGTCATCTCCGCGATCACATGTCGATTTCTCGACACCATGGTGACTCCATTGCACCAAAACCAAAGGTACAACCTGCGCTTTCAATTGCCGCTCTTTATGCTTCTAAAATAGTAACCGACTACATCTCATAAGAAATGTAAAGTTGCATCTACTTCGAAAGAAATGGGCCTAAGGACACCACACCATCTCTTGTACTTCTATACAGGAGAGATATGGAACACGTTATGAACTTGCTGCAAAGGTTTCGGTAAAGAAAGTCAATAGGTTATCGGACCCATCTTAACATATATAGGAAAGGTCCCACGTAACGCGATACAAGTTTTCCCTCTCATCCCAAAATGCTTAATGCCTTTCATAGGCGACAATCGCACCAACGCTTGGTCCCCGACCTCCATCCTCACATACCTTCTCTCCGCATCGACATAACTCTATTATCGATCTTGGGCAATGCGAACACGATTCTGAATGAGTTCGATCTTCTAAGAATTATTTCGGATCATCTCAGCTCCGAGAAATTTAGCATCCCCATTCCCATCCAACAACTGGGAGATCTACGAGGCCCCCCATACCAGGCATTATAGGGCGCCATCCTAAATGTGAATTGATACGAATCACTATAAGAAAATTTGACTAACGGGAGACACTGTTCTCGACTACCCTTGAAGTCAAGCACGCACATAAGGAGTATATCCCCCAACATATGGTTTACTCTTTTGGTCTGGCCATCTGTTTTGAGGACGATAAGAAGTACTTATCCTCAATTCTATTCCCCTGGCTTCTTGGAAACTTGCCACAAGTGGGAAATGAAAATATTGTCTCATTCGGAAACTATAACCAAAGGCACCCCATGCAATCCACCAACTTCTTTATGCCCAGCCACCATACTGGCGGCGCGTGTCTTGACACATTGTGTCGTTACCCGGATGTATCGCGGACATAAAGTCGTGAGATTCCGCCATTACCGTCCTTCTTATTCAGGACAATAAGCCTCCCGTGGAAACGCACCCCACCCTTAGAACCAATGGAGTAGGATTATGTTCCCTCGGTCCGCAGTTTGTATATGTGGTCTTGACAATCATTGCCCCTCTTACAATATCATGCAACGACTTGTACTCGCGTGAAATACGAAATTTTTGCCCAGGAAGTAGTACCTCCCTTTCTATACGGCGATCGCCCCAACGATGAATTTTAAATTCGAACATGGGATAATACTCCTGACAAGTCTTAGCTTATGAGGCGCATAAACATTAGGTCCATGCTCCAGTATCATTACTCCCCATCCTGGCAGAGACTAGTCAATTGAATCCACTCTCGAGCTTAGCAACATAGGCTCAGAAGTGCGAGTCAATTCACCCTTTTGTTATCTCCGTAACACTCTAACTATGAGAGGCCTCATCTCCTTCGGCCTAACCTACCAAACCTCTCAAAATCCCCCCACTTCTCGTTACTAGGGAACCAATCCCTTATAAAGTTAACACACAACCTATTTGTGGTCAACTCCTGACAACCCTCCTAACTAACGTCACATGCCCTAAAGGCCTTAAGTACAAATAATCCTAAGGTCTACCTACCTATATCCTATTTAAGTCGTATATACCTACTACTAAATATATCCCTAGTGCCCAAGACCTTTCTCAACTCCCGACATTTGCTCGATTTCATGTGTGGGACATCTCGCCGAAGCTAAATCCAAACAAGGAACCCTCCCGTTACACTACTACCTCGCGTTATCGATCATTGAGATATAAAGGTCTAAGACACATGTTCGGGACCGAAAAGATTCTAACTCTCAACCCTACTAATAAGATTCTACTTCTATAACTTACAATTATTTACCCCATAATATGTATACATCTTATTAATAGCCTCCTTATCAAGGCATAACCCGAAGTCTTAATTTGACTTCGTATCTTAGTCTCCCTCACATCGATCAAAGGAGAGAACTATATATAGTGCTTTTATTTCGCACTTTAATAGCCCTTAATCACTCTTCTACGTGATTCGTCTAAACCTTTCAACCCATCTCTTAACCAACAAAATGAAATAAAATAAAATAAAATGAACTAAAAGAAGAAAGAATAATATCTCCCCACTTCCAACGTTGTCGAGGTTCACGCGTGGAGCGTCCCGCAAAAGAGGAATCCAAACAAGGAACCCCTCCTATACGCTACTACTCAACTTTGTTGGTCGTGGAGATATGGCATACCAATCACATACTATATATCACATCATACTCGACCATGTCAAGGAAGAGTAAATCGGCCTCAAAGCACAAATTACCAAGAATAATTCCTATAAGTTTACAAACAAGAAAAAATGGGCGAACCATCACCCATAGAAAACTCAACGCTAGTAAAAATACTCTCAGCAGGTTTTATCAAATCTGTAGTCTGAGAAAATCTCCTAAAAATGAATGAGTGTGTAGTACCAATATCAAATAACACACAACTCAAATATCCCTATATTAAAACTGACCCTCAATAGCGGGAGGTGCCGGCAGAACTGGAGGAAGCATAGCCTCCTGAATTTGACAATTACGCCCATACTGTAGTTGTCCCTGCTACGGAGTAATAACCATAATAGGTCCCGGAGGTGGAAACTGAACATATGGGTGTTGCGGAGCCCTATAAAACTGGCCCCCAATCATCTGAGGACACTCCATCTTATAATGAACCGCCTCCCCACAACGGAAGCACCGTCCCTTCATCTCCTCTTGACCACGACCCCTGTTATTTCTAAACTGGGTAATGCCTTGTCCTGGATGACCTCTACCTCTATGACCACTCCGACCTGCACGTTGTGAAGCACCCTGTCCGTACCTATTATTGTTGCCCTCCGCAATAAATCCTCCAAAGCATTGTCTCTTAGACGAATCCCCTTGTTGAGGGTCCCTCTCTTTCTGCTTACTACCCGAGGATTAGGATGAGGGAAATGCTCCTCCTCCAACCCCATGCCCTCCAGTCTTTCCCGTTTTCCCCACAACAGTAGTTTTCTTGCTACCTTGCGTATACAACCGATGCTCCTGGAAATGGAGCAATGCTGCATTCATAATCTCACCAAAAGTTTGTAAAGCTGGATTACCGAGTAAATGTTTCCGAATTCTCCAGTTTAGACCTCCCATGAACTTCGAGATCTTCCTATCTTCCGGAGTCACCTCATCCGGTATAAATCTCGCCAACTGGGTGAACTCCTCTTCATATTTTGCCACCGATTTCTCTCCTTGTACAAGGTCTTGCAGCCTCCTTGTCATCTCCCCTTGTATTGCGGGAGGAAAATATTTTTGATCGAACAAAACCCAAAATTCAGAAATCGACATTGTATCTCTCTGCTCTGGTGTGGTCGTCATCTCCCACTAGTGTAATGCAGATCCAACAAGCTTAAAAGTGGCAAGGATTTTTTTCTTCTCCTCGCCACACTATATCATTCGAAGGTGGCGTTGCATGTCTTTCTTCCATTGATTGGCTTTAATAACATCAGCACCTCCCTCGAATTCCGGGGGATTGCCCTTTAG
This sequence comes from Sambucus nigra, assembly GCA_949130495.1. Classification (NCBI taxonomy): domain Eukaryota; kingdom Viridiplantae; phylum Streptophyta; class Magnoliopsida; order Dipsacales; family Adoxaceae; genus Sambucus; species Sambucus nigra. The sequence goes on along the minus strand of OX422211.1, from coordinate 296,884,582 downwards.
AAAGGATTCTCTAAACCTTTCCCACGGAGTAAGTCCCGTAGGAGATTGGACATCGTGAGTCCATTGTTGAGCCTGCGGAAATTATTGGACCACTATGGTCATGGCGGCGTTAACTGCTTGATCCACTATGTTTGCTACACCCGCAGCATTAACGGTCCCTTGTGGCGGCGGTGGAGGACCTACCTCCTCTTCTACAACCCAATTACGTCTCGCTGGGCGACCTCTCTTACGCGGCATCTGAGATTAAGAAACGTTAGAGTTAGATACTATATAAAACAATCTATTTTGCAGAAGATCATAAACATAAGCAATAAAGCAGTCCTAACATTAGGCTCTATATAGAAGAACGCTACAGTAGAACGTGACAAGTCCGTATAGATCCTAAAGACTCTCGAACCTGAGGCTCTGATACCATCTGTGATAACCCGAGATTCGAGATAAGGGGTGGCCAGCCCGATACTCAAATGTAATAGTAATCATGGATGGAAATCATTCTCAGCATCACAAAATATAAACTGAGTATACGGGAAAACCACCCAATAAATCAGAAAACGGGTTGCCACGAGTTTAAAAAAAAAAATTAAAACCAGTTAAGAAAATTAAATTTAAACCACCCAATATGATAAGTAAGTGGAGTTCCATAGGAATATGTATAATACAACTAAAACGTATGTACATAAATGGACCGAATAAGCTGTCGACCCACAACTACATAAAACACAGTACAACAGTTTAAATATCTTATGTAATACATTCATTAAGCAAGTACAAATATTTGGGCTACATGCTCGAGTAAAAAGACCCGATCATATCTAGAATGACAAGAAGAAAACGTCTAATTCAAGGTCCTGTAATAACCCACAAAATCTTACAGCTCGTCGAAAGCAAAGGAATAGGAACATCAAAACGGGCGTCCTTGCGGTGGAGCACCTGAGTGGATACAATCATATACACAACAAGGTAAAATAAACCGGTCAGGGCCGGGTTCTATATGATCACCAGAAGAAATAAAAAGCATGATAGAAATGGACAGTTATGCATGGATGGCAAGGATGATAATATGGCATGTTATCTAGCATGATAAGCCTAAATTACATTTTAAGGCAATTTAACTAAACAATGAAATGAAATGTCATTTACATAAAAGAAAGAAAAGTAAATAATTTAAATTAAAAACCTTTCCTCATTTATCAAATTTCCATTATCTTTCATATTCCTTAATAGGGATAAAAACCATTTATTAACTTTCATAGTTAATTATCTTACCATATCATCTTTCCATTCCTTAATAGGAATACCATTAATATCAAGTGCTCTTTATGGCACATATATATCCATCAAGTCCCACTTGATGCAGAAAAGTTATATTCTTATACATATAACGATTCTAAGATCGCCCCTCCGAGTTTCCCCACTGGGCGCGCGTCTAAATAACTATCATCTTCCAGGGCCTATCACATATAAGACAACCTGGGATCATAACGCAACGTCGGGAAGCGGCCATATGCCTACGGGGTAGTCAAGATCACACTCAGAATCTCCTACCCATCGTAGAAAATACATATATATAAAACAGCGCTCATATGGTCTAGGACTATATCCACCCTGCGTTAATTTGTTAGGGGGCATCACCTCGCGCGCGAACTTCCCTTATGATAGTATTTAGAGAGGTGTGTATCAGTAAATTAACATTTACCATTTTAAATCTCATTTTCATATTCAATATTCATTACCAATTTCCCAAATTTCATTTCCATTATCCATATGTTTGGTTCATTTTATTCGAACCTATCATTATTAAATAGTTTGGTTCATTTCATTTGAACCTATCATCATTGAATATTCCTTAATTTACAAGTCCCGACTTAGTCTCCAAATAATCATTATGATTCTACAATTCCCAAAGTTCATGTAACTCCGATAAGCCGCTAAAGTCTCCAAGCATGGGCATTAAAGTTCCTAACCTCTAAAAATTCAATAAAAGAAGTAATGCCTTAACATTACTTTAAACCTTCCCATAATAATCCCCAGATGACCCAATTCTAGTCTAGGGCGACGACCAAACTCAAGTACTACTCTAGGACTCTAAGTTTACTTCATACCAGAAGATTCCTAGGTCCTAATCCTAAAAAAAAAGGTTAAAATTCAAAAAGAAAAACAAAGGAAAATTTGCTGGGTATCCGAATCGATTTGGTTTCATAAAGGCGAATCGATTAGGATTAGCCGATCGAATCGATTCGGTTCTGCAGAATTCCTAGTTTTGGTTATGGAGTTTTAAACTCCAAATTTCTCCCAACACAAAACCACCCAACCCAACCTCAATTACTTCAACTTATACATCATAAATGTATATAACTACCATCATCAACAACATTTATCATCCAAATCAATTTGGAATACTAGGTGGTTAGTAAGTTTTAAAAAGTTTTCGGCAGTGATGCTAAGGATGATCCAACTGGGATTCCTGTTTTAATTTGGTATAGGAATGATCACCCAGTATTTATTAGGCAGGGTGTCACAGATGGCATGAGAGCATCAGGTTATAGTGTCCTTAGGATCTGTGCAGCTTTTCACGTTTTGGCTTAGCAATCTTTGATAGAGAGCCCTATCATAGGATTGTTGTATTCTCATACGTATGCGCGTTTACGTTCTTCTGCCAAATTAATTTTTGAGGGTGAACTCATACAATTCGATTCTCATTCCAGATGCCGCACAGGAGAGAGAGAGAGAGAGAGAGAGAGAGAGAGAGAGGGCAGATAGGGAAGCAGGGGGGATGAGACTAGAGAGGCTCATCAGGAGCAAGAGTTACCGCAGCAATTGCCAGGGATGATTTCGGCAGCGCAAGTAACTGAATTGGTGGCGCAGGTAGTTGAAGCGATAATGGTCACAATGGCAAGGTACTTTCCATGAGATCAGCCACAAGTGTTGGTGGCACCAGATGTTCAGGCTCACGTAGGGCCGTCGGGGTGGCGCAAGTACGAGAGTTATTTTTTCAAAAGTGGGCATCCATCAGAGTTATGAGGGGATTCAGATGTAGTGCTAGCATGTCAAGGAAGAGAGATATCCAGCATCGCCTACGCATGGTAGATTGCGATGACGTGCGGAAGCAAATGCTAGCCACTTTTAGTTTAGTGGGAGCAGCGCTACAGTGGTGGGAGTCGATCACCACAGTTGAAGGAAGGGATACGCTAGCTATTGCAAAGTTTTGGGTGAGGTTCGACCGCACGTATTTTCCTCCAGCGGTTGAGATCGAAATGAGGAGAACATTTAAAGAGGTGACTCAGGGGGACCGTTCATTGGTCGATTACGAGGAAGAATTTACTCGATTGGCAAATTTTATGCCGGATGAGGGTAGTGATGAAGAGATAAAAAAATTAAGGTTTGTGGATGGGTTAGTCTGAAGAATCAGATAACATTTAATTGGTAATTACGCATTAGTAATTATACTGATTTAGTTAACGCAACACTCCGGCACCGTCAGGAATATCGCTTCCACGTGAAAGGAAGCGAGAGGGGAGTGGAAACTAACCAGTCGGATAAGGCTGGAGGGAATAGTACCAGTGGGGTATCCCAGCAGCAGACAGGAGGAGATCAGGGGCAGGATTCTGGTAAGGAAATTATGCCAAACGATTTAGAACTGGAGGCTATCGGCAGGATGGCCAGGAATTCCAACAAAGTCGACATGGAAGGGACCAGTGGCAGGGTGAATGTATTAAAAGTGTTTCGTTTGTGGGGAAAGCGAGACACATGAAGAGAGATTTTCTTAAGCAAGGCAGGGGTCAACTACATGACGAGATCCTGGATGTACAACCACTAAAGCAAGTCATGGGCGCATTCGGGCAGGGAGAAGATGCTCCAGAACCCGAGAATCAGCCGTTGTAGCTGGAGTATGGAGGTAATTATTTTTACCCTATGGGCGTGGGGTATATTTTTGAGTGACAAAGAAGATGTCATAATATAAGACTTACTTTTCACTAGAGTTCGAGGGTGAGTTGAATTTAGTGGGTGCGTTGGCTGTAGCAGCCATAGTATGTGGATAAACTTTTCGTGGGGTAGCAGAGTTCCTTAGTGTTCTTCATGGGAGAGTGGAGGTGTACACTAAGTGCAGGTTTGAATTATGCGAAGATTTACTACTTTCAAGAATTATGGGAGTAGGGTTGATAATATTTCCTAAATATCGGCTGGATAGCGATGGGTTTGAACTATTATGAATAGTGGGGGTAAGTTTTGGTGTTCGCGACACAAGGATATGATTGGTACTAGGTATCACCTGAGAGGGCGTTTAGCCTATGTATATGTGTGTATATATGTTATATTGTGTGGTGCGATAGACACAAAGCGAGGTTTTGTGTTCTCACATTTTATCCCGCTAAGTAGGGGTGTTTACTAAAGTGAATCAGGGTAGTTAGAATTATGTTCGAGCAAAGAGAGATAACTCGGGGTTTGTTTTGCGCAAGGACTAGTGATAGTAAGGGCACGGTATTTTATGTTGTCCTTGGTAGCATGAGAGTAAGCGTATATACTTTTGTGTTAAGAGATAAGTATTTAGGGGTACGTGCTATGCAATGAGGGTCTAATGGATCTCAACGATCGACACATGGGTTGGGTACCCTGGGCAGTATATATATGTCTATATGTGATATGACAACGGGTTCGAAGTTATATTACGGGTTACGACTAGCATAGTCGGGTAACTTTCATGCGGTAAAGCGCCGGGATAGGGTGTATGGGCACCCGGGTTAATTAAGGCAAATTTTGTGCGGTTAAGCACGGGTATAGGGTGTGTGGGCGCCCTGGTTAATTTAAATGCATACTCGTGTAACGTATGGTTAGAAGCGGATGGGATAGATATAGCGAGCTTAGAGGCACATGACTAGAGAGTAATATGCGAAGCTTGGAACATTACTCTCATCTTAATTTCGAGGACGAAATTCCTTTGTAAGGGGGGGGGGGGGAGTATGTAACACCCCGTAATTTTGAGGATTTAATATTTAATTATTTTTGGGAGTTATAAAAAATTTTAAATTGGAGAAACTTAAATTCATGAATTGGAGAATTTATTTGAGTGAGCCGAATTATTTATAATTGGCGACTTTTAAGTTTAATGGTTCAAAATTTCGTGTGTCACATTTTGAGGTCGAAATTTGGAAATGTCGAAAAGCATTTCGGATGGCAATTCTGAGTGCGTGGTTGAATCCGGATGGGTCGAGACAGTCAGAAAATATTACCCGGAGGTAGTAATTGGGTCTCGGGTATTTTTGGGCATAGCCGGGCCCACACGGAGTGATTCAGGCCATTTTAATTAGGCCCATATGACGAAAAACGGGATTAAGGGATTCTAACCTAAATGGAGAAGGTTGAACGGCAGAAAGCACAAATTCTAAGCCTAGGGCTTGAGAGGGAAATTGGGGGAAAGCAAACCAAAAGAAATTGGGGATTATTGGAGCCAAAATTATGGGACTACACCAACGGATCAAACTCTACGAATAATTCCAGGAAAGTGGCTAACTTTTTGCAATGTGTAAATGGTGATATCCAATTCATATTTCAGTGATGTGTAAACTAAAATACGTTTTGGGGATAAATGGGTACAAAAAATGGGGGTTTTGTTCATGGAACCATTGAATGAGATTCAAAGTAAGAACTTAAGTTTATTTTATATCTCTGAGTATAGATATCTGATTTGAATGAGAAACCCGGAATATAAAAGGGTGGTATTTAAATCTGGAACTGGATTTGTAGAACAAAGTTCATGGAGATTTATGGAAAAACCCAATTCGTGAGTCAATGATTTGTGGTGGGGATAAAGGGTAGTTATGGTTGTATCCATGTTGTAAATTAGTTTAATAAAGGGTTTTAAAGATTATGTTACGTTTGGTCAAGGATGGAATGGAAAATAGAGCTTGAAAGCTCGTTAATGGTGGAAATTTTCATGGGGAAGAAGAACTGCCAACGGACGATCGATCGATCGATCGAGGGCTATCGATCGATCGACGATGGGGAAATTCTGGCAGGTCAGGTTGGTTATTATATATGCCCTTATTTTCTGTTTGGATTTTTGGGGTATAATTTTAATTGGTGAAAAATTATAAAGAACTTAATGGCTAGGGGCTCAAAAGATAGATATTAGGAATTGGCAATTTAAGTTAAGAATTGAGACTTAAAGTGAGAATTTTGGGTGAAACATATTCAATTTAATTATGGACCAAGTGGGCGAGTCCGGGTATGTTGGTAATTATAGGTAAATATAATTAGGACATTTATGGAGATGAGTGTGTGACACATTGTGGTTGAATATGTGGGAATGAAATTATGAGATGTAAAAATGGACCAAGTGAGCGTGTCCGGGTATGTTGGTTAAGCGACACCAAAGTATTAAATTAATTATTGAGAGAGTAAAGTAATTTGGAGTCGGAACATAGACTCGGGAAATATTAAGTTACGGGACAAGTGAGCGATTCCGGGGATAATAGTTGGGTGACACCAAGTTATTAAATTAATGGATGTGTTAATTAATGAAGGTAGAGTCGGAAGGTAGACTCGGAAAAGTGTTAAATTAATTGATGATGTAATTAATTAATTTAGAGTCGGATTGTAGACTCGAGATTGGTATAAATTAATTAATGTATAAATTAATTAAATGAGAGTCGTACCACCGACGTGGTTTAGTATGAATTAATTAATGTGTAAATTAATTAACTGGGAGTCGGATCACAGACTCGGATCGGTATTAAATTAATAGGTGTGTTAATTGATTTAATTATAGTCGGATGATAGACTAGGGAAGGTATTGAATTAATAGGTGTGTTAATTAATTTAATTAGAGTGGGACGATAGACTCGGGAAGGTATTAAATTAATAGGTGTGTTAATTAATTTAATTAGAGTAGGACCATAGACTCGAGGAAAATGGTATATTAATTGAGGTGTGAATTAATTATATTAGAGTCTGACCACAGACTCGGAATTTTGTTAATTAATCATGTGTAAATTATTAAATGAGGGTCGGACTACCGACTCGGATTGGTGTTAATTAATTAAATAAGAGTAGAATCATAGACTCAGGCAAATTTCATATAAATTATTGTGTAGGGTATTTTTATTTAGAGTCGGACCACAGACTCGGGAAGATGGAAATTATTATGTGAGAAAATTAATTAAGTTGAGTCGGGCCAGAGACTCGGGAAATTACAGGCTAGTGTTACGGGTTTTTGAGTACACGGTAAAGCCGGGATTTATATTATATATATACGGTGTAGTGATAGTATATATATATGTGTGTATATATTTTTTGTGCTATTAAATATCAGTAATTAGATATTTACTTAATTTATATACTCTAGTGCTATCAAGGGAGGTTGCGCGATGTGGGTGAATCCCTTAGCTCAAGGAGTAGGGTGAGTATATCCCCAGGTCATAGCGTCCGGTATATGGGTGAGGAGATTATCTCACTTTCAGGGAAGGAATATGATCGCCTCCACTTCGTTTATGTTTTGGGCCAGGTTGGTGAGCGATTCCAACTTGGGTAACTAGGTTATGTGAGCACACCTAGTGAGATAGCTCTTTAGAGGGAATCATCCGGTGAGGGTATACTCGGAGGGATGGATATACCTATGTTATATGTGTGGATGTTTTAGTAAAGGTACGTATATAATAGTATTCAATATTATATGTGGGTAATAATATAGTGTGTGATGTATTTACTTTATATAACTTGTGACACAGTTATATGCTACTATTTAAGAAGGAATTAATTAAGTGAATTGTGAGATAACTTATAATTCAAGAATCATTATACTCGGGTTAGAGTAGTATGGGAAGGGGAGGTTATACCAGGAGTAGTTGGATGGGGTAGTGCAACTAAGGGGGGTCAAGATAACCGATAGGTGTGCTCACATAACCTAGTGGGTTATAAATATTAGACTGCTTTCGCAATTTTAACTTTTTAATTAAACAAAATAGTACATGCGGAAATAAATATGAACCATTCACACAACTGAATAAAACTCAATTGAATAATTAATTATACAACTTGCCGAATAAACCACCAGTCGCCAAAGTGAAATAATCCAATACAATTATCCAACACCGGAATAAAACAAATCTAAAACTGAACTGAAAGTCTGGGCGACATGCCCTAAATAAAATTGAAACTGATAAATGATTCCTACTCTAGGAATGAATAAATTATGCATCTAATCCAAACTCCTGCTAGCATCCACATATGTCGCAGCTCCGTGTCCCTGGAATAGAATATCAATCCTGGCGTCCCTGTGGCTGGACACCTAAAAGGTTTTGAAAATAGTTTTATAGCAAGGGTTAGAACCCAAAACATTTTGAAATTATTTAGCAAGTGAATTAACTGCAGTAATTTAAAATGCATGAATGCGCTTCATATTTAAGTTAGTGTCGCACTCCCTTGTGGACGGTTACCTTGACCCCCCTTAGTTGCACTACCCCGTCCAACTAGTCCTGGTATAACCTCCCCTTGCCATACTACTCTAACCCGAGTATAATGATTCTTGAATTATAAGTTATCTCACAATTAACTTAATTAATTCCTTCTAAAACAGTAGCATATAACCGTGTCACAAGTTATATAAAGTAAATAAATCACACACTGTATTATTACCCGCATATAATATTCAATACCATTATATACGTACCTTTACTAAAACATCCACACATATAACATACGTATATCCATCCCTTCGAGTATACCCTCGTTGGATGATTCCCTCTAAAGTGCTATCTCACTAGGTGTGCTCACATAACCTAGTTACCTAAGTTGGAATCGCTCACCAACCTGGACCAAAATATAAACGAAATGGAGGCGGTCATATTCCTTCCCTAAAAGTGAGATAATCTCCTCACCCATATACAGAACGCTATGACCTGGGGATATACTCACCCTACTCCTCGAGCTAGGGGATTCACCCACATTACGCAACCTCCCTTGATAGCACTAGAGTATATAACTTAAGTAAATATCTAATCACTAACATTTAATAGCAAGAACAATATATACACACATCTAAATATATACTATCACTACACCGTATATATATAATATAAACCCCGGCTTTACCGTGTACTCAAAAACCCGTAACACTAGCCTGTAATTCCCTGAGTCTCTAGCCCGACTTAACTTAATTAATTTTCTCACTTAATAATTTCCATCTTCCCGAGTCTGTGATCCGACTCTAAATAATAATACTCTACACAATAATTTATATGAAATTTACCCGAGTCTATGATTCTACTGTTATTTAATTAATTTACACATTAATTAATTAACACCGATCCGAGTCTGTAGTCCGACCCTCATTTAATTAATTTACACATTAATTAATTAACACAATTCCGAGTCTGTGGTCCGACTCTTATATAATTAATTCACACCTCAATTAATATACTATTTTCCCCAAGTCTATGGTCCGACTCTAATTAAATTAATTAACACACCTATTAATTTAATACCTTCCCGAGTCTATCGTTCGACTCTAATTAAATTAATTAACATGCATATTAATTTAATACCTTCCTGAGTCTATCGTCCGACTCTAATTAAATTAATTAACACACCTATTAATTTAATACCGATCCGAGTCTGTGGTCCGACTCCCAGTTAATTAATTTACACATTAATTAATTCATATTAAACCGAGTCTGTGGTACGACTCTCATTTAATTAATTTATACATTAATTAATTTATACCAATCCCGAGTCTACAATCTGACTCTAAATTAATTAATTACTTCATCAATTAATTTAGAACTTTTCCGAGTCTATCTTCCGACTCTACCTTCATTAATTAACACATCCATTAATTTAATAACTTGGTGTCACCCAACCATTATCCCCGGACTCGCTCACTTGGCTCGCAACTTAATATTTCCTGAGTCTATGTTCCGACTCCAAATTACTTTACTCTCTCAATAATTAATTTAATACTTTGGCGTCACTTAACCAACATACCCGGACTCGCTCACTTGGTCCATTTTTACATCTCATAATTTTATTCCCACATATTCACCCACAATGTGTCACACATTCATCGCCATAAATTTCCCAATTATATTTACCTTTAATTACCAATATACCCGGACTCACCCACTTGGTCCATAATTAAATTGAATATGTTTCACCCAAAATTCTCACTTTAAGTCTCAACTCTTAACTTAAATTGTCGATTCCTAATAGCTATCTTTTGAGCTCCTATCCATTAAGTTCTTTATATTTTTTCACCAATTAAAATTATACCCCAAAAATCCAAACAGAAAATAAGGGCATATATAATAACCAACCTGACCTGCCAGAATTTTCCCATAGTCGATCGATCGATAGCCCTCGATCGATCGATCGATCGTCCCTTGGTAGTTCTTCTTCCCTACAAAAAATTGCACCATTAACGAGCTTTCAAGCTCTGTTTTTCCCTTCTATCCTTGACCAAACATAACATAATCTTTAAACCCCTTTATTAATCTAATTTACAACGTGGATACAATCATAACTACCCTTTATCCCCACCACAAATCATTGACTCACGTATTGGGTTTTTCCATAAATTTCCATGAACTTTGTTCTACAAATCCAGTTCAAGATTTAAATACCACCCTTTTATATTCCAGGTTTCTCATTCAAATCAGATATCTATACTCAGAGATATAAAATAAACTTCAGTTCTTACTTTGAATCTAATTCAATGGTTCCATGAACAAAAATCCCATTTTTTTGTACCCATTTATCCCCAAAACGTATTTTAGTTTACACATCACTGAAATATGAATTGGATATCACCATTTACACATTGCAACAAGTTAACCACTTTCCTGGAATTATTCGTAGAGTCTGATCCATTGGTGTAGTGCCATAATTTTGGCTCCAATAATCCCCAATTTCTCTTGGTTTGCTTTCCCCCAATTTCCCTCTCAAGCCCTAGGCTTAGAATTTGTGTTTTCTGCCTTTCAACCTTCTCCATTTAGGTTAGAAACCCTTAATCCCGTTTTTGGTCATATGGGCCTAATTTAAATGGCCCGAATCACTCCGTGTGGGCCCGGCTATGCCAAAAAATACCCCGAGACCTAATTACTACCCCTGGGTACTCTTTTCTGACTGTCTTGATCCATTCGGACGCAACCGCGCACTCAGAATTGCCATCCGAAATATTTTTTGACATTTCCAAATTTCGATCTCAAAATGCGGCACACGAGATTTTGAACCATTAAACTTAAAAGTCGCTAAATATAAATAATTCGGCTCACTCAAATAAATTCTCCAACTCACGAATTTAAGTTTCTCCAATTTAAAATTTTTATAACTCCCAAAAATAATTAAATATTAAATCCTCAAAATTACGAGGTGTTACATGATATGGGTTCGATTCAATTATATATTGGATTGATAGATACCCACAAGTTGGGCAATCTTTGTATAAGTAGGTCTGAGATCATAATTATAGGAATCCATGTCCAAGAAAAATCTTGAGTTATGATACCCCTTTAATAAACATATATGTTTTGTATCTACCAGTAACCCGGACAATGTATTATTTTATAATCCAATAGAGTTTCAAATAAGTTAAGCCTAAGAATCAAGGAACTTATTAGATATATGTTATAATCAATTAGCAACAAATTGATTTAAACAAGAGGGTATCAAACACTTAATGCACGGAATCATATTATGTCCCAAATCAACTTTGTAAATAAGACCTCTTTATTTTGAGAAATTTAGAGATAATTAAATTGGGGTGAAGTACCAATTATATAGTGAAATTAACCATAATTAAATAAAGAAAGAAAATAAATCACGGGAATGTAGTTTGGTATTTCAAAGTATTTATTGGGAAGCCAATTTAATTATTTAGTCTCGTCCCTAGTATTGTCCATTACCCAAGTATTATGCCCAAAACTATCCAGAAGACCTATTTAGATAAACCCATTACTTATACCTATGTATATGAGTGTAATATAGGGTTTCAGTGGAATGATAAATTATTGAGGGCTAGGGATAGGAAAAATGCTATTCACGTTATTTTGAAGGGGTGAAGAGAGAGAAAGTGATTTCTCTCATATATAACCATGTTTTTAACTCCAGGAGTTCGCACACACATGGCTTACTTTTGGTGTATAATATACTAAAATTTATGATATGTTCGGTGGATTATAGTAAGGTTTTTGTAGACCTTACAAGGGCAACAATATCATCATATTCATCAACATATTTCTCCTCATAAGGATCACCAATAAAATCCGAAATGGTATTGTATTCAAACCCCTAGGTTTATCCTTTAAACCTAGTTCTTGTTTTTACTTTATAATGCATGACTGGTAGAAATTCTTAGAGCTAAAATTTTTCTGCATTTATGTCAATATTTCTTCCCCAACACTCATATCCACTCTATGCTATAGAATATATAACAGATTTTAATTATAATTAACTAACCTTGAACCATCCTAAAATAGATTAGTCAACCAAATCTCATTGTTATATTATTCGCACAAATAAACCAAATATTAACCTTAGTAGTCCTACGACCAAGTAATTAACCAACTCAAGTCCCGTCCTAAACCTTAGAAATAGTTTAACTACACTAAATCAGCCCATCGTCAAGGAACATACCACGAATATATGTTATTAATCATTTTTTATTCATTATTATTAACACACCACAATAATGTATTTTTAATATTATAAAATCGTTAGTTATACTTCATGATTTGATTATATATATATACCTAAATTAGTTATAAGAATAATCCTTCAAAACCTATGTGTACCTATAAGAGTATGCACATAAAGCATACTAACATACTATATTGATCGAATCACACCTATCTGAATTATAAACAAACCAAAAACCATATAAACATTTTAAATGAATTCGGAGACCAATATCCTATCATAAATTCAATTAGATAAAACATAGTCTAACTTCCATAGATCTTACCAAACTATCCTTAAACCCATCCTTAAGATCCTTACCCACAGACCCTAGCCAAAACCCAGTAAGTCAACCAAATGAACCCTCAAATGGACCCAACCCCTGGCCTAAATAACTAACCCTGCGATCAAAGTCTAAAATCCCACACCTGTGGCCTAAAATGCATCATTAGTGAGCCCATGCTCCTTTCCCCAAAATGACTTGGTTTTTATGCTCCTTATTTAACCATCCCTAAGTTACGAATTTTGAAGCCCTAGTTCGCCATTAAAGACCATTCTAATGATCCTAACACCTCTAAAACACCCTATTATGATCCTTAATCACTTATAAACCAAAACACAGCCTTTTAATATTTATAATCCATGTTTTTAAGAGTATACATTTTAATCATGTGACCTAATAGGACTAGATTGTCTTATTTTATTAACCAAATATACTTTGAGTCTTGTCCTTGAGGTCGTTCAGGTAAACCTTCATGAAAATCATTCAACGAACATCATCACCTTCATACGTATCCTTTTGTACCACTATTAGGAAGGCTAACACACATAGAATCATGCACATTTTACTCATAGAATTTATTTTTGTAACAATTTTTTTTATTTTTTATTTTTAGGTGTTAATATGGATCATTGGACTTGTTTATGAAATGCAATGTAACACCCTGTAATTATGAGGATATTGGATTTGGTTAAATTGGTTATTTAGCATTTATCTAAATCAGTGATTTGGGATTTATTTAATTTGGATAAATTATTTAATTTGGCGATTTCGAATTTAAATTAATTCGATTTATTTTAATTTCACGCGTGTCGTATTTTGAGGTGGAAAAAAGATGATTTTATAAAGTGACTTTGATGACTGTTTAGAGGTCACGGTTGATTTCAAAAAGTTCAAAATAGTCGAAATAGTATACCCGGGGGTCTAGTTTGGGTCTTGGGGAAATTTTAGGCCAAACTGGCACAATAGATGGACATATTAGCCATTTAGAAAAATAGGGTAAAGAGACCTACGAGTTGACAATGCCTTTATCAGTATATAGATGGGAGAGGTTAGGGTTTGGAGGTTTGAAAACAAAAGGCGTCCATTAGAGAAGAAGGAGGAGCCATTTTTTAAGCTTAAGGAAGGATTCAAGTGATTCTTGTACCACAAACATCATTGGATAGTGGATTTAAGGGGAAGACCAACAAATTCATCATCAACAAATGAAATTAGACCTTTAATTAAGAGGCAAGTGTTTATCTTTCATTTATATTAAGCATTTTATAATACCCATGTTGAATAGGGTTTGATTTTCATGTTTTTGGAAGATTTATATGAATTTTGGGTGGGTATTATCCATGAATTGAAGTCGGATTGCCTGTAGTGATATTTATTTATGTTGGTGACACGAAATTAGAGGGATTGGAATGATTTATGTGAATGAAATCAGGGTTCTTGATTAAAAATATGTAAAGAACATGTACTTTTAGAGGATAATCGATTCTTAGATTAAATTTGTGATGAATTAGTGATTAATTTATGTTGGAAATCATTTATATACATCTATGTAGTCATTATTATGTTGGCCTGAGATTTGGTGAGTTTAATGAAGGTTTCAGGTGTCAAAAATGGAGGAAAAACGAGTTAGAGAAGAAGAAGGTTCGGACGTCTGGTACAACGAACCGGTTCGATTTTGAGGCCGAACCAGTTCGATTTATCTATTTGTCAAAAATGAAATTTGTAGATCTTTTCGTTAAGATCGCGTGGACGCTGACTTCGTATTTTTTTTTTAATTAGTTATGATTTTTCTACGAAAGGGTGTCTAAGATCGAAATCTGTAGTAAAAAATTAACTCGAGGTATACAATTAGTAATGAACTATACGAGGACTTTGGGAATTTCAGTAAACCTGTAGTCAAGGCTTAGGCTTATTCATAATTATGATAAATTTAGACTAGGTCCTATGAGATTTAACCGATTGTATTGCGTATCGGGAATTTATGAACTGGGTTATGGGAAGAATAAATGATTACCTAAGGATTAGTACTAGTAGAATGGTGAGGTGTTAACTTCTGAAATTTCTTAAAGGATGATGAAGACTCTTTGGGTAGAGAATAATGCTCGGGTAAAAATAATTGAGAAGTATAAATGTGAATAAATTGTACGGTGAGGATTCGTGAGATAAATACGACGTACTGGTGATTATTATAGGTGAGAGTATACCTATACGGGTTATAATAGGTTGAGTGTATACATATACAAATTTATTATAGGTCGTCTATGTGCCTATATTGAATATAAATATGGTTAGGTTGTGTGTACGCGTATTATGTGTTGTTGTGTATGTTAACATACCTACGCTACTTGCTATCACAGATGTTCCACGCAATGGGAGATTCCATCTTGACGATTTCAGGTCTGGATTTGTGCCCCCCAACATAGTGCTGATAGTGGATAACTATGTGAGAAAAATATTGATGTCGTCAAGTCATTTGGGTACGTTAGGTATTTATACAGCCCCAAGGACTTAATGTTATGTTTGCCTACAATATGTGTGATTTGATTGATGGTTTGAGGAGACATTCCGAATCGATAGTCCATGATTAGGTACGAAAGGTACTTTAACTGATAACAGAGTACACAAGTGTGCATCGTTATGACTTGCATAGGAGATACGGTAGTATTATTTCATATATATATATATATATATATATATATATATATATATATATATATATATATATATATATAGAGAGAGAGAGAGAGAGAGAGAGAGAGTCAGGCTCTTATGCACACTAAGTTTGTACATCATTTTTTTAAATAGTAAACAAAATATTTTTGAGCTGATTTTTTTTGTGTGATATTTAAACATTTCAAGGAACCCATATAAAAAATTCATCTCAATTTTTTTTTTCTATTTTTAAAATATCAGTCAAATTTTTGCTGCTTTTAAGCACTTTAAAAGCTGCGAAAGTTTGACCCGTTTTTTAAAAATTGCAACAAAAGTTTTTTTGAGCTGAATTTTTTTATATAGGTCTGTTGATATGTTTAAATACCACAAAAAAAATAAACTCATTTTTTTTAATATTTTAAAAAAATTAGTGTGCGCCAGCACGTGTGCAAACTTAGTATGCACATGAGCTTGCTTATATATATATATATATATATATATATATATATATATATATATATATATATATATATATATATAATCTTACTTGTGTGTGATAGTAAGGAGACTAGATAGTGTATATCTACAACGATGATTAATCTACTTAAGTGAAAATGGTAGAAAAGATAGATGGTGAAAATCTAAAGGAAAATAAGTGTGAGAACTTAACATGCGGATCATAATAATAACGTAAGAGAAATATTAATTATCAGTTGCTCGGTAACGTACTATATGGGTGGTATGGGGTAAGTTAAGGAGAAACTTAACTAAAGAATTAATGATAATTAAAGGTATATTGTAGCGTACTGTATGGATGGTACGGGAGAGCTAGATTGGTGTATGGTTAATTAGATGTTTGAGACCTAGTTATATTGGGCAGATTGACTAGGTGGGACATTAGGTGTTCACTATAGATGATAGGTGAGGAACTCAAACGAGTGTATGTAGACTAACATGTGTATCTAATAACTGTTCATTTAAACAACAATTCAAATACTTACTAAATATTTTCAAATGGTTTTTATTTGGGCTCTGACCCGTACTTGCAAAACGATTTCCAAAAACCTTTTAGGTGTCCATCTACAGGGACGCCCAGTTTGATGATCTGTTCTAGGGATGTGTAGCAGCAGCACATGTGGATGCTTGCAGAATTTGAATTTAGACACTTTGGTTACTTCATTCCTAGAGTAGGATGCAGTTGAGTTATTTCATTCATTTGGGCGTGTTGCCCCTTCGGTTATTTATTTTATACACTTTATCATACTTTGTATTTGTGGACTCAGTTTGATTTCATTAGATGGTTAGTTGGATTTTATATTGAGAACCAATACATTTTATTTCTTATATTTATCTAATGTTTAGTTTAGATTATTTTACTGCATGATTTGGTTATGGTGAGTATTTTGCTTCTGTAATTGTTTAATAAAAAGATAAAATTTCGCATCAGTCTTTTAAATACTAGGTGGTTAGTTGAATTTTAAAAAATTTCTACAGTGATGCTAAGAACGAACCAAGTGATATTCCTATTTCAATTGGATGAAGGACTAATCATCCGGCATTTAATTAGGTGGGGTGTCATATGAAATAAAACTGTCTTTGAAAAATATTAAAAATGCATTTCATAAAGGTTGTTAAGGTGTGTCGCAAGAGACCTTTACCGTAACAAGCTTTCACCTTAGGTCATTACACACCTAAAAATTGGTACTGTACTTAAAGAAAAAATTTCACCTTTGTTCCATCTTGGAACATATAGTTGATTCTTCCAACTCAAAACGCAGGAAAGTTTTCTTATACCTTGAAGAAGATTTTGTTTGCCAGGGGACTGGACGACATTGGTTGGGAACCAAAACGGACCACGGTTGTGTGCGTTCTACCGTTGTTGGCGTTCTCTACGGGGGATATGGTGGGAAAGAGTATCTAGTCAATTAAAGCACCATAAGGATTGTAAGTTTATTTCTTCTAGTTGTAAATATCTATCATAGTACATTTTTCGTTATGCCAGACGAGTTTTTTTTTTCGATGTGGGTTTTCCCTCATACGCTTTGGTGTTGTGATATATTGTTTATCTTTACGCGTTTAGATTAAGTTGTCTTGATATTGAAGATCAAATTTGGTGTAATCATATTGATAGAAAATTTGTCACATAAACCTTAGCGTTTATTTTTATATCCCACCTTGTCATAACTTGAAAAGAATTTTTAATTGGGTATCTTTCATTCAATGTTCTTCAATCAATAAGGGGTAAAAACATTAAATCAAATTGTTCTTAATTTATTCCAACTTTAAACACGATTTTCGATCAATTAACAACTATGTCCTCCATTAAATATGTGATTATGCATTAAACAACAATATTAATAATAGAAAAATTAAAATCTATGACAAGTATTGATTCAAAAAAAATTAATCATGGGTTTTCAACAATATAAGACTTCTAGTCCTAAGTTATACATGATAATTAACATAAACATGTGTTTATTAATTTAATAAAATAATATTTACCATTAAGCATGATAACTAATCAGATTTATAAGTCATTAAATCATATTTTACTCTTAAAACATGTTTCTCATAATTGGTTCATATTTAATAATGAAAATCATAAACAAGTTACAAGTAATATGATAAACAAGATAGTATTTCTTGAAATATTGCAGATTAAACTTTGATTCAACCTTGTTGATTGCTCCATCTTTTCTTCCAAAGTTTGCTTGTGCTGCTAGTTTTTGACTTATGTTGTATTATGATGATTATTAGTGTTTAATTATTTATTTATGACCCTAATCATGCAAGTCCCCTATGGGCCCAATTTTGGAACCCCAAATAAGACCAAACACTAACCATATGCTCCTATAATTTGACCTTAAGAAGTACCTATTCATGAGACCCAATTTGGCACATTAAAAATACTTCTTTCGGCATCTGTATGCCCTAAAGCACGATCCAATGATACCAACGTGTAACATAATCATTAACCAACACTATATTATTAAATTAATGAATCATTCACGCATTATTTAAATTCTTTCTTCGAATTCTGGTTACTAATTCGAACCAATAATTTCTTGTAAATTGAACCTTAAATCATCCAAGTAAGTATTAATTAATTATTAAATACTCACTTATTTAATTCATAAAAATACGGGGCATTACAAAATTTGGGGGTTATATTAGTTTGAGACTAAAATACGACGTCACGTCCCTTTCTTGTTTTGGACATCATTTATAATAATTATGTAATTTTCTCGTGTACTGAGCTTTTTACACATATCTATCACATTTATTTTTTTAGAGAATAAACTTTAATTCTTAGATGTCCATCATGAATTAGTTTGAGAAATTCAAAGAATAGTGATACTTTATTACTAATTGTATAGACTTTGTGTCATGCTTGCATAAATGCAAGCTTATTGATTTCACATATGGTGGTTTAAATGCATATTATTTATGAGATTTTATTGTATTACTAGTATTTAGTCATGGAGAATGCACAGATGGTTTAATTGAAGGGAGAAAAAAAATTGTGAATGTAAAATTAATTTTAAAAAATTAAACATAAATAAAAATCAATGAAGTAAAAATAAATGTTTGGCATAAAAAGGGAGATGAATGAAAGGTAAAGAAAAATAGATAAATGAAGGAAGAACTATAAGTGATAATAATTAGATAGATATATATAATGGTAGAGAAAAAGAAATATATAAGTGTAAAGATAGATATTGATGAGAGAAATGAAAGCGGGGGCTTCAAATTTTGACATGTGGCGTACTGAGAAATTCCAAAACTATTCAATTTTACTATATTGTATATAGATATATTTTAGTTGATATAAGGTTACAAATAGGGTTTTCGAATTCTACCAAATTGTAATGTTTAAAACTTAAAAATGTGTGAATTAGAGAAATTGTATATATTAACATGCATAATAAATTGTAAATGTTCTTATTTTATTTTTTTCAATATACAAATGTATCATGAAATTTAACAAGACACCCATAATATTTAAGAGAAAAACTAAATATCAACATGACAAAGTACTAATTTGATAAATGTACATGAACCCAAATGGCATATCTATCTAAATAGTGAAAAATATTTACCTTTTTCTTCAAATAGGATTTTTACAAATGTCTATCACATGTGACACACTGCCTAATTAAATACCGGGTGATCAGTCATTTATAAAATTATAATCAAGGTGAACGGTTGGTTCATTCTTAGCATCACTGTCGTAAAAAAAACTTTTCCAATTTAAACACCCTAAATAATTAAGCTAAGTGTCAAAACCATTTTTAGACATTACTTTCCAATATTTTATTATAAAAACCAACATTTAAAACTTTACATAATTCATAGTTAAAGAATCACACAACAACTATCCTGTAACATATAATCCCAATGATTAGACATTCAACTAATTGAATCCAACATTTAAAATTCAGAGGAAATCATCCTAACAATAATAAATCCCAAAATGTAAATACTGGAAATAAATGAATTACAATATCCGATAAGACATCTGAATAATGGAAAAGGGCGACACATGCCCATCTGAATAAATAGTGCTAGAAGTGGAGTTAACAAATGAAGTCGTCTAAATAAAAGGCCTGCAACTCCCACCTAAGCTGCAGCGCGTTCCTTCCAAAGGATCCTATGAAAGACGCCCCTGTGGCTGGGCACCTGTAATATATACATATATATACAAGAGAGAAAAGAAAATGGAAACGAGTCAGAGCCCGATTGTAAAAACGATTTAAAATTTGTTTAGCAAGTATTTAAATTATTTACTGGCCAATGCAACAACATATTAGTGCGGGACTCCCTTGATAAATTCTTACCTCTCTACTAATGTGCACGCCTATCGCACTAACCTTCCCAATGGTTTAACTTATCTTCTCTTTGGTTGTTCGTAAGACTTAAACTGACGAATTCAATTGTTTAAGAGATAGATTTCATTTAACAACAAAGTTCTCATTTAAAACTTATTTACTAATAAAGTTTCTGAGTAACACATTATACTTTTCAAACACTTATTTCCAAATTGAAATAGTTATTCCATTCTTACTTACCATAGGCACAACAAGTAGTTCCCAAATTTCAGATTTAAATATATATAATAAGTACTCATCTAATATATATATTCTAACAGCACCCCACATAATAACTATGGTGCGGGCATACTCTGCTATCCAGTCCCCGTATCACTCGTACTAAGGGAGATACAAGTTCGGAATCACTCTCGAACTGTATTGAACAAAACATAAACAATATTGAGGCGAAGCCTAGTTTCTAAGTCCAAGAGGTCAGCACATACCCTCACGTCTCTTAGGACCGTGATTATCGATACGATAGCCTGTACCCAGGATTCCTATCTTCTAGGGTACGAGTCAATATCCCCCATAAAGTTTCCATCGAGATAAGACTGTCCCAGCGCGGTAACCTCAGGGATAGCAAGTAGCGTGTGCATGATTTTCACACGTATATAGTATATGCATAAACACAGTCATATAAATATACTACTATTACCATAACAAATTTAGGTACATCTCATAACCCATAATTATGATATTTATCCTTACTTCTCATTATTTAGTTATCACGTTTAACGGTTCGTTTCTTACCTTAATTTGAGGGATTATTCCAACTTACTACGTAACACTCATGGATTCTTATCTTTCCAAATTGTAAATTCAGTAGGTACTCGTTTATTTTCCAACGTAACTACCTTACGCATCTCCCCAATTTAATACACAGTTCCATCGTCCCTTATATGTAAACAACCCCGAAAAATGTAAATCTCATCTTACATTAAAGGTTTCATATTTTTAATAAGTCCTACTGGTCTTCTTTATCTCCCAAAATATTTTAATAAGGATGTCCAAAGACTATTTCTCATTTAAATTGAATTCATCTATTTAGAAGGGGAAATATAAGTCTGTCAGGAGGGGTTGATCGATCGAGGGTAGGTGTTCGATCGATCGAACCATCGATCGATCGACGCTCTATGATCGATCGATCGATTAAGCAGGTATGACTAATTCTGCAGAAATCCAGTTACGGGTTTTATCATCCAACATCATCCAAATCCAGATTTTTCACTCCCAAACTCCCAAAAATTTATACCACAAACGTCCTAAACCCAAATGGACAATATTTAACGTAAAGCATGCGAGTTTTCATCAAGATTCATGGATTAAAAGTGCCCAAATTCATACAATACTCATGAACCCTAAAAATTTCTTTAACTTAATTCAAATCAGTCTTTCTCCAGAAATTCTACTTCTAATTCATCATAAATCCGTGGTTAAGCCTCTAGATATGAAGGGGGATATCCAGATTATAATCTATATCACTAAAACATGCAATTTTCTAATCTCTAATATGGGTTTTCTGTCATAGAACTCATCCTAATCAACCCTAAACTGACATGAATGAATCAATAACAAAATTAAGCAAGATAAATACTTGCCTGGGAATTTTTGGTCTCTGGTTTGTGCTGGAATTAGTGTGGTTATGATTCTTGCGATGTGATCTATCTTTTGGCGGTGACGGCGGCGCAAACGGATGAGTTTTTAGCCTAGAACACCTTGGCAAGCTCTCTCCTTCCTTCTCCAATGGACATCACTTATTTTTGGTTATTTTAACCCTAGAAGACAACCCTAGTCATCTGATATAACCCTTGCAAATTCGTGGGTTTAATTACCCAAAATTACAAAATGTCCACAATGCCCTCTCGGGGTACTAATTAAGCCTAAAAACGCCCTGAGACCCAAACTAAACTCCCAGGTACTCTTTTCTGACTATCTCGACCCTTCCGGACACTTTGGCGCACTCAAAACAACCATACGAGCAACTTATAATTTATTCACTTTTATTAATCAATATTTAGTCCCGACACGACACAGGCGCGTTCCGACTTAAATTTCCTAAATTGTCATTTTATTCACTCGTGACAATTCTTATAAAATAAATCTCATATATTACCATACTCATCCAGTAATATTCAAAAAATTTTCAATAATTACTAACTCTCGTCAGGCTAGTAAATATTTAAAACAACATTGCAGATTAAAATTAAATTAATTTATCTCAATTAAATTTAATAAATCCCTAAATTTAAAAGCCATAAAAATACGGGGTATTACATCACGTTAATTACATTTATTTTCAAGAGGATAGACTTTCATTATTTGATGTCCATCATAAATTAGTTTGAGAAATTCAAAGGATTATGATATTTTATTTCAAACTCTTAGAAACATTCTATGTATACACTTTGGGACAATCTTGCATAATTGTAAGTTTACTGATTGCCAGTATGATGGTTTAAGTGCACAATGTTTGTGAGATTTTACCGTGTTTTAATTATGTTATATCTATTAGTTGAAGTAATGTTACAAATATATTACTCCATTTCTACTGAATGGTAATGTTTAAAACTTAAAAATGTGGACATTAGAGAAAAAAATACTAATATGCATAATGAATTTTAAATTTTCTTTTTTTCTCAATAACCAAATATATCACAAAAGTTTACAACATGGTAAAAATATATATCTAAATAATGAAAAATATTTAACTTTTATTTCTATACACGTCACATAATTTGATCAAATGTAAATACAATTTTATTCTCGATACGACTACCATTATTTTGTTGTGTTTCATGTATCTAACGCAGATGACTATTTTTTTCTTATGATAAGAATTTTTTGCTGTCAATTTCATGTAAATGAGTTTTTATTTTACAACTGGCAAATTATTCAAAAATTTGGTATATCCGTGTTCATACACACAAACACATTACGAATTATTATTTTTTAAATAGTAAAACAATAAAAAAAAATCTATTTTTTTATGACGATGTCCATAATGAGGAGATCTACAAAAATTTCATCAAAAAATTCAATTTAAAAGTGGGTTAGATGATCATCCAAAATTTCGACGACATAAAATGCACATATTCACCATTTTTGCATAACATTATTATAAATATTTAAAACATAAAATTTTTTTATGAAACAATTTTTTAGAAAATGGCCTCCTTTTTTTTTAAACAGTAAAAAAATGATAATTTTTTTTTGTAAACGATCTTTATATTTTTAGATGATCTTCGAAATACAGTTCAATCAAAAAATCATTTTCTCATTATTTTAGAAAATGATTTCTATAAGGTATGTATATTAGATATCCTTACATGAGACTCTTACTGACGTGGGAGCATATAATTTATTTTATATTTTTTTTGTGTATTTTGCTAATTTATTTATTTAGAGTATTTTAGTCTTTTGGGTCTTTGTGCTTATAAAAGGACCCCTAAGTGTTTAGCTTTCATTATTATCATTGTTGTTGGAGAGAGTTTAAAGATAAAATTTATGGAAATTTCATATTTAATCATTTCATTCATGTTTGTACGTAATTAGTGTGTGTATATTCCGTTGCATTTACATCAAAAGGAGTATCAGAGAAAGTTTTATTCTTGGATCAATGATGTAAGACAATCAATAACAAGGATGGTAACATCCAGATGAATTTCTATGACTCAAATCCCCTTCTGCATCTAGGGTTTTCATCCTAGATCCAACCACTTGCTCCAACTCCACAGTGTAGGCTATGACTCCACCCATTCCAACCCCAATAAACCACTGCAAGGAATAAATGGGATGGGTGGAACTGCTACCCATCCACTGCCCCTAACCCCTAACCCCTAGTGGGTCAGCCCCTACCACCTTCAAAAATTCATCAGATATGTGCCCTAAGCCCAAACCCACAAACTCGGACCCATCAGGAACCCTACCTAGCTAAGAAACCCTCGGTTAGACCCTCCCTTAGGCCAACTCATGTGATAGCCTCCTACCAACCATTAAAAACCCGAGCAACCCTATCGTACTACAAGTTGTCATGACCCAAACCATAGTCTTGACCTACACCACCAAAACCCATTCTAGCCCGACTGTCCCACCCTCACAAATAAAAAAAATCCACCCAGCCTCTTAGACACAACTACTCATCGAGATGACAACCAAAGTCCTATTTCTGGTCCTCGGCCACTCGTTGGGTCTTGAACCCATTAACTCGATGATCCCTGCTACAGTTAGTGCCTCTAATTATCATAGGTACGTCATCCATAATCAAACACAACTTTTTTTATTCAACAAACAGTCCTTTAGCCCATCCCCATGCCTAAAATAACCCCAATAGCTAGCTGCACTAAGTCTACGCCAATCTACACACCCATCATTATGTACCCATCACCTTGCCCTCATCCTCCATTGTCCCTTTTATCGAGTTCAGGCATCATGTCGACAGACCAATCTTAACGACACATTAAGACATAGTGTATTATCAAGAGACAGTTGTGTAAAATTATAATTAATGGTGGTTCAAGTGTCAATTTGGTTTCTCTTGAGATGGTGAACTATTTGGGTGTTTATGTACACCCCATCTAGAATTTGTATAAAATTGGGTGGCTAGGATCCAAGGATGAAGTGCTACACACTGGACAATGCCACGTACCATTCACCGTTGGCTCCTATTCAAATGTGGTCATGTGTACGGTAGTTGATATGGATGTACGTCACCTCCTATTAGGTAGACCCTGATAATTTGATCATACTAGCATGAAGGACGGTTGTTATAACACTTTTTCATTTACACATAAGAGTTAGGAGGTCGTCCTTGACCCCATTTCCCAACCTAGTCTCTGGACCCCTTATGTCCCTGATCTCAAAGCCTGTATTCCTTGTCGATGCCCTCGAGGTGGGGTTATGTTATTCCCACATTATCCCCTTGGTTGACACCCCTACTAATGTTATGTAGGCCCTTCGTGATATTTTAGTGTCGATTCAATAAGTATTCACATCATCTGATTCCCTTCCACTATTAAGGGAAATACAACATGCGATCGACTTTATTCCAAGATCCCAACTATCCAACCTCCCCCGTTATAGGATTTCACAAGCTAAGAATGATAAGCTCCAGAGATAAGTGTTTGAGTTATACACGTGTGGCCTCGTACAGGAGAATATGTTCCCTTGTGTTGTACCTATTTTATTGACATTGAAGAAGAATGGTAGTTAGTGGATGTGTGCCGACAGCGACGCTGTGAATAGCATCACAATCAAGCACCATTTTTCCATCCTAAGGATGGAGGATATAATTGATCAGATTCACGGGGCCACCGTATTCTCTTAGCTTGATTTGAAGAGTGGGTACCAATTAAATTTGTAAGTGGTTTGGGAATGAGTGAAAGACCTCCTTTAAGATGAAGGACGAATTGTACGAGTGGATCGTCATGACCTTTGGTTTGTCCAATGCCACATCCACATTCATGCATATAATGATGCATATCTTGTTCCCCTTCATATGCAAGTTCATTATGGTATATTTTAATGACATTTTGATATACATCCAGTCCATAGAGGAGCACGTGGACCATATCGGACAAGTATTGGAAGTTCTTCGGCGTGAGAGTTTTTAACTTCAACTGAAGTAGTGTTCTTTTATGGTGTCAGATGCTTCCATTTTAGGGTATATAGTCTCTAGGGAAGGAGTACGTGATGACAGTAAGAAGGTTTAGGATATGAGACTGGCCTAGACCATTTGCTTCCTCCCAGGTCCACAGTTTCTACGGACTGGATAGTTTTTATCGATGATTCATTTAGGGATTCAGTTATGTGATGACTCCTATCACTTCACTAATCCGTGCATCCGTAAATGAGTTTTCTTGGACTAATAAGGCCGAGCTAACGTTCGAGCTCATCAAGTCCAAGATTATGTTCGCTCTCATTTTAGCCCTGCCAAATTTCACCCAACTGTTAGAGTTAACTTATGATGCTAACAAGTTTGGTATTTGCATTTTACTCGATCGTAATAATCGTTGATTCATGTCAAATATTGTATTTTATTCCCCTTTTTACTACATAATAAAGCAATCCCGTGATCATCAAACACATGGTTTATACTCGATTACTATATAACGTTAGGTATTCTTTGCTAATCGCTTATGAAAGGTTTATTTTAATATTTACATGGTTTACAATGCTAAGGGTGAAGTCTGGATGCAATTTGGACAAAGAATAGTCACTTATTCACCTTCAGAGGCGATATGGTAAATTCTAATGACTAATTTTGGACAAAGACAAGACAAGGAAATTATAGACCTTGAATCAAGGGACATCTGGGTTCAGACGGCATGTCAATTGGAGTTATAATGAAGAAGTTATGACTGTGCAAAGTTCAAAGCAGAAAGAAAGTCAAAGTTAAAGTTCTGGGTCACACCCGAAGTTAAAACCCCGTGACCTAAACACTAAGAAAATATTGTCGGCATCAAAATCAGGGTCACGTTAATTTTGTGGTTCGTCATTTGGAGGTCGTATGAGAAAGATAGCACGATTAAGGTCCATTTTGTAAAATTAGAATTTGGGAATCAATGATAGATTATATATTATTCTATGCATAATAATAATTGATCCACTTGGTGGCTCAGTGGTTGGCTTAGTGTTTAGCATATGCGAGGTCAGTGGTTCGATTACCATGAGTGGAGGGGTGTAACCCCATTTTTGCTATTTTTCAGGGCGCAACGTGGGCAGACGCAATAGCACCACGTGATAGCTTTACATCCACCAGATCAGAGCGCCCCATGTGCAAGCCCCATGCACCCCATGCGAGCCCATGCGTGTTCTCCCCTGTTCAACCAATAGTCCTACTTTTCTTTATTACACTTTATAGCCCAACAGTTAATTTTTTTAAAAACCCTCCATTATTCATCCTTTCTTTTCTATTTCTTTTTTCATTTCTTTTCTAAAATGAATCCAAATCTTATTTTCTCCAACCCCTCCATTATTCAGTAGCCGACCCATTGAATTATAATAAACACTACACCAAATCTGCCCATTTGTCAAGGTCATTGACCTTGACAAATCCACCTTGTCAAGGTCAATGACCGTGACATTTCGAGGTGAGACAACTTTTTTTGTCACGGTCGTGTCACGGTCGTGTCAACGTCAATGACCGTGGCACGTTTGTCACGGTTATAAACCGTGACAAAGCCGTAACCCTTTTTTAAAAAATTGTCACGGTCAATGACCGTGACAATTCTGGGCAGAATTAAAAAAAAAACTGCTGGGCAGTATGGCCACTGCCACTGCCCAGCAGTATATTTGTACCTGTTATAGCAACGTTGTACCTGTTCCAAACATCATATATCCGAACAAACTAAAGATAATGCAAATATATATTCAAATAAGAAACTATTTAAAAAGAAACAACATCACCATCATTTTATCTCAAATCTACAAACTATTTGCATGGAAAAGAGATTTTGTACCGCGACGCTCGGGAACACCTCCTTATCCTTACCTTCTCGTCCATATAGCCACATAAGTATAGAGCATATGTGGCCTACCCTTAGGGCCACTCCCTGTCCCCTGAATTGAAATAAAGTAAAATTAGTATCCACCCCTCAAATATAGATAAATATAAATCGTAATTGAAATCGAAATCGAAATTGACATATAAATATAAATACATTACCTGTAGTGTCACTCAAACAGCTAACTTGAACTCATATGGCACCTCCTTCCCACCCCCTACCGATGTTTATTATCCAATTATTATGCAACTATTATCAATTATTTATAAAATTGATGTCTACTTTTAGTGTTGTGTATATATGTTAGTCCTCGGCTTTGTTATTGAACTTTTAGTTATGTAGTGTATTGTAGATTGATGAGGCCACACAATGAGCACACAATGAACTACTATTTCGCCTTTTACTAAAGAATATCATATGCTCATAAATAGGCGGCATATGCCCATTTTTTTAATTGTTTATACCCCACCACACACCACCACACACACACACACCCCACCCCCTACAAGTCTAAGGATGCTCACAATAGATCCTCGCAAGTTGGTCAATCATTGTGTGAATAGGTATGAGATCATAATTTGGAGGAATTCACGTCCAAGAAATAATTTGGATTTTGATACCCCTTGATAGACTTATATGTTTTGTTTACCCGACCGATGAACTATTTTATAATCCTATAGAATTAAGTTTTAGAATCAAGGAATTGCTCAGATATTCATTAAAATCGGTTAGTAGAAAATTTATTTAACCAAGAGGGTATCGAAAACATAACGTGGGGAATCATAATATACCGTAATCAACTTTAATAATAATAACACATTCTTTCGAGTGATTTATAAATAATTAAATTTGAGTGCAATCATGATTATTTAATGGAATGAATCGTGATTAAATAAATAACGGATATAAATTAGACGGTTATAAATTGGGATTTCCTAGTATTTACTTTGAATCCAGTTTATTTATTTATCTTTGGTCCCTAGTATAGTCATTGCCCAAGTAGTAGGAGCGAAACTCTATAAAACCCTAGTTTAGCTAAAGCCCGTGAATTATACCTATATATATTGTGTAAGCGAGGATTTTAGCACAAGAATCAATTGTGGAAGGTTAGAGAGGGAGTGAAAAAAATTATACCTATTCACACACACACACACACACACACCCCACCCCACCCCCTGCCCCCCTCCACCACCCCCTCCCCCACCACACACCACCACACACACACACACACCCCACCCCACCCCACCCCCTGCCCCCCTCCACCACCCCCTCCCCCACCACACACCACCACACACACACACACACCCCACCCTACCCCACCCCCTGCCCCCCTCCACCACCCCCTCCCCCAAAACACACCACCACACACACACACACCGCACCCCACCCCACCCCACCCCCTGCCCCCTCCACCACCCCCTCCCCCACCCTGCCCCACCCCGCCCCACCCCCTGCCCCCCTCCACCACCCCCTCCCCCACCCTGCCCCACCCCGCCCCACCCTGCCCCACCCCCCACACACATACACACATACACACATAAATATACACACAAATATATATACAAATGGAAGAGAGAGAGAGAGAAATTGGACCTGAAAGTAGAGAGAGAGAGAGAGAGAGCAGCGTCGAGAGAGAGAGAGAGAGAGGGAGGTAACGGTGGGAGGGAAAAAAGAAGGGGGAAAGGGTTTTCGCTAGAAAAGTTATCACGGTCGTGTCAAGGTCATTGACCGTGACAAGAATTGTCATGGTCATTGACCGTGACAAGCCCGTGACAATTAAATTTGTCACGGTCAATGACTGTGACAATTAGTTATCACGGTCGTGTTAAGGTCAATGACCGTGACATAAAATGCGTGTTTTTTTGTCACGGTCAATGACCTTGACAAGGCTGGCCGGCTGAAAGGTGACAATTTGCCCATTTTGGTGTAGTGAAACTTTTCCCATGCCCTCTTTTTATTTATTAATAAATAATTTTAAAATACAAAAAATACCCTGAAACCCTAATTTCTTCTTATAAATAGGACCATGGGTTTTCTTTAGTTAGGACATTCACTTTAGATCATATTTGTAATAGAGAGATTGTATTTTGAGGGACCATTGTATTCCCAAGTGATTGTAATACAATTTTGCTGATATAAATAAATAAAAGTTTTTTTCTCGTATTCGTGTTATTTTAAGAGTTATTCGGTTTTATTCCTACATAATGAACACGAGTGAAGATTAATCAACATTAAATCTTGGATTCCAATACCCTTTATCATTGTTCACTACAAAGCTATGGGATCAATTGATGAGGATTCCGGGAGATTTTCAACCGTGCATTTTACTTCTTTTCTTTTATGTAATTATCATCCATTTCAAGTAAGCCTTAAACTCCATTTTCGTTTACTTCTAGCATGAATTCTACATATATTTGCATCCCGAGTATTATTATTCCCATGTTAAATATGAGTATCTAAGTTGCTTAAGGTTACGAGTCATAAACCCACCCGAAATGTGTATATTGTTATTGTAGGATGTGCTTAAATAAATTAACCTCATGAAATTGAAAATAAGGCTAAATGATTTATCATGATTTACTGAAATTCGGCCACTACATTGACTGCAATATTATTACGCGTAACTAATATAGCGCGTATACCCCGAGGTTGACGGATTAAACTAGACAAGTCTCTAGTAAATGATTTTAATTAATAATTTTAGATATCGCCACAGATATTATGACAAGGCACCATAAAATTTGACACTTGGTTCCATAGAAAAAATGACATGTGGCAAACCCACTTGAGATATTTTGGTTATAAAAATAGGGTTCCTCTTCATTTAGAAGAATGATGGTTTTGGGTCAAGCTTAAGGAGATAGAATATCACTCTTATTCACCACAAATTATCAAGAGTTGCATCATAAGTTTCATAGTGATAAATAGATGCTCTAGTTATACTATGAGTTTTATATGATATATTCAAGTTTAAAGGCGGTTAGCTCGATTCGGAAACCCTCACGCTACAAAACAACCAAAATTGAGTTTTCGGCATATCGTACGAACCCATGAACTACACAGACTTTGATTTCGCAAAGAGTAGGCGTAATAACGTTGCTCAAGTCAAAAACACGCTAGATGCGGTGATTTCCCAAATCTAGACTGCTCTCCTACAATTATGATTTATATTACATTTTAAGAATTAGTTTCGTTAAAATTATGTTGAAAATAAATACTCGGGGACCTCATAATTAATAGAAGGCATTAATTATCATTGATAATCCGTGTCTATATATTCTCTCATGCTTTATGACTGATTTTCATGATGTTTATTAAAGTTTTCACCCTTTATGTCGAAAGTTTTCTTACATACTCGATAGTTTCTTCACAAAACTTCGATTTTCGCACTTAAATTCTCAAAACTCATCAGATTTATAACAATTGCAACCTCTGAGTGGGGTATTTACCCGTAACCCTTATTTTCTCAAATTTATAAAACTCATTTCCTATTTTACCAATCTAGTTCATAAAAGTCCTAAAAACCAACTTTTGGCCATTTTCTTAGTAATTTTCTGAAACCATAATAAAAATCATCTTTTCCCTATTTCTTTTTGCAAGTTACGTACTAACTGAATTAGTGTCAATTATGCCCTCTCATGTTTCAATATCTGTGGATACGATCCCAACTTATCATTTAACCTATTAAACATTAAGTTGTGGGAATTGATAAGCACTTTCACAAAATGAATCGTTGATATTACTTCTTACTGGTAATTCGGGTAAAAAGTGATCGTCGCATTTTTATAAAACAAAAAAAGTCGCTAATAAGTTGCCCCATTGCTTACTTTAGTTAGAAAGTTATCTGTTATGTTAGAAACTATTTTGACTGTGATTTGGAATTTTATGTCCTAGTGCAGGCTATTAAGCATTGGCAATCCTATTTAGTGCATCGGGAGTTTGTCATCAAATTGGATCATGAGGTCCCTTTTATGAATTCCTAGAAGAAGGTAAGTGATCGAAATGCTAAATGTCCTAGTTTCTTATAGTAGATTACCTTCCACCTACAATACAAACCAGGTAGAAAGAACCTTATTATAGATGCCTTGAGTCAGAGGTCTCATGTCCTTGTCACCATTTAGGGGTCGATCTTCATTTCTTTTAGATTCTTATTTTTTTCGCGACACACACCCTTTTTGGGCTTATTACTGGTTGATTACCTATTGTATGATGGTTATTTGTATCGTGGCACTGCCTTATATATCCATGCTTCCTCCCTGAGTGAAAAGATCATCACAGAGCTCCAATAGGGGGACTAGCTGGACATTCGGGTGTCGCTCATACTTTAATTCCAATGTGTAAACATTTCTATTAGCTTACCATGTGGAGAGACGTTAACAACCATGTACATCATTGCTATACTTGTCAGAAATAAAAATATTAGCATACTAATGTCGATTTGTATACAACCCTACCTATCCCTGATCGCCCGTGGCTTGATGTTTTTATGGACTTTGTTATTGAGTTTCCTTAGACAGACAAGGGGCATGATTTTATCTTTGTGGTCATTGACGGATTTTCTAGGATAACCCATTGTATTCCATGCCTGCGAACATTGGATGCTTTGCATGTTGCCTCACTTTAGTTTCGATATTTTGTCCATTTAGACGACGCACTGAGGAGTATTGTCTAATAGAATGTTATTTTTACGGGACATTTTTGGCATAATCTTTAGAAGTTGTTATGATGAACGCTTAAATTTCCTACATAATTCCACCCATAAACTAATGCATAGATTGTGGTGCTCAGTCGGAGTTTAGGATATGTTTTACGGTGCTTAGCTGGTGAGTCCTGTAAGACTTAAGAGGTGGTTCTTGCTCAGTCAGAATTTTCTTTTAATAATTTCTCCAATCACTCTAATGGTCTTATTTCTTTTCAGATTATTCTGGGGTCTTACTTTTATTACCTGTTGATCTTACTGAGACCCCTTACTATGACTTTGAGCCAGACAATGGCTGACTTTGCTACCAAAATGCTCTCCATTCATGATGATGTGCGGACACACTTATAACAGGTGTATGCTTCCTATAAGGAGCAAAAAGATTCTCACCATCGGTCTCTTATTTTTTAGTCTGTAAATCTTGTTATGGTGTATCTTAGGCACGAGCGGTGGGAGGGTAAGGCCACTAAGTTACTAATGCACTTCTTTGTCCCTTTTCCCGTTCTTCATCGATGTGGTGACAACGTGTATGAGCTCGCCCTACCCGAGGGTCTCACTACCCATACACATTTAATGTGGCTGATTTGACTCAATTTCAAGGTTCACATGTTCATCAGATACCCCTACTCGTGGATCCTATATAGTCAATCGGTTCTCATGTTGACCATGTTGAGAGTATTTTAGACTTTGAGATGATTATAAGAAACACGATCCCCCTCGTTTATTATTTTATTCATTAGTTGAGGCACCTCGTGAGTGATGACTTGTGGAATACTACGGCTACGTTACTCTATATTGATTATAACTTATATAACCATCTCTAAGAGGATATGGCGATGCTTCCTGTGTTTGGGGAGGGGGGGGGAGGGGGGGGGGGGGCGCAGGAGCATGTGTCATTTATTTTCTACTTTTTCATTTCATGTATTTTTCTCATTTATTTATTGAGGATATTGAGAATGTTGTGTGATATCGATTGTTTATAGATTGACAAATTTTCAATTTATTACTTATTTAATTAGATGTAATTTTTGTATTCAAATTAATTAAACCCTAATAATATGCATCTATGCCATCACAAACAATCATGAAATGCGGACACACAAATTTCAAGAAAAATACAAAATGAAATCCGCAATGAATTTACCGTAGCAAACTCACATAGGTCGCAACCTAAAAATACGTAATAAACTCCCTCAAGAGCCCACAAGAACTGTAACTCTGTCTCCAGCAAGAAACATCCTCGAGTATTCCCAATGACCACAGTCGTAGTCAGGAAGCAACTCCCACGAGAATTACCCATCCAGCAGTAGAAATTTCTTCTCTACAAGACAAACTTCAACAAAATTATGCCTTGGGTTCAAAAATAATTCACTAAAGTATTTGGGATGATTTTTCAATAAAAAAATAATGAATTTTTAAGGTAAAAGGAAGATTAAAAGTTCTGTAAATTGTATTTTCGTTTTCGTCAAAGTCTTAAATGAAAAAGAATTACGAAAGGTTTATTTATAAAAACCTAGAGTCGACGGGTTGTTCGAACGACATTTTCAGGTCATTTTAGTGACATATCCAGGTCATTTGAGTGACATCTAATGTTGTTAGAACTAGCAAGAAATGACCAAAAGAAAACCAAAATAGTAGGCCTTCGTTAGATGCAAGCCTCAAGCGACCCTTCGAACGACCATTCAAACGACATCTAATGTTGTTAGATGAGTCGTTTGAATGAATTGAGCCCATCGTTCTAACAACATACACTTTGCATTTGAACGACTGAAATGCCAAATTTTTTTATTTTAAAACTTCGCCTACAAGTCTTCAAAAATTAATTTTTCCTTAGAAAAATGCCTCAGATTGATAAAAACATTTTAGGAAAAATATCTCAACACTTAAATGCAACCAAAATCAATCTTGTAAAGGCTTTTTGTTGAAGAACTTTGATATTCAGATTTGTTGACTTGAGAAAATGATCGAGAACATTCTCCGACGAGTGTAACGGTATATGACATATTTAAAAATGTAAAACGGACTATGTAAAATATGTCATTACAAATCTCCCTCTATGCCGGTACAAACTAAAAATAATTCGAATTATCAAATTAAATGTCCTATACAAATCTAATACCCTCCCATGAACTCAAAAGTGAAAAGGTACTAAAAATGCAGGAGTTTTAAACTTTCCTAAAAAATCTTCAACTTTGACATCTTCAAATCTCCAAATTTATTTTTCATCATCAGGGTGTGCTAAATAATGGTCCTCAACATATCTACCTACACACATGAGATAAGAAAAAAATACCTTCGTGATGTATCGAGTTTGAAATAAGATAAGCATAAATCAAATCAAAGATTAAATATCTCAAATCTCTCCCATAATTCAAAATCTCATTCCCCTATAATTCATAATTCGTTCTCTCCCTTTTTATTTGTCTAAAATATACAAGGAAGAGAATAAACAAACAATAAGCTTGGAGTGTCACGACAATCAAGAAAATCATCACGAATAAAGCAATTATGATCATGTAAGGAGAAACTCAAAAATATCCACAAGCTCTTTTTGATTTTTAATTTTTTTCAAGCGAATAAAATTTATAAAACAACACACACCATGAATTCACATTAAGATAACCAAATCGTGGAAACGGAATGGATGGGTGTGAATATATTCAATAGGTAAATCAACTCAAACGTACATAACAAATGTGCACGATGAATATGGATACTCCTAACAAATGAACTTCACAATCATCCTTAGGTGTAAAAATTATTGAATTCAAATGACATTGACTCAATCAAATCAACAAATCAAAGTCTAAAATGATTTTCACACCAATAACGTCTAAAACTATTTAATGTTTTTTCAAGACTTTGTCAGGACGCGCAAACCTGTTGATTTATTTCCAACCAAACACCCTCATACGTACTAATATTTTATTTTTCTTAAGGTGATCTAAATCCTCATGGCCCCTTTTTGGCATATATAACTTTTTATTGCCTTAAATTTTTTTGGCCTCTTTTTAACCTCTTTGGACCTTGGCTACTTTTTATAATGCCAAGATTTTTAGGTCCTATTTAAATGGTGGGTTAATCGCAAAGGATATGTGTACCTTTCATATCCGTTCACTCGTCATTTTTCAAATATAAATAAATCCTCATGGGCAACGGTTCTTACATGCACTACTTTCATTGTCAAGTTTTATCGCATATGGCTCATTTTAAAGACATGATTGAGATGGAAATAATGTGACCAACATGAGTTAGACAAGTAAAATAATCAAACAAATTTGTGCAAGGGTGCTTTAAAGGAAATCATGAGTCAAACATGTAGAAAGTAATCTCAAATCTCATATTAATGACTCCAAAACACGTGGATGAAATGATGTATCGTCTCAAAACACTATCAAATAGTCACATGGATATGAAATGATGTTGTGACATGGTCATATGAATTGTCCATACATAAATTGTCTAAAACAAAATACAAAAATCATTTTATTTTTTTCCAAAAATTTTGTCAAAATAAAATCTTTTTGGTTCTTCAATTTTTTCTCAAAAAAATAAAGAAAAATTGTATTTTTCCAAAAATTTTCAAAAACAAAATCTTTTTGGATTTTTCAAAAAATATATCAAAATGGAAAAGATAAATACAAAAGTGGTACACACTAGCAATATGCATAAAATATCGTCATGAAAAATCTCATATGCTAGCAAACAAGTCTAAACCTCAATCACTAGGTGCGGATGAGTTTTTCAACAGTGATGACATCCTATGAAAAACATCCATTAAATCATGTGAAGTTTTGACTAAAAACATAAATTCCTCTCGAATATGTGAAAACTCTCTCATGTAATCTCCTGGAGAATCAAAAGTATCATGTGTGGGTGTGTTGGGGGGGGGGGGGATACATGGCAAAACTATATGTGACACACTACCCAACTTAAAAAAAATTCCTTAAGGTGTCCTCTCTTCTTGCAATGGGTGTAAACATACACGGGCCTAGGAACACCTTTCCTAAAACGTCTAGGACGCGCTCTCCTATCGGTTAATGGACTCCTAGGTGGGTTGGGTTGAGATCCATATGGATCTATCAAAAACTCAGAAATCGGATCGAGTGTAGCATGGGAAGTGGGCACACTATCATGACCTATTCCTAATCTCTCAACATTACCCAAAGCGGGACCTAGGAGTGTTTTTCCTATCTTCTTAGATGTATCCTCTATAGTGGCCTTTACCTCCTAGGCTCGTTTGAGATCTCTCTCGAGTTGGACTACACCAAAAATGCTAATCTGTCACGCTTGGATAAGGTGAATCAACCGTGATGAATTTTTCCACGGTTTATTCTCTATCTGGCACGATTTAAAACTATGCCAAAATCTAGCACGATTTAAAAGTGTGCCAAAACCGTGCCAAATTAAAAAATATGAAGTAAAACAAGAAAAGTATTAATATTCATCCAACTTTTCATTTGGATCCAAGTGACTTTCATCATCCTCTGCACAACTCTCTCTTTCTCCTATTACCCAAGACTTTTTTGTGTTGGAATAAAAATGGCCACACCTTGCCCTGTCTTCTATCGGCCATCGACCACCACAACCATCCCTGAGAACACTGCCTCCACCACAACCACAACTACAGAGACCAAACCTCCCGAAGTGAAACATCTAAGGAGTGATGAAGTAAATGAAATACTCAAAGAAATAAATTCCCCCATCAACTTCTGATATCTCCCTCGACGATAATAAAACCTCAATAAATTTCTACACTACCCCGAAGACTAACATCAAAGCCATAATATCTCTCTCTCTTTATCTCTATCTCTATCTCTATCTCTATATCTATCTCTATCTCTATCTCTTTATCGCCCCCCCCCCCCCCCCCCCCCCCAATAAAGGAGACCAACAATACTCAACAATTTGAAGGGATCTGGTTCGTTTTCGAAAGATTTAGATCTCGTTCAAAAGGTAATCAAATTCATTTATGATTTACATATGATTTTGGACGAAATGAATGGATTAGGTCTAGGGTTTATGTTTGAACAATTTCAATTTTGATTCCTTATCACTCGATTTTGTTTTTGGTTTTCAGTTTTCATTTTTCGTTTTATTTTATTTTTTATTTTAAGCTTCTGATTATTTGTTTGATTTAAGTGGGATTTCCATTTTGGTATGCAATGGTGGTAATGGTTATTACAGTGATGTTTTCTATGGTTTTTTGTTGTTGAACAATTTTTTGATGTGAATAATTTCCACAGTGTCCGTCAATTTGCGATTAAACACTGGTTATACAATTTTTAAAAGTAATTATTAATTTAAAGCACATTGTTAAACTGTTTTAATTAAGATAAATTAATAAAACTTGATTAGTCCTGAACATATATGTTCGTTTATAGCCTACCACTGGAATTGATTAACTATTTGTTTCTTTAAATTTAATTTATCAGTCTAAGTGTAGAATCAGATGATGGTGGAAGATTCATGGTTTAGAACAAATGGGGAAGAATTGGTATAAAGGGTCAAGATAAATTACATGGCCCATACACGTCAGCACACTATGCCATCCAAGCGTTTAAATAGAAATTATTCTCAAAGATAAAGAATCAATGGTCAGACCATAAAGAGTTCATTTGTTACCCAAAGAGCTATACATGGCTGGAAATGGACTACACTGGAATAGAGAAATAAATAATTGTGAGTTGTTTTAATGGGTATTTTTTTAGTCGTTGATCCTTTGAGATAATTACATATTTTTAAATTCTTCCTTTGCACTCGGGGTGTGTTTCCTAGTGCACATTTCCCTTGTAAAATGTCCAAAATTCAATGTTTTCAAACTTTTGTTAATGTTTGATAGGGCACATATTTTCCATTGATTTATTTCCCACCTTCCCCGTAGGTAAAACTTTTTCAATCTACATGGAAAATCCTCTCCCCTCCGAGGAATATATTTTTCAGAGAAAAAGAACCTGCTTTTAGCCTAATGAACAAATTTTTCACCACTACAATTAAACTCGCAAAAGATGAAAAGTAGTCAAAAAAACATTTTCCATGTAAAAAAATTCTAAGAAAGTTGTCCTCATAAATTTTTTATTTTGGAGATAAACCAATGGTAATTAAAATCATGTGTTGCGTTACAGAGAAAATGATGTGAATCAGGTTTCCAAAGTTTGTTTCTCATCGAAAAAAAAGAGTTTTTACATTTTTATTGTTGAACTGAAGTGTTCAATATGTCATAAGTTTAAGTATGTAATACTTTACTTGTATAATTCTACAAACTTCTTCATTTTACTTTTTCTTGAAGTTTAATATATGAATATCATCTTGTTGACTACTTATATGGCCTCACCAGCAACCATTAACATGCAGAGGACAAGTGTAACTCTACAATGGCAATTCAACCCCATGAAACAAAATTGGAGGCTCGCGCTGCTAAGTTCATCTCTCTTATTTACAATGTTAGCATGATGAAACAAAACATTATGGAAATCACTTTGTTCTTCATTTGGTTACTTCTTGAAATGGTTCGTTGGAGATAAGTACACGAATGAAAGAACCAAACAATTTTCCATGATTATTAACACTCTTCTATTATTATTTTTTAACTATAAAAAAGTTGAACATGCTTTTACTTTCAATATGCACATCTTAATTATAAGGTTACTTTTCAGTGTATATCAATTTCTACTTAGTGCTCTATTGGTGTTATAGGTATATAGTGATTCTCATTAGCTTATTTTTATTGCTCTCAATATTTTTTTTCTTCGTAATATTGTTGTAGGATACAATGTTGAAAAATTGCCTCTTGGTAAGAAAGGTAGATCAAAAATTTTAAAGGTTAGTCTTTTAGTTTTTCATGTATGTTTTTCTTCTTGTCAAATTGATACTACGTTTGATTTGATTATATTGTGAAAATAAATTTGTAATATGTTAGGTTTATCTTTTAATTTTTTACATCTATTTTGATTTCAAAATTTAGTTACACTCTACCTTTTCACTTGACATACGAGGATATTATACAAAAGTTATGGTCAAGAACTCAAGACTCGAGATTAATCGGTACTTGTCATAGATTAGAGAAAATGATGTGAACTGGGGAGGAAATTTAGGGCAAAGTTTTTACTTAATTTGATGTAAACACTTGCCAATGGTATCTAATAGAATAGACAAACAAGGCAAAACTCTAAAATAAAGTGTATTGAAGGCTTTTCCCAATAATGCATACACCGTTTATATATATAGAGGGAGACGGAATATTCTAGAGATGTCTAACCTAACATAGAGGGTAATATTATAGAATCCATGTGTCACTCATGTACTAACGGAGTGCTCCCTTTCATGACACAACATGGTCTAACATACTCTTATTTACAATATTACTAAAATAACCCTAACTTCTGAGGAAAATAATAAAAAGAATTATAAGACAATCAAAAATAAAATGATGCTTACGCCCTTTATAAGGTTAACACTACTCCCCCCTTATTGAAAAGAGTTTGTCCTTGAA
Source organism: Sambucus nigra (assembly GCA_949130495.1). Lineage (NCBI taxonomy): Eukaryota > Viridiplantae > Streptophyta > Magnoliopsida > Dipsacales > Adoxaceae > Sambucus > Sambucus nigra. Next base: position 296,844,420 of record OX422211.1, on the reverse strand, counting down.
CTGAATGGGGCTCTCCAATGGTATTAGGATGAATGGAGTGGGTGATAAGTGCCTAATGCACAATAGGTGCATCATCAATCTCTCCGCTGGTTATTACGAGGACGTTTATCTTCTTATTAGGACACATGGAAACCCCATGCCCCATTTGACCACTCATAACATTTAACCATGACGATTGGAGGTGGTGGGTCCATAGCTTTAGCTGACCAATAGTTGTAACACCCTATAAAATTTATAAATTGATTAACTACATTTAATAAAACATTAGGGGAATCAAAATAATTGAATATCATTCTAAGCATGACTGGAAATAATACTAAATGCATAAATAATTAGCTGCACATAAGAGGAATGAACACCTCGCACGGGACCCATGTGACTCGTAGGAATTGACAGTGTAGTCACGGGACTCCCAATTTGAGAATATGATGATAATTTAAAAATATCTAGATTAGGCTTAAAAATAAATCGTTAAAGGGTGAAAACCCAAACCAACCTCCAAATAGCCCTGTAAGAGGCATGAACAACTCGCACGGGATTAGTGTAACTCGTAGCAACAGACTACGTAGTCACGAGTCTCTCAGTTTTAGAATATAATGATAATTTCAAAATATCTAAATTAGGCTTAAAAACAAGCTGTTAAAGGGTAAAAACCTAAGCCACCCCCACATGGCTCCGTAAGAGGCATGAATACCTTACACGGGACCAATGTGACTCAAAAGAATTGACTGCGTAGTCCCGGGACTCCCAATTTGAGAATATGACGATAATTTGAAAATATCTAGATTAGGCTTAAAAACAAGTCGTTAAAGGGTGATGACCCAAACCGTCCTCCAACGGCCCTATACGAGGTATGAACACCCCGCACATGACCAATGTAACTCATAGGAACTAACCTCATAGTCATGGGCCTCCCAATATACGAATATGATGATAGTTTGAAAATATCTAAATTCAGCTTAAAAATAAGCCGTTAAAGGGTAAAAATCCAAGTCAGTCCCTAAACAGCCACATAAGAGGAATGAACACCTCGCATGGGACCAATGTGACTCGTAGGAACTGACCGCATAGTCGCAGGACTCCCGATTTAAGAATATGATGATAATTTGAAAATATTAAGATTCGGCATAAAAACAAGTCTTTAAAGGGTGAAAACCCAAACAAGCCCCCAAACGGCCACGTAAAAGGAAAGAACATCTCGCACGGGACCAATGTAACTCGTAGAAACTGACCGCGTAGTCTCTCGATTTGAGAATATGACAATAATTTGAAAATATTTAGATTAGGCTTAAAAACGTATCCTTAAAGGGTGAAAATTCAAACTAGCCCCCAAATGGCCCCGAAAGAGGCATAAACACCTCATACGAGACCAATGTAACTCATAGGACCTGACCGCATAGTCACGGGTCTCTCGGTTTGAGAATATAATGATAATTTAAAAATATATAGATTAGGTTTAAAAACATGTTGCTAAAGGGTAAAAACCCAAGTCACCCCGAAATGGCTCCGTAAGAGGCATGGACACCTCGCATATGACTAATGTGACTCGTGAGAACTGATCGCATAGCCACGGGACTCTCGGTTTGAGAATATGATGATAATTTGAGAATATCTAGATTAGGTATAAAAATAAGCCATTAAAGGGTGAAAACCCAAACCAACCCCCAAACGGCCACGTAAAATGAATGGACACCTCCTACGTTACCAATGTGACTCGTAAGAATTGACCACGTAGTCACAGGAGTACCAGTTTGATAATATGATGATAATTTTTAAATATTTAGATTATGCTTAAAAATAAGTCGTTAAAGGGTTAAAACCCAAACCAGCCTCCAAAAGGTCCCATAAGAGGCATGAACACCTCGCACGGGAGCAATGTAACTCGTAGAAACTTATTGCGTAGTCACGGGTCTCTCGATTTGAGAATATTAATATATTTTTAAAATATACAGATAGGCTTAAAAACATGTCGTTAAAGGGTTAAAATCCAAACTAGCCCCCAAACTACCCCGTAAGAGCCACTAACACTTCACGCGAGACTAATGTAACTTCTAGGAACTAATCGTGTAGTCATGGGTCTCCCGATTTGGGAATATGATGATAATTGGAAAATATCTAGATTAGTCTTAAAAATAAGTCGTTAAAGGGTGAAAACTCAAACCATCCCTCAAACGACCACGTAAGAGGCAAGAACACCTCGCACGGGATCAATGCAACTCGTAGGAACTGACCACATAGTCACGGGTCTCCCGGTTTGATAATATGACAATAATGTGAAAATATCTAGATTAGACTTAAAAACATGTCGTTAAAGGGTGAAACTCCAAACCAGCCTCCAAATGGACCTGTAAGAGCCACTAACACCTAACAAGGGACCAATTTAACTCATAGGAACTGATCGCGTAGTCACGGGACTCCCAGTTTGAGAATACGATGATATTTTGGAAATATCTAGATTAGGCTTAAAAACACGCAGTCAAAGGGTGAAAGCCCAAAACATCCCCCCCAACGGCCCCGCAAGAGGCATGAACACCTCGAACGGGACCAATGTAACTCGTAGGAACTGACCAGATAGTCACGGGTCTCCCTATTTAAGAATATGAAAATAATTTGAAAATATCTAGATTGGGCTTAAAAATAAGTCGCTAAAGGGTGAAAACCCAAACCTTCCCCCAAATGGCCCCGTAAGAGGCATGAACACTTCGTCCAGGACTAGTGTAACTCGTAAAAACTGGCCGCTTAGTCACAGGTCTCTCTATTTAAGAATATGATTATAATTTAAAAATATCTAGATTAGGCTTAAAAATAAGCCGTTAAAGGGTGAAAACCCAAAGCAAACCCCAAACAACCCCGTTAAAGGCATGAACACCTCGCACGTGACCAATGTAACTTGTAGGAACTGACTGTGTGGTCAGGGATCTCCTGGTTTGAGAATGCGACGATAATTTGAAAATATCTAAATTAATCTTAATAACATATCGTTAGAGGGTGAAAGCCCAAAATAGCCGAGAAAAGACCCCATAAGAGGCATGAACACCTCACATGGGACCAATGTAACTCTCAAGAATTGACCACGTAGTCATAAGGCTTTCGGTTTGAGAATATAATGGTAATTTTAACTCGTATATGCAATTTTTTAGCTTGAAGATGATTTTTTTAAAATTAATTGGTTATTAATATCATCTCTTTTTTACACCCTATTTTTTGTAGGATAACATTTTTCGTTAGATTTTCTCCACGTGAAACGCACGAAGAAGTCAATGGTTTACAACAAGGGGATTATTTATTTAAAGTTGCTAATGTTGCATTCTATTATTATTTATTTAAAGTTTCTAATGTTATGGATTCTATTATTTACATATTATGGTCATTCGGGCTTTTGTAATTTTGTTATATTTTATGGTCGTGCGGGATTTACATTACGTAGGTTTTATATTAGCAAGTTTTAGAATGGCTAGAAAATAGAGGAAAATTTGCCCATATTTTTTTAGTCTCTGAACTATTAAGACTTGCAATATTTTGAAGTTTGTATGTACATTAGTTTATTAACAACGTGCGTGATTTGCAATTTGTGATTTTTCGTGATTTTTTTTTTGCAATTTATAAATATTTTTCCTACCAGATTTGGAATTTGCCGATTTTCCTTATTTGTTGTCAATTAATAATTTATATCTTATTAATTGAAAAATCTGGCACGGTTTAAAATCGTGCCAAGTTATAAATTTGGGTACTCTTATAAAATAATCTGGCACGCTTCATAATCGTGCTAAAAGCGCGCCGTAAAAAATCTGACGTTGTTTAAAGCCGTGCTAAAAGCGTGTTAGATTCAATATCTGGAACAGTTTAAAAGTGTGCCAAAAGCATGTTAGAGTACAATATGGCACGGTTTAAAAGCGTTCCAAAAGTGTGTCAGATTGGGCAATCTGGCACGGTTTTAAACTGTGCCAGAAAATCTGGCACCCCTGATTCTGGCACGATTTTAAACCGTGCTAGATTCCTATTTTTAGTGTAGTGGACCACACGAGCCTCAAGTTAACTCTTTTCTCGGCCTATGACGATCAACTTCTCACTCAATGTAACCTTTACCTTCTCGAGTTGAATCCCCGACGCCTTAAATCCCATCAAAACATCTATCTCTTGTGACACCCCGCCTAATTAAACATCGGGTGAACAGGCCTTTATTAAATTAAAACAGGTTTATCAAATGGTTCATTCTTAGCATCACTATCGAAAACTTTTTAATTACTAATACCCAAAGTAAAAATTAGACCGGTGCCAAATTTTATCTTTCTTAAAACAGATAAATCAACCATGCGAAACAAAGTATAAAAATAACCATGTACTATAACCCAAACAACAAAGTGTGAGTACAAAACAATAAGAGTAATACCGAATAAACCATCGGCTAAAATCCCAAAATAATAGTAGAACAACCACTACTCTGAAACTAAACATCTGAGACTGATACCGTACCACAAGTCCATACAAAGAATAGTGTGAGATCATGCACTAGATCTGAATGAGAGATAGCGTCTAATCAAAATCCTGTAAGCATCCATTGTGCTACAACTTCGAGTTCCTGGAATGAAATCATCATACATGGCGTCCCTGTGGCTGGACACCTAAAAAGTTTTGAAAATATTTTATAGCAAGAGTTAGTACTCAAAATATTTTGAAAATATTTAACAAGCATTTATCACAATATAAAATGCGATTATTGATTACACATGTTAGGTTCTCGTACACTCTCTTCAGTTTACTCACCCCTCATCTTTTGTGCACACCTAACGTTCTACACTTAGCCTGCCTATACATATCTTCCAAGCTAACTAGGACTAAGTAATCATCTGAACTTATCTACACTTAAGTTCTCGTATCGCCCACATAGTACATCCATTTCATTAACATCTCGCGAAAGTTAATTAATACTCAAGTAACATTTCACCTATGTTATGTTTCAAAACTTCTCATTTAGTTTCACTACTAAATTTCTACAATTATCACAATTTCTATCCTCCCACTTTTGTAATTAAGTTTCACTACTTAAATTACTAAATAGATATTCTCTATCTAACGTTACGTTTCATAATTAAGTTTCACTACTTAACTTACCAGTTCAGTATGTATCTTTAAATACATAATATATATCAATATACTAATACATAGAAATAGAAATAGAATATCATCAAGTATATATTTCACACACAATATATACTAAATATCAGTCATTACTATTTTGTCCTTTTCACACACGTAAAGGACTCTTGGTTCGGAATCATTCATCGACCCCAAGTAAGAATTGGTTTGGAATGATACATCGACCCCAATTATTTATATACACAAATTCTGGCTGGGACTCTTTCATCACGCCACCAATTCAAAGGTTTGGTTTGGCATTTTACATCGACCCCAAACATATAATAACCCTATGTTAGATCGGAATTTCTCATCGACCCTAACATAGTTAATTTAAGTATACTTCTCTCGACCTAAAAGATCATATAATTCAGTAGGTACATGCCCGACCTATTAATTATGTTCGTACGTAATATTTTAATCTCTTATATCTACCGTACAATATTCGATTTACGATTTATCTCATTAATCGCATTTATTTGAGTATTCACACAACTCTAAAGGTTCTAGTTACCCCTCAAAAATAATTTCAGTAGTTATTACTTACCCTACTGGTCTTTTACTTGAATTGACTTTACCTCGCCTCGTAACTCAATTCCGAGTTCCCCCGATACTCTATTAAATCGGATTATTCTCGTCGGTCCATAATCCAAGTCCTACACCCAATGGCCTTATCGGACCTCGACAATATACCTACTGGTCTTTAATATCACTCCCATATAAGTATATATAAATCCTAGGATACTCATTCATTCCCTAAAATCAAAGAAACCTTAAACAAGAAAAATTCAAGAAAAACACCTTACGTCGATCGATCGACTACTGGGTTCGATCGATCGACATTCGAGATCGATCGATCGATCGAGCAGGGACAGATGCAGTTCGTTTTCTTTGTTAACCTTTTCCTCCATTAACAAATCTCCAAACTTCATTATATTCCACCAAACTTCGACCGAATGATCCTAACATGTTTCAACGTATACTAGGATAATTTTTAACCTGTCAAATACATCAAAACCCCAATTCCTTTAAAGAAATAGTGAATTAAACCCAGAATTTCTTAAAACCCTAGTTATGGTGTTCTTCCCATATATGCATTCAAAACTCAGATTTTATTCCAAAATAATCATCAAGTCTACTCTGAATATTAATCCTCTACATTTGTTAAATCATTCTACATGCGATTCCTATCCCAACATGAATAAATATCATTATTCTCCTATCAAGATATTGATTTAACAAAACTACTCAAAAACCCTACACATGGGTATTATAACTTTATAATTTTTACAATAAACAACTTGCCTTGACAGAGGGAATCTGATTTTGTGGAGTTGATGATGGATTGATGCTTCTCTTCTTCAATCCTTCCTCCTATGGCTCCTAGGGTGCAAGATCCAAACCCAACCTTCTCAAAAGCATCTTCTAAGCCTTGACAATGGTTTTCTACTTCTCTCTAATGGTATTGGTGTTTACATGGGTTTTCTAACCCTAACCCCTCTTTCATACGGCTGATAAAAGGCTCTAAAATTCGTAGGTCTCCATAACCTCTCATGTTAAAAGACCAAAACGCCCCCGGACGGTCTCGATTTAGTCCAAAATTACCCCGAGACTCAACTAGTACCCCAGGGTATACTATTTTGACTAATTTGACCCTTTCGAACTCATCTGTGACCTCTAAATTATCATTTGAGTCACTTAAAAAGATTACTCGTTCTCACTCCAACACGGTCTACACACGTTAAGCAACTTTTTACCACTTACACTAAGTAAATATAATGAGGCAATATAAATCGGTATCTATCTCTCGATTAATATTCCATAATTACAATTTATAATAAATCTCATTAAATTACTCCTCTTACGTAATTTAAATTAAGCCGTATTTTCTCATTTAATTCTCCAATTTAATTAAATAGAATATTAAAAAATACGGGATATTACATCTCTCTTTCCAAATCTAACACCTTAAGACCTAATTCCTTATCCAACTTCTTCGTATTTATGATCTCGGCGTATAAATCTCTAAACGCTTTTTGGAGTTCACATTCACCCTCACTTCCTACCTTGCTCTCACACTCCACTACACCAAAACGCGCCTTTAGTAACGGTATTTTATCGTTACCAAAAATATTAGTAATGGAATTTTTTCGTTAAAAATGGCGTGGGGCACAAAATTAGTAACAAAATTTTATTGTTACTAATAGTAACGAAAAAATTATGTTACAAATTATGAATCTACCAACAGGATTTTACCATTACTAATTCTGATTTAGTAATTGACTTTTGTGTTACTATTTTAACCATATACACCCTTTTTATAACACTTTTATCTAATTTTGTAATAGTAAAGGTCCGTTAGTAAAATTAATACATATTTTAAAAAAAATATTTTTCAATATCCAATATCCTGGATTTCAACAAATTCAATTATTCTTACCACACTATTCAAATCCTAAGAACGTATACGAAAAAGTCTACATAGACAAGGGGAGTATATTCAACATTTATATTTTATATAAACCTCCACTCTTTATTTACAAAAGAAACGTAAACCAAACAAATGAAACATCGTAATACAATCAACCCGAAAGTTACATTAGTTTCATAAATGCATCCCATATAACATCCTAATACAATCGTCCCGAAATGAGATGTTTTTATATTATAACCAAGAAAATGAAATATAAAAAAGAAGTTTGTTGTTTATGACTATCAACTTCCATTATGTTATCATCCCCATGAATGTCGCAACCCACAATGCTAAAAAATTGACATTCTATCAAACAAAATAAAATTATCATATTGGTTATAATATCAACATTTAGTCATACAAATTAATTTTGTACAAAAAATTATCCACCATCAAAATTAATTGCATAAACATTGTAAAAAAAATTGCACAACACTGTAAAAAAAGGGTGAAATACGACTCCAAAAAATTGCTAATTCTCGACATGCCCATGATTCTGATGATGAGTTCTATAGCTAATTCTCATGTAAACATTCATCATAAGTGTAATAAGGCTATATATCAACTATTTTTCTTTTCTTTGATTCATTTATACAACAAATCAAGCATTTTTCCAATTTCTAGTGCATTCGAAACCCCGAAATCTTGATTCCCCAATTGCAGCCCAAACTAGACCTATATTGGCTAGAGGTTGCATCAAAATTGACCTAAAAAAGCCTTTGATACATAGGATGTGGGTTGGATATGGGGAAGCAGGAAGAGATTTTTGACATAGTGTAAAATATGAAATTTTACTTCTTTATGTGATTGTGGTGAGAAAAAAGGCTATGAATGATGTTAATGTAAATTGAAAATAGAACAGGAGAAAAATCTAAACTCAACAAGTATTGTGACCAAGAAGAAAACATAAGAAAAATGATGAAGAATCACTTAATTGCAGGCAACACAGAAATTAATAAAACTTTAGTGGTTAACACATTAAAGGAAAAGAAAACTACTGAAGGAGTTCAAAGAAAATATGACGAGAAGCCAACAGAAGGAGAGATAACTGCTGAAATTACCAAAAGAAAAAAATCAAGAAAAACACATGATATTGAAGTTCAATTAGATTCTATTATAAGGTCGGAATTATAGATGGTGTTGATGTAAAAAACTAGATTTGATCTAATTATTTAATCACAAATAAAAATGAATATATAAATATAAGATAAAATATTTTCAAAGTGGTTCAGCCTTGTAAGAATGGCCTACGTCCACTGTGTTTGTTATTGCTGATTGTTTGCAGAATTCTCGATAATGGGTTTACCAAGAAATTCTGAGTCCCCTGCTAATGAGGAGGTTACAATGTATTTATAGCCTTTCAATCCGTATCAATGAAAGGGCAATGCGTTGTTATACAGTAGGCATGTACATCTGTACCATATTAATAAGTATTTAATGCGCAGTTATATCCTGGATTCTCTTGATTTGGATACGCTGTACACTTATGTAGCTCGGACTGCTTAAGCTGCTCGGACCGCCTAAGATGCTCAGACCGACTAAGCTTCTCAACACGTTTGAGATGCTCGAGGCCCTTGAGTTATTCGGGGACGAGCAAGAGCTACTCGGGGCCCATGAATTCCTCGTGGCTTCTTAGTTGCTTGGGTGAAATCGAGTTGCTTAGAAGAAGAGTATGTAATTGCCACATTGTCGGACACGTGTTTGTAGGTGAATGGTCCATGTCATCAGACTAAATTTGGTATCAAGAGAAGTCCCCAATGTTTCGTAGTTTGATGTTGAAGAAAAGTACGGAACATTCTGCTGCTTAGATTTTTGGTTTGTTTGTTTTTTAGGAAAGCATTCGTTGTAAACAACTCCTTTTTAAATGCACAGTATCATTCCTCATAAATATTTTGAATTTCCCTAACCGCTTCATTTTTCGTGACCCTTTTCTTCTGTTTAGCCGCCGGATACGCAAACGTTCATTTTGGTAATCGTTGCTTTTTCTATTCCCGAAGTAAAGTATTTAAACGCGACAAAAATCCTATCGTTTTTTTTTTCACTTTTCAAATCTGCCTTTGAGCTTTTTATTTCTTCTCTATCTTGTGCGTTTGTTTCTTTCCTTGTTCGTTGTTAACTGATTCACTCTTCTCCTGTAAGATCTTCTTCCTTCTCTATGATTTTGCTTTGATCATCATGGTTTATGTTGTTGAATCGATTGATAAATTTCGTTCTGAATTTTCGATTCCTTCATGGGTCATTTTGGAGGAACTTTCTGAACCTTCTGACTATTTCTCTTTGGCTGAGGGACACTAGTTCCCAAGTCTCTTTGTGGCCGAATGTGGCTTTTCTTTTCCTCCAAATCCTTAATGTTTGGAGTTCTGTCAATATTTTGACGTTGTTCCTGCAAAAATAGCGTCGAATACTTGGAGAATAGTTAATGGAGTCCATATGTTAAATCAAATTCATAGAACCCATTTAGGAATTCCAGAAATTATGTTTTGTTACAGATGGGTTATCAGCGATAGTACTTTTTATTTAAAAACTAGGTTTTTGAATAGGGCTTTAGTTGTCAATCTTCCAGATGCCAATAGGGATTACTTCGAACATGGGGTTGTTATGAAAAATTGGAAACATGCTCCATTAAATGGAGACGATGTATATCAGGGTCCTAGGTGTCCCCCTTATGGCAGTGGAATAGGTTATTTTCTATTTTTTGAAATCTCATTTTCTTGATGTTTGATAAAATGTATCACTGACATTTAATTTTTATTATTTGTAGTTGACAGCAAAAGAAAGTCTCCAAAGGAGACAGAGGTTAATTTAAGACATTTGCAACTTATCTGGAGTTTGCATTAGTCTTTGGCTGATGAACATATTAGATCATCCTCCTATTTGTTGCAGTATAAGAGCTATACTTCATCCTTTACTGCTCGTCCAGTGGTGGTTGACATCGACCAAGTACCAGCTGGTGATACTAGTGTAGAAGGTTCTTCTTCAGAGTCAAATATTCCAATTAGTAACATAATGAAGAGAAGAAGAGCTCCTGCTTTCTTTGATAAATCAGACTCTGCCAATGTGGATGCAAAGAAAAATAAGCAGGATGTTCCAATGGAAGGAACGAGAAACATTGATGCACCCCCTCCAGTTGCTGCCAAGAAAGTTGTTGAGAAGCCCCCAATGGCTCCGAGCAAGGTTGTGGTTATCTCTCCTCCTAGTGAGGTTATTGTCATATCACCATTCAATACTTCTTCTTTGGTTGAAGATATTCTTGCTCCTCCAAAGAAGTCAAAGAAAAGTTCGTCTGAGAGACCTGTTGGACCTGTCTCTCAGGCTTTAAATGCTGAAAGTGGTATCCCCACTTTTGTTCCTCCGACCTCTGTCATGGGCTATGTGAAGTCTTGGATTATCCTAGAAATTCAAGGTATTGAAGACACTCTTCCTCGGGACAGGGTCACTACCTTGGCATCTCAACATATTGCCTCAGTAAGTATTACTAGTCTAAGTTTTCACTTTTCATTAATATGTCCCTGTATTGACTCAAAATTATTTCTTTCTTCAGTTGGTAACATGTTTTAACAGCATTCTGAAGAAGGATGAGTCTATTAAAGCTTCAAGCTCCTATGGAGGTGTAGAGGAGGCTTTTGATGGTCTAACTCAGTCCTTAAAGGACTCTCGTCAGAAGTATGAAGAAGATAAAGTGGCTTGGGAGAATCAACTCAAGTCCATTGAGCAAGAGAAAGACCGAGCTATGGAAGCCTCTAAGGGTTTGGAGAACAAATTAAAAGATTTCGAGCAAAGTAACAAGGTTTTTGAGTAGAGCAATAAGGAGCTGGAAGCTAAGATCAAAGTGTCTGGAGAGGAAGTTGTTAGATTTCAGGATGTTGAACGTCAGAAAGTGGAGGTGGAAGGGAAATTGAAAGTTGTCGAGGAGCTCCTTAGGGAAAAGACCTCTCCTCGAAGAAAGAAAAGAGGAAAAAGGTTGTTAAGAAATCATTCAGTGCTGGTTGGGATAAGGTCTGGAACAAGGGCCTGGATGCCATGACCTCGCAAATGGAGTATGCCAGCCTCAAGTACTTCAGGGATGGATGGGTTGCTGCATTAAAAAACATGAAGATTGCTGAGAATTCAGAATTGTTCCAGCAATACACTCATGGCCCTCCTCCCTCTCCTGGGGAAGAAAAAGAGGACGAAGCTTCCTCAGAGGAATCTTCCATGATGATTGGAGACCAAGTTCCTCCTGTTCCAGTTATTCAGACTTTCTACGAGCAACTTCAGCCCACCAGTACTTTAGTCGAGCAACCGCCACTATCTTCCGAGCAACCAACCTCCTCATCCTAGCCTTCTGAGGAAGTTGTAAAACACAAGGAGAAGATGTAAAGTTGCTCGGGTTTTAATTTTGTTATTTCTTTTGAATGTAACCTGGATCTTTGTATTTATTTTTTGATGAATAAAAATTCGAACTTTTGGTTGTTCAAATTGACTCTCTTCTTTTGCCCTGTCTTTATCATTATTAATCCTGTTTATGGATTTTCTTTGCTAGTTTATGGCCAGGATGGAGCTATTATCGGCTCATGACACAGAATTGATGAAAAAATGCAATGACTACGTCAAAAATGGTCATGCAGATCTGAATGAAGCTCAAATCATTGACATCCTTGGTCCAGGTTCTTCTGAACGAGAAGTCAAAACCTACCAATATCTGAAGTGCTTGCTCGACCGTGCAGTTGCCAATAATGTGGCATATTACGAGATGATTGAGGATCTTCAGGGTACCATCGAGGAACTTCAACAACAATATAAGGAGTCTTGTACCCTTTTGCATCAAGGGTATGAGAAAAAATATCAACAACTAAATGCTGACAAAGGATATGATAAGTTTATCATTGCTTATGAGAAGAAAGAGAGCATTCTGAAACTTGAGGTTGAAGAGCATAGGAAGATCGCTAAACTGTTGGAGCAGGAGAACCTTGTTTTATAGGGAGAGATTAAACAACTCAAGTCTATCGCATCTTCCTCGGGGGTCTTGGTCCCTATCAGTGATGAAGGTTTCTCCTTCCTGGAGGTTGAAAATGCCAACTTAAGAGATGAGTTAGAAACTTAAAAAAGAGCTGGACCTTCCAACTCTGCTCGCGGATGAGCCAGGTCTTCTCGTGGATGAGCAAGGGCTGCTCGAGTTACTGTTAAAGAGGCAAGAACTCAAGCAGCTTTGGAGAATCAAGCATTCCAGTTGATGGCGAAGAATCAGTCTTTTTCAGAGATGTCTAAAAAGATTCTGAACCTTAGTGAACAGCTCTCTACCCAAAGTTCTGCCGTGGAGAATAAGGAAATTTTGGTGAAGAATATCCACGATCAACTGGAGAGGTTGACCTACCAATTCCACAAATAGCCCAAAGAGTTTTGGATGGCTGGATATAATGAAGCCCTTTATCATCTCGATGATCGAATCCAACAATCAAATAACGAGGGTTACAAACAAGGATGGCTGAATGCACTGGGGGTGTTAAATATGGAGCAGGGCCACTATCTATGGGATTATTATGGCCCTGGATTGCTTGAGTTGCCCGTGCCACCTTTTAAACTTGATATGAGCTGGATTCCTGCTCGGGTAATTCCTCAGTGCTTAATCTCTAAGTATCTCGGCGACTCCAATCTTAATTCTAATTTTGAGATATCTCGCCCAGAGCACTTGCTTGACCGACCATCTGCAATGAATGTTAGGATGCTCCGAGATATAAATTTTATAAACTCTCCTTATGCCTTAGATGATCCTCCTGCTGGAGTAGAACCTGTTTCAAAGGTAGAGGGAAAGAAACCTATGGAGTAGGATTTTTATGTAATAACTTGTACTTTTCACAACATATGTAATTCTTTTTGTTTTAAATGAAGAAATTTAGTCTTCTGCTATTCCATATTCTTCTAAACATTCTGCAGAATATCTTTTATTTGTGAATATATGCGTATTTTGATATGTCCATTCTATTTTGACCATAATGACTTATCACTTCTTTGATCTTAAGTAGTAAAATGACTTACATCCCATGATCCTGCTTAGTTTAACCAACCTGAGTTGATTGTAAATTGATTTTGCTGACCAACCGGAGTTGGTGAATATTGATTCTTGATCAACCGGAGTTGGAAAAAATTGATTTTGCCGACCAACCGGAGTTGGTAGATTTTGTTTACCGACCAACCGTAGTTGGTGGATTTTGATTTACCGAACAACCGTAGTTGGTGGATTTTTATTTACCGACCAACCATAGTTGGTGAATTTTTATTTACCGACCAACCGTAGCTGGTGGATTTTTATTTACCGACCAACCGTAGTTGGTGGATTTTATTTACCGACCAACCGTAGTTGGTGGATTTTGATTTATCGACCAACCGTAGTTGGTGGATTTTGATTTATCGACCAACCGTAGCTGGTGGATTTTTTATTTACCGACCAACCGTAGTTTGTGGATTTTGATTTACCGACCAACCGTAGATGGTGGATTTTTTATTTACCGACCAACCGTATTTGGTGGATTTTATTTACCGACCAACCGTAGTTGGTGGATTTTAATTTACCGACCAACCGTAGTTTGTGGATTTTTATGAATTTGATGCGTAGTGTGTAGCACTAATACTCCGAAAAATTTCATCAAAAAGAGAGAACTGGGTAAAAATTTCGACACTTTATTTATACTGAAGAAAACTGCATTTACATAGGAATCCCAACTATTGATAATACTTGCGTAGATGCTCTGCATTCCATGCATTCTTAAATTTTTCTCCCTCCAAGGTTTCAATTCTGTAGGTCCCTGGTCGAATAACTTCTGTTACTCTGTAGGGTCCATGCCAGTTAGCTTCGAGTTTGTTGTGCTTTTGAATTACTTTCTTCAGCACATAGTCTCCTTCCTTCAAATCACACTTCTTTACCCTCTTGTTGTAAAACAGAGTTATTCGCTGTTGGTATGCAGCATTCCTGATTGCTGCGTCTTCTCTAACTTCTTCGAACATATCTAGGTCTAATTGCCTCATTAAATCACTAATAGGATAATTGAAATTCAGCACTCTGTGTGTGGGTAGGCCCAACTCAGCAGGTATAACTACTTCACTTCCAAATGATAGCATGTATGGAGATTTTTCTATTGCTGTTCGTGGCTTAATACGATAAGCCCACAGCACAGAATGTAGCTCGTTAATCTAATTTGCCTTTGCATCGTCCAGTCATTTTTTTAAACCATTCAACAACGTTTTGTCCGTCACCTCAGTTTGTCCATTGCTCTGGGGATGGCCTGGTGCAGAATGGGTTTTCAATATGTTTGACTGATGACAATATGCTACAAACTCCTTGTTGTCAAACTGGGTTCCATGATTTGTGATGAATGCATGGGGAAAACCGTATCTACAAATGATATCCTTCTAAATAAACTGATACACCTTATCATATGTCATATCAATAAGAGGCTCAACTTTTACCCATTTAGTAAAATAATCCACAGCGATCACAAGGTATTTAAATCTTCCCCTGGTTGTTGGAAGTGGCCCGACCAAGTCTATTCCCCACATGGCAAATGGCCAAGGGGAAGTAATGGGCGTTATCAATGCTTGGGGAGTTCTTCAGATAGAAGAGAAGCGTTGACATTTGTCACATTTCTTGGCATAAGCTATACAATCATCTCTCATCGTTGTCCAGTAATACCCTTGGGTTGTCATTCTTTCCTAGAGTGTCCGTCCTGCTACATGGGCTCCACAAGACCTTTCATGGACCTCTTCAATCAAATTTGTCACTTCGGAGGGGTTGACACATCTTTGCAAACCTGCTATAATTCCTCGTCTATATAAAATGTCATTAGTCAACACATAACGAGCAGCTTTAAACTTTAGTTTCTTGGCTGCGAGTTTATCAATTGGTAAAGCCCCCTCTTCAATATAGGCCCTGATGGGATCCATCCAAGATGGTCCTAAATCAAGGGCAATGAAGTTCATCGTTAGATCTTTGTCAATGCTCCGATTAGCCAAGATTTCTATTAGGATTGTTCTTCATAGCTCAGTGCGTGTGGCTGAGGCTAACCGAGCTAAGGCATCTGCTCTTGCATTCTCCAATCTTGGTATTCTAATCAACTGTACTTCACTAAAGCTTGATACAATCTCCATTGCTTTCGCATGATATTGGATCATTTATTCTCCTTTTGCTGCATACACTCCCAACATTTGATTTACAATCAACTGTGAGTCACTGAATGCAACGACCTGCTCTGCTTTCATCGTTTTGGCTAGACTGAGACCCACGATCATAGCTTCATATTCAGCCTCATTATTTGAAGCCTTAAATTGAAAACGCAAAGCATACTCCACATCGCTCTCATCGGGGCTGTTTAAAATAACTCCTTCTCCACTGCCGGTAGTGCAAGAAGAGCCATCTACATATAAATTCCACACAGGTATCTCATTATCAAACTCTTGGTTAGACAGAGTTCCTCGGTGGAATATTTTATGCTTCCTCATATCCTCCTCTAGCACTTCTTGCTGCTCGTCGATCATCTTCTCTTGCTCGTCTACCAACTTAAGTTGGTCGGGATTTAAACTCGATTATCCTGTAACATCCACAGGCTGTTCAGTATTCAACTTCTGCTCTTCGGAGGTGTCTAGATAAGTGAATTCTGTAATAAAATCTGCTATTGCTTGCCCTTTGAGTGGCGACCTAGGCTCATAAATTATATCGTATTCACCCAATTCTACCGCCCAATACATCAATCTTCCTGATATCTCTGGTTTGTGCAGAGCTTGCCTTAACGGCAAGTCTGTATACACAACTATAGTATGAGCTTGGAAGTATGGCCTCATCCTTCTACTTTCTTCGATCAACGCCAGTGCTAATTTTTCCAGCCTTGGATATCTGATCTCTGTTCCTCGAAAGGCCTTGCTAGTGTAATATATTGGTTTTTGCACTCCATCCTCTACTCTTATCAACGCCGAGCTTACTGCATTTTCTGAAATTGCTAGATATAAGTATAGTATTTCTCCCATCACTGGTCTGGATAACAATGGAGGTGCTCCCAGGTATTTCTTCAATTCTTGAAAGGCCTTCTCGCATTCATCATTCCATTCAAACATTTTTTGGAGTGTTTTGAAGAATGGGAGACATCTATTAGTTGCTCGTGATACAAATCTGTTAAGTATTGCAACTCGCCCTGTGAGACGTTGCACTTCCTTCTTCGTCGTTGGAGATCGTAGCCCCAATAGAGCCTTGATCTTTTCAGGGTTTGCTTCAATACCTCGTTGATCGACAATATACCCGAGAAACATACCTTCTCGTACTCCGAATATGCATTTAGTAGGGTTCAGCTTCATTTGATATCTTTCTAATTGATCAAAAGTCTGGCCCAAGTCAACTATATTATCATCAACTTTCTTGCTCTTCGTCAGCATATCGTCAACATAAACTTCCATATTGTGACTGATTTGCTTTGCAAACACCTTGTTCATCAACCGCTGATATGTAGCACCTGCATTTTTTGATCCAAAAGGCATAACATTATAACAATAAGTTCCCCCGGGGGTGATAAAAGAGGTACTCTCCTTGTCTTCAGGTTTCATTTTAATCTGGTTGTAACCAGAATAAGCATCCATGAAACTTAATAGTTCGTGCCCCGAGGTAGCATCCACCAGTTGATCAATTCGGGGTAAAGAAAAATGATCCTTTGGGCATGCCCTGTTAAGGTCGGTACAATCTACACACATCTTCCACTTGTTATTTTTCTTCTTTACCATCACCACATTTGCTAGCCAGTCAGGATATTTAACATCCTCAATGAAAGAGGATTTCTGTAGCTTCTCTACTTCCTCCTGTATAGCTTGATTTTTCTCAGGGCTGAACACTCTTCTCCGTTGCTTTACAGGCTTGATTTCCTTATTCACATTAAGCTCGTGACACAAGAAATTCGAATCTATTCCTGGCGTGTCTTCATGACTCCATGCAAAAGTATTCTTTCGTCGCCTTATGAATGCTATCAATTCTTGTTTTATTGATTCATCCAAGGATGCACCAATTTGAGTTGTTCGTTCTGGATACTCGTCGTCCAGAACGACATTCTCAGTAGCTTCCACAACCTACCCTTTTATGAGTTAGGACTCGTCTCTAGGGTCTAATGTTTCAATCTCCGCATCTTCTATTTGGTAGGTAGTAGTCTTCTTTCTGGATTCTTCATGTTCTTCCTGCTCGGTAGATGAATATTAGCATTCCCGAGCTACTTTCTGGTCGCCTTTCACCACTCCCACTCCAAAAATGGTTGGGAATTTCAAACATTGATGGACATTAGATGGTATTGCTTCGAATTTCTTTAGTCCTACCCTTCCCATGATGATGTCGTAAGCTGATTGGATATTTTTATCCATTACGAAGAAGCGAACTTTTTCTGTTCGACAAGCAATCCATGTACCAATAAGCATATCCAACTTAATTGTCCCAAGTAGAAAAACTTTTTCGCCAGTGAAACCAAGGAGGGGCCTATGATATGGTTCCAATTGTGATAGCTTCAAATTCAAACTGTCAAAGCATGGATAGAACATGATATCTGTCGAGCTACCATTATCCACTAGTACTCGTGAAATCACCACTTCCTTCATTATCATCTTGATCACCAACGGGTCATCATGGGGATATAGTACTCCTGCCATGTCATTCTTAGAACCAATGACCAGTTTGTCCTTATTCACCTTCCTCGGGCGATCATCTTCAGCCAGATTTATTCGATGAATGTACGAGCAAGCTTGAGCCTCATTGAGGTAATCTTTTCTCTCGGCAGTCATATCTCCACCTCCTGCATCTCCACCTGTAATAACATTACATTCAAATGATCCAAAATGGATTGAAAATACCTCACGCTCTGGATGTTTTGGTCTTTTCGGGAGATCGGGGTCATCTTGGTCATCATCCGGGTCTTCTTCATGACTTCTTTTCTTATCTTCTTTTGGTCGATGAGGAGATCTAGACATCTGCCTTGCTCCATCGTTGCTCTTTCCACCATTTCGGTGATCCACATACTTGTTCAATTTTCCTCGCCTGATGAGCTCCTCAATTTCATTTGGAGAGCTATGCAGTTTTTGGTCGTGTGACCATGATCCTTATGGAACTCATAATATTTGGATTTATTCCTCTTGTGAGGATCTGTCTTTATTTTTTCAGACCAGTTCCTCGTTGTTCTTGATTTATTCTAGAACATGGTTTATGTCTACTTTCAAAGGAGTATAGTTTCCAAATTTCTTCAACTGTTCTAATGCTTGCTTTGCTTTTGACTGCCTGTTACAACCATTGTTCTTCTGCTCCTTCTTCTCAACCTTATCACCCTCAACCTTGGTCTCTTTGGTGTCCATATTCTTCTTCGCAGCCATAGCTTCCTCGACATTCATAATTTTGGCTGCCTTTGCTATCAACTCTGCCATGGTTGTAGGAGGATCTTTGGCTAGAGTGTAGTACAATTTATTTGGCAACAGTCCACTCATCAGAGCAGTGATTGCTGTATTTTTTTTGTAATCAATAACTTCGAGCTTCTCATTATTGAAACGAGTTATATAAACCCTGGTGCTCTCACCTGCCTTCTGTCTAACACTTAACAAGTGTGCTACTCGTTTAACTGGTTTTGCTCCAAAACAAAAGTTCCCAATAAAGAGCTCGACCAGTTGAAAGAAAGTCGTAATCTTCCCACAAGGAAGATTGTTATACCATATTTGAGCAGGTCCAGTGAGAGTTCCTGAAAATGCCCTACATCGCATCTCACCCGGAACAGCATAGATATCGGCAGCTTCCTGGTATTGTTCTATATGAAGGACAGGGTCAGTTTTTCCATCATATTTAGGCGTCACCACAGGAGCTTTAAATTTTGATGGTGTGGGAAAATCCACAAGCGCCTGTACAAAGGGGGTCCCTTAAACAAAAGTTCTTTGTAAAGGATTCTTGGCCTTAGACATTTCTCCTAGCCTGTCTTCCAACCTCTGAATAGAACCTTTCCATGTGTCATTTCCTTCTTCGATCCTATTGGTTGGAGCAACAGACCGTGTTGAATTAACTTCTTGGGATCTTTCACGACGAGCAGCTGGTCGTGATTGGGCAGAGCCTTCCTTTAAATCAGAGGGTTGTTAAGAGTTCCTCGACACCATCCTAGGAGGACTTTTATTCCTCCTAGGACCTAAATGATCAAAAGGAGAGACTCTACTTAATCTTTCAAGAGCACTTGTCCTTTCTGGAGATAACGTGATGTTTTGTTGAGTGTCTGTAGCTCGTACCGAGGAAGTCCGTCCAGGATGATAAGAAGGATCATTAGATCTCTCAGTACGATATGAATCGGTGTGTCTAGACTGATATTCCTCTGGGAATAATGTTCGCCTAGTTCGTAAAGAAGGTAATCGGGTATTTCTTTGAATGCCTTGTTGTCCTGACTGGGCTGGCGTTCCACCATGGATAGTTTGCATGAGTTGTCGCATGGTTTCCTGCATGGTCGTCTGGCCCTGAGCCAAATTAGCCATTATGCCAGCCAGATCTTGGACATTTGGAGGAGTAGATGGATTCGGAGAGATTCCAGCATTTCGATTACTGGATTCAGGATGATCAGCCATTGGTGATGACTTGTTTTGGTGAAAAACGATAATTACAGTCGTTTCCCACAGACGGCGCCAATCTGTTGATGCAAAAAACTATATTTGATCTAATTATTTAATCACAGATAAAAATGAATATATAAATATAAGACAAAAGATTTTTAAAGTGGTTCAGCCTTGTAAGAATGGCCTACGTCCACTGTGTTTGTTATTGCTGACTGTTTGTAGAATTCTCGATAATGGGTTTACCAAGAAATTCCGAGTCCCCTGCTAATGAGGAGGTTACAATGTATTTATAGCCTTTCAAGCCGTATCAATGAAAGGACAATGCGCTGTTATCCAGTAGTCCTGTACATCTGTACCATATTAATGAGTATTTAATGCGCAGTTATATTCTGGATTCTCTTAATTTGGATACGATGTACACTTATGTAGCTCGGACCGCTTAAGCTGCTCGGACCGCCTAAGCTGCTCGACACGTTTGAGATGCTCGAGGCCTTTGAGTTATTCGGGGACGATCAAGAGCTGCTCGGGGCCCATGAATTCCTCGTGGCTTCTTAGTTACTTGGGTGAAATCGAATTGTTTGTAGAAGCGTATGTAATTGCCACATTGTCGGACACGTGTTTGTAGGTGAATGGTCCATGTTAGCAGACTAAATTTGGTATCAACAGATGGGATCCAAGTTAGAAAATAGAATAGTTCCAAACTAAGCAAAGTCAACCCATATTCAAGTTCAAGAAGAAATTACGTAACCCATGAACTGTTGAATGGAGATAAGGCAAGTAACAACACTTTAGAGTATCATACCATTCCACTTATAAATGTCAATGAAGAAGGAGAAATACCACCCAAAATGACTAATGGTATAATTCAATAACTTAAGCTTATAAACACTGAACACAAATTGAGTAGAACATAGAATCCAATATTCGTGGAGAATTATACACTGATACAGAAGCTCTAAATAACAAAAGACAAGATGAAAATACCATCGCCTAAAGCTTAATCCTCTATGATTTTCACTTCCCTAATTTACAGTAGAAATCACTTAGAAACTACTGGTTCTAGGACAAATGCTACTAACTGGGATCCAAAAAACTCAGAGTTACATGTTGAATTATCTACTCAAGGAGAATGCCTCCAAGTAGTAGATAATATCAACCTTTCCCCCAAATTGCCTCCTACTAATAAAAAAAAGCATTTAAACATAGTGTTAGTGGCTCTTTCCTTGAAATTTCTAGGCCTAAAATAGATATGGTGAGACTTAACCTAGAACCAAGTAAGGTTTCATACTCAGGACAGTTTTGCGAAATAAAAATCTCTCCACATCAGTTAAGGTTTCTCAATCGGTCGGGGCCTTTGAGGTTTAGAGATACTCTTGAACTTTTTGTAAAGTCATCTCAACTTTTTTACCTTTCCATATGCCTGTAAAATCATTTATATCAATTAACAACAAACATAAACATGGTTAAAGATTTAATCCAAATAGTATGGTGTAGTTGAATTGGTTTTTGACAATGTAATGAAACAATTACCCATATATTAACAAAATCAATTAGACTTAGCGTGATTCCTTGAGTTTTTTTCTAAAAAAACAAAATGACTAAAATATCATTGAGTCACCACATCGAGGTGCCGAATCTCCAAACCAACACGTCAAGTTTAATTTTTTAATGCTTAAATAGTGATCATTTTTGTTATCCCAAAATCGAAACTAAAATCTATACCGAGTCTTCACAAGAATTGCATCTTCAAACCACGAAGATAAAAAAAATTCAAGAAAAGATGAACATGTTGTCAGTTTTAATTAACTCAAATTAACACACATGAGTTTAGACTTCTTTACACTTGTCTGTCACTATCACCTTCATTAGCTTCTTCTCACCTGTTCAAACCCTAACAAATTCAATACATACTTACTTACACGCCGAGAGAGAGAGACACACACACACACATAGATAGATACAAATACACATATATATATACATATGTAAACAATGGTTCATGTGGTAGAGGAACTTACACTTTTCGTAGACTTTTATTATGTAAATTTCTTCAACAAGAACAGAACAAGCTCCTTTTTTGAGGAGTTTGTTACTAAAATCAAAATGGAAGAGAGTTTCAACAGGTGTTGTGCATACTATATACATACGATCGAACCTTGTGGTTGATAAAAATGTAAAGAGAGACGAACCTAATCTTGCAATTTGGGGCATTTCATCTGGGAGGGAGGAATGACACATGGGAAGTAAAATTGTGGATTTTTTAGTGGGAGGGAAAACACGCTTCTCGAAAGTATTAAAACAAATTATGTACCTTATATTTTAATTTTTAACTAAAATTACTAATAGTCCTAATTAGTCCCGTGAAAAACTGGTAGTCCTAATTAGTCCTAATTACTAATAGTCCTAATTAGTATTAAAACAAATTATATATATATATATATATATATATATATATATATATATATATATATATATAAGTTTAATATGCGGTAAATGAGTTTAACATGTGGGTTTTAACCCGCCCCGAGCGAGTTTTTCATCCGCTTGATATAAGCGGGGGCAGGGTGGGGCGAGGCAGGGGCGGGTTAAAGGGGTGTTACACTTAAACGGGTTATGGACGGGTTAAAAAACCCCATCACGAGTCACATGGCAGAGTGGGCTTTAAAAACATTTTGCGGGGTGAGTCGAGTTTTTACTAACCCGCCCCAAAACCGACTCGTTGTCATCCCTATCCATAACCACCCTTATTCCTCTACTCTGGCCACTGTTTCGACTCGGCATCAAACCCGCTGACAATAACCTTCTAACCAACCAAACTCCACCCTTTAATCTTTGGCTGACCCATTTACCATCACAACCAAACGCTGCCCCAAAACCCAACCTCCTTATACTACCTTAAAACCACCAGCTCAAACGTTCCTCTAAACCCCACCTGCGACAACCAACTACGTAAAAAAAAAACACACCTATTGACGACCTACCAATCGCCCTACTCCGTCCATAGAGAGAGAAAGGATTGGGAGGGGTTAGAAGCAGGTGTGTGGGGGATTAGCGAAGTGTGTATCTTGTTTTTTTTTTTTTGGGGGGGGGGGGGGGGGAGGCGGTGCTAAGATGTGTATTAAAAAACACGCGTGTTCGTTACCATGGAACGGATCAATTACAACATTGAAATTAAAATTAATTGGTTGTAGGTGATTTTTGTTAAGATTCATTAAAATGTTCATATTTTATGTTCACTTTTGAACACCTCTCTCTCTCTCTCTCTCCATATATATATATATATATATATATATATAGTGAGACTCTCCAATATACTTTCTAACAGAATATAAAAATAGTAAAAGAAATATATTTTGCAACTAAATTTAGTATGAATAATGATATGAGTATAAAAATCTCCCCAAAAACCTCCCCCAAATCTGATGTGGATTCCACTAACTCTCTCACCTGTCTATTAAGTATTGCCTTGTGTTATGAGGTCCCGCCAGGGCACCCAATTAATTGCTTTTTGGAAGAGTTTTGGAGAAATTATTTGGGACTCATAGCACCACTCATTTAGTCTACATGATTTTCTTAAAGAGAAGATTATTTATAAAACAAATCCATCGAAAATTACAATTCAGAAAAGAGTAAGATGATGATGACAAGTTTCAACGGTTAAAAATATACGTATTCATTCAATTTTCAAATCATCCACTTTCAAATCGTATTTGTGAATAAATTTTTGTGTAAATAATTTCCTCATTGTGAAGACCATATATATCAAATTTAGTTAGAAAATAAATTTATTTAGTAGTTTTAAAAAATAAGTATTTTAATAGATATATTAATAGAAAGTTTGTTGAAGAATCGAACTATATATATATAAACTAAAAATAATATTAAGGCTACCCCTTTTATTACCCCAATTTTAAAGTGTTGTATTTTGCTTTATCTTTATTTGTATGAGTCTCGTCAAAATATAAAAAACAAAACAAGGTACAATACTAACATGTGGAGAATAACAAAAAGAAATACCAAAAACAGTAATCCTAATGTTACCCATAAACTAAGGCACAGGCCAAAACACTAGTATGCTTATAAAATGATTTCAAAAGCATTGGGATGATGTAACTACCAAGTCTCTCTCCCCCTCTCCCATTATTATGTTAATGTCGTACTGTTTATTAAACACACATTAATACATACCTGAAACAGATAACATAAAGTTCAAAGTACCTTATATTGGTATAATATTGTTACACCAATAAACAAATGATCAGATCAATTCCGAGTCCGTAAGTAGTTGTTGACATTGGTGGTACGAGATAAAAAAGATAAGATTTTAGGCAGTTGATGCGTACATTGAAGATTGAAGAGCGCATGAAAGTATATATTACTATTTCTATTAAAACCTCTCCCAATTACATAAAAAAGACGCACAGAGAGATGCCACTATATATTGCAGCAAAAACAGCAAAATTTTGAGGTGTACTTCAACTCCTCAACACCATTTAAGTTAAAAGATATAGAAAACAAACGCATTTGACAAAAATAGGCTGACCCAGAAACGCATGGTAAAAGGGTATACGAGAGCTTCTTCTCTGGTGGGTGAAAATTAGAATTTCTCGCAGTTTTGAGAGAGCCATTTGGACTGCATGTAACCAGCTCTTCTCCAAGGAGGAATGTGAAGGCCTCTCTCTTTTAATGATTTCCCAGCAGCTGAGCAGAGGAGAGAGATTATCTTGTTGAGTTTACTTTCAGTACCAACAAATATACAAGGGAGAGCATTTGTCAACTCTTTGTAGGCGAGTGTAGGCCTCACTAGCTCAAACTGTGACCTAAAATCCATATCTATAATTAATCTTGTTTTTTTAGTATCACCACCACCACTCTCAGTCTCATCATTCACCATCACATCTATATATTCATAATTCCCTGTAAATTCGAAAACTTAAAACACAGAGAAACAATAAATCATATATATAGATCAACAAAATAATAGTGAATTAATCTAGTCCAAGAAATTAGAGACCCTTGAATACCTGAAGGAGGACCAAAAGTAGAGACCCTTGTAAAAGGAGGACCAAAAGTACAGACCCAAGAAGTTTTACACAGACAAGCTTCATAATTATCCACTTTCAATCTCAACACAATCCATTTCTTTAGGTTGCTGATTTTGTCCGTGTCTTTCAAGTAGATCAATATTTTCTCATGAACATTAGCCTCAACATCCGACATCTCAAGAATCTCCTGATAATTAAGCATATAAAAAGTGGTAAGGAAAAAAATCAGATCCGTAAGTCAACCCCAAAATCAAGAGGAAAAAAAGGAGCTCAAATTAGAAACCTGCAAAGAGAAGAAGGTGGAGTTTCGGTAAATTTGGTTGAGGTTTGAAGGGGCATGAGAAATGGGCATGGTTGATTCAGGTTCAAAGAAGAAGAGGTCCATCGGGTATAAAGTTTCTTCTTCTGAGCTATCCATAAATTTTTATATTTTTTTTTCTTCTGAGATACAAGGTGAAGATATTTCTTTCCTTTGTGGTGAAGAGTCTGAAGTAGAATGACTCTTTCCGGAGAAGCTACACGTTTGGACATACTTGCGTGTGTCTATGTATATATACTAATACTATTATTAATTTATATATATACGTATATTTTATTATGTTAGATATAGAAATGATACTATACCTACCTCCGGAGGACAGAAGAGAATCAAGAAGAGGATATAAATAGTGATGTCATAAAAGTTCCATCATGGACTCATCCCAGCTAGTATTGGCAGCTTGGTGATGAGGCATTAGCATGCACTGGGCTCTAGGTCATCATTCTCCCTCTCCAATAGGCCTAACGAGTTGAGGGCAGAAGTTAAATTGAAAAGTAAAAAATATTGAAATCACCAAAAAAAAAAAAAGTTGATAAAAAAATGGGAAATTTCAAGTACTATGGCGTTTAGTGAAAAAAGGGGTAGAGTTATTGATTACATTTGTTTTGTTTTTTAAGTATGACTCTCGCATAACTTTTACCTTTATTAAAATATAACTTTTTACGATTTATAATTAAATTATATATATATTGCATTATACATTATACCGTACAACACACCTAATTTTAAGCCCTAGAATTTTTTTTTTCAAATTTTATATTTTTCTCTTGAAATTACCCTTTCAATCAATTCATAAGCAAAAAATTAGGTCAAAATATATTTTGTAGCTATTTTAAAAAAATTCACAAAAAACTGGTGGCGCTATAAAGTATTTTTAACAGTTTTTTATGAATTTTTTAAAAATAGCTACAAAATGTATTTTTACCTAATTTTTTGCATATGGATTGATTCGAAGGTTAATTTCAAGGGAAAAATATAAAATTTGAAAAAAAAAATTAGGGCAAAAAATTAGGTGTGATACACGGGTGATATATAGAGCATGGTGTACTATAGCCTGATTCTCTCTCTCTCTCTCTCTCTCTCTCTCTATATATATATATATATATATATATATATATATATATATATATATATATATATAATGTAGGTTGAGGTAGGGAGGAGGTGAAACACGATACGGTTCAAGACGATGTTAGCGTGAAATTAACACGGTGTTTTATCTTTTAGCGGGTCATGTTGTGTTTGTGTCATAGTTTTGATTCAAAATTGCCCTGCTTTGGCTATTTATAATCAATATATCTCATGAATATAAATAAAAAGTACGTTTATATATAAAAGGTTGACGAGATATCGTGTTTGGGCCAAGTTGAATCGTGACAAATTGATACAAAATTGATTTATCATAATATTGGTATCGTGTCATGTTTTTAACTGGTCGTGTTCGTATTAGAAGAAAAAACGACTTCGTATCATGTTGTGTCGTGTTCGTATCGGACCAAACCCAAACACAACTCGCTAGCCTGAATTACCACCCCCGTTACAAGTAAAGTCTTAAGTTGCGAACAAATTTAAAAAGTTGGCCTTGATTTTTATACAATGTGTAGATGCAATTATTATGCAACACAAATAAATATGAGAGGAACAATTATCAAGAAAAGAACAAGGAATACAAGATGCCAATCACACAACAAAGGATGTACGTGGTTTAGCCAAGATGTGCCTACGTCCACGGTGGTGCAGTCGATATTATTTCTATATACTCCGGGGAGTGATTACAGAGAATACAACTTGTCCTTTTGCCCCAGACCTAAGGTTTAATGTATACATGTACATGTAGATGAATGGAGGTGATGTGTTCCTCCATGTTTTCCATTTCCCCTATAACTTCCCTTTCTGGGATCGTGGGGGGAGACCGAATCAATTATAAAAGATGAGGGGCCTGGACTTTGGGCCGTCAGGATTGGGCTACTCGTCCAGGCCCATAGTTCTAATTTTCGGGTACCCACAATTGCCCCTAAATTTGTTGGGCCATGTTTATGGGTTCAATGGATTTAAATGATCAGCCATTATGGCTGATTTACGATTCTTCGAAAACTGTGAAGTTGCTTTGGCGGCACCCGCTTCGCTATTTGTGCGCTATGATTAGAATTGAAGGCTTGTTGGGATAGCCATTTTTTCTTCCATCGCTTAAGCCTTTCTAGTACTCTTCCTTCTTCTGAGAACTCTAGCGCCTCGTACCTTCTTCTCTTAATCCCCATTCCCATTGCTTCTTAGTCGTCTTGAGCTCGTGCTTCTTCATCACTTGAACCGATCTTGTGTTTTGTAAGTTTCTCGTGCCCTTTCTTTGCACTTTCTCTTTGGTTTGTAGTTTTTCTTGAGTTTTTCAATGGCGAAGATTGGAAATAGGTCAATATATGAATTTAGGAAGTTCTACAACATCCCTGAGTGGGTAGATATTGAGTGTTACGCCTCCCCTCCTAGGAACGTTAGGGATATAGAGGATGCCCACTGGATCCATATTTTGTTGCTTTCCCAAGGGGGACTTACTTTTCCCCCTAATGATCTATTTTTGCATTTCTTTGGCTATTTCAATATTGTTCCTGCACAATGCTCGCCCAATGTGTGGAAAATAGTAAATGGCGTCCATAGAATAAACCAGTTGTATGGTACTAGGTTAGGACTTGCTGAGATCTGTTTATGTTATACCTTTTCTTGAACTAGTTCAGGTGTCTTATACCTCAAAGCTAGGAGCCCTGATAGGGTATTGGTAGTAAACCTACCTGATTCCCATAAGGACTACTGGCAAGAGGGTTTCCTCGTTAGGAATTGGTAGTTCCCTCCCCAGTTTGAAGGGTCGAGGTCTGAGAGGTTCACTGTCCCTTTTTACGGGGAATAATATATAGGTAGACATTGTAATGTTGTTTCAACCTTTGCTGACTTGTGACTTTTCTAACCCCTCTTTGCTTTTTCTTCCACAGCGAGGACAAAGAATTTGGAGCCTGCTCTCAGCGAGGTTCGTATCTCGGAGTTGGTGAAAGCTTGGAATATCAGGGAGCCTCTGGGTGACGGCGAGCATCCCAGGTCTGCTGCCTTTTTGCTCGAGTATAAGAACGTAGGCTCCAGCTTCATAGCACGGCCTGTGGATAGTGTTCCAGAGTTTGATTCTTTCGGAGAGACTATTGTTGAGCCTATCCAGTTGGACGAAGAGGAGAGCAACTCTGAGAGTGAGCCTGCAGGAGCTGCGAGTAATTTGGGTGAAGGGAGCTCTGATAGTAGCAGTTCTTCTGACTGTGAAGAGGATTCTGAAGCTCGAGGATCGTCGAGCACTTCCAGCAGTTCAGGTGAAGAGATGCCTCCAAGGAAGAACCTGATTAGAGACGATGATGATGAGGACTACGTGCTCCTTGCACAAAGGTCAAAGAAACAAAAGTCCACTTCAGGGGCCGTGGCTACTGGTTCTCGGTCTTCTACTCAGGAGCAAGAGAGGAAGAGGAGAGAGGAATAGCAGGTAAGAGAGAGGGAGAGAAAAAAGGAGGAGGAAAGAAAGAAGGTGGAGGAAAAGAAGAGGATGGAGGAGAGGAAGAGGATGGAGAGGGAGAAAGAGGAAGATAGGAGAAAGATGGAGTCGAGGACGAAGGCTGGGCAAGCCTTGGTCCCGGTGTCTACTTTGCCCGAGAGGGCCTCATTTACCACTTCTCCTCAGCTGGCACCTGTGCTGCTCGAGAGGGCAGTTCTTCCTGCAGATCGCGAGAGGGCGTTGGGGTCTGATCAATTGGCCCTACAAGCTATCCAGAGGCTAGCCTTGGTAAGATCCTCTCCATTTTTCAATTCCTTAACAAGTTTTAGTTGTTTCTCCTTCTTGATCTCTTCTTTATTTTTGACAGTTTGTGACTGACTTCGTCGTACTCTACCGTTCTCGCGACAAGTTGGTGAGAAGGAATGGCGAGCTGGAGCAGCAGAAGTCCGCTCTGGAAGTCAGGGGTTCTCAGCTGGAGGCTGATTTGAAGGCTGCTGATGCCGCCCGAGCTTCCTCTGATTTGGCTCTCATCAATTCTAATCGAGAAAGGGATGCGGCGGTTAAGGAGGTGAGCGAGCTGAGGCAGGCCTATGACCTAGTCTTCTCGAGCAAGCTGGGTGTCGTGGAGGAGAACAAGGCTCTGACCGAGCAGTTAAAGGAGAAAGAGTCCCAGGTGGCCACCATCAAGGAGGATTCATACAACTCCGGGTGGACTGCTGCTTATGAAGACGCCGAAGTTCAGATAGGCTACATCAGCCGTTTGAACTTCAAGAAGGGCTGGAACAAGGCCCTCCTAGCTGCTGGTGTTGATGCTGAATCTCCTCTGTTCGACGAGCATGACCCGGGTCCGAGGTCAACTGTGGACGAAGAAGCCCCTGCCCCAGCCATCGAGGGTGTTGATCTTGTCTCCCAGACAACTTCTGCCGATGCTGGTCCTGCCCAGGCGAATGAGGGCATCCCTGTAGAGGGGGATGCCTCTGCTGCTGCTGACAAGGGGAAACAGCCAGTCACCTCTGGGCAGCCTGAGGTTGCTAGTTAATCTTCTTTTAGGACTATTTTTGTACTTCTGCTTGTAATTTTTCCAATTTCTGCTCGATGTACCTGACTTTTATCAATGAAATGAAAAGGCTTCTTTTTCCAGTGCATTGATTGATTTTTCTTTCCATTGCCCTTTTATGTCTTGTAGTTGACTGATGTAGAAGAGTATATTCCTACCACATCTCAATTGGGCAGGACTCTTGGTCCCAATGCCAGTCCTCAGGTTCGTCAGGCCTTTGTTAGGCTTTGCAAATCTCTCAGGTCAAGGAATCAAAAGTATAAGGAGCAGTCCGAGCTAGTAGCTAAGCTGAAGGACACGCTCCAGGAGATGGAAGGCATTGGTGCCTCTGTACAAGAGGAAGTCAATGTACTGAGAGCAAGGTTACTAGAGGCCACCGAGATAAACCAAGTTGGGGAGTTCCTGCAGCAGGAGAATGAAAACCTGAGGGGGGAAGTCTTGCAACTTAGAGAGCATGCGTCGAGCACTGTTTCAGCGGTTCTGCAAGGCTCCTCGTCTTCACGAGCTTGATGTACTCCTCCTATGCTGGGAGGTTCCACTCGTCCTCCCCTCCCGTGAGCTGGTAGGAGCACCAGGGGTAGGAACAAGGAAGCAGAAGAACAGCGTGATAAGGAGATGGAAGAGCTCCGTGATGATGTCCGACGAGCATATGTAATTGCTGCTGGGCTTCAAAGGGACGTTACCCGATTGCGGCACTTATTCAAGAAGGGTCCTCGACAAGCGTGGGCTGACGGCTATGATCAAGGCTGGCTAGATGCTCCAAAAAGACTATCCGAGTTCAATGAACTTTCTTTCATCAGAGGGTGGTTGAGTGCCTTAAAAGAGCTTCAGGTCCCGAGGAACTCGGTGTTATGGTATCGTCACGAGATGTCCTCCTCCACTCTGATGCCCAACCCATTCAGGAGGGATGATCGATAGATCCCCATTGATGTTATTCCTCGACAACTATTAGAGTTAGACGCAGATGAGGTTGTGGAAGAGCTTGTCCCCGATCCTGATGACGAACGAAGAGATAGAGTGGCAGATCATCTTGTTCGGAGGCTTCCACATTCTTGAATTTTTGCAAGTTGTTATTCTTTTGATAATGTAAACGCTTTGGGCGAGCTTCGCCGACTAAACAGGTATTATCATTGTTGTAAATATAACAAGTTGTTATTCTTTTATCTTTTTTGATAATGTAAATGCTTTGTGCGAGCTTCGCCGACTAAACATGTATTATCATTGTTGTAAATATAAGAGATTAATGAAAATTTCATGTTTTGGGCCAATTTTGCCAACTAAACGTGTTCATCCAATCTTTTTTATATTCTTGCTGCTTCATAATCCTTTTTGTTTTGTCATGCAAGTGTCCCCCCAGTCCAGTATAATACCAAAACACCATTATGCCCCATTTTACCTTTTAGGTTGTGTCGTCACACTCCCTTAGGCCTAAGTAGGGCAATTGGCGAGGACACACCTGGTATTGGATGTCTTCATCCGATCAGGATTTTGCTCAACCAAAGTAGGTTTGATGGCCAGTATAAAATCTGGTCGCATTGCCTAAGAATCCTCTGTAGGGATTTATATATTGCCTGGGGCAATGCTAAGAGGTCTCTCGTGTTTCATGACGATGGCCTGAGGAGGGGTATTCCCCTGCTATATCGACCATCGTGCCTGTGATTTGGAAAAGATGTGTGATAAAATGCAACTGTTACTGATTTCATTAGTAATAAGGGGAATGAACTGTCCTTTCACATAACAAATACAAGAAAAATATTCAACAATAGAATTCCTTGAGAATCTAAAAATAGAATTTCTTGAGATTAGCTGCATTCCATGCTTGTGGTATCTCTCTGGCCTCCATCGTTTCCAAATGATAGGCACCTTGCAGGTCGTCTTTAGTTACTTTAAAGGGTCCTTCCCAGTTTGGGCCTAGCTTGTCGTCTGATGACTTTACTATGTTGCCCAGGACTTTTCTTAGAACATAGTCCCTAACTTGGAATCTTCTCGGGTTAACCCTTTTGTGGTAATGCTTTGCGAGTTGTTGCTGATAGCTCGCAAGCTTCACTAGGGCAAGTTCTCTACGCTCGTCGGCGAGGTCGAGTTCAGCGAGCAACGCCTCATCATTCTGGCCTTGGTCGACAAGGTCGGATCTCATTGTTGGCAAACCCGCTTCTAGTGGGATGGCTGCTTCCATGCCATATGTTAGCGAAAATGGGGTTTCACCTGTTGCTCACCGAGGAGTTGTTCGGTATGCCCATAAGACATGGGGTAGCTCGGTTGCCCATGCGCCCTTGGCTCGCTCTAATCGCTTCTTTAATCCATCGATCACAGTTTTGTTGGATGCTTCTGCTTGCCCATTGCTCTGAGGGTAGGCCACCGAACTAAAGTTGTGCCTGATCCCGTGTTCGTTACAGAAGTCCTGAAAGGGGCCACTCTCGAATTGTGTCCCATTATCAGTGATGATGGTTCTGGGGATTCCAAATCGACTGATTATATTCCTCTATATGAACCTTATCATATCAGTGTCTCGGATGTTTGCCAATGGTTCCGCCTCGATCCATTTGGTGAAGTAGTCAGTTGCAACCAACAGGTATTTACGATTGTCGACAGCGGTGGGCAGTGGTCCCACGATGTCCATTCCCCATTGGGCGAAGGGCCATGGGCTGGTCAGGGATTTTAGGTCGCTGGCGGGCTGGTGGACCATAGGAGCGTGAAGTTGGCATTTTAGGCATTTACGGACATATACTGCGGAGTCCTTTTGCATATATGGCCACCAATAGCCTTCCTTCATTGCTCGAAAGGCTAGAGACCTTCCTCCGACATGACTTCCACAGATTCCTTCGTGAAGCTCGCGCAACACTTGCTCGATATCGCCTGGGTGGACGCATCTAAGGTAGGGACCGGAGAAGGACTTCTTATACAAGTCGCCTCCTGTGGATAAGTGAAAGCGAGCATCTTTGAATCTTATCTGGTGGGCAGTTTTCTTTTCCTTTGGGAGCGTGCCCTCCTTTAAATAGTTTTTTAAAGGGTCCATCCAACTGGGGGCTGATCCCACCTAGAGTATTTGTTCCACGCTTGGCAGCTTGCTGTTGTGGTTAATGCTCGGGCAAATGAGAAAATCGATTAGAATGGTCCTTTTAAGGCTAGAATCAACTGCCGAGCTTAGGGCTGCTAAGGCGTCGGCATGACTGTTTTGGCCTCTGGGAAACTGCTGGATGTTAATCTCTTTAAAGCTCGTCATTAGTTTTCTCACCAGGGCGAGGTAGGCTGCCATTCTTTCATCCTTCGCGTTGTAATCTCCACTTATCTGGTTGGAGACTAGTTGAGAATCGCCGAACACCTATAAATGTTTTGCTCCTAGAGTTTGCGCCTTTTAGAGACCGGCTATTAGGGCTTCGTACTCTGCTTCGTTGTTAGAGGCTGCAAATCCAAGCCTGATTCCTTGCTCAAGGATGGTGTTTTCTGGGGTGATGAGAATAATGCCTACTCCTCCCCCCTTTGAGTTGGAGGCTCCGTCAACGAATAGTTTCCAGGTTTCCACTGTTGCTGGGGTCTCCTTTTGCTTTGTTGGTTGAGGTTAGTCGGGGAGTTCTTCGCCAGTGAATTCGGCTATGAAATCAGCGAGGATCTAACCCTTGATAGCGGTCCTTGGTTGAAATTGGATGTCAAACCGGCCGAGCTCGACTGACCACTTAGACAATCTGTCCGACAAATCCGCTTTCCTCAGGACCGCCTTAAGGGGGTGCGATGTAAGGACGATGATAGTATGAGCTTCGAAATAATTCTTCAGTTTCCTCGAGGCTATTACCAGTTCAAAGGCGAGCTTCTCCAATGGCAGGTACCTTTGCTCGGCGTCTAACAAGGTCTTGCTCGCGTAGTAAATGGGGTGTTGGATTCCTGCGACCTCGCATATTAACGTCGAGCTGACAGTGTGATTGGATACGGAGAGGTACAGGTACAAAGAATCTGTTTGCTGTGGTATGACAAGCAACGGTGGAGAGCTTAAGTAGGACTTGAGCTCGTCCAAAGCTCACGAGCAGTCCGGGATCCATTCTATCGGTTTACTCCCTTTTAGAAGCTGGAAAAAAGGCTTACACTTCGCGGAGGATTTGGAAATGAAGCGATTTAAGGCAGCGAGCATTCCAGTGAGCTTTTGCACGTCACGGACTGTGCGAGGGGGTTGTACCCTGTTGATTGCATCGATCTGGTCCGGATTAGCTTCTATGCCTCTCTTACTGACCAAGTATCCAAGAAATTTTCCTGAATGGACACCGAAGGAACACTTGATCGCATTAAGCTTCATTCGGTACTTCCTGAGAATTTCGAAGGTTTTTGACAGGTCTGAGAGGTGATTTTCCTTCTTCTTGATCTTAACGAGCATGTCATCGATGTAGACCTCCATTGTGTGTCCCATTTGATCCTTGAACATTTTTGTGACCAGCCGCTGATAGGTTGCCCCCGCATTCTTGAGCCCAAATGGCATGACCTTGTAGCAATACAACCCAACTGTCCTGATGAACGCCATTTTGTCCTGGTCTGGGGCATACAAGGAGATTTGATGATATCCTGAGTATGTGTCCAGGAAACTCATTCGCTCGTGAGCTGCAGTGGCATCTACTAGTTGGTCTATCTTTGGGAGGGGGAAACTATCCTTAGGGTATGCTTTGTTGAGGTTAGTGAATTCGATGCAAACTCTCCACTTCCCATTGTTCTTTGGAACTACTACTGGGTTGGACAACCACTTGGGGAATTGCACTTCCCGTATGGATCCTGCATCCAGCAGTTTCTCGACTTCCTTTTCGATCGCTTTAGCCTTCTCGGGTGCAGTTCTTTGTTCCTTCTGCGTGACTGGCTTGAATGTGGGGTCGACGTGCAGCTGATGACAGACCATATCGGGATCAATTCCAGGCAGCTCGTATGGTTCCCATGCGAAAACATCTACGTTGTGTCTCAGCAAGGTCGTCAACTCCTTCTGTTCTTGGTCGGTGAGAGATGTTCCAATCAAGAAGACTCTGTTACTGTCACCAACTTTGGCTATAACTTCTACCAGGTCCTCGATGACACGCTCGTAGGGGAGGAGCCTGGTCTCTTTTACTCCTGGTCTTCCATACTTTAGTTGCTATTTAGAAGGTATCACACCCTCTTCAACTTTCTCGCTGGGTTGACCGGCCTTCTTTTCTGGCTTTGGTCGGATGGCTGCTATGAAGCACTTCCTCTCCATCGCTTGGTCGTCGTGGATCTCCATTACTCCTCGCTCGGTTACATACTTGAGTTTCTGATGGTAGGTCGAGGAGATATCCTTCATTGCATGAAGCCACCCTCTGCCGAGGATGGCCTGGTATGGTGATTCGATGTCAACTACCAAAAACTCAATCATCTTGGAGACGTTCCCGGCACGAACTGGCAGCACTATCTTGCCTAGGGGCATGATCATTTTTCCAGCGAAGCCGACCAAAGGAACAGTAGCTTCCTTTAGGTCGACGACGCTCAACTTCAATTTCCTGAATAGGTCGAGGTACATTACTTTGGATGAGCTTCCTTGATCGACGAGCAGCTTGTCGATGTCAAAGTTGACTATCCTGAGTGTAATGACCAGGGCATCATGATGTGGGGTCCTTACTCCCATCAAATCTTCATCCGTGAAAACAATATGCTTGTTATAGTTGATGTCCTCTGCTTGTCGACGCTTTCCTGACTGTGACTTCGCTGGATCGATTTGAAAAGCCTGCATTACCGCTGTAAGTTTTTTCAGCTCCATTCGGACTGAGTTCCCTTGTATCTGCTTGACGTCAGATACTCCATGAATTACGGCGAACTCGTGTCCAGCATCATCCTCCAGCACATTGTCGGGTCTCATCTCTCTATTGGCAGTCACTTTCTCTGCCTTTTTTTCCACAAAGTCGTTCAAATGCCCGGACTGGGCCAACACTTCGAGGTGAGACTTAAGAGCTTTACAGTGCTCGATCTTGTGTCCTCCCTCTTTGTGAAAAGCGCATCTTAACGCATTATTCCTCTTCGAGGGATCTCCTCCCATCTTCCTGGTCCACTTGATGAATGGATCATCCTTGATCTTTGCGAGAACCTTGTAAATTGGTTCTTTGAAGACGGTGTTGACCTCCTGGAATGCTTTCGGCGCGTCCTGGTTCCCTCCGTTCTTGGAGCCACTTTTTCCTTCGTTCTTTCCTCCTTTCCTCTGGTTCTCAGTTTTCTCGCCTACCTTGGTAGTGAGCTTAGCTCGATCGTTTTCTCCTGTATTAGGGCGGGTGACATCTTCCACCTTTGTGTATGTCTCGATTCGGGCCATTAGGTCGTCAATAGTCATAGCCTCCTTCTTCGTCAGGGATTGGTAGAGGAGGGAAGAACTAGGGAGCCCAATTTTGAAGGAGGCCACTGACACTTCCTCCGCGCATTCCTCGATCTCATTGAATAACTCCCAGTACCTCTTCTCGTATTCTCGGAGGGTCTCCTGAGGCGTTTTCTTCATTGTTAGTAGAGCATCCATCCTTTTGGTATGGGAGTTACTGATGATGAATCGGGCCGTAAAAAGTTCGGCTAGGGATCTGAAATTCTTGATCGATCGGTGGGGGAGCCTTTCGAACCACTTCTGTGCTACATCATGAAGGCTCGAGGGGAAAATACGGCACATCAGGGCATCTCGGTGACTCCAGAGGGTCATGGCCTGTCGGTATTACCTGACGTGATAGATGGGATCAGTCTTTCCGTCGTAAATCTTGAACCTTGGAATGGAAAATTTCTTGGGAGCTTCCTCCTCTTTGATTTCTCTTGTGAAAGGTGACTTCATCTGGGTTTTGAGAGCTCGCCTCGCGAGCTCTCTAGTTGATCTTGTTCCATGGTGAGCGGGATGCTGGTCCATTTCCCTGCGGACCATGTTTCGTATGTTTTCATCACTGCGAGCAGGGCTCTATTAGCGGCGAGCTCTTCGCAGCTGTTCGCGAAGGTTATCGTCTGACTCGCCTCTTTCGTCCCTTTGAGATTCTCGCCTAGGGCTCCTTCCTCGGCTGCGAGATTTGCTCGCCTGAGGGCTAGGAGTACGATATGGGCGTCTCCTGTTATCAGGACGAAGCTCCCTCTCCAGTCTTCTTTTCAAGCGAGCATTCTCAGCCTCATATCTGCGAGAAGACTCCCTCTGCTCGTGGAGCCTTTCCTCGTACGCATCAATCAACCTAGATATCTGCGTGGACCTCGCTGGTCCCTGACTTTCTTTTGAGGCTGGTCTTTCCAGGAGAGCTCTCTGATCTGAACGTCGGACTTCAGACCTAATCCTGCGAGGAGCAGGTGGCTCTTGAATATCTCCTGCTTGGGGAGCATTGCTGCTGTGGCCAGACATCTTAAACTCCTTTCTTGACGTGGGCTCTTCTCAGGGAAAGATGAATGTTTCCCACAGACGGCGCCAATTGTAGATGCAATTATTATGCAACACAAATAAATATGAGAGGAACAATTATCAAGAAAATAACAAGGAATACAAGATGTCAATCACACAACAAAGGATGTACGTGGTTCAGCCAAGATGTGCCTACGTCCACGGTGGTGCAGTGGATATTATTTCTATATACTTCGGGGA
This sequence comes from Sambucus nigra, assembly GCA_949130495.1. Classification (NCBI taxonomy): domain Eukaryota; kingdom Viridiplantae; phylum Streptophyta; class Magnoliopsida; order Dipsacales; family Adoxaceae; genus Sambucus; species Sambucus nigra. The sequence goes on along the minus strand of OX422211.1, from coordinate 296,806,739 downwards.
GTGATTACAAAGAATACAACTTGTCCTTTTGCCCCGGACCTAGGGTTTAATATATACATGTACATGTAGATGAGTGGAGGTGATGGGTTCCTCCATGTTTTCCATTTCCCCTATAACTTCCCTTTCTGGGATCGTGGGGGGAGACCGGATCAATTATAAAAGATGAGGGGCCTGGACTTTGGGCCGCCAGGACTGGGCTACTTGTCCAGGCCCATAGTTCTAATTTTTGGGTACCCACACAATGTATTTATACTTTTTATGATTACCTTGTAAAAAAAAATTAGAAATAATAAAAAATAGGGTAAAACATCATATTGATCCCTTGATTTTTACTCAAGTCTCAATTTCATCATTTATCTTTCATTTGTCTCGATTTCTTATCCCATGTTTCATTTTGTGTCAATTCCATCATTCTCTTAAGAAAAATGATGTATGTACCGAAATTGTGCACCGAAAATTTACTGAATGTGTTTTAACAGTATTGTACTATGATGTGGATCCCGCCAGGGTACAAGCCCTTAAAGCACAATTTCGATAATTTTGAGGTAATTTTAGGGCAAGTGTATCAGGACCCTTCTCTTAATATCCATCTATTTTACTTGTTTGAAGAGAAATTATTGATGTTCAAGTTTCCTTAATACATTTCAATCAACTATATGCGTTTTAAACATGAAGTATTACTTTAAAAAAATTATTTATATTATTTTTAATTGCTTTGGTTTTATAAAAAAAAACTATTTTTATACTTAACATAAAGCCTTTTTTAAAAAATATTTTGATTAAATTGTTTTTAAATGATATAAAAATATTTTTTTAGACTTTTTCCTTTTTTAAACATGAAAACTATACTTTAAAAATGTTTTATTAAAATTTTTGGTAACAATTTTTGTTTTAAACAAATATTTTGATACTTATTTCCCTTTTTAAATGTAGAAATATTTTATTATAAAAATATTTTGTTTAAACTTGTTTATTAAACATTTTCGTTTTCTTTATTAAGAAAACTATACATATACTTTTTTGCCTTTTTAAACAAGAAAGCCATACTTTGAAAAAAATGTTTTATACAAATTTATTTTTCTATAAATATAAATGTAAATACCAAAAACTATTATTTAAACTATTTTTAACAATTTTATGCCAAACTTATGTCCCTTTAAATATAGAGAATATTTATAAAAAGAAAATGTTTTGTTTAAAATTTCATTTAATAGTTTTTATTTAATATTTTTGTACTTATTTCCATTTTTAAACGTAGAAATATTTTTATATATTAAAAGAATGATGTTTTGATTATCTTTTTAACAATTTTGTTTTTTATTCGATTATAACTTTTATGTACGAAAGGGAAAATATATATTAAAATTTGGTCCCAAAATGTTGACAAAATAATTGGAACAATTTTATTTGTTGTAATGTCTCAAATAAAAAATAAAAATTATCTATTAATAACTATGATAGAGATAGTTGCTTTGACTAAAAAATTTAACGATATTTTTTGGGCTTCAAAGTGTTATAAAAAGTACGAAATAAAATTTAAAACAAAATTCCAAAAAAACATTTTTTACACAATAGTTTTTTTAAAATACTTTTTATAAATAAAAGGAAATAAGTATGAAAAACTATTAAAGCAACTTAAAAAATAGATTTGATATGTTTTTTAAATAGTTTTTATATTTAAAGTTATATAAGTATTTAAAAAATTGTAAACAAAACATATTTTTTATTTTTTTGAAATAGTTTTTATATTCAAAGGGAAATAAGTATGAAAAAAATTGTTGCAAAACATTTTTTGAAGTATAGTTTTCATATTTAAAAAGGAAAAAAAGTATAAAAACCATTTTTGTATACCATATAAAAAAATCTAATCAAAACATTTTTTTAAAAACAAATAGGTTTTTATGTTTAGAAATGGAATATAAGTATAAAAATAGTTTTGTTAATAAAACTAAATCTATTAAAAAATAGTTTAAACAAAACTATTTTTTAAAATATAATTGGTATGTTTAAAAAGAATGTAGTTGAATGGAGTTTATAAAGAACAAATGAACGCCAATAGTCTCTCTTCCGTTACGTAAAGTGGATAAATATTAAGAGAAGGATTAAATTAATGCAAAATTAAAGGTGATGGACAAAAGTAAGACAAATGAAAAGTAAGGGACGAAATTGAGACTTGGGTAAATGTAATGGACTTATATGGTACTTTATACTAAAAATTACTACTTTTAAAAAATCGTTCAATATTTGTTGGTCTTTGAGGCAACAAACACATATTGTTTGATTGTTTCAAAATAGTAAAAAAATTATTTGGGGAATATTTTTTTATAGGATGTACATTAGGGTTGTGGAACTAATTGCCCTAAACCAGCCCGATCTGAGCCTAAAACGAACATCTTTTTAACCCGATTCGGCCTATGGTTCAATGAATTAAAAACTCGGCCATGTCGATTTGTTCAGCGATTTAGACAAGAAAAAATCGATTCCAAATGAATTGAACAAACATCAATTTGAATATTGAAAAACCCCTAAGTAACTTCAATTTTTATATCCAAAAATCCTTAACCAGCTTCAATTCTCATTCAAAACCAAAAATCGACAAAAAACGAACAAAAACCAATGTGTCCCAAACTCGATATGGCCCGAAATCTACGATTTTTCTCATCCTTGATTCGGTTTGCATTGACTTCTCCCAAAATCGAAATAGTCGGTTCGACTGAATAATATGATCCAAAATCAAACCGACCGAACTGTGAATACCCCTAGTGTACGTAGAATGTTTAACTACCCTCTAAAAAGAATCAGCCTTACCTTTTTTTTCTAGTTTTTTAAAATCAATTCGCAATTTAGGACGTTATTTTAAGACCTCAAAGGATCCTGCATGTGTATGTGTGTGTAAAATCTTTTAAACTGACGCTAATATGTGGATAAAAACTCACCTTTTAAAATGGTAACTAAATATTTTTTCATCAAAATTTTCAATGGTTGAAAGTACACATATTTATCCATTTGTAGTTTTACCCACTTTAAGGTTAATTTTTTGGTGATGTTAAATTAATCGAAATTACTAAATCTTATATAAGAAAATAATATATATTGACATTTTTAATAATATTTTTTTTCAAAGTTTTGTTGACACTCTTTGGAGTGGATTAATATATAGTGGAGTCAATTAACCATGCACTTAAATAATCTGATTAATCATTTTTTAAGAATCTCATCGATGTTGAGATCATTTCCACCAAGTTTTGTAAGAAAAAATATTTTAGCTATTTAACAAAATATATTTGTTAAATTTGATCCAGACTAATAGAATTGAAAACAAATCTCTTCAAAAGTAACTAAAAAATTATTCTCTTGTTTTGAAACCATTCTCTTATCTTCTAATTAGATTATTAAATCTATATAATAAGGAGTAAAGATTTTTGCACTATTCAATAAAATCATAACACAATCAGGGGCTAGGATTGAGACACCAATGCAACGATCTAATGGTTGAGATTATTTTATTGCATTTTCCTTTTTTAACCCTTTCTTATTATATTTCCCCCTCTTTTTAGCACTTCATTTCCTTTCCCCCTCTTACTGAAAATTCAAAAGCATGGTTAAAATAGTAAATTACACATTTAAACCTTTTTTTCCTGTAACGAAGTACATTTCTCTGTAATTTGCTGACATCAACTACATGCTCTCTCCAATTTCGAACAACCTTTTCTCTCTCTCGGCAAAATGGTAGTATATTCGGGGTGAGTTTCTAAATCGAACTTGTGCATAAGATCTTTGTTCTTCAGTTTAATTGAAATAATTGTTTCTTATTGTTCGATTTCAGGTATCTCGCCCCACGAATTCAACTTAAACATTGAGTCAAAAGGTATTCTATCTGCAGCTTCCTTTATCTGATTTGAGTGGTTATGTGTTTATAAGCTTTTAGATTTAAGGGTTTTGGGTATTTTTTTCTTATATCATGGATTTTATAGAAATAGGGTTTTTGGTATGGTTTTTTGAATTTTTTGTTTAGATTTTAGGGTTTTGGATATATGGGTTTTTGGTTTTAGTATCGTTATAGGATTTCTAGCATGCTTTTTGTGTATTTTAGGGGTTCGTGATTTTATTCATGGATTGTAGGCTTCCTTTTAGCTCAGTTTTGGGATTTTCCCTCAAGATTTGAGGCATATGGGTTTTATGTACATGGTTTTTGTTGGTTTTACATGGTTTTTGTTGGTTTTATTATGGATTTCTATTTATCAGGTTCAACATAGTGGCTATATAATTTTGAAAAAGACATGCACATTATTTAGAAAAAGACATGCACATTATTTCAATTACGGGGGTAGCTGTTGTGTACAACGTTTGTTTTGTATCTAGGTGTTTGATGTAGTTGATAATTTGTACCAAGTATTTGAAAAAATTCCCAAGAGTGCATTAACTATTTTTGTGACTCTGGGTTGAGGTCTGTTGTGAATGAGTGTTTTTGTATTTTATTTCTAATATGAAACTTTAAATTTGTTTTGAATTTTCTTTTTTATCCATTAAGGTGAGATAAAGTTCAAGGATTTTAATTGAGGTTACTTTTACATCTGTTATATGTGTTATACATAGCACTCGAGTTTGAAGTTTGTAATTTCACGAAAGATGAAAAAGGGATCAATTTAGACAAAAGGCATTAGGATATAGCATCTTCTTAAATGTTTAATTGATGGGCATAACATTAGTTCAAGCTCTTTTTGTTGTTTTTATATTCTATTATAATGTCCAGTTCAAGTTCTATTTGGGATCTTACTGTACTAAATGTGATATTCTACAACATTTCCAATCTTTGTTTATGTTTAATTAGTATTCCTTTATTTTCTCTTTTGAAATTATGGTTTGGCATAACTTATATCTCCAAGAAGTCGAGTCAATAGGAGAAATAGGATGTCAAAGTCCAATCAATACTCTTAACTCTCCATCTAAATGCAAAAACTGCGCCACCATCGCTGATCAGCATTTATTGTGATAAGGGGCAATAGTGCAAGTCACTGTTCGTGACAAAATGGGTTGCCTCACTCTTATGTGCATGTGTCATGTGTCACACTTATTGTTTTTAGCATTTACAGGAGTGAAGCCTTTCATAAACTAACAAACATTAACATTGCACATCTTTAGGAGTCTGCTATACTGTACGAGATTGTAAACATGTTGACATTGTAATAGGTAATACATTGTTATAAAAGTCTTTGTAGTGAGTGCGTACATTGTTGATTTTGTTTTGTAATATGAGTAACTGTCTCAACCATACCATATTTTGGACATATATAGTTCATACCGATAGTTGAGTTATTTGATATTTTTTTATTCATACTTCTATACCTACTTTTTTGATCCAATTCCTGTTTGGACCGTGATACAGTGAAAAAGGCACACGAAGAGTGATCGAAGGAATTCTTAGTCAGAGGTTTCTAAGTTCAAACATAATGTTTTTGGTTTGTTTCATTTTCAACTATCTTAATTTCTATTTCCATATCACATTGGTTGTAATCTAAATTTGGGGAATGTGCTTTTATCTATAGTGCAATCTTTGTCAACTACAGTTGGTTTACTACATGCCTTTCAATGATTTGAAGGGTATAGTGATTTTTCTAAAGTTTGTTCAAATTTTATATTTTTTCTCTGATTGTTTTGGCTTTAGGTGTTAGAATTAAACAAATGTCACTTGACTAGAGTGTCTCACTTTATGCTATACATGATGGTTTTATTTACTGCGATGAGAATAATGATATTGTAGGAAATTTAACTCGATTTTCATATTGTTATGTATTTTAGGTTTAATCTGATAAGGCAAATTGGAATTGACCTCGAAGTAGGTTGTTGTTTGAGGGATCATAATAACAATGCAGTCTGTGTATTTTCATATTCATTGAACCCTGCCAAGATTCATATTTTTCTAATCTGAACCATTACAAAACTCACAGGACCAGAGTCAAGATTCGTTATTTGTAAATGTTGACTTATTTAATTCTTGGGAGGTAAAACACTGATTTCAGTTCATTGTAGGTTGTCGGTTCTAGGCAGTGGCCACTGATATCTCGCTACAGAGCATCTGTTCGTAGTCACCAAAGGTGGAGATGATAGATTCCCTCTTTAAATCATGCCCCGTCAACGAGGATAACAGAATAGTAAGGTACAATTTGGACACATTGCCTATGAAATTCATGAATTTTATTTACCATTTGATTAACTAAATGCTTTTTAATGTTTCCTTCATTCCCTGTTTGCTGTAGTAAGTTTTTTTGGGAATACATAACTAAAGCGTAAACGTCGTAATGTTATACTGAGTATGAGGTTTTGCCTAAGATATTCTCCTTTCGTTGTCTTGCTTAAATAACATGGGAAAGTGTTTTATAAATTGTAGGAAAATAATTAAACATGCTGTTTTTTTAAGTGAAGTTTGCACATTTCTTATCTGAAATATTACTTCAATTGCACCACCACTTATTAGCCCTGTTCTCTCTACCTGTTTCTATTTTATTCTCCCTACAACTGAGCAGCGCCGGTGTATTTTGTGTACGCCACTCCTGTTTTTTTAACTGTATTATTGGCATTGACTTTAGCTTCATATAAGTTTAACCCCATTTGTTGTAAGCTAGAGCATTGGATTACTAAGAAGTTAGTATTTAAGATGATGTGTAGTATTTATTATGGGTTATCTTTGCTATTGAATAATATATGGTTTATGAGTCATTTTGTTATTGGCCAATTATATTGGTGGAATTGATGCTAGATGGTGCTGGCAAATTTTTTTTATGGCTGTTCCGTGATGCTAGGTACTCTCCTGAAGAGAATTCGGGAATTGTGATTTTTAGGGTTTTATGACATTTGGAAGTTGTGATTTTTAGGGTTCAAGAATTCGTCACCCAACGTTATCCTCAAATATATTCATCAGCCAACATTATTCTTACTATAGTTTTTTTTTAAATTTATTTGGTAGATGGTAAACACTGATTGTTTATTGGGCGGTGATTGCCTTTTTCTACAAATGCAGGGTATACAGGGTGTTGAATGCCTTTTACACTACGGCGTGTGGCGGAGGTGGTATCAAAGAGGGGTGGGCCTGATCCATCATGAAGGTCGTCAAAGTTATGCTTCAAACAGTTACGCAATTGTTGCTGTCTTATTAGACCTTAAAAATGATGGGTAAGTATGACATGAATAATTTAGATATTTATTGAGCGTTTGGATTGAAACGTTAAACCAAGGGTGGCTCTTTTGGTCATTACTTCATTGAAATATTTTTTCCCTTTTCTTATATATTATGACAATGTATTGTTAGTCTTATGCTACTGATCAGGGATTGAGAGTCTCCTTTGAAATAAAAGGGACTGCTATTTAACGACAATTACGGATTTGATTAATGAGTTATTTTTAGAATAGACACAATAACTCTGCTTGGATGTAATTCCTCTGTTCAATTAGTTCTTTTTTTCCTATTAACTTTATTTGTTTTATTTGTTTACCAGATCTGATGGGATCAAATTCCATACTCCATTTCTGTACAACATAGGTAATCATGTATAACTGATGTCAATCATGTATAAGTACTCCATTTATGATAATTTTGATATTTGTTTTGGGGTTACTTTGGACATTGCCTATAATAATTTGTGGTCGTAGTTTAATAAAAAAGGTCATTTTGGATCTATTTGGTTACTTTTAATTGAAGAATTTAATGTTAATGCCACTTCCTCATGTTATGCTAAGTTGAAGAATTTAGTGTTTCCTTGGCGTGTTCATATTCTTGAATATATCGGGAAGAAGATTTGGATAGTCTTCTAGACGGGCATAAGGTAAATATTATTGAATGATTAAATATTAGTTTTATAGTAAAAGTGTATGATATGACAGGTTCTGATATAGGTTCCGATTATGAAGCTCTATCAGATATTTTCGAGACAGATCTCAGAGCAAGGAGAAGACCGAACAACCTCTTTACTTGAATGAATTTGAAAATTTTCCCATGAGAAGAGACGTGAAAGCAGAAGAAGATTTTGAGGAACACTTGCGTAAAATTTCTACTGACTCGAAAAATGGGAAGTCGGGACCTGTTGACTGTATTTTTGCATTGACCTGTTGACCTGTATTTTTGTGACCTGTTGACCTGTATTTTTGTATTGACTGTTGACTGTATTTTTGTGACCTGTTGACTGTATTTTCTATTGACCTGTTGACTGCATTTTTGTGATTTTTAGTCAATCAAGTGTAGAGGGTATTAGGAAACCCAAAATAGTTATTTATGAAAATATTTGTTTTCATTTATAAAGGATGCCCCAAATGGGAGGTTGTAGTGAAGTCACCAAATATTTTCTTATGTTATTTTTCAGAATTAAGTACAATTTGATATGCACATACTCTCTAAAACTCTATCATGTTACTATTCTGGTTTGGTTTTTGGTGTAGACTATTTTCAATTTAGGAAAAAGTTATAAGACATAAATTTGTATCAGAGAAGAGATCATTGGTTCTTGACATTTCAAATAAATATGTCCACAATTTATAAATTTCTTCCTGACCGTGGGGTTTATTGCGTAATTTTAGTTATTGCAATCTATACAAATTGGAACTACACACATACATAATTTCCTTCTAGGCTTATTTTTTGGGGCATTGGTTGTGGGGAGGTAAAAGAAAGAATGGTCACTACACAAAATCAGGTAAAAGAAAGAATAGTCACTACACAATCTTTCGCGACATGCTGTCAACTGTTTTTATAAGTATGGGGAATTAGTTTATACTTGGAATTTGTTCACTTTGAATTAACAGCCAAGTGGTCTTAATAATTGCTATGCTTCTGGCTCAATTTCAGGTACAAACCTTAGCATATTCCTGGGAGTATACATCCGGAGACAACTTCTTGCATTGTCTACTATTACATCATATCCACAAGTATTAATTACTGATACATATACTTTGCAATAATTACATGTAAAGAGTATGAATTTCTTGCATTGATCCTTTTGCTTTTTCACAATTTTGGTATCTTTTATGCATTTTATGTTTGATATTACATCTTGGTTTATACATTTAGGATTTCATATCACATTTTAGGGGTTTAATTCTTGGGCTATTTTCTTTTATTCTTAGGTTCTTTTATCAGAAGGTGACTCTGGAGGAACTCTATCATTGCAAAACCCTTCGAACAGACATTTGAATATGGTAATAGACTTTTCATATACAGGGGTTATATAACTTTTGAGGAATCTTTGGGTTTTAGCTTATGCTTTTTGGTAGTCTGCTATTGAACAAGATGAATTTTTTTTGGCCATCTCTCTCTCTACACGAGAGGTGCTATTAACTACTCTCAAATCTTTCTTTCGCCGACACAATTCCCCTCTGCTGCCACAATCTCGATTATAAAAATGATAGTACATCTCCATTTCCTTCCATTTTTTAATTATTAACTTTGTTCTTCTTTACTCCCATGAGGGTTTTGTTCTCATGTATTTTCTATTCCGGGACTTTCGTAACTCATTTTACACAGGTCTATACTGAACAGATGTGAGAAGACCATAATTGGATTACCAAGCAAGACATAAGAGATTTCAATTGTTACCCCGATAGACAATGGCACAATGTTCTTTTTTATTAGATTTCAACTGTTGCATCCTCTCGGGCATGTAGTTCAGATTCAAAATAGTAATGACTAAAATATTTCTCTATGTTTTAAGTCTACAAATGCATTAGGCTTCCGTCCTCTCGCAAACTGATATGCGAGAAACCTTCAGATGTTCCTTTATTAGTCTTTAAGGCCAGTTTACCGTCCCTTGATTTGACGATAGCCTGCCGTGACTCTTCTTTGTGGAGCTCAATTCCTTTTAAAGACATCTGTTCTGTACTAAAGTTTTTGACCTGCACAAATTAAAGAATCGAAGCTTCTGCATTACGAAGAAGAATTTTGACCCGACCCACGTTGGTATTACCAAAAGGGTTAATTGGCTTTTGACCACCAAAGTTAAGTCAAAACTAAAATTATCCCCCAAAGTTCTCATCTATTTAAATTTGGCCCCCATACTGTATCTGTTTCGTCAGTTGATTGTTACAAATCACAACATATGGCTAATATATTCTCAATTTATCCACCATTGTCTTATATATAATTAGAATATATCCCCCACTATTTTTTTATATAAGTACACATTATTCAGGAACATTCTAACTATTTTTTATGATATGTTAAGGCCAACCAACAGAACTGTAAGCAATGGGGGAAAGGTTTAATTAGTGAAAACCAGTCTTGCAGTCTTCGTGTTCTTGGTAACATTGAGGAGCATGAGAGGGACAACCAGGATAGCTCACCTACCACAGGAGTGAAGTGGATCAATCCTATGTGCTATAACAAATGCTTTAGAGGGTGGAGGCAGTGAGGACGCTGATAAGGAGTTCACAAATTAAGGCAGGTACCTAATCAAGTTGGTGCCCAGCAGAATGGAAATTGAATATCGCAACACATTTTTTAGTTCAGCATCTTCGTGATCAATGCTTACAGCCCATATTAATTCAGAACATGACACTAAGTTATGACATTTTTTGTAGCACACTTTTTTTCCAGATCAAGTGGTAATAATGTGTGTTAGAACATGACGTTGATTTGTGATTTACCCCAACATCAGTAATTCATATGAGTTCACACCGATTTGTGATCTACCCCTACTGTTTACATAGTTATCCTTATTATATCATTTGGAATTATTTTCTAATCATTTTTAAAATGACTCAATATGTTTTTTAAAATAACATTGATATTTTGTTACAGATTCACAAGAAGATAAATGTATAGAAGAAAATCCATATGTCATGCCCTATCCCGCAACTTTTGTAGCTTTGTTTTGGATTTGAAAAGGATGGTGTGTTTGCATGTTTTGTATCGTGAGTTTGAAAAATAGCTTGCTGAATTCGTAACATGGCTTGCTGACTTACGTTTGATGTTAATGCAGGTCAGATTATGGGAGTCACTTCTTGAGTGATACTTTTATGATAAATTTGTTTATGGGAAGTATAACCCCAAGACACCTATCATTTATTTCGAGTCGAAGTAACATCTTCATACAATGTTTTAGATTTTATTTTTGAAATAGATCAAGTTTTCGGACTATTTTTATTCTATCATTCATCTATTGGGGTTGTTTGGACAAACTGAGTTAATTCAATGATGATGTTGGAGTAGTTTTTAGTTTACGGAATATTAGTATTGTTGTTGTCGGAGTATTTTTATTTTATTTTATAAACATGGTCGATAGTCCTATAAAGAAAGAAAATTATGCCTAAATTTTATAAATTATTAAACAATCGTGTTTTAAGAGAAACTTTTTGACTTGATTATACATGATTCAATACTTTGGAATTTTTCTTCCGTGCCTTCAGGCACGGGCATTCCGCTAGTATCCAAAAAAGAGACATCAACAAACTTGTGTTTTTCAAAGAGGATAAGTCCTTGAGGTTCCAAAGAACATAATAAAATATTATCAACTTTCAAAGTCCAAACACTCTAAAAAAGTCATGTTTTTCTTTTCAAAAGTTTGGACACATTTTTAAAAAGATAATAATTTTCTTTTTTCAAATTTTTTATTGAATCTATTTCAAATTTTCAAAGCTCCTTTTTAAGAACTTAATTTTCTCACACCCGTGAGCATGGTTAATTTGAAGTGGATCAAGTTGTAAATCAGTGTTATTATTTTTAAACCCTTTTATGAAAATTTCCTTAACAAGTCTATACGATTCTTCATAAATTTCTTCATATATAGATTAAAGAATCAACAATTATTTTTCATCAAACTCATCCTCACTTGATGAGTTTTAATTTTTAGGGAAGAATGACAAATAAAATCGAACAGAGTAACAATTGTGGTAAAATCACGACCAAAACTACTATTAAGACCATCGTCAAATATATTAAATTTTTTTCGGAATAATGAATACAAGAGAAATCATGATTACTCTCCTTAGGAAAATCTTCATAACTTTCAAGACCAAAATTCATTTCTACACACATTAGATCCGCCTTAAGATGATTAATTGTATAAAATTAGGGTCTCTCTCTTATATGAGTTGTTAAAATGTGTGCGTTTAGACTATGGGACTAAATCAGATATGGATAAAATGACGGGTACAAGAAACTATCCAAATTAAAAATAGTACCAAAGTTGAGGTAATATTATTTTTTTAATCCAAATTTGGGCAAAAGTTAATCCCAAAGTCTAAGGAGACAAAACACATTTTATAAAATGATTCTTCACTTAACACATATTCATTAATCATATAAACTAAATAAAAATAAAGAAAATTAAATCATATCCTTGAGACAAGGATTTACATGAGCAACCTTTATTGGAGGAAAAAATTGGTCCAAATCGATACATTTCACTATGTAGGTAAATATTTACACAAAGGAGAAATGTAATAAAAACTTGGATCTTTTTAGACTCAATAATACACAACCTCCATAATCTATGTTTCTCATACTCTAGAAGGAATAGAAAGAACGGATCGATCTCCGACCATTTTTCACATCATTAGTTTCAACCTTGTTGATAATATCTTCTTTGAACCACTTCACAAATCTTGTTTTAAAATTTAATGAAATTTTGTTGTTCCAATGGAACAATGAGATCCACCAATGTATTTCTTTCCTAGGATTTGACATTCTCAAAAGTATATGGAAATGCTTAAAGAGTTTGGTTACTCATAATAAACTAACAAGTATTTTTGAGATATCAAAAGTTTTAATCCTCTCAAGAATAAACTTTTGAAAACACCTATTGAAGTATCAAGTATAATTAATCAAACTTCAAATAACTTTATTAAATTTCAATTAAAACAAGGATATCTCAAAAAAAAAATTTATCGTATAACAAATATGATTTCCTTTTTCTTTATAAAAATAATTTACAAAACTCAATAAACCTTTCAAAACCTTGGTTTTGTTTTGGAGATAAGATGTACTAATATAGTCTTCCAAATTTATGGAGAGAATCTCTATGAAATTCTTAACCACATAAAATAAGTTTGTTTGTTACTCTACCTAAAAAATGAGGAGCCCCCAATTTTTAAATTCTTACTACACAAATAGTAATTTTCCTTTATGAGACGCAGAAGCGAGATGATGGTTCGATTAAAATGAATATCCAAATTTTAAATTTTCTTTTCAAATTAAAATTAAACAAAGTGAAATTAGATAAAAACACACACACACACACACACACACTTAAATTTCACTTAAACATAATTAATTCAAGTCCTAGAAATTTGCCTAAGTCATATTTCTCAATTTTAACAAATTGGGCCAAAATAATTTTATCAAATTAAAGCAAATGACTTGAATTAAATTAACTAAATATTACCCAATATTTAATTTAACACCAAATTAAACAAGTAGTGATTAAAACTAAATTTTATCTTGAATTACCTAAGCATGCATTCTAGGTGAGTTTGCATAAGATAAAATAAACAATGAAACCACTACGCCGCGATGCACGAGCAAAAACCCACAAAGAAAAAAAACCTCGGACGACCCTAGCCTCAAATCCACTAAGCACGGAATTAAAAAATACAAGCAAGATGACTTACAATACTCGACTCGATCCCTATCAAGCCCCGATGCGTCTTCTTGTATCAACCTCTGCCTAGCAAATAACCACGGAGCTCCACTGCGGTCTCGGAATCTACCGATCGGACTTTATTTGGTCACCGCCACCCAAACTAGGAGCCTTCTTCCAAGTGGGTAAATCAACGCAAACATCTTCTTATTTAAGAGATTTAGAAGCAAACCCAAACGTATCTTCAAAACGGTAGAGATGAAAAATCGGTGCCAAACTCCAAGCAATGTATATATATATATGGATCTTGGATTAAACAAACTTTGGGTGTAAACAAGTGTTTAAAGAAGATTTTGTCTTGAAGAATTAAACACTCAAACAAAGAACTTTTTCTACTTTGAATTTCTCTCTCAAACACTCTCTTGGAGGTTGTAGGATATGAAAAGGTTGAGTTAGAAAACTTGATTCCCGTACTTAGATATTCAGGAAAAGAGTTAGTGGAAAAAGTAATTTCCCTTTATGAGATGCGGAAGCGAGATGATGGATCGATTAAAACGAATATCCAAATTTTAATTTTTCTTTTCAAATTAAAATTAAACAATGTGAAATTAGATAAAACACACACACACACACTTAAATTTCACTTAAACATAATTAATTCAAGTCCTAGAAATTTGCCTAAGTCATTTTTCTCAATTTTAAAAAATTAGGCCAAACTAATTTTATCAAATTAAGTTAAATGACTTGAATTAAATTAACTTAACATTACCCAATATTTAATATAGCACCAAATTAGACAAGTAGTGATTAAAACCAAATTTTATCTTGAATTACCTAAGCATGCGTTCTAGGTGAGTTTGCACAAGATAAAATAAACAATGAAACTACTACGCCGCGATGTATGAGGAAAAACCCACAAAGGAAAAAAACATCGGGCGACCCTAGCCTCAAATCCACTAAGTACAAAATTTACAAATACAATCAAGATGACTTACAACACTCGACTCGATCCCTCTCAATACTCGACGCATCTTCTTGTATCAACCTTTACCTAGCGAATAACCATGGAGCTCTACCGCTGTCTCATAATCCACTGATCGGACTTTATATAGTCACCGTCACCCAAACTAGGAGCCTTTCTCCAAGTGTGTAAATCAACGCAAACAACTTCTTCTTTGTGGGATTTAGAAGCAAACCCAAACGTCTCTTCAAAACAGTAGAGATGAAAAACCAATCCCAAACTCTAAGAAATATCGCTCTCTCTCTCTCTCTCTCTCTATATATATATATATATATATATATATATATATATATATATATGGAACTTGGATTAAACAAACTTTGGGTGTAAACAAGTGTTTAAAGAAGATTTTGTCTTGAAGAATTAAACACTCAAACAAATAACTTTTTCTACTTTGAATTTATCTCTCGAACACTCTCTTGGAGGTTGTAGGATATGAAAAGGTTGAGTTAGAAAACTTGATTCCCGTACTTAGACATTCAGGAAAAGAGTTAGTGGAAAAATTAATTTTCCTTTATGAGATGTGGAAGTGAGATGATGGTTCGATTAAAACGAATATCCATTTTTTTTTTCAAATTAAAACTTAACAAAGTGAAATTAGATAAAAACACACACACACACTTAAATTTCACTTAAACATAATTAATTCAAGTCCTAGAAATTTTCCTAAGTCATATTTCTCAATTTTAACAAGTTAGGCCAAACCAAATTTATGAAATTAAATTAAATGACTTCAATTAAATTAACTAAACATTACCCAATATTTAATTTAGCACCAAATTAAACAAGTAGTGATTAAAACCAAATTTTATCTTGAATTACCTAAGCATGCGTTCTAGGTGAGTTTGCACAAGATAAAATAAACAATGAAACCACTATGCCGCGATGTATGAGGAAAAATCCACAAAGAGAAAAAATCTCGGACGACCTTAGCCTCAAATTCACAAAGTACGAAATTTACAAATACAAGCAATATGACTTACAACACTCGACTAGATCCCTCTCAATACTCGACGCGCCTTCTTGTATCAACCTCTGCCTAGCGAATAACCACGAAGCTCCACCGCGGTCTCGAAATCCACCGATCGGACTTTATATGGTCACCGTCACCCAAACTAGGAGCCTTTCTCCAAGTGGGTAAATCAATGCAAACATCTTCTCCTTTGTGGAATTTAGAAGCAAACCCAAACGTCTCTTCAAAATGGTAGAGATGAAAAACCGGTGCCAATCTCTAAGCAATGTATATGTATATATATATATATATATGGAACATGAATTAAACAAACTTTGAGTGTAAACAAGTGTTTTAAGAAGATTTTGTCTTGAAGAATTAAACACTCAAACAAAGAACTTTTTCTACTTTCAATTTATCTCTCAAACACTCTCTTGGAGGTTGTAGGATATGAAAAAGTTGAGTTAGAAAACTTGATTCCCGTACTTTGATATTCAGGAAAAGAGTTAGTGGAAAAAGTAGTGGGAATGAGGGAAAAAATTGCTCAAAACTGCCAAAAAACTATTCCCGCCCAATCTCGTTCGAATGAGAGTTTCTTTCGAACGAAGTCTCGTTCGAACGAGGCTTCTAACGAAGTTCCAGTGTGAACTCGTTAGAAATCTCATCGAAAATCTCGTTCGAACATCATGTTCGTTCGTACGACACTTTGAACGACTGTATAGTGGCCTTTGGGGAACTCGTTGGCAAACTCGTTTAAAAGATATTGTTGTTCGAATGACAAACTCATTTGAACGACATTTCGAACGAACTTCCAAAAAGTTTGAAAATTTTATTTTGAGCCCAGAAACTTTATGTTAAAGTTTTAATAGCATCTTTCTGAAGTTAAACAACAGTTTTAAATAAATGTACACCCAATATAAAGTGTTCCAAGCTCCTATATATTTATATTAAAATGCATTCATACCTTAGGAGTAATGGAACCATGTTGATGACGTAGAAACGAGACACTTTAAACTCGACAATTTGATGAAGCTTTATACTCTTGGCCGCTACGTCTTCAACAAACATGTCATAGGCTTGAAGGATGATTAATTAACTCTATCCTATGACTCAATTGTTTTTGTCCGGAATTGAGCCAAAACTACAAAGGACTCAATTGGAAATTTATGCCCTTACAAATATCCCCCTTTGGCTATTCCGGGACAAAAACTAAACTAAAAATCCTAAAGGGCCGTCAAGCTCTACTAGACTGATAAAAATGTCCCACCCAAAATAAAAATAGACTGCTTGACTCAAACAACCCAAAGGATCATAATCTTTGCCGGTGAAAGTTGCCACTTATAATATAATTCCTGCACACTTAAGCAAACACATTACATGCATAGGGAATATCAAAATATTTAATGCAAGTAAAGTAAGTACTCCCCCTAAATTAATTCTCTCCCTTTATCAACTATGATCAACTTAGAAAGACGTCTCCCCCTAAGATAAATCTCCCCCAAACTAAGATATGATTATAATAGGTTTAGATACCATTTCTCCCCCTATCATTCGCCCCCTTTTTGTTCAGGAATAGACAAAGGCTAAATAATCAAAAATTAACTTTTCTCCTCCAATTAAATCATATACACCCTCTAAACTAAGGGATAAATAGAATGGGATAACAAGCTAAAGATGCAATAGCGCATAAAGTGATGAGAACATTAAAGCCCATGGGCAAAAAAATCATAACTAATCCAACGAATAATAATGGATACCAACTCAGATGCAAGAAATAGATACCAATATGATACATAAGAATGAAGCATGTGATATCAACAAAGAATGCAACAAGATGAATACCAATTATGAATTAAAGCATATATGAACTGGAAAGGAAGGCAAAGACCAAATAAAAACATATCAAATATATGTATACATAATATATACCAAAGAGACTCAAGTACACATATATAGATATAAACAAACAAATAACACAAACTAAGATAATATTTTCACACTCGTACGGAAAAAATGTGTCAAATGGAAACGAAAGTGTTGGGGTGTGAACTAGTAACAATTAAATTTAGACCCAATCACTTAAAACATGTTCACGGAGTTCTCAATTGATTACAAACTTCATCACATTTGAATATAACCTCATGTGACAATATAGATTGAACACAATGAACAAGCATACACAACGCATACAAGCCTAGCATGCTGATGATTCTACAAACCAATAGAGTCATAACATTGAAAGCTCAACTAGGATAAACGGACATTGTGCAAACTGTTGATATACCATCAAATCTCCCTCAATAAGCATATATTAATTTTGAATGAATATATCAATCAAAAATAGGCCTTGGAAAATATTTTCTTTTTAATGCCATATTTTGTTTTTAGGCCTTTGGACCACGTATTTCTTTTAGGTCCAAATGGCCGCTTACTATTCGCAAAGGATAATAAATCCTTTCGGAGCCCTTCCCCGTGCACATTATATATATATATTATTTTTATTTCTCACAAATCTCACGTGCAACAGATTTTGAAATGCACTAGTCCTCCTAGGTCATAAATATGTAGATGACAAGATTGGTAGGATAACACCTCACAAAGCTCAAATATACATATGAAGTTAAATTTTAAAAGAGCTTGTGCATGTGTGAATAGAGGCATATAAAATTAGAATCCATTTAAATGAACACAAAATTCAACTACTCCATATAAGCATGGTAAAGAACATTTTAAGGATTGACAATCTAAACCAAAAGTTCTAGCCGAATAGGAACGTAAAAGATAGGATTCAAACACAAGTATATGCCACATAGAGTGTGTCACACTAAAATACACACAAAAAAAATCTTTTTGAGTTTTTGAAATTTTTAAATCCAAACAACAAAAATATTTACTCAAAAGACACACAAAATCATTTGTATTTTTCATAAAATATAAATTACTAACAAGGTAAAACACAAATGATAAACAAAAATCTTTTTGTATTTTTTATTTAATGCAACCTAAAATGAAAGAAAGTATAATACAAAAGATAAACAAGTCATGATTTCTAGCATGAGATATGAAATAAAGAAATGACTAGAAAATGACTAAACAAGCATACATTTAGCATGAAGAACAAAAGCTAAAGTATGAAAATAAAATTAACACATCCAACCTTTAGATTTAGCAAGAGAGGAAGCATATGGAAGTAAATGAGAATCAAATACCCTATCATGTAAAGCTACCAAGTTGGAAATCCTAACCCAAACTAATGATGAGTGACTATATCGGGGTGTAGGAATCTTGGCTACCTCGGCTGCCTTACGTTGGGTTTTTCTAGGACCTTCTTTAAGATCAAAACAAAATTTTCTACGATGACCTTTTTGACCACAATGTGAACACTTAAACTCCCGGAGAAAAGATTTACCTAAGGAGTGATCTCTAAAGGCTTTCCTAGGCGATTCTCCTAAAACGTTGATTTTGGCTTTTTGAGTTGATTCATTACAAACATCGAAGCCTAAACCACAAGTGTCATTTTTATTTTGGACCGTTCCTAATATTTTATCTAATTTTTCCTAATGACACTCCAAATCAAATTTGACATTACTAGAGTCTTTTAATTTATTTTCTAATTCTAGAATGTTAGACTCTAATAACACATTTCTCTCTTCAAACTCGAGAAGCTCCTTTTTCAAGGATTCCATTAAACCCCTAATGCTATCTCTCTCACCTTCTATATATTCTAGCTTCTCTCGAAGAGATCTCTCTCGTGTCCTAAATTCTTCCACTAACGTACTATCATCAACGACCTTAACACGTTCTCTCAAACTGGCTTCTAACTTCAAATATGCTCTTTTTAATTTAATAGATTCATCATAAAGTTCTTGAAAAGCACTTTGAAGTTCACTCACATCAACCTTATCATTTTCATCATTCTCTCTCTCTTGTTCACTCTCACTACTATCAAAAACACAGGAATCATAAACTTTGATCTTGGAAGTGTCATGTGTGAAAATTTAATCAATAGATGTGTGCTCACTATCACTCACATAACTAGCCATAAAAGCCACAAAGTTGGGCTTAGTGGGGGAATCGGTTCCCTCTTCATTATCACTATCACTAAGGGTTGCATTAAAAGAAATTGGTTTCTTACCCTCTCTCCTTAGTTTAGTGGGGCACTCAAAAGCCCTATGGCCATACCCTTCACAACCAAAACGCTTATCCGACTCGTTCCTATTAACATTTTATTTATAGGTTGTAGGGATCCTCTCGACTTTGTCATGCTTAGAAGTTTCAAATTTCTTAAAGTCATTTTTAAATTTATCTTTGTTAATTTTAAGAAACTTTCGAAATTTCCTAGAAAACAAGGCCATATCTTTCGAGTCATTATCACTCTCGCACTCTACTACTTGTTTTTACTCTTTTGAGCTTGCAATGCCCTTTTTCAATTTTCTTTTCGTTTTTAGAGGGAAACATGTCTAGTTCATAGGTTTTTAAATCACTTACGAGCTCTTCTAATTTCGTAGAGGCTAAAGTTGGTAAATAATTTAAAACGGTCACTTTTGGAATAAATCTATCGGGTAGGGACCTTAAAATTTTCTTTACAACTCGGTTGTCGGGTATTTTCTCTCCCAAGTTAAAATATGAATTAATAATATTAGAAAGTCTAGCATAAAATTCATCAAAAGTTTTTTTATCGTTCATTTTGATGGTTTCAAATTGAGTGGTGAGGCTTTGGAGTTTCGAAGATTTAACGGCACTAGTACCTTCATGAGTGAGTTGTAAAATATCCCACACTTATTTAACGGTCTCACACGTCATAATGCGTCGAAATTCATCCGGTGTGACAGCGCTAAACAAGGCGTTTAAACCTCGGGAATTAAAATTTGAAAGTTTAAACTCATTCTCACTCCATCTATCGGCCGGTTTGGGAACACGTTCATTATCTACTAAATGAGTTGGTGGAGACCACCCGTTAACTACAGATAACCAAACCCTCTCGTCGATAGATTTTAGTGCCGATTTCATACACGCTTTCCAGTACGCGTAATTAGAATCATCGAAAATAGGAAATTTTGAGAATGGGGAAAATTCCATTTTAGCCAAAATATTTTAAAGGATCTTAACGAAATAAATTATCGCTTTAGCTCTGATACCAATTTGAAAGTGCGATAGTCCCTCAATTTTTATATAAAATTCTTTTTACTTCAAAACTTAATAATTACCTTTTACAATATGCGGAAGTGAGATGATGGTTCGATTAAAACGAATATCCAAATTTTAATTTTTCTTTTCAAATTAAAATTAAACTAAGTGAAATTAGATAAAAACACACACACACACACTTAAATTTCACTTAAACATAATTAATTCAAGTCCTAGAAATTTGCCTAAGTCATATTTCTCAATTTTAACAAATTGGGCCAAAATAATTTTATCAAATTAAAGCAAATGACTTGAATTAAATTAACTAAACATTACCCAATATTTAATTTAGTACCAAATTAAACAAGTAGTGATTAAAACTAAATTTTATCTTGAATTACCTAAGCATGCGTTCTAGATGAGTTTGCACAAGATAAATAAACAATGAAACAACTACGTCGCGATGTACGAGGAAAAACCCACAAAGGAAAAAAAAACCTTGGACAACCCTAGCCTCAAATCCAATAAGTACAGAATTTACAAATACAAGCAAGATGACTTACAACACTCGACTCGATCCCTCTCATGCCCCGATGCGTCGTCTTGTATCAACCTCTGCCTAGAGAATAACTACGGAGCTCCACTGCGGTCTCAGAATCCACCGATCGAACTTTATATGGTCACCGCCACCCAAACTAGGAGCCTTTCTCCAAGTGGGTAAATCAAAGCAAACATCTTCTTCTTTGTGGGATTTAGAAGCAAACCCAAACGTCTCTTCAAAATGGTAGAGATGAAAAATCGGTGCCAAACTCCAAGCAATGTATATATATATATATATATATATATATATATATATGTGTGGAACGTGGATTAAAAAAACTTTGGGTGTAAATAAGTGTTTAAAGAAGATTTTGTCTTGAAGAATTAAACATTCAAATTAAGAACTTTTTCTACTTTGAATTTCTCTCTCAAACACTCTCTTGGAGGTTGTAGGATATGAAAAAGTTGAGTTAGAAAAATTGATTCCCGTACTTGGATATTCAGGAAAAGAGTTAGTGAAAAAAGTAGTGGGAATGAGGGAAAAAACTGGTTAAAACTGCCAAAAAATTGTTCCCGCCAAATCTCGTTCGAACGAAGTCTCGTTCGAACGAGGCTTCTAACGAAGTTCCAGTGTGAACTCGTTAGAAATCTCGTTCGAACGCCATGTTCGTTCGAACGACACTTCAAACGACTTTCTAGTGGCCTTTGGGGAACTCGTTGGCAAACTCGTTCGAACGATATTGTTGTTCGAACGACAAACTCATTCGAACGAACTTCCAGAAAGTTTGAAAATTCTATTTTGAGCCCAGAAACTTTATATACTTTATATTAAAGTTTTAATAGCATCTTTCTGAAATTAAACAAGAGTTTTAGATAAATGTACACACAATATAAAATGTTCCAAGCTCCTATATATATATATATATATATATATATATATATATATATATTAAAATGCATTCATACCTTAGGAGCAATGGAACCATGTTGATGACGTAGAAACGAGGCACTTTAAACTCAACAATTTGATGAAGCTTTATACTCTTGGTCGTTACGTCTTCAACAAACATGTCATAGGCTTGAAGGATGATCAATTAACTCTATCCTATGACTCAATTATTTTTGTCCGGAATTGAGCCAAAACTACAAAGGACTCAATTGGAAATTTGTGTCCTTACACTACCGAAAAGATATCATAGAAAAAATAAATATTGCCAAAAGATCATAAAAATATTTTCCTATTGAATATTCACGGACGTGCTGATGCAAATAATAGCTTCACTGACGCGGTGCTTTTGTGGCACAAGGTCCCACATGTATTTAGGGAAAGTTTCACATAAAAACCTTAGGAAGTGACTGGGGAAGACAAATATTCACTAACGTGATGACCAACTTCGTGTAACACCCTTGATTTTCCACATATAAGGTTTCCAACCTTTTATGTCGAGAATAAGAAGTGTCAAGCAATTTATATCATTCTAACCATTAATGGATAACTGATAAGATTCTAACCATAACACTAATTGTTATAAAACGAAGCAATATAATAAATTGGAATGTAATTGGATGTCTGAATAAAGTATTAATCCACAATACAATCCAGAATAAAAATCAAATAAAGAAAGAACAACTCTTAAATCCCCACATACCTTTAAAAAAAAAACATGATGTGAAACTATAATTAAAAAAAAAAAGAAATAGAGTAAGAGGTGAATTTGCACATTCTACTATGATAGTTGGATAAGGTTAGTCCTACAACCGTTCTGCTCATCCCTCATCCTAAAATTGTTAAATAACCGAAAAATATATTTTAAAGAAAACATGTGGTTCAAACCCCACATTTGTAAGATATATATAACAAATCTTGAAACATTTAAGTATCATGTCATCCACTTTCGACACTCACTCCCAAGGTATTCCAACTCATGTCTATGTAAAAGACTACTAGCCATAAGCATCCATCGTACTCTAGGCATAAATAGCACCATAAGGGCCCAAGTGCCTAAACTAACCGTGTACCCTACATAACTCATAATTCGCACTACATTATGATATCATCGCTGATAATAACATACTAAGTCAAATACCAACTCGTGGTATCCCTATACCATAAAAAATTCAAATGGATTAAGTTCCTCAATACAACCTAGCTACCATTCTTCAGAATACCCATGTAAGACTTATTGATCACTAGGCTAAGAAGTACTACCAAGATCATAGTGAATCATACACATCACTAGTCTAACTTCTATGATACATGATATCTGTAAAACCTAGCCCATCACCTACCTAGCTACTATATTCATTGATCTCTAAGTAGGTTATACCCATTATTGGCTAGCTATCCTACTATACACAATACAAGTAACTATTAAGATCTACACAACTAGCTACACAATCTCTACCTAGTGACACAACATAATATTATAATCAATTACCGTAAACTAAATGTTATACATATATGTAATACCAATATACTACACCATATCCTATAAATAAATCATATCATAACCATAAAAACACAATCCAATATTCCCGTATAAATATGTTCATCATTGGACCAGCTATACATATAAGCATAACACGAAGGCAACAATCCTTTGGGACCTCTCATACCTCTATCGTGTCATTTAATAGGAGGTCCCACTTCAAATGGATTGAAACTAAACACGTATAAATGGGTAAATCACTATGCCAAAACACCATTATGTAACCAAATACTAAGATTACATCACATATAAAGCTCCTATGCGTCCCTCTCTCTAGATGGTTTACTCACATTATGTAGGATTAGGATATAGACCTATACGTTGCCTGTGTCATCATCATGGGCATAGTACTTGTTGTCATAAAATAATCCCATCATATCCCCCATGGATATATTTTTCATGAGCCAATACACACACCACGGTATTTCCACACATAACACATACCATACAATATCCAATATGTATATATGAATACGGTATACAATCCTAACAATATAAATTGGTAAAAATGTCTCCGGAGCCAACCTTACTCCCATATATATATTATCCTCCACATAATTATGTAGGACTATAACCCTTATATCATAATAAAAAACCTTAAGAAAGTCCCTAAGTCCTCTCCTTAATTCTCGAAGTTAAAAACCTCAAAAATAAAATCTAGCAGCCCCTACACTAGACTCGATCGATCGACCTCAACCAAACCCAGATCTAAAGGGGATTGAAATTATAAAAAAAACATTGCATCCTCAAAACTTTGATTGATCATGTTTCAGAATGTAAACAAAAATAACTAGATCTGAATAATATATCGAAGGCTGGGATCACGATACCTTTGCAGATCTTGTAGGTGATCCGATACAAGAGAAATATTTGATGGTTGTTAGGGTTATATTCTTAAAATAACGTATGATGGTTACTTTTAAGTAAAGGTTTAATAAAGAGTGATTAATGATGTTGATTGAGGAACAAATGGGTTTTGGGGAAAAGATTGGATTCAATGGATTTTCTTGGGTGAAATGTGTTTGGGACTTGGTTACTCTCTCTAAGAAAATTCAAGTGGGTATTGCTTTAATTCTTTTGCACAAGTATCTTTTGGTTTGGATCTTTGAAAAATTGTGGATTGAAATGGAAGATTTTAGTTCAGGTGGGTTTTCATGAAGCTTTAGATTTAATGAAGTTTTTAGGACTAAAACTCTCAAAGTATTTTTCTTAATTTCTCTCTCTAGAAACTCAAGGATGGAATGACACAAGCCTGGATTGGAAATTTAATAAATGGTATTGTTGCTGTATTATTTTTTATTTAATGAAGGAACTCAAGATATCTTTTTATAGGCTTCAAATGAGCAACTAGCCGTTTGAGGGTATCAAGGTAATTAAGTGTTCATTTGGAATTAAAATTTAAAAACTATACATTACGGGAAATTGAGTTTTCAAATACTTCTACTCGACTAAATCATTTATCTCGTCGACTAAACCTTTATGTTTTTTTAGTTAACTTAGTTTGGTGATGTCTGAGGAAATGTTTAGCTTACTAGAGTTGCACTTGTAGTTGAATACAAATTCTTTTATCTGACTAAAACTCTGATATTTAAGACTTTATGAGGATAGTTAATTATTCGAGTATGTTTAGTATAGTTTTAGTTAGGTTTAGGTAAGTAGGTTTTAATCATATACAAGGTCAACAAAGTTTCATTGCCTTTGTACAATAGTTCCCAAAGTACATTAAGAAACTCAACAACGGTCTTCTGATCCTTAAACATTCATCTAAATTTCTTGAGTCATGATATGTTTCTTTGTGATATATTTTAAGAACATGCTAGCTTGAGCTTAATCTTAATAGGTTATGTGATGCTGAGATGATCATGGTCTTGCTTGGTTGATTTCTTTGTGTGATGTGATGATGAGCTTTCTTTTTTGACTGGTATTGAACTTCACTTGATGCTTGGAGATGAAATTTTCTAGGGTTTGATGGATGCTTTGAATTTTTATTATATTGTATTGTATTTTTATTGTATTTTGTAAGGACATTTTTGTCATGTACGATATCTTACATTTATGTATGTTGTACGTCGCTACATTTGGCACGTCTCTACACGATCTCACACGACGGACTCTATTCTAATTTCAGGAATCAAGCATTCAACATCTCCATCATGTGTCCCACATCTACCTCAATGAATTCATGCTCCACGATTTTAGGGACTTAATTAAAGTGGTACGTACGAGAAGTCAAAATAATGAAAGAAGGCAAGATATGGAAGTTTAAGGGCATTTTGGTAATTTTATAGACACCGTCCGAAGGTCCAATCAACTAAAAAGTTGAATATCTCGCCACAACAAAGATACTAAAAGAAACGACACCTCAATCTGAGCTACGGTGAAGAAGTTATGGCCCTTTGAAAATGGAGAAAATTCTGAGAAAATCCCTTGGAAAAATGCTAAGTGTTTAAGCCCCAAGTTCCAGAAATTTTTGCGAACTGAAGGCCAAATCGGTTCGGGGGGCGAACCGGTTCGTGGTACACCTGAACCGGTTCGAGGTACCTGTACGCTGATAGAGTTTCAAAAAATTAAAACTCTTTTTAGATTCCTATAAAAGCCAACTTTGGGGGAGTTATTTCACAAGACTTTGAGAGACGTTTTTGAGTGTCCAAATACATCAAGTCTTCATATTTTTGAGTCCCAAGACTCATGTTTTGATTCACATATCATTGCCAAACCTTTGTGAATCCTTTTGTAACCCAAGAACACAACCTTGAGTTTGTTCAACCTTTATGGAGAAGCCGTCTTCCTTCTTCATTGCTGCTCATCTGGAGTTCCCAAGGGAGATTCCAGTCGCCGACTATAGAACCGATGCCTACGGGTATTTCTGTGTTACACTGTATTTTTACTGTAATCCGTGTAACCATTTCTTACAAAATTATAGTGAAAATAAAAGGTTTTGCCCCTTTGGGGGATTTTTCCTCACATGTGTGTATTTGAATGTTCTTGCTTGATTTGATCATATTCAATCACACATAGATGAATGTTTAGGACTTAATTGATAGAAATTGAGTTTAATTAAATAATTTATTTATTTGAACACAAGCGAACTCTCCTTTTAAATTGGTATCAGAGCCAATTACATAATTATACCGTGTAATTTTCTGCAAACTTTTGCTAAGATATCTATTTTCTGAAAAATTAATTTTTGAAAAAGAGCGTGTTCTAATGGAGAAGTTATATAATAAAATGCCATCTTTTGACGGGAAAAACTATGCATACAGGAAAGCCCGCATGAGATCTTCATTAAAAGCCATTGATGAATGTGTCTGGATTTTTGTTGAAAGAGGGTGGACTACTCCCTCCGTAACTGTTAATAACGTGACTAGTTTAAAACCTGACACTACATGGATTGACGAAGAATTTAAATGGTCATCTTTTAATTCTAAGGGTTTAAGTGTTATTTTTGGATCTGTCACACCTGATGAGTTCAAACGCATAATGACATGCACCATGTCAAAAGAGGCATGGGAAGTTTTGCAACTTACCCATGAAGGAACTAATGCTGTGAAAGAGTTTAAACTGCAAAATTTAACAGCTCAATTTGAAACAATCACCATGCTTGAGTCTGAGTGTTTTGATGAATTTTATGCTAGACTATCTGATATTGTTAACACTAGTTTTAATCTTGGTGAACACATTCCTAATGCTAGAGTTGTTAAAAATATTCTTAGATCACTGCCTAAGCGTTTTATCCCTAAAGTCACTGGGCTAAATTCTATGGGTAATTTAAATACGCTTAAATTGGCGGAACTTGTAGGAGACTTGCAAACGTATGAAATCGATATGTTTCCTAAATCTGTCAAAGCTAAAGATAAGGGAATTGCACTTAATGACCAGGAGAGAAAAAGTGAGGGGTCGATAAGAAATAAGGAGTCATCTAGAAAAGGAGAGATAGATACATCAGATTCTGAGTGTGACTTTGATTTAGATGATTTGGCCCTGTTTGCTAAAAAAATCAAGAAAATTCTCAAATTCAAGAAAAATAGTAATTTCAAAGATAAAAAGAAGTTTGAGAAAAATAAGTTTGAAAAGAAAAATCAAAAAGATTTTAAAGATCCTTCTAAGAAAGAGAGTGAGAGATGCTTTGAGTGCGACGGTAGGGGTCATAGAGCTTTTGAGTGTGCTACTAGGCTGAATAGAGAAAAGGGAAAAGTTTTCCTTAATGATCCCCTTAGTGACGACACTGAGGTCGAGTCGGTGGACTCTGGAGACGAGTCACCGTATGAGTGTAACTTCACCGCATTCATGGCTAGTCATGTTATCACTTCTAGTACTCCTCACGACGATGAGGATTCTACTTCACAGGGACACCTAGACAGTGAGAGCGATGTGAGTGAGGGGGAGGATGATGCAAGTGAGAGCGAGAGTAATCTTCAACGCGCCTATGACGAGTTATATAATGAGTCATTTAAAACTAAAAAGCGTAACAAAGCATTAGTTCTTAGGATCACCGCTCTAGAGGAAGATTTAGAAAAATCGAGAGAGAGAGAGAGAGAGAGAGAGAGAGAGAGAGAGAGAGAGAGAGAGTCCTCCACCTGCACCACCTTGAGAGAGAGAGAGTCTACCTGTGTTGAGAAAGAGAGTTTGTTTAGAGAGAGAGAGATTATTTAGAGAGAGAAAGAGAGAGTTATTTTGAAAAAGAGAGAGGGAACTTGACTAACCAAGTGGCTAGTCTTACGAGCGAGATCCATTCCTCCCTAGAAACTCGGAAGAAACTTGAAGCCCTTGTAGCCCAGCTTACTCATGATCTTGAGAGAGCACGGGAAGTCAAGTTATAAATCGAGGACAGACCTGGGAAGATGGGAAAGATGATCCTCGACCCCGCTTTAGGTTTTGGTGATAGTCAGGGAATAGGTTATGATGGTGCCTCCACGTCCCAAATTTCACCTGGACTAATTTATGAGTTTACTATGACTCCATATGGCCATCGTCAAAAACCACAAAGGAGAGTTTGACCAAGAAAAGCAAACCCATTTACGCCTAAGACTGCGTTCTTCTGTATGTACTGCAAAAGAAAAGGCCACCCCAGGGAGTTTTATTATAGTTTGGGTCGGACACGACGTACTACTGCTCCACCACATCATACTGATGATTTTGACAGTCTGAGAGAGCGTGTTGAGTTTTTAGCTGCCACATCACAAAGTTTGATGGAGGAATTCCGACAGATGTCTTTGCCGTCAGTGAATACTTCTCACATACCGGCTAAAACCAACAACAACAAGGGTAAACAAAAGGTTACCACTTCTTGGGTACCTAAGAA
Source organism: Sambucus nigra (assembly GCA_949130495.1). Classification (NCBI taxonomy): domain Eukaryota; kingdom Viridiplantae; phylum Streptophyta; class Magnoliopsida; order Dipsacales; family Adoxaceae; genus Sambucus; species Sambucus nigra. The sequence goes on along the minus strand of OX422211.1, from coordinate 296,777,746 downwards.
AGATAAGAAAGCCCTTATTGTCCATGTCGCTCTCAAAGAACATAATACCTCACAGTGGTATTTTGATAGTGGGTGCTCCAGACATATGACAGGTGATGCCTCATTTTTTACCTACCTTGAGGATTATAAGGATGGTAGAGTCACCTTTGGAGATGGGACCAAGTCTAGCATTGTAGGACGAGGTACAGTAGAGTTACCAAGATTTCCTAAGCTAGAGAATGTTTTGTAAGTCAAAGGTTTGAAAGCAAACCTTCTTAGCATTAGCCAGCTGTGCAACGTTGACTTTACAGTAAAGTTTGACCGGGACGCATGTAATGTCTATAATCAATCCGGTAAACTTTTAGTGCGAGAGGTGAGGACAAAGGATAATTGTTATGGGATTGAGCCCACGTCCTCACTTATCTGCAACATCGCCATGATCACTCCTATGGATCTGTGGCACTAACGTCTAGGTCATGTAAACATTAGAGAGTTGACTCTCTTAGCTAAAAAGGACCTAGTACGTGGTTTACCATCACTTGGAAAGCCAACTTCCACGATTTATGGACCCTGTCAGTTGGGAAAGAAAATCCGTAGCCCCCATATGAAGTTGCATTCCATTACCACCTCCTATGTACTTGAGTTGATTCACATGGATCTTATGGGTCCTACTCATACTGAGAGTTTGGGTGGTAATAGGTATATCCTCGTGATGGTGGATGATTTCTCCAGATATTCGATTATAGGACTTCTGAGAGAAATCCGATGCTGTAGAGTTTTTAATGACCAAGTACTGTGTCCTGCAAAACCAATGAAGAGTCACTATTAATAGGATACATAGTGATAACGACACATAATATAAGGAAGCAAAGGTAGATCTTTACTGTGATAGCCTTGGGATCAATCATGAGTTTTCTGCTGTGGAGACTCCTCAGCAAAATGGGATTGTCGAGAAAAAGAATAGGACGATCTAGGAAATGGCTAGATCTATGCTTCTAGGTCGTAGAGTTGCTAGGAGATTTTGAGTACAGGCAGTGTCTACTGCATGCCACACGGTGAATAGGGTTTACCTGCGTCCACACACACTTAAGACGCCTTATGAATTATGGACTGGCAAGAAACCCAACCTTGCATATTTCCGTATTTTTAGGAGTAAATGCTACATCCTATGGGATATAGAGCACTTAGAAAAGTTTGACTCCCGGCGTGATGAGGGAATATTACTAGGATATTCATCGAATAGTAGAGTGTACCGAGTCTTTAACTTGAAGAGCTCTAAGGTTATGGAGTCAATAAACGTCACCGTGCAAGATAACGAACATCTGAGGATTATTGATCCTAACCTTCAGTGTGAGGATGAGGAATTTTCTGGCAGTGATTTACTTGTGCCTCACCCACACTCTGTGGACCCTACGCTTGTGTTAGGGGACACACCTGCTTGGATTCACAAGAGTCATGACTCGGCCTCCATTGTAGGCGATCCCACTCTTGGGGTTAAGAAGCGTGCTCAGTTAGAGAACGTCGTTAGCCACTTTTGCTACACGTCCAAAGTCGAGCCCAAGAATCACAAAGAAGCACTCAAGGATAAACACTAGATATCTGCTATGCAGGATGAGTTGCTTCAGTTTAAAAGGAACAATGTCTGGGAACTTATCCCCCGACCTAGTGAGACTAATGTGATAGGTACCAAGTGGATTTTCAAAAATAAAATGGATGAAAATGGTACCATAATCTGAAATAAGGCTAGGTTGGTCGCTCAAGGCTACACACAGATTGAGAGTGTAGACTTTGGGGAGACATTTGCTCATATTGCGAGGCTTGAGTCCGTCCACTTACTACTAGCCATCGCATGTCATCTGCGCTTTAAGTTATATTAGATGGATGTTAAGAGTGCCTTTGTAAAGGGCATTCTTCAGGAGGAGGTTTATGTGGAACAACCAAAAGGGTTTAAAGACCCCAAGAAGCCAGATCACGTCTACTATCTAAGGAAAGCCCTGTATGGTTTGAAGCAAGCACCCCATGCTTGATACGAGAGTCTTACTTCCTATCTCTTAGCCCGAGGCTTTAAGAGAGGGGGAGTTGATATGACGTTATTCTTCAGGAGAGACGACGGTGCTATTTTGGTTACCCAGGTATATGTGGACAACATAGTCTTTAGATCCACGTGCTCCCAGCATGATCACCACTTTGAGGAGGAGATGAAAAGTGAGTTTGAGATGAGCATGGTAGGTTAGCTTACGTTCTTCTTTGGTCTCCAGGTTCGTCAGTTAGAGGATGGGATGTTCATCTCCCAATCCAAGTATGCTAGAGACCTAGTGAAAAAATTTGGTTTAGACTCCGCTAAGCATGTGCGTACACCTATGAGTACTTCTATCAAGCTTAGTAAGGTAACTTCAGGTAAGGATGTAGAGTAAACCTTGTATCAGAGTATGATAGGTAGTCTTCTCTACTTAACTGCCAGTCATCCCGACATAGCCTTTAGTGTTGGAGTCTGTGCGTGATATCAGGCGTCCCCAAAAGAGTCATTCTTACTCGCTCTAGAACGTATTATCAAATACGTGAGTGGGACTCTCTCATACTTTGATACCAATGACTATTTGTCCGCCTATTCAGATGACGATCGGGGCGGGGATGTAGAGGGTTATAGGAGCACTTATGGTGGATGTTTTTATTCTGGTTCTTCTCTTGTCTCCTGGCTGAGCAAGAAGCAAAACTCCATCTCTTTGTCCACTTCAGAGGCTGAGTACATCACCGTCAGGAGTTGTTGCACGCAACTCTTGTGGATGAAGAAGATGTTGGAGGATTATAGGATATCATAGGACACCATGACCATCTCCTGTAATAACACGAGAGCGATACACATATCTCGCAATCCAGTCTAGCATTTGTGCACAAAGCACATCAGGATACGCGAGCACTTTATACGTCAGTTAGTTGAGGAGAAAGTCGTATCCCTGAGTTTCATTCCTACCGACCGTTAGTTAGGCGATATTTTCATGAAACCTTTAGATGCCCTTAGATTTGAGAGTCTTTGAAAGTCTTTGGGGATTTGCAAAGTTGACTGAGGGGTTGGTCCATGTTTAGGATATGATGCTTTTTCATGTTCATATCATATTCTTCTTATTGCTAGTTTGTATCATGTGTATTATTACTTTTGCTTTTTTATATTTTTTGAAAAATCCAAAAAGATTTTCATTTTATAAAATTTTTAGAAAAGCACAAAAATATTTTTGTATTTTTTTTGCACCTTTATGGATGAGCATTTAAGATAGCCGAGTCTCAAATTTCATTCCATTTATCCACGTGACTGTTTGATAGTGGTTTGAGATGCTACATCATTTGCATCCATGTGCTTTACATCGTTTGGAGTCTTTGAGATGTGATTTGTGATATCTTTCTATATGTTTGACTCCTATATCCTTTATTGCACACATGCACAGTTACATTTGATTCTTGTACTTGTTTATCACATATTGGCTTGAGATTTTCCATCTCAATTCTGTCTATACAACGTACAATATGCGATATAACTTGACAAGATTGGAATGCATGTTAAAACCGTTTGGTGAGACTGTGTGTTTATTTGAAAATGGGGAAGAGCTGCGAAACGTTCATTTAGCCTTTTCGACTACTAAGCCACCGTTAAAAAGGACCTAAAAAATGGAGGAATTTTATTATCCGGGGCCCAAAGAGGTTAAAAAAGCCCTGAAAAATTTAAAGGCAAAAAAAGCAATTCATGCCAAATATGGGCCATTAGGTTTCATCATCAATTCTCTAATGTTTGAGAATTTAGATTACCTCTATTCGAAATATAAATCTGAGGGAGTTTGGTTGGAGAAGTTAAACAGGTTTGCACTTCCTTTAAAGTCCTGAAAAAGCATTAAATCGTTTTGGATGTTATTGGTGTGGAAATCACTTTGAGCTTTGATTTGTTGAGTTCATTGAGTCAATGTTTCATATTTCCATCTTTTTACAACAAATGAATATTTTGAGTTCATTCGTTAGGAGTATCCAATATTCATCGTGCACATATGTCATGTTTGTATGCATTGATTTTCTTATCGAATTTGATCACACCCCATACATTTACGCTATCATGGACTTGGTTGTTTTGTGTTCTTTCATGGTGAGTTTCTTTGGTTATATATTTTGTGTGAAAAATTTTGAAAAATTCAAAAATAGAAGTTTTTTTTTACCTTGTGACATACTCCAATTGCATTTATTTTTGCTTCTCATATCTGTCTATTTGGAGACATTATAAAAGGGGGAGAAGAATTATCATATTATGGGGGAGTTTTTGAGATGTTGAGATTTGTTTTAAGATGGTAACTATGTGTATCTCATTTCAAACTCGACACATCACTTGTTATTTTCTTTATCTCATGTGTGTAGGTACTACATTGATGATCACTCAATGGCACACCCTGATGAGAAAATTTTTGAAGATTTGAAAAACAAACGATGAAGTCTTATTCATTTGTGTCTTCCCAGTTTTGGGTTCATGGGAGAGTAGATTTGTATAGGCATTTTGTTATTTGATAATTTGGATTTTTTATGTATGTACCGGCATAGACATAGGGGGAGATTTGTAAGGACATTTTTGTCACGTCCGATATCTTACATTTATGTATGTCGTACGCCGCTACATTTGGTACGTCTCTTCACGACCTCACACGACGGACTCTATTAGAAATTAATGAATCAAGCATTCAACATCTCCATCGTGTGTCCCACATCTACCTCAACGACTTCACATTCCACGATTTTAGGGACTTAATGCAAGTGGTACGTAAGAGAAGTCAAAACAGTGAAATAAGGCAAGATATGGAAGTTCAATGGCATTTTGGTAATTTTATAGACACCGTCCGGAGGTCCGGTCAACTGGAAATTTGAAGAGCTCCTCGTAATAAAGATACTGGAAGAAATGACACCTCAATCCGAACTACGGTGAAGAAGTTATGGCCCTTTGAAGATGGAGAAAATTCTTTGGAAAAATGCTAAGTTTTTAAGCCCCAAGTTCCATCGAATTTTTGCGAAACGAAGGCCAACCGGTTCGAGGTACTTGTATGCTGGCAGAGTTTCAAAAAATTAAAACTCTTTTTGGATTCTTATAAAGCCAACTTCGGGGGAGTTATTTCACAAGACTTTGAGAGATGTTTTTAGAGTCCAAATACATTCGAGTCTTCATATTTTTGAGTCCCAAGACTCATGTTTTGATTCACATATCATTGCCAAACCTTTGTGAATCCTTTTATAACCCAAGAACATAACCTTGAGTTTGTTCAACCTTTGTGGATAAGCCGTCTTCATTACTACTCATCTCGAGTTCCCAAGGGAGATTCCAACCGCCGACTACAGAACTGATGCCTGCAGGTATTTCTGTGTCACACTGTATTTTTACTGTAATTCGTGTAACCGTTTCTTACAAAATTATAGTGAAAATAAAAGATTTTGCCCCTTTGGGGGATTTTTCCTCACACGTGTGTGTTTGAATGTTCTTGCTTGATTTTATCATCTTCAATCAGACCTAGATGCATGTTTAGGACTTAATTAAATAAAAACTGAGTTTTATTTGAACACAAGCGCACTCTCCTTTCATATTTCCCATGCATATTAATATGGTAGCATGGTTGGTATGTTCCTTATGACAAGTCGCATTATGTATTGAGTGCTTGTTTTAATCTCAAGTATATTAGAGAGGATATAGTGAAGTGTGATCTTACATTAATTGTGTTGTCATCATACTAAATCCTTCTACTTGAAATATATCTGGCTTCACACAAGCAACTATATATATATATAAAAGGAGACAAATTCCCCTTCCATCATGGTTAAGAACTTTTGTGTGAGTAGATTCCTTTTGAAAAAATAACTTCTTGAAGAAGAGTCCACCACGCCATTGTTCCTGGAAAAAGATAGAATCTGAAAACAACACCAACTACATCCTACATCGCATGACCTGCAGATGTAAAAGGGAAGTATTATGACCATGCACCTTAACCCACGGATGTGGTAGGGTTAGGTTGTGGTCGTGGTGGTCAGCCCTTGGTTATGCCTTGTTTTGAAGTGATCGCAGGTTCCTCTATATTCTCTGTGACACCCCGCCTAATTAAATACCGGGCGATCACTCCTTTATTAAATTAAAATCAAGGTTCTCCTTTTAACTTTATTAATCAATAAAGTTTTCCAGTGTCATATTATACTTTCTCAAAACAATTATTTATAATTTGAGTCATCAACCATGTCCTACATATCAAATCACAGTAGGCAGTTCCAGATTTCAGAATTTTATATATATATTAACTACTCGTATAATATATATATCATAACAGCACCCCACATAAAAACTATGGTGCGGGCATACTCTGCTATCCAATCCCCGTATCAATCGTACTAAAGGGAATACAAGTTCAGAATCACTCTCGAACTGTATAAATACATACACAAACAATATTGAGGCGAAGCATAGTTTCCAAGTCCAAGAGGTCAGTACATACCCTGATGTCTCTTAGGACCGTGACTAACGATTCGATAGCCTATACCTAGGATTCCTATCTTCTAGGGTACGAGTTAATATCCCCCATAAGGCACACGAGATAAGATTGTCCCAACGCGGTAACCTCAGGGATAGCAAGTAGCGCGGGCATGATTTTCACAAGTATATAATACATGCATACACAATCATATAAATATACCACTTTTTATTATATCAATTTAGGTTTATCCAATAACCCACATTCACAACATTTATCCTTATTTTTCCATTATTATTTATCAAGTATAATGGTTTGTTTCTAACTTTAATTCGAAGTATAATGGTTCGTTTCTAACTTTAATTCGAAGGGTTTTTCCAACTTACTATGTAACCCTCATGGACTCTATTCTTCCAAATGTACAATTCAGTAGATATCCATTTATGTTCCAACGTAACTCTCTCTTACATGTCTCTCCCCTTTAATATATACTTACATTGTCCCTTATGCAAAATATCCCAAAAATATAGATTTCGCCTTTCATTAAAGGATTTTGAATTTTATTTTCAAAGATGAGAATTTCAAACGGTTTCGAAATCGGAATTAAAATTGAGTTTTAATTGAATTTTTTTTATTACTTAGAAGAGTCCTCAAAATATAAAACTCTCTAAGAGTCCTCAAAACATAAAACTTTCTAGTAAAAATAATAGTTTTAGAAATCCGACCGTCTGATCAAGCTGAATTTTTGTCAGCAGTCCTGTCTCCCCGTTCGCTACAACATACTAAAATTTCAAGCGATTCCAATGGTCCGATCATCCAAAATAATTTTTTTAGTGTTTGTATCTGATTAGAACTCTTTTCTTAATCAAACTCTTAATCCTTTACATGACAAAGGGTTTCCAGAATATCATATAAATCATCACTACATGCAATTTTCTATCTCAAATTGGATTTTTCTTCCATACAATTCATCCTAATCATTCCTAAACCAATACGAAAGATGCATCAACGAAATAAGCAAGATAAACACTTGCCTAGGATTTTTAGAAATCTGGTTTGGTGTTGAATTTGGTGTGGTTGCGTTCCCCGTCTCACGATCTACGCGTTGGCGGTGGCGGCGGTGCAAACGGTTGAGTTTTGAGCCTTGGAATGCCTTGAGAGCTCTCTCCTCTCCTCTCCAATGGACGTTCTAGTGTTTTGAGTTATCTAACCCTAGGAGATAACCTAAACATCTGATATAACCCCTTTAATTTTCGTGGGTTTAATTACCCAAAAATACAAAATGACTAAAATGCCCTCCCGGGGTACTAATTAGGCCTAAAAACGCCCCGAGACCCAAATCAAATCCCCGGGTATACTTTTCTGACTATCTCGACCCTTCCGGACGCGTTGGCGCACTCAAAACGACCGTACTAACAACCTATACAATATTCACTTTTATTAATCCAGATTTAGTCCCGACACGTCACAGACGCGTCTCGACTTAAATTTCCACAATTGTCATTTTATTCACACGTGACAATATTATAAAAATAAATCTCATATATTACTATACTCATCCAGTAATATGCAACAAATAATATATTCCCAATAATTACTAACTCTTGTCACGCTAGTAAATATTTAGAACAACATTTCAGATTAAAATTAAATTAATTTATCTCAATTAAATTTAATAAATCCCATAATTTAAAAGCCATGATAATACGGGGTATTACATACTTCCCCCCTAATAACGGAATTTCGTCCCGAAATTCGGAAAATAAGGCCTACCAGGTAGCACAATTCTGGATATCCTTGTCAGTACGCAAACTATCTACATAGTACGGCGCTCAATCACTATAGCTTTTTACTCACAGCAACATTGTTTTACATTCTCACTGGTGACACTTTACATTGCACTCCCAACTGACAACATTTGAATAGGTTACGTCTATACGTTATAAATTCCATTATCTCACTATCATTAGTAGGCCGCACCTCACTACATGACAACTACTCGGATTTATTCATACACAAAATTCTAATTCTGAAAAGATCATACGGACATTTGACCACTCTTGACTGCCTAAAACAGTCGTGGAATTCCACCATAGTTATCGGATATTTTCTCGACCGATCCAAAAATTCTGATTATTTACTCTCCTCTAAACATACGGAAGGAGAATAGTCGAGGTTCTTCCATAACAAAACCTTAATAAGTACCTCGTACGCGACAAATAGGTACGAGTGCTTCTACAGAGCATTCTTGAAATCATCGTACCAAGATTCCAAAATCTCCTTCACGTGGCTCCACCAATCTTTAATCACCATGCGCTTATTCCCTGGCTAAGGGTGATACATCCTACTCGAAACGAAATCTTATCTCCGTTGGTTCCTGAAATCCCATATCAAAGGTGGGATTCACCAATCTCATCCTGATTCAAAAATTTATAATGCGCCGGACCATGCACTCGCGCGATCCTTCCTTTCAAAGGAAGTCTGGGGCATACTAGTTAATATTGTAAGACAGCCCAAAGGAATATCAATCACTTCCTTCTCGATGACTTAATTCACATGTTCACAATAAACCCTTGATATTTTTTTGAGGATGGCAACCCATCCAAGAACTTTACCGACTTTACCAACCTCTTCCAATTTCAGGAATTTTCGATAAACACAAAATTCTTTGGTTGATTCTCCTCTTTCAACCAAACCTTACCTATGGGCAGTGCATGTAGAGACTACTCACTACGTCTCGCTAAACATCGATTCTTCCCTTGAAACGTCTCACATTAAGTTACACGTAATACTCCCCTTCCTTCCTTGGAGTATGCCGAAAGTTTCGACCCCTGCTCTTCTCTCCACGAAGCGCACTTCTGGATCTCTTATAGTATACTAACATCATTACTCTTTGTATGGGCAAGTCGCTCTCACACTTGACTAATAATAACTCCGCTCCGGGTGTGCTTCATAATAATTAAATTCTACTCTATTCAAGGAATACCAATTCTTGAATGACTTCCCACAGCCTTCCAATCAAGTTAGGGCGTGTTATTCTAATTGCACACTTATGTATGGATTATCGCCCCTCATGTGACGTTTAATCCACTCTATCACTTCCACTTCGTTATACTAGTCCCACAAGCATATATTTCACACATCTATTACCACGTCCCTTCGACTCGGACTATTTTAACTGTAGTTAACCAAGATGCCCACATTTTTTGCCACACTCCGACCGCCCTGGAAGAGCGAACGGCGTGCTACTCATCTGTAGGACTAACTAAATTCAACGGAATAGAAGGAATAGGGCATTCAAATTCCAGGACAATAAAAGAGGAATAATAATTCTCAACCTTCCTCAGATAAGTACAACAATTTTCCCAAATAGGCACAACAACCAAAATAAATCACTAATGCTCTATTCATCAAAATAATTACAGGTCATCTCTTTTGTATAATATAAAGTTCTTTCCAGATAATCCATGCTAAAAATCATTCCAACTCTTTATTCACCTTGTGTTTTGTACGCGGTTATGACATTTGGGTACTCTCAATCACCCTAGAAATCAAAATTCTTAAATTCTCCTTCTCATCGTTCCACCCCTCAACTCGTGGGGATAACTTTCAATGCTTTCCTACCACAAAAATCCGGCTCCAATGACCTTAAAACAAAATTCAACTTCCAACTCACATACATAATTACTTGATCCCATTTCGACCAGGGTACCGAACTCATGGAATAGTGACCAAACGTCTCCCTATTTCCAACCTTACGCTAAGTTTCATGCGTGGGATGTCTCGCAAAGCGAAATCCAAACAAGGAACCCCCCCGATACACTACTACCTAGCATTGTCGGTTATCGAAATCCGTTAGGTCCTCCGTCCATAGTATATACCCCTTTATTCCGTCCCTTAACAGAAAAGTTACAATTTCTCCCGTAATTATGCTTAATAAAGAACGTTTCACCAATTTCACTATCGTCCCGTATTGGTTGATGGTAATTACATTCTATAAACCTCGGATACATACGATCGAAATTCTCTAAATTTCCTTTTTCTAACATTAGGGGTATAACTCTTAACTCCCACATATCTTAAGGATAAATATAACACTGCACTCTTCCTATCACTAAGTCCGGAGTGCTAAACATAATACCGAGTCAAGTCTTTTCGCTCAACGGTAAACCCCGGTACATACTGAATCATACTGACAAAGTCTATACATACATTGGTATCGAATATCTCGAGCCCACTATCTCCTCTGAAGTCTCTAGGATAGATAATATAAGTGCGAGTCCAACCTTCTTAAAGGTAAAGCCTCGCCAAAACAAAACGTGTTGCACTAATGTAACTACTCCGATAGCCTTGTAATAAATCCCACTATCATACTACCCATTTCTATAACATTTAACAAAGATAATATCATACTCGTGTATCGCATCACTACAACGAGTAACCTCAATAAAGTATAAAACACTGTTAATATACTCATTCATCCCCCGCGGATAGCACCAAAGAAAAATCCCGCTATACTAAGGAAAAATATTCACATAATGGTAACATTTATAATGATATGCATTAAACTCGTCTCACATGCTAATCTAGCAATGAACAAAATATGGTGACTCGCTCGTGTCACATAAACACGTCGCATCCTCTAAGGATACAACTTATACTTCCATCCTGGCAATCGTCTTGACTGCACAAATGGTTTTCGGACGTAACACATCTTCCCAAACCAAAAAAAAGTTATTTTTAATCGTCGTCCTTTACTAGGCACCGTATTCTTGTCCCTTTTTCTTACTTTGGAACATATTATCGCGAGCAATTTCACTCCGCACCAAAATACCTCAACATATAATCCACGTACCACCTGTCCTACTAACCAGGTTAGGATTGTCCTTCTCTCGGACTTTAGTAGACTCGATTCCTGTTAGCCATCCCGGTTGTTCCCTTAGCTTTTTAGGCCATAAAGATCATGTTATTATCTATAATAGTACTTACTGAATTTACCATCACTTGGTAAGAATTTAACTATCTGAAGCATTTAAATGGTTTTCCTGATGTGTATCCACATCCTTTTTTGGTGCTATACCACCACCGTCGTATTCAGTCTTATTCTCGACTAAATTCTTCGATTCCTTTAACTGCCCCCACAAAGAAGCGTTATCATCTATATTGACAAAATATGACATTGTCAACCTCTGAATCGGTCGTCCATCAGAATTTCCTCCTCGAGTATTATCAACTATTATTACAAGTTGGTCTCCCACTTGGAGTCGTTTCCTCCACTAGTATCTACCTCTATCGATACAAAATTTGCTAACGATTAGGATTCATATCCACAATTGGACTTCTGTCATGCCCTCATGCGATAAGTTCAGAACCACGTTTGCTTCTCATCCTGAACAGTTGAGGAAGGAACATACGGTCAACACTGTACCTAAGGTTCTCCTATAGTCATAGCATTCCACTTCTAAAATTGGTGGTTGACTCCAACCATTATAATTTCGTCCCGAAAGCCAAGAAAATTTTCTCTAAATTTTTCAGTTTCAGTTTGCCACACTCCGTCCTATATTTAAGCCTTTGGATACTTTACCTCCTTTGGTAAACACATAAAATTTTTGCGCTTCTAAAATTTCCCACTGACAGTCTCTACACGTTTTGTAATACGTTGGGTAAGTTTACCCTCGCACCTCATTTGACTATAACAGCATTTGAAAATCATTGCTGCACATTAGTCTCCTTTCTAGTCGTGGCTTCTCGTGCCATATTGGAGGTGATCTCGACTACGATCATCATCCTCGAATATATTTCATAATCTCAACTGAGCCCTGCCTCCTGATGTACGTTTAACGGTCCTCTTCTGACATCCGTCATCGCTCGGCACACGCACACATCCGAATGAAACTAGAATTCACTAGTGTATACACATTATAGCAGGAGAACGAAATCTCGTCAAAGAAATCGACAATCCTAAACAAAGGGCTCTATAACAAACAAAGCAACGCTGAAAGAATAATAAGCCGTACAGATCCTAAGGACACTAAAACCTGATGCTCTGATACCACCTGTGACACCCCGCCTAATTAAATCCCGGGCGATCACTCCTTTATTAAATTAAAATCAAGGTTCTCCTTTTAACTTTATTAATCAATAAAGTTTTCCAGTGTCATATTATACTTTCTCAAAACAATTATTTATAATTTGAGTCATCAACCATGTCCGTACATATCAAATCACCGTAGGTAGTTCCAGATTTCAGAATTTTATATATATATTAACTAATCGTATAATATATATATATCATAACAGCACCCAACATAAAAACTATGGTGCAGGCATACTCTGCTATCCAATCCCCGTATCAATCGTACTAAAGGGAATACAAGTTCGGAATCACTCTCGAACTGTAAAAATACATACACAAACAATATTGAGGCGAAGCATAGTTTCCAAGTCCAAGAGGTCAGTACATACCCTCACGTCTTTTAGGACCGTGACTACAAATTCGATATCCTGTACCTAGGATTCCTATCTTCTAGGGTACGAGTCAATATCCCCCATAAGGCACATGAGATAAGATCGTCCCAGTGCGGTAACCTCAGGGATAGCAAGTAGCGCGGGTATGATTTTCACAAGTATATAATATATGCATACACAATCATATAAATATACCACTTTTATTATATCAATTTAGGTTTATCCAATAACCAACATTCACAACATTTATCCTTATTTTCCCATTATTATTTATCAAGTATAATGGTTCGTTTCTAACTTTAATTCGAAGGGTTTTTCCAACTTACTATGTAACCCTCATGGACTCTATTCTTCCAAATGTACAATTCAGTAGATATCCATTAATGTTCCAACGTAACTCTCTCTTACGTGTCTCTCCCCTTTAATATATACTTATATTATCCCTTATGCAAAATATCCCAAAAATATAGATTTCGCCTTACATTAAAGGATTTTAAATTTTATTTTCAAAGATGAGAATTTCAAACGGTTTCGAAATCGGAATTAAAATTGAGTTTGAATTGAATTTTTTTTTATTACTTTGAAGAGTCCTCAAAATATAAAACTCTCTAAGAGTCCTCAAAACATAAAACTTTCTAGTAAAAATAATAGTTTTAGAAATCCGACCGTCTGATCAAGCTGAATTTTTGTCAGCAGTCCTGTCTCGCCGTTCGCTACAACATACTAAAATTTCAAGCAATTCCAATGGTCCGATCATCCGAAATAATTTTTTTAGTGTTTGTATCTGATTAGAACTCTTTTCTTAATCAAACTCTTAATCCTTTACATGACAAAGGGTTTCCAGAATATCATATAAATCATCACTACATGCAATTTCCTATCTCAAATTGGGTTTTTCTTCCATACAATTCATCCTAATCATTCCTAAACCAATATGAAAGATGCATCAAATAAATAATAAAGATAAACACTTGCCTGGGATTTTCAGAAATCTGGTTTGGTGTTGAATTTGTTGTGGTTGCGTTCCCCGTCTCGCGATCTACGCGTTGGCGGCGGTGCAAACGGTTGAGTTTTGAGCCTTGGAATGCCTTGAGAGCTCTCTCCTCTCCTCTCCAATGGCGGTTCTAGTGTTTTGAGTTATCTAACCCTAGGAGATAACCTAAACATCTGATATAACCCCTTTAATTTTCGTGGGTTTAATTACCCAAAAATACAAAATGACTAAAATGCCCTCCCGGGGTACTAATTTGGCCTGAAAATGCCCCGAGACCCAAATCAAACCCCCGGGTATACTTTTCTGACTATCTCGACCCTTTCGGACGCGTTGGCATACTCAAAATGACCATACTAACAACCTATAAAATATTCACTTTTATTAATCCACATTTAGTCCCGACACGACACAGGCGCGTCCCGACTTAAATTTCCACAATTGTCATTTTATTCACACGTGACAATATTATAAAAATAAATCTCATATATTACTATACTCATCCAGTAATATTCAAAAAATAATATATTCCCAATAATTACTAACTCTCGTCACGCTAGTAAATATTTAAAACAACATTTCGGATTAAAATTAAATTAATTTATCTCAATTAAATTTAATAAATCCCATAATTTAAAAGCCATGAAAATACGGGGTATTACATTCTCTTAGTTATGAATCTAGTTCATTATCGCGCTTGATAAAAACTATGTGATTTTGATCATTTTTCATCTTTTTATACTCCATTACTGTACTTCCAATCTTAAGAATATTTCAAGGGAAATCCATTAAAATTCCTCCGTGACAAAACCCATTATAATATAAGATTATAGAATATAAAAAATTAATACGCGTCCCGACTTAAATTTCCACAATTGTCCTTTTATTCACACGTGACAATATTATAAAAATAAATCTCATATATTACTATACTCATCCAGTAATATGCAACAAATAATATATTCCCAATAATTACTAACTCTTGTCACGCTAGTAAATATTTAAAACAACATTTCGGATTAAAATTAAATTAATTTATCTCAGTTAAATTTAATAAATGCCATAATTTAAAATCCATGAAAATACGGGGTATTACATTCTCTTAGTTATGAATCTAGTTCATTATCGCGCTTGATAAATACTATGTTATTTTGATCATTTTGCATCTTTTTATACTCCATTACTGGACTTCCAATCTTAAGAATATTTCAAGCGAAATCCATTAAAATTCCTCCGTGACAAAACCCATTATAATATAAGATTATAGAATATAAAAAATTAATATAACCCCATTTAAAGTCCTCTATAAACATAAATTTGCAATAATTAAAACAACCTAATTGTTACAACCAAATAGAACCTTGCAAAAGTAACCATGGATAAACCACCAGAGGATCCATGCACATAATAGAAACATGTGATCATTATGGAAGGAGTAATGAGAATCCAATAAAACCATGTTAATACAAATGATATGCATCCATGCATATAATGTCCAATATGAAAACCTAGGGTTTTAATGGTGGACAACATGGAACCTTCTAAAACATGATCACTCCATAACATGGGCTCTAATACCAATTGAATGGGGTTAACATTATAAAAAACTTTGCATCCTAAAACCTTTGATTGATTGTGTTTTAAAAAGTAAAAAATAAATAGATCATAAGAATATAACTAATGTTCATATCACGCTAACTTTGCTAATATTGTAGGTGATTCGATATATGAAAAATATTTGATGAATAAGATGACGTTGTTGATTTTCTTTCACCTCTAAATCCATCCTTAGTTGTCTCGAATGCCTAATATTTTCTAGCATATGATCCGACCAAAGAACGCCATGTGTGTGGGTATTTCTAGAGATGAGATGATAGTAAAATAAGAGAAAAATACCTCTCTTTACTCACTCCTTCACAAAAGAGAATAGTGTGTTTTGTCTCCGGCTTTAACCCTTGTGAATATTTCATTAAGCTTAATCCCCTTCCCTACACCCATATAAATTCATGCATGAAGTTAGCTTGGGGCAAATAGGGTTTTTAGAGAGTTTTTGGAAACTTCTTTATAAGTGAACTTTATGAGGTACTAAAGGCTATTAATTGATTTCAAACATAAATACTGAAATCTCATTTCACGCCTCATTATATATTTCTTCTCTATTTAATTGTAATTGATTCTATTAAATAATTAAAATTATATTCCAATTTAATCATCTCACAATTCTCTTCTTCTCCGACCTGCTAGTGCGTGCATTGAAGAAACCAACGTATGTTAAAATAATGTTACCTCCAATCGATCAAGTCGTTTACTATTTGATCTTAGGGCTTTTTTCTGTATTGGAGAATTTTTCAATGGCCATGGCCGCTCCACCGATAAGGGCACGAGATGATTATGATTACCTCATAAATCTCCTCTTGATCGGCGATAGCGATGTGGGTAAGAGTTTCCTTCTTTTGTGTTTCTCAGATGGTTCCTTCACCCCTAGTTTTATCACTACCATTGGCATTTATTTTAAGATAGGAACCGTTGAGCTTGATAGCAGATGGATCAAAATCTAATATGGGATACATTTGGTCAGGAAAAGTTTTGCACCATCACAACTGCATACTATCGCGGAGCCATAGGTATTTTGCTTGTATATGATGTTAATGATGAATCCTCTTTCAACAACATCAAAAACTAGATTTGTAACATTGAGCAGCATGCTTCTGACGATGTCAACAAGATACTGGAAGGGAACAAGGCTAACATGGATGAAAGAAAATGGGTTATGCCTACCTGAAAGGGTTAAGCTCTTGCTGATGAGTATAGAATTAAATTCTCTAAAACTAGTGGAAAAATGAATCTTAATGTGTAACAAGTTTTCTTTTCAATAGCGAAAGATAAAAAAACAAATACTTGTAAATACCGACTCCAAGGTAGAGCCTACAACAATTAAAATCAATCCATCGGATGCATCATCTAGGGGTGGTCAAATTGGCCAAAAAATGGCTTATTGCTGTTCTTAAATGGATGTATATCATAGGGTGGACGTGGTTACATTGCTCCGAAAAAAGAAAGAAAAAACTAATCATGATGACAACATGATAAGATGCTTGTAATTTTTCTTTGTCATTTTCTTTTCAAACTTTGTTTAGTGTGTGAGAGATAGCTTCTTATTATTTTAGAAATTTATTTTTTTTCAAACAAAAAAAATAATATTCTCATAATTAATCGAATAAACATGACTTGTTTGCAAATTTGTATAACACATAATATGATTCCCTGCATAAAGCATACAATATACACTTTGGTGAACTTCGATTCATTGCTTCTTTTCACCAACATGTTATTTATTCTTTGATATCAGACTTAACCTATTTGATACTTTACCAGATTATAAAATCCACCTGCCGAGTTTACTAGTAGAATAAAAACTTGTAGGTTTATTAAGAGGTGTCACATTCTAGATTATCTCTTGGATGCGAATTACTCCGAAAATGATCTCATACATGCCCACATAATTATTTCCAAACTTGTGGATATTTAGACCCAATAAATTGAATCGCACCCATAACAATCAAAGAAATATTATGTGAATATTACAATCTACATAATCCCTATGATTAAAAAATTATTCACCATTCTTATTGTGCATGTCTAATCTAGTTAGCACTTAAACTAGAGTATCATATGTGGTCCTGTTTAATACATTCTTCATGTAACGATAACATCTTCTTTGAACAATTAGACAATTTTATAAGTCATTATACATGACCATGTAGTCATGATAAGCTATTAATATTGTACACACAGTTTTACCAATAGTACTCCTTGTATAGGCTATGAACTGTTAAATTGTAATATAACTGAAAATTTGATCTTTTTATGATAAGGTTGAACTTAACTCACTAGAATCCTTAATAAGTTTAATTGAGGGACATACATAAAACATATTTAAAACAAATATAAGGAATTCTTAAAAACAATATTCTTATTTAAAAATAAACTTGACACACATCTATTAAAAAATAAACATCATTAACATGGTTTTAAGAGTAAAGCCTGAACAAAATCAATTGGCCTCTACATGACTAATCGATTGCCCCTCTTGATTCCCCCAAATGACACAGTTTTATAAATTTGAGTCCATAATCTAATTCCTTTGGTTTTCTTCATCATAATAGCCATAATGGTTGACCTAACCTCTAATGATTTCAAAAAAATATTCTAACATAGTTTCTAAGGGATTTCGAGCATAACTATTATTAAATTCATTAAAATTAAATAATCTAATATCCAGGAATGCTTATTCCTAAAAAAAGTTGGGTACTTCAATTGAATTCATATTGAATCAAATTTTAAAAATTAAATTGCATTGTCATGCCATAAACCATATCTAAGTATGCAAACCATAATATAACCTAGTATATCCAACATATTTACATATTCAAATGGGAACTAGGGGTTCAATCTAATTTCTCCATAGATTTTCTATCTCTTCGGCCTAAACCCACTAATAAAAAATCTTAACTCGGATTTAGGATCATACCATTTTATATTAAGTAATATATAGTCAATATACCAATAAAATTTAGGTATTTCTTATTTTTATTCCTTATGTTGAATTTCCATTGATGAATATCCATTATTAGTGTTTCCTTACTCCAATCCTCCTCTCCTATAATTAGGGATTTGGTCTTCACCAATGTTACTTTAATTAAATGATAAGCTGTCCTTATTTAAATCAATAATTTTCCAGGTCCCTTGTGGTCTTAACTTGGAGCCCCAAAATAATCACCTCGTGGTTATAAAACTTATCCTAAAGGGTTTTTAAACACTCTATTTTCTCACCCCTACACTCTATATAGGTCCACTTGACACAAATTGGGATATGTTAATGCATACCACAATTTAAATTGGAGCATTGGTGCACCATAGCGAGAAAAATTCAAATGGGTGAGTAACCACCCAGTAGTTACGAAGAGTAGTTATGTTTCATAGTAAGATATTTATAATATTTCTTTCAATTTTCTCAAGTAGAGTGTAAGGTAGTTGTAAACCTTTTCTTTCCTAGTTTATTTAAAGTTTCTTGCCATTATATTTGTTGTTTTTACTTTAATGCAAATTTATACTTTTCTCGCCATTTAATTTCTTGCAAAACTTTACTTTACTTGCATTTTTCTTTTCTTTTATATATAAGGATTTATCTTTATTTCAATTCATGCAACCATCCAACATATTGCCATTTCAGAGCATGTAATGATTGAAACAACTCAAGAGTTGGGACTAATGGCTCGTTGTTGAAAATTGAATGTTCTAATGTCTACAAGGCCCAATAATATTCAAAACACACTTGAGGTTAGTGTACCCGCAAGGATCTAGGACTAATAGATCAACTAACTAAACCCAATTTTTGATAACTTTAGGAATATGGTACATACCCTTAATAATATGATCATTATCGCGACCAATAGGTTTGCCTTAGCCATGGAATGATGACTAATGGACAAACATATGCATCACCAATTAGTGTAAATACCATTATTAGACCAAATTCTGACAATGTCTATTATAAACCCCATACCGATGAAACCAATAATAGGAATAATCTTAGAATAGGAGGATATGCTAATACTACTGGGTTAAATATTAGTAATCCAATGGAAATAGTAGGACTATCTAACACCTACCAACAAGAATGGGTAGAACAACAACCCAATGGATTATAATAATCCTAGGAAATACGAGGTCTTACCCAAATGAGATAAATTTAGCCTTTCCAATTACTTCGAATAATGGGATTATAAATAATTCGGCGTTCAAACCAGAACTCGGGGGGGGGGGGGTAAGGAACCCTACTATGGTGGATAACTAAACTCCTCAAGTATCTCAACCTATGATACCCAAAAACTACACTTCCATAAGTCTCACCGCCCTTAGTACAACTAATTCCTTTAGTAAACGAAATTAATGTCCCACAAAAAAGGGCAACTACCTCGGGGAGTGGGAATGAAGATATTGTAGATTTAATGCATGAAATATATGGAGCATTAGCTAATGAGATGCAGAAATCCTTACATAAATGGGTAGATAGGATTGAACTTCTTATGGGTTTTAAATTTCCAATATTCACCCTATTATTAGCGGATGGAAATCCGTCCATAGTGGAACACATTGCTAGCTTCACTAGCCAATATGATGATGCTTGAATAAATAAATACTTAAGACTACGTTTGTTTTCTAGTTCCCTCACAAATGTAAACTTTTCACTGTTCATAAGTTTACTCGCAAACTCCACCTAGATTAGGAACAAATGGAAGATATGTTTCATGAACATTTCTTTCAAACTAAACCAGAGGTTTCCATGGCAAACTTGTCTAGAATAGCTCAAAATCACGATGAAATGAATATTGCATTCATAAGCAGGTTAAAAAGGGCAAGGAGTAATCCTAAAATAGTATTACCTGGATCAGAATTTGTAAAATTAACACAAATGGCTTAGACTTCAGGATTCAAAAGAAGTTTAATTCCACAAAATTGATGAATTTTGTAGAATTAATTGCCAAAGTATCTGAATATGAAGCACCTTTGAAAGAAGCGCATAGGACAAATACTTCTTCCTTCAAAACATATTATAAAGATCCTAATTTTGAAATTTGTTTTGCTAAAATCATAGGAACTAAAAACTATAATATGTGAACTATTGATTCAAAAGGATACTACAGCATAATCATTTGCATCAAAATCAAAAGGAATGATAAAAAAAATACTCTTTTGATATTACTAAGGCTGATGAGATCTTTGACTTTCTCTAAAATTCAAAATGTTAAAACCAGCAGATGATGTTATAAAAACACATATGATCAAAGGACAAAACTATTGTGAATGGTATAGTGTGTTTTCACACTCAACTACTGCCTACTCTATATTTTGTGATAGGTTTCAAGAATTAATTAGGTGGGGGAAAATTAATTTTCCTTCAAAAGAGGAAACCGTAATAGGGGTATAGGAGTATAGGGTTATATGCGGACCCTTTGTCCAAAGTTAAATAATTAGGGACCAATGTGCACTCAATCTAAATGCCTAAGAATAAAGGGCAAGTGGAGTTCAAAGTGAAAACTAAGGCTGAACACAAGGTTTTGAAGCCTGAAATCCTTCAAGAGCCTAATAAAAATATGATGAAACATTTTTGCATCACGTGTGGAGAATATTATGCTGGAATGTGCTAACTAGTGGATTCAAAAGCAAAACATTAAGAGAAAAAATTACAAAAATGGGAATAATGGAAGTTCCAGAGTCCCAATTTTAGAAAAATAACAAGAGGTTCAAAGAAATCCCTTTGGGAGAGTTAGACCATTTGGTCCCTTAAATCCTTATGGGAATGAAAAGATACCCAAAAATAATCAGTACATTAGACATGGCTTCAAAGAAGACAAACCCTACCAACCAAGTAACAATTTGGGGCTCACAAAGGTTCTAAATTTTATCCTAATTGTTAAGGGTGTACCTAAATGGTTCGTAGAAAACTATCTAAAGGTTTCACAACAGTTCAATGATATTCTAATGAAACCAAAAAAATTAAAATGTAAGAAAGTGACTCTTGGCATAACAACCTAAGTCAAAGAAAAAAGAATCTTAGTTGGTGATAACGAGCATACAAAGGAAGTTTAGGGCCTAGAAAGGGGCCTTTGAGATTGTTCGAACAAGTGAGTCAGAAGGAGTTTCTTCTTTATCCTCAAAGTAAAATCCAAGATTTCATGGGGGAACTAGAGGGAATGCAAACCTCTTTCGTATTTCTTTTAGAAAGGCTAAAAGAGTTGGAAAATATGATGAACATGGATGAAGGATGTTCAACAAAGGAAAGATCTTCAAATGAAGAGGAAATGGAAAAATGATGGTTGATGATACCACAACTAATAGGCCACGAATATTGAATTTTGTTTCCTTTTATTCTTATGCATTTTAGGCACCTCGGGTACCTCAATTCCTTTATTTATGCTTGTTAACCAGAAAACTCTATTATGTATGTTTATATTCTTTGCAAGGTATAACTGAGATTTTATTGGTATTATTGGTGCATAGCATGAAGTTTAGTTTCATTTTGAGAAATTTCCATCATTTTGCGAATCTTCAGGAGAATTTTAGTCATTTCAACATTTGGGTTTTTAGCTTGAAGTCTTTATAGAAGTGTAGACCTCTGTGATAGATTTGCATAGCCTATGACCATATGATGTTCTGAATTATAGTGAAGAAAATAGAACCTTTCCTGTATGACGAGAAAATGAAGAAACCAGAAAACAAAACAAAGATTCAAACATGTAGGTTCTGAATCGATTTGATACTTTTTAGAATCAATTCATACCATGGTAGTGCTGGATTCCCCCTACTTCAAATTGATTCCTATCTTCTCTAGATTGATTCGTTCCTTATATTATGGCTGCCTTTGTTTTATAATTTTTTCATTTGGGTTTTGGTATATATTATTTCTCCCCTTTTTTTAATTCATATATCATATTTTTAGGTTAAATTAGGTTTTGGTTTAGGAGCTCTTATATTTCTGTCTCCTAGGTTATTCATCCATTTTTGTATGTAAGTGTACTATTCGTTATCTTCGTCCATTAATTAAGCTTCCGTTGTTGTTTTCTTACCTTGTTAACTTAGTCGCATTCAATATTTATTATGTTCTTTAATTTCTTTCATTCAATACATGTCATTTAATATGACTTGTAGCTAATGTAGTTTAGGTTGAGATGATTGAACTCACCTTGTATTAGTTGGTTGCTTTTTTATCATGTTGGATTGGACTAGTTTTAATGGGTTATGTTATTCCTGATTTTACACCTAGGATATTTAATGATGTATATAATCTATGCGCCGTATTTACAGCCTTGCATGTATAATATCAGGTATATTTGTTGACGCAAAAATCATAGTAGGCTTTTATGAGAATTTAGGGGTGATAACTCTAGGTTAGATTAATTGACAAAATGAGATTTAATCTTGCAAAATATTTTCTTCCCATGTAACCATTTATTTTAATTAACCCGAGGTTAGGGATATTATTCTAAATCTATATTTTTTATTCTTATTGTGTTTAACTTAGCTTAAATACATGCCTTGATTAATTTATAATTAAAACAATTATCTTTTACACTTTTATTCAGAAGTAAGAAATTAATTAAAGTCTAGCAATAATTCTACGTGAATTCAATACCCATACTAGTCCCTATACTCCGATAAGAGTTTAGTTAAAATTTATATTTTTGTATTGCGGTGGGAGCAAAAAACAAGGACATCGTATTAAGACAAATGCTCAATTCCCCACTAAATCAAAATGGCACTATCATCGGTGATTGTTTTGTTGTAGATTGTGATTGATTTAGTATTTTGTAATATTGTTTTCTTTTCTTCTATTCTTTTTTTAAATTTGTTTAATAGACTTATATATTTAATCTCCAAGAGACGCTTGAATCTATCGACCTCACACAACTTTGTAGAAATCTCTGTCTTAAGGTATATAAGGGTTAGCATTTCTTACTCTTCTATTTTCGGTAATCATAATGATAATTCTCAAAATCCCCCCAAACCTATGACTTTTGGTTAATACTTGCATAGAGAGAAGAATGAAAATTGAAAAATCACTTGGGTTGAGTAGTACAAGAGTCAAGTCATGGATTATGGGAATTTTGGGAATGATCATTCCATATTAGGTCAATCAAAGTTTTATAACAAGGAATTTGAAACATATGGAGATAATAAATATCTAAACTATTACTTCAATAGCTTTTAAAATTCTTGTGATAGTGATTTTGAAATTATTTCCAAGGATAGTTTTTAAACTTCTTACTTTCAAGAATCCATGCTGCCACCTATGACTCTGTATAAAGGAGTTCGTATTCTTGCGAATGAAAGCATGAAAATTTTTATTGGGAAGAAAATCATTATTTGGAACAACAGTTGGATGCATTATTCGAATCCAACAATGATTTTTCTTCCGAGACTCTTCAAGGTGAAGATTGCTGCGAACTAAATGAGGAATCAATGCCTATTTTGGAACAAACAATTCGTCTTTTGGCCCAAGGAATGATAGAGAATTAAAGTGAGGATGAAATGGGTATAGTATCCATTTGCAACAAAATGATTTCTTCTTTGGAAAACAAAGAAGAATTTTTTATTGAAAATGATCATATCTCCTTCGAAATTCAATATTTGAGCGATGGTAAGTCATCTCTCAAGATTTAATTTATATCCCCCCCATCATCATTCTACGTTATCGAATCATTATGAGGTACCTATTATTCAGTTCAAAACTTTAAAATGTTTAATCATTTCACTGATGAGGATTACTTGCTTGAGTTTCTTCCATGCAGGAAATCATTCCTCCATGTGCTCCACCTCCCATTCTATTTGAAAAACCTTTTTGAGGAAATTAAACTTGTATAGGATCCCATGTGTACTTGTACCCATTTTATCCGAACCCCCCAACATCCCCCAAATACTTTTAATTGGTGATGGTTCATTTTACCTGCCCAAACTATGTCTTTCGTTATTCAAACGGAATTCCTATTTTTAGAAAGGTATGCAGTTAAATGAGGGTACACCAATTATTCTTCAAATTCAAATCTTATTTTGGATGAACCCTCAAAAATTTCAACTTCTAGTGTATAGTTAGTTAGAATTTAAAATTATACGTTGTGGAACCTACATATCTAAATCTTTATTTTGTTTTCTTGTTTCTTCACTTGCTTGCCATACGTAATAGGATATATCTTCTTCATTATAATTTAGAAAGATTAAAGATCGGAGACTACACAAATATGACACATATGGATACACTTCCGCAAAGACTTCAGGCTAAAAACCTAAATGCTAAAATGACCCTGAAAATGCACATAATGACATAATTTTCTCAGAATGCAACCAAACTTCACGCTAAGCACCTATAACACCTACAAAAGCTAAATTATACCTTGAAAAGACTATGACCATAAATAATAGAGGTTGTGTGGTTAACAAGCATTAGTATAGAAATTAAGTTACACGAAGTGGGATAAAATGCATAAGAATTAAGGGAGCTAATATACAATATTCGTGACCTGTCAACAACATCTGTACAGGAGGGTGAACACCAACAACTCATCTAGTTTGTCTCTATGACTCATCAGGTGCCAATAAATATGTTTGTTATCCTCTCTAAGAGGTGTGAAGATGAAGAAGGTTAACAGGCACCTATTATGGAGGCAAATGGAGAAGACTACTCAGAGGTAGATAATTTTAATCTATTTGTATCCATTCTTCACATTGTATATGGGATTGGAGAACCTACTAAGCATATTAGTAATCATATATAATCTTTTTTTTTTATAAAATCTTGGATAAATGGATTTCTTATAAATAAAATACTGGTTCAATAACGGTGCAACTGTCAACCCGATACCACTTTCCATGTTATCCAAAATTAATAAACATAATGATAAATTGGTCCAAACACAGACTATTATCTCCCATTTTGTTGTATATAAGAAATGTTCGAAAGGTTTACTACCATTTAAAGTCCTACTATATCCTATAGGGTTATCTAATATGGAAAAGGGTGCAAAATAAGCAAACCAACTGTTTTAAAATTTTCTCAATTTTAAGTTCAAATAAATAAGTTTGACCCAAATCAATCTTAGGAACAATTTTAAATCAATTGTTGTGATAAAGAGATTAACCAATTTTATCTTAACCTAAAAATGCATGTAGACGAGTGAAGGATAAAATTAGTAAATCAACCATAATGCCCGATGTATAAGAAAAATATAAATGGGAATTACCTCGGACGACCCTATTACACAAATTTACCGTGATAAGGAATTTAAAAAGTCAACAGGTAACTTACACAAAGACTCGATGCACTTGCTAGCCTAGAAACATTTTAAATATTCAACCCCTCCTCTATAGAGACATGCAGGAGCCACCAGCGCAGTAATCACAATGTGTGAGTCCACACATGCCTTAGTACCCACCAAACATGCTCAACAACCATTTATGAATTGGAACCTGAAATCCATTGCTTCTTCATCGTAACACTATATCATGAAGTTCACCATGTGTAAACAACAAATACAGAGTCCATTGTATGAAATGAGACTCAAAACGATGAAGAAAATAAACCTTGGTTCCCATAAATAAGACCTCAAAGCATATATGTGACGAATGTTTGGATCCTTAAACAACTAGGTGTAAACTAGGGTTTAGTTTGACCCTTTGATCATAAACAATCATATAAATTCATACATATTTTTAAAAGAGTTTGAGAACTCAAAGAATAGGTAAAAGCCTCAAAAAAATTGTCGCTCTGCACTCCTATTTATAGGAGGTTTACCAAAATTGATATAAGAATAAAAAGCTTGAAGAAAATATAGAAAAACTAAAAACCTCATCTGGTCATTCAAACGAGTTCTTAATCCTTATTCAAATGATTTCATAGAGTTTATTGGAACCAACATCAAATAAGATATCAAATGAAAAATCAAAGTAGGTCTAAAACTAGTCGCTTGAAGTTTGTTTGATCATTTCTAACTCGAAACCATGATTCATTTGAATGACATACCCAATGTCGTTCTAACGACTTAGAGAATTTTCTAAAAAACATTATATAAAGAATTTTCATAAACTAACACCCAAAATTAAGTATTCAATGATCCTAAATATATATTCATTTATACCCTAAAGATTGTTTGAATATGAAGAAGAAATGTGGCACAAAACATGATACGATGATGTAGATATTCTACCTTGGCTGGTAAGTCTGAAATGAAAATGACATAGGATTGGAAGGTCAACACAATGAAGTACTAACTTATTACTCAAAGTTTTTATCCATACATGAAATAATCCAAAATGCATATAAATTAACTTTATAAAAAAATTCCTTACGCTAGTTGATATTGAAGTTGGCAAAATGAAGTCTAAAACTTATTTCTTTAATATTATAAGAAAACCCAGCTTTAATGCATTATTAGGTATATATTAAATTCATTGTAACAAATTTAGTCATTCTTCTACGCGTTATACATTAATTTTCATGAAGGATGATGGGATTCTAGAAGAAGTGGTAGCTAATGCACTATATTTCCATTCTAGTTCTAATTGTGTTTAAGCAGGGATCTTTCAAGAGAATGTGGGTCCAGTGAAGGCAAAGACTTTGTTGGAAGAGGCATATAAAGGTTTAGTCTTTGAAGAAAGTTTAATTGATCTGCTTTTTGGACTGATGGGGTCAGCTGAAGAAAACAAAAAGATTATTTAATGGTCGCTGCATTCATTGATATCCAATAGGCTAATGAAAGCTTGGGAATTGTTATAAACAAGCTTATAGACTTGGATTTGAGCACCAATATTTATGAAGAGAAGATTATAAACTGGACTGACTATGTCATCGAAGAGGACATAGAGAATTTAATTGCCCAAGACAATGGTGAATAAATAAGTTTTCTAGTAGATTATGAAGAAATGATGGAGAATCCACACGGTCCATTGATTGAAGTCAATTTGGGGACAAAACAAAACAAAAGAATAACTTATATCAGTGTGAATCTCAGCAAAGCAAACCAGCGATTGCTCACCTTATAAACTAGTACAAGGACTAATTTTCTTGGGAATATAATGAATTACCTGGCCTAGATAGAAAATTAGGAAGCAGAGGCTCCCAATCAAAGATGGATACAGACTTGTGAAGAAACTTCCAAGGCAAATGACTCCAGAGGTTAGAGAATAAATCAAAGAATAAATTTAAAGGCTGGGTTCATTTGAACAACTCAGTATGTAAAATGGCTCTCTAGTATAGTGCGAGTACTTAAAAAGAATGAAAAATTGAGAGTATGCATTGATTTTAGGAATATGAATGCAACTACTCGCAAGGATTAATATCCAATGCCAATACTAAATCTAATAGTTTATAGGTCTGCAGGTCATGCTATCATGTCTATGGTGGATGGTCATTCTCACTATAACTAGATATAACTGAAGAGGATTTGCACAAAACTACACTTAGGTGTCCTAACAAATGGATCAAAATATGATATGGTTTAGTGAATGCAGTGGACACATACCAAAGGGGATTGGACTCCACTTTTCAAGACATGGTTGGCAAATATCTAGAGTGTTATATCAATGATATAATGGTAAAAACTAAATTTAGTGAATGATTATGTAACACACCTCAAAATATCTTTTAAAAGAATAAGGTTGTATACACTTAAAATGAACCCCTTAACGCGTTCCTTTATAGTTTTTGCAAGAAATTTCCTTGGATATTTGATGCTTCAAAAAGAATTCAAGTTAATCAGAATAGGTCTAAAGCTATCATTGACAACAAAGCCATCAAAAATAAAAAATAATTAAAAAGGTTTTGGGGGGAAAATTCATTTTTCCTAGAACACTTATTTCTAATACTTCTGGAAATAAAAGTATTTTCTTCGTTTTCATGACGATAAAAGACCAAGAAGCGTTGGACTGAAAGGAGGAGCATGAAAAAGATTTCCAAGCACTCTGGAACTACCTAGTAAAGACACCTGTGTTGGCAATACTTGGGGAATATAAACCACTAAAATTATACATTTCAACCTTTGATTCATCCATTAGAGTATTATTAGATCAATACCATGAAGATCACATGGGATACGATATTTATTATCTTTGTAGTTTTTTAAATGATAGTGAATATGGATACTCTGTAATGGAAAAAAATATGTTTTACCTTGTACTTTTCTTCTATGAAATTAAGTACTATTTGTTCCCTAAAGAAGTTTTTGTCATTTTAAAGTTTGATCTGATTAAATACATGCTAAAAAGGCCTATCTTAACAAATTAGTTGGTAAATGGGTGTGGGTACCCAGAATTAAGACCATGGGCCTGGACGAGTAGCCCAGTTTCGGCGGCCCAAAGTCCAGCTCCCCCACCTCTTATTTTGATCCGGTCTCTTCCCACGTTCCCCTGAAGGGAAGTTATACGAGAGATGGAAGATGTGGGGGAACCCATAACCCCCACGCACCTAAATGTACATGTATATATTAAACCCTAGGTCCGGGGCAAAAGGACAAGTTGTATTCTCTGTAATCACTCCCCGGAGTATATAGAAATAAAACCAACTGCACCACCGTGGACGTAGGCACTTATTTGCTGAACCACGTACATCCTTTGTTGTGTGATTGTCATTTTATATTCCTTTTTCCTACTTGGTGATTGCCTTTCTCTTATCTATTTGTGTTGCATAATAATTATCACCACAATTGGCGCCGTCTGTGGGAAGCGTTCATCTTTCCCTGAGAAGAGCCCACACCAAGAAAGGAGTTTAAAATGTCTGGTCACAGCAGCAATGCCCCCCAGGCAAGGGATATTCAAGAACCACCTGCTCCTCGCAGGATCAGGTCTGAAGTTCGACGTTCAGATTAGAGGGCTCGCTTAGAAAGTCCAGCCTCAGAAGAGAGCCAGGGACCAGCGAGGTCGACACAGATATCAAGATTGATTGATGCATACGAGGCAAGGCTCCATGAGCAGAGGGAGTCTTCTCACAGGTACGAGGCTAAGAATGCTCGCCTGAAAAGAAGACTGGAAAGACTAGAGAGGGAGCTTCGTCTTGATAACAAAAGACGTCCATACCTCACTCCTAGCCCTCAGGCGAGCAAGTCTCGTAGCCGAGGAAGGAGCCCTAGGCGAGGATCTCAAAAGGTTGAGGGAGACGAGTCAGACAACAACCTACGCGAGCAGCTGCGAAGATCTCGCCGTTACCAGAGCCCTGCTCGCAGTGACGAGAATATACAAAATTTGGTCCGCAGGGAAATGGACCAACATCCTGCCCACCACGGTACCAGATCAACCAGAGAACTCTCAAGGCGAGCTCTCAAATCCCAAATGAAGTTAACCTTCACGAGGGAAATCGAAGAAGAAGAAGCCCCCAAGAAATATTCCATTCCAAGGTTCGAGATTTATGACGGTTAGACCGATCCCATCGATCATGTCAGGCAATACCGATAGGTCATGACTCTCTTGAATCACCGGGATGCACTGATGTGCCACAGTTTTCCCTCGAGCCTGCATGATGTGGTGCAAAAATGGTTCGAAAGACTCTCCCATCGGTCCATCAGAAGTTTCAAATCCCTGGCCGAGCTCTTTACGGCCCGGTTCATCACTAGCAGTTCCCATCCCAAAAGGATGGATGCTTTACTGACAATGAAGAAAACGCCTCAAGAGACACTCTGAGACCACGCGAAGAGTTACTGAGAGTTATTCAATGAGGTCAAAGATTGCTCGGAACAAGTGGCAGTGGCCTCTTTCAAAATCGGGCTACCCAGCTCCTCCCTTCTATACCAGTCCCTAACAAAAAAAATGCCTACGTCCACGGTGGTGCAGTTGGTTTTATTTCTATATACTCCGGGGAGTGATTACATAGAATACAACTTGTCCTTTTGCCCCGGACCTAGGGTTTAATATATACATGTACATTTAGGTGAGTGGGGGTGATGGGTTCCCCCACGTCTTCCATCTCTCCTATAACTTCCCTTGAGGGGAACGTGGTAAGAGACCGGATCAAAATAAGAGGTGGGGGGCCTAGACTTTGGGCCGCCGGAACTGGGCTACTTGTTCAGGCCCATGGTCTTAATGGTTCGCATCGAGAAGTATGCTAAGGTATAGGACGTCACCCTCCTCAGCACAGGAGAAAACGGTCGAGCTAAACTCACTACCAAGGGAAGTGAGAAAACTGAGAACCAGAAGAAAGGAGGAAAGAACGGGGGCAAAAATGTCTCCAAGAACGGAGGGAACCATGACGCGTCGAAAGCATTTCAGGCGGTTAACACCGTCTTTAAAGAATCAATTCACAAAATTCTCACGAAGATCAAAGATGAGCCATTCATCAAGTGGCCCAGGAAGATGGGAGGAGATCCCTCAAAGAGGAACAATGCGTTAAGATGCGCTTTTCACAAAGAGGGAGGACATAAGACCAAGCAAGGAAAAGCTCTTAAGTCTCACCTCGAGGAGTTGGCTCAGTCTGGGCATTTGAACCAGTTTGTGGAGAAGAAGGCAGAGAAAGCGGCTGCCAACAGAGAGGCGAGACCTGACAACGTGCTGGAAGATGACGCTGGACATGAGTTCGCGGTAATCCACGGGGCATCTGACGCCAGGCAGATACAAGGAAACTCAGCTCGAATGGAAATGAAAAAACTCACAGCGGTAATGCAGGCTTTTCAGATCGATCCAGCAAAGTCACAGTCAGGAAAATGCCGACGAGCAGATGACGTCGACTATAACAAGCATATTGTATTCACAGATGAAGATCTGGTGGGAGTGAGGACCCCACATCATGATGCTCTGATCATTATGCTCAGGATAGCTAACTTTTACGTCGACAAATTGCCCATTGATCAGGGGAGCTCGTCCGAAGTGATGTATCTCGACCTATTCAGAAAGTTGAAGTTAAGCATTATCGACCTAAAGGAAACTACTGTCCCTTTAGTTGGCTTCGCTGGGAAAATAACTATGCCATTGGGAAAGATTGTACTACCGGTGTGCGTTGGAAATGTCTCCAAGATGATCGAGTTTTTGGTAGTTGACATTGATTCGCCATACCAGGCCATCCTCGACAGGGGATGGCTTCATGTGATGAAGGCAGTCTCCTCGACCTACCATCAGAAACTCAAGTATGTAACCGAACGAGGAATAATGGAGATCCACGGCGACCAAGCGATGGCAAGGAGGTGCTTCATAGCAGCCATCCGACCAAATCCATAAAAGAAGGCTGATCAACCCGGTGAGAAAGTTGAAGAACGTGTGACACCTTTCAAATAATAATTGAAGTATGGGAGACCCGGAGTAGAGGAGACCAGGCTCCTCCCCTCCGAGCGGGTCATCAAAGACCTAGTAGAAGTTACAGCTGGATATGGTGACAGTAACAGAGTCTTCTTGATTGGAGCGTCTCTCACCGATCAAGAACAAAAGGAATTGACAACCCTGTTGAGACGCAACGTAGAAGTTTTTGCATGGGAACCATATGAGCTGCCCGGAATTGATCCTATTATGGTCTGTCATCAGCTGCACATCGATCCCACCTTCAAACTGATCACGCAGAAGGCACGGCGAACTGCACTCGAGAAGGCTAATGCGGTCGAAAAAGAAGTTGAAAAACTATTGGATGCAGATCCATACGGGAAGTACAATTCCCCAAGTGGCTATCCAACCCAGTAGTAGTTTCGAAGAGCAATGGGAAGTGGAGAGTTTGCATCGACTTCACTGACCTCAACAAAGCATGCCCTAAAGATAGCCTATCTGAACCTCAACATCCTTGTACGCTGCAGCCCAATCGGAATTGTACGAGTCCTCCCTGGCAGTAACAGCCTCAGACTCCTTCTTCTTCAGCTCTTTAGAGAGCACCCTGTTCTCCTCCACAATAGCAAGTTTGCTCGAGCAAACCAGGTCGTAGGCCTACCTCATCTCCTTCAAATCCTTGACTGCCGCGTTCTTCTACTTATTGGCAGTAGCAAGAGCCAAGTCAGATGAAATCCGAGCAGAGTCCATAACTTTAAAACTAGCCTCGAGCTCGTTACCCTTCAGCTTTAAGGCAACATTTTCCTTCTTCATCTCGTTATTTTTATTCACCAACTCATCGCGTGAACGATACAGCACGGCAAAGTCAGTAACAAACTACAAAAAGAAGAAGATGTTAAAAGAGAAAAAATGATGAAGTTCATAAAAACATGGGACAAAAGGGAAAAACCTTACCAGAGCTAGCCTTTGACTAGCCTGAAGGGCCAATTGCTCAGACCCTACCGCCCTTTGGCGATCAGCTGGGAGGACAACTCTCTCGAGTAAGGCGGGGGCCAATTGAGGGGAAATTATAACAGAACCCCCTCGAGTAGCACGAATATCGGAACCAAGGCATGCCCGGTCTTCGTCCTCGCTTCAGCCCTCCTCTTCTCCTCTTCTCTCTCGTCCTCCCTCCTCCTCTCCTCCATCTTCTTCTTCTCTTCTTCCTTTTTTCTCTTTATCTCCCTCACCTGCTCCTCTTTATTCCTCTTTCTCTCCTACTCTTGGGCAGAGGACCGGGAACCAGTAGCTACAACCCCAGAATTAGATTTTTGCTTCTTTGACCTTTGTGCAAGAAGTATGTGGTCCTTATCATCATCATCCCTGATCAAGTTCTTCCTTGGAGGAACCATCTCCTCGCTCGAACTACTAGAAGTGCTCGATGATCCTCGAGCTTCAGAAACCTCCCTACGATCAGAGGAACTGCTACTGCTAGAGCTCTCTCCCCATAAATCACTTGCAGCTCCTACAACGTCACTCTCAGAGCTGCTCTCTTCCTCGTCCAACTGGATAGGACCCGTAGCATTATCTTCGAATAAATCAAACTCTGGGATACTATCCACAGGCCTTGCTATGAAGCTGGAGCCAACGTTCTTGTACTCGAGCAGAAAGGAAGCAGACCTTGGATGCTCGCCATCACCCAAAGGCTCCCTGATATTCCAAACCTTAACTAATTCCGAGATACGAACCTCGCTGAGAGCAGGCTCCAAGTTCTTTGACCCCGCTGTGGAAGAAAAAGAAAAGAGGAGTTAGAAAGATCACAAATCAACAAAAGTCGAAACAACAGTACAATGTATACCTATGTATTCCTCCCCATAAAAGGGAACAGAGAACCTCTCAGACCTCGACCCTTCAAATTGGGGAGAAAACTGCCAATTTCTAACAAGGAAACCTTCTTACCAGTAGTCCTTATGGGAATCAGGTAGATTTACTACCAATACCCTGTCAGGGCTCCTAGCTTTGAGATAAAGGACACCAGAGCTAGTTCAAGAAAAGGAGTAGTAAAAACAGACCTCGGTGAGCCCTAACCTAGTACCATACAATTGATTTATCCTATGTACGCCATTTACTATTTTCCACACATTGGGCGAGCATTGTGCAGGAACAATATTAAAATAGCCAAAAAATGCAAAAATAAATCATTAGGAGGAAAAGTGAGTCCCCCCTGGGAAAGCAACAAGACGTGGATCCAGTGGGCATTATCTATATCCCTAACGTTTCTAGGAGGGGAGGCACAACACTCAATATCTACCCACTCAGGGATGTTGTAAAACTTCCTAAATTCAGAGATTGACCTATTTCCAATCTTCGCCATTGGAAAACCCTAGAAAAGCTATAAACTCAAAGAGAAAGTACAAAGAAAGGGCACATGAAACTTACAAAATAGAAGATCGATTCAAGTGATGAAGAAGCACGAGCCCAAACAACTAGGAAGAAATGAGAATGGAGATTGAGAGAAGAACGTAGGAAGCGCTAGAGCTCACAAAAAATAGAAGAATGCTGGAAAGACTGAAGCGACGGTAGAAAAGTGGATATTCCAACAAACCTTCAAATTCTGCTAATCATTGTGCACAATAAACGAAGCGGGTGCCGCCAAAATCAACTTCACAGCTTTCGAAGAATTGCAAAAAATCCATTATGGCTAATCATTTAAATTTATTCACCCCATGAACATGTACCAATAAACTTAGGGGAAATTGTGGGTACCCAGAATTAAGACCATGGGCCTGGAGGAGTAGCCCAGTTCCGACAGCCCAAAGTCCAGGCCCCCCACCTCTTATTTTGATCCGGTCTCTTCCCACGTTCCCCTGAAGGGAAGTTATATGAGAGATGGAATACGTGGGGGAACCCATCACCCCCACTCACCTAAATGTACCTGTATATATTAAACCCTAGGTCCGGGGCAAAAGGACAAGTTGTATTCTCTTTAATCACTCCCCAGAGTATATAGAAATAAAACCAACTGCACCACCGTGGACGTAGGTACTTCTTTGCTGAACCACGTACATCCTTTGTTGTGTGATTGTCATTTTATATTCCTTTTTCCTACTTTGTGATTGCCTTTCTCTTATCTATTTTTGTTGCATAATAATTTTCACCACAATGGGTATTACCTATATCTAAGTTCTACTTGATTTATGTGCCTCAAAAGGCAGTAAAAGGACAAGGTTTCTCTGATTTCATAGTAAATCATCCATGTGAGGATGAATTGGATGGGGTTTATGAGATAGGTCATGCATATCTAAGCCCTTGAAAGTTATGGTTTAATGGTTCAAAGATTAAACAATGTCAGTCATAGGGTTAGTAATTGAATACAACACATTAAAATAAAACATAATTACATGTTGGAAGAAAACATATATTCTAATAACCAAGTGGAGTATGAGGCTTCAATAATAGGATTGGAAATTCCTTGAAGCTATAATGCTTTAGTGATTGAAGTCTTTGGTGATTCATAACTATTTATAAGATAGTTAACTAGTAATATAATTTTTTTTTATAAAGGTTTGACTTTGTATAACCAAGTAACATTAAATTTATTATCCAAATTGTCTGGTTTTTAAATGAAGAAGCCAAAGAAATGGCTCAAAAAGAATCATGTTTTACACTTGATAATGATCGTGAAAGTAAACTAAAAATAAATGTTATTGATGGATTCTAACTCTTATACATAAAAGATGGACAAAGATAGAAATTGGAAATATTGATGTCCAAGAAGATTAGAGAAATCCAATTTGGGAATATGTAAATGATCCAAATATAAAAATTGATAGGGCTATCAGGTTGAGAGAAAACAACTATGTTATATTTTCTATCAAGTTATTTAAAATAGGTATTGATAGGATAAATCTAGCGTGCCTAAGTAAGAGAGAAGGATTAAAAACCATATCACATGTCAATGAGGACCTTTGTGGAGCTCATCAAGATGGTACAGAGATGAGATGGTTTTTATGGAAACATGGGTTTCGTTAGCCATGTATTTTGAAAGATTGCATTAAATTTGTAAAGGGATGCCAAGACTGTCAACAATATGCCCCTCTAAAATATATTCTTATAGTTGACTTACAATATGTGGTCAAACCTGGACCATTTAGTGGATGGGAAATTAATGTAATTGGCAAGGTTTATCCCCTATCTTCGAAGATACATAGTTTTGTTTTGGTTGCAACTGATTACTTAACTAAGTAGGTAGAGGCTAATGCTTTAAAGTCAATCACCCAAATAAATTAGTAGACTTATTTCAAGACATTATGTATAGGTTTCGAATTCTAAAAATCATAACCTCAGACAATATAACTATCTTTGAAACAGAAATGGTGTTCTTTAAGATTGGGTACCACCCTAACAAAGGCAGTACCATTTTATGCTCAATCAAATGGCCCAGCTGAGACCACTAATAAATAAATTAAAGATAATTTGAGCAAAGTAATTTGAGAAGAATCTAAGAGATTACCACAATTTATTGCTAGAGCTTTTGCGGGCTTATAGGACTTCTAAAAGGTTAAGTACTAGAGTAACTCCTTTTTCTTTAACTTGTAGGCATGATATTGTGTTACTAGTATAAATCACTTTAAATTTATTGGTAGTAGTATCCCAAAATAATCTAACAGATGAATTCTATGATTAAGCAACACATATGGAATTGGAAAATATAGATAAAGACAAGGTGAGATACTTGAACAACATCTTAATCCAAAAGAATAAAGTAAATAATAGTTATAACAAGACTTTGAAACAAAGAAACTTTAAATAAGGGGATTTGGTTTCGAAAACTATCCTTCCTATAGGTTGGAAGGATTCTTCTTATGAAAAATGATCCTCAAAATGGGAAGAACCATTCCAAATGCATATAGCATTTAAAGGAGGATCATACCATTTAGAGATATTAATGGTTATATTCACATAAGAAAGACAAATGCTAGATTCATAAATCCTTATTATCCAACTATATGGGAGGCCTGACAATAAGAATATAATATATGATTGCATTATAACATTGGAAATCTTACAAACTTAGTGAAAGTGATCAAATATAAAAGGCCTAAAACTGGTCGATTTTTTTTTTCATAAATATTCTTCTTAGTTATGATCTGAGATTCTATCTCAATAAACTACATTATTAATTGAAACCTGTATTTCACTTACCAATTGGCCTATCCTTTGTTGACGGTCTTCCTCCCATTTGGTGGCCAATTACAATGCAATATTGAACCTTGCCATATTCTTCTTTATATATTTCTTCCCATATAAGCTCTTGCTTCGAATGGCTCTCAGGTCTTCTAAGTCCTTAGAAACCATAACCTTTTGATTGGGAAAATTATCTCTATCATTAGACAAAGAGTTATCCTCAGCCTCCACATGAGCCAACGTCTTAATGTGGTAAGAGAGAGAGTCAACCTCGGTACTCAGTGATCCTAAAACTTCCTCTCCCAAATCTTCAAAAGAAATAATACAAAAGCAGGTTGCTCTGAGACCATTGGAAAAGGTAAAGTTTGTTAGGTCTTCAAATGGAAACCTTCAAAAGCTTTGAAGTAGATCTACGTCTTATGGATCCTCTAATTTCCAAGAAGAAGGAATATGTTAGGCATAGATGAGATGATCTAGTCATTAACACTATTAGCAACAATCTCCAAAAATTGGACACGGGCTTTGGAAATGATTCCCTCTAATTTCTTACAAAAATCAAGCACTTCATTCGGGTTCATGAGACTAACAATCTCCCTAACCATGAAATTCTACTCAATTATAGGGGATCCTTCATGGGAGGAATATTTGATACAATGATAGCTTCATCAAGGGAATATTCAGCAGGAGATGTTGGATCATTGATAGCTGAGTGGATATGTTCCACGGGGTCTATATCCTATGGATTTGAGCCTCAATTACCTCACTTTGGGTTAAAAGTAAAGCCATGGATATATCCACTACCACAGAATATGTTTCCTCATCCACAACTAAAATTCCTACACTACATACAAGGGGATCTATATGGATAGGATAAAAAATAATCAAACCACTATTTTTAAAAAAATTCAAATTTAAGTTCAATTAAACAAATTAGGTAAATTAAACTTATCACCAATTAAACAAAAGTTATGTTAAACAAATTAACTAAATTTATCTTATCCTAAAATACGCATCCAGGCGATAGCAGATTGAATAAAATATATTACATAACATGTTGATGTATGAGGAAAACCCACGCAAATTTCACTATGTGCGAAATTAAAAAGGATACGACAATTCATTTACACAATGACCTTGATGCTCTCAAGCCTTGGCGCTCTTTGTTCCTCAACCTTCACCACGGTGACATGTGGGAGTCCACCCTCGAAGCAGCCGTAACGTGTGAGACCAAGCACGCCTCAGTTTCCACCGAACACGCTCAATAACCATTTATAGATAGGAACACAGATTCCATCACTTCTTTATCGTAAGACCACAACACAGATTCCACCATGTGTAAAAAAACAAATAGGGTATGAATTATACTGCATGAAACTACTCGCAAAAATATGAAGAGAATAAAGCTTCTTGGCGCCCCTAAACTAGATCTCAACGCATATATAACTATGAAACTTAGATCTAAAAGATATTAAGTGTAAACTAGAGTTTGGATTTGAAAAACTTGATCATAAATGATCAAAGAAAATTAGAGATCTTCTTGGAAGAGTTTAGTGATTCGAAAGGCATAAAAAACTTCAATTAAAACTACTGCTCCACAACCATATTTATAATTGGTTTTCTAAAAATGAGATAATGACAAAAAAACTGAAGAAAATCTAACTATTTTAAAAATGCATCACCTCATTCTCTAATGCCCTGGCCCGGATCTATGGGTTACCCATGGTCAACCAGGTCCAACTCGGGCGTTAGGTGTGAAGTGCAATTAAACAACGTATATAATGTTACTCGTCCAGTTTTATTTAATTAATATTTCACTTATTTCGCATGAGATTTCCATTTAAATAAAACTACACAACGGAACCGTGGGAAGAGTCCCCAAAATCCAAGCATACATAACTACTAACGTAAAATAAAAGAAGATTCTTACCTGTACAACACTCTCAAAATACGAAACCACACCCAACTTATTTTAACGAAGATGAGGGAGTGAGCCGAATGCCCTGTGGGAAAATGCAATGATGCAATATAGAATCGAACGATAGAAAAGAGACTCTACACGTTATATCTACGTGCATATGCAACTGCTTTATGTATATACGTATGTACATATACTTTAATGCATGAAACCATTTTTATTCCAAAAACTTTACTTATACCAATTAATTCGCCTTAATCTTATAAAAAAACGCTTCTTACATGACTTGGCATTTATTTCTTGATTCAACACACTAGGTTAAATACTTTTAAAATTTAACCTTTATTTAAGAAAAAATATTTCTATCACCGAAATGACCCCTTTGCTCGTACCAAATTCACCTTCGTATTTTCATTGAAAATCGCCTTTTAACACACGCAAGTACCGTATCAGAAAATACTTATATTTCTTTGATTTTTATTATAAATACACTCTTATGTTAATTATGGGTTAAACCTCATTGGGTTTCTTAATTAACCATTTAATCATTCACTTTACCATTCATTTTACTTCGTGGACATTAGCCAATATTTCACATTGCTTGCCCATATTATCTTTCAATCGGAGGATTTATCAATTTCATTCATGTTAGGTCATCTTTTCTTATATTCACCACACAACCCATTTCTTGATATGTTCCCCTTTCCTTATTATCCTTTGTAGGAATCCTACAAATATCCGCATATTTTAATGGGCGCCATACCACCACTGACTATGTTACCATATGCTCTGATCGGTGATTTTGGATCTTTCACCCTAGCACTCTGGGCCCTCCTTAATTATTTCCAGTATCATTTGAGTTCATATTAATGTGTTTTAACATTTTTCAAATGTCCACATTATCACCCTTTCCTTTAAAGGCCAAAGCCAAACCCGAGGTTTCATCCCAACTAGTGTTTCACTTTGAAATCATAATTTCTGATCGTTTATACACGTGCATTGATTTGATCCCAAACATCAGTTTCGATCAGGACCATTGTGGTGTAACACCTTTTTCAATATTTTTATTTCATAAAACTATTCCTCTTTACGTAAAATTATCATTTTACCCATTTGTTTTCAAACTTGTCTTTTCCTCCATTATCACAAGTGTTATTTCCCAAAAACATTAGTAACTTACACACACAAACTTCTTAAATATTTTTAACTCATTAACACTTATTTAACACTTTGGATTAACATGCATCTCAACTGTCCCTTTGGATACTACTTCACAAGAAAATACTATTTTCCCTTTTTACTTCCACATATAGTCTTAAATGTCCATTTATCACATTTTTCACACCTTAGAAGCTGGAATTTCTATTTTCTTTATCTCATTTTTAGACCCACTAAAACCCTCATTTAACTTTTCATATGTTCATCATCAAAATAATAAAAGATTATGTACATGAGAAGATGGATTTTAAGTCTCAAAATCCTACTAAATAGGTCTAACATATGGTTCGTTCTAAATATTTCACAATATTGGCAGAAACAGGCTTTTCAAGATAAAAGATATTATTATTTCTTCAAAACTTGAGTAAATGTCTATTCATATAAAAATCCCAATTTTCACAAGTAAACCTTAAGACATTTGTTCATATAATATTTCCAATAAGAGAAATATCATTCCAAACATTTTATTGCATAAAATGTTTAGATATCAAGATTTCTTGAAATGTATCATTTTTATCAAAACTCTTGGGATCTTTCGTAAATTATCTATTTATTTCATAAAACATTATGAAATAACCTTCTTGATCAAAAATGCTTTCTACATTAATAAGCTCTAGCTACAAGACCAATAATATACAAAATAGAGTTCTTAATATAAGACTAGAGTTTTTCCACCTTAAAGAAGGTGCAAAATGGTAGGATAAATGTAGAAGAAGATGGAAACCTCCCACCTCCTAAGGTGGCCTTAAAGAGTTTGCCTAGATAAACCAATCTTTACTCCACAAAAGATCCAAGCAAGAACCCCTTCAAACTCCATAAACATCTACTTCTTCTTCAAAACACCCCAACAATAACTCCAAAAATCTTTATCTTGTTTACACAACCAATTTCTACCCTTGATACACTTGGGGAAGAAGATGGATTTCTTGGAACTTAGAGAGAGAGAGGAAAATGATGAAGGAAAAATGATGGGGAAGATCCACCCCCACTGTCTCTTCTTATCACCTCAAAATAAATCACAAACCTATTTAAAAACTCAAGCGTACCACAAAAATCACTTTTTGATTCATCTGGGATCACTAGAAGTCCACACGTCATCAATCTAAGTGCCCAAAACATGATAGCACACAAGGGCATTCAAATTGATCAAATTCAGGTCCTATCGTTCGAATGAGTTTTAAGTCTCATTCGAACGAGGTTGTTCCTTCATTTGAATAACACTCACAAAGAGCTCTTCTAACGAGATTCCAGTGCGAGCGAGGAGTGGATCAAACTCAACTCTCCAGAAGTCTCGTTCGAACCTTGTTTCAATTACCCTTTCATTCAAACAACTTCTATTTTCCTAGGTTTAAACTTTGCGTTATAGAAATCGCGATTCGATAAGTAAGAAGACTACAATTATGATCAAATCTCATTATTTATAGAAAATTGTAACTTTACAAGGAAATAGATAAAAGCGGGGGAACTGGTATTATACATTCGAAAGAATCCCGAAGGCTCATTCAAAAAAAGTTCCTAGTCTTGTTCGAACCAACATCTAACGACATATCCAATGGAAAAAATAATAGAGGACAATTTTTCCTTGTTTGATTTTTGTTGGATCCTGGTTCTAATGAGTTTCCTTTTGTCGTTCAAACGAAATTGTTATCGTCGTTCAAATGACATGCAAAATTTTCTAAAATTATTTATTAAAACTGATTTTAAAATAGCACCCAATAATCTATATACATACACATTCATACCTGAGAGATCCTTGAAAATTAAAGAGAAAACATGGCACGAAACACGAAATGATAAATGTATAACTTCTAACTTGAGCACTCCGTCTTTAAAAAAACACAGCATAGGCTTAAAAGGTAAGCACACTCAAGTCTAACTTAAGACTCAATGGTTTTGTCCAAATATGAAATAAGCTAAAACATATAAATTGACTATATTAATAAATTTATCCTTACAAATCTCCCCTTTTGGCAATTATGGGACGAAACACAAAAATAAAATCCTATAGGTAGTCAATCTCTTTAAAAGGCTAAATCCCCAATCCTAAAAGGAAAAAGTATAGACACTTTATAGAATAACATTAAGTAACTTTGCTCTTAGACAAGGGCGCACCCGGTTACCAAGATGCATCCACCATGATAGGTCTAACCGCACTTAACTGGGACAAATCGTGTCGTACCATAACATGATACAAATTTGGGTTACCACTATCGTTCGAACTCACTCCTTGATCACGGGAACCAAAAGGAAAAAAAATGAACAACCGTTCTAAGAAGATCCCATCCGCACACGACAAACTATGGTTTACGAAAAGAGAATCTACGCCACACACTTTTAAGTCTACAACTCCCCCCAGACGTTCTCATTAGGTACTTACCTAGTCATACCCCTGGATCGAGTCCCCAATTCGTGACAAATAAGATCACAACCATTCATCTTCGGAGGATAAAAGTAACATACTAACCTATCATCCTCTAGGAAGTCAAACACTAGACTTCCCTCCTTAGGGGTAAGGCTTCCTCTTACATCCTTAACATACACGAACCACTTTGGTTGGCGAATGTCTAACGCCTTTGTCAATGCCACCCTCGTGCACCTCTCGAGTGATTCCGTGATCAAGCTAATACACATAGGTCATTGTCAACATTATCATACCATTATCGTATCCAAAACATCTCCTTAGGAAGTACCCCGTTAAGAGAAACATTCACCTTATAATAACCTTTACCTACACGATGTTGTCGTTAAGCTTATCTCTAGGTTCTACACAAACTAAATTTACGTGATGGACACTTCGGTCGTTATTAGTATTATAAGGGTAATAAGTACCATACATGACTGTATCTCCTAATACGTATCGATTGGGCAAGACATGCAAAGAACCAGTCCCTTCCTTGCTAACTTATGCCATCGACACATACCGATACCCTAATCACGCTTTGATATTCCTCTTTGGTTCCATATTCAAGTCTATAACATGACATCATCAAGCTTCTAATTCCTCTTAGAAGGTCACATCACCCATTTGTGCCGATTCAAATGATAGTACTCGACATGTGAACTATTAGAATCTTTTTAAACTTTAACCAATAACCTAAGATCGGCATATTACTCTCACTAGTACCATCATTGGAACACTAGAACTCCACGATATCAAATTTGATTTGTTCCCTAAGAATGCCAAGCATACCCACACACAAAAGTCATCAAAATCTGACAAGATCTTATAACATGTGACGCTCTTACCCCAGGTATGCTCCATAAATTTCTTAACATCAACGTTATGACCATCAAGATATCGTAAAGACACTAGTCTACAAGACTCTACGCATGGTACACTTTAACCTTTGAACACCTCAAGGCATAACAACAAGTTGACTTCCTTAAATTATACTCACATAGAAAATTCCTTGCATCCATCCATTACTCACGCCGCTAAAACTTGCTATGGTATTTAGATAGACAATCTTATTTCCCTTTTGTATGAAACTTCAGCCTGGGCCTAGCCCATAACACCTATTCTGAGGCCCCATAAGGGTCCAAAAAGTTTATTCCAAACGGCTGATGCCCTAAACCACGTATCAAACTACAAATTGACACTACTAAGGTTTCTGGCAGGATATAGGATGACATATACAACTTATAAACTTCTAGGTCTACATCACCGACATCGCTAGGAATCTTAGTCCTCAAAATTGCATTTTATTTTTTAAAATCCTATCATGGAAGACTATCTAGGTTTCACTCCTACATCACTTTGATCATCATTGTTATATACGCAACACACTTAGCTTGTGCGATAAAATTTTTAATCGGTAATTACCAAGACATTTACCTATAATAATAATACTCCTATGAACTGCGATCGAGTACACACCCTCAAGTAATGACCAACACAGTTCTACATGCCCATCGAATTGTCAAATGATTACGACAGGATACCATCCCAATGATCGAATTTGCCTAATCACATCATCATTATTAACTACCTGAAAGGGACTAACTAATGAAC
Source organism: Sambucus nigra (assembly GCA_949130495.1). Taxonomy (NCBI): domain Eukaryota; kingdom Viridiplantae; phylum Streptophyta; class Magnoliopsida; order Dipsacales; family Adoxaceae; genus Sambucus; species Sambucus nigra. The sequence goes on along the minus strand of OX422211.1, from coordinate 296,733,740 downwards.
TTAATGCTATCTTATCACCAATCAACACCACTTTAGGCATGACACTCTAGTTGCCTAATCTCTATAGTTGGTTTCACACAATTTATCTCCCTAGATCAATGAATGTCATCCTCCATCGTTAATGCCTCACTAGGACTCCGACATCATCAAGAGCTGACACAAAACAACTCACATTAAAACTGTGGTGTTGCCACTGTTGGCTCGCACAGACATTCGCAAATTACAATCATATCTAAATCAGAAGTGCGAAAGCGATTAATGATAACTAACTTGGTCTCATGCCACTCAGAAATTAATTACCTATCATGGTAATGTCCTTAAATCCACCTTCGAGAACACAAATCAAAACCATCACCTATCTAGTGTGATTAGCCCAAAACCAACGCCGACGTCGAAAGATTCACTACCGACCTCACCACGTCACTATCGAAAGGAACCTTGAACCTAGAGTTGTGATACCATTTGTAATGCTCTGGACCAGTTTTATGAGTTACCCGTGGTAACTGCAATCCGTCTCGAGCATTAGGTGTGAAGTGAAATGGAACAACCTATATAATGTTTCTAGTCCCGTTCTATTTAATTAATGTTTCACTTATTTAACATGCAATTCCAATTTGAATCAAACTACATGAAGGACCCGTGGGAAGTATCCCTGAGATTCAAGCATACAGAGCCAATAACGAAAAAGAAAAAGGATACTTACATGTATAACACTCTCAAAATAAAAAAAACACACCCAACCTTTCATAACAAATGTGAGTTAATGATCCAAATGTCCATTGAGAAATTACAATAATGCAATATAGAATCAAACGACAAAAAAGAAATTCTAACACGTTTTTTCTACGTGCACATTCAACTACCTTATGTACACACACACACACACACACACACACACACACACACACACACACACACACACATATATATATATATATATATATATATGTATGTATGCACTTAAATGCATGAAACTGCTTTTATTCCAAAAATGTTATATCTTCCGATTAATTCACCATAATCTTATGAAAGAACCTCCCTTTTTTGGTTTGATATTTCTTTCTATATTTAACACACTCGGCTAAATACTTTATACATATACCCTTTATTTAAGGAAAAGCATTTCTGTTATCGATATTACCCATTTTTCCATACAAAATTCACATTAGTATTTTCATTGAAAATCACCTTTCAACACATGTAAGAACTACATTAGAAGATAATTATTTTTCTTTTAAAGCCTTTCATAAACACACTCTTGTATTAATTGTGGGTTAAACCTCTTTAGGTTGCTTAGCTACCCATTTAGTCACTTTAATATACCATTTCTTTACTTTTATGAATATTAATCAAGTTTCGCATTAACTTGTCCACATTACCCTTTACCGGAATATGTATTAATTCATTCAAGTTAGGTTGTATTTTCTCATATTCACCACACAACCCATTTATTGACATGTTCCATTTTTCGTTATCTTTTTAACGAAATCTTTCAATATCTGCATACTTTAATGGGCTCCACACCGCTGACTATGCCACCATATGCTCTGCTCAATGATTTTAGGTCTTTCACTCCAGGGCTTCGAGCCCTTTTTAGTTATCCTGATTTCATCCGAGTGAATATTAATGTTTTTTAACATTTTAAAAATTTCCACATTATTCCACTTTCTTTTACTGACCGAAGCCGAAACTCGGGGTTTCACCCCAACTTATGTTACAATTTAAAATCATCATGTCTTGTCTTTTATACACTTGCATTGATTTTATCCCAAAAATCATGTCCATTTAGGGCCATTTGTGTAACACCTTTTTCCAACATTTTTATTTCATAAAAATGTTCCAATTTATGTAAAATAATCATTTTAACCATTTGTTTCCAAACTTGTCTTTCCCTCCATTTTTGCAAGTGTTATTTCGTAAACATCATTAAGTTACCCACACAAACTTCTTAAATATCTGTAACTCATTACCACTTGTTTTAATACTTTGGAATAATATATTTCTCAAGTTGGAAATCTCTTTATTTTATGACTTTCTTTCTCTAAGAAATCATGTAACATTTAGAGACTACTTTATGAAAAAAGCATCATTTTCTTTTATTAACACATGTAGTCTTAAAACCATATAATTATCACATTGTCACATTTTCAACACCTTCACTAAACTTGTTTTTATGCTCATTATCAAAATATTACAAGTTTATACACATGAGGATATGGATTTTAATCCCAAAGATCCCATTTAAACGTTCTAACATATGGTTCATTTTAGAAATATAACAATATTGACAAAAACATGATATTCAAGTTAAAAGACATTTTTATTTCTTCAAAAGTTGAGTAAATGTCTATTTATATAAAAATCATAATTTTTAGATGAAAACTTTGAAAATATTAGTTCATAAAATATACCTAACAAGATAAACATTCCTTTAACATTTTTATTCCATAAAAGTATTTAAACACTAATTTTTCTTGAAATATATCATCTTGATCAAAACTAGTGAAATCCTTTGTAAACCCATTTTCACAAATCATAAAAAATACCATTTTAAGGTCATAAATTCATTATATTGTTACAAACTCTAACTACTAGATCAACACTACAGAAAATAGAGTTTTCCCACCTCAATTGAAGATTAAATAGTGGTAGTATGAAGATAGAAGAATATGGAAACCTCCCACCTCCTAAGGTATCCTAAAAGATGTTTCTTAGATCCATCAGGCTTGCCTCCATGGAACTCCAACAAAAAACCTGCTTCTTAGCTCCATACTTCTTTCTTTCTTTCTTTATTTCTTTTTCTTCTTCTTCTTCTTCTTCTTCTTCTTCTTCTTCTTCTTCTTCTCCAAAAAACCCTCAACAAGAACTCCAAATTTCATAACTTTTCTAAATAATGGTTGAAGTGGGTTTACAAGGCTTATATATGGTGGAATACTTGTAAAATATGCTGGTAGAAGGTGGAGGCATGGTAGTGTAGGGTGGTAGGGGTGGTGGTGGAAGCTCTCAAAGCTAGATGGAGGGGAAAATAGATTAAAATGATCTTCAAATGGCCCCAACCTTCTTCAAATACTCCTAAACCATTTTGGACGAAATCCCTAAAATGCCTCCAAACCATATTCATGATTTGATCTACTATCCCGAGATCATGACACATGTCTTCATCCAATGGTCCATATTTTGAAAACATCTTCCAAACTTCAAAAATTGATTTTTGAGCACCGCATTCGAATGAGAATGGATCTCGTTTGAACGAGAATCAAAATTCATTCGAATGAAATCTATCTTTCACTCGAACGGAGTCAATTTTCCTTAAGCAAACATTTCTCAGTAGTGGGTCGTTAGAAGTCCCATTCGAATGAGATTGAATCTAATTCGAACGACTTCCAGTATTGTTCAAATGACCCAACTAGTTTTCCAAGGTTGACTTTAAGCCAATTCTTCTTCCAATTAAATTCACCAAGGTCACCATATTACTCGATCCTGACCCACAATTCATCACACCAGGTCTAGAGCACAATTTTATATAAAGTCACCGAATCGCTCGGGTATGGTCAAAGTCATGGGTTAGGTGTTACGAATGTAAAGAGTATATATAAAAATATAAATCCTCATAAGAATAAACCTTCCCTCTTTGTGTAACAGTCTCTACCTAAGTTAGGACGTCTCCCCCTGTGCTTAAAATCTCCCATAGGATACAAAGATTGAGATACTTTTCTCCCTATTTTAGTCCAGGAATAGATAAAGATAAAGGTGAACAATAAAACCATTTCTACCTAATATAACCAGATATCCCCTAAATGAAACATGGGTATCCCTGAAGGAAAAACAAGTATATCATTAAATAGTGTAAAGAGTAACAGGCAACGACAAACCAAACGAGACAACATAAGCATAAATAATCCATATATTGAACAAATGATACCAATTTTGATGCAAAAATTGAAGCATAAGATATTGATATGATAATCATGCATACCAATAAAAGTACTTGAATTAGAGAATCAAACATATGGCATACATAGATTAAAATCAAACATAAAGACTCAAAAAAACAAATGCTACCAGATATATAAATATGCAAAAGATACCAATGACACACATAATATATATATATATATATATATATATATATATATATATATATATATATATATATATATATCAAACACCACAAACAAGACACAAAACACATAACTTTTACACACTAGCATAGTATTAATGTGTTTAAACAAGGTGGTATGGAGTGAAGGGGCATGAACTAGCAACAAGAGAAAAATGACCCAATCACTCAAAATATGTCCAAGGATTTTTATTTGACTGCATTAACTTTATCAAACCAAGATTTATCATTATTAAGACAAATAAACTGAACTCATAAATGAACAACACTAGCCTAGAAATTATTCATGATTCTCAAATTAATAGTGTCAAACATGAATGAACTAGGAATCCTTGTGCAAACCCATTAATATCTAACTTATAATGCCCTCAAAATTATAGATATATCATTTTTCAATCTTAATTTTTTGAATATATAAATTTTAAAGAATCAATGAACAACAATTGGCCTTGTCAAAATTTTCTTATTTTGCCTCTTAATTTTTTAGGCTCTTGCTAACGATGGCTTTTCATGCAAGGAAGATTTATCCCTTCGTAGTCGTTTCCTATTCACACTCATATTTTCAATAAAGGAACAAACTCATGGACAATAGTTATTACATGAACAAATCCCCCATACTAAAAAATATATGTATATGACAATATTGTTAGGATAATACCTCACTTAGCTCATGTAACATGTAAAATTAAAATCCAAAAGAGCTTGTGAATGTTTGTATGGAGGTATATGCAAAGTGAATCCATTAAGAAGAAAAGTCAAGAAACTCCATCCAAGCATGATTAAGAACAATCTAAGCATTGAAAATCATAATCAAATGTCCTAGCCACACGGATATATGGAACGAAGTGAATTCAAGCACACTGATATGCCACAAAAATGTGTAAAACTAAACTACACATAAATAAAAATATTTTTGAGTTTTTTAAACATTATTCAAACATGTCAATTGAAAACAAAACTTCAAAGATAAAAAAAAAATCATTTTGTATTTTTCTCAATAAGACCGAATAAAATGAAAAATAAAAATACAAAAGACTCAGGAATCATGCAGCTATAAAACACATTGTTGATACCAAAATTAGTCTGCTGACGTGGATCAATTATGTGGAGACACGTGTCACTCTTCATGGCGCCTACAAATATTTTTGAACAACACCCTGACTTCGAGGAACTCAATATCCCCGACCAACTATGACTCTCCGAGCAACAAGTATACTCCGAGAAACTTGTACATACCGAGCTACTTAGGCGGTCCGAGCTGCACCTCGATCAGAGCATTTATTACCAGACAATTAAGAGGATTAAATGCGCATTAAATGTTGATTATTATCATACAGATGTATACGCCTATTGGACAGCTATGTATTATCCTTTCACATGTACAACCTCAGGGCTATAAATACATTGTATCATCCTAATTGTAAGGGGACTCAGAATTTCTTGGTAAAACCTATTATCGAGAATTCCCAAAGAGTCAGCAATAAAAAAAACAGTGGACGTAGGCCATTCTTATAAGGCTGAACCACTTTAAAATTCTTTTGTCTTATTTATTTTTATCTGTGATTGATAAATTAGAAATAATCTAATTTTTTACATCAACAGATTGGCGCCGTTTGTGGGAAACGACTGAAATTCTCATTTTTCACCAAAATAATTTATCACCAATGGATGATAATCCTGAATCCAGTAATTGAAATGCTGTAAACCCTCCGAATCCATCCGCTCCTCCAAATGTCCAAAATCTAGCCGGAATTATGGCCAGTTTGGCTCAAGTCCAAACGACTATGCAAGAGACTATGCGACAACTCATGCAAACTATCCAAGGTGGAGCGTCGACCTATTTAGGACAACGAAGTGTTCAAAGAAATACCCGTTTAGTTTCTTCGCGTATTAGGCAAATCGATTCATATTGCACTGAGAAATATGATGATTTTTCTTATCAACCGGGTTGAACTTCATCAGTACGAGCCACAGATACTGAACAACACATCACTCTCTCTCCAGAAAGGACTAGTGCACTGGAAAGATTAAGTAGGGTCTCTCCTTTTGGTCGATTGGTCCCTAGAAAGAATAAAAGTCCTCCTAAGGCTGTGTTGAGAAACTTTCGACGACCATCTGATCTAAGAGAGGGTTATGCCCAATCACAACCAGTTGCTCGACAAGATAGATCCCAGGAAGTGATTTCAACACGATCATTTGCTCGAACCAATAGGTCCGAGGAGGGAAAGGATTCATAGAAAGGCTCTATTCAAAGGTTGGAGGATAGACTAGGGGAAATGGTTAAGGCCAAGAATCCTATATAAAGAACTTTTGTTCAAGGGACGCCTTTTATACAGGCAATTGTGGATTTTCCCACACCATCAAAGTTCAAAGCACTTGTTGTGACCCCTAAATATGATGGAAAAACTGACCCTATCCTTCATATAGAACAATACCAAGCTGCTGCCGACATCTATGCCGTGCCAGACGAGATGAGATGCAGGGAATTTTTGGGAACTCTTACCGGATCTGCACAGATATGGTATAATAATCTTCCTCAGGGGAAGATTTCAACTTTCTTTCAACTGGCCGAGATTTTCATTGGAAATTTCTGTTTTGGAACAAAACCAGTTAAACGAGTTGCACATTTGTTAAGTGTTAGACAAAAATTAGGTGAGAGCACCAAGGATTACATAACTCATTTTAATTACGAGAAACTTGAAGTTATTGATTACGAGGAAAAAATAGCAATTACAGCTTTGATGAGTGGACTATTGCCCAATAAATTGTACTACACTTTGGCCAAAGATCCACCCACAACCATGTCAGAACTAATGGCAAAAGCGGACAAGATCATGAATGTCGAGGATGCTATGGCTGCGAAGAAGAACATAGACACCAAAGAGACCAAGGTGGAGGTTGATAAGGCTAAGAAGAAAGAACCTAAGAACAATGGTGGTGACAAGTAGTCAAAAACAAAGCCATCATGGGAAGTATTGAAGAAGTTTGAAAATTATACTCCTTTGAAAGTAGACATAAACCATGTACTAGAAGAGATCAAGAACAACGAGGAGCTAAAGTGGCCTGAGAAAATGAAGTCAGATCCTGACAAGAGGAATAAGGCCAAATATTGCGAGTTCCATAAAGACCATGATCACACAACCAAAAATTACATAGCTCTCCAGAATGAAATCGAAGCACTCATCAGACGAGGAAAGCTGACCAAGTATATTGATCGAAGAAATGAAAGAAGAAGCAATGACCTAGCAAGACAAGGTCTAGATCTCCTCATCGATCAGAAGAAAACAAGAAAAGAGATCATGAAGATGATCCAGAAGATGACCCTGATCTCCCTAAGAAACCAAGACAGCCAGAACGTGAGGTATTTTCAATTCGTTTTGGATCATTTGATTGTAATGTTATTACAGGTGGAGATACAGGAGGTGGGGACCTTACTGCGAAAAGTAAATCTTACCTCAATGAAGCTCAAGCTTGTTCATACATTCAGTGAATAAATCTAGCCGAGGATGATCGCCCGAGGAAGGTGAACAAAGAGAAATTGGTCATTGGTTTCTCCAAGAACGACCTTGCAGGTGTACTATATCCTCATGATGATCCACTGGTGATCAAAATGAGGATGAAGAAGGTAATAATCTCAAGAGTATTGGTGGATAATGGTAGCTCGGCGGATATCATGTTTTACTCATGCTTCGATAGTTTAAATCTGAAGTTGTCTCAGTTGGAACCTTATCATAGGCCCCTTCTTGGGTTTGCTGGCGAGAAAGTCTTTCCACTTGGGACGATCAAGTTGGATATGTTCATCGGCACATGGCCCGCTTGTCGAACAGAAAGAAAATGTTTCTTTGTGATGGATAAGAATGTCCAGTCAGCTTACAATATTATTATGGGAAGGGTAGGATTGAAGAAGTTCGAAGCAGTACCATCTACGGTACATCAATCCCTGAAATTTCCAACCAATTTTGGAGTAGGAGTTGTGAAGGGCGACCAAAAAGTAGCTCGGGAATGTTACTACTCATCTGCCGAGCAGGAATAACTGGAGGATTCTAGGAAAAAGACAACTACCTACCAAGTGGATGAAGGTTCAGAGATTGAAACATTGGATCCTAGAGACGAATCGTAGCTCATGAAAGGTCAGGTGGTGGAAGCTACTGAAAATATCATTCTGGACGACGAGCATCCTGAACGAACAACTCAAATAGGTTCGTAGTTAGATGCCTCACTAAAACAAGAATTGATAGTTTTCCTAAAAAGAAGAAAACAAACTTTTGCTTGGAGTCGTGAGGATATGCCAGGAATAGATCCAAATTTCTTATGTCACGAACTTAATGTGAATAAGGAGATCAAGCTAGTGAAGCAGAGACAAAGAGTGTTCATCCCCGAGAAGAACCAAGCTATACAAGAAGAGGTCGAGAAACTCTAGAAAGCTTGCTTTATGGACGATGTCAAATATCCAGACTGGTCGAAAAATGTAGTAATGGTGAAGAAGAATAACAACAAGTGGAGGATGTGTGTAGACTTTACCGACCTTAACAAGGCATGCCCAAAGGATCATTTTTCTTTGCCCCGAATTGATCAATTAGTGGATGCTACCTCGAGACACGAGCTATTTAGTTTCATGGATGCTTATTCTGGTTACAACCAAATTAAAATGAAACCTGAAGACAGGGAGAGTACTTCTTTCATTACCCCTAGGGGAACTTATTGTTATAATGTTATGGTTTTTAGTTTGAAAAATGCAGGTGCAACATATCAGCGGCTGATGAACAAGGTGTTTGCCGAGCAAATCAGTTGCAGTATGGAAGTTTATGTTGATGATATGCTGACAAAGAGCTAGAGAGATGTTGACCATCTAATTAACTTAGTCTAGACCTTTGATCAATTAGATAAATATCAAATGAAGTTGAATCCCACAAAGTGCATATTCGAAGTACGAGAAGGCATGTTCCTCGGGTATATTTTCAACCAACGAGGTATTGAAGCAAACCCTGAAAAGATCAAAGATCTATTAGGGCTGTGATCTCCAACGACGATGAAGGAAGTACAAAGTCTCACAGGGCGAGTTGTAGCACTTAACATATTTTTATCACGAGTAACTGATAGATGCCTTCCATTCTTCAAATCACTCCGAAAAACATTTGAATGGAATGAAGAATGCGAGAAATCCTTTCAAGAGTTGAAGAAATATCTGGGAGCACCTCCACTGTTGTCCAGGTTAGTGATGGGAGAGAGATTGTACTTATATCTGGCAGTTTCAGAAAATGCAGTTAGCTTGACATTAATAAGAGTGGAAGATGGAGTACACAAACCAATTTATTACACTAGTATGGCCTTCCGAGGAGCAGAGATCAGGTATCCAAGACTGGAAAAGTTGGCACTGGCGCTGATCGAAGCATGTAGAAGAATGAGGCCACACTTCCAAGCTCATACCATAGTCGTGTATACCGATATGCCGTTGAGGCAAGGTATTCATAAACTAGAAAAATCAGGGAGATTGATGCATTGGGCAATAGAACTCGATGAATATGATATAATTTATGAGCCTATATCATCACTAAAAGGGCAGGCAGTAGCAGATTTTATAGTAGAGTTCACCTATCCTGATACCTTCGAGGAGCAAAAGTTGGATACCGACCAACCTGTGGATGTTACAGGATCATCGGATTTAAACCCCGATCAACTTACGTTGGTCGACGAACGAAAGAAGTTGGTCGACGAGCAAGAGAAGTTGGTCGACAATCAAGAGAAGATGGTCGACGAGCAGGAAGAAGTGCTAGAGGAGGACAAAAGGAAGCAGCCAATATTTCACCGAGGAACTCTGTCCAATTAAAAATTTGAAGACGAGGTACCTATATGGAACCTATATGTGGATGGCTCATCTTGCACTACAGGCTGTGGGGCAGGGATTATTTTAAACAACCCGGATGAGGTCGATATGGAGTATGCTCTGCGCTTACAATTCAAGGCTTCTAATAATGAGGCTGAATATGAATCAATGATTGCAGGTCTTAATCTGGCAAAAACCATGGGGGCAGAGCAAGTTATTGTATTCAGTGATTCGCAGTTGATCGTAAATCAAATACTGGGAGTATATGTAGCCAAAAGAGAATTAATAATCAGGTATCATGTAAAAGCGATGGAGATTTTATCAAGTCTGATGGTAGTGCAGATAAGTAGAATACCAAGATTAGAGAATTCCAGAGCAGATGCCTCAGCTCGTTTAGCATCGACCACACGCACTGAGCTACGAAGAACAATCCCAATTGAAGTCTTGGCTAGTCGGAGCATAGATGAAGATATGATGATGAACTTTATTACCCTTGATTTAAGAACCACCTTGGATGGATCCTACCAGGGCATATATTGAAGAGGGGTATTTGCCAACTGATAAACTCGCAGCCAAGAAACTAAAGTTTAAAGCTGCTCGTTATGTATTGACCAATGGTGTTCTATATAGACGAGGAATTATAGCTGGCTTGCAGAGATGTGTACATCCCGCCGAGGTGAAGGACTTGATTGAAGAAATTCATGAAGGATCTTGTGGAGACCATGTAGCAGGTCGGACACTTCTGTAAAGGATAATGATGAAGGGATACTATTGGCCGACAATGAGGGCTGATTGCATAGCCTATGCCAAAAAATGTGACAAATGTCAACACTTCTCTACCATCCGAAGAACTCCCCAAGCATTGTTGACACCCATTACTTCCCCTTGGCCATTTGCCATGTGGGGAATTGACTTGGTCGGGCAACTTCCAACGACCAGAGGAAGATTTAAATATCTCATCATCACAGTGGATTACTTTAATAAGTGGGGGGAAGCCGAGACTCTTGTCGACATAACGTACGAAAAGGTGTACCAATTTATTTAGAAAAATATTATCTGTAGATATGGTCTTACCCATGCATTCATCACCGACCATGGAACACAATTTGACAATAACGAGTTCGCTGCATATTGTCATCAGTCGAACATATTAAAAACCCACTCTGCACCAGGCTATCCCCAGAGCAATGGGCAAACTGAAGTGAAAAACAGAACGCTACTGAATGGCTTGAAGAAAAGATTAAATGATGCAAAGGAAAATTGGATCAACGAGCTACATTTTGTACCGTGGGCTTATCGTACTACTCCCCGAGCAGTAACTGGAGAATCTCCATATATGTTGGCATTTGGAAGTGATGCTATTATACCTGCCGAGCTGGGCCTCCCAACACAGAGTGCTGAATTTCAATTCCCCTATCAGCGACTTGATGAGAAGGTTAGACTTGGACATGCTCGAGGAAGTTAGAGAAAAAGCAGCAATCAGGAATACTGCATACCAACAACGGACAACTCTGTTCTACAACAAAAGAGTAAAGAAATGTGATCTAAAAGCAGGGGACTATGTGCTAAAGAAAGTAATTCAAAAGCACAATAAACTGGAAGCTAACTGGCATGGGCCCTACAGAGTAACAGAGGTTGTTCGATCAGGGACATATAGGATTGAAACTTTAGAAGGGGAGGAGTTTAAGAATTCATGGAACGCAGAGGATCTTCGCAAATATTATCAGTAGTTGGGGATTCCTATGTAATGCAGTTTTCTTCAATATAAATAAAATTTATGGATGTTTTGCCCAATTTTCTCCTTTTGTTGAAAATTTTTCGGAGTACTAGTGCTACACACTACGCATCAAGCCCAAAAATACCAATTTCGATTGGTTGGGAAGAAAATCCACCAACTAAGGTTGGTCGGGAATAAAAAATTTCCCAGAAATACCAACTCCGGTTGGTTGAGAAGAAAATCCACCAACTAAGGTTGGTCGGGAATAAAAAACTTCCCAGAAATACCAACTCCGGTATGTTGGGAAGAAAATCCACCAGCTATAAGTTGTTCGGGAATAAAAAATTTCCCAGAAATACCAACTCCGGTTGGTTGGGAAGAAAATCCACCAAGTATAAGTTGGTCGGGAATAAAAAACAATTTCCCAGAAATACCAACTCCGGTTGGTTGGGAAGAAAATCCACCAACTAAGGTTGGTCGGGAATAAAAAATTTCCCAGAAATACCAACTCCGATTGGTTGGGAAGAAAATCCACCAACTATAAGTTGGTCGGGAATAACAAATTTTCGGGAAGAAAATCCACCAACTATAAGTTGGTCGGGAATAAAAAAAAATTCCCAGAAATACCGACTATGGTTGGTTTGGAAGAAAATCCAGCAACTAAGGTTGGCCGGGAATAAAAAATTTCCCAAAAATACCAACTACGGTTGATTGGGAAGAAAATCTTTCAGCTAAGGTTGGTCGAGAAAAAAAATCTACCATTTAAGGTTGGTCGGGAACAAAAACCACCAACTCCGGTTGGTCGAAAATAATTGGTTAAATAAATGAAAGTCATCTCAGGGCTTAAAATTAAAAAGATAAAGTTCTTGAAACTTATGGCATTCTAAACTACCACCATAGTTGGTCGAGAAATAAAATATCACCAACTCTGGTTGGTCATCAGATGATTATCATCCATTCAAGATAGTCAACAATAAGTCTTCACCAACTTTAGTTGGTCGGCAATTTAAAATAACACAAAAGATTTCTATCTTTTTAACAGATATACATGCACATTCATTAGTAAATAAAAAGAAATGTCTTCCAGAATATTTCCAAGACAATCAAAATGGCAAATAAAGCTAGAAGTTTTTCATTAAATCCAAAACAAAAATACATTGAGAATGAAATACATATTTAAAAAATTATTACATCAATATTCCTATTCTATTGGTTTCTTCCCCTCTGCCTTTGAAACAGGTTTTTCGCAAGCAGGAGGATCGTCTAAAGCATAGGGGGAATTGATGAAATTTATATCCTTAAGCATCCTGATATTCATTACTGAGGGGCGATCAAGTAGGTTCTCCGGGCGAGATATCTCAAAGTTGGAATGAAGGCTATAATCACTGATATACTTTGAAATTAGACATTGAGAAATGGCTCGAGCAGGAATCCAGCTCATATCCAGTTTGAAAGGTGGCACCGACAAATCGAGCAACCCAGGGTCATAGTAATCCCACAAATAGTGACCCTGTTCCAATTGCAGCATGCCCAAGGCATTCAGCCATCCTTGCTTGTAACCCACATTATTTGCATTTTGGATTCGATCATCTAGATGGTAGAGGGATTCATTATAACCAGCCATCCAGAACTCCTTGGGCTGCTTGTGGAATTGATATGTTAACCTCTCTAGTTGCTTGTGGAGGTTTTTCGTTAAAAGTTCTTTACTCTCCAAGGCAGACTTTTGTGCAGTGAGCTGCTCGTCCAGATTCAGAACTTCTTGGACATCTCGGCTAATGCTTGATTCTTTTCCACCAACTAGAATGCTTAATTCTCCAAAGCTGCCTACGTTCTAGCTTTTTTAATAGTAACTCGAGCAGCCCATGCTCGTCCCCGAGAAGCTTTTGTTCGTCCGCGAGCAGAGGTAGAAGGACCAACTCTCTTCAAGGTTTCAAATTCATCTATCAGATTGGCATTTTCAACCTCCAAGAAAGAAAAACCCTCATCGTTGATAGGGACCAAGGCTCCCGAGGTAGAAGCTGCAAATTTTAGCTGAGATATCTCTCCTCGCAGATTATTATTTTCCTGCTCTAGCAACTTAGCTATCTGCCTGTGCTCTTTGACCTCAATCTTCAAAGTTCTTTCCTTTATATCGTAAGCAGCAAACAATATATCATATCCTTTATCAGCACTTAGTTGCTGATACTTCTTCTCATATCCCTAGTGTAAAAGGGCTATAGTTTCCTTGTATTATTGTTGAAGCTCCTCGAGAGTGACCTGGAGGTCTTCAATCATCTCGTAATATGCTACATTATTAGCCACTACCCGGTCGAGCAGACACTTTAAGTATTGGTAGGCTTTGATTACTCGCTCTGAAGCATCTGTACCGAGGATATCAACAATTTGAGCTTCAGTCATATCTGTATGACCAACTTTGACGTATTCATTGCATTATCTCAACAATTTCGTATCATGAGCTGATAACAATTCCATCCTGGCCATAAACTAGTAAAAGGAAGAGATAGAAAGAATTAATAAGAGTGAAAATAGAGAAAGAAGAAGAGAATCAACTGTATGAATAATTAAAATCTCAAATTTTATTGCATCATGAAAGAGAAGTACGTAGTTCAGAGTTACATTTGATAAAAATAAACAGAGAGAAAAGTCTGAACAACTCTACACCTTCTCCTTATTTCCCAAAACTTTCTCGGGAAGTTGGGACGAGGAGGTAGGTTGCTCGGATGGCATAGAAGGTTGTTCGTTGGGTGCTGGAAGCTGCTCGGCTGAAATATTGGTTGATTGAAGCTGCTCGATAGGAGTAATAGTTGGTTGGGGTTGTCCGTAGCGAAGTTCAAAAGTAGGTACCTGATCCCCAACCACCATAGAAGATTCCTCGGAGGCAGCTTCGTCCTCTTCTTCTTCCCCGGGAGAAGGAGGGAAGCCAGGAATGTGTCGTTGAAATAAGTCTGAATTTTCATCGACATTCATCTCTTTCAGAGCAGCAACACAACCATCCCTGAAGTATTTGAGGCTGCCATACTCCATTTGTGACACCATAACAGCCAAACCCTTATTCCAACCTTTGTCCCAGCCAGAACTGAAGGACTTTTTCACAGACAATTTCCTCTTCACTTTCTCCGAGGAAAGCTTCTCAGATAGAAGTTCCTCGGCAGCTTTTAATTTCTTTTCTGCCTCTTACTTCTGACGACCAACGTCACGAAGTCTACACAGCTCTTCCTTGCCAGATTTGAGCTTACCTTCAAGCTCTCCAACATTTTGGAGCTTCCCTTAGAGCTCTTTATTCTTACTTTCCAAGTCTTTTATTTTCTTCTCCAATTCCTTGGAGACCTCAACAGCCTGATCCCTCTCCTGCTCGGTGGAATTAAGCTTCTTCTCCCAAGCAACTTTATCATCGACATACTTCTGACGAGAATCCTTTAAAGACTGCGTCAGACCTACAAAAGCCTCCTCTACACCACTCGAGGAGATGGACGACTTGATGGCTTCGCCCTTCTTCAGAATAGTATTAAAGTAGGTTACCAACTGGAAAAAGAAAATAACTATAAGTTAGTGCAAGGACATAACATTAAAAAATGAAAATTTAGATTAGAAATACTTACTGAGGCAATGTGCTGAGCTGCCAAAGTGGTAATCCTATCTCGGGAAAGATTTTCTTCAATACCTTGGATCTCGGGGATGATCCAAGACTTCACCGATCTCATGGAAGAGATCGGAGCAACGAAAGTGGGAACACCACTTCGAGTAGTTGGAGGCTGAGAGATGGATTCAGCCAAATTGATCGAGGAGCTCTTTTTCAACTTCCTCGTAGGAGAAGGAGCATTCTCAACCAAGGATGTCATCTTGGTCGGTGATATAACTATAACCTCACTTGGAGGTGAAACAACTGCAATCTTGCCTGGAGCCATAGGGGGCTTCTCAATAACCTTCTTAGTAGCAGCGGGAGGAGGTGCATCAAGTTGTCTTGTCCCTTCTTCTGGGACATCCTGTTTACTTTTCTTTGCCTCTCCAGCAATAGAGGCAGATTTCTTGAATAGGGCAGGAGCTCTTCTTCTCTTCATTATGTCACTAAGAGGAATATGTGATTTAGGAGAAGAACTTTCAGAAGCTGGTACTGGTTCTCTGTCACTTATCACTGGACGAGCAGTAAAAGACGAGGTGTAACTCTTGTACTGCAACAAGTATGAAGCTGATATGATATGTTCATCAGCGACAGTCTGATGCAAACCCCAGATAAGTTTCAGATACTTTAAATTAACTTCTGTCTCTTTTGGAGACCTACTTTTGCTGTCAACTGCAAATGAATGAAAATTAAAATATCAGGGACACATTTTATCAAACACAGAGAAAGCATAATTTCAAAAATAAAGTAAAAACAACCTATCCCATTTCCATAGGGAGGACATGTAAGACCCTGATACACATCATTGCCAATTAGTGGATCATGTTGCCAATTTTTCATAACTACACCATGTTCGAAATAATCCCTGTTGGCATCTGGGAGATTGACAACTAAAGCCCTATTTAAAAACCTAGTTTTCAAATAAAAAGTACTGTCACTAACAGCCCATCTATAGCAAAACATAATTTCTGCAATTCCTATACGAGTCCCATGAATCTGGTTTAACCTATGGACTCCATTAACTATTTTCCATGTATTGGGGGCTATTTTTGCAGGAACCACGTCAAAATATTGACAGAATTCCAGGCACAAGGGGTTTGGGGGAAAAGAAAAGCCACATTCAGCTACAAAGAGACTGGGAAACCAATGTCCCTCAGCCAAATGAAAATAATCTGAAGGTTCAGAAAGTTCCTCCAAAACGACCCATGAAGGAATAGAAAAATCAGAACGAAACTTATCAAGCGACTCAATAAGGTAAACCATGATGAATAAAGGAAATAAAAAAGAAGGAAATAGATCTTACAGAAAAAGGATGGATCAGTTGACAACGAACGACGGAAGGAATGAACGCACAAGATAGAGAGGAAATGGAGAACTCAAAGTTACAAATTTGAAAAAGTAAAAGACGATAGGATTTTCTGCAACGCTTAAATACCTCACCTTGGGAATGGGTAAAAATAATGATTACAAAGAAAGACGTTTGCGCTACCGGCGACTAAAAGGACAAAAAGGGCACGGATACGGAGACCAAAGCAGTTAGAAAAATTCGAAGAGTCTGATTCAATGAATTCGAAGGAAAAAATAAATACAAGGAAAACACTCCTAAAATTTAGGATGACCATTTAATCCCGCCATATTTCGAGAAGAATGTTCCACACTCCTCAATCTCGAACTGTGAAACATTGGGGGCTTCTGTTGATACCAAAATTAGTCCGCTGACGTGGATCAATTATGTGGATACACGTGTCACTCTACATGGCGCCTACAAATATTTTTTAACAACACCCTGACTTCGAGGAACTCAATCTCCCCGACCAACTATGACTCTCCGAGAAACAAGTATACTCCGAGCAACTTGTACATACAGAGCTACTTAGGAGGTCCGAGATGCACCTCGATCAGAGCATTTATTACCAAACAATTAAGAGGATTAAATGCGCATTAAATGCTGATTATTATCATACAGATGTATACGCCTATTGGACAACTATGTATTACCCTTTCACATGTACAGCCTTAGGGCTATAAATACATTGTATCATGCTCATTGTAAGGGGACAAGGAATTTCTTGGTAAAACCTATTATCGAGAATTCCCAAAAAGTCAGCAATAACAAAAACAGTGGACGTAGGCCATTCTTATAAGGCTGAACCACTTTAAAATTCTTTTGTCTTATTTATTTTTATCTGTGATTGATACATTAGAAATAATCTAATTTTTTACATCAACACACATATACCATGAAGCACAAAATCTAGTTTATGAAAACATGCGAACATAATTAACCATAATATATAGCATGAGATGAATCATGTTTAGGCATGCAATAATCAACCATTCTAACATTCAATGCCTTAAAAACTGATTTCGTAACCAAAATAGATGAATACTTAATGCCTCGAGTTTTAGGAACTATGGTGACACGGGATATAAACTTCCTAGGACCATTTTTAACATCCTAACAAAAAATCCTAAGGTTATCTTTCCTACCCTAACGCGAGCAAGTGTAAACACGAGAAGACGACCTTTGTTTTGACCTTTTTTAACGTCCCAGGCAACGATTGGAATTCTTAAGAAAGCATTAGTCTTGGATTTAGTAGTTAAAGAATTCGTATTAAAGAATCCAAAACCAATGCGAATTGAGACTCTTAATTCATCTTTTAATTTAAAAAATCTAGAGCGATGAAACGATTTAGGCTCTCGAACATTTAGGGACTCTATCTTCAAATTTTAAATCAATCTTAGAAGTTTATCATTATCCCCAAAAATGTAAGATAGCTTATCCCTAAGAGTCTTCTTACGTGCCTCCAAAACCTTTATAAACTTATTATTATCCTTTACGACACGAACTTTCACCCCTGTCTCAAACCTCTTAGATCCATCCGATTCTTTATGTAAAATAAAGACTTCACCAATCTCTTTCTTAGACACTTTTATGTTTTGAAAATCATGTTTCATGTCCTTGAGCTTCTCACAGAGGATATATCTTTGAGTTTAAAATTTTTTCAAAAATTCAATTCCATCTTTTAAGCAAAAAAATGTTTTTCAAGAAATTTAACTATTTTTGCAAACTTCAAATTCAAACGAGTTAATTTTTTAGCATGATTATAAACCTCATTAAACTCCTCTCAAATTCAAAATAGTCATCGTCGCTAAACACAACAGATAAATTATCACTATGATTACCCATCGAGAAAAAAACAACAACATCTAGATATAGACACAAATAACTAAACAACCCTAAAATTGCACGAAACTCTGGATCAACATGATAAATTAGTGCACCCACTTTGATACCACTTGAAATTACTACACTACGTGCAAAGGGTTCTATATGGATGCAGTGAAAAAACAAGCAAACAATTATTTTTTTTAAAATTTTAAAATTTATTTCAATTAAACAAATTACCCAAATTAAACCTAACACGGATTAAATGAAAGTTATGTTAAACAGATTAACCAATTTTATCTTGACCTAAGATATGCATCTAGGTGATAAAAGATAAAATAAAATCAATCACATTATGTACGGAACTACAAAGGACATGGCATTACACAACAACCTTGATGCCCTCGTAAGCCTTGACACTATTCATTACTCAACCGTCACCACACTTACTTGTAGGAGTCCACTCATGAAGCATCCACAATGTTTTAGTCCACACATGCCTCAAGATACATCGAACAAGCTCAATAACTGTTTACGGATCGAAACGTGGAGTCCACTGCGTGCAAATAGAAAATCGAGAACGGATTCCACCACACAAAACTATAGTCAACAAAATGAAGAGAATAAACCTTCTTAATGCCCACTTACTAAGTCTCAAAGAATATATAACTATAAAACTTGGATATAAAAGATATTAGGTGTAATCTAGGTTTGGGTTTGAAATATTAATCATAAATGATGAAAGAAACTTGGAGATCTTTTTGGAAGAGTGTAATAACCCGAGGTCTTAGAGACGAGGATTTATTTATTTTGGGAGAAATAAATAATATTTTACTGGAGAATAATTAAATTTGGCAGTCGAGGTCAAAACTTGAAGTCATTATAAAGTGTGTCTAATGGCGATTTTGAGGGTACCATTGTGTCCGGAAGGGTCAAGAAGGTCGAAATTACTGTACTTGGGGTCTATTTAGGTTCCAAAATAATTTAGTACCATTTGACTCTAATTAAAGTTACCGGGTCATTTAAAGTGTGTATTATCATTTAAAGATGTGTATCTTTGGAGTTAGGGCTTAAAAAGCCTATGGGAGATTTATTTCTCCAAATAGAGAAAGAGAAATAGAAAGAGAGAAAGAAAGAAGAAGAAAAGGAAGAAGAAAAGAGAGAGGAAGTGGAGATTTCTGGCAAATACGCGATCTCAAGGCCGATTCAGACCCTACGAACCCTAGGCAAGTGATTAAACTTGCTAAATAATTGTTGTGTACCCTTTATTGCATGATTTGTGGATTGAATCTTTGGGTTTTAGGTTTAGTTATCAAAACCTAACTTTTCGGTATAATCTTAGATTTGATATGTAGATCTTTGATTTGAGAATAGAAATTAGTTTGTATGTATTCTAGGATGAATATTGATGATATATATGTGATTGGGTTGAAGAAAAATGGAGAGAAAATGATTTAAATGGATTTTGGGATTTTTGGCTTACTAAAAAGTAGCCATTTTCGAGAGTTCTGAAGGGCCGAATCGATTTGGCCTCCTACCGAATCGATTCGAAAATATGGAGGTGCCCATGTCTGAGTGATCGAATCGATTCGGATCCCAACTGAATCATTTCGTCCTGAGATAGAGTCCCAAGTCTGATGACCCGAATCGATTCGCCTTCTTGGCCGAATCGATTCGAAAGCAGGTCTTTTTGAGGGATGTTTTTCTAAGGAGAATTTCATTCCGTTTTGTTCGAGGTTGTCGATTGGGAACCTCTATAGGAATTATTTGGAGTATGTATTGGAGACTTTTAGATAGTTTCCCTTATAAGTAATTTTGGAGTCATATTGACTAAATTTGAGGAATACCGATTAGAGATTTTGGTATTTTCTAAGTGGGAAAGCCCACCTCGATTGAAGACTCTATTGGGAGATAATTATTAAATTCATATAGGAGTATGGTAATAAGTTCAGTGATATTGGATTTTAGAATCCAATCCCAAATGGGATAACTTTAAAAGGTTCATAAAACGAATTGAACCCTATTACAGATGGAGAATTATAAATGATAATTGATGTGCGCATGGATATAGAAATATCCTTAATGATGATTGGTTTGGGATATATCTCACACGATGAGAAATATCAATTGAAGCGACATATGAACTTCAAGCGAGAAATAGTATCGAGTATACCAAGTGGGAAAATGTGTGAGACTTGACGATTAGTATATCGCGAGAGAGAATATACTAAACAATGACATAAAATTGGTTGCGCCTAAGGGCGTATAATAAATATGAAAATGATGTGGCAGGTATACCTTATATGATGGTATATCTTTATATGATGTGATGATGTATGTATTCCATATGTATATATATATATATATATATATATAGTGAAGCATACCCCCTCCTTGCTATCATTGGGAAGTTGCGTGCGTTGAGGGTGAGCTTCCCGGCTCAAAGAGCAGGGTGTGGATATTCCCCAGGTCATAGTCGTCAATTGTGATTATTATACGATATATATATATGCATTCTTTTGGGGGTGATAAGTAGGGGGTATGTGACATTCTCACTTGCCGGTTAGGAGTTATGACTACTTCCTAGGATGTTGTGTGCGTGAGTAGATCACGAGGTGGGTGCCTTTGAACCCCCAGGTGGCCCCTGTTTGCTACGTGTATGGGCTGCTAGAAGATGATAGCATGTGAGCCTGCATCCTCGTGTTATAGCTCGGTTGGATGGTTATTGTTGATTGTGCTTGTAGTTGGGTATCGAGGGCATAATGGACCTCAACTACTAACATTGCCTGGATTAGTTTTGGGGGGGGGGGGGGGGGGGTTCCTTATTTGGATTTCACCTCTGCAAGACGTCCCACACACGAACCACAGTGTAATGTTGGAAATTGGGGAGAAGTTAGTCCTTAATGCTCATATTTGTATTATATATCACATATCCCGACTATCGACAGTGCCAGGAGTAGTGTAACCGGGGGGGGGGGGGGGTTCCTTGTTTGGATTTCGCTTCGGCGAGACGTCCCACGCATGAAACGCCGTGTACTGTTGAGAATTGGGAATATTAATTAATTAAAATTGGATAATAATTTGGGTTACATGCATCATGCATTGAGGGCATAATGAGCCTCAACGATCAATACGGTCAGGAGTAGTGTAACAGGGGGGGTTCCTTATTTGGATTTTGCCTCGGCGAGACGTCCCACGCACGAAACGCAGTGCCATGTTGAGAATCGGGAGGAGTTTAGTCCTTAACTCTTGATGCTAATAACTCATACATAATTATATATATTGGTTACATGCCATATAAGGGCATGACTAGAATATAAAATTCTAGTAATTGAGAATGTTGATGCATTGTGATGATGTGGTAATGAGGATGATTGTGCAACTTTATATGTTCAGCAAATGAAGAAATATAAAGATAACTATAACATTTAAATTAAAGTATATGATTTAGATGGAACTCAGATAGGTAAAAATTGAGAGATAGGTTAGATGATTTTATTTAAATATTTCATTTGGGTTTTAAATTAGATTCCCTTGCCTAAATAGAAGTGGGCATCCATTTGGAGATCACGTGCATACGCTTAGTGCGCGCTTCAGAGGAGGGGCGAGTTGAATTTTATGGAGAGTTCGATTCCATAGAATCATGTAATAATGCATTTATAATTATTATGCATTTTAATACACTTGCTATAAAGCGTTTTCAACTCGGGCTCTGATCCGTTTATATTTTCTCCCTCCATGTATATATTGTATTACTTTAGGTGTTCCTCTGCAAGGACGCCATTGATGTTCAACCCTCCAGTATTCGTGGAGCTATGGACGTAGCGGACTGTGGAGGCATTTTACTTTAGTCGATTCCTATCTTTGTATATCTAGATTAGGATTCAGTTGTATATTGAGTTTATGCTCAAGTGTTGTAGATTAACACTTTCTTATTTCATTTCTCAGATTATTGTATTGTCTGTTACCCGAGAGCATATTCGGGTATTTCCTTGTAGAGATTTTATTTGTACATTGTATTGCACTCTTGTTTATATTTGAATTTTCACTTATCACTCATCATAGTTAGATGTATATTGTTGGTTGTGATTGCATTATTGGTTTTGTTGTTGTTGTTAAATAAAAGTTTAAATTTTTTGACAATCAACTTTTAATGATTTCGGGTAGTTAGCCTTATATTATTTAGTATTGTCAGTTGATGTTGAGACTCTACCATCTAGGATACCTGATTTAAAGTAGTATAGGGATGGCCACCCATTATTATTTTGAGAGGGTTGTCACAGATGGTATCAGAGCATCAGGTTCTAGTGTCTTTAGGATCTGTGTGCGTTACTATGGTCTTTCGTAAGCGTTCTTGACGTAGAGCCTTATTATTAGGACGGTTACATTCTTACGTCCATATTTCTTCTGCAATATGAAAATATTTGAAAGGCATTCTGATACAATTGTTCTTGTTTCAGATGCCACCGAAGGGAGGTCATTCAGTCAGGACAAACAAAGGGGCTAAAAATGTAGAAACTGAATTGCCTCAAAAGAATATGACTACAGATGAAGTTGCCAATATTGTGGCACAAGCATTAACTGCTGCCATTTCTACGATGGCTAATTGTACAAATATAGCACCATGCCATGGACGGTGCTCATCTACAGTTCACAAACATACCTAGGTAATTGCTGGGCGCGGCCAAATCTCACACAGGGCGCGGCATGCCATCTAGATGCCACAGAGATGGTTGACACAGGGTGCGGCCCTGTATATTATAAGGCGCGGCACTTGGTAATTATTCCTCGAGAAGGGGTCGCGACACTCCTACATGTGATATGCGGCACGCCTCCAGCAGCTTGAAATAACGCTGCTTGCGTTGTAGGCCGCGTCCCCCTCATCTGCAACTAATTCAGACTTGATATAAGTCATGTGCTCAGGGCACGTGACACAACACACTTACCTCATATAAATAGAGGGCTACACCTCGAAAGGGAAGGGGATCGATTTCACATATGCCCGGGGCTGGTTTTACAATACATATTCTCTACACAACCTCAACATACGACTTGGAGGCCACACATCTACATCGCTGCCACCTCTCCGGTACATCGGAATCCTCAATACTGCCATGTACTCTCCTTTATTCTCATACTTGTATGCCTCTTTACGCAAGATTATATTATACAATGCAACACATATAATGATAATGGGGAAACATAGTGGATGTAGGACTATTTTAAAGGATGAATCACTCTATATTGTGTCTTCTCTCTATTCACTTGCTTTACTTGTTTATTACACACTTTACTCTTGACTTGCTGGTATGAGAACGCCTTATGGCCGATTTCTCGTGTCATCAATCTGGCGCCGTCTGTGGGAACAGAGAGATATTTTAATCTTGTTTCTTTACATATATGAGTTCTTAAACACCTTATTCGATCCCTGAGGGTCCTATGGATCAGCTTCTCATGGGTCTATTACTGGTTATTGGGCTCCATTTTATATTCGCCCCCTCAAGCGGGTATTTCATATTTCCGGATCTGTCCTTGGGTCTTCATTTGATGGCTCTGGGTCTATTTTACATACCCCTGTGATATTATTCCATCTAGATAATGCTGAAAAGCATGGTGGACTTTGGTCCCAAAAAGGTGAATGATTAGGTAAGGGTTATATTTACTACCTTTTTGTTGTCATCGACCTATGATCTATGGTTTATCATTGAAATTGTGCCGCCTTACGCACCGCAAGGGAATTATCTCGTCAATGGACCCTAGTAGGTTTCCTTCACGTGTTGGGAAGAAAGTATCTGTTTCTGGGTTCCTGTCTTGGGATCTCTCCACTGCCTAGACAAGGGTGCGACCTGTAAGTTCAACAACCTCTCGTACCGCGACCCCTACTAGTGCGGAGCTGTTACGACAGCTCAAAATCACCGTGGGAAGGACTTGAGTGCCCTTTGGATCAACCTTAGTGAATAACATTAAAGGGCTACGGCAATGCACTTGTGTGCCATACTGGCCGCGGCCTCTTCAGTATATCATGGAGCAGTTTAAATCCTCATTCCTAATATTTATGTGATCACTCACTTCTGTTAGTTTTGTCTCAGATCCCATATACTTTATAAAGACTAACAAAAGCAGAAATGGAAGGAGAATCCATCCAGAGAGCAGAAGTCAAGGATGAGATTGTGCAACTGTACAACCACCTTAATCACCTCTATGACAGCCACGCCTCACTTCAGACCCATGTCAATTATCTAACTCAGAGGTTCTTAATGCTAGAAGCCTCGGTCTCTCCTAATGCGGGTGCGGCATCTATGATACATGCACCAATGGCCTTTGATGCCATGGCATTTCAAGAGGAGACGACCACGGAAGTAGTCAGTAGGAGCCAGAAAAGAAGGGCAGAGAAATTAGAGAAAAAATCGGGTGTCTATACTCCGTTGACCTTCCCAATTGAAGAAATCCTCGAGTTCATCAAAGAGGACAAGCTGTTGAGATGGCCAGAAAAGCTGAAATCTCCACCCCACAAGAGGAACAAAGCTACCTGGTGAAAATTACATCAAGACCATGGACACAACACCGAGCAATGATATGCTCTGAAGGATGAAGTTGAAAGGCTAATTGTGCAAGGGATGCTGCAGCGTTTCCTGGAGAATGCATAAGGATTCAGCCAGACCTGATAGAGGCTGCATATCGCATCTCATCCTTAGTTTTTCCAACTTCAACTATTTTTCTTTATGAATTTCAACTATTTCTATTTATGTTTTACGAAGCTAGTTATAGCCCTAATATTCAAGACTTTATGTTTTATTAACAAAGTCATTAGCTGGAGCATACATATATAAATATATGAATTGGCAAATTTTTCCATATCTGATATCTCTCTTGATTTCATAATCTGTTATCTCACAAAAAGACTTTTTGTCTTAAACAGATTCCAAAAGAGGAATAATAAATTATCTCAAAGGATCATTTTACTTCGGGATGCACCTATGGATGGATTGCGATCTTAATTAGCTCAGAAGTTCCCCTCACGAGGTGCAACTATATCTTATCGTATGATGCTCATATCCGCGAAAGCATGTGAGAATTAAAGGAGCTTTTATATAGTCACGAGGGCTTGCAATGCCAGTTCTTAGCCTTCGGGATGCGTCATCAAGCTGGGAGGCTTATAATATCCAGCCAGGGATGACTTTATATATATCAGTAGCTGTGGGTGTCTTAATAACATAACCCAACCTGAGGAGGCTTGAAAATATCCTATCTAATAGCTGTGGGTGGCTTAATAATATAACCCGGCCTGAGGAGGCTTGAAAATATCCTATCTGATAGTTGTGGGTGGCTTAATAACATAACCCAGCCTAAGGAGGCTTGAAAATATCCTATCTGATAGTTGTGGGTGGCTTAATAATATAACCCAGCCTGATGAGGCTTAAAAATATCCTATCTAATAGCTGTGGGTGGCTTAATAATATAACTTAGCCTGAGGAGGCTTAAAAATATCCTATCTGATAGCTGTGGGTGGCTTAATAACATAACCCAGCCTGAGGAGGCTTGAAAATATCCTATCTGATAGATGTGGATGACTGGATAACATGACCCTGCCCGAGAAGGCTTGGAAATACCAACACATGTCTACAGGGGCACATTGTTAAGATGGACCAAGAAAAGTGCTGCAGCCCACCGGTATGGATGCAGATCTCTAGGAGCCGTTCATTCATAAAAGTGTTGAGGCACTGACATCTTGAAGCATGAGAAATCTACCATGTCAAATGGCACGGTAGAAGAGAGTCAATTTTATCAAGACTAGGGAAAATAAAGAAGGTATAACATCCCAAGGGCCATTCTTCTCTGGCATGGTAATTTGGCAATTGAAGCGCTAGAAGAAACACCTTCTCTACATGTTCCATACTGATCATGGGATGACAAAAGATAAGAGGTTCAGACAACCAGATGCAATGAAATCATCCGGGGATCCATGTAATCAGAGTGGCGCCCCCTTGAAATCATGTCCACGGCAATCAAGTGCAATCGTTTATATGACGCGGCATAGCAAACGGCCGCGGCTTGCACACAGTAGACTTGTGAAGCAGCAGCCAACGCCTTTACTTCGGGAGTAAACATTGCACTATTTATGTGGCCGCGGAAATTAGCAAATAATCATCCTACGAAATCGATCTTCATCCGCGGACTTAAAATATTATGTTCATCTAATCAAGGATGCATTTTCAAATATGAAAGCAGTTACGTTTAACTATTCATTATAATAAGCAATGTAAAGGAGCGAAGAGTTACAAGCAATCAAGTGTGTACAGTGGCAAATATGGCCGCAACCTTGATATTAGTAGTCAAGAATTAGAGAAAGGAGGCCGCGGCCACAACAGAAATTAAGTAAAAGGAGGGACGCGGCCCTGTATTAATAATGAGTTCAACAGAAATTGAAAATAAGTTAAAGACGCTGCGTCGTTATTATCATCAGCATCTTCTCCGTCCGCGGTAGTCTCTGTTTCTTCATCCACGTCTGTCACTTCTGCTTCAGCTCTCAGCCTCGCTCTCTCTTATACCGTGGCCTTCAGGTCTGCAATGCACTCCTGATGTTCGGCATTTCTTAATTTCCAGGAAAGGACCACCTCCTTGGCCTCAGGGAAGCTCTTTACAAATCTCTGTCGCTGCTCTTAATAGCTGCAGAGGTATACCCTATTATTGATAAGGAAGAATTCCCTAGAACCCTTAAATGACTCCACGGAATGGTCGATCGCCAGGTCGAGAGCGTTGCTATGGTCTTCCTCAATTTTCTTTACTATCGCGGCATGGTCTAGTGCATCCTAACAGACTTGACCTCTAGCTCATACTACTTCTTTTGGAGAAATAAGAGCTTGCTATTAGCAGTCTCTGCAGCTTGTGCAACTGCCGCGGTCTGGGCCTGGAAGGCTTTGAAGGATTCTGCGGCTTGTATGAAGTTTTACTCCTCTTCCTCCCTCGCCTTTTCTGCTGCCTCCAAGTTTATTTGTGCCGCCTTAAGTGCCGCGGTAGAAGACATCTTCCCAGCCTCGAAAGAAGAGGTACGTGCATCCTGCAGGTTCGCGGCATGAGTACTCTTCTCGACCTCCTTCAGTCTATACAAGGACTCATATTTCCTTTTTTGGACCACCATCACATCCGTGGCCTGAAATAAAAAAAGTTAGAAAAAATATGGGATACAAAAGTTAAAGACCGAAAACACTAGCACGTACCCTCAAAAGACTATGAAGACCACAGTCCTCCAGATTGTCGTGATCCTCTCCCACCAGCCTGTCAAGGTCCGTGGCATCCAAGGTTCTTTTTATTCTTCGCGCAGCCTTTGCGGTAGTGTCCCTAGAAAAATTGGGGTCAGGCTACCTTAAGTGGGGCCTTGGTCTACTATCAGGCCCAGATCCTCCGCGGAATTAAGGAGGCGGTAAGTTCGTGTTAACCGCTACAACAGGTGGCGGCAGAGGAGAGGATGAATGGACAGGAACATCAGTTGACATCAAGCCCGCCACTGCCATGTTTGCCCCTATGTCATCATCAAACCCGTCATGCGAGAGATGCTCATTATTTACCATTTGATCGGCAGTAGTTGTAGTTTTGTCGGCGGAGTGATCCGCGGAAGGAGTATCATTTATTTCTGTGGAATGAGCCACAGCAGGTCCGTTGGCTTTGGACCTTTTCCTCTTTCTGCTCCGCGCAGTGTTGTTTAGGATGATTGCGTCCTCGTCCATATCCGCCAGTTGCAACGCTAGCAGTTCCCTGTCGACTTCCTCACCTGAAAAAGAAACAACATATGATCAAAGTGCATGCGCATAAGTGACCAAGGAGTAAAAATCATGGCGCAGTGAATTACCTTTCGCGCCCATCTGTTGAGGAATAGACTTATTGGGAAAAAATCCTTCTTCAAATATGGTTGCTGACGTTACAAGTGTGCTGAACTTTTTATATTCAGTAGGAACTGCCGCGGCCTCAGCAACTCTCTTTTCCTGCCGCTTGTTCAAATGCAGATTGTCAAGGGTGGCAGAAAAGATAATGTAAAGGTTAGTGGAAGTTAATATGCAAGTTTATGTTAAGGGACGCGACTATAGTCTTATTACCTAATTTTGGGGGAGACCCCACTACCGCAGCATTCTATACGACCTTTCCCTCTCATTCTCCTCGGGGTGCATCTCCCAGCCTTCGCCGGAGATGTAAAAATATTTCCCCTTCCAGTTCTTTACACTGGTCAGTCACCCAGTTTAAAGGGTCTCATCCCTGTCGCGGCTTGAGAAGTAGTAGTAGCCCACGAACTTCACTGAGTTCTCCTTTGGGCGGTAGAAGTGAAAGAATTCCGCGGGAGTAATGTCTTTTTTGAACAAGTTCTCCCAAAGGACAACTGCGATGAGAATGGCTCTCCAGCCATTAGGATCCAACTGTGCTAGGGCCAATTTCATTGTTTGAAAAAGGCGACGGATTGGAACTGGAACAGGAAGCTGCAGCCCATAAACAAAGGCATATAGGGGGAAGCAAATTCCACCCTCGGCTAGAACCGTACAAGGTCTTTGGTTCGCGGCAGGGGCTGAGCACACCAAATTTTTAGGAAATTCGAAGGCCTCAACCACCTGCTCAACCCAATCTTGGGTCATGGAGCCGCGGATATCAAGCGCAGCCAAGGGCCTCTCAGCCCAACCTGATGTACCACCTGGGTTATCTTTAATTTCCGCGGCATCATCTCCTTCACCAATTGGATGTGTGCTTGAGTTGGCTTCCTCTTCCATCGGCGTGGATTGAAAATCCTTCCCGGATGTAGAGTTCGCGGAGTCTGAGTCTATTATCACGCACTTTGGGCAATCCGTTAATTTGTAAGGCCCTATTGATCTTAGAGGGAGCACGGAAAGGAGTTCAGGAGGAGAGGTTCCAAAATGCTTTTCCCAAAAGCCTCTCAGGAACTCGTCTGGGTCAAAGCTCATATGGCTGTAGCAGTACCTGAAAAGCAGATTTCGCAGTTAGGCGCCACAGACAGTATGGTTTGGAAAAGACTCCAAGAAGCCGCGAAAGGATTATTTATAAATAGTAAAAATGTGGAATCATTTCCCTAACATAGTTATTAATGGGCCAACTCTACTAATTGAACTTATGGATCGTACTCTGACCCTACTAGCCGCGGTCACCTCAATCAGTAGTGGAACATATGATGCCGGGGTTATAAGCCCGAATGGCTTTAAGAGATTCCTGGCCACGACCATTCCTAAATTTGCTAAAAGTCAATTCAAAGGAATTTAGTAGCAATTACAGTTATCTAACATGGATATGAATTGGGTTCATGAAAGTTTGAAGGCTGTTCGAAACTATAAGGGTGGGGACTCAACGACGCGGCCATTTGGCACGGAAAGACGCATATAAGTTACCAACAGTTCAGCGAAAGTGATTATTGAAATCCTATCATGTTGCGGCTCTCTTATCATGCCGCGGACTCTCTCCTAAACAGTTGGTTGTCTAACTTTTAATCATTTTAAGATCAAACTCACAAAATATGAAGAGTTCGACTATGAACACCAAGAACAGTTATATGATTTTTCATGCCATTTCGAGGATTAGAGGTTTAGTTTAGTGTATAAAGAGGGATCCTAACAATTGCTAATTATTCAATTGAAATCCTAGTTTTCTATCAAATGATCCAGGAAAAAACAAATCATATCAAAAGGGATGAAAACTGTAAACTTCGAGGGCTTTTTAAGAAAGTTGAGTGGTTGAAAAATCACCTGGAAATGAAGAAATTTGAAGGGCTCAACCTCAAACTACCTTGCACCACCACGCACAGCCTCGAAATATCGCCGAAATATTCAAGAGAAAGGAAGTGCATAATTTCACTCTCGATGTGCTCTCAAAGTTTTGGAAACATAATGAAGTCCACGGCCATGAACAATTTATATAAGGGAGCGCGGAAGACGAACCGTCGCTTTGGATGTACCGCGGCACATTAGCCATTAATTTCTCTTGGAACTACGTCTTGGGGGCTTATTGATAGTACAAATATAGCACCATGTCGTGGACGGTTCTCATCTACAGTTCACGGACATACCTAGGTCATTGCTGGGCGCGGCCAGATCTCACACGGGGCGCGGCATGCCATCTAGATGCCATGGAGATGGTTGACACAGGGTGCGGCCCTGTATATTATAGGGCATGGAACATGGTAATTATTCCCTGAGAAGGTGTCGCGGCACTCCTACATGTGATACGCGGCACGCCTCCAGCAGCTTGAAACAATGCTGCTTGCGTTGCAGGCCGCGTCCCCCCTCATCCGCAACTAATTCAGACTTGATAAAAGTCATGTGCTCAGGGCACGTGACACAGCACACTTACCTCGTATAAATAGAGGGCTACACCTCGAAAGGGAAGGGGATCGATTTCACATATGCCCGAGGCTGGTTTTACAATACATATTCTCTACACAACCTCAACATACGACTTGGAGGCCACACATCTACATCGCTGCCACCTCTCCGGTACATCGGAATCCTCAATACTGCCATGTACTCTCCTTTATTCTCATACTTGTATGCCTCTTTAGGCAAGATTATATTGTACAATGCAACGTATATAATGAGAACGGAGCAACACAGTGGATGTAGGCCTATTTTAAAGGCTGAACCACTCTATATCGTGTCTTCTCTCTATTCACTTGCTTTACTTGTTTATTACACACTTTACTCTTGACTTGCTGGTATGAGAATTCCTTATGGCCGATTTCTCGTATCATCAATGGCGTAGCAATCTACAGTTCAAGCAACCCAACCCCATTTAGGATTATCTTTATGGAAGAGAGTGAAGGAAGATTTTAGTAAGGGGCATCCTCCCGAGTTTGCAGGGGGGGTTGATGCAATGGCTTCAAGTCAATGGAAGAATAGTATGCAGAGGCACCTTCGTATGGTTGAGTGTAGTGAGGTGCAGAAGAAATTTTTAGCCACCTTTAAGTTATCGGGTGAAGCTATCCAATGGTGGGAGTCTGTCACCACATTTGAACAGAGAGATACTTTATCTATAATAAAATTTTGGGTGCTTTTTGATCGAAGGTATTTTCCTTCCCCGACTCAGAATATGAAGATTTATCAGGGTAATAGAACGGTGGCAGAATATGACGAAGAGTTTTCTAGATGGGAGAAATTGGTACCTGATGAGGTAAATACGGAGGAGAAACGTATATCAAAGTTTGTTCGAGGTTTAGATTAGAGAATTCGGCAACATTTTCTAGAGAGTCCCAAGTTAGTGACTTTCATTGAGGTAGTGAATGCGGCACTATTAAGGTGTCATGAATATCGTCTTCGTTCACAAGAGGGTAAGAACTTTGGAGATTCGAGTTCATCGTGTAATTTTGGTGATGAGAGTGCCAGTAATGCGAGTGGGCAAAAAGAATTTGTGGGTAAGTGTTTCTTTTGTAAACAAATAGGTCATAAAAAGAGAGATTGTCCTAAAAGAGGTAATGGACCACAGTTTGATAAAATTTTGGAAGTGCAACCCCTACAGTAGATTCGAGGTCATTTTAGACCGGGGGACTATGTTTGGGAGCCCATTGATGAGGAAGGGCAATCGGACTAGAGATGGATGATGTAAGTTAATTTTCCTTTATGAATAAGATAATTACTAAAATTAATTTTGGGAATATCGTATGTGAGATATTTATGAAAGGGTAGTGCTATAGCCCTATTTTGTATGTACTGACCCTAAAAGGGAATTTTGAGCAAGTTAGGCTCTTATGTTATTATCTTTTGTGAGATTAGATAATTTTGCATGGTGCTCAAAAAGATCTATAAACCTTGTGGTGAATGTAAGAATGGTTATGGTGATAAGTAGTAATGATAAAAGCTACTTCTTTTATATAGTTATGTTATACTTATATAATTGTTGTACTCCAGATATGGATGAGCCTTATAAATGGCAATATATCGAAATGATGTAAGATGTGGTTTCTGAAAAGAGTTTAAAGATTGTGGATTGTCGGGACGCGGGAAAGTTTAGCTCACAATTATGCTAATTTTTGTGAGCTATATATTGTTATACGTATGATGATTTAAAAGACCTTGTGTGGGACATAAGGCATTTTATGTAAATGTTGTAAGACTTAAACCAAAATATTTTTTATAAACTGTTTTCAAAATAAAACTTTTTCTAGGCCTTGGGCCATATCAAAATGATTTTTCGACAAAATATTTTAAACTCTAGTCCGGACTTAACAAACTTTCAATCCCCGACGTCGCCTCATAATAGTGTATTGGGAGGGTTCCTTGTTTGGATTTCGCTTTTGCAAGACGTCCCCCGCACAAAATCGGCGAATGTCAGGAATTGAGAGGATTTATTCCTTGGACCATTTAAATTTTTACACTATTAAAATGTTAGTATTATATTTATGGAAATGTGAGACTTTGGAGGAAAATGAAGCATCATCATGATTGGTACGAGCGATAGCTCGAATATAAAGGGTGTATGGGCGCCCTAGTTGTGGAAATTGGTTTTATAAAACTCAACATTGACTTAAAATAAAGTAAATTAAAATAAATTCGTCGTGGGAAGTTAGAGATTTGGAGATAGGATTAGTAAGGATAGGTGTAGTAAATCTACTTGAGCTTTGGAGAATTAGGCTTAGCTAAAATTTTGAGGACGAAATTTTTGTAAGTGGGGAAGTTTGTAACAACCCGAGGTCGTGGAGACGAAGATTTATTTATTTTGGGAGAAATAAATAATATTTTATTGGAGAATAATTAAATTTGGCACTTGGGGTCAAAACTTGAAGTCGTTATAAATTATGTGGAATGGCGATTCTGAGGATATCATTCTGTCCGGAAGGGTCGAGAAAGTTGAAATGACTGTATTTGGGGTCTATTTAGGTTCCGAAATAATTTAGGACCGTTTGACTCGAATTAAAGTTACCGGGTCATTTAAAGTGTGTATTATCATTTAAAGATATGTATCTTTGGAGTTAGGGCTTAAAAAGCCTACGAGAGATTTATTTCTCCAAAGAGAGAAAGAGAAATATAAACAGAGAAAGAAAGAAGAAGAAAAGGAAGGAGAAAAGAGAGAGGAAGTGGAGATTTCCGGCAAATACGCGATCTCAAGGCCGATTCAGACACTACGAACCCGAGGCAAGTGATTAAACTTTCTAAATAATTATTCTATACCCTTTATTGCATGATTTGTGGATTGAATTTTGGGTTTTAGGTTCAGTTATCAAAACCTAACTTTTGGGTATAATCTTAGATTAGATATGTAGATCTTTGATTTGAGAATATAAATTAGTTAATATGTATTCTAGGATGAATATTGATGATATATATGTGATTGGGTTGAAGAAAAATGGAGAGAAAATGATTTAAATGGATTTTGGGATTTTTGGCTTACTAAAAAGAAGCCATTTTCGAGAGTTCTGAAGGGCCGAATCGATTCGGCCTCCTACCGAATCGATTCAAAAATATGGAAATGCCCAGGTCTGAGTGATCGAATCGATTCGGATCCCAACCGAATCGATTCATCCTGAGACAGAGTCCCATGTCTGATGACTCGAATCGATTCGCCTTCCTGGCCGAATCGTTTCACTGGGCCAAATCGATTCGGAAGCAGGGCTTTTTGAGGGAAGTTTTTCTAAGGAGAATTTCATTCCGTTTTGTTCAAGGTTATCGATTGGGAACCTCTATAGGAATTATTTGGAGTATGTTTTGGAGACTTTTAGAGAGTTTCCATTATAAGAAATTTTGGAGTCATATTGACTAAATTTGAGGAATATCGATTAGAGATTTTGGTATTTTTTAAGTGGGGAAGCCCACCTCGATTGGAGACTATATTGGGAGATAATTATTAAATTCACATAGGAGTATGATAATAAGTTTAGTGATATTGGATTTTAGAATCCAATCCCAAATGGGATAACTTTAAAAGGTTCATAAAATGAATTGAACCCTATTATGGATGGAGAATTATAAATGCTAATTGATGTGCATATGGATATAGAAATATCCTTAATGATGATTGGTTTGGGAGATATCTCACAAGATGAGAAATATCAATTGAAGCGACATATGAACTTCAAGCGAGAAATAGTATCGAGTATACTAAGTGGGAAAATGTGTGAGACTTGACGATTAGTATATCGTGAGAGAGAATATACTAAACAATGATATAAAATTGGTTGCGCCTAAGGGCGTATAATAAATATGAAAATGATGTGGCAGGTATACCTTATATGATGTTATATCTTTATATGATGTGATGTTGTATGTAGACCTTATATGATGGTATATATATATATATATATATATATATATAGTGAAGCATACCCCTTCCTTGCTATCATTGGGAAGTTGCGTGCGTTGAGGGTGAGCATCCTAGCTTAAAGAGCAGGGTGTGGATATTCCCCAGGTTATAGTCGTCAATTGTAATTATTATGCTATATATATATATATGCATTCTTTTGGGGGTGATAAGTCGGGGGTATGTGACGTTCTCACTTTCCGGTTAGGAGCTATGACCGCTTCCCGGGACGTTGTGTGCGTGAGTAGATCGCGAGGTGGGTGTCGTTGACTCCCACCAGGTGGCCCCAGTTTGCTACGTGTATGGGCTGCTGGAAGATGATTGCATGTGAGCCTGCGTCCTCGAATTATAGCTCGGTTGGATGGTTATTGTTGATTGTACTTGTATTTGGGTATCGAGGTCATAATGGACCTCAACTACTAACATTTCCAGGATTAGTGTATCGGGGGAGTTCCTTGTTTGCATTACGCCTCGGCGAGACGTCCCACGCACGAATCGCAGTGTAATGTTGGAAATTGGGGGAGAAGTTTTCCTTAGTGCTCATATTTATATTATATATCATCTATCCCGACTATCGACAGTGCCCGGAGTAGTGTAACGGGGGGTTCCTTGTTTGGATTTCGTTTCGGCGAGACGTCCCACGCATGAAATGCCGTGTACTGTTGAGAATTGGGAATATTAATTAATTAAAATTGGATAATAATTTGGGTTACATGCATCATGCATTGAGGGCTTAATGAGCGTCAAGTATCAATACGGACATGAGTAGTGTAACGGGGGGTTCCTTGTTTGGATTTCTCCTCAGCGAGACGTCCCACGCACTAAACGCAGTGCCGTGTTGAGAATCGGGAGGAGTTTAGTCCTTAACTCTTGATGCTAATAACTCATATATAATTATATATATTTCTTACATGCCATATAAGGGCATGACTAGAATATAAAATTTTAGTGATTGAGAATTTTGATGTATTGTGATGATGTGGTTATGAAGATGAGTGTGCAACTTTATATGTTCAGAAAATGAACATATATAAAGATAACTATAACATTTAAATTAAAGTATATGATTAAGATGGAACTCAGATAGGTATAGA
Source organism: Sambucus nigra (assembly GCA_949130495.1). Classification (NCBI taxonomy): domain Eukaryota; kingdom Viridiplantae; phylum Streptophyta; class Magnoliopsida; order Dipsacales; family Adoxaceae; genus Sambucus; species Sambucus nigra. The sequence continues at coordinate 296,697,922 of OX422211.1, read as the reverse complement.
TTGAGAGATAGGTTAGATGATTTTATTTAAATATTTCATTTAGGTTTTAAATTAGATTCTCTTGCCTAGATAGAATTGGGCATCCATTTGGATATCACGTGCATACGCTTAGTGCGCGCTTTAGAGGAGGGGCGAGTTGAATTTTATGGAGAGTTCGATTCCATAAAATCATGTAATAATGCATTTATAATTATTATGCATTTTAATACACATGCTATAAAACGTTTTCAACTCGGGCTCTGACCCGTTTATATTTTCTCCCTCCATGTATATATTGTATTACTTTAGGTGTTCCTCCGCAAGGACGCCATTGATGTTCAACCCTCCAGTATTCGTGGAGTTGTGGCAATAGCGGACTGTTGCAGCATTTTACTTTAGTCGATTCCTATCTTTGTATATCTAGATTAGGATTCAGTTGTATATTGAGTTTATGCTCAAGTATTGTAGATTAACACTTTCTTATTTCATTTCTCAGATTATTGTATTGTCTGTTACCCGACAACATATTCGGATATTTCCTTGTAGAGATTTTATTTGTACATTGTATTGTACTCTTGTTTATATTGGAGTTTTCACTTCTCACTCATCATAGTTAGATGTGTATCGTTGGTTGTGATTGCATTATTTTTTTTGTTGTTGTTGTTAAATAAAAGTTTAAAATTTTTGACAATCCACTTTAATGATTTCGGGTAGTTAGCCTTATATTATTTTGTATTGTCAGTTGATGTTGAGATTGTGCCGTCTGAGATACCTGATTTAATGTAGTATAGGGCTGGCCACCCGTTATTATTTTGAGCGGGTTGTCACAAAGAGTTTAATGACTTAAAAGGCATGAAAAAACTTTGATTAAAATTGTTGCTCTGCAAACCTATTTATGCTGTGTTTGGTGTAAATAAGATAAGGATGAAAAAAATTAAAGAAAACCTAATAGTATGAAAAATGTGTGAGTGCGACGGTTTCGAATTTCAATTTTAACTTCTTCAAATTAATTTTCTCTTAAACAAGAATTAATTCAAGTTCAAATTTACTCAAACCAAATTTAAGAAAACTTAATTCAAAATTGAATTAAAGTAAACTAAATTACGTAAATTAATTAAGCACCAATTAAACCATTTTTGTGGTTAAAGAATTTTTATCTTATTAACCTAAGCATGCATCTAGGTGAATTGCAAGATAAAATAAACAACCACTACACTCGATGTATATGGAAAACATAAATGGGAAAAACCTTAGAAGCCCCAACCATAAGTCCACTAAGTACTGAATTACTATAAGGACATGACAGAAGACTTACGCATCGACTTGATGCCCTCTCAAGTCTTGACGCTCTTCGTTCCTTCAACCTCTGCCTAGTGAGAACGCACGAGTCCACCGATGGGGCACAATAACCATCACGCATATGGATTCCACCCGGATATATACCAACAATCACTGAATCCTCCGCGAGAAACATATCTTAGTAGTGTAGAGAATAAAAACCTAGTGCCAAAACTTGATATCAAAACATATATATATATGTTGAAACTTGGATAAAAAATAATTAGGTGTACACATAAATTTGTTTTGAAAGATTAATCAAGAAACATTTAACAAAAACTTCTTGGACATTCCGAAAAGTGTTTTTTCTCGCTCAAGGATGGAAAAAGTCTCTGATAAGACTGCACTCCCACACTACTAAAATGAATGGAAGAAGTTGGGAAGTTGAGAAGAAAACTGCAAAGAAAAAAAATACATTTTTTGAAAAAATACTTCGATCGTTGGAACGAAATATAGGCTCGTTCGAACGACATAGGCTTCTCGTTTGAACGATCCTTCTAACTAGATGTTAGTGTAGACTAGAATCGCACCTCATTAGAAGTCATTTGAACGAAGCCCAAATCTTGTTCTAATGACGTAGAAAAGTCGTTCTAATGGCCTAAGAAAATGAAAATATATTTCTCCAAAAAAATATAAAGTGACTTTAAAAAATATTTTAACAAAATTCTAACACCCAATAATAAATTTTCAAGCCTCAACAATAATATATTCACTCATAACCCAGAGATCCTTAGAATGTTGATGAAGAAACGAGGCATGACGATGTGATCAATTTGATTTGGCTACTACGTCTTCAATAAACACGCCCTAGGCTTGAATGGTCACAAACACAACTTCTACCTTATGAGTCAAAATGCTTTGTCCAGAATTAAGTCACTACATACAAATTGGCTAAATTGGAAATTTATCCTTACAAGTCTCCCCCTTCGGCTATTTTCGGGGTAAAACCAAAAATAAAAACACATATGGGATGCCAAGCTCATCTAAAAAACTTAATCCCAATCCAAAAGGATAAATTACAAACGCTTGGCCGACACATACTTTGAGTAGCTTTGCTTGTATTAAAACTTTGCCGCATAATTACAACCCTACACACTTAAACACACTATAAAATGAATAGAGAATATTAAAATATAAAATGCATAATAAAATCCTCTCCCATTGTCTAAAAATATCTACATATAAAAGGATGTCTCCCCCTAAGTTAGATCTCCCCAAATGAAAAGAGTTAGATACCATTTCTCCTCCTATTTATTCAAAACTAGACAAAGATTAAGGTGCATAAAATAATTAATTTCTTCCCGGTTAAAACAATCCTCCCCTAAATGAAATAAAGGATAAGCATAAAGGAAAAACAAGTATATCGTGCAATGGTTTAGAGTGTTACAATAAACAAAAGAGCAACTTGAAAACACGAGTATAACTAACACACATAAAGCACAATAGATGCCAATTATGATTGGATAATAAAATGACACCAACTAGAATTACTAAGACAAGCATGGGATATCAATGAAAAGTCACAACAAGATAGCTACCAATATGAATCAATAGCATACAAGGACTAGATGTAAAATCAAAGACTCTAAATAAATGTGGCCACATGTACAAATATGCAAAATATATCAATGAAGAACAAGCACACATATATATAGGTAAAAACACCAAACAAGACGCTAAACACGATAAGCTTTCCACACTTATATGGCATAAATGTGTCTAGATAAACAAGTGGTAAACGCAGTGAAGGGGTGTGAACTAGATGCAAAAGAGTTATGAACCAATCATTTAAACATGTTCAAAGAGTTCTATTTGATGAAAAAACTTTATCAAACTTAGTCTTAGCCTCATGCAATAAGATAAAGTGAACTCAAAGAATAAACAAGCACAATGTACACAAGACTATAATTTTGATGATTCTATAAATGAACAGTGTCATGACAATTTAGCATACATAGGATTCATTGTGCAAATCCATTAATCTTCAACTAACACCCTCAAAAGATAAACATATTACATATTTACATTTCCTTTCTTTTCTCAATTCTTTTGAAAGATCAAACAAACTAACCTATGTTGGCCTTTGGAAAATTTTTAGTTTTTATTGCCAAAAGTATTTTCATTAGGCTCTTGCCAGTGATGGCTTTCCTATAAAGGAGATTTGGTCCTTTCATATACCTTTCCCGTACACCCTTGACTTTTTTCAATATAATTCCAATAAAGCTCGTGGGCAACGATTCTTACATGTACAAATTCCCCGTAGTCACAAAATCTGTAGATGAAAAAATTGATGGGATACCATCTCCAAAGATCAAATATACATGTGAAGTTAATGTTCAAAAAAGCTCGTGCATATGTGTATGGAGGCATATACAAAGAGAATCTATTACGCAAATCAAAGTCAAACTACTCCATGCAATTATGATAAAGAACCATTTAAGAATTGAAAGTCATAATAAAAAGTTCTAGCCACATGGATACGAGGAATGATATAGGATTCAAACACAAGGATATGCCTCACAAAATGTGTACAACTAAAATACATAAACAAATGGAATCTTTTAGAGTTTTTAAAATTTTTAACCGTCTTCTTAAAACAAGGGCATCTCAAAAGACAAAACAAAATCTTTTTGTATTTTTAATAAGACTCAATAAATGAAAAAAAATACACAAGACTCAAAACACATAAAAAAGCAAATAGATATATCATGAAGTACAAAGGCAAGTGTATGTAAATAAATCTAACACACTCAACCTTTAGATTTACCATGGGAGGTATCATGTGCAAGTAAATGAGAATCGTAAAGTCTATTATGTAAAGTCTCCAAATAGGATCTCATAACACACATAGGTTTAATGTTACGCTCTCAGGATTTGGTGACGTTGGTGACTCTACCCTTGGACTTCCTAGGACCATTTCTAAGATCAAAACAAATATGCCTTAGGTGACCATTTCTATGACAATGTGTGCAAGTATAGATAAGTGGAACGTTACTTAAGGTTGACCTATTTTCATATTCTTATCAATGATTGACTCCCTCAAAATCATGGTTTGGGCTTTATTAGCGGAAGAATTTTAAGCATCCAAGCCAATACCACACTTGTCATTTTTTATTTGAATGTTTCTTAACATCGTATCCAATTTTTAGACCCAAACTTCAAATCAAACATGACTCATCTCGAGTCTCTCAATTCATATTTGAGCTTAACAATCCTAGACTCAAGTAAACTCCTAGCCTCTTCAAACTGAAGAAGATCTTTCTTTATAGCCTCCATTAAACCTCGAAGACTATTTCTCTCACCCTCAACACATTCTAGCTTCTCTATAAGATTCCTCTCACATGCCGTTAAATCTTTAATTAAAACACTTTCAACATTTCCCACAACACGTTCTTTCATCCTAGCTTCTAACTTCAAGTTTGCCTATTTTAATTTTAAAGATTCCCCATACAACTAACAAAGGGAAACTTGGAGTTCACTATCCTCCTCCTCCTCCTCCTCTTCATTCTCACTCTCTTCTCAACTGTCTTTACAATCAAACACTTGGGATACACAAACAATGGCCTCAGAAGTGTCATGCAAGAAACTATCTTCATGGGAATATTTCTCATCAAAACTAGAATAACTGGCCATAAACACGGTGAAGTTGTGCCCAATTAGGGAATTGAATCCCTCTTTTAGTTCACTATCACTAAGGATGGCATTATATTAAATAGGTTTATTTCCCTCCTTAGTTTAGTGGGACACTCGGCTTCCCTATGGCCATAACCCTCACAACCAAAACATCTATTCGTCTCGACCCTCTCAAGATGATCATTATGATTTTTAGGGAGTTTCTCGGCTTTGTTATATTTAGAGTCCTCAATTTTCTTATAACCATTTTTAAATTTCTCTTTATTAAATTTAAGAAAATTTCTAAACTTCACAGAAAATATAGCCATATCATCCTAGTCAATGTCAGACTAATCATTCGAAATAGGTTTTTCATCCTCCCGAGCTATCAAAGTTGTGCCCTTATCTGTCTTCACAAGATTGGAGGTAAACATATCAAGTTTATAGGTTTGTAAGTCACCTACAAGCTCTTCAAGTTTTATAGAGTTTAAAGTGACTAAAGAATTCAAAATGGTCACTTTTGGATTAAACCTTTTAGGTAATGACCTCAAAATTTTCTTTATCACATATTAAAATACGAGTTCACAATATCAGTTAATCTAGCATAGAACTCATCGTCATCAATTTTCATGGTTTAAAATTTAGTGGTGAGGTTTTGGGTTTTGGAAGCCTTAACAGAACTTGTACCTTCATGGGTAAGTTGGAGTGTGTCCTAAGCCTGTTTAGATGTTTCTCATGTCATAATACGACAAAACTCCTCCGGTGTGATAGCACTTAAAAGAGCATTTTAAACCACGTGAATTATAGTTTGGTAACTTATGCTCATCCTCACTCCATCTTCCTACGAGTTTAGGAACACGAACTTCTCCTATTAAACACTTTTTTAGGGACCACCCTCTAACAACCTCTTGTTAACCCGCTCCTCTAACGACTCAAGTGTTGACCTCATACGCGCTTTCCACAACATATAATTAAAACCATCAAAAGTAGGAAACCTCGAATAAAATAAATGTTCCATATTAAAACCTAAAGGGACCTAACACGATAATTTAGTGCACATGCTATGATACCACTTGTGAGAGTGACGGCTTCGAATTTTAATTTGATTTCTTAAAATTAATTTTCTCTTAAAAAATAATTAATTCAAGTTCAAATTTACACAAACCAAATTTAAGAAAACTTAATTCAAAATTGAATTGAAGTAAACTAAATTACCCAAATTAATTAAGAACCAATTAAACCATTTTTGTGGTGAAAACAATTTTATATTTTTGATATAAGCATGCATCTAGGTGAATTGCAAGATAAAATTAACAACAATTGCGACCGATGTACGGGGAAAATCCAAACGGGAAAAACATCGGATGGCTCAGCCATAAGTTTGCTAAGTAAGAAATTACTACAAAGACACGACAGAAGACTTGCACAACGACTCGACGCCCTCGTAGGCCTTGACACTCTTTTTTCCTTCAACCTCTGCCTAGTGACAATACAGTAGTCCACCTACATCATAGAGTCTATCGATTGGGTATAATAATCGTCACACATACGGAGTCCACCATATGTAAACCAACTAGCAAGAAATCCTCCACAAGAAACATTTCTCAATATTGTATAAAATATAAACCCGGTGCCACAACTTGATCTCAAAACATATATGTATGTTGAAATTTGGATAAAAGACAATTGTGTGTAAGCATAGTTTTTGTATTGAAAGATTAATAAAGAACCTTTTAACAGAGACTTCTTGGACTTTTTGAAAAATGTTTTTTGCTCCCTCAAGGATGGAAAAAGTCTTTAATAAAACTGCACTCCTCCAACTGCTCTAGTTGTTCGAACGAAATACAGTCTCATTAGAATAACATAGCCTTCTCATTTGAACAATCCTTCTAATGAGATGTCAGTGCAGACTAGAAAGGAACCTCATTAGAAGTCATTCAAACGAAGCCTAAATCTCATTTTAATGACTTGGAAAAATAGTTCTAATCACCTAAGAAAATAAAAATATTTTTCTTCAAAAAATGAGATAAAATTATAACACCCAATATTAAAATTCCAAGGCTCAACAATAATATATTCATTCATACCTGAGAGATCGTTAGAATGTTGATGACGAAACGAGGCATGAAACACGACATGACGATGTGATGTATTTGACTTTGCCGCTACATCTTCAACAAATACGTCATAGGCCTGAAAGGTCACAAACACAACTTCTATCCTATGACTTAAAATGTTTTATCCTGAATTAAACCAATACATACAAATTGACACAATTGGAAATTTATCGTGATAAAATACGTCATCTCATTTGAACAAACTCAGAAGTCTTGTTCGAATGAAGTTCCTATACTCAATTTAATCAAAATCTAATGACATATCCAACGAAAAACAAGTCGAGGGAATAAATTTCTCCATTGAAGTTCATTGGATCCTGGTTCTAACATGATGCTTTTTTTCATTTGAGTGATATTGCTATCATCGTTAGAACGACCGATAAGATTTTCTAAACTTATGTTTTAAAAAATCTTTTAAAATAACACTCAATAATATATATCAAAGGATTAAAATATATGCAGTCATAACTGAGAGATCCTCAAAACTTGAAGTCAAAACGTGGCATGAAACACAGCACGATGAATGTAAAAATTATAACTTAGCCGCTAAGTCTTTAAACAAATATGTCATAAGCTTAAAAAGTATACACACTCAAGTCTAACCTATAACTCAAAGATCTTCTCCATACACTAAATAATCCACAACATATAAATTGACTTTTTTAAAAAATTTGTCCTTACAACAATTGAAATCAAAGAAAGTCTATACGGAGAGATAGATGTTTCAATGTTCTCAACCATAGGCTCATAAATTGGGGATGCTGGTGTGGGTGTCACAGGACCTCTAACCTCTGAGAAGGTTTTCCATCCCTTTCTTTACCACGTCATCAACATGGCCTATAATGGAAAAGGAAAGTAATTCAAAGTCAAATTTAATGGTGTATTTAATACCAAAAGACTTTAAAAATATTACAAGAGTGAAAGATTGTCTTACTAGATAATTGGTCTTGATGAATAGTCCTCATTTCCATACTTTTTATGCATTTTCTTATTGGAATAACAAACATAGAAGCTATGTGAGGTACATCACTTATTGAGAAATGATCATTGGGGTATCGTGGGAGTATTTTGCTTTCTTTAATCTAATAAGTGGAACATCTATTCTATTTCCTCCTCTCCAACCTCCATTAAAGTTTCCTCAACATCAGGGGTGAGTTTCTTCTTCTTGAAGACTTAATATCATCATCATTGGTAAGAGTGGATACTAGAATATTTAAATGGATGAATTAATCCAATATAATAAATAACATAAAATAAAAAGATATAATCAAAGCCTTACCTGAAGATAGGGGATTCAAAGGTTGTTTCTTAGGTGGTAAAGGCTTTAAGAAAACCTTGGTGTATCTAACCCACCAATCCTTAAAAACTGGAACCATTCTTGTAGGAAATATTGTCCCAGCCATGTTAAATGTTCTTTAAATCCTATGTTGTTCAACTATACCTTATAAGTTGGACGCTTTCCAAACTAGTGAGATTCTTTAGGATTAACATGACTGGTCATGGCGATATGGATGGATTAGTGAAAATGAAGTTGCCTTGAAAATTAGGTCAATAAATATACATCCCCATAAGACTTAGAGGCAGTGTATAGAGAGGGTGATATTCCATATACAAATCCCTTCGTATTAGGAAACTCCCCTAACCGAGGTTAGCTTGATCTGAATGAGTCTCCTTTAAAATGAGAGCTAACCAAAGAAGTGAACTAAGTGGTTTTAACAAAGGTTATAAATAACCATAGATCCTGCCAATTGGTAGGCTCCTAAACACAGAGATAAGATCTTTAAAACCCTTATGAGAAGTTTTGGATCCATAATAGGTCTGACCACGATGGAACTTGGAATCAATTATAAGATGGACAATCTAAGGAAAGTAGGAATGGAACCACATTTATAAGATCCACAATGGCCCATCTTGATTGACTTTGAATAGATCCATAGCAAGCTCAGAACAAGTCCCATAAAGAGATCCCAAAATATGAGGGAATAATGAAACCTCTTTACCCTCCATAATTCGGGCTGCTAAGAGGGAATGATCTAGCATCACACTTTGGCATTTGACAAAAAACACATGTCCTGAAAGAAAAAATAAGAGAAAATGAAATTACTCTTCTTGACTAGCCTAGCGATTAATCTTCATATGAGTATTCATGAAGGCGGGGTATCCCTGTTTTTGATTGGCATGTACTTCCCTTAATTAAATTATCTTCGAAAGTGAAATTGGAAAATCCCATGTCACTTCCCTTAAGATATTTTCTCTCATGTTTAATTATAGTTAATTCTAATAAATAATAATAATTTCACTATAATTCAATTATCTTCGTATTACTTGAATAATGAGGTCTTGTTTGAAAAGTTAAATAGCGCATTATATGATTCCTCACATAAAGGATAGAATACATTCTTGGTGAAATTCTATTCATCTCCAATTGATTTTTACCAACATCTTTTGTATTCCTTGATCTCGAACTTAAATTATTAGATACTCTACCAGATTATAAAATAATCCACTCGTTAGGTTTACTACTAGATTAAAACTTATAAGTTTGTTAAGGGTGTATCACAATCTAGGATATCTCCCAAACACGGATTCATCCAGAATATGATCTCAGACATATACACATAATGATTTACCAACTTGCAAATATTTAAAATTAATAAATTGGATCACAACAATAAAAATCAAAGAAATTCGTGTGTGAACATTCTATTCCTTACTATCCTCGGAGTTAATAATCTATACACCATTTGCAAACATTATGAGATTTTTCAAGTCTAATCTAGTCAGCACGTAAACTTGAACCTCACCCTTGTCCCGTTAAATACATTTCTGCTGTGCCGATACAATCCACCTCGAACTATTAGACAGATTTCCAAACCATTGGACATGTTCTTGTAATCAAGATGAATTTTTAAGATCATACTCGCAACTTTACCAATAGGGTGTTAATTTAATATATATGTTCTTAACTATTAGATTAAACTAGAACTAAAATTTCTATTTTCTATGATCATGATGAACCCAGCTCACTAAAATCTCTACTGAGTTTAAATGACCAATATTAATACAATGTATATAAAATGAACATAAAGCATTCTCAGAAATATGATTCTCATTTCAAATGAACCCAACAAACCTTTATGAATAAATAAACTTCATACATGGTTTTAAGAATTAAACCTCAACAATCTCCTACTTATACTTAAACCCATGTGTCTATCCATCAAACACCCAACCCTTTTACATGACTATAAAAAGACTTTGTTGGCAAGCTTTATAATAAAGGATCGTTTATGTTGTCCTAAGAGAAATCTTTATCACAATGATGTCACCTCTTTGCATAATCTCCCGTATTAAATGATAATTGCAGTCAATGCACTTAGCCCTTTCATGAGCCATTACTTTTTTTGAATTTAGCAATCGTGCTTTTATTCTCATTAAAGTGTAATAGCCGATTGCACTAAAGGAAGCATACCCAAATCTATTGGTAAGTTCTAGATCCAAATAACCTTCTTTGATGCTTCCAAAGAGGCAACATATTTGTCTTGGACTTTTAAATTAGCAATACATGATTTCATGATATTCCTTTAACTTACGGCTCCACCTTCTAGGTCCAAAATATATCTTGAGTGTTGATGTAAAAAATTAGATTATATCTAATTATTTAATCACAGATAAAATAAATGATACAAAGAAGTTTTAAAGTGGTTCAGCCTTATAAGAATGGCCTACGTCCACTGTTTCTATTATTGATGACTGTTTGGGAATTCTCGATTACAAGTTTTATCAAGAAATTCCGATCCCCTTACAATGAGGGTAATACAATATATTTATAGCCCTAATGATATGACGCAAATATTGTGTATTTCACCCGTTAACCTACACCTTATTAGCCCCCTTGGGTATCTTAATCCCTATATTTATGCTCGTTAACCATACAACCTCGGATTTCTATGTTAACATGTTTTTCAGGGGTTAATTGAGCTTTTGTAGGTGTTTCGATGCTTAGTATGAAGTTTGGACGCTTTCTGGAAAAGTTTCGTCGACTATTACAGCTTCGGGGGCATTTTAGTAATTCCATCATTTGGGTTTGAATCCCGAGCTCTTCATGGAAGTTGAAGCCCTTTGATTTATCTTCGCGTGACCACTGACGGTGCATGATTCCGAGTTGTATCGATGGAGTTATGGCATTTTAGGATGGTTTTTACTACAAAAGTACACTCAAGGTCACATTCAAGGGCATTTTAGTCATTTCATATTTTAGTTTTTTATCCTAATGTCTTCTTGGATATTGTATTCCTCTAATTTATCTTCGCGTAGCCTCCGACCGTGCCTCATTCTGAGCTATAACGAAGAAATGCCGGCATTTTCCATAAAACAGGACAAAGATGCAGATTCAGACCTGTTTCTTGCGAATCGATTCGGCCCAAAACCGAATCGATTCGGAATGCTGCAGAATTACAGCTACGAAGTTCCCCTAATTCCGAATCGATTTGGCCCTCCCGATTTTGGGTTTTCTTCCCTTTTATTACAAGTTTGCCATGGGATATTTGGTATAAACCCAATTCTCTCTCATTTGAGAAAAAAATAATCAGATTTTTAGGATATTTTAGTTTAGGGTTTTGAGTACTTGGTTTGACACCCCATTTGTTGTGTAAGTTGACTATTCATCTCCTCTACCATTAATATAGTTTGTATTTCATTATTTCCTTGCTTTGTAGTTAATTTACATGCTTTATTAATTAGTTTACTTGCTTTAATTCTTGCTTTCTTAGTTTAATTAGTTTAATTTAGTTTATTTCTATGTCGTTCCCTTAGATAAATAGGGTCGGGATTTCGTTCCGCCATTTTCGGGCCCCGAGCTCCGAAAGTTAGGGTTTCGTGTAAAATTGCATTTAATTGAAACCGCGTGTATTAAAGTTGGATTGTTATGCGTTTAACTTTATTTGTCACGCAACTTTAGTGTTTATAGCGATAATCCGAATTTAATCCACGTGTGACCATTTTTGATTAAATGTTTAATCTCGCAACTTTGGCTTAAATTCCTTATTGCGTGATGTTTATGCTTAATTAAAAATGCTCGATTAAATTGCTTTTGAGCCTTAACTCTAATTAGTAGTTGTTTTGATCCGTGTGGTAGAATGCGATCCCGATCCTCGCTTTACTTTTGTATAGCATAACTTATTCTTTTCTTTTTTCTACCATAACCACCCATTACCTTTTCTTATTTATTTTACACTTTTATTCCTGAAGTAATTAAACAATTAAAATCTAAAATTCAATCACTCCTTGTGGATTTCTTACGATACCCGACTTACCGCTGTGCTTGCCTCGCAAGTGTAGTAGTAGCTTAGGTTTTTTGTATCGCGGCGGCAAAACACACAACGATTGTGTCCTCACACGAACACACTTTTTCCGCTCGGTCACAAAATGGTGCCATTGCCGGGGAGTGTGTTTTAGATAGTAATTGTTTTATTGTTTCATAGTATTTATTTCATTCATATTTGTATTCTTTATTTTCCCCTTTCTTTTTGACTTGTGCTAGATTGTTTCGAGAAATTGAAATCTCGGTGCTTGTCGCTTTTGTTGAACAACTCATTTTGAAATGTCTCGCTATTACGCTTTAGATAACCTTAATTGTTATGAGGATTGTTTTCCATGTTATACTCCCAAAACAATGAGAGAATGCCTACAAATTCTTGAAAATGAGCGCATTGAGCGTGAAATTCAAGTGTATGTAAGTAATCCCTCATTGCCTTGTGAGAGTAATTTGGAATGCGGGGGATCCGTTAGCTATGAGCAACCCGCACAAGATGATGAAATCTCTTCTTGTTCGTTTGATTATGAGTTAATGATAAAGGAAATTAATGACCGATCCGAAAGTTCTCAAGCTTGGTTTCTAGAAACTGATGCCATGCTCGATGAGATTATTTCTTTACAAAATCAGGTCGAGGTTGAAACTTGCGTTTCATCTCCACCCCTTTTTGTTGAAGAAATAATTGAGAGTGAGCCAAGCTTTAGCACTTTCGATTTTAAACCTCTTATTAATTCTTCCGATTGTATTGAGGTTGTTGGTCCTTCCTTTCCTTTACTCCCTACTATTCCCGAACAATTAAATTTATCGCAAGAATCGGTTGAAAGTATTGAGGACTTTGACCTGATTCTTGAACGAGAATGTTATTTTGAGATGCTTCATCTCATGGGATGTTCACTTGCACTTGCCCCACCTCCCCTTCCAATTGAAGAATCTTGGGGATGTGATTCTGATTTTTCTGAGACTAATTTAGTCTTGTCCCCCGTAGTATCCAAATCCCCCATCGTCCCTCCAAAACTTTTAATTGACGATGGTTCATTTCTTTCGCCTTACACATGCCTTCCGTTGTTCAAACGGAATTCATATTTTTTGGAAGGCATGCTTGTATGTGAGGGTACACCGGTTATCCTCCAAAGTCAAATCCCTTTTTGGGTGGACCCTCAACTATTTAGACTTCTAGTGTGTAGTTAGTGTGAAGCCTAAATAGTAGGTTGTAAATAGTTAGCTTTTTAATTTTCTTTCTTTCCTTTTTTTTCTTTCCTTTTTAATTTAGTCTAGTGTAATTAGTTAACTTTTTGTTATTTGTTTTTGCTATGCTCGGTACTAACTTATTTTGTAGATTCCTTTGGACTCGCGCTTATGGAGATCGCTCCAATTTTGGGTAATATCGTTCTTTTCCTCTCTTTGTGTTGTGTTCTTAATGCGCATTGAGGACAATGCAACATTTAAGTTAGGGGGTGTAGGATATTCTATCCATTTCATGTGTAGTCCATGGATTTTCTCACAGTTAGTTACTAAGTATGCCTTTTTGTGAAAAATTTGAAAATTTTCAAAAATATTTTCTTTCTTTTTTCTCCTTTGTTGGGCATTTTGCCTTGTTTCCAGTGATAAATTTCAATAATTGCCCGATCCAATAGACAACTCAATGATGCATGTTCTCGATTTTAGAAGTTATTGGACTTTAGTCCTCAAATCATTGATATTGTGAATAACTTCATGAATTAAACTTTATCCCATGAGCATATGCACTTTCCTTGTTATATTGATTTGGTTTAAGATTTTTATAACTCGGTAATCTTTTGTTGCATTGTATATACTTACACCGAGTAAGCTTTGTACCTTTCGTCGTTTGTGAGTGTTATACACTATTCTTTCCTCTTTGAAAACGTTGAATTCGTTGGTAATCTCTCTAATCTTTCATTTGACCATTCGTTAATTGAGTTCATGCTTGAAATGTGTTACTTGATAATGATTTTCATATATTGTTTTGACTTGAGAATTGCGTAAACTTTGTGAAATGATCATAGGCAATCTTTGTTATATCACCCATATTAGCCTTGACCTCACCATATATGTTTCCCTAGTCAACCCCTTTGTGTCTAAATACTAGCCTTTCGTTTCATTACCCAAAATCCCATAACCAACTCCAAATTGGAGTTTTAAGCTATACATACACCTTACATACCTTTGTTTGGAATGTTACTTGGGATTGAATGTTGTTGTTGTATTGCGGTTGCAATTTTAGGCATATGAGAGTTTGATAAGAGTGATGAAAAGAAAAGAGATGTGAAAAAAGTGAAGAAAAGGAGAAAGCAAAAGAAAACATGAGAAAAAGAAGAAAAGAAAAGAAAAAGAAAAGAGAAAGTTGTATATGTTGTGTATATAGTTCAACAAGCTTTGATTACTCTCCAAATGATACATTTAATGCTTGTTTTGGAACTTGTTTTCCAATTTTTGATATTGCCCACATTTTTCCATTATCTTGAGTTTTCATCCCGAACACTTTGAATCCGTACATACATTCCTTCATTTCGCACCCTAGCCTATCCTACATTACAACCCTATTACAAGTCCTATGTGATCTTAGGTTGATGTAATTCAAAAGTCATAATAGTTTTGATAATCTGTGAAAATACATTTCGCCTCTTTTAGTGTGCGGTATCTTTCATTGAGATTACAATTTTTCATTTTTTATATAGCGTTATTCTTTTGTGACATGTGTACGGCCTAGTTTCCATTTACATTTACTCTTTATGCCCGCATGTCCCGTGTATTACCTCCCATTCCGAGTGATTTCATTTGTTGAGCGTAATGCCCGTGAGGATTGAATGTATGCTTGCTTTGATTAGTATCCGATTTATATAAGTTTTTTGCCAAATCATATTTTGCATTTGCTCTCCCCCCTCCCACTTTTAAAGTTTCAATTCTATGAGGTGCATTCAACTTGTTAATAACAACGGACTTTAGCTTGAATTCGTTCAATATGTTAATAACATGTTTGAAATCTTTTTCGTTGTTGTTGAGTTTGTCGCATGTTGTGTTGGGCATATTTTGAGGAAACCATATGATGTTTGTGGGTTTCATCCCTGAAAACCCTCACGAGACAACACTCGTCCACTAGGGTAACCTAGGGTTTTAACGACTTATTGCATATGCTAAATGCAATCGTGCACCTGCGAAAGTGGCCTTATATTTTTATTACTTTTTTATCCCATTTTGTACTTGTATCCAGCTTTTGGTTTGCTTGTAATTCTTGTTGTTTCCTTTTTCATTGCTAGGGACTAGCAATGTGTAAGTTACCTAAGGCTGTAATGTGAAAGGGTAATACATTCAATGATGTACATGTGAAAGGGTAATACATTCAAGGCCCCTTAAGTGTATACATCTGAATGATAAGCATTTAATGAACAGTCAAACTGTTGGTTATCCTGCTATTAATGCTTTGTTCGAGGTGCAGCTCGGACCGCCTAAAATGCTTGGTACTCAAGAGTTGCTCGGTACTCAAGAGTTCCTCGTAGTTCCTTGTAGAGTTCTTGTTGGTCGGAGCGTATGAGTTCCTCGGGGAAGAAGTGTTCCTCATTGCAGTATGGTTCCTCGGAGCGTCTGAGTTGCCATGTGTCTTCATTCAATTGAGCCATGTCAGCAGACTAAATTTGGTATCAATAGAAGCCCCCAATGTTTCATAGTTCGAAATTTGAGGAGTGTGGAACATTCTTTCTCGAAATATGGTGGTTTTAAATGGTCATCCTGAAATTTAGGAGTCCTTTCTTTTGTATTTATTTCTCCTTCCAAATTCGTAAAATTGATTTTTTTTTAATTTTTCTACCCGCTTCGATTCCCGCGCCATTTTTGTCTTTTTAGCCACCGGTAACGTAATCGTCTATTTTTGTAATCATTACTTTTTCCTTTTCCCAAGGCAGAGTATTTAAACGTTGCAGAAAATCCCATCGTCTTCTATTTTTTCAAATTCGTCTCTTTGAGTTTTCCATTATCTCTCTCTCTCTCTCCTGTGCGTTCATCTCTTTCGTCATTTGTTGTCAACAGACTCATCTCTTTGCTATAAGATTTTCTTCTTTCTCTTTGATTTCCTTCTTTCATCATGGTTTATCCTGTAGAATCGATTGATAAATTTCTCTCTGATTTCTCTATTCCCCCATGGGTTATTTAAGAAGAGCTATCTGAGCCTTCAGACTATTTTCGTTTGGCTGAGGGACATTGGTTCCCCAGTCTCTTTGTTGCTGAGTGTGGTTTTTCTTTTCCCCCAAACCCTCTATGTCTGGAGTTATGTCAATACTTTGACGTGGTTCCGGCAAGAAGAGCCCCCAATACATGGAGAATAGTTAATGGTGTTTATAGATTAAATCAAATCCATGGAACTCGTATAGGAATTCCTGAGATTATGTTTTGTTATAGATGGGCTGTAGGCCATAATATTTTTTATTTAAAAACTAGGTTTTTAAATAGAGCTTTAGTGGTCAATCTCCCAGATGCCAATAGGGACTACTTTGAGCATGGAGTTGTTATGAAAAATTGGCAACACCCTCCATTAACTGGAGATGAGGTTTACCAGGGTCCCAGATGTCATCCCTATGGCAATGGGATAGGTTGTTTTTGTTTTATTTTCAAAATTATGCTTCTTCCGTGTTTGATAAAATGTGCCACTGATATTTTAATTTTGATTTATTTGCAGTTGACAGCAAAAGAAAATCCCCAAAAGAGGCAGACGTTAATATAAGGCATTTAATACTTATCTGGGTTTTGCATCAAACTGTTGCCGACGAGCACATTAGGTCAGCTTCATACTTACTGCAGTGCAAGAGTTACACCTCCTCTTTCACTCCTCGTCCGGTGATAAGCGACGCAGAACCAACACCAGCCTCTGAAAGTTCTTCGCCTGAGTCACATATTCCTTTGAGTTAAAGGGAGAAGAAAAGAAGACCTCCCACCCTTTTTGAGAAACCTACCTCTGGTGCTGGAGAGGCAAAAAGAAGTAAGCTTGACCTCCCAGGAGAGGGGACAAAGAAAATTGATGCACCTCCCCCGACAGCTCCAGTGAAGGTTGTCGAGAAGCCCCCAGTGGCCCAAGCAATTCTGTTGCTCCAAGCGAGGTGATTGTTATTTCTTCGACAAAGACTACCTCATTAGTCGAGAAAGTTGATGCTCCTCTGAGGTGGCTGAAGAAAATCTCCTCTATCAACTTGGCTGAATCCATCTCTCAGCCTCCGACTAGTGGTGTTCCCACTTTTGTTCCCCCGATCTCTACTATGAGCTCGGTGAAGACTTGGATCATTCCCGAGATCCAAGGTATTGAAGAAAACCTTTCTCGGTACACGGTTACCACATTGGAAGCTCGCCACATTGCTTCTGTAAGTCCTATAGTCTTAAATTTTCATTCTTTCCTTCTTGTATGTGTGCACTGATTTTCTTTCCTTTTCTTTTCACAGTTGGTGAGCTGTTTTAACACAATTTTGAAGAAAGATGAAGCTATTAAAGCTTCAAGCTCCTCGTCTGGTGTAGAGGAAGCTTTGATGGGCCTGGCGCAGTCTCTGAAAGATTCTCGTCAGAAATATGCTGATGATAAGGCAACTTGGGAGAAGAGGCTTGCTTCGACCGAGCAGGAAAAAGCTCAGGTTATTGAGGTCTCCAAGGGGTTGGAGAAAAAAATAAATAATCTGGAGGAGAGGAATAAAGAGCTCGAAGGGAAGCTAAAAAATGCTGGGGAGCTAGAAAATAAGCTCAAGGCTGCTGAGGAGGAGTTAGGTCAACTTCGGGAAGTAAGTCGGTAGAAGGAGGAGGTTGAGAATAAATTGAAAGCTGCTGATAAACTTCTTTCCGAGAAGCTTTCCTCGGAGAAGACAAAGAGGAAATTAGCTGTGAAGAAATCTTTCAGAACTGGTTGGGATAAAGGGTGGAACAAAGGCTTGACTGCCATGATGTCGCAGGTAGAATATGGTAGCCTCAAATATTTTAGAGATGGGTGGGTCACTGCTCTACAAGAGATGAGAGTTGAGGAAAATTCTGAATTATTTTAGCGACACATCCCTGGCCCTCCTCCAACTCCTGAAGACGAAGAAGAGGACGAAGCTTCCTCTGAGGAGTCTTCCATGGTGATGGGAGATAAAACTTCTCATCCCCAGACTATCCATCCCGCTGTCGAGGAACTTCAACTACCTGCTACTTCCTTCGAGCAACCTCCAGCACTTCCCGAGCTACTCTCTGCTCCATCCGAGCAACCTACCTCCTCGTCCTAGCCTCCCGAGAAAGTTTTGGGAGACAAGGAAAAGGTGTAGAGTTGTTCGGATTTCTCTCTGTTTTATTTTTCTTTGTCAAATGTAACCCTGAACATGTAACTCTGAACTTTGTGATATAATAAAATTTGAACTTTTGTTTATGCATACTGTTGCTTCTCTTCTTCATGCTCTGTTGGTACTCTTATTGATTATTGCTTTTTCTTCCTCTACTAATTTCTGGCAAGGATGGAATTATTGTCTACTCATGATACAAAGCTGTTACGGAAATGCAATGAATATTTAAAAACCGTTCATACAGACATGAGTGCATCTCAAATCACATACATCCTCGGTCAAGGTGCTTCAGAGCAAGCAATTGAAGCCTATCAGTACTTGAAGTGCCTATTCGACCGTGCAGTGACTAACAACGTAGCATACTATGATATGATTGAGGATCTCCAAGGCACTCTTGAAGAACTTCAGCAACAATATAAGGAATCCACTTCCCTTTTGCATGAGGGGTACGAGAAGAAGTATCAGTAAATCATTGCCGACAAGGGATATGATAAACGATTTCCTGCTTACGATGTGAGGGAGAGGAATTTGAAAGCTGAGGTCGAAGAGCATAGACAGATAGCTGAGTTATTAGAGCAAGAAAATAATAACCTGCAAAGAGAGTTGTCTCAGTTGAAGTCTGCAGCTTCCACCTCAAACGCCTTAATTCCTGTGACCGAGGAGGGATTCTCTTTCTTGGAGGTCGAAAACGCCAACCTACGGGACGAATTGGAGACCTTGAAGAGATATGGCCCTTTTAAATCTTCTCGTGGATGAGCAAGAGCTCCTCGGGGACGAGCAAGAGCAGCTCGGATTCCTATCGAGGAATAGAAAATTCAATTTGCCCTAGAGAACCAGGCCTTCCAACTGATGGTAAAGAACCAGGCGTTGGCTGAAATGTCTATAAAGGTCAGGAGTCTGGATGAGCAGCTCTCTACGCAGAAATCTATCTTGGATAATAAATAACTCTTCATAAAAAATCTCCACGAGCAACTGGAAAGATTGACATATCAATTCCACAAGCAGCCCAGAGAGTTCTGGATGGCTGGCTACAACGAGGCTCTCTACCACTTAGACGATCGTATCCAAAATGCAAATAATGAGGGCTACAAACAGGGATGGTTGAATGCCATATGTGTGCTGCAACTGGAACAGGGTCATTACCTATGGGATTACCATAATCCTGGGCTGCTCGACCTACCAGTGCCATCATTCAAGCTTGATATGAGTTGGATCCCTGCTCGGGCCATCCCTCGGTGTTTGATTTCCAAATACCTTGGCGATTACAATCTCCATTCCAACGTTGAGATATCTCGTCCCGAGCATCTACTAGATCGACCATCTGTGATGAATATTAGGATGTTAAAAGATCTTAACTTCATAAATTCTCCTCTTGCTTTAAATGATCCACCTGCTGGCGAAGAACCTATTTCAAAAGCAGAGGGGAAGAAACCAATAGAATAGGAATATTGATGTAATGGATTTGTATTTCATTCCTGATGTATTTTGTTCTACATTTAACGATCTCTCCGGTGTTCTATATCCTCATAATGACCCATTGGTGATCAAAATGAGGATGAAGGAGGTAATGATTTCAAGAGTACTGGTAGACAATGGTAGCTCGGTAGACATCATGTTCTACTCATGCTTCGATAGTTTAAATCTAAAGCTATCTCAACTGGAGCCTTATCATAGACTCCTCCTCGGTTTTGCTGGCGAGAAAGTATTTCCACTTGGGACGTTAAATTTGGATATATTCATTGGTACGTGGCCTGCTTGTCGAACAGAAAGAATACGCTTCTTCGCGATGGATAAGAATGTTCAATCATCATACAATATCATCATGGGAAGAGTAGGATTGAAGAAGTTCGAGGCTGTACCATCTACGGTACATCAATGCCTAAAATTTCCAATAAATTTTGGAGTAGGAGTCGTGCCAGATGATCAAAAAGTAGCTCGGGAATGCTATTATTCATCCGCCGAGCGAGAGGAACTGGAGGAATCAAGGAAAAAGACTATTACCTATCAAGTGGATGAAGGTGCAAAAATTGAAACATTGGATCCTAGAGATGGGTAGCAACTCGTGAAGGGTCAAGTGGTGGAAGCTACTGAAAACATCATTCTGGACGACGAGCACCCTGAACGAACTACTCAAGTAGGTTCGTCGTTGGAAGCCTCACTAAAACAGGAATTGATAACTTTCCTAAGGAGTAGAAAGAAAAATTTTGCTTGGAGTCATGAGGATATGCCCGGAATAGACCCAAATTTCTTATATCACGAGCTCAATGTGAATAAGGATATCAAGCCAGTGAAGCAGAGAAGAAGAGTGTTCAGCCCCGAGAAGAACCAAGCTATACAGGAGGAAGTCGAGAAGCTTCAAAAAGCTTGTTTTATTGAAGATGTTAAATATCCAGACTGGTTAGCAAATGTGGTGATGGTGAAAAAGAAGAACAACAAATGGAGGATGTGTGTAGACTTCACCGACCTCAATAAAGCATGCCCAAAGGATCACTTTTCGCTGCCCCGAATTGATCAACTAGTGGATGCTACCTCGGGACACAAGCTGCTGAGCTTCATGGATGCTTATTCTGGCTACAATCAGATTAAAATGAAACCTGAAGACAGGGAGAGTACTTCTTTCATTACCCCTAGAGGAACTTATTGTTATAATGTTATGCCTTTTGGTTTAAAAAATGCAGGTGCAACATATCAGCGGCTGATGAACAAAGTGTTTACAGAACAAATCAGTTGTAATATGGAAGTCTATGTTGACGATATGCTGACAAAGAGCAAGAAAGATGCCGATTATCTACTTGACTTAGGCCAAACCTTTGATCAGTTGGATAAATACAAAATGAAGTTGAACCCGACCAAGTGCGTATTTGGAGTACGAGAAGACATGTTTCTCGGGTAAATTGTCAATCAGTGAGGCATTGAAGCCAACCCTGCAAAGATCAAAGCTCTATTAGGGCTGCGATCCCCAATGACGAAGAAAGAGGAGCAAAGTCTTACAGGACGAGTATCAGCACTCAACAGATTTGTATCGCGAGCAACTGATCGATGTCTCCCATTCCTTAAGACGCTCCGAAAGACTTTTGAGTGGAATGATGAATGTGATAAGGCTTTTCAAGACTTGAAGAAATATTTGGGAGCACCTCCACTGTTATCCAGGCCGATGATGGGAGAAAAATTATACTTGTATCTGGCAGTGTCCTAGAATGCAGTTAGTTCGACATTGATAAGAATGGAGAATGGAGTACAAAAACCGATTTACTACACAAGTAAGGCCTTCCGAGGAGCAGAGATCAGATATCCAAAGCTGGAAAAATTGTCACTAGCATTGATCGAGGCAAGTAGAAGAATGAAGCCATACTTCCAGGCTCATACTATAGTAGTATATACTGATATGCCATTGAGGCAAGCCCTTTATAAACCAGAGAAATCAGGAAGATTGATGTGCTGAGCAATAGAACTTGGTGAATATGATATAGTTTATGAACCCAGATCATCGCTAAAAGGGCAAGTTGTAGCAGATTTTATAGCAGAGTTCACCTATCCTGATACCCTCGAGGAGCAAAAGTTGCTCGCTGATCAACATGTGGATGTTACAGGATCATCAAATGCAAGCCCAGACCAACTTATCTTGGTAAAAGGGCAAGTAGATGTTACATAATCATCAAATTCAAGCCCAGACTATCTTAGGTTGGTAAAAGGGCAAGAAAAGGTGATCGACGAGCATCAAGAAATATCAGGAGATGGTGAAAGGAAGCAACAAATTTTCCACCGAGGAACTCTGTCAGATCAGAAATTTGAAGACGAGTTACCTATATGGAGTCTGTACGTGGATGGTTCATCTTGCACTACAGGATGTGGCGCGGGGATAGTTTTGAGCAGTTCGAACAAGGTCGACATGGAATACGCCCTACGTTTCTAATTGAAAGCTTCGAATAATGAGGCTGAATATGAAGCCATGATTGCAAGTCTTAGTTTGGCAAATACCATGGCGGCAGAACAGGTTATTGTCTTCAGTGATTCATAATTGGTCATAAATCAAATGATGGGAGTATATGCAGTCAAAGGAGAATTAATGATCAGATATCATGTAAATGCAAAAGAACTGGTGTCAGAATTTGCTGCTATTCAGCTGGTCCGAATACCAAGAATGGAGAATGCAAGAGCAGACGCCTTAGCTCGATTAGCATCAGCTACTCGCACCGAGCTACGAAGAACAATCCCAATTGAAGTTTTAGCTGGTCGAAGTATAGATGAAGATCTGGAGATGAACTTTACTACCCTTGCTTTAGAATCATCATGGATGGATCCCATCAGGGCATATATTGAGACAGGAGAATTACCAACTGACAAACTGGCAGCCAAGAAACTGAAGTTTAAGGTTGCTCGTTATGTACTGACTAATGGTATTTTATACAGACGAGGAATTATAGCAGGTTTTCGAAGATGTGTGCATCCCACCGAGGTGAAAGATTTAATTGAAGAGGTCCATGAAGGGTCCTATGGAGCCCACGTAGCAGGTCGGACTCTTTTGCAAAGGGTGATGACGCAAGGATACTACTGGCCAATGATGAGAGATGATTGTATAGCTTATGCTAAGAAATGTGATAAGTGTCAGCGCTTATCCTCCATCCGAAGAACTCCCCAAGCATTATTGACACCCATTACTTCCCCTTGGCCATTTGCCATATGGGGAATAGATTTGGTAGGTCCACTGCCGACGACTAGGGGAAGATTTAAGTATCTCGTGGTAGCTTTGGATTATTTTACTAAATGGGTTAAGGCTGAGCCTCTCATTGATATGACGTACGACAAGGTGTACCAATTTATTTGGAAGAACATCATTTGTCGATATGGTCTTCCTCATGATTTCATCACAGACCATGGAACACAATTTGACAACGAGGAGTTCGCAGCCTATTGTCATCAGTCAAATAACTTGAAGGTCCACTCGGCACAAGGCCATCCTCAAAGAAATGGACAAACTGAAGTGACAAACAGAACACTACTGAATGGCTTGAAGAAAAGACTGGATGATGCGAAAGCAAATTGGATCAACGAGCTACAATCAGCACTATGGGCTTACCGAACTACTCCCCGAGTAGCAACAGGGGAATCTCCATATATGCTAGCATTTGGAAGTGAAGCTGTTATACCCGCCGAATTGGGTCTCCCAACACACAAAATACTGAATTTCAATTCCCCTGTCAGCGATTTAATGAGAAGGTTAGATTTGGACATGCTCGAGGAGGTTAGGGAAGAAGCAACCATTAGAAATGCTGCTTATCAGCAGCGAAAAGATTTGTTCTACAACAAGAGAGTAAAGAAGTGTGACTTGAAAGAAGGAAACTATGTGCTAAAGAAGTTAATTCAAAAGCAACACAAACTGGGAGCAAACTGGCATGGACCCTACCGAGTTAAGGAAGTTGTTCGATCAGGGACATACAGAATAGAAACATTAGAGGGGGAGGAGTTTAAGAATGCATGGAATGCAGAACACCTGCGCAAATATTATCTGTAATGTAAACTCTCATGTAATGCAGTTTCATCAGTATGAATAAAGTGGCAACGTTCTGCCAAGTTCTTTCCTTTTGTTGGAAATTTTTTGCGGAATACTAGTGCTACACACTACTCAGCAAAACTCTGACTACTCAAATCTATTCTCGAAAATGCCAACTAAGGTTGGTCGGGAAATAAATGTATTCCTAAAAATGCCAACTTATGTTGGATAGGAAGTAAATGTATTCCTACGGGAAGTAAAACTATTCCTAAAAATGACAACTTATGTTGGTTAGGAAATGTATTCCTAAAAATGCCAACTTATGTTGGTTAGGAAGTAAATGTATTCCTACGAGAAGTAAAACTATTCCTAAAAATGCCAACTTATGTTGGTTAGGAAGTAAATGTATTTCTCGGGAAGTAAAAGTATTCCTAAAAATGCCAACTTATGTTGGTTAGGAAAAGTATTCCTAAAAATGCCAACTAAGGTTGGTCAGGAAGTAAATATATTCTCGAAAATGCCAACTAAGGTTGGTTGGGAGGTACAACTATTCCAAAAAGTGCCAAAGTTGCTCGTTAAGAAAAAATCCACTAACTATGGCTGGTCGGGAATAAAAACCCACTAACTGTAGCTGGTCGGGAAACATTTTATGAATATGAGAAAGTGATCGAGCAAAATTCTTGATACTCGTAACTTTTTTACTACTAAGTCGGTGGAGAAACAAAACATCATTTTTTGTCAAATGATTACCACAAATTCAAACTAGTCGACAATAAGTTGATCGACAAATAACACAATATTGTTATCTTTTTAACAGATACACATGCACAGATGTAAAGTGTTACAAGACAATGACATTCAAGATTTACAAATAAAATTATTTCATTAAATGTAGAACAAAATACATCAGGAATGAAATACAAATTTATTACAACAATATTCCTATTCTATTGGTTTCTTCCCCTTTACTTTTGAAACAGGTTCCTCACCAGCAGGTGGATCATTTAAAGCAAGATGAGAATTTATGAAGTTAAGATATTTTAACATCCTGATATTCATCACAGATGGTCGATCTAGTAGATGCTCGGGACGAGATATCTCAACGTTGGAAATTTTAGGCATTGATTAACTGTAGATGGTACATCCTCGAACTTCTTCAATCCTACTCTTCCCATGATGATATTGTATGATGATTGAACATTTTTATCCATCATGAAGAAGCGTATTCTTTCTGTTCGACAAGCAGTCCATGTACCAATGAATATATCCAATTTGATCGTCCCAAGTGGAAATACTTTCTCGCCAGCAAAACCGAGGAGCTTTCTATGATAAGGCTCCAGTTGAGATAGCTTTAGATTTAAACTATCAAAGCACGAGTAGAACATGATGTGTGCCGAGATACCATTGTCTACCAGTACTATTGAAATCATTACCTCCTTCATCCTCATTTTGATCACCAATGGGTCATCATGAGGATATAGAACACCTGCGAGGTCGTTCTTTGAGAAACCAATGACCAATTTCTCTTTGTTCACCTTTCTCAGGCGATCCTCCTCCGCTAGATTTATTCTTTGAATATATGAGCAAGCTTGAGCCTCACATAGGTAATCTTTTCTCTCTGCAGTAAGGTCTCCTCCTCCTGCATCTCCACCTGTAATAACATTACAGTCAAATGACCCAAAGCGTATTGAAAATACCTCTCGTTCTGGCTGCCTTGGGCTCTTAGGAAGATCGGGGTCATCTTCTGGATCAACTTCATGGTTTCTTTTCTTGTTCTCCTCTGCTCGACGAGGAGATCTAGACCTCTCTCTTATTCGGTCGTTGTTTCTTATTTCGTTTCCACGATCAACATACTTTGCCAGTTTCCTCGTCTGATGAATGTTTCAATCTCATTCTGAAGAGCTATGCAATTTTTGGTCATATGGCCATGATCTTTATGAAACTCGCAATATTTTTCTTTATTCCTCCTGTTCGGGTCTGCCTTCATTTTGTCTGGCCAGTTTAATTCCTCGTTGTTCTTGATTTCTTCTAAAACATGGTTGATGTCTTTCTTCAGAGGAGTATAATTATCAAATTTCTTCAATACTTCCTATGACGACCTCATTTTTAAGTGTTTGTCACCACCATTGTTCTTGTGATATTTCTTCTTAGCTTTATCACCTTCCACCTTGGTTTCTTTGGCATCCATATTCTTCTTCGCAGCCATAGCCTCCTCGACATTCATAATCTTAGTCACTTTTCTCACCAGGTCTGACATGGTTCTAGGTGGATCTTTGGCCAAAGTGTAGTACAACTTGTTGGGCAGTAGTCCACTCATCAAGGCTGTAATCGATGTCTTCTCCTCATAATCAATGACTTCGAGTTTCTCGTTATTAAAACGAGTTATATAATCTCTGGTACTTTCACCAGCTTTTTGTCTAACACTTAACAAATGCGCTACTCGTTTAACTGGCATTTCCCCAAAATTGAAATTCCCAATGAATAACTCGAACAGTTGAAGAAAAGTTGAGATCTTACCCCGAGGAAGATTATTATACCACATTTGAGCAGATCCGGTAAGAGTTCCCGAGAATGCTCTGCATCACATCTCATCTAGAACATCATAGATGTCGGCTATAGCTTGGTATTGTTCTATATGAAGGACATGGTCGGTCTTTCCATCATATTT
This sequence comes from Sambucus nigra, assembly GCA_949130495.1. Taxonomy (NCBI): domain Eukaryota; kingdom Viridiplantae; phylum Streptophyta; class Magnoliopsida; order Dipsacales; family Adoxaceae; genus Sambucus; species Sambucus nigra. Next base: position 296,671,101 of record OX422211.1, on the reverse strand, counting down.
AGGGGTCACAACAAGTGCTTTGAACTTTGATGGTGTTGGAAAATCTACAATGGCCTGGACAAAAGGTGTTCCTCGAATAAAAGTTCTTTGTAGAGGGTTCTTGGCCTTAGCCATTTCCCCTAATCTATCCTCCAGCCTCTGAATAAAGCCTTTCCATGCATCATTTCCTTCCTCGGGCCTGTTGGTTCGAGCAACTGATCGCGTTGATGTGGCTTCCTGGGATCTATCCTGGCGAGCAGATGGTCGCGACTGGGCAGATCCTTCCCTTAAATCTGATGGTCGTCGAAAACTCCTCGATGCGACTTTAGGAGGATTTCTACTCCTTCTAGGTCCTAATCGATCAAAAGGTGGTACCCTGCTTAACCTCTCTAGCGCACTAGTCCTTTCTGGAGAGAGAGTGATACGTTGTTCAGTATCTGTGGCCCGCACTGACGAAGTTCGTCCAGGTTGATAAGAAAAATCTTTAGACTCCTCATTACGATATGAATCGGTACGTCTAGTACGCAAAGAAGGTGCATGAGTACTTATTTGAATACTTCGCGATCCTGAATGGGTTGGTGCACCGCCATGGAGGGTTTGTATGAGTTGTCGCATAGTTTCTTGCATGACGGTCTGGACCTGAGCCAGATATGTCATTATTCCAGCCAGATCTGGAATATTTGGTGGAGCAGATGGATTTGGAGGGATTCCAGCGTTTCGATTGCTGAGTTCTGGAATATCAGCCATTTGTGATGAATTGTTTTTGATGAAAAACGATATTACCAGTCGTTTCCCACAGACGACGCCAATCTATTGATGTAAAAAATTAAATTATATCTAATTATTTAATCACAGATAAAATAAATGATACAAAGAAGTTTTAAAGTGGTCCAGTCTTATAAGAATGGCCTACGTCCACTGTTTCTATTATTGATGACTGTTTGGGAATTCTCGATTATAAGTTTTATCAAGAAATTTTGGTCCCCTTACAATGAGGGTAATACAATGTATTTATAGCCCTAAGGCTATAATGTGAAAGGGTAATACATTCAATGTTGTACATGTGAAAGGGTAATACATTCAATTCCCATTAAGTGTATACATATGAATGATAAGCATTTAATGAACAGTCAAACTGTTGGTTATCCTGCTATTAATGCTTTGTTCGAGGTGCAGCTCAGACCGCCTAAAATTCTTGGTACTCAAGAGTTGCTCGTTACTCAAGAGTTGCTCGGTACTCAAGAGTTCCTCGTAGTTCCTCGTAGATTTCTTGTTGGTCGGAGCGTATGAGTTCCTCGGGGAAGCAGTGTTCCTCGTTGCAGTATGGTTCCTCGGAGCGTTTGAGTTGACACGTAGATTGCCACGTGTCTTCATTCAATTGAGCCATGTCAGCAGACTAAATTTGGTATCAACATTGAGGTTGACTTCTTAAAATCTTTATCCGACTGAAAGCTTGAGTTTGAGGTACAAGACTTTTCTCTTAGTAAACTAACATATAATCTCATGTCCTTTTTTTGTACACTTAAGAATGTGCTTTACTACCATCCAATGCTCCTCATCTAGGTTGACTAAAATCTGGTGACCATGCCAATGACAAATTATACATTTGGTCTTGTACAAAACATACATACACGAGGCTTCCCACAACCAAAGCATACGATATATTCATGATCCTGTCTAACTGATCAAGTGTCTTTGAATGCTAATCCTTAGATAGAGTGATTCCATGACTAAAAGGAAGAAATGATTTTTTTGGAATCCTACATGCTAAATTGTGTGATCACACCTATAATACCCCATATTTTTGTGAATTTTATACATTATATATTAATTGAGAAATAAATATTTAAATGGGGTTAATTATTACTTGTGTGATATGATAAAAATAAAATGCAGGGATTTAGATGATAACTAAATTTTATAAGTGATGTGAGTTTAGTACCGCGTATTATCAATAATTAATTATTGACATTAATTATATGATTTTGGACTATGTGTTACGCGTAAAGTAATATTGTCTGTATATTTTATTTACGCCATGAGGTATTATTGTGTGTCGTGACGTACTACCATTTGGACAAGACTTTGGAGTGATTCTGAGGCCCGAAAATATGTTTTTAATGTTTTGGATTGTGCCTATGGGTAGTTATACCTTTGGACTAAGTTTTGAACTAGTTTGGGTAGTATCTTGGGCCTATTTAGAGGCCCAAAATTAGGCCTTTTAGTGACATGCTGATTTACATTTATTTTCTAGGTGTTAGCTCTCATTAGTTGAACATATTACACAAAAACCACAAACACTAGTTACCCTAAATATTTGGGAGACTTTGAGAAGAACTTTTAGGTAGGAGAACAAGGGATCAGGACAAAAAATCACTCATTCATACCATTCGGGCAAAACATCTCTTGCTTTATCACCGTATAATCTGTAACTGATTTATGATTTCCTTATCATAATTTTGAATTGGGATTTAGAAGCATTTTAGGGATTTAATTTGGTATATTAATCATGCTTCAATTGTGTTTAATTGGGTTTATGAATTTAATTATCGATTGGTTTTGTAATCCGACTTAACTGGGGATTTTATTGAAAACCTTTATTTTGGGTTACGCTTTGGTTTTTAGAATGCATATTTAGGGTTGGATCATTTATAGTTATGGTTTTCCTATGATAATTGGATGTTTTATATCAAATACAAATTGAATTAATTGAATGTAGAGAAGGAAGTTAGGTTTAAATTGGGTTTTGATATATTTGAACATTAATTCATGTTTGAGTGATGCTATTCTATATGGAATCAAGTTAGGATCATGATTATATACTTTATATAGCTAGAGATGGGATTTGGCATGTGTTTTCAAGATTGAAATTAGCTTTAATGGAGTTTTAGGACACCAACATCCATTTATGGGAAGAATAATCCATATCTAGGAAGATTAGGTCGATCCGAAATTGGACCGAATCGATCGAGTACTGCAATTTTAGCGAGTTTGGGGCTTTTGTAGGTTTATTCGGCTGGGATGCATCTAGAACGGTTACTTGGTTGATTTGATATATATATATATATATATATATATATATATATATATATATATATATATATATATAAAGTCTTATAATCTCTTCAGACCCGAACTCCGGAATGTTGATGCAGGACAATATGGAGGTCAATATATTTGATCATGCATTCAGGATGGTAACCGCCTCGCCATGACGGATAAAAATGGCTCGATCCATCACGCAAGATAACTGATGGTGTTATTAAGCGGTGACATATTAGGATCATACGTTTAGGGTGGTCACCGCTTCGTGATGTGAGACGTGGATGGCTCGATCCATCGAGTGGGTATTGGTATGAACTAGCTAATGGTGTTACTATGTAATGATCATATTGTAGTTTATTGGTTTTTTTTAAAAATCCATTTGTTGAGGAACTCCTACGGATTAACCAATAGAAACACGAGAAGGTTTCATTAAGGTAGATGTTGTCGTGTGGTAGTTATGATACTTATGTACATGGTTGCTATTAGTTCTATGATGGAAACTTTGATTTAAATCCCTATGTCACATTTATGTGTTTTGATATCAAATTATGTGTATCTTATTATTATGGTTCCATGAGTGGGGGTTGGTACGTTGTATTGTGTACATATAATATAGTCCAGTGATGGAGACGTTAATCTAAAAGATGTAAAACAAAGGGACATGTTACAAAAATGAAATCGTGTGTAACTTAATGAGCAAAAGTAATATTATTAGGTTCTACTCTCTACTTAGGTACTTAATTCCATCCCATGAGAGTATGTCGTTATATGTCATTACTTACTAGTCAAGTGATAGAGACTTATTAATATTAATTATGCCAATGGTTGGGAGACTTGTGTAGAATATCACTTATGATGAGGAGTGGGGTATTTCTGGCATGTGGGTGTCGATGGGTTGATATGTTTATTGTAAATGAGTCGCATGATTATTACTTTTTTGATACTATAAATTATTTCTTACAACTTGAAGGAATTAAACCAAATCGACAAACCTTTTTCCACACATGTATTATTATTATTATATACAAAAATAATAGGGTTGATCAGTTAGATTTGCGTTGTTGGAGATTCAGCTTATCATCCTTAGAGTATGAGTTGTTGTTTCATTTTAGTACTCACTTGTATTCAATTAGTTTTTTTATTCAGAGGTGGTTATCGTTGTATGTCTATTTCAGTTGAGATTTTTGTATAAAGGAGATTGATCAAAATGGATATAGATTTATCGGAGTTTTATTTCAGTTTTAGCTCACTTATTCTTATTGTCATTCAAATTCCTTATGTCACGGACGATTTTTATTTATTGTCATATTTATTTACGTTGATATAGGCAATGATATAAAATTATTAGTGCTCACACATCTTCGGTGTATCAATGTCATAACTATAAATATAAATTTTTTTATAACACCATGGATATAAATGTCTTGGGATAAGCCCAACATCCTATCTTTCCAATCACGTACAATATTGATTCCAAAAACGTGATTGGATTCTACTAAGTCGTCCATATCAAGCAAAGTAGATAACCACACTTTTATGATGGATAACACACATTAGGAAAATAGCATTCACATAAAGTACCAAAAATACCACCACATGTCCATAATGCTTCTTATAAACACAAGTTTCATCTAGGCATTGAATAAAATAAAAAGATTTTATCTAAGACCTCGATGCTTTCTTAAGTCCATAAATTCGTCTCTTATGATTTCACACCTTACCATCTTAGATACTTTTTATGAATCCCCAGGCTTCATCATGTAGATGCACTTGTTAATTCTATCATTAAATAACAAAGTCTTGACGTCAATTTGACAAATCTCGTAATTGAGATAAGCCGTAATGAATAGAAGAATCTTGATAGACTTTAGCATGATTACCAGCAATAAGGTTTCCTCATAAACAATACTTTCTTTTTGAGTAAACCCTTTGGTGAGAAGACTTGCTTGGAAGGTTTCCAACTTTCCATCTACCCCTATTTTATTCTTGTAGATCCTCTTGAGTCCTATGTGGTTTATCCCATCCGATAATTCTACAAGTTACCTAACTTAATTCGGATACACTGAGCCATATTGTTATTTATAGATTTATGCCAAAGCTTGGATCCCTTTTTTTGTTGTTCCTTATTTTAGTTCTTAGGATCCAGTTCTTATTCCCATGGTATCTCACCGAAGTGTTCACCTAAATACACTAACAAAGCAGTCTAACACCTAAACATATCACTACAACGTGGCTCCACTTACGGTCTAGTATAAGTGACATAAGTATCCTAATTATGTATAATTATTTCAATACCATTGGGTAGTGTATTATTGATATCAAGTAGTAGTTTATCTTGTGCATGTGATATCGAAGAAATTGCATGATCTTACCCTCTTAGCTATTTTAAGATCAACTTACTCTTACGTTTTTTGTCTATCATATAATCTTCCTCTAAATACCAGGCATTTATGCTAATAAACACCTTCTGGACTTTAGTATTATTAAATTTAAACCCTTGTGTCCTATGAGGTAACCTATAAAGAGAATAATTTTTTTTATTCTAACTTCTCTGAATCCTTCCCCTGCACATATGTTGGGGAATCCTGGATATGCACGTGTCCTAGACTAGGATTGTTCCCAGTCAACAGTTTTATAGGAGTCGCTGAGACCAATTTATAAGTAACTATGTTTAGTAAGTATGTAGATATATCTAATACAAAACCCCCAAAATATTTTGAAAAATACAAATAACTCACTATAGATCTAACCATGTCCAATAGAGTCACTTTCCTTCTTTTTGCTACCCTAATTTTTATGGTGTTCTTGGAGCAGACAATTGGGATATTTTCCCCACCTATAATAAATGATTCCAAAACTATCCTAAGAGGTACTCATCCCCATGATCAGAACACATAGTTTGGATTAGTTTTCCATTCCTATGCTTCACCTCATCCTTACATGTTTTGAACTTATCAAAAGCTCCAAATTTGTTGGGTATAATGTATACGTACCCATACCTTGAGTAATCATTAATGAAAGTATGAAATACTCATAACTATATCTTTCTCGGATATTCATACGACACAATAAACCAATTCCAATGCATCTTTGGTTTTATATCCTTTGTCCATGAAGGCCCTCTCGATTATTTTATTTTCTAAAAATGATTCGCAGATTGTAAGTGCCTCCACTTAGAATGAGCTTAATTGCCTATTTAAAACAATTCTTTTTAATTTTTTAGATGAATGTAATACAAGCGTAAGTGCCAAAGATATATTTGGTTCAACTGAGAAGGTTTCTTTCTCTTGAGGTTATTTCCTTTTGAGTTATTCATTTTATTATTTAGCAGTAATGGGGAGACAAAATTTATAACGTACATATGTTTTTTCAATGTGCCATAATAGATAAAATATTTTCCATTTTTGATAAAAAGACATTTTTATTAGAATAAATAGAATATCCATTAAAAACTAACTTATAAACTCAAATTAAATTCCTTTTAATAGTGGGTACATAAAAATAGTATTCTTAAATTACCGTTTTGTCTCCATCGAAGTCTAAAGACAAATGGTGTACTACTAATCTTGATGCCATGTTGTTGTCACTCGTGAATATATTTATTTCCCCTTCAATGATCTTTGTGGTTATCTGTAAATTAGAAAATAAGTCCCCTACGTGCGGTGTGTGCGCTTAGATAGGGATGGTCCAAATAAACAAAAAGTCTACTTTTATATTTTTCAATTTTAAAGATCAAAACTTTAAACAAATTAAACCTAATAAAGTATTGCACAGAAAAAACTATTTTTTCATGAAAGACTGATTTACCTAATTTTATACTTGTAATCTCAAACATGCATCTAGGTGATAAGAGTATAAAATAAATAAATCTACATAACACGTCGATGTATGAGAAAAACTCTCAATGGGAAATACTTAGGATGGCGCAGCCAAACAACACACTATGATAAGGTTTAATATATACTAGGCAGTAGACTTACTCATTGATTCGTCCCCCTCTCAAGCATTGACACTCTTTTATCATCTACCTCTCCTCCAAACTACAATATAGAATTACAAATATGCAAGATATCATAATGCACGAGTCCACACATTCCTCTATATCCACCGATGTGGCTCAGTGACCGTCTACGAAATCGGAACACATAATCTACCGCTTCATCAAGGAAAAATAGCAAACCTAGTACGAATTCCACCATATGAAACACATTCGCAATCTAAGATGATGAGAAACGAACTTTGTTTCCCAATCTAAATATCTTAAAGCATATGAAAATGTAAACTTGGCTATTTTAAACTCAAAGGTTGAAACTAGGATTTTGGAACTTTTGTAAACAGGTAGGCGAGTGATTTTATCAAGAATTTCTTTAAATGAAAACAAAAATTTTGACGTGGAAAACTCCTTCAAACGAAATTTCATAGTTCGTTTGAATGAGAAAGCTATTTAGTTCTAATGAGAACAAAGTTCATTCGAACGTGAAGCCTTTTTCGTTCTAATGAACTTTCAACAAGATTCCTTCTGCTTCTACAGAATTCTCATTTGATGTTCATTACATTCACGTTCCAATGAGTTTCCAATTTTATTCTAATGAGATTACAACTTTGTTCGAACGAGATATCCATTTCGTTTTCACGTGGTACGCAACTTGTTGCAACAAATTTAGAAACAAAAAAATCATTATCTTCAAAAATAATTTATAAAATCACAAGCGATTTTTCTTAAAAACAAACACCCTTACAAATTTCCAAAGACCGTATTCGAAATGAATTCGTACCTTACGAGATCCTTAGTAAACATGAAGACAAACTTCGCACAACAAATATGGAACAATGTGTATCCAACTTTGAAGCTTGGCATCTACATCTTCATCAAATATGTCACAGGCTTACGAGTTCGAAAATACAAAACCTAACCTATAACTCAAATATTTTTCCAGAATTATAAACAAATTGACTCAATTGGAAAATTTTCTGAACAAATCTCCCTCTTTATCTATTCTGGGCCAAAACTAAATAAATATCTTGTGGGCCGTCAAGCTCCCTAAAAGACTCTGTCCCTAACCTAAAAAAGGAAAAAGAGTACGAACGCTTGACATACACATATGTTGAGTATCTTTGCACTCTAAAAAAACTTGTCGCGGGTTGTAAACCTACACATTTAAACAAACCTTTAAATGCAAAGAGAATATAATAAGTATAAAATCTACATAAGAATAAATTTCTAACAATGTATAAGACAATATCAAACTAGGTAAGATGTATCCCTTTAAGATAAAAAATATCCTATTCATGAAAAGAAGTATACCTTTTCAAAAAGGTAGTCCCCTACGTGCGTGCGATGTGTGTGCTTAGGCAGGAATGGTCTGAACAAACAAAAAGTCTATATCTATATTTTTCAATTTTAAAGATCAAAACTTTAAATAAATTATATTAAATAAAACATTGCACCAAATAAAATTGTTTTGTTGTGAAAAATTGATTTACCCAATTTTATCTTTTACCCCTAAAACATGTGTCTATGTGATAAGCACATAAAATAAACAAATCCAACACAACATGCCGATGCATGAGGAAAATCCACAACAAGAAAAACCTCGGATGGGCCAACCAAACAGTGCACTATGATAAGGTTTTACAAACACTAGACAACAGACTTACTCAACGACTCATCTCCATTACAAGCCTTGATGCTCTTCTATCTTTTACCTCTCTTTCACAGTGAAACATAATAGTCTACCCCTGCAAGCTACCACAATGCACGAGTCTTCGCACACCTCAATATACATCGATGAGGCTCATCACCCATCTAAGAAATTAGGACACGAAATCCACTGCTTCTTCACTGCAACACACCAAACCAAGTACGGAGTCCATGACACAAAGCATGTTCTCAAACGAAGATGATGTGAAAGAAAATTTGGTGCCCAAACTAAAGATCTCAAAGCATATGAATATGTAAACTTTTATCTTTTAAACTCACAGGGTGAAACTGGGGTTTTGGAACTTTTTTAAACATATAAGGAAGTATTTTTTTTCCAAACATTCTTTAAAGAATTGAGTCCAACACGCCTTAAATAGTGAAAACATAAATTTCTAGGAGAAAAACTCGTACGAAGGAGATCACATAATTCGTTCAAATGAGAAGGCACTTCTGTTCTAATGAGAAGAATGTTCGTTCGAATAAGAAGCCTTTTTCGTTCTAACGAACATCCAATGAGATTTCAAAGAGATTCCTTCTACTGACATATTTCTCATTTAATCATCGTTATATGCATGTTCTAACGAGTTTACAAGTTCATTTTAATGAGATTAGAACTTATTTTGAACCCGATATACATTTCCTTCTAATATTATATGAAACTCGTTCTAACAAACTCACAAAAAAAATTATTTTCTTCAAGAATAATTTATAAAAATAATTTTAAATGATTTTGCTTAAAAACAAACACCCTTAAAAATATCCAAGGGCCATATTCAAAATGCATCCATATCTTATGATATCCTCAATAAACGTGAAAATAAACTTTGCACATCAAATACAGTACGACGTGTATCGAATTTTGAAGCTTGGTTACTACGTCTTCATCAAACATGTCATGAGCTTATGAGTTTGACAATACAAAGCCTAACCTGTGACTAAAATGTTTTTTTCAAAATTAAGCCAATTACCAACAAATTGACTCGATTAGAAATTTATCCTTACAGTAAACCCTTCAAAGAATCACAAACATGATAACTTTATCCTAAGCTTACATGCCAGTTCCCGGTAGACTAGACCATAAAACATATCTTAGTGGCCAAGGAGAAATTATATTTTTCATTCCTATATTTATAAAAGTACATCGAGCACTGATTCTTCTAGTGTCTCGATCTTTTGTAGTTGTAACACTTTTCTTTCATCTGTTTGACTGCTCCTCGAGATTTAACCACTAATTTAACCACCACATGTTATACATTAGACTTTCCATTCTTCTTACCTTTAGAGACATAAGAAGACGGTCAGCTCTTATCAACCTGCACAACACTTTTTTACTTGATGATACTATCCCAAACCTTGATTTTTTTAAGTAGTTGTGCCAAAAATTAATCAAATATAATCATATAATAATTTATGTGAAACCCCTTAAAGGACTTCAGGAGTGATTGGAGCACGAAATTGATCTGGAGTTCCCCGTAGGTTTTTTATCCAAGAACTTCCAGTTCCATTATGATGGACATCATCTTTAGAACATGGACATGAACGAGGGTACCATCAAACATCTTTGTGTTTACCATCCTTTCCGTATCATCCAACCTTGCGACACGATTTTGATTCTCAAACATATCCCGAACTTTCAAAATCATGTCATAAGAAAATGACATGTTTTAATTATAATGTTTCAATACATTTTTCATAGAGTATAATATATACTAACGAACCATCTTATAAGTTCTTTCCACCTTTAGTAATCGGGACATCTGATTTGGATGCATCCTCACTAGGTTTGACAGGACAAGGTTAATTCAAAATGAATTTATAATCCTCAGTAATGAGGCAATGTATTGATTCCTTTTTCATTCAGTGAGTTTATAACTTGTTCTATTATGATTGAAGCAAGTGAGTTGAATGATGATCCCATCAATTAAATTTGAGAATCATCATTCAAAAAATAGAATTTAAAAATTAAATATATTTTTATTAAATTTTAATTTTTCTTCCCTCTACGACCAATTAGAATCAGCCCCGTCAAGCATCCTAGTTCCCATATGGAGTGAGATTTCTCGTAAGGAGCTTAAATCACGAATCCTCTTTCCAATAAAATTGATGACTAACATGATTTGGTTCCAGAATTAGTGATAATAACTCCAATTGTTTAGGTATCATTAAATATGGTTAAGTGTATACCATCGGTTCATTCTACGAAATTTAATTTTCTTATGTAAAACGTCCCCATTAGAGGGACCGAAATCACTCATATTAAAATTTAATAAATTATCATTTTAAGATTTTTAATAATACCAAATACTATGATTTATTCCCTCTGTTGGTGAGAAAAGACAAAATTGATGCAAGGAACTAATTGGATCACCTTTTTAAAACACAAATGGAAATTGTGGGGTTTATGTTGAAACCATTCTCCCACTTCATATTTTGACCTTGAGGGTATTTTTGAAATTATTTATTCGATTTTAAACACCTCAATTAAATCACTGGTAATTTATCAATTACTTGTCCAAATTGAATTATCGGGTCTCTCTATTTGATTTTACAAAAATAAAGTCATTTTTAATGAAAATAAAAGTCGTAGAACATAATTTAATTTATAAATTTAATTATTTACACGATTAAATTCATTATTAGAAAATGATAAATTAAATTTGATTTTCTAGAAAAATCGTGAACTAGTTCGGTCTCATAAATAAATCCATATTGTCCATAAATGTGGTTTATAATTAAATTAATAATTTACTCATAAAATTATACAAAGTTAAATATGCGATGATAGATAAATAATCAATAACAAACACAAGAAACTATATAGAAAATAGGACACAAAGTCCCCATCCATCATGGTGAAGATATCCTCTTTGAGAATAGTTATAGAGAGAAAAATAGTCCACGATGACCACACCATTATGAAACGTGGCTGCCTAAAGCTTCTAAGAAATCTCACCACTAAGGGCCGCGATCACGTCTTGACCATCACTATAGAGGTTAAGTGAAGTTACTATAGTGGGTTGGACTAATTCTACAACGGTGATATTTTGCCACATGGTGTATGAGACGATGTTTTTTTCTTTTATATATACTTCTTTCGTTCCCTTCTATTTCTTTTGTTTCTTGTGCAACTTTTGAGACATCCATTATTAGACCTCTAACTTAAGTATAACAACACGAACCTATATGGAGTCCATCCATAATCAAATCCAATTACATAAAAGGATTAAAAAATTGCACCCCCACAAACTCCTCCGTATACATCCTAAAAAATGTTGGGGTTCTATTCTTAAAACCAAAAATGACATTTTATTTTTCAATAAAAGGCTATTCTTTTTCGTTTGAAATGAGAATCATGTTTGTGATAATGCGTTATATTTATTCTTTAAATATATTATGTATTATGTCAGTCAATTGTAATTTGTAGTAATTCATGTGAGTTGGGTTTGACTTAATCACGAGAGATTGGAATTTCAATTCTAGTACAATTGAATAGTTTATGGCATAGAGAGGGAGTTGACATCCTATCGGTATTAATGCGAGAGAAATACTAGTAATTTAGCTCAAACCACGGTAACCTGTGTGATGGCTTGAAAACCTTATTGATAGTTCAATAGAGGATTATGACTAGTACATTCAATAATGTATTGAACATGGCCACCCGTGTGATTCAAGTATAAGGGTTGTATTGTTTAGAATTGGTCAATTCCACACCATTTGCGAAGGGTGAATATATTCTTAATCTCGAGGATTGAAATTCTTTCATAATTGTTACTTTGAATGTGATAAGAAAGATTCAATATCATTTGATCTTAATCTTCATAGATTTGGCTATATTTGTGTAAGTAAGTCAGAGATCATAATTCGATGAATCCATGTCCAAGAAAGATATAGATTATAATACCCCTTGATAGAATTATAAGATTTGTTTTCACCACTAAACTCAGTCCGTGGATTATTTTGTAATCCAATGGAGTAGCAAAATAAGTTAAGTCTGAGAAACAAGGAATTGATTAGATTTTTGTTAAAACCAATTAGATGTTGATTCGATGTTCGTTAAAATCAATTGGTATCAGAGCCCAAGTTATATAATCATTGTGTTTTAGAAAGACCCTTGTTGGCCACCATTAAACCCTAGGTATCATGTTAGAAAATACGTTCATGGATGTGTATATTTTTGTACTAACATGGCTTTGTAGGTTGTGAATGATTATATCCTTTCCATCATGGTCACATTAATGTGTTTTTGTGTGAATATATCCTACATTGATTTATTCGTAGTTTTTTTAGGGTCCTGGATTAAATTTAGTTGTAATAATTATAGATTTATAATTATTGCATTTAATTAATGTATTATATGAGTGTGTGAGGAGATGTAATTTTATTTTTTCTTAATTTATATTAGGTTTGGTTATGGAGGATTTCTATGGGGTTCTACCAAGGTTGGAGGACTCCAATCGAGTTTTTCAAAAGGGTGCAGAAGACAAAGACGAGTAAGGAAGAAGAAAAAAAGAAGAAAGAAGAAAAAGCGGTGCTAGGCTTGCAGGTCATCCGCTATAGCAGCCTAACCATACCATTATAGCAAAGGTTACTATCACTATGGCAAACCCGTTATGGAGGAAGGATCGCGATCGTGGGGTGAAAACCACGACCGTCGATTTGTTCAGTGCAGTCGTAGTTGATTTTTGTTTGGCAGCGTGTTGGCTCAATTGTTGAAGCCCTTGACTATATTTCTTCAATAGTTCTTCTCCGGTAAGGACTCTTCTTAAAAGAGACATTATTCTTTAATGATTCTACTCAAGTGAGAAGTTTAGTCCATAATGGAAAGGGACTTTGAGTCCTTTTTGAATTTCTATTTGCATATATATATATATATATATATATCTCCTACGTAATTTGTTGCATACTTTCGTATGCTAATTAATTGGGTAATTAGGGATACCCGTTTTTGTGGACAACATGGTTTATTATTTAGAGACCGGCATAGATCACAATTTTTCTTTGAAAATATATTTTATTTATTCTTTTCTAATTTGAAATTAATTTAAATAAATAAATTAAATTGTGATCTTTGAGTTTTATTTTAATTGAAAAATGGTTTTATATTTGGATAATTAATATACTGAGATCGGGAAATTTAAGCTGTACAAGTGAATTGAAAATTAATAAGGATTTAATACGGGCATTTGGAATTGAATAAATATTTTTCAAAACCCCTCAAATTTAAAATATTAACTGGGATGGGAGTTTCAACAAAAACCCTGCACTCTTGATCGATATTTTGAAATTATGATGTTATTAATTCATCATGCTTGCTTTGATCTCCCCTCCACCCCATGAGATAATTTTAATAATGATAACACAGTAATTTTAAAATTATTAATTGATAGTTTCCTGAAATTAAATGTGAGTGAATTTGGTCCTCCCATCAAAGAAGTTCTACATGAGCGGGTTTAATTTCAATGAAAAAACCGATGCTATACACTTACACACAATGAATAATATCATCACCATCGCAACGTGATCATTAGATGTGAGACCAAAACATGTCGACTATTCAATTATGTAGGTTTAAAGAATCCTAGACTATCTGGAGAACATAATTAAAAGATGTCAATTTGTCTTATTTAAGGTGACATGATTTAATCTCTTATCAAGAAATATCACTTCATAATGGAATTAGTATTCTCAACAAGAATTTATTTTTTGTTGGCAGTAGAGGGATTCGAAATTAAAATTTAATCATATTTAATTATCACATGTTTATTTAATTTTTTTTTTCACATTTTGATTCTCATGTTTGAAAATGGGCTCAACATTCAACCAACTTGTTTTTATCTTAGAGGAAAACAAGTTAATTGGAATGAACTATACATAATTGAAAAGAAACCTAGACATTTTCCAAACGACTGAGGACTGTAAATTTGTTTTGACTGAAACCTGTGTTGCCAAGCCTAATGAGGGGGAATCCACATAGAATATTTTGTCTTATCAAAGGTGGAAAAAGGCTGAGCTAGAGTCTTAAGTCTTAAGTCTTTGGTAAGTTCAAAGTGTATAAGGTTGAGCTGGAGCGTAGCATAGTAAACTAATCCAAACTCTATGATCTTATCCTGGAGGATAGTACCTCTTGGAAGAGTTTATGAATCACTTGTCAGAGGTGGGGATTAAATCCCAATTATTTGCATTGGGAAATCCACAACAAAATGGGGTAGAAAAAATAAGGAACGTGGAACTTTTGGACATGGTTATGTTCATGATGAGTTATTCGAATATTCAGAACTCTTTTTTTGGGTTATGCAATAAAGTCGGCTACTTATTTAATGAACTGAGTTACTTTTAGGCCATTCTCAATAATTTCCACATAATAATGGGTTGGATACAAACCTATTCTTATACTTATTCGAATTCGGGGTTTTCCATCACATGTGATGAGGAGGAACCCGGTAAGTTGAAATGAAGGACATAAGTATGTCTCTTTAAAGGTTACCCGAGAGGAACTAAGGGTGGTTTATTTTATAATCATAAGGACTAGAGTTTTTTGGTTAGAACAAATTCTAGGTACTTAGAGGAAGATTATATGATAAATAACAAGCCTAATAACTGTGACACCCCGTCTAATTAACCCCAGGTGATCAGTCCTAAATTAAGTTAGAACAGGTTTCTCAGTTGGATCATTCTTAGCATCACTGCCGCCTTTTTAATTATTAACCACCTAAGTGAGAAAATTAGTCTGGTGCCAAGTTTTATCTTTCATTATCTTAAATGAAACTCATGTGGAAAATAAAGCAAAAATATAATCTTAATTAACTGAAAAAACCATACACAATTAAATAACTAACCGAATAAGCCATCGGCCCAAAATCCAACAAATATAAAATAACGACAAGTAATCAATCACAACAAGTCTAAAAAAAATCTAAATGGACCGTGAGAGACATGCTCGAAATAACTAATAGAAGTCTCTATACTATAATGAAAGAGTGAGGCGTCTATCAATCTCCCGCAACATCCACAATATACTGCAGCAACGGATCCCTGAAATTGAGTCAAGCCTGGCGTCCCTGTGGCTGGACACCTAAAAGGTTTTTAAAAATTTTATAGCAAGGGTTAGTATCAAAAAACATTTGAAAAAATTTAGCAAATGATTAACTTGCAGTAATAAATAAATATACATGCTCTCCATATTTTAGTTGGTGCCGCACTCCCTTGAGGATATCCTCACCTCTCCTCTAATGTGCATTGCTAACTCCTTAATTAAATTTACCAAGGTCTTACTCTCCTAACTTGATCACTTATGTAACCCCTTGCAATTAACCTACTCTAACCGAGTATGCCCTAGATCATGATTTTTAAGTTATTATAAACATCAACTTAATTAAATCATTTCCCTTTTTAATTCCATATAACACCCACACATGTTATACACATGATCCATCATATACTTTATATTAATTATCCCATATATAATTATTTACCTAATTATATATTTTGTCATATTGCAGTATTCACAAACATACTGAAATAATGTTTAATATTAGTATTTTCCCCGAGTAAAGTCTCACCGGGTATAAATTCTCTAAAGTACTATCCCACTAGGTGAAATCACATAACCTAGTTACCCCAAGTCAGAATTGCTCACTAACTTGGTTAATATATATATATATTGGAGGCGGTCATATTCCTTCCCTAAAAGTGAGATGCCCTCACCCATATAATGGATGCTATGACTTGGGAATATACTCGCCCTACTCCTCAAGCTAGAGGATTCAGCCACTGCGTGCAACCTCCCCCTATAGCACTAGAGTATAATAATAATAATATATATCCACTGATATTAATGTACACACCATATACATATACTACCACATCCCGTATATATATATAATACAAAATCTCCCGGCTATGCCGTGTACTAAATCCGTAACACAAGCCCATTTAAATTATTAAGAGTTTATGGTCCAACTCTAATTATTAATTAATTTGCACATTAATTAATTAAGTTACTTTTGGTGTTGCTCCCACCATAAATTTGGACTTACTCTCGTAGCCCGAAATAACCTCATCCAAGTCTAAATCCCCTATTCTAAATTATTTAGCCTTTACCTAAATAAAAATTAAATTTTAGTGTGACACTCCTAATTTCCTTCAAACTCTAGTTACTTTTAACCATGACGTGTCACAAAAAAATTCCCTCAAATCCTAATTAATGTTATTCACAAATAATTAGATTCAACTCATGTATAAATTTCTCAATAATTATAACATGATAGATTTTATAATATAATTTTCCTTTTTATACACATAACTGGGCGAAGATTTCAAAATCTGCCGACCCTCGATCGATCGACCCCAGACCTTCGATCGATCGATCGATCGAGCAGGTCTTCGTCTTCGTCGCGAAGACAGGTTCAGCCATGGATGGAAACCTCGAAACCTTAATTCTTTCTAACAAAATCCTCAAGCCTTCTTATCAATAATACATGTTAGAAACCTCATTAGGGACCCTCAGAATGTCCACAACCATTATTAATTCGTCCATTATCGACTGATTTCACAATTTGGGGAAAAATCTATCTTTAACCTTTAACCCATTCAAACCTCAAATTTCTTCCTTAACTTTGTTTCTAGTTATCCATATTATATTCTACCAGATATATATCAACTGACTACTGTCAGATTTTACATGAATCCTTACCCAAATTCGTAAATTAGATTATTGGCTTTCAAAACCCCATGTTTATGCCATTAACACCCAAAACGAATTTTAATCAACCACATCGCATAAATATGAATTGAAAAACAGATTCAATACTACAGCAAGTTAACCACTTGCCTTAGGGTTTGTAGAGTCTAAATTTGGAGTTGTGATTGCTCAAGGTTGAAGATGAACTCCTTGATTTGTCCCTTCTTTTTCCCCTAATTTGTCTTAACTGCTCTTAGGGTTTCCTAACCCACTAAGTTACTTTTTTCACCCTAATCAGCCATACCCTAATTCCTTATACTTGCTTAATTAGGCTAATCCCATTTTTTGCCTAATGGGCCAAGCCCAAGTGACCCAAATGTCCCCGTGTGGGACCGGCTATGTCCAAAAACATCCCGTGACCCGTTTAGTACCCCCGGGTACACTTTTCTGACTATCTCAGCCCATCCGGGCTCAACCATACACTCAGAATTGACATCCAAATTAATTTCTAAAAAATCCTTATTTCACACCCAAATTAGTCTATACCGACTCCCGACTGAAATAAGTACATATCCAGTCATTAATATCCAAAATGACGTAAATACAATATTACTATTCACTTAGTAAATAAGTTTTCCTTAAATATTAACCATTCACTTCCCGATTAATATTTAAATAAAACTTCCCTAATTAATTCAATTAAAATTACGACTCACAAGTAATTTTCAATTCACGAATTACTTAAATATTTAATGCATGAAAATACGAGGTGTTATAATAACAAGATTATATTGCAAGAGCTAAGATAGAAATGTAACAACTCCCATTTTCCACGTAAAGGTTGGCCAGACACAATATTTTGAAGATGGGGCTTATCTAACAGTCTATATCATTATCAGCATCAAAACTATAATAACAATAGTAACACATTTGAACTTTTCTTTTAAAAATGGTATGCAAAAAAACCATTCAAATACCACTGATAATAAATAAAATCGAACACCTAACTAGTCATAAAAAACCAACAACAATACGACTGTCCCACAATATAACTGAATAATAAACTCCACTTATGCCCACAATAATCCAAAATAATAAACTGACGGAAATGGAAATAGCAACCTATGCTATAATCAAATAAAATAAAGTAATCACTGTGCAATTTCGATCGCAAGTCTGATCTCATATCATCCCCATTATTCATGTTTATATAAACTGGGGGGGGGGGGGGGGGGCATTTTATAATTTGGGTCAGCGCTCTGGAGTTGAAAGAATTAACTTACGCAAATTAAGATGATATAATATACTTAATCTAAATTTATCGCCCATCGGCACTCACATGAGATAGTTACCTCACCCCTCACCTAAGGGAAGTTGTATACGTACATCAACCCAAGTCCCAGTTATACAATCTAATAATTTCCATGATAAGATATCACTTTTAATGTATTTAGCACAAATCGTAAATTAGGACGGATCATCTATACATATGCTCCTAGTCCCAAGAATAACCCCTGCGGTAATACCCACAAGAATTGACATATAATTTATTATGCATATACGTAGTATTCGGTTCATAAATAATTGTCTACATCATTAGACTAATTTATTAATCGCGGTTAATTTACATATATATGAGACACAAAGGCATCTACCTTCAGTGTCACGTTCGTTCTCTACCAGTAAGTCCAGAGGAGTTTCTCATCCAAATGGACATCACAAAACACATACGAGTGGGGCTATCCATACGCAGTACATAATTGCCTAGTCCATACCCCCAATGGTGACAAAAGATTCCAGCATCAGCACCTACTTCCTCATAAGTGACGCTACTATGTAGGACCCTAAATGATAACCTACCTAAACAACGCCTAGCACACCTATGCCGATGTGTACTTTGATCCCGATATGTACGCAACCCCACCAGATAGGCCATCCACGAACACTGGTATGTACACACAAATAAATACATATCTTTATCACATAATATGTATAGGTAATTACTCTATAATTAGCCCCAAAATATACTATTGAATCGCCACATAATAACTCCAATTTAATAATTATCATCTAATTAATCATAATTTCTCATTTAAATAGTCATCTAACTTTGACATAAATTTTATCTAAGATTTGTTAAGGTATCTCCTAGCCTTCCCATCTTATTCCCCAAAAATTCATCCTAATTTTTTATCTATGTATAACAAGTAACAACTTAAACACCCATGTTTTCATACCCTAGATTTTATTTCCGGTTACCCCGAGGTAATGTAATGTCCTACATGTTTCCCAGAAGTCCTAAATATCTTTGACGAACCCCCTAAATTGATTCGGACCCTGACCGATTCACTAAGGACATAAAACAACCAACTTGGGCTGAATAGGTGGTCTAAACCAGTTCGCCCCCTAAATGAACCGATTCTCCCCTGGCTTTGGCCTATGTGGGATGTTACACGTTTTGACAAAAATTCTCAAGCTCCCTTACATCATAAGCACCATATTATACACCCAAACATCATATATGATACTTAAACAATTTTGCATTATCAACCAATAATTTTTCTACATAAAAATGTCTCTAAAACATATCCAAATCATATGGTTACATTTATCCCAAGAATTATAAAATGTGTAAGTCCTAATTTCCATAATCTACTATTTTCTCGTTAAATTAAATCAAGAAACTTTTTTTCTTATGGATTTACATCAGATTTACACTACTAGAATATAATATCATATGATTAATCTCTAAGTCAATATAATCATTAATTCTTTTTCGAGTTTCTCATCAATTCATCAATTATCAATTTCCTAAATATTTAAGATTTGATCCTATACATGCAAAAGGTATAATCTCATCATATGATCTTTAATTTCATATGTTTTAACCCAAAATTTACATGAGAGATTACAAAAATGAATTAAGAAGTAAATTTGAAGTTAATTTAAGCAAGATAATTCTTGCCTTATGATGAATATTGAAAATTCTGTTCTTGTATCCCTAATTTCCTTCTCTCCCTTGACCTTGGTATTTCCTCTCTATAGATGGGGGTTGCTAGTGTTTCTTTATACAAGTGAAATTAGTTTCTTAAACTCCCACTTAACTTATAAATAACCCTAATCTCGAGTTAAGACTTAATGCCTATCTTTGGGTCCCGAAATTTTCTTGAACCTATAACTGAAATGGCCCAATGACTGCCCAGAACCTCCCTAAATGCACCCGAATTAGTGTTACCCAACTTACACATTTTTATTATCTTTAGTCACTACATAATGATAAGTTAATTAATATTTAATTTATTTTTCATGAGTGAACCCATTATGACCAATTGAATAAAATAAACATGTAATCACAAACAAGCATTTATAATGTAATCACAAATAAGCATTTATTCTCAATTTAAATTTTACCAATTTAATTTAAATCCCATTGATTTAATTTATTCTCGAATTTATTTAATAAATCTTGTACCAATACTTTATTCAAAAAACACGGGGTACTACATTCTTCCCCCCAATAACGGAATTCCATCTATGAAATTCACTGAAGCATAACATCAAAACTTAGCCCACACAAATATCATTAGTTTTATACTCAAGTAGATCCATATCCATGTCCCATGAGATAAAAGAGAAGTCTCATCTATGCCTATCATAATATTATTAGGATGCCCATACATCGCATATGACATGCACACACAAGCACAAACATCAAATATGGATGACACCTATACATCCAACCTGAACCATTCATACTATGTATATCTATAAAGTAAAGTGTAAAATAACATGCTAACCGTGACTCAATTATTCTATAAGATTATCCCACTTATTTCACTAGTGGTGTAAACATTTCTAACTGCTCTCATTAATGCACTCCTTGGCCCCCGCTAATATTAATTCAGATAATATAATGTTGCCCGATGCGTCATACCTCCATGCATGTAAAACATAGCAACAAACATCCTAGAATCCAATATCTCTCAACTCCTGACATTTGATAATTTTGTGCGTGAGATGTTTTGTAAGAGAAATCCAAACAAGAAACCCTCTCAATACATTACTACATAGCTTATTCAGTTATTGACATCTGTTGGTCCAAGACTAAAATATTTTTTTTTGCTAATCACATAGATATCAACTTGTGCCAAATTCAATAAAAGGCTCATCACTTCAAAAGAACATACTAAATCCCATTATATTCATCGATTCGATAATGCCAAGAATGCTATGTTCCTTTTTACAAATATGATATGACATTCGTGTAACACCCCGTAAATTTAAATGGATTTATTTAAATTAATTTGGATTTTTGGGAGAAATAAAATTTTGGGATTTATCAATTTTGAGTAATTTAAAATGTTGAGTTTTCATAATGAAAAGTGAGATTTTAATCGAAATTAAAATCGGAGTCAAAATAAAAAAATGTTTGTCGTGGTTCTGGGCCTTGACTAATGGGAAAACCTTATTTTTAGTTAAATAGAATTAAACTGGGTGAACTGGGTTTTTTTGTCAGGGGAGAATCGATTTGGCTTAGGCCTAATTGACTCGGCTAGTGGAAGAGGCGGCGAGAAGGTTAGAGTTAATTAGAGTCCTATTATTAGTCCAACTCTTAAACCCTTTATATATCACACTAATTAGTGGATGGACTTTTCAAATAACTTTTTCACAAAGTTTTTCACTAGAGAACACTTCCAAACTATTTTTCTCTCATTGACGAACATCAACCTCCAACTTAATCAAGATTTTAGCACAAGATTTGAAGGCATAATTGGGTTTTAATAAAGATTGTTCAAGAACGACCCTTTACTAATTTTTCGAGAGGAATCCAATCGTGTTACCATAATTTCTTCATCTTAATCGTAGGCATGAATACTCTATTCTCTTCCTTTCGTATTATGCATCTTAAGTGTCTCCCAAATCGTTAATCATGTGTTTTTGATAATATTAATTAGTAACTTAAGTAAAGAAAGCGGACACTTAATTTTGGGACTATTTTTATGAAACTTTTAAATATGAATTAATCTTTGAAACCATTGGGTGCGTAGGTTATATTATTGGGTTTTTATGGTTTTGGGTGTAGGTTCTCATGTAGAATTTTTTGGGATTATTTATATGTTATATGGGACGCGTACATAGTTATAAAAATTAGATGATTTATAAAGAGAACGATTATGTCATATTGAAGATTATTGAATGTTATCTAATTTAACATTATTGAATGGAATTAACTATGATGAAATCAACGACGGTGTTAGTAATTGATTTAAATTAAATTTGGACCCTTACGATTAAATTGCTGTGTTGTGCATATTGAATTGTGTTTAGTGTGATTTGTTTTAGTCACTTTTCCCATCGCGGACACGAGGAGCTTGTGGGTAGAATATTTCTCACCTCCATTATAGGATGCTTATGGGAGCAGTGGGTAGGCCTTGGTTATAATTTATGCTTGCTAGGTATGGGACTAGTTAGTGTAGATTCATTGGGTTTTATATTCCGGGGTGGGGCAGATTTTTTATGCTTTACCGTCATTGCGTTAGCCTAGGCATGAGACTAAGACGTGATATATGTTGGTAATTCTAACTATATGTAGGATAGGATGTATGTGTTCTTTGGGACCCTTAGGCATGGGACAAAGGGATATTTTTTAGGATCTCACATCGAAAAAGGGTGGGGTAATTTGATAATTGAAAATTTGAGAAAATGAGAATTAATGCCTAAGATAAAAAAGGGTATCAAAATATGGGCGACTTAATGAGCAGGGGCCGACAGTTTGAATGGGTCAGCTAGCATTTTATATCGTGTCGTGTGTGGAACCTTGTCAAATTGCGAGATCGACAGTCTAAACGGATCAGTGGACGCTTTGACAAGGGGATGTGTAAAATTTTGGGGGGAATACCACCCGGGGCAGGAGGACTGCTATAATAAAGTGAGGATAAAAATAAATTGGGTTAATTTAATTAAATTAACAACTTGGGGCTTAATTATTTAAAATCATATTGGTGTGCATTGTGAATAACAAATACTGAGGGTAGTTAGTGACTTTTCCTATCGCGTTTAATTATATTCCACTTAAATAAAATATTCTATTGTGATATTTATCATGTATAATGCTACTGTATGGGTTCGCGGACTCTATTTGAGGGGAGTAGTGTGTATTCATGCTCGGGTCTCTGACCTCGTGTGTTGACTAAGCTTTTCAGGATTAAGTCTGGAGAAGATGCATAGGATTATTTGGAGACTTTCTTCGAGGTGTAGATGGAGTTATTTACTTTATGCGTATTAGTTTAGATTAGTTTTATTTCCTTCGTATTTACATTGAAACATAATTTATGGTTTTAATTGGGCCATTTGGTTCCAAAGTTGTTATCGGTTTTATTCATATATTTTCTTATGGAGTCAGTTGGAGATTTTTCAGTTTTATATATTGGAGATTGGATTATTATTTGGAGTTTTAGCACGTGATGGCTATCTTATTGCACAGTTGGTCATTATCTTTCGGGATTGATTCAATTATTAATCTTGTGGGTTGATTTATTTATGTCTCATATCTGTCTCATGCTAAGAGTTTTATTTTATTTACTCGCGACCGGTTTAGTTTCGATGGCGATCGACGCCAGAATTTAGCGGTGTGTGGAAATTCGTTGCCCATCCTTAAGTCTGGTAGAGAACTTAAACACTTCTAAGACTCCAGAGACCTACACATTCCAATAAAGGATACTACAACCCATTTTCAATGACATTGTGATTATTGTAACACTATTCGTGATCATATACATCTTCATGTAACCGAGACTATCACTAGTCATGAAGTTACCAAAGTAACTGTGACACCCCACCTAATAAAATACCGGGTGATCAGTCCTATACCAAATTAAAATAGGAATCCCAGTTGGATCATCCTTAGCATCACTGTCGAAAAACTTTTTAAAACTTACTAACCACCTAGTATTCCAAAAGCTGGTGCTAAATTTTTAACTTTTTAATTAAACCAAATACTACATGCGAAAAAATATAATCCATTCACACCACTGAATTAAATGAACTAAACAAATAATAAGACGACATGTCGAATAAACCATCGACCACTAAATAAATAGTCCAATACAAATATTCAACACCTGAATCAAACTCTGAAAATTGAACTGATAAATAATTCCTACTCTAGGAATGAAAGAACGATGTGTCTAATCCAAGCTCCTGCTAGCATCCACATATGCTGAAGCTCCGTGTCCCTATCAATCCTGGCGTCCCTGTGGTTGGACACCTAAAAGGTTTTGAAAATAGTTTTATAGCAAGGGTTAGAACCCAAAACATTTTGAAAATATTTAGCAAGTGAATTAACTCTAGTAATTTAAAATGTATGAATGCACTCCATATTTATGTTAGTGTCGCACTCTCTTGTGGACAATCTCACCCCTCCACTATTGTGCACACCTAAAGGTTACCTTGACCCCCACCTAGTTGTACTATCCCGTCCAACTAGCCCTGGTATAACCTCCCCTTGCCATACTTATCTAACCCGAGTATAATGATTCTTGAATATTATAAGTTATCTCACAATTAACTTAATTAATTCCTCCTTAAATAGTAGCATATTACCGTGTCACAAGTTATATAAAGTAAATACATCACACATTGTATTATTCCCCGCATATAATATTAAATACCATTATATATGTACCTTTACTAAAACATCCACACATATAACATATGTATATCCATCCCTCCGAGTATAACCTCACCGGATAATTCCTTCTAAAGTGCTATCTCACAAGGTGTGCTCACAAAACCTAGTTCCCCAAGTTGGAATCGCTCACCAACCTGGCCCAAAACATAAACGAGGTGGAGGCGATCATATTCCTTCCATGAAAGTGAGATAATCTCCTCACCCATATACCGGACGCTATGACCTGGGGATATACTCACCCTACTCCTCGAGCTAGGGGATTCACCCACATCGCGCAACCTCCCTTGATAGCACTAGAGCATATAAATTAAAGTATATATCTAATCACTGATATTTAATATCACACACAATACACACACACACACACACACACACACACACACACACACACACATATATATATATATATATATACTATCACTACACCGTATATATATAATATAAACCCCGGCTTTACCGTGTACTCAAAATCCCGTACACTAGCTTGTAATTTCCCGAGTCTGTGGCCCGACTCAACATAATTAATTTTCTCACTTAATAATTTATCATCTTCCCGAGTCTATGGTCCGACTCTAATATCATTAATTCACACCTCAATTAATATAATACTTTCCCCGAGTCTATGGTCCGACTCTAATTAAATTAATTAACACACCCATTAATTTAATACCTCCCCGAGTATATCGTCCGACTATAATTAAATTAATTAACACACCTATTAATTTAAGACCTGCCCGAGTCTATCATCCGACTCTAATTAAATTAATTAATACAAATATTAATTTAATACCTCCCCGAGTCTATTGTCCGACTCTAATTAAATTAATTAATACACTTATTAGTTTAATAACTCCCTGAGTCTATCGTTCGACTCTAATTAAATTAATTAACGCACTTATTAATTTAATACTTACCCGAGTCTACAATCCGACTCTAATTAAATCAATTATCACACCTATTAATTTAATACCTACCCGAGTCTACAATCCGACTTTAATTAAATTAATTATCACACCCATTAATTTAATACGTACCCGAGTTTACACTCCGACTCTAATTAAATTAATTATTACACCCACTAATATAATACCTACCCGAGTCTATAATCAGACTCTAATTAAATTAATTAACACCTCAATTAATTTGATTACTTGGCATTGCCCAACCATCCTACGCGGACTTGCTCACTTGGCCCATAACTTAATATTTCCCGAGTCTATGTTCTGACTCTAAATTAATTACTCTCTCAATAATTAATTTAATACTTTGGTGTCACTTAACCAACATACCCGGACTCACTTACTTGGTTCATTTTTTCATCTCATAATTTCATTCCCACATATTCACCCACAATGTGTCACACATTCATCTCCATAAATTTTCCAAATATATTTACCTATAATTACCAACATACCCTAACTCGCCACTTGGTCCATAATTAAATTGAATATGTTTCACCCAAAATTCACACTTTAAGTTTCAACTCTTAACTTAGATTGTACATTCCTAATAGCAATCTTTTGAGCGCCTAGCTATTAACTTCTCTATAATTTTTCACCAATTAAAATTATACCCAACATCAAAAGAAAACCAGGCAAAGCATCAACCTGCCCGACCTGCCAAGGTTTTCCCTTCGTCGATCGATCGATGGCCCCGATCGATTGATTGATCCTTTCGTGGCAGTTCTCCTACCCACTGAATTCCACCATTAACGAAAATTCAAGGTTTGTAAACCTTAATTTCAACCTCTAATCAAGTCATCCCACCACATAAACATATTGGACTTTGATCTTATACATCATATACACTTTCTAGTATATGAATTTCTTAACTTATCTCACAATTTCCGAAATGGGTTTTTCCATAAATCTCCATTAACTTTGTTCTACAATTCCAAATTCTAGATTTAAATTCCACCATTTTATATTCCGGTTTCTCATTCAAATCAGATATTTATACTCAGAGATATACAACACAACTAATTCTTACTTTGAATCTCATTCAATAGTTCCATGAACAAAAACCCCATTTTGTGCCCATTTATCCCCAAAACGGATTTCAGTTTACACATCACTAAAATATGAATTGGATATCACCATTTACACATTACCGAAAATTAACCACTTTCCTGAAATTGTTCGTAGGGTATGATTCCGTTGGTGTAGAGAATGGTTGATGAAGAACACCCCAAATTAGTCCCTTAATTTGGCTCCAAAAGATCCCCTAATTGACTTCTTGATTATCTTCCTCTAATCTTCTCCCCAAACCCTAGGTTTAGGATTTTCTATCTGCCGTTCCTAGTCCCTCAATTAGGTTAAAAACACTAAATCCCGTTTTTGGCCACGTGGGCCTAATTAAAAAGGCCCAACTCACCCCGTGTGGGCCCGACTATGGCCAAAAATACCCCGAGACCCAAGTACTACCCCCGGGTACTCTTTTTTGACTATCTCGACCCATTTGGACTCCACCGTGCACTCCGAATTTCCATCTGAAATACTTTTTGACATTTCCAAATTTCGACCTCAAAATGCGACACAGAAGATTTCGAACCATTAAATTTAAAATTCGCCAATTATAAATAATTCGGCTCACTTAAATAAATTCTCCAACTCATGAATTTAAGTTTCTCCAATTTAAATATTTTTATAACTCCCAAAATAATTAAATATTTAATCCTCAAAATTACGGGGTGTTACATACTCCCCCCTTACAAAGGAATTTTGTGCTCAAAATTAAGATGAGCGTAATGTTCCAAGCTTCGCATATCACTTTATAGTCATGTGCCTCTAAGCCCGCTATAACTATCCCATCCGCTTTTAAGCATAAGTTATACAAGTATGCATTTAAATTAACCAGGGCGTCCATACACCCTATACCCGTGCTTAACCGCACAAAATTTGCCTTAATTAACCCGGGTGCCCATACACCCTATCCCCGTGCTTTACCACACGAAAGCTACCCGACTATGCTAGTCGTAACCCGTAATATAACTTCGAACCCGTAGTCATATCACATATTTATATATATACATATATCTACTGCCCGGGGTACCTAACCCATGCACTAATGACCAGACATCTCCCCAGTTTCTAACGTTGTGCTAAGTTTCATGCGTGGGATGTCTCGCAAAGTGAAATCCAAACAAGGAACCCCCCGATACACTACTACTTAGTATTGTCGATCATTGAGATCCGTTAGACCCTCAGTCCATAGCACGTACCCCTAAATACTTGTCTTAATACAAAAGTATATACACTTACCCTTATGCTACCAAAGACAACATAAAATACCGCACCCTTACTATCACTAGTCCTTGCGCAAAATAAACCCCGAGCTATCTCTCTTTGCTCGAAAATAAATCTAACCATTCAGTAAACACCCCTACTTACCGGGATAAAAATGTGAGAACACAAGACCTCACTTTGTGTCTATCGCACCACACAATATAACATAAATACACACATATACATAGGCTAAACGCCCTCTCAGGTGATACCTCGTACCAATAATATCCTGGTGTCGCGAACACCAAAACTTACCCCCACTATTCATTATAGTTCAAATCCTATCGCTATCCAGCCGATATTTAGGAAATATTATCAACCCTCCCCCAAAATTCTCAAAAGTGGTAACTCTTCGCATAATTCAAACCTTCACTCAGTGTATATCTGCACTCTCCCGTGAAGAACACAAAGGAACTCCGCTACCCCACGGAAAGTTTATCCACATACTATGGCTGCTACAGCCAACGCACCCACTAAATTCGACTCACCCGCGAACTCTAGTGAAAAATAAGTCTCATATGGTGACATCCTCCTTGTCACTCAAAAATATATCCCATGCCCATAGAGTACAAATAATTACCTCTATACTCCAGATGCAACGGCTGATCCTCAGGTTCCGGAGCATCTTCTCTTTGCCCGAATGCCCCCATGACTTGTTGTAGTGGTTGTACATCCAGGACCTTGTCCTGTAGTTGACCCCTGCCTCGCTTAAGACAATCTATCCTCATGTGTCCCACTTCCCCACAAACGAAACACCTTCTAATACATTCACCCTGCCACTGATCCTTTCCATGCCTACCTTGTTGAAATTCCTGGCCATCCTGTCGATAGCCCCCAGCTCCAAGTTTATCACGATTTCCTTACCAAAAATTCTACCCCTGGTCTCCCCCTGCCTCCTACTGAGATACCCCACTGGTACTGTTCCCTCCTGCCTTATACGAATGGCTAGTTTCCACTCCCCTCCTGCTTCCTTTCGCGTGGAAGCGATATTCTCGATAGTGTAGGAGTCTTGCGTTAATGACATCAATATAAGCTACTAATGCGAAATTATTAATTAAATGTTGTCTGATTCTCCAGACTAACCAATTCACAAACCTTACTTTCTTTCTTCATCGCTTACCTTATCCAGTACAAAATTTGCCAAATGAGTAAATTCTTCCTTGTAATCGGCCACTGAACGGTCTCCCTGAGTCACCTCACTAAATTTTCTCCTCAATTCGGTCTCAACCGCTGGAGGAAAATACTTACGACCGAACCGCACCCAAAACCCTGCAATAGCTAGTGTATCCCTTTCCTCCACTGTGGTGATCGACTCCCACTACTGTAGCGCTTTTGCCACTAAACTAACAGTGGCTAGCATTTGCTTCCGCACCTCATCGCAATCTCCCATGTGTAGGTGACACTGGATATCTCTCTTCCTTGACACTCTAGCACTACATCTAAACCCCTCACAATTCTAGTGAACGCCCACTCTTGAAAACCTCTCGTACTTGCTACAACCCCAATGGCCCCGCGTGGCCTGAACATATGGTGCCATTAACACTTGTGGTTGATCCAGTGGAAAGTACCCTGCCATTGCGACCACCGTCGCTTCAACTGCATGCGCCACTAGTTTAGTTACCTGTGCTGCCAAAATCATCTCTGGCAGTTGCTGCGATAACTCTTGCTCCTGACGATCCTCTCTAGTCTCATCTCCCCCTGCTGCCCTAGCTGTTCTCTCTCTTCTGGGCGACATCTGGAATGAGAATCTAATCGTATAAGTTCACTCTCAAATATAAATTTGGCAGAAGAACGTATATGCGCATACGTATGAGAATAAAACAATCCTATAATAGTGCTCTATATCAAAGATTGCTAAGCCGAAACGTGAAAAGCCGCATAGATCTTAAGGACACAAGAACCTGATGCTCTGATACCATCTGTGATACCCCGCCTAATAAAATACCGGGTGATCAGTCCTATACCAAATTAAAACACGATCCCAGTTGGATCATCCTTAGTATCACTATCGAGAAGCTTTTTAAAACTTACTAACCTCCTAGTATTCCAAAAGCTGGTGCCAAATTTTTAACTTTTTAATTAAACCAAACAGTACATGCGAAAAAACATAATCCATTCACACCACTGAATTAAATGAACTAAACAAATAATAAGATGACATGCGGCCACCAAATAAATAGTCCAAAACAAATATTTAACACCTGAATCAAAATATGAAAACTAAACTGATAAATGATTCCTACTCTAGGAATGAAAGAACGATTCGTCTAATCTAAGCTCCTGCTAGCATCCACATATGTTGCAGCTCCATGTCCCTGGAATAGAATATCAATCCTGGCGTCCCTGTAGCTGGACACCTAAAATGTTTTGAAAATAGTTTTATAGCAAGGGTTAGAACCCAAAACATTTTGAAAATATTTAGCAAGTGAATTAACTCTAGTAATTTAAAATGCATGAATGCGCTCCATATTTATGTTAGTGTCACACTCTCTTGTGGACAATCTCACCCCTCCACTATTGTGCACACCTAATGGTTGCCTTGACCCCCACCTAGTTGTACAATCCCGTCCAACTAGTCCTGGTATAACCTCTCCTTTCCATACTACTCTAACCCGAGTATAATGATTCTTGAATATTATAAGTTATCTCACAATTAGCTTAATTAATTCCTACTTAAATAGTAGCATATAACCATGTCACAAGTTATATAAAGTAAATACACCACACATTGTATTATTCCCCGCATATAATATTGAATGCCATTATATATGTACCTTTACTAAAACATCCACACATATGACATACGTATATCCATCCCTCCGAGTATACCCTCGCCGGATGATTCCTTCTAAAGTGCTATCTCACAAGGTGTGCTCACAAAACCTAGTTCCCCAAGTTAGAATCGCTCACCAACCTGGCCCAAAACATAAACGAAGTGGAGGCGGTCATATTCCTTCCCTGAAAGTGAGATAATCTCCTCACCCATATACCGGACGCTATGACCTGGGGATATACTCACCCTACTCCTCGAGCTGGGGGTTCACCCACATCACGCAACCTCCCTTGATAGCACTAGAGTATATAAATTAAGTAAATATCTAATCACTGATATTTAATATCACACACAATATATACACGTATATATATACTATCACTACACCGTATATATATAATATAAACCCCGGCTTTATCGTGTACTCAAAATCCCGTACACTATCCTGTAATTTCCTGAGTTTGTGGCCCGACTCAACATAATTAATTTTCTCACTTAATAATTTATCATCTTCCCGAGTCTATGGTCCGACTCTAATATTATTAATTCACACCTCAATTAATATAATACTTTCCCTCAGTCTATGGTCCAACTCTAATTAAATTAATTAACACACCCATTATCTTAGTACCTCCCAGAGTCTATCGTTCGACCCTAATTAAATTAATTAACACACCTATTAATTTAATACCTCCCCGAGTCTATCGTCCGACTCTAATTAAATTAATTAACACACTTATTAATTTAATACCTCCCCGAGTCTATCGTTCGACTCTAATTAAATTAATTAACGCACTTTTTAATTTAATACCTACCCGAGTCTACAATCCGACTCTAATTAAATTAATTATCACACCTATTAATTTAAAACTTACCCGAGTCTACAATCCGACTCTAATTAAATTAATTATCACACCCATTAATTTGATACCTACCCGAGTCTATAATCCGACTCTAATTAAATTAATTATTACACCCATTAATTTGATACCTACCCGAGTCTACAATCCGACTCTAATTAAATTAATTAACACCTCAATTAATTTGATTACTCGGCATCGCCCAACAATCCTACCCGGACTCGCTCACTTGGACCATAACTTAATATTTCCCGAGTCTATGTTCTGAATCTAAATTAATTACTCTCTCAATAATTAATTTAATACTTTAGTGTTACTTAACCAACATACCCGGACTCACTTACTTAGTCCATTTTTACACCTCATAATTTCATTCCCACATATTCACCCACAATGTGTCACACATTCATGTCCATAAATTTCCCAATTATATTTACCTATAATTACTAACATACCCGGACTCGCCCAATTGGTCCATAATTAAATTGAATATGTTTCAACCAAAATTCACACTTTAAGTCTCAACTCTTAACTTAGATTGTACATTCCTAATAACTATCTTTTGAGCGCCTAGCTATTAACTTCTCTATAATTTTTCACCAATTAAAATTATACCCAACATCAAAAGAAAACCAGGCAAAGCATCAACCTGCCCGACTTGCCAAGGTTTTCCCATCGTCGATCGATCGATGGCCCCCGATCGATCGATCGATCCTTTCGTGGAAGTTCTCATTCCCCAATGAATTCCACCATTATCGAAAATTCAAGGTTTGTAAACCTTAATTTCAACCACTAATCAAGTCATCCCACCACATGAACATATTGAACTTTGATCTTATACATCGTATACACTTTCTTGTAAATGAATTTCTCAACTTATCTCATAATTTCCGAAATGGGTTTTTCCAGAAATCTCCATTAACTTTGTTCTACAATTCCAAATTCCAGATTCAAATTCCACCATTTTATATTTCGGTTTCTCATTCAAATCAGATATTTATACTCAAAGATATACAACACAACTAATTCTTACTTTGAATCTCATTCAATAGTTCCATGAACAAAAACCCCATTTTGTACCCATTTACCCCCAAAACGGATTTCAGTTTACACATCACTAAAATATGAATTGGATATCACCATTTACACATTATCGCAAATTAACCACTTGCCTGAAATTGTTCTTAGGGTATGATTCCGTTGGTGTAGAGAATGGTTGATGAAGAAAAGCCCAAATTAGTCCCTTAATTTGGCTCCAAAAGATCCCCTAATTGACTTCTTGATTAGCTTCCTCTAATCCTCTCACCAAACCCTAGGTTTAGGATTTTCTAACTGCCGTTCCTAGTCCCTCAATTAGGTTAAAAACACTAAATCCCGTTTTTGACAATGTGGGCCTAATTAAAAGGCCCAACTCACCCCGTGTGGGCCCGACTATGCCTAGAAATACCCCGAAACCCAATTACTACCCCCGGGTACTCTTTTCTGACTATCTCGTCCCATCCGGACTCAACCGCGCACTCATAATTTCCATCCAAAATACTTTTTAGCATTTCCAAATTTCGACCTCAAAATGCGACACACGAGATTTCGAACCATTAAACTTAAAAGTTGCCAATTATAAATAATTCGGCTCACTTAAATAAATGGTCGAACTCATGAATTTAAGTTTCTCCAATTTAAATATTTTTATAACTCCTAAAATAATTAAATATTTAATCCTCAAAATTACGGGGTGTTACAGTAACCAAATACTTTTACTATATGAATGCTTCTCATCATGCATATCCTTACCTACTAAAATAAATCCATCCATGGATAACCATCTCATTTACTCATCATTTTATGTATGCCCTCATTAATAGCTAGTCTATGTTCGTACCCTCAGCCTAACATTTATTGTATCTGTAATCCAAGAAATACATTCGTAACCAATATTAAAATTTTCACATTATTGTGACCACTTTCGATCAGACGGCACTTCTCGATTTATGCAAAATCCACGGCTAAAATCCCATTACCCGTATAAACCCCCCCATATAAGATCTATGAATTCCATTGAACCATCATTGGTCCTAAGATACTTTCTCCAGAATTTCATAATTGGACACCTGCGTATCCGTAAACTTTATCCACCATTAGTACATCAATAAAACAGACGCCTATGATATACAGATCAACATCATCGCCATACAAAGTTTTTATTTGAATTATCGCTCCTCATATTCCGAAATCACACCGTAACCCTGCCCCTAGGTCTAAACACTTGCATATTGTTTTCACTAAAATCTCGAATGGTTTAATAACACAATTGAATCTTGATAAATCTATGCGTAACATAAATTTAAAATTTGACCACCCTCAAATATATCTTCAAAATTCTCATAATTTCATCACTATGTTGCTTTATGTCATGTATACTAAATTCCATAAAGCCATCGTATAAGTTTACATTGTTGTTCATTCTACCATATTTAGACCCATGGTATCATAATTCCCATTATAGTTTTAACCGTTAGGTGAACAATGTTCAGCCAGTCATTCTACACTTGACCATTAACTTTAAACGGTCCTATAAAAAAATCAACACAAGACATATAAGTGGCTAGCCGATCCATCCCTAGGATAATATCGTACTCAGACATATCTATGCAAATAGGTCTGCCATGAACCTAGGTATCCAAATTTCAATTACTATACCTCTACACATGACGTAATATAGGTTCCCCTCAACTCGCAGGTAAAGCAACATATAACGCTACATCAACTATAAGTCTACCATCATCGGCACAGTAATAGGGTAGTACTAACAATTGAGTACTCTGCACTAGTACGAAACTAAATATGCCTTACATGCTAAAGAATATGGAACATACCATCCACTTCTTATGCTGCAGCTGGTGCACTTCCTCCACTGGCTGGGCTGGTAATGGCTGTAACTGCCCTAAGGTGCCTGGTACCTTCGTTGTCCCCAAACTCCTGTTCCGCCTGATTTCCCTGAGGTAACTTCCTTATGAAATTTCCTTTCTCATAACAAACATAAAAATTTCCTTAAAACTAACGCCTACCCAACTATTGCCCCCATTGGCCTTGCCCTTGCTGCCATTAGCCCTGTTAGCCTCTCTGTTACTGGCCTTAGCCCTATTGACACTCTCTATCCTAATCAACGGAGCCTCTGAATCTCTTATGTTGATCAGTAAACTGTGGACTCCTAAATTGTTGCCCCCTAGGGGATGCTCCCATTCGTCTTAACCTACTGGTTAGATGGCTCAAAGTTGTGTCTCTTTTCTTCCTTGGTTTTCTGGAATGCCTTGTGATCTTGGCAAAGCAGTAGAGTGTCATTCACCATCTGATTATAGGTGGTGAAAGTCAGATTCCTAGTAATGACTTCACGATGTGCCAGGCTATCCCCGACACAAATTTTTTTATCTTTTTCTCCTCCGTGTTTACCTTATCCCTAATATAATAGGACATCACGATAAACTCCTCGTCGTACTCAGCTACGCTGCAACCTTCCTTCTTAAGGTCCATGAATTTTCTTCTCATTTCAAATTTCATTTTCTATGGAAAGTATTTCCCCTCATATTTATCCCAAACCTTATCAATCCATAGACTATCTTTCTCCTCTAGTGTGGTTACAAACTCCCACCACTATAAAGTTGATCGAAACAGATGAAATGAGGCTAACATCTGCTTTTGAATTGGCATACACTCTACCATCCTCAAGTGATGTTGAATATTCCTCTTTCACAGACTATCCACTAAAATGTGGGAACTTCCTGCAAACTCCAGTGGGTGTCCCTTAGTGAAGGCCTCCCTAGATCTGTCCTATACTGATCCAAGTGTTTACACTGGTAATACCACCTGTTATGATGGTGGTGGTGACTCCTACTATGGTTGTTAGAAATGTTTTAGCATAGTGGCCATCGCTATGGAAAATTCCCGAGTCACAATAGAGGAAATCTCTGCTGGACCAAACACAGGTGGGAATGGTGGTGGCTATGGATATGGTTATGGATCCTACTAAGCCCCCTCATCTATAGATGGTGCGGTGACACGTTATGGAGTGCCTCTCCTACCGTTTTCCATCTGAAAGAAAAAAGGTTCATCTTAGTAATGAATCGCAAATAATACAACGATTCCTAATCATAGGTCTCTACATATCAAAAGACGCAATACATAACTTAATGAACGCAACACAAATCCTAAGTACACAAGAACGTGGATGACCTAATTCCAACTATAACAATCCTCATTTTCCACATAGAGGTTGTCCAGACACGATACGTAGAATATGGGGCTTATCTAACAATCTATATCATTTCACCATCAAAACCATAATAATAATAGTAACACATTTTAACATTTCTTTTAAAAATAACATGCACGAAAAAATTCAAATAACAACTGATAATAAATAAAATCGAACACTCAAGTAGTCATAAAAATCCAACAACCATACAACTCTCCCCAAAACTGAATAATAAACTCGGCTTATGCCCATACAATATTTTGAAATAATAAAGTGACTGAAATGAAAATAGCAGCATATGCTAGAATCAAATCAACTAAAGTAGTCGATGTGAAATTTTGACCGCAAGTCTGATCTCTTGTCATCCCTGCCATTCTTGTTTATTAAAACATGGGGGGAGGAATTTTATAATTTGGGTCAGCACCCTAGAGTTGTAAGAATTAACTTACAAAAATTAAATGCAATAATATAATTAAATCAAAGCATGTACCGCCCATCGACACTCACAGGTGATAAGTACCTCACTTATAACCTAAATGCAGTTATAAACAAATGTCAACCCAAGTCCCAACTACACAATTTGATAGTTACCATGACAAGATATCATTTTTAATGTATCTAGCACAAATCATAAATCGTAGCACATCATCTATACATATGCTCCTAGTCCCAAGAATAACCCCTATGATACTACCCACAAGAAATTACATATCATCCATTATACATATAAGTAGTATTGGGTTCATAACTGATTGTCTAAATCATTAGACTAATTAATTAATCTCAATTAATTAATCTCAATTAATTTATATGATTATATATATATATATATATATATATATATATATATATATATATATATGTCATTACATGTATATGACACACCAATGCATCTATCTTTAGTATCGCGTTCGTCCTCTATCGGTAAGTCCAGAGGAGTTTCTCATCTAAATGGACATCATAAGACACATATGAATGGGGCGGTCCATATGCAGTGAACAATTGCATGACCCATACCCCCAATGGTGACAATGGGCCCCAGCATCAACACCTACCTCCTCGTAAGTGTCTCCGCTACGTAAGACCCTAAGTTATGACCTATGCAATGCCCAACCCACATGTGCCAACGTGTGCTACGATCCCGAGACGTACGCAACCCCAACCGATAGGCCATCCACAAACATGGATATGTCCACACAAATAAATAAATACATATCTTTATCACATAATATGTATATGTAATTACTCTATAGTTACCCCCAAGATATACTATTGAATCGCCCATTATTAGTTCCAATTTAATAATTAATCATCTAATTAATCTCAATTTCCCACTTAAATAGTTATTTAACTTTGACATAAATTTGGTCTACAATTTGTTAAGGTATCTCCTAACATTCCCATTTTGTTCCTAGAAAGTTCTTCCTAATTATTAGACTCTGTATAATAAGTTACATCTTAAACACCCGTGTTTCCATACTCCAAATTTTATTCTCGTTTATCCCAAGATAATGTAATATCCTACGTGTTTCTCAAAGTCCTAAATATCATTTATGAACCCCCTAAATTGATCCGAAACCCAATCGATTCTCTAAGGAGACAAAAGAACAAACCTGGCCTGAATAGATGGTCCGAACTGGTTCGCGCCTAGCTGAACCGATACACCCCATGGTTCTGGCCTGGGTGGGATGTTACAAGTTTGATGAAAATTCTCAAGTTTCCTTACATCATAAGCATCCTATTCTACACCTAAACATCATATATGATACCTAAATTATTCTACATAAAAATGTCACTAAAACATATCCAAATCATACTGTTACAATTATCTCAAGAATTATAAATTGTATAAGTCCTAGTTTCCATGATTTACTCTTTTCTCATTAAATTAAATCAAGAAACGTTATTTCTTATGGATTTACATTAGATTTACACTACTAGAATATAAGATCATAAGATTCATCTCTCTAAGTCAATATAATCATCAATTCTTTTTCTGGTATCTCATCAATTCATAAATTTTCAATTATCTAACTATTTAAGATTTGATCCTATACATGCAAAAGGTATAATATCATTGTGTCATTTTCAATTTTATATGTTTTAACCCAGAATACATGAGAGATTACGAACATGAATTAAGAAGTAAATTGAAAGTTAATTTAAGCAATAAAATTCTTCCCTTATGATGAAGATTGAATTTGCCCTGCTTGAATCCCCATTTTCCTTCTCTCCCTTGACCTTGGTATTTCCTCTCTATATATGAGGGTTTCTATTGTTTCTTTAGGTGAGCAAAATGAGCTTCTTAAACTCCCACTTAACTTATAAAAAACCCTAATCCTGAGTTAAGCCTTAATCCTTATTTTTGGGCCCCAAAATTAACCTGACCCATAATCAAAATGGCCCAATGACCTCCCAAATGATATACGTATACCCCGAGCCTAATTTTAAATGTCTAAAACACCTAAACGAGTTCCCAAAACATCCCAAAACGTGCTCGAAATGTTTTTACCCAACTTACACATTTTTATTATGTGTAATCACTACAACAAATAAGTTATTTAATATTCAATTTATTTATTTTTCATGAGTGAGCCCATTATTTCCAATTGAATCAAATAAACAAGTAATCTCATATAATCATTTATTCTCAATTTAAATTTGAACAATTTAATTTAAATCCCACGGATTTAATTTATTCTTGAATTTATTTAATTAAATTATGTCCCAATACTTTATTCCTAAAACATACGGTAATACAAGAAACACCAAGTAATTCCTTATGAACCACACATACAGGATAAAACACAACCTGGTATCGACAGTACAATACTGTAATACCCCGTATTTTTTTGACTTTTAATTTTGGGGATTTATTAAATTTAATTAGAGATATTAAATTAATATTAATTCGGAAAATCATTTAAATACTTACTAGCATGATAAGAGTTAGTAATTATTGGAATTTTGTTATAAGTTACTTTATGGGTAAAGTAAGTGGTGTAATTAAATTTAGTAAAATTATCACTAGAATCTAATTTGATAATTTTGGAAATTTATCGGGACGCGCCTGTGTCGTGTCGGGATTAAATTTGAACTATTAAAAGTGAATAAATTATAAGTCATCCATATGGACATTTTGAGTGCGTCAATGTGTTCGGAAGGGTCGAGATAGTCAAAATAATGTTCCCGGGGGTTCAGTTTGGGTCTCAGGGCGTTTCTAGGCCTAATTAACATCCCAGGAGGGCGTTTTAGGCATTTTATATTTTTGGGCATGGAAACCAACGATTTTTCTAAGGTTATATCAGATGGTAGGAGTCATCTTCTAGGTTTAGAATAACCATAAACCATAGACAACCATTGGAGAGAAAGAGGAAGAGCTTTCCAAGGAGTTTTAGGCCAAGAACTCCACCGTTTGCACCGCCGTCGCCACCAAACGTTAGATCGCGCAACGAGGATCACAACCACACCAATCTCTCAACAAATTTGAACCAAGAATTCTCAGGCAAGTATTTATCTTTCTCTAATTCAGTTAATGCTTCAATGATGTTAGTCTAGGGTTAATTATGACTAATTTTCATGAAAGAAAGCATGTTTGGGAGACTTTGATTTGCATGTTGTAGAGATAAAAGATGTATGCTGGTAATATAAATCACATGTAGAGGTTGAACCACGAAATTCATTAAGTTAGGAGTAGAAAAAGAATGAGAAGAACTAAGTTAAAGGAATTATTAGGGTTCTTGAAATTTTCTGGATTTTAACCCGTTTAATCCGTTATAATTGATGGAAACTCGCATGCCTTACGTAGAATAATCATTATTTCGAAGTATAACACTTGTGGTGCAATTGGTTGGAAGTTTGGAAATCAAAAATTTTGATTCGAATGATTTTTGTGTAATAATGTCGTAACAGGAAATTCTGTAGATTCTCCATACCTGCTTGATTGATCGATCGAACCAGGGGTATCGATCAATCGACGCATCGATCGATCGAGCACCTGCCATCGATCGATCGACCCCTCATAGAAAACTCAAATTTCCCTTTTTAAATAGGTGATTCCAAATTAAATGAATAGAAATTCTTGGACATTATTGTTAGAATATTTTGGGAGGTAAAGAAGACCAGTAGGACTTTATAAAAATGGAACCCTTAATCTAAGATGAGATTTAATCCTTGACAAAGGTATTTTACACTTTAGAAACAATGGGAACGGGTGTTTAAATGGTGAGACTCGTGAGGAAGTTACGTTGTAAAATAAAGGAGTACCTACTGAAATTACACTTGGGGAGATAGGAATTCAAGAATGTTACGTAGTAAGTTGGAATAATCCCATAAATAAGAATAAAAGAGACAAACCGTTATACGGGATAATCTAGTAATGTGCAATGAGAATAATTATCATAAGTATGGGTTGTGGGTGTACCTAAATTTGAAATGGGAATAGTAGTATACATATATCACTGTGTTTGTGTATATACTATATACATGTAAAAATCATGCCCTCGCTACTTGCTATCCCTGAGGTTACCGCACTGGGACAGTCTTATCTCGATGGGAACCTTATGGGGGATATTGACTCGTACCCTAGAACATAGGAATCCTTGGTACAGGCTATCAGATCGATAGTCAGACGGTCCTAAGAGACGTGAGGGTATGTGCTGACCTCTTAGTGACTTGGATCTATGCTTTGCCTTAATTTGCATGTGTTTTGTGTTAATACAGTTCGAGAGTGATTCCGAACTAGTATTTCCCTTAGTACGAGTGATACAGGGACTTAATAGCAGAGTATGCCAGCACCATAAATTTATGTGGGGTGCCGATGGTATATATATATATATTATATGAGTGATTAATATGTATATATAAGCTTGAAATTTGGAAACTACCTACTGTGACTATGGTAAGTAAGAAATGAATAATTATTTCATCTTGGGAATAAGTTTTTGAAAAGTATGATGCATTACTGGGAAACTTTATAATCAAATGAGGTTTATGTGAGAACTTTGATTTTAAATAAAATTAACTTTCTTAACATTAGAAATTGTCGGCATGAAATGTTATGAGTAACTTAAGATAAGTTAAACTGTTGGTAGTATTAGTGCGATAGGTGTGCACATTAGAAGAGAGGTGAGAATTTCTCAAGGGAGTGCCGCACTAATATGATTGTTGCATTAGCCGGTAAGCATTTTAAATACTTGCTAAACTGAATTTTAAACTATTTGACAATCAGGCTCTGACCCGTTTCCTATTTTCTCTTCTCTCTTGTATATATATGTATATATTACAGGTGCCCAACCACAAGGGCGTCTTGCATAGGATCCTTTCGAAGGAACGTGCTGCAGCTTAGGTGGGAGTTGCAGGCCTCTTGATTAGACGACCTCATTGTTGATTACACATCTAGTTTTATTTTATCTAGTTGGGCATGCGTCGCCCTTTTTCCATTATTCAGTTGGTTTTATAAGAGATTGTGGTTCTTTTATTTCCAGTATTTATACTTTGGGTTTATTACTGTCAGGATGTTTTTTCTTTGAAGTTTTAAGTTAGAATAAATTAGTTGGATGCTTAAATTGCTTGGATTATATTTTTCAAGTATAGTTGTTGTGTGATTCTTAAACTATGGATTATGAAAGGTTTTAAATGTTAGTTTTAAATTAAAATCTTAAATTTATGTCTAAAAATGGTTTTGACACGTAGCTTAATTATTTAGGGTGTTTAAATTGGAAAATTTATTTTTGCGATAGTGATGCTAAGAATGAACCAACCGTTCACCTGAGTTATAGTTAAATAAATAACTGATCACCCGGTATTTAATTAGGCGGGGTGTCATAGGTGGTATCAGAGCATCAGGTTCTATTGTCCTTTAGGATCTGTACGGCTTATTTCGCTTTCAGCTTTGTGCTCTTGCTATAGAGCCATATTTTTAGGATTGTTGTATTCTTGCTTTTACGATTACGTCTTCAACTATTTGAGATTTGATAATAACTGTTGACTAATAAATATCTCTACATTTCAGATGCCTCCGAGACGTACACCCAAGGATAGGCGTGCCCAAGCCGAGCAACCAGTAGCTCCGTCTTAGGGAACGATGAACGCAATTGAGGTGGCCTTCATCGTTGCTCAGGCGTTGAATGCCTCACTAGTGGTAGTGCAGCAGGCTCCACCCTAGGTTCATGCAGTGGCACCATTACCGGCACAGCTTCCTTCTGCATGGGAGCGAGTTAGGGATGCCTTCCAGAAGGCGCATCACCCAGATTGTGCGAGTAGTTCAGATAGCATTGTAGCCAGCCAATGGATGAAAGATATCCAGAGGCATCTGCGCATGTACGAGTGCACGAACGTGAAAAAATAGTTGTTGGCTTCCTTCAAGTTAGTGGGGGACACTTTGTAATGGTGGGAATCCACCACCACCTTGGAGGAGAGGGATATTATCACTATTCAGTCATTTTGGACACGGTTTGACAGCAAATACTTCCCATTCTCCGTGCAGACTGAGATGAGGCGGAATTTATTAACTTTGAAATAGGAGAACTCAACTATTGCTGAGTACGAAGAGGGGTTCACAATACTTCTCACTATAGTTCCATATGAGGCACCCACTAAGGGGAAGAAGATACTGTTGTTTATAGACGGGTTGTCTTGGAGGATCCGTCATCATCTCATAGGTAATCTGTCGCTGAGTACCTACACGGACGTACTCAATGCTGCTTTACTACACTATCAGGATCACCGCTTCCATCTGCAGGGAAGCAAGCGAGCAAGAGAGTCTAACTAACATGGCAGGACAGGGGGTAGTGGTGATAGTGGAGCACCGACATCTCAGGGGCAGACTCGTCAGCATGAGCAGACTTCCCATCAGGGGGACCCTGCCAAGTGGTTCCGATCAGGTGACTTTAGGCAGGGATTTGGGGGATTTAGGCAGGGCCAGCAAGGCCAACATCATCAGCCGCAGGGACAACAGCAGGGCCATCAGGACCAACAACGTTTTCACCAGGGTCAATGACGGGGTGGTAACGACCAATAGGGCCGTAATCATCAGGGACAGAGGGGAGGAAATTTCAAGGGTCGATGCTTCGGGTGTGGTAAAAATGGCCACAGGCGTCAGGATTGTCTAGAGGGAGATAGGGCCCCACATCATCAGGGTGCCCATAATGAGCCACAAAGGCCACTTTTTCCAGTTGCTCTCCTAGCACCAGCTCAGACACGAGCCCTACCATCCATTCCAATAGCTCCAGTGCAGCAGGGGCAGTTATAGTTCGGACGTGTCTATAACGTCCACCAGACAGCAGCTCCACAGGCGCCACTCGCGATTGAGGGTACGTTTCCTATCCATGGTATTATGGGTCGGGTTTTATTTGATACTGGGGCGACACACTATTTTATAGCTACTTAGTTTGCGAAGGCCTTAGGGTTATTAGCCATAGCAGAGAGCACTGTGACATGTGTACACTCACCACTGGGAAATGGATCGTTAATCTTCTTTATATGCCGGGGTGTGGGAGTAGAGATTGGTAGCTTAATCTTACCTGCAGACATGTTAGTCTTAGATATGCATGAGCACGACGTTATTATTGGAATGGATTGGCTCGCAGCATACAGAGCCATGATAGATTGTTTCTGTGGGAGTATTGTCTTTGCCATCCCGGGGCAAGAGATGTTTGTAGTGGCGATGCCTCACCCAGAGGGAGGCTCTACCGCTCATTTGTATTACATAGAGAAGGATGCCTCTAAGGAGGTCGTGATTCCCTTAGACTCGATCCTAGTTGTTCGTGAGTATTCTGATGTATTTCAAGAGATAGTGGGCCTACCCCCCAGTCGAGAGATAGATTTTGTCATAGATTTATTACTGGATACTCGATCGATAGCACGCGCTCCATACCGTATGGCTCCGACGGAGATGCAGGAGTTACAAGATCAGATAGAGCAGCTGTTAGGTCAGGGCTTCATTCGTAGGAGTACCTCACCTTGGGGTGCTCCAGTGTTGTTTGTGAAAAAGAGAGATGGTTCACTGAGACTATGTGTGGACTACCGGGAGCTTAACAAGGTCACGATACATAACAAATATCCATTGCCTCGAATCGATGATCTGTTCGACCAGTTGAGGGGCGCAACTTTCTTTTCGAAGATAGATTTGAGGCCAGGATACCATCAACTACGTATTAGGGAGCAAGATGTTTCGAAGACTTCTTTCTTGACGAGATATGGGTCCTATGA
Organism: Sambucus nigra; assembly: GCA_949130495.1. Classification (NCBI taxonomy): domain Eukaryota; kingdom Viridiplantae; phylum Streptophyta; class Magnoliopsida; order Dipsacales; family Adoxaceae; genus Sambucus; species Sambucus nigra. The sequence goes on along the minus strand of OX422211.1, from coordinate 296,626,629 downwards.
GTTCAGAGTAATGCCATTTGGACTCACAAATGCTCCAGCCGTATTCATGGACTTGATGAACCGAGTGTTCAGAGAGTTCTTGGATCAACTTATCATCGTCTTCATAGATGACATCCTGATATATTCGCACATTGAGGAAGAGAATGCTGAGCACTTGAGGCAGGTTCTTTAGACTCTACGAGAGTATCAGCTGTATGCTAAGTACGAGAAGTGAGGATTCTGTTACGGGAAGTACAATTCTTAGGACATGTTGTTTCTGAAATGGGGATAACGGTTGACTCGAGTAAAGTGTCAGCGGTGAGGGAGTGGGGACAGCCCATGACACCAATGGAAGTGCGTAGTTTCTTGGGGTTAGCCAGGTACTACAGGAGATTCATTCGAGGATTCTCCAAGATAGCGGGTCCATTGGCGAACTTGACTCGCAAGGGGATACCATATGTTTGAGACGATGATTGTCAATTGGCTTTCGATGAGCTGAAGAACAAGCTGACTTCGGCACCAGTTCTTACTTTACCCAAGCCAGGCGTGGAATATCAAGTTTACACTGATGCCTCCTTACAGGGACTCGGGGGAGTACTTCAGCAAGAGGAGAAGGCTATATATTTTTCCTCTCGTAAGCTTAAGCCGCACGAGAAGAACTACCCCACACACGACCTAGAGTTAGCAGAGGTCGTCTTTGCATTGAGGATATGGAGACACTACTTATTGGGGGAGAAATTCCGTTTGCTCACAGACCACAAGTCACTACAGTATCTGTTCACTCAGCGAGAACTGAATATGTGTAAGCGTAGGTGGTTAGAGTTTGTGAAAGACTATCAGTTTGACATACAGTACCATCCAGGGAAGGCCAACGTAGTTGCTGATACGTTGAGTCATAGATCGGTAGACGATGTAGCGGACGTTTAGAAATCAAAGTGGAAAGAGTTGGCTCATCAAGATGCAGTAACCCGTTCATTCATATCTGCCATGACGGTGACACCCGAGCTTGTTACGAGAGTAATACAGGCACAGACAGGAGACTTATTTTTCCAGGAGCAAATTGTACGGCTTTTAGCCGAGGGTGACGAGTCCTATTCAATTAGTTCCAATTAAGGTTTGAGGTTTAATGGTAGATTGGTGGTCCCAGAAGGAGAAGACTTACGTCATGCAGTGATGACCCAGTCACACGAGTCCCAATTTGCGGTGCATCCTGGGGGAGATAAGATGTACCAGGATATAAGGCGAAAATACTGGTGGAGTGGGACGAAGAAGGACCTTGCTGAGTTCATGTCCAAGTGTTCTACTTGCCAGATGGTAAAAGTGGACCACTAGAGACCGTCGGGGTTGCTTTAGCCTTTGGAAATACCTACGTGGAAGTGGGAGAGTATTTCTATGGATTTCATTACGGGGTTGGCTACATCACAGCGGGGTCACGACTCCATCTGGGTGATTGTGGACTGTTTGAACAAGGTGGCTCATTTTCTTCCAGTAACGACAGACTATACCACGGGCCAGTATGCTCAGTTGTTCATTGCTGAGATTGTTAGACTACATGGGGTGCCCCTGGATATTGTGTCAGATAGAGACAAGATTTTCGTGTCGCGATCCTGGGAGAGTTTTCAGGAGGCCATGGGTACAGAGTTGAGGTTGAGTTCATTTTATCACCCACAGAGGGATGGACAAATAGAGCGTACCAATCAGATGTTAGAGGATATGCTACGCATGTGTGTCCTTGATTTTGGGGGAGGTTGGGAGTCACATCTTCCACTAGTGGGGTTTGCTTATAATAACCCTTATCAGTTCACGATTAGCATGGCTCCATTTGAGGCATTGTATGGCAGGCCTTGTCGTTCTCCGACATGTTTGCTAGAGGTGGGGGACAACAAGTTACTCAGACCAGAGGCGATTCAGGAAACCTCCGCTAGGATTGAGATTATCAGGAGTCGCATTTGGGTAGCCCAGGACAGGCAGAAAGCTACGCCGATGCAAAACGGTCCTTCTGAGAATTTAATGTGGGGGACCAAGTATTGCTACGTGTATCTCCTATGAAAGGAGTGATGAGGTTTGGGAAGAAAGGGAAACTGTCCCCGAGGTACGTGGGACCATTTCCCATTATCGAGAGGATTGGGCCGGTGGCATACAGATTGGGACTGCTAGATCATTTACTCCACATTCACGATGTATTCCACATCTTGTCGTTGAGACGATACCTTCGGGATGACGTGGCTCACACCAACATTGCGATTGAAGAGATTGACTTACAGCCTAATAGCTCTTATGAGGAGAGACCAGTAGCTATTCTAGATCATAGCGAAAGGAGATTGATGTCGAAAGTAGTCCCACTTGTACGGATCCAGTGGGAGCATCATAATGTGGAGGAATCCACTTGGGAGAGTGAGGCCAACATCCGTGAGAAGTACCCAGAGCTATTCTTGCCAGGTACACCTTATTTTTCGAATTTGAGGATGACATTCCGTCATTAGGGGGGAAGTATGTAATACCCCATATTTTTATGACTTTTAATTTGGGGGATTTATTAAATTTAATTAAAGATATAAATTAATATTAATTCGGAAAATCATTTAAATACTTACTAGCGTGATAAGAGTTAGTAATTATTGGAATTTTGTTGTAAGTTACTTTATCGGTAAAGTAAGTGGTGTAATTAAATTTAGTAAAATTATCACGAGAATCTAATTTGATAATTTTGGAAATTTATCGGGACGCGCCTGTGTCGTATCGGGATTAAATTTGAACTATTAAAAGTGAATAAATTATAAGTCATCCGTATGACCATTTTGAGTACGTCAATGTGTCTGGAATGGTCGAGATAGTCAAAATAATGTACCCGGGGGTTTAGTTTGGGTCTCGGAGCATTTTTAGGCCTAATTAACATCCCGGGAGGGCGTTTTAGGCATTTTATATTTTTGGGCATGGAAACCAACGATTTTTCTAAGGTTATATCAGATGGTATGAGTCATCTTCTAGGGTTATAAGAACCATAAACCATAGACGGCCATTGGAGAGGAAGAGATTTCCAAGGAGTTCTAGGCCAAGAACTCCACCGTTTGCACCGCCGTCGCCACCAAACGTTAGATCGCGCAACGAGGATCCCAACCACACCAATATCTCCACAAATCTGAACCAAGAATTCTCAGGCAAGTATTTATCTTGATCTAATTCAGTTAATGCTTTAATGATGTTAGTCTAGGGTTAATTAGGACTAGTTTTCATGAAAGAACGCATGTTTGGGAGACTTTGATTTGCATGTTGTAGAGATAAAAGATGTATGCTGGTAATATAAATCACATGTAGAGGTTGAACCACGAAATTCATTAAGTTAGGAGTAGAAAAAGAATGAGAAGAAGTAAGTTAAAGGAATTATTAGGGTTCTTGAAATTTTTTGGATTTTAACCTGTTATAATTAATGGAAACTCGCATGCCTTACGTAGAATAATCATTATTTCGAAGTATAACACTTGTGGTGTAATTGGTTGGAAGTTTGGAAATCAAAAATGTTTATTCGAATGATTTTTGAGTAACAATCCTGTAACTGGAAATTCTACAGATTCGCCATGCCTTCTTGAACCAGGAGTATCGATCGATCGACGCATCGATCGATCGAACACCTACCATCGATCGATCGACCCCTCCTGGAAAACTCAAATTTCCCATTTTAAATAGGTGATTCCAACTTAAATGAATAGAAATTCTTGGACATTATTGTTAGAATATTTTGGGAGGTAAAGAAGATCAGTATGACTTTATAAAAATGGAACCCTTAATCTGAGACGAGATTTAATCCTTAACAAAGGTATTTTACACTTAAGAAACAATGGGAACATGTGTTTAAAGGGTGAGACTCGTGAGGAAGTTACGTTGTAAAATAAATGAGTACCTGCTGAAATTACACTTGGGGAGATAGGAATTCACGAATGTTACGTAGTAAGTTGGAATAATCCCATAAATAAGAATAAAAGAGACAAACCGTTATACGGGATAATCTAGTAATGTGTAATGAGAATAATTATCATAAGTATGGGTCATGGGTGTACCTAAATTTGAAATGGGAATAGTAGTATACATATATGACTGTGTTTGTGTATATACTATATACGTGTAAAAATCATGCCCACGCTACTTGCTATCCCTGAGGTTACCGCGTTGGGAAAATCTTATCTCGATGGGACCTTTATGGGGGATATTGACTCGTACCCTAGAACATAGGAATCCATGGTACAGGCTATCGGATCGATAGTCAGACGGTCCAAAGAGACGTGAGGGTATGTGCTGACCTCTTAGTGACTTGGAACTATGTTTAGCCTCAATTTGCATGTGTTTTGTGTCAATGCAGTTCGAGAGTGATTCCGAACTAGTATTTCACTTAGTACGAGTGATACGGGGACTTGATAGCAGAGTATGCCAGCACCATAAATTTATGTGGGGTGCCGATTGTATATATATATATATATATATATATATATATATATATATATATATATATATATATATATATATATATATATATATATATATATATATATATATATATATGAGTGATTAATATGTATATATAAACTTGAAATTTGGAAACTACCTACTGTGACTATGGTAAGTAAGAAATGAATAATTATTTCATCTTGGGAATAAGTGTTTGAAAAGTATGATGCGTTACTGGGAAACTTTATAATCAAATGTGGTTTATGTGAGAACTTTGCTTATAAATAAAATTAACTTTCTTAACATTAGAAATTGTTGGCATGAAATCTTATGAGTAAATTAAGATAAGTTAAACTGTTAGGAGTACTAGTGCGATAAGTGTGCACACTAGAAGAGATGTGAGAATTTCTCAAGGGAGTGTCGCACTAATATGATTGTTGCATTAACCGGTAAGCATTTTAAATACTTGTTAAACTGAATTTTAAACTGTTTTACAATCGGGCTCTGACCCGTTTCCTATTTTCTCTTTTCTCTTGTATATATATGTATATATTACAGGTGCCCAACCACAGGGGCGTCTTGCATAGGATCCTTTGGAAGGAACGTGCTGCAACTTAGGTGGGAGTTGCAGGCCTCTTGATTAGACGACCTCATTGTTGATTCCACATCTAGTTTTATTTTATCTAGTTAGGCATGTGTCGCCCTTTTTCCATTATTCAGTTGTTTTTATCAGAGATTGTGGTTCATTTATTTCCAGTATTTATACTTTGAGTTTATTACTGTCAGGATGCTTTTCCTTTGAAGTTTTAAGTTGGAATAAATTAGTTGGATGCTTAAATTGCTTAGATTATATTTTTCCAGTATAGTTGTTGTGTGATTCTTAAACTATGGATTATGAAAGGTTTTAAATGTTAGTTTTAAATTAAAATCTTAAATTTATGTCTAAAAAATGGTTTTGACACTTAGCTTAATTATTTAGGGCATTTAATTTGGAAAAGTTATTTTTGCAACAGTGATGCTAAGAATGAACCACCCGTTCACCTGGGTTATAATTTAATAAAGGACTAATCACCCGGTATTTAATTAGGCGGGGTGTCATAACTACGTAACGATAATGGGAGGATTGTCAATGATCAGGATACACATGTCATTTTACTGGACCATAAGTGGAGCCATATCGTAGCGGGAGAGTCAGGTATGAGACTCATAGGTTAGTGTATATGGGTGAACACTTCGGTGAGATCCCCAGGGAACATGAACCAGATATTTGGAACTACAATAAGGCACTCCAAGACAAGGACTATGAGATTTGACAAAAAGGTATGAATATAGAGATCGATTCGATGTATTTGAATATATTTTAAGATCTTGAGAATGTTTTAGATATGATAAAACCCATTAGAAGTGGATATACAAGAAATAAAGGGGGTGGATGGGAAGGTGGAAATTTTCAAGGAACATCTTCTTACGAAAGGACTTACTTCAAAAGAGGGTATCAACTATGAGAAAACCTTCTCGATGGTAGCCATGTTAAAGTCTGTCTAGATTCTTTTATTTATTGTGGCTCATATCAATCTCAAGATTTGGGAAATGGAATTTAAGAATGTGTTTTTAAATGGGAGTGTTGACGAGTGCATCTATATGATGCAACCTGAGGGATTCGTAGTAAATTGACAAGAAAGAAAGGTGTGCAAGCTTAAGATATCCATCTATAGAAATAAGAAATCCACAAGGTCGTGGAACATCCATTTTGATTGGTCAATCAAATCTTTTGGTTTTGATCAATGTTCAGATGAGACTTGTTTGTATGATAATCATGAAAAAACATGATGGTATTTCTAATACTTTATGTGGATGATATTCTCCTAATCGAAAATGATGTGTGTGTATTGTCTGGTATAAGAGTGTGTCTATCTAGTAAGTTTGATATGAAGGACTAAGGAGATTTGAATCACATCATTGCGATCAAGCTTACGTGTGATCGAAACAATGGGATATTGGTATTATACTAATCCACATATATCGATGATTGCGTGGTAAACAAATATAAATCCTATAATTTGATTCTTGGGTGTGTATACACGTTGGAAAATTTAGGAATCATTTATCGAAGGTGGGGATAGTATAAAACGAATTTTATTGGGTGATTCGATTATATGTAGGATTCATAGATTAGGTCACGCATAGGCCAATTCATTTAAGCCCAATTTTATCTTAATTAATTAGGCGAACCTAACATGTAAGATATTGAATCTAAATCGAAATAAACAAACCATAAGATAGGAAATAAGGGAAAAATCCCTTTTAGGTAAAATCTTTTCTTTTTCAGCACTGTTACAACTAGCTATTCTCGAGTGACATGGATAGACTTACAGACTTAGACACCACTAATTATAGTAGTTAAGCCTTCCTTCCTTATTATTGACAGAAAATGATGCAGATCTAGTAATGCCCCATATAGAAAGCACCACTTGCCTCCATGTCAACCGATCATCCTAAAAAAACTCCTTTCCTTTCTTCAGATGTGAAGATTCAAATCCACTTGGATTAGAAAATATGACATGTTCTTCACGGTTTGATAAAGTGATCTGAAAATATCTAAGGGGGTTGGATTTGAAAAAGTAAAGATTTTGATCACAAAAAGATATCTAAATGGCTTGGTAGAAATTGCAAGCTCGTATCTCTATATATTGGGAGAAAAATCTCCAATAGGTAGACCTGAAAGATTTCATTTCAAATTAGGTAAAAAACAAAATTTTGCAAGCTCGTTCGAACAAAGTACATTTCATTCGAACAAAGTACATTTCGTTCGAACAAAGGACTCTATCTCTTTCTATCACTCATCAAATTAACAACCCAATAGGATTATATAGTTGCCACAACTTGCCAAAATCAGTCTCATTCGAAGCTATTCTAATGAGGAACGTGTACTTGTTCAAACGACATCTAATGTCATTCTGACGACTTTGCAAATTTCTCAAAAAATATTTAAAAAACAGTTTGGAAAAATATTTTATATTTTCAAAAACTTTTAAAATACACTTGAATAAATTAATTACACAAAATCAATCTCATATACCATTTCAATATGATTGTAGTGATGATTTCAACTCTTGGATCTTTGATTGTGTCATTCGTCCACTAACTTATCTTCGGTTGAAGCTTTTGTGAAGGTACATGGTGGTGATGAGGTGTAAAGTAATATGACAAACTAAAAAAAGATAATGAGCATTATAAATATTGCTCTTATAAATACAACCCTTTGGCGATTTCGGTACAAAACACAAAATCGAAAAAACAACCTCTATGAAAAATTTAACTAATGTCCCTCCCAAACCTGAAAAGGAAAAAAACACTTGCAAAATTGTTTTTGCCGAAAATCTTCATTGTGTAGTCCATGATATCATCAAGGTGAAAAAAATCCCTAAACACATGAAACGAGAAAATATAGTGATGCATGGATTTTAAAAAGAAAAAACTCCCCTTCAATATGCTCTCCCCCTTTTTAGCCAAAATAGACAAAGGGTTAGAAGCTAAACCTAATAATTTAGCATCACGAGAGTCCTAATTTGAAATATTATCATAGAAAATATGCAATTAAACATATGCGACGAAACTTCAACAAACTAAGAAACTATTTCTGAAATTTTTGATTATATATATATATAAATAAATAAAAATACAAAAATCACACAATGGACTAGCACGAAAATATTTGAATCATGATCATGGAATGAATGAGTGTGAACTTCATGCATGAAAAAATAAACATAGGCATACATAGCGATAGTGCACGAAGTCTCCTAAAGAAAGAACTCAATTCAACCTTTGGTGTAAAAGAATTGAACAAACTGAAATTGACTAAATTCATACAAAATGTCATGAATTTGAATACTTCTCAAATCAATAATGTCAAACTATTTAAAGTTTTTTTATGGAATTTAATTGTTCAAACCCATTCATCTTCAAATTATAACACCGACAAAACCTCAAATTTTAAGCATGAAATCTCAAATTTTTGAAGGAATCACATTTCTATTTTTATTGAAGCATCAATGAGACAATATTGGCCTTGGCACTTCTATTTTTATGAGCCGAAATAATCTTTCAGGCTCTTGACAATGGTGCCCCTTTTCCTTTCTTAAACAAAAATAAATTTTTCGGTAAAAAAATCCGGACAATGGTTTTTACAATTAGTTTCTTGTACATTTCATTCGTTACTAAGCACGATTGGGATGTGAACATCCTATTAAACATATGACAAGCACGTATAATGTTCAAAAAGTTTATGCATGTGTGCAATCAAGTCAATATAATTAACAATGAATGATGTAATGCTAAACAAGCATAACTAAGCATAAAAAAAGATAGCCAACTCAAAGAACACCATTATCAGGTATTATGAAAGGATGGAATGAAATTGCGATTTGAACATCATAAATCTGCATCCATTTATGGTGTAAAACAAAATACAAAAATATTTTTGAATTTGTGAGAGTTTTTATCAAAAAGTAAAATCTTTTTGAAATTTTTTTTGAAAAGAAAAGAAAATCTTTTTTGTTTTTTCAAGATATACATATAAAATTACCATCTAGTTGTAAGGAAAAATGTAGTAACAATAAAATCACCCAAAATAGAAATAATACCTGAACTTAATTAATGGAACAAATACCCAAAGACTTCCTAAGATCCTCAAATCTAAGTTCATTTAAACGTTTAGTGAAAACATCAGTCAATTGATGTTCGATACTCACGAAGCTCAAGGATACAACGTTAAGAGAAATGTTGATTGGACTTGTATTATTACAAGAAATAGTCATCGTGCCTTGAGTAATCCTTTAACATTTGCTTCATCCATAAGAGTTGTGTGTAATAACTCTTGACGTCTATGTACTCGGCCTCCGCCGTGGTCAAAGAAATGGATTTTTTCTTCTTGCTCAACCAAGAGACAAGATCACTCCAAAAGTTAAATCATCCACCCTAAGTGCATTTATAACCATCAATATCCCTGACCAAATCAACATTCGAATAAGATGACAAATAGTCAAATGCATAAAAGAAATACCAATTTCCATATAAGGGAGTGTCACTTACGGATTTGATGATTCATTTAAGTGAAAGAAAGTGTAATTTTTTTAGGGACGCCTGGTAACGTTCCCAAACTTTAATACTAAAGGCTATACCAGGACAACTAGCGGTCAAATAGAGGAGACTACCTATCATACTCCCATAGAGTGTTTGCCCAAAGCACTTACTTAACGTCTATTTACTAATCTCTGTTAAGGAACTTTTGGGTGTGCGATGGTGCTTAGACGATTTCAAACCAAACTTCTTCACTAGATACCTAGAATATCTATTTGTGATATGAATATCCCATTCTCGAGTTGACGCACTTGGAGACTTAGGAAGAAATTAAATTCTGGAATCATTATCATCTCAAATTCACTCTTCATCTCTTCCTCAAAAGTGTGAGCATGACATGAACATGTGGATCCAAATACCATGTCATCCATATAAACTTAGGAAACCAAAATAGCTCAACCTTCTCTCCTAACAAACAATATCATATTGACTCCCTCTCTATTAAAGCCACATGATAATAGATAAGAAGTTATCCTTTTATACCAAGTATAGGGTTCTTGATTCAAACCATACAAAGCCTTCTTTAGATAAAAGACGTGTTCCGAGTACTTTGGGTCTTCAAACCCCTTTGGTTGGTCCACGCAAACCTCATCCTTATAAATTCCATCAATAAAGGCACTCTTGTCATCCATTTGGTAAAGCTTAAATTGTAGATGACATGCTACGGTAAGTAATAAGGGGATGAACTCAATCCTAGAAACATTAGCAAATGTCTCATCAAAGTCTACACCCTAAACTTGTGAGTAACCTTAAGAGACCAACCTAGACTTATTGCGAACTATGGAGCCATTCTCACCCATATTAATTTTATACACCCATTTGGTACCAATCTCATTAGTTTTTTAGGTCAGAGGACTAATTTCCAAACATTGTTCTTGAGAATACCCTATAAGATGTTAGGCAAGGAGGGCGAAAATCAAAATGTCTATTTTTAAATCTTGCAATTTTAAGAACAAAAATTTAAACAAATTAAACTCAATAGAACATGTTCACTATATTAAACCGTTTATTGTGAAAAAGCGCCGATGTACGAGAAAAACCCACAATGAGAAAAAATTTGGACAACCCAGCCAAACAGATCACTATGATAAGGTTTTACAAAGACTAAATAGTAGACTTAATAAATGACTCATCTCCCTTATAAACCTTTACTCTTTTTAATATACGACATCTCCTCCACAGTGAAATGCAAGAAGTCTACCCACATAACATGCCACTGTACGCGAATCTACATGCACCTCGGTATCCACCAATGAGTCTTAACAACTGTCTATGAAATCAGAGAGCGAAATCATTTCTTCTTTACCACAACACAACAAAGCAGTACGGAGTGCATTTCACGAAACACATTCTCAATCAAACATGACTCGTATGGATTCGCTTGTCCAGAATTAAACTAACAACAAAAAAAATTGACTTGATTGGAAATTTGTCCTTACAAATCTCCCCCTTTGGATATTCTAAGACCAAATCAAAATAAAAACCCTTTGGGATGATCAACTCTCTAAAAAGATTTAATCCACAATCTCAAAAGGAAAAAGTAGAGATGCTTTACAGACACATACACAGAGTAGCATTGCACACTTGAAAACTTCGTCGCATGTTGTAAACCTGCACACATACACATACCTTCAAAGGCAAAAAGAATATAACAAGTATTAAATCAACACTTAAGAATGTAATTCAAATATGTCTAACAATATCAATATAGGTAAGATGACTCTCCCTAAGATAAGTAATCCTAAACATGAATGGAAATATACCATTTCTTCCCCTATTTGTTCAGGAATAGACAAAGTTGGAATGCATAAAATTATTTCACCCCTACAAACCAAATCTCTCCCTAATATGTTGACACATAAGATTAAGATAAAATATGGAAGAAGTAGTAATATCAGACAACAATGTGTAGTGCACCAAGCACAACATGACAATACAATCTCAAATTATCTAAAAAATGATCAATTAATATCAATATAAATGCAAATAAGATACTAATTTTAGTAAAAAAGAAAACATGATATTTTAATTCAATTAATCAATAAAAGATACATATACAATCATATATCATGCCAAATACAATCAAAATATAAATCACATGGCAAAAATGAATTAAATGCAAATGCAAAGACTCAAAACGATACCATATATATAAATATGCAAAATGTACTAATGAAATACCGACACATACACACACACACACACACACACACACACACACATATATATATATATATATATATATATATATATATATAGGTATAAATGACCACAAAACTCGACACAAAGACATAATCTTTACACACTAGCATAGTATCAATGTGTCTTAACATATAAGATGTAATGAATGGGCATGAACTAGATACAAATGAATTATGACCCAAACACTCAAACATATTTAGGGAGTTCTATCTGATTGAAAAACTTTATCAAACTAAGATTTAACCTCGAGTGATAAGATAAAGTATATACTCTATGAGAAAATAAGAACAATTCACACAAGCCTAGAATATTGATGATTCTACAAATCAGTAGCGTCATGACATGATACGCATAACTATGATTCATTGTGCAAATTCATTGAGCTTCAATTATACATCCTAAAAATCAATACATGTATCTTACTTTTCACTCAACTCTTTTAAGGTTATCATTTTTAAAAATAAAACAAACAAACTAAACTTTATGGGCTTGGAAATTTTTATGCTTTTATTGCCTTCAATATTTTCAATAGGATCTTGCCAATGGTGTCTTTCCCGCAAAGTATATTTGATCCTTTTATATCCTTTTGTCATCCCTCAAATATTACAATAAATATTAAACAATTTCACAGGGAAAGATTCTTACATGCACAAATTCTCCATAGTCACAATATATGTACATGACAACATTGATGGGAGAACATCTCACATAGCTCAAATATAACATGTGATGTTAAATTCAAAGGAGCTCATGCATGTGTGTGGAGTCATATACAAAGTTGAATCCATAAATCAAATCAAAATCAAAATAACTCCATGCAAGCATGATTAAGAAGCATCATAACCAAATGTTCAATCAATTTGAAAGCATAGAATGAATTTGATTCAAACACATAAATATGACACACAAAATGTGTAAAGCTAAAATACATAAAAACCAAAAATCTTTTTAAGTTTTTCAAAAATAATCTAATGAAAAAAACACCAATTTAAAAAAAAGATCTAGCTCATAAGACAAACAATATCTTTACGTATTTATTCAATATTACCCTATAAATGAAAAGTCAAAATATAAAAGACTCAAACAACATACAACTAGCAAGGATATATATCATGCAGCACAAAGGCTAGTGTATGCAAACATGTGAACACCACCAACCATTAGATATAGCATGGGAAGTATGATGTGCATGTAAACAAGAATCAATAGTCTTAACATGTAAAGCCTTTAAACCCAATTTCCTAATCCACATAGCTATAGTGTGACGCGCTCGGGTTTTGGGACCCTTGGTGACTCTATTCTTAGAATTTCTAGGACTATTTTTAAGATAATAATAAAAACACTTAAGGTGATCTTTCCTACCGCAATGTGTGAAAGTTCAGACACGGAGAGGGGTGTTACCTAATGGTTAAACTTTCTTATCAAAGGTAGAATCTCTAAAAAAACATGGTCTTTTCTTAGGTAGAGAGATCATTTTGATCATTCAAGACAATTCCACACTTGTTATCTTTGATTTGGACAGCGCCCAACATTTTATCCAACTTCTACGACCTAGATTCCAAATCAAATTTGACATGACTCGAGTCTCTCAAAATCTCTTTAAGATCAACTATCTGAGACTCAAGTAAGTACCTAGACTCCCAAAACTCAAGAAGATATTTCTTTATAACCTCCATCAATCCTTGAATACCATCTCTATCACCCTCAACATACTCTAGCTTCTCTCGAAAAGCCCTTTCACATGCCATAAGTTCCTCAATCAAAACACTATCCTCAATCAAAACACTATCATAATTTCCTATGACACATTCCTTTAACCTAGCCTCCAACATCAAGGAGCACATTTCTAAATACTACTGATGGAAGGAAACTTGGAGTTTAATCTCCCCCTCCTCTTTTTTATCCTTAATCTCTTCTTCACTACCTCTACCATCACTCACTTGGGATTCAAACATAATGGCCTCAGAAGTGTCATGTCTAGAAATATATTCATAGGAAGTTTTTATATCAAGGATAACATGACTAGCTACGAACGCGGTGTAGTTACGCTCAATGGGGGAATCAATTTCCTCTCTCGGATCACTATCACTAAGGGTGGGATTTTACACTTTGGTTTCTTCCCCTCCTTCCTTAGTTTAGTGGGGGGCTCAGTTACCCTATGGACATAAACCTCAAAATCAAAACATTTATTTTACTTATAACTCTTAAAGTTATCATTATAATTCTTAGGGAAGTTATCGTCGGTGTTTTACATGTTTTTCTTAAACCTTTTTGCATCTTTCGATTGATTTTGAAACTTGAGAAATTTCTTGAATTTATTTGCTAACATGAACATATTTTTGGACTCGATGTCAAAGTCATCATTCAAACATGTGTTTTCTCCTTTCGATCTCTAAAAGTAATGCATTTATCCTTCTTCTTCTCAATTTTGGAGGAAAACATGTCAAGCTCATAAGTTTGTAAGTAAAATACAGTCCCTTTAAGTTTTGTAGAATCTAAAGTACCTAAGGAATTCAAAACCATCACTTTTAAATTAAATATTTGAGGAAATTTCTTTAATATTTTCTTGATTACTCAATTTTTGGCTATTCCCACTCCCAAGTTAAAAGGCGTTAACTATGTTGGACAGTTTAATGTAGAAATCATCAAAGGTCTCACTATCTAACACCTTATTAGCTTCAAACTCAATGGTGATGTTTTAAAGTTTGTAATCATTAGCAACACTAGTTCCTTCAAGAGGTGAGTTAAAGTGTATCCCAAACCTCTTTTGACGTCTCATAAGTCATAATACAACATAATTCATCTGGGGTGACATAACAAAACATGGCATTTAAACAACGCAAATTATAATTTGCTAACCTATGATCCGCCCTACGAGTTTGAGTATCCCATTCTCTCTAACTAACGTTTTAGGTGGGGACTAACTATTTTAAACTACTTTCCATTACCACTCATCTATCTCCTTAAGTGCTAATTTCATACGCATTTTCCAGCATGAGTAGTGGGACCCGTCAAACATCGTGGCCCTAAGGCCATAAAAACACCAAAATTCATGCTTAGAAACACCGGATCTAAACATGACAACTTAGTGTTTCAGCTCTGATACCAATTTGAGAATACTTTACGAGATGCTTAGGCAAGGATGGTAAAAAATAAAAAGTCTAATTTAAAAAAATTTAATTTCAAAGAGCCAAACATTGAAAAAATTAAACGTAATTAACCTTGTTTACCAAATTGAACCATTTATTGTGAAAGGCAGTTTACCTAATTTCATTTATTTAACCTAAAACATCCACCTGAATGATTATGGATAAAATAATTCAAACATCCACAATGGGCCGATATACGGGGAACCCACAACGGTAGGATGACTCATCCAAACAAATCACTATGATAAGGTTTTACAAAGACTAGACAATAGACTTACACAACAACTCATCTCCCTTCCAAGCCTTGACGCTCTTCTATCTTCGACCACTCCTCTAAAGTGCAACACAGTACTTCACCAATGCAAGCTACCATAGTACGTGGATCCATAAGCACCTTGGTATCTATCAACGAGGCTCAACAACTATCTCCAAAATCAAAATATAAAATCACCGCTTCTTCATCACAACATAACAAACTAGTATGGAGTCGACCGCATAAAATAAGTTCTTAATCAAAGATGATGAGAAACAAACTTTGGTGCACAACACAAAGATCTCAAAGCATAACAATACTGAAACTTGGATATTTAAACTTAAATGTGAAACAAGGGTTTTGGAACTTTGGTAAATAGTTAGGAATTTCTCGCCAAAAGTTTGCAAGAACAATTTTTCTAGGATTGTTCATAGCATATCTTTAGGATAGTTTGGCGTATCTGGTTACAAATTGTCACGTATTGAGAAGATGAACCGAACTCAAGCATCTCCATGTTTGAAGACTTCCCGACATCTCGATGAGG
Organism: Sambucus nigra; assembly: GCA_949130495.1. Classification (NCBI taxonomy): domain Eukaryota; kingdom Viridiplantae; phylum Streptophyta; class Magnoliopsida; order Dipsacales; family Adoxaceae; genus Sambucus; species Sambucus nigra. The sequence continues at coordinate 296,610,920 of OX422211.1, read as the reverse complement.
TATAAAACAATTTAGAGTTGGAATTAATTCATAGAATTATGTTTGGGATGTTTCTTTTTATTTAAAACAAGCAAGAACTTCTATTTTTCAAAAATATGTTATCTAAGATACTGTTGGCGAAGTTTTATAAAAATATTTTTCTTTTATTAATGTCATTCAAACGACAGCCATATATCGTCCAAACGACATTGCAAAGTCATTAGATCCTTATTTAAAGCTTGGATTGATTTTGTATAAAACGATATGCTACTTGTTTGGTTTTTTTAGGTCGTTAGTGGCGAGATGACATCTCGTTCAAACAGCATGTCTATGTTGTAAGGATGACCTACTTAACTCGTTCGAACGATGCTCCACCTTAAGTTTTGTATTAATACCTATTTTGTGATTCAGAATGTTTAAGACTTTTGCGAAAACATATTTGCATATATAATACAGAAGTTCTTCAAGTTTTGTGTTGAAAAACACTTGTTTTAATTCACATCAAAACATCCTTGACTATTGTTCTTGTGAATTAGTTTAGAACCCTAGAAAGTTTTGTATCTTGCATAAACCTTTTGTGGATAATATTTCCATTGCTGACTTGTGATACCTGTGAAAAATCATTGCTGAAGACGAAGGCTGAGGCTGACGGATGACTGCGGTCATGTGATTCTTGCGAGGATATCTGTTGTTCCTTAGAGATTTTTTAAGAATAATGTGTTATACTTGTGAGGGATATCAAGTAGTTTGTAAGTCGATCCTCTTGCAAATTTCTAAGTGAATAAAAGTTTTTTCCCTTTAGGGTTTTTTCATGAAACATGGCCTTTGTTGATTGCTTGTTTGATTTAATTATTTTATCACCATTGATTTATAATTAGGATAAAAAGATTAAATCTGTATAAAATTAGCTTCTGCGTTTAAAATTAGTATTGTAATTTTTGTATTAAACCACCCTTAGATTATTCTTCATTTACAAATTGGTATCCGAGCTTTTAGCTTGGGACTTTTACATTTACAAATTAGTATTAGAGCGGGTTACACTAAGTGATTGTGTTTGATCTAGTTTACCTGCTTTTTGGGTGATTGTTTATTTTTCTCTCCCATGCTTGTTTTTTTTCTCGATGGATTTTCATTTGAATTTGAAGTTTTTTAAAAGAATTGAATTTCTTGAAAATCGTTCTAAAATTTTTTTGGAACTTTTGCAAACTATTCAAAATCAAAGAGATATAGTTCGTGAGAAGTTTGGTGCCTTGTATGATGATTTTAAATCTTTAAAAGTGTCCAAAAAGGAAAGTGATGATAGATTCCTTCTGTTAGAAAAAAAAATTAGAGGACTTAAAAAATTCTAGGGTTTGTGTTTGTGCCAAAAAGGATAAAAATAATTTGATTGATGATTTTAAGGCACGTGAGAATACTCTTAAGGATAAATTTACTTTCATTGACGGAGTACAAGAAAACCTTATAGGTATGATTGAAAATATGAAGAAGGAGCCCTTAACATTGGAAGAGTCTAATTCTTTACTCGAGTCTAAAATTTTGAAGTTAAAAAATGATTTAAAAAACTCGAGTAGTTTGAGTAGTGATGGTAATGGCTTATATGTATCTAATGATTTGAGTGTCAAAGACAAAACCATTGTTTATTTTAGAGGTTTAATTAAAATCAAGTACATTAGAAAAGGTCACACCTTAGGTAGCATTCCTCATCTTTACCCATGTTCACATTGTGGCAGAAAAGGTCACCTTAGGAGTTTTTGTTTTGATCTTGGAAGAGGTCCTAGGAAGTTAAAGTCTAGTGTTCGTTGGTTCCTGAAACCCCTATTCAATGTTTTACACGTATTTGGGTTAGGAAATCACTTTTAGAGGAGCTAGATGGTAAACTAGTTGATTATCACATGCTTACACAAGATTCTTTTATTCACATATCATATGAATGATTGATTGCATGATTTTATCTGTCATACGCTAGTTGTGCTTCATGACATATTCTTGCAAATGTTATGACATGTGTACTTTTGTATTATATTTTTCTTGTATTGAGTCATATTGAAAAGTACAAAAATATTTTTGGTTTATATATTTTTTAAAAAAATAAAAAGATTTGTTTTTCTAAAAATATTTTGAAAAATGCAAACAGATTTTTGGTTCTTTGTGTATTTTCGTTTTACACATTTTGTGTGGCATATTGGTGTGTTTGAATCCAATTCAGTCCACGATTCCATGTGTTAAGTACATTTGGTTATGAAATTAGATGCTTAGATTGATCTTAACCATATTTATGGAGTTGTTTCGAATTTGACTTGCTTTATGGATTCGACTTTGTTTATGCCTCCACACGCACATGCACGAGATTATTGGATTTTGAGTTCATGATGTACATTTGATCCTGGTGAGATATTCTCCTATCAATATTTTCATCTACATGTTTATTTGACTATGGAGGATTTGTGCATGTAAGAACCATTGACCGTGAGGATTTGTTTAATATTGAAAAAATGATGAGTGTGCACGGCTAAGAGTTGTGAGAGTTAATGAAATCATCATGAAATCCATTGTTTGAAAAGAGCCCAAGAAACAATTAAGCCAATAAAAAGAAAATTATGACAAAAAATGGTCCAATTAGTTTAATTTGATATGTTCATTCGAAAGAAAATAATTATATTTTGAAGGAGTTTGGATGGAACTATCAACGGGTTTACACAATGACAATGAATCCTAATTATGCTTTTGTTATGATGCTATTGGTTTGTGGAATCATTAATATTCTAGGCCTCTGTGCATTGTGCTTGTTTTGTTCATTAAGTTCAAATTTAATTGTTACTTGAGGCTAAAGCTTAGTTTGATGAATTTTATGTTTGATTAGAACTTCTTGAACATATTTGAGTATTTGAGTTATAATTCATTTGTTACTAGTTCACACCTATTCATTCCATTCCACACATTTAGACACATCGATACTTTGCTAGTGTGTAAAGCTTATGTATTTTGTGTCATGTTTGGTGATCATTTACATCTATATATGAGTTTTGGATTTGTGTTGATATATTTTTCATATCTTATATATGGTATTGTATGATATTTTTGTAAGTTTTACATTTTTTTTGGAAAAAAATAAAAAATTTCAAAAATAGTTGGTGTTGGTTTTCCTTTGAGATCATCATTACACATGCTTGATTTATATCTTTTATGATGATATCTTATCTTCATATTCGTGATGCTTCGCATTTCGTGTTTATGTTTCTACTTTTTTGTGTTGTCTATTTGGATAAAAACAGAAGGGGAAAGAAAATTAAAATGGAGTCTTGATGAGTTTGAATTATGGGGGAGTTTATTTATTTATGAGTTTTATTTTGTTTCAAACTCGATGTGTCACGAGGGTATATGTTTGTTGTCTCATGTGTGAAGGTACTTAAATATGAATTCAGTACACTTGAATGAAGACAAAGTTTAAAAGGGGTGAAGTTTGAAGATAAAGAAATTTATGCCATTTCGTTCTAGGGTTGGGAAGGGTATTAGTATTCTTGTTATAGGAGATTTTGATTTTAATATGGTGTTCGGTAATTTTGTTTGTTTTGTATCGGAATATCTAAAGGGGGAGATTTGTAAGAATAATTTTTCTAGGATTGTCCATAGCATAACTTTAGGCTAGATTGGCGTGTCCCATTATAAATTGTCATGCACCGAGAAGACGAACTGAACTCAAGCATCTCTAAGTTTAAAGACTTCCCGACATCCCGATGAGGTATTAAAAAATTTAGAGTTTTGAATTTATTCATAGAATTAAGTTTAGGATGTTTATTTTTCTTAAAAATGAACAAGAACTTTTATTTTTCAAAAATATGTTTTCTGAGATGCTGTAGGCAGAGTTTAAAAAAAACATTGTTTATGTCGTTCAAACGACATCCATATGTCATTTAAAAGACATTGCAAAGTCGTTAGATCCTCATTTGAATCTTGGATCTATTTTGGATCAAACGACATGCTACTGTTTTGGTTTTGTTTAGGTCATTAGTAGCGAAATGACATCTTATTCGAACGACATGTTTATGTCGTTAGAACGACCTGCTTAACTTGTTCGAATGATGCGCCGCCTTAAGTTTAGTATTAATACCCATTTCGTGATTCAGAATGTTAAGACTTTTGTGAAATCATATATGCATATTTGATACACAATTTCTTCAAGTTTTGTGTTAAAAACACTTGTTTTAATTCATAACAAAACATCCTTGAACAGTGTTCTTGTGAATTATTTTAGAACCCTAGAAAGTTTTATATCTTTGCACACACCTTTTGTGGAGAGGATCTCCACTATGAACTTGTGATACCTGCGGGGACTCACTATTGAAGAAGAAGGTTGAGGCTGACGGAGGACTGCGGTCATGTGATTCTTGCGGGGATCATTAGTGTCATTCCTTAGAGATTTTCAAAAAATAGCGTGTTATATTTGTGAGGGATATCAAGTAGTCTGTAAGTCGGCTCTCTTGTAAATTTCTAAGTGAATAAAAGATTTTCCCTTTGTTGTTTTTTCTTAAAACATGGATTTTGTTGATTTCTTGTTTAATTTATCTGTTTTATCACAAAAAATGCATGGTTAGGTAAAAAGATACAATCTGTTTAAAATTAGCTTCCACATTTAAAATTGGTATTGCAATTTCTATTTTAAGCCACCCTTAGATTATTCGGCATTTAAAAATTGGTACTAAAGCTTTAGCTCGGGATTTTTGCATTTACAAAGTTCTTAAAAAGATTGAGTCCAACACACCTATTTATAAGAAAGCACAAATTTAAAGGCAAAAAAATAGTTCGAATGAAAACTAATAGTTCATTTAAATAAAAAGCTCATTTCGTTCTAACGAATCTCAAGTTCGTTCGAACGAACTAGCTTTCTCATTTTAATGAACTTCTAACGAGCTTCAAATGGGTGCCCTTCAGTTTGACAGAGAGTGGTCGTTTGATGTTCGTTAGATGTACCTTCTAATGGGGTTCTAAATCTCAATCCAAATATATCTCAACCTCGTTCTAATGAAGTATATATCTCGTTCTAACGACATCTGGAACTTGTTCTAACGATGTCTTAATTTCATTCTAACGAACTTAAAAACAAAAAAACATTAAATTTCAAAAAATATTTTTAAAATTGTTCCAAATGATATTGATTAAAAACAAACAACCAACATACAAATTTCAAGGATCATATTAAAAATGCATCCATGCCTTATGAGTTCCTATGTAAACCTGAAGACAAATTTGGCACAAAACATAGAACGATGCGTATCCAACTTAGAAGTTTGGTGGTTATGTTTTCATCAAACATGTCATAGGATTATGAGATTGACAATACAAAGCCTAACTATGATTTAAATGTATTTTCCGGAGATAAGCTAATTATAAATAAATTGACTCGAATGGAAATTTGTCCTTATAGTTCTTTCAAAATTGAATATACTCATGTTGCATTGCACTTATCCAATGCTCATCCTTAAGTGTTTCTTTCACATTCTTGGGCTCTATTACGGAAGTGTAGTAAATATATCTAACCTCAACCTCTATTTAAGAGAGACTATTAAAACCTAGTATGGGATCACCAATAATGTAGACAGGGTCATGACTCTTTCGAACCCAAGATGGTTGATACTCTTCATTAAGAGTACCATCAACCATGGTGGTGTAAGGAACAATGAAATAGTCATCGGGGGGGGGGGGGGGTGTATTGTTCTCACACACAAGACTATGATCAATAAACTTAGTCATTTCATAATCTCTACTTGTGACCTTAATGATTCCATGACCTTAGAGCTATTAAGCTTATACACCCTATAAGCTCTATTAGTCGATGAATATCCTAAAAGTCTTACCTCATTATTTCTAGAGTCGAATTTCCCTAAGTTCTCTCTATCTCTAAGGATATAACAAGGACTCCTAAAAACTTGAAAATACGATAGGTTGTGTTTATTACCGGTCCATAAATCAAATGGAGTGTGAAGTGTGTGTGTGTGGACGAAGATAAATCCTATTAACCACATGGCATGCAGTGTTTACTGCCTCAGTCAAAAAATGTCTCGACACTTTCTTTCCAAGAATCATGGACTTTGTCATTTCTTGAATTACTTTACTTTTCCTCTCAACTATGCCATTTTGCTAAGGTGTATTAATGTTTGAAAAATCTTCTTTGATTCCAATCACATCACAAAAACCATAAATGTCGGCACCTTTAAACTCTATGCTATTGTCACTACGAATATAATTTATAGTGACACCATGTTGATTTTGAAGAACACAACACTTGACGGTTAGAAACTCAATATAATTGAACTTTTCTCTAATAAATCCAATGATAGAATATCTTTAAAAAGTCATCATAATAATTCAACTATTTCATTGATGGAGGTTTAGAGTATCCCCAAACCCCGACATTGGAAACTAACCTCTTTGACTAACTAGGGGCATTATTTATCTCCCTTTAATTTTCCCTCTTCCTCGTGAGAAACCATTTTATCTTTCCTTTATTCTTTGAGACTAGGGGATACAAGTTCCTTGGACCTTAGTTACCTTAGGGGTCTTACCTTCCCTCAGTATGGCTTGTAGTAGGAATAGAGTTTAGATCTCGGGTTCTATTAGTAGGATTTAAGTAGGGCTAGACCACATGTCAAATTCTTTTATAGGTCCAACCATATGATGTAAGGAGTCCACGTGTATCTTGAGTTTCTACCTCTTTAGCGTATTGAACATTTTCCCCTGATAGAAGTGGAAGTAACATAAGTTTCCTTGGCAAGATGCCTCATTATCCTCCTCTCTTCCCGCTTATTTACTGCATCAAGAAATAAGGAAAAGGTTATATCTACGTAAGTCAAAGAAAATAAAATAAATAACGATAGGATGTCAAACATTTACCAAGTTGGTCCTCATTCTCATCAGAATTCACTAAAATTGTCTCTTTAACCATAAGAAATGGTTAGACCTTACCTTGGGAGATACCTTTATTCATCAGAGTTTGAAAACACCTCAGGCATGCCTCATTAATATATTTCCTCTTTCTACACACAACAATTGGGGGCTCAAACCCCAGCGTTCCCCTAACCACAATTTTATAGGATGGGGGATCACTTTGGAGATCACTAGCTCAGGTTCAGTCCCTAAACAATTATTGAAAAGGTGCTTGCCTATAACAAAGGTTTCAAATGGGTAAGAGGATAGCATCAGGTCATTCTCTATCTTTTTCTCCTCCATTTCAAATTGCTCAATAATTACTGAAAAAAAAGAAAAAAAAAAGTAAAGCTCAGGCAAAGGTCAGCTCTCTAACACCGGGCAAAAAATATAAAGGTAAAATAAAGAAATAATAAAGGCAGAATGAGTACACCAGAAGATGGGGTAACCCATTATCTCATTAAGGTCAGGAGTAGCACAATCACCCCTATAAATAAAATAACCCTTTTTAATTTTTAGGGGAGATATGCCCATACCTAATAAAAGTGACGACGGCCTTTAGGGAAAGGTATTTTAGTCCTTTGTCCTTATCCTTGCTATATTTTTAAACCCGATATAACTTGAAGAATTGATCCAACTTTATGTTATTCTGACCCTTACTAACCTCATTACAAGCCAAGACAATGGCCGTTAAGGGTCTCCAAGAGTTGACTAATTTCTGAATTGGGGCTTTTACGATAGCCTAGAAGATGCTCATTATAGGAAGAGGCATAGGGAACCTGGCCTCATATTTTAAAAACCATTTGTTAAAATAGAAGTATAGGGGGGATAAGGAGCAAGCACTTTCATCAGGCCTAAGTCCAGTATTTGGTACCTCCTCTTAAGAGCCACTAGGTCAAGGTTAGTTATCAGAGAGGCGAGCAAGGCCGACCAGTAAAATTTGGGTCATTCACTGCCATGTGGGCCTGGTCATGGGTTCCAGCACCCCTTTCCTCGACCAAAGGAATGGTAATATGAGGAATCACTATAGATAAGGGTTTGGGTCTTAAGATATGTGAAGAAGAAGCATTTTTTCTAGACATCTTGGGTAAGAGGAAAGCAAAAGGCAATGGTCGTTAGGTCAGAAATTTCAAAAAAGGAGTTATGTGAATATTGAAAGACTTAATTCCACCTGAGGGGCTTCTTTATAACCTCCAAAACCTAAAGATTCGGTCTTTTTAGTCTAAAAAACATGCCCCAATAATACACTCAACTGCTTAAATCCTCATTCAATCAAATCATGACGGAGATTTCGATAATAAAATACGACCTTTCCCATAGGTTATATGAGTCAAAAAGTGTTGACCCTTGTGATTCTTACAAGAAGAAACAAGGAGATACTGATGATACTATATGTGACCCTTGGATCTTAGAGAAACCTTTAACCACCCTTAGGCAAGGATCAAAGACTCCTTGACCTATGGCAAAGCATTGTAGGGGGCTCAAAGACTTCATGTTCTCTTAAAGACAAGTAATGCTAGTATAATAAACATTAATCATACTTTCATCCTCCCCAAAGAGGTCCAGTAATTCTAACACTTATCCATAATAAAGCACAAGGACCACAAGATTGAGGTTTCACCCTGACTGAATCGCATAACCAACCTCAAACTGAAGAGATATGGCCTCCCATGGTCATGTAACCCTCATAACTAAGGAAGACAAGTTCATGGTACCTCAAGTTTAGTTTATGATAATCATGTAACAGTTTGAGACCCCTTAGACCTCTTACAATGCTCCTTCAAATATTCTGGTGGGTAAGTAGAAAGCACAACACTATTTCACCTATTTCCACTGACCAAACACATTTTCATTAGAGACTCTGGCTAACATTTAATGCACTCAAAAACCATCTTACATACGTAAAAAACCTTTTACCTTCACTCCACCCCATTCCTGACACCGACAGATATTAGGGACACCCCATCCATGTTACGCCAATCTACTTATTACATTTTTGGGTATATTAGTATAAATGGGGGCTTATTAAATGTTGCAAACAGTTTCAAATGATAAAACCTAGAGATAAGGCAGAGTTCTAGAATTTATTACAAGTGTTTACTCTTTATTCCACCTCTTATCCCACTGTTGAGGATATATATTTATAACTCAAAGAATTTTCCAGTATATATACGCTTTGTACATATTTTTGAGCCCTAACGTAGCTCTCAAGAACCCCTATAGAAGTAGTTTAGTTACTTACTACGGTCCTCTGGACTACTAACGAAGGACATAAGACATCAGATATCCTTGATCAAAGAACAAAGGCCTTCTCAGACTGTAACACTGATTTATGGATGTAGGGACATCTCATTAGGTTTGAACCACTTTAAATAGTTGTTTGGGACCTTGATACACGTCTCCTCTAACCCATTTAAGGTTTATAATGGTGTACTTGTGGGTCTTAAGTCTTAAACAATTTCTAGTTCCATTACAAATAAGGTTTTTGCTCTTAAGAAATGTGATTTCTTTAGCTTGATAAAATAATAAAAATATTAGAAATATATTTTTCTTAACCTTATTTTGTTATAAATGATAATATGAATTAAAAAAATAATATTCAAACTTATGGACATAAATTTTCAGGGCCTCTAAGTCATTCATTTCCACACAAAATAGTTTCATCCCCAACATAACAAAAGATATGATAGTAAAAGAGAATCATTACATTTTATAATGCAATCTTTAAGATATATCTTCTTTTTGTTCCACGTCTATTGTCGTCATTGGATCTCCATTGTAATGAAGAAATTCGTCATTGTACAAAACCTATGTTGAAGCCAACTTGCGAAAAATTCTAGGCAATTTGGACTTGAGACAAAGTACCAGCGGAACATGTTCGCTGTAGCGAAGAAAATTCATTAGTCACGAATATTTCATTTACAATCTCTTATATTTATGCATTGTAGCATTACCATATTCATTAATACCTATAATTTTTCTTTTATATTGGATAACCTATATTTTTATGGTGCATATCTTATGCAAGATTTTTTGATTTTTTGTAGGTGGTTGCGATGCTAAGCATAAAGTTTGGTTGTATTCCGAGAAATTTGCATCGCATGATGCTTCTGGGGCATTTCCATTATTTCAAAATCCAAAATTTGGACTTTTGGAATATATGGTTTTGTATCTCGTCAAATTATCTTCACGTTATCATCAATTATGCATCATTCCAAGATTGAATGAAGAATTTATGTTATTTTCTACCAGATACTCCCAAGAAAGAATTAAGATCCGAAGAAGATCATTTTATAATGGAATCGATTCCCCATTTGGAAATTGATTCCTAAAACTTGTTCAAGGACATTGCATTGCTGAATTTTACAAAGGTAATTAATTCCCACATTCGGGGGATCGATTCCCACTTGTAAAGATCATTTTCTTTTCTTTATGAATTTTCCATTTTCTTCCTTGCTATATAGAGCTTTTCCCTCTTTTTTAAGGAGTGAATTTTTATTTTAAAATTAGATATTTTGATTTTTTGGAGCTTATCTTTCTTTATTAAGGTTTGTTCCATAAAAAGTTATTTGTACTATTAATTATCTTCTTCCTTGTTTTTAATGCTTTCTAAGCTTTATTTTCCTTTCGTTGTAACCTATAATTTTATCAATATAAGTTTTTTAGTTGTTTTGATTTATCTCCTGCATTCTTTTATTCCATTATTCTAGTTAACTTTAAAATTATTTGTATATAATTAATGTGGATTGGATTTCATGATCCCACCTTGGGTTATTTGCTTGCTTTGCAATAATATGATGATTTAGGGAAGTTTTAATGGGTTATTTTTATTTTATTTTTTTTTTGAAAATTTTGATGGCTCTTTAGAATGAGTTTAATACATCATTCGAACAAGTCTACACAATGTCGTTAGAACAAAATTCCATCGTTTAAACGAAATTTGGAACGTCGTCTTTTGGTCATGTCTGGAATGTCGTTCGAAGTTTCATTGGAAGTCATTCAAACAAGATTGGGTATGTCCTTATAATGAGATTCACACGTTCGAACGAGATCTGAAGCGATGCCTTCTCGTCACCCACTGTGACTAATGACAATATTGATGAAAGAGTCTGGCTTGTTTGTGAAAGAGGGTGGACACCACTCATTGTGAATGATGATAATATTGAAAGCCTTAAACCTGTCACTTCTTGGATTGATGATGAATTTAAATGGAGGAATTATAACTCTCGCGACTTAAGTGTCAATTCAGGAGCCATCACCCCAAACCAGTTACGTCGCATCATAGAACTACGTCTAAGGAATCTTAGGATTCCCTCCAGCTGACACACTAGGGGACCAATGCTATGAAATCTTCTAAGCTTCAAAATCTCACCACAGAATTTGAGACTATTACAATGCTAGAGTCTAAGTCTTTTGATGAGTTTTATGCATGTTTATCGGACATAGTTAATTCTAATTTTAATTTTAATGAGAAAATTCCTGAGACGAGAGTTGTGGAAAGGATTTTGAGATCCCTGCCAATCTGTTTTATCCCTAATGTCGTTGTCCTAAATTTGTTGGGAATATTAGATACTCTTAGGTTAGAAGGACTCGTAGGAGACTTTCAAACTTATGAAATTGACATGTTTCCCAAAAATAAAAAGAAAAAGGAAATAGAGATTACTTTGAAAGCCCGGTCCAAAAATAAAACTGTGCGTTATTCAGAATATGAGTTTAATTTTGAGCATGATAATCTTGCCTTATTTGCAAAAAAAAACAAAAAAATTGTCAAGTTTAACAAAGAAAATTCTTCCCAAGAAAAGATATTTTAGGAAAATAAAAATGGCAACGAGGGAAATAATATTTGTGAGAAAGATGAATTGAGATGCTATGAATGTGAGGGAAAAGTACACAAATCACATGAGTGTCACACTTGGCTAAAGATACAGGGAAAGGGAAAAGTTTCACATAAAGCCACTCTTAGCGATAATGATGTTTAGTCAATGGATTCCGGGGATGAATCACAATATAAAAAGTGTCTTACGTTCATGGTCAATCACATGAGTATTTATAGTTTATCTCACATCGATGAGGACATTTGTATATGAGTGCCGCAGTGATGTTTTGAATTATTTTAGAGAGAGTGAGAGTGAGGAAGAAAATTTCAGTGAGGGAGAAGGTGGACTCCAAAATGCCTTTAGTGATCGTTGTACCAATACTTTAAAAAAAATCTTAATAAAGATTTGTCTCTTAGGGTTCCTGATTTAGAGAATGAGGTGAATGCTTTAAGAGAGTGTGAGGCATCTATGAGTCAATTTGAGAAGGTAAGAGAAGACCGGTTTGACCAACGCTTCAAGCTTTATTAAAGACTAGTGAGAAACCTGAATCCTGTGTAACCTAACATGATATTGATCTTGAATATGGTTGGGAGGTCAAGGTCACTTTAGAGGACACATATAAGAAGTTTGTAATGGATATCCTTAGTCACGCGTCTGGTAATGTTGAGAGGAAAGGAATAGGTTATGACGGTGCATCCACTTTTTATACTGCACCCGGGCCAGTTCTCAAGTTTATGATGTATCCATATGACCCTCATCCTAACCCACCTAGGAAAGATACTCCTAGACATTTTGGCAAGGATGACCCAAGACTGTTTATGATTGTTACCATTGCAAACAAATAAGTCACCTTAGAGAGTTTTGTTTTAAGGTAGGTAGAGTTTCTCACATGCATGATCCTCGGTATGTTCCCACACGAGTTCCTATACTTACTACCACATGTGCTACTTCACATGATCCAGCACATCAGTATAGATATTTTTTTAGTTCTCGAGAGCAAGTCGAGTATTTAGTCAAGACTTCACAATGTTTGATGGAGTAATTTCATAGTATGTCTTCTCCTTTTGAGAACTCATCTGGGCCTAATGGTTGAGGTTAAGAATTGTTTCTAGAATAGGGTAATTATCATATTCATATCTTATATCTATATTGCTAGATTATATTTCTATTCTATTCGTTTCATTATGATATATTTTGAAATAATCCCAAAATATCTTGTTTTTAAGAAAAAGTTTGAAAAATTGAAAAAGATTTTATATTTGATAAAATTTTTGAAAAAGACAAGAAGATTTTTATATTTTTGATTATTTACCATATGTGGATCAACATTTCAGATATTTGGACCATCGCTACATTTCATCCATTCACGTAACTTTTTCATAGTGCTTTGAGACATGACTTTGTTTCGTTAGTGTGCTTAATAATGTCTAAATAACATTTCATTGATCATTGTTTCTTATTATCTAAACGTTATACTCTTTGTCACCTTTATTGCACAAGCGCACTGACTTTTTAAAGATTGTACTTGCTTATCATGTGTCGAATATGATATTCTAATCTCAATCCTGCTTAATAATGAACCAGATGTAAAAAGAGATCTGTTGTGCTTGTAAGATCAATTGTCCGAATTTTTTTTCCCGAAAAATATTGTTATATGTTAAGCAATGGAAAGGGGCTATGAAAGAGAAAAATTCTCTTTGCGTTAAACGCCACCATTTGCAAAAAGAGACTAAAAAGATTAACATGACACAAAAATAGTAGTGCCAAGGACATTTGTTGAATATTCATTATTGCTTCGCTACATATGAGCATTATGATTTTTTCAATATATTTGAGAGTGAATTATTATATGTGAGATTTTGAGGGAGTTAAAAACTATAAGCTTAATGGGTTTTCGCAACGGAGTCCCTTGAAAAACATTATATAGTTTGGCGTTGTTGTTTTGAGAATCATTAAAATTCATAGTATATTGCATAAGTCAAGTCAATTTCATTTGAGTTAAATATTTTTCAACTATGGTAGATAATTAGTTCTTTCTTTCAAAGTATCTCATGACTTTGTTCACCTATGTTATGAATGCATACGTTGATTTGCCTGGGAAAAATGCTCACAAAATTACATTCCATTTTCCTGATTCTAATATCTAGTGTTATTCCATGGTGATTATGTATTTTTGTACCTATATATATTTTTTTATACGTATACTTGTTGTGCTTGAAAAATTGAAAAACTTAAAAAATAGGCGTTTGATAAGGGAGGAACCCATTATGCCTTTTTGATTATCATTACTTATGCTTATTGATTATCTTTGTGATGATATCTTTGCTTCTTCATGTGATTCTTTTTATTCATGTTTAGATTCTACTCCTTTGTCTATTACGGACAAAAATGGAAAGAACAAATTGAGGGGGAGTTTATTTATGTTTTTAAACTCATACGCATCATGGTATTTCTTTTGTCTCATGTATATATGTCATTTCGCATTGATGATGATTTATTGAACCGCACAAGATGAAGACATATAGACTTTTCACTTGAAGACTTATACATTTATGCATTTTCATTTCTTGATTTGTGACGAAAATATTTGTATTAGTCTTAGGGGTCAATTTGGCTTCGATTTGTGTTTTTATTGGAATAAATAAAGGAGGAGATTTGTAAGAACAAGTTTTATAATTTCTCAATTTAGTTTTTTTTGCTTATCCCTTTACACCCCACTACACCTTCATGACTAATTCCACGTATTAAAAGACAAAGAGTTCATTACATTTTGGAAGATTGAAGATCGTCCATCTTAACATCATTCTGAAGTGGTATGGTAAAGTCTTTATTTATTTAGGGGATTTTTATAAAAAAGATTATGCTTTCAAAATGTTTAAAATGATTTTAATATATTTTTTAAATTTTGAAATCTCGTTAGAACGAGTTTGATATGTTATTCGAACGAGTCTATATAGTGTCGTTAGAATGAAATTCAATCCTTTAAACGAAATCTAGAACGTCAACTTTTGGTTAGTTCTGGAACGTTGTTCAAAGTTTTATTGGAAGTCATTGAAAATAGATTGGGTATGTCATTAGAAAGAAATTTTCACATTCAAAAGAGACCTGAAGTGATTAATTTTGGTTAAGCACTGGAATAACATTTCTAAGTTTTTTTAGAAACATGATCCAACGAAATAAGGTATGTTGTTCAAATGAGGTATGAGGTCGTTGGAACGAGTGCGCGAGTTTTTGTTTTTTAATAAAATATGATCAAAATATCTAATGTCTATCCTTTTGAAACAAACTTTCTTATAAATAGAGATATGGGGTTAAAGTTTTGTAGAACTCTTTCTAACCATTTTCCAATCCATTTTAGAGTACCTTTTATGATCAAACTATACCGTTTTTATCCAAACCCCTTAAAAATTTTGATGTCCTTTACCAAATCATGAAGAAAATAATCTAGTTTAATAACCCTTATAGAGTTCATCTCTACTACTGATTTGTGGAGCTGAGTCTCTACTACTGAAGAAGAAGGCTGATAGGTCTTCCTGTGGACGGTGCTGGACTGCGTCGTATCTGTAGAAGACTTGAAGAACTGAGTGTTATACCCAGTGGGATAAGTAGTTTATAATCACATGGTGTCAATTCTAATACAGAGCTGAAATAGGGGTTTTGCTCAATAGGGATTTTTCCTTAATTATTCATATGCTTGGTTTGTTTATGTGGTTTGGTTTATTTAATTTGGACTTCATCATTGCATACACACTAAATTAAGTCGAGATAAAATTTGGTAAAAATTTTTAATTTCTGTGTTTGGCCTAAGATATGAATAAATCCATAGACACCACATTCTCAATTATAATGGTGTTAAGAGTTATCAATTTTATTGTAACAATAATTTTCACAGTCCCCCAAAACCTATGAATTTTATTGAATATTTGAAAAAGGTGAAAAATAAAACGTCTAAAATGACTTTAGATGACAATTTATAAAATAAGGTAAGCAATTCTTGGGGAACTAAGGAAAGTGATTATTCTGATAAAGGCCACAAAATTATTACAATAACAATGTTGAACACTGTTATGATAATAGTTCTCTAAACTATTATAATAAAAATATTAAAAATGTATACTAATAATTTTGAAAGTAGGTAAAGTAATATTTCTCAATTTATAATTTTGGTGAAGTTTCCCTATCGAAAAACTCGTGTGGAGCATAATTGCAAAGTAAAAAAAATTAAACAAATTAATGGCTATTACCGGGAGGGAAACTATTGTTGGGAGCAATATTTAAATGCTATATTCGAAACTAAAAATAATTTTTCTCTTTAGAGTTTGGAAGATAAAGAATGTATTAAACCAAATGAGGAATTTGAGGATTTTGATCAAAGTATACTGACTTTGAAACAAACTATTACTCCCTTGGCCCAATGCATAATTGAGAATGAAAGTAATTAGGAATATATGTAGTATCCATTTGCAGTGAAATGATTTCCTTTCAAAAACAAAGTTGAGGTTGAGACTTAATCTTCACCTCAAATTTTTTTAGAGTATTGTTTCATTGAGAATGATCCTATCTCCTTAGAAATTCAATCTTTGAGAGATGATGATTCATATCTTCAGATTGAACTTATTTCCTCACCATTTTATTTCACTATTATCTAACCATTACAAGTACCGCAAGAATAGGATGAAAGTATTGAGGACTTTAACCCGATTCCTATCAAGTAATTCTTTTTCGAAATACTTTCCATTATTGGATTTTTCCTTCCGTGTGCCCCACCTCCCATTAAATTTGAAAAATATTTTGGAGGAAATTCAAAAATGTTCTGGGTCCTATTTTTACTTATCCCCCGCTAGTCCTAATATTTTCATTATATATATCTTGTCCAATGTCTATTTGAGATTGTTTTGGTGTTGGATATGCTAAGTATGAATTTTGGTTGCATTCTGGGAAAGTTTAATTGTGCGTAGCTTCAAGGACATTTTTTATAATTTCAAACTTCAAAATCTGGACATGTGAAATCTTGGGTTTTGTATCTCGTTGAGCATGGATTCCAACCACGTGTCATTTCAAGTTTGGATAAAGATATTGCATCATTTCTCGTTGGATGCTCCCCTAAAGTAACAAAGATAAAAAAAAAAAAAAAGATCAGTCGCTAAGGGAATTGATGACCCTTTGTGGAATCGATTGCCAAACCTTGTCCACGCTTACTGCATTGCTAAATTTTACAAAAGGAATCAATTCCCATATTTTGGACATCGATTCCCACATGTAGAAATTTTTTTCCTCTTTTTACGAATTTTCAATTTTCTTCCTTGCGATATATATCTTTTTCCCTCTTTCTTTAAGAAGTGAGTTTGTATTTTAGGTTAGACATTTCGATTTTTGGGAGATTCTCCCCCCCCCCCCCCCCCCCCAAGGATCTGTTCCATAAATAGGTATTTGTATTAGTCATAATCTTTTTCCTTATTTTAATTCTTTCTAATCTTTATTTTACTAGATTTGTAACCTACAATTTTTTTTATATAAGTTATTTAGTTAGTTTGATTTGTCTCTTCCTTTATTCCATTATTGTAGTTAGTATATAAGTTATTTTTTATCCAGTTAAATTTGATTGGGATTCATGAACCCAACATGGGTTATTAGGTTTTTTTGCTATGGTACGATGATTTAGGAAAGTTTTAACGGGTTGTTTATTATTGAAATTGCATCTTGGATCCATAATGGATTATATCATATATATTTCGTATTTGAAACCTTCATATGTTAATTATAAAAATATTGTTGACACCAAAATAAAATTTAGGCTTTTATGAATATTTAGAGAGTGACGTTCTTTGTGTTTGATGGATTGCCCAAACGAGTTTTAACGTATAAAAATGTTCTCTTTTCATGTAACCATTCATGATAGGTAGTCGAAGTTGGGGGAACTGATTATCAATCTATAGTTTATTGATTGTTAAATACTTTAGTTTAATTATTTCCCTACTGTTAATTCTAGTATAAAACCATTTAAACAAAAAAAATAATCTTTTACTTTTTGAGTTTTGAAGTAATAAATCGATTAAATTCTAGCAACGTTCTCTCTGGATTCGATACCCGAACTAGTCGTTATATTTATAAAACAAGTGTATTTAAAGTTTAGATTTTTTCATTGAGGTGTCAAACCAAAAACTATAGTTTCCTTATATAACCACTAATTTTTTACCTAATCAAAAACTTGTATTGGAGAGACACTGCAACGATCCATGTCACACATTTTCCCAGGGAACTAAACTAGTATTTGCCAACCAATAGTTTGAAAATAATTTTAGCAAACACTACATGTATGTTTGTTCACAACCCAGAACATTGATACTTAAAATACACACATAAGAATACAATTTCTAAGAGAGTAGTTTTTCTATATGAAAAGTATATTGCATAGTGAATTTTTCAATTCGTCTAATAAAGTCGTACACATGCTTAAACACATTTTCTAATTTAAGAAAATCTAATTTTATTTATGTTAAAAGAAGTGTTAATCCAAGTCATTCTAAGTCGTTCACCTTTATCATAGATTAGTATTCTCATTGGTTATGGAATAAGGTAACTATCGGATCAAGATTGAGAAGTTTGGTCTTGCATTCTTGAACATGAAGATTTTTGGGACAGATTAGACAATGGCTCATTATATTTTTGAATGTGATACGATAATCTAATCGTATGGAGCTTTTGATCATAAGTATTCTCTTTCACTCTACCCTTTTGTCTATTCTGTGAAAAATCATATAAAATAAATTGTCCCAAACGAATGAATCAAATCATAACATATGACACGAGTTGCTCAGCTAAAGGCATACATGGATATAAATGACACAGACATTCGTAACTCTTGTAATTTGTTCTCCTGTCAAATACTAGGAAACACATTAAGATACCAATGGATAATAATTCACAGTAAAAACATGAGTAATAATAAGATGAATATAAGATATAACAATATAAATGTTGTTCATATAGTTACTTGAGAGCATATACAAAGTTTAATAATATCTTAATAAGATGTAATATATAAACTTCATTCCTTAAGTTATCTTTTACCATTTCATTTCCATGTAAACTGTGTCATAATATCACATAATGATAATTTCCCCTTATTCATTCTTCTCCCCTTAGGGAATACTCTTCCTTATCAGGAATTTCTCCATTTTTGTTAACTCTCCTTCCTTTGAAGGAATTTCTCATCCCAAAGGAAGATTATTCTCTCCCTTTTGTCATGGAATCGACAAAGGTTAAAATGATAGAATAAAAAATAGCATCATTAAGAACATAATGAAATATTTTCTAAAGAAATGAATTAGTCAAAGATAAACTAATTATTGAAACAATTTTATGATAATATATAATTGAGATAAATTTAAATTAGGATATGAACATGTGATAATAATATAAAAGGCATCAAGATAATTATGATATAAGCAATGTCCAGCTATTTGTCATCAAAATCCAAACATATTTTATCACTCACTAAACTATTCTTAATATGACATAGCAACACGTATGATCTAATAACAAAAAATTTAGATTTGTTT
This sequence comes from Sambucus nigra, assembly GCA_949130495.1. Lineage (NCBI taxonomy): Eukaryota > Viridiplantae > Streptophyta > Magnoliopsida > Dipsacales > Adoxaceae > Sambucus > Sambucus nigra. Next base: position 296,591,641 of record OX422211.1, on the reverse strand, counting down.
ATCTTATAGCTTACTTTATTTTGTCATAAGTTCTCCCCCTGAATCAAGCCTTATATCCTTTGATGAAACTTCTTAATATAAGAAACATGATGGGCTTGAGAAATACATTAACAAAGACATGATGAGCATATTTATATGACATAATTAAATAAAATAAACTTATTATATGAAGGATATGTTATGTAACACAAACCACATAAGGAGATGATAGTAATAAGAGATATGAATCATATGATATAAGACATAAAGGCAAAAATAATCAATAAGGACACAATAAACCAAATATATAGAAACCATCATCAAGATGTTTAGAGTAAACACTCAAGATGTACAAAAAATAAGGTAATCAAAATGAGTAATGAGTATAGTATATACAAGATATTGGTAAAAACTGATTAGTAGACCAATTCTAAAACTCAAAACATGAACACAATTTCTATATACCAAATGATAGCACATAGTCATTCAAATATTTAAGAAATATGTCTAAGAAACATCCAAAGGTTAAGCATGGGTAAAATAATGCATAACCACCACCAAGGATTTTAGATACACTAATATGTAATGAATTTATATCTAGAATCTTATAATATAGGATCAACACAAGTGATGATTAAACAACATTTGAACAATGTGGCATTTTATCCTAATTTAAGAACGATGACATCAAAATATTTGCAAATTTATATCAATATCTAAGTCAATGGAAACACAACCTACTACAAGAACATCAATAAGAAATATCAAGTCTAAAGATAATTAAGACTATACGGGAGAAAGTATATAGCAACAAAATTATCACTCAAAAAAAAGCGATATCTGTAATCATGTATTTAAAATAATTTTTTTTAAAGAAAAGTGCAAGATATACTATATAATGAAACATAATAAGATACAAACAAAATTATAATAATTGATATTCTAAATTTATCGCATATAAAATGGTATTACACGGCACATCAATATTTACACAATAAGAAAACAACTCCAATACCCCCTTTTTATAAGTAAATAAAATATAGAAAATAGTATCACACTTCCCAAAATTCGATTACTATGTCATAATCAAGAAAATATTGTCCATAAAGGCTAGTAATATGTTGAGAGCTTTAACAAATAATATAAGTGTGACAACTCGAAATCCGAGATAAGGGGTGGCCAGCCCGATACTCAAACGTGACAGGAATCATGGATGGATATCATTCTCAGCATCAATAAAATAAACTGAGTATACGGGAAAACCACCCAATAAATCAGAAAACGGGTTGCCAAAAAGTGTAAAATTTTAAAAATGCAGTTAAGAAAATTAAATTTAAACAACCCAAATCTGATAAGAAAGTGGAATTCCATGGGAATATGTATAATACAACTAAAACGTATGTACACAAATGGACCGAATAAGCTGTCGGTCCTTAGCTACATAGAACACCGTACAATAATTTAATATCTTATCTAATACATTCATTAATCAAATACAAATGTTTGGGCCACACGCCCGAGTGAAAAGACCCAATCATATCTAGAATAACAAGAATGAAACCGTCTAATACAACGTCTTGTAATAACCCGCAAAATCTTACAGCTCGTCGAAGGATAAGGAGTGGGAACATCAAAACGGGTGTCCTTACGGGGGAGCACCTGAGCGGATACAATCATATATACAACAAGGAAAGTAAACCGGTCAGGGCCGGGTTTTATATGATCACCAGAAGAATAAAACGCATGATAGATATGAACAGTTATGCATGAATAATAATGATGGTAAACTTACAGTACAATTTAACTAAGTGATGAAATGAAATGGCACCTCCACAAAAGAAAGAAAAGTAAATAACTTAAATTTAAAACCTTTCCTCATAAATCTAATTTCCATATCCTTCTTACATTCCTTAATAGGAATAAAACCATTTATTTGGTTAAATCAAGAAGATATCATTTCCTTTCACTTATTAACTTTTATAGTTAATTATCTTTCCATTCCTCAATAAAAATATCATTAATATCAAGTGCTATTTATGGCACATATCTCATTAATCTCATTTCCCGTGCTCTTTATGGCACGTAACCTTGCTCTTTATGGCATTTATCATACGCTCTTTATGGCGTTTATAAACCATCAAGTCCCACTTGATGAAAAATAGTTATATTCATATGCATATAACGATTCTAAGACCGCCCGTCCGGGTTTCCCCACTGTGCGCGCCCCTAAATGACCATCATCTTCCAGGACCTAACATAAGACAACCTGGGCACCTATCGCAATACGTCGGGAAATAGCCATGTGCCTGCGGGGTAGTCAAGAACACACCCGGAATCTCCTACCCATCGCAGAAAATATATATACATAACAGCGCTCACATGGCCTAGGACTATATCCACCCTGCGTTAATTTGCCAGGGGGCTTCACCTCACGCGCGAACTTCCCTTATGATGTCATTTAGAGAGGTGTGTAACAGTAAATTAACATTTACATTATTAAATCACATTTTCATACTCAATCTTTTTCATTACCAATTTCTATTTCCATTATCCATGTTTTAGGTTCATTTTATTCGAACCCATAACTATTAAATAATTTGTTTCATATTATTCGAACCTAATACCTTTACTAACTTGGTTCACTTTTGCGAACCTATCACCATCGAATATTATCATTGATATTCCTCAAATTACAAGTCCGGACTAAATCTCCAAATGATGGCTATGATTCTACGAATCCCCAAGGTTCATATAATCTCAATAAGCCCCTAAAGTCTCCAAGCATGGGCTTCCAAACTTCTAACTTCCAAACTTCAAAAAGTTTGAATTAAAATAAGTAATGCCTTAACATCACTTTAAACCTCCCCAGAATAAACCACAGATGAACCCATTTCAAGTCTAGGGTAACAACCAAACTCAACTAATACTCTAGGACTCTAAGTTTACTTTCATTCAAGAAGGTTACTAGGTCCTAATCCTAAGGAAGAAGGATAAAAATTTTAAAAGGAAAATGACCCAAAACTGCTGGAACCGAATCGATTCGGCCTTAACCCAAATCGATTCGGAAACACAGACCTGGGAAGCTGCTTCTATGCGAATCGATTCGCCCTAGGGGCCGAATCGATTCGCCCCTACAAAAATGCCAAGAATGGCTATGGAGTCTTGAACTCCAATATCTACCCAACTCCAGAACCAACCCCAACCGAAATCATTTGCTGCAATTCCTGCACCCTAAATACATCTAACTACCAACCTTAACCTCATTTATCATCCAAATCCATTTCCAAGGGTCAATACCCAATTAATCAAACAAAACCCTAAAATGATTAAACACAACAAATTCACAACTATCAACACTAATTATTCTACTTAAATCAGATAATAGCAAGTAGATAACTTGCCTTGATCATACAAATGCAGATTTAAAATTGGTGTAGGCAATGATCCAAGCTTGAGTCTCCAAATTTCTCTTTCTCTCCCAAGGCTTTCTTCCTTTCTCTCTCTCTCTCTCAATTGTAAAAGTGGAAGAATGGGAATAGGGGTGGGAAATAAAATGGGGCTTAAGTCCTAAAAGCCCACTTAAGTGACTAATACGCGATAAAATAATTCGCGATTACACTTTAAAGCCAAAACCAGTCAAAAGTGACCGAAATGCCAAAATGTAATATGACACTTATTTTGACTATCTCGCACCTACCGGGACTAACTACACCCTCTAATTTATCATTTAGAAATTTTATAACTCATTTTAAGTTCCGGTTACTCATTAAACCAAAAATGTCATTTTATATCTTATGACTCCATAAATCACCACATGGATATTTTTACCTACTCATCAGGTAATCATACAACATTTCAGTAAATATTAACCTTTCTCATATTAAATTAATATTTACTCAACATCTATCATTTTATAATTAATTAAACGTGAGGGTTGTTACATACTCCCCCCCTTAAGAGGGAATTTTTCCCCCAAAATTCAGGTATACCTCACAAGAAGAAATGCGGATACTTTTCCCGTAAGTCATCCTTGCGACCCCATGTCGATTTCTCGACACTATGGTGACTACATTGCACCATAACTAAAGGTACTACCAGCGATCTCAATCGCCGGTCTCCCCGCTCTAAAATAGCAACCAACTACTCCTCATAAGAAACGACGAGTTGCATCCCAAAATCATCGAAGGAAATGTGCCTAAAGGCACCATCACATATCTTGTACTACTTTACGGAGGAGATATGGAACACGTCATGAATTTGCTGCAAATTTTTCGGTAAAGCAAGTTAATAGGTTACCGAACCCACCTTAACATTTATAGAAAAGGTATAACATGACGCGGTGCAAGTTTTCCTTTTCTACTCAAAACGCTTAATGCCCTCAACAGGCGATACTCGTACCAACACTTGGTACACCGACCTCAAACTCCAAATACCTTCTCCTCGCATCAACTTAGCTCTTTTGTCGATCTTGGTTATACGAATGCGATTCCAAATGAGCTCAATTTTCAAAAAAGTATCTCGAATAATTCCAGGTCCGAGAGACTTACACCTCGCACCTCTAACCAACAAGAGGGAGATCCAAACAGCCTACCATAAAACGTCATCCCGATAGTGAATCGATATAAATCTTTATAAGAGAATTCAACTAGTGGAAGGCACTGTCCCCGACTACTATTTAAGTTAAGCACGCACAGAAGGAGCATATCCTCCAACATATGGTTTTCCCTTTTGGTCTGGCCGTCTGTGGAGGATGATAAGAAGTTCTTAATCACAATTTGATTCCCATGGCTTCTTGGATACTTGTCACAAGTGGGAAATGAAAATCTTATCTCAGTCGGAAACTATATTTAAGGTCACCCCATGCAGTCCAACAACCTTTCCATGCCCGACCACTACTACTAGTGGCGCATATCTTGACACATTGTCGTCACCCGGCAGAATCGTAAACTTAGAACCACGAGATTCCACCATATCTGCCTTTCTTAAGTCCTTCTCATTCGGCACAAAAATTATCTTATGGAAACGTACCCTACCCTCAATATCAAAAGAGTAGAGTTCTGTATCCTAAATCAATAACTTATATTTGTGGTTTTAACCACCCCTGTCTCTCCTGCGACATCTTGCAATGAAGTGTTGCTCGCACGAAAGACTAAATTATGTCCAGGAAGTAACATATCCCTTCCTATACGGCGATCACCCTCCCACGATGAACTTCAATTTAAACAGGGGATAATACTTCTCACACGTTTAAGCTTATGAGGCGCATCAATAATAAGTCGATACTTCGGTATTATTACTCCCTCATCATGGAAGAGACTTGTTAATTGAATCCACCCTCGAGCTTAAAACAGGGGCTCAGGAGTGAGAATCAATTCACCCTTCTTTACGATAGCTGAGTTGTCAACGTAACATTCTAACTACGAGAGGTCTCATCTCCTTCGGCCCAACCAACCAAACTTCTCGAAATCTCCCACTTCTCGTGATCAGGGAACCAACCCCTTTTAGAGTTAACACACAATCTTTTCGTGGTCAACTCCCGACAACCATCCTAGACTAACATCACATACCTTAAGGGCCTGATACCCCAAATAATCCTAAAGTCTACCTACCTATATCCTAACTAAGTCGTGTATACCTAATACTAAGTATATCCCTAGTGTACAAGACCTTTCTCAACTCCCGACATTTGCTCGGTTTCGTGCGTGGGACGTCTCACCGAAGCAAAATCCAAACAAGGAACCCTCCCGTTACACTACTACCTCGCGTTGTCGGTCATCAAGATATACAGGTCTAAGACACATGTTCGGGATCGAAAAGATTCTACCTATATATTACCAATTAAATAATTGAAGATTTAACAATTTAAACATTCACTTTTCATAAAGACTTTAAATTTTATCCTCCACAATATATATATATATACCTTTTTAAATAGCCTTCTTATCAAGGCATAACCCGAAGTCTAAATTCGACTTCGCATCCCAGTCTCCCTCGCATCGTTCAGAGGAGAGAACTGTATACAGTGCTTCTATTTCGCACATTAATAGCCATTAATCACTCTTCTACGTGATTCTTGGTTAAACCTTTCCACCAACAAAAAAATAAAATAAAATAAAATAAAATCAACTAACAGAAGCAAGAAAAACATCTCTCCACTTCCAACGTCGTCGAGGTTCACGCGTGGACCGTCCCGCAAAAGCGGAATCCAAATAAGGAACCCCTCCTATACGCTACTACTCAACTACGTCGATCGTGGAGATAAGGCATACAAATCACATCATACCCGACCATGTCAAGGACGAGTAAATCGTCCTCAAAGCACAAAGTACCACAATAAATCCCTATATGTTAACAAACAAGGAATTTAGCGAACCATCACTCGTAGAAAACTCAACGCTAGAAAAAAAACTCTCAGCAGATATCATCCAATCTGTAGTCTGAGAAGAGCTCATAAAACAATTGAGCGCATAACCCCCGCATCGAATAACACATAACTCACGTACCTTCGAAATAAAACTTACCCTTAATAGCGAGCTGAGCTAACGAAACTGGAGGAAGTATAGTCTACCAAATTTGATAAACTCTCCCATACAGTAATTATCCCTGCTACATGGGAACAATCGGATCAGGTACTCGAGGTAGGAACTGAACGTATGGTTGTTGTGGAGTCCTAAGAAACTGACCCCCAATCCATTGAGGACACTCTATTGAAGTGACTAGCCTCCCCACATGGGAAGCACCGTCCCTTCATATCCTCTCGACCTCGACCCCCGTTATTTCTAAATTGGGAAATTCCTTGGCCCAGATGGTCTTTTTCTTCCACGACCACCCCGTCTTACATAATGCAAAGCAATTTTACTGTGCCTAATGTTATTACCACTCGCAATAGACCTTCCGAAGCGTTGTCTTTGATACGAAACCCCTTATCGTGGGTCCTTCTCTTTCTGCTTACTACCTGAAGGTTGGGATGAGGGAAATACTCCTCCTCCAATCCCAGGTTCTCTAAGCATTCCTGCTTACCCCACGACAGTATCTTTCTTGCTACCTGGTGTATATATAACCGATGCTCATGGCAATGGAGTAAGGCTGCATTCGTAACCACACCAAAAGTTTGTAAAGTTGGATCACCCAGCAATTGTTATCGAATTCTCCAGTTTAGACCTTCCATGAACTTTGAGATCTTCCTCTCTTTCGGAGCCACTTCATCCGGGATAAAACTTGCCAACCGGATGAACTCCTCTTCATACTCCACCTCTGATCCCTCTCCTTGCACAACATTCTGGAACATCTTTCTCATCTCCCTATGAACTGCAGGAGGAACGTACTCACGGTCGAACAAAGTCCAGAACTCAGTGATCATCATTGTGTCTCTCTACTCTGGTGTGGTCATTGTCTCCCACCAGTATAACACAGATCTGACAAGCATAAAAGTGGAAAGAACTTATTTCTCCCCCTCACAACATTCAAACATTCGAAGGCGACGTTGTCTGTCCTCTTTCCATTTATTGTCTTTAATAACATTCATGCCTCCCTCGAATTTCGGGGAATTTCCCTTTAGAAAGGACTCCCTAACCCTTTCCCACGGAGTAATTCCCGTAAGAGCTTGAACACCTGGAGCCCGTGGCAATTGTTGGACCACTGCGGTCATGGCGGCATTAACCGCTTGAGCTATTATGTTTGTTACCTCAGCAGCGTTACGGTCCCTTGTGGCGATGGTGGAGAATCTACCTCCTCTTCTACAACCCCATAACGTCTCGCTAGGCAACCTCTCTAGGCGATATTCGAGATGAAGAAACAATAGAGTTAAAATACTACTTGAAACTATCTATCTCGCAGAAGATCACACCCATTGACGACTACAGAGTCCTAATATTAGGCTCTATATCAAAGAACGCTACGGTAGAACGTGACGAATCCACATAGATCCTAAAGACTCTAGAACCTGATGCTCTGATACCATCTGTGACAACCCGAAATCCGAGATAAGGGTTGGCCAGCCCGATACTCAAACGTGACAGGAATCATGGATGGATATCATTCTCAGCATCAATAAAATAAACTGAGTATACGGGAAAACCACCCAATAAATCAGAAAATGGGTTGCCAAAAAGTGTAAAATTTTAAAAATGCAGTTAAGAAAATTAAATTTAAACAACCCAAATTTGATAAGCAAGTGGAATTCCATGGGAATATGTATAATACATCTAAAACGTATGTACACAAATGGACCGAATAAGCTGTCGGTCCACAGCTACATAGAACACCATACAATAATTTAATATCTTATGTAATACATTCATTAATCAAATACAAATGTTTGGGCCACACGCGAGAGTGAAAAGACCTGATCATATCTAGAATAACAAGAATGAAAGCGTCTAATACAACGTCCTGTAATAACCCGCAAAATCTTACAGCTCGTCGAAGGCAAAGGAGTGGGAACATCAAAACGTGCGTCCTTGCGGGGGAACACCTGAGCGGATACAATCATATATGCAACAAGGAAAGTAAACCGGTCAGGGTCGGGTTTTATATGATCACCAGAAGAATAAAAAGCATGATAGATATGAACAGTTATACATGAATAATAAGGATGGTAAACTTACAGTAAAATTTAACTAAGTGATGAAATGAAATGGCACCTCCACAAAAGAAAGAAAAGTAAATAACTTAAATTTAAAACCTTTCCTAATAAATCTAATTTCCATATCCTTCTGACATTCCTTAATAGGAATAAAACCATTTATTTGGTTAAATCAAGAAGATATCATTTCCTTTCACTTATTAACTTTTATAGTTAATTATCTTTCCATTCCTTAATAGGAATATCATTAATATCAAGTGCAATTTATGGCACATATCTCATTAATCTCATTTCCCGTGCTCTTTATGGCACGTAACCATGCTCTTTATGGCATTTATCATACGCTCTTTATGGCGTTTATCAACCATAAAGTCCCACTTGATGAAAAATAGTTATATATGCATATAACGATTCTAAGACCGCCCGTCCGGGTTTCCCCACTGTGCGCCCCCCTAAATGACCATCATCTTCCAGGGCCTAACACAAGACAACCTGGGCACCTATCGTAATACGTCGGGAAGCAGCCATGTGCCTGCGGGGTAGTCAAGACCACACCCGGAATCTCCTACCCATCGCAGAAAATATATATACATAACAGCGCTCACATGGCCTAGGACTATATCCACCCTGCGTTAATTTGCCAGGGGGCTTCACCTCACGTGCGAACTTCCCTTATGATGTCATTTAGAGAGGTGTGTAACACTAAATTAACATTTACATTATTAAAACTCATTTTCATATTCAATCTTTTTCACTACCAATTTCTATTTCCATTATCCATGTTTTAGGTTCATTTTATTCGAACCCATAACTATTAAATAATTTGTTTCATATTATTCGAACCTAATACCTTTCCTAACTTGGTTCACTTTTGCGAACCTATCACCATCGAATATTATCATTGATATTCCTCAAATTACAAGTCCGGACTAAATCTCCAAATGATGGCTATGATTCTATGAATCCCCAAGGTTCATATAATCTCAATAAGCCCCTAAAGTGTCCAAGCATGGGCTTCCAAACACCTAACTTCCAAACTTCAAAAATTTTGAATTAAAATAAGTAATGCCTTAACATCAATTTAAACCTCCCCAGAATAAATCCCTGATGAACCCATTTCTAGTCTAGGGTAACGACCAAACTCAACTAATACTCTAGGACTCTAAGTTTACTTTCATTCAAGAAGGTTCCTAGGTCCTAATCCTAAGGAAGAAGGATAAAAAAATTAAAAGGAAAATGACCCAAAACTGCTGGAACCGAATCGATTTGCTCTGAAAGCGAATCGGTTCGGTAGAAAATTTCGAGTTTCTGCATTTGCCAAATCGATTCGGCCTTAACCCGAATCGATTCGGAAACACAGACCTGGGAAGCTGCTTCTATGAGAATCGATTCGCCCTAGGGGCCGAATCGATTCGCCCCTGCGAAAATGCCAAGAATGGCTATGGAGTCTTGAACTCCAATTTGTACCCAACTCCAGAACCAACCCCAACCGAAATCATTTACTGCAATTCCTGCACCCTAAATACATCTAACTACCAACCTTAACCTCATTTATCATCCAAATCCATTTCCAAGGGTTAATACCCAATTAATCAAACAAAACCCTAAAATGATTAAACACAACAAATTCACAACTATCAACACTAATTATTCTACTTAAATCAGATAATAGCAAGTAGATAACTTGCCTTGATCATACAAATGCAGATTTAAAATTGGTGTAGGCAATGATCCAAGCTTGAGTCTCCAAATTTCTCTTTCTCTCCCAAGGCTTTCTTCCTTTCTCTCTCTCTCTCAATTGTAAAAGTGGAAGAATGGGAATAGGGGTGGGAAATAAAACAAGGCTTAAGTCCTAAAAGCCCACTTAAGTGACTAATACGCGATAAAATAATACGCGACTACACTTTAAAGCCAAAACCAGTCAAAAGTGGCTGAAATGCCAAAATGTAATATGGCACTTATTTTGACTATCTCGCACCTACCAGGACTAACTGCACCCTCCAATTTATCATTTAGAAATTTTATAACTCATTTTAAGTTCCGATTTCTCATTAAACCAAAAATGTCATTTTATATCTTATGACTCCATAAATCACCACATGGATATTTTTACCTACTCATCAGGTAATCATACAACATTTCAGTAAATATTAACCTTTCTCATATTAAATTAATATTTACTCAACATATATCATTTTATAATTAATTACTACACATAGTAAATAAATATAAAATATACTATCAAACGTGAGGGTTGTTACAATAAGATTATATCTTGATTCTACAAAACAAAAGAAACACCACTAAGAAAAAGGTCAAATCTCATGTTCAATTAATGTAACGAATCATAAAATAAAGAACCCAAACCTTAGACTCAAGTGAAATCTACAACACCCTTTCTTAATATCATTTTAAACTACAACTTGTCCCCCCTAAAATTAGCAATAGGTTAAAACTTGTTATCTCATATCTTTGTTGTTTCCCAATTTTAGATAGATAAAAATCTTTGAGACATTGATATGTTGACATTATTTGGTATATGGCCGCTTTCATTCAAGCCCAAACATGAGACACAATTTCCAATTTTCATAAGTATTATCATCTAATCAAATTTGTATCCCTAACCACATAATCACTCACAATTTTTTAGATAATATGATGTTTTTTAACATTTTCCAAATCATGAATGAAAATTCTCACATACACAGGATTTAAACACTCTTTGACAAGTCTAATGAAAATTTAAATGGTTTGTATAAGATCATAAATCTTTGGCATTCCTCCCAAAGTGGCATCAACTCTTGTGAAGTGCAGTATAAAGTGCAACATGATATGAGAATTTATTCTCAAGAATAAATTTTCTCAAAGTTTATAAGACTTAAAAAAAAGAAATTCTTATTCATCTCATGAAGCATATATCATATTCCTAAGCAAAATGATCAAATAAGATATTTTAATATATGCAATTATGTCATGGATTATATCATCTAAAATGGCATAAACACGATGTACGAAAAAATAATTTTACATTTTCGAAAAAAACAATGTGCAACCACAAAAAGTAAGATATATGATTAACAGATATACATGAATCATATAATCCTAAACATGTTTCTATAAACTCACTTAATCATGAAAATAACCAATAAAGTCCAAGATAATCAATCTAAAAAAATGACATTGTGTCCATCCTCGGATATATCCCCTCGCGGAGGGAGAGGATCCCTATAGGTCCCGCGCGTCCCTCTCGGGAGCGCTTCGGCCGGCGTCGGTGAATGAGGTGAAAAATATAGAGAGATAGAGTCTCCAGTCTATTTTACTCAAAACAGACAAAAGAAAAGGGAGCCATCCCGAAGGACAGCATCCAAAGACATATTGATACATACGAAACCAAAATGATTCGAAAGGGGTCCGAAGGCTAAGTTACAAAATGGGAAGGTGTTAGGCACACATTCCGCCCTTACCGTCTCTCATGGGTTGTTGCTATTTTCCTTTATTTCCCCATGATACATGTGCATGTGTATACGTAGTGGAGATAGGAATCATCGACTTGTATCATGGAAGAGATAAAGCGAGTCAACCATAGGAATGTTCCTAAAAGTAATATTAAAAAAAAAAGGATTCATGCGATTATCCTAGCGTCGATAATTATAAGGGAATGATAACGTATGTGAAATAATATGCCATTAAGAAAAAATATATATATATATATATATATATAGGTAAATACATAGAATTTAAGAGAGTTAAGTTTAAAGAATATAGAAAAATAGGAAAAAAAGTAGAAAAAGGACTCGAGTCACGGGATTTACCCTGAGACACCTACGTAGCCTATAGAGGCATCAAAGTCCATGTAGTTAGTATGAAAAATGAGGGGTGGGATTTATCCCATAAATTCAATCGGGGACTTCTCTTATATGGGTGTGTGTGTAAAAAAGTGTTTTAGTTGTGAGAAAAGTGTGAGAATTCCCGTTTGGAATTTATGAGCAAATCCTCTTTTTCTTGTTTTTTTTTGGGTTTTGTTTATATGAAAATAAGATATGTGCGATAATACTAAGTAAAAGTACTAAGTAACAAAACAAACTAATGAGAATTTAGGGGAATTTAAAGAGAGACTTGAGAAAATTGGACCTTCTTGAAGATCTTGTGCTTGATCTTGGATATTGGAAAGAAGCCCTTACACTTGGATGATGATGGAGAGTACTTAATTCACCAAGTTTGATGAAAAAGGTGTTGAAAGGTGAAGTTTGAAAAAGGATTTGGATGTGGAAATCACGCTGACTTCGAGAGGGGTTTTCTGAGTTTGTTGAGAGTGATGGATCTCTGATTTTCCTCCTTTTTGGGGATGAGGTAATTTTCTTATTTTTTATAGGCCCAAGGCATTACCAATCGGCATAGCCCTAGTCCTGCCTATTGGCAGGTGTGTTAGGCACATTACCGATAGTCGATCGTAGAGTGCGAACCGTTGATCTGAATCGCCCACGAGGGTAAAAATAGGAAACGTATTTCAGAGACCTTCGAATGTCCTTTAGACTCCTCTCGAGTTCAGGAGTTGACTTTGGGTCAAATGTGGCTTGGAACTGCTCGTCGGTCTTTTGGACGAGGAAACTTCAGACGCAAATGGATCGTTCGTCCGCATGTTAAGTCAGAATTGCTCACGGGGTGGACCGTTAGAAAGGTTAGGAGATGTACTTTGACATTCTAAAGAGTTTGACCTTGTTTGGAGAGTTGACTTTGTTGAACCGGGGCCTACAAGCATTTGGTGACCTTTCAAAGTAAAACGAATCATTCGTCCATATCATAAATCAGAATTGCGCATGGGGCAGATCGTTGGAAAGGGATTTCAGTGCCCTTTGAATATTCATTCAGTCTCGGTCGAGCTAAAGAGTTGAATTTAGTCAAACAGAGCCTGGGATCGTTCGGTGACCTCCAAATCGAGTTTTGGGGGAAAATGGGTCGTTCGTCCGCACGGTAAGTTAGAATTGCACACGAGATAGACCATTGGAAAGGGATTTCAGTTCCCTTCAAATATTCATTCAATCTCGATGGAGCTGAAGAGTTTGACTTTTGGTCAAATGGAGCCTAGGAGTGCCCAATGGCCTTTAGGTCAGTAACTGAGGTATGACTTGGGTTTGTAATGATGAAGGGAGGTACTAGGGACCTTAGGAGAGGTTAAGGAATATTATAATGGGGTGTCTATAGAGCCCCTCAACGGGTGAGTTCAGAACAAACGATAGCCGTCGAATAGACACCACATGATGACTTTGAAAGAGGATGGGTCGAGGTCAATTCCGAGGACCTAAGGATGAGGATGACCAATTCTATGGGTCGAAGCCACTTCTGAGGGCTTGAAGATGAGGGTGACTGATTTTGTAGGTCGAAGCCAATTCTTAGAGCTTGAAGATGAGTGTGACCGATTCCATGGGTCGAAGCCAATTCAACGGGCTTGAAGATGAGGGTGATTAATTCTACAGGTCGAAACCAATTCTGCGGGCTTGAAGGAATATACTAGGGATGGTCCTAAAGGAAATGATGACCAAAGCAATGATAGGGGTTAGCAATTATACGGGTCAAAGCCAATTCTGAGGGCTTAAGTTATTATGATCGATTCAGAGGGTCGAAGCCAATTCTGCGGGCTTAAGGATGAGATGACCAATTCTATGGGCTTAAGCTGAGATGTCCAATTCTGTGGGCTTAAGGTGAGATGACCAATTCTGCTAATCGAAGCCAATTCTGCGATCTTTAGGTTAGATGATCAATTTTGTGGCCGAAGCCAATTGTACAGGCTTAAGTTGAAATGACCAATTTTATGGGTTGAAGCCAATTTTGCGGTCTTAAGGTGAGATGACCAATTCGGCAGGTCGAAGCCAATTCTGCGGTCTTAAGGATGGGATAACCAATTTTACAGGTCAAAGCCAATTCTACGGGCTTAAGGTGAAATGACCAATTCTGTGGGTCGAAGCCAATTATGCGGGCTTTAGGTGAGATAACCAATTCTATGGGTCGAAGCCAATTCTGTGGGCTTAAGGACGAGATGACCAATTTTGCGGGTCGAATTTAATTTTGCAGGCTTAAGGTGAAATGACAAATTCTGCGAGCTTAAGGATGGGATGACCAATTCTGTGGGTTGAAGACAATTATGTGGGCTTTAGGTGAGATGACCAATTCTGCGGGTCGAAGCCAAGATGACCAATTTTGCAAGTCGAAGCCAATTCTGCGGGCTTAAGGTGAGATCACCAATTTTGCGGGTCGAAGCTAATTCTGTGGACCTAAGGTGAAATGACCAATTCTGTGGATCGAAGCCAATTCCTAGGGCTTAAGGTTAAATGACCAATTATGTGAGTCGAAGTCAATTTTGTTGGCTTAAGGATGGGATGACCAATTCTTTGGGTTAAAGCCAATTCTGCGGGCTTAAGTTGAGAAATTCTTGGGGAACTCTTCCAAGAAAATTACCTCGTGATTTTAATTTGAGATGGGGAGCCAATTGGTGGGGAAATCCTTATGTCTTTTAGAGACTGTACCTGGGGAAAAGCCAATCTGATGCTGGGGAAGTGATTAGGTGGTCCAAGGTTTAGACGTATTTCTCGAGGAGATTTGAGTCCTTTGGGAAATAGGATATGATCCTGAAGTTTTTGATATTTTGGAGGTCCTTTGGGGACGTTGTCAGGGAGATGTTCGCTTGTCTTTTGAGAGTTTCGCTGGGGAAATAGGGTTTTCTCTAGAGGAAGTGCGAAATTTTCTTGGTGAAAATGATCTAAATCCTTTCTCGGTTTTTTAGGAAATTTTTGAGGATTTTTTGGGAATTTTTGTACGAAAATTTAATGGAGGTGTCGGTTGGCAAGGTGTGGAGGGTGCCATTCGACAGTGGCATGAACTTTTGGGTTGCCTCGAGAAGGCAAAGGGTCAGTGTCGATTAGTAGGTGGGGGGTCAATGACGATCGTCATGACCCTTGACATCCTGTATAAAAGGGGGCCAATTCCCCTCATTTTACCCATCTTCTTACCTTCTCTCTTTCTGTGATTTTCTTCTGCGAATCGTTCTAGCATTTCGATCTCTAAGAAATGGCAGCTTTTGTGAGCACTGCTGTACATCGGGAATGGTTGGTTATCGATGACTAGGCAAACGTGGAGTGGAGGGCCAAGGCGCCTCTTGCTTTGGGGAGCGAGAAATCTTTTGATGCATTCGATCTGGTTGCGGATGAGCGGACCTTATTGCGAGAGCTATCTCATCATCGCTCTTTGAGGGTGGTGAACCCTGGCGGTTATGTAAGTAAAATGACTTTTGGCATTCTTTTTTTTTTGTTTTCCTTTTTTTTTGGGATTCTGACAAGGTTTTTCTCTTTTGGCAGTCTGATGTTCCTCTGTCAAATATGCATGCCCACGGGACGACGGGGCTTAAGGATGTCTGGGATCATCTTCCACCTGTGGTGCGTTGGGTGGTATCCTTAGCAGGCTTTTGGAGGTTAGCGTCTGTGCTAGATGAGACGCCTCGTTCGATGGCACTATTATGCGCTTTGGGGGAGAGGTGGTGGGACACTACCCACACCTTTCATTTGGGCTTTGGGGAGATGACTGTGACTCCCATAGATCTGCAACAGCTACTGGGACTGGATTGTGATGGAGAGCATATAAAGGTGGATTGCTCTTTGTTGGTGAGGCCAGAGGTAGTGCGCGCGAAACTTGGTGATGTGGGGAGGATAGTGTCCGGGGACTCCATCTATCTTTCTCTGCTGAATGAGGTTTTATTGGGCCAGGTGATTGATGTGGAAGACGGGCTGCAGGTGAGGCAGATGCCCCGGTTGTTCATTTTGTTGGTGTTGGGGGGATTTTTGGTGGCGTCGAGCGGCGACATTGTCCACTTATGGTTTTTACCATATCTGAGGATGTTTTCGAACATCCCTCTTTATGATTGGGGGATCCTGACTTTGGCGACCCTTTATTTTTCCTCAGATGCATTCATCCGGGGCTACCGGCAATCCTTCACTAAAACCATGTATCTTCTTGAGGTATTTTTAATTTTGTGCATTTTCCTTTCATGCATTCGCATTTTCCTTATGCATCTCTTTTGATTGCGAATTTCTTATCTTTGACAGACGTGGTTCTACGAGGTGATCGGGTGTAATACCCAACTAATTTCTTTGAAGGACGATACTATTGGGGATTTATACCGATTGCATCAATGGCGCAAGGCCAATCGACAGTCGAGGAGGTCTTTCTCTAGAGGCGGTGCGTCAGTTCTTGAATGTCCAGACTAGTGATAGGATAAGACTTTTTCTTCTTCAGTCTAAGACATTTGTGTGCTCTGATTTTGTATTTGACTCATATCTGCTAGGGATTTTTTAGGTGACCTTTTACCCTTGGGGGATGACCATTCAGGACACGGGGTTGACTAGAGTAAATGCACAGATGACACATTTGTTGGCGTATAAGTTTGGCCACTCTTGGTATCTGGGGGGAGAGGGTGGTCTGACAGATTGCTTAGGGAGAAGTGGTGGTGCCACCTGTGAGGCC
The DNA here is from genome assembly GCA_949130495.1 of Sambucus nigra. Taxonomy (NCBI): domain Eukaryota; kingdom Viridiplantae; phylum Streptophyta; class Magnoliopsida; order Dipsacales; family Adoxaceae; genus Sambucus; species Sambucus nigra. The sequence continues at coordinate 296,574,567 of OX422211.1, read as the reverse complement.
CCCTATGTCTATGAGGCGGGAGAGATTACTTCCGAAGGAGGCGAGGATTGTGGCGATGATTGGCAAGTCCTACCTGCTATACACCGATAAAGTTGTGCCATATGATTATATGGACTTTATAATGAGCTGGATGATGGTGCCCAACATATATGATGCACTCCCGTCCCTCCTGCGAGTTTGAGTCGACCAGTGGGGTCCTCCCACAGTGGTGGTGGTCCTTCGGCATCTGCGGCTGCGATGAATTAAGAGGTTCCCTTTGTGCGGTTGTATACTCCTTTATACAACATTCGATAGGCTGATGGAGGGATGGTTCCTATGATGCATCATCCTCGTGCGATGGACTCGGAGGAGTTGGGTTTGACAGAGGAGGTTCTTCGTCCTTTAGTATATCTTTTTTCTCTTTTCTTTTCCTTCCTTTTGGTTTCTTTTGATATTTTCTGCTTGATACTGATTTTACCTTTTCTTGTAGCATGTCCGGGTGTCCACCACTTGGCTAAGGGATATTAGGGACTGGATATCTTCAGGGATTGCCCATATTTGGGACACAGTTTCTGTTTCTTCTTGCTTGGTGCCGTCTGCCTTATCCGGGGAGGAGTCTGGTTCAGGTAGCGGTGGTGCGTCATCTCACCGTCGGGGAAAGAGAGCGCGTCGCAGGGGTGGAAGCTCTTAGGAGAGAGAGAGAGAGAGAGAACGTGGGTTTGGGCTGAGTCCCATTTTTTTCTTTTTTGCTTTTATCTATTTTCCTGCAAAATGATGTAACACAGAAACATATCTATGCAATGAAATGAAGTTTTTTTTATTATCTTTTATTAATGATGAATGAATGTATGCACATGCACTTTTAACTTTGCTGCTGAGACCGTAAAAAGAAATATTTTTGGGATTTTATAAGAAACTTTTATTCAAAATGAGAATTTATATAAAGATGAAAAGGGGATTTTTGAAATTCTGTTGAGAATATCAATTTATTTTGGGTTTTCTGAATTTTGACATAAAGGAAAAAGGAAAATTTCCAAAAGTAGGGGGTTGTCGATCGACAAGCACCTTGTCCTGCCTATCGGTAGGTCAGTCCAGTCCCATTAAGTCAAAGCTTTGATTGGTACCCTGTTCAGCCTTTGGTACCTTGTGGGTCAGGATTTCCTCCGATTTCTACAGGAGTTATATCTTTTATGGGGTTTTTTAAGTATAAAAGAGGGGTAAGAGTTGAGTGTTTTCCTCACACCCTCACATTCCTACTTTCTTATTCTATAAGATGGACCTCCCTGGTAGCACTGAGTTTGCCAACTACCTCGAGACTTTGGAGGCGATGTGCTCCTATAACGTCGACTACAATGCTTACAACATGCGTCAAGTTTCTTTATGGCGTAATCGGCCCATAGAGTGGAACATGCTGATGGCAGCGGTACAATTCTGGTACCCTGAAGACCATGTATTCTAGTTTGTCTTGGAAGAAGTCTATTCGAATTATGAGGAATTTTTTTCCATGTTGGGGATAAATCCCGGCGTTGTTGTGGATCTGCCTAAGTTTTCCCGTTCTCCTCGGGAGTTATTGGTTGGGATTCTTTGTATTTCATCCTCAGTGACCAGATCACTAGTGGCTAGAGGTATGATTTCTCCTCTAGCGGTGTTGTGGTCCGTGCATTTGCAGGAGGTTGGTGATGCTGGATATGCCAGAGCTGTCATTCTAGGCCTGGTTTCAAAATTGTTGCTGGTGACTGGGGAGTTGCTGGTGGATCCACAACTTGCAGATATTACCTTATGGATGTCCTACCATCGCAAGCCTGCGACGGTGATACTGGCGGAGACTCTAAATGCCCTGGATACCTGGCGAGAATGTCATTCTGACTTTTTGAGGGGTAGCCCTGTGATGCTATTCATGTGGTTGTTTGAAATATTTTTCTGGGTGACTCCTCCGGAATACCCTTTGTTGACTATACCTAATTTCTTTTCGCTCCATTTCATCAGTGTTGGCCTGGATATTGAGAGCTGGTAGAACTAGTCGTGGAGCATAGGGCTCTAAATATGTACTGGTCAGTACCATGGTGGGGATAGCTGCTACCTATTCTAGAACTGGGAGAATACCCGTATGTCCGACTGGTTGGTTTTAGACAGACCTCTTTCTATTTCACTTGGCAGCTTCTGCACCAATTTGGCGGGGAGCAGATCGTGCCACCTTAGAAACTAGACTTCTTTCCGATAGAATATTTGACAGAGCGTCTGCGCATGTGGTTTGGATGTTTGTGGGAGAGTCGGCGTCCGTCGTCCCGTCTCTCTTAGTCTACTGGGAGAGTTTGGCACATCACTGGGGATTATATGAAGTGGTTATGGAGGAGAGTAGTTAGCAAGATGTTAGAAGTGGAGACTGGACAAAGGTGGCTTGCCTTATCTGATATCATGGAGGGATGGGTTGTGGTGTTTCCGAGGCTGGTTCGAGCCTATCAGTCCATGGAGAATTTGCGGCACTCCATTCAGACAGGGGAAGCATGGGGACCCCAGGATGTAGATGACGATAATGGAGCAGGCTCCTCTGGTAGATGTGGGTAGGGCTCTTGGAGAGTTTGTTTTTTTTGTACTGGGGAACAAATTTGGGGATTTATTTGGCTTTCTAGGAATGTAGGGGGAAGGGAGTTATCCGATCCTTTTCTTATGTAATTGTACTGTAATTTCTTATTATTGAAATAAATAAGTTTTTAATTATCTAGTTGTGCCTTTTGATGAATTATGTATTTTGAATTATCTATACCGATCGCTAAGGCATGCATAATCCTTTTGTTCAAGTATATGTTAGAATGGACTATCATTCTCGGAGATAAGAACATAATAGTTTTTTATGAAAAAGAAGGGGTCGTGCTCATGTAAGACGTATGAGCTGCCTACGTACCTCTGGGGTTTTTAGAATTTTTTGAATTTTTATGAGAATGATTTTTGCAGAGGATCAGGCACACGTAGTTCTGGGTAGAGGGAAATGAAGAGATTTTTTTTAGAACATAAGGGAGATGAGAAGAGTCGTAGCGCACCGAGATTTTGGACTAAGGGTAAAATTTCTTGAGACGGTCCAGGTTAACTAGATGAAACATTTCTTCTCCATCTAAGTTGATGAGCATGGCAGCACCGTCGAAAATATCTTCTTCACAATGTATTGGTCGCTCCAATTGGGCTTGAATTTGCCTCATGGGTCCGAGATGGGCTCTACTATTTCTTAGAGGGCTAAATCCCCTTTTTGGACACCGCAGTCCTTAACTCTCTTATTAAATGAACGCGCTATTCGACGATGGTACCCTTTCGTCTAAGAGTGACAACTTGTCGAGGCGGCTTTGATGCCAGTCTTCCTCACTGACCTTGCTTTCAAGCATGATGCATAACTAGGGTATTTCTAGATCCATGGGTAGGACTGCCTCCATGCCATAGGCTAGAGAGTAAGGAGTATCCCAATTAGAGGTTCAGATTGAGGTTTGGTAGCCCCAAAGGGCGTATGGGATTCTATTGGCCCAATCTCGAGAACTTTCAGTCATCTTGCTGATAATGGCTTTGAGGTTCTTATTAGCGTATTCGAATGCACCATTTGTTTGAGGTCGGTAGGGAGAAGATTTATGTCTCCGAATCCCATACTCGTTGACCACTTTATGACTTCTACTTCAAAATGCAACCCGTTATCTAACACTTGCTCGTACGGGACTCCATATCGGCAGATGATGTTTTTCTTTGATGAATTTGACCACTTTCTTGCCATTCAGAACTACATATGACTCATCTTTGACCCATTTGGTGAAGTAATCAATGGTAACTAGGATGAACTCATGCCTTTTGGAAGCCTTCGGTGTAACCTTCCCAATGATGTCGATGCCGCAGGTGGAGAACGGCTAGGGAGAGATCATATCCCTTTTTGTTGAGCAGCATAGGGAGAGGACTCGCCATCAAAGAACATTTACCATCGAAGGTCATCTTGAGCAGCATAGAAGATGTTTTCATCTGGGAATTCAGAGATCCAATCATCAGCTTCTTCCATAGGGTAATCAGTGAGGTAGTCAGAGATGGCTCTTCCTTTCATGCATTTCTGTGTGACGTATATAATATCAAACTCGGTTAAGAGCATCAGCCATTCGTCTAGATAAGGAGGGTTTTCCAAGAAAGTACTTGATGGGGTCCATTTGGGATACTTGTTCAATGGGGAACGCGAGCATGTAGTGTCACAACTTTTGGGTGACCCAAACAAGCGCGACGCATGCTTTTTCCAAAGAGGTGAAGTTAACTTTGTATCCATCCAATTTGTAACTAGCATAATAAATGGCTCTTTCTTTACAGGAATCTTCTAGGTATTGATCTAGTAAAGCCCCAGCTACGGTGTTGGTTATGGTTAGGTATAGGAGCAAGGGGAGACCAGGTTGTGGTGGCATGAGTATCGGAGGTTGAGTCAGGTATTGTTTGATTTGGTCGAAGGCTTCTTGGCAGGCCTCGTTCCAAACTTTAGTTGAATCCTTTCAGAGGACTTTGAAAATCGGTTCACAGATGGAGGTGAGATGGTTGTGAACAGGCTAATGTATTATAATTTCCCAAGGAAGCCTTGGACTTGTTTCTCCATTCGGGGATGTGGCATCTCAAGTATGACTTTTAGCTTGGCAAGATATCCTTCTATCCCTTTTTCACTGACCATGAATCCCAAGAGTTTTCCCTTTATAACGCCAAAGACACATTTCTATAGATTGAGTCTCAACTGATACTTTCGCAGTCATTCGAAGAACTTTCGAAGAGTGGCAACATGACCTTCTCTAGTTTTGGATTTGATAATCATATCATCCACATAGACCTTGACTTCTTTGTGAATCAGATCGTGCAGAATGGTTATGGTATCCCTCTGGTAGGTAGCCCCAGCATTCTTGAGACCAAATGGCATAATAACATAGCAAAAGGTTCCCCAAGGGGGTGATAAATGCGGTTTTTTCTTGATGATTTGGGTGCATTTTGATTTGGTTGTATCCGACAAACCTATCGACGAACGACTTGAGATCATGACTGGTCGTGTTATCAACGATCATGTCAATATTGGGTTGTGGGTAATCATCTTTTGGAGAGGCTTTGTTCAAATCCCGATAGTCTACACACATTCAAACTTTCCCTCCTGATTTCAGCACAATCAATATGTTGGCTAGCCATGTGGTATATTCGATCACACGAATGAATCCCACGTTCAGCTCTTTGACCACCTCTTCTTTGACTTTGAGCGACCATTCGGTGCGGAGCTTTCTTAGCTTTTGTTTAACTGTCTTATAATCTGGAAGAGTGGGGATCTCTTGCTAAGAAATTTCAGGATCAATGCCGGGCATATCATCATAGGACCATGCGAAGAGATCTATGAATTCCTACAATAATTCTTCGAGTTGTACGTGCTCATGCTCGTCAATGGTAGCCCTTATCCTAATCTCGCACAGTTGGCTACTAGAATCGAGGTAAATAATAACAGTCTCTTCTTCATTAACTTGAACGCGATTATGTTGTTTGTTATTAACCTTATTTAGATCAGTTAAGAATTGTTCATTTGCAAAATCATCATCATCAAAAGTTTGATTAGAATCTACATAATTAATGTAAGGCACAACATGATACTCAAAATCTTCATTTATTTCATTAATAGGAAAAACAACATTGAGAACCTCGTTAAAGGAGGTCTCAATTGTATTTTAGTAAGGATAGATAACAAAAGAAGAAATGGGGTAAACATTGGGGTTAGGTAGGATTTCAACAGGTAGAACCAACGCAGCATGCCAGTTGAGGAGAGGTGTATCAGCAGCTTTAATCAAGTGGGATGTATCCATGGATGTAGTGCTTGAATGAACCATGCAGAGTATCATCCCCAGTGTCTGTAAGTTGAACGAGTCCTCGAAGTTACTTTCCTCAGTCTCTTCGGTATCTTTGATGAGCGGTTGTACATGGCATTGGGAACTTTCGGCCCATAGGTCGTTGTCTTGGAAAAAGACCTCCATTTCGGGTTTCATCTTTTTGTTTATATGGTCATACCATGGCTCCAGAAAGCCGCAAAAGTGGAAATCCTCGCCCTCTTTGATGAATCATCTATTCAAGGAATCACCTGAGATGGTCTGGATGTAGTCTAGTCTTTTCTTTGATCGAGACTGGCGGATCATTTTCAGCTCTTATTCTGATGGTTGATACCCCAAACCAAAAGGGGGGAAATCTTTCTTCATTTCAATGGGATCAAGTATCCCTTGTGGTTTTTGTCCTAGCCCCAGTCCGGGCAGTAAGTGCATGTTTCTAAACCTCTTAATCACATTGTCATTTCCATGGGGGTCGTATTCTGGACAAATCTTTTCTTTGAAATCGTTCCCTGCCAGGAGTAGGAGTGGCTCAACTCAGAATCCTGATGGGAGCATATCATTTGACCCATGTTGTATCTCAAGGATTGGATTGCTGGTACTTGTACCCTCGGGTTTATCGTCGTCACCCAAAATGGTAATGACTCGTCCGTCGACAAAGAACTTCAATTTCTAATGGAGTGATGAAGACACACCCTTGATACTTTGGAGCTAAGGTCGTCTGGGTAACAGGTTAAAATAAGCTGGGATGTCAATAACTTGGAATTCAACGACGGGGTTTATAGGGCCAGCCCTATTAAAAGTTTTATGGATCCCATCACCTCCCGACGGGTATTATCATAGGCACGTACAGTAGTAGAAGTTGGAGCGAGATCACTTTCCTTCAGTCCTAAGCATTTGAATGTTCTTAATGGGCATACATTCAAGGCGAATCCATTATCGACAAGAGAAAGTGATAGGGGGAAATGGTATCTAATCCTATTGTAATCGTATCTTAGTTTGGGAGATTTAACTTAGCGAGAGACATCTTTCTAATTAGATCTTTTGATAAAGGGGGAGAATTAATTATGGGGGAGTTTTTATTTAAATTGCATTTAATATATTAATATTCCCTATGCGTTTGATGTGTTGCTTAAGTGTGCAAGTACTGTAAAGCGACATCCATTTAAAGCGTCAAAGAATTTAATTCTACAGTGGTATTCGAGTCAAGCATTGTACGCTTTATTTTAGGGTGGGGGTGTTTTTGAGTCTAGTGAGCTTGATGTCCCTTTAGGATTTTTTTTGGTTTTTTCCCAAAATAGCCAAAGCGGGATTTTTGTAAGGATACAAATTTCCAATTGAGTCTTAATGTAGTGATGGCTCAATTTCGGACAAAAACATTTGTGTCATAGGATAGTATCGAGTGAGTATCCTCCATGCCTATGACATGCAAGAGTTGAAGACGTAGCGACCAAGACTTATAAGGGTTCATATTTTCCGAGTTTCAAGTGTTATGTTTCTACGTCATCAACATCATATTTCATTCTCTCCAAAAGGTATGAATGCATTTCTATATTCATATAGAGAGACTTGGAATAATTTTATAAAGGGTGTTATTTTATTTAAAATGAATTTTATTTTCACAAAGTTATTTTAGGACTTTTAAATAAAAAGTTTTTTTGGCTTAAAATTGAAAAATGACATTCTGACAGTTCGTTCGAATGAGTTTGTCGTACGAACGGTAATTTCATTCGAACGAGGTTTGCCAATGACTTGCCACTGGAACTTCGTTAGAAAGTCCGTTCGAACGAAAATATCGTTCGACTGACAATGTCGTTCGAATGAGATTTCTGCAGGAACATTTTTTGGCAGTTTTTTTGGCACTCTCCCACTACTTTGTCCCACTACTCTTTCATATAATTTAATGACTTCGGGACTAGAATTTAAAAAAAAAAATTCCATCTGCTAGAGAGGTTTTGAGAGCTTAATTGTTTCATAAAAAATTTCGTTGGTGTTTGTTATTCAAATTGATTTATTCAAAGAATAAAACCAAGTTTACACCCAATTGTTTTTTTTAATCCAAGTTTATATATATATATATATATATATATATATATATATATATATATATATATATATACATCTTGCTTGGAGAGTTTGTTTGGCATAGGATTCATCTCTACCATAAAAGAGAGTTTGGGTTTGCTTCTACATCCCATAAAAGAAGAAGCTTGATTGCTGTGACATACCCACTTGGAGAAAGGCTCCTTATTCGGGTGGCGGTTACCAAAAGAAGTTCGATCGGTGGATTCCCAGATCGCGGTGGATCTCCGTGGTTATTCGCTAGGCAGATGTGTGTACAAGAAGGAGCATCGGGGCATGGACGGAGTCAAGTCCAGTGTTGTGAGTCTTACTGTCTTGTATTTGTAAAATCGTACTTAGTGGATTTGAGGCTAGGGTCGTCCGAGGTTTTTTCCCGCTGTGAGTTTTTCCTCGTAAATTATGATGTAGTGGTTATTTATTTATTTTATTATTTTACAAAATTCACATTAGATGCATGCTTAGGTAAAAAGATAAAATTGCTTTAAATCACTACTCATACTTAAGTTGGTGCTAAAATTAATTTGGGTAATGTTTAATCAATTTAGATCAAGTCATTTACTTTAATTTGACAAAATTTGGTTTGGCCTAAATTTGCAAAAATGGATTAATTATTTTGTTACGCAAATTTCTAGGACTTGGATTAAATTAAGTTGTTTAAGTGAAAAATGTATTTGTTGATTGATTTAATTTCACTTTGAGTTTAAGTTGTAATTTTAATTTGTAAAAGAAATTAAAATTAGTTATTTGTGTGTGTTGTCTTGAGCCATCTTTATTCCGCATCTTTAAAAAGGAAATTGAAATTACTTTTGCTAAAATCTAAAAATTGGGGGTCAACATTTCCAACAAGTGGTATCAGAGAGGGAGCACTAAGTTATCGTGTTTTGGTCCTTTTTGGTCCTTTTTGTTTAAAATGGAAAATATTCCTCTTTCAATATTTCCTACATTTGATGGTTCTCTCATGCTTGCACATGACTCTTCTCTTGCCATATCTTATGAGTAATTGCTTGCATATCTTACATACTCTATCTTTTGTGCTTAATGATATATCTTTTGCTAGTTGTATGTTTTGGTTATCATTTTTCTAGTATATGCTTCATAATCAATCACATGCTAGAATTATGATTTTTGTTTATCTTTTGTATTTTATTCTTTCATTTTAATTAGCATTAAATGAAAAATACAAATTGACTATTGTTTATCTTTTGAGTTAATTTTTGTGTTGGGTGAAAAACTTTGAAAAACTCAAAATGATTTTATTTTTGTGTGTATTTTTGTTTTACACACAGTTTTTGGCATATGTTTGTGTTTGAATCCTCATTTCGCTTCCATGTGACTAGAACTTTTGGTTAGAATTTTAATCCTTAAAATGTTCTTTATCATGCTTACATGGAGCAGTTTAAGTTTGACTTTCTTAATAGATTCACTTTTATATGCCATTACACACATGCACGAGCTTTTTGAACCTTAACTTCACATGTTATATTTGAGCTTTGTGAGGTGTTGTCATACCAATCTAGTCATCTACATACTATGACCTAGGAGGACTAGTGCATGACATTATGATATTTAATTTTTTATTCTTTAGCCTTTGTCTATTCCTGAACAAAAATGGGGGAGAATGATAGGGGGATAAATGGTATCTAATTCTATTGTAATTGTATCTTAGTTTGGACGATTTAACTTAGCGGGAGACGTCTTTCTAAGTAGATCTTTTGATAAAAGGGGGAGAATTAATTAAGGGGGAGTCTTTATTTAAATTTCATTTAGAATTTAATATTCCCTATGCGTTTAATTTGTTGCTTAAGTGTGCAGGTATTGTAAAGCGATATCTATTTAAAGTGGCAAAGCGTTTAATTCTAAAGTGGTATTCGAGTCAAGCATTGTACGCCTTATTTTGGGTGGGGTGTTTTTGAGTGTAGTGAGCTTGACGACCCTTTAGGATTTTGTTTTTGTTTTGTCCCGGAATAGCCAAAGGGGGAGATTTGTAAGGACACAAATTTCCAATTGAGTCTTAATGTAGTGTTGGCTCAATTCCGGACAAAAATATTTGCGTCATAGGATAGTATCGAGTGAGTATCCTCCAAGACTATGACATGCAAGAGTTGAAGATGTAGAGGCCAAGACTTATAAATCTTCATCTTTGCCGAGTTTCAAGTGTCATGTTTTTACGTCATCAACATCATATTCCATTGTCTCAAAAAGGTATGAATGCATTTCTATATATATATAGGGAGACTTGGAATAATTTTATAGAGGGTGTAATTTTATTTAAAATGAATTTTATTTTCAGAAAGTTATTTTAGGACTTTTAAATAAAAAGTTTTTTTGGCTTAAAATTGAAAAATGACATTCTGAAAGTTCTTTCGATACTGTCGTTCGAACGAGTTTGTCGTTCGAACGAGAATTTAATTCGAACGAGGTTTGTCAACGACTTGCCACTGTAACTTCGTTAGAAACTCTGTTCGAACAAAATGTCGTTCGAACGAGATTTCGATGGGAACAATTTTTCGCAGTTTTTGGGCATTTTCCCACTACATTGTCCCACCACTCTTTTATAGAATTTAATGACTTCGGGACTAAAATTTAAAAAAAAAAAAATTCCACCTCCTAAAGAGGTTTTGAGAGATTAATTCTTTCATAAAAAGTTCCCTTGGTGTTTGTTATTCAAATTGTTTTATTCAAAGAACAAAACCAAGTTTACACCCAATTGTTTGTTTTAATCCAAGTTTATATATATACATCTTGCTTGGAGAAATTGTTTGATACCGGATTCATCTCTATCGTAAAAGGGAGTTTGGGTTTGCTTCTACATCCCTTAAAAGAAGAAGTTTGTTTGTTGTGACATACCCACTTGGAGAAAGGCTCCTTGTTCGGGTGGCGGTGACTAGAAAAAGTCCGATCGGTGGATTCCGAGACCACGGTAGATCTCCGTTGTTATTCGCTAGGCAGAGGTGTGTACAAGAAGGAGCGTCGGGGCTTGGATGGAGTCAAGTCGAGTGTTGTAAGTCTTACTGTCTTGTATTTGTAATATCGTACTTATTGGATTTGAGTCTAGGGTGGTCCGAGGTTTTTTCCCGTTGTGGGGTTTTCCTCGTACATCACAGTGTAGTGGTTATTTGTTTATTTTATCTTTTGCAAAATCCACATTATATGCATGCTTAGGTAAAAAGATAAAATTGGTTTAAATCACTACTCATACTTAAGTTGGTGCTAAAATTAATTTGGGTAATGTTTATTTAATTTAGTTCAAGTCATTTACTTTAAGTTAATAAAATTTGGTTTGGCCTAAATTTGAAAAAATGGATTAATTATGTTGTTAGGAAAATTTCTAGGACTTGTTGAAGTGAAAAATGTATTTGTTGATTAATTTAATTTCACTTTGAGTTTAAGTTGTAATTATAATTTCTAAAAGAAATTAAAATTCGTTATTTGTGTGTGTTGTCTTGATCCATCTTTATTCCGCAGCTTTAAAAAGGAAAGTGAAATTACTTTTTGTAAAATCTAAAAATTGGGGGTCAAGATTTCCAACAAGTGGTATCAGAGCGGGAGCGCTAAGTTATTATGCTAAGATTTCCTTTTTGGGCATTTTTGTTTAAAATTGAAAATATGCCTCTTTCAATATTTCCTATATTTGATGGTTCTCTCAAGCTTGCACATGAATCTTCTCTTGCCATATCTTATGAGTAATTTCTTGCATGTCTTACATACTCTGAATTTTTTGCTTAATGATATATCTTTTGCTAGTTGTATGTTTTGTTTATCATTTTTCTGGTCTAAGCTTCATAATCAATCACATACTAGAATTATGATTTTTGTTTATCTTTTGTATTTTATTCTTTCATTTTAATTTGCATTAAATGGAAAATACAAATTGATTTTTGTTTATCTTTTGAGTGAATTTTTGTGTTTGGTGAAAAACTTTGAAAAACTCAAATGATTTTATTTTTGTGTGTAATTTGGTTTTGCACAATTTTGTTGGCATCGGTTTGTGTTTGAATCCTCATTTTGCTTCCATGTGACTAGAACATTTGCTTAGAATTTTAATCCTTAAAATGTTCTTTATCACGCTTACATGGAGTAGTTTAAGTTTGACTTGCTTAATGGATTCGCTTTTATATGCCTTTACACACATTCACAAGCTTTTTGAACCTTAACTTCACATGTTATATTTGAGCTTTGTGAGGTGTTATCCTACCAATCTAGTCATCTACATACTATGACCTAGGAGGACTAGTGCATATCAAAATCCGTTGCACTTGAGATTTGTGTGTTATAAATAAATAATATATATAAATGTGCACGGGGAAGGCCTCCAAAAGGACAAATATTATCCTTTGCGAGTAAGCCACCATTTGGATTGGACCTAAAAGAAATACGGGGTCCAAAGGCCTAAAAGAAAATATGGCATTAAAAGAAAAATAATTTGCCAAGGCCTAATTTGTTTAGTTGATTTATTCATTTAAAATATTAAATTAATATGCTTATTTTGAGGGAGTTTGGATGGTATATCAATGGTTTTCACAATGTCCGTTTATCCTAGTTGCGCTTTCAATGTCATGACTCTATTGGTTTGTAGAATCATCAACATGCTAGTCTTGTATGCATTGTGTTTGTTTGTTCAATTTATATTATCACACGAGGCTATATCTAAATGTGATAAAATTTTGCAATCAAATGCGAACTCCGTGAATATGTTTAAGTGATTGAGTTTTAAATTCATTAGTATCTAGTTCACACCCCTTCACTTCCGTTTCAATATGAAACATTTATGCTATAAGAGTCTGAAAAAATTATGTTATTTATCTTTGTGTCATTTTGGTATTTATATCTATATGTGTGTACTTATGCTTAGTTCGAATCTATTGTGTACGTATATATGATATTTTGTTCGTTTTTGAGTCTTTGCCATGATTAGCTAGTTCATTTATGCTTTTAATTAATTTTTGTTATCTTTCTTATTGTGAATTTGGTTTCGATATCACATGCTTAGATTACTACAATCAATTGATATCTTTTGTTATCACATCATAGTTGATATTCATATCTTTATGTGGATTAGTTTAATTTTAGTTCCGCACGTGCTTTAATGTTCTCATCACTTTATGCACTATTGCATGTTTGGCTTATTATCCCAATCTATTTATCCCTTGCTTAGTTTAGGGGGTGTATATGCTTTAATTATGGGAGATTAGTTAATTTTTTATTCTTTTGCCGTTGTCTATTCCTGAATAAAAAGGGGGAGAATGATAGGGGGAGAAATGGTATCTAATCCAATTGTAATCGTATCTTAGTTTGGGAGATTTAACTTTGCGGGAGACGTCTTTCTAAGTAGATCTTTTGATACAGGGGGATAATTAATTAAGGAGGAGTCTTTATTTAAATTGCATTTAATATTTTAATATTCCCTATGCATTTAATGTGTTGCTTAAGTGTGAAGGTATTGTAAAGCGTCATGTATTTAAAGTGGCAAAGCGTTTGATTCTAAAGTGGTATTTGAGTCAAGCATTGTATGCTTTATTTTGGGTGCGGTGTTTTTGAGTCTAGTGAGCTTGATGGCCCTTCAGGATTTTATTTTGGTTTTTGACCCGGAATAGCCAAAGAGGGAGATTTGTAAGGACACAAATTTCCAATTGAGTCTTAATATAGTGTTGCCTCAATTTTGAACAAAAATATTTGTGTCATAGAATAGTATCGAGTGAGTATCCTCCAAGCCTATGACATGCAAGAGTTGAAGACGTACATCTTTGCCGAGTTTCAAGTGTCATGTTTCTACGTCATCAACATCATATTCCATTGTCTCCAAAAGGTATGAATGCATTTCTCTCTCTCTCTATATCTCTCTCTCTATATATATATATAGGGTGTAATTTTATTTAAAATGAATTTTCTTTTTAGAGAGGTATTTTAGGACTTTTAAATAAAAAGTTTTTTTGTCTTAAAATTGAAAAATGACATTCTGACAGTTCGTTCGATATTGTCATTCGAATGAGTTTGTTGATCGAACGAGAATTTCGTTCGAACGAGGTTTGCAAATGACTTGCCATTAGAACTTCGTTAGAAAGTTCATTCGAACGAAATGTCGTTCGAACAAAATTTCGGCAGGAACATCTTTTTGGCAGTTTTCCACTATTTTGTCCCACTACTCTTTCATTAAATTTAATGACTTCGGGAACAGAATTTAAAAAAAATCCATCTCCTAGAGAGGTTTTGAGAGATTAATTCTTTCGTAAAAAGTTCCTTTGGTGTTTGTTATTCAAATTTATTTATTCAAAGAACAAAATCAAGTTTACACCCAAGTGTTTGTTTTAATCCAAGTTTATATCTATATATATATATATATATATATATATATATATATATATATATACATCTTTCTTGGAGAGTTTTTTTGGCACCGGATTCATCTCTACCATAAAAGAGAGTTTGGGTTTGCTTCTACATCCCATAAAAGAAGAAGCTTGTTTATTGTGACATACACACTTGGATAAAGGCTCCTTGTTCGAGTGGCGGTGACCAGAAAAAGTCCGATCGGTGGATTCCAAGACCGCGGTGGATCTCCGCGGTTATTCGCTAGGCAGAGGTGTGTACAAGAAAGAGAGTCAGGGCTTGTATGGAGTCAAGTCGAGTCTTATAAGTCTTACTATCTTGTATTTGTAAAATCATACTTGATGGATTTTGGGCTAGGGTCGTCCGAGGTTTTTTTCCGTTTTGGGTTTTTCCTCGTAAATTACGATGTAGTGGTTATGTTTTTTTATTTTATCTTTTGCTAAATTCACATTATATGCATGCTTAGGTAAAAAGATAAAATTGGGTTAAATCACTACTCATACTTAAGTTGGTGCCAAGATTAATTTGGGGAATGTTTAATTAATTTTGTTCAAGTCATTTACTCTAATTTGATAAAATTTGGTTTGGCCTAAATTTGTAAAAATGGATTAATTATTTTGTTAGGCAATTTTCTAGGACTTAGATGGAATTAAGTTGTTTAAGTGAAAAATGTATTTGGTGATTAATTTAATTTCACTTTGAGTTTAATTTGTAATTTTAATTTGTAAAAGAAATTAAAATTAGTTATTTGTGTGTGTTGTCTTCAGCCATCTTTATTCCGCATCTTTAAAAAGGAAATTAAAATTACTTTTGGTAAAATCTAAAAATTGGGGGGCAACCTTTCCACAAGTGGTATCAGATCGGGAGCGCTAAGTTATTGTGTTTATGTCCTTTTTGGGCATTTTGGTTTAAAATGGAAAATATGCCTCTTTCAATATTTCCTACGCTTGATGGTTCTCTCATGCTTGCACATGACTCATCTCTTGCCATATCTTATGAGTAATTGCTTTCATGTCTTACATACTCTATCTTTTGTTCTTAATGATATATCTTTTGCTAGTTGTATGTTTTGTTTATCATTTTTCTAGTCAATGCTTCATAATCAATCACATGCTAGAATTATGATTTTTGTTTATCTTTTGTGTTTTATTCTTTCATTTTACTTCGCATTAAATGAAAAATACAAATTGATTTTTGTTTATCTTTTGAGTTAATTTTTGAGTTTGGTGAAAAACTTTGAAAAACTCAAAATGATTTTATTTTTGTGTGTATCTTGGATTTACACACATTTTGTGGCATATGTTTGTGTTTGAATCCTCATTTCGCTTCCATGTGACTAGAACTTTTGGTTAGAATTTTTATCCTTAAAATGTTCTTTATCATGCTTACATGGAGTAGTTTAAGTTTGACTTGTTTAATGGATTCGCTTTTATATGCCTTTGCACACATGCACGAGCTTTTTGAGCCTTAACTTCACATGTTATATTTGAGCTTTGTGAGGTTTTGTCCTACCAATCTAGTCATCTACATACTATGACCTGGGAGGACTAGTTGATGTCAAAATTCGTTGCACGTGAGATTTGTGTGATTTAAAAAAATAATATATATAAATGTGCACGGGGAAGGGCTCTGAAAGGAAAAATATTATCCTTTGCGAGTAAGCTGCCATTTGGATTGGACCTAAAAGAAATACGTGGTCCAAAGGCCTAAAAGAAAATATGGCATTAAAAGAAAAATAATTTGCCAAGGCCTAATTTGTTTATTTGATTTATTCATTCAAAATATTAAATTAATATGCTAATTTTGAGGGAGTTTGGATGGTATATCAACGGCTTGCATAATGTTCGTTTATCCTAGTTGCGCATTCAATGTCATGACTCTATTGGTTTGTAGAATCATCAACATGCTAGGCTTGTATGCATTGTGTTTGTTTGTTCAATGAGTTCAATTTATATTGTCACATGAGGCTATATCTAAATGTGATAAAATTTTGCAATCAAATCCGAACTCCGTGAACATGTTTAAGTGATTGGGTTTTAAATTCATTCGTATTTAGTTCACATCCCTTCACTTTCATTTTCATATGACACATTTATGCTATAAGACTGTGAAAAAACTTATATTATTTAGTTTTTTATCATTTTGGTGTTTATATCTATAAGTGTGTACATATGCTTAGTTTGAATCTATTGTGTATACATATATATGATATTTTGTTTATTTTTTAGTCTTTTCCATGATTAGCTAGTTCATTTATGCTTTTAATTCATTTTTTTTATCTATCTTATTGCGAATTTTGTTTCGATATCACATTCTTAGATTACTACAATCAATTGTTACTTTTGTTATCGCATCATAGTTGATATTCATATCTTTATGTGGATTAGTTTAATTTTAGTTGAGCACGTGCTTTAATGTTCTCATCACTTTATGCACTATTGCATGTTTAGCTTGTTATCCCATTCTAGTTATCCCTTGTTTAGTTTAGGGGGTGTATATGCTTTAATTGGGGGAGATTAGTTAATTTTTGATTCTTTATCCGTTGTCTCTTCCTGAACAAAACGGGGGAGAATGATAGGGGGAGAAATGATATCTAATCCTATTGTAATCGTATCTTAGTTTGGGAGATTTAACTTAGTGGGAGACGTATTTCTAAGTAGATCTTTTGATAAAGGGGGGAGATTAATTAAGGGGGAGTCTTTATTTAAATTGCATTTAACATTTTAATATTCCCTATGTGTTTAATGTGTTGCTTAAGTGTGCAGGTATTGAAAAGCGACATCTATTTAATGTGGCAAAGCATTTAATTCTAAAGTGGTATTTGAGTCAAGCATTGTACGCTCTATTTTGGGTGGGGTGTTTTTGAGTCTAGTGAGCTTGACGTCCCTTTAGGATTTTGTTTTGGTTTTTGTCCCGGGATAGCCAAAGGGGGAGATTTGTAAGAACACAAATTTTCAATTGAGTCTTAATGTAGTGTTAGCTCAATTACAGACAAAAATATTTGTGTCATAGGATAGTATCGAGTGAGTATCCTCCAAGACTATGACATGCAAGAGTTGAAGACGTAGCGGCCAAGACTTATAAATCTTCATCTTTGTCGAGTTTCAAGTGTCATGTTTCTACATCATCAACATCATATTCCATTGTCTCCAAAAGGTATGAATGCATTTCTATATATATATAGAGGGAGAGAGAGAGACTTTGAATAGTTTTATAAAGGGTGTAATTTTATTTAAAATGAATTTTATTTTCAGAAAGTTATTTTAGGACTTTTAAATATAAAGTTTTTTTGGCTTAAAATTGAAAAATGACATTTTGACAGTTCGTTCGATATTTTCGTTCGAATGAGTTTGTCGATCGAACGAGGGTTGCCAATGACTTACCACTGGAACTTCGTTAGAAAGTCTGTTCTAACGAAATGGCATTTGTACATGTCGTTCGAACGAGATTTTGGCAGGAACAGTTTTTGGCATTTTTTGGTACTTTCCCACTACTTTGTCCCACTACACTTTCATAGAATTTAATGAATTTGGGACCAGAATTAAAAAAAAAATATTCCATCTCCTAGAGAGGTTTTGAAAGCTTAATTTGTTCATAAAAAGTTCCCTTGGTGTTTGTTATTCAAATTGATTTATTCAAAGAACAAAACCAAGTTTACACCCAATTGTTTGTTTTAGTCCAAGTTTCTATCTATCTATCTATCTATATATAAATACATGTTTCCTTGAGAGTTTGTTGGGCACCGGATTCATCTCTACCGTAAAAGAGAGTTTGGGTTTGCTTCTACATCCCATAAAACAAGAAGCTTGTTTTCTTTTACATACCCACTTAGAGAAAGGCTCCTTGTTCAGATGGCGGTGACCAGAAAAAGTCCTATCGATGGATTCTGAGACCACGGTGGTTCTCTGTGGTTATTTTCTAGGCAGATATGTGTACAAGAAGGAGCGTCGGGGCTTGGATGGAGTCAAGTCGAGTGTTGTTAGTCTTACTGTCTTATATTTGTAAAACCGTACTTAGTGGATTTGAGGCTAGGGCCGTCCAAGGCTTTTTCCCGTTGTGGGTTTTTCCTCGTACATCATGGTGTAGTGGTTATTTGTTTATTTCATCTTTTGAAAAATTCACTTTAGATGCATGCTTAGGTAAAAAGCTAAAATTTATTTAAATCACTACTCATACTTAAGTTGGTGCTGAAATTAATTTGGGTAATGTTTAATTAATTTAGTTCAAGTCATTTACTTTAATTTGATAAAATTTGGTTTGGCCTAAATTTGTAAAAATGGATTAATTATTTTGTTAGGAAAATTTCTAGGACTTGGATTGAATTAAGTTGTTTAAGTGAAAAGTGTATTTGTTGATTAAGTTAATTTCAATTTGAGTACAAGTTGTAATGTTAATTTGTAAAAGAAATTAAAAGTAGTTATTTGTGTGTGTTGTCTTCAGGCATCTTTATTCTGCATCTATAAAAAGGAAATTGAAATTAATTTTTGTAAAATCTAAAAATTAGGGGTCAACATTTCCAACAGAGAGTGGTACGATTTTCCCCATAACTTCGGTGGAGATGTTGAGTGCATGATTGTGGTTTGTCCCAATTTTAGGGATTTCTTTAGTGGAAAAGGGTAACATTCGGGTATAGGTCAAGGATCCGACCAAATTTACCGCTTCTTCTGGTGTCGTAGGGGAAGAAACTATGGGTCCAGTGAGAAACTTGATCAAAGCGTTTCTGTGTAATTAGAAAGACATGAAAGTCCCCATAGAGTGATGTTAACTTGAGTTTTCTTTAGTTGATCGAGGATCTTGCTTTCCTCGAGGGTCATTTCTGGCATAGGAAGGTTTTCAATGCCCTTCCCTTTGTCATTGGCTGGTAGTGAACTTGGGCTCTGGTAATGCCTCCCTGATCTGGTCATGTGATTTACTGAAGAAGGGAAGAACATGAACTCTATTTCTTCATCAATCCCGGGTTGTTCTACCACTTTATTTATTTCTCTCAGGTGCTCCTCAAATGATATCATCCCATACGTAGGCTACCGGGCGAGTTTTCTCGAAAGATTTTTCTTCATTCGAGTCTCCGAATTCTTCCCCCCATCCGGTGGCAACAATTCTGTCTTTCTATTTAAATTCAATTCATTCCACAACTTCAATGGATTCTTCATACAAGTATTCCCATTCTATGGGGATATATAAGGGTGAAGGGACCAGGCGTCCTTATAATTTCAAAGTATCAATTAACTCGGTCATACTGTAAATGTCGTTGGTTTACCTAAATAATTTTGCCATGATCTGGATGACATCATCCAAGCTGACTTCATCGGTTGGTAGCACCCAACTTTCTCACTCTCAGGCCCATTTTCTTGCTTCCAAGAACAGTGTGCTGAACCTCTGGTAATCAATGATCACCTGTGAGGGAAATTTCAGACTGAACTCTAGGAGTTGGTTTAATACTTATGATAATTCCATACCTCTATTTTAAGAACGGGTATGGACAATAATGCATGCTATGGTAAGGAGAGATAGTGCATGATCAGCGAGGCTAGTAGGGTGTAGGAGGAAATATGGGCAGGTTTGGAGAGGTTTAGGAGAGTGTATGGGTGTGATTTGAGTTGAGGGATCAAATTCTGGGTTCATTTCTAGGAATATAGCATTGGTATGATTTCGGAATGGATTACGAGTAGTGATTGTCTTAGGATTGGCTAGTGGGGCAATGGTAACCTGGTCAATTAGACCTTGGATTACATTTCGAAGGTGAAAGCATTGGTCGGTGGTATGCCCAGCGGTTTGGTGAAAGGCACAATGGGCATCTGCCTTGAAGTTTCTCATAAGTTGATTGGGCAATGGATGGGGATTTAAGGGTTTGATGAGGTTTCGGCTTAATAAGTCTTGATAAACTTTGGAGAGGGGAGAATGGAGATCGGTGTATTCCTTTCAGACTGGGATAGGGAGGCTTTCTGGTGCCCACGAAGTGGTTGGTTGAGAGATGTTATTAATGGTTGAGACTACAGCACTGGCAGGTTTGTCATATTTTCTGGGGGTGAACTGTTCGGAGACTTTCTTTGGCTCAACATCTGTTCTATCAAGACCTTCCTCGATTTCTACTCTTGCCTCTCTAAGAGATCGGAAGTGGGGATAGTATTGTCCTCCCATAGTCGCTCAGACATGGGACAAGAAGTTTTTCTTCACTATGCTTACTTGTTCTTCCTCGGAAGGTCGATTGGTCATGGTAGTTGCTTTTTTCCTCCATCGAGATATGAAGTTACTAACTGATTCCCTAGAGTTCTATTTGAGCAACTCTAAATAACGGCGGGTGACCTCAAGCTCTTCGTTGTATTTGTACTTGGACATGAATTCACGGGTTACATCCTCCTAGGTACGGATTCTGGACTCCTCGAGAGATAAAAAACCATCGGAGGGCACTATTCATTAGAGTTTGCTGAAACAATTGGGCCATCACTTCTTCTGAAGTAAGAGAGTCATGGAACGGTGATAACTGCGAAGATGAAAAATCGGGGGTCCACTTTCTCAGAATTTCTTGATATTCTACATCTTGAACTTTTCGAGTAACTTTGCATTAGGCTAAGGAGAAATATGGGTGTAGTCCATGTAATTTTTGAAGATTCTTACTTTGTCTAACTTCTTAGTTAGCATCTTGAGATCTTCTTTAACCTTGTTCAACTCTTCCTCTTTCGGATCAATGATCATAGGCAAGTTAGCCCCAAGCTGGGCAAGGTTTGGCATAGGAAAATTGGCAGGCGGCGTCCCATTAACAGGAGGGACGTGGAGCGTGATGATATTCTTTGGGAACCCAGATAGGCTCAGGTGGACCCATATCAAGAGGTAATAGGACCTCACACTCTTGAGGAATAGGAACCTGGTTCCATTGCATCTCTCGGACCTCAGTCTGAAGGTTGTCAATCTTGGACACGAGCTGAGCTAAAACTGCCATCAGATCTGGATGCACAATTGGTACATGATCTGTGTTGTCCATGGAAAGTGGATGAATACCGAACTCGGAAGCGGTAGCAAGGGAACGGACGAAACTCTGGGGTGACTTGACTGAAGACCGAAGCCAATAAGGAGTCAGGCCAAGGGCGTGCAATCGACCTGAGAGGGCGTAAAACGAGATTTATTTTTAAGAAAAATAAGGAAAATATTTTTGACAATTTTTGTTTCTCTTTTGAGATAAAAGGGCAAAATATTTTTGGATTTTTGATAAAGAAGGAAAAAATGTTTTTGGACTTTTGATAAAGAAGGAAAAAATGTTTTTGGAAGACGGGTCTCAGAATGATTATTATTATTATTATTATTATTATTATTATTATTATTATTATTATTATTATTATTATTATTATTATTATTATTATTATTATTATTATTATTATTATTATTATTATTATTATGATTATTATTATTATGTTCTCACTTGTATTAAATTATCCTATATGCAAAATAAAATTTTGGACGGGACCCGATCCAGGAAAAGTTGGGTTTGTAACATGTGCAAAGCTATAACTGGACTTGTAACAAGGCTAACGGGCTGGGTCCCATTTTTTAAAAATGGGTGAATATTTAGGCGATAGGCCGACCCGAAATTTTGGAAGACTTTCGGGTTGAAACTGGAAATGTAATATGTGTGTCCTTGGTTTGACACCTATATGCGGGTATGCAGTTAGTTGGATTAATCGGAAAGGGTTCCCCCCTTTGGCGTGGCTTCCACGATATACGTCTTACTTTTAGGGCAATTTGTACGTGTGGACAAGCCATTTGATATACCTGAGTGTACGTGAATTTCCTCACTATATACCTCGTGGGGATGATACATGTGAGAGATAATTTGATATACTCGGCGTACATGAACGAGTTCCCTGCTATATACCTCCCGTCATGACTTCGGTCAAGCGGTACGATGTGGGGGAACTATTCGATATACGTCAAACGTACTTGGCTAATGGAAGGTGAGAGTCATATCGCTTAGGCTAATTGTGCCTTGCTAGACCAGCGCCCATCACATAGTGACCCTCCAGTTATGGGACAAAATTTCGTCAATAATAATGCTCTTTGGTGATATCGTGTGAATCATGCATGATTCTGTTATTAGTATCTTATGATGAGAGTATCTTTCTTGATCATGCCCAACCGGGAGAAAAGTATGAGTACCAATAGTATACTAAGTATGGGTGATGCGTGTAAGATGAGGATATATGTGATCCTAGGTGCACGTGGTGTGAAGTGTACATAGAGAATTTTCTACAAGCGTGTGAATAGAAGCATAAGTATGAGGTACACATGAATAGTAAAGGAGAAAATAGGGGGATACATGAGAAATTAAAATACCCATGTAAATAGAGTCTAGCCCACAAAAATTATAATCCCTAGCGAAGTTGCCATTGTGGACATTCTCGGATATATCCCCTCGTGGCGGGAGAGGATCCCTCTAGGTCCCGCGCATCCCTCTCGGGAGTGCTTCGTCCAGTGTCGGTGAATGAGGTGAAAATGTAGAGAGATAGAGTCTCCAGTCTATTTTACTCAAAATAGACAAAAGAAAAGGGAGCCATCTCGAAGGACAGCATCCAATGACATACTGATACATACGAAACTAAAATGATTCAAAAGGGGTCCAGATGCTAAGTTACGAAATGGGAAGGTGTTAGGCACCCATTCTTCCCTTATGGTCTCTCATGGGTTGTTGCAATTTTCCTTTATTTCCCCATGATATGTGTGCATGTGTATACGTAGTGGATATAGGAGTCATTGACTTGTATCATGGAAGAGATAAAGCGAGTCATCCATAGGAATGTTCCTAAAAGTAATATTAAAAAATAGGATTTATGTGATTATCCTAGCGCCGATCATTATAAGGGAATGATAACGCATATGAAATAATACACCATTAAGAACATATATATATATATATATATATATATATATATATATATATATATATATATATATATATATATATATATATATATAGGGAAATACATAGAATTTAAGAGAGTTAAGTTTACATATCCTATAGATGCATCAAAATCCACGGAGTTCGTATGCAAAATGAGGGGTGGGATTTATCCCATAAATCTAATTGGGGACTTCTCTTATATGGGTGTGTGTGTGTGTGTGTAAAAAAGTGTTTTAGTTGTGAGAAAAGTGTGAGAATTCCCGTTTGGAATTTATGAGAAAATCCTCTTCTTCTTGTTTTTTTTGCGTTTATTTATATAAAAATAAGATATGTGCGATAATATTAGATAAAAAGTATATTAATATATGTGAGATAAGATAATAAAAGTAGTAAGTAAAGAAATAAACTAATGAGAATTTAGGGGAATTTAAAGAGAGATTTGAGAAAATTGAACCTTCTTGAAGATCTTGTGCTTGATCTTAGATGTTGGAGAGCAGCCCTTACACTTGGATGATGATGGAGAGTACTTAATTCACTAACTTTGATGAAAAAGGTGATGAAAGGTGAAGGTTGAAAAGGGATTTGGATGTGGAAATCACGCTTACTTCGAGAGGGGTTTTCTAAGTTTATTGAGAGTGATAGACCTATGATTTTCCTTCTTTTTTGGAATGAGGTTAGACCCCCTTTTTTATAAGACCAGGGAATTTTTTATCAGAATATCCCTAGTCCTGCCAATCGGCAGGTGTGTTTAGGCACACTTTCGATAGGCAGGGCTTGGAACCTGTCGTTTTGTAGTGTCTTTTAGTTCCTTCAAAAAATCGTTCGTAGAGCACGAAGCATTGATTTGAATCATGCATGTGGTGAACCGTTGGAAAGATATTTCTGAGACTTTCGAAAGTCCTTTGGACTTCTCCCGGATTTAAGAGTTGACTTTGGGTCAAATGTGGCTTGGAAGCGCTCGTCGGTCCTTTATACGAGGAAACTTCGGATGTAAACGGATCATTCGCCCGCATGGTAAGTCAGAATCACGCACATGGCAGACCGTTAGAAAGGCTAGGAGATGTACTTCGACATTCCAAATAGATTGACCTATTTCGAGGAGTTGACTTTGGTCAATCGGGGCCTAAAAGTGTTCGGTGACCTTTCAGAGTAAAACAGATCGTTCGTCTATATCGTAATTCAGAATCTCACACGGGGTGGACCGTTGGAAAGGAGTTTTAGTAACCTTTGAAGATTCATTCAGTCTCGGTTGAGCTGAAGAGTTGTCTTTGGTCAAACGAAGCTTAGAAGCATCCGGTGACCTCCTGATCGAGTTTTTGGGGAAAATGGGTCATTCGTCCACATGGTAAGTCAGAATCATGCAAGGGACGGACCGTTGGAAAGGGCTTTCAGTTCTCTTTGAATATTCATTTAGTCTCGATCGAGCTGAAGAGTTTGACTTTTGGTCAAACGGAGCATCGAAGTGCCCGATGGCCTTTAGGTTAGTACCTGGGGTATGACTTTTCTTTGCAATGATGAAGGGAGGTGCTAGGGACCTTAGGAGAGGTTGGGGGGTATTAGAATGGGGTGTCTACAGACATGATTGAGACTGAGAGAGAATAATAATCCTAACAATAAAATAGAAAAACCAAGAATAACAGGCATAAGCAAAGAATATATCCATGGTAAAATGAAAACACTTTTAATACACATAGGAATAAACATACATGGATCAATAAAGATCAACTAGATGTGACAGTCCTAAACATACTTGTGGAAAACCAAAGTGAATTACGCTCATAAACAAAATCTTTTTGAATTGTTCAAGATATGAAGCAAGAACAAATCAAGAATAAAAACAATTCACATATGAATTATCGAAGATGATAAACATGATATATAAACTCACATACAAATAAAAATTACATATCCTAGTGTAAGATATATGGAATGACATGTTAACAAAAGACATGACAAAAAAAAGATCCTCAAGAATTTAGAAGCGTAGGGGAAAAATTTAAGAATCTTCTTATTCACAATTTTAATTATTTTTTAAATGTCTTTCCTAACCCGTAAACTATTTACAAAAGCCGCCTTAGGATTAGGTGGGACTTGAGGCGCATTTTTCTTTGCTTTGCCTTTATTTTTGAGCTCATTATTCTAAAAAACATTTTGACTATTTTTAACCAATTTTTTTGTTTCAACGGATTTAGGTGCAAATTTCTTAGAATTATTTTTTTTAACCTTTGTTTTTCCCTGCAAAATTCTTACCATGATTCAAATGTAGGTTTCATTTGAGTGAAAAACAAAATTTCCTCTAATGAATAATTTTATGACCATGATCACATTTAAAAGTTCTAGATCTAGTCATTTGGATTTTTTTTGCTAAGAAAAAACCATACTAAAATGTGGAAATTTCATCAACTTGTAACAAAAACCTGTTGCATCACCTTTCTGATGAAAACAAGAACCAACAAAGTCCTTTTTAGGCATCTTATGATTAAGCCCATGGTTTTTGTTATCAAATTCGGGATGCAAATGTTTATTTTTCTTTTCACAATTATTTATAACATTTTCCTTTTTATCTTGAATTTCCAAAGGAACATTTTCAATGTTAGTTGTCTTATTTTGAGAAGAGCCATTTACAAAAATATGTTATCTATTGGAAGCCAAAAACATAAAAGATTTAAAAAACTTACCCCCTTTTATCATTTATTTTTCTGTTTGGTATAAAACTGATCTCGCTGCTCGATTAACTTTTTCATTTTTGGCCAAGATATCAAATCATTTGAATGAATTCGAACTTTCTTTTCCAAAACAATTTCAGACTTTTTACACACAAGAAAATGAATTTTAAAATTTTTGGGCGATGTAAAAAAATATTTTCTTTCTTCTTTATAATTTATATAATTTTCATACTTTTCTTTAGAAATATCGTTCTTTTCTTTTAACTCATCCAAAAAGTTTAAAAGATCCAAAATGAAACATCAACACATTTAAGGATTTCAAATATCATAGGTCCTTGAGTTATCAAAATTCATAAAAATTTATTTTCATCTTTTAAAAGGGCTAGCTCATTAAAAACTCTAAATTATCTCTTTCAAGAGTTTTGATAATTTTTCAAAGAGCTCCATTTTCTTCTTTTAAAATCGTTATTGCACTAAAATTAAAATCGAAGGCTCTTCCCTGAACAAATTAATCTTCTCACACATGTGACCACGGTTAATGTCATGCCCCGACTTAATTAACTTAAAATCATCCTTTTATTTAAAGATAATTCCCTCAAATAATACTTTACTTTAATTCTTTCTGAAAAATAGCACCATATATATTTTTTTGTTTCGTTTTTTTTCAAAAGCATGTTTGGTTCAAAACATAACTACCGTAACATGTAATTTACAAGTACTAAAAAACTTTACATACAAAAAATCTATAGTTTAATATTTACCCCAAAATCTTATTGATATTCAACCCATATTAGATATCTGTCACTCCCTCGTTTTAAGGTCCTAACTTGGCAGTGAACTCCAAACAATAGGCATACCTCAAACATAACATTATATGAGTGTAAGAAACACAAGGTTAGTGAATGACCATATACCATACATATAACCAATTTAAATAAATATTTTTTTTCCTAATGCTATAACCCAACAGAAATCTCGCAAGCTTGGACCTGCCAGTCCAATTAACTCCCAGTTAATGGGGAACACAAAATCCCATAATTAGGCCCGAGTACAACAAACCCTTTAAGTTGGATTAACGGGGACACTGCATACCCTAGCACCCACCACAGTCCTTAACATTTGATAGAGGTCCCACCTCAGTCCATAACATTAAATAACATAATTTAACATTTTTAATCATATGCATATGTTTCAGAACACCACATCACTCCATAAGCATCACCCCACATGTATTTAACTACACAATTCCATATGAAAATATAAGAATATATATTTCATAGGACACGTCACTCACCTTGAATTTGGTACTAATAATAATACCAGAACTATTTCCTTGGTATGGTAGTGTTAGCCACTTCCCCACCTAATAATTCAACATCATTAGTATTTGAATACACCAAATCACATTACACTCAGTAACACATCACTCAATTGGTCAATCTGACATAACTGGAAATTAATTGGATATGATACTTCACATTTCTATAACACTTTATTCATTAGGTTCTAACACAATTTAAGGAATTAAATTACTAATTATCTAGACAAAGTTATGCCCATTTTATTACAACCTTTTCCAAATCATTTCTGGAGAAAAACAATAACAAAACTTCAACTTCAACACACCCCCTAAGCCAAAAAAGAAGATATTTTATTCTCCCCTTCAAGTATATCATATTCATATATGTTCTCTAAAATTTTCAATTGGAATTTCTTGATTTCAACAAATATGTAATGATTTAGGCTACTTTTAACACATCTAAGTTTAAGTAGACCATGAAAGCATAACTTATTATTTTTCAAGAATATATAACCTCCACCTAGGTTATAAATCATGGAAACTTATATTAAACACATGGAATAATGTCCTTACAGGATTTCTCGATTTATCGAAATTTTCCAAAGGATTTCTACCTTAACTTTCTTTTTCTCTCTCCATAAGCATGTTTATTCCAAGTCTTATAATTTGAAATGAAAAATATGATAAGGTCTTCTCTTAAAACCATAGAACGTGTCCGTGTGACCAATATAAGGTGGCGGCATGTGATTGGTTGGACAAGAGGTCCAATAAGACAATTCCACTAATGACCTATTTGTCCCCCCTTCGTAAAATTACCATAACTCACTAGTACGGACACCGGTTTACTCCCTCTTTGTGTCTACGCATAGATAAATTATATATTTACAATTTTGATACTTTGTGTTTTCCCGGAATAAAAAATTAGTACGATAATTTGGGCTCGAACAGAAGAGTAATAATTTACTCAAAAATTCATAACTTTCACATTTGGCAACCAAACAACGCCAATTTCGGACCAACCTTGGTTGTATTTTATAATCATAATGATGTACGAAAAATATATTTTCATGATGCATTTAACCACATAACTAATCATATGATCTAAATAAGTTATCCTCAATCGTAAGCTCGATTAACATCTAATGCAACCAACACATATATCACATGAGTATGCATCCCCCAAATATGATAATTAACATGTTTAACGCCCACTTGTCAACTTATAACTTATACTTAATCATATAATTAACATTCCTAATCACATTTTAGGGCCTTCAAGTCAACTTGAAGTTGATAAACTATAGATGCCTTTAGTTTAAATCATTTTTCTCCTCTTTATATTCATTGATTTTAGAGGACGATTTATCATTATTTTTAAAAAGTTTCAAAAACTCTTCATGTAATTTAACATTTTTAAATTCAAGAGTCAAGAAATCAACATCATCACAATCATCCTTACTAGATTCATATTCATTTTTGAGTGAAGGATGACATGTAAAATTGTACTGTTAATGATGTTCGGAATAAGAATCATTTGAATCACTACTAGATAAATCCTAAAAAATTGCATAACCACAAGCCATTTTTACACACACAAAATCTATCTTTAGGTGATTAAACCTACAATAATAAGGTTTAAGTTTGATACCACTGCAAAGATTATGTGAGTAAAGAGGAACTACCACAGTTAAAAATTATTACTAAATGAAGATAATGTTTGTATGTAATCCAAATTTCAAAAAAAAAAACATAGCTTCTAATTGAATAACATTATTTATAAATTGATTTAACTTAACAATATATGTTTATGAAGAACATAAAAAAATAAAAATGTAGAATATTAAATCAAACATTTGAGACGAGGATTTATATGGCGAAATAATCCTTGCAGGAAAAACCTCAGGGCCAAACAAACTACTTCCACTATGTAGGTAAGCTAGGTATAACCCGGGTCAATGGTATGGTTATAAATATAGTCAAGTGTTTATGAGTCCAACACACCAGCGTGATGTGTTTACGACATGTACCATGAATCATATTGGGTGAACATATTTTTTGAATTAAAAACTCGTGTCTCAGGTAAATCATGAAAGCTCATCATTTCCACAGACTCAAATTATAAAAAATCATGTCTCATTACCATTCAAAGCGAATGAATTCCTATACTTATGATGTGTATCATAACTTCAGTGTATTTGTACTTAATGTACTACAGAAAACATAATTATGAAAAAAATTATATTTATGCTTACTCAATAATTAGAAAGTTACTCTTACATTGTCCTTAACCAATATGGAGGACTGATGGCATCACCGTCAATAGTTTTTCCTACATAAGAATATATCTTCAATATCTACCATTCCTAACAAAAATAATGTTTAAAAGTTTAGAAACAAAATTATTGTAATTAACCTAACATTAAGGGTATGTTTAATTGCATGGAAAAGAGCCATTGCACAATATCTTATGGGCTTGTTTGAAGGACTACCATTATCATGACAAACTTTCCAATTAACACTAAACTACCACACAACAATTCAGATTTGGATGATGAAAATATGGTATTTGTTGGTGGGTCATAAAATTTACCACCTCATTATATCAAATGGTATAATTAATTTCCTACGGTGTTTACTCATATATATATATATATATATATATATATATATATATGACCGAAGAACTTTATTAAAAACAAGTGGTAATTATCAGACTTCGTCAAATTTATCACCTTATATTGGATTAATGTTATTTTTAACCTCTACTGATGTATTTTTTTAATGTTTTTTGGATTTTTTTTCTTCCATACATCTATTTATGTAACATATTTTATCTCCCCATGCAGGAGCATCTATCAAATAATTTCTTAGGTCAATCGCTAAGATATGTATATGGCTTACTATAATAATTAACGTATTTTTTTATGCGAAATCATTAATGAACTTTAATTACTAATATCTCTCACCTTTGTAGTTTGTGGATGTTCATCATATATGAAAACCTTATCACAATAAATGAAGTTTCTAATACTATGTGTTGATATCAAATTTAGTATGCTGACATGGACCAATCACCTGAAGACACGTGTCAACCACGTGGCAAATATGAACACTTTCAATGAGCAGCTCAATTATACCGAGCAGCCTAGGCTCCCCGAGAAACTCATAAGCTCCGAGAAACTCATAGCTCCGAGCAACTCAAGCGTACCGAGCACCTTAAGCGGTTCGAGCTACTTAGCGTGCAGAGCATCCGAATCAAGAGAATCAAAAAGACAAATGCGCATTAAATGCTCATTATTATCGTACAGATGTATATGCCTAATAAATAACAACGCATTGTCCTTTCACATGTACATCCTCAAGGCTATAAATATATTGTAACCTTCTCATTAGAAGGGAACTTTTAGATCTCTTGGTAAACCTATTATCAATATTCCAAATAAACAATTAGTAATACAAAAATAGTGGACGTAGGCCATTTTGCTCAGGATGAAACACTTTAAAAATCTTTTGTCTTATTTATTCATTTTATTTGTGATTGATTAATTAGGGATAATCTAATTTTTCACATCAACAGATTGGCGCCGTCTGTGGGAAACGACTGTAATTAGCATTTTTCACCAAAATAATTCATCATCAATGGCCGATAATCCAGAATCCAGTAATCGAAATGCTGGGATCCCTCTAAATCTATCTACTCCCCAAAATTTTCCAGATCTGGCTAGCATTATGGATAACTTAGCCCAAGGCCAAACGTCCATGCAAGAAACCATGCGTCAACTTATACAAACTGTTTAAGGCGGAGTGCCGGCCCAATCTGGACAACTAAGTGTTCAGAGAAATATCCGTTTACCTTCTTCACGAACTAGGCTAACGTTATTCCAGAGGAATCTTAATCTCGATGCACTGAATCATATCGTACTGAGAGATCTAATGATCCTTCTTATCATCCTGATCGAACTTCATCAGTACGAGCTACAGATTCTCAACAAGACGTCACTTTATCCCCAAAAAGGACTAGTGCTCTAGAAAGGTTGAGTAGAGTCTCTCCTTTTGATCGTTTAGGCCCTAGGAGGAATAGAAGTCCTTCTAAGATTGCATCGAGGAACTCTCCATGACCATCCGATCTAAGGGAAGGCTCTACCCAATCAAGACCAGCAGCTCAATACCAAGAGGAAAACTAAATGCGATCAGTTGCTCGAACAAATATGCCCGAGGTGGGAAACGATGCATG
This sequence comes from Sambucus nigra, assembly GCA_949130495.1. Taxonomy (NCBI): domain Eukaryota; kingdom Viridiplantae; phylum Streptophyta; class Magnoliopsida; order Dipsacales; family Adoxaceae; genus Sambucus; species Sambucus nigra. The sequence continues at coordinate 296,543,243 of OX422211.1, read as the reverse complement.
GAAAGGCTCTATTACAGATTCGGAGAAATGGCTAAGGCCAAGAATCCTCTACAAATAACTTTTATCCAAGGGACACCATTCGTACAGGAAATTATGGATTTTCCCACACCATCAAAGTTCAAAGCTCCTGTGGTAATGCCTAAGTATGATGAAAAGATTGACCATGTCCTTTATATAGAACAATACCAAGATACTGCCAATATCTATGCAGTTCCAGACGAGATGAGATGTAGGGAATTTTCAGGAACTCTCATCGGGTTAGCCCAGATATGGTACAACAACCCTCCTCGAGGGAAGATCACGACTTTCTTTCAATTGGCAGAGCTTTTTATTGGGAACTTCTACTTTGGAGAAAAACCAGTCAAATGAGTAGCACACTTTCTGAGTGTTAGACAAAAGGAAGGTGAAAGCACCAAGGACTATATTACTCATTTTAATAACAAGAAACTTGAATTAATTGATTACGAGGAGAAAATAGCAATTACTACTTTGATGAGTGGACTGTTGCCAAATAAATTGTACTACACTTTAGCCAAAGATCCGCCCAGAACCATGGCAGAACTGATGGCAAAAGCAGTCAAAATCATTAATGTCGAGGAAGCTATGGCTGAAAAGAAGAATGTAGACACTAAGGAGACCAAGGTTGAAGATGACAAGACTGAGAAGAAGGATCAGAAGAATAATGGTGTCAACAGACAGTCCAAAGAAAAGCAAGCACTGGAACAGTTGAAGAAATTTATAAATTATACTCCTTTGAAGGTAGATATAAACCACATTCTGAAAGAGATCAAGAACAATGAGGAGCTAAACTGGCTAGAAAAAATGAAGGCAGATCCTTACAAGAGGAATAAGTCCAAATATTATGACTTCCATAAAGACCATGGTCACACGACCAAAAGTTGTATAGCTCTCCAGGATGAAATTGAAGCACTCATCAGACGAGGAAAACTGGCTAAGTATGTTGATCACCAAAATGGTGGAAAGACCAGTGATCGAGGAAGGCAAAGTTCTAGGTTTTCTCATCGAGCAAAAGAAGACAAGAAGAGAGACCAGGAAGATGATCTAAAATATGACCCCGATCTTCCCAAAAGACCAAGATAGACAGAGCGTGAGGTATTTTCAATCCATTTTAGGTCATTTGAATGTAATGTTGTTACAGGTGGAGATGTAGGAGGTGGAGATCTTACTATGGAGAGGAAATCTTACTCAATGAGGCTCAAGCCTGCTCATATATACAGCGAATAAACTTGGTAGAAGATGATCGTTCGAGGAAGGTGAATAAAGACAAAATGGTCATTGGTTTCTCTAAAAACGACCTGGCAGGTGTACTATATCCTCATTATGACCCTTTAGTGATCAAGATGAGAATGAAGGAAGTGGTGATTTCACGAGTACTAGTAGATAATGGTAGCTCGGCAGATATCATGTTCTATCCATTATTTGACAGTTTGAATTTGAAGCTAGCCCAGCTGGAGCCGTATCATAGGCCCCTCTTTAGTTTTACTGGCGAGAAGGTCTTTCCACTTGGGACGATCAAGTTGGATATGCTTATCGGTACATGGCTTGCTTGTCGAACAGAAAGAGTACGCTTTTTCGTAATGGATAAAAATGTCCAATCATCTTACAATATCATCATGGGAAGGGTAGGTCTGAAGAAGTTCAAAGCACTACCATCTACTGTACATCAATGTTTAAAATTCCCAACCAACTTTGGAGTAGGAGTGGTGAAAGGCGACCCGAAAGTAGCTCGAGAATGCTACTATTCATCTGTCGAACAGGTGGAATGCGAAGAATCCAGAAAGAAGATTACTACTTATCAAGTGGATGAAATAGAAGATACAGAGATTGAAATGTTAGACCCTAGAGACGAGTCTCAGCTCGTGAAGGGACAGGTCATGGAGGCTACCAAAAAGATCATTCTGGACAACTATAATCCAGAACGAATAACTCAAATTGGTGCATCACTGGATGTATCTAGAAAACAAGAATTGATAGCATTTCTAAGGCACAGAAAATAGACTTTTGCATGGAGTCATGAAGATATTCCTAGGATAGACCCGAATTTCCTGTGCCACGAGCTCAATGTGAACAAGGAAGTAAAGCCAGTAAAGTAACGAAGAAGGGTGTTTAGTCCTGAAAAGAACCAAGCTATACAGGAAGAAGTAGAGAAACTACAAAAGGCCTTTTTTATTGAGGATGCCAAATATCCTAATTGGCTAGAAAATGTGGTGATGGTAAAGAAGAAAAATAACAAGTGGAGGATGTGTGTAGACTTCACCAACCTTAATAAGGCATGCCTAAAGGATCATTTTCCTTTGCCCCGAATTGATCAGCTGGTGGATGCTACCTCAGGACATGAATCGTTAAGGTTCATGGATGGTTATTCTGGTTACAACCAGATTAAAATGAAAATTAAGGATAGGGAATGTGCCTTTTTTATTACCCCAAGGGGAACTTATTGCTATAATGTTATGCCTTTTGGACTTAAAAATGCAGGTGCAACATATCAGCGGCTGATGAACAAGGTGTTTGCAGAGCAAATCAATCATAACATGGAGGTTTATGTTGATGATATGCTGACGAAGAGCACGAAATCTGTCGATTATCTAGTTGACTTAGGTCAGACCTTTGATCAACTAGAGAAATATCAAATGAAGTTGAATCCCACTAAATGCATATTCGGAGTATGAGAAGGTATGTTTCTCGGATATATTGTTAACTAACAAGGAATTAAGGTGAACCCTGAAAAGATCAAGGCTCTATTGGAGCTACAATCTCTAACCATGAAGAAAAAAGTGCAAAGCCTTACAGGGCGAGTTGCAACACTTAATAGATTTATGTCACGAGTAATAGACAGATGCCTCCCATTCTTCAAAACACTTCGAAAAACTTTTGAGTGGAATGATGAATGCGAGGAGGCCTTCCAAGAGTTGAAAAAATATCTAGGGACACCTCCATTGTTGTCTAGACCAGTGATTGGAGAAAGATTATACTTGTTTCTGGTAGTTTCAGATAATGCAGTTAGCTCGACATTGATAAGATTGGATGATGAAGTACAACAAAATAATCTATTACACCAGTAAGGCCTTTCGAGGAGCAGTGATCAGATAACCAAAGTTGGAGAAGTTGGCACTATCACTGATCGAAGCAAGCAGAAGGATGAGGCCATACTTCCAAGCTCATATTATAGTTGTGTATACATATATGCCATTAACGTAAGATCTGCATAAATTGGAGAAATCAAGAAGATTGATGTACTGGGCAGTAGAACTTGGTGAGTATGATATAGTTTATGAGCCTAGATCATCGCTTAAGGGGCAGGCAGTAGAAGATTTTATTGCGGAGTTTACTCATTCTGATACCCCAAAACAACAGGAGTGTAATACAGACAAACCTGTGGATGTTACTAGATCACCACATTTAACCCCCGACCAAATTTTAGTTGGGGATGACCAAGAGAAGATAGTCAACGAGCAGCGAGAAGTGCTGGAGGAAGACAAAAGGAAGCATCAAATATTCCATCGAGGAACTCTTTCTGATCAAGAGTTTGATAATGAAGTACCTATATGGAATTTGTACAGGCACTGGAGCAGGGATTATTTTAAACAGTCTGGATGAGATTGATATGGAGTATGCTCTGTGCTTTCAATTTAAAGCTTCTAATAATGAGGCTGAATATGAAGCTATGATCTTGGGCTTAAATCTAGCTAAAACCATGAAGGTAGAGCAGGTCATTGTATTCAGTGATTCCCAGTTAATCGTAAATCAAATTATGGGGGTGTATGCAGCAAAAGAAGAATTAATGGTCAAGTATCATGCAAAAGTAATGGAGGTGGTATTGAGTTTTACTGTAGTTCAGTTGATAAGAATGTCAAGATTGGAGAATGCAAGAGCAGACGCCCTAGATTGGTTAGCATCAGCCACATTCACCGAGCTACGAAGAATAATCCCAATATAAATCCTAGTTGGTCAAAGCATAGACGAAGATCTGATGATGAACTTCATTGCCCTCGACTTAGGATCATCTTGGATGGATCCCATTAGGGCCTATATTGAAGAGGGGGCTTTACCAACTGATAAACTCACAGCTAAGAAACTGAAGTTTAAAGTTGCTCGTTATGTATTGACCAGTGGCATTTTATATAAACGAGGAGTTATAGCAGGGCTATAAAGATGTTTCCATCCCTCCGAAGTGAAATATTTGATATAAGAAGTTCATGAAGGGTCTTGTGGAGCCCATGTAGCAGGTCGGTCACTTTTGCAGAGAATAACAACACAGGGGTATTACTGGCGAACGATGAGAGCTGATTACGTAGCTTATGCTAAGAAGTGCGATAAATGTAAACACTTCTCTTCCATCCGAAGAACTCCCCAAGCATTGTTAACACCCATAACGTCCCCTTGGCCATTCGCCATGTGGGGGATAGACTTTGTAGGACCACTTCCAACGACTAAGGGAAGATTCAAATACCTCGTGGTTTATGTGGATTGCTTTACCAAATGGGTGGAAGCTGAGCCTCTCATTGATATGACATATGACATATAACAAAGTCTATCAATTTATTTGGAAGAATATTATCTGCAGATATGGTCTCCCACATGCAATCATTACTGACCATGGAACCCAGTTTGAAAACGAGGAGTTTGCTATGTATTGTCATCAATCCAATGTAGTGAAGATCCACTCTGCACAAGGCCATCCCCAGAGCAATGGGCAAACTGAGGTGACAAACAGAATGCTACTGAATGGTTTGAAAAAATGACTGGATGATGCGAAGAAAAATTGGATTAATGAGCTGCACTCTGTGTTGTGGGCTTATCGCACCACACCATGAACAGCAACGGGAGAGTCCTCATACATGCTGAGATTTGGGAGTGAGGCTGTCATACCTGCTGAATTGGGTCTACCTACGCATAGGGTGCTTAATTTCAGTTCTCCTGTCAGTGAATTGATGAGAATATTAGATCTGGATATGCTCAAAGAAGTTAGGGAAGAAGCAACAATCAGGAATGCAGTATATCAATAACGAACAGCTTTGTTCTACAACAAAAGAGTGAAGAAGTGTGATTTAAAGGAAGGGGATTATGTGCTGAAGAAAGTGATCAAAAAGGATAATAAACTGGAAGCCAACTGATATGGACCCTACAGAGTAACATAAGTTGTTCGTCCAGGGACATATAGGATTGAAACCTTGGAAGGAGAAGAATTCAAGAATCCATGGAATGTAGAGCATCTACGCAAGTATTATCAGTAGTTAAAATTCCTATGTAACGCAGTTTTTTTCAAAATGAATAAAGTGATGTTTCACCCCCATTTCCTTTTGTTGAAGTTTTTTCGGAGTATTAGAGGAACACACTACATAAACCTAAATTCAGGATAACACACCACCTACTCTGGTTGGTCGGCAGATCTATTACCACCAACTCTGGTTGGTCGGCAAATCAATTACCACCAACTCCGGTTGGTCGGCAAATCAATTACCACCAACTCCGATTGGTCGGCAAATCAATTACCACCAACTCCGGATGGTCGGCAAATAAATTACAACCAACTCCGGTTTGTCAACAAATCAATTACCACCAACTCCGGTTGGTCGGGGATCAATTACCACCAACTCTGGTTGGTCGGCAAATAAATTACCACCAACTCCGGTTGGCCGGTAAATCAATTACAATCAACTCCAGTTGGTTAGTACCAAACTAGGCAAGAAGCTGGATGACCTCCCGGGGTATCCACTGTTTAGGAAATAAGGTAATCCATCCAAGATTTCTACAACTAAGCAGGAACATAGGGTGCAAATCATTCCATTACTTAGGCCCAAAGAGTGACAAGTCACGATAATCAAACAACAAATGGGATAAGTATAGTATATGCATATATATATTTACCAACCAACAAGCAAGGACATTCTACAAATTATTTAGAAGAAAGTGAAATGGAAAAAGACTAAACATTTCTTCATTCAAATCAAGTAAAATTACATATAAGGTGAAAAGTCTGATTCATTACAGAAGAATATCCTACTCTATAGGTTTCTTCCCCTCTGCTTTTGAAACATGTTCTACCTCAGCTGGAGGATCATCTAATGCATAAGGAGAATTTATAAAATTTACATCTCGCATCATTCTAACATTCATTATGGAGGGCTGATAAATCAAGTGCTCTGGGCGAGATATCTCAAAGTTTCATGAAGACTGTAATAGTCGAGATACATGGAAATCAAGTATTGAGGAATTGCACGAGCAGGAATCCAACTAATATCAAGCTTAAAAGGAGGCACGGGCAAATCAAGCACTCCAGGATCATAATAATCCCATAAGTAGTGGCCCTGCTCTAATTTTAGCACACACAAGGCATTCAACCACCCCTGCTTATATCCCTTATTATTTGACTGATGCAAACGAGCATCGAGATGGTAGAGAGCTTCGTTAAACCCAGCCATCCAAAATTCCCTGTGCTGCTTGTGGAACTGATAAGTTAATTTATCAAGTTACTCGTGGAGTTTCTTCACTAGAATTTCTTTACTTTCCAGAACAGAGCTTTGATTGGAGAGTTGTTGGGCGAAGGTAAGAATCTTCTTGGACATTTCTTCCAAGGCTTGGTTCTTTGCCATCAATTGAACGACTTGATTCTCTAAAGACGACTGAGTTCTCGATTCTTTAATGGTGACCCGACCAGCCCTTGATCATCCACTAGAAGATCTTGCTTGTCCACGAGTAGATGTAGAGGGTCCAGCTCATTTCAAGGTTTCTAACTCATCCATTAAGTTGGCATTTTCTACTTCCAAAAATGAAAAACCATCATCATTTACTGGGACTAAGGCTCCCGAAGAAGAAGCAACAGATTTAAGTTGCTTTATTTCCTCTTACAAAGTAATGTTCTCCTGCTCCAACAACTTGGAGATATGCCTGTGCTCTTTAACTTCAATCTTCAGAACACTCTCCTTCTTCTCATGAGCAGAGACGAACTTATCATATCCCTTATCAACACTCAATTGCTGATACTTTCTCTCATAACCTTGATGTAAAAATGTGGAGGACTCTTTGTACTGCTGCTGAAGTTCCTCGATTGTTCATTGGAGATCTTCAATAATCTCATAGTAGGCCACATTGTTAGCAACAACATGATCGAGCAGGCACTTCAAGTATTGGTAAGCTTCAACTGCTCGTTCAGAAGCACCTAATCCAAGGATGTCAATTATCTGGGCCTCATTAAGATCTGCATGACTAGCCTTAAAATAGTCATTGCATTTCTTCATCAATTCTGTATCATGAGCTGATAAGAGCTCCATCATGGCCATAAACTAGTAAAGAGAAGAAATAAAAAGAATCAATAATGATGCAGGCATAGCGAGTAAAAGAGAAATTCAAGACAAATAACCAAAGTTCAAATTTTTATTCATCATAAGAGGAGATACATAGTTCAAGGTTACATTCAAGAAAGCAACAAAATAAAAAACCCGAACAACTTTACACCTTCTCCTTATTTCCTATGACTTCCTCAGAAGTTTTGGATGAAGGGGTTGGTTGCTCGGAAGATAATGGAAGTTTCTCAGTAAAAGTACAGGTTGGTTAGAGTTGCTCGGAAGGTTAAATAACAGGAACAATAGGGACCTAATATCCAGTCATCATAGAAGATTCATCTGAAGCAGCTTCATCCTCTTCTTCTCCAGGAGAGGGAGGAGGGCCGTGAGTATGCTATTGGAATAACTCAGAATTCTCAGCAACCTTCAGCTCCTTCAAGGCTGCTACCCATCCATCCCTAAAATATTTAACGCCTGCATACTCCATTTAACAAGACATGACAGATAGACCCTTGTTCCAGCCCTTATCCCAACCAGCACTGAATGATTTTTTAAATGCATCTTTCCTTTTTGCCTTCTCCGAGGAGGTCCTTTCCCTAAGGAGCTCCTCGACAGATTTTAGCTTATCTTCCACCTCCATCTTTTGTCATTTAACCTCTTGATCTTTAACAACTTCCTCTTCAGCAGACTTAAGCTTAACCTCGAGTTCCTTGTTTCTCTGTTCAAACTCATTTAACTTCTTCTCCAATTCCTTGGAGGCATTCACAGCTTGATCTCTGTACAGCACAACAGACTTAAGTTGCTTCTCCCAAGCACCTTTATCTTCCTCGTACTTTTGACGAGAATCTTTTAAAGATTGGGTCAGCCCAACAAAAGCTTCCTCTACTCCACCCGAGGAGCTTAAAGCCCTAATAGCTTCATTTGTCTTCAAAATGCAGTTGAAACATGTCACTAGCTAAAAAAAATAAAAGAGCTCTAAGTCAATGTATGAACATAATATGCGAAAGTAAAAGACTCGGGATAACAATACTTACTCATGCAATGTGTTGATCAGCCAGAGTAGTAAATCTCTTACGAGAAAGAGTATCTTCAATGCCTTGGACTTCTAGGACAGTCCAGGATCTTACCAAGCTCACAGCAGAGCTCGGAGCAACAAGAACTGGAACACTACCTTTAATATTTGAAGGTTGAGAGATAGGTTCAGCAAGTCTCTCAGAAGAACTTTTCTTTAATCTCCTCAGAGGAGCTGGAGCATTTTCAATTAAAGATGTTGTCTTTATTGGTGATATGACAACAACATCACTCGAAGGAGAGATAAAAACAGTCTTGCTCGGAGCCACATGGGGCTTCTTGCTAGATTCCTTAGCAACAGTGGGAGGGGGTACATCTATAATCTTTGTCCCTTCTTCTGGGACATCTTGTTTACTCTTCTTTGCCTCCACATTGGCAGAGGCAGACTTGTCAAAAAAGGCAGGAGCTCTTTTCTTCTTCATCAGATCAGTGATAGGAATGTTTGATTCAGAACAAGAACCTTCCACACTAGTTTCATAGGCTGGTACTTGGTCAAGATCAACCACCACTGGATGAGGACGAGCAGTGAAAGATGAAGTGTAGATTTTGTATTACAACAAGTAATAAGAAGATCTAATATTCTCCTCAGCAACAGATTGGTGCAAGCTCCAGATAAGTTTTAAATGCTTTATATTAACATCAGTTTCCTTTGGAGGCTTTCTTTTACTGTCAACTTTAATAAACAAAAATCAAATGTCAGTGATGCATTTTATCAAATACAAAGAAAACAAGATTTCAAAAATAAAAATAACATATCCCATTTCCATAATGTGGACCCCTAGGACCTTGGTATACATCATCTCCATTTAATGGAAGGTGTTGCCAATTTTTTATCACAACCCCATGATCAAAATAATCCCTATTGGCATCAGGAAGATTGACAACTAACGATCTATTCAAAAACCTAGTTTTTAAATATAAAGTACTATCACTGTAACCCATCTGTAGCAATACATAATCTCTGGAATCCCTAAAAGGGTTCCATGAAATAGATTTAACCTATGAACACCATTAACTATCCTCCATGTATTTCGAGCTACTCTTGTAGGTACAACATCAAAATATTGGCAAAACTCCAAACACACGGGATTTGGCGGGAAAGAAAAGCCACATTCGGCTAAAAAAAGATCGGGGAACCAATGTCCCTCAGCCAAAGAAAAGTAATCAAAAGGTTCAGAAAGTTTTTCCAAAATAACCCACGAAGGGATTGAAAATTCAGACCGAAATTTGTCCAGCGATTCAACAAGATAAACCATGATGAACAAAGTAAATAAAAGAAAGGGAAGAAAATCTTACAGAAAAAAGAGAGATCAGTTGACAATGAACGATGGGAAGAACAAAGGCACGAGATAGAGAGAAAATGAAAAGTTCAAAGATACAGGTTTGAAAAGTGAAAAACGATAGGATTTTTGCCGCGCTAAAATATTTTACCTCGGGAACAGAGAAAGGCAATGATTACAAGGGAAGACGTTTGCGTTTATGGCGGCTAAAAGAAAAAAAGGGCACAAATATCGAAGTGATCGTGAAAATTCAAAATATTTATGAATCTTGATATTGTGCGCTCAAAAAGGAATTTTGTACAAGGAAAATTTTCCTAAACTCCATGAAGACCAGTAATCCAAGCAGTTTTCAAGTAAAATATTCCACACTCTCTTTCAACCTCAAATGTGAAACATTGGGGGCTTCTGTTGATACCAAATTTAGTCTGCTGACATGGACCAATCACCTGAAGACACATGTCAACCACGTGGAAAATACGAATACTTTCAACGAGCAGCTCAATCATACCGAGCAGCCTAGGCACCCCGAGCAACTCATAAGCTCTGAACAACTCATAGCTCCCAGCAACTCAAGCGTACCAAGCAACTTAAGCGGTCCGAGCTACTTATCATACAGAGCATCCGAATCAAGAGAATCAAAAAGAAAAATGCGCATTAAATGCTCATTATTATCATACAGATGTATATGCCTAATAGATAACAGCTCATTGTCCTTTCACATGTACAACCTCAAGGCTATCAATACATTGTAACCTCCTCATTGGAAGGGGACTTTTGGATCTCTTGGTAAACCTATTATCGAGATTCCAAATAAACAATCAGTAATACAAAAACAGTGGACGTAGGCCATTTTCCTTAGGCTGAACCACTTTAAAAATCTTTTATCTTGTTTATTCATTTTATTTGTGATTGATTAATTAGGGATAATCTAATTTTTTACATCAACACTATGTAAAAAGGATAAAAAGGCAATGAATTATGATGAACAAAAACAACATATCAGATCCAAAAAACTAATTTTGTAATCTGGAAAAGAAGCATCATTTCTAAGAAAGTCACAATCAACTTAAACCACACAAAAATTAGTACGCAATAAAAAAAATATTACTTAATAAATACAAAAAAATCAAATGACTCGAAGTATTTGAAGTTACTTTTGACAAGAAAAAATGTTGAGCATCTGATTTCCATCTTATGTTTGCTTCCTGAATCAATAGACAAAAAAACAATTGTAACATATTTGATATGATGGTTAAATCATATTTAAATAAAAATTCACAATATAAAAAAAATGGTTAACTATTTAGAAAATTAAGAGTGTACGAATACCTATGCATTAGTTTAGTGCATTAAGATAGTCAAAATAACAATACCAATTGAAGGGTTAAGAACAACACACAAAAAAATCGAATGAAAATAATAAACTGATGAAAAGAAGAAAATGAAGAACAAAACCAAAAACTTCAAAAAGTGCACCAGTTATATGAAAGATCACAGGGGAAGTGAAACAATTTCAGTTTGAATACATCTTAAATTGATTGAGCTACTGTTTAGTAAATTATTGGGGCTAGGGTACATGTCCAGGATTCTTGAGGAACCAAAGAAATAATAAAAAAAATGAAATATAATATTAATTATACAACATTATCATTATATCTGCTCGGTTATACTCCACGTGGGAACTTAATCAACATAATTACTTTTATATTAAATCGATTTTGGAAGTATGTACTAATTAAGTTCCTTCCAAAATGAATTTTAATATGTGTTTGAAAGAACACCACCCGAAGAGTAAGAAAGGATCAATATTTGTAGAAAGGAAAAAATGAACCAAAAACAGGCAAATGGCAATTAAGAAAGGATTAGCATCTCTTAAAAATATATATCCAATAGATATTAAACTATATTCAATAGGTTGTAAAAACAAATATTCAATACAGACAATTTGCATGTATGTTGTCCTAATTTTGTTTGGACAAAACCGTTTCAGCAACAAGTTAAGACTTGAGTTTGTTTACGTTTCAAACCTATGATGTGTGGATTGAAGACCATATAGGCCAAGTTAAAGTGTGTACATCATTGTTTCGTGTTTCTGGCCACATTTCATCTTTGAAGTTTGTGGATCTCCAAAGTATCAATATGCACCAGTTTTAAACCTTGGATTCAGTTGGGTGTCTGTTTTATAACAATTGTTTGAGTCCATCTTCAAAATATAATTTTTTTTTATTTTTAAAGTTGTTCGAATGAGGTCATCAAGTTTTTTTGAATGAATTGATAAAAGTTATTTAAACAACCTTTCAACTAAGTTCAAATGAGATTTATCTGTTTAGTAGAAAAATATCATTTGATGATCGTTCGAAGTCTATTCGAACGCAATGAATTGTTCCGTTCAAATGAGATTATTTTTGCTTGAATGAGAATAACAACTTTCTTCGAAAAACCCTATACATTTTGTTTTAATGATTTTCCTTGTCTTTTATTCCTCCTCAATTTTAATGTTTTATATAAAAATGAGTGCTAGAAACTTATTATTTTAAGTGGTCTTTGCAAAATTATTCTCGAAGAATATACCTTCTGCCTCCAAATCATAGTTTACAAACAAACCATTTGAGATCCAAGTTTTAATATAAACATGCTTGTTTGAGATGTTTATTTTGATCACCACGGTTTATGTACTCTCCATATTGTTAAGTACCTTTTGGTGTGGTGGGTTCCATACTTATTATAGTTTAACACAGAGGAATCCATGTTGGTGTGATACTTATTAAGTCTAGATTGGTGGATACTGAGGAGTGTGAGGAGCACACGTTGTGGTAGTGCATAGATGTATTCATGTGTGTCATTATGAAGAAGGTTGGAGAAACTAAGATGCATCAAAGCTTGAAGGAAGTGGAATAGGTTGTGTATGTGAACTATCATCCTCGTGTAATACCTATATCATAGTGAATTTGCTTATTTAGGTCATCCAAGGTTTTTCTCAATTGGGATTTCCTCATACATCAGCGTGTTGTGGTTGCTTTATTTTATTCTTACTTATATCACCTAGATTCATGGTTTAGGGAAAGATAGAATTTTGTTAATTGGTTTCACAAAATAAGTTTAATTGGTGCTTGTTTAATTTTGTTAATTGTTTAATTAAAATTAATTTTGAAAAATTAAAAATTGGTGAGTGTTTAGACTTTCCATATAATCCCAAATGCTTAATTACTCTTTTAAGTTAGTATACGAGCAGGTATTTATAAGTTTTTTAGGCATGAATCATGGAGGTTTTTTATGGATGGTCCGTCATTTTCTAGGCCACATTTGTTTAATGGGCCTCATTACACGTACTAAAAAGTGCATATAAAATATGTACTTAGTTCCATTAATGAGTAGATATGGTTAGCTATAATAAGGGGGTCCCCTTCCATAACTCTTATAGGTGAACTTCGTGTCCATAAACTCGTAGAAAGTTGAAGGGAGGATAAACATAAATCGAGTAACTACAATTCCCTTGGTCAAAATACTTTGTTTTATATGGTCACACCTGAGGAGTTCCATCCTATAATAACGTTTGAGACATTCTAAAAGTCTTAGGATGTACTCCAACTCACTTGTGAGGCGACTAGTGCAGTTTAAGATTCGAAACCCTAAAACATTTCCACTCAATTTGAAACAATTAAGATGGATGATAGTGAAACCTTTGATTAGTTTTATGTGAGACTATTTGATATTATTAACTCATCTTTTAACTTGGGAGCGATAATATCTGACACCAAAGTTATGGAGAAAATTTTTGGATCCTTACCTAAAAGTTTAATCCTAAAGTCACTATTATAATTTTCGTGGGAATTATTGACTCTGCAAAACTCGAGGATCTTATACGTGACCTTCAAACAAATGAGCTCGACATGTTTCATTCCAAAATGATGAAGAAAGATACGAGAATTACTTTGAAATCCCGAAAGGGAGAAACACTAGATTTTGATGATGAGTCAGGTATCAATTATGATGATATGGCCATGTTTACGAAGTTTCGAAAAAAATTCAATAAGAAACATAAACTTAAATTTGATGAAAAGAAATTTGAGAAGAAGTTTAACAGGGATGAAAATTTCCTAAGAATCATAATGAAAATGTTAAAAGGGATGAATGTAATAGATGCTTTGGGTGTGAGGGTTATGGACATAGGGAAGCTGAGTGCCCCACTCAACTAAGGAAGTAATGCAAGAAGCCGGAATCATACAATGCTGCCATTAGCGATATTGAATCGGAACAGGAACCTAATTCTCTCGTTTATCATAGATAAACCGCATTAACGATAAGTTATATGAGCCTAAACGAAAATTCTTTCGATGAAGATAATTATATGCATGATGATTCCTAGGATAAGTCATGTGAACTCCATGTGAGTGGTGAAGAGGAAGATGAAGAGAAATAATAATAAAGGAGGAAAACATTGAGCTTTAAGTTTCCTTTCAAGAGTTATATGCCGAGTCGTTAAAGTTAAAAAAAAGGAGAATTATAAATTGGAAGGTAACTTGAAAGAATGCTCCATGGGTGATGATGATAGTAAACTGATTAAGGAATTAAGGGCGAGTGACAAGGTTCTTAGGGAGAAGCTCTCTCTTATTAAGGTAGGGGTGGGGGGAAGAGATAACCATTGAGGATTGATGGAGATTTTGAAGAAGTACTCCCTTATTTTTGTGTGGTGGATTCTGTACTTATTGTAGTTTAACATGGAGGAATCCGTGTTGGCGTGATGGTTATTGAGTCTATATTGGTGGATACTGAGGAATGAGAGGAGCAAACATTGTGGTAGTGCATGGGTGTATTCATGTGTGTCACTATGAAGAAGGTTGAAGAAACAAAGATGCATCAAATATTGAAGGAAGTGGAATCGGTTGTGTAAGTGAACTATCATCCTCGTGTAATTCCTATATCATGGTGAATTTGCTTATCTAGGTCGTCCAAGGTTTTTAGATGCATGTTTTAGAGAAATATATAATTTGGTTAATTGGTTTCATAAAACAAGTTTAATTGATGCTTGTTTTATTTGGTTAGTTGTTTAATTAAAATTAATTTTGAAAAATTAAAAATTAGTGAGTGTTTAGACTTTCCATATAATCCCCAATGCTTAATTACTCTTTCAAGTTGGTATACGAGCAGGTGTCTATAAGTTTTTAAGCATGAATCATGGAGGGTTTTTAATGGATGGTCAGTCGTTTTCTAGGCCAAATTTATTTGATGAGTCTCATTAAATGTACTAAAAAGCGCATATAAAATATGAACTTAATTTCATTAACGAGTAGATGGGGTTAGATATATTAAGGGGGTACCCATCCATAGCTCTTGTAGGTGAACTTTGTGTCCCCAAACTCGTAGAAAGTTGGAGTGAGGATAAACATAAATTGAGTAACTACAATTCCCTTGGTCAAAATTCTTTGTTTTCTATGATCACATCTGACGAGTTCCATTATATTATGACATGTGAGACATTAAAAACTCTTAGGATGTACTCCAACTCACTTGTGAGGCGACTAGTGGAGTTAAAGATTCGAAACCCTAAAACATTTTCACTCAATTTGAAACAATTAAGATGGATGATAGTGAAACCTTTGATCAGTTTTATGTGAGACTATTTGGTATTATTAACTCATCTTTTAACTTGGGAGCGAGAATACCTTACACCAAAGTTATGGAGAAAATTTTAGGATCCTTACCTAAAATTTTAATCCTAAAGTCACTATTTTAATTTTCATGGGAATTATTGACTCTGCAAAACTCGAGGATCTTATAGGTGACCTTCAAAGAAATGATCTCGACATATTTCCATACAAAATGATGAATAAAGATACGGGAATTAATTTGAAATCCCGAAAGGGAGAAACACCAGCTTTTGATGATGAGTTAGGTATCGATTCTGATAATATGGCCATGTTTACGAAGTTTAGAAAAAATTTCAAGTTTAAGAACCATAAAGATAAATTTGATGAAAAGAAATTTGAGAAGAAGTTTAACAGGGATGAAAATTTCCTAAGAATCGTAATGAAAATGTTTAACGGGATGAATATAATAGATGTTTTGGGTGTACGGGTTATGGACATAGGGCAACTGAGTGTCCCACTTAACTAAAGAAGTAAGGCAAGAAGCCAAAATCATACAATTCTACCATTATCGATATTGAATCGGAAGAGGAACCTAATTCTCTCGTTTATCATAGATAAACCACGTTAACGACAAGTTATGTGACCCAAAATGAAAAGTCTTCCGATGAAGATAATTATGTGCATGATGATTCCAAGGATAAGTCGTGTGAATTCCAATGGAGTGGTGATGAGGAATATAAAGAGAAATAATAATAAAGGAGGAAGAAAGTGAGCTTTAATTTTCCTTTCAGGAGTTGTACGCCAATTTGTTTAAGTTAAAAAAGGAGAAATATAAGTTGGAAGGTAAGTTGAAAGAACGTTCCAGGGGTAATGATGATAGTAAAATGATTAAGGAATTTCGGGAGAGTGAGAAGGTTCTTAGGGAGAGGCTCTCTCTTATTGAGGGGGAGAGAGATAACCATTGCGGATTGACGGAGATTTTGAAGAATTACTCCCTTATTTTTATGAGTCTCATCATTGATTAAGTCTAGGACTAATGAATTAGAAGAGATATTGAGACACTCAAGTCACGTCAAATTTAACTCGGAATATAGGTAAAAAAAATCTAGATAAGATATTAGGCATTGTCCAAATAAAAAAATTACAAGGTTAGAATTAGATTCGATGATCCAAATGATTCTGCTACTAAAGACAAGACCATAATTTTGAGGGGTCAACCATATCTAATGACATTAGAAAAGGTTAAACCAAGGTAAAATTCTTCATGTTTACACTTGAACATATTATGGTAGGAAAGACCACCTTAGGTGTTTTTGTTATGATCTTAGAAAAGGTCCTCGGAAGCCTAAGTCTAGTGTCACTAAGGTTTCCCAAACCCAATAGTCTCACGTTACACCTATGTGTGTTAGGAAATATGATTTAGAGGTGTTAAATGTTAGACTTCTTGATTCTGGAATGCTTGCACATAATTATTCTCATGATAAATATAATAGTTAAATGATTTTGCATAGTTTAATACACTAGCTTTTGTGCTTCACGTTATATGATTTATCTTTTTTTTTTCTTTATTGGGTTCCATTGAAAAATAAAAAAAAATAAAAAAAATTGTTTGTCTTTTGAGTTCTTTTTGAAATTGGTATCGTTTTTTTGAAAAATGTTTAAAACTCAAAAAGATTTTTTTTATTTTTTATTCTTTTGTTCTACACATTTTTTATGGCATATTGGCATGTTAAAATTATATTAGTTCCAATTTTTTTATGTGGCTAGGAAATTTGATTGTTCTTTACAATGCTTAGGGTTGTTTATAATCATGCTTGCATGGATTTGTTCAAAATTTATTCGCTTAATGGATTCACTTTGCATATACCTCCACACACACACTTGCACGAGATCTTTTGGATTTGAACTACATATGTTGCATGAGTTAAGTGAGGTGTTCTCCTATCAATCTTGTCGTATACATATTTATTTAACTATGGGGAATTAATGGATATAAGAATCATTGCCCGTGAGTTTGTTGTTTTATTAAAAATACGATTGTGCGTGGGAAAGGGCTGTGATGGGAGTAAATATCCTTTGTAAGAAAAGCCACCATTACCAACAGCCTAAAATAAAAGAGAGAAAATAAAAATAAAAATAATTTCTAAGCCCGGTGTTTTTAAAATTGATGCTTCAATTTAATATTTTTAAAATGAAAAAAAAAAATCTATAATTTTGAAAGTGTTTAGTTTAATATCGATGGGTTTGCATAATAATTCCTAGTTAATCTAATTGTTTGATGCTATTAATTTGAGAATCATCAATATTTCTAGGCTATTGTGTATTGTGTATGATTGTCCACTTTGAGTTCATTATTTGTTACTTGAGGGTGAATCGAAGTTTGATCATTTTTTGCTATCAAATAGCACTCCTTGGACATATTTTGAGTGATTAAGTCATATTTCTTTTATTTCTAGTTCCCCTTCACTCCACGCCACATTTTATTTAGGCACATTTATTCCATACGAGTCTAAAAAGCTTACGTATTTTGTGGAGTTTGTACCAATATATGATTGTGCGTGATTGGTATATGTATGTACACACACACACACACACACACACATATATATATATATATATATATATATATATATATATATATATATATATATATATATATATATTTGCCATCCTAATCGTATCTCCATTCTCGCTCTCTCCCGCGGGGGCAGGGGAAAAGGAGGGGAGAAAAAAATGTCTCATGCCCTCATACTCTGTACGAGTGCTTCAGCCATCGTCGGTGTGGGGTGAATGTAACGAGATGGAGTCGCCAACCTATTTGCACTAAACAGGCAAAAGAACATGTCACCGCCTCGAGAGAGAGGAATCATAGACAAAATCATGCTTACGAAACCAATAGTTTGAAGGTTAAGGGGCTAAGTTGTGGAATGGAAAGGTGTTAGGAACCCATCGCGCCCTTTACATCTCTCATGGGCTTGTGTTCTTGTTTTCCTTTATTTCTTCGTGAAGTGTGTGTGTGTATATATATAATGGAGGTCGTAATGTCCCAAATCATACCATAGAACATATAGCGTGATGTCATCCATCCCCAAACAAATATTAAAAATATGATTTATGCGTTTATCGTAATATTAATCGTTATAATGAAACGATAACATGTGTTTCATAAAAGGCGTTTAAGGATCACAAACATAATATGTATAAGGAGTAAATTGGAAACTTGGTAAATTTGAAAAATTAGAAATTTGAACTTGAGTCTCGGATTTTAATCTGAAATTCCCTATAAAGACATTAAAGTCCACATAGTTTGCATGTGTCATAGGGGTGGGGTGTGTGTCGAAAATGTGTTTTAGTTTTAGAAAAAGGTGATGGATAATCCCGTTTGGAATTTATGGGCATGACCCTCTTTTTGTTTGTTTTGAGTCTTTTATAGAAAATAAATTATGTGCAATATAACTAATAAAAATGTGGGATGTGAATGTGTATGAGCTAAAGTAAAAGAACTAAATTATGAACTTATGTAATTAATGTGAAAACACTAAATTTAAAGAGTGAGGGAAGGATTTGGACCTTCTTTGAAGAATTGGAACTTGATATTGATATGGGATAAACTGCCTTGAAGCTTGATATGAATGTTGGATGAGAGAGAATTATATTTTTCCAAATTGGTTGTGAAAAGGTGGGAATTTAAGATGGAATGAAATTTCACATAAGAAAACTTCGTTGATTACGAGAGAATGTTGCTAAGATCACTGATGCTGATGGATCTGAGGTGTGCTTTGAGAGTGAGGTCATGCACTTTATTTATAGGATCAGGGTCGGTGCCGATCATAATGGTCCCAGCCCTACCAATCGGTAGTTAACCCTAGACACACTGACGATGGCAGGGAAATGGACCTTCGAATCGGCAGTCTTGTGTATATTTTCCTGAAAAAAGGTCGTAGAACGCAATTCATTGATCCAAATCGTGCATGGGGAATACCGTTAGAAAGGTAATTAAGATACCTTCAAGAGTCCCTTGGATTGCTCTCGGGTCCATGAGTTGACTTTGGGTCAAATGTGGCTCAGAAGCGCACCTCGGTCCTTTGGATGGGAGATCATTGGACGAAAATGGAAAGTTCGTCTAAACGGTAAGTCAGAGTTGCATACGGGGTAGACCTTTGAAAAGTTTAGGCTATGTACTTAGACATTCCAAATAGATTATCTCACTTGAGAAAGTTAACCATGGTCAACTGGGGCCCAAAATCTCTCTGTGACATCTCGGAGTAAAACGGGTCCTTCATTCGTACTCTAAGTCAAAATTGCGCATGGGGTGGACTATTGGATAGGGTATTTAGTGACCTTGGAAGATTCATTCAGTATCATTCGAGATGAAGAGTTGACCTTGGTCAAATGGATCTCGAGAGTTCTCGATGGCCTCCAGATCAATTTTTTAGGGAAAAAGGATCATTCTTCATAATGATTTTTCCGTTTTATGCATGGGGTGGACCATTGGAATGAGGTTTCAGTGCCTTTCGAGGATTCATTTAGTCTCGTTCGAGCTGATGAGTTGACCTTGGTCAAACACAATCGAGAGCTCCCGGTAGCCTTCAGATCAATTTTTGAGGGAAAACAGATCGTTCGCACGAAGGATTATGTCGTTTCATGCACAAGGAAGACTATTAGAAAGGGGTTTCAGTGACCTTCAAAGATTCAAAGAGCTTTTGTAATGACGATGTAATTGATTTGGGTCAAATCAGGCCTTGGGACCTCATGGTGGCCTCCAAATCGATTTTTAGTGGAAAAATGGTCCGTTCATCCGAACCGTTACGCCGATTCATGCATGAGGATTCATTAAGCTTTATCTCTGACGATAGAGTTGACTAGATTCAAAAGGGTCTCGGGAGCACCTAATGGCCTCTAGATCAGTACCCAGACCTAAGGTTTGTAGTGAAATCAGGAGATGTTAGGGACCTAAGGATAAACTTTGGGGGTCCTAGAATGTGGTGTCTACTGAGCCCCTCGACAGGTGGTCTTGGGTCAAGTGAAATTCCTCGAATAGACACCACATGATGTATAGGAAAAAATTCAATTATGCGAACCTAGCGAGATAAGAATGACTATTTCAGAGGGTCGAGGACAATTCTGAGAACCTATGGAAATGATGCGGATGATTGATTCTGTAGCCGAGGTCAATTCTGAGGACCTAGGGTAGGGAGGGGCCAATTTTGCTAGCCGACGTCATTTATGAGGACCTAAATTTTAATGACAAATTCTGAGGGTTCAAGTCGTAGCGACTGATTCTGTGGTTCGAAGTCAATTCTGAGGACCTTAAGTTATAACGACTAATTCGAAGGGTCGAATCCAATTCTGAGGGATTAAGTAGAGATTACCAATTCTACGAGTCAAAGCCAATTATCAGGGCTTAAGTAAAGATGACCAATTCTACGGGTCTAAGCCAATTGTGAGGGATTAAGTAGAGATGACCAATTCCACGAGTCAAAGCCAATTCCGAGGGCTTAAGTAAAGATGACCATTTCTACGGGTGGAAGCCAATTTTGAGGGCTTAAGTAGAGATGGCCAATTCTGAGGGTCGAAGCCAATTCTGAGGGCTTAAGTAGAGATGACCAATTATGTGGGTTGAAGCCAATTTTGAGGGATTAAGTAGATATGACCAATTCCATGGATCGAAGCTAATTCTGAGGGCTTAAGTAGAAGCGACCAATTCGGCGAGTCGAAACCAATTTTGAGGGCTTAAGTTGTAGCGACAAATTATGAGGGTCGAAGAAAATTCTGAGGGCATAAGTAGAGGAGACAAATTTTGCTGGTTAGAGACAATTCTTAGGGCTTTAGTTATAATTTTTAGAGACTCAACTAAGGAAATTATCTTGGTGGTTCCGCTGGGGAAGAGGAAATAATCCGAGGATTGGATGTTTCCTTGTTGAGGAATTTTGTTATGTCTTTTAAAGATGTTGCTGGGGGGATATCCAATTGATTTTGGGAAATATGTTGGGGAGGTAAGTGTTCCATTGGGGGAGTATATGTGCTAAAAAATGTTTTTCCTGGTGAAAAAGGTTCTAAAATTCATTTGGTAATTTTTGGAATTTTCTGCAAATTTTTTTACCATTTTTTGGGTATTTTTGTACGAAATTTCAGGGAGGGTGCTGACCAGAATGGTCTAAGAGGCAGTCTTTTGGGGTACCTCAAGTAGGTTAAGGGATAGTGCCGATCGGAATGTTGCTGGGAGTTGCCGATCGACACGCCCCTTTGCCTTGTATAAAAAGGAGGTGGGTTCTCCTCATTTTTCAAAGCTTCCTGACTTTCTCTCTTCTGCTATTTCCATTTGCAAACTTTTTTAACGTTCCAAAACCAAGAAATGGCTAATTTCTCAAGCAGCAAGACACACATAGCGTGGTTAAATGTCGACAATTGGTCAAACTTGGAATGGAAGGCTAGGGTACCCCTTGCGTTTGGGAGTAAGAACACCTTCGACTCATTCAAGCCAATTTCCGATGAGCCAACCCACTTGTGCAATCCGGCCCTTCATCCTACTTCTAGGGTGGTGAACCCATTCGGCTATGTAAATTTTGATAACATTTGCTATTATCTTCTTTTTCTGGTAATACTTCTTTATTTCTTGAATTTTAAAGAGGTTTTTTCCTTTTTGTCTTAGACACTCTGATATCTCCATGTTAATCATGCGATCTTATGGGACGATAAGGCTAAAGGACGTTAGGGAGTGACTTCCACCTGTGATGCGTTGAGTGGTGTCATCAGCCAATTTTGGTAGGTTGGCGTCTGCACTGGACAAAACACCTTGTTCGATGGTTGTTCTTTGTGCTCTAGGGGAAAGGTGGTGGGACACCACCCACAACATGAAGTTTAATTTCGGGGAGATGATAGTGACTCCCATAGATGTGCAACAACTACTAGGGCTGAACTGAAAGGGGGTTCAGATAGAGGTGGATAGGATATTGCGGTTGACGTTGGGGGCGTTGGGTGACGTGAAATGGATAGTCTCTGAGGACTCTACTTGTTTGTCCCCTTTGAGGGAGTTATTACTGAGTTTGAGGATTGACGAGGAGGATAGGTGACAGGAGCAACAAATGGCCCATCTATTTATTCTACTTTTGTTGGGAGGTTTCTCAATGGAAATTTTGTCCACTTGTTATTGAGGGTGTTTTCGAACGTCCCTCTTTTTGACTGGGGGAGCCTGATTGTGGCGAAAATTTATTTCTCTTTGGATTCATTCAGTCGGTGCTGCCGACAGACCTTTATTCTTGAGGTATTCTTTATTTTGTGCATTTTCTTTTATGCATTCGCATTTTCATTTATGCATTTTATTCTTGATTTCTTGATTGTTAACCCTTGCCCTTCAGAGACATGGTTCTAATAGGTGATTAGGCTTAACACCCAATTGATAGCTTTGAAGGACGAGTCTGTTCGGAACTTCTATCGGATGTACTGGTGGTTACAGTCCAATCGAAGTCCCTCTCCATGGAGGCAGTGCGTCAGATCTTGAACGGCCTAACCAGCGATTAGGTAAATCTCCTTTCTTTTATTGATATTTTTTTCATTTATGATATTTTCCAATATTGATTTATTATTGGGGATCTTACAGGTGATCTCCTATCCTTGGGGGATGGCCACTTGGCACACGGGGGTGATCGGGGTGAACGCTCAGCTGCGACGTCTACTGGCGCATGAGTTCGGCTACTCCTGGTACCTCAGAGGAACAGTAATCGGGAAGTTAGGGGTGAATGAGGTGATGTGTGACACCCCTCCTAATTAAATACCGGGCGATCACTCCTTTATTAAATTAAAATCAAGGTGAACAGTTGGTTCATTCTTAGCATCACTGTCGTAAAAATAACTTTTTCCAAATTAACACCCTAATTAATTAAGCTAAGTGTCCTTTCTAACCAAATTGTATTTTTAAAGAAAACTTATTTATTTAATTATTAACGACATTTTTTAATAAGTAAGAACCATACCACAATTATCCTGGAACATAATCCAATTGATTTAAACACTCAACATCCAAAATCCCAACATTTAAAACTTAATGTAAAACATACATGCTGAATAAATCCCAAAGTAACAGTACTAGAAATAACTGAATTACAAATGTCCCAACAAAACAGATAAATATTGGAAAGGGCGACACATGCCCCAATAACTGAGAATCATAGAAGTGGAATCAAGTAAATGAAATCGTCTAAGAAAGTGGCCTGCAACTCCCACCTAAGCTGCAGCACGTTCCTTCCAAGGAATCCTAAGCAAGACGCCCCTGTGGCTGGGCACCTGTAATATATACATATATATACAAGAGAGAAAGAGGAAAAGAAACGGGTCAGAGCCCGATAGTGTATATGATTTAAAAATTCGTTTAGCAAGTATTTAAATTGATACAGGCCAATGCAACAACATATTAGTGCGACACTCTCTTGAGAAATTCTCACCTCTCTTCTAATGTGCACTCCTATCGCACTAACCTTCGCAATGGTTTATCTCATCATATATCACGCTATCTTTCCCCAATGATTTAACTTATCTTAGGTTATTCGCAGGATTCAAAATTTAACGATTCAATTGTTTGAAAAGAATATTTCAATTAGTAACCAAAGTTCTCATTTTAACTTCATTAATCAATAAAGTTTTCCAGTGTCATGTTATACTTTCTCAAAACAAGTATTTACAATTTGAGTCATCAACCATGTCCTACTTACCAAATCACAGTAGGCAGTTCCAAATCTCATAATTTCATATATATATTAACTACTCGTAGAATATATCTATTATAACAGCACCCCAAATAAGACTATGGTACGGGCATACTCTACTATCCAAACCCCGTATCACTCGTATTAAGGGGAATGCAAATTCGGAATCACTCTCGAATTGTATTAACACATACACAACAATATTGAGGCGAAGCATAGATTCCAAGTCTCTAAGAGGATGGCACATACCCGCGTATCTTAGGACCGTCTGAACTATCAAATCAATATCCTGTACCAAGGATATCTATCTCCTAGGGTACGAATCAATATCCCCCATAAGGCACACGGGATAAGACCGTCCCAGTGCGGTAAACTCGGGATAGCAAGTAGCGTGGGTATGATTTTCACACATAGGTAGTATATGCAAACACAATCATATAACCATACTAATATTACCATATCAATATTAGGTATATCTCAAATACCATAGTTACGACATTTATCCTTATTTTCACATTATTAGTATCGCGTATAAGGGTTCGTCTCTAACCTTAATTCGAAGGATTCTTCCAACTTATTACGTAACTCTCATGGACTCTATCCTCCCAAGTATAAAATTCAGTAGGTGTCCTTCTTATGTTCCAACGTAACTCTCTTATGTATCTCGGCCTTTTATACATAAATTCATCGGCCCTTAAGTAATTATCCCGAAAATACAATTCTTGACTCATATTAAAAGTCCCAAAATTATTCAAATGTCCTACTGATCTTCCCTATCTCCCAAAACACTTTATTAAGGATGTCCAAGAATTATTTCACATTAAATTGAATTTAACTAATTTAAAAAGGGAAAATAGGAGTCTGCCAGGAGGGGTCGATCGATCGAGGTCTGGGGCTCGATCTATCGAACCTTCGGTCTATCGAAGCTCTGGGCTCGATCGATCGATCAAGCAGGTATGCGAAATCTGCATTTTTGCAGTTACGGGTTTCATCTTCTAACCTCAACAAATTCCATATTTTTCAATCCCAAACGTCTCATAAATTGTACTATTAACATTATAACATCCTACTAGGTATTTCCAGCGTGAAGCATGAGGATTTCTATCATTATACATGGATTAACAACCCAAAAATTATATAAATATCAAGAACCCTAGAAATCTCTTAAACATGGTTCTAACAATTATTTTTCCAAAATTTCCTTCTTATAAACATCATAATTTCGTGGGTAATTCCTTTACATGGTAAGGGTTTCCAGGAATATCATTTAAACCATAACTACATGCGATTCCTATCTCATATCTTTGGTTTTCTTCCATAAAACTCATTCTAATTACTCCTAAAATAATATGAAAGATGAACCAACGAAACAAGAAAGATAAACACTTGCCTGGGATTTTTGGTGTTCTGATTTGCAGATGATTTTGGTGTGTTTGCGTTCCCTGTCGCGCGATCTACGCGTTGGTGGTGGTGGCGGGGCAAACGGATGGATTTTGGGCCTTGGATTTCCTTGAGAGCTCTCTCCTTTCCTCTCCTGTGGCCGTCACTTATTTTTAGTTGTTTTAACCCTAGAAGGAAACCTTAGAAATCTGATATAACCCTTAGAATTTCGTGGGTTTAATTACCCATAATTGCGAAATGTCCAAAACGCCCTCCCGGGGTATTAATTAGGCCTAAAAACGCTCCGAGACCCAAACTAAACCCCCGGGTACACTTTTCTGACTATATCGATCCTTTCCGACGCGTTGGCGCACTCAAAAAGACCATACGAACAACTTATAAAATATTCACTTTTATTTGTCAATATTTAGTCCCGACGCGACACGGGCGCGTCCCGACTCAAATTTCCAAAATTATCATTTTATTCACTCATGACATTCAATATAACCAATATTACATATTACTTTGTTCATTAGTAATATTCAACAAATTTCTCATAATTACTAACTCTCGTCACGTTAATAATTATAACATAATTAATTTCCGGATTTTTATTAAATAATTAACTCACATTAAATTTAATAAATCCCCAAATTAATATAGCATAAAAATACGGGGTATTACATACTTCCCCCTAATAACGGAATTTCGTCTCGAAATTCGGAAAACAAGGCATACCTGGTAAGAACAAATCTGGATATCTCTCGCGCATATCGGCCTCGCGCTCCCAAGTGGATTCCTCCATGTTATGATGCTCCCACTGGACCCGCACAAGTGGAACTTTGACCTCAATATCCTCTCACTATAGTCTAGGATAGCCACCGGTCTTTCCTCGTAAGAGCTGACTGGCTGTAAGTCTATCTCATCTATCTCGATGTGAGTATGGGCCATATCATCCCAAAGGTACCATCTCAACGACGAGATGTGGAATACATCGTGAATGCGATGTAAATGCTCTGGTAATCCCAATCTGTATGCTACTGGCCCAATCCTCTCGATAATGGGAAATGGTCCCACGTACCTCGGGGCCAATTTCCCTTTCTTCCCGAACCTCATCACTCCTTTCATAGGAGATACACACAGTAACACTTAGTCCCCCACATTAAACTCCCGGAAGAACCGTTTCGCATCGGCGTAGCTCTTTTACCTGTCCTAAGCTACTCGAATGCGACTCCTAATCATCTCAATCCTCGTGAAGGTTTCTTGAATCACCTCTGGTCCTAGCAACTTGTTATCCCCCACCTCGAGCCAACAAGTTGGAGAACGATAAGGCTTGCCATACAAGTCCTCAAATGGAGCCATGCCAATCGTGAACTGATAAGAGTTATTATAAGCAAACTCTACCAGTGAAAGGTGTGGCTCCCAACCTCCTCCAAAATCAAGAACACACATCCGTAGCATATCCTCTAACATCTGATTGGTACGCTCTGTCTGTCCATCTGTCTATGGGTGATAAGCTGAACTCAACCTCAACTCAGTACCCATAGCCTCCTGAAAGCTTTCCCAGAAACGTGACACAAAAATCTTGTCTCTATCTGACACAATATTCAGGGGCACCCCATGTAATCTGACAATCTCAGAAATAAACAACTGAGCATACTGACCCGTGGTATAATCTGTCCATACCGGTAGAAAATGAGCCACCTTGGTCAAACGGTCTACAATCACCCAGATGGAGTCGTGGCCCCGTTGTGATGTAGGTTACCCTGTAATAAAATCCATGGAAATACTCTCCCACTTCCACGCATATACTTCCAATGGCTGAAGCAACCATGATAGTTTCTGATGATCCACC
Source organism: Sambucus nigra (assembly GCA_949130495.1). NCBI lineage: Eukaryota > Viridiplantae > Streptophyta > Magnoliopsida > Dipsacales > Adoxaceae > Sambucus > Sambucus nigra. Next base: position 296,516,063 of record OX422211.1, on the reverse strand, counting down.
TTCACCAACTGGCAGGTAGAACACTTGGACACAAACTCAGCAATGTCCTTCTTCATCCCACTCCACCAGTATTGTCTCCTCATATCCTGGTACATCTTATCTCCTCCAGGATGCACTGCAAATCGGGACCCGTGAGATTGGGTCATCACTGCATGACGCAGTTTTGCCCCTTCTGGAACCACCAATCTCCCATTAAACCTCAAACCCCCATCGGAACTAACAGAATAGGACTCAGCACCTCCAGCTAAAAGTCGTACAATCTGCTCCTGGAAAAACGGGTCTGTGGTTTGGGCCTGTATTACCCTCCTAACAATCTCGGATGTGACTGTCATAACAGATATGAAGGAATGGGCTACTGCGTCCTGGTGACCCAACTCCTTCCACTTCGCTTTCCAGATATTCGCTACCTCATTTATCGGTCTATGACTCAACGCATCAGCAACTACGTTGGCCTTCCCCGGATGATATTGTATGTCGAACTGATAATCCTTCACAAACTCTAACCATCTGCGCTGATGCATATTCAGCTCTCGCTGAGTGAACAGGTACTGCAGTGATTTGTGGTCTGTGAACAAACGGAACTTCTCCCCCAATAAATAGTGTCTCCATATCCTCAATGCAAAGACGACCGCTGCTAACTCCAGGTCGTGGGTGGGGTAATTCTTCTCATGAGGCTCAATATTGCGGGAGGCAAAAGATATAGCCTTCTCTTCCTGCTGAAGTACTCCCCCAAGTCCCCGTAAAGAGGCATCGGTGTAAACCAGGTACTCCGCACCCGACTTTGGTAAAGCAAGGACTGGTGTTGAAGTAAGCTTGTCTTTCAACTCGTCGAAACCCAATTGACAAGCATCATCCCAAACATATGGTACCCCTTTGCGAGTCAGGTTCGTCAATGGACCCGCTATTTTCGAGAATCCCCGAATGAATCTCCTGTAGTATCCGGCTAACCCCAAAAAACTACGCACTTTCGTCGGTGTCGTGGGCTGTCCCCACTCCCTCACCGCTGACACTTTACTCGAGTCAACTGCTATCCCCTGCTCAGAAACCACATGCCCCAAGAACTGTACTTTTCACAACCAGAATCCACACTTCTCGTACTTAGCATACAACTGATGCTCTCGTAGATTCTGAAGAACCTGCCTCAAGTGCTCGACATGCTCCTCCTCGGAGTGTGAATATATCAAAATGTCATCTATGAAGACGATGACAAACTGATCCAAAAACTCTCTGAACACTCGGTTCATTAAGTCCATGAACACGGCTGGAGCATTTGTGAGTTCGAATGGCATCACCCTGAACTCATAAGACCCATATCTCGTCAAGAAGGCAGTCTTTGAAACATCCTCCTCTCTAATACGTAGCTGATGGTACCCAAACCTCAGATCTATCTTCGAAAAGAAAGTTGCTCCCCTCAGTTGGTCGAACAGATCATCGATTCGAGGCAACGGATACTTATTCCATATCGTGACCTTGTTCAACTCCCGGTAGTCCACACATAACCTCAGTGAACCATCTCTCTTCTTCACAAACAAGACTGGAGTGCCCCAAGGTGAGGTACTCCTGCGAATGAAGCCCTGACCTAACAGCTGCTCTATCTGATCTCGTAACTCTCGCATCTCTACCGGAGCCATACGGTATGGAACGCGTGCTATAGGTCTCGTATCTGACAATAAATCTATGACAAAGTCTATCTCTCGACTGGGGGGGTAAGCCTGGTATCTCCTGGAATACATCGGAATACTCACGAACGACTGGTATCGAGTCTAAAGGGATCACAACCTCCTTAGAGGCATCCTCCTCTATATAATACAAATGAGCGGTCGAACCTCCCTCTGGGAGAGGCATCGCCACTACAAACATCTCTTTCCCTGGAATGGCAAAAATAATGCTCCCATCGAAGCAATCAATCATGGCTCTATATGCTGCGAGCCAATCCATACCGATAATAACATCATGCTCATGCATATCTAAGACTAACATGTCTGCAGGTAATACCAAACTACTAATCTCTACCCCCACTCCCCGGCATATAAAGAAGATAAGCGACCCACTTCCCAGTGGTGAGTCTACACACGTCGCTGTGCTCTCTGCTGTGGCTAACAATCCTAAGGCCTTCGCAAAATGCGTAGCTATAAAATAATGTGTAACCCTAGTATCAAACAAAACCCGACCCATAGTACCATGTATAGGAAACATACCCTCAATCGCGGGTGGTGCCTGTGGAGCTGCTGCCTGGTGGACGTTATAGACACGTCCATACTATAACTGCCCCTGCTGCACTGGAGCTGCTGGAACGGCTGGTAGGGCTGGCACCTGGGCTGGAGCTGGGAGGGCAGGTGGAAAAAGTGGCCTCTGTGGCTCATTATCGGCACCCTGCTGCTGTGGGGCCCTATCTCCCTCCAGACAATCCTGGAGCCTATGGCCGTGTTTACCACACCCAAAACATCGGCCTTTGAAGTTGCCTCCCCTCTGACCCTGCTGACCACGGCCCTGCTGGCCGTTACCACTACGCCACTGGCCCTGTTGGCCCTGCTGCTGACCCTGCTGTCGGTGTTGGCCTTGCTGGACCTGCTGGTTAGGCTGGCCATGCTGGCCCTACCTATAACCCCCAAATCGCTGCCTGGAATCACCTGAACAGAATCGCTTAGCAGGGTCCCCCTGATGGGAACTCTGCTCGTGTTGACGAGCCTGTCCATGAGATGGTGCCCCACTAGCACTACTACCCCCGGTCCTGCCCTGCTGGCTGGACTCTCCTGCTCTCCTGCTTCCCTACAGATGGAAGAGGTGATCCTGGCAATGTAGTAACGCAGCATTGAGTACATCAGTGAAAGTACTCAGAGATAGATTCCCAATAAGATGTTGACGGATCCTCTCTCAGTAGGTGCCTCATCTGGCACTATGGTGAGAAGTCTCGTGAACTCCTCCTCATACTCAGCAACGGTAGAATTCTCCTGTTTCAAATTTAGTAATTTCTGCCTCATCTCAGTATGCACGGCGGGTGGAAAGTACTTGCGATCAAACCGCTCCCAGAACGACTGAATAGGGATCGCGTCCCTCTCCTCCAAGGTGGTAGTGGACTCCCACCACTGCAAAGCGTCCCCCACCAGCTTAAAGGAAGCCAATAACTGCCTTTGCACATCGGTGCACTCATACATACGAAGATGCCGCTGGATGTCTTTCTTCCATTGGATGACTGTGACGATATCTGAGATACCAGAGAACTCAGGAGGATGTGCCTTCTGAAAAGCATCCCTAACCCTCTCCCATGCATATGGAAGTTGTGCTAGTACTGGCGCCACTGCCTGAATCTGGGGTGGAGCCTGCTGAACCACCGCTAGCACGGCATTCACCGCCTGAGCAACAATGGCGGCTACTTCATTAGCATTCATAGTGTCTTGTGCCGGAGCTGCTGGCTGCTCGGCCTGGGCATGCCTATCCTTCGGTGCACGTCTCGGAGGCATCTGAAACGTGAAGAAGTTTATTAGTCTACAGTCATTATCAAATCTCAAAGAGCTGAAGACATAACGTAAAAGCAGAAATACAACAATCCTAAAAATAGGGCACTATATCAAATAGAGCAATGCTAAAAGCATAATAAGCCGCACAAATCCTAAAGGACACTAGAACCTGATGCTCTGATACCACCTGTGACACCCCGCCTAATTAAATACCGGGCGATCACTCCTTTATTAAATTTAAATCAAGGTGAACAGTTGGTTCATTCTTAGCATCACTATCGTAAAAATAACTTTTTCCAAATTAGCACCCTAATTAATTAAGCTAAGTGTCAAAACCATTTTTAACCTTTCTAACCAAATTGTATTTTTAAAGAAAACTTATTTATTTAATTATTAACCACATTTTTAATAAGTAAGAACCATACCACAATTATCCTGGAACATAATCCAATTGATTTAAACACTCAACATACAAAATCCCAACATTTAAAACTTAAGGTAACACATACATGCTGAATAAATCCCAAAGTAACAGTACTAGAAATAACTGAATTACAAATGTCCCAACAAAATAGATAAATAGTGGAAAGGGCGACACATGCCCCAATAACTGAGAATCATAGAAGTGGAATCAAGTAAATGAAATCGTCTAAGCAAGTGGCCTGCAACTCCCACCTAAGCTGCAGCACTTTCCTTCCAAGGAATCCTAAGCAAGACGCCCCTGTGGCTGGGCACCTGTAATATATACATATATATACAAGAGAGAAAGAGGAAAAGAAATGGGTCATAGCAAGATAGTGTATATGATTTAAAAATTTGTTTAGCAAGTATTTAAATTGATACAGGCCAATGCAACAACATATTAGTGCGACACTCTCTTAAGAAATTCTCACCTCTCTTCTAATGTGCACTCCTATTGCACTAACCTTCCCAATGGTTTATCTCATTATATATCACACTATCTTTCCCCAATGATTTAACTTATCTTAGGTTATTCGTAGGATTCAAAATTTAACGATTCAATTGTTTGAAAAGAATATTTCAATTAGTAACCAAAGTTCTCATTTTAACTTCATTAATCAATAAAGTTTTCCAGTGTCATGTTATACTTTCTCAAAACAAGTATTTACAATTTGAGTCATCAACCATGTCCTACTTACCAAATCGCAGTAGGCAGTTCCAAATCTCATAGTTTCATATATATATTAACCACTCGTAGAATATATCTATTATAACAGCACCCCAAATAAAACTATGGTGCGGGCATACTCTACTATCCAAACCCCGTATCACTCGTATTAAGGGGAATAAAAATTCGGAATCACTCTCGAATTGTATTAACACATACACAACAATATTGAGGCGAAGCATAGATTCCAAGTCTCTAAGAGGATGGCACATATTTGCGTCTCTTAGGACCGTCTGAACTATCAAATCGATAGCCTGTACCAAGGATATCTATCTCCTAGGGTAAGAATCAATATCCCCCATAAGGCACACGGGATAAGACCATCCCAGCGCGGTAACCTCGGGATAGCAAGTAGCGTGGGTATGATTTTCACACATAGGTAGTATATGCAAACACAATCATATAACTATACTAATATTACCATATCAATATTAGGTATATCTCAAATCCCATAGTTACGACATTTATCCTTATTTTCACAATATTAGTATCGCGTATAAGGGTTCGTCTCTAACCTTAATTCGAAGGATTCTTCCAACTTATTACGTAACTCTCATGGACTCTATCCTCCCAAGTATAAAATTTAGTAGGTGTCCTTCTTAAGTTCCAACGTAACTCTCTTATGTATCTCGCCCTTTTATACATAAATTCATCGGCCCTTAAGTAATTATCCCAAAAATACAATTCTTGACTCATATTAAAAGTCCCAAAATTATTCATATGTCATACTGATCTTCCCTATCTCCCAAAACACTTTATTAAGGATGTCCAAGAATTATTTCACATTAAATTGAATTTAACTAATTTAAAAAGGGGAAATAGGAGTCTGCCAGGAGGGGTCGATTGATCGAGATCTGGGGCTTGATCTATCGAACCTTTGATCGATCGAAGCTCTGGGCTCGATCGATCGATCAAGCAGGTATGCGAAATCTGCAGTTTTGCAATTACGGGTTTCTTCTTCTAACCTCAACAAATTCCATATTTTTCAATCCCAAACGTCTCAGAAATTGTACTATTAACATTATAACATCCTACTAGGTATTTCCGACGTGAAGCATGAGGATTTCTATCATTATACATGGATTAACAGCCCAAAAATTATATAAATTTTAAGAACCCTAGAAATCTCTTAAACATGGTTCTAACAATTATTTTTCCAGAAATTCCTTCTTATAAACATCAAAATCTCGTGGGTAATTCCTCTACATGGTAAGGGTTTCCAGGAATATCATTTAAACCATAACTACATGCGATTCCTATCTCATATCTTTGGTTTTCTTCCATAAAACTCATTCTAATTACTCCTAAACTAATATGAAAGATGAACCAATGAAACAAGCAAGATAAACACTTGTCTAGGATTTTTGGTGTTCTGATTTTCAGTTGATTTTGGTGTGTTTGCATTCCCCGTCGCGCGATCTACACGTTGGTGGTGGTGGCGGTGCAAACAGATGGATTTTGGGCCTTGGATTTTCTTGAGAGCTCTCTCCTTTCCTATCCTATGGCCGTCACTTGTTTTTGGTTGTTCTAACCCTAGAAGGCAACCGTAGACATCTGATATAACCCTTAGAATTTCGTGGGTTTAATTACCCATAATTGCGAAATGTCCAAAACGCCCTCCCGGGGTACTAATTAGGCCTAAAAACGCCCCGAGACCCAAACTAAACCCCCGGGTACACTTTTCTGACTATCTCAACCCTTCCGGATGCGTTGGTACGCTCAAAATGACCATACGAATAACTTATAAAATATTCACTTTTATTTATCAATATTTAGTCCCGACGCGACACGGGCGCGTCCCGACTCAAATTTCCAAAATTGTCATTTTATTCACTCGTGACATTCAATATAACCAATATTACATATTACTTTGCTCATTAGTAATATTCAACAAATTTCCCATAATTACTTACTCTCGTCACGTTAATAATTATAACATAATTAATTTCCGGATTTTTATTAAATAATTAACTCACATTAAATTTAATAAATCCCCAAATTAATGTAGCATAAAAATACGGGGTATTACATGATGGTGACACCTTTGAGGTCCCCGGTGTATATGAGGCGAGAGCGGAAGATGTCGGTGTCACACCCCGATAAATTATGGCGTCAACCACCACCAAAATTGAGCCGGGTGCGAGTAAATTAAATATCATCCTTAAAAAGTGGCAAATATGAGACATAAAAAATTTTAATCCACAAGATAAATGTTTTTATCAATCCTAAATATTAATAACATCCAACTAATAAAACATCAAAGTGCGATATAAAACCCATCACATGAAATCTCCAAATATCTCTATAATTAAATAGTTAAAATTCAACTAGAATCTCAAGACAACTTTGGAACCGAATGACCCAATATAACTCAAATGTAGTCTCATAATAAATACGACGGAATAGGAGAAAATCTAACTACTAAAGCAATAAAATAGCTCGAGCTTCCTCTCCAAGGGATCTCCATAATTCCTATGCAGCTACTCCGAATTAATTCCTGAAAAGATTAGTCAATGCATGTGTTAGAGCCAAAGCCCCGAGCAAGAATACCGGCAACTCCTCTTAATTAGGGTCCTTGAACCAAGACAATAGTGTTATATATATCAACTATAACATAGGAATATTTTAATTAGCAAGATAATTAATTGCCAAAAATAACTCGAAGGTTTCTTTAAAATATGCCACACCAATATTATTTAATTTACCCTCATTCCCAACAATGTTAAATCTAATTAAATGAACCACGAAAATGATTTACCAAGACACACTTCCCCTCATCAAAGCCTCCGTCTCACCCATTTTAAATGCGATATGACAAGGTTCCACCCACACACCCGTCCCCTTGTCAAGGTGGTCGTCTGATCCGTTTTTATCCTGCGATCCTCGCGATATGACAAGGTTCCACACACGACCCGACATAAATCATCCTCTGAACCGTTTAAACTGTCGGCCCCGACACATTATGTCGCCAATAAATTTTAATACCCGTTTTAGTCCCGCGGTATTAATTTCCAAAATTTCTTAAACTCATTATTCAAATTCAATTTCCCCCACCCTTAAAAGCGATATGAAAATCCTCAAAATACCCCATAGTCCTAACTAAGATTTCCAAAACACAAATTCTTCCTATCCTAAGTATAAGATGGCTATAAAAATTTCACTCCACCTAGACACCAATCCTAGAGGCTAACGTAGCGACGGTATAATGTAGAAATTCATCCCCCACCCCAAATTATAGAACCCGCATGGACTCACACTAACTAGTCCCATACCTAGAAAGCATAAATCGTAACTAAGGCCTACTTACTAGTCCCATACCTAGCAAGTATGCTATAAAAAGTGTGAAAGCAAATTTCCTACATTACCCAACGTGCCCGAGATATCAAAATTATATTAATTCCATAAAGTGGCACAATTAACAATTTTATAACAACATTAAATTCCCAATTTTCTTAATTTAATTAAATGGTTAAAATCAAAGATACATAAATATTGTGATTTTTAGAATAACAACTACATGCAAGTCCTATCATGATTATTATTTTCCAACATATGTAACCAAATCAATCTAGGGCTTTTCCCATGAAATAATTAAATTTAATTTCTAAGGGCTCCTTTACATGCGCATGCCCGTAACATAATCGGCGACCCAAACACTACCCAAAGAACAACAAGGTTATGAGTATTAGGTAATATTAATATTTCATGAAAAACAGTCCCAATATTTATTTCTTTAAGAATTACATTCATAAGTTATTTTAGAAAACATGAATTTGATGGAGGCTACAATCAAGACATATAACACTAAGGGAAAAGAATAGGATAAACATTCATGTGATTATATGTAGAAAAATTGATTACAGGTTTCAGTCCCTCTTGATAAATGGATCGAAGACTCCTCTTGAATCAACTTGAGACAGATTAGTTTATTCCTTCAAAATTGAAATTAAAAAATAATTTTAATCGAGGCTAGGGTTTGGAGGTGGAAGATGATGGAAAAATAAAGAGTCTTCTGATTAAGGGTTTGTAGAACATGTGTTTTAAAAACCTAGCCCCGAAGTCCATTTATATAATTAGGTTGAAGAGTTTTAAAATCATAAAATTCGTCAAAACCTGTTGCACACGAAATCTGAAGTGGTCGATCGATCGACCCCCTGGAGTCGATCGATCGATCACTCGGAAAATCTGAAACTGTCGACTTAAAATGACTTAAGGGATACACTTTAAAAATCATTTAAAAATTTATTTTAAGTCCGATTTCGAAACTGATTGAATTTCTCATTTTCAAAAATAAAATACAACCTTTTTAATCAACGAAAATATTTAAATCCAAAACTTTATTTTCCTCCATTGTTCAGAAATTAAATTAAAATACCCAAAAATTTTGCGAGTTGTTACAGTCGGATGATGCGGGGGTAGAGGTGATGATGGGCGAGCCTTACTCGTCATATACCGACATGGTGGTGACGTATAATTATTTGGACTTCGTGTCGAGCTGGTTGATGTCGTCTAGCATATGTGACGTGATGCCTCTCCCCCAGGCGGGTTCGATTATGTCATTGGGGTCTTCCCACAATACAAGTGGTGCATCGACATCGGAAGCGAAAGATGCAACGACCTTAAGGGTTCCCTTTGTGCAGTTGTCTTCTCCTTTTTATAACATCTGGCGGGCTAACGAAAGGTCAGTGTGCATGCTGCACCGTCCCAATGCGATGGACTCGAATGATATGGGACTGACAGAGGAGGATCTATAGCTAGCGGTATAGTTTTCATTTTTTGTCTTTTAATTTTCTGATTTCTTTCCTTTGCCTTAGACTGACTGATTTTCTCTTTTTTGTTTTTCTTGCAGCACATTCGGGTGTCGACCAACTGGTAGAGGGACATTCGGGAGTCGATATCATTTCCTTCCTGCTTGGTGTCATCTTCCTTATCTGAGGAAGGCTCTGGTTTAGGGAGCGGAGATACGTCATCTCATCATCAAGGAAAGCGAGCGCGCCGCAGGGATGGAGGTTCTTCGAGAGAGAGACAATGACAAGAGAGAGAAAGAGAAAGAGTGTGAGAGAAAGAATGTAGGTGGGTTCGGGTTAAGTCCTCGTAGTTTTTATCTTCCTGCAAAAACCAGTGTAATACATCAACATCTATGCAATAAAAATGAATTTTTTGATCATTTTTATTTTAGTGGCTTAATGCATATGCTCTTTTTTCTCTCTGCTGAGACCGTAAAAAGAATTTAAAATGATTTTAGAGAGAATTTATTTAAAAATAATAAAAGTAAAAAATATAGGGAGAAGGAAATTTGAAATTACTTTGAATAACAAAAATATTATTGAGTTTTTTTATTTTGACAAAAAAAGAAAAAGGGAATTTTCCAAAAATGCGGGGCATGGGTGGAGCATTTTCTTCACATCTCCACATTCCTTCTCTTATGCATTCTTCTTGCTTCTTTTCTCATCACTTGATATATGGATCTCCCCAAAAGTATTGAATTTTATACTTACCTCAAAACTTTGGAGGCTATGCGCTTATACAATGTTGATTATAATGCTTTCAACATAAGTCGAGTTTCTTTATGGCGCAGTCGACCCATAGAATGGAACATGCTGATGGCAGCGGTGAAATTCTTGTACCATGAAGACCACGTATTTTTCTTTGGGTTGGAAGAAGTCTGTCCGACTTATGAAGAGTTCTCCTCCATATTGGGGATAAATCCCATTGTTACGACAGTTATGCCTAAATTTTCCCGATCTCCTTGGGAGCTATTAGTAGGACTTGTCCATATCTTACCTTCAACGGCTCATTCACTGGTTACGGGAGGAATGGTTTTTCTTCTTATTGTGCTGATTTCAGTGCATTTTCAAGATGTTGGTGATACGGGCTATGCTGGAGCCGTTATTTTAGGCTTTATTTCAAAATTACTATTGGTGACTGGGGAACTGTCTGTGGACCCCCAACTTGTAGTTGTCTCTTTATGGATGTTGTGTTGTTGCAATCGTATGGTGGGGATACTAGAGGAGACATCTGAATGGTCTGGATGCATGGAGGGAAGGTCGTTCTGATTTCCTGAGGGGTATCCTCATAATGTTGTTCATGTGGCTGTCGGTGAGATTCTGCATAGAGGTCCTTCCTAAAAATCCCTGTGTTGGCTATCCCAAACTTCTTTTCTCACTACTTAATCAGTGTAGGCTTAGACATGGAGAGATGGAAGAACTGGTTTGTGGTGCACGGGGCTCGAGGATTATGTTGGTTAGTGCCTTGGTGGGAGGAGTTGCTTCCTATTTTGGAACTGGGAGAATACCAATATGTTAGGTTGGTTAGCCTCAGACAGACCTCTTTCTACATTCCCTAGCAGCTCCTATGCCAATTTGGCTGGGAACAAATTGTGCCACCTCAGACACTAGACTTCTTTACCATAGAGGACTTGATAGGGCGCATGCGCATGCGGCTGGGCTCTCTGTGGGAGAATCGTCGATCATCGACCCATCCTTTCGAGTCTGTTGGTAGAGTCTCGCATATCTTAGGGGACTACATGAAGTGCTTATGGAGGAGGGTAGTTACCAAGATGGTAGTTGTGGAGACCGGGTAAAAGTGGTTCGCCATATTTGACCATAAAGGGAGGTGTTGTTGTTTTCCTTAAGTTGATCTGGGCTTACCATTTGATGGATCATCTGTGGCATTACATTAAAGCATGGGAAGTTTGGGGACCCCAAGATGTGGACGATGATGGGGATGGTTCCTCGGGAAGCTGTGGGTAGAATCCCTGGGGGGGTTATTTGTGAAGATTTTATGATGTGTTTGATTATGTATGGGAATAAATTTGGAAGGGTTATTTTTAGGAGTAGTAGGAAAGGGAAGTTGTTTAACTCCCTATGTCGATGTAATTGTAATGAAATTTTTTATCAATGAAATAAAGATAATTTTAATTATATTTTTTTGCCTCTTGACGAGTTTTTGCATTTGAATTATTTATACCAATCGCTAAGGCATACATAATCCTTTTGTTCATGTATATGTTAAAATCAAATGTCTCTCGCGTGGATAATAAAAGAATAGTATTTTATCAAAAAGAAGGGGTTCGTGCTCATGTAAAGCATATGAGCTGCCTACGTACCTCTGGGGGTTTTGAAAAAAAATTTGACTTTCATTTTTTAAAGTAAAAAGATTTTTAGTGGATCAGGCCCCACGTATTTCTATGTAGAGGGAAATGAAGAATTTTTTTAAGAATAGAAGGGAGATGAGAAGACTCGTAGAGGACTGAGATTACAAACTAGGGGTAGAATTTCTTGAGATGATCCAGGTTAAAAGGACAGTCCATCTCTTCCCCACAGAGGTCGTTGAGCATAGGGGTGCCACCTAATAAGATTATTTTCTCAATGTAGGGGCCGCTCCAATTGGGCTTGAATTTCCATTTGGTGTCCCAGATGGGCTCTACTATTTCTATAAAAGCTAAGTCCCATTCTTGGACACCACGATCCTTGAATCTATTATTAAATGATCATGCTATTTGGCAATGGTACCCTTGTATATGATATAGAGCTTTTGATATCCTTTCGTTCAAGAGTGATAACTCGTTAAGATGGCTTTGATGCCAGTCTTCCTCGTTGAATTTTTTTTTAAGCATGACGTGTAGTGAAGGGATTTCTAGCTCAATGAGTAGGACTGATTTCATGATGTATACTAAAGAGTAAGGGGTAGCACCAGTAGATGTTCGAACTGAAGTGAGGTATCCCCAGAGGGCGTAAGGGATCTGATCAGACCAATCTCAATAGCTTTTGGTCATCTTGATGATGATGGATTTGAGGTTTTTATTATGGGCTTCAACTGCTCCATTGGTACATGGTCAGTAGGGAGAAGATTTATGCCTCTGAGTCCCATACTTGTCGACCAATTATGTGACCTTTGCTTTAAAATGTATATCATTATTTGACACCATCTCATCCGGGACCCTATATTAACAGATGATGTTTTTCTTGATAAACTTGGCTACTTTTTTGGTATTCATAACTGCATATGACACGGCTTTGACCCATTTGGTGAAGTAATCAATGGCAATGAGGATGAATTTGTGCCCATTGGAGTCTTTGGGTGTAACTTTCCAAATGATGTCGATACCCCATGTGGAGAACGGCCAGGTAGAAGTCATGTTGTACAATTCCCGCTGAGCCAAATATTGGAAGTTGGAGAACTTGTTAACATTTAAAACATCTTTGAACATAGGCGGTGCAATCCTGAACCATGGTAGTCCAGTAGTAACCCTGTCGGATGATCTTCTTGGCGAGCATATAGACATTCATGTGGGTTTCGTAGTCCCCCTGTGGATCTTCTGCATTATCTCTTAAATGTCAGCCCCTGTGATACAGCATAAATGGGTTCCATCAAAGCTCCTCTTCAATAGTCCTTTATAACAGACAATATACAGGGCAACCAATATGCGTAGGGTTTCTCGATCTTTCTTGTTAGAACCTTGGGGATACCTACCATGCTTGAGAAGGTTCCAAATATCATAGTACCAACAATCGACTATATCAGGATCTTCTTTTGTGATGAGCTCAATGTGGTAGCAATGAGTTGGTTTAGCTTGCTTTTAGACTAGGCAGGGGGATATTATTATTACTTTGGGCATGTCAATCATGGAGGATAAGGTACCAAGGGCATTGTCTAGGTTGTTCTTTGCTCGGGGCAGGTAGTGGAAGGTTATATCTTATAATTGGGAGGCAACCTTTTCTAGGTGGGCATGAAAGGGTAAGAGTTTCTCATCCTTGACTTTCCATATTCTGAGTACTTGATCGATGATAAGGGTTGAATCCTCATTGACATCTAGGTATTAAATTCCTTTCTTGAGAGAAACTTTGAGGCCTACCGTGGATGCCTCGTATTCGATCATTTGTAGGTGTAGGGAAAATCTAGCTTCATAAAAAAAGGAATGTGAGAGTCATCAAGGGCAATAAGGAGTATCCTAATGCCATACCCTTTCTTGTTGGTGGCACCATCAAAGAACATTTTCTATCGAAGGTCTTCTTGGGAGGTACATGGGATGTTCCGATCCAGAAACTTAAAAATCCAAACATCGATTTATTCCATAGGGTTGTCAGCGAGGTAGTCATAGATGGCTCTTCCTTTCATGTCTTTTTGCATGACATACACGACATTAAATTCGACTAGCTGTAATACCCCGTATTTTTGTGATATTTATTTATGGGATTAATTGAATTAAATGTGTATTAATTGGAAATTAATCCGGACTAAAATACTAGCGAGATGCGAGTTGGTATTTGATTATAATGTTCATATATGATTATATATGAATATTGAATCATGAAATTTGTCGTGAGATGAAATACGGCAATTTGGAAATCTTGTTGAGACGCGTGTGACAGTCACATCATGGAATATAATTATGATAATTAAAAAGTTAATTTTATTTCAATAAAACGTATGGTCATTTTGAGTGCGCCAATGCGTCCGAAAGGGTCGAAATAGTCAGGAAACACTAGCCGGGGGTTTAGTTTGGGTCCCGGGGCATTTTTAGGCCATGCCGACAACGTATAAGGGTAGTTTGGTAATTTTGAATTTTTGGGAATTAAAACCTACGAAAATTGGGAATTAAAAAGCTGACTTGGTAATTAACCACTAAACCCACTAACCACATCTTAGGACTTAATGGGCTACGGGGGTTATTAGAATTGTTCCAATATTTCCTAAGGCAAACCCTAGCCACCATTGTCACTTTGGAGAAGAAAGCTTGTAGAGAGAGAAGAGAGGAGAATTCTGCAGAGAGAGAGAGAACCATTCATCTAATCGCCATCAAAATTAGAGATAGACATAAGGCAAGTGGTTTAATTTCGTTTAATTACAAAGAATGTTTCTTCCATGCGTAGGAAATTGACAGAATTTCATTGTTCTTGGAGAATGATAAAACCCATTGAATTTGATGTAGAGATTTATAATTTTATGAGGAGATTGCATGTAGAACAATGTTAGGATGATTAGCCAATGAAAAATACATCTTTTATACCATAAAATCGTACTTATTTATGCCTATGGATGAATTTAATTTCTAGGGTTCATGTTCTTGAGATTGGGGAAGAAGATGTGGAGATTTAATATTTGGATGAGATTTAGGATGAATTAATCCCACAAAATACGTTAATACATGACCTAAGTATATTTAGGATTGATTAGAACCCATGTATATTGTTGGTTTGATGTTTAGAGGAGATTAGAGGTGAAGATAAGTTGGAAAAATGAGTTAAGGAAAATCTAGGCTCGAATCTGGCCACTCGTTAGAAGACCTGCCCAGGTCGTTCGAACGAGCTCGTTCGAACGAGCTTCTAACGAGTTAACCTTTGACTTCTAACGAGGGTGATGTTCGTTCGATGACTTCGTTTGAACGAGACCTCGTTAGAAAGCCCACTTCGTTCGAACGAACTCTCGTCGAACAAGACTTCTAACGAGCTGACAGTTTAGGCTTTTTAGCATGTTTTGATCCCGAGTGTCTCGTAACCTTGTTTATATGTAGAGATAACACTTCCTTGTGGATTAATGGATATATTTGGGATATTTGGGATATAATGAGGAGTAAAACCTAGAAGTTTAGTTTGAACCTAAGGGAAATTATGAAGTAGGACGTGAGTGTCTATTACGATGCAAGAACTATTGACGGCCTAAAGCATTATATTAATCGGGAACATATAAATTGTTTAGCATTATATGTCAGTAAGAGAATGAGATGTGTACTACAATTAAATTATGGTGATTAGTAAGATGTGTGCATACTTAGTATATGTATTGATTTTATGTGTATGACATACCTACCATACTTGCTATCACAGGAGGTTTACGTTCGCTTAGGGCCCTCTAATACTTGTGTTGCCCGGATTTAGACTGGTACCTCGATGAACATAGGTCAGAGAACGACGTATTGGGATGTTAATAAGTCTGCTGATCGTGGGAGTGCAGGTATGTGCGTGACCCATGTGATGTGACTGTGTTCGCCTCCATTATTTGTGATGTTGTTATCTGAGAACGATTCCTGAGAGATTTGGAATACGTGATCCTTATGTGCGTGATGTACCAGGATGGATAGCAGAGTATGTGTGCACCGTAGCTTAGTCTCGGGGTGCTTGTATTGTATATTTATGACGTGAATAATATACACGTATATAATGAGAACTTTCATGTTGGTATTGTGAATATAATTATGGTAATGTTTTGAGAAAACATAACGGGTTAACTGATAGTGAATTATATTACTAATTGAGAATCTGAGTTTAAGTAAAACCCTCTATTTAATTGATAACGCTAGAATGTAATATGGGGATCGAGTAGTAAGGGGTAGAACTTATTACGGTTTGGTTAGATAGGTATGTCAAGTAGATGGGTACGGTACGTTAGGAGTGCACATGTAGTCGAGAGGTGAGAATTTCATGTGAGTGCACGTCCTAACATGTATTTTGCATTTAATGTTTTAATGTTATTAAAACACTTGTTGTTTTTAAAAATGATTTCCACTTTTGGGCTCTGACCCATTTGCTTTCAAATCTATTTTGTAAAAACCATTTTAGGTGCCCAGCCACAAGGACACCATGCGTAGGATCCTCATTCATGTGACGAGCTGTAGCTGTTTGTGGAAGTTACGGGACTTTGCTTGTAGACACTTCATCTACCTTGACTCTATATTCAGCGTTTTATCAGTTGTAGGGCATGTCGCCCATTCCTTTTAGAGACATTTCATTTATTTTAGTTATTCAGACTTCTGGCATGTAATTAATTAAGGATTCAGACTTGTCATATTATTTTCAGTTGTGGGATTGTTGTGAGGAGTTTTCCTCCGGACTTATTATTATTTGTTGGTTATTTCATTACTTCGTTATGGTAAATGGATTATGTTGTTCTTCCATTATTCTTTTATTGCATGTTAATCAAACTTAACTTAAAATTTGGCAACTTACTTTTTAAATACTAGGTGGTTAGTAATTATTAAAATGTTTTCGACAGTGATGCTATTAACTGAACTAACTTGGCACTTTGTATTGATTTAATAAAGGAGTAGCTACCCGGTATTTAATTAGTCGGGGTGTCACAGGTGGTATCAGAGCATCAGGTTCTAGTGTCTTTTAGGATCTGTACTGCTTATTATGTTTTCCGCTGAGCTTTCTTTGATGTAGAGCCCTATATTTTAGGACTGTTGTATTCTTTTGTATATGCTACGTTCTTCAGCTATTTTGAGTTTATAACTGCGAACTTATAGACTTTATTCTTGTTTCAGAATGCCTCCACGACGTGCACAAAGGATTCCCAGGGACGCAACGCCAGAACCACAGCCCGCACCAGTTCAGGGCACGATAAATGTCGCCGAGGTTGCAGCCATTATGGCCCAGGCGATAAATGCCGCACTTGCCGTAGTTCAGCAGGCACCACCTTAGGCGCCAGTAGCCGCGCCAGTTCAGGCACATGCATTCCCGTCTGCTTGGGAACGTGTTCGAGATGCTTTCTAGAAAGCACACCCTCCGGAGTTCGCAGGTAGCTCCGAAGTTGTAGTTTCGAGTCAGTGGAGGAAGGATATTCAGCGGCACTTGAGGATGTATGAGTGCACCGATGTCCAGAAGCAGATACTAGCTACCTTTAAGCTAGTGGGGTCTGCACTGCAGTGGTGGGAGTCTATTACCACCGTGGAGGAGAGAGATACTCTCACTATTCAGGTGTTTTGAGTGCGGTTCGACCGCAAATATTTTCCGTCAGCTGTTCACATGGAGATGAGGAGGAAGTTGATGAGCCTCAAGCAGGAGGGTAAGACTGTGGCCGAGTATGAGGCCAAATTCATTGATCTTCTGAATATTATTCCGGATGAGATACCAACAGAGGAGAAGAAGATACAGAAATTTACGGATGGGTTGACATGGAGGATTCGTCAGCACTTGTTAGGGAACCTCTCGTTAGCCAATTATTCTGATGTGGTTAACGCTGCATTGCTCCATTGCCAGGATCACCGCTTTCACATGGCTGAGGGCAAGCGATCGGGAGAGTCCAGCCATCAGGGCAGGACTGGAGGGAATGGTGCCAATGGGGTACAATCTGTTCAGGGGCAGAGACAGGGAGACCAGGGTTCCCAGCAGGGGGATCACAAGAGGTTCAGGTCAGGAAATTTCAGGCACGGACAGGGAAGTTTCCGGCAGGGCCATCAGGGTCCGAACGGCCATCAGAACCAACAGGGTCAGAATGGTCAACAGCAGTTTCAGCAGGGCCAGTGGAGGAACGGTAACAGCCACCAGGGCCGGGGGCAGCAGGGGCAGAGAGGGGGGAACTTTCCGGGGAAGTGTTTCATTTGTGGCAAGACTGGCCATAAATGCCAGGACTGTCCTGATAAGGGAAGGGCCCCGCAGCAACAACAGGGTGCTCGACATGAGCCACATAGGCCACTTTTTCCACCTGCTCTCCCAGCTCCATCCCAGGTGCCAGCACTACCAGCCATTCCAGCAGTTCCTGTGCAGCAGGGGCAGTTACAGTATGGACATGTCTATAACCTCCACCAGGCAGCAGCTCCACAGGCACCACCCGCGATTGAGGGTATGTTTCCTATCCATGGTACTACGGGTCGGGTTTTGTTTGATACGGGGGCAACGCATTTTTTTATAGCTACACATTTTGCGAAAGCCTTAGGGTTGTTAGCCACAGCAGAGAGCACAGTGACGTGTGTAGACTCACTATTGGGGAGTGGGTCACTTATTTTCTTTATAAACCGGGGAGTGGGGGTAGAGATTGGTAGTTTGGTATTACCTGCAGACATGTTGGTATTAGATATGCATGTGCACGATGTGATTATCGGTATGGATTGGCTCGCAGATTATAGAGCCTTGATTGATTGCTTCGGTGGGAGCATTATTTTTGCCATTCTAGGGCAAGAGATGTTTGTGGTGGTGATGCCTCGCCCAGAGGGAGGCTCGACCGCTCATTTGTACTACATAGAGGAGGATACCTCTAAGGAGGTTGTGATTCCTTTAGAATCGATCCCAGTTGTCAGGGAGTATTCTGATGTGTTTCAGGAGATACCGATCCTACCCCCCAGTCGTGAGATAGACTTTGTCATAGACTTATTACCAGATACGAGACCTATAGCACGCGCACCGTACCGTATGGCTCCGGTAGAGATGCGAGAGCTACGATATCAGATTGAGCAGTTGTTGGGTCAGGGGTTTATACGGAGGAGTACTTCGCCGTGGGGTGCCCCTGTGTTGTTCGTGAAGAAGAGAGATGGTTCACTGAGATTGTGTGTGGACTACCGGGAGTTGAACAATGTCACGATACGGAATAAGTATCCGTTGCCTCGAATCGATGACTTATTCGACCAGTTGAGAGGAGCTTCTTTCTTCTCGAAGATTGATTTGAGATCGGGATACCATCAGTTGCGTATCAGGGAGGAGGACGTCTCGAAGACTGCGTTCTTATCGAGATATGGTTCTTACGAGTTTCGGGTTATGCCTTTTGGTTTGACCAATGCTCCAGCCGTGTTTATGGACTTGATGAATAGGGTGTTCAGAGATTTCCTATACCAGTTTGTCATTGTCTTCATTGATGATATTCTGGTTTACTCCCAGACAGAGGAGGAGCACGCCGAGCATTTGAGGCAAGTTTTGCAGACACTACGTCAGAACGAGCTGTATGCAAAGTATGAGGAGTGCGGGTTTTGGCTGAAGGAGGTCCAATTTTTGGGACACATTATTTCCGACCGGGGGATATCTATTGATCCGGGGAAGGTATCCGCGGTGAGGGAGTGGGGACAGCCCACGACACCAACTGAGATCCGTAGTTTCTTGGGTCTAGCATGATACTACAGGAGGTTCGTTCGGGGATTTTCGAAGATAGCAGGTCCTTTAACACATCTTGCTCGTAAAGGTGTGCCATTCATCTGGAGTGATGCCTGTCAGTTGGCATTCGATGAGTTGAAGGATAAGTTGACCTCAGCACCTGTGTTAGCATTGCCGAGACCGGGAGTTGAGTATTTAGTCTACACCGATGCGTCCTTATAAGTACTTGGAGGTGTCTTGCAGCAGGAGAGTCAGGCCATAGCTTATGCTTCCCGTAAGCTAAAGCCTCACGAGAAGAATTACCCCACTCATGACTTGGAGTTGGCGGAAGTTGTATTTGCCCTTCGTATTTGGAGACATTACCTTTTGGGGGAAAAGTTTCGATTGTTCATGGACCACAAGTCCCTACAGTACCTATTCACGCAGAAGGAGTTGAATATGCAGCAGCAAAGGTGGCTTGAGTTTGTGAAGGACTATCAGTTTGATATCCAGTATCACCCGGGGAAGGCTAACGTAGTAGTAGATGCGTTGAGCCGTAGGCCAGTAGATGAGGTGGAAGGGGTGTGGAAGGCCAAATGGAAGGAGTTGGGACACTAAGATGCAGTGCCCCGATCGTTCATGTCTGTGATGACTATTACACCGCAGCTTGTCACGAAGGTAGTAAGGGCATAGGCAAATGACTCGTTCTGTCAGGAGCAGATAGTTTGATTATTAGCAGAGGGAGCCGAGTCCTATACCGTTAGCTCATACGGGGAATTACGCTTCAATGGGAGATTGGTAGTTCCGGAAGGGGGTGAATTGCGGCACGAGGTGATGGAAGAGTCGCACGGCTCACGGTTCGCGGTACATCCCAGTGGGGACAAGATGTACCAAGACATGAGACGACAGTATTGGTGGAGCGGGATGAAGAGAGATATTGCCGTGTTCGTTTCAAAATGCGCCACTTGTCAGCTAGTAAATGTGGATCATCAGAGACCGACAGGACTGCTACAACCATTAGAGATCCCGATGTGGATGTGGGAGAGCATCTCCATGGACTTTATCACGGGGTTGCCTACGTCACAGAGAGGTCACGATTCCATTTGGGTAATTGTGGACAGGTTGACCAAAGTTGCTCATTTTCTACCCGTAAGGACAGACTACACTACGGGACAGTATGCCCAGCTCTTTATTGCAGAGATAGTGAGACTTCACGGTGTACCCCTAAATATCGTGTCTGACCGAGACAAGATATTTGTTTCACGGTTTTGGGAAATTTTTCAGGAGGCCATGGGCACGGATTTGCGGTTGAGTACGGCGTATCACCCGCAGACCGATGGGAAAACCGAGCGTACAAACCAGATGTTGGAGGACATGCTACGTATGTCCATCATTGATTTTGGGGGTGGATGGGAGCAGTATCTTCCACTGGTGGAGTTTTCTTACAACAACTCCTACCAGATAACCATTGGCATGGCTCCATTTGAGGCGTTGTACGGTAGACCTTGTCGTTCCCCAGCATGTTGGTTGGAGGTGGGGGACAACAAACTACTTGGGCCGAAAGTGATTCAGGATACTTCGGCGAGGATAGAATTGATTCGGAGTCGCATTCGGGTAGCTCAAGATCGGCAGAAGAGCTATGCTGATGCGAAGAGGTTCTTCAGGGAGTTTGAAGTGGGGGACCAGGTTTGGCTCAGAGTATCTCCAATGAAGGGGATTATGCGTTTCGAGAAGAAAGGAAAGTTGGCACCGAGATATGTGGGACCATTTCCTATTATTGAGCGAATTGGACCGGTTGCGTATAGGCTTGGATTACCGGAGCATTTACATCGGATTCACGATGTGTTTCATATTTCCTCGCTAAGGAAATATCTTAGAGATGATTTGGCTCATTCTCACATTACTTTGGAGGACATAGATCTCCAGCCTGATAGCTCCTACGAGGAGGGGCCAATTGCTATTTTGGACCGAAGTGAGCGGAAACTGCGGTCAAAGATAGTTTCGTTAGTGCGTGTTCAGTGGCGACATCATAATGTCGAGGAGTCCACATGGGAGCGCGAGGATGAAATGCGCGAACGTTATCCAGAGTTGTTCTTACCAGGTACTTTCTAGTTCCGAATTTCGGGACGAAATTCAGTTATTAGGGGGGAAGTATGTAATACCCCATATTTATTTATTAGGGGAGAAGTATGAGGCCAAATTCATTGATCTTCTGAATATTGTTCCGAATGAGATACCAACAAAGGAGAAGAAGATACAGAAATTTATGGACGGGTTGACATGGAGGATTCGTCAGCACTTGTTAGGGAACCTCTCGTTAGCCACTTATTCTGATGTGGTTAACGCTGGATTGCTCCATTGCCAGGATCACCGCTTTCACATGGCTGAGGGCAAGCGATCGGGAGAGTCCAGCCATCAGGGCAAGATTGGAGGGAATGGTGCCAGTGGGGCACAATCTGTTCAGGGGCAGAGACAGGGCGACCAGGGTTCCCAGCAGGGGGATCACAAGAGGTTCAGGTCAGGAAATTTCAGGCATGGATAGGGAGGTTTCCGGCAGGGCCATCAGGGTCCGAACGGCCATCAGAACCAACAGGGTCAGAATGGTCAACAGCAGTTTCAGCAGGGCCAGTGGAGGAACGGTAACAGCCACCAGGGTCGGGGGCAGCAGGGGCAGAGAGGGGGGAACTTTCCGGGGAAGTGTTTCATTTGTGGCAAGACTGGCCATAAACGCCGGGACTGTCCTGATAAGGGAAGGGCCCCGCAGCAACAACAGGGTGCTCGATATGAGCCACATAGGCCACTTTTTCCACCTGCTCTCCCAGCTCCATCCCAGGTGCCAGCACAACCAGCCATTCCAGCAGTTCCTGTGCAGCAGGGGCAGTTACAGTATGGACATGTCTATAACCTCCACCAGGAAGCAGCTCCACAGGAACCACCCGCGATTGAGGGTATGTTTCCTATCCATGGTACTATGGGTCGGGTTTTGTTTGATACGGGGGCAACACATTGTTTTATAGCTACACATTTTGTGAAAGACTTAGGGTTGTTAGAAACAGTAGAGAGCACAGTGACGTGTGTAGACTCACTAT
The DNA here is from genome assembly GCA_949130495.1 of Sambucus nigra. NCBI lineage: Eukaryota > Viridiplantae > Streptophyta > Magnoliopsida > Dipsacales > Adoxaceae > Sambucus > Sambucus nigra. The sequence goes on along the minus strand of OX422211.1, from coordinate 296,493,547 downwards.
TGGGGAGTGGGTCACTTATTTTCTTTATATACCGGGGAGTGGGGGTAGAGATTGGTAGTTTGGTATTACCTGCAGACATGTTGGTATTAGATATGCATGTGCACGATGTGATTATCGGTATGGATTGGCTCGCAGATTATAGAGCCATGATTGATTGCTTCGGTGGGAGCATTATTTTTGCCATTCCAGGGCAAGAGATGTTTGTGGTGGTGATGCCTCGCCCAGAGGGAGGCTCGACCGCTCATTTGTACTACATAGAGGAGGATACCTCTAAGGAGGTTGTGATTCCTTTAGAATCGATCCCAGTTGTCAGGGAGTATTCTGATGTGTATCAGGAGATACCGATCCTACCCCCCAGTCGTGAGATAGACTTTGTCATAGACTTATTACCAGATACGAGACCTATAGCACGCGCACCGTATCGTATGGCTCCGGCAGAGATGCGAGAGCTACGATATCAGATTGAGCAGTTGTTGGGTCAGGGGTTTATACGGAGGAGTACTTCGCCGTGGGGTGCTCCTGTGTTGTTCGTGAAGAAGAGAGATGGTTCACTGAGATTGTGTGTGGACTACCGGGAGTTGAACAATGTCATGATACGGAATAAGTATCCGTTGCCTCGAATCGATGACTTATTCGACCAGTTGAGAGGAGCTTCTTTCTTCTCGAAGATTGATTTGAGATCGGGATACCATCAGTTGCGTATCAGGGAGGAGAACGTCTCGAAGACTGCGTTCTTATCGAGATATGGTTCTTAAGAGTTTCGGGTTATGCCTTTTGGTTTGACCAATGCTCCAGCCGTGTTTATGGACTTGATGAATAGGGTGTTCAGAGATTTCCTATACCAGTTTGTCATTGTCTTCATTGATGATATTCTGGTTTACTCCCAGACAGAGGAGGAGCACGCCGAGCATTTGAGGCAAGTTTTGCAGACACTACGTCAGAACGAGCTGTATGCAAAGTATGAGAAGTGCGGATTTTGGCTGAAGGAGGTCCAGTTTTTGGGACACATTATTTCCGATTGGGGGATATCTGTTGATCCGAGGAAGGTATCCGCGGTGAGGGAGTGGGGACAGCCCACGACACCAACAGAGATCCGTAGTTTCTTGGGTCTAGCATGATACTACAGGAGGTTCGTTCGGGGATTTTTGAAGATAGCAGGTACTTTAACACATCTGGCTCGTAAAGGTGTGCCATTCATCTGGAGTGATGCCTGTCAGTTGGCATTCGATGAGTTGAAGGATAAGTTGACCTCAGCACATGTGTTAGCATTGTCAAGACCGGGAGTTGAGTATCTAGTCTACACCGATGCGTCCTTACAAGGACTTGGAGGTGTCTTGCAGCAGGAGAGTCAGGCCATAGCTTATGCTTCCCGTAAGCTAAAGCCTCACGAGAAGAATTACCCCACTCATGACTTGGAGTTGGCGGCAGTTGTATTTGCCCTTCGTATTTGGAGACATTACCTTTTGGGGGAAAAGTTTCGATTGTTCACGGACCACAAGTCCCTACAGTACCTATTCACGCAGAAGGAGTTGAATATGCAGCAGCAAAGGTGGCTTGAGTTTGTGAAGGACTATCAGTTTGATATCCAGTATCACCCGGGGAAGGCTAACGTAGTAGCAGACGCGTTGAGCCGTAGGCCAGTAGATGAGGTGGCAGGGGTGTGGAAGGCCAAATGGAAGGAGTTGGGACACCAGGATGCAGTGGCCCGATCGTTCATGTCTGTGATGACTGTTACACCACAGATTGCCACGAAGGTAGTAAGGGCACAGGCAAATGACTCGTTCTGTCAGGAGCAGATAGTTTGATTATCAGCAGAGGGAGCCGAGTCCTATACCGTTAGCTCATACGGGGAATTACGCTTCAATGGGAGATTGGTAGTTCCGGAAGGGGAGGAATTTCGGCACGAGGTGATGGAAGAGTCGCACGGCTCACGGTTCGCGGTACATCCCACTGGGGACAAGATGTACCAAGACATGAGACGACAGTATTGGTGGAGAGAGATGAAGAGAGATATTGCCGTGTTCGTTTCAAAATGCGCCACTTGTCAGCTAGTAAACGTGGATCATCAGAGACCGACAGGACTGCTACAACCATTAGAGATCCCGATGTGGATGTGGGAGAGCATCTCCATGGACTTTATCACGGGGTTGCCTACGTCACAGAGAGGTCACGATTCCATTTGGGTAATTGTGGACAGGTTGACCAAAGTTGCTCATTTTCTACCCGTAAGGACAGACTACACTACGGGACAGTATGCCCAGCTCTTTATTGCAGAGATAGTGAGACTTCACGGTGTACCCCTAAATATCGTGTCTGACCGTGACAAGATATTTGTTTCACGGTTTTGGGAAATTTTTCAGGAGGCCATTGGCACGGAATTGCGGTTGAGTACGGCGTATCACCCGCAGACCGATGGGCAAACTGAGCATACAAACCATATGTTGGAGGACATGCTACGTATGTCCATCATTGATTTTGGGGGTGGATGGGAGCAGTATCTTCCACTGGTGGAGTTTGCTTACAACAACTCCTACCAGATCACCATTGGCATGGCTCCATTTGAGGCATTGTACGGTAGACCTTGTCGTTCCCCAGCATGTTGGTTGGAGGTGGGGGACAACAAACTACTTGGGCCGGAAGTGATTCCGGATACTTCGGCGAGGATAGAATTGATTCGGAGTCGCATTCGGGTAGCTCAAGATCGGCAGAAGAGCTATGCTGATGCGAAGAGGTTCTTCAGGGAGTTTGAAGTGGGGGACCAGGTTTGGCTCAGAGTATCTCCAATGAAGGGGATTATGCGTTTCGAGAAGAAAGGAAAGTTGGCACCGAGATATGTGGGACCATTTCCTATTATTGAGAGAATTGGACCGGTTGCGTATAGGCTTGGATTACCGGAGCATTTACATCGGATTCACGATGTGTTTCATATTTCCTCGCTAAGGAAATATCTTAGAGATGATTTGGCTCATTCTCACATTACTTTGGAGGACATAGATCTCCAGCCTGATAGCTCCTACGAGGAGGGGCCAATTGCTATTTTGGACCGAAGTGAGCGGAAACTGCGGTCAAAGATAGTTTCGTTAGTGCGTGTTCAGTGGCGACATCATAATGTCGAGGAGTCCACATGGGAGCGCGAGGATGAAATGCGCGAACGTTATCCAGAGTTGTTCTTACCAGGTACTTTCTAGTTCCGAATTTCGGGACGAAATTCAGTTATTAGGGGGGAAGTATGTAATACCCCGTATTTTTGTGATATTTATTTATGGGATTAATTGAATTAAATGTGTATTGATTGGAAATTAATCCGGATTAAAATACTAGCGATATGCGAGTTGGTATTTGATTATAATGTCCATATATGATTATATATGAATATTGAATTATGATATTTGTCGTGAGATGAAATACGGCAATTTGGAAATCTTGTTGAGACGCGTGTGACAGTTGCGTCATGGAATATAATTATGATAATTAAAAAGTGAATTTTATTTCTATAAACCGTATAGTCATTTTGAGTACGCCAACGCGTCCTGAAGGGTCGAAATAGTTAGGAAACACTAGCCGGGGGTTTAGTTTGGGTCCCGGGGCATTTTTAGGCCATGCCGGCAACGTATGAGGGTAGTTTGGTAATTTTGAATTTTTGGGAATTAAAACCTACGAAAATTGGGAATTAAAAATCTGACTTGGTAATTACCCACTAACCACATCTTAGGACTTAATGGGCTACAGGGGTTATTAGAATTGTTCCAAAATTTCCTAAGGCAAACCCTAGCCACCATTGTCACTTTGGAGAAGAAAGCTTGTAGAGAGAGAAGAGAGGAGAATTCTGCAGAGAGAGAGAGAACCATTCATCTAATCGTCATCAAAATCAGAGATACACATAAGGCAAGTGGTTTAATTTCGTTTAATTACAAAGAATGTTTCTTCCATGCGTAGGAAATTGACAAAATTTCATTGTTCTTGGAGAATGATAAAACCCATTGAATTTGATGTAGTGATTTATAATTTTATGAGGTGATTGCATGTAAAACAATGTTAGGATGATTAAGCAGTGAAAAATACATCTTTTATACCATAAAATCGGACTTATTTATGCCTGTGGATGAATTTAATTTCTAGGGTTCATGTTCTTGAGATTGGGGAAGAAGATGTGGAGATTTAATATTTGGATGAGATTTAAAATGAATTAATCCCACAAAATACGTTAATATATGACCTAAGTATATTTAGGATTGATTAGAACCCATGTATATTGTTGGTTTGATGTTTAGAGGAGATTATAGGTGAAGATAAGTTGGAAAAACGAGTTAAGGAAAATTTGGGCTCGAATCTGGCCACTCGTTAGAAGACCTGCCCAGGTCATTCGAACGAGCTCGTTTGAACGAGCTTCTAACGAGTTGACCTTGGACTTCTAACGAGGGTGATGTTCGTTCATTGACTTCATTCAAACGAGACCTCGTTAGAAAGCCCACTTCGTTCGAACAAACTCTCGTTCGAACGAGACTTCTAACAAGCTGACAGTTTAGGCTTTTTAGCCTGTTTTGATCCCGAGTGTCCCGTAACCTTGTTTATATGTAGAGATAACACTTCCTTATGGATTAATGGATATATTTGGGATATTTGGGATATAATGAGGTGTAAAACCTAGAATTGTAGTTTGAACCTAAGGGAAATTATGAAGTAGGACGTGAGTGTCTATTACGATGCGAGAACTATTGACGGCCTAAAGCATTATATTAATCGGGAACATATAAATTGTGTAGCATTATATGTCGGTATGAGAATGAGATGTGTACTACAATTAAATTATGGTGATTACTAAGATGTGTGAATACTTAGTATATGTATTGATTTTATGTGTATGACATACCTACCATACTTGCTATCACGGGAGGTTTACGTTCGCTTAGGGCCCTCTAATCCTTGTGTTGCCCAGATTTAGACTGGTACCTCGATGAACATAGGTCAGAGAAGGACTTATTGGGATGTTAATAAGTCTACTGATCGTGGGAGCGCAGGTATGTGCGTGACCTATGTGATGTGACTGTGTTCGCCTCCATTATTTGTGATGTTGTTATCTGAGAACGATTCCTGAGAGATTCAGAATACGTGATCCTTATGTGCGTGATGTACCGGGATGGATAGAAGAGTATGTGTGCACCGCAGGTTAGTCTCGGGGTGCTTGTATTGTATATTTATGACGTGAATAATATACACGTAGATAATGAGAACTTTCATGTTGGTATTGTGAATATAATTATGGTAATGTTTTGAGAAAACATAACGGGTTAACTGATAGTGAATTGTATTACTAATTGAGAATCTGAGTTTAAGTAAAACCCCCTATTTAATTGATAACGCTAGAATGTAATATGGGGATCGAGTAGTAAGGGGTAGAACTTATTACGGTTTGGTTAGATAGGTATGTCAAGTAGATGGGTACGGTACGTTAGGAGTGCACATGTAGTCGAGAGGTGAGAATTTCATGTGAGTGCACGTCCTAACATGTATTTTGCATTAAATGTTTTAATGTTATTAAAACACTTGCTGTTTTTAAAAATGATTTCCACTTTCGGGCTCTGACCCATTTGCTTTCAAATCTTTTTTGTAAAAACCATTTTAGGTGCCCAGCCACAAGGACACCATGCGTAGGATCCTCATTCAGGTGACGAGCTGTAGCTGTTTGTGGAAGTTACAGGACTTTGCTTGTAGACGCTTCATCTACCTTGACTCTATATTCAGCGTTTTATCAGTTGTAGGGCGTGTCGCCCATTCCTTTTAGAGACATTTCATTTATTTCAGTTATTCAGACTTCTGGCATGTAATTAATTCAGGATTCAGACTTGTCATATTATTTTCACTTGTGGGATTGTTGTGAGGAGTTTTCCTCCGGACTTATTATTATTTGTTGGTTATTTCATTACTTCGTTATGGTAAATGGATTATGTTGTTCTTCCATTATTCTTTTATTGCATGTTAATCAGACTTAACTTAAAATTTGGCAACCTACTTTTTTAATACTAGGTGGTTAGTAATTATTAAAATGTTTTCGACAGTGATGCTATTAACTGAACCAACTTGGCATTTTGTATTGATTTAATAAAGGAGTAGCTACCCGGTATTTAATTAGTCGGGGTGTCACACTAGCAACATCAACCATTGGGCCATTTTTCTAAGCAGGGAAGGTTTATCTAGAAGGTATTTGATGGGATCCATTTGGGATATAAGTTTAATGGGAAAGGCGAGCATGTAGTGCCACAGTTTTTGGGTGACCTAGACAAGGAGGACACATTCTTTCTCCAAGGCAGTGTAATTAACGTCGTACCTTGCCAACTTGCGACTGGCATAATAAATGGATCTCTCTTTGTGAGATTCTTCAAGGTATTGGTCTAACAAAGGCCCAACTATGGTGTATGTTATAGTCAGGTATCTAAGTAGGGGAAGACTAGGTTATGGCGACATGAGTACCGTAGGTCGGGTTAGATATTGCTTGATTCGGTTAAAGGCCTCTTGGGAATATTTGTTCCAAACCTTAGTTGAATCATTTCACACGATTTTGAAGATGGGTTCACAGATAGAAATCAAGTAGCTGATGAATCGACCGATATATTGTAATTTTCCAAGGAATCCCTGGACTTCCTTCTCCATTCAGGGTGGTGTCATTTTGAGAATGGATTTCAGTTTGGCATGATCATCTTTAATCCCCTTTTCACTAACCATGAATCCCAAGAGCTTACCTTTGGTAACTCTAAAAACACATTTATATGGGTTAATTCACATCTGGTATTATCGCAGTCGCTCGAAGAACTTCTGGAGAGAGGGGGCATGACCTTCCCTAGTCTTTGACTTGATAATAACATCATCCACGTAGACCTCGACTTATTTATGTATAAAATCATGCAAGATAGTTCTGATAGCCCTCTGGTAGGTAGCCCCTACATTTTTTAGACCAAAATGGCATAACAGTGTAACAAAAGGTTCCCCAAGGGGTTATGAATGCAATTTTATCTTGATGGTCTAGGTGCATCTTGATCTGATTGTATCGGGAAAAACCATCAAAAAATGACTTTGGAGAGTTGCTAGTTGTACTGTCTACAATCACGTCAATATTAGGTAGCAGCTAATCATCCTTTGGAAAGTCCTTGTTTAAGTATCGATAATCAACACACATGCGAACTTTCCCTCCTGATTTCGGTACGGGTACGATATTGGCTATCCATGTGGGATATTCGATCACATGAATGAAACCCACGTTCAACCGTTTGATCACTTCTTCCTTAACCTTGAGCGACCATTCGGTTCAGAATTTTCGTAGTTTTTGCTTGACCGATTTTTGTTCTAGGAGAGTTAGAATCTCTTGCTGAGCTATATCGATATCAATATTGGGCATGTCACCGTAGGACCATGCGAATGTAACAACCCGCATAATTTTTGGGGTATTTTAAATTAATTTCAAAATATGAAGGAAAATAAAGTTTTGGCTTTAAATATTTTTCTTGATTTAAAATGTTGAGAATTATTTTTAAAGACGAGATTTTCAATCAGTTTCAAAATGGGAGTTAAAACGAATGTTAAAATGATTTTTTTAAAAATTTATCCCTTAAGTCATTTTTAACTCGGCGGTATCAAAATTTCTGAGTTATTGATCGATCGATTATAGGGGGTCGATCAATCGACCCCTTCAGATTTCGTGTGCTGCAAGTTGTTTTGAAGAGTTTGTTTTGGTTAAAATTCCTTTCTTTCACCTTATAAAAGGGGTCGTGGGAGACCTTTTCTAAACAAAGTTTTATCACAAAAATATGCAGTAAACATATTTTTATTCCTCTCATTTTTATATACACATAGCCCCTTTATTTTATCTTATTTAACCTTAGTTTTTAAAGGTGTTCTTGGGGATGTTTTGTAGATCCTTGTGAGATGATTTTGATGGTTTAATCTGAATTGCAGTGCAGATTCATGTTACTTTCTTATGATGGTCTAAGGTTTGGGGTTTTACAAAATATGCTCTTAAATCTCTCGAGAGTTATTCCCTTTGATTTCATGTGATTATTGAACTCATATTTGAATTTCTAAATTCATTTGGAATCTGAAAATTATTGTTGGAATCTGATTTGGATTCATGTGGTATTATAATCGTGTTGAGCATGTTGTCATGAGATTTTAATATGGCACGGAGGTTGGGCACCCGCCAAGATTCTAATTTTCGGCTACTTGATAAAGTATGGCACGGTATGGTGAGGCCTGGTAACCCGGTTAATGTGTTGTTGAGAAATTATATTGATGAAAATTCTTGTGAGATTTGCATTTGATTCGAATATTTGTACTCATATTGTTACGCTTTATTCACCACTAATATTTGTTGAGCATCTTTCCTGTCGTATTGTGTACTTCCCCATATTTTTCTTAGTGGCAGGTTAGCACGGGTTTGGGTGCTATGGACTAATTGGAGATTGATTGTTAGCTTGGTTATCTTGTGAAGAATATTCGAGAGTACAATGAGAAGATTTGTATTTATTTTGTTTTATAGAGAATTGGAGATTTATTTCATTTCGAGATAGATAGTTGTTTTATTTCGAGAGACAATTGTTGTATTTAATTTGAGAATTGAGATTAGTGGATTCTTTTATTTTTATTATGTGATTTATTTTAGATGCTCTATACCTTATTGATTGTGGATTTGGTTAGTTTTATCAAGTACCGCCTTGCTCTCCCCGGGTGGGGTGTTACAGTGAAGACATCCATAAATTCCTTCAATAATTCCTCAAGTTGCAGGCACTCTTTCTCATCAAGGGTGGACCTTATCTTAATCTCACGCAGTTGGCTACTAGAATCGAGATTAATAATAACAGTTTTATCTTCAATAACTAGAATGCGATTATGTTATTTATTATTAACCTTATTAAGATCAGTTAAGAATTGTTCATTTGCAAAATTATCATCATCAAGAGTTTGATTAGAATCAAGGCAATTAATGTAAGGCATAACAATATACTCAAAATCTTCGTTATTTCATTTTTAGGAAAAACAACGTTAAGAACCTCATCAAAGGAGGTATCGATTACATCAGAATAAGGAGGAACAACAAAAGAAGATATGGGATAAACATCAGAATTGGGTTATATTTTAGTAAGTGGAATAGTTACATCATGTGGGTAAAGGAAAGGTGCATTAGCAACTTTGATCAGGCTGGATGGATCCGATGATGTAGAGATTGAGTGAACCACGTAGAGTGTCAGCCCCAATGTCTGTAAGTTGAATGAATCCTCAGAGACACTTCCCTCAAAATCTTCAGTATCAGTTATAATATTCTCAATGAGTGGTCACACGTGACGATGGGAACTTTCAACCCACGAGTAGCTGTCTTGGAAAAATATCTCCATTTTTGGTTTCATATTCTTGTCCACATAATCATTCCATGGTTCAGGAAAGACACAGAAGGGGAAATATTCACCCTCTCTGATGAATCTTCCATTCAAGGAATCTCTTGAGATAGTTTTGGTGATTTTTGGCTTTCTCTTTAATCGAGGTTGACGACCGTTCTGAGTTCTTCTGCTGACGGTTAATAACCCAAACTTCTAGGAGGAAAGGCTTTCTTTAATATAATGGGTTCAATTATCCTTTGTTGGCGTCGTCCCAACCCCAGTCTGGGCACGAAGTGAATGTTATTCAATATCTGGATCACATTATCGTTTCCATGAGGGTTATACTCTGGATAAACCCTATATTTTAAATAATCCCATACTGGGAGTAGTAGTGGTTTGACTCAGAAACTTGATAGAAGAAAATCATTTTCCCCATGTTGTATCTCTAGTACTGGATTGATGGTGCTTGCATTCTCAATGTTATCATCATCTCCCAGGATGGTGATGACCTTTCCATTGGAGAAGAACTTTAGTTTATAATGAAGGGAGGAAGACACACCCTTGATATTATGGAGCCATGGTCGTACAAGAAACAAATTGAAATAAGCCGAGATGTCGATGACTTAAAATTCAAGAACGAAATTTATAGGGCCAACCCATATTGTAAGTTTTATGGATCCCATCACTGCTCGATTAGTATTATCATAAGCGTGCACCGCATCAGAGGTTAGATTAAGGTCTCTCACTTTCAATCCCAAGCGATTGGGGGCCCTCAATGGGCTAACATTAAGAGATGGTCCATTATCGATAACAAAAAGTTGGACAATCTTCCCCATGATTTCAATAGAGATATTGAGAGAATAATTATGGTTTGGACCAATCTTAGGTATTTCTTCTTCAAAGAAAGAGAGAATTCTAGTATAGGTTAGGGATTCGACCAGATTCACTACTTCTTCTAGCATAGTGGAAGGAGGGACTGTGGTCCCAGTGAGTAGTTTGATCAAGGCATTTTGGTGTAGTTGGGAAGACATAAAGAGTTCCTATAAGGTGATGTTATCTTGGGTCTTCTTCAACTGGTCGAGGATCTTCCTCTCCTCAAGGGTGATTTTCGATATAGGAAGTTTCTCAACACCTTTTGCCTTATCGATCGCTGATGACTACGGGTGTTGAGCTTGGTAATTCCTTACTGATCTGGTCATATGGTTCATAGAAGAGGGAAAAAATAGAATCCTCGTTTCCTCATCGATCTTGAGTTGTTCAGCCACCTTGTTGATTTGTACCCCACAGATCCTCAAACAATATCATTCCACATATGCTGACAATCGGTCTAGTCTTTCTGGGCTTTTCTTTTCATCTAAATCATCGAATTCATCCCCACATCCAGTGGTAATGACATCATCTTTCTATAAGAAATAAATAAACTCGACAACCTCAACGACTTCTTCATAAAAATCCTCCCATTTGACGCGGAAATGTAAAAGTGAAGGGACCATGTGCCCTTGTAGATTCAAAGCATCAAGTAGCTCAGATATGCTGTAAATTTTACCGGTCTATCAGAATAAGTTTTCCATGATCTCGACAATTTCATCTAAGTTGACTTCATCAGTAGGTACCAGCCAATTATCTTACTCTCGAGCCCATTTCTGAGCTTTCAAGAACTGTGTACTGAATCTCTAGCAATCAATAGTCATTTTTTAGGGCAATTTCATCCCGAACTCTAAAAGTTGGTTCAATATTACTGATAATTCCATATTTTCCCCTTCAGAGCTAGTACAAATAGTAATACATGCTCTTGTAAGAAATGATAGAGCCTGATTGGCAAAACTTCTTGGACTTATGAGAAAATATGGGCAACCTTGGAGAGGTTTAGGAGAAATATGGGTATGATGGGTGATTTGTTGGGTATGATCAGGGTAGATGGATCAAATTCTGGGTCTTCCTTTAGGAAGATGGCATTTGTATGATTTGGGAGTGGATTGTGGGTAGTGTTTGGTTTTGGATTGGCTGATGGGGTGATGATACCCCGGCCAATCATACATTGGATTACATTTTAAAGGTCGAAACACTGGTCGGTTGTAAGTCCGGTAGTTCGGTAAAAGTCATAATGGGAATCTATTTTGAAATTTTTGGGAAGTGGGTTCGGTAATGGACGAGGGTCCAAAGGCTTAATAGGATTTTGTCTTTAACAGGCCTGGTAAACTTTAGAGAGGGTAGCATGAAGCTAGATGTATTCCTTCTTGAATTGGTTAGGGAGGCTTTCTGGTGCCCATGAAGTGGAAGGCTGAGAGATATTATTGATGTTTGAGACTGAGGTATTATCTAGCATCTCATACTTTTTGGGAGTGAATTGTCCTAATGCTTTCTTTGGTTCAACTTTTATCTTGGCAAGACTTTCTTCAATCTCCACTCCTTCTTCTCAAAGGGCTAAAAAATGAGGGTAGTATTATCCTCCCATCATCGCTCTGACATGGGTTAAGAAATTCTTCTTCACGATACTGACTTGATCCTCCTCGAAAGGTCGGTTAGTCATAATGTCTGCTTTTTTTTCTACACCTTTCTATGAAGTTACTGATTGATCCCCCAAGATTCTATTTGAGAAGTTCCAAATCAAGGTGGGTAACCTCCAACTCCTCATTATAGTTATATTGTGACATGAATTCATGGGCAACAACCTCTCAGCTATGAATTTTGGACTCTTCGAGAGATTAGAACCAGCGAAGAGCATTGGAACATTTGGGCCATTATTTCCTTGGAGGCACCTAGGATAGTCATGGCTCAGTGGTAACTTCGGATATGAACAATTGGGGGTCTGCTACCTCCGAATTTCTCAATTCTAGGCAACTTGAAGTTTTTTAGCAACCTTGCTTTAGGATAGGGAGATGTATGGGTATAATCCATGTAGTTCCTAGAGATTCTGACTTGGTTAAACTTCTTGGTCAACATATTGAGGTCCTCCTTGACGTTGTTCAGTTCTTGCTCCTTCTGGTCAACAATTATGGGTAAGTTAGACCCTAGCTGGGCAAGATTCGACATAGGGAGTTGGGCTGGTGGCGTCCCATTAGCAAGAGGAGCACGTGGAGCATGTGGATATTACTTTGGGGCCCATATAGGATCGGGGGATGACGGACCCATAGCGCAAGCTCGGGTTCTTCAATAATAGGCAGTCGATTTTATTGTATCTCATGAACCTCGATTTAAAGGTTGTCAATCTAGGAAGTGAGTTGGGATAGGACCATCATCAAATCCGGCTGCACATTTGGTACTTGGTCTGTGTTCTTCATGGAAAATGGATGAAGATGAATTTCGGACTCGAAGGAAGTAGAGAGGGAACTAACGGAGCCTTGGGGTGGTTCGACAAAAGACCAAAGTCAATAGGGAGCCAGGCTAAAGGGTCGAGTATGCGATCGACTTGAGAAGGAGAAAAATTCGAATTTATTTTTGAAAGAGAAATGGGTAAACTGTTATTTTTTAAAAGGAAGGAAAATGTTTTTGACATGTTTTTTTGGAAAAGAGTGGGACAAAATTATTTTTTGTGTAAAAAGAGGAAAAATATTTATGGAAAAAGGAAGGAAAAATGCTTTTGGTATTTTGATAAAAGAGGGAGAAATATTTTTGACACTTTTGGTCAAAAAAAGGAAAAACGAGGAAAAGGTCTCACGATGATTATTATTATTATTATTATTATTATTATTATTATTATTATTATTATTATTATTATTATTATTATTATTATTATTATTATTATGTTCTCACTTGTATTAGTTTTACCTAAATGCAAAAAGAAATGTCGAACGGGACCCGAGCTTGGGAAAATTAGGTTTGAAAAATATGTAAAATTATGGTTGAACTTGTTGCCAGGCTCATGGGAAGGACCCAGTTTTAAAAGACGAAGGTCGTACAACAATTTAGGCATGCTAACCCATTATTTCAGCAGAGTCTGGGTAGAAATCGGAAAAATAAATATGAGTGTCCTAGGTTTGACACCTATATGAGGGTATGCAGTTGTTGGGTTAAATGGAAGGGTTCCCCCCTTTTGCATGACTTCCAGGATATACATCTTGCTTTTGAGGGCAATCGATACGTGTGGACAAGCCATTTTATATACCTGAGTGTACGTGAATTGCCTAACTATATACCTTGTGGGGACAATATGTGTGAGAGAGAATTTGATATATTCGACATACGTGAACGAGTTCCCTGTGATATACCTCCCATCATGACTTCGATCAATACTTATGATGCGGGGGGAACCGTTCAATATACGTCGAAGTTACTTGGCCAATGGAAGGTAAGAGTCATATCGCTTAGCCTAACTGCTACCTGCCAGACCAACCCCCATCATGGAATGACCCCGCGGTTAAGGGACAAAATTTAGTTAATAGCCATGCTCTTTGGTGACATAGTGTGCAAAATGCATGATTCTTGATTAGTATATTATTGATGGAGTATCTTTATTTAGCATGATAAGCATTATACTAAGTAGGGGATAATATACAAGTATAAGAAGTAAATATAACATGGAGCATGAAGATTACACTAAGCACGGATATGTGTGAGAGAGTGATGTGTGAATATCTACAAGTGAGTGTGTGGTAGTGAACCTACGCATGAATCAACTACAAGTGGTGTGTGATAAGTGTGAGTGAGAATGGATATATACAAGTGTGATAAAAGGAGGTGTGTGTCAGTGACACCTAAGCATCGCTATTCAAATTAGTGTGTGCAATATGTGGGTATAAGTGATCCTAGGTGCATGTAGTGTGATGTGTACATGGCTAGTATCTATAAGTGTGTGAGTGAGTAGTGATATAAGTGTGAGGTATATAAGAAATAATAAAGGAGAACAAATGGAACGTAGAGGTAGGTTCATACGCACATAAGAAAAACAAAACACCCAATAAAATAGAGTCTAGACCTATTATGAAAAAAAAATATCCCCGTCAGAGTCGCCACTGTGGCCATCCCGATCGTATCTCGGTTTTCCCTCTCTCCCACTAGGGCGGGGGAAAAGGAGGGGAGAAAAAAAATGTCTCGCGCCCTCATACTCTCTAGGAGTTCTTCGATCGTCGTCGATGCGGGATGAATATAAAGAGATGGAGTCGCCGACCTATTTTGCAAAAACAGGAAAAAAACATGTAACCGTCTTGAGAGAGCGGCATCATAGACAAACCGATGCTTATGAAATCAATATTTCAAAGTTTTGGTGGCTAAGTTATGGAATAGGAAGGTCTTAGGCACCCATCCCGTCCTTTCAGTCTCTCATGGGATTGTGTTATTGTTTTCCTTTACATCTCTGTGAAGTGGATAAAACACGTCTAAGGATCACAAACATAATATGTATAAGGAGAAAATTTGAAACTTAGTAAATTGAAAAATAAAAAATTTGGATTCAACTCTCAGATTTTAATCTTAAATGCCTATGTAGCCTATAAAGGCATCGAAGTCCACATAGTTCACATGTAGCATAAAGGTGAGGTTTATCCCATAGATTCGAACATGATTTTACTATAGGTGTGTGTAGAAAAATGTGTTTTAGTTTTGGAAAAATGTGTGGGATAATTCCGTTTGGAATTTATGGGCGTGACCCTTTTTTTGTTTGTTTTGGGTTTTTATAGAAAATAAAGTATGTGGAATTTAACTGATAAAAATATGGGATGTTAATTTGTATGAGCTAAATTAAAAGAAATAAATTATGAACTTATGTAATTAATGCAAAAACAATAAATTTAAAGAGAGAGGGGGGAGGATTTGGACCTTCTTTGAAGAATTTGAGTTTGATCTTTTTTTTTTAGGGATGAGGGATGGAACCCCCACAAATATTATTAAAAATCATAGAGAAAAAGCCTCTCTAATGGAACTTACAAGCTCAAGGGAGACTACTAAGACTGTAAGTTAACTGTTGAGCCCAATAATTAACTTTGAAAAGCAATAAATTGGGTTAGGGGTGTGAAAGGGATGGGAATTTAAGATGGAATGAAATTTCACATAAGGAAACTTTATTGATTATGAGAGAATGTTGTTGAGATCACTAATGATGATGGATATGAGGTGTGATTTTGGAGTGAGGTCATACCCTCTATTAATAGGGTTAGGAGTGGTGACGGTCGTCATGGTCTCGTGCAGATTTTTTTGGAAAAATGGTCATAAAACGTAATATGTTGATCCAAATCATGAACAGGACATACCATTTGACATTTAATTAAAATACTTTCGAGAGTGAGGTGTGATTTGGGAGTGAGGTCATACCCTCTATTAATAGGGTTAGGGGTGGTGACGGTCGTCATGGTCCCAGCCCTGCCAATCGGCAGGTAACCCTAGACACACTCCCAAATCATGTGATTTGGATATGAGGTGTGATTTGGGAGTGATGTCATACCCTCTATTAATAGGGTTAGGGGTGGTGACGGTCGTCATGGTCCCAGCCCTGCCAATCGGCAGGTAACCCTAGACACACTGTAATCGGTAGTCTCGTGCATATTTTTTTGGAAAAATGGTCATAAAACGTAATATGTTGATCCAAATCATGAACAGGACATACCATTTGACATTTAATTAAAATACTTTTGAGAGTCCTTTGGACCGCTCCCGGGTTCGGAAGTTGACTTTAGGTCAAAAGTGTCTTGAAAGCGCACATCGATCCTTTGGACGGGAGATCATCGGACGGAAATGGATCATTCATCAGAACAGTAAGTCAGAATTATGCACGGGGTGGACCGTTGTAAAGGTTAGATGATGTACTTCTAATTTCAAAGAGCTTCGCTCGATTCAGAAAGTTGACCTTGGTCAACCGGGGCCCGGAAGTGCTCAGCGACCTCTCAGAGTAAAATATGATATTCGTTCGTACTGTAAGTCAGAATTGCACATGGGGTAGACCGTTGGAAAGGTTATTCATTTCCTTTCAAAGATTCATTCAGTCTCATTCGAGCTAAAGAGTTGACCTTGGTCAAATGGATCCTGGGAGCGTCCGGTGGCCTCCGAATCAGTTTTCG
Source organism: Sambucus nigra (assembly GCA_949130495.1). NCBI lineage: Eukaryota > Viridiplantae > Streptophyta > Magnoliopsida > Dipsacales > Adoxaceae > Sambucus > Sambucus nigra. The sequence continues at coordinate 296,477,196 of OX422211.1, read as the reverse complement.
AGGCAAAACGGAACTTTCGTCCTAATGGTTATGCCATTTTGCAAATGAGAGGGACTTTTGGAAAGTTTATTTAGTGACCTTTAAATATTCCTTCAATCTCATTCAAGCTAAAGAGTTGACCTAGGTCAAACGGAGCCCGAGAGTGCCCAGTGGCCTCTAGATCGATTTTTGGGGGAAAATGGATCGTTCGTTCGAATGGTTATGCCATTTAGCACATGAGGTGGACCGTTGGAATGGGGTTTTAGTGCCCTTTAAATATTAAATAGATTTTTCTCTGACGATGAAGTTGATTGGGGTGGAATTGGGGGTCGGGAGTCCCTGGTGGCCTCCAGATCGATTTTGGGTGGTAAAATGGTCCGTTCGTCCGAACCGTTATGCCGATTAGTGCACGGGGTGGACTGTTGGAAAGGAAATTCAGATCCCTTCGAAGATTTATTAATCTTTCTCTCTGACGATAGAGTTGACCGGAGTCAAACGGGACTCGTGAGTGCCCGATGACCTCTAGATCAGTACTCGGAGTATGATCTAGGGTTTGTTGTGAAATGGGGAGATTCTAGTGACCTAAGGATAGAGTTAGGTATGATTAATTTGAGTTTTTGTGTTTGCATTTAATCCATGTTTTCCATATACTTCAACTTTTATTCAAATTTGCATGTTATATGATCACATTGGTATCTAATGTATCAATTTATGCATAAAAATTGGTATCATATATTTTATTATTGGAATTATATGGGCTTTTGTTGCCAAGTTTGTTTATTGTTCTGTGTTTCATTTCACACCATTTCATTATATACTTTTTTTTTATTTTATGTTTATGGGTGTTACATTTAGATGAAGAATTTTTTTATATTGTGAAACTTATTCTTTTTCTATTGCTGAACAAAAAGGAGGAGAAATGGTGTCTATTTCTTTACTTAAGGGGGATAAATTTTTACCCTAGGGTAAGACGTCATATCTTAGATGGAGATTGTTAGAAAAATGGGAGGGTTTTTCATATGCGGATTTATATGTGTTACATATTTCCTTTTCATTTCAAAGGTGCGTTTAAGCGTACTCGCTTTCACAAGAGAAAAGTTACTCAAGTTTGTGTTTGTCAAGTGTATGTATTTTTTCATTTTTGGTTTGGATTGAGTCTTAGAAGAGCTTGACGGCTCATAGTTTTTTTTGTTTTGTCCTTGAATAGACAAAGGGGGATATTTGTAAGAACAAATTTTCATAAGAATCAATTTGTATTTATATTGGCTTAATTTCGTTTGGACAAAATAGTTTGAGTCATAGTTTATGACTTAAGCTTATTTATCTTTCAAGACTATGATGTTTTTTATTAAAGACCGTAGCATCCAAGTTAAATCGTTTACATCATTGTGTCATGTTCCGTGCCACCTTTCTTCTTCAAAGTCCATGAATCTCCAAAGGTATGAATGTGTATTAGTTTTGATCCTTTAATTCAGTTAGGTATTTGTTTTATAAAAAAATGTGTGAATATTGTTTCATGAAGTAGATTCCATACTAATTAATATTTAACATGATGGACTCCGTGTTGGTGTAATTAATAGTTAGTAAGCGTGGATCGGTGGATATCATGACATGTGAGGAGAACACATTGTGGTAATTCATGGGTGGATTCTTGCATGTTGTTGGGATGAATGTCTAAGGAACAAAGAAGTGCCAAGGCTTGGAGGGAGTCGATTCACTTGCGTAAGTCATCTATCATCCTTGTGTAATTTATAGATTATTGTGAATTTGAATGGTTGGGTCTTCCTAGGTTTTTCCTAATACATCGGCAAGTTGTGGTGATTTACTTTATGTTTGCTTATAACACCTACATACATGTTTTAGGGAAAGATAAATTAAATTAGTGTGTTTCATAACACAAGTTTAATTGGTGCTTATTTAATTGGGTTAATTGTTTAACTAAAATTAATTTTGAAAAAAATAAAAATTGGTGTGTGTTTGGACTTTCCATATAATCCATGGTGCTTACTTTCACTTTCAGAGGTTAGTCGTAAAGATTTCTGGCCACCTTTATTAATACCACAAAAATTCCCATTTTACTACTGTTAGATCTAAAAGATACATATATACATATGCTAAAAATGGGTTCAAATTTATTGTTTACTACTTTTTGTTGCGATACCCAATGTTACTTATCATTTTTTATTTACCATAATTCCATTTATATGCCTAATATTTAATCTTAGTCCGTACTTGTGTATCTAACACACTAAAAAACCTTTCTTTTCACATGCCATTGTGTTTTATTATATAGTTATTTACAAAAGGGAGAAATGACTTACAAACTTAAATCTCTCCTAGACTCAATAATAGAAAACCTCCATAAGATATTGTTTCCACCTTCTAGCTGAAAGAGAATTACGAATAGCTTTACGACCACTCGCCACATCGCACGTGTAACTTCCGTTGATAATGTCACATTTGCACCGATCTTGAAATATTGTCTAAAATTAAAGAAAACTTTTTGTTCCATCGGAACAAGTGAAAATCCACTAATGTTGATCAATTTTCTAAGATGTGATATTCCTAAAAGTTGATGGACAATTTAAAAGTGTTTGACTAATCAAAATAAACTCACAAAATATTTTTGAGATATAAAAAATATTTGAAGTTTCTCAAGAACAATTATTGTTAAATAATTGTTCAATTAATGACAAGAAGTACTCAGTTTTCAAAATAGCTTAAAATAGAATGATAAAAATGTATATCTCAAAAATACAAAGAAGGTTTTTCCTCAAGAAACTATTATTTCTTGAGCACGATATAACAATGAAAACCTTATAAAAATAATTTATTAACCTTATTTTGTAGTGGAGAAAAAGATGGACTAAATGGGCACATTTGAACTTGTGGACTCAAGTTTTGAAATACTCTAAGTCATTCATCCACACAGAATAAGTTACTTCCCCAATACAGATATGGCAGAAAAAGAGGATATTCACGTTTTATAATGAAATCATTAAGAAAGATCATCTTTTTATGCCAGATATGGACTCGTCTTTGGACCTTCATTATAGCGAAAAAATGCTCATTGTAGCAAACATGTGGCAAACCTAGGTCATGGAAGGTTCCAAGGAATTTGGACTTACCATAATGTACAAGCAAAGCACATTGACTGTAGTGAAGAAAACGTTTACTGCAGCCAAACTGCAACGATGCTGGTAGCGCAATTGCCCAGGGAATTGAACCAGTATTTTTCATCCAAGAGTTTGAAAATAATTTTGACAATCACTCCGAGTATGTTTGTTCACAACCCATGACACTCATACTTAGAATACACACATAAGAATCAAAATTGTATGAAAGTAGTTTTTATATCTAAAGTATAATCCATAGTGTATTTGTCAATTCGTCCAACAAACTCACATAGAAGTTTTAACACACTGTGACACCCCACTTTTTAAAATAATGGGTGGTCAACCCTCTACTAAAATAAAACAGTATTCTTAGCTGCCTCATTCTTTGCATCACTGTCAAAAATCAAATTAATTACTAATAGCCTATTAAGCACCGTGTCCAATTTTTAAAGCTAAATAAATTACTATAATAAAATTCTATTCACCACAAATCATACCAAATAAATAATTACACATTCACCATAATTAATAATGGAATGATGCGATAACATAATAATCTAAATGAGCGAATAAACACTCGATAATAAACTATTACAATACTCCATAAAATCGGAATAAATAACTATCCAACATGCCTGAGTAATAACTAAATGAAATCCTATCTAGAACTCAAAGATGGAAGCGGCTAATCAAATCTCTTCACTCATCCACAACTGCTGCATCACCATCTAACTTAGAAAGAATGATCATTCTTAGCATCCTTGTGGTTGGGCACCTAAAAGTTTTTAAAATATTTTGATATGGGTGACAGTCCAAAATCTTTTGAAAATATTTTGCAAATGTTTAGAATACATCAATAAATATGCAATGCAATCTTTCATATTTAAACCGATGATGCACTCCCATGAAACAATCCTCACCCCTCATCCATGCGCACTTAACGCATGTATTTTAAATACCCTAGTTATGATACCCTACCTAACTAGTACCAACATTTACCTTATCCCCATATGCTAACCTTCTAGCCAAACTGTGATGCAATTAATTATTCTTCTCTTTAATTCTTATTTAGCTACACATACATTAAATCATTTTAATTCTCATCATTAACCTGATACAAATAACTTTGCACCAGTTTAATTTAATATTACACATATATGTTATTCATCGATATATATCTATATAATAAAAGAGGAGGTTTTTTTTTTGTCTCTCCTAACTGATGGATCAGATTGAAAGTTGAAGTGTTTGGTGTTTATCAACTAGAGATTGAGATTTAGCCAACGCGATTTGTATCTAACGCTTCTCATTGCTTGAGAAGATTATTTACACTTTTAACATAGCACAAAGCTCGAGAGAAAGATAGCTATCTATTACCTCATCATTTTCAACCTACTTTAACAGAGCACAAGGCTCGAGAGAATACGGACCTTTTATCACCCCCTTCATCCAACATTGACCTTAATCTAATTTGCAGAACCAACTTTTCTCTATACTTACACTCCATTACACACCCACTCCCTTAATATGGCCCTTTCAATACCCCCTCCCCGTTGTCACCTTCGGCACAATCGGCACATATATCACCCCCACCGTACATTACTTTGTCCACAAAAGGGTATTTTTATATCTATCACCTATATCTGTTCCAAAGAGTTTTTTTCCTGAATTTTTCTATGTCAAAACTTACAGGAGGTTTCTTTAATTTCATTTTATACACTTAGACTTACAGGAGGTTTCTTTTCTACACTTCTTTTCATCCAAGATCTTGTAAGAGTACACTCTAAGATCAGGTACACTCTAACATGGCAAATATTGTTCGTTGTGTTTGGTAGGATTATGGGTTTTGTGTGTTTACGCTTTTACCATAGAGTTTGGGAGACAGAGTCATCCCGTTTCAAATATGCTATTTCAAAACTGTTGTTGGGTCTTGGATTGCAAGAGAAAACCCAAGCGATCTCCTCTTATGCTTGGTTCGATCTCAAGTTTGTTGGATATTAGTGTTTTAATATTCAATGTATGAACTCAATGTTATAAATGGATTCCAATATTATATTTATGGTATAATAATTATTTTGGTTATTAATAATAACATAGTTTAAAAAAACGGCTGTTACGTAACGAATCGGCCGTTACGTAACGGTATCTGGAGTTCACGTTTCGGATACACACCGATATATCGGATTAGACCAAATTCACACTCGTATCGCAATACGTATCCGATACGTAACGGTTAAACCGTTTTAGTCCGTTACGGTTCGTTACGGTCAAATGTTATTCAGTTTTTGTATGGAAAAAAAAAGATGAAAAACAGACACAGTGTTCAAATCGTATGACTCATCTCAAAGAAAAAGTAGACAAAAAAGAAGGGGACAAAGACAAACCTGTAGGCTGTAAAGTGTAAGTTAGATCAGCTAGGCTTTGTTTTACAAGAGATTCCATCATCTTCTCCCCTTATTTATTTGTGTTAAGAAGACTCACAAAACCCATTCCATTTTACACGGTTTCAAAAACCCTTCCATTTTTTCGTCATCTCCCTCCAAACTATTTCCCCATCGTCGGCGGCGGCATATCAGGAGGAGCACAGGAAAACGACACAGCGTCTCCAGTCGGTGCCGGATCTCTCAGTCTCAGATCAATCAAGGTGAGTAAAAAAAATGTTGGTGTTGGCTTGGCCGTTCTTTTCAACTTGATGTGAACACAAGTTGAGAGAGGCTTTATTTGATGTAAAGTTTGTAAACACAAGAAAACCCTCATCTCATCTTGTTTTTTTTAACGGATGAGATGAGGTGACTAAATAATAAAAAAATGTTATAAAAGTTTTTGTATACAAATGTTATCAAAAAAATGTTAAAATAAATTATAAAAGTTATAATTTTATAAAAAAAAAACATTCAAAAAAATATTATCAAAAAAATGTTAAAAAAAAACATTCAAAAATGTTATCAAAAAAATGTTAAAAAAAAGCATTCAAAATATTATAAAAGTTTATCCAAAAAAATTATTTAAGTCAATTAATTATTATCATATCTTAAAAAATTAATTATCATTCAAGTTAATATGCGTTATGATTTTATATGATATTATGTAGCAAAAATATTGTCTAAAAAAAACTAATAAAAGTACCAAAAATAATAAAATTCTACCAAATAATTTAGAATTTTTTTCGTTAAAGTTTAGTACTTATTATTACGTTTTAAAAATTTATTATTATTCAATTTAATATTAAGTCAACTTATTATTTTTTCTTTATATAAATGCATAAAAATAATAAACTTCTTGAAAGTCAACTTATTATTATTCAATTGTTTTCTATGATAGTATAAAAAAAGAAAATGCCAAATATTATAAAGTATATCCAAAATAATTATGTAAGTCAATTAATTATTATCATATCTTAAAAAATTAATTATCATTCAAGTTAATATGCGTTATGATTTAATATGATATTATGTAGCAAAAATATTGTCTAAAAAAACTAATAAAAGTACCAAAAATAATAAAATTCTACCAAATAATTTAGAATTTTTTTCGTTAAAGTTTAGTACTTATTATTACGTTTTAAAAATTTATTATTATTCAATTTAATATTAAGTCAACTTATTATTTTTTTTCTTTATATAAATGCATAAAAATAATGAACTTCTTGAAAGTCAACTTATTATTATTCAATTGTTTTCTATGATAGTTTAAAAAAAGAAAATGCCAAATATTATAAAGTATATCCAAAATAATTATGTAAGTCAATTAATTATTATCATATCTTAAAAAATTAATTATCATTCAAGTTAATATGCGTTATGATTTAATATGATATTATGTAGCAAAAATATTGTCTAAAAAAAACTAATAAAAGTACCAAAAATAATAAAATTCTACCAAATAATTTAGAATTTTTTTCGTTAAAGTTTAGTACTTATTATTAGGTTTTAAAATTTTATTATTATTCAATTTAATATTAAGTCAACTTATTATTTTTTTTCTTTACATAAATGCATAAAAATAATGAACTTCTTGAAAGTCAACTTATTATTATTCAATTGTTTTCTATGATAGTTTAAAAAAAGAAAATGCCAAATATTATAAAGTATATCCAAAATAATTATGTAAGTCAATTAATTATTATCATATCTTCAAAAATTAATTATCATTCAAGTTAATATGCGTTATGATTTAATATGATATTATGTAAGAAAAATATTGTCTAAAAAAAAACTAATAAAATTACCAAAAATAATAAAATTCTACCAAATAATTTAGAATTATTTTCGTTAAAGTTTAGTACTTATTATTACGTTTTAAAAATTTATTATTATTCAATTTAATATTAAGTCAACTTATTATTTTTTCTTTATATAAATGCATAAAAATAATGAACTTCTTGAAAGTCAACTTATTATTATTCAATTGTTTTCTATGATAGTTTAAAAAAAGAAAATGCCTCGTGGAAGAATAGAGGAAGATGAGCCGGAGATCGCCCCAAGTGGGGATATTGGGTGGAAGTTTGCTACTCCAGTATTAAATAATAGATAGAAATTAAATTGCAAATTATGCAGAAGAGAAATAAATGGTGGTATAACTAGACTAAAACAACATTTAGCTCATGTAAAAGGACAAGTAAGAGGGTGTCCAGACGTCACAACCGAAATTAGGGAGCAAATGATGAAACATCTTCAAGGAACAAAAGAAAAAAAAAAGACAAAGTCGCCCAAAAGGAAGGAGTCATTGATTATATTAGAAATGAGTATGGGGGTGATGGCTTTGAGGGGATTATTGTTTCAAGTGATGATTCAGATCCCGAGATGACCATGGCAAGAAATGTGAGTAGAAATGAATATAGGGAATGGGAGCAGACACAGAGGTCTAAATCAAAGGGTGGGTATGAGGCTGGAAGTTCAAGTAGAGCGAGTTTACCTAAAGCTCCTCAACGATCTTCTAGTATGTCTGGAATGCGACGTAAGGCATGGACAGATATTAATTTGCCTGAATATAGATTAGCTAAAGTGGATGTGGACCTCCATCGAAGTAAGGGTCCTAAGCAACATAAAATATCAACAAAACTTATGAAGGGTTTGCGAAAGAAGTTAGGACGAGCAGTTAGTCAGTTTGTGTTGTTTGGAAAATATTCTGTAAATATTATTGTAAGCCCGTGGTTTGACCGGATGCTTGATGTCGCTAGAGAAGTTGGACACGGAGTGAAGCCTCCAACTCCATATGAGGTCAATGTAGTTTTTTTGCCAATAGAGTTTGCTAGCTTGAAAAAATGGATTGAATCTCAAAAGCTAATTTGGAAGGAAAGGGGTGTTACTATTATGTGTGATGGTTGGACAGGACCTAGCAGGAAACATTTAATTAATTTTTTAGTTTATAGCAATCATGGAACAGTTTTCCACAAGTCTATTGATGCAACAGACGTGGTGAGTAGGACAGCGGACTATTACTTTCGCCTCATGGATAAGGTGGTTGATGAAATTGGAGAGGAATATGTTGTCCAAGTAGTAACTGATAATGAAGCGGCTATGAAAGTGGGTGGTAAGTTACTTATGAAAAAGAGACCGAATTTGTATTGGACAGCATGTTCAGCTCATTGTATTGACCTTATTCTTGAAGACATTGGGAAAAAGAAGGGCGTGGCGAAAGTGTTGGATGAAGCAAAAATTATCACCAGCTTCATTTACAATTACAATTGGGTTGTTGATTACATGAAGCGATTCACTAATGGTCGAGAGTTACTGCGTCCAGCCATCACTCATTTTGCTACGAATTTTATCACATTGGAGAGTATTGTGAGGCACAAAAAGGGCTTAGAGGACATGTTTCGATCTGATGAGTGGAAACGATACAAGTGGTCAAAGTTGCCAAAAGGCAAGGAGGCGAAGAAGATAATATTTGATAGGGACTTTTGGTCTAAAGCAACAGATATTTTGAAGGTGCAGGAGCCTTTAGTGAAGGTTCTTCGATTGGTGGATGGAGATTTAAAACCTACCATGGGTTTTATTTATGAAGCTATGGATAGGGTAATGAAAGCAATTCAAAGAGATTGCCGCTATTACATAGATTTTCATAAAATCATTGACAAACGATGGCAGTTCCAATTACATCAAGACTTGCACGCAGCTGGTGAGTATAAAATTAGTTGTGTTTTATTTGTTAAAAAATTAATTGTGTTTTATTTGTTCAAAAATTTGATATATTATTTTTATGTCAATATATTAGGGTATTACTTGAATCCTCAGTTTCAATACGGTGATAATTTTACAAGCCTTTCCGACGCAATGGTAGGGCTTAGAAAAGTGATTCAGAGGTTGGAACCTGATATTAACAATCAGATAAAGGCAATTAACTAAGTAAGTCAAGAATATATTTATATTTTGTTAAGGTTTTTCACTAAGGTATTTAATATTTCGTGAAATGTTACAGATTTTGTTATTTCGTGACAAATATGATTCCTTTGGAACCGAATTAGCTCAAACAGCAGTGTCACGAACAAATCCGGGTAATAATATGTCTTAATTTATTTACTATCAATTTCACTTTATACTTCAGTATACAATATAAATAAATCATTTTTATCATGTGTAGGTGAATGGTGGATTCATTATGGCACATCTACTCCAGAACTTCAACGAATTGCTGTGAGAGTATTGTGTCAAACATGTTCATCTTTTAACTGTGAACGAAATTGGAGTACATTTAGCCTCATACATACAAAGACAAGAAATCGTTTAAAATCCCAAAAGTTAAATAAACTCTTTTTTGTATACTATAATATGAGGTTAAAGATCAGAAATGCGACCAGAAGAAGACAACAAGACATTGAGGAATCTTTTAATCCTATCAACTTGGATTACATTTTTGACGAAGATGACCCATTGTCTTCGTGGTTGGAAGAGGCGGAAGAAGCTTTTTTAGACGGTCAAGACAATTCTGAATAGTTGGATGTCGATGAAAATGATCAAGATGATCATGCTACTTTAGTTCCTTCTGGTAGTGGAACTAGTAGCGGTGGTAGTGGCAGTGTTGGCTTGAGTCAACCAAGTAGTGGTACTCGTGGAGATACTGCTAGTGGTAGTTATGAAGGTGGTGCTGGTGGTAGTTATGGAGGTGGTTTTGCTGGTAGAGATGTGCAATATGAAGGTAAATAAATATTGCAGTCTAAATTTTATTTATAGTATTATATTATTCTTCTATTACACTTCTAACAAAAATATATCATTTACTGAAACAGGTGATAGTTACTCACAGTATCAAGGGGAAGCTGGAAGTTATGGACTTCGGGGTGATGATGACAATTTGGAGGATAGACAAAATCTTCAGCCATGGGGTGGAACACGAAGGCGTAAACGTCGTCCAATGGGAGATAATTTAGAGAATCGTTTTGTTGAACTTGATCTTAGAGCTCGTGGAAACGAAAGAAGAAACCCACAAGCACAAAGAAGAAACCCACAAGCACAACCCACGTATTCCCATCCCCCTGAATTCTCATATTATCCCCCACCACCACAACACTATTATCCACCCATCGGGTCATATTACTATCCTCCTCATCCACCCGAACCTTCATATAATACCGTTTCATCTACTGAGAACTATCCACATGGGTATATGGTTCTGCCAGTGCCTCAAGGTTATTTTCCACAACAAGGGGCATCAAATGAAAGTGGCAATTTTGGAATGGGTGCATCTAATTCAAGTACTTCACATTCTAATTACTTTGGATATGAACCACGTGAACGAGCTAATAATGATGATGATGATGATATAGAGATTCTTAGAGACCCGCCATGACATTCTTTTTGGTGGTGAAAGCATGAAATCATTTGTAATATATGTAATTTAGTTTATTATCATATTTGTTTAGTGGTATGGTGGTAATGATTCACAATTGTCCAATGACTTTAAGTATGTAATTAGTTGTTAAATTTAAGCATGTTACAAGTTGTTATTGAGTGATGTATTTTTAGTATTTGATTAAGTAATAAAATGCTTTTATGATGTATTTTTATTATTTGATTAAGTAATAAAATACTTTAATGTTCTTTAATACTATGTAATGAACCCATATATTAATTAAATTCAACATTATAAAGTCAAAATAAAAGTATCCTTTTAATTTATGGTATCTGTGAATGGTAAAAAAAATTCACGCTTGCGATAACCGATTCCCATTACATTACGTTTGATACTCCCGATACCGTTACACCGATACCGCAACCGTTACGTTACCCGATACCGTTACTTAAAACTATGCAATAATATTATGCTTATTTACCCCATTTTATACTCAGTCAAATAATTTTGTTTTTTTAATGGGTTAAGATTCACTTATAGCAATGTTATTTTCTTTGCTGATAATACTACTAGAAAATTTTGTTAGATAATTTTTTTCCTGGATCTCACTCGGTCAGTGTGTGGCTCATCAAACGGATCTCGGCATTCACATGCGGCAAGGTTCGGGTAGCTATTCGATATTTTCTTTTTGTTTCAATATTTTGGCTTCTAGATCCATAAAGACAAATGACATTTTGTTGGGTAATTTTTTGTCTTCTTAAAGTTGTTATTTCACTCTGTTTAACTCTCTCCCCTAACATTTTTTATTTCTCCGCCTAAGTCGTAAAGAAAATAACAGAAGGGATTTGTATAAATAAGCTGTTGAAGTCTCCAACCTTTGTTTCTTTTGAAGACTCCAACTAACGCTGAGAAATAAAAGTAGAAGGATTTCTCCTAAATACATCTCAGATATCAGCACAAACTATCACATGTTTTCATATAATCAAGTAAGTTTTGCTGTATTAATTTAATTTATATATTTAGATACATAGAAAATTCTAGATTTTTTTAACATTTAATAGTTCATGCTTCATTTTTTTGTCCCAAAATATTTGATGATATTTTGGTGAGTAGCGTATTGCGTGGCCGGCGGTAATTCTTCTGTGAGTACGCTAGATAGAGGCACGGTAAAAAATATTGAGATGATTGTGGACGTCGGTAAAAGTTGGGAGTTTCATTGAATCACGGCTGTTGTGGGTACAGATTATGAGGCAAAGGTTGGTGTACAGATTATTTTGTTCAAACAAAATAATTTATCGATCTCAAATTTTGTTGCAAACTGCCCTACTAATTATTTGGGAAACCCTTTAGCAACTTTACCAACCTTTTAACAAGTTTTTCCCTATTTTTTTTGGTTGATATGGAAATAACCTGACTAGCATGTGAAATAATTTACTGAGATGAGATCTATGGTGTATAAACTTTTTTTATAATTTCAAATAGATGAAAGAACTTCTCCCCATAACTTTTTTTTATAATATTTTTTTCTTTATCTTGCTTATTTTACTAGAACTTTCTTTAAAGTTAGATGCATTCTTTTAGCAATTTTGTGTGTATGTTGAGCTTTTTTTGTTTAATTTATGAACTTTAGATCACTCTCGAGGAGTGAATCCTGTCAAGGAATGGTATTGAGAGAGACTATAGGGACTTTACACTTTTAAACAAAATTGAGAGAGAAGGATTTTATTTATGTTTCTCTTTTTAAACAAAATTTAACCAGCTTTATTATAGGGACTTTACACTTTTAATTTGTGTTTTAGTTCCTTTTGGTCATGATGGATCTAATTATTTACTTTTCTAAATAATTAGTTGAACCATTAATTAGTTGCGTATGACAATAGCCGAGGTTTTCTTTTATTTTTCATTAAACTAAGATTGGTATGATAAAGTTGTGTATTTTTCTCACAAAGGTGATGGTGTCTTATCTCTTTCCAATCCTACGCATGGTACTAGAAAATACACATGTAAGCAAAAGTATCATCACAAGGATATGGTCTTTGCCTTTTCTAACAATTGCGTTATTACCAAATTGTCAATCTTTTCAACCAATACGGATCAGTGCATGACGATAAGGATGTACTTTTTAATGTTAGCTTCTTTGTTTTTCATTTTGAAATTATAAAAGGTTGAAATTTTAAATAAACATACAAAACAAACTTTTTGTTTATATAAAAAATAAAAATAACAATTTATACAAAAAAACGTGTATACTAATATTTTCTTACTCCATCGTTTGCATTGTGCCATGCCGTTACTTTAAAAAATGTTGGATGAACCCCTCCGAATATTTTTTGGCTTCTATGAAGAGTGGGGGTGATAAAAAAATCCTAATCTAATCAAATTAATTAAATATGGCAATATGAAGAAATGATTTCGATGGGATACAATCCTTCATTCGAAACCTCTAATGAAAATAAAAATTAATAATGAAATAACAGAACTTTGGATTTGACACGCCAGAGTAAATAGATACTTATGGTAGCATGGTGATATTAAAACTATAATCCACACGATAACATAAAAATTAATATGGATTATAGTTTTAATATCGCCATGCTATCACGAGTATATATTTAACAATTAAAACAAAAAAAATCTGATCAATATCAATTTTTTATCATTATTTTAAAAAATAAGTTTATTTAAAACTTACTTCCATTTTTTATGTTATCGTGTTAATTTATTTAAAATACTTACTCTCTTGAACCCTAAACACGCGTCAATGTGTTTATTTTCCTTTCGTGTTTAAAATTCTCTGTTACTTTATAATGGTTAAAACTAATATATTTGAGGAAAAATAAATTCAACAAAATATCTTCACCCTGCCATCGACATGGGTGCACCCTAAAATATCTTCTCCAATCTATCAATTTTTTTCTGTCAATTTTTTGCCCCACTCCATTTTCTTCACGAGTAAGTCGCGCCATCCGGTATCCACCAATTTTTCAATATCAAGTCAAAAATCCACAATAACTAATTTTGTAATTCAGAAACGCAATCTCCGGAATGATTTTTTAATCGTTCCATCGGCACGGGTACACCCTAGTGTGTGTGTGTGTGTGTGTGTGTGTGTGTGTGTATATATATATATATATATATATATATATATATCACATATATACGTATATTCATATAACATCTCGTACACATACATATATACCACTCACTATATACATATAACCTTAATCCTTATAGCATTACCTCATGGATGAATTCTTTAGTCTGCTATCACGCTCCAATGACAATACGTCAACCTAGTCCATCGAGTCGAAAATCGTTCCACTGAAGACATACCGTAACTATCAAGCTCTATGGACAACACCTCACTTGGGCCACTGGGTTGGAATCTCGCCTCCGAAACCAAATCGTAAGCATAAAATTGGAGGTGATCATAGTCAAACATCTATGGGTCATAACCATACCACATTACTTCATTACACTCAAAACTCACCTGCAGTGGTCGTGCGACAGACCTATAACTTGGGGAATCGATCCTACATGTGCTGATCAATGCCTGGGTGGACCGCCCACTACTCGCAACCTACACCGATAGCATCCATAGAGTAGGTATGTTTCACATATATCAATCACACAGATATATTTATACATATATATATTGTCCATATATATATATATAAATATATAATAAAAAATGGCTAACCGTGCCTATGCCATATGTAGCACTAGCCAATGATCCTTGATTCTAGTCCCGACTCCTGAATACATGAGTAGTCCCTTACTTATTTTCAATTCATGCTTATAATATCATTTTTTACACTAAGACCTCTCACACCAACCCATATACCAAATTTCATTCGAATTCCCAATCGAATCCATGATACCATTTGCGAGTGTCGTTCATCCTAAACACTCCTAATTCCATACCTTAGACTTATCCCGATTATCCTAGGGTAATATAATATCCCCCATAATTTCCCAATTCCTAATATTTACTTACGGATCCTCTCGGTTCATCAAAACCCCACACGGTACCCAAAAATCCCACACAACTAAATCTATTCTCCACAGCAAGTCTGAATCGATTCGGTTTCCACCCCCGAATCGGTCACTTACCGAATCGATTCACCTTTGAGGGCCGAATCGACTTGATTCTGGGAAGTGTCCCCATTCATGTTACCAATACGATATTTCATGTTTTCCCCTTAACCCATTTGATATTCAAAACCCATCTAATCCAAGTTTGTCATTCTATATTAATTATAAATATGATCCATCTCATTTTCATTTTTAAATTCATCTAAACATAATCATATTCATGGGTTTTAATACTTTTATCAAGAATGACATGATTTCCTAATTAAATATCAAGATTTACACCATTCCTTAATCATTCTTAATCAATATCATATGTTTCCATTTTGATACACCTCAGAATTCATATGGAATAATTATCAAACCCAATTTTATGAAATCATTCCCAAAATCCTATTTTATCATGTGAATTCCATTCAAAATCATATTTGCTTCACCAACTATAATATGAATTAAAACACAAAATATAATATCAAAGAAAGTTAAACACTTTCCTCTAATCATAAAGAAATTTGATTTTGCTTCTTGAGATCCTCTATTCATAATGATCCAAGGTCCGAAATTGTCCAATCCCTTCATAGAGTGATGTTTTTGAGTTTTCTCTTGAGTTTGCCTTCTCTTTTCTCCTTTCTCTCAAGTCTAAGTGTTTTAGAATGATGGAATGGATGCCTCCCTCATCTAACACCCCTTAATATCCCCCTAATCACGAAATTAGCTTAAGTGATAATGTTAAAATGACCCAAATACCCCCATACAGGTCTGATATAGCCTAAAAAGTCCTTAAAACCCGTTTATGACCCCCGAATACCTAATTTTGCATATGTGGACCAATCCTGGATCATCTGTGAACTCAAAATCACCATCCAAGTTGCCTAACATCGATTTCCCTTCTCATTCCCAGCACAACCCCACACGCATGTCCCATATAATCTATAAACGAAAAGATAATTGAAGTATTTTTTGAATTTTATTCCATGATGATTCAACAAAGGGTTTCATTTTTTAATGAAGTTACACAACGCAGTTCTTTTTATTAGTTTATAAGTTTAGTTTATAGTTTAACTAAGGGTTTCTCAATGAATCTGTTAATTAGAATCACCGGATCAGTAGATGTCACAAATGATGAATCAATTTCTTTTTATATGTCGGTCACTTTATCTTTGTTAATGCCATTTATAATGTTAGATGAATCAAAAACTTTCAATTGAACTTATTCGTTCAATTGGTATTTTAAGATACCGTTAACCCGACGATATTTTTCACTTACGGCATAATGTAAATTAATATGTTTTCGTTTACTTATCACACAAGTA
This sequence comes from Sambucus nigra, assembly GCA_949130495.1. Classification (NCBI taxonomy): domain Eukaryota; kingdom Viridiplantae; phylum Streptophyta; class Magnoliopsida; order Dipsacales; family Adoxaceae; genus Sambucus; species Sambucus nigra. The sequence continues at coordinate 296,460,905 of OX422211.1, read as the reverse complement.
AATATAATAACACATAAATATTAATCCAATATTCGTTGATTAACTTCTATTTAATTCATGTTATTTTGTCAAATTAATTAAATTACGAGCACAAGTGTAATTTAAACTATTCCTAAACATATGGGGTGTTACATACTTCCCGCTTACAAAGAAATTTTGTCCCCAAAATTCGGATATACTTGGTACCAAGAACCTCAGATACTTACCCGCACGGCATCCTCACGTACCAAAAATCAACTCGTGGCAACTAATATGCCCAAAGTGTACCCTCGTACTCAGGGTCACTAACCTCGGCCTATCTCACAGCCAAGTTGACAGGAAGCTCACAACAGCCATCATAAAGGTTGTCTCTTGCTAGGTCGGCTCCTCATTGACCAACCTTAGCTGACTAGAAGCCGAGGCTAACATCATCTTATGAGAACAAACTATTGCCGACATCGTACTCTGCCTCAACCGACGTGACATCCTACCTCATGCGTAACCTCAGTTAGTCTCCCGGTCTAAGGTCATGCTGATGATTGATAGGATAAAGAAACTATCGAACTTCCCCAATCTCTTACTCAGCCAGGCCGAGGTTATGATAGATGATATCATAAGTTCGAGCACACACAAGCACATGGAAGACTTGGAACACATGAGCAAACTAGTTATAACCAAATTATTCCCCTCATCTGAGGGAATATTTGGTCATCATTCCATACATGTGGCATAACCAGGTGTCTACCTATGATTAGTGTATTCAACCCACACATGCTCCTGGCATGCTTGGGGGGTACACTACACCCCCTGATCACTATAAATACATGTCTTCTCCTACCTTGGGGGATAAATAATTTTAACCCTAGTGAAGCTCTGTAGAAATACACAGTAGAGAGAAAAAGTGAGAAATTATACCACATGCCATTAGTGCCCTTGTTCTAGTGAAATTCACTCACACACTCACAGTGGACATAGGCCAAATTGGCTGAATCACTTAAATACTAGTGTTTCCCCTCTTTACCTCATCCCCTTCTACTAGTTCATTACTCTTGTACTGCCATTGTAGTTACTAGCTTGAGCTTATTTACACTTCATACTGGTGGTGTTTTTTACAGCATTATCATTTTGGCATCATCTGTGGGAACGAGAGGATTCTTCTCTTCCTCTTTCGCTGCTTGACCTCGTTGGAGACTCTGGTGGTGCACCAGTCCTCCCCCATCGCGTGGAGATGTTTCACCATTGAAAGAGATCCTTAAAGATGTCAAGATCTCTTTTGTTTTCATTTACAAGTCTCTAGTATTTTTCCATGGCACCAGAGTTACCACCTCCACCATATGGTGTTAGAGGGCCCAGTTCCATCCAGGCACCACCCCAGTCCGAGATGGCTGAGGTGGAAGCATCCTTGAAGTCCTTAGTTTTAACTCAACAAGATGCAGGAGAAATTTACTCAACTCATCCAGAACATAATAATGAGACCACCTAGGGTCTCACCGGAGATGATTACTCGGATGGATGATAAGGGGCAACATGAGGCTAGGGGAATAACCCAGGCACCACGAAAAGACCTACCTACTCCTCAACGATGGGGGGATGTTACTAACCCTAGGCATTTATGCCTGGGGAGGCAAGGACCTTGTCCGAAGGATAGGTATGATGATATAGAGGCTGAAGATGCTCCGGCTGACTGTTCGGAGCCATATGAGGTATCAAATAACACTGTACATCCTATTCAGCAGAGGAAAGGTCAAGGTGAAAGATCAGATTGTGATGCCCATCAAAGCAGTTCAGCTTTGGAAAGACTCAACCCAGTTAATGACCTGCGAGAGAGGTTTTCCAGGCCAAGAAGCATAGCTGGCTCACGAAGAGAGGGTGGAAATCATCGGCCTCATCATGGCCAACCCCCACACGTCCGAGACTATGGTCAGGGGGGAGGTCAACAGCCGATGTTGTGCAGTAGCTGGGGAACCATCAGTTTATCCTTTGGAGGTGGCTGAGGATAACCTTAGCCAGGCCGATGTTTCTAAGCCTTGAAATGACTCTATTAAAAGGATGGAAAAGAAGATAGGGGATCTCATAAAAATCTGGGACCCATTACAGAGGGCGTACTCATAGGGTTTACCATTCATGGCAAGGATTGTCAACTTCCCAACCCCTACCAAATTTAAACCTTCGGTGGTGTCTCCCAAGTACGATGGAAGTACTAACACAATTCATCATATTGAAATGTATCAGTCTGCATCAGACATTTATTCAATCTCTGATGAGATGAGGTGTCGAGCTTTCTCAAGCACTCTAACTGGGGTTGCACATATATGGTTCACTTCCCTTCCTAAAAATTCAGTTGAGAGTTTTAAAGGTTTAGCCGAGCGGTTTATTCACAACTTATGTTTTGGGGTAAGAACTTAGAAGAAGACGACTCACTTGATTTATGTAAAGCAAGGGAATAATGAAAGCCTCAGAGACCAAATCACGAGATTCAACAAGAAAAAGTTGGAGGTAGAAGATTATGAAGAGAGTATAGCTATGACAACTCTGATTAGGGGTCTGCAGAAGGGAAAGCTCTTATGGAAACTAGTCAAGGATCCTCACAAGTCAATGGTCGAGTTGTTAGCAATAGCTGGAAAGGTCATGAATGCAGAGGAAGCTATGGCTGTAAAATACGAGGATGAAAAGGGGAGCAGCAGTGGAGGCAAGTTTCAGAAGAAAAACAAGGATGGTAAGAAAATATCTGTAAATGATAAATTATTAGACTACACTCCTCTAACTGTAATCTGTGATCACATCCTCAATGAGATAAAGAATAATAGATATATGATATGGATAGAGAAGATGAGAGATCCTCCGCATAAGAGAAACAAAAACTTATGGTGTGAGTTTCATTAAGATCATGGTCATTTACCTGAGAAGTGTTTCTCCCTAAAGGACGAGATTGAAAAAATGTATAAGTCTGGAAAGCTTAGAAAGTATGTGGATAGTAGAGCCTCCAATGGGGGAAAAGATGACCCTAAAAAGAAAAAAAATGATAAATGCCGGGAAGAAGCCTCCACTAGAATAACTGATGACTTAAATGATGATGACGATGACCCTAACCACTCTCCAAAGGATGACAATGTCCCAATGAAGAAGGTCGGTATGATCTATTTTGTTATGAGCACTATTTATGGAGGACTAGAAGGGGGAGGTTCAGAGGTAGCTGATTGCAAGGATCATGTGGCAGAGGCTAAAGCAGTGACTAAAGCCGAGGTTGTGAAATTGGCTTCTACAGAGGTTAAAAATGAAAAACGAAAGAAGGTAGATATGGACACCCTCATAGTAGTCTTATCATGACTTGATTTCAAGGGTATCTTAGCTCCCCATGATGAACCTTTATTAATAACCACAAGGGTGCATGGGTGTGAGGTTCAAACACTCCTTGTGGATGGGGGAAGTTCTACAGATGTTATATTTTAGCCCTGTTTTAAGAGCTTGGGCCTCAGCAGAGCCAGGCTTGCCCCTTATCATCATCCCTTGATTGGCTTCAGTGGTGAAAAGGTCCATCCACCGGGTATGTATGAAATGGATGTGAGAATGGGAGATGAATGGCCTAAGAGGTTGACCAGGAAAATCAATTTCTTTGTGATGGATGAAAATGTTTTCTCAACCTACAACCTCATCATGGGACAATTAGCCCTCAAGGAATTTGAGGTTGTTCCCTTAACGATCCACCAGATGCTAAAATTCTCGACTCCTTATGGAGTAGTGGAAGTGTAAGGTGACCAAACGTTGGCACTAGAATGCTACTTCAACTCGGCGGAAGAGAGAGAGAGACTTATAAGAGAGCAACAACCACGTACGACGTTGACACCCTTGACCTTAGAGATGAAAAAAAACTCGAAAAGGGAGAGGCCGTAAAGGAGGTAAAATCCATCATCCTTAATGAGGACGATTCAAAAAAAATCATCCAAGTATGCAAAGCCCTAAAGCCTGAGATCAAGGAGGAAATAGGGAAGTTGTTAAGGAAGAGACAAAGTATCTTCTCCTGGAGCCATGCAGACATGCCAGTTATTGATCCTGAGATTATATGTCATAAACTCAATGTTGTAGAGGAGGCTAAGCCTATTAAGCAGAGAAAAAGGATATACTCAAGAGAGAAGTATGATGTCATCAAAGACGAGGTTCAAAAGCTTGAAGAGGCCAAGTTCATCAGAGAAGTTATATACCCTGAGTGGTAATCTAATGCTGTCATAGTTCCCAAAGCTAATAGGAAATGCAGGATGTGTGTAAAGTTGTGATTGATTTAACCTTAGTGACTCTTCTCAACATCAGTCTCATCTGCGGCCTCGTGACTCTTTTCAACATCAGTCTCAACCCAGGTAAACTCGACCATAAAGTCTATGAGTGCTTATCCCTTGATGGCAACCCTAGGTTGATAAATAATGTCGTACTCCCCTAACTCAATTTCCCAGGTCATTAGGCTTCCTGACTTCCCAGACATATAGAGGACCTGTCTAAGTGGGGAATCAATGAGGACGACCATGGAGTGGGCCTGGAAGTATCGCTTCATTTTCCTGGAAGCATGTATCAAAGCGTAGGCTAACTTTTTAATCTAGGGGTACTTCTGCTTAGACCCCTGAAGTTCTTTGCTATTGAAGTACACTGGTCTCTGGCATTCCATCCTCTTCTCTTACTATTGCAGCACTGATGGATGACTCTGAGACAGCTAAATATACGTAGAGCTTATCTTGCTGAATTGGTTGAGATAGGAGTAGAAGGGATCCGAGGTAGGACTTAAGCTCTTTAAAAGATTTGTCACATTCCTTATTCCATTAGAAGGATTTTCTAAGAACTTGAAAAAAGGAAGACATTTATCTATAGCTCTTGAGACGAACCTGTTAAGTGAATCAACTCGTCCGGGTAACCTCGAAATGTCTTTGATGGTTCTAGGTGTCTTCATTTCCAGCAATTCATTGATATTCTTAGGGTTAGCCTATATTCCCCTTTGGTTGATGATGCATCCCAAAAACTTTCCCGCACCAACCCTAAAGACACATTTGGTAGGGTTGAGTTTCATTTTGTACTTATCCATGGTGTCAAAAGTTCTTTCAAGGCCAGTCGCATGAGTGTGGTCCTTCAGACTCTTCGTCAACATCTTGTCCACATAAACTTCCATGGACTTGCCTATCTGATCCTCTAAAATCTTATTTACAAGACGTTGGTAAGTATCCCCTACATTCATTAGGCCAAAAGGCATGGCCTTGTAGCAGTAGGTCCCCTTACACTTGGTAATGAATGTTATCTTCTTTGAGTCATCCGAATTCATGAAGATTTAATTATATTCAGAATATGCATCCATTAATCTCATGAACTCATGCCCTGATGTGGCATCTACCATCTGATCTATATGAGACAGGGGAAAACTATCCTTTGGGAAAGACTTGTTTAAATCAATGAACAAAAAATAGTTGAGAATAAGGAAGAGAGATGCCTCTTCAAGCAGGGGACCCTATCAGAGGGGACTTCTCTTCAAATGAAGCCATTTGGAACCTCTTCATTGATGGGTCATCTTATGAAAGCGAAAGTGGAGCAGGGATGATAGTGTTAGCACCAGATGGTACAGATATTGAATATGCACTGAGGTTTAACTTCAAAGATTCCAACAATGAGTTAGATTATGAGGCATTAATATAAGGTCTCTCTTTGGAAAAAACCCTCAGTGTCGGCCAGCTCCTAGTCCACAGTGACTCAAGATCAGTCGTGAACCAAATCCTGGAGGTATATGAAGATAAAGATGAAAGAATGTCTAGATACCTAAAGAGGGTGAGATCGACTCTATAGAGATTAAACAAAGTAAAGATAAAGAGGATACCTCGGCTAGACAATAGCCAAGCTGATGCACTCGCGAGGTCGGCCTCAATAATAAGAACAGACATAAGGAGAACAGTACCAATTGAGATTCTGCTCAAGCCGACCATCGAAGAGGAAGAGGTTGGTAAACCTTTCTTAAATATGAGCATGGGAGCCTCGTGGATGGATCCCCTTATCAGATACATCAAAGAGGAAGAACTACCAGAGTCTAAGTTAGAAAGGAGAAAGCTACGGTTCAGAGATGCTAAATTCTCTGATGTGGGAGATGTTCTGTATAAAAATGGATTCCTACTCCCTCTTCTTAGATGCGTTCATCCTTCAAAGGTTCCATACATCCTGCAAGACGTGCATGAGGTCTGTTGTTTATGCCACATTATAGGAAGGTTATTGGCCAAAAGGATAATCACTCAGGGGTACTGGTGGCAGACCTTAGCTAAAGATGTAGTTACATATGTGAAGATATGTGATATGTGCCAGAGGTTCTCCACCATCCCTCATCAGCCTCACCAACATTTAACCTCTATCAGACCCCCTTGGCCATTTGATGTATGGGGAATTGATTTGGTAGGACCCTTTCCAAGAGCTGTAAACAACTATCGGTATTTAATTATGGTAATTGATTATTTCTCCAAATGGGTAGAAGTCGAGCCAATGATCAAAATCACTGAGCAGAAGACCTTCCAGTTCATCTGGAAGAACATCATATGTAGGTATAGCCTTCTAAACACCCTCATCTCAAACAATGGAACCCAATTTAAGAATATTTCCTTAGAAAAGTACTGTGAAAGAGTAGGGATCAAACAATTCTTCTCTTCCCTTGGCTGACCCCAGGCAAATGGTCAGACTGAGGTCACAACTTGAACAATCCTTATTGGGATAAAAAAGAAGTTGGAAGAGTCCAAAGGAAGATGGATAAAAGAAGTGTATGTCGTGCTTTGGGCCTACTGGACGATAGTGAGGACGCCCACATGGTAAACTCCATTCATGTTAGCCCATGGCTCAGAGGTTATTATCCCAATAGAGATAGGTCTTCCCACTCATAGGGTTCAGACATATGACCCTCGGAGGAATGGGGAAGAGAGAATACTTGATCTTGATTTGATTGAGGAAATAAGAGAGGATGTAGAGATAAGATAGGAGCCTATCAACAGAGAACTACGAGAATCTACAATCAGAAGGTAAAATCAAGGCCGATAGCTATGGGAGACCTAGCCCTGAAGAATACGTGGAAGAAAACAAATAAGCTCCATCCTAATTTTAATGGTCCATATAGGGTAATTGATGAGGTTGTACCTGGTACCTACTGGTTAAAAAATCTAAAAGGGGAGCCCTTCTTCAACCCTTGGAATGCCGACCACTTGAAAAAATATTACTTATGATTTTTTAATTATTCTCTCCTTTTTGTAATACATGTATTAAGTTATATAGAGAATGTCAATGAAAAAGTAGCAATGTTGTGTTCATGCTTTTGTTCCAATGCATATATATAACATCATTAGTTTGGTGAAAATATGAGGGTAAAACACCATAATTTGGTGACCTCCGGCCTTAAACATCATTTAATTGGTCAAATATAAGGTGAAACATCATTAATTTGGTGACCTCAGATCCTTTTACATCATTTATTTGGTGAAAAATGAGGTGAAACATCATTAATTTGGTGACTTCAGACCTTAAACATCATTTAATTGGTGAAATATGAGGTGAAACATTGTGGTGCCTCTACTATACCCCTGTTAATGGTACTATCTCGATTGAATTCCTACTCACTAAGGCCCAAGACTAGTGATAAGTCTCTCTCATTTTATACTACCTCATTCTTAAGGTTTCATTTTGACAATGACACACAAAATATATCATAAACCTGATAAAAATGCTCCAATAAGATGATCCTAGACACCACTGGCTATATCATCTCAATACTGAGGAAAGGCCCCACTTCCCTAGGTGCCAACTTCCCTTCTTATTGAAACACATAACTCCCTTCATGGGAGACATCTGCAATAATAACTCCCTTCATGGGATACATCTGCAATAACACCTGATCACTTACGTTAGACGTCAAAAACATTTATTCGTGACGACGTAACTCCTATTACATTCCTAAATTACACATAATAATTTTTTCTTAACTCAATCCTTATCATCAGATTCTGAATCACGTCTGACCTGATAATCTTATTATCCCCCACCTCTAACTAAATGGAGGGCTAATGACAAGGTCTCCTGTAAAAAGCCTCAGAAATCACCTCACCAAATAATAACCTGTACGAGTTATTACTCGCAATTATACCAATGGTACTCCTCCCAATTTTCTTAGAAGTCCACGATGCACATCCCTCTTATATACTCCAACATCTTAGTCACCCCTCTTATCTGCCCCATGATCTACAAGTGATATGCCTTACTCAAAATAAAACTTCGTACCCATCGCCTCCTGATACTTCCTATCAGAGGTTGGACTCAAGGATCTCATCCAGATTCATAATAATGTTAGGTGGCACCTTGTGCCGGCTCATTCCTTTCTTCAATGAATTATTGGGCACACTACTCGGTCGTGTAACTCAACCAAAATAACAACTATTCCATCTCGGTCAATAAATTCCATAATCCCAAAGGAAATCATGACCTTTCTACATTATTGGTAACTAACCAATGAAATCCATCAGTCTTCCAATCTATTCCATCACTGGAACCACCAAGTTTTACAAAATGCTAGTTGGTTGCTTCGGGACAACCTTTTTCCCTCTGACGAGTAGTTCACCTGGATACCATTTCGCTATGTCTCACTCCACACCAACCCAACGCTCTATATCCCACATTATGTGGTATATCTTACTCCTCTTCTTGGCGTATGCCAAAAACTATGAACCATGCATCTTGTCCAAAATTGCACGCTTCCTGGGTCCTTTTTATCTGGTAAGAATCGACATCCTATTTATACACAGGCCACTCTTAGAACTTGACTGAGCACAACTCTTCTCTACTTATAAATATATTGGATCCTCCCTTGACAAGAGAGATCCCGTTCCTGTGTCTTCACAATCTTTCAACCCATCTTGGGTGAGATAGTTTTCCTTACTGTACATATATCCGGACTATCTTCTTCCTCAAAAGAAGTTCAGCCCATCTTACTTTTCCAATTATGTTTCTAACTTCCCCATAGGCATACGACTCAACTCATTTATTTCCACGCTCCCTAATCTAGGGAGATTCTAAATAACTAGAGCGTCTATAGACCCTATATCCCATGCATATCTGCACAAATATCACAGACGTAACGTATTTATCTCAAACTCGTTCACGCATGCTCGACGCATGTCTATATAGTAAAGTATGATCAATTACCCCACTAATTGCGATTCAATTCTTATCGACATTACCCTCCTTTAAACTATTGGTGTAAAAGTTTCCCTAGTGCTTCCTACACAACACTACTCGACTCCACTGGCCTCATATCTTATAATAGCTATTAGCCCAAATTATTTTCTCTATACGTAATATAATTAACATTCAAAACCAATGCCCTAATTCCAAACTCTCATAATGTAATTAATATTCAAAACCAATGCCCTAATTCCCAACTCTCGATAGTGTCTAAACTGACCCAAGAATTGAAATAATTATTGCCTCTACTAGACACCCTACTCATGTCCCCTCACTCGTTGTGAATAAGCTAAATTCATGTGGCCCTAATCTTCACATATAAAACACTCCCCTATGTAATCCCTCTGGCTCTGGACCTGCTAGCCACGTCGAGGCTACCCTGATCTCTATCCCTGATGGCCTCGTCCCTAATGGCCACTCATGTGGTTCCCTTGGCCTTACTGACCTTGAGGAAATGTTGCTGGACCTATCTTAATCCACCGTCACCGGATCGGAATCCCCCTACTTTCAATTTCTTAGATAGGTCCCCCTGTTGGGTATCTCCCTATGGTATCCCATTAGCACTAATATATCCAGTGTTGTCATGATGGATAAAATCTCCAACTTCCTTGGCTCCCTTTATATGGAAGCTATGATCTCGATCATGTAAAACTGTGATAGTAACGACATCTGCATAAGTCCTCCAAGCCGGATTTCACAATGAGTCTGGCGAATTCTCCACCGGAATTCATCAAAAAACTTAAGGACTCATTTTTCCTCTGTATCCACCTCATCGGTCAAAAAGTTGCCTAAACGAATAAATTCTTCCTCATAATCAACCATAGTTGGGTCCTCCCATGATAAGTTTAAGAACCTCCTTCGTATGTTTGTTTGAACAGCAGATGGGGAGAACTTTCGATTGAACCCCACATAGATCTCTTCTATGGTAATCATATCCCTCTCCTTCGATGTGGTGACCGACTACCACCACTGTAAGGCTGCTCCCACTAACTTGAATGTATCCAAAATCTATTTTTGAGTGTCGCCGCACTCAATGATGCAAATACGACATTGTATGTCCTTTTTCCACTAAATGACATTAATAACATCTCACTGCCCTAGAACTTTAGTGGATGTCCTTTCTGAAAGTCCTCTCGAACCCTCTCACACACTGATCGCACTAGGTGGACCTGAATGACTGGTGCCTTCGGCTGCTATGACTCAATCTGCAAGAACTACTTTGACATGGTGATCATGGCAACATTTACCGTCTGAACAACTATATTGGACACCTTTGTGGCCTTCACTGTCTCCTGTGGCTCCTGTTGTGCCTCGCCTTATGTATTCCCCCTTGCATCCATAACTAGTCGCCCTCTCCTGTCCAGCATCTGAACCCAACCTGAATTCATATAATATTCTCTTCAATTGTACATCATAGCAAGAGAACGTAAATCACACTATGAATCAATAGTCCTAAGCATAGGTCGTTACATCAAAGAAAGTAATATTGATAATCTAGTAAGTCTGTACAGATCCTAAGGACACTAAAACCTAATGCTCTGATACCATTTGTGACACTCCACTTATTAAAATAACGGGTTTCCATCCCTCTACTAAAATAAAATAGGATGTCGAAAATAAAATTAATTATTAATAACTATTAAGCTCGGTGTCAAATTTTTAAACTGATTAAATTGTTGTAATAAAATTTTATTCACCACATACCATAAAAATAAATAATTCACATTCACCATAGTTAAGAACAAAATGCTGGAAATATCATAATAATCCAGATGACTGAATAAACACTCGTAATAATCCAATACAATACTCCATAGAAATAAAATAAATAAAAACTGAATAAATAATTATCTGACAGTGGTCAACATGCCTGAGTAACAATTGAATGAAATTCTATCTAGAACTCAAAGATGGAAGCGTCACGGTGGATGCTTCCAGGGATTGCATTAGCCCTTGCTTAACATGGAATGGATTATCATGCCTGACATCCTTATGGTTGGGCTCCAAAAAGTTTTGAAAATATTTTTATACGAGTGAGAGCCCAAAATGTTTTGAAAATATTTTTCCAGTGATTCAAATACATCAATAAATATGCAATGCACTCTTTCAAATTTATACTGGTGTCTCACTCCCATGAGACAATCCTCACCTCATCTATAGTGCGCACCTAATGCATGTATTTTAAACAACCTAATTATTCTACCCAGCCTAACTAGTACCAACATTTACATTAGCCCCATACGCTAATCTTCTAGCCAAACTGTGACACATACACTTTAATTCTTATTTAGCTACACATAAGATAAATCATTTTAGCTCTCATCATCAACCTGATACAAATAACTTCCTAGCCATTTAATTAAATATCCACACATCTATGTTATTCAACTGTATAAATATTTATCACACTTATATACTTATATTCAAATCACATCTTGTACATATACATATATATGCTTCACTATATACGTATAACCACAATCCCCCGAGCATTATCTCACAGATGCATTTTTATATGCTATCAGGATCTAGGGACAATGCCTCAACCTGATTCGCCAGATCAGAAATCTCGCCACCGAACCCACATCGTAACTATCAAGCTCCAAGGACAATACCACACATGGGCCACCGGGTCAGAATCTCACCTCCAAACCCAAATCGTAAGCGTAAAATTGCAAGTGGTCGCAGTCATACATCCATGGTTCATAACCATACCACATTACCCCACTAGACTCAAAACTCACTTGCAGTGGTCATGTGACAGACCTATGACCTTTGGAATCAATCCTACACCTGCTGGTCAATAATAGAGTGTACCTCCCACTACCCACAACCTCCACCCATATCATCTATAGAGTAGGTATGTTTCACACACACACACACACACACACACACACAGACACACATATATATACCATAAAATCCTAATCGTGCCGCACTAGCCCATGATCCACGCGTCTAGTCCCGACTCTTGAATATGTAAGTACTTGCATACTTATTTTAAATTTATGCTTATAATATCATTATTGACACTAAGACCTATCACACCAGTCCGTATCCCAAACTCCATTTGAATTCCCAATCGAATCCATTAAACCATTTCCGATTGTCGTTCATCTTAAGCACTCCTAATTCCTTACCTCGGATTTATTCCGACTATCCCAGGGAAATATAATATCCCCCATAATTTCCAAAATTCCCAATATTTATTTACGAACCCTCTACATTCATAAAAACTCCAAACGATTTTCAAAAATCCCACACAACCAAAGCTATTATACATAATAGGTCTGAATCGGTTCGCCCAGAGGGCTAAGTCGATTCGATTCTGGGCAGTGGACCTGTTCATGTTACCAATAAGAGATTCCCTGTTTTCCATATAACTTATTTGATATTTGAAACCCATCTAACCAAGTACTTCATTCTCTATTAATTCTAAATAAGACCCATCTCATTTTCATTTTAAATTCACCGAAACATAATCAAATTCATGGGTTTCAATACTTTAATCAAGAATTACATGATTTCTAAATTTAATTTCAAGATTTCCACCAATCCTCAATATTTTTCATTCAATATCTTATCCTTCTATTTGGATACACCACATAATTCATGTGGAATAATTATTAAATCCAATTTTATGAAATCATTCTTAAATCCCTTTTTAACATGTGAATTCCACCAAAAATCATATTTGTTTCACCAATTGTAATATGAATTAAAACACAACATATAATAGCAAAGAAAGTTAAACACATTCCTCTAACCGTAGAGAAATTTGATTTTCTTCTTGAGATCCTCCATAAGCAATGATCCAAGGTCTAGAATTGTCCAATCTCTTCACGAAGTGATGTTTTTGAGTTTTCTCTTGAGTTTCCCTTCTCCTTTCTCTCAAGTATAAGTTTTTTAAAATGATGTAATGGTTGCCTCCCTCATCTAACACCCCTTAATATCCCCCTTATCCAAAAATTAGGTTAAGTGAATGTTAAAATTACCCGAATACCCTCATACAGGTCTCGCATAACCTAAAATGTCCCCGAAACTTAATTATAACTCCGAGTACCTAATTCTGACTATATCGACCCATCCCGGATCACCCATGCACTCAAAATAACCATCTGAGTCACCTAACATCAATTTCCCATCTCATTCTCAAGACGCCCCCACACGCGCGTCCCAAATAAGATATACCATAAATCTGTCAATTTTATTCACTTACGACATAATGTAAATTAACACATTTTCATTTACTTATCACACAAGTAAATATAATAACACGTAAATATTTATCCAATATTCTCTAATTAAAATCTATTCAATTCACTTTTTCATAAATTAATTAAATTACCAGCACACGTGTAATTAGACTATTCCCAAAAATACAGGGTGTTACACACATTTTCAAATTTAATAAAATAAAATTTTTGTTATGTTAAAACAAAGGTGAATCTATGTTAATTCAAGTTCTTTACCTTTATCCTAAAGCGGGATTCTCATTGATCATGGCAAGTGGTAGTTCTTGATGAAGATGAAGAAGTCTGGTCTTAGAGTCTTGAACATGAAGCTTTCCAGGACAACTTAGACTATAAATTAATATTTTGGAACGGAATTGTAATACCCCGTATTTTTATGCTATATTAATTTGGGGATTTAATAAATTTAACGTGAATGATTTATTTAATAAAAAAATCCGGAAATTAATTGTGTTATAATTATTAACGTTACGAGAGTTAGTAATTATGGGAAACTTGTTGAATATTACTAATGAGCAAAGTAATATATTATATTGGTTATATTGAATGTCATGAGTGAATTAAATGACTATTTCATAAATTTAAGTCGGGACGTGCCCGTGTCACGTCAGGACTAATTTTGTTAAATAAAAAGTGAATATTTTATAAATTGTTTGTATGGTCGTTTTGAGTGCGCCAACGCGTCCGGAAGGGTCGAGATAGTCCGAAAAGTGTACCTGGGGGTTTAGTTTGGGTCTCGGGGCGTTTTTAGGCCTAATTGGTACCCCGGGAGGGCAATTTAGTCATTTCACCTTTTTGGGTAATTAAACCCATGAAATTCAGCAACCTATAACAGCCATTTAGGTTAGCCTTTTAGGGTTAGAATATCCAGAAATCAAGTGACGTCCATTGGAGAAGAGAGGAGAGAGCTCCAAGGCAATTCAAGGCCAAAAAGTCACCGGTTTGCACCGCCGCCACCACCAACGCGTAGATCGCGAGAAGGGGAACGCAACCACACCGGATTCATCTGCAAACCGGACTTCTAAAAATCCCAGGCAAGTATTTAACTTGCGTATTTTCTTTAATGCAATCCTCATATTAGTTTAGGATTGATTAGAGATGAAAACCATGGAAGAAAACCCAATTTGTGTTAGGAAAATGCATGTAGTATTGATTATATGGAAATTCTGGAACCCTTACCATGTAGAGGAATATAACCCACGAAATGTTGATGATAAATTATAAGGAATTTCTGGTAAAAACAGATTAGAACCTTGATTAATAAAAACTCTAGGGTTCTTGATGATTAGATGGGATTTTGGGTTAATTATCCATGTTTAATGTTAGATATACCCATGCTTTACGTTAAAAACATCTGGTATATTGTTATAATGATAGTAGTAGGATTTTTGGGACGTTTAGAATGGAAAAACATGTTTTTGGATGAAGAAATTTGGTAGAACCCGTAACTGCATTTCTGCAGAATTTTCGCAGACGTGCTTGATCGATCGATCGAGCCTAGAGCTTCGATGGATCGAAGGTTTGATTGATCGAGCCCCAAGCTTCGATCGATCGACCCCTCCTGGCAGACTCCTAATTCCCTTTTTAAATGAGTTAAATTCAAATTGTCGTGATATGATTCTTGGGCATTCTTGATAAAATGATTTGGGAGACATTGTGGACCAGTAGGGCATATGAATAAATGTTGGGACCTTTAATCTTCAACGAGAATGGTATTTATGGGATATTTACTTTAGGGTTGGTAAATTTATAAATTTAAAGGGTGAGGTGAGTAAGAGAGTTACGTTGGAACCTAATAAAGACACTTACTGAATTTCAGATTTGCGAAGAGATAGTCCACGAGTGTCATGTAATAAGTGAGAAAACCCTTCGAGTTAAGGTTAGGGATGAAACCTTATATGAAATACTAATAATGTGTAAATTAAGGATAAATATCGTAATTATGGGTGATGAGAGAAAACTATATTGATATAATGATAAGTGGTATATTTATGTGGTTGTGTATGCATATATTATATACGTGTGAAAAACGTACCCGTGCTACTTGCTATCCCTGAGGTTATCGCGCTGGGACAGTCTTATCTCGATGGGACCTTTATGGGAGATATTGACTTGTACCCTAGAAGATAGATATCCTTGGTACAGGCTATCGGACCGATAGTTCAGACGGTCCTAAGAGACGTGAGGGTATGTACTGACCTCTTAGAGACTTGGAATCTATGCTTCGCCTCAATCTTGTTTTGTGTATATATGTTATTACAGTTCGAGAGTGATTCCGAACTTGTATACCCCTTAGTGTGAGCGATACGGGATTGGATAGCAGAGTATGCCCGCACCATAGTTTGTATGTTGGTGCTGTTAGGATATATATATTATACGAGTGATTAATATATATATATCTGAATTGGGGAATTTAAACTGTTGCTGTAACGTAGTAAGTGAGAAATAATTCTGGACTATAAATTATGAATACTTGTTTTTAGAAAGTATAATATGTCACTGGAAAACTTTATTGATTTTATAAAGTTAAAATGGAGAACTTTGGTTACTGATTGGAACATCATTTTTTCAAATGGAATCGTGAATTCTAAATCTTACGAGTAATCTAAGATGAGTGAAATCATTTGGAAAGACTAGTGCGATAAATGATAAAACAAACCGTTGGGAAGTTTAGTGCGATAGGTGTGCACATTAGAAGAGAGGTGAGATTTTCTCAAGAGAGTGTCGCACTAATATGTTGTTGCATTGGCCTGTATCAATTTAAATACTTGCTAAACGTATTTTAAAATCAAACACACTTCTGGGCTCTGACCCGTTTCTTTTTCTCTCTCTCTTGTATATATATGTATATATTTCAGGTGCCCAGCCACAGGGGCGTCTTGCTTAGGATCCCTTGAGAGGAACGTGCTGCAGCTTAGGTGGGAGTTGCAGGTCACTTGCGTAGATGGCTTCCTTTATTGACTCCACTTCTAGCATTCTCATTTATTGGTCATGTGTCGCCCTTTCCATTATTTCATTGTTATTGGGACATTTATATTTCAATTATTTCCAGTATTGCTCTTTGGGATTTATTCAGTTTGGATTTGTGACTTTAGTTTTCGTATGTTGACATTCGATTGACGAATGTATTATATTATTTGGTTTATTGTGGTGTGATTCTTAATTGTAGAAATGTTGTTTTTAAATAAATAAATATTTTTCTTTAATTAAAATTTGGAAAGTATGTATGAAAATGGTTTTGACACTTAGGTTAATTATTTAGGGTGTTAAATTGGAAAATTTATTTTTATCGACAGTGATGCTGAGAATGAACCAACTGTTTACCTTGATTTAATTTAATAAAGGAGTGATCGCCCGGTATTTAATTAGGCGGGGTGTCACAGGTGGTATCAAAGCATCAGGTTCTAGTGTCCATAGGATCTGTACGGCTTATTTCGCTTTCAGCTTAACGTTATTGCTATAGAGCCCTATTTTTAGGATTGTTGTATTCTTGCTTTTACGTTTAAGTCTTCAGCTATTTGAGATTTGATGATAACTGTAGACAAATAAACTTGTTCACGTTTCAGATGCCTCCGAGACGTGCTCCGAAAGATAGGCGTGCCCAAGCCGAGCAGCCAGCAGCTCCGGCACCAGGCACAATGAATGCAAACGAAGTAGCCGCCATTGTTGCTCACGCGGTGAATTCCGCGATAGCGGTGATTCAGCAGGCTCCACCCCAGGTTCAGGAAGTGGCGCCAGTACCAGCACAGCTTCCATCTGCATGGGAGAGGGTTCGGGATTCTTTTCAGAAAGCGCATCCCCCTGAGTTTTCTGGTAGCTCCGATATTATTACAGTTAGCCAATGGAAGAAAGACATCCAGCGGCACCTCCGTATGTATGAGTGCACTGACGTGCAAAAGTAGTTATTGGCTTCCTTTAAGCTGGTGGGAGCCGCATTACAGTGGTGGGAGTCCACTACTACTTTGGAGGAGAGGGACACGATCCCTACTCAGTTGTTCTGGGAGCGGTTCGATCGCAAGTATTTTCCACCCGCAGTGCAGACTGAGATGAGGCGGAAATTACTAAATCTGAAGCAGGAGAACCTTACTGTAGCTGAGTATGAGGAGGAGTTCACGAGGCTTCTCATAATTGTGCCAGACGAGGCACCTACTGAGAGCAAGAAGATTATGCTGTTTTTCGACGGGTTAGCTTGGAGGATCCGTCAGCACCTTATTGGAAATCTATCACTGAGTACTTTCACTGATGTACTCAATGCAGCGTTACTACATTACCAGGATCACCGCTTCCATCTGTAGGGAAGAAAGAGAGAAGGAGAGTCCAGCCAACAGGGCAGGACCGGGGGTAATAGTGCCGGTGGGGCACCATCTCATGAACAGACTCGTCAGCACGAGCAGAGTACCCATCAGGGGGACCCTGCTAAGCGATTCCGTTCAGGTGATTCTAGGCAGGGATTCGGGGGTTTCAGGGAGGGCCAGCCTAATCAGCAGGGCCAACACCGACCGCAGGGACAACAACAGGGCCAGCAGGGCCAACAGCGTGCTAATCAGGACTAACAGGGCCAGTGGCGGGGAGGTAACGGCTAGCAGGGCCGTGGTCAGCAAGGACAGAGGGGAGGAAACTTCAGAGGCCGATGTTTTGGGTGCGGTAAACATGGCCATAGGCGTCAGGATTGCCCAGAGGGCGATAGGGCCCCACATCAGCAGGGAGCCCGTAATGAGCCGCAGAGACCACTTTGCCAGCCCTACCAACCATTCGAGCAGCTCCAGTGCAGCAGGGGCAATTACAGTATGGACGTGTCTATAGCGTCCACCAGGCAGCAGCTCCATAGGCACCACCCGCGATTGAGGGTATGTTTCCTATCCATGGTACTATGGGTCGGGTTTTGTTTGATACAGGGGCAACGCATTATTTTATAGCTACACATTTTGCGAAGGCCTTAGGGTTGTTAGCCATAGCAGAGAGAACCGTGACGTGTGTCGACTCACCACTGGGGAGTGGGTCACTTATCTTCTTTATATGCCAGGGAGTAGGGGTAGAGATTGGTAGCTTGGTATTACCTGCAGATATGTTAGTCTTAGATATGCACGAGCATGATGTGATTATTGGTATGGATTGTCTCACAGCTTATAGAGCCATGATTGATTGCTTCGGTGGGAGCATTATTTTTGCCATTCCGGGGTAAGAGATGTTTGTAGTGGCGATGCCTCGCCCAGAGGGAGGTTCGACCGCTCATTTGTATTACATAGAGGAGGATACCTCTAAGGAGGTTGTGATTCCCTTAGATTCTATCCCAGTTGTCAGGGAGTATTCCGATGTGTTTCAGGAGATACCAGTCCTACCCCCCAATCGAGAGATAGACTTTGTTATAGATTTATTGCCAGATACGAGACCTATAGCATGCGCACCGTACCGTATGGCTCCGGCAGAGATGCGAGAGCTACGAGATCAGATAAAGCAACTGTTAGGTCAGGGCTTTATTCGTAGGAGTACCTCACCTTGGGGCGCTCCAGTCTTGTTTGTGAAGAAGAGAGATGGTTCACTGAGATTGTGTGTGGACTACCGGGAGCTGAACAAGGTCACGATACGGAATAAATATCTTTTACCTCGAATCGATGATCTGTTAGACCAGCTGAGGGGCACAACTTTCTTTTTGAAGATAGATCTGAGGTCGGGGTACCATCAGTTACGTATTAGAGAGCAAGATGTTTCAAAGACTGCCTTCTTATCGAGATATGGGTCCTATGAGTTCAGGGTAATGCCGTTCGGACTCACAAATGCCCCGGCCATTTTCATGGACCTGATGAACCGAGTATTCAGAGAGTTCTTGGATCAGTTTGTCATCGTCTTCATAGATGACATCTTGATATATTCACACTCTGAGGAGGAGCATGCCGAGCACTTGAGGTAGGTTCTTCAGACTCTACGAGAGCATCAGTTGTATGCTAAGTACGAGAAGTGTGGATTCTGGTTGCGAGAGTTACAGTTCTTGGGCCATGTTGTTTCTGAGCAGGGGATTGCAGTTGACCCGAGCAAAGTGTCAGCGGTGAGGGAGTGGGGACAGCCCACGACACCGACGGAAGTGCGTAGTTTTTTGGGATTAGCCGGATACTATAGGAGATTCATTCGGGGATTCTCCAAAATAGCGGGCCCATTGACGAATCTGACTCGCAAGGGGGTACCATATGTTTGGTGTGACGCTTGTCAGTTGGTTTTTGACGAGCTGAAAGACAAGCTTACTTCAGCGCCAGTCCTTGCGTTACCAAAGCCGGGTGTAGAGTACCTGGTTTACACCGATGCGTCCTTACGGGGACTTGGGGGAGTACTTCAGCAGGAAGAGAAGGCTATAGCTTTTGCTTCCCACAAGCTTAAGCCGCATGAGAAGAATTACCCCACCCACGACCTGGAGTTAGCAGCAGTCGTCTTTGCATTGAGGATATGGAGGCACTATTTGTTGGGAGAGAAATTCCGTTTGTTCACATACCACAAGTCATTGAAATACCTATTCACTCAGCGAGAGTTGAATATGCGTCAGCGCAGATGGCTAGAGTTTGTGAAGGACTACCAGTTTAAAATACAGTACCATCTGGGGAAGGCCAATGTAGTTGCTGATGCGTTGAGCCGTAGACCAGTAGACGATGTAGCGTACGTCTGGAAAGCAAAGTGGAAGGAGTTGGGTCACCAGGACGCAGTAGCCCGTTCTTTCATATCCGTGATGTCTGTCACACCCGAAATTGTTACGAGGGTGATACAGGCACATACCACAGACCTGTTTTGCCAGGAGCAGATTGTGCGACTTCTAGCCGAGGGTGCTGAGTCCTATTTTGTTAGTTCTGATGGATGTTTGCGGTTTAATGGGAGATTGGTGGTTCCAGGAGGAGAAGAACTACGTCATGCAGTGATGACTCATTCTCATGGGTCCCGATTTGCAGTACATCCGGGAGGCGATAAGATGTACCAGGATATGATGCGACAATACTGGTGGAGTGGGATGAAGAAGGACATCGCCAAGTTCGTGTCCAAGTGTTCTACCTGCCAACTGGTAAAGGTGGACCACCAGAAACCGTCAGGATTGCTTCAGCCATTGGAAGTACCCGCGTGGAAGTGGGAGAGTATTTCCATGGATTTTATTACAGGGTTGCCTACATCACAGCGGGGCCACGATTCTATCTGGGTGATTGTAGACCGTTTAACCAAGGTGGCTCATTTTCTGCCAATGCGGACAGATTATACTACGAGTCAGTATGCTCAGTTGTTCATTGCTGAGATTGTCAGATTACACGGGGTGCCCCTGAATATTGTGTCAGATAGGGATAAGATTTTCGTGTCACATTTCTGGGAAAGCTTTCAGGAGCCTATGGGTACTGAGTTGAGACTGAGTTCAGCTTACCACCCACAGACAGACGGACAGACAGAGCGTACTAATCAGATGTTAGAAGATATGCTACGCATGTGTGTTCTCGATTTTGGAGGAGGTTGGGAGCCACATCTCCCACTGGTAGAGTTTTCTTATAATAACTCTTATCAGTTTACTATTGGTATGGATCCATTTGAGGTTTTGTATGGCAGGCCTTGTCGTTCTCCAACTTGTTGGATCGAGGTGGGGGATAACAAGTTACTAGGACCAGAAGTGATTCAGGAGACCTCCGCGAGGATTGAGATAATCAGGAGTCATATTCGGGTAGCCCAGGACAGGCAGAAGAGCTACGCCGATGCGAAACGGTTCTTCCGGGAGTTTAATGTGGGAGACCAAGTGTTATTGCGTGTATCTCCTATGAAGGGGGTGATGAGGTTCGGGAAGAAAGGGAAATTGGCTCCGAGGTACGTGGGACCATTTCCCATCATCAAGAGGATTGGCCCGGTTGCATACAGGTTGGGATTGCCAGAACATTTACATCGCATCCACGATGTATTCCACATCTCGTCGTTATGACGATATCTTCAGGATGATATGGCCCATACTCACATTGCGATAGATGAGATAGACTTACAGTCTGATAGCTCTTACGAGGAGAGACCAGTGGCTATTCTAGACTATATTGAGAGGAGATTGAGGTCGAAGATAGTTCCACTTGTGCGAGTCCAGTGGGAGCATCATAATGTGGAGGAATCCACTTGGGAGCGCGAGGCAGATATGCACGAGAGATATCCAGAGTTATTTTTACCAGGTATGCCTTATTTTCTGAATTTCGAGACGAAATTCCGTTATTAGGGGGAAGTATGTAATACCCCGTATTTTTATGCTATATTAATTTGGGGATTTATTAAATTTAACGTGAATGATTTATTTAATAAAAAATCCGGAAATTAATTATGTTATAATTATTAACGTGACGAGAGTTAGTAATTATGGGAAACTTGTTGAATATTACTAATGAGCAAAGTAATATATTATATTGGTTATATTGAATGTCATGAGTGAATTAAATGACTATTTCGGAAAATTAAGTCGGGACGTGCCCGTGTCACGTCAGGACTAATTTTGTTAAATAAAAAGTGAATATTTTATAAGTTGTTCGGATGGTCGTTTTGAGTTCGATCACGCATCTGGAAGGGTCGAGATAGTCAGAAAAGTGTACCCGGAGGTTTAGTTTGGGTCTCGGGGCGTTTTTAGGCCTAATGGGTACCCCGGGAGGGCAATTTAGTCATTTCACCTTTTTGGGTAATTAAACCCACGAAGTTCAGCAACCTATATCAGCCATTTAGGTTAGCCTTTTAGGGTTAGAATATCCAGAAATCAAGTGACGGCCATTGGAGAAGAGAGGAGAGAGCTCCAAGGCAATTCAAGGCCAAAAATTCACCAGTTTGCACCGCCGCCACCAACAACGCGTAGCTCGCGAGAAGGGGAACGCAACCACACCGGATTCATCTGCAAACCGGACTTCTGAAAATCCCAGGCAAGTATTTAACTTGCGTATTTTCGTTAATGCAATCCTCATATTAGTTTAGGATTGATTAGAGATGAAAACCATGGAAGAAAACCCAATTTGTGTTGGGAAAATGCATGTAGTATTGATTATATGGAAATTCTGGAACCCTTGCCATGTAGAGGAATATAACCCACGAAATTTTAATGATACATTAGAAGGAATTTCTGGTAAAAACAGATTAGAACCTTGATTAAGAAAAACTCTAGGGTTCTTGATGATTAGATGGGATTTTGGGTTAATTATCCATGTTTAATGTTAGATATACCCATGCTTTACGTTAAAAACATCTGGTATATTTTTATAATGATAGTAGTAGGATTTTTGGGACGTTCAGAATGGAAAAACATGGTTTTGGATGAAGAAATTTGGTAGAACCCGTAACTGCATTTTTGCAGAATTTTCGCAGACGTGCTTGATCGATTGATCGAGCCTAGAGCTTCGATCGATCGAAGGTTCGATCGATCGAGCCCCAAGCTTCGATCGATCGACCCCTACTGGCAGACTCCTAATTCCCTTTTTAAATGAGTTAAATTCAAATTGTCGTGATATGATTCTTGGGCATTCTTGATAAAATGATTTGGGAGACATTGTGGACCAGTAGGGAATATGAATAAATGTTGGGACCTTTAATCTTCAACGAGAATGGTATTTATGGGATATTTACTTTAGGGTTGGTAAATTTATAAATTTAAAGGGTGAGGTGCGTAAGAGAGTTACGTTGGAACCTAATAAAGACACTTACTGAATTTCAGATTTGCGAGGAGATAGTCCACGAGTGTCATGTAATAAGTGTGAAAACCCTTCGAGTTAAGGTTAGGGATGAAACCTTATACGAAATACTAATAATGTGTAAATTAAGGATAAATATCGTAATTATGGGTGATGAGAGAAACCTATATTGATATAATGATAAGTGGTATATTTATGTGGTTGTGTATGCATATATTATATACGTGTGAAAAATTTACCCGCGCTACTTGCTATCCCTGAGGTTACCGCGCTGGGACAGTCTTATCTCGATGGGACCTTTATGGGGGATATTGACTTGTACCCTAGAAGATAGATATCCTTGGTACAGGCTATCGGACCGATAGTTCAGACGGTCCTAAGAGACGTGAGGGTATGTACTGACCTCTTAGAGACTTGGAATCTATGCTTCGCCTCAATCTTGTTTTGTGTATATATGTTATTACAGTTCGAGAGTGATTCCGAACTTGTATACCCCTTAGTGTGAGCGATACGGGGATTGGATAGTAGAGTAAGCCCGCACCATAGTTTGTATGTTGGTGCTGTTAGGATATATATATATTATACGAGTGCTTAATATATATATCTGAATTGGGGAATTTAAACTATTGCTGTAACGTAGTAAGTGAGAAATAATTCTGGACTATAAATTATGAATACTTGTTTTTAGAAAGTATAATATGTTACTGGAAAACTTTATTGATTTTATAAAGTTAAAATGGAGAACTTTAGTTACTGATTGGAACATCCTTTTTTCAAATGGAATCGTGAATTGTAAATCTTACGAGTAATCTAAGATGAGTTAAATCATTTAGAAAGACTAGTGCGATAAATGATAAAATAAACCGTTGGGAAGGTAAGTGCGATAGGTGTGCACATTAGAAGAGAGGTGAGATTTTCTCAAGAGAGTGTCGCACTAATATGTTGTTGCATTGGCCTGTATCAATTTAAATACTTTCTAAACGTATTTTAAAATCAAACACACTTTCGGGCTCTGACCCGTTTCTTTCTCTCTCTCTCTCTTGTATATATATGTATATATTTCAGGTGTCCAGCCACAGGGGCGTCTTGCTTAGGATCCCTTGAGAGGAACGTGCTGCAGCTTAGGTGGGAGTTGCAGGTCACTTGCGTAGACGGCTTCCTTTATTGACTCCACTTCTAGCATTCTGATTTATTGGGCATGTGTCGCCATTTCCATTATTTCATTGTTATTGGGACATTTAAATTTCAGTTATTTCCAGTATTGCTCTTTGGGATTTATTCAGTTTGGATTTGTGACTTTAGTTTTCGTATGTTGACATTCGATTGACGAATGTATTATATTATTTGGTTCATTGTGGTGTGATTCTTAATTGTAGAAATGTTGTTTTTAAATAAATAAATATTTTTCTTTAATTAAAATTTGGAAAGTATGTATGAAAATGGTTTTGACACTTAGCTTAATTATTTAGGGTGTTAAATTGGAAAATTTATTTTTATCGACAGTGATGCTGAGAATGAACCAACTATTTACCTTGATTTAATTTAATACAGGAGTGATCGCCCGGTATTTAATTAGGCGGGGTGTCACAGGAATACGACAATCTAATCCTTTGGAGATTTTGAGAATACTTGCGCTTTTACACATTTTAGGGAACCCCTAAAATAATTCGGCTCAAAGTGTTTTTTCTCATAAATTGAAAAAATCATTCGAAGTATTTTAGGTTAAAATTGTTTAAAACTAACATATTATTTATTGAGTTTTGTTAAAATAGAAAAAAATTCATTTTGAGAAGAATTGTTTTGGGGGTTCCCTGAAATTTTTAAACACCATACACATTCAAATAATTTTAAAAAACTGGATCATAAATATCCCGTAACATTTATTATTTATTTAATATATTCTTATATGTCATGGATCTACTTTTTAGTCCTACTAAAAGGGATTGAATTTTCAATATATATTTCTCAACAATAATCTTATACTAGCTATAAATGTATGTTAAACATAATACGTCTATCAAGATAATTTTACCCTTGAATGTCATTAAAATTTGAAAAATTCCAAGGATCGCATCTTCCCATTCTGAGAAAGGCTTATCAAATGTCACTTTAACTTTACACATGTTCACTACCATAAGTTCCCACAATTTATTTACGTTTATTTATTTATTCCAGCTCAACGTCAAAGTTCCAGTACACAAAGTATCTTAAAAAATATAAAGTGTTTTTGAAATTATACAATTTCAATGAAGATCATTGACCAATAGATCTGAAATCATCTATTGAAATATATCACCACAATAGAAGACGAGGCCAGGAAGATCATTCATGATCCTTTTAATGTTTTACAGTACATTAACCTCATGTCCTCCCTCTCTATTTTCACTCAAATCCAAAGACCTTAAAATCATTTGGACATATATGTATGAATAAATATATATATATATATATGGTTAGGGGTTTATATGGTTTTAATGAGATAATATTTATTTTTGTTTGAATAATGTCATTTCTCATATATATGTGTGTGAGTGTGTGTGTAATCAGGAAAAAATGTATTCTACATATTTTTAAAATGCAGTTTATGGTGCCTATATTTTCATAAATAAAGATGGTATTAAATTGTAATTATATATCGACATTCATGTTAAGTTTTATTTTATGAAAGTATAAGTAGCCCACCCCACACTATCTTGCAAGAACATAGATTTAGATATCTCCCTTGTAACACCCTTTACTTTCCATGCCCAATTGATCAGGCAAGGTGCAAATAACAACGTATACATAAAAATGACAATATATATAAAAAAAATATCCCCAATAAAACTCAATAAACGATTACAATAGGAAAAATTGAACCGAGATAAACTCAAAACCCAGTAGATCTGAATACACTATAATGAAAATATCTTTTATATAAATGTCTCAATTGGATTGAAAGATACAATTGTAACAACATAATATCGAAGCTCCTGAATACAAATTATTATTATAATTAACCAACAAATCCCATGCTAAGGATGATAAGTTGAATCTCCATAAAACTACAAGTATGATGGCTCAATCCTGCTAAACATGTATATAACAAATATAATACATGTGTGTGAGGGGGGGAGTATTTATAGATTTGGGTCGCGCCCTAAAGTTGAATGAAATAACTTATACTATCAGAACAATAATAATCTCACGAATCATTTACGATAAATGTGATATCCCGTCGACACTCATATGCAAGAGATATCTCACCCCTCATCATAAGTGAAGTACTATATGAGTGTCCCAACCCAAGGCAGAATTCAATACCAAGAAGTCTCCATTACTAAACTATCAAGTACTATCACGTAACAAAATACTAACATAGGATGCAACTAACTGTGACACACCGCCTAATAAAATACCGGGCGATCACTCCTATATCAAATTAAAACAGGAGTCGCATATGGATCATTCTTAGCATCACTACCGAAAATCCATTTAATTACTAATAACCTATTAGGCTGGCGTCAAAATTTTACTTAAATACTCTTTTTAAATAACTACACAATTAAAACATTCACACAGTTTATATAAATGAAACTGAAATGAAATAGAATAACTGAACACTCGATTCAAATATAATACAACCATATCGAATGCCCCACTAAAAGGCCGTAAAGAATAAATAAATGCAGTTGGGTCATTAGCCCAAATATTTATACAGTGCCTCTTAGCTAAATTACAAGGATAGAAGCGTCTATCGAGAACCTGCATGCATCCACAGCTGCTGTAGCAGACGTTTGACTCGAAGGAAATATCATCCAGGCGTCCCTGTGTCTGGACACCTATATATATATACACATATATATAACAAAAGAGTAAAATATACAAACGGGTCAGAGCCCGAGTTGTGAAAATATTTTGCAAGTGCATAAATGCTTTATTTTTATAAAAAAATGTTTTTATCTCATATTTAAATTTGGTATCGCACTCGCATGAGATACCCCTCACCTCTCCTCTATTAGTGCACACCTAGTGCATCCTAACAAAATACCCTAGTCAAGCTACCCCGCCTAACTAGTCTGTTACCCATCTTCTAACCATCCTAGTTAACCCAAGTACTAAGGGCTAAACTTCTCCTCAGTCTCAACACTATGCCATGTTCGTGCGTGGGGTGTCTCTCAGAGCGAAATCCAAACAAGGACCCCCCCGATACACTATTACTTGGCAAGGTCGATCGTCGAGATCCATTAAATCCTCAGTACACAACAAGTATATAACATATTTATATAACATACATATTTTATTTATTCTCATATACCTTTACAATATACATTTGGATCATATCTCCCGGACTGAGGTTTACTTTATATTCATCTTTATAATACACATCCGGATCTGTCACCCGGACTGAGAATCTCTATAAACATTCGGATCTATCTCCCTAACTGAGAATCTCTATAAACATCCGGATTTATCTTCCGGACTGATAATCTCTTTACTTTCTTAGAGATATATATATTAACTTGTTCTCATGCACAAGTAATATACTATACAAACAAGCATCACAACCATCCCAATGAGCTCTAACTCTAGGATGTAGTCTCATAGTCACGATCCAAAATCTAGGTTTACTCAATATACCACGGTGCCAAGCCAGACTTACTCAATGGTCTTGGTAAACATATACACAACGGTGGAGGTGGTCATGTTCCCCTACAAGTGGGAAATCATATAAATCTCACTCGAACGCAGGACGATCATGACCTGGGGATTATACTCACCCTGCTCCTCGAGCCAGGGGATTCACCCACATCGCGCAACCTCCCTGAATCGCACTAGAGCATATTGAAACACCTTATACCTTTGACTTACTTAAGTCTATATTGTATAAGTGCTCAACTAATTTGGAAATAGTGACAAAATTGGTTGTCTAACCTAGAATCCAAAGAACCTCAGAAATATTCTCTCTAATCCTCTTCAATGATCCAAACAAGTATAATTGAATCACACTACACACATTAGAAGTGCATACATGTGTATATATTGCTTAAAATTGAATGTGTGTTAAATTCCCTTTAAAATGTTGTTTTAATAATTTTTGGGAATTTTTAAACATTTTTAAAATAATGATTTCTTAAATAAAAAGTTTGATTATAAACTTTGTGGGGTTAATATGCTATTTTGAAAAATTCATTTTTCATTGGAATGTTTGATTGGGTAGAATGTAAATGCGCTAGAGACTCTAGGAAACAACCTGTAATTTCTTTTGACGCGCGTTTGCAAGCCAATTAAGTGCCAACACATGTCATGCTCCTGATTAACTCATTTGTGTTTGTTATGTGAGAGGGTTGCCTGGTGGTTAGCTAATCGTTAGATGAAACCTTATCTATGGCCTGCATGTGTTTTAAACTTATCCATGTGCTATCACTGTGGACCAATTAACTTCGACTTAACCACCGCTATATTATCACCCTTGGATCAAGTCAATATTAGGAAGACCTAATCTCAGCCCTTGATTGCCTTCGACAATCCAGAAATTTCCTCCACTCCTATATAAGCCCTCTAATTCTCAACCTTTTAAAACTTTTGGCAGTCGTCATTTTTGAGAGAAAAAAATAGAGAGAAGTGAGAGAGAAGAGAGAAAAGAAAAGAGAGAAGAGAGAGAAAGGGAAACTGTGTTAGCCAAACCCTAAACCTAAACACTTCAAATCTGATTCAAACCTTCGTATATTCACAACCCCAAACACAATCTTGAGTGTTTGAGAGAGAGTGGTGTTACTGGTTTGTTCATTTGAAGCTGTAACCTCTTGATCTGTGATCTTATTACCAACTTAAACATTTTTGTGAAGATCTGTATTTCTTTATCATAGAAATCTTAGATCTACACTTTGCATGTTATATTTCACTAGATCTGCATATTTATTTCTCGTTTTAAGAAAATCTTTACTGATTTAGATCTGTAAATATTTTATGGTTTCTGTTCTTATGAAACTTAACCTTGACCTAGTTGGATTCTCACTTGGAGATTTTCAATCTCAAAAATATTTTTAAAACAGAGATTGATTAAGATCTTGACCGATTTTGAAGCAAGATATCCGTGGAATCTGGGATATATTAAAGGTCAAAAAGGTTTGAAGTTCTGTAAGAAAGAAAGAAAACAAAATCACAGCATATAGTCTTTATATGTAATTTTCTAGGACTGTCTGTAAAAACTAAGTGTGAGTGAGTTCATGCATGTTGATAGGAATCACATCACAAACACTTGACACACTACCACACTGGAAGTGTTGGGTATAAGATCAAAGATTATTGAGTCGACGCAAGGAAGCTAAAGCAAAGGGAAGTTATCAAACTGGAAGAACATCATCAACAATCAGATCTAAGAGAAGTTAGAAGGACACCAAGTGGGGTATATTCCTAAACTTAGAATAGGCTGAGGTGTGTGCATGTATGTTGTATTGTTTGTAACTGCTATTTGTTTTTAGTGGATTTTTACTTTCGTGACTTAGAAGTCACCGTGGATGTTTCCTCTATTGGGAGAGGTTTTACCATGTGTGTTCTGATTATCTTCATCTACTCATCTCATTCTATAGTGTGCTGAATTTTTGAAACTATCTTAGTTTTAAAACTGATTACAAAGTCTTGATTTTCTCGTACATAAGTTTTTGTAAACACATCTTGTTGTTTATCATTTTTATTTTCAAAAGAAAAGGGTTTCTTCAACAAACATATCGAAGTTGCTTATACAGTTTAATCTTGTATTAAATGGCATTAGCAACGTTTTTCAATTGGTATCATAGCCCTGTAAACTTTTATTTCAAAAAGATCTTGTGTTTCTGAAATCATTTTCTGAAAAATCCTAACTATGGAAGAGAAGAATGAAAGGTTTGGTAATCTGTCCAGACCTCCAATCTTTGATGGAAACAACTTTACTTACTGAAAAGTAAGAATGGTTCCCTTCATCCAAGGGACTTTAGGAGATGATGTCTGGGACATTATTGAAAATGGATATACTTATCCTACTAAACCAGCCACTGAAGGAAGTGATGAGAGGGTAAAGAAAATCTTAAGTGAGTTTACCCAAGAAGAGAAAACTATTTCTCGAAATAATAATAAAGGCAAGAATGCCATTTTTATGTCTATTAATGAGTATGAGTTCAAGAGAATCTCATCTTGTGCCACTTCCAAGGAAGCTTGGGACACATTAATCACTTCCCATGAAGGAGACTCAAGAGTTAAAGCTGCTAAAACTCAAATGCTTACCCAGCAGTACAACTCTTTGATTATGTCTGAATCTGAGTCTTTTGACGACTTTTACATGAACTTAACTGATATAGTTACTAAGTTGCATGCTAATGGTATTACATATGATAGGAATGAGATTGTTTCTAAAATTCTAAGATCATTACCACAAAATTTTGACAGCAAAAGGTATGCTATTGAGGAGATGAGTGATCAAAACCTCACCCCTGAGTTACTCAGTAGCAAACTTAGGACTGTGGAAATAGAATTAGACTTTAAGAAACAATTAAATCAGTCTCAAAGAAAACAACCCAACTCTAACTTGAGTTTTTCCTCTAAGATATCTAAACATGAGACTAATTTGACAAACTGTGACTCTGATAAGGAGTGTGATATAGATAAACTAGATAATCAGATTGCCTTAATGTCAAAATAATTTAAGAAAATTGTTAAATTTAGAAACAAACAGGCATCTAAACAAGGCAAGCCTAATTATCCATCCGTGTTTAATCCCAAACCTCATGAGAGAGGTCATGACAAACCTCCTAAGGACAACAACTTCAGATCTAACAGAGACCTTAAAAAGATTGAATGTTTTAGATGTGGGAAACTAGGTCACATTGCTCACGATTGCAGAGTTAATATGAATAAAGCCAACACACACAATAGAGCCAATGTCTGTAAAACTTGGGATGATTCAAGTGACTCTGATGAAGAGGAACTTGAGTCATCAAATGTACTTGACCCTTGCATGTCCTTTTTTGCTAAGATCATTTACAATGATGATATGCCTGTGTGTGATAATAATACCTCTACTCCTGCTTCTGTGAATACTGCTTTGACTGGCCTAGATGCCTTGTTATCTGAAAATGTTGCTAGCTCTAGTTCCGTGTGTGTGAGTCAAAGAGATCTCGATAACGACGATGTAAATGGGTGCGTGAGTACTAAAACTGAATCGTTAGGGGTCATTACACACACTTCACTTAGCGACTCAGACACAGATGACCTCCCAGATATTCATACTTTGTATGCTAAAACTCTTAAAAAAAGGCACTACACTGGAGAAGACTGTTAGAGACCTGACTAAGAAATTAGATGATCTAAGTCTTATTGTGAAGTTGAATGCCGAATAGTACAGTAACTAGTGTCTGTCTCATCAATCTGAAATTGAAACTTTTGATCAAAAATTAAAAGAGTTTACTAAAACTAATAAAACCCTGAAAATGAAATACAAGGGAACATTATTAGAACTGGAGGAAGCAAAAACAAAGACAACTACTGTTTTCAAAAAAAAATTCTAAGTTTGAAAACAATTCAAATTGTTTCACTGACATTGTTGTTGACTCCAAGACCAATTCTGATGATAGAACCGGTATTGGATTCTGCCCTAAGCATAAACCACAAACTACAAATCTTGAACCTATTAAGTTTGTTTCTGGGGGCAAAAGACCAATCGAAACATGTCCAGATTTTCATTTTATTAAAAAAGAATTTGATCAAAAGGAACAACAGAAAGACATTGGAGAGTCTAGTAACTCTAAGGTTGACACTACACTTGAGACTAAATACGTCTGTCCTTTGATCAGAAAGGCTGAATCTACCTTTAAGACCATACCTCCTAGGAATACGAATTCTGAACAGAATCCTGTTAAACCCATCTTTAGAAGTTTTCCTAAGGAAGTACATCCCTCAATCAATCAATATTGCTCCTACTGTGACATTTATGGTCATTCCTTTAAAGGGTTGTTATGCTAGGCGTCTAAACACCCCTGTGTACAACACTCCTGTTTACAAGAACTTTAACTATTCGAGGCAAAATCGTAACCATTATGTCCTTCCAAGACAACCTGACAAGAACTCTAACTACAGGAATAGAAAGACCAAAACTAAGAGTTCATTTAAGAGAAAGGCTCCCAGAAACTTTCCTAAACCAAAAGCTCAACCTTTCCACAAAAATCAGTTTGTTGCTCAAAATATTTTTCAACAAAAAGCTGCTTCTCGAAAATTTTATCAAATGAAAGCAAACTTTCGCAAAATTAAAACTAGAGCTATTTGGGTTAGAAAAGATGATCTTTTGCCCCAAATGAAGTGTAACATTGTTATCACTGCCTTAAAGGCTGAACACACTTCATCTGGTTGGTATTTAGATTCAGGATGCTCCAAACATATGACAGGAGATGAAACCAAACTCTTAAACAAAACTAGATTTTTCGGAGGTAAAGTAGTTTTTGGTGACGGAGTTTCATCCCAGATCATAGGTAAAGGAACCCTAAAAGAAGAGGGAATTCCTGTTTTGGAAAATGTACTTTTAGTTAAAGGCCTTAAAGCCAACCTCCTAAGTATATCACAATTTTGTGACTCAAACCATATTGTTACCTTTTCAAAGAACAATTGCAAAATTCTAAATGATAAAGGTGAATGCATTATTACCGGATTTAGAACACCTGACAATTGTTATACTGTCAAGACTAGTTCTGAAACCTGTAACATTGTCAGAATGGATGACAATGAAATCTGGCATAATCATATGGGTCACTTAAGTTATGATATCCTTGGTAGATTATCTTGTCAAGAGATTGTTAGAGGAATTCCTAAAATTAAACCTATTTCCAGTGTTGTCTGCGGTCATTGCCAGGAAGGAAAAATAGTTAAGACTTCGCATAAAAAAGTTAAAGACATTCTTACCTCTAGACCTCTAGATCTCATCCATATGGACCTTATTGGTCCCTCTAGAACTGTTAGTATTTGTGGACACAGTTATATCCTTGTCATGGTTGATGATTTTACACGATTCACTTGGGTTGCCTTCTTGAAACATAAATCTGACACGTTTCAGAAATTTTTGAAAATTTTACTAAGAATTGAAAATGAGAAGGACACACAAGTCAATCGCATTCGTAGCGATAGAGGGGGAGAGTTTATAGACATGGTAATAGTTTAATATTGTGACTACAACGGTTACAAACACGAATTTAGTGCCCCTAAGACTCCTCAGCAGAACGGTATTGCCGAAAGGAAAAACCGAACTCTTCAAGAGATGGCGCGTGTCATGTTGCATGCCAAATCTCTACCTAAATACTTCTGGGTAGAATCTATTAGAACTGCATGTCATATCATTAATAAGGTTTACCTTAGGAAAAAATTAAACATACCCCTTATGAGTTATGGTACGGTAAGAAGCCTAATCTGAAATATCTAAGAACTTTCGGAAGTCATTGTTATGTCTGTAAAGACAGAGAACATTTGTCGAAATTCTAGTCGCGTGGTGATAAAGCCATCTTTTTAGGTTACTCTCCAAACAGTCGTGCTTATCGTATATACAATCTGCATACTAAGACCCTTATGGAATCGATAAATGTAATTGTAAGCGACACTATTGTCGAAAATAAGATATCTGAATCACCTATTGTGGTTGAATCTGAAAATGATTTCAAAACTGATTCACCAGAAATAGATGACTCATTACCTATTGAGAGTCCAGAAGTACCTGGCTGGGTCTCTAAAGATCATCCCATTGACAACTTGGTCGGTAATCCTAATGAGCTAGTCCGTACTAGATCCCAGTTAAGAAATTATGTTAATTATGCATGTTTCGTCTCCCTTGTGGAACCGAAAAATGTTAATGAGGCATTGAATGACACACACTGGATTTTTGCAATGCAGGAAGAACTTTTACAATTTGTCATTCACGATGTCTAGTATCTTGTACCACGGCCTCAAAACAAAAATGTTATTGGCACACGTTGGATCTTTAAGAACAAATCTGACGAAAATGGGGTAATCCTTAGAAACAAAGCTAGACTAGTTGCTCAAGGTTACTCACAAATAGAAGGAATAGATTTTAGCGATACATTTTCCCCTGTCACTCGTCTTGAATCTGTTCGACTTCTTTTCGCCATAGCGTGTCACTTAAAATTTACACTTTATCAAATGGATGTCAAGTCTGCCTTCCTCATTGGAATTCTATCCGAAGAAACGTATGTAGAACAACCCAAAGGGTTCATTGACCCAAAATACCCAGACCATGTCTTTCGTCTAAAAAAGGCTTTGTATGGCTTAAAACAAGCTCCTAGAGATTGGTATGCACGCCTTTCCAACTTTTTATTGGATAAGGGTTTTAAGAGAGGAGGAAATGACCAAACCCCCTTTGTCAAACATTTTGACAAAAACATTATTATAGCCCAAGTCTATGTAGACGACATCATATTTGGGTCTACTTCAACATCTGAAGTTAAATCTTTTTTTGTTATTATGCATAAGGAGTTTCACATGTCCCTTATGGGGGAGCTACAGCTTTTCTTAGGATTTCAAGTGAAACAGAATTCTGATGGATTATTTGTCTCTCAAACTAAGTATGCCTTAGATCTTGTTAAGAAATTTTGTTTAGATAATGCTAAAGTTGCCAAAACGCCTATGAGTACTACTGTTAAATTATGTAAAGATGAAAATGAAAAGTCAGTTGATTCCACACTTTATCGTAGTATGATTGGTAGCCTACTCTATCTAACTGCCTCACGACCAGATATAATGTATGCTGTATGTTTGTGTGCTCGTTACCAGAATAATACTAAAGAGAGCCATTTATCCTGTGTAAAACGTATAATAAAGTACATAAAAGGCACTCTTAATCTTGGACTTAGGTACACTAATGATACCTGCAGCATCATCATAGGGTATACTGATGCTGATTGGGCCGGTTGTACTGATGACAGTAAAAGTACATCAGGTGCCTGTTATTATGTCGGCAATAATTTAGTAGGTTGGAGTAGCAAAAAACAGAATTGCACATCTTTATCTACAGCTGAGTCCAAATATATACAGCTGGAAGTTGCTGTGCTCAATTGTTATTGATAAAACAAATGTTAAGCGATTATGGGATTAAAGAAGATCAGTTAAAATTGTATTGTGACAATCAAAGCGCCATTAACATATCTAAAAACCCGGTTCAACACTCGCTAACTAAACATATTAAAATAAGACATCACTTTATACGCGAACTTGTTGAGACTAAGGAGTTAGAAATCCATTACCTACCTACTGATCTGCAACTTGCAGACATGTTCACTAAACCTCTGGACTATAACAGATTTCTGTATATGCGTAATTCTATAGGTATGGTATGTGCTGATTAAACTCTTAAGACCGTAATTTTTACCCTTTGTCCATTTGAGACAAAATGGGGGAGAAATTTGAGTCTTACGAGTCTTACGGGTTCAATGTTTTGTTCACATTTCATCTATACTACTTGATCGTAGTGTGCATATTTGAAGGAACCTCTTCTACTGATTTGATACCTTTTCTAGTGTACAATTTTGTAAATAGTTGAGTTATGTAATTTTTGAATTTCTAGGAAATGGGTAGATAGTATCTTTTGTATAGGACTAGGTTTTATTTTTTTTGGTACCCTAAGAGTTTAAGTTAACTCAAAGGAGATTTTGTCTCATATTTTCATAGGGGGAGATTGAAGAACCTTATACCTTTGACTTACTTAAGTCTATATTGTATAAGTGCTCAACTAATTTGGAAATAGTGAAAAAATTGGTTGTCTAACCTAGAATCCAAAGAACCTCAGAAATATTCTCTCTAATCCTCTTCAATGATCCAAACAAGGTATAATTGAATCACATTACACACATTAGAAGTGCATACATGAGTATATATTGCTTAAAATTGAATGTGTGTTAAATTCCCTTTAAAATGTTGTTTTAATAATTTTTGGGAATTTTTAAACATTTTTAAAATAATGATTTCTTAAATAAGAAGTTTGATTATAAACTTTGTGGGGTTAATATGATATTTTGAAAAATTAATTTTTCATTGGAATGTTTGATTGGGTAGAATGTAAATGCGCTAGAGACTCTAGGGAACAGCCTGTAATTTCTTTTGACGCGCGTTTGCAAGCCAATTAAGTGCCAACACATGGCATGCTCCTGATTAACTCATTTGTGTTTGTTATGTGAGAGGGTTGCCTGGTGGTTTGCTGAGCGTTAGATCAAACCTTATCTATGGCCTGCATGTGTTTTAAACTTATCCATGTGCTATCACTATGGACCAATCAACTTCGACTTAACCACCGCTATATTATCACCCTTGGATCAAGTCAATATTAGGAAGACCTAATCTCAGCCCTTGATTGCCTTCGACAATCCAGAACCTTCCTCCACTCCTATATAAGCCCTCTAATTCTCAACCTTTTAAGACTTTTGGCAGTCTTCATTTTTGAGAGAAAAAAATAGAGAGAAGAGAGAAGTGAGAGAGAAGAGATAAAAGAAAAGAGAGAAGAGAGAGAAAGGGAAACTGTGTTAGCCAAACCCTAACCCTAAACACTTCAAATCTGATTCAAACCTTCGTATATTCACAACCCCAAACACAATCTTGAGTGTTTGAGAGAGAGTGGTGTTACTAGTTTGTTCATTTGAAGCTGTAACCTCTTGATCTGTGATCTTATTACCAACTTAAACATTTTTGTGAAGATCTGTATTT
This sequence comes from Sambucus nigra, assembly GCA_949130495.1. NCBI lineage: Eukaryota > Viridiplantae > Streptophyta > Magnoliopsida > Dipsacales > Adoxaceae > Sambucus > Sambucus nigra. Next base: position 296,424,082 of record OX422211.1, on the reverse strand, counting down.
CTTTATCATAGAAATCTTAGATCTACACTTTGCATGTTATATTTCACTAGATCTGCATATTTCTTTCTCGTTTTAAGAAAATCTTTACTGATTTAGATCTGTAAATATTTTATGGTTTCTGTTCTTATGAAACTTAACCTTGACCTAGTTAGATTCTCACTTGGAGATTTTCAATCTCAAAAATATTTTTAAAACAGAGATTGATTAAGATCTTGACCGATTTTGAAGCAAGATATCCGTGGAATCTGGGATATATTAAAGGTCAAAAAGGTTTCAAGTTCTGTAAGAAGGAAAGAAAAGAAAATCACAGCATATAGTCTTTATATGTAATTTTCTAGGACTGTCTGTAAAAACTAAGTGTGTGTGAGTTCATGCATGTTGATAGGAATCACATCACAAACACTTGACACACTACCACACTGGAAGTGTTGGGTATAAGATCAAAGATTATTGAGTCGACGCAAGGAAGCTAAAGCAAAGGGAAGTTATCAAACTGGAAGAACATCATCAACAATCAGATCTAAGAGAAGTTAGAAGGACACCAAGTGGGGTATATTCCTAAACTTAGAATAGGCTGAGTTGTGTGCATGTATGTTGTATTGTTTGTAACTGCTATTTGTTTTTAGTGGATTTTTACTTTCGTGACTTAGAAGTCACCGTGGATGTTTCCTCTGTTGGGAGAGGTTTTACCACATTAAAAACTGTGTTCTGATTATCTTCATCTACTCATCTCATTCTATAGTGTGCTGAATTTTTGAAACTATCTTAGTTTTAAAACTAATTACAAAGTCTTGATTATTCTCGTACATAAGTTTTTGTAAACACATCTTGTTGTTTATCATTTTTATTTTCAAAAGAAAAGGGTTTCTTCAACAAACATCTCGGAGTTGCTTATACAGTTTAATCTTGTATTAAATGGCATTAGCAACGTTTTTCACATATATAAAATTCGGTTGTTCCCACCCTATAATCAAAGGGGAAGCCCAGGGAAATCAGCCATCTAAAGACACATATACCATCACATATAGATACATATGTATTCATATAATATATATACTTTAATTATATATATATATATATATATATATATATATATATATATATATATATAGCCATAATTGCAATCACATCTAGCGATGACCAATAATCCCAAAGATTCTCTCAAAGAATCATATTCATACGTTCACATACTCACGATACCATACCGGAAGTATTCCCTCACTTGATAAATAATAAGTACCTTATTTTCATCTAAGGATTTAGTGGATATCTCCAAATATACCAATTTACATTAACTAAATAAGTATACTCTCCAATTCATCCTAATACGAACGAGTGATTCCTCCTCTTGATCTCGTGTTCTTCCTCTACAAAGATCTTCCCATATTTTACAAATCTTTATAGAAGTTGAGGTTTATATTTTTGTGTAAAATGTTCAACTGATGAGGGTTAACACTCTTAAATAAGTCTAAACCCTAAGGTCACCAGAAGGTCAAATTTGGGGCCTTCAGATGAGCCCAAAATACTACCCAAACAAATTCAAAACTTATCCCAAAGATATAATACCCCATAGGACTAATTCAAATAACTAAAAATACTTATTCAGGCATTCATGACACTCCAGAGTCGAACTCAAACGGTAATACCTCTCTCTCTCTCTCACACACACACACACAGTAATACCTCACATCGTAAATAGAATACACACTTAATTACTTTAGACGTAACGCATAATCTGATATCATATAATTAATATTCCCAATTAATTACTTATAACACATGGCATAAAATCACATGACATGCAAAATTTAATTACCAACTAAATTATGCATTATTATTCCTACCAAACCACACAAGGAATAATTAATACCATTTATTAATTTATTTATCACCAAGTAAATAAAATGCACAAAAATATGGAGTATTATAGTCTTGTTATAATTTTTTGTTACGAAATCTAGCTAGTTATCCAAGTGTTTTATAAGTAATCATGGACTTGACTGTGAAGGATAACTTTGGAAAATCTATATACTAAATGGAAAGATAATTTTGATTTTTAAGGTATCATTTATTTAATGTTATTTTAAAATGTTCCCTTATATCCATGTATGTTTTGTTAAAGGCATTCAGACCTCAATCAGTGGCATGGATGATTAGAAATGTGAGGATGATAGTAGTTTGATCTATATCTTTCATTTTTTTACAATAGTTTATCATTATCCTTGAAAATTTTAAATTTTATTATAGTAATTTCTTTGACATTTGTGTGTCAATTTTCTCTATAAAATTGTTCTCACAAAAATTTGGTTTTAAATATAAATAACTATTCTCATGCACTTTATCAAACTTCTTAGCATAAAATATTCAAATTATATATTCCTCATTCACGGATATATTTACATCTTTTAGGAATATAAATTTTTAATATTTCATCCTTATGTGGAAGCAAAAAACAACGTTGGAAACAAATAAATTTTGCAACACTAGAAAAGTACATAGTATTAAGGATATATTTATCCAACAGTAAAGATTTGACATTCTTTGTCAAAGGAAAGAAGAAGTATTGTTACACAAAACACCATTTTGAACCAAACTGAAAACAAAATCTTGTGTGAAGTTGTTTTTTATTGCATGAAAAGTGAATAAATAGTGGGGTTACTATTACCTGTGGTTGACATATACACATTTTATTTCAAAATGGTGGGATAAATAAAGTTTTCATGTAAGAAATCAAGTCATACCAATAAAGCATATGGGCATTTCCCTAAAAACATTAAATCAATGGACGACTAATTGTGCACTCACAAATTGAGATACATGCCACAACCATGAAAATCCTAATGTGTCGGAATCTAATATGGAGATGGTCGAAAAACACACAAACCAAATTTTTATCCTTTTTAAATTAAACAATTTAATCAACCCAATAAACTAAGCACAAATAAATGATTGTTGTGATTAAACAATTAACAAATTTTATCTTAACCTAAAACATGCATCTAGGTGAGTGCAGAATAAAATAAGTGAATCAAACTACAATTCCCAATGTACAAGAAAATCCCAAAGGGGAAAAACCTCGGTAGACTCATCGACACGAATTCACTATGATAAGGAATTACAAAAGTCGACAAATGACTTAAATAATGACTCGACTCTCATCATCCCAAAAGCATAATCCATCTTCAAATACAAGCGGGCCCAGCTCATATTAACCAGAATAACTAAAGCCATTCGTTGGACAATAGTCACACTTTTAGAGAGGCCACCTACCCCAAAGACCACAAGAAATTCTTCGCTAAAATGGGTACTCAGTTCAAAAATTTGCGTTTCATATGGGGAGTTAATGTTAACCCAAAAGCCAAAGAAAATGATTTAGAATTCAACATTATGACAAACAGTCAAAATTCATCTTGAGATTTGTCAGCACCATCAGTGCAGTGTTGGCCTGAATTGATTTCTCTGATCAGAATAGGAAAATGCAAACGAACAGCAAACTCTAAAGAGAAGTCAAATAGTCTGCAAAAAATTTTAAGATTTCAAAATTGATTAGATTTCATGTGAAGCTAGAAATCAGAGAAAAAATTTCATCCACTTATAACTATCGTTGGTAAATACGTAATGGGGGCTAGTCAATCACTTTCGATGACTTTTATGTGGAAAGATAAAGTGGTCGGTTGGCCCAGGAACTATTGACCCGGCCAAGCCCCTATTTGGGGGCTTGTTAATAAATAAATTCAAATGATGTTAACTGAACCAGATTGTGAGATAATTGAATAAAGTTTTCCCATCACTATATCCATTCTTGAAATTAAATTAATTAAATTCTATTCAAATATACTAAGCACCGCTACGAGCCTACAACCAACCAAATTTATTATTTCATCATGACCAGTGATTTTCAAGAAAAAGCATATATAAAATGGTTAATGAATAACAGTTCAGGTTAATTAGTGATTTCATCGCAGTACCAGCAAATGATCAGCACAACATTTGACTATACAACTTTATCCCAACAAGATGCTCGATCATTTGAAGATAGTAGTCAGCCCAATGAGCTCAGTCATTTTGAGTTTCGATAAATTTTATCAACAACAGACAATTAGTAGAGGATCATTCATCATAATCAAATTGACTTATTTACACACCTAGATTGGGGGAAACATAGATTTGTCAGCCCTGCCTAGAAGTTTACTGCACTGATAGTCGATTTAGAGTAAGCCAACTGCATTAATTTGGCCACTCGAGAATCTGCTATAAATCACTCTCAAGAGATGGCGCATAAAACCCACTCAGGTAGTGGTGTGACTTAAAACAAATCGGTCACCTAAGAACTTGGCACCATACCCACCAAAAAAAGGTGGTACAACCTAAGTTGGGTTTGCTGGCCAAGGTAAAAAAACACCTATGAATTTAGCGGTACAACTTAAACGTAAGTTAGTCGCGCTTACATTTTGCATCAAACCCACTCACAAAGTGATATGGATTGGGAACAAGTCAGCTACCTGAGAACCTAACACTAAACCCACCTAAAAATGATAGTATATACCAAGTTGATTGGTCAGACTAGTAGAGGCAAAAATCCACCTAAGAATTGGTGGTATAACTTACACGTAAGTACTTACCCTACATTTAGAATCTAATACACCCTAGCGGTGGCATTTAAAACCCATTCAAGCAGTGATGCGACTTAAAATAAATTGGTCACCTACATTTGGCATCCATCTCACCCTAGCGGTGGCAACTAAAACCCACTTAGGAAGTGGTACAACTTAGAACAAGTCGGTCATCGACATTTGGCATCAACAACATCCATTGATGGAACCTAAAACTCACTCAGGATGTGGTACGACCTAGAACAAATCGATCTCCTACATTTGGAATCAATGTCACTCAGCGGTGGCACCGAAAACCTATCTAAGAATTGGGTGGTACAACTTAGAAACAAATTGGTCACCAATGTTTAGCATGAAATTCACTCAAGTAGTGGTAAGAATTAGAATAAGTTGGTCATCTGAGAATCTGCATTAAACCCACCTAAAAACAGTGCTATATCCTAAATTAGGATGATCAGCCTAGATTAGGCATAAACCCGCCTAAGAATTATGTGGTATAATTTAAAAATAAGTTAAAATCACTCTAATAGTGGTACGACTTAGTCGCTCCAATTGAGCACAAATCCATTATTCATAATAGTATAATTTAAGATCAAGATAAGACTAAATAGCTAGAGACAACTGAATTCGGCCTTCTTGACCTAATTAACCTAAGATGGTCAAATTTGTCTCCTATGATCAAAATTGACCATAAATGGTCGAGTTGGTTTATGGCTACCAACATTAGCCTAAGGCGGGTGAATTCGGCCTCCTTGGACTAATCTAACCTAAGATTGTCAAATTGATCTCCTATAATAAAAATTGATCGTAAATGGTCAAATTGGTCTATGAAGACGAACATTAGCCTAAGAGAGCTGAATTTGGCCTCCTCAACTTAATTTAACCTATGATAGTCAAATTGATCTCATAAGATCAAAATTGACCATAAATGCTCAAGTAGGTCTAGGATGACCAACATTATCTTAACAATGAGTAACTTATCCTCCTCGACCCCGAAGATGGTCAAATTGATCTCTTATGATCATAATTGACCAATAATGGTCACGTTGGTTTATAAACATCGACACTCTCCTAAGACATTTGAATTCGGCTTCATTTGATTGAATACGATCAAATTGATCTCTTACGATCATAGTTGACCATTAATGGTCAAGTTGGTCTACGACAACCAACATTAGACTAAGACGGTTGAATTCATCCTCCTCTACCTCATTTGACCTAAGATTGTTAAATTTATCTCGTACGATTAAAATTGATAATAATCGATCAAGTTGGTATACGACATCCAATATTAGCCTAAGATGGCTGAATTTGACCTCCTCGACCAAATTTGACCTAAGATGGTCAAATTGATCTCTTATGATTAATATTGACCACAAATGGTCGAGTTGTTCTATGCTAACCAACATTATCCTAAGATGGTCAAATTCGTCCTCCTCAACCTATTCAACCTAAGATGATCAAATTAATCTCCTAAGATCAAAATTTAACATAAACTGTAGAATTGGTCCATGACGACTAACATTAGCCTCAAGCGACTAAATTTGACCTCATCAACCTTATTTGATCAAAGATGGTCAAATTGATATCTTGCATTCATAATTCACCATTAACAGCCGCGTTGATCTACAACGACCAACATTAGCCTAAGATAGCTGAATTTGGCCTCCTCGGCCTCATTTGACCGAAGATGATAAAATTGATCTTTCACGATCATAAATAACTTGTAACGGTCAAATTAGTCTATGATGATAAAAATTAGACAAAGATGGCTGAATTTGGCCACCTCAACTTTAGTTGACCTAAGATAGTTAAACTGGTCTCCTACAATCATAATTGACTATTAATGGACAAGTTGGTCTATGTTGACCAATATTAGCCTAAAACGGTTGAATTCGATCTCCTCGACCACATTTGACCTAAGATGGTCAATTTGTTCTTTTATGATCATAATTAACAATTAACGTTCAAGTTGATCTATGATGACCAATATTAGCCTAAGATGGCTAAATTTGTCCTTCTTAAACTAATTTAACCTAAGATGGTCAAATTGATCTCCTACGATCAAAATTGACCATAAATAATTAAGTTGGTCTACGATGACAAACATTAGCTTAATGCGGCAGAATTCAGCCTCCTTGGCCTAATTTGACCTAACATGGTCAAATTGACCTCTTACAATCATAATTGACCATTGATGGTGAGGATGGTCTAATATGACCAATATTAGCCTAAGATGGCTGAATTATGTAACACCGTGTACTTTTGGAGAGTGTTGAAATTTATTAAATTGGTGATTTAGGAATTTATTTAATTGGGAGAAATTATTTAATTCGGTGATTTATATTTAATTAATTCATTTTAAGTTTAATTTCACACATGCCATATTTTGAGGCAAAATAAGAGAATTTTTAAAGTGACTCGAATCATGATTTTGAGATCAAGGTTGGTTCCGAAAGGGTTGAAAAAGTCAGAATAGTGTACCCAAGTGTATAGTTTGGGTCCCAGGATAATTTTAGACCAAACCGACATCGTTTAAGGGCATTTCGATCATTCGGGAGTTTGGGGTTTAGAGAACTCCGAAAATTGCAAGTTTATATCTGCCCATTAGAGAGAGGGGCTAGGTTTAACACAAAGCAAAGGAAGGGAGGCCATAAGAGAGGGAGAGGAAGAGGAGGAGAGAATCAAGCTTCCTACACCATTTTTCGCCACCGAACGTAACGAAATTGATATTAAAGCGAGGGGAGAACAACCATATCATCACACAAATGAATTTTAGACCTTCTATAGAGAGGTAAGTATTTAAATGCAAATTTATTTTAAGCATGTTATAATACGCATGTAGAATAGGGTTTGGTTTCATGTTCTTGGAATAATTAATATGGTTTTTGGTGGGTTTAATTCATGAATTGAGATAGGAATGCATGTAGATATATTCCTTTATGTTTATAACACAAAATTAGAGGGCTTATGATGATTAAGACGAATTAAATTTGGGTTTCTTGGTGTATAATAATGTTGGAGGAACATAGAACCTAGGGTTTTAAGGATTAGATGTTTAATCCCTTCTTGAATAAAGATTGTAAGGTTTTTATGTTATATTTATGATACAAATCATCCTAATGCATGTAGAAGTGGTTAGGGACAATTGGTTTCAAGTTTGGTGGAGAAACATGAAAGTTATGTGGGTGTTAATGGTGAAAAATGCAAGTTCGTAAGGATGAAGAAGAACCTACAGAACGTCGGACCGGTTTGGTCCAGAGTCGTACCGGTACGATCCGAAAAGATGTAAATTTTCCCTTTTAACCCTAGAACCCCTAAATCATTTTCGGGAAAGCTATTGGGACATTGCTAAAATATAATAAGTTATTTATTAAATTTAAGTGGGACTAGGTTAGGGTTGTGAATTAGTCTTATTGAGAGGATTAAGACAAGGATTATATGGGATGAAATTATCTAATAATTTATCGGTGAAAAATATAATAAATTACGAAAATTTCAAATGAATTAATAAGTAGACCAGCGAGGTAAATATTGATTCAATTACTGAAACTAATGAAGGGGTAAATAGGACCCTTCGAATACTCGAATAAATATGATCATGAGGTAAATCATAAAGTAGTATGTACGATAAGTATTCGAGAGAAATATATTACGTACGAGCATGAATAATTAGGTTGTGTGTATACCTACTTATTTAATCATAGGTGGAGTGAATACCTATTATGTACTTGATGAATAAGTTCAATGAGACACTCCGAACCAAGTTCGATGAGACATTCCGAACCATGTTCGATGAGACATTTCAAACTAAGTTCGATGAGACATTTCGAACCAAGTTCGATGAGACATTTCGAACCAAGTTCGAAGGGACATTCTGAACTATTAGTCCTTAATGTGTGATACGGGGACTTTATAGTATAGTATGCACTTATATTATATATTGTGTGTAAAATATATACCGCATGAATAATCTTACTTATGTGTGATAGTAAGAAGACTAGATGGTGTATATCTAAACATGAATAATCTTACTTATGTGTGATAGTAAGAAGACTAGATTGTGTGTATCTAAACAAATATTAATCTATTTATGTGTGATAGTAGTAAGACGAGATTGTATGTATCTAAATAACGATTGAATCAACTAAGGTGTGAATAGTAGGAAGAGGACAGTGAGTATCTAAAATAAAGTTTAAGTAGAGAAACTTTACGTGAAATGGTAACTTGGTCTTAATAATAACATAAGCGAGATGTTAATTATATAGGGTAATCGGTAGCATACTTTATGAGCGGTACGAGTAAGTTAAGGAGAATCTTAACTAAGGATTTAATGGTGATAATAGTATTCGGTAACTTACTGTATGGGCGATATGGATGAGCTAGACTAATTTGAGGCTTATTAGATACTTGAGACCTAGTTAGTTTGGGTAGTATGACAAGGTGGGACGTTAGGTGTGCACTATAGATGAGAGGTGAGGGACTCAAGGGAATGTTCACAGCCTAACATGTGTATCCTATAACTGGTTATTTAAATGCTTGATAAATATTTTCAAATGATTTTTACTTGGGATCTGACCCGTACTTGCAAAAATTTTTCCAAAAACTTTTAGATGTCTAGCCACAGGGACGCCAAGCAAGATGATCTTTTTCAGGGATGCGTAGCTGTAGCAATTGTGGATGCTTGCAGGATTTGGACTTAGTCGCTTATGTTATTTCATTCATAGTGTAGGATGTAGTTCAGTATTTCATTAGGGCGTGTCGCCCTCAATTATTTCTTTTCAGTTAGACATTATATCTAGATCTGTATGTTGGACTTATGTATTGTATATTTGTGAACCGATGGTTTATTTGGTATTTTTCTATTTCAGTTATTGCTTCGATGGGTAATTCAGATTAGTTATTAATGCTTGGATGGTTTTGTTGTTATATTTTTCAGCATGTTGCTTTTGTTCAAAGAAAAAGATAAAATTTGATGTCGGGTCTTTGAATACTAGGTGATTAGTGAAGTTTAAAAATATTTCGAGAGTGATACTAAGAATGAACCAAATGGGAACCTTGTTGTAAATTAATAAAAGCCTGATCACCCGATATTTAATTAGGCGAGGTGTCACAAATTCATCCTCCTCAGACTAATTTGACCTAAGATGGTTGATGTCCTACGATCAAAATTGACCATAAATGGTCAAGTTGGTCTACGACAACCAATATTAGCCTAAGGCAGCTAAATTCATCCTCCTCTGCCTAATTTGACCTAAAATGGTCAAGTTAATCTCTCACGATCATAATTGACCATTAACGATCAAGTTGGTCTATTATGACTAATTTTAGCCTAAGATGGAAGAATTTGTCATCCTCGGCATAATTTGACCTAAGATGGTCAAATTGATCTCCTACGATAAAAATTGACCATAAATGGTCAAGTTGGTCTACGATGAACAATATTAGCCTAAAATAGTTGAATTCGCCCTCCTCGACCTAATTTGACCTAAGATAGTCAAATTGATCTCCTATAATTAGACTTGACCATATATAATCAAGTTGGTCTTTGAGAACCAACATTAGCCTAAAACGACTGAATGTGGCCTCCTTAGCCTCATTTGATCGAAGATGGTCAAATTGATTTCTTATGATCATAATTGACCATTAGTGATCATGTTGGTCTTTGATGACCAACATTAGCCAAAGATAACTGAATTGATAACCCAGCATCAAAATTGATCATAAACGGTCTAGTTGGTTTACGATGACCAACATTAGCCAAAGATAGTTGTATTCGACCTCCTTGGCCTCAATTGACCTAAGTTAGTAAAATTGATCGCGTACGATTAAAATTAACAATAAACTATTAATTTGGTCTACGACTACAAACATTAGCCTAAGATAACTGAATTCAACCTCCTCGACCTAATTTGACCTACGATGGTTAAATTGATATCTTACAATCATAATTGTTCTTAACGATGAAGTTAGTCCACGTCAACTAGCATTAGCCTATGGCGGATGAATTTGTCCTCCTAGACCTTATATGACCTAATATGGTCCAACAGATCTCTTACGATCATAATTGGCCACTGATGGACAAGTTGGTCTACAGTGACCAATATTAGCCTAATACAGCAAAATTTAGCCTCCTTGGCCTCATTTAACCTCAGATGGTAAAACTGATCCCTTACGATCATAATTGACTATTAAGGGTTAAGTTGGTCTACGATGACCAATATTAGCCTAAGATGACTAAAGGTCTAGCAATTTTTGAATCGATAACCCATTTACGGTAATAGCCCGAAATGAGCCGAACATGACACGATTAACTTGTATAGATTTAAGAGTATCCAAAACTTATATTAAAATTAAAATCCACGCGACCCGAAAATGACACGACTAACCCGAATTGCCACCCTGGCCTAATTTGACCTAAGATTGTTAAATTGATCTCGTACGATCAAAATTGACCTTAAATGGTCAAGTTGGTCTATAACGACCAATGTTAGGCTAAGATGGTTAAATTCGACCTCATCAACCACATTTGACCGAAGATGTTCAAATTGATCCCTGCTATCAAAATTGACTATAAATGATCGAGTTGGTCTACAACTACCAACAATAGCCTATGACAACTGAATTTATCCTCTCCGGCCTCATTTGACCTAAGATGGTTATATTAATAACGTACATGCATATTGACCATTAACAATCAAGTTGGTCTAATATTACCAACATTAGCCTATGACGAATGAATTTGGCCTCCTTGGCCTCATTTGATCTAAGATGGTCAAATTGATCTATTACGATCATAATCAACTATATATAGTTGAGTTGGTCAATGATGAAAAATATTAGCCTAAGATGGCTAAATTTGGCTCCCTCAGCCTAATTTGACTTAAGATGGTGAATTGGATCTCCCACGATCAAAATTACCATAGACGGTGAAGTTGGTCCACAATAACCAACTTTAGCCTAAGACGATTCAATTCGTCCTCCTTGGCCTCATTTGACTGAACATAGTCAAATTGATCTCCTAGGATAGAAATTGACCATAAACAATCAAGTTGGTCTACATTGAACAACATTAGCCTAAGACGGCTGAATTCAGCCTACTTCGGCTATATTTGAACAAAGATATTCATTTAAATATATTCGCGAATTCTAATCACAAACTTATTTATTTAGTGTTAATTTATGAATCAAATCAATTCAGCCCTTAAACTCAAATTGCAACTGAGTGCAAGTGTCAAACCAACATATGCGACACAATAATTTAGGAAAAGTCCCCTCGGGGAAAAATCTTTTTATTTCACTATAATTGTAAATCGCAACTTACATCGGATTACAATGAAATACAGTTTGACACTCGAATACCCGCAGGCGTCGATCGATGTCGTCAGCAATAATTCCACATTCAACGAACCTACATGAACCGTAGTCCAGTCATCAACTCAAGAACACCGCAGCACTCCCTAATGACACGAAGTCTCAAAACTCCGTCGAGACTCACTCCACAATAGCACGCAGCCCTTGGTTGTGGAGATCCCCCCATAAAGTATGAACAGTAGCAAAACTATGCTTTAGGTTCCACAAAAATAACTCACACAAAAGCTATTAGGATTGTGAAATGTAAAACAAAAGTGATGAATCCTCAAATGTGTTGAAGAATAATAGAAAAACGTATTATGTCAAAACCTAGTTTTTCTCCACACGAAATTCAGTAGCCTGACACCCTTTAAATATAAAAATTAAAGTCAGTGACGTGTCAGCTAAAATCACCCTCTTGTTCGAACGATTGATGACGTCGTTCGAGTGACATTCCATCTCGTTCGAATGAAATGTGATGTCATTTCAACGACAGTCAATGATCCCTTAACAAAAAGACTTTTAAAGTTTTAAATAACTTGTAATCCTTAAATCTTAAAACTGTTCACGGGATCATGGGATATTTATCCAAAACTTATTTTTTTTTAAATAAAAATCATTTTAACTTATATAAAAAATATCCCAACACTTTTAATGTGAAATGTAAATGAAACTGAAACACATTTTACCAAATTCATCCTTGTTGCGCTTGAATGTTGAACTATTCTCGAAATTCAAATTTGTCTTGTAAATTTGTAATCTTCTAAATCCTTAGATGACTTGTAGAAACTTATAGCGGTATACAACATACTAAATTGTGATGGACAATGTCCTTACAAATTTCCCATATGTCTATGCCGGTACAAAATAAAAATATCTGAATTATCAAAATCATATGACCTATATAAATATACCCTCCCAAAAACTCAAAAGTGGAAAGATAAACTGACAAGTATTCAAACTTTTTCAAACTTAACTTCAACAATCATCTTTTCAAAACTCCAAGCTTTTCTCATTAGGGTGTGCAAGATAATGATATTCAATTGTACCTACACACATGAGACAAAGCAAAAACCTCGTGACGTATCGAGTTTGAAATGATATAAACATAAAACATGTAAGCATAATCAAATCTCCCACATACTTAAACTCCTCCATAATATCACAATTCATTCTCCCCCCTTTTATTTGTCCGAAATAGACAAGAAAAAGAATAAATCACATAAAACAAATCAGGTTGTCACGATAAATAGAATAAACAAACTATTTTTGAATTTTCCAAAATTTTCATACAAAAACAGCAAAAAAAAATGTTACAAAAATCACACCATGAATTTATACTAAGATAAGCAAATCGTGGAAACGGAATGAGGTGGGTGTGGACTAATTCGATAGGAAAATCAACTCAATCATATCATATGTGCATGATGCATAAGTGTACTCCTAATGAATGAACATAAAAAATAGTCATTTGGTGTAAAATTGTTGAATTTAGATGACATCGTCTTAATCATATCAACAAAACAAAGTATAAATGATTTTCACACCAATAACGTCCAAAACTATGTAATGCTTTTTCATGGCTTTCAAGGACGTGCAAACCGTATTAAAAATTACATCCAAACTCCCTCATTATAAGATAATGCTTTTATTTTTCTTATGAGGTGATGAAACAAAAAACCTATTGTCCCATTTTTGGCATAATTTTTCTTTTTATTTCCTTTCAATTTTTTCGGGCTCTTTTAACCTCATTGTACCCCGGATAATTTTCAATTCTTCACTTTTTTAGGTCCATTTAAATGGTGGCTTAATCGAAAAGGATAAATGAGTGCCTTTTGTAGCTCTTCCCCAATTTTCAAAATAAAACACATAATCTCACAAACAGTTTATAACATGCACTACTTTTTGTCAAGTTTTAACGTATTTAGTTCGTTGTATAGACAGAATTGAGTTGCAAACACTCAACCAATATGTGATAAACAAGAACAAAAGTCAAATAAATCCGTTCATGTGTACAATAAAGGACAAATAGAGTCAATCATGTAGGTAGTAACACTGTATCATCTTAAAGACTCCAAATTTTGTAAAATAACATGAATGACACAATATATTGTCTTAAAACACTATCAAATAGTCACATGGATATGGCATATAATTGTGACTTGGTCATCCTAAATGTAAATTCATATAAGGTGCAAACAAAATACAAAACTCTTTTTGGATTTTTCAAATTTTATTAAAATAAAATCTTTTTGATTTTTTACATCATTGTTTAGAAAAATACCCAGCAGTACCAAATAAAATATCAATATGAACCAGAGGACTGCAAACAGAAATTTCTTGGAATCTCAACATGTCGTTCGAACGAGATTCCTTGTCCTCTAAACGACATAGGATCTCGCGAAAAGACTTCGCGTGACATGTATTCTCATTTGAACGAGAAAAGCAAAATTTGCCCAGATTAAGCAGAACAATATGCAGTTTTGTCCAGTGATAAAATTTTGAGAAAACAGTTCCTAGATTGGGAAAACATAACTAAAACAGTGCTAAAATAGTACCAAAAATAAGAAAAGCAAAAAATTCTAACTAAATATAAAACAAATGGTACATACTAGCAATAGGCAAAAAGGTAACATCATGTAAATCAACTTATGCTAGGAAACATGCCTAGACCTCATCCAGTAGGTGCAGTGGAGTTTTCCAAAGACGGTGACATCTTTTGAAACAAATCCATCAAATCATGAGAAGTATTGACAAAAAACTTTACTTGCTCTCGAATATGTGCAAACTCTCTATCATTATGTGCAAGCAAAGTATCATGGGTAAGTGCTTGTGTGCGAATATGTGTAGGAGCAAAGCATGACACATAACCCAATTTAAAACAAAATTCCCTAAGGTGTCCTCTCATTTTGTAATGGGAGCAAACATAAACCGGCCTAGGTACACCTCTATCAAAAACTCTCGTACGTGCTCTCCTAACAGGGGCGGGATGCCTAGGTGGGTTGGGTCGAGAGTCATGTGAATCTAAATACAAAGTAGGAACCGACTCGGGTGCAATAAAAGAAGTAGATGCACCGTTATGACTTATCCCTAAACTCTCACCACTCCCCAGAAAAGGATTGAGAACCATCTTTCCCACCTTCTTAGATGCGTTCTCTAAAGTGACTTTAGCCTCCAGGGTGTGCTTAAGAGCTATCTCTAATTATGACACACGGGCTATAAGCTCACTCTTTTCCTTATTCAAAGCAATCAACTGCTCACTCAAAGAAACCTTCATTTTCTCGAGTTGACGTGATTTTGCCTCAAAATCCTTCAAAATCTCAACTTCTATCTCCAAATCTTTCACCTTGAAACCCAACTTATTATTCAATTTTTTAGTCTTTAAGTTCACGGCGTACAATTCTCAAAATGCAATCTGAAGCTCACTCTCATCATCACTAGCGAACTCACTCTCAGACTCGGTAGAAACACTCAAAACCTCCTCGGGGTTATCATGTACATAAGTTTCCTCATCGTCGTGGGACAAAGTGGGTGTGCTCTCGTGACTGGCTAAGAAGGCAATACACTTTCCTTGTGAAGACTTATCCTCGGAATTATTCACATCTTCCTCACTATCACTCAGAGTCACTGGCATAGCAACTTTATTTCCCTCTCTCCTAAGTCTAGCGGGACACTCAAATGACTTGTGCCCTCTCCCCTCACACTCAAAACATTTTAAATTTTCAAAATATTCTTCACCCTCTTTCTCTTTCTCACCACTTTCTTTGGCCTTGTCATTCTTTTTGTTTTTCTCCGAAAAATTTTTATTGAAAGAATTTTGTTTCGAAAACTAGAGAAACTTTTTAAAATTCTTTGCAAGTAAGGCCATGTCAAAATCAAACTCGTCCTTAGACTCGAACTCACAAAAACAAACTTTCTTTTTCTTAGCTTGGGCTTTAAGCGCTATCCCTCTATCCTTAGGTTTGTTAGTGTCGGGAAACATGTCAACTTCGTACATCTGTAGGTCTCCTACCAACTCTTCAAATTTCAGACGATTCAAGTTCCCTAAGGTATTCAAAACAGTCACTTTCGGGATAAAACATTTAGGAAGCGATCTTAAAATATTTTTAACCACTCGTGAATCACGTACAGGCTCAATAAGATTAAAACTAGTGTAGACAATGTCAGACAAATGTGCATAAAATTCATCAAAACACTCAGTCGCTAGAATGGTGATGGTTTCAAATTAAGTGATTAAAATTTGAATTTTAGACTCTTTGACCGCGTTAGTGACTTCGTGGGTGAGTTGCAAAACATCCCACGCTTCTTTAGACGTGGTGAACATCATAATACCTCGGAACTGGTCAGAAGTGACGTGTCTAGAAATTGCACTATGCCCTCGTGAATTGGAAGTGCTCCACCTAAACTCTTTCTCAGTCCAGTCTGACATAGGTTTCAAATTCGTGACATTATTTGCGGTGACACTGCGAGGAATCCAGCCTCTTTCACAAATGACCCAAACTCTTTCATCGATTGCTTTTCAATGGGATTTCAATCGGGCTTTCCAGTAAGCATTATTAGACCCGTCAAAAATTGGCAACCGACTATATAAATTTTCATTTGGAAACATTGCAGCAAACTTTTAAACTCAAATTTTTCAAAAAAATCAGTATCAAACAATTTTTACGGAAAATAGGAATACGTAATAAATTATATTAACCTGCTCGAATACCAATTTGAGAATGCCCTATGTGTATGACATTGATTTAAATAGATTAAGAAATTTCAATCACAAATTTATTTAATTACTGCCAATTTATGAATCAAATCAATTCAGCCTTTAAATTCAAATAGCAACGTGCGTGGCAAGTGTCAAACCAAAATAAATAAAATATAGGACACAATAATTTAGGAAAAATCCCCTCAGGACCAAACATTTTTATTTCACTATAATTATAAATCTCATCTTACATCGGATTATAATGAAATACAGTTTGACACTCAAATACCCGCAGGCGTCGGTCGATGCCGTTAGCAATAAGTCCACACTCAGCGAACCAACATGAACCGCAGCCCAATCTTCAACTCAGGAACACCGCAGCACTCTCTAATGACACGGAGTCACAAAACTCTGTCGAGACTCACTCCAAAATAGCATGCATCTCTTCGTTGTAGAGATATCCCCATAAAGTATGAATAGTATCAAAACTATGCTTTGGGTTCCACAAAAACAACTCACACAAAAGATATTGGGATTGTGAAATGTAAAACAAAAGTTATGAACCCTCAAATTTGTTGGAGAATAAAAGAAAAACATATTCTTTCAAAACCTAGTTTTTCTCCACACGAAATTCACTAGCCTGACACCATTTAAATATAAAAATTTAAGGAGATGACGTGTCGGCAAACAACACCTTCTCGTTCGAACGACAAACGACGTCGTTGGAGCAACACTCCATCTCGTTCGAATGAGATGTGATGTCGTTTGAATGACTGTAATTGATCCCTTAACAAAAAGACTTTTAAAGTTTTAAATAACTTGGAATCCTTAAATCTTAAAACTGTGCACGGGATCAGGAGATATTTATCCAAACTTTTATGATAAATTGTTTTTTGAAAAATAAAATTCATTTATTAAAAATTCCAAAAATCATTTTAACTTTTATAAAAAATATCCCAACACTTTTAATGTGAAATAAAAATGAAACTTAAACACATTTTACCAAATTCATACTTGTTAGGCTTGAATGTTGAAGTCTTCTTGAAATTCAGATTCTTCTTATAAATTTGTAATCTTCTCAATCCTTCAACAACTTGTAGTAACTTGTAGCGGTATACGACATACAAAATTGTGACGAACAATATCCTTACAACGAGTTCATCCTGGCCGCCATTGACTACTTCACTAAATGGGTCAAAGCCAAGTCATATGCAATGGTTAATGCTAAAAAAGTGGCCAAGTTTATTAGAAAGAATATCATTTGTTCATACGAGGTTTCCCATTTTATCGTATTAGATAACATACTTCATTTTGAAGCCGATGTCACAGAACTGGTCAATGGGTATAGGATTCAGAGTCACAATTCTTCTCCTAGCTGAACCCAAATCAATGTCGTTGTCGAAGCCTCCAAAAAAAGACTCAAAAACATCATTGGTAAGATGACCAGAAACTGTAAATCAAATCCCATACGCCCTATGGGGATACTGTAATTCCATCAGAATACCTACTGTGGCTCTGGTATATAGCATGGAAGTTGTTCTCCCCATTGAGCTAGAGTTACCTTCCTTACACATCATGCTTGAAAGAAGATTCAGCGAGGAAGACTGGCATAAGAGCCACTATGATGAATTCTCACTTTTATATGGAAAGACACTTAAAACTCTATACCAAAAACAGGGGTACTATCACCAAATAGCGCGATCATTCAACAGGAAAGTCAAGGACATCCAAGAAGGAAACCTGGATCTCAACGACATCGTAGAACCTATCTGGGAACCCAAAGGTAAATTCAAACCTAATTAGAGTGGCCCCAACATCGTGAAAAAAATTCTGCTCGATGGTACTGCTATGCTCACAGACCCGATGGAGAAGAGATGACACGTCCAGTCAATCTGGACCATCTCAAGAAATTATACCCTTAATTCGAATTCTCGACGTGCTACGATTCTTCTTATCCCCCTTCTATTTTAAAAAAAAATCTTCTTTGTTTCACCTACCTAGAACTATATGGAACCTGATCCTCTTAAAATAATTCTTTTCAAAACTCACTAAATTTTCAAAACCCCATAGAGGTACGTAGGCAACCCATATGACATAGATGGGTGCAGTCCTTTCTTTTTCACAAAATGTTATTATTTTCTAACCTTGGAGAACAACGGTCCATCTTATTATTTACATAAACAAAAGGATTATGTATGCCTTAGCGATTGGTATGTAAAATTCAAATGCAAAACTCATTAAAAGACACAACAAAATATCTCAAAATCATTTTTATTTCAAATTAAGGAACATATCCATTATAAGAAATATCTGACGAGGGAGTCAAACAGACCACCCCTCTTTCTAATAACGAGACCATCCTGCAAAATAACCTACCGAATCCCTATCAATTAATTAGCTTCACACAACATAAATCACCTTAAATGCAAATTACCTCACCTTCATTAATGTTGACCTCAACTGCCGGACGACCATGCCTCGTCATCATATCTTGCCCCCGGAGGCCCCTAAGTCTCCCACTCCTGATAATTGGGGGTTTGGTTAAATCTTGAATTGGAATTAGGATTTTGATGATGGAATTATGTTTCAATTGTGTTTTACATGTGGATTCAATGTAGGTATGATATTCGAAACTTATATGAAGGTTTTTAGGTCATTAATGGAGTCTTGGTTTGGTAATTTTTGAATTGGAGAAGACAATATCCGTAAGGGGGAAATTTTTAAAATAATTAAGTGATCGATCGATGGATTTGTTCAATCGATGGATTTGTTCGATCGATCGATGCTTCTGATTTTTGGGCATTTTTCCTCTTGTTTTGAAAAGGGAATTTCTTTATTTGGGGATTTGTTTTAGGATAACCTCTACCCTAAATTGAGTTATATGACTTAGTTTATATTATGATTTGTGTGATCTAAATATTGAGATAATGGAGGGATTTCCCATTTACACTAAGATCTAATTATAGTAAATAGTTATAAATGGAGATTTAAATGCTATGATTGCGATGGATTTTGTTTGTCATGTTAATATGTTTAATGCATACCATGAGTGACTTCTCATGGTGAACGTACTAGGGGGATTCTATTAAGGGGTACGTACGATGCAGAATTTTATGGCTCCTTGATGAGAAGATGAGATGCATCAATTTTTACCCCTGGATCACAAGTTTAGGTACCTGCATTCGAGATGGATTGCGGAGATAATTTCTTCATTTGGACTTGTGTATGGTGGGATATACTATTAATATGTAAAAGAGGTGATTTATCCCTTATCGTGATGAGGTCTTAGGTTTGGGACGGACTAAGACTATACTTAGTATGCGTGAGTGATCCCTGAGGGAAATAGGGATAGGCCTTCATTGCTTGGCCTACTTATGTGATCCTTAGACTTTAATATTATCTTAATTTAGTTATAAACTTAATGTTGATTAGTGCAATAATATTTATAATTCATTGGTTATTTTCACATGTGTATAATGAGACTTAAACATAGGTTGAATTTGGATGGGGACCATTGTTGCTTCTTATATTAGGATTGTTGGGTGGATAAATCTAAAAGACACTGAAATGTGGGAGGCATGTGTATAGTTATGGTTTATTTCAATTAATGTTATACTCTTATTCTTTTCAGACGTATATGGGTCTTTCGGATGGTGGTCTTTACGCCTAGTATTAGAGTTACCTGATCATTCCTTTATTTCTTTATCATTATTGTATTTAGTTATGTGCTATTTCATGCATACTTAGAATGATATTCAATTGTTATCACTCTTGTATTATTTAATTTATGTTTGATCAGCCTATATTAGATTTTACAGGGTGTCACAGTTGGTATCAGAACCTTCCAGGTTCTAGTGTCCTAGGTATCTTGAGTGAACTTGTCACTTTTTCCATTACAATCATTGACTACTTTAGAGACTTATCATTTAGGTTTATACTCTTTATAATGAGACCACTTATAGGATTTTGCCTCATTGTTTCCTGACAAGTAACTCGAATCAACCAAGTGTATGGGGAGGGTTTCTTGTGTGAATTTTTCTTGCGAGACATCCCACGCATGAGGTTGACTTAAGTTATAAGTTAGAAACTTTTAGGCGTGAGACCATTAGCAAGTTCTTAGCATAAGACTTGAGGGAGTATTATAACCCTCACCATTCATGACAACTTTAGGACTAAGTCTTGAAGATATCGTCTAGGCGACTATGAGGGAGACATTATGAGGAGGAGTTTGACTATCCTTATTTTTCTGCACCGGGAAATATTGATACATAAGAGAATAAGGAGGCTAGCGCTATCGATTCAATGCAGGAAAAACCTTTTGGTTTTTGCAAAAAACCTTGTGTGAAAGGTTTGACAAGTGTTACTAGGTAACCCACTTTTTGCCACTTGCGCTTGGGTGGCTGAAGTTTCCATTATAGAGATAGAGTCTATAAGATTTGGAATACTTAGGCCAAAGTGGGCCCAATAAATAGAAAATGGGGTCCCAAATAGGGGGACTTCATCATTAGAAGGAAATATAGAGGGGAAGCTATAGGTTTTCAAGAGTAGGTGATGTGAAGAATTTTAGGAATAGTAAGGATAGGGAAATTTTGTCCAGTAAAGCCACGACTTATGAGAGTAAAGAAAAAAAGGAAATTTTTAGCAGAAACGACTATAAGAGTTAGGTCAGACAGGCCCCAATAGGTCTTCCATTTTGTTAGTTTCTTTAGAGGAATGTGTTATTAAATGCCTAAATAGCAACTAATGCTTTGGAATACCTTCGGGTGATGATTATGGGCACGTTTATGGCTCGCGTGCATATGTCTAGATTTGACATTAAACACTTGTCATCTTTTATAAGTAGTGTGTGTAGTATAATCATAGGGCTTTTCTTTGAGTTTTATGTATTCAGAGTTAACCCCGATAGCTAGGGGGGATTCCTTATGTCGAAATTATAGAGACGTGGTAATTTGTTTGGTCGTCTTGGTTTTAGCTACCTCTGAACTTTTGGTGTTGAGATATCATAATATTATTTCTAAGTCGGTGTTTATAGATAAGTGACACGCTTACATTGACTATCGGGTTGATTTTTATGTGATAGTTATGGGCCAGGATTTTCTTTGGGAGACATGCTTAAGTTCAATAGAAGGTTGGGCACACTTGTTTATGTGTGTAGGTGAGTATATCAAAGAGTAATTACGATTACTAAGTTGTTACCAATAATATATAGTAGTTCCAGTTATATTTAGATTTGGTGTTGAATTATCACCTATGTATCGAATTAGATTTGGGTAATTCAGAAAATTAACTTTACCATGGATAAATAGTGATGTCGTGGGAGCAGACACCATAGTCTTCGGTCGTTGAAGTATTAAAGAATGGAGTTACATCAACGAAGCTTAGAAAGAAGGATGGTGCACTAAGAGGGTTTATGAATAACCAAGAGAAAGATAGGGTCAGATATATGACAAGTGGTATTATCACGTAACAATGACCTGATACAAAGGGAAATGAGAGTGTTTCCCCCACCACGAGAAATAGGAGTGAGTTCTCACTAGTGGTGTAATCGGGGGGGGGGGGGGGGGGGATCCCACATGTGATTTTACTACACATGAAACGTATTTGTCACAAAATCATAGTTTGTAATGAGTGTCGATGATGTTTCATTGAAAATGGAGTGGTGTAGTAGGAATGTCTATTAGACCCAAATTAGTCTTAGGCATGGGTTTTTGCCCAATCGTTGAAATTCCCTAAGAGTGGGATGAATAGTAGGTTGGAGGAGGTTCCTTTTTCCATCCGAGGAAAATAGTGGGTTATTTTTTCAAGGGATAATGTTAGAAAGATCTAAACCCCGAGGGATAGTCTTGATTAAACCGCATGTTAGGTGACACTTATTCTAGGGACAGTTCGGGAGTCTCGTGTAGGTATGGAGTCTTTTGAGTCAGTTGAGATGGATTGACTGAGTTAAGGGGAGCTAAGTTAAACCTAGTTATTCATTCTAAGTTGTCATTTAGAACCTTTTAAGGAAGTGGTGTTTGTAATTAGAAGCAAGAAAAAAAATTCTTGAGTGGTCAAAAGGGAATTAATATTGCCAGGATTCCAAATCGCAGGTGGAGACCTAACAAGATGTTACTTTTAAAGATTTGTTGGCGAGACAAGTGTTCCATGATCATACCTGATCAAGGATAATAGACATGTGATGTTTTCGAAATATTCAATAACAAGGGTTTTAACACAAGAAGAGAAGTCCCTAGCTTATGGTTCTCTAAAGCATAAGCTGCATTAGGGACATTACACGAATCACGATTTGGATCGAGTAATGGTTGCATTTACCCTCCATAATAGGAGACACTTTTTGCAGGGAAAGACATTCTCCTTATTTTTCAATTATAAAAGTCTCCAATAATTGTTCTCGCAGAAAAAATTAAATATGAGATAGTGAAGATAGTCGAAGTTCGTGAAGGATTACAAATTTTCCATTCAGGTGCTTGGGGAAAACAAGTGTGGTAGACGATGCACGAAGTCACATGGGAGAATAAAAACTTTGGCTTCCTTGTGGGCTGAACATGGGGACGAATTGACATATGTATGAGCAAAAAGATGGAATTGTGACTAGTAGTGCCCGAGGACCCAGTGGTACGGTGGGAGGTTTTAGATAAGGCTCATGGATCACTGTATATAGTATATAGTTTAGAGGGAATAAGATTCACCTAGACATGTGATGATCTCGTTGATGGGTCAAGAAGAAGAGAGATGTGACAATTATGTGTCCAGGTGTACCACTTATCAGTTGATAAAAGTGAAACACCAAAAACCTACAGGGGAGTTGTAAACATTAAAGGTTACATAGTGGAAATGGATGAGTATCTACATTGATATTATTATGGGGTTATTGAGATCACAGTGGGGTCATGGTTCCACATGAGTCATGGTTGACGGGTTAACGAGCTCACTTCCTACTAGTTAGGATGGATTATACTGTAAAAAAGTATGCTATACTTTTCATAAATGAGATTCTGAGGCTTCACGGAGTATCGTTAGATATCGTGTTTGATAAAGGGCTATACTTGCATATTGAAGTTTTGAAAGGATTTCAGTATGTCATGCAATTAAGTTAGAGAACAATTTTTCAGTCTTAAACAAATGGTCAGATTGAGCATGTGAAGAAGATATTAGAAGTTATGCTTCAAGCTTATCTTTGATCTAAAAGGGAGTTAGGACACCCATTCTTCATTAGTATATTTTATGTATAAAAATGGTCCTTAACAAACTATTGGAATGGAACTGTAAGAGGCATGATATGGATGGATAGGTCATTCACCCCTTTATTGTGCAATCTCAAAGGAGTATAGATTATTTAGGTTGGAACTTATTCGAGACACCTGAGGGAAGGTGTGCTCAGCAGGATGCACATGGAATTAGCTCAGAAAATGTCAAAACGATTAAGTAAATAAGAAGAAGCGCAAGTTAGAGTTTTAAGTGGGGGATCAGGTGTTATTGAAGGTATCCTTAATGAAGGGGGTAGTCAGATTCGGGTTAAAAGGTAAGTTGACTTCCCGATATATCGGTCCCTTTTTAATATGGAGAGGGTAGGTTTAGTGTCATACAAATTAGCTCTACTCGACTATCTTCAGAGGTCAGGGGATCTGCTTCATGTGTCCGTGTTGACGAAGATTCTCAGGGATGATATCGACTATCAATATACTGTTCTTAAAGGGATATAACTGCAATAGGACACTAGTTATGAGGAGAAGCCCCAGAGTATAATTGACCAGAGAGAGGTTATGATATAAAGTCAATCTATTAGTGAGGACATCATGTTGGGACCGATTCTACCTAGGAGAGAGGGGAGGACATACGGATGAGATATCCAGAATTTTTCAAGCTGGTACATATCGAATTTTGGGGACGAAATTCCTTAAATAAGGGGGCAGGAATGTAACACCCCATATTTTTTAAAAATAACATATATAGTCTATTGTGTGCTTTAGTGACATGTGATGTACATATATATATATATATATATATATATATATATATATATATATATATATATATATATATATATATATATATATATATATATATATATATATATATATATATTTCTGTGCGTGTGTGTGTGTGTGTGTTTATGAATAAATTGAAATTAAGACACGATAAATTATTAATAATGATTTAATGTAAGTGTGTATTATGGAAAACTATGGAATGCTTCAGGATCTGGAATTGAGGATTTCCTTGTTTGAATTATCCCCACAATTTAGGGTTCTAATGACCGTTAATTAGTTGACTTTAATGACATGTTATGCTAAAAAAATGGTTATAGGTGATATTTGGTATTTTAATAATAAGGTGTATTCAGGTTAAATTCACAGGAATGGGGAAATTATATTCAAAATGTTTTAAAAGTTAATTTTTGAGATATAGGATAAAAATGTGAATTTATGGCAATTAATGACATAAGGCCCAATTGGTGGGATATATGACTTAATTGGATTATAAAGTCCATGTAATATACCCATAGAGGAGGCCCATGTTTAGTTAAGAAAATAAAAACCCTAATAAGACTTAAGAGCCTTTGGTTCACCATAATCATCATCTGAGAGAGATCCATTGGTAGAGAGAAAAGGGCTTAAAGGAGAAGGAAACTTAAAGGATTTTTCAACTAATCATTCAAGCAAGTTAAATTAGAATGATAATATGATTGTCTATTGATTTATATTATTCCGATTCTCATGAATATAGAATCAAGATGAGTTAAATCTTATTTAAAACACTAATTTCATAATTAAGATGATTAATTATTAATTAGTACTAATTTATGTTGGTTTGAATCAAAACTAATATGAATCTGACTTAGAACCCATTGTTTCATGAATTGAACTCATTTAATTATGATAACCATTAAAATCCCCCTGATTATATGTAATTGTACGTTGGAATCTTGAATCATTTAAAGATGATTAAGTTTCTGGGTTCTTGAGTGTGATAATTGAATATTTGGTTGAATCTTGACTTGAAATTAGTATTTTGATAATGGAATTATGTTTCAATTGTGTTTTGCATGTCGATCCAATGTATAGATAAGATTTGAAGCTTATATGATGTTTTTTAGGTCATTAATGGAGTCTTGGCTGTGAATTGATGAATTGGAGAAGGAAAATCGCGTAAGGGGGAAAATTTCAAATTAACTGAGCAATCGATCGATTGATCGATCGACGCTTCTAGTTTGGGGTAATTTCTCCTATTGTTTTAAAAAAGGCATTTTTTTATTTGGGGGTTTATTTTTGGATAACATCTTCCCTAAAATGAGTTATATGTCTTAGTTTATATTATGATCATTGTGATCTCAATTTTCAGATAATGGAGAGATTTGCTAATTGCATTAATATTGAATTATATTATATAATTATAAATGGAGATTTTAATGCCATAATTGTGATGGATATTGATTATCGTGTTATTTCATGTAATGCATACCGTGCACGAGTACTTGTGGCGAATGTATTAGGGGGGATTCCATTAAGGGGCACGTACGATGTGTACCACTATGGTGTCTCACTGAGTAGACGAGATGCCTTTGTTAATTTTAAACCTGGGTCACACATCTAGGTACCCTCATTTAAATGGATTACAAGTATGTGCCCTTCATATGATCTTGGGTATGATGGGCTATATGATTCATAGGTAGACATAATGATTTATCCCTTATCGTGATGAGGTCTTAGATTCGGGATGACCTAAGACTATACTTAGTCTGCGCAAGTGATCCCCAAGGGTAATAGGTATAAGCCTTCATTGCTTGGCTTACTTATGGGATCCTTAGACTTTATTATTATCTTAATTTCTTTATACACCTTATGTTGATTAGTGTGATGATATTTAAAATTCATTGGTTATTTTCACATGTGCAAAATAAGACTTAAACATACGTTCAACTGGGATGGGGACCTTATTCCTTGTGATATTAGGATTGTTGGGTGGGATAAATATAAAAGACACTAAAATGTAAGATGCTTGTGTATAGGTATGGTTTATTTCAATTACATTTATACTTCTATTCTTTGTAGACATGTTGTTAGTGTGGATAGTTTTGATATTTTTTGGACCCTAATCGTCCGAGCCATCCTAGCCTTCATTAATTCCGCTATCAGCATTCTCTCGTTGTTATTTGGGATATAGGTGCATGACTTGCATGCCAATTTATTTTTTATCCTCCATTTGCGATAGTTTCATTACGATACATAGTGGTGGCATTTATATGGTATGTTTAATTGGTTTTGATACTGAGACTTGTATGGGATTTATGGATGGTGGTCTTTACATATGGTATCAGAGTTAATTGTTCATTCCATTATATGTTTATCATTATTGTCTTTAGTTCTACTTTATTTGATGCATTCTTAGAATTATATTCAATTTTTATGACTCATGTATTATATAGCCTATTGACTTTCTTAAGTCGATAGACTTAATGGGGAAGATTTTTGGTTAGGGGTAGACATGGATGGTGCAAGCCCATCAAGGCCTACTCAGGGGATTGTGGACACCCCTACTTTCTCACATGGCATCTGAAGTGAGTTCTAGGGTGGTGGAGGAGTGTTTAGCCCATGGGAAGGCTTAAATGAAGCGGTTATTCATGGGTCGTATTTTTGCCCTGGAGGCTAGGGTGGGGGAGCTAGAGGATGACGCCTCCATCGGGATCAAGAGGGAGTGCCCGCTCAGTGGGGTGCCTTCTCCAAGGGTGTACATCCCTACTCTCCTATTCGAGGTGGATTTTATTGAGGATGACTCCATAACTAGGTTTCCAATTTGAACATTAACTCTTCATTTAGATAGTTCAGTCCCGGGATTCAGGATGAACTTTTTTCCTTATGTTTACATTACTTTTGATGTTGTTTATTTCCTTTCCCATTTTACTTATACTGACTATTTTGTTCTCTTTGGTGTTTCACGGGATGTGGTGGTATCTGTGGCCAGTCTGCAGAGGATGATGACCAATTGGTCATTGCTATACATGGAGATTTCCCACTCCATTCAGGTGTATGGTCCTGTGGTCCCTCATGAGGGTTAGTCATCATCTCGAACCCATAATCGCATGCCTACCCACCATGATGAGGTTTTAGATTCTGGAACTGAGTTGGACCCTCTAGGTGCCTCAAGGATCCCAGTGTTGTAGGATATGCTGATGATGATTATGAGGGGGCCAAAAGGGTCCGTTATGATTATTTTTTAATATTTATCAGTTAGGTGGAGTGCTTGTGTCCACTGATTCATACATTTTATTCCCTTCTTTCGACTCCTTTATTGATACACTGGTTTTATATTTACTTTTTACTGAAAATTATGGATTTGTTAGTTTTTGGTGGAATTTTAGCAAGATTTTACCCATGTTCGTGCCTTTATACTTTCCCTTAGATGATATATCGGTACCATATATGCACCTTTACTTTTATTCATAGTACAATTAATGTTGAATATTGGTACGAAACAAATTGAACCTAGGCTATTTTTATTAGAATCAAGGTGACACACATATATATACCTTTTAGTGCCAGGATAAAAATAAACACAACAATAAAACTAAAGATAAACGCAAAAGTGGGCTAGTAACATGGAAGGAGAAGATATGGAAACAAACATGCCCAGTCTTTTTGAGACTTTTCTTTTTGGAAAGAGGCAATATTATTTGTTTTTGGCGTGTCACTTTGTTTGAATGAGCACCAGAATGGGAGAATGAAGTCCCCAACCCCCTTCTCTTTTGTCTATGGTCGAGAGAGAGTCTTTAGATTTATCTTTGGAATCAGAGTGTCATCATTATGTCAAAAACAGGATATTCTGTAGGGAATCGTTAGTGAGTCTGCCTATCGATGATCATTGTCCTAGTACGCGGGGTTTTTGAAAGAGGGTGATGTGCAAGACTAGTAGATATACTCCAATACTGAAAAAACTTCAAACTTCCCCTATCACAAAGACTTTGGTATCAAAAGAAAAGTTACTTAATATAATGGATGTGAGGAAGAAAATAGTGAGGACACTCATTGGTGACTAACCTCTCAGTGAAGTGACTCTTCATGAGTACGAACTTTTCCTAGGGGAGTGACTTATCAAAAGTACAAACCTCTCTTAAGTAGAGGTGACCTTTCGAGCTAGGTGACCTTTCGGGTTAAGTGAGTCTCTTGAAGCACAAACTTCAACTAGCCTCTTCTGGGACCTCGAGGGTGTATGGTTTAAATAATGAAAAAATCAAGAATATGTAGTTGGTGATGCAAACAGGTAATCTTTGTTTTAACATACTTTCATGTTTATTTTATCGTGTGGTCCTTTGAGCATACCTATGCAATTGGGAAAATGTATAATCATGTACATGGGGACCTAATTATGTATCTACGTTGTGCGGGACTCTAAAACCAATGTTGTTCAACATTTTTAAAATTTGTGTAAAATAATTATGCAGGGGAGCAATATTAAGCATAATAGTAATGAATCATAAAGATAGTTCGATTCTCTTGATTTATCCCCAACGGAGTTTCCACGAGGGCATTGTGGGCACCAAGTGATATGGTGGAGCACCCCCGGGGGTAGCTTTTTTATGTTAATGGTGGATGCCTGAGAGTTCTTATCTCTCGATCCACTTCATCCCCCTCGAGGTTGGGTTATCAGTTCGACGTGGGTTGATGACTAGCCCCTACAAGTTGTTGAACTCCATATCCATTTTTTTATGCACGCCCCTGATCATTTTGTATTTAGGGCCTCATTGTTGGCTTTCATATGACAAGGGGATTGTGTGTTGGTTAGAGTAAACAGTTTTTTTATATAAAAATAAACATAATATTTGGGTTAGCCCTTTAGGGATAATCCTAAGATAACTTTTAAAGTCTGGTATTTCTCTAAAAATTCTTGTTGTTTGGGTTCGTGAACCAGGTTACGAGTGGGGAAGGTGTTAGTCACCCCATTTTTTTTATGCTTCCTTAATTATATGTTTATTATCACATTTTATTTTATTATATTTTAGTTTATTTTAGAACACGCTTAGAGACCTTGGTTTGATAATCCTTTAAAATGTAGACAACTGCTTAGTTATGAAAATGGTATTAGTGAGAGATGTAAGAACGTCACTTAACCGATGCAGGAACAAAAGAGTGATTATGTATGACTCCGTACTTGTATAATGGGTGGTCATTAGTATCAATGTAAGGGAGTGAGAGAGCTCGGCTTGGGTAATGGGTGGCCATTAATATGTGAATAGGTGTATGGGAAGGCCCGACTTTGAGATAATTTGATATCTTATTTGAGGTTTGAGGATAGATATAAGGGTTTCAGAGAGACGTGTGCATCCCTATTATGACAATATATTTTAGGAGATATATTGCTAAGACCTGAGCAAACGAGATGGATGCGATATTTGAAAACACTTTATAGAATGGTCTGGTTATATGGTCCAATGTAGAGTTCGTAGACTGGGTCACACACGAGATAAATTAAATTTAATCCAAATTCTATCTTGATTATTTAGATAAACCTAAACATGAAAGATATGTGAACTAAATCGAAACAAAACAAACTACAAAAAAAAAAGACAGGGTATGAGGAAAAACCCCTTTCGGGTAAAATTATTTTTCATCACCGTTACAACTAGGTACTACAGAATGACAATGAAAGACTATAATGTTTAGACTCCACTAAGTATTGAAGTTATTCTTCCTTCCTTGTTATTGACATAAAGCGATGTAGATCCAACAACACTCCACAACAAGCTTCACTTGCCTCAGTGTCCACCGATCATCCTTAGGAAACTCTTTTTCTATCTTTAGTAGTGGAGAATCAACTCCACAAGGAATTGAACACGGTATGTGTTATTTTAGGTTTTTTGGATATCGAAAAATAAAGTGTTTGAAAAAATTAGGGTCAGCAGACCTTTTGCATATGTATGGAATTTTTTTTTTGCCAAAAGTCCTACTAAAAACTGATGCTATGATCCCATTATATAGAAAACACATTTTTTAAGAGGTAAGTTTTTTGAAAAAACATGATCGAAAGAAATTGGAGTTAATTTAAAGGAAAATGTATAACTCTTTTGAATTAAAAATAAACTCGTTCAAATGAATAGCTCATCTCGTTCGAACAAGCATATAAGGATCTTAAAACGAAATTTGTTTAGTTAATTTCATTTGGAGGTCATTTGAAAGAAAAGATGTAACTCATTCAAAAAAAGAACATAAAGTCATTAGAATGACTTAAAAGTAGGAAATTTTTTTCATCAAAAAGCTTCTAAAGACAGCCCTCGAACATTTTTAAAATACAAACACTTTTAAAATACACCTGAATAATATTTTTAAACAAAATCAACCTCATTTACCTTCTCTGATAAATGTAGTGATGATCGATCTTCGATTATTGTGCTTGGTCACTAACTTTTCTTCCCTTGAAGTCTTGAGAATGTACGCTATGATTATGTGGGGATTAATAGAAAATGAAATACTAAAATCTAATGAGAAATCATAAAACTTGCTCTTACGAATCTCCTCATTTGTCTATTCT
The DNA here is from genome assembly GCA_949130495.1 of Sambucus nigra. NCBI lineage: Eukaryota > Viridiplantae > Streptophyta > Magnoliopsida > Dipsacales > Adoxaceae > Sambucus > Sambucus nigra. The sequence goes on along the minus strand of OX422211.1, from coordinate 296,392,894 downwards.
AGTAAAAAATAAAAACAAAAAAATAACCCCCAAGAAAAGTTCAACTAATGCCCCTCCCAAACCCGAAAAGGAAAATACACATGAGAATTGTCTCTGGTGAAAATCTTCATCATGTAGTCCATGATTTCGTCATTGCGAAAAAAGACCTACATCCACACAATAAAGAAAATATCGTGACATATGGACTTTAAAGAAAATGATACTCTCCCTCAATATGGTATCCCCCTTTTTTGTGTGCAATAGACAAAAGGTTGGAAGTTAAACTTTAAAATATAGCATCACGAGAGTCCAGATCTGAAATATCATCACAAAGAACAGGCAATTAAACATATGTGATGAAACTTCACTAAATCAACAAAAAAAATTGATGTATTTGAGAAGATAAATATACATATAAATATAAATACAAGCATTCCAACCATGTAGTATAACGAAAACATTCGAATCATGGATATGAAATGAAATTGTGTGAATTCAATGCATGGGAAAGTAAATATAGACATACGCAACAATGGTGCACGAAGTTAAAGAGATGTTAGAATTGAACAAAGTGAAATTGAATCAAATCATACAAAATGTCATGAATTTCAATGCTTCTCAAATCAATAATACCGAACCATTTAATGTTTGGAATTTTATTGTGGAAGCCCATTCACCTTCAACTTATAACACCCTCAAAATCTCACAATTAAATCACAAACTCCCAAAAATTTGGAAGGAATCATATAGCTCATTTTAAATGAAGCATAAATTTAAAAAAATTGTCCTTGTCACTTCTGTTTTTATGTACCGAAATAATTCTTTTAGGTTCTTACCAATGGTGGCCTTTAGCATAAAGAAGACCACTTCTTTCGTAGCTCCTTGTCATTGCTTACGCATAATAATTAATTTTTAGATAAAAAATACGAGATATAGGGCTTTTACTTGCACAATTAATTCTTAGTACATTTTGTTCATTATTAAGCACGATTGAGATAAGAACATCGTATTCAATATATGACATGCAAGTACAATGTTCAAAAGTTCATGCATATGTGAAATCAAGGTGATACAATAAGTCTAGTATGAAGGAAGTAATCAATAATGAACGATGCAATGCTAAACTTGCATAATTAATCATACAAAAAATGTAGCCAAGTTTATATGGTGTAAAACAAAATACAAAAATATTTTTGAATTTATTTTTAAATTTTTATCCAAAAATAAAATCTTTCTAAAAATTTTGAAAATAGTTTCTGAAAGAAAAGAAATTTTTAGGATATTTCAAGATATACACATAAAAATACAATCCAGTAGTAGGAATAAATGATAGCAATATGGAAAACATCCTAAACAAGAACCATTCCCCGAACCTAATCAATGGAACAAATACCTAAAGAGTTCCTAAGATCCTCAAATCCAACTATATCTAAAGGTTTAGTGAAAATGTTGTCCAATTAACATTCAGTACTAATGAACTCAAGGAAACGATCTTCGCCTTAACAAGATCATGAATAAAATTCTAATGAATCCTAATATGCTTTATACGAGAATGTTGAACGGGATTACGAGAAATGTTGATTGCACTCCTATTACCACACGAAATAGTCATTGTTCCTTGAGTAATACCATAATCTTTCAACATTTTCTTCATCCATCAGAGTTGTGTGCAACAACTCCCAGAGGCTATGTACTCGATGTATGTTGTGGACAAAGAAATGGAGTTTTTCTTCTTGCTCGACTAAAGTACAAGGGAACTCCCAAAGTAAAATCATCCACTCATTATGATTTTATAACCATCGACATCCCCAGTCCAATCGGCATCCGAATAAAATAATAAATGGTAATCGGTATCAACAGAATACCAAATTCCATAAGTAACAGTGTCATTCATGTATTTGATGATAGTACAAGTATAGCACCCTTCCGTGGCAGTATTTCTACAATCGCATAGGCCACACAGGCCGCGGCAGGTATCTCACTCAAGGTGCGTCCAGAACAACTGAAGGGTGCGGCCCTCTCCGTAAGAGGCCACAGCGGCCCAGCTTAAGGTCCGCGGTCCCCCTTCAACAGCAGCGCTGCTGCTCTGGGCCGTACACCCTCATCCACATCTACTGCAGACTTGGTGTACGCCACGTGCTCAGGGCACGTGATTCAACACACTACCTTATAAATAGAGGTTCACGCCTGAAAGAGAGGGATCGGTTCCAGACACACCCGAGGCACTACAACATAGATTCTCTCTACATCACCCCAACATAAGCTTTGGAGGCCTAGAATCTACATCACAACCACCTCACGGGCACACCGGAATCTCTAATACTATCATGTACGCTCCTTTATTCTCATACTTGTACGCCTCTATAGGCATGATAACATTGTACAATGCAATGCACATAATGAGAAGGAAGAAACACAGTGGACGTAGGCCCATTTTTGGGGCTGAACCACTCTATATCTTGTCTACTCTCTGTTTGCTTGCTTTATCTATTTATTCTATACTTCATACTTGATTTGTTGGCACGAGATCTACATGTGTACGATTTCTCGTATCATCAATTTGGCGCCGTCTGTGGGAAATGAGACATTTCAATCTTGTTTCTCTGAATATATGAGTTCTTCAAACACCTTATTCGATCCCGGGGGGGTCCTTTGGGTCATCTCCTCACGGGTCGGTTACTGGTTATTGGACTCCGCATCATATTCACACCCATAGGTGGGTATTTCTTATATTCAGATATACTCCATCTTATGGCTTTAGATCCATCTTGCATACGCCTGTGATATCATTCTATCTAGCTAGTATCAAAAGGCATGACGGGCTTTTGCCTCAAAAAGATGAATGATTAGGGAGGAATTGTATCTACTCCTTTTTTGCTGTTCTTGGCCTATGATCTAGGGTTGATCATTGAAACTGTGCCGTGTGTGCACCGAGAGGTTATTTACTCATGGACAAACCCTAGTAGGTGTGCTCCTCATAAGTTTTGGGAGAGAAACTCAGTTCCCGAGCTTCAGGTTTGGAATTGCTCCTTGCTGCCTAGGAGGGGATGCGGCCAGACAGTAAATATATCTTAGGGCCGTGGCCTTCACTAAGATAGTTACAAAAGCTTCAAACGTTGAGGATCATAATCAGTCGGGCTCTAGCTCTACCATGGTGTATCATATGAGGCCGCGGTAGTGAATCTTGCTACGTGCCTTATGGCCGCGGCTGCAGTGCCCCGTAGCAGTGTGCTGCATCCCCATTTCCTACTTGGTTACTTCAGTATCTCTGAGATTGCTCACTTCTGTTAGTTTGATCTCAGATTATATATATATATTGTAAAGACTAACAAAAGCAGAGATGGAGTGAGAATCCAGCCGGAGTGCTGAAGTCAAGGATGAGATCGTGCAACTATACAATCACCTTAATCACCTCTATGACGGCCACGCCTCGCTTCAGACCCAGGTCAATTTTCTAACTCAGAGGGTGCTAATGCTGGAGGCTGCGGCATCTAAAAACATAGGCACGGAAGTGGAGGAAACAACAAAGCCAACCTTGCCTGCCGCGGCAGTAAACGAGACCACGGGACCAACTGTCGGAGGTCAAAAATGGCAGAAAAATTCATGTGTCTATACTCAGTTGAGCCTCCCAATTGAAGAGATCTTTGAGTTCATCAAAGGGGATAAGATTTTGAGGTTGCCAAAAAAATTGAGAGCTCCACCCCACAAGAGGAACAAAGCTACCTAGTGCAGATTCCATCAGGACCATGGCCACGACACAGAGCAATGCTATGCTCTGAAGGATGAAGTTGAAAGGCTAATCGGGCAAGGGATCCTGCAGCAATTCCTAAAGAATGCATAAGGGATTCAGCCAGACCTAGCAGAGGCTGCCTACCGCATCTCATCCTTAGTCTTTCTAATTTCAACTATTTTTGTTTATGTTTTATGAAGCTCACTGTAGCCTTAATACTCGAGACTTTATGTTTTGTTAACAAAGTCATTAGCTGCAGCATACATATATAAATATATGAACTAGCAAGTTTAGCTATATCTGATATTTCTCTTGGTTTCATAACCTGCCACCTCACAAAAAGACTTGTTGTCTCAAACAGATTTCAGAGGAAATATAACAAAATTATCTCGAAGGATTATTCTACTCCGGGATGCGCTTATGGATGGGATACGACCTTCATTAGCTCATAAGATCCCCTCGCAATGTGCAACTACATCTTATCATATGATGACCATATTCGCAGAAGCATCTGAGGATTCAAGGAGCTTTTATCAGCCATCAGGGCCTACAATGCCAATTCTCTGCTCTCGGAGTGCGACATTAGCCACGGGGGCTTATAACACCAAGTCTTAGCTTTTGGGACTCGTCATCGGGCCAGGAGGCTTACAATATCTAGACAGAGATGGCTTTATATATATTATTAGATGTGGGTGGCTTAATAACATAACCCAGCCTGGAGAGGCTTGATAGTGTCTCGCATATTAGCTGTGGGTGGCTTAACAACATAACCCAGCCTGCAGAGGCTTGATAGTGTCTCGCATATTAGCTGTGGGTGGCTTAATAACATAACCCAGCCTGGAGAGGCTTGATAGTGTCTCGCATATTAGCTATGGGTGGATTAATAGCATAACCCAGCCTGGGGAGGCTTCATAGTGTCCCAAGATCGACTAAAGGAAAGCCATGAAAGACAATCGAAGCGGCTATAAGAGGCTCTGTTACTATGATCATGAAGCATGTCAAACCTACAGAAGGATGGCCTCGATTTTCCAAGGGCAAGGTTCTACAGCCTCATTATCTTGTCAGCAGTCAAGTAGATGCCGCGGCATCCTCATCCACCACTGCCCTAGTGCTGGATGGCAACCTGCCACAGTTGAATGGAAAAAGCGACTGAGTCGCTGAGGTGGGCTTGAATTCAGAATATTTATCCTCAATCAAATCACCGCGGCATCAATCTATTCATTATTTCTACATGGCAAGTAGATAACAAAAAGGGCCGCGGCTTCTACGAAAAATTGAAGAAATCAAGCCACAACCCCAAAATCAAACGTCATTGGCACCGCGGCTTGGGGGATCACAGCCCTACAGTGGTGCAGGGGCAAAACAAAAAAGGGCCAAATTGACAAGGACACCGCGAATGATTAACAAGAGCAAGATTGCATCGAATTATGCTATCTTGTCGCTGACCTAGCTACAAGTCCTACAAGTTCATTCAATACAGGAAGCAAGTTGCAAATATGAGCCAGTAACGCGCAACCATTCATTATAGTAGGCAATGTAAAACATGCAATATTGAAAATCAAGGAATATTAAGTAGGCAATCAGTGATAAAAATATGGCTGCAGCCTTTGTATTAATAGTCATAGATTACAAAATGAAGGCCGCAGCCACAACGGAAATCTAAGATTACAAAAAGAAATTAAGAATTTAAGAGGCCGCGTCATCATCATCGTTAGCCTCTTCTCCGCCCGCGGCAGTCTCTGTCTCCTCCTCCTCAGCCGCTGCCTCTGCTTGGACTTTCAGCCTTGCTCTCTCTTCAGCCGCGGCCTTCAGCTCAACAATCCACTCCTGATGTTCTGCATCACTTAACTTCCAAGCGAGGACCGTCTCCTTGGCATCAGGGAAGTTCCTAATAATTCTCTGTTGCAGCTCCTGGTAGCCGCGGAGGTATGCCCTGTTGTTAATGAGGAAGAAATCCTTGGAGCCTTTGAATGACTGCACGGTATGATCTATGGCTAGCTGGAGGGCGTCACCATGATCAACTTCCATCTTTTGTATGGCCGCGGCTTGGGCTACATCCTTCTGAGAAGACTTGGCTTTTAGCTCTTGATATTTTTGCTGGAGGAGGGCGAGCTTGGTATTTGCAATCTCTGCAATACGGGCGGCTTCGGCTGTTTGGGCCTGTGATGATTTCAGAGATTCCGCGGCTTGATTGAAATTCTCCTCCGCTTCCTCTCTGGCCTTGGTGGCCTTCTCCAAGTCCATATGGGATGCCTGGAGGGCCACGGCAGCGGACTCTTTCCCTGCCTCAAAAGAAGAGGCCCGTGCAGACTGCAGGTCCGCGGCATGAGAACTCTTCTCGGCCTCTTTCAACCTGTACAAAGCCTCATACTTCCTCTTCTGGACCATAATGACATCAGTGGCTTGTATGAAATAAAGGACATTAGCAAAAGTACAGAAAAATATGAGATGCAAAGATTAAATGATTAGTACGTACCCTCAGAAGGCTGTGGAGGCCACAGTCCTCCAGATCTTCGTGATCCTCCCCAACCAGCCTGTCGAGGTCCGCGGCATCCAAGGCTCGCTTCATTCTCTGCGCAGCCTTTGCAGTAGTGTCCCAGGAGGAGTTTGGGTCAGGCTGCCTTAATTGAGGCCTTGGCCTACCATCTGGACCGGACTCTCTGCGGAATTGGGGAGGTGGCAAATTCGCGTTAACCGCCACTACAGTTGCGGCGGAGGAGAGGACGATTGAAAGGGGACTTCCGCGGACATCAGGCCATCCGCGACCAAATTTTCCCCTATGTCGTCATCAAAGTGTTCATGATGCGTAGGGTTTTCATCATTAACCACCTGATCCGCGGCAGGATCAGTGGCCTTATTTCCAACCTGATCCGCGGCAGGATCAGTGGCCTTATCTCCAGTGGGGACCGCGGCAGTACCTTAGCTCTGGATCTCTTCCTTTTTCTGCTTCGCGGTGTTATTCAGGACGATCGCGTCCTCGTCCATCTCTACCAGCTGCGCTGCCAGCAACTCCCTATCAACTTCTTCACCTAAAAAGGAATAGCATGAGTTCAACAAGTTCAAGAAAATAAAATAACCGCGGAATAAAAATAATAGCACAGTTAATTACCCTCTGCGCCCATCTGTTGAGGAATTGATTTGTTTGGGAAGAATCCCGCCTCAAATATAGTTGCCGACGTTACAAGAATGCTGAACTTCTTATGCTCAGCAGGAACTTTCGCGGCCTCAGCAACTCTTTTTTCCTGCCGCGTGTTCAAGTGCAGATTGTCAAGGGCTGCAGAAAGAAAAGACAATTCAAGTTAGTGGAAGTTATGTGAAATTAAAGGACGTGGCTATAATCTTATACCTAGTTTTGAGGGTGAACCCCACTGCCGCGGCATTTTATATGATCTCTCTCTTTCATTCTCCTCGGGGTGCATCTCCCAGCCTTCACCAGAGATGTAAAAATATTTCCCCTTCCAGTTTTTCACATTGGTCGGTCTCCCAATGTAAAGGGTCCCGTCTCTGCCGCGGCTAGAATAGTAGTAGTAGCCCGCAAACTTTACTGAGTTCTCCTTTGGGCGGTATAAATGAAAGAACTCCGCGGGAGTAATGTCCTTTTTGAACAACTTCTCCCAAAGGACAACTGCAGCAAGAACAGCTCTCCAACCGTTAGGATCTAACTGAGGTGGGGCCAATTTCATTGACTGTGAAATGCGATGGATGGGAACAGGAATAGGCAGTCGTAGCCCATAGATGAAGGCGTGCAAAGGGAAGCAAATTCCATCGTCGGACAGAACCGTGCACGGTCCTTGGTTCGCGGAAGGGGCAGAGCACGTCAAATTTTCTAGAAATTAGAAAGCCTCAGCGACCTGCTCAACCCAATCTTGGGTCATCGAGCCGCGGATATCAAGCACAGCCAATGGTCTCTCAGCCCTATCAGATGTGCCTCCTGGGTTATTTCTAGCAGCCGCGGCATTGTCTCCTACACCCATTGGATGTGTACTTGAGTTGGCTTCCTCTTCCATCGGATGAGATTGGGAATCCTTCCCAGATGCAGAGTCCACGGAGGCTGAGTCAATTATCACGCAGCTCGGGCAATCTTTCAGTTTGCAAGGCCCAACTGATCTCAGAGGGGGCACGGAAGTAAGCTCGGGGGGAGAGGTCCCAAAATTCTTTGCCCAAAAGCCTCTCAGGAATTTGTCTGGGTCAAAGCTCATATGGCTGCAGCAGTACCTGAAAAGCAGAGTTCGCAGTTAGGCGCCGCAACCAGTATGACTTGTAAGACTTCAAGAAGCCGCAAAAGGGTAATTTTAAGTATTAAAAGTTTGGAATTACGTCCCTAACACAGTTATATTAATGGGAGAACTCTATTGCTTATGGGACCGTACGGTCCGAACTAGCCGCGGCCACATCCATATTTGTTGAACTTGTGCTGCCACGGAAATAAGATAGAATTGCTTTAAGACATTCCCGACCGCGGCCATTCCTAATTCTTCAGACAATTCGATATGCTCTAGTAGCAACTACAGTTATTTTACATGGATGTCTTGGGTTCATGAAAGTTTTAAGGTTATTCCGAGATGACCAAGGGGGATGATGGCTTGAGGGACCGCGGCCATTTAGCATGGTTTGATGCAGAATTACAAGTTCAGACGATTATTATAATCCTATCAGGCCGCGGAATCTATCCTAAACAGTTGATTATCCAATTTTTAACCATTCTAAGATCAGATTCACAGAATGTAGAGGGTTCGACTATGAACATCAAGAACAATGATATGTATGTTATAAGAAGCATATGTGGGAAAAAGAAAAACGAACAAATAAAACCCTAAGATTTCTAGCAAATGAACCAGGAAAAGCATAAACAGAGAAGAAAATTGTAAATAGTGGTTGAAAAATCACTTGGGAATGAAGAGAATCTCGAAGATCAGCTACAGACCACCTTGAAATACCACACACCGCCTCGGAGGGTCGCCGGAATATGCAAGAAGAAATGTGCAGAGTTTCGCTCTCGATTTGCTCTCAAAAGTTTTGGAAATGTAATGAAGTCCACGGCCAGAAATAATTTATATAAGGGAGCGCGGAAGACGAATTGTCGCTTTAGAAGCACCGCGGCACCTAGGCTACTTAGCCGCAGTCCCAATATATCTCCCTTGGCACTACGGCTTGGGGGCTTATTGATAGTACAAGTATAGCACCCTGCCGTGGCAGTACTTCTACAATCGCACAGGCCACACAGGCCGCGGCAGGTATCTCACTCAAGGCGTGGCCAGAACAACTGAAGGGTGCGGCCCTCTCCATAAGAGGCCGCAGCGGCCCAGCTTAAGGTCCGCGATCCCCCTTCAACAGCAGCGCTGCTGCTCTGGGCCGTACACCCTCATCCACATCTACTGCAGACTTGGTGTACGCCACGTGCTCAGGGCACGTGATTCAACACACTACCTTATAAATAGAGGTTCACGCCTGAAAGAGAGAGATCGGTTCCAGACACACCCAAGGCACTACAACACAGATTCTCTCTACATCACCCCAACATAAGCTTTGGAGGCCTAGAATCTACATCACAGCCACCTCACGGGCACACCGGAATCTCTAATACTATCATGTACACTCCTTTATTCTCATACTTGTACGCATCTATAGGCATGATAATATTGTACAATTCAATGCACATAATGAGAAGGAAGAAACACAGTGGATGTAGGCCCATTTTTGGGGCTGAACCACTCTATATCTTGTCTACTCTCTGTTTGCTTGCTTTATCTATTTATTCTATAATTCATACTTGATTTGTTGGCACGAGATCTACATGTGTATGATTTCTCGTATCATCAGTTATCGGTATCAACAGAATACCAAATTCCATAAGTAACAGTGTTATTCATGTATTTGATGATATGTTTAAGTGCAAACAAGTGTGACTCTTTTGGGGACATTTGGTAATGTGCACAAACTCCTATCTAAAGGTGATATCGGGATGGCTAGTGGTCAAAGAAAGGGGAGTAAATATCATACTCCTATATAGTGTTTCCCTATGTCCTTACCTAAAGCGTCTTTGCTTTTCTTTGTCGGGAAACTCACGAATGTGTGAGAGTGCTTAATGGAGTAAACCAAACTTCTTCGATAGATCCCTAGCATATTTATTTTGAGATATAAATATCCCATTCTCAAGTTTACGTACTTGGAGACCTAGGAAGAAAGCAAGTTCACCAATTATGATCATCTCGAATTTATTCTCCATTTCCTCCTCAAAAGTGTTAGCATGTGGGGAACACGTGGATCTAAAGACTACGTCATCCACATAGACTTGGGCCAGTATAGAACCACCCTTTCTCCTAAAATATAAGTTCATATTAACCCATGCCTCCTCCCTTGAAGCCACGAGCTAAAAGATAAGAAGTTAGCCTTTGTACCAAGCACAGGTTGCTTGTTTCAAACCATACAAGGCCTTCTTTATATAAAATACGTGTCCCGAGTACTTTGGGTCTTAAAAACCCTTTGGTTGTTTCACGTAAACCTCCTCTTAAAGAATTCCATTGACAAAGGAATTCTCGACATCCATTTGGTAAAGCTTAAACCTTAGATGACATGCTATGGTGAGTGGTAAATGGAAGGACCCAATCCTAGCAATAGGAGCGAATGTCTCGTTAAATTCTACACCCTTAATTTTTATGAAACCTTGAGTGACCAACTTAAACTTATTGAGAATGAGGGTACCATTCTCATCCATCTTATTTTTGTACACCCACTTGGTACCAATAACATTAGTCTCGCTAGTTCGGGCGAATAATTTCCAAACATTGTTCTTTTAATATTGGAGAGACTTATCTTTCATATAACCTATCCAATGCTCATCCTTCACATTCTTGGGCTCTCTATGAAAGTGTGGAAAAATTAGTTAACGACATTCTCTAGTTGAGCGAGAGTCTTGACACCTAGTGTGGGATCACCAAGTATGTCAGTAGGTTCATGAATCTTTCAAATCCAAGAGGGTAGATCATCTATGTCAAGTGTGGGGTCCATCGTGATGGTGTTGGGAACAATGATATCATCATTGCAGAGCAAGATCCTAATCAATTAAAGTACACGGTGCATAACCTCTAATTGTGACTTTTATCGATTCCATGACCTTATAGATTTTAAGGTTATACACCCTATAAGTTCTACTAGTCGATCAATATCCTAAAAGTATTCCCTCATCGCTCCAAGAGCCTAATTTACTAAAATTATCTCTATATTTAAGGATACAGCAAGGACTCCCAAAAACTCAAAAATAAAATAGGTTGGGTTTCTTACCTACCCACAACTCATATGGAGTGTCAAATGTGTATGGACAAAAATAAACCTTATTCACCATCTAGGATCTGATGTTAACCGCCTCCGCCCAAAATTGTTTAAGAACATTCCTACAAAAGATCAAGGGCCTAGCCATCCTTGAATTATTCGATTCTTCCTCTCAACAGTCCTATTTTGTTGAGAAGTAAGAACGGCTAAAAATTCATATTAGATGCCAACTTCATCACGAAAAACATCAACATTGACTTCTTTAAATTCAGATTCATTATCACTAAGAATACGAGTTATAGTAATACTGTGTTAATTTGGAATAATATGTCACTTGGTTGTTAGAAACTCAATAACATTGGACTTTTCTTTAAGTAATACAACGATAGAATATCTCAAAAAGTCATAAATCATCACTAGAATATATTTTTACCACTAATACTCTCCTACGCATAAGACCTACAAGATCCATGTGTATCAACTCTAAAACACGAGAGATGGTAAGGGTATCCAACTTCCTATGGGGGACTCTTGATTTGTTTCCCTTCTTAGCAAGGACCACAAACTAAAGAAGGTGGTTCTCCAAGCGATGGTAAGCCATGAACTCGGTCTTGCTTAACTAATCTCGCAAGATCTCTAAAATTGATATGACCTAGTCATTAATGCAAAATGTCCATAGTGGAAACCTTATAACTATTGCACACTAAAGAGTACTTAGGAATAACCGTAGCAATTATCGATAGTCCTCACACCTTGTAGCAACTATTCACCGAATCAAACAAAACATTCCACTCCGATCGGTGAAACCTTACCACAAAGTTAGCATCAAAAAGGTATCTTATGCTTATTAAGTTATCCTTCAAACCTTCAATGTACAACACATTGTCTGGCTTAAGAAAGCCAAAAATCTCCATGCAAGATCATCTCAATATGCTAGACCTACTCTCATCCAGAATGGTGACTTTTCCTTCCTTATGATCCACAAAGTTGGTAAAAAGATACTTATTGGTCATGTTCCTACATCACCCACTATCAAAATACCATTGAGAACTATCTTGAACCTTAAGAGTAATCTGAACAACAAGGGATTTTTTGTCATTTTTAGGTACGCAAGTAGTGGTAACCTTTTTCTTTCCCTTATCATTATTGGCATTAGTCATTATGTTGGAAACGTTGTCGAAAGGGGTAGACATCCTTTAAAATTATTTCATTAAACTTTTATAGGTAATAAATTGAGACTCAACTTGTTCTCTAAGACTAGCAAAATCATTGTAGTGGTGTTGGGAGCATGTGTGTGAAAGACTTTTCCTAGATTATAGAAAAACTACCTTTTGTAATGGGTACAAATATAGATTTGTTTGGGTCTACCTTGGTTAATATGACTAGGACGATTTCTCCTTAGTGGGATAGGTCGAGTCCCGTAAGGACCCATTACAAACTTAGGAATCGATTATGGTGCGATATTGGAAGTGGATGCACCTTCGTAATCTACCCATTGCCTTTCTTCAAAACCTAAACTGGGACCTAAGAACATATTTCAAACCTTCTTAGCTGTCTCCTCTAAACTTACTTTGACTTCCTAGGCACAATTGAGATCTTTCTCGTGTTGGAAAATATGGGCATCAAGTTTCTCACGTGTCTCCAATGATGATTAAAGATCTCTCATAAGACTATCGACTTTGTTGTTCATGTCTCTCGTTTCCCTTCTCAGAGAAACGTGTTGCTCACATAAAGATATTCCCACCGATACCTCACTCCCACTCAAAACTTTCAACTCCTTCTCTAAAGACAACATCTTAAGAGCCAAATTTTTATTTTTCCTTTTGGTTTTTAATGAATTGGTGTAAATTTAGGAGTAAGCATATTAGAAGCCACATTCTCCTTCACTCACATTCTCATCATCAACTTAAACTCCTTAGAATGATTCGACTCATTATAGAGGTTATCACATTTAAAAATGTCCTCATCACCATGAGATGTACTTGAATGGCTAATATAACTTGCCATAAACGCGGCGAAGTTACGTCCATGTGGTGATTCATCCCAAAATCAACCGCCTCAACATCAATATCTCTTAGAGTGGATTTATAGGTGGCCTTGCCTTTGCCCTGTCTCTTAAGCCTATTGGGACTCTCATGGGCTTTGTGACCTTTCCCTTCACACTCATAACATATCTTTGATTCATCTTTCTTAGGATACTCACCTCTAGTTTTCTTTTGATCATTCTCAAAAAAGTTCTTACCCTCTTTGTAATTTTTGTTTTTCTCAAGAATTTTATTTTTCGCTTTGGAAGAATTTTTATTTTTGAATTTAAGAATTGTTTTGAATTTTTAGCAAATAGGACAAGATCATTTAGACAAATTCAGAATCAGAGTCAAAAACCTCTTTTTCTTCAAATTTATCTTATAAAGCTATTCATTTGTCTTTATTCTCTTAGGTTTTAGTGGATATGTCTAATTCATTAGTTTAAAGATCACCTATGATATCTTCTAGCCTAAGTTTGTCTAGAATTACCAAAGAGTTAAGGATGGTAATGTTTGCACAAAAATAAGACGGGAAATACCTTAGAATTTTATTAATAACTCTTGTTTATGGAATTTTCTTTCCCAAATTAAAATTTGAAGCATAAAATTCATCAAAATATCCAGTTTCAAGCATGCATATATTTTTAAATTATGTGGCGAGGTTTTAAACATAGAATCTTTGACAACACTAGTACCCTTATGTGTGAGTTGGAGGATATCCCAAGCTCCTTTAGACATGGTACACATCATGATAAGATGAAATTCTTCGGATGTGGCAGCAACAAAAACAGGATTCAACCCACGAGAGTTAAAATTACTTAGTCTAAAATCTTCTTCAATTCAAATTAGGACTGGCTTTAGACTAATGATATTTTCATTAATCACAATAGGAGGAGTCCATCCCCTTTCAACAGCAATCCAAACGCGCTCGTCGATCGATTTTACAGATGATCTCATTTGAGCTTTCCAATAGGCATAATTTGAGCCATTAAATAAGGATGGACTATTGTACGAATTCTCCATATAACCACCTTGATTAATCTAAATAACTTATATAAACAAGCTCTGATACTAATTTTAAAATACTTTTTAGAGTATTCCAGTTATATGGTCAAATGTAGGGTTTGTGAATTATGTCACACACAAACAAAATTCAATTTAATTTAAATTTTATCTTTATTAATTAGGTGAACCTAAACAATCAAGATATATGAACCTAAATCGAATCAAAGAAAACCAAAAACTGTAAGACAGGATATGAGAAAAAATCCTTTTCGGGTAAAATTGTTTTTCAGCACTGTTGCAACTAGGTATTATAGAATTACACGTACAGACTTATAGACATAGAATTCACTAAGTATTGTAGTTAGGTTAGACTTCACTGGGTATTATAGTTAGGTCTTCATTACTTGTTATTGACACAACAAGATCCACTTGCCTTAGTGTCCACCAATCAGCCTTAGTAAACACTTTTGACATCTTCGATAATGGAGAATTACCTCCACATGGATATGAACATGGTATATGTTCTTATAGTTTAATAAAGTTTTTCACCAAAACATCCAAGGAGTTTGGAGAAATTTTAATGGGAAAATAAATTTCGCCAAAAGTCCTACTAAAAATGATGCCATGGACCCTTTATATAGAAAACACATTTTTTTAGGCGAGGCAGTTTTTGAGAAAATCCTTTGAACAAAAATTGCGGTTAATTCGAATGAAACTGTATGACTTGTTTGAACCAAAAACAAAATCAATGAATGAACATCTCCTCTCATTCAAATCAACATCTAGTGAGCTTCAAACAAAATTTGTTCTGTTAACTAAGAAATCTCTTTCGATGGTCATTTGATGGTCGTTTAAACGAACAACTATGACTCGTTTTCCCAAAGATCATAAAGTCCTTCGAACGACTTAAAAAATAAAATATTTTTCTTTAATAAACTTTTAATAATAGCCCTAAAACATTTTTAAAATACAAACACTTATAAAATATCCCTAAATAAAATGTTTACACAAAATTAGCCTCATATACCTTCTCCGATAATTATAGTGACGATTAATCTTCGATTGTTTCATTCGTTCACTAACTCCTCTTCTCTTGAATTCTTGATAATGTACATGGCGATGAATTGGGATATAATTTAAAATTCCAAACTAAAATCTAATTATCAATCAAAAAACTTGATCTTACAATATTGCGCCTACTTACTTTTGTGGCCCCAAGATCAAAGTATGCATAGTTTGGTTATGTTTAGTGTATATGTGTTTGTATGTTTGTATCGATGTTTGGGATAGTTTAATATCACATTTGAATTTGAAGGGAATAAGGGAGGAAATATAGATGAATATCGATGGGGACAATATATCATGACACATATTGTCGAGGTTTGATCTCACGAGAAGGACTTGGTATTGCGCCTATATACCTAAGAAGACTTACGACCAAAGCCTATGTATTTCAATTGTACATTTGTTCAAACATGATGTTAGAATCATATGAAGGACGCAAGGTGGTTTCGGTGGAGGATCATAATGGGAATGGACCCAAACACACCGATAGAGATCATTAACCATAATGCATTATCTTTCAGACTAGTCTGGAGGTGTAGTGCTAGGGATGTAATTTTTTAGACATCCTTTGCATAAAGAGAGGGGATTTTGGACTGGGGATGGAGGCATCTCTAAGAAATAATACATTGAGAGATATATTATGAGGCCTGGGATTAACCAGTTTGACTCGATATAACACCTATGTACCCAAGGGGATTTGGGATCAAAGCCTACATAGCTCCAACAAATGGGAAATACTAACAGGTTAGACGCTGGGATACTGAGTATATAATATAGAACATTCTGGTATTTATGGAGCCTCATCCCTATTATAGCATTTTTGTTGTGTTAGAATGATATATTAAAAGCTTAAACTAATATTTTATCAAAATACAACATTTGAAAAGTATTGATATGAAAACGCAAATATGGAGGTGCCTCCACTAGGATGATCTTGGTTTGCTCAGAGAAGTGATGAGAGTAGTCAGATTTTAGACTTTGGCCTTTAAAGTTTTGTGAGAATGTTTTGAAAATTATGTTTTCATGTTGATGTATTTTAATCATGGTATTTTATTATTATTTGTCATGTTCATCACACAAATAAAGGTGTTGGATTAAAAACCATGCTTTCAAATATAAAGGATGTAAAGTTCACACCCGATCCCCTAAACGAGAGCCGGGCTAAAGAAGATAAACAAATATATATAACTTATCAATATATATATATATACACACACACACACACACACACTAGCAGATGCTCGTGCCTAAAGTCACGACTGGAATTTTTGAAAATAAAGTACATGCTTACTACATATGAAATTGAGTCGTCATCCAAAATTAATGTGTCAATACACAACCAAAAGAAAATTTTATTCGTTTTTGTGCTAATTATTTCTAAAACACCCATCTAACATGGAAAAAAGAGGAAAAACACAACCATAGATAAATAAAGAGATTAACTTCACTAAAGGAAAATTATCATTTAGTATTTTTACCTTGAATCAAGAGAATCAATTATTAAAATATGCTACATACTTACAACATGTATGGTGAAAGATTCGTCGACTTGTTGGTCAAAATTTATCTAGAGGTAGCCTCGTGCCTAAAGTCGCAGTTGATAAATTTACACAAATATTTAATACATTCCTACAATTCTGGTGGATGCAACCTACCGATTTAATTACAAAAATTCATAATACAAAAGTTAGGAGTTTATTGTTTTTATAGATGGACGACGAAGATCAAAATGTTCACTTTTCGTATGACTAAATTCCTTGATTATGTCCAAAAAAAATAAAGGGGGCTATTAATTTGGGACACCCCCCAAAAATATAGTGAACTCTTAATTCAAGACGAAGTTTGTATAAAGTAAATAATGCAAAACAAACGAATAATAATATCAAAATTGAATATGTCAATTCATTCAGTTTATTAAACATGATAATATAAATAAAAGTACAATATTAAACAATAGAGTTTTGCCACAACGACCCGATTATGGGACTTAATTTCGTAGCCCGAACACGTGTTCGCATATTATTGGTGCATTTTGAGTGGGGACACCTTGAGTTGGTCTATCCCACTCAAAATACACCAATGACACACTGACATATGTCGAGACCATCAAATTAAGTCCCAAAATCATGTCGCCCAAGTATTTTCCTTAACCATATAGTAGCCTCGGGAAATATTTCTTTTTTAAGGGCACATATCATTCTTTTGAAAATAAAGGCATTATAAGCATAGAATGTGGAAATAGAATACTTACATTTTTAAGTAGTAAATGACTTTAATGGATCAACGTGTGCAAACATTGGTTAAATCATGACATTGTAATCATTAATCCTAACTTTTTATATTTATAACTTTAAATTAGTCAAGAGAATAAACCAATTCCATAATAACTATCTAACCAATTAATATAAAAATGCGAAAAACAAAATCCCAAAACCCTCGAGGTAAAATAGGTGTAATCAAAATCAATACATATGAAAAACAAAACCCTACATAAAAATTCATGTACATACTCCATCGTAGTTAAAAAGGTCCAATATTTTCAATAGCCAAACAACCCTGGCAAATAACTTAATATGAAAAAACCTAAAATAAGTTTTTTTAAAACCTTTGTTAATACATGTACAATTAAAAAATATGTCATAATTAAGTTAACAAAAAATATAATTTGTCATGTTCAAGAATTTATAAGAATGCATAAAGTAAGAAAAGAAACAAAGTAAATACGGGTAATTTTAAGACATGATTTTCAAACTTCACTAAATCAGGTTAAGACTGCCTCAAACTATACTTTTATTCTAAATGAACACCCAACACATACCCAATTTACATTTAATATTGTTTCAAAATGTGTATAACTTCCACCATTTGATCATAATGACTTCAAATATATTTAAGAAAGCAATAGGAGTGAGAGAATGGCTTGGGCCTTGGTCTTTGGAGTTAAGGTTCTTTCTTCAAATGATTAGATGCGTGTCCAGAAACATAATGGTTTCATATGGATTTAAGACTAATATCTGTGTCTCATATAAGTCCAGGAAAATGTAAATAGATTTTAAGAATATTAAGAAAATGGATTAATAACATGAACAAACTTGAGGTAACTTTTATAAGAGCACCATATATTCTACAAAATATTTACATCTAAAACTTGATAAAGCATGGACACACTAATTGAGGAAAAATATACAACAATTAAAAGACATAGACATGAAACAAAAAAAATAGAACAAGGAAGAAAATACAAAAAATATACTCAAACAATTCTTTCCAATAAAATCCACATAGACTGAACAAAAAATACATCAAAGTAATGGTCGAAATTATGAACCCCTTTAACAAAACATATATTCAACCCCAAAACTCTTAATCCAAGTCGTAAAAAAATAATGTAGTTGTGAGAGTGAGATGTAAAAAGAGAAGTGCCAGATTTTACAAATATCTGCAAAATAGAATAGAAGAAAAAATTAAAGTGATGCAAAATAAAATATTAACCCGATAAAAAGATTTAGTTGTGGTCAACCTAAAAAAATAGAGAAGTACCCACAGTTGATGCTTCATAAATGCGAAACAAATAAAATTGTTTTAGTTATGGTCAACATGAAGAAATTATATACCTATGGTTAAAGCTCCATAAGTCCAAAATGAAGAAGAACCCTGTTCAAAGAAAAAACATCAAATCCTAAAATCATATACATGAGTATCAACCAAATATAGATAGTTTGATGATTAGATTGGTAAACCCAATAAAATCACCTATATTAAATATAAAACTAATCAAAATACAACAAATCTTTTCTAGAAAAATGAATTCTATTAGAAGAGGGTGTAATTTGTAAAGAGGGGACACACGTTCATTTGAGAGAGAAAAATGAGAGCATATATAGTGAGTGAGAGAAAACTAGAGAGTTTGTGGTTTATGGGGTATGAAGTAGAGTGGGTTAAGAGAAAATAACTAGCGGGATTGAATGGACCTTGGCATGTTAAAAGAGTAAAAGTCAGTTGGTTTGAAATAAAAGTAAAAGTATGAGCGAACTTCGGTGGGAGTTTTTAACGGGATAATGAAATTGAAGAGATAACTAAATCCCTTTAATTTCTCACAAAGAATATAGAACGTTATTGTGCTTTTACAATTTTGGATTTTAAAAACCATGCTACTTTATTATATGGATATATGTGGGGGGGAGGGGTCGCCCCAAAATCAAGGCACATTTTCTTTACCCTTGTAACGTAAACTGATTTTTTCCCAAGGAAATGTCCCCACTTGAGGTGCCCGAGGTGGGTAGAGCTTTGTTTAGTCAGGAAGAGCTTTGTTTCGAAGTTCTTACTTTCACGATGTGTGCACATAGGTTCCCCTCTGTTTTCTTTTGAGGCAACTGATTAAGGTGAGAAAAGTAGCGCGTGTCAGACGCTGATCGTTGTTTTCTATTCACCGCCTTAATACAAAAACCTAAACTATTGACTACACTCTTTTAATGGAGTATAGCGGCCAGTCCGGGTATCGAAAATCCACAGAGACGAGTTGCTAGAATTTAATTGGTTTAATATTCCTAAAATAAAAGTGTAAAAGATATTTTTCTAGCTAAAAAGAAATAAAAGATAAACTAGGCATGAGTGTATTTAAACTAAAATTAACAAAGCGAATAAAAACTATAGGATGCGACTAATATCCCTCAAATTGAGTTAACGCATATAAATGGTTACATGGGACTGCGAATTATTAGGATTGCATCTAGTTTCGTCAATTAATTAAATTAAGAGTTGTCACACCCCTAAATTCGCATAAAAGACTAATAAGATTTTGGCGTCAATAAATATCCCTGAAATTACGTACACAAGGTCGTAAACACGACGCATACATGATATACACCGTTAAATTTCCTAGGCGTAAAAACTAGGACAACGCACTCGAAATAAATACGTAAATCTCCATCACCAAAGTGAAGCAACAAATCAACCCTACATGATTATGTTTTGAAACCCTCCAAATTATGCAGTATGAAATTACCAAAACGCCCTTGAAGTAGAAGAAAATACCGAAACCTTCCGGAAATGGGCATAACTTCCACATACGAAGTCAGAATGACGCACGGTCAATGGCCACGAAAAGATAATTTGATGATATACATGTTGGTAACTTCATTCCATAAAAAATAGTGAGTTTGAAAAGACCAAATTTCCCTTGAAGTAGCATTCGACGACGGAACTTCTCCGAAATGCAACCGAACCTCACTTTTAGCGTTCCAATACCTACAAAAGCACAAATAACCCCTGCAAAGCATGTATATATCCAAATCCAAGGTTGTCTATTTAATGAGCATAATTATAGGCATTTAGGACCGTAAAAGTGCTAGAATGCATAAAGATAACGGGTGGAAATATGCAATATTCGATACGAATCACACCCCCTAACTTAAACATTGCTAGTCCCTAGTGATGAAACAAGCAAAACTAGTCCACAGAAGGAAATACGAAACGTATATATGCATCGAAATATAATTGCCACTTTCGTAGGGAACACGATTGCATTTAGCATATGCAATAAGCCGTTAAACCCCTAGGTTACCCTAGTGGACGAGTGTCGTCTCTTGAGGGTTTTCAGGGATGATACCCACAAACATCATATGGTTTCCTCAAAATATGCCCAAACCAATGTGCGACAAGCCCAACAATGGCGAAAAGGATTTCATATGCATTATTAGCAAAGTGAATGAATTCACACAAAAGTCCAAATTATTAACATTATAGAATGCACCTCATAGAATTGAAACCTGAAATGTGGGAGGGGAGCTAGCACATGCAAAGTGTGATTTGGCAAAAACTTATATAAACTAGATAAAAATTAAAGCAAGCATATATTAAATCCTCACGGGCATTACACTCATCAAGTGATTTCACTCAAAATAGGGAGTTAACACACGGGACATACGGGCACAAAGAGTAAATGTAAATGGAAACTAGGCCGCACACATGTCACAATGAAGAACGATATATAGGAAATAAAAACTTGTAATCTCAATAAAAGATATCGCACACTAAAAGAGGCGAAATGCATTTTCACAGATTATCGCAACTGTTATGACTTTTAAATTACATCAACCTAAGATCACATAGGACTTTAATAGGGTTATAATGAAGGTATGGCTAGGGTATGAAATGAAAGGAGTGTATGTACGGATTCAAAGTGTTCGGGATGAAAATTCGGGATAATGGAAAAATGCGGACAATATCAAAATTGGAAAACAAGTTCCAAAACGGCATTAGATATATCACCGGGGAGAGTAATCAAATCTTATTGAACTATATACAACA
This sequence comes from Sambucus nigra, assembly GCA_949130495.1. Lineage (NCBI taxonomy): Eukaryota > Viridiplantae > Streptophyta > Magnoliopsida > Dipsacales > Adoxaceae > Sambucus > Sambucus nigra. The sequence continues at coordinate 296,371,513 of OX422211.1, read as the reverse complement.
TTGTTGATACCAAAATTAATATGCTGATGTGGACGAATAATACGAAGACACGTGTCAATCTACGTGGCACAATAGCAGCGAGGAAGTTCATTTCCCGACCAACCATGATTCTTTCCGAGCAACGAGGATACACCGAGGAACTCTAGCACTCCGAGGAACTCTAGCGCTCCGAGGTACTCTAGTGCTCCGAGGAACTCCTGATCAACGAGCAACTATGGCGGTCCGAGTTGCACCTCGGTCGTATCATTAATTGCCAGATAATCAACAGTTCAAATATTCATTGAATGCTTATATTCTTGATGCGCACGCTGCATTAAATGTATTACCCTTTCACATGTATATCATTTAATGTATCGAACCTTTCATATACAGCCTCAAGGCTATAAATACCTTGTATCAACCCCATTCAAAGGGACCGGAATTTCTTGAGAGAACTTGTAATCAAGAATTCTGCAAACACTCAGCAATAATATAACAGTGGACGTAGGCTTTATTCCTAGCCGAACCACTTTAAAAATCTTTGTCTTATTTATTTATCTGTGATTGAATAATTAGATCAATCTAGTTTTTTACATCAACAGATTGGCGCCGTCTGTGGGAAACGACTGTTACTATCGTTTTTCGCAAAAATCAATTATTATCAATGGCAAATAATCCAGAATCCAGTAATCGAAATGCTGGAAATACTGGAAATCTTCCAAATCTATCTGCACCTCCAGATCTGACTGGAATTATGACAAATCTGGCTCAAGGACAAACCGCCATGCAAGAATCTATGAGGCAACTCATTCAAACTCTTCAAGGCGGTGCACCTACCTATTCAGGACAACGGAGTGATCGTGGGCAATCATGATCCAGACGTACTGCGTCATATCGCAATGGGGAGTCTAATGATTCTTCTTATCAACCTGGGCGAACCTCATCAATACAGGCTACGGATACAGATCAACGTATCACTCTATCTCCGGAGAGAACTAGCGCTTTAGAAAGATTAAGTAGGGTGTCTCCTTTCAGTCGATTAGGACCAAGGAGGAATATGAGTCCACCTAGAGCTCCATCGAGAAGTTTTCGACCACCATCAGGTTTGAGAGAAGGATCAGCACAATCATGACCAGCTACTCGTCGAGATAAATCTCAGGAAGCTATGTCAGAACAATCAATTGCTCGGACTAAGCTGCCTGAGGAAGGAAATGAAACATGGAAAGGTTCCATTCAGCGGTTGGAGGATAGACTGGGCGAAATGGCTAAAGCAAGAAACCCATTACAGAGAACTTTCGTTCAAGGGACACCTTTTGTGCAAGCCATTGTGGATTTTCCTACACCATCAAAATTCAAAGCACCTGTGGTGACCCCCAAATACGATGGAAAGACAGATCCTGTACTTCATATAGAACAATACCAAGCTGCTGCCGATATTTATGCCGTCCCCGACGAGATGAGGTGTAGAGCATTCTCAGGAACTCTTACCGGATCTGCACAGATATGGTATAACAATCTTCCTCGGGGTAAGATTTCAACTTTTATTCAATTAGCCGAGTTGTTCATTGGCAATTTTTGTTTTGGGGCAAAGCCGGTAAAGCGAGTAGCACACTTGCTAAGTGTTAGACAAAAATCAGGTGAAAGTACTAGAGATTACATAACTCGTTTTAATAACGAGAAGTTGGAAGTCATAGATTACGAAGAAAAGACAGCGATCACTGCTTTGATGAGTGGATTGTTGCCTAACAAGTTATACTACACTTTGGCCAAAGACCCACCTAAAACTATGTCGGAGTTGATGGCGAAAGCGGCCAAAATAATGAATGCCGAGGAGGCTATGGCTGCAAAGAAGAATATGGATAAAGAAACCAAGGTGGAGGTCGACAAGTCTAAGAAGAAAGACCAGAAAAGTAATGGTGGTGACAAGCATTCCAGAAATAATAGGATGACGTGGGAAGTCCTAAAAAAGTACGATAATTATACTCCATTGAAAATGGGTATTAATCATGTTTTGGAAGAAATCAAAAATAGCGAGGAAATCAAGTGGCCAGAGAAATTGAGGACAAATCCCGATCTGAGGAATAAAGCCAAATATTGCGAGTTTCACAAAGATCATGGCCATATGAACAAAAATTGCATAGCCCTTCAGAACGAGATTGAAACGCTTATCCGAAGAGGAAAATTGTCAAAATATGTAGACCGCAGGGGTGAGAGGAAGAATGATGATAGAACTCGAGAAAGATCTAGATCTCCTCGTCGTGCCGAGGAGAAAACGAAGAGGGACCGTGAAGATGATCCAGATGATGACCCCGATCTTCCCAAGAAGCCAAGGTAGCCTGAACGAGAGGTATTTTCCATACGTTTTGGGTCATTTGATTGTAATGTTATTACAGGAGGAGATGCAGGAGGAGGAGACCTTACTGCAGAAAGAAAAGCTTACCTCGGAGAGGCTCAAGCTTGTTCATATATTCAGCGAATAAATCTGGCCGAGGATGATCGTCCGAGGAAGGTAAACAAAGAGAAGTTAGTGATTGGTTTTTCAAAAAACGACCTGGCAGGTGTTCTTTACCCTCATGATGATCCTTTGGTGATCAAAATGAGGATGAAGGATGTGGTCATTTCAAGGGTGTTAGTAGACAACTGTAGTTCGGCAGACATCATGTATTACTCATGCTTTGATAGCTTGAATTTGAAATTATCTCAATTGGAACCTTATCATAGACCCCTTCTGGGTTTTGCTGGCGAGAAAGTTTTTCCACTTGGGACGATCAAGTTGGATATACTCATTGGAACTTGGCCTGCTTGTCGAACAGAAAGAATACGCTTCTTTGTGATGGATAAGAATGTGCAGTCAGCCTACAACATCATCATGGGAAGAGTTGGATTGAAGAAGTTCGAGGCAGTTCCATCTACAGTACATCAGTGTTTGAAATTCCCAACGAATTTTGGAGTCGGAATTATGAAAGGTGATCAAAAAGTAGCTCGGGAATGCTATTATTCGTCTGCCGAGCAAGAGAAACTTGAAGAGTCAAGGAAAAAGACTACTACTTACCAAGTGGAGGAAGGTACAGAAATTGAAACTCTTGACCCTAGGGATGAATCTCAACTCATAAAAGGGCAGGTGGTGGAATCCACAGAAAATGTTATTCTGGACGACGAGCATCCTGAACGAGTAACCCAGATAGGATCGTCGTTGGATGTTTCAATAAAATAGGAGTTGATAACTTTCTTGAGAAACAGGAAGAATACTTTTGCTTGGAGTCATGAAGACATGCCAGGAATAGATCCAAACTTCTTATGTCATGAACTCAATGTGAATAAGGAGATCAAGCCTGTGAAGCAGAGAAGAAGAGTGTTTAGTCCCGAGAAGAACCAGGCCATACAAGAGGAGGTCGAGAAACTCCAGAAAGCCCAATTCATTGAAGATGTGAAATATCCAGATTGGTTGGCAAATGTGGTGATGGTAAAGAAGAAGAACAACAAATGGAGAATGTGTGTTGATTTTACCGATTTTAACAAGGCATGCCCAAAAGATCATTTTCCATTGCCCAGAATTGATCAGCTAGTGGATGCTACCTCGGGACATAAGCTACTCAGCTTCATGGATGCATATTCTGGCTACAATCAGATCAAAATGAAGCCTGAAGACAGGGAAAGTACTTCTTTTATTACCCCAAGGGGAACTTATTGTTATAATGTTATGCCTTTTGGTTTAAAAAATGCAGGTGCAACATATTAGCGGCTGATGAACAAGGTTTTTGCCGAACAAATCAGTTGCAATATGGAAGTCTATGTCGACGACATGCTCACCAAAAGCAAGAGAGCTACTGATCATCTAGTTGACTTAGGCCAGACCTTTGATCAACTGGATAAATACCAAATCAAGCTCAACCCGACGAAGTGTACCTTTGGAGTACGAGAAGGAATGTTCCTCGGATACATCGTCAATCAACGAGGTATTGAGGCAAATCCAGAAAAGATTAAAGTTCTTTTAGGGCTGCGATCTCCAACGACGAGGAAAGAAGTACAGAGTCTTACCGGACGAGTTGCAGCGCTCAACAGATTTGTATCCCGAGCAACTGATAAATGCCTCCCATTCTTCAAAACACTGCGAAAAAGTTTTGAGTGGACTGATGAATGTGAGAAAGCCTTTCAAGATTTGAAGAAGTATTTGGGAGCCCCACCATTGTTGTCTAGGCCAATAACAGGAGAAAAGTTGTACTTGTATCTGGCAGTATCAGAGAATGCAGTCAGCTCGGCGTTGATCAGATTGGAAAATGGATTCCAAAAGCCAATTTATTACACAAGTAAGGCTTTCCGAGGTGCAGAAATCAGGTACCCAAAGCTAGAAAAATTGGCACTGGCATTAATTGAAGCAAGTAGAAGAATGAGGCCATACTTCCAGGCCCATACAATCATTGTATATACTGACATGCCATTAAGACAAGCCCTTCACAAGCCAGAAAAATCAGGAAGATTGATGTATTGGGCAATAGAACTCGGTGAATATGATATTGTGTACGAACCCAGATCATCATTAAAGGGGCAAGCTGTAGCAGATTTTATAGCAGAATTCACATACCCTGATACCCCCGAGGAACAAAAGGTACTTGCTGACCTACCTGTGGATGATACAGGATCAACAGACACAGGTCCAGACCAACCAAGGTTGGTAAAAGGACTTGTGGATGTAGAAAAATCATCATATTCAAACCCAGACCAACCCCGGTTGGTAAAAGGGCGCGAACAGATGACTGACGAGGAACGAAGGATACCCGGGGATGATGAAAGAAAACAGATGATATTTTACCGAGGAACTCTAACAGATAAGAAATTTGAAGACAAGTTACCTACATGGAGATTATATGTAGATGGATCATCTTGCACAGCTGGTTGTGGAGCAGGGATTATTTTAAACACCCCTGATGATGTTGACATTGAGTATGCCTTGCGATTCCAATTCAAGGCTTCCAATAATAAAGATGAGTATGAGGCCATGATAGCAGGTTTTCATTTGGCGAAAGTTATGGAAGCACGGCAAGTAATTGCCTTCAGTGATTCTCAATTAATTGTGAATCAAATGATGGGAGTATATGCAGTTAAGGGAGAATTAATGGTGAAGTACCATGCGAAGGTGATGGAGTTATTGGCAGAATTTGATGCTATTCAATTGGTGAGAATACCGAGGATGGAGAATGCTAGAGCAGATGCATTGGCCCGCTTAGCGTCAGCTACGCACACCGAGCTGCGAAGAACGATACCAATTGAAGTATTAGAAAGTCGGAGCATAGAAGAAGACCTGATGGTGAATATAATAACCCTTGATTTAGGACCATCTTGGATGGATCCTATCAGGGCATACATTGAAGAAGGAGAATTACCAGAGGACAAGCTAACTGCAAAGAAATTGAAGTATAAAGTTGCTCGGTATGTGTTAACTAATGGTGTTTTGTATAGACGAGGAATTATGGCAGGTTTGCAGAGATGTGTGCATCCATCAGAAGTCAAAGAATTGGTTGAAGAAATCCATGAAGGATCTTGTGGAGCCCATGTAGCAGGTCGGACACTTTTGCAAAGGGTAATGACACGGGGATATTACTGGCCGACGATGAGGGCTGATTGTATAGCCTATGCCAAGAAGTGTGACAAGTGCCAACGTTTTTCCTCCATCCGAAGAACTCCACAAGCATTGTTGACACCCATAACCTCACCTTGGCCATTTGCCATGTGGGGGGTTGATCTGGTTGGACCATTGCCGACGACCCGAGGAAGGTTCAAGTATCTCGTCGTGGCAGTGGATTATTTTACTAAGTGGGTGGAAGCTGAACCACTAATTGATATGACGTACGAGAAGGTATATCAGTTCATTTGGAAGAACATCATTTGTCGATATGGTCTCCCCCATGCTTTCATCACAGACCATGGAACACAATTCGATAATGAAGAATTTGCTGCCTATTGTTATCAGTCGAACATTTTGAAGTATCATTCAGCACCAGGCAATCCCCAAAGCAATGGACAGACTGAGGTGACAAATAGAACACTATTAAATGGTTTGAAGAAGAGGTTAAGTGAAGCTAAAGCAAATTGGATCAATGAGCTCCAATCAGTACTATGGGCTTACCGAACAACTCCCCGAGCAATAACTGGAGAATCACCATATATGCTAGCATTTGGAAGTGAGGTTGTGATACCTGCCGAGTTGGATCTCCCAACGCATAGAGTACTGAATTTTAATTCCCCAGTCAGCGATTTGATGAGAAGACTGGATTTGGATATGCTCGAGGAGGTTAGAGAAGAGGCAGCCATTAGGAATGCTGCTTATCAACAATGTACAGCTCTGTTCTACAACAAAAGGGTGAAGAAATGTGATTTAAAAGAAGGGGATTATGTGCTAAAGAGAGTCATTCAGAAACAAAATAAGTTGGAAGCAAACTGGCATGGACCTTACCGAGTTATAGAGGTTGTTCGTCCAGGAACTTACAGAATAGCAACTCTAGAGGGAGAAGAATTTAAGAATGCATGGAATGCTGAACACTTGCGCAAGTATTATCAGTAATGTAACATGTAAAGCATTTCCTTCATTATGAATAAAACGAGGATGTTTCACCATTTTCTTTCTGTTGAAAGTTTTTCGGGGAATACTAGTGTTGTACACTATGCTGCTTGATAATACAAAAAGCTCGTATGAGCCAAAAAAACTACTCCTTTGGTTAGGAGGCGACACTAGTGTGACCAACTACGGTTGGTAAGATATCTAGTGGACAGCTCGAAAGAGCCAAAAAGCTCGTATGAGCCAAAAAAACTACTCCTTTGGTTAGGAGGCGACACTAGTGTGACCAACTACGGTTGGTAAGATATCTAGTGGACAGCTCGAAAGAGCCAAAAAGCTCGTATGAGCCAAAAAACTACTCCTTTGGTTAGGAGGCGACACTAGTGTGACCAACTACGGTTGGTAAGATATCTAGTGGACAGCTCGAAAGAGCCAAAAAGCTCGTATGAGCCAAAAAAACTACTCCTTTGGTTAGGAGGAGACACTAGTGTGACCAACTACGATTGGTAAGATATCTAGTGGACAGCTCAACGAGCCAAAAAGTTCGAAAGAACCACTACCAGTACCACTACTATTCCTTTGGTTAGGAGGTGTACACCAGCATGATCAATTATGGTGTTGGTAAGATACAAATATACTCTCAAATTACAACTTATGTTGGTCGGGAGGTAAGATTATTACAAAAAGTTCTTTGAAGAACAAAATATTCAAAAATATGCCAAGTATGGGTGGTCGTGGATAAAGACCCATCAACTGTAGTTGGTCGACAAACATTATTCATCCATCATGGTTGGTTGGAAATAGTTGGAACAATTTATACTCATTACTTTATTATTAAGTGATTGAACAACCTTGGTACTTGTAACTTTTTATTAAGTTGCTCAATGAACAATATTATTGTTATCTTTTTAACAGATACATATGCATAAGTGTAAAGTGTTTGATAAACACGAGATAATACCAATACAGATTTACAAACAAAAATGAAGTCTTTCATTAAAAATTCAAAATAAGTTACATATTACATGTTTGTGCTGACTATTACATTAAGATTCCTATTCTATTGGTTTCTTGCCCTTTGCTTTTGAGATAGGCTCTTCACCAGCAGGAGGATTTTCCAAGCAAAGAGGAGAATTAATAAAGTTCAAGTCCTTCAGCATTCTGACATTCATTATTGAAGGTGTATCCATTAGATGCTCTGGACGAGATACTTCGATTTGGGAGTGAAGGCTATAATCACCGAGGTATTTTGAAATGAGGCTACGAGGAATGGAACGAGCTGGGATCCAGGCCATGTCCAATTTGAAAGGTGGCACAGGCAAGTCTAGTAATCCTGGAGCATGATAATCCCATAAAAAATGCCCTCGCTCTAGTTTTAACACGCCCAGTGCGTTCAACCACCCTTGCTTATAACCTTCATTGTTGGCATGTTCAATGCGAGCATCCAAGTGAACAAGAGCTTCATTATATCCTGCCATCCAGAATTCCCTGGGCTGCTTATGAAATTGAAAGGTTAATCTATCCAACTGTTCGAGAAGATTTTTGGCAAAGAGATCCTTAGTATGTAGAGCAGACTTCGTTGCAGTAAGTTGATCCTCCAAGGATAGATTATTCTTGGACATTTCTGATAGAGCCCGATCTTTGACGTTTAATTGGAATGCTTGAGTTTCCAAAGTAGATTGGGTACGAGCCTCTTCAACATTGCGACTAAGAACTCTTGATCGGCTCCGAGAAGCGACTGGAGAACTTTGCTCCTCGGCAACATTTTGAGCAGCTCTTCCTCGCCCCCGAGAACCTCTTCCTCGTCCACGAGCAGTCCCAGAAATAGCAGATCTTCTTAAATCATCCAGTTCTTGCCTTAATTTGGCATTTTTTACCTCTAAGAAAGAGAAACCTTCATCAGTAACGGGCACTAGAGCAATGGAAGATGACGCTGCAGATTCATATTGAGCCAACTTTTTCTGTAAATTATTATTTTCTTGTTCCAGGATCTCAGCAATCTGCCTGCAAGCTTCAACTTCACCTTTTAAGGTCCTTTCCCTAATATCATATCCAGCAATGATCTTCTTATGGCCTGTTTCAGAAGAGAGCTGCTGGTATCTATTTTCATAATCCTTGTGCAACGAAGCCATTGTAGCATTGTGTTGATTTTGAAGATCCTCTATGTAACCATGAAGTTCCTCGATCAATTCGTAATATGCCACATTATTGGCCACAGATCTATCAAGTAAATCCTTCAGGTACCGGTAAGCCTCAACTGCTTGTTCTGAGGCATCGTGACCAAGGATGTCGAAAATCTCTGATACACTTAGGTCTGTATGACCAGCTTTATAATATCCATTGCATTGTCGCATCAACTCAGTATCAGGAGCAGATATCAATTCCATTCTGGCCAAAAACTAATAAAGAAGAGGAAGCAGGAGTTAATAAATAAAAGAAGACAGAGTATCAATAAAGAAGAGGAACGAAGATGTATTTTATTAGATCATCAAAAGGTTACATTGTTCGATTACAAGTAATGAAATATAGAAATGATACCGAACAACTTCACACCTTTTCCTTGTCCCCCAAGACTTTCTCGGGAGGCTGGGACGAGGAGCTCGGTTGCTCGGTGGTAACAACGGTTTGATCAGCAGGAATCTTCTCGGCAGGAGGAGGCATAGAAGAAACGTCCTCGACGACAGAGGGTTGAGAAGCAGAGACTGGGTCACCCATAGCCATAGAAGACTCATCTGAGACAGGCTCATCTTCTTCTTCTTCCACAATTGGTGGAGGAGGACCAGGGAGGTGTTGTTGGAATAACTCAGAATCGTCTTTGACCTTCAACTCTTGCAGTGCAGCTACCCAACCATCGTGGAAGTATTTTAACTTCCCATATTGGACTTGGGATGTCATAGCAGCAATTCCCTTATCCCATCCCTTCTCCCAACCAGCGCTGAAGGATTTTTTGACCGTGGCTTTTCTTCTTAATTTCTCCGAGGAGAGTTTTATATCCAATTTTTCTTTTTGGACCTTGATATCTCGCAGGGTAGATAACTCTTCCTCTGCCTTTTTCAGCTTGTCGTCACATTTTTGATGTCCGACTTCTAAGCCTGTCATTTTATCCTCCAAATTCTTGGAGGTTTCGGCCATTTTCACCTTCTCAGCTTCAGCCACAGCTAACTTTTTCTCCCAAACAGCTTTTTCGTCAACATACTGTTGACGAGATTCCTTTAAAGACTGGGTCAAACCCAACAGAGCATCCTCTACACCTGACGAGGAGCTTGAAGCTTTAATAACTTCATCCTTCTTCACAATATTATTGAAACAGTTCACCAGCAGAAAGATGAGAAAAGTAGCAAAGTCAATACAAAACGCAAGCTTTCAGAGAAAGAAAGAAAAACCAGAAGTATGAGAAATTTACTGAAGCAAGGTGAGGAGCAGCTAAGGATGTCAGCATATCCCTAGGAATTCTTTCATCAATACCACGGACCTCGGGTACGACCGAGCTCATTGCAGAACTTGGAAGAATGATGTTTGGAACATCAGTACCACCAGCAGGTAGAGAGGAGGCAGTTTCAGCCGGAGTAACCAAGGATGATTTCCTCAATCTCCTCAACGGGAGTTAAGAACCTTCAACCAAAGAAGTCTTGGTCGGAGAGATTGTAATTACATCTACAGGAGCATTTTTCTTGCTCGGAACCATTAGGGGCTTCTCAGTAGCTTTAGAAGACCCAGCCTCTGGGGCATCAGTTTTGCTTTTCTTGGCCCCAACAACAGAAGTAACATCATCAAAGAGAGAAGGAGGAGCTCTTTTCTTACCCATCCTTTGACTTAAAGGAAGATGAGAATCTGAAGATGAACCTTCTGGAGTTGAAGCTGGTTCAACAGGGCGAGCAGTATAAGAGGTTGTGTAACTCTTATACTGTAGCAGATATGAGGCAGACCTGATATGTTCGTCTGCAATGTTCTTGTGCAAACCCCAGATAAGTTTCAGATGCTTGATATTAACCTCAGATTCTTTTGGAGTTCTTCTTTTGCTATCAACTGCAAATAAATACATAACGAGATATCAATCATACATTTTGTCAAACATGATGAAAGCATAATTTCATAAGTAAAATAAAATGAAAACTAAACCTATCCCATTGCCATATGGGGGGCATCTGGGACCGTTGTATACTTCATCTCCAGTTAAAGGGGCATATTGCCAATTTTTTATAACCAACCCATGTTCAAAATAATCTCTATTTGAGTCAGGGAGGTTAACTACAAGAGCCCTATTCAGAAACCTAGTTTTTAAGTAATAAATATTATCTAGAGTGGCCCACTTATAGCAGTACATAATCTCAGTGATCCCAATACGAGTCCCATGAGTTAGATTTAATTTGTGCACCCCATTAATTATTCTCCATGAATTGGGGGCTATTTTTGCAGGGACAAGATCAAAATATTGACAAAAATCAAGACACAATGGATTTGGTGGAAAGGAAAAACCACATTCAGCAATAAAAAGACTAGGGAACCAATGTCCCTCAGCCAGACGAAAATAATTTTGAGGTTCAGAAAGTTCCTCCAAGATTACCCAAGATGGGATGGAAAAGTCAGAGCGGAACTTTTCAAGAGATTCAATAATGTAAACCATGATGAATAAAAGAAGAAGAAAGAAAATCTTACAGGAAGGAAGGAGGTCTGCTGACAACTAACGAAGGAAAAGATGAACGCACAAGAGAGAAGGAGAGAATAGAAAGCTTGAAGGCAGAAAATTGGAAAACGTAGAAGACGGTACGGTTACCTAAGAAGTTTAAATACTTTGCATTGGGAAACGGCGAAAGAAATGATTACCAAAAAGAAACTACTGAACTTCTGGCGGCTAAAAGGACAAAAACTGCACGGAGATCGAAGCGCTTATAAAAAATTCAAAAAAAAAAAGGCAGAAGCTGCGAAATGAGAAGGAAATTTGAACACAATGTTCCTGAAACCCAGGAAAGTCATTTAATATTGCCATATACCGAGAAAGAATGTTCCATACTCCTCAAAGTTCGAAATATGAAACATTGGGGGCTTCTGTTGATACCAAAATTAATATGCTGATGTGGACGAATAATACGAAGACACGTGTCAATCTACGTGGCACAATAGCAGTGAGGAAGTTCATTTCCCGACCAACCATGATTCTTTCCGAGCAACGAGGATACACCGAGGAACTCTAGCACTCCGAGGAACTCTAGCGCTCCGAGGTACTCTAGTGCTCCGAGGAACTCCTGATCAACGAGCAACTATGGCGGTCCGAGCTGCACCTCGGTCGTATCATTAATTGCCAGATAATCAACAGTTCAAATATTCATTGAATGCTTATATTCTTGACGCGCACGCTGCATTAAATGTATTACCCTTTCACATGTATATCATTTAATGTATCGAACCTTTCATGTACAGCCTCAAGGCTATAAATACCTTGTATCAACCCCATTCAAAGGGACCGGAATTTCTTGAGAGAACTTGTAATCAAGAATTCTGCAAACACTCAGCAATAATATAACAGTGGACGTAGGCTTTATTCCTAGCCGAACCACTTTAAAAATCTTTGTCTTATTTATTTATATGTGATTGAATAATTAGATCAATCTAGTTTTTTACATCAACAAACATATACAAACTTCTCTTTCTTTTTCTTTTCTTTTCTTCTTTTTCATGTTTTCTTTTGTTTTCTTTTGCTTTTTGCTTTCTCTTTTTTTCACTTTTTTCACTACTTTCTTTTCTTTACTTATCAAACTCTCATATGCCTAAATTGCAACCGACATCATAAAAACATCATTCAATCCCAAGTAACAAACCAAACAAAGGTATGGAAAGTGTATGTATGGGCTAAAACTCCAATTTAGAGTTGGTTATGGGAATGGGGTTATGAAATGAAAGGCTAATATTTAGGCTCAAAGGGGTTAACGAGGGTAAACATATAAGGGTGAGGTCAGGGCTAATATGGGTGATATAACAAAGATGGCCTATGATCATTTCCTAAAGTTTACGCAATTCTCGAATCAAAACAATATATGAAAATCATGCGCAAGTAACACATTTCAAGTATGAACTCAATTAATGAACGATCAAATGAAAGAATAGTGAGATTACCGACGAATTCAACGTTTTCAAAGAGGAAAGAATAGTGTATAACACTCACAAACGACGAAAGGTACAAAGCTTACTCGGTGTAAGTATATACAATGCAACAAAAGATTACCGAGTTATAAAAATCTTAAACCAAATCAATATAACAATAAAAGTGCATGTGCTCATGGGATTAAAGTTTAATTCATGAAGTTATTCATCATATCAATAATTAAGACTAAAGTCTAATAACTTCTAAAATCAAGAACATGCATCATTGGGTTGTCTATTGGATCGGGAAATTATTGAAATTTATCATCGAAAACAAAGGCAAAATGCCCAAAAAAGGAGAAAAAATAAAGAAAATCTTTTGAAATTTTTTAATTTTTCTAAGAAAAGCATACTAAGTAACTAACATGTGAGCAAAAACATGGACTAAATGAAGAAATGGATAGAATATCCCACACCCCCTAACTTAAAACTTGACATTGTCCTCAATGTAAATTAAGAACCAAGTCAAAGAGAGAAAAATAGTGATATTACCCAAAAAATGGAGCGATCCCCATAAGAACAAGTCCAAAGAATCTACAAAACAAGTTAGTACCGAGCATAGAAAAAACAAATAACGAAGAGTTAACTAATTACACTAAACTAAATTAACAAGGAAAGAAAAAAAATAAAAAGAAAGAAAGCTAACTATATACAACCTGCTATTTAGGCGTCACACTAATTGTACACAAGAAGTCTAAGTAGCTGAGGGTCGACCATAAGAACGATTTGACTTTGGAGGATAACCGGTGTACCCTCACATAAAAGCATGCCCTCCTAAAAATATGGATTCCGTTTGAACAACGGAAGGCTTGTGTAAGGCGGAAGAAATGAACCATCACCAATTAAAAGTTTTGGAGGGACGATGGGGGGTTTGGATTGCACGGGTGACAAAAACAAGTGGGGACCAAGAAAAGCCGAATATCCTCCCAATGATTTTGAAGTTGGAATGGGAGGCGGCGCACACAAAGGCAAAGATGCGATCGTGGAGGGCGACTCAAGCAAGTACTCCTCATCGGCGATAGGGTTTAAAACATTCAAGTTCGAAACCGAATCATCGGGTACTTGTTCCGGTGGGGTAATAGAGAATGAAAATGGGGATGAAAGAAATTCAAACTCATGAGATGAATCATCATCGCATGAAGTTGGAATTTCAAAGGAAATAATATCATTTTCAATGAAATGTTCTTCTTTGGAGGCCAAAAAAGAAATCATTTCATTGCAAATAGATATTACGTCATTTTCATCCTCACTTTCAATATCTATTACGAGATGGGCAAAGTCTAGAATGGCTTGTTCCAAAGTAGGTACAAGTACTTCATTTGGTTCAAAACATTCCTCGACTTCAAAAGTCTCGGAAGCAAAATCGTCGTCGGACTCAAATAATAAATCCAACTCATGTTCCCACGAACGATTTTCTTCCCGATAGCGATTTTCAATTTTCTCATTTTCATACATACGCAAGCCCTCACCGAATGTCATAGGTCGAGGTGAGGATGCATTAGAATGGGAACTTTGAAAATTACCATCGGACTTAAACGAAAACTCATTATTATAGGAATTTTGAAAACTATTGCAATTCGTTTCAAAATTCCTATTATAAGGAGGTAAAGGCCCAAAATCATTATCATCATCATCAAAATTCCAATAACCTAAATTTTGACTTTCGTTATACTCGCCCAAAGTAATATTTGAATTTGCAAATTTTTGGGATTCTAAGTATTCACCGAAAGTCATAGGTTTGCGAGAATTTTGAGAATTATAACAAGGATTACCGAAAGAATTGGAATAAGACATGCTTACCCCAAAATTGGCTCAAGTGGTGAATTCCACAAAGTAGGTGCGCGCGGAAAGAATTCGAGCGTTTCTAAGTGCTCAAATGTGGAAGTCCTGCAAAATATTAGCAAATAATACAAATAGAAAGAAAATACTATGAAATATTAAATCAAATAAAGTCTAAAACAAACTAGTCCCCGGCAACGGCGCCATTTTGATTAAGGTGCGAAAAGTAGCGCGTGTCCGACGCTGATCGTTGTTTTCTATTCACCGCCTTAATACAAAAACCTAAACTATTGACTACACTCTTTTAATGGAGTATAGCGGCCAGTCCGAGTATCGAAAATCCACGGAGACGAGTTGCTAGAATTTAATTGGTTTAATATTCCTAAAATAAAAGTGTAAAAGATATTTTTCTAACTAAAAAGAAATAAAAGATAAACTAGGCATGAGTGTATTTAAACTAAAATTAACAAAGCGAATAAAAACTATAGGATGCGACTAATATCCCTCAAATTGAGTTAACGTGTATAAATGGTTACATGGGACTGCGAATTATTAGGATTGCATCTCGTTTCGTCAATTAATTAAATTAAGAGTTGTCACACCCCTAAATTCGCATAAAAGACTAATAAGATTTTGGCTTCAACAAATATCCCGAAAATTACGCACGCAAGGTCGTAAACACGGCGCGTACATGATATACACCGTTAAATTTCCTAGGCGTAAAAACTAGGACAACGCACTCGAAATAAATACGTAAATCTCCATCACCAAAGTGAAGCAAAAAATCAACCCTACATGATTATGTTTTGAAACCCTCCAAATTATGCAGTATGAAATTACCAAAACGCCCTTGAAGTAGAAGAAAATACCAAAACCTTCCGGAAATGGGCATAACTTCCACATACGAAGTCAGAATGACGCACGGTCAATGGCCACGGAAAGATAATTTGATGATATACATGTTGGTAACTTCATTACATAAAAAATAGTGAGTTTGAAAAGACCAAATTTCCCTCGAAGTAGCATTCGATGACGGAATTTCTCCGAAATGCAACCGAACCTCACTTTTAGCATTCCAATACCTACAAAAGCATAAATAACCCCTGCAAAGCATGTATATATCCAAATCCAAGGTTGTCAAGTTAATGAGCATAATTATAGGCATTTAGGACCGTAAAAGTGCTAGAATGCATAAAGATAACGAGTGGAAATATGCAATATTCGATACGAATCAGCAACTTTTTAGAAGTACAAACCTTTTTTGGGACTGGTAGGTGACTCTGTAGAAGTACGAGCTTTCCTCGAGGAAAAGAAACTTTTCTGAGGTATGAACTTCTTTGGGACTTTTCATAACAAGCTCAAGTATCTCGGGTGCTTAGTGGGGGATAAAGTTAGAAAACTAAATCAATGTTGGGTTTGGGGGTGAATTTAATGGTTGGTGGGGACCTCTATTTATAGGAGCTTGGGTTGGATCGGATAACCGATCAAATAAATCCCATGGCCAAGTCATGAGACACGTGTATGACTAGGGGAGAGATTTTCTAGATGTTGTAATGATGACACTGGGGTAGGGATAACCGATTGGTTATTTGAGGGAGGGGTCTTTAACCAATCTGTTAAAGCTCAAGGGGATTTAAACGATTGGTTAAAGGACTTAGATGGCCTATTTTACAGCCTTTTTGGATATTTCTTATATTCATTTTGACCCTATGGACTTTAGTTCTTAGTTTTTTTACCCTTTGAACTATTTTTTATTTGGGATGTTGGTATTCTTCTTAAATTTTCTGAGGTCCATGCCCCTAGTTAATTGTGATAGGATAGAGTGTCCCACGCCTCGATTAAGGATATAGGTATCCATACATATTAATTTGGTTATAATTGGATAAATTAGTCATGGAAAGGACTGAATTGGCCACGCACGATGAACAGATGGACAAAAAAAAGGATCATCTAAGACTTCGATATCAATTTCTACTTGGAATTCGAAAGAATAGGAAATGCTCCCACTATGCATGGCAGGCAAGGTAGGAGAGAGAATATGGTTGCCTATATAGATGTTCTCTACCAATTAATTCCTTCAATTCATTAACACTCAATACTCCACATTTTTAAGCAATAAACTTTCATTATTGCTCCTAAAGTCGTCTAAAGAATCCCTAGCAAATCTCAGGTTTACATTCTAACCCTAATCCAAAACTTAATTAAGCCCAAACTATAAATTATATTCCAATTACATAATTAATAGTCCAATTCTAAATATAATCAAATCTCAAAGTGAAGTCCAATAAATTATTTAAATAATTATTATTAATGTACTTACTAAGTTTATCATTTATTTGCCACCATAATTTCTACTTCATACCAAGTTAAGTAGCAATTTAATTATTTGAAAATAAGGAGTGTAATCATCTTCCCCCAAAAAACATGAAGTACGTCCTCAAATTTATATACAAATTTGTCTAAAAAGGTAAGGATATTGGTCGTGCATTGCATCCTTGCCCTCCCATGTGGACTCTACCTCACTCTAATGGCTCCATTGACATGTATTAATGGAATCACCTTAACTCGCAAAATTTGATAATGAAAGCCTAAGATAAACATGAGTTGTTATATATATGACGCATTTGGTTGAAGTTTTTGTCTTTAAAATTAATAAACTGATAAGGAGCATCATGAGGAAAGTATTTGCAAGCATCGACGTGCTAAATCCCTGATATACATAAGTTTGGTCTCGTCTGGACGACCAAATTAAGAGTTCCTAAGATGTATCTTTGAACAGGGCCTTTATCCACCAAAATCCTCCACCATCAGTCTCGTCTGAAGTGGTCTCAACTTCAGACGATATAAGAACGTCTTACCAGCAATCTTCACTAGAATGGCGCACCTATCTAAATGGTTGTTTGGTCTCGTTTTGGCTTGCCAGAAAGGGTGTAAAGCCTCATCAGTCTCAGCTGGCCGAGACCTTATACCTCATACATTTCAAGAATGCGTGGGAAGCATGATAGGGGCATTATAGTCATATCAACTAAAATCGTTATTGAAGATAAGCACCCCACAAGAGGGAATATCCACCATCATGATATCTGCGTAGATATCGCTCTCCCATTAGCTTTTCCCTAAATAGGCATGGAGTACATACTTGTGGGATATACTACGCACTCCTAGGTCTATATAAGGTCCATATAACTTCTTCATCAAGGATCAATTATTGAAAACCCTATTGTTACTTTACAGAATTGTATTGAGAGAGAGAAAGATCGAGTGTGTATATCTGTAAGAGGGTAGTTTAGATAAGATGGAGGTGTAACACCCCCCCTGCCCGGGGAGAGTGAGTGACGTGCTACTATCGATAAACTAAATCAATTCCAAAAACAATAAGGTATAGAGCATCTAAATCCCCCAACAAAAAAGAGAAAACCACCAATCCCAATCTCATCAAATAAATACTAAGTCTCTCGAATTACATACAACTAACTCAAAAATAACATACAAATCTCCAATGCTCTATACATCAAAATAATACAATCTTCTCTCTTGTATTAAAAATATTTTCAAAAATAATCCACGCTAAATTCCATCTCCAATAAATCCCAAGCGCCCAAAATCCGTGCTAACCTGCCACTAAAAGAAAATATGGGGAAGTACACAATACGACAGGAAAGATGCTCAACAAATATTAGCGGTCAATAAAACATCACAATACGAATACGAATATTCAAATCAAAAACGAATCTCATAAGCAATTATATCAATATAATTTCTCAACAACACATTAAACGGGTCACCAGGACTCACCACCATACCGCGCCTATGCATTTTTAAGCATATTCGAAAAAACAAATATTGGCGGGTGCCCAACCTCAGTGCCATATTAAAATTTCATAACAACATGCTCAACACTAAATATAATACCACATGAATCGAAATTAGATTCCAACAAATATTTTCAGATTTCTAAATGAATTTATCAATTCAAATATGAGTCAATAATCACAAGAAAACAACGATAAGAATACTCGCGAGATTAAGGAGCATATTGTGTAAAACCCCATGCCTCAAAATCATCACATAATTTCAGCCTCAAAATCTAATCACACCATCAGGTTCTTCTCGTAAAAATAATTAAATCTCGTTCTAGCCCAAACTCGAGAAAACACCAAATAAGCCTTCTAACCTAAGGTTGAAATCTTGAATAAGTTTGGGGTTATGGTATGTAGATGAAAGGGAGTAATTTTGGAGAGGTCTTCTGGTTGAAAAGTTTGAGAAAAAGTGATTTGAAATGTCCATCCACGAATTTTTTTGATATATAAAGGATTAAGAGTTTGACTAAGAAAAGAGTTCTAATCGGATACAAACACTAAAAGAATTATTTCGGACCGTTGGAATTGGATAAAATTTTACAGAGAATTACCTGAAGACGAGCGGAAGTTGTTCAAAAAAATTAAGCTCGATTAGACCGTTCAATATTTTTAAATATTTTTTTTGCTAAAGAGTTTAATGTTTTGGGGACTCTAAGAGAGTTTTATATTTTGAGGACTCTTCTATATAATAAATTCAATTAAAACTCCATTTTGATTTCGATTTTGAAATTGTTTGAAATTCTCGCCTTTAAAAATAATAACCAACATACTTGAGCAATAAAAATAATTTTATCTCAAAATTTATTTTTCCTCTTTGTTTCGAAAATACCCCAAAAATTACACGGGTTGTTACACTTCCCAACTAACAATGGAATTTTGCCCTCGAAATTCGCCGAATGCCTTACCCTAAAAAATCAGGCCAACAATCTCCAAAAATAAACTCGTCACTAAAACTAAATTCCTCACATCTAATCTAGATGCTTAACACGAAACGATGATCTATAGATTCTATCTCCAAAAATACGCACCACAAAAATGCAACAGACCCAAAACCCAAAACCTGAGGGTTGTCGTATACCTAAGCTCTGATATCATTCTGTAACACTCCACCCTCCCGGGGAGAGTGAGCGACGCACTACTATCGATAAACTAAATCAATTCCACAAATAATAAGGTATAGAGCATCTAAATCCCACAACAAAAAAGAGAAAACCACTAATCCCAATCTCATCAAATAAATACCAAGTCTCTCGAATTACATACAACTAACTCAAAAATAAAATACAAATCTCCAATGCTCTATACATCAAAATAATAAAATCTTCTCTCTTGTATTAAAAATTTTTCCAAAAATAATCCACGCTAAAATCCATCTCCAATAAATCCCAAGCGCCCAAAATCCGCGCTAACCTGCCACTAAAAGAAAATATGAGGAAGTACACAATACGAAAGGAAAGATGCTCAACAAATATTAGCGATGAATAAAACACCACAATACGAATACGAATATTCAAATCAAAAGCGAATCTCGTAACCAATTATTTCAATATAATTTCTCAACAACACATTAACTAGGTCACCAGGCCTTAAATATTTTTAGAAGTGTTCTCTGGTGAAAAACTTGAGAAAAAGTGATTATGAGAAGTCCCCCCACGAATTAGAGTCATTATATAGTCATTAAGAAACCTAATCCTAATAGAACTCTAATAAGTTACAAACACTAAAAAATTTATTCCGGACGATCGGGCCATTGGAATTGGATGAAATATTACAGAGAACTAGATGAAGACGAGAGGAAGTTGTCCAAAAACATTCAGCTCGATCGGACCGTTCAATATTTTTAAATTTTTTTTTTTCTATAGAGTTTTATGTTTTGAGGACTCTAAGAGAGTTATATATTTTGAGGACTCTTCTATATAATAAAAATTCAATTAAAACTCCATTTTAATTTTGATTTCTAAACCGTTTGAAATTCTCGCCTTTAAAAATAATAACTAACATACTTGAACAATAAAAATAATTTTATCTCAAAATTTATTTTTCCTCTTTATTTCGAAAAAACCCCAAAAATTACGCGGGTTGTTACAGGAGGCGTAACCCCTTTTTGACTATAGTAATGATAAGTTAAGTAGCGACACTATTGATTAACCATAGGACATACAAGCACTACTCAATGAAGATAGACTCAGTTTGAACTCACAGATCTCTCGTGTATAACTCAGAAGGTAGTAATGAACTTAGAAGTAACTTAGCTTGAGGGAGAGAGAAGATACACCTTGGCAGGCAACCAAGCACACCAACCACACTCAAGGATCTCTATCAAATATTAAAAGCTTTGTAATAAATGACAATGGTGAGTGAGTAAATTCTCTGGTTTTTAAAAACTCTCTTTGATGTATATTATATCCAGTAATAACTTCTGAACTCTCAAAAAAGATCATCATCTCCTCAGAGGTGGTTAGGGTCCTTAAATAGCCTCCCACACCACCCCCGAGGCAACTCCTCCATTAATTACTATGGAAGAAATACCTCATAATTTATGTCACAAACATTAAATACCTGATGCACTAGTTGTCTCCACGTCATAAATATTAAATGCCAAAACATGCCTTTTGCCTAACCATTGTGTCAGGGGCCTATTATCACAGAGGTGGCTCACTAACTATCTGACAGCCCCCTAATACCATGGTGGTTTACTCAAGTGCAGGTCTGACAATGCCTAGTTGGTTAGTGACATCAGATAAAGTGGATGTGACATTAAGTAGAGGGTTATTTGGCTCACAACTCAACACCCGATGGAACTCAAGGCTGCTTCCCCCCAGGTTTCACGGTCAGGGTGCTTCAGTGTTTTACACCGTGTATCTAAGATGGTCAGGACAAGCCCCAACAGTGCCTCACTTCTCAATCCTCCAAACTAAGTCCCTTTAAGGTTCCCACGGCGAGGTAATTTGATAGAGCATGAAAGCTCTCCCAGGCCCTGCCAAGTCTGGTCTCTCGCGAGTACCGTTTGACCTCACACAAACTCATTATTATTCTCGTTACATCATTACAACCGTTATAGCTTATAGTCAATATAAATAAAGATATAATATGACTAAGCAACACAAAAAGATAAAGTACGAGTTGCCACGCTTGAGCTGCCACGCTGAGCTGCCTCAGTTTCTTAATCCCAAACACTGTTGTTAATGGGGGGATTATCCCTAATCTCAGGATTACATTTGATCTCCCTCTACATTTTCCCCTTCATGGAGAGATTTGTTGTTGGAACAAGAAATATCTGCACGAAAACTTTTCAATCCGATGAACCTACTCTGTGGCTATAAAAACTGGCATCATTTCCTTCGTTTGAACCACCGCGTTAGAGTCTCCAGGAAAAACTAAAATTCTCCCCGATGTACCGGAACCTAAGCATTACGGATCATTGGTGCTTTGACATAGGGACATCACCACATTTTCCTTATACTGATCTTCAACCGTTCTAACATTATTATTTGAAATTATCCCGAAACGCCTCCTAACCTTCTCAAATGCTCATTTTGACTCTTAGAAAGTGAAATTCTCCCTTGTAACGTTTTGCTATGTTCAAAAAAGTAGAAATTCTCCTCGATGTAGTCGAGTCACCATTTAAACAACGTTTGGGCTTGTAGCGAGGGTTCACCGTAGCTTTTTGGACCGTTGGGACATCTTTTTCATTGGGAGTTATTAGATATGTCTGATAAAAATTCTGGCACCAAAACTCAAACTTGTTGAAGAAGGAAACCATTGCTATTCCCTGTGCGCTACTTCGTAAATGATGTTGAGCTGTCTTTTCAGCTGTCAAAACACTTCCTGAAGTGCCACGTGTTCAATTGAAATGATTGTAGGCGGCCTTGCACGTGTGGTGGTGGGAAACTCAACAGACGAGTTCATTAAAAGGTTTCAAACGTCTCTTTTTTCAAAACCCCTTCTCTTTCCTTCATCTTCTTCAAGCTCTTGTCTTCTTTAGAGAGAGAACTCTGTGCGAACTCCATTGTTTACCAAGCTCTTACCTAGCTTCTTCCTTCTCTCCTCTTCTCCATCTTCATTACCAAACCTTATTTTATCGAGATTATTTTTTCATACTTCACTATTGTCTGCAATGGCCTCCTCAAGCAACCCCACCACCTTTGCCACCAGTGCTCCATCCTCCACCCCCATTTCCAACACCTCTGTTGCCACATCTTTGGCTGTTGCTCGCCAGGAGCAGTTGCACTTCTACCGCTGGTCCCCTATATTCGACAAGGGTGATAACTTTGTTGGGTTTTGTAAGACTAGCATTTTTAATGCCAAGTATAATGCCCTAACGCTTGGTGATGAAGATGAAAGTGCTGATGACTGGGCGCTTTCTATCTCCAGAGGGGACTCTACGATTTCGTCTTAAGCGAGGGGACTTCCCGTGGTCCCGTATCGACTTTAAAGGGCCTGGGGGCTCTCCTGCTCACTTTGCTGCCTGGAACTCCCATATGCAGAGTTCCCATGATGATACTCTCACCAAAATTGGGCTTCATCACGCTAAGTGGGTTGGTGAGTTCACCCTGTCCAAGAATAATACTTCCCTTCCCGTTCTGGTGTCTCACTGGAACGTTACCACTCATACATTCATTACTGCGTGGGGTGAGTTTACAATAATGTTGGAAGATATGTGTGAGCTCATACGCCTTGAAGCAATAGTCCATGAGCTTTATTCTGATAAGGGCCTAGATGCCCAGGAAAATGCTGATCGTTTGGAGTTGGACCATATATGTCGAAGGTATATAGGTTCTTCGAATAAAGCCACTTTCACTCCACACATCAACTATTTCTTCAAGGATCCTTCTAAAAGTAGTTCCTCCCCTCGATAAGGTACATCACTGGAATTTCCTACCTATATCCTTATCATTCTTTCTCGCTTCCTTTTAACGGGAAACCCAACGACCAACCTCGAAGGGACTTCATTAACATATCCCTCCATTTAGCCTGGGGTATCAAACTTCCTCTGGCTGCAATCGCCATGGGATCCCTCTACACATGGCTTAATATAGCCCTTTTTGACACGGAACGATCTTTGCGTCGTTATAACCTGGCCAACTTTGCCAACTGTGTCCTCCTAACAGGCTTCCTCTATGTGCGTTTCCCCGCCGTAGCATTCAAGACCAACCTCCCTCCTTCGAGGGAAATAATTTTCCCCCACGCTCCTTTATTTATTACAAGAGACAAAGTCGAAAGGAGTTGACCTCCATTATCGATGACTTTTCAAATTTTATGATGAGGCACTATGAAGAGGATATCTTTCTCTACACTTATGGTTTTGTCAAACATGAAGCTAGAGTGGTCTTGGAAACTACTCTAGACCTCATTATTGAAGACCCTTCACTAGCTGTGGTCCTTCAATTTTCCCCGGGATACCTTCCCTCTTATACCGAGTGGGTATATACCAGCGAGAACTACAATACCAACCGATGTAGCCATTAGTTTGGTTTCAATTAAGGGGCTCCTCACCCAGTTTTTCAATCATCTAACCCCAAGGTCCCCTTTAGCGAGGCATGTTCCCTGTTCTCCTCAACTACTGCGTGGGGAGTGAGTTCTACCATGGCTGGGCGAGTCACCATTCCCAGCGTCACCAGCCAAGGGGATGTGACCCCTTTATTTGCAATAAAGTATTGACCGAGATAACCGGCCCAAATTTTTTAGTTTATCGAGGGGGATCCCATATATCCTCCAGTTCTTTCATTTTCTACCTTAGAGTTGGGGTTAAAGAGGAATTATGTTCTTGGGATTGAGTTCACTATAAGATGAACCCCCAAGGTACCTACTACTAAACTTCCTCCACACTGACCCATGATCCCCATTGCCACGCCCAAGCCGAAGGCCGTTGTAACTCCCAAACAACCTGTCACTCCGACCGAAGCTGCAGCAGGGGAAGGGCCTTCTCAGCCACCTGCTAAAAAGACCAAGAAGTCCAAAAGTGGGGTTTCCTCAAAATCCAAGACCTCAAAGTACAAGTCCCAAGCTCAAGCACAAACTCCTTTGGAGGCATTCCCTATTGCCTCCATTCCCCCTCCTATGTCTGCAGAGGTAAGTGAAGAGATGAGGAGGCAAGTTCAAGCTGAGGTCAAAAGAATAAATGTTGAGTTTCAACAGTGCGCTGTCATTGTTCCTCCTTTAACTGACTTTTCCATGATCGTGGTTGATCCAACTGAGCCAATGGCAAAGAGGAGAAAAAGGTCGAGGGTACCTCAAGGTGCTAATGCAACGGGCGCAAGGAAAAAAACTCTGAGCACTAAGTCCCAGAAGAAACGTACATCTGAGATACATCCATCCTCATCTCTCTCTCTTTATGCCTCCTCTCCACCTTCACCAGTGATTATACCTTCTCGTTCTCCCTCCGGATCTGAGGTGTGTGTGCATGTTTTGTTCTTGTTCCCCTTTTCTTAAGGCAAGCTATATTTGCTTATTTCTTTGATAACTTTGGTATAGGGAGTTGAAGAAAGGCCCAGTACCCATGGTTCCCCCGTGAGCCATTTTGTGTGGGGGTGTTTTGGTGTCTCTTAAGCCTATACTACTCCTCCCCGTTCCCCAATGATAGGTCTTACCTACTCTCACCGTTTGTCTTCCCAACGGGTCAAATATGCTGCTGCGGGGGATGCTACCATTGGATCTATTGGAATATCTGTCCAACTAGAGGCAACTACTCCAGACCCTTCTAAATTACCGTATGAGTAAGAGGTACCTCTACCCATCGTTGTCGTTGAGGAGGGTGCCCCTGAGGTGGAAAAAAAATCTTCTCGAGTCTCACATATTTTCCTTGTCCCATTGCTTTGTTTATCATTCTGATATGTTAGGATATTTTAGATGTAAGTGGCGTCTCTGATAGCTGTAATACCTCGTATTTTTATGGCTTTTAAATTTAGGGATTTATTAAATTTAATTGAGATAAATTAATTTAATTTTAATCCAAAAAATTATTTAAATATTTACTAGTGTGATGTGAGTTAGTAATTATTTGAAAATTTTGTTGAATGTTACTGGATGAGTATAGTAATACATGCGATTTATTTTATAAAAATTGTCACGTGTGAATAAAAAGGAAATTATGGAAATTAAGTCGGGATGCGCCTGTGTCGTGTCGGGACTAAATTATTATTATATAAAGTGAATAAATTATAAGTTGCTCGTATGGTCATTTTGAGT
Source organism: Sambucus nigra (assembly GCA_949130495.1). Classification (NCBI taxonomy): domain Eukaryota; kingdom Viridiplantae; phylum Streptophyta; class Magnoliopsida; order Dipsacales; family Adoxaceae; genus Sambucus; species Sambucus nigra. The sequence continues at coordinate 296,346,016 of OX422211.1, read as the reverse complement.
GAGACAAAGTGTCCAGAAGGGTCGAGATAGTCAGAAAAGTATACCCGGGGGGTTAGTTTGGGTCTCGAGGCGTTTTTAGGCTTATTTAGTACCCCGGGAGGGCATTTTGGACATTTCGTAATTATGGGTAATTAAACCCAAAGTGTTGTCTTCTAGGGTTAACACAATCTAAAACTAATGACGGCTATTGGAGAGGAAGGGGAGGATATTTCCAAGGATTTCTAGGCCAAGAACTCCTCTGATTGCACCGCCGTCGCCGCCAAACCGTAAATCGCGCGAAGGGGATCACAACCACACCAAATTTGTCCACAAATCAGAACTCTGAAATTTCAGGCAAGTGTCTATTTTTCTTTTATCAAGTTAATGCTCCTTTATATTAGTCTAGGGTTGATTAGAATTTATGTTCCTCAAATAAAACATTAATTGGAGACAAAAATTTCATGTTGTAGAGGTAGATGTGACACCCCGACTAATTAAATACCGGGCAGCTACTCCTTTATTAAATTAATACAAAATGCCAAGTTGGTTCAGTTAATAGCATCACTGTCGAAAACATTTTAATAATTACTAACCACCTAGTATTTAAAAAGTAAGTGCCAAATTTTAAGTTAAGTCTGATTAACATGCAATAAAAGAATAATGGAAGAACAACATAATCCATTCACCATAATGAAGTAATGAATAGCCAACAGTTAATAATATGAAATCCGGAGGGAAACTCCTCACAACAATCCCAACAAATGGAAATAATACTACAAGTCTGAATCCTGAATAATTACATGCCAAAAGTCTGAATAACTGAAATAAATGAAATGTCTCTAAAAGAAATGGGCGACATTCCCTACAACTGATAACTGATGAATATCGAGTCAAGATAGATGAAGCGTCTACAAGCAAAGTCCTGTAACTTCCACAAACAGCTACAGCTCGTCACCTGAATGAGAATCCTATGCATGGTGTCCTTGTGGCTGGGCACCTAAAATGATTTTTACAAAAATAGATTTGAAAGCAAATGGGTCAGAGCCCGAAAGTGGAAAACATTTTGAAAACAGGAAGTGTTTTAATAACATTAAAACATTAAATGCAAAGTACATGTTAGGACGTGCACTCACATGAAATTCTCACCTCTCGACTACATGTGCACTCCTAACGTACCGTACCCATCTACATGACATACACATCTAACCAAAGCGTAATAAGTTCTACCCCTTACTACTCGATCCCCATATTACATTCTAGCGTTATCAAATAAATAGAGGTTTCACTTAAACTCAGATTCTCAATTAGTAACATAATTCACTAACAGTTAACCCGCTATGTTCTCTCACTACATTACCATAATTATGTTCACAATAACAACATGAAAGTTCCCATTAATTAAGTGTATATTATTCACGTCATAAATATACAATACAAGCACCCCGAGACTAGATGCGGTGCACACATACTCTGCTATCCATCCCGGTACATCACGTACATAAGGATCACATATTCCGAATCTCTCAGGAATGGTTCACGGATAACAACATCACAAATAATGGAGGCGAACACAGTCACATCACATGGGTCACGCACATACCTGCGCTCCCACGATCAGCAGACTTATTAACATCCCAATAAGTCCTTCTCTGACCTATGTTCATCGAGGTAACCATTCTAAATCCGGGCAACACAAGGATTAGAGGGCCCTAAGCGAACGCAAACCTCCCGTGATAGCAAGTATGGTAGGTATGTCATACACATAAAATCAATACATATACTAAGTATGCACACGTCTTAGTAATCACCATAATATATTGGTACATATCTCTTCTCGTACTGACATATAATACTACATCATTTATATGTTCCCGGTTAATATAATTAATTTGGTCGTCAATAGTTCTCGCATCGTAATAGGCACACACGTCCTAATCCACAATTTCCTTTAGTTTCAAACTACACTCCTAGGTTTTACTCCTCATTATATCCCAATCATCCCAAATATATCACTCTATCATCAAGGAAGTGTTAACTCTACATAGAAACAAGGTTACGGGACACTCGGGATCAAAACAGGCTGAAAATCCTAACCTGTCAACTCGTTCGAAGTCTCGTTCGAACGAGGCTGTTCGAACGAGACTTCGTTCAAACGAACTGAGTCTTCTAACGAGATCTCGTTCGAATGAAGTGGGCTTTCTAACGAGATCTCGTTCGAACGATCTCATCGAACGAACTTAACCCTCGTTAGAAGTCAATGGTCAACTCATTAGAAGCTCGTTCGAACGAGGTCGTTCGAACGACCTGGGCAGGTCTTCTAACGAGCGACCAGATTCGAGCCCAGATTCCTTACTTTCGTTTTTCCCATCTCTCTACACCTCAAATCTCATCCAAACATCAATCTAACAATTGTTTAAGGTTCCTAATCGTCCCTAAACATCCTTAGGTCACATATTAACATGTTTGGGGGTGTTAATTCATCCTAACATCATTCAAATATCAAATCTCTACATATTTTCCCCAATTTCAAACACATGAACCCTAGAATTTATAAATCATCTAGAAGTCTAATTAAATCCGTTTTTTGGTTTCATACTAATTGTAACATCATCCGAATAATCATCAACTACAAATCTACATGCAATTTCCTCATCAAGAATGTAATTTCTATTTGCAATTTAATGGGTTTTTCATTAACTCCCAAGAACAAATCAGATTTTTTTTTATCAATTCCTACACATGGAAGAAACATTCTCTATAAAAATGAAATTAAATCACTTGCCTTGTAGGAATCTCTGATTTGATAACGAATTTGATGAAGTATTCCCTCTCTCTCTGCAGAATCCTTCTATCTCTCCCTCTACAAGCTCTTCTCTAATGGTGGCTATGGAGGCTAGGGTTTTGTCTTAGGAACTTTTGGGTTTTCTTCTAATAACCCCCGTAGCCCTCTAATCAGATAATGGATGGTAATGGGTTAGTGGGTGTTTTAATTTTCCATTTAAAATTCCAAAAATTCGTTAATCAAAAATCCCATAATTCTAAGATTACCAAACTGCCCTTAAACGTTGTCGGTATGGCCTACAAATACCCCGGGACCCAAACCAAACCCCCGGCTAGTGTTTTCTGACTATTTCGACCCTTCCGGACGCGTTGGTGCACTCAAAACGACCATACGGTTTATAGAAATAAAATTCACTTTTTAATTATCATAATTATATACCATGACGCGACTGTCACACGCGTCTCAACAAAATTTCCAAATTGCCGTATTTCAATCTCACGACAAATTTCATACTTCAATATTCATATATAATCATATATGCACATATACTCAAATACCAACTCGCATCTCGCTAGTATTTTTAATCCGGATTAATTTCCAATTAATACGCATTTAATTTAATTAATCCCATAAAATAAATATCACAAAAATACGGGGTATTACAGTAGAGATCATATTTCTGGAAATCCACTTCATATGTAGAGGTTTAACCACGGATTTATGATGAATTAGAAGTAGAATTTCTGGAGAAAGAATTATTTGAACTAAGTTGAAGAAATTTTTTAGGGTTCATGAGAATTGTATGAATTTGGGAACTTTTAATCCATGAATCTTGATGAAAACTCGCATGCTTTATGTTAAATATTGTCCATTTGGGTTTAGGACGTTTGTGGTATAAATTTCTAAGAGTTTGGGACTGTAACATGATGATTTGGAGGAGTTTGGGGTGAGAATCCCATAACTGAGTTTTCTGCAGAATCTGTAGCTTGATCGATCGATCGATCGACCCCCTCCATCGATAGATCGACCCCTCCTGGAAAACTGCATTTTTGCTCGTGTTAGCTTAATCCGATTTTATGCGTAGTAAACCTTGATTAGGATTTCTAGAACATAATGGGACATAAAAAGGACCAGTAGGGTCAAGATAGACCCCGTTAAGTGGAACTTTAATGTGAAGGGAAATAAAGGGTAAATGGGGAGACATTCATACTTAAGAAATCATACGTGCGTTGATTAAATAATCGAAATGTCTAAGAAGTTGGATTAGAAGGCGAGTGAGGGCCTACTGAAATTGTACTTAGGTAAAGAGAATACTACGAGAGATGAGAAGTGGGTTTAGAATAACTTAATTATGAGAAAAAAAAAGGAATGAGTCCGTTACACGAGATAATTGAGTAAAATGTGTAATAACGGATAATGATAATTATGGGTCGTGAGAGTACCTAATTTAATAATGTGGATGTGAATACATATTTATATATGATGGTGTGATTGTGTATATACTATTTCTGTGTAAAAATCGTACTCGGGCTACTTGCTATCACGGGGGTTTCCGCGCTGGGATAGTCTTATCTCGATGAGCCTTTATGGGGGATATTGACTTGTACCCTAGAACATAGTATTTCCCTTGTACAGTCTATCTGATTGATAGTTCAGACGGGCCTAAGAGACGCGTGGGTATGTGCTGACCTCTTAGGACCAGGAGCTATGCTTTGCCTCCATTTGTATGTGTTTGTGTTAATGCAGTTCGAGAGTGATTCCGAACTAGCATTTCCCCAAGTATGTGTGATACAGGGACTTGATAGCAGAGTATGCCATCACCATAGTTTTTATGTGGGGTGCCGTTAGTATATATGTATTATATGAGTGATTGGTATATATATACTTATTTATGGAAACTTTGCACCATAGATTTTATGTGGGGTGCTGTTTGTATATATATTATATGTGGCACTAATATATATACGTATATCAATATGAGAACTTTCTACTGAGCGAAATAGTAGTTAAGTAATGTATAAATTCTTTAGCTTCACTATAAGTATTCAGAACGTTATAACCATACGAAATTATTCTAAATAACGTAAGAAATCTTGAAGAGATAGATTTTTCTAAAGTGAATACCATAACCTTAATTTCACGTGTTAAGTCTTATGGAGAATAAGTTAGAGAGGTATACGGGATTCATTAGTACGGTAGACGTGCACACTAGATGAGAGGTGAGAATTCTCAAGAGAGTGTCGGATACTAATACGACTGTTGCATTAGCCGGTAAGCATTTTAAATACTTGCTAAACTATTTTTTAAAACTGTTTTACATTCGGGATCTGACCCGTTTGCTGTTATCTCTTCTCTCTTGTGTGTATATATATATGTATTACAGGTGCCCAGCCACAGGGGCGTCATGCTTAGGATTCTTTGGATGGAACGCGCTGTAGCTTTTGTGGGAGTTACAGGCCATTGCTTAGACGACCTCATTGTTGACTTTACTTCTAGTTCAGTTTTATCAAGTGGGGCATGTGTCGCCCTTTTCCATTATTTAGTTGGTATTGTCAGAGATTGTAATTCTTTTACTTTCAGCATCTTTATTTCGGGATTTATTATTGTCAGGATGTTTTCCTTTAGTGTTTTAAAGTTAGGATTTGTTATTGATGGTTAAACTCTTAAATGTTGATTTTATTCTTATACTTACTGTGTGATTCTTAAAATGTTAATGGCTAAAGTTTTTATAATTGGATTTAATAAAATGGAAATAAGGTTTTGAATGGTTTTGACACTTAGCTTAATTATTTAGGGTGTTTAATTGGAAAAGTTATTTTTGCGACAGTGATGCTAAGAATGAACCAACTGTTCACCTTGATTTTAATTTAATAAAGGAGTGATCGCCCGGTATTTAATTAGGAGGGGTGTCACAATAGCTAACATTATCCTTCCCACTACACTAACGAGACCCCTGACTGCAATTCCCATTTTTATTGCCATAACAGGGGTAAGTGTAGCTTAGATGTATTGCTGCCTTTTTCTGGTACTTACTCCTTGTGTCTAACACTTGGTTTTGTATTTGTAGCTTTCGCCAAGCCTTGCTCTTAGTGGATTTTTTCTTTCCAAGGCTAAGGTTGATGTTTCTAACCCGCATGGTGATTCTTCAGTGCCTGCCCATGCTAGGGCATCGTTTGGAGGTTCCTCGTGCTCTTTTAGTGAAACTCCTTTGTTGGAATTGGTACCTTTTATTGGTGAGGGAGCTTTACCGACCGTTGAGGCTTCTTCAGTTAGGGGCGCTGTTGAGGCCTCCAAGGTGGCTCATATTCTCGTTGATGCTACTGCTAAGGTACTTCGCTAATTTCTCTGCATTTCTCAGTCTCTCAAACTTCACCTATGTTGGTGACTTAATAATAAAAACACTTGTTAAGGTTTTTCATAAACTCCGCCTATATCGATGACTTAACAACGAAAATTCTTGTTAAGATTTTTCATAAACTCCACCTATATCGTTAACTTAACAACGAAAACACTTGTTAAGATTTTTCATAAACTCCGCCTATATCGGTGACTTAACAACGAAAACACTTGTTAATATTTTCCATAAACTCCACCTATATCAGTGACTTAACAACGAAAATACTTGTTAAGGTTTTCACAAACTCCACCTATATCAGTGACTTAACAACTAAAACACTTGTTAAGGTTTTTCATAAACTCCACCTATACCAGTGACTTAACAACGAAAACACTTGTTAAGTTTTTTCAACTCCACCTATATCGGTGACCTAACAACGAAAAAACTTGTTAAGGTTTTTCATAAACTCATTATTTCCTCTAACTATTCTCAGGTTGTTCGGGAGGATTCTCCACCAATTCTTTCACCTACCTCTTTACCCCATCTATAACCCGTTATTTCAAAAGACTCCAGCCATAACGATCAAGGTTCCACGACTGGTGCTGCTGCTGAGAGCGAATTTGGCTGTGAGCTTCCTCTGCCAGACTTGGCTCCTCATACCTTCTGCCTGATGATGCTCCAACATTCTCCTCATATGCCTATCAACAATCACTTAGTAGTTGAGCTGCTTGCAAACCACCATCCCGAAACAATCACCGTGGATTGCCTACATTCCAACATCTTTATGATGAATTACAGGTTTCAGGGCATGGATACCATTATGGATGAGATTGCCAGCACTCCGACCTCAACCATTACTATATCCCTCCTCAACCAATTCCTGGGTCACCTGAAGGAGTTGGGTCATGATGGGTTTCATCTTGATTGGCATATTACACATTTGAAAACTTTGAAGAGCCAGCGACTGGATAGACAGAGGGAACTGCTCCAAAAACATCAGGAGGATCAACGGGCTGAGAAAGACAAGTTGACTGAGTTAGCACCTCTTCTTGAAGCCATTGACAAAGATCTGGGGGACCTTAAAGAAGCTCTACACTTGGCAAAGTCGAAGCAAAAGAAGCTCCTCATCAAGCTTACACAAGCGCAAACGAGGATGGAGGTTTCTATGAATGCCCAACAGTCCTGCCAGGTAGCTTCTTCGAACCTTCCTAGAGATTTTTTCTCTTCCCCAGATCTGTGTTCCTCTTGGGCTAATAAACTTTTGTATATATTTTTCTTTTTCTTCTTCTTATGTAATTCTTGGGCAATAGCTCCCAATTTTGTAATACCCCAAAGTTTAAGAATGAAAAAAGATATATGTTTTCTCATGCTTTTCCTTTGTGTTATAAGTGTTTGCGTATATTACGAAGTTCTATTATTCTTTCATCTCCACTTGTGTTATAATAAAAAGAACTTGCATGCTTATCATAAAAAGTGGTTATGCATTCATAACAATAACTAGATATATCAGTGGTCCAAACCTAATTACTTACACATGATAGACTCTCAGCCATTTATTGTTAATCTTGAATGGTTTATCTTCTTCCATCCTAGAAATTAAGCAATAACCTGAGTCATGATCTCCTTTTACAATGAAAGGTCTCTCCCAATTGGCTGCAAACTTGGGTAGAGGAAGCCCCCTAATGTGTTTCACTACTACCTTCAATACGAGGTCTCCCTCCACGAACTTCCTTGGTCTCACTAAGTTATCATATGCCCTGGAGAGCTGTTTCGTATACATTTGAAAGTATTGCATCGCATTATCTCTGTGTTCATCCAACGCTTCCAACTATACATGTTTATTCTGAAGGAGCATGTTACTTATCAAAGCATATCGAGCAGAGGGAACTTCTAACTCCACTAGGAGAATTTCCTCGACCCCATAGATAAGGGATAACAGAGTATACACTCTGGGGTTTCTCTTAGTTATTCGATAGGCCCACAATACAACTGGTATCTTATCATCCTACACTCCTGGGAAATCCTCTATTATTTTATCCAAGATATTAACCAAAGTTTTGTTAGTTGCTTTTGCCTGACCGTTTCCCTTTGGATATGCCGCCGTCGAAGTATGATAGATAATGGAGTATTTTTCTGTGAGCATCGTTACTTCTGAATTGATGAGAAAGGATAACCTTTGGGATCCCAAAATGGCAAATGATGTATTCTCTGATGAAGTTACTAACCACCCCCGCTATTTCCCTTCATAGTGGTATCACTTAAGCCCACTTTGTAAAGCACTCCGTTGCTACCAGTATCCATATCTTCCCCCTTGAAGAAGGATGTATTACCCCTACCAGGTTGAACGCCCATGTGTGAAAAGGATAAGGCGTCGCTAGGGAGTGTAGGTCTACCGATGGGGCATGGATCATATTTCTATGAAGTTGACAAGCTTTGTATTTTCAAACGAACTCAACAGAGTCTTTCTCTATTGTTGGCCAATAATATCCCAACGTCATTAATTAGATGCAACGCAACGGCCTATTGAAGTATCCCCTTCGATAAAGCTACCCCTCTTGAACGTAGAATCTTAAGGCCCTCCGCTTGAGTCCCATTGCGTCAATTTTTTATGTTGCGGAAACTCCATCTCTGATAAATTCAATATACGGCTGCCTCCAATCAGGTTGAGCTTCCACGGAATGACATTCTACTACTTCGAAGAATAACTGGCATTTATCGCACTTCTGTTGTAGCTCTGTCGCGTCCTGTTTCATTCTGGGCCAAAAATACACCTCTCTTTGCATTCTTCGATAGAGGGGTATCTCAGTTGTCTTGTAGTTCACTTCATATGTTCTCTTCAATATCCGCTCGGCCTCTTTTAGACTGATGCACCTCGACAACCATCCTCCTGTGTTCCTAAAGCAAAGGTTTCCTTGGTTCGTGAAGTATTGGGATAATTCCCTCAGCCCCATTTCTCCTTCCCTAGATTCTAATTTCCCTTTAATCGTCCCCCTTCCAGTTTGCATCCTCCTCCATCGGTAGAATTAATTGTACTATAGAAGGAGTTATTCTTCATTATATCACGAAGGTAGTTGTATCATTACTCAGAACATCTTCTAGGCGATGGTGGCATAGGCGTCTGGGTGACGATTCATCATTCTGGGTTATCTCTTGATCTTGGTCTGATGGAACTGGCAGAGAAGCCTCTGAATGACCGTTCTCTATGGTGCCAGGCTCATGTGTTTCAACGTGTACTCTCCATTCACTTGCTGAACCACCAAATTTGAATCACCTTTGATGTAAAGTAAATGAATCCCCCTTCGAAGAGCCTCTAGCAACCCTATGACCAATGCTTCATATTCTGTCTCATTGTTAGAACAAGAGAAATCTAATTTGTAGGCAAGGAAAATCTCCTCCATTCATTTTGAAAGAATGACCCATGCTCTTCCTTTCTTTCCCACCGAAGATCCATTGAACTGCATTGTTCATTCCTCATCCGTTGCGTCTAGGTGATTGGCCTGCAAATCATCTCCCGGAATACTTTCTTTAGGTGGCTCAAACATTCTCGAGGGGAAAATTGCTAATAAATTGGCGTACGCTTGGTTTTTGATTGCACGAGGAACTACACACTTCAAGTCATACTTGGAGAGGATGATGAACCACCTAGCTTCTCTACCAATCAATATAGTTCTTGTTAGAAAATACTTAATAGGATCACATCTAGTTACAATATGAATTGTAAAAGACAACATATAATGTCTAAGTTTTTGTACTATAAAGACTAAGGCTAAACAATGCCTTTCCTAGCTAATATATCTGACTTATGTCCCATGTATGATTCTACTGAGGTAGTAGACCGACCGTTCTTCCCCGTCAATCTAATGTGCTAACAAATCTCCCATGGACCTTGTGGTGGATGTGAGGTATAGCTGCAACGGTATTCCTACCTGTGGGGGAACCATGATTTGTGGTGAAATAAGCAACTTCTTCAGCCCAGCGAGTGAATCCTGATGAACCTCCTCCCACTTGAATTTCGTGTTCCTTCGTAACAGCTACATCAACGGATGTGTCATCTCAGCTAACCCAGGCATAAATCTCCTAAGATAGGAGACTTTACCAAGGAAACTCTTCAGCTCCTTCGCCGTTCTTGGACATGGAATCTCCAAGATCACTCGCAACTTATCCTAGTCCATCTTCACCCCTTGCCGATCAACTACGAAGCCTAGAAATTTCCCACTTGTTACCCTAAAGACACACTTTAGTGGGTTCATCCTCAATTTATACTTCCTGCATCGGGCAAACACCTTCCTCAAATTGCCCAGATGGGACTCCTCCTTCCTTGATTTCACGACAAAATCATCCACATAGAATCCCACAAATTTGTGGAAAATGGCCATCATTGTTCTCTGGTAATTAGCCTTAGCATTCTTGAGTCCAAATGACATTACTTTGTACATGAAATTTCTCAACGGGGTCTTGAACACCATTTTCTCTACATCTGAGGGGTCCATCTTGATCTGGTTGTAACCTACATACCCATCCATGAAACAATATATCTCATGACCAGTAGTTGCATCTATCAAGCTATCAATAGAGGGAAGAGGGAACTTATCCTTGGGGCAAGCTCTATTGAAATCTCTGAAGTCAACGCAGATCCTTATTTAGTTTTGTCTTTCTTTCCCACAGGGATAATGCTAGACATCCAATGAGGGTGTTGTATCGGTTTGATGAACCCTGCCACCAATAAGTGTTGGACCTCTTCCTTTATCTTTAAGTCTAGCTCAGGCTTGTACGTTCTTATTGCTTGTTTCATCGCAATGGTTTAAGGCATTACGTTCAATTTGTGACAGTTGACTCCATCATCCAGCCCTTCCATCTTCATGTATTTCCATGCAAAAATGTCTATAAACTCTCGAATTAACATAACCAAAGCCACTCGTTTCTCCTTACTGAGATCTTTCATGATAAAAATAGGCCTTGGGTCCTCCTCTTCTTTCGCCAGGTTCAATTGCCCCAGTTCTTGCGCCTGCGGTTTTGGGTTATCCGCTATGTATTCTAGTTCCTCGGTGACTTCCTCTACAAATTCCTGTACATTGGAGTTGTCTATCACCATACATTGTCCTCGTTGATCCACTAAAAAGAACTCATATATCGGGTCAGCCTCATTATCAGCTTCTTCAGTCGCCCGTTCATACCATTATAATCAATATATCACCTTTCTTTCTTCGGTAACGAACTTCTTGCACTGTCTGCTGGTAGTTGTATCTGCCTTCCTCTTCTTCTCTCTAAAATCCTCGACCACTCTTTTTCCTAAAAATCGGCTCAACACACTTTGCCATTGGACCTCATGCTCCATCAGATCCAATCTGGGCCTCATTTCGTTATTGAGCTGCTTCGAGAAGTTTTGGGGTCGAGGGACCGCATGGTGATCTTCTTCGTCCATTACTCTTGTTCTTCTTGCAACCTCCTTATTCTTCTCATTCAAGGCCCCCATCCTTTCTCTGATCGAGGGAATCCAGGATCCCTCCATTCTTCTCGTTAGGACTTGGATATCCTCCTCCAGCTCTATGTAAAATGTAGGGTCCACCAAGTGATCTTCCTCGACAGTGAAGGGCCTCTTCATAGCCCTAATGATCACCTATGTTCCCTTGATGTTCTCCTTTGCGCATTGGTGGTACGTAGAAGTAATGAGCCCTTGGTTGTGCATCCACACCCTTCCTGTTAGCAGATGATAGGAAGATGCACTCTCTATTACGTGGAACTTGATATGGGAACTCAGATTTCCCATTACAATCCCAACATTGACGTACCCAATGGACTTGCAAGATTGTTTATCATACCCCGAAATCACCAAAGGCATGGGGACCAACCTTTCTTCTGGAATATTAGCTGCGTGGAAGGAGTTGATTGGCATAATGTTGATAGAAGCTCCCCCATCCATAAGAGTCCTTGCGAAACTAATTCCGTTGACGCTGGCGGTCACATACAATGGCCTGTTATGAGGGAATCTTATAGCCCTATCTGCATCGCTGAAGGTTACTTCTGACAGAAACCTCCTCACCAACCTGTCCATGGGTCCCTTCCATCTCAGCAAAGGGACTACGTTCTTCCTCATAATATCAAGTATTTCCTGGGTTATTTCAAACCTACTCTCTTTCGGTATCCCCACCTGGTCAAAGGACCAGGTGAATTTTGGGGATTTTAAAATTGCACAGTACTCTAGGACTAGGTCTGCTTCCTCACCTTTAACGATGTATACGTCCTCAATGTCTTTAGCGCTTGCCTCATCATAGGCTAGTACAACATTAGCCATTCCCTTCGTATAATCTTCCAAATCTTCTTCGAATTCCTCCTACTTAGACATTGGCTCTCTTTCTTCTCTCTCTGCCTCTTCATCATAGGCCACCACCAGATTGGCCCCATGTGCTGGGAGTGGGTTATTATTAACGTTCTGCGAAGGGATTTTCAACATCCCTGCCTTTATGTACTTGTCGATGATTCTCCTCAGCGTGAAACAGCTCTCTGTTGGATGCTGGATCTTCCAATAAATCTGGCAATATTTGGGATCCGCCCTTGTCACTACATCGGGTTCCCCCACGGTAATGCACTTTGGTTCGTAGACCGTTACTCCTTGGACCATTGCATTGTAACACCTGACAGCCTCCTCCACTGTATAAGGCAATGGTGGTTAGTCCTCCCTGTCTCTTCCAAACTTCCTCTTATTGTCCTTCTTTGGCGTCTTTCCCCCAACTGCTCCCTCGGTGTACCCTACTCGTGGGGGATGATCCCTCCCACCCACAGGTTGTATCGGCTGCCTAAACATCATGGGAACCACCACCGAATTTGGTCGCACCACCAAGGAGATATTTATTGTTGCTTTTAAGAATGTCAAAAAAGTCCCCTCGCGCGTTTCATTAATGAGATGATAGAAGTACTCAGGAAGCAGCACCTCCGCACAAATCTGCAATAACTTGGATTTTTTGGCCTCCTCCCTCACACCGAGGGATCTTTCCCTGAACCTTCGAAAGTACGTCACCACTTCTTCCCCGGGTCATTGCTTCTCCCTCCCCAGTTGGGTCAAGGTAAACTCATCTTTCGCCAGAAAGAACTTATGGATAAACAAAACATGCATCTCCTCCCATGTAGAAATTCTATTGGGAGCCAAATGAGAATACCAGGTATATGCCTTATCGGTTAACGATTTAGAAAACTCCCTCAACCTGAGCTTCTTATTATTACAATGCGCACCCAAGTGTTCAACGAAATGCTTAATATGCTCCTTCGGGTTTCCACCTTTCCCTATGTATATTTCAAAAATAAGAGGAATATAATCTTTTGTATAGGGCTCATCACTATATTCCTGGGGATAAGGTATTTGAAAGTCATCATAAATCGAAGCCACCTCGCCAACAGATTGCGAGGAGGCTTGCATGAACTTAAGCATCTCTTTCTCCATCTCCTTCCTCATTTCCTCAAAGGGTGATGCTACGGGGGCAACAAACAGTGGGACCATAGGCTGAGTGCCCGTTCCAGCTGGAGTAATCATCATAGCTGGAGCCATTGAACTCCCAAGGTTCCCACTGATGGATTCATAACAGAGGGTACTTATTCACTCGGTAGGGCCATTGGGGCTGCCCCTGATGTTACGAAAGAGTTTCTTCAAATCCTCCCAACACCGTTGAAGCTACCAGAGTTTGTAAAAACTCATAAAAATTATTCATGAGGAATGCCACCTGGACTGGTCCCATCCCAGCACTCGTGGAATCTTGAGTCACCCCTAGAACGCTGGTCGTTGCCTGAACTGGAGGTACCTCTATTCGAGGGGCCACATCCCTTAGAGCCTCCAGCTCTCTCATCGCCTGCTCTTTATTATGTTGAATGTCATCAAAGTTGAGCCTTTGATTAACGTTATCTTGCACCATACTCCTTGATTAGAAGAATGCCTCCCCAGCAGAGTCACCAAATATAAGAGGGTAGTTTAGACAAGATGGAGGCGTAACCCCTTTTTGAGTATAGTAATGATAAGTTAAATAACGACACTCTTGATTAACCATAGGACATACAAGCACTACTCAATGAAGATAGACTCAGTTTGAACTCACAGATCTCTCGTGTATAATTCATAAGGTAGTAATGAACTTAGAAGTAACTTAGCTAGAGGGAAAGATAAGTAAGCACCCTAGATACACCTTGGCAGGCAGCCAAACACACCAACCACCCTCAAGGATCTCTGTCGAATATTAAAAACTTCGTAATAAATGACAATAGTGAGTGATTAAACTCTCTAGTTTTTAATAACTCTCTCTAATGTATATTATCTCTAGTAATAACTTCTGAACTCTCAAAAAAGATCATCCTCTCCTCAGAGGTGGTTAGGGTCCTTAAATAGCCTCCCACACCACCCCTAAGGCAACTCTGCCATTAATGCCTGTGAAAGACATTCCTCATACTTTATGTCACAAACATTAAATACCTGATGCACTAGTTGTCTCCATGTCATAAACATTAAATGCCAAGACACGCCGTTTGCCTAACACTATGTCAGGGGGATGTTGTCATAGAGGTGGCTCACCAACTATCTGACAGACCCCAAATACAACGGTGGTTTATTCAAGTGCAGGTCTGATATTGCCTAGTTGGTTAGTGGCATCAGACAAAGTGGATGTGACATTAAGTAGAGGGATGTTTGGCTCACAACTCAACACCCGATGGAACTCAAGGTTGTTGCCCCCAGGTTCCACGATTAGGGTTCTTCAGTGTTTTACCAGGTGTATCTAAGATGGTCAGGACAAGCCCCAACGGTGCCTCACTTATCAATCCTCCAAACCAAGTCCCTCTAAGGTTTCCACGGTGAGGTCATTCGATAGAGCATGAAAGCTCTCCCATGCCCTGCCAAGCCTGGTCTCTCGCGAGTACCGTTTGACCTCACACAAACTCATTATTATTCCCGTTACATCATTATAATCGTTATAGCTTATAGTCAATATAAACAAAGATACAATATGACTAAGCAACACAACGAGCTAAAGTACGAGCTACCATGCTTAGCTACCATGCTGAGCTTCCTCGATTTCCTAATCCCAAACACTGTTGCTAATGGGGGGATTATCCCTAATCTCAGGATTACCATCGAGCCCCATCCACAATATCTATGGGCATTAATGCCCCATTATAGTGGTAATACCCATTTGTTTTGCATAGTGGATGTTGGCTAATAACTAAACCACTTATATTTTGTGTCATTTCTTCTCTATCTCTCATCTCTTTTGTTAAATTTCTCGAGTTCATTACCTCCGCCATTGTTATATAAGCTTGGAACCAGTTTGAATCCCTTGGACGATATTCATCATCATCAAACTATTTTCACCCTTAACATCTAATCTAGCAATGGTAACCTATAATCTAGATAGCCTAATCAATCTATAATTGTAAAGGGACTTACAAAATGTGGTTCTAATTTTTCTTTCTACCTGAAATGTTTAACTATCCATATTTATAGGTCACTTGTGGTTCAACCTAATCCCATCTGGTTGCGTTAAGTATGGAGTCATGTGAACTAACCTAGATTGTTTCCACTCCATTTTAATGGATTAGATTTACTGTATAATTATATAATTTTCCTTTTCATATATAATCTTAATGATAATAAGTGTCAAACCCATTAGGAGTTTTCCTAGGGTTCAAGTAATCAAAGCTACTAGCGTTCGAAGTAAGAATAACTTACCTGGAAAGCACTCTCGAAAGATAAAATTTAACTTAACCTACCATAACAAAAGAATGGGGTGAGTCAATGCCGAGTGGGGTTCCCAAAAAAATGCAATATCTTAACAATGACTCAAATTTACATGCCATAAGTAAACAATATACGAATTAATCATATCTTATTCCAAAACATTTCCTTTAACTTTGGTTAAAAGACATTAACGTATATATTCTTTACCTGACCGTTTTATTATGAAAATATTTCTTTAATTCATTAACCCACATGGTTAATTTGGGAAAATTTACATTCCTTAGCTATCTTTTTTTGTGTTCATCAATTTTCCATTTAAAATCGTCGGTTTTATACTTAAAACTGCCACATCTCGGGAATTTTCTCAAAATAGTATTTCATCATACGCATCTAGTGTATGAACAAAATTATTCAAAGATATATGTTATCCTAGACTTTTAATCACTAAAGGTCATTCAAAACCCTAATTATAGTTCCTTAACTCTTTGTTTCCCTTTTGGTGTATATCTTTACCGCCACATTACCGTGTCAAACTTGGGTTTATACCTGCTATGGATTGCTTAGCCATCCAGAAGTTATCATTTATTCATGTAACCATTCACTTATTATATTCTTTTATTCATTTGGTGTCATGGGTTTAACAATTTCCTTTGTTACATTATTACTTAGTAGTTTCAATATAAACCATTTAAAACCCAGAATCTCATATATGTATACAACTATTTAACCATTTATTTTTCCCAAAAATTTACCAATTTTATATATATTTTTTATCCTCTTCATATCATGGAGTTAATCGTATCCCATTTATGTTTACGGACC
This sequence comes from Sambucus nigra, assembly GCA_949130495.1. NCBI lineage: Eukaryota > Viridiplantae > Streptophyta > Magnoliopsida > Dipsacales > Adoxaceae > Sambucus > Sambucus nigra. Next base: position 296,329,384 of record OX422211.1, on the reverse strand, counting down.
ATCACCACCATCCATAAATTTCGCATACATCACTTCCTTAGCCTATGATTTTGGGTCAAAGTTGAAGCCCCGCCCTAGGACTATAGGCCTTCCTTAAATTTTCCCAATACTCACTTAATGAAAACTCGTTCACTTTTCTTTAAGTCCATTTTCTTGCGAGCCAACTTTCTCTTTTATCAAATTACCTCGCTTAACATCATCATTGCCACTTTCACAAATTCTTTGTTTAGTTTATTTTTCACTTTAAGATTATACTCATTCCGAAGGCCATTTAACCCAAGGTAATAACTGCCTTGTTACTTTCTTTACCACATTTATCACACATTTTGAATACCCTTATTCATTTAATCCTTAAAGTTTACTTATTTTCGATGTATAACCCACTTTGTAGCCTTTACCAAAATGAGGTAATTCTCTAATGTTTAGATTTAAGGACCTTTGATCATTTTTTAGTTAATTCTACAACATTTTGAACCAAAAGTTATTTTACAAAGTACCACACCCTTAGTGTGAAAAACTTAATTTATGTAACCTTTAGAGTTCATTTCACAACTTAAACTAAATGATGAATTACTTTATAATATTACCAACTTTACGTCAAATTATAAGGCATAGCTTAACCCTTTCAAATGTTAAGCAACATTTTATCCCTTTTTCTACATATTAGGGTTCATATAAAATTAGACTTTTTAAATATTTACCAATATCTTCCATAAAAGTCTAACTTTTGTGTAATCGCATTTAACCCAACATGTTTAACAAGGGGCATGTTTCAATATTTTTCTATCACATAAAATGGCAACTCTCATAGTACATTATTTCATTACATGAAATCATATAGATTCACATAAAATAATAACCTATTTATAAACCTCTTTCACAAAAATACTATTTCTTATATTCTGAAATTTCCAATAAATTTGATAGTGTACTTTTACTCCATATTTTAATATTATATTCATGTAATATCAATAGTAGTTCCATAAGTAACATATTTGATTATTATTGACACACAAAACTTTCTTAACATCAAAGCTTGAAATTTCATAATATAAACCAAGAAGAATCCCCCACCTTATGAGTCCAAAATATGAGGAAGAAGGTTGAAGAAGAGGGACCCCCCCCCCCCCCCACCTCCAAAGGTGTCCTTTAAGGGGTTGTTAAGCTACCATAAAAAGTCCATCAAAAACTCCTTTAAATACCTACCTTTAAACTCCCTCAAAATATACAAACTCCATTAAAATAGTTAGGTTTTACACTTAAAATACTCCAATAATAACTCGTTTTCAAGATCCAATATTATAGAAACATAATACCAATAGGGTGTGTGGTGTTATATTTGAGGTTGATGGCTGAAGCTTCAAAAATGGTGTGATTAGGGTTTAAATTCTTTATTTTTACTTCCTTGACCTCAACATTTCTGGTGAGTTTGGCTGTAGAAAGAGAGAGAGCCTTAATGTCCTCAAAATGTGAGGGATCCGGTATTTTAAAGAATGTTGGTCGGATGTGTGTTGATAAACGGGGAACAAATGGATCATATAAATCCCCCTAAATCAATAGAAATTAGACATGACATATGATCACCTGATGCCCTACCCCTAAAGCCACAGTCAAATCTATATGGGTCGGGAACGTGCCGCTTTAAGCCGCGATTGTGGGTATCGCTCCAGAATTCCTCCTACGCCCTTAATGAGTTCTAACTTCTTAATTCCACCCCATAATTTCTAGAAACATACTTAATACTTGTTATTTCCTTTTATAATCCCATGCAAGTTCTTCAATTGAAATCCACAAATAAAATTCATTAATCACTCTAACTCTATAAATTTCATTTGAAACTTTAACACCTCTATGCATGTAACCCCGGTAAATAAATGATTACCATTTTCACCTTTTTAACACTAAGAGCTGCTATTAACCATTTCCATGCAAATCCATGCATTAACTTGAATCTTATATATATCCCTCATATTACTCATGCGAGCCATCAATCCACCTTGTTTACAAAAATTATTAATGAACAACATATAATTGTCACATAATCACTTTATTTAAACATTCAGGGTATTACATTCTTCCCTCTTTAGGAAATTTCTTCCTTCAACCATAACCATCGATGTCTCCACTTCATCACCACCTTATCACCGCCTTTTCCTCTAGGCAACATGTAATCATCAATCAACACAGTGCCCACATAAATATAATAAGCTTTAGAGTTTCCCATTTCTTGGTTATCACCTATAAGAGTCATCATCCCCTTGCACATAAACCAGAATGCCCATCAGCTCTCTTACCTGACTATTCGAAGATCGATTTACAAATTCCATAAGGCTTCCACATTTAGCGGAGGCAACTTAAACTAGAAAACTCCTAAGGATTACCGCTAGCCCAAAACTCAAATCACAATTTGACACACATATTGATGCCAAATTCCTTTTCGTAAGGTCACCTATGTCACTTACCGACATACGATGTACTATAAGTTCATATCAAGGTCGTAAATCACCTTTCATCAAAATCTTTCAAATAAATATACTTAAGGTATTCATGTGACTCCATTTGGGTGGCTGAACAAAGTCCTGCAAGTTCATTCATTCGTCATACATTGCCTTATCACTACACTCCTCGACACCTTGTGACATTATAAAAACCCCTAATAATTTTAAGATCTTTCTCAATAATTTTACTTCACATGAAAATCACTTGTATACCTAGGTTTCATAGTCCATATGCTAAGCAGTCGGGCATTACACCAATGTATGAAACAAATGATAGTAGATTACGATATTATGCATGATGGTTCTTTGAGGTGAGTAGTCAAGCGAAGTCGAAAATTTACCTAATGATCATGTTCTCATTATCTAGAGTAAAAACCCTTAAATATATCTGAACCATCCTTCAATTTATAAAACCATGTATGACAAACCTTAATCTCACGATATTCCCTATCGGGTCACACATAATGGGTCATTAAACACCGAATAATCAAACAAATACATGACAAACAATTTGTATTACCCGTGCAATCATGCACACACAAGGGTGGTCATGAAACCCAACATGAATGGTCATCTGAAAAGAGGTGCCAGTTATCATTATGCATCAACCATCCCTGGCCTAAACGGCACCAACACTAAGCCAAACCCGTATCGTCCCAAAATAACCATTGAGTGAACATTCACAAACACAAGAAAAAGAGCGAAACACAACTAGATTGAAACAAACAATCTGAATACACAGTACCAAATAGAAGACAATGGTCATTGTCTTACTCAATACAAACCCACGTGTTACACGTAACTAGAGTTATCTCCCCCTATTAGTCGATGTAGTCTTTTACAAGCCATGAACCCTGTCCTATGGTGTCGACCCATAGCAAAACCATCAACCTCACACCCCCAAGATGAGGATATTACTACCTGGAATATCATAAAGCTAGATTTCTATCCTTAGGGTCGACGCCTACCCATCTATTCATCCTGATGAACACAAATGTTCCATAATAAACCCTTGAGACGCTAACACCCTTCCTTAGATTTCACACGTAAAACTCTTTTTTTAACCATTACAAACATAAGGCATCCCATCTGGAAACTTAGGGATAAGACCTAACTGATTGCATATAGGAAACCATTTGCCTCGGGACATTCCTGACTGTTGTTTGAGATCATTGTTGTCGGCAAACCTACCTCATGGCATGCATATAGCACATGCTTGGCCACCACTTTTGATGAGAAAATGTGATGTTACCATCACCACCGTCTACTAACCATTAACGAAACCCAACGTGCTTTCATATAACTCTCTATTTACTGATCAATTCACTTATGCAAAAGCGTTAAATGAAACTTGACGTACAATGCAAAGATAATTTCATGTAGTCGAATGACCCAAACACCAATGTGGCTAGCAATGGCATCAATGTTATGAAATATTTTCCCATAATGTGAACTCCTAACCATGATTCACTGATGAAAACAACAAATTCATATCACCTAGGAGTCCTCTAACGGATTGTGGACACTAACATCAACTTATCCTCATAACGATTGTGGCCACATGTATGCATAGAATAAAGTGAAATCAGACACACTAGTATGCCACACAAAATGTGTAAAACCAAATTACACATAAACAAAAATATTTTTGAGATTTTAATTTTTTTTTAAAAGATATCAATTTAAACAAAAACAACTCAAAAGACAAATAAAATCTTTTTGTATTTTTCTGAATAAGACCTAATAAAAGAAAAATTAAAACACGAAAGACATAAACATCATTTGACGAGGAATAGAACATAAGATGAAGTACAAGAGCTAGTGTATGAAAACATGCATACATAATCACTTATAAGATATAGCATGTGAAAAATCACGAGTAAGCATTTGAGAATAAAAAAGTCTAACATTTAACACCTCCAAATCAGATTTTCTAACCCACATAGGTGTAACGTGACACTCTTGGATTTGGGGAACCTTGGTAAAACTTGACTTAGACTTCCTAGGATCTTTTCAAATATCAAAACAAAAACTTCTCAAACTAAACCTAGGGTTTCAAGATCAAATACCATAACAAATCTTGTCGTGATCCATATGAGGATATGAATGAAGATGATGATGAAATCATTAATTTACTCTAAGGTATCCGAAAAACCTTGATAAAACCTTTTGTATGTTAGGATCTTCTAGTATATGATCCTCCCTAAAGTTAGGTAGTTGGATGGCACCTTGTAAGATGAAAACCTTTGCTAAAACTTGAGATATGGTGATCTCCCTCTAGATCACTTCACTAAAAACGTGAATAGTGTTTTTTCTCACCCTCCCCTACACTAATAACCCATAAATTATCATTAAAACTCCTTCCCACACCTTTATAAACAAGTATAAGAGGTGGGCTTGGGCTAAACTAGGATTCTTGAGAGTATGGGCTCACTACTTGGGTATATGAACTACACCAGGAACCCAATATAAATCATAAAATTAGTTTCAAATAAATACTCGAAAATCCCAATTATAATTACCATAATGAATTATTTTCTTTATTTAATCATGAATTAACTCCACTAAGTAATCATGGTTTCACATGAATGTAATTATCTCATAAATCACTAAGATTTTATCAGGTCTTATTTACAAAACTGATTATGGTACATAATATGATTCACCACGTTAAGTTTCTGATACCCACTTAATCCAATCAAATTACTGTTAATTGCCTTTAACCAGTATCTAATCGATTTCGTGATTCTCAAACTTAACTCATTTTCTACTCCACCGGGATTATAAAATAACCCACTGGTGGGGTTTTACTTGGTGTAAACAAAACATGTAAGTCTACCACGGGTATTACAATCCACAGTATCCCATGGACGTGGATTCTTTGAAATTATGATCTCAGACTTACTCACACAACTGTCACGTAATCCGTAAAAATCTTTTGACCCTATGTAAATCAGATTGCACCCATAGAAATGTAAGTGACATTTGTGTAAGCATTCCAATCCTTATAACTCTTGAGATTAAGAATCTATACACCCTTTGAAAATAGTGTAAGATATCTCGAGTCTAATCAAGAGAGCCCTTACACTCTAATCTCATGGGTGGTCATGTTCAATACATTCCCGGGATGTAGCGATCACAATTCTCTATTAAACTATCATAAAATTTCCTAAACCACCATACAACTTCCCTTATTTTGAGATAAACTAATAGGATGACATTGTAGACATTACGATAGGATGACAACTCCCTATCTATGTTGTAAACTATTAAATAATTCTAGAATCAGTTTTCAATCTCCTTATGATCAACCCAAGTTCGACTCACTGAAATTCCTACTGAGCTCTATTGATCGACATGTCTATAATATATTTAAACAAAACATAAGGCATTCTCATAACCATGATTATTATTTCCAAATGAACTATCACACCTTATCTAAAAAGGTAACCGTCGTAGGTTTTAAGAACAAAACCTCAACTATTTACCAATTAATCTTAAAGCCATATATCAAACTCCCAACCCATTTACACGATAGTTTGTTGCCTATCGATAGAAGAATTAACTGGGCATCATCTAATATAACCTTGTGATAAACTTATCACCCACTTCGTTCTATTTCTCCAAACATGTGTAACCTATGCTCAATGTTCTCAACCCTCTTATGGGTCGCCGGTTCTCTTGAACTTGCAATTGTACCAATATGTTCACTAAAAATTGTAATAGATAATTTAACTTGAAGGAACCTCACCCAAGAAACTTAGGAAGTAACCAATACATATAAACTCTTTAGTTTTCTCCTAAGTGACAATAACTTTGGCCTACCTGGTGGAGTCAACAATCCAATATCGCTTCACACTCCTCCAACTTATAGCTGAACCTCCTTATGGTAAACACATATTTCAATGTAAATTACTTGGAATCCTTATCTGATTCAAAACCTTAGTCTTTATGCCTAAAAGGTATTATACTATTAGACTAAAATAATTGGACTATGCTAAAGGACTAATAAATTTTGGTCTAATACACAATATATCACGCATGAGGCTCCCCACTACCCAAGCATTCGGTACATTCCTCATTCCTTCCATCTAATCAAGTGTCATAAGACATCGATTCCTAGGTAGAATGATTCGATACTTAAAAAATAACTCTTTTATGGAATCTCGATGTTCATCATGTGTTTACATCTTTGATATAATTAACTTGGGATAAACTCAACATCATTGTCTAGTGAACGCTTAATATTAAGGATGTGTCTAGATTATCCTACATGCTTTATATCAAAAGCCCGGACAACTACATTCCTTTATAAGACAATACTCCCACCTCATTCTCGATTAGGTAAGCATTATCCATAAATTGTACTAGAAATACCACCAAGCTTCCGTCATAATTCTTATACAAATAAGGTATTTTTGGACTTTGATCAAAATAAGGACTTGATTACCTAATCAAACTGAATGACATAAGCCTTTATGCTAGCTTAACTCCATCAATGGATGTCACAATCTTACATCTCTTTTATTTTCCCAACTTCGTATTATTATGTACTTATCAAGATTATCATTCAAGAACGCAGTCTTAACATTAAAATAATTTGGACAGACATTAGCATGACTATCATAAGAAGGTTTGATCATAGTCAATCCTTTTCTTTCTGAGTAAACCCTTTTGTAAGCCTTGCCTTAAAGGTTTGCACCTTCCCATCCATCTTTCTTTTAACTTCTTGTAGGTCCACTTATGCTCGATAGTTTCTACCCGATTAACATGTCAATAAGACCTAAACCTTAATTCAACTATTGAATCCATTGGTATCCATAGTTATAAGTCAAAACAAAATCCCTTATCTTCGAATTCCTCTTTGTAGTTCTAAGGACCCAATTCGTATTTACTTGTGATCTTAGAAAAGTGATCACCTAAAATACTAACCATATAGGATGACTCCTGATGCTCCCACTATGATATGTCACCGCTTGATATCCAGTATAAGTGTTACATGAATCCCTAATAATGCTCCCACTATGACAAGATAATGTGTTATCGATATTAGGTTCAATTTCACCATGTACGGGTAGTTTAGCAACTTTGATAATATGATGTTCCATTATATCTTGCAAGTCTAACTCACACTTGGACCTGTGGTTTTATTACATAATCCTCCTATAAAGATAACCTTCTTGTACTTAGGAATATGAAATAAACCACTTTTATAACCACTGGGATGACCAACTAAGAGACATATCTTTTTTTCATTTCAACTTAGTTGGCTCCTTCCATAGCACCAGTGTCAGGCACCCACAAATCTGAACATGATGTCAAATGATCTTGATCCCACTCTTAGGTTCAATTGGAGTTGAAGAGACCAATTAAGAAGAAAGTAATTTAGAATGTATATGCGCGTTGTAACACCCCGTATTTCTGAGTAATTTGAAATTAATTAATTCGGTAATTATTTCGGATTAGTTTTAAATTACGTGTGTGCTATAATTTGATAGAATTAAATATTTGTGAGAAATAAGGATTTATTATTGGTGGAATAATTTGTGCAATAATTATTATACGTCATAGTGAGTGATATCAATGGGACTATGTGGGATCTCAACCAGGGGTCACGTCTAGACCATATGAGGTCGAGATAGAAAATTATTGTAGAGTGCCTTATATGATGATTTACAGATCATGGTTGATTCCAAAAGGGTCAAAATAGTTGGAATAGTATACCTGGGTGTATAGTTTAGGTCCCGAGGAAATTTTAGACCAAACCGGTATCATTTAATGGCGTTTCGGGCTTTCAGGAGTTTGTGATAGATGAAACTCCAAAATTCTAAGTGCTATATCTTCCCCTTTGAGTGAAAGACTAGGGTTAACACAAACATAATAGAAGAGACGCCATATGTGAGGAAGAGGAGAAGAAAATCAAGACAACCTACACCAATACTCACCATCAACGTGCCGGAATTAAAATTGGAACAAGGAGAGAGCAACCTCATAATCCTAAAATGAATTCAGACTTGCAAATACAAGGAAAGTGTTTATCTTTCATGTTCTTGAAGAATTTATAATACCCATGTAGTGTAGGGTTTTCAATTTCATGATTTCAATTATGTTCTTGGAATTTAGATGAATAGAACTCATGATTTGGTGTAGGATTGAATGTAGAATGAATCCTTATATGAAGATTAAATGAAATTAGAATATATGTGATGATTAATATGGAATATTTATGGGTTCTTGGTTGAAGAACATTAATCTTGAATAACTTAGGGTTTAATTGAGGAACACAAGATGTCATTCTGCCATAATTTTAAATGTATGCGATTTCAATTTTACTTAGAATTAGAGTGAGAACCATAGATTTCTGGAAATTTCTATGCCTTATCTTTAAAATGAGCTTTGAATCAAGTCTTTTGAGTTCTTTAAAGGGAGTAATCGGCGTTTTACTATAGGGTGTCTAATCTGTCAGCATAGTAATCTGCTAGAATTTTTTACATTACTTTAAATGTATGCCATTTTAATTGTGCTTAGAATTAGAGTGTGAGCCATAGATATCTGGGAAGAAATATGTCTTAGATTTCTGATGAGCTTTGAATGAGGTCATTTAAAGTTCTGTAGAGGGAGAAATCAAAATTTTACAACATGGTGTTTAATCTGGCAGAAAACTTATGACTCGATTTGGTTTCCTATAATTGCCCAATTTTCCTTGTTTAAGCCCTGAATTTGTGAATAATTAACGGGGGGAACTTTTGAGACATATCTAAACTATAATGAGGGATATATTGAATTAAAGTAGGCCTAATGAGGGGTTGAGGCTTATCCATAACGAAAGAATTATGGCGAATACCTATTGGACATGAATTGTAAAATAATGAATTCGAGGGAATGAGAACGGATCACAGAGAGTATGAGTGAACCTATGATGTAGACTAGTAATTTATGAGTGAATTAACTACTGAAATACTTTTAGGGGTAATTAGGGCCCTTCAGGTAGAGAATAATACTCAGGAAATGCTATAAGATGTTATAATTATGAATCGATAGTACGTTGAGTAATTGAGAGAGATATATTATGTATAGATTATGTTTATAGGTTGTTTGTATACATATACGGACTATCTTATAGGTTAGGTGTATACATATGCGGATTATATTTATAGGTTGTGTTTATGCCTATATGCGACATATGGATAGGTTGTGTGTATGCCTATTATGTGCTTCTTTTGTGTGTGAGCATACCTTCGCAGCCTGCATTGTGTATTGTTTTCTTTATGGCTTGGAACTTTGTCCACAGTTCTGGCTTGGAACTTTGTTCACCTCCATTGTGTATTGTTTACTTTATGGTTCGAGGAGACATTCTGAATCGGTAGTCCCTAATTTAGAACGAGAGGTACTTGGACATGATAGCAAAGTACACAAGTGTGCATCACGGTGGTCAGTCTGGGAGATGTTGTATTTACATGTATATATATATTGTGTGACATATAATATACTTGTGTGATTTATCCTACTTATGTTTAATAGTAGGGGAGATAGATAACATATATCTAAAGTGATGTTCATTCTATTTATGTGTAATAATAGAAAGAGATAGAGCATATCTGAAGTATAAAATAAGTATAGAAACTTGATGAAATAATTTAGTGACAACATATGTGAAATTTTAACTAAATGGCTTAATAATAACATACGAAAAATGTTCATTATTAGTTAGTGGATAGCGTATTGTATGGGCGGTACGAGTGGAGTTAAAGAGAAACTCAACAAAGGACTTAATGATAATTAACAGTATACTATAGCGTACTATATGTGTGGTACGGGTGGGCTAAACCTGGTAGAGGTTAGTTATATACTTATGAGGTCTAGTTAGGCTCGACACCATAACTAGGTGGGATAAGTAGGGGACGTTAGGTGTGCACATTAGATGAGAGGTGATGAACTCAAAGGAGTGTGCGTAAACTAACATGTGTAATCAATAACTGCTTTTAAACTGTGATTTAAATGCTTGTTAAATATTTTTAAAAGGTTTTCTCGGGCTCTGACCCATGTCAAATCTAGTTTGTCTATTTTTTCAAAATATTTTAGGTGTCCAGCCACAGGGATGCCAAGCTTGATGAATCATTATCGGAATACGTAGTTGCAGCACTTGTGGAAGCTTGCACGATTTGGATTAGGCGCTTTAGTTACTTCATTCCTAGAGTAGGATTAAGTTTCAGTTATTCATTTGGGCGTGGTGCCCCTTCAGCTATTACTTTTATATCAATTCAGACTGTGTATTCAATTTTATTATTTTTATTCAATTTTTATTAGACTTGGGAACCGATGGTTTATTCGGCATTACTTACTTCAGCTAATTATCTTGTGATGGATTCAGATTATTACAGTGTGTATGGTTTGGTTATTACATTTATTTCCACATGTTGTTATTTAATGAAAGATAAAATTTGGCATCGACTTTTTGAATACTAGGATGTTAGTAAACTTTAAAATGTTTTTGATAGTGATGCTAAGAATGAACCAGATGAGATTCTTGTTTTATTTTTATAAAGGATTGATCACCCGATATTTAAGTAGGCAGGGTGTCACACTCGTCTCTTACATAAATTCCCAACAAGAATGTCTCGATCCTGAAAAACCTACCATGGACATTATCATACCCAAAAGATCCTTATGCTTTCTGTTTATGTACATTATTCCTAAGAGGAACGTCCGGTGTAGAGAGATGGGATAAAATTCCACTCATATGAATTATCCATTAATTATCCCAAGAGGTAAACATCTCTACAATGAAATCGTATAACTTCGATTAGTTTACCTCACCGATGCTCCACCTTATCCTTTCATACTTTGAACTAATCAAAAGTTTTATATTTGTGGTGCACGAGTTAAACGTCTCCATACCTTTGAGTAATTATCAATGAAATTGATAAAGCACTCAAAAAAACCTCTCGACCTGATAGTCACCAAACTAACCTATCGAATTGAACCAATTCCAGCACACTTTTGTCTCATTAGATTTTGGCCTATTATGCCCCTTTGGTCATTTAACCTTCTAAATGAAGTTGAAGACTAGAAATGCCTCCACTTCCAATGAACTCAATTGTCCATTTTGAACCATTCTTCAAATTTCCTTTGGAACAAAACAACTTAAGAATAAGTGTCAATGTTGTGTTAGGTTCTATAAGGAAACTTTATCTTTAATGATCTTTGCCCATAAAATATTCAATTCAGTATATAGAAGTATTGGTGAGACAAATCTCATATTGTACAAATCGTTTTCCTAATGTATCAGAACAAATAAAAGATATCCAATTTTAATAACATAATTTTATAGAATTAATCGAATATATGTTCAAAACCGATTTAGAAATCCGAAACAAACTTTTATAAAACCCGGGTACATTTAATAATTTACTAATATTAACTTTATGTCTGCAACAAAATTTATCATAATTATTATTCCGTTAATACTGATGCTTTATTTGAATTTCCCATAAATTAGGAACATCTCTCTTTAAAGTAATTACCCTTTTACCTGGAACCCTTGCAACAAGTTGCAGTCTTGATTTGTGGGTCTCGAGTTTAAATACCAGGTTTCCATAGATTGGACCATAAATCATGCATTTACTTTTATGAGATAAGCCATTACCATGTCCTTTTATTTACTTAATGAAGGAAAAATCGAACACCTTTGCTATAAAATATATAACTACTTGAAGTGAGAATACACGTCTTTCGCCTTTTTCATTGCTATCGAGGAATATTAATCTTCCTTAACCCAAACGGTTGTAATTAAGACTTAGAATTATCCGTCTACCTCCCTTTCGAGAAAGAACTAAATTTATTTCTCAAATAACCAACACTAACCTTTGATTACCAATAATCCTCACTCTTGGATTATGAAATGGTATCGGGTTTTGCAACATGTATAATTTAAAGAATCCTTTGTTCAATCAATGACAAAGTCATTCTAAGAACACGATTCTTACTTGAGCATCGTCAACCAATATGTGTCTAAAAATTCCAATCGATCAATTCATTCAAATTAAAATTTAACATTTAGAATGTCCCCGTTAGGGGGATTGAACACATGTAACACTTAATTTAAAATAATTATCGTGTATTTTAAAATACTGTGAATCCATGATTAAAATAATCAGTTGGTAGGCCAGACAAGATGATACAAGGAGTTAATCATATCACTATTTTAAAATATTTATGGAAATTGTGGGTTAAAATAGTTCATTATTCCCTAAAGTTAGAATAATGTCCAATAATATTTTTAGCCCTTGAAACTTATTTCAATTAAACATTTAAGACTAAAACGGTACGAAAACGTTGAATTCTTTTCTAAAACATAAGAATCATTAAATTGAGAAAATTAATTTCCAATTAACAAGTCAGAATTAATTTGATTAAATTTAAAATGGCATCCCTCAACTGCCTAATTTTATAATTAATCTCATCAGGCATCCTAGTTCCCTTATGAGGTCAGATTTCTCATTGGGTGCTTGAATTATTCCACCTTAAACCTGAAAGACTTTTATCTTTCATTATGCTATCTGGATAGTTCAAGTCTATTATGTCCAACATAATGAATAGCTAATGACTTTTGGTCCCAAAAGTAATGACAGTGACTCCGTTGGGGAGGACACCAAAAGTTGTATCTAAGCATATCCCTCCAGTGCATTCCTTAAAATAGAACCCATTCATGATGAACTTCCCTGTTGGGGGGATCGAACTCACTCACATCCTAATTCTTGAAATTATCATTTAAGAGTTTTAATAAATCCTTGATGCCCTGATTAATTCCATTTATTATGGGCCAAAATTCACTGACGCGAGTAATTAATCACATATATTTTATAAATCACTGATGGAGACCGTGCATTTTATGTTTAACACTTTGGGGGTTTTAAGAAAAAATTTATTCAATTCTAAAAGCCCTAATTTGAATCCTTGGTAATTCTCAAATTTACTTGCGTGACTTAAGTATCTTGATCTCATTTTTAATTTTCTTAAAATAAAAATATAATTTGAATTTTCCAGAACTAAAATTCCCAAAATCTCAATTTAAATTCATACCTTTAAATTTAATTACCTTGATTTAATTCAATTTATAAAATTATAAAGCAAACACAAATTTTCGATAAAAATCGGGGATCTAGGTCAATCCTAAAATAAATAATCCATGTTGTCCATAAAATCGGGTCTTCGAATTTTTCATTTAATTAGCACATGAATGATGCAACATAATATAGTTAAAGAGACATGCAAACAATTTAAATAATTAAATGAAGCAAAACAAATAATGAAAAGACATTAAATGCATTTTGTATCATGGCCTAAACATCTACATAAAGTAAAACTCTTCATGCAAAAGAGTGCTTGTTGCAGAAGACTTCATTTCAGGCAAGAGTCCAACTTGAAAAGAAACTCTCCATGTAAAAGAGTCCAGCTAGAAGTAGATTTCATCAAAAGTTTATGCAATTGACCTTAATGAGTACGATTGACTTGATTCTCTAAACACAACTTCGTCTCATATTCACCAAGAACATATCTAAAATTCAAAAAAATCTGAAGGTCGGATCTCAAAAACTTGATGCAGACGTCCTTAATGATCTGATTTTTAGATCACATTTTATTATCGCCATCCCTAAAAACATATCCAAGTTTTAGATAATTCTAATGGTCCAATCATCCGCAATGAATGAAAGAAATATGGGAAGAACCAAGGTGAAAAGAAGTGGGTTATCACTGGTAGGGTCGACTGATTGATAGGGGGCGATCTATCGACCCTTTCAGGCCTGGAATTCTTCATTCTCTCGAATTTTCATAAAACAACTCCATTACCATCCCGAAACTTCATAAACCTCCATAAAACTTTGCCCAAACCTTAAATCCATATAAATACAAGATTCTACAAGTAAATAAACGTTACAACCCTCTTCCAACATCTCCAAATACATCGATATTGAAATAATTAGAAAAAACTAAGCATATCGAATCTAAGAGCAAAAATAACTGCGGATAAACGACCCTAAGATCCAATCAAATTCAAATATATGTGTGACCAACATTGAAGGGTTATAAACTTAGAATCTCTACAAAACCATGTTAGTATGACATCATACACAAACATGTATAATATACAACATGCCAAAATTAGGGTTTCATATTGGACAATATGGACCTTTTCAATACAAGATCAATCTCAATTGGGGCTCTGATACTAATTGTTAGTGAAAACAACTTGGGATTAACATTTAAGTGCGAAAATTTTTTAGACCTATGGATATTTAATTAATCTTGAATTGAAAAGAAAATAAAACCTATGTTTAAAGATTAAACCTAGGGTTTCAAGAACACATACCATAATGAATCATGTTGTGATTTGTATTGGGATATAAATGTAGATGATGATGAAATCATTGCTTCCCTCCAAGGATTACAAAAAACCTTGATAAATACTTTTGTATGCTAGGATCTTCTAATGATTCTCCTCAAAGTCAGGTTGGTGGGTACACCCTGTGAGATGAAAACCTTTGTTAAAACTTGAGATATGGTGATCTCCCTCTAGACCACTTCAACGAAAACATGAATAGTATTTTTTTTCTCACCCTTCTCCATCCATAATGAACCTTAAATTATCATTAAAACCCCTTTCCACACCTTTATATACATGTATAAAAGTTGGGCTTGGGCTTAATTGGGTTTCTTGATAGTATGCGCCTTTCTAGTTAGGTATATAGAATACACAAAGGAACTAAGACAAATAATTAAATTAGCTCCAAATAAATACTTGAAAATCCCAATTACAATTACCATAGTTATTTCCTTTTCTTTGTTTAACCGAGAATTAACTCCACTAAATAATAACGATTGCAATCCAATTTCATTATCTCATAAATCACTTGGATTTAATGAGGTCTTATTTTCAAACTAACTATGGTACATAATATGACTATCCATGCTAAGTTTTTGATACTTGCTTCGTCAAATTAATTTACAATTAATTGACTTTAACCAACATTTGGCCAATCCCTTGGTTCTCGGGATTAACTTATTTGCATCTCCACTAGGATTATAAAATAATCCATCGGTTGGGTTTTACTAGTTGGAAACAAAACATCTAAGTCTATCAAGGGTATATCACAATCCATGGTATCTTATGGACATGGATTCCCCTGAATTATGATCACATACCTACTCACACAACTATCACCTAATCTGCAAAGATAATTTGACCCGGTGCAAAGATAATTATGATCTCATACGTACTCATACGCATTAGAATCCTCGTAATCTCAAGAGTATGAATCTATGAAACCTTTGCAAATAGTGAGAGATCTCTTGAGTCTAATCAAGACGGTCCTTAGATGCTAATCTCACAGGTGGTCATGTTTAATACATTCCTAGGATGTATCAATCACAATACTTTATTGAACTATCATACAAGTTCCCGATCAATCATAGAGGTTCCCTTAGTTCGAGATAAAATACTAGCATTTCATCACAATCATTCCGATAGTATATTAAATCCCTATCTATAATGTGAATTTTTTAATAGTGTTAAAACCGAAATTCCAATCTCCTTGTAATCAACTCAAAGTTGACTCACCGGAATTCCTACTAAGCTCTATTCAATCGATATGTCTAAAATATATTTAAACCAAACATAAGGCCTTCTCGTAACCATTATTCTTATTTCAAAATTAACTGAAACACCTTATCCAAAAAGGTAACCATAATACGTGGTTTTAAAAATAAAACTCAACAGATCCTTCCTACTATGGTGTGTGCAAAAGAATACACAAGGAATTTTACCCTTAGGATGAATTTTTCTAAAGTCCCCCAAAATGGTTGACCCTCTCAAATTTTAGATTTATATTTGGTCGCGAAATCATTTGAATCATCAAATCCAATCCCACAATTGTCACATTTGATTTGGATGGTGCCTAACATTTTATCCAACTTTTTTACCTGGATTTCAAATCAAAATTGACAAAACTAGAGTCTCCCAATCTCTCTTCTAATTCCAAAATACTATATTAGAGGAAACGACGAGACTCGCAAAAAACTAAGGAGTCCTTCTTCAAAATCTCCATTAAACCCCGAAGGTTATCTCTCTCCCCCTCTAAAGGGAGCTTCTCCCAAAGAGTCTTTGCACGTTCCATAAGATACTCAATTAATTCACTAGCATCATTCCATATGGCACGTTTTTTCGTCTTAGCTTCCTATTTCATGTTAGCCTTTTTCAATTTCATCATCTCTACATACAACTCTCGAAAGGCAACTTGAAGTTCACTTTCCTCAACCTCTTTATCATCTTCTTATTCCTCATTACCACTCACTTGGTATTAAACTAAAATAGCCTAAAAAGTTTCATGCAACGAATCATCTTCATCGAAAGATGTTTAATTAGGTCTCGTATGACTAGCCATGAACGTGGTGAAATTTTATTCCATAAGGGAATCAGGTTCCTCTTTCGGTTCATTATCACTAAGGGTAGCATTATATGCAATCGGCTTCTTGCCCTCTTTCCTTAGCTTATTGGGACATTCATCTTCCCTATGGTCCATCTGACTCATCCTCTTAAAATTATCATTACAATTTTAGGGAACTTTTCATCCTTGTTATATTTTTTTCTTCTCAAATTTCATTTCATCCAATTTATCTATTAATTATTAAACTTGAGAAAATTCTTAAACTTATTTTCAAACATGAGCATATCGTTGGAATCGACATCAAACCCATCATCCAAAACCAGTGTTCCTCCTTTTGGGATTTAAAAGCAATGACGTTTTCTTTCTTCTTTTTTTTTGGAAGGAAACATGTCAAGCTCATATGTTTATAGGTCATCAATAAGCTCCTCGATTTTCGTAGAGTCAAGAATACTAAGGAATTCGAAAGAATCACTTTGGAATTAAATTATTCAGGAAAGGACCTTAAAATTTTCTTGACTACTCAGGTTTCTGGTATTCTCTCTCCTAATTTAAACAATGAGTTAACAATATCAGACAATATAGCATAATACTCAACAAATGTTGTGTTATATTCTATCATAATGGTTTCAAACTGAGTGGTCAGGTTTAGAGTTTGAAAGCATTAACATCACTAGTTCCCTCATGGATTAGTTGGAGTATGTCCCAAGCATATTTTGACATCTCACGTGTCATAATATGGAGGAACTCCTCAGGTTAACAGGACAAAAAAATAGCGTTTAGACCTATAGAATTGTAATTTGACAATTTATTTCCATCCTGACTCCAACTTTCTACAGGGTTTAGGGATTCTAGAATCACCTACCTTGATAGTGGGCGGGGACCACCCTTCAACAATAGCTAACCATACCTTCTCATCTATAGCCTTAAGTGCTAATTTCATATGCATTTTCCAGTACGTGTAATTATACCCATCAAACATCAGAGGTCTGGACAACAAGTAACCATCCATACGAAAACCACTTGAATGCATTCTTAAGTAACTTATCAAATCCTACTCTGATACCAATTTCATAAACGTGTGTTTTATATTGACAGTAAACAAATGCAAATTTTCAAATTTAATTCATACTTAAACAAATAACCTAAGAACCAATTAACAAATTGTAGTGTTAAACGATTAATCAATTTTACCTTAACCTAAAGCAGTCATCTAGGGGATAGAAGGATAAAATAAATAAATCACACAACTTGCCGATGCACGAGGAAAACCCAAAATGGGAAAAACCTCAGTGAGCCCATCCATTCAAATTCACTGTGTATTACATTAAAAAAGGACACGATAGTAGACATACTCAACCAACTTTACACCCTCACATGCCTTAACGCTCTTTGCCTCTTCTACCTCTGCACAATGTCTCGCGAGAGTTCACTAGAGAAGTTGACATAACATATGAGTCCACAAATGCCTTGATATCCACCGTAATCATCTACGAAATTGAACCTGGAGTCCATCTCTTCTTTACGGCAACACCACAACATGGAATCCACTAAGTGTAAATAGCAAACTAGTCACGGATTCTATCACACGTAACAATCTATCAAAAAAATTAAGAGAATAAACTTTCTTCATGCCCGGATATTAGATCTCAAAGCATTGGATATGTATCTTAAACTAGTTGGATGAAAACTAAGGTTTGGAAGTCATTGGATATGTATATGAAACTCATTTTTCCAAAAACTCTCATTAAAAACTCATGTCAGTATCCCTTTTATATAGAAAACACATTTTTTGTGGCTGCACAAATTTTTAGGACTCAATCGAACAAAAATGAAGGTTCATTAAAAAAAATGAATATCTCATTTGAACCTGAACAAACATACCAATCTCATTCGAATAGATTATGAACAAGCTTCAAATAATATTTTTCCTGGGAATCAAAACTTTCTCGTTCGATGTTCATTTGAATGTCATTAAAATGACATATGGTACCTCGTTTAAACAAACACGGTGAAGTCGTTCACAGTGAGGTCGTTCGAATGACCTAAGCAAAAAATTATTTTTCTTTTAAAACCTTTTTGAAAATAGCTTTCAAACACATTTTATAAAAACACTTTAAAAATAACACTTCGTGATACATATACAAGGATAAAAAAAAATATGCATTCATAACTGAGAGATCCTTAAACATTGAAGAGGAAATGTGGCACAAAATATGACACGATAATGTAGATCTCTAACTTGGCAGCTACAATCTTAAAATAAACACATCACAATCTTTTGAATGATAAACACTCAAATCCTAACCTGTGACTGAAGGTTTATCCAAACATAATTAATCCAAAATACATACAAATTGACTCTATCAAAAATTTATCCTTACAGAGTTTGATCCTCCAATCAACGAAGTTCAACACGTGCGGGTTTGATTTCATTAAACGAACTGGTGGTAAACACTTAAAAATAAATTTTAATATCCTCCCCATCGGAGTCATTGTCATAATTCAAGGGATCAAAAGTCATCAACTATTCATTATGTTCGACAGATTATCTTGAAATGTCTGGATAACATAATGAAAGATGAAAATATGTCTGGTTCAATGTGGTGTTAGTTAAGCGCCCATCGAGAAATCTCACAAATTGACTTTTTCAAAAATTTATCCTTTCAGAGTTTGTCCCTCCCATCGATGAAGTTCAACACGTGCGGGTTTGATTTCATTAAATGAACCAATGGCATACACTTAAAAATAAATTTTAATATCCTCCCCATCGGAGTCACTGTCATAATTTATGGGATCAAAAGTACTCAACTATTCATTATATTGGATAGATTATCTTGAAATGTCTTGATAACATAATAAAAGATTAAAATATGTATGGTTCAATGTGGTGTTAGTTAAGCGCCCATCGAGAAATCTCACATCATAAGGGAACTAGGATGTTTGACAGGTTAATTATAAATTATTACCGATTGAGGGATGCCATTTTAAAATTTAATCGAATTAATTCTCGTTTTTAATTGGAAATCAATATTTCAATATTATGATTCTAATATTTCAAAAATGAATTCAACTTTTTCTTGTTGATTTAGTCTTCAAAGTTTTAACGAAAATAATTTTCAAGGACTAAAAATGTAATTGGATAGTGTTCTAGCTTAAGGGGATAATAAACTTATTTAACCCATAATTCTCGTCAATATTTTAAAATTATGATGGGATCGATTCCTTGTGTCAGCTTGATTTGGCACCCATCGGATGGTTTTAATCATGTAATCACGA
The DNA here is from genome assembly GCA_949130495.1 of Sambucus nigra. Taxonomy (NCBI): domain Eukaryota; kingdom Viridiplantae; phylum Streptophyta; class Magnoliopsida; order Dipsacales; family Adoxaceae; genus Sambucus; species Sambucus nigra. The sequence goes on along the minus strand of OX422211.1, from coordinate 296,309,166 downwards.
AATTTTAAAATACATGGTAATTCTTTTAAATTATGTGTTACACGCATTCGGTCCCCCCATCGGGGAAGTTCTACATGGCCTTTTTTATTTTAAATAATTGATTGATGAGAATTTCTTAACACTTTTGTTTGTTGATGACACTCAAGTAATTATCATGTTCTTGAAACGAATTCCATTATTAATTGAACTATGGATTCTTTGTATTAGACATGGTGGGGAAATTAGGTACTATTTTGTAATCATTGGTAGCCGAATGTTGGTTTTATTTGTTGAGAAAGTGCTTTACTTATTTCTCGAAAGGAAGGTATGAGGATAAATCTAAGTCTTCAATACAACGGTTTGGGTTAAGGAAATTTCATAATCCTCGGTTGTAGTGAATTAGTCGAAAGGAATGTATTCCCACAAGTTAGAATTTTAATAACAATGTATGTGGATTTTCCTTGATCTGTAAGGAGAAGGACAAGGTAATGGTTTATCTATTAAAAGAAAATCCATGATTTATCATCCGATCTACGATAACCTAGTATGTAGACACGGGAACTGCAAATCAGGCTCCAGGTAATCGAGAAATTACTTTAAAGAGAAATGTTCCTAAGTTATGGGCAATTAGAATAATACATCGGTATTTAAATGGGATATTCTTATGAATTTTGGTGTAGACATAAAGCTAATGTAGGTAAATCATTTAATGTACCAGGGTATTATAAAAATTGGTTTCCTTTTAATAAATTGGTTTTGAACAAATATTCGATTGATTTTATAAAATTATATTTATCTAAATTACATATCTTTTATTTATTCTAGTACATTGAAAAAATAATGTATATATTATAAGCTTTGTCTCGCCAATACAGCTAAATATCGAGTTCAATAACTTAATGGGCATGATCATTAAAGAGAAATTTTACTTGTAGAACGAAACACAATTCTGGCACTCACACGTAGGTTGTTTTGTTTTAAGAAGAATTCAAAGAGTGGTTTAAAATGAATAACTGAGTTCATTGTAAGTGGAGGCACTTCTAGTCTTGAATTCTATTTGGAAGGTAAAATGATCAAAGGGCCCCTCAGAGCCAAAAGCTAAAGAGCTTAAGATGTGATGGAAATGGTCACTTTGATTAATTTAATTTGGTGACTATCCGGTAAATAGGTTGTTTTGAGTGATTTATCATTTTCATTGATGATCACTCGAAGGTATAAATGTGTTTACCTAATGCACAATGATCTTGCATTTTTTATTGGTTCGAAGTGTGCAAGGCGAAGGTGAAGCATGGGAGAGGTAAACTAATCCAAATTTTATGATCCGATCATAGATGTGTCTTCCTCTTAGGATAGTTGGGGTATAATTCATCAAAGTTTGCGATTTTATCCCAGTTTTATAAACCAGGCATTCCACTTCGAAATGGTGTAGAATAAAGGAAGGAATAAGGCTCTTTTGAGTATGATAAGGTCCATGCTAGGTCATTCAAAAATGCAAGATTATTATTGGTATTTTATGTAATATACAGGTATGGCCATCCTGGGGGACATCGGGGGGAGAGATATATCCACTCGAGAAGTTTGCGTCGCGGTCTCGTACCCCTATTTGAAAGGTGCTTCGGTCGTCATCGGTGTGGGGGTTAAAGATGGACTCGCCATCCTATTTTGCACAAAATATGCAAAAGAACATGTTTCCACCTTGAGAGAGCGGCATCAAGGAAAAACTTATGCATATGAAACCAATAGTTCTAAGGTTCTGAGGCTAAGTTATGGAATGGGAAGGTGTTAGGCACCAATCCCACCCTTTCGATCTCTCATGGTCTAGTGTTATTATCTTCCTTTACATCATCGTGAAGTGTGTGTGTCTGTGTTTATATAATGGAGATCGGAATCATTCAACTCGTACTATAGACAAGGTAGAGTTAGGTCATCCATAGGAATGTTCCCAAAAAATATATGTAGAAAGTATGATTTGTACGTATATCATGATATTGACCGTTATTAGGAAACGATAATATGAGTTGGATGAAACGCAAACAAGCATGATATATATGTGTGTGTGGGTGTGTGTGGGTGTGTGTGTGTGTGTGTGGGTGTGTGTGTGTGTGTGTGTGTGTGCATGCATGTGTGTGTGTGTGTGTGAAAATGGGAGGTTTAGAAAATTAGGGATTTTGAGAAATTGAGAAAAATGGGAAATTAGAAAAATGAAAAATTGGACTCGAGTATCGGATTTAAATGCTAGACGCCTACGTAGCCTAAAAACGAATCAAATTCCACGTACTTCAAATGCAGCATAGGGGTGGGGTTTATCCCATAGATTGGAACGAAATTTTATTATATGTGTATGTGTAGAAAATATGTTTCTTGGTTTTGGAAAAAGATGTGATGGATAATTCCGTTCGGAATTTATAGGTGTAACCCTCTTTTATTTATTTTTGGGATTTTTGTAGAAAATAAAGTATGTGAAATATACTAATAAAAGTGTAAATAATAATGGGTATGAACTAAAGTACGAACTAGATTATGAATCTAAAGTATATTATACAAAACAAAGGAATTTAAAGAGAGATGGAAGGAATTGGACCTTCTTTTGAAGCTTGATCTTTATTTTTGGATGAACTCCCTTGAGTGTTGATGAATGTTCATGAGAGAGAATGATATTTTGCCACATTGGGTATGAAAATGATGGTAACGTAAGCTTAGATGGAACTTCACATGAGGAACTTCGCTGATTTCGAGGGAATGTTGTTGAGATGCTGATGGATCTGTTGTTTTTGTATTTGAGTGAGGTCGTGACCTCTATTTATAGGTTCATGGGGATGTCGATCGGCCTACCGTAGAGGGTGCCTATCGGCATGTGATGCCAGACACAGTGCCGATAGGCAGGGATCTGGACATGCCAATTGGCAATCATGTGCAGATGTTCCAGGAAAAATGATCATAGAACACAAACCATTGATTCGAATCATACACGGGGCATGCCATTAGAATGGTACTTCATAAACCTTCAAGAGTCCTTTCGATCACACCCGGGTCCGGGAGTTGACTTTGGGTCAAATGTGGTTTGAAAGTGCACATTAGTCTTTTGTATGGGAAATCGTCGGACGAAAACGGATCGTTCGTCCTCATGGTAAGTCAGAATTGCACACGGGGTTCACCGTTGGAAAGGTTAGGAGATTTACTTTGACATTCCAAAGAGTTTCGCTCGGTTAGGAAGGTTGACTTTGGTAAAATGGGGCTCAAAAGCTCCCAGGAACCTCTCGGAGTCAAACGGATCATTCGTTCGTACCGTAGGTCAGAATGGTGCATGGGGCAGACCGTTGGAAAGGGTATTCAGTTCCTTTCATAGATTCATTCAGTCTCATTTGAGCTAAATTATATCTAACTGAGTCTCAAGGATTTCTTTTTATAGCCAAAGGACCTCAACATCTTTCAATTACAATTCACAAACTAAAGAAAGAAAACAAAGGAAGCAAAATAATGTATCTGATAGCATCTTTCTTTTTTCAAAAGATTCACAGTAAATACAAAAGATGCACAGTAAAAGGTGCATAGTAAATTGATAATTCAAAAAGATGAATAGTTGATGATGCATATGTCCTGTTTTAATTATCCGATCGTCATCGTATACGTCAGCTTGTTACTGATTGCTTGGTAGGTCCCACAGTGTATGCTGGATGAAATTGCAGTCGTCCATCCATTTATTAACCATCAAATGCATTGGCAATGTTAGCCTTAGCAACAGAATCAAAGGACATGTTATCCATTGGGATTTGGTGTGGAGGATAAAGTTGGGTTAACTCATACTCCTCTGCATGTCTCAGTTGTTCATAAGGAACATCTAAATTATTTTTGTTTTTCAGATTATTTATAAATTCCTTAACAGCCGCTCATTGTTCAAGCGTTGTGGCATAATTTATTGGGAGGTATGTGACAAATAGTCTTCTTCCATCAGTCACCGTGAATTTAATATCACTTTCTCAATAATAATAAGATGCCAAATTAGAAATACTGATCAAGTTTTGTGACCAATATCTCACTGTGTCCAATTGCTCCAATGGTTGATCATCGTAGCAATTTTGATCTCATCCCATTCATAGTCCTCAGTGGCTCTGAGGTGCCAGATCTGGTAGGGTTGGTAGAAAATTTCTCGAACCCTCCATCCAATTGTGCTAATATGGAATGACAAATAACGGGTGTATTTGTACTTTCCTCGGGATATTACATGATTAATCATGATTTTGATCATCATGGGAAAAGTTACAAATTGTTCTAGAAAAATATTTGGGACAATTAGTTTGTTTACTAATCCCCATTCGATTGGTTCAATATCCCAGTTAGAACTGTAACTATCCTCAATGAAAAAATGTATTTTTGGCATTTCATCACTGAAATTGATATCGTTTTCGAATTGGATTAAAATATTCTATATTTTTTTACCCTGGTCCTCAATTTTTAGCAAAATTTCCCTTTGGAACATTGGCGTTGAAATAAGTTGCTTCGCTTTTTCGAATAGGCAAATTCTTCAAATAGTATTAAAGATTTTATCTCAAACATCATTTTCCAAAAAATCTGCAAATGCTAAAAAAGTATTGATTTTTTCCAGAGAAAAATCTTCATTTTCGTAATTTAAAGCTTTTAAAACCTTGAGGCTAAGGTTTTGAAATTTTTCTAAAACTGGTGTTTGTTCAGCAATTTTATCAGCAAGGATACTCATATTTTTTCTGAAATCTTTTATTTTTTCTGTAAGATGAGATTTCCAAGCTTCATTCAAAGGCTCATACAACTCATAGGGGATTCCTGAGTTGTGGAAGTCAGATACTTCAGTATTAAGAATGCCTTCTTTTGTCCTAAGTTTTGAAAATTGGTAAACTAAATGGGGGGTGCCAACTATTTCATCCAATTATCCCATGCCGTTATAGCTTCTTGGATATTGTCATATTTTTTGTGACATGCACCTGGAAAACCATTTATTTGGTTATGGCATTGGTACCAATTGTGGTAAATGCCTGATTGGCGTCCACTAAATACAACGTACACAAATCTTGGTTTAGACCGTGCACTTGAGGATGATGATGATGCTTGGGTTTTTTCCTTTTTAGCAAGCGTCACCCAATCTCCCTATACTTCTCCTAGATGTTTGTTTCCCATCTGTTGATACCAAAATTAATATGCTGATGTGGACGAATAGTATGAAGACACGCGTCAATCTACGTGGCACAATAACAGCGAGGAAGATCATTTCCCGACCAACCATGCTTCTTTCCGAGCAGCGAGAATACACCGAGGAACTCTATCATCCCGAGGAACTCCATCCGAGGAACTCTATCATCCCGAGATACTCTAAGCACTCCGAGGAACTCTTTATTAACGAACAACTAAGGCGGTCCGAACTGCACCTCGGCCGTGTCATCAATTATCAGACGGACAACTGTTCAACTATTCATTAGATTCTTGACGCACACGCTGCATTAAATGTATTACCCATTCATATGTATATCATTTAATGTATTGGACCTTTCATGTACAGCCTTGAGGCTATAAATACCTTGTATCAATCCCATTCAAGGGGACCGGAATTTCTTGAGAGAACTTGTAATCAAGAATTCCACAAACACTCAGCAATAACATAACAGTGGACGTAGGCTTTATTCCTAGCCGAACCACTTTAAAATTCTTTGTCTTATTTATTTATCTGTGATTGAGAAATTAGAGTGATCTAGTTTTTTACATCAACAGATTGGCGCCGTCTGTGGAAAACGACTGTTATTATCGTTTTTCATAAAAATCATTTATCACCAATGGCAGATAACCCAGAGTCCAGTAATCGAAATGCTGGAAATACTGGAAATCTTCCAAATCCATCTTCATCTCCAGATCTAGCCGGAATTATGACGAATCTGGCTCAAGGACAAACCGCCATGCAAGAATCTATGAGGCAACTCATTCAAACTCTTCAGGGCGGTGTACCTACTTATTCAGGGCAAAGGACTGATCATGGGCAACCACGATCCAGACGTACTGGGTCATATCGCAGTGGAGAATCCAACGATTCTTCTTATCAACCTGGGCGAACTTCATCAATACGGGCTACGGATACAAATCAACATATCTCTCTTTCTCTGGAGAGAACTAGCACTTTGGAAAGATTAAGCAGGGTGTCTCCTTTCAGCCGGTTAGGACCAAGGAGAAACATGAGTCCACCTAGGGCTCCATCAAGAAGTTTTCGACCACCACCAGGTTTGAGAGAAGGATCTGCACAATCACGACCAACTACACGTCGAGATAAAACTCAGGAAGCTACGTCAGAGCAATCAGTTGCTCAGACTAAGCGGCCTGAGGAAGGGAATGAAGCATGGAAAGGTTCCATTCAACGGTTGGAGGATAGACTGGGAGAAATGGCTAAGGCGAGAAACCCCTTACAAAGAACTTTTGTTCAAGGGACACCTTTTGTGCAAGCCATTGTGGATTTCCCTACACCGTCGAAATTCAAAGCACCTGTAGTAACCCCCAGGTACGATGGAAAGACAGATCCCGTACTTCATATAGAACAGTACCAAGCTGCTGCAGATATCTACGCTGTCCCCGACGAGATGAGGTGTAGAGCATTCTCGGGAACTCTTACCGGATCTGCACAGATATGGTACAATAATCTTCCTCGGGGTAAGATTTCAACTTTTGTTCAGTTAGCCGAGCTGTTTATTGGCAATTTTTGTTTTGGAGCAAAGCCGGTAAAGCGAGTAGCGCACTTGCTAAGTGTTAGACAAAAATCAGGAGAAAGTACTAGAGATTACATAACTCGTTTCAATAACGAGAAGTTGGAAGTCATAGATTATGAAGAAAAGACAGCAATCACTGCTTTGATGAGTGGTTTGCTGCCTAACAAGCTATACTATACTCTGGCCAAAGATCCGCCTAAAAATATGTCGGAATTGATGGCAAAGGCGGCCAAAATCATGAATGCCGAGGAGGCTATGACTGCGAAGAAGAATATGGATAAAGAAGTTAAAGTGGAGGTCGACAACTCTAAGAAGAAAGATCAGAAAGGTAATGGTGGTGACAAACATTCCAGGAATAACAGGATAAAGTTGGAAGCCCTAAAGAAGTATGATAATTATACTCCATTGAAAATGGGTATTAATCATGTTTTAGAAGAGATCAGGAATAACGAGGAAATCAAATGGCCAGAGAAACTGAAGACAGATCCCGACATGAGGAATAAGGCCAAATATTGCGAGTTTCACAAAGATCATGGCCATATGACCAAAAATTGTATAGCCCTTCAGAACGAGATTGAAACACTCATTCGAAGAGGAAAATTATCAAAGTATGTAGATCGCAGAAGTGAAAGGAAGAATGATGATAGAACTAGAGAGAGATCTAGATCTCCTCGTCGTGCAGAGGAGAAAAAGAGGAGGGACCATGAAGAGGATCCAGATGATGACCCCGATCTTCCCAAGAAGCCAAGGAAACCTGAACGAGAGGTATTTTCCATACGTTTTGGATCATTTCATTGTAACATTATTACAGGGGGAGATGCAGGAGGAGGAGACCTTACTGCAGAAAGAAAAGCTTACCTCGGAGAAGCTCAAGCTTGTTCATACATTCAGCGAATAAACCTGGCCGAGGATGATCGCCCGAGGAAGGTAAACAAAGAGAAGTTAGTGATTGGTTTTTCAAAAAACGACCTGGCAGGTGTTCTTTACCCTCATGATGATCCTTTGGTGATCAAAATGAGAATGAAGGATGTGGTCATTTCAAGGGTGTTAGTAGACAATGGTAGTTCGGCAGATATCATGTATTATTCATGCTTTGATAGCTTGAATTTGAAAATATCTCAATTGGAACCTTATCACAGACCCCTTCTGGGTTTTGCTGGCGAAAAAGTTTTTCCACTTGGGATGATCAAGTTGGATATACTCATTGGAACTTGGCCTGCTTGTCGAACAGAAAGAATACGCTTCTTTGTGATGGATAAGAATGTGCAGTCAGCCTACAACATCATCATGGGACGAGTTGGATTGAAGAAGTTCGAAGCAGTTCCATCTACAGTTCATCAATGTTTGAAATTCCCAACGAATTTTGGGGTTGGAGTTGTGAAAGGTGATCAAAAAGTAGCTAGGGAATGTTATTATTCGTCTGCCGAGCAAGAGGAGCTTGAAGAGTCCAGGAAAAAGACTACTACTTACCAGGTGGAGGAAGGTACAGAAATTGAAACTCTTGATCCCAGGGATGAATCTCAACTTGTAAAAGGACAGGTGATGGAATCTACAGAAAATGTTATTCTGGACGATGAGCATCCTGAACGAATAACCCAGATAGGATCGTCGTTGGATGTTTCAATAAAACAGGAATTGATAAATTTCTTGAGAAACAGGAAAAATACTTTTGCTTGGAGTCATGAAGACATGCCAGGAATAGATCCAAACTTCTTATGTCACGAGCTCAATGTGAATAAGGAGATCAAGCCTGTGAAGCAGAGGAGAAGAGTGTTTAGTCCCGAGAAGAACCAGGCCATACAAGAGGAAGTCGAGAAACTCCAGAAAGCCCAATTCATTGAAGATGTAAAATATCCAGATTGGTTGGCAAATGTGGTGATGGTAAAGAAGAAAAACAACAAATGGAGAATGTGTGTCGATTTCACCGATCTCAATAAGGCATGCCCCAAGGATCACTTTCCATTGCCCAGAATTGATCAACTGGTGGATGCTACCTCGGGACACGAGCTACTCAGCTTCATGGATGCTTACTCTGGCTACAACCAGATCAAAATGAAACCTGAAGACAGGGAAAGTACTTCTTTTATTACCCCTAGGGGAACTTATTGTTATAATGTTATGCCTTTTGGTTTAAAAAATGCAGGTGCAACATATCAGCGGTTGATGAACAAGGTTTTTACCGAACAAATCAGCCGCAACATGGAGGTCTATGTCGATGACATGCTCACTAAAAGCAAGAAAGCTGCTGATCATTTGGTTGACTTGAGTCAAACTTTTGATCAATTGGATAAATACCAAATGAAGCTTAACCCGACGAAGTGCACCTTTGGAGTACGAGAAGGAATGTTCCTCGGATACATCGTCAATCAGCGAGGTATTGAGGCAAATCCAGATAAGATCAAAGCTCTTCTAGGGCTGCGATCCCCGACGACGAAGAAAGAAGTGCAGAGTCTTACCGGACGAGTTGCAGCGCTCAACAGATTTGTATCTCGAGCAACTGATAAATGCATACCATTCTTCAAAACACTTCGAAAAACCTTTGAGTGGAATGAGGAATGTGAAAAAGCCTTTCAAGACTTAAAGAAATACTTGGGAGCACCTCCACTGTTGTCCAGACCAATAACAGGAGAAAAATTGTATTTGTATTTGGCAGTATCAGAGAATGCAGTCAGTTCAGCGTTGATCAGATTGGAGAATGGAGTCCAGAAGCCAATTTATTACACAAGTAAGGCTTTCCGAGGTGCAGAAATCAGGTACCCAAAGCTAGAAAAATTGGCATTGGCACTAATTGAAGCAAGTAGAAGAATGAGGCCATATTTCCAAGCCCATACCATCATCGTTTATACTGATATGCCATTGAGACAAGCCCTCCATAAGCCAGAAAAATCGGGGAGACTGATGTACTGGGCAGTAGAACTTGGTGAATATGATATTGTGTATGAGCCCAGATCATCATTGAAGGGGCAAGCTGTAGCAGATTTTATAGCAGAGTTCACATACCCTGATACCCCCGAGGAGCAAAAGGTGCCTGCTGATCTACCTGTGGACGATACAGGATCAACAGAAACATTTGCCGACCTACCTGTGGACGATACAGGATCAGCAGAAACAGGTCCAAACCAACCAAGGTTGGTAAAAGGACTTGTGGATGTAGAGAAATCATTATATTCAAACCTAGACCAACCAAGGTTGGTAAAAGGGTACGAACAGATACCGGGGGATGATGGAAGAAAACAGCGGATATTTTATCGAGGAACTTTGACAGATAAGAAATTTGAAGACGAAATACCTACATGGAGATTATATGTAGACGGATCATCCTGCACAGCTGGTTGTGGAGCAGGAATTGTTTTGATCACTCCAGACGAGATTGATATGGAATATGCTTTGCGATTCCAATTCAAAGCCTCTAATAATGAAGCGGAGTATGAGGCCATGATAGCAGGTCTTAATCTAGCAAAGACTATGGAAGCACAACAAGTGATGGTATTCAGTGATTCTCAATTAATTGTGAATCAGATGATGGGAATATATGCGGTTAAAGGAGATTTAATGATCAAATATCATGCAAAGGTGATGAAATTGTTGACAGAATTTGATGCCATTCAATTGGTGAGAATACCAAGGATGGAGAATGTACAAGCAGACGCACTGGCCCGACTAGCATCAGCTACTCGTACCGAGATGCGAAGAACTATACCGATTGAAGTATTAGAAGGTCGGAGCATAGATGAAGATCTGACAATGAATGTGATTACCCTTGATTTAGGACCATCTTGGATGGATCCAATCAGGAAATATGTTGAAGAGGGTGGATTGCCGGAGGACAAACTCGCTGCCAAGAAACTGAAGTATAAAGCTGCTCGGTATGTATTAACTAATGGTATTTTGTATAGACGAGGAATTATGGCAGGTTTGCAGAGATGTGTACATCCCACCGAGGTGAAAGAATTGATTGAAGAAATCCATGAAGGATCTTGTGGAGCTCATGTAGCAGGTCGAACACTTTTACAAAGAGTGATGACACAGGGATATTACTGGCCGACAATGAGGGCTGATTGTATAGCCTATGCCAAGTAATGTGACAAGTGCCAACGTTTTTCTTCCATCCGACGAACTCCACAAGCATTGCTAACACCAATAACTTCCCCTTGGCCATTTGCCATGTGGGGAATTGATCTGGTTGGACCTCTGCCGACCACCCGAGGAAGATTCAAGTATCTCGTAGTTGCAGTGGACTATTTTACTAAGTGGGTGGAAGCTGAGCCTCTTATCAATATGACGTACGAGAAGGTATACCAGTTTGTATGGAAGAATATCATTTGTCGATATGGTCTCCCTCATGCTTTCATCACAGATCATGGAACACAATTTGATAATGAAGAATTTGCCGCCTATTGTCATCAGTCGAACGTTTTGAAATTTCATTCAGCACCAGGCCATCCCCAAGGCAATGGACAGACTGAAGTGACGAACAGAACATTACTAAACGGGTTGAAAAAGAGGCTAAGTGAAGCTAAAGCAAATTGGATTAATGAGCTCCAATCAGTATTATGGGCCTACCGAACAACTCCCCGAGCAGCAACTGGAGAATCACCATATATGCTAGCATTTGGAAATGAGGCTGTGATACCGGCCGAGTTGGGTCTCCCAACGCATAGAGTGCTGAATTTAAACTCTCCGATCAGTGACTTGATGAGAAGAATGGATTTGGATATGCTCGAAGAAGTCAGAGAAGAGGCAGCCATTAGGAATGCTGCTTATCAACAACGAACAGCTCTGTTCTACAACAAAAGGGTGAAGAAATGCGATTTGAAGGAGGGCGATTATGTGCTGAAGAAAGTCATTCAGAAACAGAATAAACTGGAAGCAAACTGGCATGGACCTTACCGAGTTACAGAGATTGTTCGACCTGGAACTTACAGAATAGCAACTCTAGAAGGAGAGGAATTTAAGAATGCATGGAATGCTGAACACCTGCGCAAGTATTATCAGTGATGTAAAATGTAAAGTATTTCCTTCATTATGAATAAAACGATGAATAAAATGAGGATGGTTCACCATTTTCTTTCTGTTGAAAGTTTTTCGGGGAATACTAGTGTTGAACACTACACTGCTTGATAACAAGAAGAAGACTGCTCTACGGAGCCATGCTCTACGGAGCCAAGAAGACTGCTCTACGGAGCCATGCTCTACGGAGCCAAGCTCTACGGAGCAAAAGTGCTATAAGTAGCCAACCTCCTTTGGTTAGGAGGACATGCTCTACGGAGCCAAGCTCTACGGAGCAAAAGTGCTATAAGTAGCCAACCTCCTTTGGTTAGGAGGACATGCTCTACGGAGCCAAGCTCTACGGAGCAAAAGTGCTATAAGTAGCCAACCTCCTTTGGTTAGGAGGACATGCTCTACGGAGCCAAGCTCTACGGAGCAAAAGTGCTACAAGTAGCCAACCTCCTTTGGTTAGGAGGACATGCTCCAAGGAGCCAAAAAGTTCGAAAGAACCCTACTACTCCTTTGATTAGGAGGTGTACATCAGCATGATCAACTACGGTTGGTAAAACTTTATATACTCTCGCATTACAGCTTATGTTGGTCGGGAGGTAACATTATTACAAAAAGTTCTTTAAAGAACAAAATATTCCAAACTGTACCAAGTATGGTTGGTCGGGGATAAAAACCCACCAATTGTAGTTGGTCGATGAGGACAAAAGTATTGACCTTAGTTGGTCGGACACATGTTTATATTTGAAATTGAACCAAGTATGGTTGGTCGGGGATAGAAACCCATCAACTGTGGTTGGTCGACAAACATTATTTATCCACCTTGGTTGGTTGGAAACAATTTTGAACAATTTATGCTTATTATAAATTCTAAGTTGGTTGATGAACCATATAATTTGCAAACAGAAAAATAGCTATTGGCAAAACAGAAAATAAAATTCTTTCATTAAGATAAAAATGTATTACATGTTACATGTATGTGCTAACTATTACATTACAGATTCCTACTCTATGGGTTTCTTTCCTTTATCTTTTGAGACAGGTTCCTCGCCAGCAGGAGGATCCTCTAGACAAAGAGGAGAATTAATAAAGTTCATGTCCTTCAGCATTCTGACATTCATTATTGTAGGAGTGTCCAACAGGTGCTCAGGACGAGATACTTCAACTTGAGAATGAAGGTTATAATCACCAAGATATTTAGAGATCAAACTTCGAGGAATGGAACGAGCAGGAATCCATGCCATATCCAATTTATAGGGAGGAACAGGCAAGTCTAGCAATCCAGGAGCATGATAATCCCATAAATAATGACCTCGTTCCAATTTTAATACACCCAGGGCGTTCAACCATCCCTGCTTATAACCTTCGTTGTTAGCATTTTCAATGCGAGCATCCAAATGATAAAGAGCTTCATTATAGCCTGCATTCCAGAACTCCCGAGGCTGTTTATGGAATTGGAAAGTTAATCTATCTACTTGCTCGAGAAAGTTCTTGATAAGAGCATCTTTATTATTCAGAGCAGACTTCATCGCAGCCAGTTGATCCTCTAAAGATAAGTTTTTCTTAGACAAATCAGACAGAGCACGATCTTTAACATTCAGTTGGAATGCTTGAGTTTCCAGAGTAGATTGGGTGCGAGATTCTTCAACACTGCGGCTAAGAACTCTTGATCGGCTCCGAGAAGCAACTGGAGAATTTTGCTCCTCGACGATTCTTCCTCGTCCCCGAGAACTCCTTCCTCGTCCCCGAGCAGTCACAGGAATAATAGACTTTTTCAAGTCGTCCAACTCTTGCCTTAGTTTGGCGTTTTCAACCTCTAGAAACGAAAAACCTTCATCAGTAACTGGTACTAATGCAGTAGAAGAGGAGGCAGCGGATTCATATTGAGCCAATCTTTTCTGCAGACTATTATTTTCTTGTTCCAGGATCTCGGCAATTTGTCGGCAGGCTTCAACTTCACCTTTTAGGGTCCTTTCCCTAATGTCATATGCAGCAATGATCTTTTTATGACCTGTATCAGAGGAAAGTTGTTGATATCTATTTTCATATTCCTTGTGTAATGAAGCCATCGATTCATTGTGCTGACCTTGGAGATCCTCTAAGGAACAATGCAGCTCTTCAATCAAGTCATAATAAGCGACATTGTTAGCTACAGCTCGGTCGAATAAATCTTTCAAGTACCGATAAGCCTCAGTCGCCTGTTCTGAAGCATCATGACCAAGAATGTCAGCAATTTCAGAAGAACTAAGGTCTGTATGACCAGCCCAATAGTATCGGTGACATTGCTGCATCAGCTCGGTATCATGAGAAGAGATTAATTCCATTCTAGCAACAAACTAAAGACAAGAAAAAGACAACAATCAACAAAGAATCATCAATAACAGCGATGAGTAAAGAAGTATTTTATTAGATCATAAAAGGATTACATTGTTCGATTACAAATGATGAAAGATAGAAATGATACCGAACAACTTCACACCTTTTCCTTGTCTCCCAAGACTTTCTCGGGAGGCTGGGACGAGGAGCTCGGTTGCTCGGTGATAACAACAGCTTGATCGGCAGAAATCTTCTCGGCAGGAGGAGGAATAGAAGAAATATCCTCGATGACAGAGGGTTGAGAAGCAGAGATTGGGACATCCACAGCCATGGAAGACTCATCTGAAGCAGGTTCATCTTCTTCTTCTTCCACAATTGGTGGAGGAGGACCAGGGAGATACCGTTGGAATAGCTCAGAATCGTCTTGGATTTTTAGCTCTTGTAGAGCAGCTACCCAACCGTCATGGAAGTATTTCAACTCCCCATATTGGACTTGGGATGTCATAGCAGCAATCCCTTTATCCCATCCTTTCTCCCAACCAGCACTGAAATGTTTCTTAACTACAGCTTTTCTTTTCAACTTCTCCGAGGAGAGTTTGACATCCAATTGTTCTTTCTGAATTTTGATGTCTCGCAGGACAGACAGTTCTTCTTCTGCCTTCTTCAGTTGGTCATCGCACTTTTGCTGATTGACCTCTAAGCTTTTCACCTTCTCCTCCAAATTCTTGGAGGTTTCAGCCATCTTCATCTTATCAGCCTCAGCTGCAGCCAACTTTTTCTCCCAGGCAGTTTTCTCCTCGACGTACTGCTGGCGAGATTCTTTCACAGATTGGGCTAAACCCAAGAGGGCATCGTCAACATCGGACGAGGAACTGGAAGCTTTAATAGCTTGATCTTTCTTCACGATGGTATTGAAGCAGTTCACCAACTGAAAGATGAGAAAAACAATAAAGTCAATACAAATGCAAGAATTCAAGAAAAAGAAAGAAAGACCAAAGGTATGAGAAATTTACTGAAGAAAGATGGCGAGCAGCTAGGGATGTCAGTGTATCCCTAGGAATCTTTTCATCAACCCCGAGAACCTCGGGTATAACTGAGCTCGTTGAAGAACTCGGAAGAATGATTTTTGAAACACTACTACCACCAGCGGGTAGAGAAGATGCAGTTCCAGCAAGATTAACCGAGGATGATTTCCTCAATCTCTTCAAAGGAGGGTCAGCAGCGTCAACCAAGGAAGAAGTCTTGGTCGGAGAGATTGTAATTACATCAGCACTAGCACTTTTCTTGCTCGGAGCCACTGGGGGCTTCTCGGCAAATTTGGAGGAACTAGCATCTACTTTTTTAGTCCCCTCTGGGACATCAATTTTGCCTTTCTGTGCTCCAATAGCAGAAGAAATTTCACCAAATAGAGCAGGAGGAGCTCTTTTCTTGCCCATTCTCTGAGATGGGGGGATATGAGAATCTGAAGATGAACTTTCTGGTGTTGAGGCTGGTTCAACAGGGCGAGCAGTATAAGAGGTTGTGTAGCTCTTATACTGCAGCAAATATGATGCAGACCTAATATGCTCGTCTGCAATTGTCTTATGCAAATTCCAGATAAGTTTTAAATGCTTGATATTCACTTTCGACTCTTTTGGAGTTTTTCTTTTACTATCAACTGCAAATAAATACATAAATCTCAGTCATACATTTTGTCAAACATGATGAAAACGCAATTTCATAAGTAGAATAAAATGAAAAATAAACCTATCCCATTGCCGTATGGGGGGCATCTGGGACCATTGTATACTTCATTCCCAGATAAAGGCGCGTGTTGCCAATTTTTTATGACCAACCCATGCTCAAAATAATCTCTATTTGAATCAGGAAGGTTAACTACAAGGGCTCTATTTAAAAACCTAGTTTTTAAATAATAAACATTATCTAAAGTGGCCCACTTATAGCAATACATGATTTCTGGGATCCCTATACGAGTCCCATGAGTTAGATTTAACTTGTGCACCCCGTTAATTATTCTCCATGAATTGGGGGCTATTTTTGCAGGAACAAGATCAAAATATTGACAAAACTCAAGACATAATGGGTTTGGTGGAAAGGAAAAACCGCATTCAGCAACAAAAAGACTGGGGAACCAATGTCCCTCAGCCAATCGAAAGTAATCTAAAGGCTCAGAAAGAACCTCTAGAGTTACCCAAGAAGGAATGGAAAAGTCAGAACGAAATTTCTCAGCAGATTCAACAATATAAACCATATTGAATAAAAGAGATGCAGAAGAAAGGAAGAAGATCTTACAGAAAGAAAGAAGATATGTTGACAACGAACGGAAATAATGATGAACGCACAAGAGAGAGGAAGAGAATAGAAAACTTGAATGCAGAAAATTGGAAAGTGTAGACGACGGTATGGTTACCAAAGCAGTTTAAATACTTTGCATTGGGAAGCGGCGAAAGAAATGATTACTAAAAAGAAACTACTGAACTTCCGGCGGCTAAAAAGACAAAAGTTGCACGAAGATCGAAGCGCTTATAAAAAAGGCGGAAACTGCGAAATGAGAAGGAAATTTGAATACAATGTTCCTGAAACCCAGGAAGGTCATTTAATATTACCATATACCGAGAAAGAATGTCCCATACTCCTCAAAGTTCGAAATATGAAACATTAGGGGCTTCTGTTGATACCAAAATTAATATGCTGATGTGGACGAATAGTATGAAGACACGCGTCAATCTACGTGGCACAATAACAGCGAGGAAGATCATTTCCCGACCAACCATGCTTCTTTCCGAGCAGCGAGAATACACCGAGGAACTCTATCATCCCGAGGAACTCCATCCGAGGAACTCTATCATCCCGAGATACTCTAAGCACTCCGAGGAACTCTTTATTAACGAACAACGAAGGCGGTCCGAACTGCACCTCGGCCGTGTCATCAATTATCAGACGGACAACTGTTCAACTATTCATTAGATTCTTGACGCACACGCTGCATTAAATGTATTACCCATTCATATGTATATCATTTAATGTATTGGACCTTTCATGTACAGCCTTGAGGCTATAAATACCTTGTATCAATCCCATTCAAGGGGACCGGAATTTCTTGAGAGAACTTGTAATCAAGAATTCCACAAACACTCAGCAATAACATAACAGTGGACGTAGGCTTTATTCCTAGCCGAACCACTTTAAAATTCTTTGTCTTATTTATTTATCTGTGATTGAGAAATTAGAGTGATCTAGTTTTTTACATCAACACCATCCTTAAAGAAAAATATTTCACTTGTTTAGTGGATTTTTTTGCACAATTTCAGCTAAGATAATCTGCAAAAAAATTGTTAGTACCTTTTAAATGTTCAACCTCAAAAGTATAAACAACAATTTAGTTATACCATTTGAGTCTCCTTCCTTCTAAAATATTTCTTTTGTTTACACGGAAGTCTTTTACTTCTTTATTGTCTGTTTTGACAATAAAATCTTCAGGTGCTAGAAAAATATGAATTTTTTTAATATCAAGTTTTTTTCTAATAATTCTTTTTCCAAAATGATATAATTTAATTCATTTCGTTTGAATTTTCCAGACTTATATCCACATATCAATTCATGTTTTTGAAATTATTTTGATAAAGAGGTTTTCTTACCATGGATACCAAAATTTTTGGAAGTGGTTTCATTCCAATAAATTGCAAGAATTGCTTTGAGAACACATCCCTGACAATTTTCTGAAGCGTCAGTTTCAAGGATTAGTTTATCTCCTATTTTAGGAAAATTAACTTTTGAACAATTGTTAATTATATCTTGTTTGATTACTTTCACAACAAGGGTATCATTTTCACTCTATGTAAAAACTTCATTCTTTTTGAGTTTTTCAAGAAGTGGTAATTCTTTTTGTGATAATCCTTTTATGCAATTTCTTCCATAATTAAGGATTCCTAAGAAACTTTGCAATTATTTTTTATCAAAAATTTCTTCATTAAAATCTCTTATTTTGGATATTATATGATCTTGTAACTGTAATCCATCTTGGTTTAGGATTATACCAAGAAAATTAATTTCTATTTTTCAATATCAATTTTCTTTGGTGATAGAATAATTCCATATTTTTGGAAATTTTCACAAATCATTTTTAGATGATGTTTATGTTCTTCCAAAGGGTTTGAAAAAACAATAATATCATCTATATAGACAATAAAAAAATCTTTAAGGTCTTTAAAGATTTTGACCATCCATCTTTGGTATACCTGAGGAGCTGTGTTTAGCCCAAAAGCCATAACATTCTATTGATAATATTCTCTAGGGGTACTAAAGGTTGTCAATGGTTTGGATTCGTCAGTTAGTTTTAACATCCAAAATCCAGATTTACAGTCGAATTTACTAAGAAACTTTTTTCCTTTAGTTTGGTTGATTAAAACATCATTTCTTGGGATGAAGTAACCATAAAATTCTAATTGTTCATTTAATCTCTTGTAATTTATAACCATCCTAGTTTTTCCTCTTGTGACTTCATTATGGTTTCTCACCATGAAGGTAGGGCTAGAATGTGGACTTATTATTTTTTCAATAAGATTAATTTCTAATAATTCTTTAATTTGTTTTTCAAATTCATTTGTATCATTTCTGATATAGATCATTGGTTTTACTCTTATAATGATATTTGGATCTCTTAATTTAATATTACAATACCTTGGACTTTTATCCCGTAATTTTAGTGGATTTTCACTAAAATTATCTTTTAAAATATTATAAAGCAAGTGTTTCTTCAAGCTCTTTAATAATTGGAGTCATATCTCCTTTTTTAGTAGGGCGAAAGTCTTTTTTGCACTTATATTTATGTTGTTGCAGTAAAGGTATTTTTTACTGGTTCTTTTTTAAGAGTTAAACTAATTATTCCCTCATCAATATTCATAGGTAAATATTCTGAAGTAAAATTACTACCTAATATAAAATCTCCATGCATTTCAAGAAAGCATAGGATTTTTGAAATAATGGATTTCCTTTCATTGCACTAGATGGCTAATTTTTTAGCCTTTAACTCAATGAAATTTTGTGTCCCATTGATGCCTGTAACAGCAATAGGATTTTTCATCTTTATCCACTTTTCTGGTGGTAAAGCATTGAGTCTACAAGAACAAATTGTTGCTCCTGTATCAATTAATGTGCAAAAACTATATGGTTTATAGCCTGCAAAATTGAAATATCCTAATACATAAGTATATATTTTCTTTTCATGGCTTGGTGAAAAGATAATTTCTTCTCTTCCCAATTGGAAGTGATAAATTTGATTGGTTTTTATATTATCTTCTTTTAGATAATTTGTTACAGGTAGTATAGGTACTTGTATATTTTTCCTAGCAATAGATGGTTTACTATTACTAGTTTCTCCTTTTAAAAGGTTCTTTCGTTCTAATTTTTCCCAATCATTATCAGGAAATTTATTTTGCCAGTCTGAATGCTTATTTTCAAAATAAACATTATTTTCTGATACTTGTAATTCAATGTTGTTCGTTGTTTTTCAGGTGGTGGTTCTATTATTTGGGAGAGTATCCATTATTTTGGTACTTCCAAGTCTCTCCAATTGATTGATCTTAGCTGTATTGCCAAATCAAATGGTCTGTGTTCAAATATTTCTATAATATTTATATCCACATTCTGTGTATTAGTCTGTGGTAGAGTTGTCAATTCATGAATTATTTTCCAATGTATTGACATTTTTCTGAAGGTATCCTTCAACCTATTTCTTTGGTTTGGATTTTTATAATAACAAAATCCTCAATATTTGGATCATCAATAGATATAAATAAATTTGGTTTTATGTTAAACCAAATGACTCCATTCACTAAATTGGATTGGACTCCTCCAATTATAGCATTCGTAGGATTACTGAATCTTTTGTCTAAGACCAGTATCGCTACAGGTGTATCCATACCTTGTCTAAATAAGGAAGTAATGGATATTTGGATAAATCCAATATGAATATATTTTATATTTGGATATTTTTCTTCCATCTTTTAATCCTTTTTAGATCAAAAATATTGTATATATGTTGTCTCGTCATCTGTTGACCCAGCAGTGGTGTTTCCATTAAATTATTCAAATATTCTTGTTGAGAATAATTTGAATTTTGATCATTTATCAACATCTTCATTTTTTATAAGTTGTCTTTGATTATCAATTTCTTGTAATTGTTCGTTGGTAAAAGATATTTCTTCACCAACTATTTTGCGAAGAGCTATTATTTGTAGCTCATCTTCATTACTTCCTCGTACTTCTGCAGTGTTAAACATAAATACGAGTTCTTCATCAGATGATTCTGAATCATATTCTATTTCATATAAAATTTTGCTATTATTAGAAATATCAGAATCAGATAATTCTTCTCTATAAAATATTTCTAATTCTTGTTCTTCAAGAAATTTTACCATATTATTTGCACTTTTCCCTTTTTTAGAGCGTTCGGGTGCATAGTGACCTTCTTCATTACATATATAACATTTGCACTTCCTTTTTAGAGGTCGTTTTTTAGAAAAAAATCTTTTTTCTCATATATTTTTTATTTTTTGAGAAAGTTGATTTCTTTTTCTAAGGTTTCCACTTAAATTTTCTTTTTCGAGAATTTTTGAAAATTCTAGGAGGTGGATTACATCCTACTTTCCAATTTTCTTTTAAAATCTTATCACAACATTTATATCCAGCTTTAGAGTTTGTGATTTGATTTTTAACTTGCTTTTTTGCTTTTATCTCAATACACTTATCGGATATTTTCCTTAATACCCAATTAATATGAAATCCAAGATTTTCTTCCTTATTGATTGTTTTAACCAAGCAGGATAAGTTTTTAAAGACATTTCATCACATGGGTTTGGGAGTTTGTGAAAAAATTGATCCAACCAGTGAAGGTTTTCTGGATGTTTTAGTTTGAAATAATATTTTTTATATATTTCAACAAATTCTTCAAATTGGCAAATATTACATAATTCCAATTTAGACAATATGTAACATGCATCTTCTTGGATTCTGTGTTCTCCAGTATATCAAATCATATTTTCCTTAATTATATCAACAAAGCCTTTTAGAATTTCATCAAAGGTTTTGAAATTTTGTAGGAGCTCAGATTTTTGCCGAGTTCCTTTTTATGAGTTTTCCCATTATTGCAACCATTGCAAAACATCACCTTGGAGTGTTGCAGCAAGGTAGTCTAAAAAAAATTCTTTAGACTACGTACTCTTATAATTAGTAATAAGTATGGACATGGATTGTGCCCATTCATCTATAGTTTGTTCTTGATCTTTAAAGGGTACATCCCTTAGATCAAGATAAATTCCATGTTGATATATATTTTGTTTGTTCAAATTATCTCATCTTAAGAAAAAAGGATTTGGTTCGTCCTCATTTTTAATACCGCTGGTAGATGGTGTAGAAGTATTGTCAATTTTGATAAAATCTTATTTTTCATTTTCATATGCAGGGGTTTGCATATATTCTTCAAAAGCTTCCCAATTTTGAAATTCCTGAAGTGGTTCTTCAGCCTTTCTTTTTCCATCAATTGTGTTTACTACATGTGGTGGATTTTCTTCTTCATCGGATGAATATTGGTTTAATTCATACTGATAGTGTTGTAACAATTTTTCATTTTTTCAAATACATTTTTTTGTATTTATTCAATGAGTTTATTTCGTTCTGAAAAATTTAATGTTGGATTTTTATATAGGTGTCTCGAATAGTCTAATATTTCACGAAAATTTTCATATTTAGTGTCTTGAATTCTTCTATTTGAAGAGTTTTAATTTCATCCGTACTATAATACCATCTACGGATTTTATTATCTCCTGGGTAATTCATTCCAGTTTATTCTGGGCTTTGAGCATCTATTTTGTTTAATAGATTTTCTATTTTTTGTTTAGTTTACTCTTTCAAGTCTAGGTTTGAGACTGTTCCGAGTTGACTAAGTTTTTTATCAACTTTGGTTAAGTTGAATTAATACTATCTAATTTTCTTTATACATAGTTTTGGTTAACGATCTGATGTTTTTTAGTACGTTTTACCCATCCAAAAACTATATTAGTTAAACTATTTAAAGTAGTACTTAATTTACCAATATTTTTATTTTTATTTTTTATCAATATGTAAGCTATGATTATACATGGATTCATCTTTTTTTAACCATGGTGCTAAACATTGTAATAAAATATTATCAATTTCATCATCCATTTTAGATTTCATTGGTACCTAAGACCCCCTATTATATGGTGTTTCATGTGCCTAAAACCAGTTTTCCTTATGCATAATGCTAACTACAGTAGATTTAATGGCAAACGAAAATATGGGCTTTGAAACAATAATGGGTATATGGGTTTTATGAAAACTTAAAGGATTTTTAAAATAATATTATTACACTACTTAGTTTATAATGATTATAAAACAGACATGCATGCAAATAGTATACCTATTTAGGCAAAGCTTAGTACAGATATCAAACTTAATTACAAACATAATTCATATATATTAACCTTTGTAGCAGCATAATAAGGCTCTGATACCAATTACCCAATGTGGAATGTAGATCGAGAATTGCAAAAATAAAGGTTGGTAATATTTATTGATACAAATTTAATACCAATTATGATAGAAGTGACTAATTCTGAGGGTCGAAGCCAATTTTAAGGGCTTATTTAGAGGTGACCAATTACGTGGGTCAAAGCCAATTCTGAGGGCTTATTTAGGGTGACCAGTTCTACCTGTCAAAGCCAATTCTATGGTCATAAGTAGAATCAACCAATTCTAAGGGTAGAAGCGAATTCTTTGGGCTTAAGTTAGGAGCAACCGATTCTAAGGGTCGAAGCCAATTATGCGGGCTTAAGTAGAAGCGACCAATTCTGAGGATCGAAGCCAATTCTGTGGGCTTAAGTAAAAGCAAACAATTCTGAGGGTCAAAGACAATTCTGAGGGCTAATGTTTCCTTTGTGAAGCTTGGGGACTCCACTGGGGATGTGTGATCTTTCTTTGGGGATTTGGGGAAGCATTTGAGTTTAGGTTCCGCTGGGAAGAGGGAATGATCCGAGGATTTAGTAGCTGGGGAATATTTTGAATTTTGGAGTGTTCTCTGGAGGCGTTGCTGGGGAGAATTATTTTCTAGAATTCCTATGGGGATGTCAGGAAAAAAAAATTATTTGTGAAAAAGGTTCTAAAATTAATTTGGTAATTTTAGGAATTTTTCGGGATTTTCTGGTATTTTTTGGACTTTTTGTACAAAACTTTAAAGGGGGTGCCAATCGGCATATATGGAAGGGTGCTAAACGGCAGTGGCATGGTCTTTTGGGGTGCCTCGAGTAGGTGGAGGGACAGTGTCGATTGGTGGCTGGCAGGGAGATGCCGATCGGCATGCACCTTAGCCTCCAATTAAAAGGGGGCGGATTTTCATAATTTTTCACAACTTTTTGACTTGCCTTCTTCTGTAATTACCTTCCGCAAATTGTTCCGACTTTCCAAAGTCAAGAGATGGATGAGTTCTCAAGCAGCGTTACTCACAAGGCATGGCTTAATGCCAACGATTGGGCAGGGTTGGAGTGGAGAGCTAGGGTGCCCCTTGCACTAGGCAGAGAGAACTCATTTGAGCCGGTGGTGGATGATCGAATTCTTCTATGTGAGCCCTCACATCATCGTTCTTCTAGGGTGGTGAACCCTGGCGGCTATGTAAGCATTGAATGGCCTTTGGTATTATTCTCTTTTTTTCTTGATAAGATTGCTTTATTTCTTGAATTTGATAATGGTTTTCTTTATTTCTTTAACAGTCTAATGTCTCCATGTTGACTATACGTTCCCGAGGGACCATGAGGCTTAAGGATGTTTAGGAGAACCTTCCATCTGTGGTGCGCTGGATGGTGTCATCATCTGACTTTGGGAGACTAGCGTCTACTCTGGATGAGACGCCCCGTTCCACTACTGTCCTGTGTGCTATGGGGAGAGGTGGTGGGACACTATCCACACCTTCCATTTTGGCTTCAGGGACATAACAGTGACTCCCATTAATGTGCAACAATTATTCGGGCTGGACTGCGATGGTTCTCAGATTGAGGTGGACAGGACGTTGAGGGTGACTCCAGAGGCGGTGATGGCGGCATTAGGTGATGTAGAGAGTGTGGTTTCTGAGGACTCTCTTTACTTATCTCTTTTTAGGTGGTGTTTTTGAGGAGGAGGATCGATGAGAGCGACGGGAAGCAGGTGCGTCAGATGGCCCGCTTGTTCATTATGTTGGTGTTAGGAGGTTTTCTGGTGGCGACGTCATGCACTTGTGGTTTTTGTTATTTTTTAGGGTGTTCCCGAACATTCATCTTTATGATTAGGCGAGCCTGACTTTGGCGACCCTTTATTATTATCTTAATTCATTCATTCGGTGCTATCGATTGTCTTTTATTGGAGCCATGTATCTTCTGTTGGTATTCTTTATTTTTTGCATTTTCCATTATGCATTCACATTTTCCTTCATGCGTTTTATTCTTGATTTCTTAATTGTTGGCCTTTGCCCTTTTGCAAATGTGGTTTTATGAGGTGATTTGGTTAAACACTCAGTTGATATATTTGAAGTATGACTTTGTTGGGGACTTCTGCCGGATGCACCGGTGGCGGAGGTCCAACCGACAGTCAAAGAAGTCTCTCTCTCTCTCGAGGCGGTGCGCCAGGTCTTGAATGGCCAGATGAGCGAGCGGGTAAGCCTTATTTTTATCTTGAGACTATCCATTCCTTTGATGGTTTTTTATTGATATTGATCTTTTGCTCTTGCTGGGGATTTTCAGGTGACCTTTTATCCTTGGGGCATGGCCATTCAGCACACTGGGGTGGTTGGGGGACATGCGCAGATGCAATGTTTGCTGACGCGTGAGTTTGTCTACTCTTGGTACCTCGGGGAGAGGTTAGTCCAACAAATCGTGGAAGATGAGGTTGTGGTGCCACCAACGAAGCCCCTGTGTTCATAAGACGAGTGCGAGAGATATCAGAGGATGTCCGGGGGCGGCAATGATTGGTGAGCCTTGCTCATTTTATACCGACACGACTGTGATGTCTGACAATATGAGTTTCATGTCGAGTTGGTTGATGCCTCCCAGTATATATGATGTGATGCATCTTCCTTACGCGGGTTCGATTCGACAGGTGGGGTCCTCCCACGGTGCTGGCGGTGTGACGACTTCGAAGGCTCACTTTGTACGGATTTTTTGCCTGGTTACAACATTCGACGAGCTAATGGAGGGTATGTGCATTTACAGCATCGTCCCAATACGATGGACATGGAGGAGTTGGGCCTGACAGAGGAGGTGCTTCGACCTGAGGCACACTTTGTGTTTCTTTATCTTTTGATTTCTTGATTCCTTTATTTTCTTTCAGACTTGATTGATTTGACCTTTCTTCTTTCTTTTACAGCACATCAGGGTTTCCACCACTTAGCTAAGGGATATTAGGGATTGGATATCTTCGACAACTGCCAAAATTCGTGAGGTGGTACCGATCCCCTCTTACTTGGTGCCGTCAGCCTCATTCGGGGAAGGGTATATCTCTAGGAGTGGTGGCACGTCGTCTCACCGCATGGGGAAGAGGGTGCGCCGTTGGGATGTAGGCTCTTAGAGAGAGAGATGGGAGAGAGAAAAGAGAGAGAGAGAGAGAGAGAGAGAGAGAATTGGGTTCGAGCTGAGTACCATTGTTTTTCAGCTTTTCCTTCAAGACTTAAATGTAACACAAAAAAATATATGCAAATAAAAATGAAGTTCTTATTAATTTCTGCTTCAGTGATAAATGCACATGCTCTTTTTGCTTTGTTGGTGAGACCGTAAAAAGAATTTGAAAATAGATTTGATAGGGATTTTATTTTTAAAATGGGATAAGTAAAAGCATAAGGAAATTTTCAATTCTCTTAAGATAAAAATCATTTTTTGGTTTTTTTGATTTTGACAAAAGATGAAAAAGGGAATTTTTCCAAAATAGGGGGTTGTCGATCGGCATGACCCCTATCCTTACTATCGGCATATCAGTCCAATCCAATCAACCCAAGGCTTTGATTGCACTTTCTTCAACTACTTGGTACTTGGTGGGGCAAGTTTTCATCTGATTTCTGTAGGGTTTCTTGTCTTTGCTTGAGAGTTTTCAAGTTTAAATAGGGGTGTTAATGGGGGGATTTTCTCGTCACACTTTCATTTCCTTTATTTGTCACATTCTTACTTGCCTATTCTCTTATTGTTTTGCAAGATGTCTCTCCCCGGTGGCATTGAGTTTGCCAACTACCTCGAAGCCTTGGAAGCAATGTGTTCTTACAATGTCGATTATGATGCTTTCTACATGCGGAGAGTCTCTTTGTAGCGTAATTGACCCATTGAGTGGAATATGCTGATGGCGGCAGTTGAGTTCTGTTACCCCGAAGAACATGTCTCTCGCTTCGGGTTGGATGAAATTTATCCTACCTATGATGAATTTTCTACCATGTTGGGGATAAATACCAGTGTTTTTGGGGATTTGCCTGAGTTTTCCCATTCTCCTAGGGAATTTTCTCCATATCTCGCCTTCGGTAACCAGGCCGTTGATTGTGGGAGGAATGATTTCCCTTTCGGCAGTGATGCGATCTATGTATTCACAGGATATGGGCGATGTTGGCTATACTGGAGACATTATTTTGGTCATTGTTTCAAAAGTGTTGTTGGTGACTGGGGAAATGCTAGTGGACCCCCAACTTGGTTATTATTTCTTAGATCTCATACCATCATAATCCTACGGTGGTGATACTAGAGGAGACTTTGAATCATTTGGATGCCTGGCGAGAAGGTCGTTTCGAATTTCTGAGGGTTAGCCCTGTAGTGTTGTTCATGTGGCTGTCATAGAGGTTTTGTATGGCGGTCCCACCTGAGTATCCTATGTCGGTGGTGCCAAGCTTCGTCTCGCGCTATTTCATAAGCGTAGGCCTGGACATTGAGAGTTGGGGGAGCTGGTTTGTAAAACACGGGGCTTGAGGCCTGCGCTGGTCACTGCCTTGGTGGGGAGAGTTACTGCATATTCTGGAACTCGGGGAGTACCAATATGTTCGATTAGTAGGCCTTAGGCAGACTTCTTTCTACTGTTCCTGACGGCTGCTGCGCCAATTTCGTTGGGAGCAAATTTTGCCACCGCGAACACTGAACTTCTTTCCTGTGGAGGATCTGATGGAGCGTATGCGCATGCGGCTTGGTTATCTATGCGAGAATCACCATCCGTCGACCCATCCTTCTCAGTCTACTGGGCGAGTCTGGCATATCTCCGGGGACTACATGAAGCGATAATAGAAGAAGGCAGTGGCCAAGATACTGGCTGTGGAGATTGCGTAAAGGTGGTTCATCATATCTGATACCATGGAGGGATGTGGTGTGGTTTTACCCAAGCTAGTTCGACCTTAACGCTCTATGGAGCGTATGTGATACTCCATTCAGGAAGGGGAGGTTTGGGGCCTCAGGATGTCCGGTTCCTCTGGCAGTTGCGGATAGGATCTGTGAAACTTATGTAATGTGTGTGATTTTATGCTTTGGAAAGAATTTGAGGGTTATGTTGGGAGTAGTGGGTATTGGTTTTATTTTTTTGGTTTTAGAAAGGTAGGAGTAGGCTTGACAACGAAAGTCGTTTGGCTCCCAATGCTGATGTAATCGTACCAAAATTTCAAATAATGAAATAAATAAGTTTTTGATCATCTAGTTGTGACTCTTGATGAGTTTTGCATTTTGAATTATCTATACTAATCTCTAAGGCATACATAATCCTTTTGTTCATGTATATGTTAAAATTAACTGTCATTCTCGGGTATAAGAAAAGAATGGCATTTTGTGAAAAAGAAGGGGGTTGTGCTCATGTAAACAAATGAGCTGCCTACGTTCCTCTGAGGGTTTTGAAAATTTTTTAAAATTCATTTTTTTTGGAAGCCAACATATTTTAAGACGATCAGGCCCCACGTAGTTCTAATTAGAGGAAAATGAAGACACTTTTTATTTTTTATTTTTTTTAATAGAAGGGAGTGAGAAGAGTCGTAGCACGTCGAGATTATGGACTACGGGTAGAATTTATTGAGACGGTCAAGGTTGACTAGACGCGCCATTTCTTCACCATCAAGGTCGGCGAGCATAGCGGCACCGCCGAATAGGATCTTCTTTACGATGTATGGGCCACTCCAATTGGGATTGAATTTCCCTCTGGGGTCCCAGATGGGTTGCACTATTTCTTTGAGGACTAAGTCCCCTTCTTAGACACCACGGTCCTTGACTCTCCTATTGAAATATCACGCTATACGGCGATGGTACCCTTATATGTGATATAGAGCTTTCAGTCTTCTTTCGTCCAAGAGGGACAACTCATCAAGATGGCTTTGGTGCCGATCTTTCTCACTGACCTTGCTTTCAAGCATGACACGTAGCGATGGGATTTCTAGTTCCACGGGTAGGATTGCTTCCATGCCATAGACTAGAGAGTTGTGGGTAGCCCCAGTAGATGTTCGAACTAAAGTGCGGTAGCCCCAAAGGGCGTAAGGAATCATGTCAGCCCAATCTCGACAACTCCCGGTCATCTTGCAGATAATGGCTTTGAGGTTTTTATTAGATGCTTCGACTGCTCCGTTGTTCTGAGACCGATATGGAGAAGATTTGTATCTCTAAATTCCAAACTTGTCGAACACCTCTGTAACCTATGCCTAGAAATGTAACCCGTTATCTGACACCATCTCGTGTGAGACCCCATATCGATAGATGATACTTTTCTTGATGAACTTGGCCACTTTCTTGGCATTCAGAGTTGCGTATGACTTGGCTTCGACCCATTTGGTGAAGTAGTCAATGGAAACTAGGATGAACTCATGCTCGTTGGATGCTTTTGGTGTAACTTTCCATATGATGTCAATTCCACATATAGAGACCAGCCAGGGAAAAGTCATGTTGTATAATTTTTGCGGGGGCAAGTGTTGTAGGCTAGAAAACTATTAGCATTTGAAGCATCTTCAAACTTAGGCTGTGTAATCTTGAACCATGGTAGTCCAGTAGTAACCCTGTCGGACGATCTTCTTAATCATCATATGGCCGTTTATGTGGGGTTCCATTCCCCACTGTGGATTTTTTGCATCATTACTTCAATTACAGTCCATGTCATGCAGTGTAAATGGGTTCCATCGAAGTCTCTTTTAAACAGTGCTTTATCACAGACAATGTACTGGGTAACCAGTCTGCAGAGAGTTTCTCATTCTTTCTTGTTATATCCTTGGGGATACCTACCATGTTTGAGGAGGCGCCAAATATCATAGTACCAGCAGTCAGCTATCTCGGTATCTTCTTTCGTGCTAAGCTCAATGTGGTAGCACTGGGTTGGTTTGTCTTGTTTTTGGACAAGGAAAGGGGCCATGGTTATTCCCTTGGGCATGTTAATCATGGAGGCTAAGGTAGCAAGGGCATCGGCTAGGTTATTCTTTGCTCAGGGCAGGTAGTGGAAGGTGATTTCTTGGATTTTGGAAGTTAGCTCTTATAGGTGGGCATGTAAAGGTAAGAGTTTCTCGTCCCTGACTTTCCATTTTCTAAGTACTTGATCAATGATGAGGGTTGAATCCCCATAGACATCGAGGTATTGGATTCCTTTCTTTAGGGCAACTTTGAGGGTAGTCAGCAAGGTAGTCAGAGATGGCTCTTCCTTTCATGACTTTCTATGTGACATAAATAATATCAAATTCAGCTAGGAGCATCAACTAACGGCCCATTTGACTATATAGGGAGGGCTTCTCGAGTAGGTAGTTGATGGGATCCATTTGGGCTACCAGCTTGATGGGGAAGGTGAGCATGTAGTGCCATAACTTTTGGGTAACCCAGATAAGAGCGACACATGCTTCTTCCAAGGCAGAGTAGTTAACTTCGTAACCATCCAACTTTCGATTGGCATAGTAGATAGCTCTCTCTTTGTGGGTTTGTTCAAGGTATTGGGCTATCAAAGCCCCAGCTGCAGTATCGATTATTATTTGGTATAGGAGGAAGGGAAGATCGGGATACACCAACATGAGAACTGAAGGTTGGGTTAGGTATTGCTTGATTCAGTCAAAGGCTTTTTGGCAAGCTTCTTTCCAGACCTTGGTTGAGTCTTTTCGGAGGAATTTGAAGATGGGTTCATAGATGGAAGTTAATTGGATGATGAACCAACTAATGTACTATAATTTCCCAAGTAACCCTCGAACTTCCTTCTCTATTAGAGGTGGTGACATCTCAAGTATGGACTTTATCTTGGAAGGATCTATTTCTATCCCTTTCACACTAACCATGAATCCCAAGAGTTTTCCTTTAGTAATGTCGAAGACATATTTATGTGGGTTGAGCCACATCTGGTATTGTCGCAATCGTTCGAAGAACTTTTGGGGAGCGGGAACATGGACTTCCCTAGTCTTGGACTTAATAATATTGCAATCTACATAGAGCTCGACTTCCTTAAGTATCAAATCATGCATAATGGTTGTGGACGCCCTCTGGTAGATAGCCCCTACATTTTTTAGACCAAATGGCATGACAGTGTAGCAAAAGGTTCCCCAAGGGGTGATGAATGCGGTTTTCTCTTGATGATCTGGGTGCATCTTGATCTGATTATATTCGACAAACCCATCAACGAATGACTTGAAAGTGTGGCTCGCCATATTGTTCACAATCATGTCGATGTTGGGTAGTGGGTAATCATCCTTCAGAGAGGCTTTGTTCAAGTCTCAGTAGTCGACACACATGCGAATCTTACCTCCTATTTTCAGTATGGGTACAATATTAGCTAGCCATGTGGGATATTTATCACACGAATGAAGCCCACATTCAGTTACTTGACTACTTTTTCTTTAACTTTGAGTACCATTCAGTTTCAATTTGACCGATTTGCATTTTAGGAGAGTTGGAATCTCATGATGTGCTATCTCAGGGTCAATGTCAGGCATACCATCGTAAGACCAGGAAAAGACATCTACAAATTCCTTTAGCAGTTCCTAGAGTTATGCACACTCGTGCTCATTAAGGGCGGCCCGTATCCTAATCTCGCGGATTTAGCTACTAGAACCGAGATTAATAGCTATAGCTTCATCGTCATTAACTTTAACGTGATTATGTTGTTTGTTATTAACCTTATTTAGATCGGTTAAGAACTGTTCATTTGCAAAATCATCATCATCAAGAGTTTGATTAGAATCAAAAAAATTAATGTAAGGCACATCAAGATACTCAAAATCTTTATTTATTTCATGGATAGGAAAAACGGCATTGAGAACCTCATCAAATGAGGTCTCGATTACATCAGAATAAGGGGGAACAACTAAAGGGTAAAGGGGGTTAGCATCGGGGTTAGATTGAATATTAACAGGTGGCACAGGTGCAGCATACCATTTGAGAAGAGGTTTATCAGCATCTTTAATGATGTAGGATAGATTCGACGATGTAGTCAATGAGTGGATCATGTAGAGTGTCGGCCCCAGTGTCTGTAAATTGAAAGAATCCTTGGAGTCACTTCCCTTAGAATCCCCGGTATCAGTTATGGTCTCTTTAGTGAGTGTTTGTACACAGTGCTGGGAACTCTCGTCCCATGGGTAGCTGTCTTGAAAGAAGATCTCCATTCCTGGTTTCATCCTCTTATCTA
The DNA here is from genome assembly GCA_949130495.1 of Sambucus nigra. Lineage (NCBI taxonomy): Eukaryota > Viridiplantae > Streptophyta > Magnoliopsida > Dipsacales > Adoxaceae > Sambucus > Sambucus nigra. The sequence continues at coordinate 296,277,532 of OX422211.1, read as the reverse complement.
CATGGTCATACTAAGGTTTAGGAAATCCGTGTAAGGGGAAATCTTTACCCTCTTTAATGAATCTTCCATTTAGGGAATCTCCCGTGATAGTTCTGGCTCATTCTAATCTTCTCTTTAGTCGAGATTGATGGATCAATCTGAGTTCTTGTTCTGACGGATGATAGCCCAAGCCACAGGGAGGAAAGGCCTCCTTTAACACAATAGGTTCAATTATACCTTGTTGTCTTTTCTCTATCCCCTGTCTAGGCATGAAGTTCATGTTCTTGAGCATATGGATTACATTGACGTTTCCATGAGGGTCATATTTAAGACAAACCCTATCTTTAAAGTCATCCCCTGCTAGGAGTAGGAGTGGTTATACTTGGAATCCTGACAGAAGCATATCATTAACCTCGTGTTGTATTTGAAGTACTGGATTACTGGTGTTGGTATTCTTGGTGTTGTTGTCGTCTCCCAAGATAGTGATAACTTTTTCTTTGGTAAAGAACTTTAATTTATAATGAAGGGAAGAAGACACCCCTTTGATGCTATGGAGTCATGGTGATCCGAGCAGCAGATTGAAACAGGCTGGGATGTCGATGACTTCGAATTCAACAATAGGATTTATAGGTTCAGTCCCTATTACAAGCTTAATAGATCCCATTACTTGTCAGCGGGTGTTATCATAGGCACGTTCGACGATAGAGGTTGGAGCAAGGTCGCTCACTTTCAGTCCTAAATAATTAAGGGTCCTCAATGGGAAAACATTAAGAGTTGATCAATTATCAATAAGAGAGAGTAGGAAAGTTTTTCCCATGACTTCAACAGGGATATTAAGAGCATTATTGTGGTTGGGACCAGTCTTGGGGATTTTTTCTTCAGAAAAGGAGAGCATTCGAATAGAGGTCAAGGATTCGACTACGTTCACCGCCTCTTCTAGCATGGTTGAAGGATGCACTGTGGGTCCTGTGAGTAGCTTTATTAGGGCATTTTGGTGCAGTTGGAAGACATAAAAAGCCCCCATAAAGTGATGTTATCGTAGGTTTTCTTCAATTAATCGAGGACCTTACTTTCTTTGAGGGTCGTTTCTGGCATAGGGAGATTCTCGGTACCCTTTCCTTTATCGCTCGCTAATGATTATAGGCTTGGGATTTGTTAGTGTTTTCCTTACCTGGTCATGTGGTCTACAGAAGAAGGGAAAAACATAAATCTTATTTCTTCATCGATATCGAGTTATTCAGCCACCGTGTTTATTTATCCTAGCAGCTCCTCAAATGATATCATCCCGCATATATCGATTATCGAACTAGCCCTTTTTGAATCTTACTCTTTATATGAATCTTCAAAATCGTCCCCCATCCTGTGACAACGATATTGTCTTTCCATGCAAAGTCAATACACTCCATAACTTCCACTTCCTCTTCATATAATTCCTCCCATTCGGTAGGGAAGTGCATAACTGAAGGGACTAGGAGCCCTTGTAATTTTAAAGCATCAAGCAGATCGGATACACTACAAATATCACTAGTCTGTTGAAATAAATTCTTTAAGATCTGGACCATGTCATCTAGATTAACTTCATCAATTGGCACCACCCAATTGTCTAACTCTCGGGCCCATTTTTGAGCTTCTAAGAACAACCCACTGAATCTCTGACAGTCGATGGTCATCTGGAAGGGCAATTTCAGCCCAAACTCTAAGAGTTGGTTCAACACTTTTGATAATTCCATATCTTTACCTCCAGAATGGGTGAAAATAACAATGCATGCTCGGGTGAAAAGGGATAAGGCTTGATCGGCGAGGCTGGTAGGGTGTAAGAGGAAATATGGGCATGTTTGGATAGGTTTAGGAGAGTATATGGGCATGATTGGTGATTTACTCGGCATGATTTGGGTGGATGGGTCAAATCCTGAGTCTTCTTCTAGGAATATGGCATTTTCATGATTTGGGAGTGTATTATGGGTAGTGTTTAGTTTGGGATTAGCTAGAGGGGCGATGACACCCCAGTCAATCAGGCCTTCGATCACATTTCAGAGATGGAAGCATTGGTCAGTGGTATGGCCGGGAGTTTGTTGAAAGTCACAATGGGCATTAGGTTTAAAGTTATTCAAAAGTGGGGTTGGTAATGGATGGGGAACTAATGGTTTGATCAGATTTCAGCTCAAGAGGTCCTGGTAGACTTTGGAAAGAGGAGCGTGAAGCTCGGTGTATTCCTTTTGGATAGAGTTTGGGCGACTTTCTAGTGACCATGAAGAGAAAGTCTTGAGAGATGTTGTTGATGGTAGAAATCATGGTACTAGAAGGTTTTTTAAACTTTCTAGGGGAAAACTGTCCAAAGGTCTTCCTCAGTTCGACTTCTATCTTGGAAAGACTTTCTTCGATCTCCATTCCTACTTCTCGGAGGGCTCGAAAGTGAGGGTAATACTGTCCTCCCATTGTTGCTCGGACATGGGGTAGGAATATCTTCTTTACAATACTAACATGTTCTTCTTATGAAGTTCGATTGGTTATGGTAGATGCTTTTTCTCTTCACCTTGCTATGAAGCTGCTGACTGATTCCCCAAAGTTCTATTTAAGTAGCTCTAAGTCACGGCGGGTAACTTATAGCTCCTCATTGTACTTGTACTATGACATGAACTCGCGGGAAACATCTTCCCAACAATGGATCCTAGATTCCTCAAGGGATAAGAACCAACGAAGAGCGCTATATTTCAAAGTCTGTTGGAACATATGGGCCATTATTTCTTCAGAAGCCCCTAGGAGAGTAATGTCTCATAAATACAAAGGTAAATGATCGGGGTCCCCTGCCTTCGAACTTCTCGATATGTGGCATCTTGAATTTTTTTGGTAACCAGGCTTTAGGATAGGGAGACATGTGGGTGTAGTCCATGTAGTTCCCAGAGAGTCTGACTTAATTGAATTTTTTGGTCAACATCTTGAGGTCTTCCTTGATCTTATTTAATTTTTTCTCTTTCGGGTAAACAGTCACGGGTACTTTGGCCCCTGGATGAGTAAGTTTTGGCATAGGCAGATGGGCTGGTGACATCCCATTAGCAGAAGGATCATGGGTAGCTTGTTGGTATTCCTCAAGAACCCAAATTGGCTAGGGTGAAGGTGGACCCATAGCGCGAGGGAAGAGAACCTCAGGATCTTCGGGGATAAGGACCCGGTTTCTTTGCATCTCATAAACCTCGGTTTAAAGGTTGTATATTTTAACAGTGAGTAGAGCTAGAACTGTCAATAAATCTGGTTTTACATTCTTCAGTTGATCCGTGTTCTCCATGGAAAGCGAGTGAATCTCAGACACGAAAGAAGTAAGGGGATTGATAGAACTTCAGGACGATTCGACTGAAGATCGAACCCATTAGGGAGCCAGTCCAAGGGTATGTGATTGACCTGATAAGGAGAAAAATTGGGATTTATTTTCGGGAAAAAAGAAGGAATTTGTTATTTTTAGAAAAGGACGATTTTTTTTTTTTGACATTTTTGGAAAATATGAGGACAAAAATGGTTTTTTTTTGGTATTTTGGGATAAAAGAGGAAAAATATTTTTGGACACTTTTAGAAAGAGAAAGGAAAAGACGAGAGATGGTTCTCAGCATGATTATTATATTTATTACGTTCTCACTTGTATTAAGTGTACCTAGATGCAAAAAAAGAAATGTGTGACGGGACCCAAGCCTGAAAAATTGGGTTTACAACATATGTAGAAACTAGGGTTGGACTTGTTACCAGGCTCACAGGCAAGGTCCCATTTTAAAAATTGCGCAGAAATTTGGGTGGCAGGCCGGCCCAAAATTTTAATCAAGTTTCAGGTCGAAATCGATAATATAATATTTGTGTCCTAGGCTTGACACCTATATGTCGATATGCAGTTGTTGCGTTAATTGAAAGGTGTTCCCCCCTATGGCATGACTTCCACGATATACGTCCTGCTTTTGAGGTCAATCGGTACTTGTGGACAAGCCATTTGATATACTTGAGTGTACGTGAATTGCCTCACAATATACCTCTTGGGGACAGTACATGTGAGAGCGAATTCGATATACTCGACATACGTGAACGAGTTCCCTGCGATATAACTCCCGTCATAACTTCGGTCAAGCGATACGATGTGGGGGAACCATTCGATATACGTCAAAGGTACTTGGTAATTGGAAGGTAAGAGTCATATCGCTTAGGCTAACTACGACCTGTCGGACCAACGCCCATCACGAAGTGACTCCCTAATTACAGGATAAAGTTTGGTTAATAGCAATGCTCTTTGGTTATGTCATGTGTATCATTCATGATTCTTTGATTATTAACTTATGGAGAGAGTATCCTTCTTAATCATGCCTAGCCGATAATAAGGTACAAGTATAAACAGTAGAGCCGGGATAACAAATGAGAGTGGGTGATGTGTAATTATGTACAAGTGAGTGTGTGATAATTGTAAGTGAGCGTGGATATAAACAAGTGGAGGTGTGTCTTAGAGACACCTAAGGATGGATTTTTATGTGGTGTGTGCAACATGTGGATATACGTGATCCTAGGTGCACGTGGTGTGAAGTTTACATGGAAAATTTCTATAAGTGTGTGAACAATGGAATAAGCATGAGATACATATGTAAGGGGAACAAGGAAATAGGGGGATATGTAAGAAAATAAAACACCCATGAAAACAAAGTCTAGCCCTCTTAAAAATAATCCCTAGCAGAGTCGCCACTATGGCCATCCCGAGCGGCGTCGGGGGGAGAGATATATCCCCTCGGGAAGGTTCGGGGGCTAAGTTATGGAATGGGAAGGTGTTAGGAACCCATCCCGCCCTTTCGATAACTTATGGGCTAGTGTTATTATCTTCCTTTATATCCCAGTGAAGTGTGTGTGCGTGTTTATATAATGGATATCAGAATCATTCAACTCGTACCACGGACAAGGAAGAGTGAGGTCATCCATAGGAAAGCTCCCAAAATAACATATGTAGAAAGTATGATTTGTGCGTGTATTACGATATTGAATTAGTAAACGATAATGTAAGAGGGTAGTTTAGATCAAATGGAGGTGTAACTCCTTTTGAAAAAGTAATGATAAGTTAAATCGTAACACTATAGATTAACTATAGGACATGAAAACACAACTCAATGAAGATAGACTCAGTTTGAACACACAAATCTCTCTTGCATAACTCAGAAGGTAATAATGAACTTAGAAGCAACTTTTCTTAGAGGAAGAGAGAAAATGAGCACCCTAGATACACCTTGGTAGGCAGCCAAACACCCTCACCACCCTCAATGATCTCTGTCAAATATTAAAGCTTCGTAATAAATGATAATGGTGGGTGAGTAAACTCTCCGGATCGTAATAAATCTGTCTAGTAATAACTTCTGAATTCTCAATAAGAACATGATTCCTGCCCAGAGGTGGTTGGGGTCCTTAAATAGCCCCCCACACTAGCCCCGAGGCAACTCTATCATCAATGCCTGTGAAAAACATCTCTCATACTTTATGTCACAAACATTAAATACATGATGCATTAGTTATCTCCACGTCATAAGCATTAAATGATAAGACGTGCCTTTTGTCTAACCACTGTGTGTCAGGGGAATTTCGTCACAGAGGTGGCTCACCCACTGTCTGACAGCCCTAAAAACCATGGTAGTTTACTCAAGTACAGATCTGACATTGCCTAGCTGGTTAGTGATATCAGATAAAGTGGATTTGACATTAATTAGAGAGTTGTTTGGGTCATAACCCAACTCTCGATGGAACTCAAGGTTGCTCCCCCAAAGGTTCCACGGTCAGGGTCCTTTGGTTGTTTTACCAGGCGTATCTAAGATGGTCGGGACAAACCCCAACAGTGACTCACTTCTCAATCCTCCAAACCAAGTCCCTATGAAGTTCCCATGCCGAGGTCGTTTGATAGAGCATGAAAGCTTTCCCAGACCCTGCCAAGCCTGGTCTCTCGCGAATACTGTTCGTCCTCACACAAAATCATTATACTCATTACATCTTTACAATCATTATAGCTCATAGTCAATATAAACAAAAGATACAACAAGACTAAATTAATCAACTGGTCTAAAGGACGAGCTCTCTCGATCAGTTTCTTCGCTGGAAGGTCCCTCTGGGCTGCCACGCTGAATTGCCTCGCTGAGTTGCCACGCTGAATTGCCACACTGAGTTGCCTTAATCCCAAACACTGTTGTAAATGGGAGGATTATCTCTAATCTCAGGATTATCTTCAAGCCCCCTCTACATTTTCCCCTTCGTGGAGAGATTTATTGTGGAAACAAGAAATGTCTGCAAGAAAACTGAGTCGAAGCACTATGGCTTGTTGACGGTTTGCGAATGGCCATCACCACTTTATCATGCTACTGAACTTCAACCGTTTCGTTTTTGCTTCAATGACTGATTTTGGAATTCTCCCGAAACACCTGCTGAGTTTCTCAAACACCCGTTTGGAATCTGGGAAGAGAAATTCACCCATTTATGCTATTGTGGAGTATAGTTGTAGGTAGTGATTTTGTCGTTAGGACTTCCCCCATCATTCTGACTTGTGAAATTATCCCTTGTAACGTTTTACCATGTTCAAAAAAGTAGAAATTCTCCTCAATGTAGCTGAGTCACAATTAAACAACGTTTGGACTTGTGGTGAGGCGACATCGAAGCTTTTTTGGACACAGCTTCTTCGTTGGGAGTTTATTGGATATATCTGACGAAAAATTCTTGCACCAAAACTCAAACTTGCCTAGGAAGGAAACCCTTTCTATTCACCATGCGTCACTTCTCAACTCACGTGGCGCTATCTTTTCAACTGTCAAGACACTTACCAAAGTGCCACATGTCTGTTTAAAATAGGGTTGTGCTTTTTTCCTGATTTTCTGATTTTTTCGAATTCCGATCCGATTTTTTTCCGATTTTCGAAAGATTTTTTTATTGTCGATTTTTTTATTTTCGGATTTCGGATTTTTCCGAAAAAAATTGGATCGGAAATCGGAATTTTTTTATATTCTGAATTTCTGATTTTTGTCGATCCGAATTTTCAAAATTTGTTTCGATCCGATTTTCCGAATTATTTTTCGATTGTTTTTTTCGAAATTTTTTCGGAACTATTTTCCAATTTTTCCACGAAATTTCCGAACTATTTTCCGAAATAATTTTCGAAGTATTTTTCTGGAAAATTGCCGAATTTTTCGAATTTTGCCAAATTCTTGAATTTCTAAATTTTGCCGAAAATTTCGATTTTGCCAAATATTCCGAATTCGGAAAAAAAAAACATTTTCGAAAAAAATCGGATTCGGCTTCGGCACGCCGATTTTTTTACCCTTTTTTTCGAAATTTTTTCCAAACATGCTTTTCCGATTCGATTCGGCCGAAACACAACCCTTAGTTTGAAATGATTATAGGCGGCTTTGCACGTGTGGTGGTGGGAAACTCAACAGACGGGTTTAAAAGTTTTCAAATGTCTACTTTTCAAAACTCTTCTTTTTCCTTCATATTCTTCAATCTTCCATCTACTTTAGAGAGAGAAACTTTACCCGAACTCCATTGTTGCTAAGCTTTTACCTAGTCTTCTTCTTCCTCTCGTCTTTTATGCCACCACCTGTGGTTGTGCTCCTCTAATTTTATTCATATCCCTTTTTATCAAGTTATTTATTTCATATCCACTTACTATGGCTTTTTCAAGTGTCTCGAAGGCTACCACCACAGCTGTTTAGCCAAGCTCCTCCTCTGCCACCCCTAGCACCACTACCTTGGATGCTGCTTGTCAAGAACAACTAAATTTTTACCGCCGGTCTCCCATCTTTGGCAAAGATTATGAGTTTTCTGGTGCATGTAAGACCAGCCATTTTTCTGCCAAGTACGACCCTTTACTGCTAGGAGATGAAGATGAATATTCGTCAAAATGGGGCTTTCTTCCTCCAAAGGGGACTCTACGCTTCCGATTGGACCGTGGCGACTTTCCTTACTCCCAGATCGATTTCAGAGCACCTGGGGGTCGTCAGCTCATTTCACTGTCTGGCATGCAAATATGTAGAGCTCTCACGCTGTAGCTCTTGTCAAAGTTGGTCTTCATCGAGCCAGCTGGTTTGGGGAGTTCACTCCTTCCAAGGACAACGTTGCGCTCCAAGTGTTGGTTTACAGATGGAACGTGATGACTCACACATTCTTTGTTGCCTGGGGGGGAGTTCACCATTTCCTTGGAGGATGTTTGTCAGCTACCTGGGTTTGAGCCCATAGGTGAGTATACATATCATGATGAGGCCTTGGATGCCAAAGAGACTGCTAACCGGGTTGAGCTAGATCGGATTAGTCGTAGTTGCATTGGGTCTTCTAATAAGGCTACTTTTACTCCTCTCATTAGTTATTTTTTAAGCTTCTACTACGAAGGACGTCACTACTGTAACGAGCCATGGTAAAGGTACATCTTTAGAACTCCCAGTCTATATTCTTGTGCTGATTTCATGTTTCTTCTTGACTAGGAAACCCAATGACCAGCCTAGAAGGGACCTTATAAATATTTCTATCTATTTGGCCAGAGGTTTCAACCTTCCTCTGGCTGCCATTGCTTTGGGGTCCCTTTATACTTGGCTGGATCGAACCCACCTTGACATGGCACGATCCCTCAGTCGTTACAACTTGGATAATTTTGCCAATACCATTATCTTAACGAGTTTCCTCTATACCCATTTTCCTGCCATTGTTGCTAAGTCTGTCTCTTACCCCGTGAGCCAAGGCATTAAACCCCCACGCCTCTTATACTTTCATAAAAAATGAAGTTGAAAGGAGATAATGGGGTTATTGATCGTTTCGACTCCTTTGTCATGAGGCCATATGGAGAATCCACCTTTTACCACACTTCGAACTTTTTTCCTTCTGCAGCTAGAACGATCACTTTTATCCCCATTGTAGAAGATCCTTCACGGGTTGTGGTACTTTTATTCACTCCTGGGTTTCTTCCTTCCTTTACTGAATGGGGATACACTTCTGAACCTTTTAACCCCGATAGATGTAGATAGCAGTTCGAGTTTGATCCGGGGGATCCTCGACCTGTGTTTTAACTAAGCAATAAAAGGGCTACTTTTGCTGAGGCTTGCACCTTCTACCTTGCAGCAGCAGTACTTGGTGTGACTTCTACCATGGATGGTCGAGTCACCCTTTCTAGTTCCACTAGGAAGGGGGATATATCTACCTCTTATGCCACCAAATTCTGTTTGATGCAACTGGCCATGATTCGTGAGTTCATACAAGGTCCCCCAGTCCTTTCTTTCTCTGCCTTGGAGTTAGTTCTCAAAGGCAACTCCGTTCTTCGAGTTGAGTTCCCTTTGAGTAAAACCGTTAAAGATCCTCCCCATGAGCTACCCCCTTATTGCCCAATGATCCCTATTGCCACGCCCAAACCCAAGACCGTTGCAACTCCTAAACATCCTGCCCCTATAACCGAAGCAACCACTAGCAAAGGGCCTTCCCAGCCACCAGCCAACAGAACTAGGAAGTCCAAGAGTGGGACTTCCTCAGAATCTAAGTCTCAAACTCAGCCTCAAACCCCTTTGGAGGCATTCCCTATCGCCTCTGTCCCCCCTCCCATGTTTGCAGAAATGAATGAAGAGCTGAGGAGGAGGGTTCAGGCTACGGGTAAATGCTGAGTTTCAACGATGCACTCTTGTTGTTCCTCCTTTTGTTGCCTTCCCTACCATCCTGGTTGATCTAATGGAACTAGGGTCAAAAGGGAAGAAAAATTCAAAGGTTCCTCAAAGTACTGGCCCTGTGGGTTCGAGGAAGAAGATCTGGGTACCAAGTCCTAGAGGAAATGAACTCCAAATGTACATCTCTCCCCAACTCCCTCTGTTGTTGGTTCCTCTCCTCCTTCACCAGTGGTTATATCCTCCCATTCTCCCTCTAAATCCGAGGAATGTATGTGTGTTGTTGATTTTATTCGCATTTTTTCTAAGGCAAGCTGCATTTGTTCAACTCTTAACCACTTTGGTGCAGGAAGTTGAAGAAGAAAGACCTAGCCCCCCCGGTGAGCCCTTTCGTGGGGTGACATTTCGGTTTCTCTCAGACCAATGTAACTCCTCCCCGTTCTCACATGACCGGGCTTACTTACTCTCATCGTTCATCCTCACAATGTGCGAAGGATGATTCTATGGAGGATGATTCCATTTAGTCTGTGGGCATTTATTCTCAACCATAGACAACTCCCCCAGCCCCTTCTGAATTATGACCACAACACGAGGTCCTTCTGCCCATCGCTCCAGTTGCGAAAAGTGTCCCTGAGGTAACATATTACCAATTACTTGTTAGGTCTCACATCTTTTTTTTCTCCATCTCTTTTTTTGTTTGGCCTGCTAAACTTTGATGTGTTGGGATACCTTAGGTTGAAATGCCATCGTTGTTAGCTAACATTCTTCTTCCCCCTGTGCTGAGGAGAGCACTAGCTGCAGTTTCCCTTTTTGGTGCCATAACTGAGGTAAGTAACACTTAGAGGTATTTCTCACTTCTTCTCTACTTATTCCTCCTATCCAACACTTAGCTTTATGTTTGCATCTTTCTCCAAGCCTCACCCCACCCTCTTCTCTTGGTGGTCTGCATGTTTCTAAGGCCAAGGTTGATGTTTCTGCCCAGAGTGGTGGTTCTTCTGTACCCACCCATGTTGGGGCATCGTTTGGAGGTCCAACGTCTTCTCCTAGTGAAACTGCTATGTTGGCCTTGGTACCTTTTGTTGGTGAGGGAGTTTTACCGACCATTGAGGCTTCTTTAGTTGGGGGTGTCGTTGAGGCTTCTGAGGAAATAAGCCTTCCCCCAACGGTTCCCACCGTTATGGCCTCCATGGTGACTCCTGTTCTCGCTCCCTCTACAGCTGAGGTACTTCACTAGTTTCTTTGCATTTCTCAACCTTTCAAAATTCACCTATAATGGTGGCTTAACACTGAAACACTTGTTAAGATTTTTCATAAACTACACCTATATCGGTGACTTAACAATGAAAACACTTGTTAAGATTTTTCATAAATTCCGCCTATATAGGTGACTTAACAACGAAAACACGTGTTAATATTTTTCATAAACTCCACTTATATCGGTGACTTAACAATGAAAACACTTCTTAAGAGTTTTCATAAACTCCACCTATATCGGTGACTTAACAACGAAGACACTTGTTAAGATTTTTCACAAACTCCGCCTATATCGGTGACTTAACAACGAAAACACTTGTTAAGATTTTTCATAAACTCCACCTATATAGGTGACTTAACAACGAAAACACTTGTTAAGCTTTTCATAAACTCCACCTATATCGGTGACTTAACAATGAAAACACTTCTTAATATTTTCTTTAACTCATTATTTCTTCTACCTGTTCTCAGGTTGCACGTGAGAATTCTCCACCATTTCTTTCGCCCATCACTTCACCTCATCAGGAAACCGTTATCTCAGAAGATTATAGTCAGAATGATTAAGGTTCCACAACTGGCGCTGCTGCTGAGAGCGAATCTAGTTGCCAGCTCCCTCTGCCCGACTTAGCTCCTCATGCCTTTTGCCTCATGGTCCTTCAGCATTCCCCTCTAATGCCTACCAGCCATCATTTGATAGTTGAACAGTTTTCCAGCCACCATCTTGAGACTTTATTGTGGATTGCCTGCGTTCCAACATCCCCGTGATGAGCTATAGGCTTCAGGGTATAGCGACTGTTGTTGATATTATCAACACTCTCACTTCAAACGTCACCAATGCCCTACTCAACCAATTCTTGGGCTATCGAGGGAGTTGGGTCATGATGACTTCCATTTTGACTGGCTTATTATGCACTTAAAAACTTTGAACATACACTGACTGGATAATCAGAGGGAGCTATTGCAGAAATATCGGGAGGATCAATGGGGTGAGGAAGCTAAGTTAGCTGAGCTAGCACCTCTGCTTGAAGGTGTAAACCAAGAGGTGGGGGACATCGAAGAGGCTCTGTGTTTGGCAAAGATGAAATAAGATAAAATCCTCATCGAGCGTACACAAGAGCAAACGAGATTGGAGGTTTTCATTAATGCCCAACAGTCCTTCCCCGCAGCTTCTTCGGGCCTTCCTGGAGATTTTTTCTCTGCTACAGATCTGTGGTTCCTCTTAGGCCAATGAATTTTTGTATACATTTTCCTTTTCTTCTTCTTATGTAATTCTTGGGTAGTAGCTCCTAATTTTGTAATGCCCCGACGTTTATGGATGAATGCAAAAGATGTATGTTTTTCCATGTCCCTTCTTTATGCTATAACTGTTTGCATATATTATGAAATGCCACAATTCTTTCATTTCCACTCGAGTTACAATAAAAAAAATTGTATATTCATAACATCTAAATACAATGGTGGTCTAGACTTAATTTCTTACACATGATATACTTTCAACCATTTATTGTTAATTTTGAATGGCTTATCTTCTTCCATCTTAGAAATTTAGCAATAACCTGAATCATGACTTCTTTTACGATGAAAGGTCCCTCCCAATTCTCTGCAAATTTAGGTAGGGGAAGCCCCCGGATGTGCTTCACTGCTTCTTTTAAAATGAGGTCTCCCTCCACAAACTTCCTTGGTCTCACCAGATTATAATATGCCTTGGAGAGATGTTTTGTATACATTTGAAAGTGTTGCATTGAATTATTTCTATGTTCATCCATTTCTTCCAACTGCACATGCCTATTCTGAGGGAGCATGCTAGCTAGCAAGGCATATCGAGCAGAGGAAACTTCTAACTCTACTGAAAGAATCGCCTCAGCCCCATAAACAAGAGAGAACGGAGTATACCTAGTGGGCTTCCTCTTGGTTGTTCGATAGGCCCATAACACAACTGGTATCTTGTCATCCCATGATCCTAGATAATCCTCTATTGTTTTAGCTAAAATATTAACCAATGTTTTGTTAGTTGCCTCGGCTTAACCGTTTCCCTTTGGGTATGCCACCGTTGAAGTATGATGAACAATGGAGTACTTGTTTGTAAGCATCGTTACCTCTAAATTGACGAAAGGGGTTCTGTTATCTGAGAGAATAACCTTTGGAATCCCAAAATGACAAATGATGTATTCTGTGATGAAGTTTCTCATCACCCCTGTTGTTGCCCTTCTTAGTGGTATCTCTTTAGCCCATTTTGTAAAGCAGTCTGTTGCTACTAGTATCCATATTTTCCCCCTCAAAGAATGATGTATTGCCCCTACCAGGTCAAACACCTAAGTGTGAAAAGGACAAGGCGTTGCTAGGGAGTGTAGGTCCACCGATGGGGCATGAATCATATTTCCATGAAGTTGGCAAGCCTTGCATTTTTGAACGAACTCGATAGAGTCTTTCTCCATTGTTGGATAATAATGCACCAATGTCATCAACTAGTCATATAACTTAGCCCCTCCTATGTGAGTTGGATCGTGTGCCTATTTGAGGACTTCGACTGTTTCTTCCTTCGTGATGCAACGTAATGGCCTATTGAAATAACCCCTTCGATAAAGCTTCCCCTCCTGAACGTAGAACCTAGGGGCCCTTCGCTTAACTCCCATAGGATCAATCTTCTCTATTGGGACAACTCGATCTTTAATGAAGTCAATATAAGGTTGCCTCCAGTCTGGTTGAGCTTCAACGAAATGACATTCAGTAGCCTCGAAGAATAACTGGCACTTAGCGCACTTTCGTTGTAACTCTGCTGCGTCCTGCTTCATTCTAGGCCAGAAATAACCCTCCCTTTGAATTCTCCTATAAAGAGGTATCTCAGTTATTTCGCAGTTCTCTTCATGTGTTTTCTCCAACCTTCACTCTTCTTTTTTTGGGACGATGCATCTTGATAACCATCCCCCTGCATTTTTGAAGTAAAGAATCCCCCGGTTTGTAAAGTATTGGTCTAGTTCCCTCAGCTCCATCGCTCCTTCCCCGGATTCTAGTTGCTTTCTAATCTCTCCCCTCCAATTAGCGTCCTCCTCCATCGACAGAATTGACTATACTACCGAAGGAGCTATTCTTCGTTGAATCACAGCTGTAGTTGTATCTTTCCTCGTAACCATTTTTTGGGTGATTGTGGCATAGGCATCTGGATGGAGGTTCATCGTTCGGGGATGTCTCTTAATTTTGGTCCAATGGAACTGGCCAAGGAGCCTCTGAATGATTGTTTGGTATGGTGCCAGTCTTAGGTGTTTCAACGTATATTCTCCATTCACTTGCTAAATCACCAAGTTCGAATCACCTTTGATGCAAAGTGAACGAATGCCCCTTTGAAGGGCCTCTAGTAACCCTAGCAATAACGCTTCATACACTGCTTCATTGTTGGAACAAGGGAAATCTAATTTGTAGGAATGACAAATCTCCCCATTCCTTTTGAAAGAATAACCCCTACCCCTCCTTTATTTTCTGCCAAAGATCCATCAAACTGCATCGTCCATTCTTCATCACTTTCATCCAATTAATTGGCCTACAAGTCATCTCCACGAATACTTTCTTTAGGTGGCTCAAACGTCCCAGCGGGGAAGATTTCCAATAGGTCAGCGTACGTCTGGCTCTTGGTCGCACAAGGGACCACACACTTCAAGTCATATTCTGAGAGGATGAGGAACCACCTAGCTGCCCTACCAATCAATATAGTTATTGCCAGTAAATACTTAATAGGATCACATCTGGTTACAATATGAATTGTAAAAAATAGCATATAATGTCTAAGTTTTTGCGCTACAAAGACTAATTCTAAACAATGCATTTCCAGGCTACTATATCTGACCTCTGGCCCATGTATGAGTCTACTGAGGTAGTAGACTGGTCGTTCTTACCCGTCAATCTCTTGTGCCAGCAAAGCTTCAACGGAACTCATGGTGGATGTGAGGTATAACTGCAACGGTATTCCTTCCTTTTGGGGGAATCATGGTCTGTGGTGAAACGAGCAGCTTTTTAAGTCTAGTGAGAGACTCCTGGTGAACCTCCTCCCACTTTAATTTTGTGTTCTTTCACAAAATTTGCATCAACGGGTGGGTCATTTTAGCCAATCCGGGCACAAATCTTCTAATGTAAGAAAATTTACCAAGGAAACTCTTTAGTTCCTTTGTCATTTTTGGATTGGACATCTCCAAGATCTCTCGTTATTTATCTTGGTCCATCAGTACTCCCTACCGATCAACCACAAAACTCAAAAACTATCCACTAGTTACTCTAAAGACGTATTATAATGGGTTCATCTTCAGTTTATACTTTCTGCACCGAGCAAACACCTTTCTCAAGTCGCTTAGATGGGACTCTTCCTTCCTCGATTTGATGATCAAATCATCCACATAAAACTCCATAAACTTGTGAAAGAAGTCATGTAAAATGGCCATTATTGTTCTTTGAGAAGTAACCCCGGCATTCTTGAGTCCAAACGGCATTACTTTGTACATGAAGTTGCCCAATGGGGTTTTAAATGCCATTTTCTCTGCATCCGTAGAGTCCATCTTGATCTGGTTGTATGCTACATACCCATCCATGAAGCTGTATATCTCATGACCAGTCGTTGCATCTATCAGGATATTAATGGAGGGTAGAGGGAACTCATCCTTAGGCAAGCCTTATTCAAGTCTCTGAAATCCACACAGATCCTTATTTGATTTTTTTCTTTCTTACCCACTGGAACAATGTTAGACAGTCAAAGTTGGTGTTGTATCGGTTTAATGAACCCTACCATCAGTAAGCATTAGACCTCTTCCTTGATCTTCAAGTTTAGCTCAGGCTTGTACGTTCTCGTTGCTTGTTTCAGTGGAATGGATGAAGGCATCACGTTAAACTTGTGGCAGCTCACTTCCTCATCCATCCTTTATATCTCTGTGTACTTCAATGCAAAACATCTATAAACTCCCAAATTAACTCAAATAAGGCCTCTCTTTTACATTTACTGAGATCTTTCACGACAAAAATAGGCCTTGGATCCTCCCCTTCTTTCTCCAGGTTCAACTGCTCCAACTCTTATGCCTGTGGCTTCGGTTGATCTGCCATGTAATCTGGTTCTTCGACGACTTCTTCCATAAATTCCTGTATGTTGGAGTTGTCTATCACCATAAATTGTCCCCGTTGATCCACCAGAAAGAACTTATATATCGGGTCTGCCTCCTCATTAGTTTCTTCGGCCATCCATTCACACCATTATAACCGATAAACCACATTTCCTTCTTCGATAACTAACTTTTTGAATTGTCTAGTGGTAGTCGCCACTGCCTTCCTCTTCTTCTCTCTAGAAGCCTCAGCAACTCTTCCTCTTGAAAATCGACTCAGCACACTTTGTTATTGGACCTCATGCCCCATTGGGTCCATTCTATACCTCACCTTATCTTTGAGATGCTTCAAAATGTTTTGATGTCGAGGGACCACCTGATGGGCTTCTTGGGCCATCACTCTTTTGTTGTTTGCAACCTATTTATTCTGATCTTTCAAGGTCCCCATCCTTTCTTTCTCTGATCGAGGGAACCAATGCTCCCTCTATTTTTCTCGTTAGGACTCGGACGTCCTCTTCTAGCTTCGTGTAAAAGGATGCGTTCACTAGATGAGCTTATTCGATAGTGAAGGGCCTCTTCGTAGCCCTAATGGTAACCTCTATTCCCTTGATATTCGCCTTGGCGCATCGGTGATACGTCGAATGAACTAGCCCTTAGTTGTGCATCCACACTCTTCCTATCAATATATGGTAGGAAGTTACACTCTCTATTACGTGGAATTTGATATGGTAACTCGGATTTCCCATCACAATCCCAATGTTCACGTACTCAATGGACTTGGAAGACTAGTTGTCATATCCTAAAATCACCAACGGCATGGGGACTAACCTTTCCTGCGGAATATTAGCTGCGTGGAAAGAGTTGATTAGCATGATATTAATGGAAGCTCCCCCATTCATAAGATCCCTTGCAAAACTAACACCGTTAACGCTGACAGTCATATATAATGGCCTATTATCGCTAAAAGTTATCTCTAACAAAAACCACTTTACTAACCTGGCCATGGGTCCCTTCCATCTCAGCGAAGGGACTGCATTCTTCCTCGCAATGTCAAGAATTACCTGGGTTATTTCCAATCTAGTCTCCTTTGGTATCCCTACTTGGTCGAAGAACTAATAAACTTTGGGGATTTTAATACTGCCGAGTATTCTATGGCTTGGTCTGCTTCCTCACCTTCAACGCTATATACGTCCTCCACATCTTTATCACTTACTTCATCGTAAGCTAACACTAAGTTATCCATTCCCTTAATACAATCTTCCAACTCTTCTTTAAACTCCTCTTGCTTCATCGTTAGCTCCCTTTTCCTCTCTCTCTCTTCCTCCTCATCATAGGCCACCACCAGATTGGCCCCATGCGCTGGGAGTGGGTTATTTTTAACATTCTGCGGAGAGATTTACAACGTTTCTGCCTTTAAATATTTGTCGATGATTATCCTTAGCGTGTAATAGCTCTTCGTTGGATATCGGATCTTTCGATGGATTTGGCAATATTTAGGCTCCGCCCTAGTTACAGCGTTTGGTTCCCCAACGAGGATGGCCTTTGGTTCGTACAGTGTTCCTCCCTGAATCGTGGTGCTATAACAGCTGATAGTCTCTTCTACTGTACAAGGAAATGGTAGTGGGTCCTCCCTGTCTCTTACAAACTTCCTCTTGTTGTCCTTCTTCTCTACCATACCCCCATCTGCTCCTTCGGTATACCCTACCCGTGGGGGTTGCGACCTCCCCCTATAGGTTATATCAACGGCCTGAACATCATGGGCACTACCACTGGGTTTGGTCGTACGACCAACAAGATATTCCTTATTGCTTTTAGGAACGTTGAAAAAGTCCCCTCACGCGTCTTGTTAATAAGATGGCAGATGTACTCAGGAAGCAGTCCTTCCGCGCAGATCTGCAGTAGCTTGGACACTTTGGCCTCCTCCCTCACATCGAGGGACCTTTACCTGAACCTTCGAATATAAGCCACCACTTCTTCCCCAGTTCGTTGCTTCTCCTTCCCCATTTGGGTCAAGGTAAACTCATCTTCCGCGAGAAAGAACTTCCGGATGAACAAAACGTGTATCTCCTCCCATGTGGAAACACTCTTGGGATCTAAGTGAGAATGCCAAGTGTATGCTTTATCGGTTAAGGATTTAGAAAATTCCCTTAACTTGAGTTTCTTGTTATTGCAATGCGCCCCCAAGTGTTCAACGAAGCGTTTAATATATTCTTTTGGGTTTCCACCCTTTCCTGTGTATTTTTCAAAGATAGGAGGAATATAATCTTTTGGGTAGGACTCATCGTTGTATTCCTGGGGGTAAGGCATCTGAAAGTCATCGTAGACCGAAGCTACCTCTCTCGGAGAATACGAGGAGGCTTGCATGAATTTAAACATCTCTTTCTGCATCTCCTTCCACATCTCTTCCATGGGTGACACCATTGAAGCGACGACCAATGAAACTATAGGCTGAGCGCCCATTGCAGCTCGAGGAATCATCCCAATTAGAGCTGTTGATACTCCTAGGGTTCCCACCGTTCGATTTACAATAGAGGGTGTACTTCCTGGGACCGTTCCCCTATGAATGAACTTAGTGGGGCCATTAGGGATGCCCTTGGTGTCACAAAAGAGTTGGCTTCAAATCCTCCTAACACCGTTGAATCTACGGGAGTTTGAAAAAACTCATAGAATCTATTCATGAGGAGTGCCACTTGGGCTGGTCCCAACCTAATGCTCGTTGAAGCCTGTGCCACCGCTGGGACACCTGTCATCGCTTGGACTGGAGGTACCTCTAGTCGAGAGGCTCCATCCCTTGAAGCCTCCAGCTCTCTCGCTGCTTGTTCTTCAATGTGTTTAATGTCATCAAAGTTAAGCCTTCAATTAACGTTATTCTGCGCCATACTCATTGCTTAAAATAATGCCTCCACAACGGTGTCGCAAAATGTAAGAGGGTAGTTTAGATCGGATGGAGGCGTAACTCCTTTTGAGTACAGTAATGATAAGTTAAAAGGCAACATTATAGATTAACTATACGACATGAAAACACATCTCCTCAGTGAATATAGACTCAGTTTGAACTCACAAATCTCTCGTGTATAACTCAGAAGGTCATAATGAACATAGAATCAACTTTTCTTAAAGGAAGAGAGAAAATGAGCACCCTAGATACACCTTGGCAGGAAGCCAAACACCCTCACCACCCTTAATGATCTTTGTTAAATATTAAAACTTCGTAATAAATGACAATAGTGGGTGAGTAAACTCTATGGCTCGTAATAAGTCTCTCTATTAATAACTTCCGAATTCTCAATAAGAACATGATGCCTCCCCAGAGGTGGTTGGGGTCCTTAAATAGCCCACCACACTAGCCCCGAAGCAACTTAGTCATCAATGCCTGTGAAATACATCCCTCATACTTTATGTCCTAAACATTAAATACATGATGCACTAGTTATCTCCACGTCATAATCATTAAATGCCAAGACATTCCTTTCGCCTAACCACTGTGTGTCAGGGGGTTATCGTCACAGAGGTGGCTCACCAACTGTTTGATAGCCCCAAAAACAACGGTGGTTTAGTCAAGTGAAATCTGACATTGCCTAGCTGGTTAGTGACATCAGATAAAATGGATTTGACATTAAGTAGAGGGTTGTTTGGCTCATAACCCAATGCCCGATGGAACTCAAGGTTGCTCCCCCCAAGGTTCCACGGTCAGGGTCCTTTTTGTTTTACCAGGTGTATCTAAGATGGTTAGGACAAGATCCAATAGTGCCTCACTTCTCAATCCTCTAAACCAAGTCCCTCTGAAGTTCCCACGACGAGATCGTTCGATAGAGCGTGAAATCTCTTCCAGGCCCTGCCAAGCCTGGTCTCTCTCCAGTACCGTTCGTCCTCACATAAAATTATTATACTCATTACATCTTTACAATCGTTATAGCTCGTAGTCGATATAAATAAAAGATACAACAAGACTAAATTAATCAACAGGTCTAAAGGATGAGCTCTCTCAGTCAGTTTCTTCGCTGGAAGGTCCCTCTGGGTTGCCACGCTGAACTGCCACACTGAGTTGCCACGATGAGCTGCCTTAATCCTAAACAATGTTGAAAATGAGGGGATTATCTCTAATCTCAGGATTATCTTAAATCCCCCTCTATAGATAATATGTGTTGGTTGAAACCCAAAAAAGTATGATATATATATGTGTGTGTGTGTGTGTGTGTGTGTGTGTGTGTGTGTGTGTGTGTGTGTGTGTGTGTGTGTGTGTGTGTGTGTGTGTGTGTGTGTTTGTGTGTGTGAAAATGGGAGGTTTTAGAAAATTAGGGAATTTGAGAAATTGAGAAAATTAGGAAATTGAAAATTTGGAAAATTGGGCTCGAGTCTCAGATTTTAATCTGAGATGCCTACATAACCTATAAAGGCATCAAAGTCCACGTAGTTTGAATGTAGCATAGGTGTGGGTTTTATCCCATAGATTCGAACGGAATTTTATTATATGTGTACGTGTAAAAAATGTGTTTTTTGGTTTTGGAAAAATGTGTGATGGATAATTCCATTCAGAATTTACAGGTTTAGCCCTATTTTATTTCTTTTGGGGAATTTTGTAGAAAATAAAGTATGTGCAATATATTAATAAAAGTGTAGATATTAATGGGTATGATCTAAACTAAGAACTAGATTATGACTCTAATGTATATTGTGCAAAACAAAGGAATTTAAAGAGAGGGAAGGAAATGGACCTTCTTTTGGAGCTTGATCTTTGTTCTTGGATGAGCTCCCTTGAGTTTTGATGAATGTTGATGAGCGAGAAGGATATTTTTCCCAAATGGGTATGAAAAGGATGGGAATGTAAGCTTGAATGGAACTTCACATGAGGAACTTTGCTAATTTAGAGGGAATGTTGCTGAGATCACTGATGCTGATGGATCTGTTATTTTTTTCTTGCAGTGAGGTCATGGACTCTATTTATAGGGTCAGTGGGTGCCGATCGACCTACCCCGGGGGGTGCCTATTAGCATGTGATCCCAGATATAGTGTCGATAGGCAGGGATCTGGACTTGCCAATTGGTTGTCTCGTGCAAATTTTCTTGGAAAAATGGTCGTAGAACCCAAAATGTTGATACGAACTTTGCACAGGTAATGCCATTAGAAAGGTAATTCATAGACATTCAAGTGTCCTTTGGTCTGCTCCTAGGTCCAGGAGTTGTCTCTAGGTCCAATGTGGCTCGGAAGCGTTTGTCGATCTTTTGGACAGGAAATCCTCGGACAAAAACGGATCATTCGTTCGCATGGTAAGTCATAATCATACACGGGGAAGACCATTGGAAAGGTTAGGAGATGTACTCCAACATTCCAAAGATTTTCTCTCTTTTTGAAAGGTTGACATTGGTCAATCGGGGCTCGGAAGCACCTAGGGAACTCTCGAAGTAAAACAAATTGTTCGTCTGTACCGTTGGTCAAAATCGCGCATTGGGAGGATTGTTGTAAAGGGTATTTAGTTCCCTTCGGTGATTCATTCATTCTCATTCGAGCTGAAGAGTTGACTTTTGTCAAATAGAGCTCGAGAGTGCTCGGTGGCCTCCGAATCGATTTTTAGTTGAAAACTGATTGTTCGTCCGAACGGTTATGTCATTTCACGCACGTGGTGGGCCGTTGGAAAGGGGGTTCAGTTCCCTTCGAATATTCAAAGATATTTCTCTATGGTGGTGAAGTTTATTGGGGTCAATTAGGGGTCAGGAGTACCTGGTGGCCTCTGAATCGATTTTCGATAGTAAAATGGTCCGTTTGTTCGAACCGTTATGCCGATTGACTCACAGGGCGAACCGTTGGAAAGGGTATGAAGAGACCTTTAAAGATTCAAAAATATTTTTCTATGATGGTGAAGTTGATCGGAATCAAACGGGGCCTGAGGATGCCCAATGGCCTCTAAATCGGTACTCGGAGTGCGACCTGGGGTTTGCGGTGAGATGGGGAGGTGCTAGGAACCTAAGGGGAGACTTAGGGGGTCCTAGAATGTGGTGTCTAAATGGGCATATACATTTTAGTTTAATTTCTTCTTAATCGGTCTTGTATACACCCCATCCTAGGACCCCCTTAAGAATCTCCTTAGGTCCCTAGCACTCACTCATTCACCACAAACCCTATGTCATACTCTAAGTACTGATCTAGAGGGCATCGGGTGCTCCCAGGCCCCGTGTGACTCTGGTCAACTTCCTCGACTAAGTAAAAGCTCAATAAATCTTTTAAGGGCTCTGAATCTCCTTTCCAATGGTCTGCCCTGTGCTCAAATTGGCCTTACGGTTCAAACGAACAGTTCATTTTACTATCAAAAATAGATTTGGAAACCATCGGGCACTCCCGAGCCCAATTTGACTCCTGTTAACTTTCTCACCTAAGAAAAGTCTTAATGAATATTAAAAAGGCTCTGAATCCCTTTTTCTAATGGTCTGTCCCATGCGCAAATTGACCTTATGATTCGGATGAACAATCCATTTTATCTCAAAAATTATTCCAGATGCCACCAAGCACTCTCGGACTCCATTTGACTCCTGTCAAATATTTATCTTGAATAAAGCTGAATGAATCTTTGAAGGCCTTTGAATACCCTTTCTAATAATTGGCCCCGTGCGTGAATCAGCCTTACGGTATGAAAGAATGATCCATTTTACTCCGAAGCATTATCGGGATCTTCCAAGCCCCGTTTGACCTAGGTTAACTCTCTGAATTGCATGAAGCTGAATGAAATATTTAAGGGAACTGAATACCCTTTCCAACAGTCCATCCTATGCACAAATTAGCCTTACGGTTCAGACGAACGATCCGTTTTCCTCCGGGAATTTCCTTTCTAGTGACCAATGGGCCTTCTGAGCCCCGTTTGACCTCGGTCAACTCCTAAATCCTAGAGTGTCTCAATGGATTCTTAAAGGTATCTAAATACCCTTTTCAACGGTCTACCCCATGCGTGTTTTTGACTTATAGTTTTCATTTTACGTTGGTTTTTTGAAAAACCTACCTCAGAGTGTCGAAGGGCAACCCAGGACCCTGGTTTTATGCCAATAGGGAGGTTTAGAGCCATGTCGATTGGCACCCCCAGGACCGTATAAATATAGGTCGTGACCTCACTTTTGAAGGCTCTCCTAAACATCCCTATCAGCAATTTATAGAGAATTCTCTCGAATTCAGAGTTGTTCCCCTTAACAGCCCATTTTCCACATTCCTTTCATCCCTTTCATACTCTTTTGAGTAAATTCCTACCCCTGCCCTCATACCAACATTATCTCACCGTGAGATCGGTGTATCTACAATCAAGATCCACTTCAAGTCTTCATAAGGATGTCTAATTCTTCCCCTTCGTCTTTAAATTCTCTTATCTTTGCATTAGGTACTTCATTTTCACGTTAGTACTTTACTTCATTACATCACATATCTTAAATTCAAACTTTTTATTACTAGCATTCGTATATATTTTATTTTCATATAAAAAACAAGAAAAATAGGGTTTATTTATAAATTCTAAACGGGGAATTCTCATCACATTTCCTCACACTAAAACACATTTTTCTACACACACATATAAATAAAGCCCACAATTGAATTTATGGTTTAAACCCCACCTTTTATTTTCCTCAAACTACGTAGACTTTGATTCCCCCTCGGGCTACGTAGGCGTCTTGCATAAATTCCTGGACTCGAGTCCTCCCACGTACATTTATTACTTTGTTATTATATTTATTTTATATGCTTGTTATTATATATATTTTATATGCTTGTTTGCTTCTGTCTTATTCAAATACGCAACCGTTGTTGTATAACAACTTGTGAATTGACAAACACTTACATTATACTTTTAATTACTCTTTTGGAAACATCCTAAGGATGACCATGCTCCGCCTTTATTCATGATGTGAGTCGAGCGATTCCACCCTCCATTTATATTATGCACATAAGGACACACATCACAGAGTTTCATAAGAGAAGATTAAAACATCCCCATGAGAGACCGAAAGGGAAGTATGGGTTCCTAACACCTTCCCATTCCGTAACTTAGTCCCTAGACCCTTGAACAACTTAGTTTTACAAGCATAAGTATTATCCTTAATGATGTTATCTCGAGGCAACAACATTTCTTTTGCCTGTTTTGTGCAAAATAGGTTGGAGACTCTATCTCTACATACCACCCCACATCGATGATGATCGAGCACCTCGAGAAAGGACGAAATCCCGCATGCACACCAAAAAAAAGAGAAATAAGTAGTGAACCACCTCAGGAGATAACCCCCTAGACCCTCAAAAAAAACCTCGGGATGGCAACAGGTCTCTTCAACTCCCATTGAACATATGAGTGGTCTCAAGATCATTCTAGGGCATATTCAAATTAGGGGAGGCCTGACACTTGTGTTGAGAAACGAGCTAAGGAAGTTGAAATTAAGGAAAGATGTATGTCTATTAATTTCCCAAAGTTTACAAAGGTGGTTTATATCATAATAAAAAATACAAGAAGATCATTGATTTTATCAATGTCTATCTCTTGAAAGAGGATTATGTTGCAAACCACAAGCCCAAGTGTAAGTTAGACATACCCTTATAATGGAACATCATATTACCAATGTTGTTACCCGTATAAGGTGAAATACGACCTAAAAGCTATAATGAACTAAATGTGTCCTTTGACCATTCCTCGTTCCAAGTTATGCCTTTTTCCTTCTTCAATAGCTGAAAAATGGTTCTCATCGTTTGGAAGACTTTGAGATGAAATGGTTCAGGGTTGCCAACATTCCTGTTAACTTTTGGACCTCACACGGCATCTTTAGAGGCCGAACATTGTTGATCACCACTATCTAGTCGAGGTTGGTCTCAATATCCCTTTTGTTGACTAAGTACCGTAGTAACTTTCTGTACTGAACCCCAAAGGAGCACTTGGACACATTGAGCTCATTCGATAGTGCCTGAGGATATAAAAGGTCTTTCCTAAGTCCTTCATATGGTTGTATTTTATCTTTATCTTGACGATCATATCATCAATGTCCACCTCTATTTTGTCTCCCACTTATTTCTTAAACATCCTTGTGACCAGTCATTGGTACGAGGCTCCTGCATTTTTTAAGCCAAATGGCATGACCTAGTAATAATACAGGACCAGAGTGGTTATGAATGAATTTTTCTCTTGGTCGATGCGGAATAAAGGATATGATGATACCCCAAGTATGCACTCAAAAAACACATCCGTTCATGACTGGTTGTGGCATCAACCAGCTGATCGATCTTAATCAGAGGAAATCGGTCTTTGA
The DNA here is from genome assembly GCA_949130495.1 of Sambucus nigra. Classification (NCBI taxonomy): domain Eukaryota; kingdom Viridiplantae; phylum Streptophyta; class Magnoliopsida; order Dipsacales; family Adoxaceae; genus Sambucus; species Sambucus nigra. The sequence goes on along the minus strand of OX422211.1, from coordinate 296,252,335 downwards.
GATAGGCTTTGTTGATATCGATGAAGTTCATCCATACTCTTCAATTATTGTTACTCTTTTTTACTACCACCGAGCGTAAGAGTGTTTATAGGATTTGAACTTCTCTGATGGACCCTGACTCCAAAAATTTTCCTACCTTTGTTTCCACTGCTTTTGCTTTCTCCGGGGAAGTTTAGCAAGAATTTTATGTGATCGACGAATAAACGAGATCAACGTGAAGTCTGTGGCATATGACTTCAGGCTCAATACCAGGTATATCATACGACTCCCATGCGAATACATCTTACTCGAATAATGTGGTGTCGATTAAGAGTTTCCATTCCGATTGAGCGGCATGAAAGGCTACTTCTTCTAACTTTTCCATGACTTGTCTGTGGGGTCAACCCTTGTTTCTTCCACCCTGGACTTCCATACTTTAGTTGCTATTTATATGGTGTATCTATGTGTTGATACTTTTTATTAACGATCTCCTTATCATTCTTTTTCTCTTGTTTAGGACTGATGGCAACGATTAAGCACTTCCAAGCAACGGTTTGGTTTCCTCTGATCTTCATTATTCTACAATTCATGATATACTTGAGTTTTTAGTCATAAGTGGAGGGAACATCCTTCATGGCATGTAACCATCCTTTCTCAAGAATGGCATATTATAGAGAGTCAATGTCTACCACCAAGAACTCGATCAACTTTGAGATGTTCCCGACCATGACTGGTAGGGCCACCCATCCTAACGACATAATCATTCTTCTAGATAAGTCGACCAAAGGGATGGTCATTTCCTTCAAATCTTCCATATTCAGTTTGACCTAGTGAAATAGTTCTAAGTACATGACTTCTATAGACACCCCATCTTAGGACCCCCTAAGAACCTCCTTAGGTACCTAACACTCATCCACTCACCATAAACCTTAGGTTGTACTCCGAGTACTGATCTGGACGCAATCGGACGCTCTCGAACCTCGTTTGACTCCGATAAACTCTCTCGCTTGAGATAAACTCAATGAATCTTCAAAGGTCTCTAAATCACCTTTCCAACTATCCGTGTCTTGCGCGGATTGACCCTACAGTCCCCACGAACAATCCGTTTTACATTGAATACTGATATGACGATCGATGGGTGTTCCTGGACTCTGTTTTGACTCTGATCAACTTTCCCTCTTGATCAAAGATCGATGAATATTATAAAGTCTCTGAATCCCCTTTCCAATGGTCCGTCCTATGTGAGAATTGGCCTTATAATTCGGAAGAATGATCCGTTTTACTCCGAATGGCCATTGGGTGCTTTTGGGCCCCATTTAAACTTGTCAACTCTTCGAATCGAGCTAAGCTCAATGAATTATTGAAAGTCTCTAAGGGTCCATTTGGTTCTGTATTCATAACACTCGATTTAAATGATGTTTTTAAAAATAGTTTTAAAATTCAGATTTTGTGTTTATAATTATCGGTGCATGTTTGGTAAACTTATTTTTAAATATAGATTTTTGATAGTTTGATAAAATTGGCAATCACAGATATTTATATTATACATATATGTATGTATATACATATATACATACATACATACATACATACATACATACATCATAAATTATATACATGTACATTTAATATCATGTATTTTTATGTATATTTAATAAGGTATGTTGGAAAGTTTAACTATATATATATATATATATATATATATATATATATATATATATTGCATTCACTATAAAATTATATACATATAGGAATTCATAATATTTTTTAATACATATGTACTATATGTATATTTTATAAATTTCCTTTCTAACGGTTCACCCTGTGCGTGAATAGGCCTTATAGTTCATACGAACGATTCGTTTTCCTCCAAAGACCTCCCGTCCAGATAACATTGGGTGATTCTAACCCCTGTTTGACTTAGGTCAACTCCCGGACTCGAGAGTGGCTTAGGGATTCTTAAAGAACTCTGAATTTCTTTTCCAACAGTCTACCCCATGCATGATTTGTACTTACGATTTGCATTTTATGCCCATTTATTCAAAAAATAAACATTATGGACTGCCTAAAGGAACCTAGGGAACCCTGTCTATTGTCAGGGTGTCATTTTCCTTGCTTGGTAAGGTAAGCACCATGTTGATAGGTAGGCTAGGGACCATGTCGATCAAAACCCTTGGCCTAAATTCCCCTATAATAGGTAATGACCTCACTATTGGAAAAAGGACCCCTATCAGAAAATCAGAGAATATTCTCCTCGTAATCAGAGCCTTTCCCTTTCCCAAAAAGCCTATTTTCCCACATTATCTTACCTCACCTCCTTACCTCACTTGGTAATTCACCTCACCTCTTTACATCAATTCTATCCCACTTCAAAATGAGCACAATTGCATTCCAAATTCAGCAACAAGCATCCATAAGGAGGTCCATTTCTCAACCACTTTCTCTAGTTTATCCATTTTAGTGTTATTCATCTTTATTTTGTGCTTTTGTTTCATTATATCACATCCACTAATCTCTACTCTTTATTAGTAGTATTGCACATAACCTATTTTCATAAAACCCAAAAAAAAGATAAAAAGAGAGTTTCCAAAAGTGGGATTTCTATTTTTACACATAAAACACATTTTCTTCATATACAAATAAGAGGAGTCCCACATTTGGATTTATGGGTTGATCCCCACTTTATGCTATTTTCAGATTACGTGAACTTTGATGCCCCTTGGGCTATGTAGGCATCTTGGTCCAATCCCGAGATTCGAGTCATACCTTTTTCATTTGTTATACATCTTTTATTTATTATTACATCGATTTTGCTAGTTTTAGACTCCTACATACCCGTGTCTCGTTTGATGTCCATATTCTTTCTTTCAAAGTGATTTGTGATTCAACAAACCTTTACATCATTTATATTATTATTATTTTGTTCGAGTACACTCCTACGAATGAGTCTGCTCCATGACGTCCATGACACGAGTTGGATGATTCTATTCTCCCATTACTTATTATACACATGTACACACACATCACGGAGTTAAAAAGGAGAAGAATAACATTAGCCCGTGAGAGATCTAAAGGATGGAATGGGTGCCTAACACCTTCCCATTTTTCAACTTAGTCCCCGGACCTTCGAACTGTTTGGTTTCACATGCATCAATTTGTCCTTGATGCCACTCTCTGGAGGAGGCTACATCCTTTTGCCTATTTTGAGAAAAATAAGTTAGCGACTCTATCTCTTCGTGCTAACCCCATTTGACGACGGCCAATTTTATATCTGAGGATGGACCATGAAAATGGAAACAAAGAGAGAGGTAGGGAATCTTCTTTCCACCCTGCTTCCTCCCTATCGTCCTAACAATTGAGTAGCTCGAGTCACATGCGACGGAGGAAGCTGAGCCAGGATGGCCACAGTGGCCACTCTATTATGGATTGTGTTATTTTTAGAGGACTACACTCTATTTCTACATGGGTGTTATTATTTAGTCTCCTGCTTTTTTTCATATGTACATATTTTCCCTCTTATATGTTCCCTTTACTCCTTTACATACTTCTTGTATATTTATCTCATGCTTATCTCCACCATGACCTCTTCTCGTATATATATTACTCTTGACTCACTTGTACATGCTTACTTCACACACATGTATATATTCTCCATGCTCACTTCACGCATGCACACTTATATATAGTTTCACCTTTACTCACATGCTACACACACCGTCACTTCACACACTCGTATATATCTCCATGCTCACTTACACATCTCACACACTACTTGTAGTTGATCCAAGCTTAGGCTCAATGGCATGCACTTCACTTTAGAACACGATATGTATTGACTTACGTGAGTCTGTATATATAGGAGTTCAAACTAGTTTGGATATATAAACAAAATAGGTTAGTATAGCTTGAGAACTCCATCTCCTCAAAGGTACATGCTACATGAAGAAATCCAAGTCCAAGAGAACCTTCAAAGGGAAGTTAATTCTAACCCTAAAACTCCAAATAGGACACTTGCATTGCATCCTACATATTACCTATGTTCTTGAATGGTTTATCAACACTTGAAATCATTTCAAAATCAATTTATTTCCAAATAAATCATTTTTATATAATTTTAAACAATTTTGAAATAATTTTTTAATTAATTAAAAATTGGTTTCAAAAGTTTTGTGGGTTAAAATATAATTTTAGAAACTTGATTTCTTTGCTGATTATTTGGCTAGGTAGAATCCAAAAGCGCTAGAGAGTTGGAGGTGTGCCTTGTAATTAGTTTCAACACGCGTTTTATATCCCATCTGGTGCGTACACGTGTTACCTTCCCAACGATGCGATTTGTGTTTTCTCTTAAACACAAAATGCTTATTCCATCTCAGCCCTTGGATTAACTTCATCAACGCTCTGCATGCTTTAAGAGTCAATTCGGGTGACCGAATCCTTAACCAATTAGTGTTAGTTTAAACCACCGCTTGTGATGAACCGTTGGATCAAAGTCAATCCATTTAGACTTGATCTCAGTCATATGATTGATGCTAATGTTCTCAATCCTTCTTCGCTCAGTATAAAAGGAGACTAAGCCTCAATATTTAGAGACTTTTGCCAATTTGTTAAACCTGATAGAAAAGGGAGAGTAGATAGAAGACAGAGAAGGGATAAAAGAAAAAAAAGAGGAAACCCTAGTTTCTTCGTAGATCCAAACCTCTGTGAGATTTCTCCCTAACCAAACACCAAAATCTAAAAGTCCCATACATCAGAAAACCCACATTTTGAGAGTTAGATCTTTATAGGGTTTCTATGTTGTTGGTTTTGTATTCTTCATTTGAAGACCTCTTCAAATTTTTTATTCTCTCATAACTCATCTCTAAGGAAGATTTAAGTTTCATTATTCAAACTGAGTCTTTCTAAAAGAGAACATCTCACATATATTTTCTGTTTTTCTTTTTAGATCTAATTTCTTAGATCTAATTTCTTTCAACTAGTTTTTTGAAATAAAATTTTTAGTTTCAAAAATAATTTTCAGATCTAGTGAATTTTATGTGTTTGCAAGTTTTTATTTCATATATTATGAAATACTGGTGTACAAATACAACAGGAACACAAACGAACTCGTGCTAAAGTTTTAAAACCGTTCAGATCTGAAAAATAAAGTTTTAGATCAAAACTTGTTGAGCCAGTCCTTGCATGTTAAGTCTGAATCTATTTTGTTAAAGTAGAGTTCTAGTCTAGTTGGATCTCAATTGGAGGTTTACAATTTCAAAAATATTTTTAAAACCCTAAAATTTTTAAAGACCTTGAACCGTCTTCCGAGCAACATATCCTTGAGATCTGTGGTTTAAAGATCAAGAAGTCTTTGCTTGAAAAATCAAGATTCAGAAATAACTTTCATATTAGAATGTTTGTAATTTGTTAGGAAAGTTTGTATAAATCTTGAGAGGTTCAGTTGCATATTTGCATGTAGTAGCACATCACAAACACTATCTCACACGAACGCTTAGTTACTGTGGTTCTGTTTGAGAATCTTGTATTTGAAAGAGTTGCCGGAAACTTAATTCAAAGAGAAGGAAATCAAGGAAAAGACAAAGAAGCATCAAGAAAGGATCAAGTTCCAAGTCAGAATACCTTTGGAGTGGATAATCTTATGTAGGTACATTCTGAACTTAGGTTAGGATCTTTGTGGTTTTCTTAAGTGTTGTAACCTGATTTTTATTCTAGCAGATTTTTTGTTTTGTGTCTTAGATGGCACCGTGGATGTTTCCCTTGCTTAAGGGTTTTACCACGTTAAAATTCCTGTGTCTATTTTTGTGAATGTTCTTGATTGTTATTGTTATTGGAACTACATGGTAAAGATAGTAGATGTTCATTAAAAATTAAACTTAAGGTAATCAACTATCGAATTTAATCCATACATTCAGAAAAAGATTTTACAACACATCTTGTGTTTTTCGAAAAGAGTTTAGCCCAAAAAGTTTGTTCGGAGTTTACTCAACTTATAACTATTTGTCATTAATCTAGTAAACAAAAGGCTTTTAGTATTAAGGTTGTGGTATCACAGCAGGAACACCTTTTTTTAACCTGAAACTTGAGAAATTATTTTCTGAAAATCTCTGAGTATGGAAGAAAAATTTGAGAAGTTGGGTAACCTATCCAAGCCACCACTCTTTGATGGAAACAATTTTTCGTACTAGAAAGTCGGAATGAATGCTTTCATTCAAGGAGCTCTGGGTGATGAAGTCTAGGAAATGATTGAAACAGGGTTCGAACATCCTACTAAACATAATTCTTCCACTGATCCAATAAGGATTAAGGAACTTCTCAGTGAATTTAGTAAGGAAGAGAAAAAACTGTCTCTTGATAATAACAAATGAAAAAATTCCATCTTTATGTCCATTAATGAACGTGAATTCAAAATAATATCCATTTGTTCTACATCTAAAGAGGCATGGGACACTTTAGTCATTGCTCATGAGGGTGATGCACGTGTCAAAGCTGGAAAAGCCTAAATGCTTATTCAGCAATATAACATCCTGATTATGAATGACAATGAATCCTTTGACGATTTCTACATAACGTTAACTGATATTTTTACAAAACTTCATGCAAATAGTATAACCTACAGTAGAAAGGAAATTGTGTCAAAGATTCTTAGGTCATTGCCATTTAAATTTAACAACAAGAGATATGCTATTTAGGAAATGAATGACCCTAATATGACTCTTGAACTACTTAGCAGTAAACTTAGGAATGTTGAATTAGAATTAGACTTTAAAAAGCAATTCACCAGACAGACCAGTAGAGCCTCTAGTTCTAATGTTGTGTTTTCATCTAAATTACCAGTGCCTAAATTGAACTCTATTGACTTTGACACTGACTGTCTTGAAAACTGTGATTTAGAAAACCTTGACAATGAAATAGCTCTTATGAGTAAGCATTTACAAAAGATTTTGAAATTCAAAAATGGTGTAGCCTCTAAATAAGGCAAATCAAATTATCATGGTAATTAATCTCACAGACCTCATGACAGAGACAATACCAAACACACTTATGACAATAAGATGAGCTATGACCCCAACAGACCTAAACTTGACATAAAAGATGTTAAATGTCATCATTGTGGTAAACTTGGTCACTATGCTAGTAAATTTCTAGCTAATTTTAATAACAACAACAAGGCCGATATGTGTAAAACATGGGACGACTCTAGTGATTCTGATGAGTATGAAACTGAGTCAACCCAGATGAATGAGAACTGCACGTCTTGCTTTGCTAAGATAATATATAATGATGATGCATGCTTGCCTATTCATGAACCTACTATGCATGTTGATGTTGTTAATGATATTGATAATAATTATGTTCATATTACTGATGAAAGATTATGCGTGAGTCAAAGTGAGAATGTTGATGAAAAATTGAACGTGTGCGTGAGTAAAGAACCTAACCAAATCATAGGGGTCAATTCACACGATGTACATAGTGAGTCTGATGATGACCTGGCTGATTTACATGAATTGTACACCAAAACGGTTAAGAAGAGTGATCGCCTAGAGAAAATCATAAAAACCTTAAGTGATCGTATCGATTTGCTTAACCAAACCATTAGGAAGACCACTGAAGATTATACTGCCCAATGTGTTGCTCATGAGACTGAGATTGAGAATTATAACTTGAAAATAAACTCTTTGATTCAAAAGAACCATGAATTTGAACAAAAATACAAGGCATCCCTTATTGAACTAGAAGAGTCAAAGCAAAAGGTTTCAAATGTTTTTAAAAAAACATTTTGAAACACAAACCAAGACTTATGAAAAAAATTAATACTGGAAGTAAATTTAACTCTGAAGATAAGTCTGGCCTAGGTTTTGGGGAAATAGTGCACACAAGTAAGACCAAAGTTTCTACTGGAAATGTTGCTTTTGTAAAGCAAGGCCAAACTTTTCAAAATGTTCAAAAAGGTGAACCTAGTCTCAATGTCTCTCAAACAACACATGGTCAGTACAATCAATAGTTGAAACCAAACTGTCAAACCAAATATGTTTGTCCTTTTGCCAGAGACCAAGGACAGAAACCTAAACCTAATAATGACTGGACTACTGTATCCAATAGGTCCAAACCAATTTTCAGAGATGTTAAAAAGAAAGTTAAGTCCTATACCCTTCAGTATTGTTCCTATTGCGATATTTTTGGACATACTCTAGATGAATGTTTCCAGAAAAGGACATACACTCCTACCTACCAGAACTTTAACTATTCTAGGAAATCCAGAAATACTTATATACTTCCTAGGTAGGCCACAAACAAATCTAACTCTAAAAAGAAAAAGGGAGGGTCCAAGACTAAGAAGAAATCATTTAGAAAGACCCCTCAAAACTTTTCAAATTCAAAAGGCAACAAAAATTTGAAAATTAAGCCTATTTGGATTAGAAAAGATGATTTACTACCCCATCTCAAGTGCAACATTATCATTTCTGCTTTAAAGGGACACAACACTTAAACTGGATGGTATTTAGACTCCGGATGTTCTAAACATATGACCAGGGATAAAACAAAATTGAAAAATAAGACAGACTTCCTTGGAGGTAGTGTCATGTTTGGAGATGGTGTTTCATCTCAGATCATAGGTAAGGGAACATTAAGTGATCAAGGGTTGCCTGATCTAAATGATGTTTTATTAGTTAAAGGCCTTAAAGCTAATCACTTAAGTATATGACAATTTTGTGATTCCAATTACTCAGTTAACTTTTCTAAAAATGATTGCAAAATTATAGATGAAAAGGGCAATTGTATTTTGACAGGAAACAGAACCCCGAAAAACTGTTACACAGTAATTCCTACTTCTGAATCTTGTAAAATTTCCAGAATAGAGGACTCTGATCTTTGGCACAATAGATTAGGACACAAAAATTACGATAACCTTAGAAGTTTGAGTTCCCAAGAGATAGTTAGATGCTTACCAAAAATTAAAAATTCTTTTAATCATATATGTGGACCTTATCAGGAAGGAAAAATAAGTAAGTACCTAGAACTTATCCACATGGACCTTATGGGTCCCTCTAGAACTTTTAGTTTCTGTGGAAACTCTTACATCCTAGTTATAGTGGACGAGTATACGATATATACATGGGTAGATTTTATGAAGCATAAATCAGAAACCTTCAATGAATTCTTAAGAATCCTCTTGAAAATTGAGAATGATAAGGATACCCAAGTATGTCGAATTAGAAGTGTTAGAGGTGGAGAGTTTAAGGATTCTGGAATTTCTGAGTATTGTGTAGCTAATGGCTATAAACAAAAGTTTAGCGCTCCCAAAACCCCGCAACAGAATGATATAGTTGAACATAAGAATAGAGCGTTACAAGAAATGTCTAGGGTTATATTACATGGTAAGAATCTCCCTAGATACTTTTGGGTAAAAGTTTTCCAAACCACGTGTCACATTATGAATCTTATCTACCTCAAAAAAAATTCCAAAGAAACATCTTATGAGTTATGGTTCCACAAAAAGCCTAATTTAAAATATTTTTAAACCTTCGGTAGTATCTGTTATATCTGCAAAGATAGAGAGAATCTTTCAAAATTTTATACCCGAGGAGAAAAGGGATTTTTTCTTGGATATTCCCAAAATAGTAGGGCTTTGGGAGTTTTTAATAATAGAACCAAAACTATTATGGAATCAATTAATGTAATTGTAGATGACACCAGTGTTAGGAGTAGTGACAGTCAACCAGTAACATTTGATGAGGACGAACCTATTTTAACCCTTGATCCTCAAGATGATACTAATTCACTGCCACTTGAGGATCCTTCTGTACCCCCCTGGGCTTCTAAAGATCATCCCATTGAAACCATTGTCAGTAATCCTTCGGAACCAGTTCGAACTAGATCCCAACTTCGTCAAGTGGCATAATATTCTTGTTTTTTTTCTCTTAAGGATCCTAAAAATGTTACTGATTCCCTTAATGACTCACTTTGAATACATGTTATGCAAGAAGAGAAAATCCAATTTAAGAGTCATGATGTCTGGAATTTGGTTCCTAGACCTAAAGATTCGAAGGTTATTGGCACAAGATGGATTTTTAAAAATAAAACTGATGAAAATGGGGAGGTCATTAGAAATAAATCTAGATTGGTTGCACAAGGTTACTCTCAAATTGAGGGAATTGATTTTGACGAAACCTTTGCACCCGTTACTCGTCTAGAATCAGTTCGACTCCTTCTAGATATTTCGTGTCATATGCAGTTCAAATTATTCCAAATGGATATTAAATCTGCTTTTTTAAATGGAATTTTGTCTGAGAGATTATCGACCTTCTTAGTGTCTCACAATTTTATCCGCTGTGGAAATGATCAAACATTATTTGTTAGAAAGGAAAATCAACATGTCTTAATAGTGCATGTATATGTGGATGATATTATTTTCGCTTCCACCTGTCCTAAATAAGTAGAGAATTTTTCTAATATCATGCATACCAAATTTCAGATGTCTTTAATGGATTAACTACAATATTTTTTAGGTTTACAAGTATAACAATGTAGTGATGGTCTTTTTATTTCCCAATCCAAGTATGTTGCTAGCTTAGTTAAAAAAATTCGGCTTAGAAAATACTAAACCTTCTAGAACCCCCATGAGTACTTCTACTAAACTATCTAAGGATGATAATGGGAAAATGTAGATCCCGGAAGTTTGATGTATCTTACCGCGTTTTGACCTGATATATCTTTTGTCGTGTGTATCTGTGCTAGATATCAAAGTAACTCGAAAGAGTCTCACTTATTAAGTGTAAAACGGATTATTAAATATGTTAAGAGTACTCTAAAATTTGGTATTTGGTACACAAAAGATACAACTAGTTCTATTGTTGGATATACCGATGTCGATTGGGCCGGTTGTTCTGATAACAGTAAGAGCACTTCGGGTGCTCACTATTACGTAGGCAATAATCTTGTTGGTTGTTCGTGTAAGAAATATAATTGCATTTCATTATCTAGTGTTGAATCAGAATATATAGTTGTTGGTAGTTGTGGTGATCAGTTACTGTGGATTAGACAAATGCTTAGTGATTATGGCGTCATAGAAAAATAATTAACCATGTTTTGTGATAATTAAAGTGCTATTAATATTTCCAAAAATCCTGTTTTACACACTCAAACTAAGAATATTAAGATTAGACATCACTTTATCCGTGACTTTGTCGAATCCAAAGACCTCATTATTGAATATCTGAACACTCAAAAACAGCTCGCAGATCTCTTTACAAAACCATTAGATAACATTCATTTTGAGTATTTGCATACTGCTATGGGCATCATAACTCTCAATTAATCTCTATGCTTTTGTGATCTACTACCCCTTATATATTTGAGAAAAATTGGGGAAGATGATTTTGAGTATTTCTTAGCATTTTTACTATCTATTCCTATTCTAACTCAATTAATATGCCAAATTTAGTGTTAATCTTTTTACAGGCATTTCAGACCCGTTCTAAATCTTGTTTATACTTTGTAGGGTATTGGTTTGTATGTAATTGAGTAATGTATTTTTTTGCCTTATTTTCGGTTCTAGGATGGGAAAGGGTAGTTAGAATTTTTTTATAGGACACATAAGATTTCTTTTTGTTTTGACCCACTCAAGGGAATTTTGTCACTAATATGCAAAGGGGGAGATTGAGAACACACTATATATTCACTTACTTTTTTCTGTATATATAAGAGTTCCAACTAGTTTGGATATATAGACAAAATGGGTTAGTATAGCTTGAGAACTCCATCTCCTCAAAGGTACACGCTACATGAAGAAATCCAAGTCCAAGAGAACCTTCAAAGGGCAGTTAATTCTAACCCTAAAACCAAAAATAGGACACTTGCACTGCATCCTACATATTACCTATGTGCTTGAATGGTTTATCAACACTTGAAATCATTTTAAAATCAATTTATTTCCAAATAAATCATTTTTATATAATTTTAAACTATTTTTAAATAATTTTTGAATTAATTAAAAATTGGTTTTAAAAGTTTTGTGGGTTAAAATGGAATTTCAGAAACCTGATTTCTTTGCTGATTGTCTAGCTGGGTAGAATCTGAAAGCGCTAGAGAGTTGGAGTTGTGCCTTGCAATTAGTTTTAACACGTGTTTTATATCCCATCTGGTGCGTACACGTGTTGGCTTCCCAACGATGCAATTTGTGTTTTCTCTTAGACACAAAATGCTTATTCCATCTCAGCCCTTGGATCAACGCTCTGCATGCGTTAAGAGTCAATCTGTGTGACCCAAGCCTTAACCAATCAGTGTTGGTTTAAACCACCGCTTGCGATGAACCGTTGGATCAAAGTCAATCCATTTAGACTTAATATTAGCCGTATGATTGATGCTGATGTTATCGATCCTTCTTCGCTTAGTATAAAATGAGACTAAGCCTCAGCATTTAGAGACTTTTGCCAATTTGTTAAAACTGAGAGAAAAGAGAGAGTAGATAAAATAGAGATAAGGGGGAAAAGGAAAAAAAAAGAGGAAACCCTAGTTTCTTCGTAGATCCAAACCTCTGTGATATTTCTCCCTAACCAAACACCAAAACCTAAAAGTCCCATACATCAGAAAACCCACCTTTTGAGAGTTAGATCTTTATAGGGTTTCTATGTTGTTGGTTTTGTGTTCTTAGTTTGAAGACCTCTTCAAATTTTTTATTCTCTCAGAACTCATCTCTAAGGAAAATTAAAGTTTCATTATTCAAACTGAGTCTTTCTAAAAGAGAACATCTCGTTTATATTTTCTGTTTATATTTTTAGATCTAATTTCTTAGATCTAATCTGTTTCAACTAGTTTTTTTGAAATAAAATTTTTAGTTTCAAAAATAATGTTCAGATCTAGTGAGTTGTGTGTGTTTCCAAGTTTTTATTTCATATTTTATGAAATACTTGTGTACAAAAATAACATGAATACAAACGAACTCGTGATAAAGTTTTAAAAGCATTTAGATCTAAAAAATAAAGTTTTAGATAAAAACTGGTTGAGCCAGTCCTTGCATGTTAAGTCTGAATCTGTTCTGTTATAGTAGACTTCTAGTCTAGTTGGATCTCAATTAGAGGTTTACAATTTCAAAAATATTTTCAAAACCATGAAATTTTTAGAGTCCTTGAACCATCTTCCGAGCAAGGTATCCTTGAGATCTATGGTTTAATTAAAGACCAATCAGTCTTTGCTTGAAAAATCAAGATTCAGAAATAACTTTCATATTAGAACGTTTGTAATTTGTTAGGAAAGTTTGTATAAATCTTGAGAGGGTGAGTTGCATGTTTGCATGTAGTAGCACATCGCAAACACTATCTCACCCGAACACTTAGTTACTGTGGTTCTGTTTGAGAATCTTATATTTGAAAGAGTTGCTGGAAACTTAATTCAAAGAGAAGGAAATCAAGAAAAAGACAAAGAAGCATCAAGAAAGGATCAAGTTCCAAGTCAGAATACCTTTGGAGTGGAGAATCTCATATAGGTACATTCTGAACTTAGGATAGGATCTTTGTGGTTTGCTTAAGTGTTGTAACCTGATTTTTATTCTAGTGGATTTTTTATTTTGTGTCGTAGAGGGGCCCGTGGATGTTTCCCTTACTTAAAGGTCTTACCACGTTAAAATTCTTGTGTCTATTTATGTGAATGTTCTTAATTGTTATTGTGATTAGGACTGCATGGTAAAGATAGTAGATGTTTATTAAAAATTAAACTTAAGGTAATCAACTATTGAATTGAATCCATACATTCAGAAAAATATTTTACAACACATCTTGTGTTTTTCGAAAAGATTTTTGCCCAAAAATTTTGTTCGGAGTTTACTCAACTTATAACTATTTGTTATTAATCTAGTAAACAAAAGGCTTTTAGTATTCAGGTTGTTTTTCACACTTGTATATATTCACATGGTCACTTACACTCATCCTATGTCACTCTCACACTCACTTATATATATTCACCTGCTTAGTATAGTCTTCATGCTCCATGGTAGGTTTACTCCTTATAATACTTGTATATTCTCCCTCATAGTAGTGTTACTCCCTTTACATATCATGCAAATAATAAAAATCTATCCATAAGATACTAATTAAAACTCATGAATTTTTGCACACTCCATCATTAGAGCGTGTAAATATTGACCAAAATTTTGTCCAATACTGGGGGATTACTTTGTGATGGGTGTCTTCTTCACTGGGGCACAGTTAACCTAAGCGATATGATTCTCACCTTCCATTGGCTTCGTAACTTCGACGTGTATCGAATGGTTCCCCATGCATCATATCTCTTAATGAACTCCCGACGAGAGGTATATAGTAGGGAACTTATTCACGTACGTTGAGTATATCAGATTCGCTCTCACACAAACCGTCCTCACGAGGTATATCGTGAGGCAATTCACATACACTCAGGTATATCAAATGTCTTTTCCACACGTACCGATGAATGATTGCCCTCATAGGCAAGAGGTATATAGTGAAAGTTATGCCAAAGGGGGAACCCTTCCACCAACCCACCAAATGCATAAACCTCATATAGACGTCAGTCTTAGGTCACTCATAATTAGTTTATCGATTATCACGCGAAACTCTATCAAAATTTTGGGTCACCATACCACCAGAATTTTCGTGTTATTTCGTCTTTTTTTAAATAGTATCATTTTCGTGAGCCTAGAAACAAGTCAAACCGTGTCTTATATTCTTAAACACTATTTTCCCCAGGCTTGATTCATGTCCGGCCTTTTTCTTAGACAAACATAATATAAGTGAAAACCTAATTAATAATAGTAACTTTGCTAAGATTTATCTTTTTTCCCTCCTTTTCAAAAACCAAAAATACCAAAAATAATTTTCCCCTCTTTCAAAAATACTCCTTTTTTCTTCCAAAAATAAACCCAAATCATTTCTCCTTCTCGGATCGAATATAATACCCAAGTTTGGCCTCGGTCTTACGTCAAACCACCCCGAAGCTCTATTATTTTCTCTGCTACTTCAACCAAATTTGGGATCTACACAACACAAAAAATAGCAATCTGGCACAGTTTAAAACTGTGTCGGATCAAATCTGGCATGTTTGGAACTATGCCAGAATCAGGTGTTTCAAAATAGCCATTTTTTTCTGGCACAATTTAAAAGTGTATCGAATTTGGCAGAACAGGAACACTTCTGGCACACTTTAAAACCACGCCAGAAATTGATATTTATGCCACATGCTCGAGACTTGTTTGAGTTTTCACCCTTTTAACGGCTTGTTTTTAAGCCTAATTTAGATATTTTCAAATTATTGTCATATTCTCAAACTGGGAGACCTGTGACTATGCAATCACTTCCTACAAGTTACATTGTTCCCTTAGGAGGTATTCATGCCTCTTATAGGGCCATTTGGGGGCTAGTTTGGGTATTCACCCTTTAACGACTAGTTTTTAAGCGTAATCTAGGTATTTTCAAATTATCTTCATATTCACAAACTAGGAGTTCCATGACTACGCGGTCAGTTCGTATGAGTTACATTGGTCCCGTGCGAGGTGTTAGTGCCTCTTACGGGGCCATTTGGGCATTGGTTTGGGTTTTCACCCTCTAACGACATATTTTTAAGCCTAATATTGATATTTTAAATTATCATCATATTCTCAAATCAGGAGTCCCGTGACTACGCGATCAATTTCTACAAGTTATATTGGTCCCGTGTGAGGTGTACATGCCTCTTACGGGGCCGTTTGGGGTTGGTTTGGGTTTTCACCCTATTAAATTCAAAACATTAACCATTACACCCTATTATCTTGGACAGTAATGCGGCCTAATAAAATAAGGATATAGAAAAGGAAAGGAAAGTGATCAACCTTCGTGTATGCACGCTTTGAAATCAAACTGGTACTTGGCTAAGAAGTCAATTGAGGTTGATCAGCACATGAACTCGTAATGTAGTCCAATATATTCCTCATCTCTCAAACCACCAAACAAAAAGATTAATTACTCTCCATTCGATGCACTAATTTTCCGGAATGGATGAGCCTAGATATTCATGTAAACCAGCTTGAAATAGGATTAAGGCATCTTCTTGAATCTTGGTAGTCCCATACTTCAATGGACATAACTTAGATGGGAATTTTTTGTGTAATTCTGAGTCATTTGACTGCAAGACTGCATAAATATAGATTTACTTAGAACTAGTATTCAAGATTTTTAATAGACATTTAGACAGTGGGTGAAAATAAAAAGCTATCCAGAATATCAAGTTTTAGAGATAGCAATTCAACCAAAAAGAAAATAACAGTCCGGTACGCTCTAGCATTCAGGGTGAGCATGTGTGAAATTCTTTTATTCTGGTCCAGGTCAGACTGAAGATGTTCGCTCAGGAAACTTTGTGACTTATTGGTCTTTTCGGTCCAAACTATAGGAAGCAAATGGAAAAAAATTTGGAAACTGGCACATTCAATTCTAAAAACAATCTATTTGAGTTTCATAGAAAGCAAAACAAACAAATGATTAGTTAAACTTCCTATGATTGCTTGTTAAGAAATTGATAATAAATAATAGATTCGATGACTTAGTCTTACATTCACAAAGTACTGAAATTATTGATGTGTCTAATGGTGATTTGTAACAGTTGGAGATGAAGACTTCAAAAGGAGATTCAAATTCACACAGCTAGAATGATGTATTAGATCTCACTTATCATTTGCAATAAGCAGTACAACACACGTAGCGAGATTCATGAATTCCACCCACAGAGAAACAAGAAGTACCACTAAAACACAGATTCTAATTGAAAATTAATTCTTATTGTAGGTTTTGCTCAACTGATAATTCAAAATAAATTAAATTTACCATTATTTCTTTTATGTTTTCTACCAATTCGTTCATAGTATTTGTTTCTTGACATGTTGTAAACCATTAATCCATACTCGGAGAACCACTACCAACTTTGGATTTTTCCTATAAATTACAACATATTGTCAATAAGGCAATAAATTACATCCAAACCATTTGGCTTCTAAACAATTATCTAAAAGGAATTTAAGGCACAAACACCCTAGGCGAAGTTTTTCTCACAAAAAATGCAAAATGAACGAATGTTCCCTGCCAGCTCAAGTTAACATATAAAGGTAGGAGATAAGTCAAGTGAAATTATAAAAGAACACTATCTTTTACTTTCAATCATGTAAAAGAATCTAAAGAACATATGATTTAGGGAATAAGGTACCAGCTGATATATTTCCTACATGGGTAATTGATTCTACAAGCATGTCCAAAACTCGAAATGGCAACTTTCCTATCAAGTAACTTCTTGAACCCTCACTTATGCAATTATTCAATAGAAATTATCGAGCAACACCGAACTGTTTGCGAAAATCTTTGTTTATTTGCAATAAGAAAGAATTTCATACAAATTATTAGGAAACATATCCAATACTTCATGATGCAGCTTAAAAGTTCAAAATAATTTTAATAAAAAGGGAACAAATTACAGTTTAAGAAAGAATATACATATATGCATATACACACGCACATAAACTACTAATATAAAAAGCCTAGGGTAACCTCAATATCAACGTGGAGGGACGTCACGCAATCTAAATCCATTTTGCAAATTAGAAGCTTTTCACAATCAATGTCCATATTGCAGATCAAGGATGCCATGAACATGTTGTCCTCAATTATTAAGTTCTTTTAGTATTATAATTATGTATTTCATCAAGATTCATGAATTCCACCAATATCAAAAGTTCCCTAAGAATGGATGTAGTGGATAATCTCGACATTATATTATATGTTTATAGGATATGTAAAGAATTACCTATATGTATTGGTTGAGAAGTTTTTCTTCCCATTCATTTTATATATAAATCAAAAGTTATTATGTAACTAATAAGAACTAAAGTATCCAATGTTGAATTTGGGAATGCCATTTTTGGAGATCTATATGGAGAACCCACCATAATATGGGTTGTGTGACCTTTAATCGCTACATCCCCTACGTACAACGATTTGTGCACGCTCAACATGTAGTGATCGATAACGCCATTTTCGTGGACACAAGTATTCGCACTAGGAAAAATATGCAGTAGTCCATGTTCTCCCTCTGAGGACGGTTGGTGGGTAATATTTATGTAGATGGACAATAATTTTTATTAGAGGGAGTTTAGGCCTATTATTTTGGTGTAAAAAATTTTTAATAAAAACATATCACTGAACCTGGACTGTGACAAATTTTCTTGCATAACATATTAGTTTCCAGTGTCTAAATTATGTTGTGTGATTTAATGCATTAGGGAACTATGAAGAAAGTATATTAGGGTACAATTTTATCCTTGATTAATGTACTGGGGAAAATTTTTAAAGGATAAATGATCATTTAATAAAACATAGGACATTCACTTTCAGAGTATGATATATATGAATTAGTGAGTAAATTAGATTTAGTGTGGACTAATTTATGTAATACTAAAGTGAGGTTCTAAACATGAAGAAATGTTTAAATAGTATAAAAATTATTGATATAGTTGGTTTACACAATCAATAAAGGTGTTGGCATTAAAGAACTCTTAGGCTGCGTTTGGATGATCGGAAAAGTATGGGAAAGGATGGGAAAATAATACTCCCGTTAGTTTTTTGGTGTTTGGTTTGCAAGAAAAATGTTGGACCCACCTCAATATAGGTTTCTCGCAGGAAACAATTTCTCACAAATCACGTCCGACCAAAAGGCTCGGATTTTGCGTCCCGGGAAGTTTCTAGCACAGTAAATGTATGAGTAGACATGAAATCTTATGAAGATAACTAATATATGTAATTTTTTTGCAAGCAGGAAAACAGAAGACTAAAAAATAAAATATAATAAAATAAAAAGACGAAGCCAAACTCACGAGAAGAAGAACAAACCAGGAGGAGATAAACTCTTTTCTTGTTTGGATCTTTTATCTTATCTCAACAAATGAAATACTTTTGAAAAAGTAACTACTAACTAGCTAGTTGATAGGTGACGTGTTGAGATTATCTCAACACAAAAATCACACCACAATACATATGGGTGGACATGATTTTATGTTTTCTAGATTACTAACTGGCTAGTTTTGTTTTCTAATGCTATTTAAAAATAAAAGAACTTTTTTTATAAACAAAATGTTTTAAAGTGCAAAATATCTAAGATATTAATTAAACTGATTTTCAAAAAATACAAAAACATTTTTTTTCACTGTTTTATTGTTATAAAAATAAGTTTATTTTTTATTTTTAAATTTGGGTTAGGATATAATATTAGCTTTAAACCAAATTTTTTGTTACATCATTTAAAAAAAAAATTATACCCCAACTCAAATTTTATTTATAGGAAAATTTAGTTTTCAAAAAATACAAAAAACGTTTTTTCAATAAATAGTTTAAACGTTTCATATTTTAAAATAATTTGTTTATTATTTCATTTTGAATAATTTGTTGAGTGGATTTGTACCTCGATTTTAATATGTTTAATGCAGCTTAATTATTTATTATTTTGTTAATTATTTGTGGTGTGTTGGGTATTATTTATTTAATTGAAAATATAAAACTTTTATGGAATTTTCTTGCGACTTTCCTGACAACCAAACGGATAATTCTTTAATTATCCTGCAGGAAACTGTTGTCAACCAAACACACACAGGAAAATGATTTTCTTTTTCCTTTACTTTACTTCACCTAACTTTTCCCGAGAATCATTTTCCCGCTTAACTTTTCTGTCAAACAAACGGAGCCTTAAGGAATATGAATTGACTAGTAAGGGAAATTGTTTAACTGGTTAGTAAATTAATAGTTCTTGTGTGTAATTATGCTAGTTAATTGACTAACTAGTAAGTAATATGTATAATTGTTGACTACCTACAGATAATTTAGAAATTGGAGGAGAGTATTGGTTGAGTGCATTTGCATGGGTCTATACGTAATGTGTATAATTTTTTTTTTTTTTTGCACTATATGACTAGTTTTTAAAATACCACTTACTATCACTTATAAATATTGTGTGGTATTCCTGTGGACAGGAAAAAAAATATGGGTTGCCTTAGCATTAAAACAAGTAGTTGTATAGTTACAAATGAAAGAATATAAAAAATTTAACCTCAGTTTATCTACTCTAGATCGAAGCTTACCTAATAGCTAAATAGTCTGAATTAGTCCTTAAAAAATATCAACTACAACATTCCTTATTCTATACCAATATATCATTATAATTGAAAATAATTCAGTGTGCCATGCTTCATAACATTTAGTGTCTAGTAACTTTTTTTAACTTATATTTCAAATTTAATAGATAGTCCATGGAATATTAATAATTATTATTCTTTTTATGAGTACTACATGATGTTTTTTAAATAGTCCATGGCATGAACCACATGTCGTTGCCGCGCACAAGATAACCGACCTCACGACAAGAAGGGTTGCACTTGCGGTTAAGCATGGTCGTCCTTGCAGCTACAGGCTAGGCCCATACTTTGCTCATCTAATTTTGCTACACGTGTTACTTTATCTCATCCCCCATAAAAAAGGTCACAGTTATACGCGTACAGACCCAAGCAATTGCATGCAACCAAAACTCTCCTCCAATTTCAAAATTATCTATAGGTAGTGAAAAATTATACATATTACTTACTATGTAGGCAACTTAATTAACTAGCTTAATTACTCCCAAGAAATATTAATTTACTAACCAATTAAATAATTCCCCTTACAAGGCATTCCATATTCCTCAGAGTTCATTAATGCCAACGCATTTATTAATTGTATAAACCAACTATATTAACAATTTTTATACTATTTATACATTTCTCCATGTTGTAAACCTAAGTTTAGTATCACATGACTTTTTTTAACTTATATTTCAAATTTAATAGATAGTCCGTGGCATGAATTGTTATGCCAATTTATAGTTGACTTCTTTCAGAATGTGTTCTATACAAATTGTGTATTCTTTTTTCACTTTGTTTTTATGGAGTTATAATAGAACAATCAAAAAGGTACAATTTAAAGAACATATAAAAGCACTATCCTGCCAAACTTAAAGAAAGATAATAATAAGAAGAAGAAGAACCCAAAATTGCCTAAATCTTGACCATCAAATTATTTATTAAATTCAATCACCAAAATATCATGATAGGAATAGATAACAATACCTCCCTGTGATTAATCTTGTCACCATCAATTTTCCTTCTTCCGAAGACAGACATTCTTGACACAACACAACCCATAAAGACAAGAACACCGGTAACAAAGTCAATCCTTGGCCCATACCAAACATCACTAGGAACATTTTGACCGAGGCACCCTATTTTTCTTATGTTTTTTCCATATCTAGTCACTTATCAAAGTATAGATCACTAAGATCCAGATCTAGTCACTTATCAAAGTATCAAGTTTACTTTAATTCAAGAACGAAAATTTAAGAAGATTAAAAGCACGAGGTAACAGCGAACATGCAAAATTGTTTAGAAGCAAACACAAAATGCTTTAATAAAGTGGAAGAAAAAGCAAAGAGAGATTACCATGGTAGACGATAAGAACGATAAGCGCAGTTGTGTAATGAGAAAGAGAGCTGACTAGAGAGTGAAAGAGAGCTGGCCAGAGAGGTCAAAGCAAAGAGAGGGACGAGCGAGGGTGAGCGGGAATGAAAAGAATGAGAGAGCGGGATACCAAAGTGAGTATAGTGAATTTTTTTAGGGTTTTTTATATTTTAGTCAAGTGTTCTCAATTTTGGCACACTTTAAAAAAGTGGTAAATTTTGGCACTGTTTTAAAGTGTGCCAAATTTTCATTAAACCGTGCCAGAAATTGACACAGTTTCAAACTGTGCCAAATTTTTAATATCAGGGTGTCCCAAATCATTGTTTTTAGTGTAATGGTACCTCTACAAGCTATTAATGGATAACATTGATCAAGCTCCGAATGTTCATCCAGATCTGATGGTCATCGCAGTTCCTTGCAGTACTAAGGCTGGTAACCCTGAAGCTGACCCTTCTACACAGATTGTTCCTATTAAGGTGACCGATACCCCCACAGTCTCACCCAAACCTCTAAAAGTTTGACCGTCCTTTCTCCTACACCTTTCATAACATGCTCATCAAGATCTATCACTCCTTACAATGGCATGTATTATCGTCCCTAACCAATCAGAGGGGAAGGCATGGAACTACTTGTTGTGCTAGACCAACTCTAAAAGTTTGGATTAAAATTGAGTAGAAATATTAATCGACTACTAGAGATTCAGTGGATTATTCATGGAATCCCAGAAGTGGGCTCTGGAATCAGATGAGTGGGCAGTATCCGTTGAAAAAATCGGTCTAGATAATGTTTACAGATCATGTTTGACATGTTTTGCTAGACAGGAAAATATACGGCATCTCTGAGTTGCTCATAGCCTTGAAACTTTGGGGATGACTAGTCCCTTCACTCTTACATTTCCTTATTGAGTGGGAAGACCTGGATGATGAAACCATAGAGGTTGTCGAATGCATAGATTACTATTTATATGAAAACATCATGGACACTAGATGGGGGATGACTTCTATAGCTCAGATGATGAACTGAATAGAAGCCAATTCAGTTTCTAGTTTATGTGGAATGATTTCTTTCGAAGATTCGTTGGGGAAAATAAATAAATATCCATTCATCCTGAAGTAGATAAAGCCATAGGGTTCTAATTCTTCCCCGTCTCTATAAACCACATGACCAGATCATGGCAGTACTACATAGATTCGATTCCTTATTAAGCCGAAGTAGATATAGGAAAGGGAGTTGCCAAAGAACTCCTAATGCCAGAAATGACCATTGAAGAAAGCAAAGCCCTCGACCAGCTTAAGAAAACCCAAGATAACATAATCTTATACTG
This sequence comes from Sambucus nigra, assembly GCA_949130495.1. NCBI lineage: Eukaryota > Viridiplantae > Streptophyta > Magnoliopsida > Dipsacales > Adoxaceae > Sambucus > Sambucus nigra. The sequence goes on along the minus strand of OX422211.1, from coordinate 296,229,509 downwards.
ACTCTTCATGTCCTCTAAACTGCACCGAAATTCCCTGATAAATCTCATCACTGGACCCATAGTTTCTCCCTCCATTACTCCAAAAAAAGCCGTGAATATGGTTGGATCCTTAACCTCTACCAGGATCCTATTTTTTCCGAAGAAGAAATCCTAAAGTTCGACCCTGATCACAACTATGACCTTAACATCTCTATCGAAGTTTTGGGGAAAACAGTCCCACTATCACTTATTGACAATGGATCCTCTCTCAATTTCTGTCTACTTAAAACCTTAAACTTCTTGGGATTAAAATTCAGTGATATCACTCCCACACCCATCGTCGTACGTTTTTACAAAAATACTCGTCGAGAAGTGATGGATTCTACAAAATTCACACTAGGGGCTGGCCCTATCAACCCTTTGATGGAATTATAAGTCATCGACATACTTATTTGCTTTAACCTACTCCCTGATCTCCCATGGATCCACAGCATTCGAGGAGTATCCTCTTCTCTCCATAAGATTCTAAAGTTCTTTGCCAAAGGTCAAAAGTCATCACCATTCTAGGGGACCACGATAGTTCAAATAACGCCAGCAGCAGAGATCCATTATTGGAGATTCAGCATAGCACTAATGACATGTTCCTCCCCTACTTCAGAATCGATCTACTCCCTATCCTTGTAGGGGATAACTTTAAAGACCGAGTTTGTTCAGATCACGGCCCTCATGGCAATGTTAATGTAATCCAAGTGTTCAAAAACATACACTTCATGCCCAGAATAGTACTAGGATGGCGCCAATAAGGAATCCTTGAGCCCACAGTCCTGAAAGAAGCCTTTCCTCTATATGGCCTGAGCTACAAATCTTAACCAGCTGAACTCAAAGAACTCTATCGACCATGGAAGAAAAGGAAACTAGAAGATGAAAAAATTATTTTGAGGAACTCTTTAAATGGAAGATTTATCAAGGAGGGTGAAGACTTCTCCTTTAAAGATTCCTAGAACTGTGGTATAATTTTATTAACAATAAGATGAAACCAGGGCTAGAAATCTTCTTTCGAGAGAACAACATTTAGAACGAAGACTGGAAACATGAAGTGCAACCTTTGACTGATCAAACCATTGCAATCACTGAGAACTTTGAGGAAAGTGACTCTGAGGAGTCCTTTGACATGTATACACTTGGGTTAAGTCTCTACATGCTCCCCCTAGATGTTGCACCATCAGACCCATTTCCCAAGATAAAAACTGTTGATGTACCTATCCTAAACTAGCATGCCATCCCATTCTAGCCTGCTCAAGCTCAGTTAAATCCTACGATTTATATTATTGAAGAAATCTTTGCTCCATTTTTCATTTTTCCTTTTCCTGATGTAAATGTAACCGATACCTCTTTTGGACGAGGTTCTAAATGTTGTTTTCCCTGAAAGTGAAATAAATGAGGATTTTGAGTATCTTTATGTGCCTTACTGACACACCCCAACCCATTTACTTATAAATAAGTTTGAAAATCAAAGTGAGTCAAATCCTAACTACCTTAATCAAACCATAAACACGATTATCCATTTTCAATTATTAACATGAAGCAATAAAACTAGAACCTTTTACAATTTTAAAGTAATTATGCTTATTCAAACTTTCTTAAAGGGTCAGTAGGATTAAATTACCCCTTTTTCATTTGACCAAAATTATGGTTTTATGCATCCTTTGATAACCCAACCTGACCTCCTAGATTTGGCAGTGACATCACGTTATATGAAACACATAATCATAGTAACCGTGAGCAAAATAGCCCAGTCAATGCATCACTACTAAACTATTGCATATAATTAAATGCAATAAATCATATTCATGTGGTAATTTATGTATACTTATCTGACCCATTCATAATTATGTATTACTTATCCGGTTCATTCATAAAGAATTACCAACTATATACTATTTGGGCTCATTCATAAAGAATTACCAATTATATACTTATCTGGCTCATTCATAAAGAACTACCAACTTATCTGAATCATGATTCACATATCATGTCTGCAATAGATAATTCTCCCCCATTCCTGGTCGAGGATTAACCCCTTGTCCTTAATAGACAAATCTCCCCCATTTCGGGTTGAGGAGTAACCTCCCATTTCGGTAAATCGAAATGAACAAATTCATAATCAATAATATTTTGATCATATCCGTAACCATGTATAATACCTCTTACCAGTGAGTGATATTCAGATCTTATCCATAACTATGCATAATACATCTTACCCGTGAGTGATATTCAAATCGTATCCATAACCATGTGTAATACAACTTACCTGTGAGTGATATTCAGATCATCTCCATGGCCATGTACAATACATCTTTTTACAATGAGTACACTCACCTTGGCCACTTCATGTGTTTTTCCCTTGCCTTTGTCTAGCTCTTGTTCAACCAATTCTTCTTTACTTTCACATATAAAGTCTTTAAATATTAGTATCATCATAAGGATATTAACAATCCACGGAATGACTTAACCTTAACCGAATTTATAAGCATCATATCAACCCATTCTAATCATTTATCATAAATGAAATCTCATCCAATTTCATGTTAAAATATTTAACATATCCAATCCATAGCCCAAACATACTTTAATTTCTTCTTGGTAATCCAATTATTATCATATTAGGTTCCCAATATAAAAGACAACACATCATTTCAAGTTTTCTAGAGCAAGATGTGTCCATTTCTTTATTACAAATCAAATATGCCCTATAGACTCTTTTATCGTTCAGCCAACTTCGAAGAGTTTTTATAATTTTTCTGAATCATAACTTCCTTTGATACTTCACAAAACATCCATAAACATATTTAAAAATACAAAATTAATGTTTCATAATTTTTAAGGTTCATTTGATATGTCAAGCAAAACATCGAACATCTGGTGTGCATACTTACACCTTTGGGGCAGATTTGATACATGAACTTCAAACTATCACCAAAGATTTATTTTTTGGTATTTTCACATAATATTGGGATATTTTATACATATATGAGTCTATTTTCATATCCAACTATAATTATTCAATTCCAATAAATATATAAAAAGTTATAGGAGGTTGAATACAAAAGGTTTCCAATTGAAGCAATATGCATGATTTACACGTTCAACTTCGCTTAAACTTGCATCTATCCGTACACATACACCAAGTCATGAAATTTAAATAAAAAAATAAATGATTTCTATCATTTCAATCAATAATAGCAAAATAATAACAATATTTATGCATAGAATTACCTTAGGGACTTTTTCGTAATTTCCAATGGATTTTTCTCGATTTTTCTCCTCACTTTCTACTTCCCGAGCTTCCCGATTCTCTCTACTCAGGCCAAAATCTCTCATGACTGATTTTGGATGAAGGAGGAGGTCATTTAAAGGTTTTAAAGTCGGCATAATTCACCTCCCTTTGGTCTAATCAAAATATGACTTGTGTCGTCATATAAGACAAAATATCCTTTAAAGCTAAATGACTACTTTACCCCCTATTCGTAATTTCAGCATAACTCCTTCCTCGGACCTTTGTTTTATACGTCGTTTGTTGTGTTATAAACTTAACTCATATATCTACAATTATCTAGTTTTCTCCCCAAGTAAATTATCATATTATAGTTTCCAAAACTAGTCCCTAACTTGAACATTCCTACCGAAGACTTCACACATTTATGTTTGTGACTAATTCAATATTTCATAAGTTATGAAGGTAGGATTAGACTAAACACAATAACTTAACATTATATATTCTAATAACACATTATTCCCATCCCATACGATAAGCATGATTTAAACATGGTTTATCATAATCATATCCAGATCATCACAACCTTCCCCCTTAGAAAATTTTGTCCCTGAAATTTAGCAGGAATTTCACTTACCAACCAATTGGGAATACTATTTCCTCATGCCCGACAAATATTTTCTCATATCATATTCATTTTATTTATCACTTACATGTAATAATAATCATTTAATGATTTCTTATAAATGGAAGTCAATTCCCAACTCATATATTACTTCATACCTTCATTCCTATGGTCCATTCTTCTTATCGTGTAAACTTCAAATAATAAATATTCTATTACAAGACTAACTTCTTATGTTTCCTTTCTCCAACTTACATTCAATATTTCAATTCCTAATTATCATATTACAAGACTAGCTTATTATATGTCATCTTCTCATCTTCCATTCAACACCAAATACATGTGTTTGACCTTAACTACTTTTTGTATTATTTCTGAAGTTTAATAGTATGTTAAATATCATCCTTATAATTTCTTAATTTAAATATATCCTCATTACTATTCATATGTAGATACTGAACAATCATTCGCTCAATGTTTATTCTTAACCAGGATTTCATATTCACCTTCATGTATATTATGCAGTCGTGCACTATGAACTCAATCTATCTTCTCACTATATTCCCTTTTTCAGCATCATTTGATTGTTTTTTAACTAAACATACAATGACCTTAATAAGTCATTTATCCAACACAATAACTTTACAATCATAATCGTATCCCAATGTTTATTAACATGATATTCTTATACAATATCATTAATACACTCATCCTACATGTTTAGTAACATTGAAGTTAAACGTACCATCACCACTTAAAACTTTAACCATACTTACCAACCTCGTAATACTTCTCTAGCTATTATATATCGTATTTCTTTCAAATAACCTATACAAATACGTTAACATATCCCCTTACGGTATCTCACATAGCACATTATCCTTAGACATACTTCTTGGTGACTCTGTATAATGTCAATCATATTCATTATATGTCATACTCTTAGCGATAACATATACGTACAATGACAAACATAACTCAATATCCACCCAAACCAGTTGTCGATATTCAAACCTGATTAGCATCTTTCCTATACTCATACACAACACATACTCTTAAAAGGGCTCTTAAATATTATTAAACTTCCAACTCTTTAACACTTCGTCTCAACTCTGCTATTCATATAAGCATTTCAAAATATGTCAGGAGTAATATTCACTACATATACGCATACTATCAAAAAAATACATCTCAACTCTTATTACTCTTTTCTTCTACTTATCATAATTCAATATGAACCCATATTCGGATCAATTGTGATATATTGACTAGTAATTGAATTTCAGACCATTTCACATATTAAATTTAAACATATACAACTATTAATCTTTTCACTTCACCTTTACCATGTGAATCTCCATTTGATTCACACTCTAACAATTTACCATCTCATCCTTTAACAGAATATGGGTTCCCGTACCTCACCCTCACACATAAATGGGCACACAACAAACCATGGCTTAATAAGTGACACTACTCAAGTTTACATATTCTAGTATAAGAAGGGATTACTTCCAATACTTCAAAATTTTCATATACCACATTTTGTTTTAAAAACTTTCCATCAATGACATGTTTGTCCATACCACAAATAAAACAATGCAATGATTCATAAAAAAATACTTGTATTCACTGCCATCCCCGAATAAACCTTAACATCTCATTTCCTTTCCTACAAGATCCTTACATTTCACATCGCGTACAACAATACATATGTATAACTAATAAATGTTAGTTTACAAAAGCCAATTTACTTATGACTCAAAACAATTTCTACTTCCACTGCCAAATCTAGGCGTTCCTCACCCCAAACCATTTACTTATAATTAAGTTTGAAATTCAAAGTGAGTCAAATCGTAATTACCTTAATCAAACCATAAACATGAGTATCCATTTTAAATTATTAACATGAAGCAATAAAACTAGAACCTTTCACAATTTTAAAGTAATTACGCATATTCAAACTTTCTTAAAGGATAAGTAGGATTAAATTACCCATTTTTCTTTTGACCAAAATTATGGTTTTATGCATCCTTTAATAACCCAACCCGACCTCCTAGATTTGGCAGTGACATCACGTCACATGAAATACATAACAATAGTAACCGTGAGCAAAATAGCCCAGTGAATGCATCACTACTAAACTATTGCATATAATTAAATGCAATAAATCATATTCATGTGGTAATTTATGTATACTTATCGGACCCATTCATAATTATGTATTACTCATCCGGTTCATTCATAAAGAATTAGCAATTATAAACTTATTCGGCTCATTCATAAAGAATGACCAATTATATACATATCTGGCTCATTCGTAAAGAATGACCAACTTATTTGAATCATAATTCACATATCCTGTCTGCAATAGAAAATTCTCCCCCATTCCTGGTCGAGGAGTAACCCCTTGTATTTAATAGTCAAATATCCCCCATTTCGGGTCGGGGAGTAACCTCCCATTTCGGTAAAACGAAATGAACAAATTCATAATCAATAATATTCTGATCATATTCGTAACCATATATAATACCTCTTACCAGTGAGTGATATTCAGATCTTATCCATAACTATGCATAATACATCTTACCCGTGAGTGATATTCAAATCGTATCCATAACCATGTGTAATACAACTTACCCGTGAGTGATATTCAGATCATCTCCATAGCCATGTATAATACATCTTTTTACAGTGAGTACACTCACCTTGGCCACTTCATGTGTTTTTCCCTTGCCTTTATCTGGCTCTTGTTCAACCGGTTCTTCTTTACTTTCACATATAAAGTCTTTAAATATTAGTATCATCATGTGGATATTAACAATCCAAAGAATGACTTAACCTTAACCGAATTCATAAGCATCATATCAACCCATTCTAATCATTTATCATAAATGAAGTCTCATTTAATTTCATGTTAAAATATTTAACATGTCCAATCCATAGCCCAAACATACTTTAATTTCTTCTTGGTAATCCAATTCTTATCATATTAGGTTCCCAATATAAAAGACAAAATGTCATTTCAAGTTTCCTAGAGCAAGATGTGTGCATTTCTTTATTACAAATCAAATATGCCCTATAGATTATTTTATCGTTCAGTCAACTTCGAAGAATTTTTATAATTTTTCTGCATTATAACTTCCTTTGATACTTGACCCAACATCCATAAACATATTTAACAATACAAAATTAATGTTTCATAATTTTTAAGGTTCACTTGCTATGTCAAGCAAAACATCGAACACCTGGTGTGCATACTTACACCTTTGGGGAAGATTTGATACATGAATTCAAACTATCAACAAAAATTCACTTCTTGGTATTTTTATATAATATTCGGATATGTTATACATATATGAGTATATTTTCATATCCAACTAGAATTATTGAATTCCAATAAATATATAAAAAGTTATAGGAGGTTGAATACACAAGGTTTCCAATCGAAGCAATATACATGATTTACACGTTCAACTTTGCTTAAACTTGCATCTATCCGTACATATACACCAAGTCATTAAATTTCAATAAAAAAATTAATGATTTCTATCAGTTCAATTAATAATACCAAAATAATAACAAGATTTATGCATAGAATTACCTTAGGGACTTTTTCGTAATTTCCTATGGATTTTTCTTAATTTTTCTCCTCACATTCTACTTCCCGAGCTTCCCGATTCTCTCTCCTCAAGCCAAAATCTCTCATGACTGATTTTGGCTGAATGAGGAGTTCATTTCATGGTTTTAAAGTCGGCATAAGCCACCGCCCCTTGGTCCAATCAAAATATTACATGTGTCGCCATATAAGACAAAATATCCTTTAAAGCTAAATGACTACTTTACCCCCTATTCGTAATTTCAGCATAACTCCTTCCTCAGACCTTTGTTTTATACGCCGTTTATTGTGTTACAAACTTAACTCATATATCTACAATTATATAGTTTTCTCCCCAAGTAAATTATCATATTATAGTGGCCAAAACTAGTCCCGAACTTGAAAATTCCTACCGAAGACTTCACAAATTTATGTTTGTGACTAATTCAATATTTCAAAAGTTATGAAGGTAGGATTAGACTAAACACAGTAACTTAACATTATATATTCTAATAACACATTATCCCCATCCCATACGATAATCATGATTTAAACATGGTTTATCATAATCATATTCGGGTCGTCCCACTTACATTAATTGCATTGATTCCAATCAAACTCTTGATGATGATAATTTTATAAAGGAACAATCCTTAACATATCTCACTAAGGAAAATGATAAACAACATAACTGCATTCAAACTAATGGTGATGAGACTATTGTTATTAATCTTAATTATAGTAGCCATTAGCACGAGATTAAGATAGGGTCCACCCTTAACGAGCATGAGCGTGCACAATTTGAAGAGTTATTGAAAGAATTCATAGATGTCTTTGTATGGTCCTACAACGACATGCCTGGTATTGACCTGAAAATAACTCAGCACGACATCTTGACACTCCCGAATTAGAAATTTGTTAAATATAAATTAAGGAAACTCCGAATGAAATGGTCCCTTAAGGTAGATAAACTTGGTATTCATTCGCATGGTTGAACACCCTATATAGCTTGCAAACATTGTCCCCATGTCGAAGTCAGGAAGAAGATTTTGCATGAGCATCGACTACCAGGATCTGAACAAAGAATCTCTAAAAAAAAGAGTATCCTCTACTAACAATCAACATGGTCATGGACAATGAAGCCAGCCACGTCCTCAACTCATTTGTCGAAGAATTTATCGGCTATAACCAGATTAAGATGCACCCTAACCATCAAGAGAAAACTGGCTTCATCACCCCCTGGGGAACTTTTTGCTACACCTTCATGCCATTTGGGCTTAAAAATGATGGGTCCACCTACCAAAGTGCTTCCACAAAGATCACAAAGAGGTCTAAGTCTATGTTGATGACACGATCATCAACTCCAAGACTTAGGAAGATCACATTCTTACCCTTCGTAAGTTCTTCGAGTGACGACGATAATACTAGATGCGGCTTAACCCACAAAAGTGAGCTTTGGTATCTCTAAGGGGAAACTCTTAGGATTTATGTTCATTGAGAAAGGAATTTAAGCGGACCCTGCCAAACTAAAATCCATAATAGAGATGCTACCATCCCAGATGGAAAAGGAAGTATAAAAATTCCTAGGTAAACTGCAATACATCAGTCGGTTCATCAGCCAGTTGACCTCTATCTGTTAACCCATTTTCAAACTTCTCCGAAAGGATTCAACCAAAGTTTGGAATGAAGCGTGCCAAGAAGCCTTTGACCAAATGAAGCAATACCTCACCCGACCTTTGGTACTCATGCCTCTACAACTAGGTCTCCCCATCTTCCTATACTTGACTGTTAGTGATACCACAGAACGTGATTTGCTAGCCCAATACATAAAAGAATTCCACAAGGAAAGAGCCATCTATAATGCTAGTCGAAAACTGGCGAAGTACGAAATCAACTACATTGATTTAAAGAAGGCATGGGTCTCCGTAGTCTAGATCAAGTAGAAATTATGGCACTACAAGCTTTTCTAATCAAACTAGTATCCCAAATGGATCCCATCAAATAACTGCTAGAGAAACCCGCTTTGTCAAGCCGAATGGCCCATTGGCTGATGTTTCCAACCAAGTTTGATATTGTGTATGTCATGAAGAAATCCATGAATGGGAGGGCCATCTTCGACTACTTTATTGATTATCCTATGGAAGGATCTGATGTTTAGATGTCTGAATTCCCACACAAAGACATTCTTTGCACCTCTAAGGAGGGTATCAAATGGCAGATATTCTTCGATGGAACTTCCAATAAGAAAGGGTATGGAATTGGGATACTATTAATCCATCCCGATGACTCCCACACCCCCATTATAAGCAAGCTAGATTTTCATTGCACCAATAACATAACTGAATATGAGGCATGCATAGTAGGCCTCAAGATCGCCCTCGAGAAAGTCATTAAGAACCTAGATGTTTATGGGGACTCTTCCCACATTGTCGGATAAATTCTCAGGAAATGGAAAGTCAATGATGAGAAGATCCTGCCCTTACACTCACACCTAGAAGAGCTCGCATCCCAGTTCAAAGATGTCACCTTCCTTGATCTAAGAATAGTCTAGACGATGCCCTTGTAACCATGGCCTCCATGGTCTATATGCTCGAGGGAATAATAATTGCCCCTTTCCTGGTTTAAAAATAGGTTGCGCCGACCCACTATTACCACACTGAGCTCATCACCGAAGAAGACTCTGACATGGTCGGGTCATGTTACTATTACATTTGGCTCCTTCTCAAACATAGTAGGTATCCCCAAGATGAAGATAAGAAAGATCGTGTGACCCTTTACAAACTGGATGCCCAATACATCATATGCGACAGAGCACTCTTCAAGAGCAACTTCGATGGAACCCATTTTTACTGCATTGAAGGGGCTGATATTTAAGGAATGATGCAAAAGATCTATAATGGATAATACGGGCCACACATGAATCGTCACATATTTGCCAAGAAAATCCCCCGAAAAGGATACTATTAGACTGCCATGGTTTAAGACTGCACTGCCTATGTTCGAAGATGCCTTAAATGCCAATAGTTCGCTAATCTCAACACTTACCTCCTTGGGAATTATAAAGCACGACCTTTCCCTATAATTTCTCAACCTGGGGCATAGATATCATAGGGAAAGTTACTCCTAAGGCTTCCAACGGGCATGAGTTCATTTTGGTCTCCATTGACTACTTCATGAAATGGGTTAAAGCCTAGTCATACGAGGTACTAAATGCAAAGAAAGTAGCCATGTTTATCAAAAAGAATGTCATTTTCGGATACGGGGTTCCTCATTAGTTGGTATCTCCACATCAAAGGCGAGGTCATCGAACTGGTTGATAAGTATGGAATTCAGAGACAAAAGTCTTCTCATTATCAACCCCAAACCAATGGCTGTGTCGAAGCAGCCAACAAAAGCCTCAAAACTATTATCAACAAGATGATCGAAAGCTACAAAGACTATGTAGACCGTATCCCATAAGATCTCTGGGGATATTGTACCTCTATTACGATGCCCATATGGATACCCCGTATTCTCTGGTATACGGCATAGAGGCGGTGCTCCCCGTTAAATTAGAAGTTCCATCTTTACGTGTTATGCATGGATGAAGTGTCAATAAAAAAGACTGGCATCAGAGCCTCTATGATGAACTCTCACTCATAGACGAAAATAGACACTATGGCCATCCCCGATCCTCACGGAAGAGCGGCCATCCCCTTATCCTCTTATCCTCGCAGAGAGAGAGAGAGAGAGGGTATGGTGAGAGGATCTTGGTCCCGCACGTCCCTCTCGGGAGCGCTTCGGTCGTCGTCGGAGATGTGTGAGGTGAAAAATTTAGAGAGATGGAGTCGCCAATCTATTTTACTCAAAACAGACAAAAGAAGGTGGAGCCATCCCTGAGGACGGCCTCAAAGACATATTGATACATACGAAATCAAAAATGATTCGAGTAGGGTCCGAAGGCTAAGTTACGGAATGGGAAGGTGTTAGGAACCCATTCCTCCCTTGCAGTCTCTCATGGATTGTCATTATTTTCCTCCATTTCCCCGTGATATATGTGAATGTGTATATATAATGGAGATAGGAATCATCGACTTGTATCATGGAAGAGATAAAGTGAGTCATCCATAGGAATGTTCCTAAAAGTAATATCAGATCCTTGCGTTAATCGTTATCATAGAACGATAACGCGTATGAAATAATACGCCGCTATGAACAAATATATGTATATATAAATATATAGAATCTAAGAGAATTAAGTTAAAGAATTAGAAAAATATAAAAATTGGAAAACGTAAGACTTGTGTCTCGGGTTTTACCCCGAGATGCCTATATAGCCTATAGAGGAATCAAAGTCCACGTTCGTATGCAAAACAAGGGGTGGGGTTTATCCCATAAATCCAATCGGGGACTTCTCTTATGTGTGTGCGCGTGTAAAAAAGGTGTTTTGGTTGTGAGAAAAGTGTGAGAATTCCTGTTGGAATTTATGAGCAAACCTTCTTTTTCTTATTTTTTGGGTTTTATTTACATGAACATAAGAGATGTGTAATATTACTAAAATAAAAAAAAAATGTATTAGGATATGTGAGATGGAGAGAATAAAAGTGCTAAGTGATAGAACAGGTTAATCCGAATTTAAGAGAATTTGAGAAAGTTGGACCTTCTTGAAGATCTTGAGCTTGATCTTGAATGTTGGAGAGAAGCCCTTGCACTTGAGTGATGATGAAGGGTAGTTAATTCACCAAGTTTGATGAAGAAGATGATGAAAAGTGAGGGTTGGAAAGGGATTTGGATGTATAAATCACACTGACTTTGAGGGAGGTTTACTGAGTTTGCTGAGAGTGATGGATCTCAGATCTTGTGTTTCTTTGCAATGAGCTCAGGCCGACCTTTTTATAGGCCCAGGTTATTTCCAATCAGCATAGGTCTGGCCCTACCAATCATAAGGTGCCTTTAGGCACACTTTCGATAGGCAAGATTTTGAACCTGTCGTTTGGCAGTCTCGTTCAGGTTCCCTCAGAAAAATGGTCTTAAAACACAATCCATTGATCCGAATCATGCACGGGGCACACCACTGGAAAGGTACTTCAGAGACCTTCGAAAGTCCTTTGGAATGCTCTCGATTTCAGGAGTTAATTTTGGTACAAATCTGGCTCAAAAATGCTCATCGATCCTTTGGGCGGGGGATCGTCAGACGCAAATGGATCGTTCGCTCGCATGGTAAGTTAGAATAGCGCACGGGGCAAACCATTGAACAGTTTATGAGATGTACTTCAACATTCCAAAGAGTTTGACCCAGTTTGGGGAGATGACTTTGGTCCACCGGGGCCTAGAAGCATTCGATGACCTTTCGGTGTAAAACGGATCGTTTGTTCGTACCGTAAGTCAGAATTGGGACCGAAGTGGACCATTGGAAAGGGGTTTCAGCGCCCTTTGAAGATTCATTCACTCTCAATCGAGATGAAGAGTTAACTTTGGTCAAACGGTGTCCGGGAGCATCCGATGGCCTCTTGATCAAGTTTTGGGGGAAAATGGGTTGTTCGTCTGCACCGTAAGTCAAAATCGCACACGAGGGAGACCGTTGAAAAGGGGTTCAGTGCCCTTTGAAGATTTTTTCAATCTCGATCGAGCTAAAGATTTTGAATTTTGATCAAACGGAGCCTAGGAGTGCCCGATGGCCTTTAGGACAGTACTCGGGGTATGACCTAGGTTCGTAGTGATGCAGGGGGTGCTAGGGATCGAAGGAGAGATTAGGGGGTGCTAGAATGGGGTGTCTACAGAGCCCCTCGATGGGTGAGTTTGGAATAAATGATAGTCATCGAATAGACACCGCATGATGCCTTTGAAAGAGGGATATTCTACGGACTTAAGGAAACGAGTATGACCAATTCAGAGGGTCGAGGTCGATTCTGAGGACCTAAGGAACGAGGATGATCGATTCATAGGGTCGAGGCTGATTCTGAGGAACTAAGGGGCATACTGGGTATGGTCCAAAGGAATTGGCGACCAAAGATTGAGGTCAATTCTGAGGACCTAAAGTAATGCTGGGGATGACCAATTCTGCAGGTTGAAGCCAATTCTGAGGGCTTAAATTTGTGATGACCAATTCTGTGGGTCGAAGCTAATTCTGAGGGCTTAAATTATGATGACCAATTCTACGAGTCAAAGCTAATTCTTAGGGCTTAAATTGAGATGACCAATTCTGCGGGTCAAAGCCAATTCAGAGGACTTAGGTTAAGATAACCAATTTTGCGGGTCGAAGCCAATTCTGAGGACTTAAATTGAGATGACCAATTCTGGGGGTCGAAGCCAATTCTGAGGGCTTAGGTTGAGATGACTAATTCTGCGGGTCGAAGCCAATTCTGAGGGTTTAAATTGAGATGACTAACTCTGTGGGTCGAAGTCAATTCTAAGGACTTAAGTTGAGATGACCAATTCTGCGGGTCGAAGACAATTTCGAGGGCTTAAATTGAGATGACCAATTCTGCGGGTCGAAGCCAATTTTGAGGGTATAAATTGAGATGACCAATTCTGCAGGTCGAAGCCAATTCTGAGGGCTTAGGTTGAGATAACCAGTTCTGCGGTTTTAAGCCAATTCTGAGGGCTTAAATTGAGATGACCAATTCTATGGGTCGAAGCCAATTCTGAGGGCTAAAATTGATATGACCAATTTTGTGGGTCGAAGCCAATTTTGAGGGCTTAAATTGAGATGTTCTCGGGGAACTCTGTCGGGGAAATTACCTCGTGATTTTAATTTGAGTTGGGGAGCTGATTGCTAGGAAAACTTTCATATCTTCTGAAGACTTTGCAGGGAATAGCTGTGAATTCCACTGGGGAAGTAATTAGGTGATCCAGGGTTTTGGAAATTTTGCTTGGGGAAATTTGAGACCTTTGTCGTAATGGTTTTTTTAGGGTTACATTGGAGAATAGGAGATAACTTGAAGTTTGGGATACTTTAAGGGTCCTCTGGGGACGTTGTCGGGGAGGGATCCACTTGACTTTTTAGGGTTTCGCTGGGGAAGTAGGGGTTTAGCCTGAGGGAGTGTGAGAGAAAATAAATTTTCATGGTGAAAATGTTCTACATCTGCCCCGGGATTTTTAGGAATTTTTTGAGGGTTTTTTAGGGTTTTCTGGTATTTTTGGGAATTTTTGTATGAAAATTTAAGGGGGGGTGCCGTTCAGCATGGCTTGGAGGCTGCCATTCGATATTGGCACAAACTTTTGGACTTCCTCAAGAAGGTGAAAGGTCAGTGCCGAGCGGTAGGTGGGGCAGTGCCGATCTGCATGACCCTTGGTTTCTTATAAAAAGGGAGTGGGTTCCCCTCATTTTTCACATCTATTTGCCTTCTCTCTCTCTACGAATCGTCCTAACATTCTTCAACCTAAAAAATGGTCGCTTTTGTGAGCACTGCGACACACAGGGAGTGGTTAGCTATTGATGACTAGGTGAATTTGGAGTGGAGGGACAGGGCACCTCTTGCATTAGGGAGTGAGAACTCTTTCGATGCGTTTAAGCTGGTCACGGATGAGAGGACTTTACTGCGGGAGCCATCGCATCATCGCTCTTCTAGGATGATGAACACTGGTGGTTATGTAAGTACATAATGACTTTTGGCATTCTCTTTTTATGATTTCCTTTTTTTTCTAGATTTTGACAAGGTTTTTCTTTGGCAGTCTGATGTTTCTCTGTTGACTATGCGTGCTCGCGGGACGACGAGGCTTAAGGATGTCTGGGATCACCTTCCACTTGTGGTGCATTAGGTAGTATCGTCAGCAGGATTTGGCAGGCTGACGTCTGTGCTGGATGAGAAGCCTCGTTCGACGGCGGTCTTATGCGCTCTGGGGGAGAGGTGGTGGGACACTACCCACACCTTCCATTTTGGCTTTTGGGGAGATAATTGTGACTCCTATAGATGTGCAGCAGCTACTGGTCCTGGATTATGATGGAGAGAAAATAGAGGTGGATCGCTCTTTGCGGGTGAGGCTGGAGGCGGTACAGGAGGCGCTAGGTGATGTGGGGAGGATAGTATCAGGGGACTCTATCCGTTTGTCTCTATTGAGGGATGCTTTGCTGAGTAGGGTGATTGATGTGGAGGACGGGCTATAGGTGAGGCAGATGGCCTAATTGTTTATTTTGCTGGTGTTGGGGGGATTCCTGGTGGCGTCGAGCGGCGACATTGTCCACTTGTGGTTTTTGCCATACTTGAGGATGTTTTCGAACATCCCTCTCTATGATTGGGGGATCTTGACTTTGGCAACCCTTTTATTTTTCTCTGAATGCATTGAGTCGGTGCTGCCGGTAGACTTTTACTGGAGCCACGTATCTTCTTGAGGTATTCTTTAGTTTGCGCATTTTCCTTTCATGCATTCGCATTTTCCTTGTGCGTCTCTTTTTTTATCGCGGATTCTTATCTTTGGCAGGCGTGGTTCTATAAGGTGATTAGGTGTAATACCTAGTTGATTGCTTTGAAGGACGATATCGTTGGGGACTTTTGCAGATTATATCGATAGCAAAAGTCCAATTGGCAGTCGAGGAACTCGTTTTATCTGCAGGCAGTGCGTCAGGTCCTGAATGGCCTGACCGGTGATAGGGTAAGACCTTTTCCCTCTTCGTTCTTGGTCTTTGTGTGCTCTGATTCCATATTGACTTATATTTTCTGGGGATTTTTCAGGTGACCTTGGCCACTCCTGGTATCTCGGGGAGAGGGTGGTTTGATAGATTGCATAGCAGGAGGAGGTAGGGCAACCTGCAAGGCCCCCTATGTCTATGAGGCGAGAGAGAATGTTGCCACATGACATGAGGATTACGGCAATGATTGGCGAGTCCTATTTGTGGTACACCGACACGGTTGTGCCGTATGATTATATGGACTTCGTGACGAGTTGGCTGATGGCGCCTAGCATATATGATGCGCTGCATTTCCCTCATGCGGGTTTGAGTTGTCCAGTGGGGTCCCCCACAGTGGTGGTGGTCCATCGACATCTGCAGCGGTGGCGACTTCAGGGGTTCCCTTTGTGCGATTGCATACCCCTTCATACAACATTCGGCGGGATGATGGAGGGATGGTGCCTATGTTGCATCGTCCTCATTCGATGGACCCAGAGGAGTTGGGCTTGACAAGGGAGGTCCTTATTCTTGTGGTATACCTTTCTGTTCTCCTCCTTTTGGTTTCTTTTGGTCTTCTTTATTTGATACTGATTCTGCCTTTTCTTGTAGGAAGTCACCACTTGGCTGAGGGGCATTAGGGACTAGATAACTTCGGCGACTGCCCATATTTGGGATGCGATTCATGTTCCTTCTTACTTGGTGCCATCTTCCTCATCTGGGGAGGAGTCTGGTTAAGGTAGAGGTGGTGTGTTATCTCGCTGCAGGGGAAAGAGAGCGCATCGCACGGATAAAAGCTCTTAGAGAGAGAGGATGGGGGCTCGGGCTGAGTCCCGTTATTTTTCTATTTTTTTTATTTCCTGCAAAATTGATGTAACACAGAAAAATATCTATGCAATGCAATGGAGTTTTTTTATTATCTTATGTTAGTAATGAATGAATGCATATGCGCTTTTTACTTTGCTATTGAGACCGTAAAAAATAAATATTTTTGGAATTGAAGGAAAGTTTTAATTATTTAAAATGAGAACTTATATAAAGATGGAAGGGGATTTTGAAATTCTGTTGAGAATATCAATTTACTTTTATCGAGTTTTCTGATTTTGACAAAAGAGGAAAAAGGGAAGTTTCCAAAAATAGGGGGTTATCGATCAACAAGCCCCTTGTCCTGCCTATCGGCTGGTCAATCTAGTCTAATCAATCAAGGCTTTAATTGGTACTCTCTTAAGATTTTGGTACCTTGTGGGGCAGGATTCCCTCCGATTTCTACAAGGTTTGTGTCTTTTATGAGGGTTTTCAAGTATAAAAAGGGGGTAGGGGTGGAGGGTTTTCATCACACCTTCACATTCTTACCTTCTTATTCTGTGAGATGGCTATCCCAAATAGTGTTGAGTTTTCCAACTACCTCGAGACTTTGGAGGCCATGTGCTCCTACAACGTCAACTAAGATTCTTTCAACGTGCGTCGAGTCTCTTTATAGCGTAATCGTCCCATAAAGTGGAACACACTAATGGAAGCAACATAATTTTGGTACCCCGAAGACCATGTATTATGCTTTGTCTTGGAAGAAGTCTGTCCGACTTAAGAGGAATTTTCTGCCATGTTAGGAGTAAACCTTAGTGTGGCGGATGTTATGCCTGAGTTTTCTCGATCTCCTCGGGAGCTGTTGGTTGCACTTCTCCACATCTCGCCCTCGGAGGGTAGACCTTTGGATATTAGAGGAATGATTTCCCTTCCGATGGTGCTGCGATCTGTACATTTATAGGAGGTTGGTGATGCTGGCTATGCCGGAGCTGTCGTTCTGGGTTTGATTTTGAAATTGCTACTGGTGACTGGTGAACTGTTGGTGGACCCACAACTTGCAGCCATTACTTCATGGGTATCATACCGTCGCAATCATGCGGCGATGATACTGGCAGAGACTTTGAATAGCCTGGATGCCTGGCGAGAAGGTCGTTCTAACTTTCTGAGTGGTAGCCCTGTTTTACTGTTCATGTGGTTGTCCGAAAGATTCTGCTTGGTGAATCCTTTAGAATATCCTTTGTTAGTTGTGCCCAACTTCTTCTCGTGCCATTTCATCAGCATTGGCATGGATATCGAGAGTTGGGAGAACTGTTTTTTGGAGCATGGGGCTATAAATCTGCATTGGTCAGTGCCTTGGTGGGGACAGTTGCTACCCATTTTAGAGTTGGGGGAATACCCGTACGTTCAGCTGGTTGGTCTCAGACAGGCCTCTTTCTATTTCCCTTGGAGGCTTTTGCAATAATTCAGTTGGGAGAAGGTCGTGCAACCTCGGACACTATATTTTTTCTGGTAGATGCGGCTTGGCTTTTTATGGGAAAGTCGACATCCGTCGACCCGTCCTTCTCAGTCTGTTGGGAGAGTTTGGCATATCCCGGGGGATTATACGAAGTGGTTATGGAGAAGATTAGTTATCAAGATGTTGGTGGTATATACTGGACAAAGGTGGTTTGTCTTATCCGATACCATGGAGGGAGGTGTTGCGGTTTTTCCGAGGTTGGTTCAAGCTTATCGATCTATGGAGCATTTGCGGAACTCTATTCAGGCAGGGGAAGCTTGGGGAACCCAGGATGTAGATGATGATGGAGCGGGATCCTCTGGTATCTGTGGGTAGGACTCTTGGGGAGTTTGTTTTGTAATGGGGAATAACTTTGGAAGTTTATTTGGATTTGAGGAAGGTAGGGGGAGGGGAGTTACCCGACCTTTTTCTTATGTAATTGTACTGTAATTTGTTATCAGTGAAATAAACAAATTTTTTATCATACAATTGGGCCTTTTGATGAATCATGTATTTATCTATACCTATCGCTAAGGCATGCATAATCCTTTTGTTCAAGTATATGTTAGAGGGAACTGTCGTTCTCGAAAATAAGAAAAGAATAGTTTTTTCGTGAAAAAGAATGAGTCGTGCTCATGTAAGATGTATGAGATGCCTACGTACCTCTAGGGTTTTTGAAAAGTTTTAATTTTTCTTAAGGCAAATGGATTTTGTAGAGGATCAGGCCCACTTAGTTCTGGGTAGAGGGGAATGAAGTTAATTTTTTAGAATAGGAGGGAGATGAGAAGAGTCATAGCTCGTCGAGATTTTGGACTAGGGGTAGAATTTCTTGAGACGGTCCAGGTTGACTGGACGGTCCATCTCTTCTCCATCAAGGTCGGTGATCATGGTGGCACCTCCTGACAAGATCTTTTTTACATTGTAGGGGCCACTCCAATTGGGCTTGAACTTCCCTGTGGGGTCCCAAATGGGTTCTATGATTTCCTTAAGGGATAAGTCCCCTTCTCGAACACTGCGGTCCTTGAATCTCTTATTGAATGAACGTGTTATTAAGTGATGGTACCCTTGCATGTGATAAATGATTTCAGTCTCCTTTTGTCCAAGAGTGACAGCTCATTGAGACGGCTTTGATGCCAGCCCTCCTCACTGACTTGGTTTTCGATCATGATGCGAAGTGAAGAGATTTTTAGATCAACGGGTAGGACTGCTTCCATGTTGTAGACCATAGAGTAAGAGGTAGCCCCAGTAAAAGTTCAAATCGATGTTTGGTATCCCCAGAGGGAGTAAGGGATTCGGTCAGCCCAATCTCGACAACTTTAGGTCATCTTACTGATGATGTCTTTGAGGTTTTTATTAGCGGCTTCAACTGCACCATTGGTCTGAGGTCGATACGGAGAAGATTTGTGTCTTTGAATCCCATACTCGTTGACCACTTCTGTGACTTCTGCCTCGAAGTGCAACCAATTGAATGACACTAGTTTGTGTGGGACCCCATATCAGCAGATAATGTTCTTCCTGATGAATTTGGCCACTTTCTTGGCGTTCAGAACTGCGTATGACTCAGCTTTGACTCATTTGGTGAAGTAATCAATGGAAACTATGATGAATTCATGCCCGTTGGAAGCCTTGGGTGTAATCTTCCCTATGATATCGATGCCCCGGGTAGAGAACAGCCAGGGATAAGTCATGTTGTATAATTTTCGTGAAGGCAGGTGTTAAAGGTTGGAAAACTGTTATCATTTGAGGCATCTCCGAACATAGGCGGTGCAATCCTGGACTATGGTGGTCCAATAGTAGCCTTGTCGGATGATCTTCTTAGCAAGCATGTGACCGTTCATGTAGGGTCCTCATTCCTCACTGTGGATCTTCTATATTATCTCTTCAATTTCTGCCCCTGCGATGCAGTGTAGATGGGTTCCATTGAAGTTTGTTTTGAATAGTGTCTTATGATAGATGATGTACTGGGTGGCCAGTCTTCGGAGGGTTGCTCGGTCTTTCTTATTGGAACCTTCGGGATACCTACTATGCTTGAGGAGGTGCCAAATATCATAGTACCAACAATTGGCTAGCTCGGTATCTTCTTTAGTGATGAGCTCAATGTGGTAGCAGTAGGTTGGTTTATCTTGCTTTTGAACTAGTAAGGGGTCCATTATTATTCCTTCGGGCATGTCAACCATGGAGGCTAAGGTAGCAAGGGCATCATCTAGGTTATTCTTTGCTCGAGGTAGGTAGTGGAAGGTGATATCTTAGAATTGGGAGACTAGTTCTTCTAAGTGGGCATGGAAGGGTTGGAGTTTCTCGTCCTTGACTTTCCATTTTCTGAGCACTTGATCGATGATGAGGACAAAACCCCGTAGATATCTAGGCATTGAATACCTTTATTGAGAGCAACCTTGAGGCATACCATACATGCCTCGTATTCAGTTATGTTATTAGTGCAGGGGAAATCCAATTTAATAGCGATGGGAGTGTGGGAGTCATCTGGGGCAATCAGAAGTATCCCAATGCCATATCCCTTTTTGTTGGCAGCACCGTCGAAGAACATCTACCATCGAAGGTCATCTTGAGCGGCACAAAGGATGTTTTCATCTGGGAATTCGGAGATCCAAACATTAGCTTCTTCCATGGGATAGTCAGTGAGGTAGTTAGAGATAGATCTTCCCTTCATGGATTTATGTGTGACGTACACAATATCAAACTCATTTAGGAGCATCAACCATCGGGACATTCAGTTGGATAAGGTGGGTTTCTCAAGTAGGTACTTGATGGGGTCCATTCGGGATATAAGTTTGATGGGGAATGCAAGCATGTAGTGTCACAACTTTTGAGTGACCCAAACAAGCGCGACACATGCCTTTTCCAAAGTAGTGTAGTTGACTTCGTGTCCGATCAATTTGTGACAGTCATAATAGATGGCTCTTTCTTTATGGGATTCTTCAAGGTATTGGCCTAGCAAAGCCCCAGCTACAGTGTCGGTTATGGTTAAGTATAGAAGTAAGGGGAGGTCGGGCTATGGTGGCATGAGTACCGGAGGTTGGGTCAGATATTGTTTGATTCGGTTAAAAGCTTCTTGGCATGCCTCATTCCAAGCTTTAGTTGAATCCTTTCAGAGGAGTTTGAAAATAGGTTCGTAGATAGAGGTTAGTTGGCTGATGAATCGTCTGATGTATTGTAATTTCCCAAGGAAGCCATAGACTTCTTTCTTCATTCAGGGAGGTGGCATTTCGAGTATGGCTTTCAACTTGGCAGGATATGCTTCTATCCCCTTCTCACTAACCATGAATCCCAAGAGTTTCCCTTTGGTAATGCCGAAGACACATTTATGTGGATTGAGTCTCATCTGATACCATCGCAGTCGTTCGAAGAACTTCTGGAGAGAGAGAATATGACCTTATCTATTTTTGGATTTGATATTCATATCATCCAAATAGACTTCGACTTCTTTGTGAATCAGATCATGTAGGATGGTTGTGGAAGACCTCTGGTAGGTAGCCCCAGCATTCTTAAGACCAAATGACATAACAGTGTAGTAAAAGGCTCCCCAGGGTGTGATGAACGTAGTTTTTTCTTAGTGATCTGGGTGCATTTTGATTCGGTTGTATCTGACAAACCTATCGATGAATGACTTGAGAGCATGACTGGATGTGTTGTCCACGATCATGTCGATATTGGGTAGCGGGTAATCATCCTTAGGAGAGGCTTTGTTCAAGTCCTGGTAGTCTACGCTCATCCAAACTTTCCCTCCTGATTTTAGCACAGGCATTATGTTGGCTAGCCATGTGGGATATTCGATCACATGAATGAAGCTTACATTCAGCTGTTTGACCACTTCTTCTTTGACTTTGAGTGACCATTCGGTGCGGAGTTTTCTCAACTTTTGTTTAACCGGCTTGTAATCTGGAAGAGTGGGGATCTCATGTTGAGCTATTTTAGGATCAATGTCGAGCATATCGTCATAGGACCATGCGAAGACATCCACGAATTCCTTCAGTAATTCTTCGAGTTATGCGCGCTCATGCTCCTCAAGGGTAGCCCTTATCCTAATCTTGCGCAGTTGGCTACTAGAATCGAGGTTAACAATAACAGTTTCTTCTTCATTAACTTAAACGCGGTTATGTTATTTGTTATTAACCTTATTTATATCAGTTAAGAACTGTTCATTTGCAAAATCTTCATCATTAAAAGTTTGATTAAAATCTAAACAATTAATGTAAGGTACAGCAAGATACTCAAAATCTTAATTTAATTCATTGATAGGAAAAACATCATTGAGAACCTCATCAAAGGAGGTCTAGATTACATTAGAGCAAGGATAGACAACAGAAGAAGGGATGGGGCAAAAATTTTGATTAGGTGAGATTTCAACAGGTAGAACTGGCGTAGCATGCCAGTTGAGGAGAGGTGTATCAGCAGCTTTAATCAGGTGGGATGGATCAAATGATGTAGTGCTTGAATGAACCATGCAGAGTGTCAGCGCTAGTGTCTGTAATTTAAACGAATCCTCGGAGTCACTTCCCTCAAAATCTTTGGTATCTTTGATGATTGGTTGTACATGGTGTTGGGAACTTTCGACCCATGGGTAGATGTCTTGGAAAAAGACCTATATTCCAGGTTTCATCTTCTTGTCTGTATGGTCATACCATGGTTCCGAAAAATCGCAAAAGGGTAAGTATTTGCCCTCTTTAATGAATCGTCCATTCAAGGAGTCACCTGGGATAGTCTGGATGCAGTCTAATCGTCTCTTTGGTCGAGACTAGCGGATCATTCTGAGCTCTTATTCTGATATTTGATACCCCCAAACTACAAGTAGGGAAAGCTTTTTTCAATACAATGGGCTCAATTATCCCTTGATGTCTTTGTCCTAGCCTCAGTCTGGGCATAAAGTGCATGTTTCTGAAAATTTGAATCACATTGATGTTTCCATAAGGATTATATTCTGGACAAACCTTTTCTCTAAAATTATCCCCTGCCAGGAGTAGAAGTGGATCAACTCGGAATCCTGACAGGAGCATATCATTTGACCCGTGTTGTATCTTAAGGATTAGATTATTGGTACTTGCACTCTCGTCATTATCACCGTTGCCCAAAATGGTGATGACTCATTTGTCGACGAAGAACTTCAATTTCTAATGGAGCGAGGAAGACACAACCTTGATATTGTGGAGCCAAGGTTATCCAAGCAACAGGTTGAAATAAGCTGGGATGTCATGGGGTTTATGAGACTAGCCCCTATTATAAGTTTTATAGATCCCATCACTTCCAAATGAGTATTATCGTAGGCACGTACAGTAGCGGAGGTTAGAGCGAGGTCACTTTCCTTCAGTTTTAAGCATTTGAAGGTTATTGATGAGCAGACATTCAAGGCGGATCCATTATCAACAAGAGAGAGCGGTATAATCTTCCCTATAACTTCGACGGAGATGTTGAGTGCATGATTGTGGTTTGGTCCAATTCTGAGGATTTCTTCTTTGAAAAAGGATAGAATTCGGGTAGAGGTCAAGGATCCGATTAAATTTATCGCTTCTTCTAGTGTGGTAGAAGGAGGAACGGTGGGTCCAGTGAGCAACTTGATCAAAGAATTTATGTACAGCTGGGAAGACATGAAAAGCCCCTATAGAGTTATATTAGCTTGAGTTTTCTTCAGTTGGTCGAGGATCTTGCTTTCCTCGAGGGTCATCTCTGGCATAGGAAGGTTTTCAACACCCTTCCCTTTACCATTGGCTGGTAGTAAGCTTAGGATCTGGTAATGCCTCCCTGATCTGGTTATGTGATTTACTGAAGAAGGGAAGAATATGAACCCTGTTTCCTCATCGATCTCTATCTGTTCTGCTATCTTATTTATTTCTCTGAGGTGTTCTTCAAATGATATCACCCCACACATATCGGCCATCAGGCCAGTCTTCTTTGAAGCTTGCTCTTCATTTGATTCTTTGAATCCTTCCCCCCATCCGGTGGTAACAATTATGTCTTTCCATGTAAAATCAATGCATTCTATGACTTCAATGGATTCTTCGTACAGGTCCTCCCATTCTGCGAGGAGATGTAAGGGTGAAGGGACTAGGTGCCCTTGTAACTTCAGAGTATCAAGTAACTCAATCATACTGCAAATATTATTGGTTTGCCTGAATAATTTTTCCATGATCTGGACAACGTCATCTAGGCTGCCTTCATCGGTTGGAACCACCCAACTGTCTGACTCTCGGGCCCATTTATGTGCTTCCAATAATATCACTCTGAACCTCTGGCAACCAATGATCATCTGCGAGGGCAGTTTCACCCCAAACTTTAGGAGTTGGTTTAATACTTCTGATAATTCCATACTTCTATTTTCTAAACGGGTATGGACAGCGATGCATGATCTGGTTGTAACACCTTGCCTAATTAAATACCGGGTGGCCAGTCCCATACCAAATTAAAACAGAATATACAGTTGGCTCATTCTTAGCATCACTACCGAAAACATTTACAACTCGCCCAATACCCAATTAAGCTGGTGTTAAAAACTTTCCAAATTTTAATTCAACAAAATTCATTTTTAGTTTACAAATAACACAACACATATTATTCTACAACACTGATAACCGAACAGATAGCACAAAATAATTTAAATGCAATTGGAATAAACATTCCTAAATAATAATCCAATACAGTAATCCCAACAATAACAAATGTATTAAGAAGACACGAGTACAAGACTATATGACTCAGATAGAAAGGAGATAACTGAATTCCTTTGGGCGACATGCCCTAACTAAAAGAATAATTTGAATCAAATGAAGATAGGTGTCTAAGCAATAATCCATAGCTCCATAGACCGTCATTATCCTCTAAGGTTAGCATCCCTGTTGCTGGACACCTGATATAGAAGGTATAATAGAAAAGAGAATATGCAAGGGAACGGGTCAGAGCCCGATGTGAAAAATGATTTTTAAAACATCAAGTATTTAACAAGTGCAATAAAGCATTTACTATGTACATGTTAGTTTCCAGACTCTCACTTTATATTCTCACCTCTCAGCTAGAGTGCACGCTTAATGTTTCCTATTAACCTTCTAGTTAATGGTTCCTCTTCACAAATTTCCATAATATGATTCCATCCCATATCATAACCCCGTATATCCCATACCATACGTCGTATAATCATTCATATACGTTTCCCATTATCATGAATCGTTTCTCATTAATATGAATTAAGCTTTTCAAATCTATAACAATAAACATTCATTAACTTAATTCAATTTTCATTCTCTATTCACCGTTATCTACAATTATCACACAGTAGATTGATTTAACCATAATATACAATCATTCATTTAATTCATTATATATATACATATATAATACGACACCCCGAGTCACAGGTGCGGTGCATGCATTACTCTGCTATCATGTCCCAGTATCGCTGGTCGCCGAATAGGGGGACTAATGGTTCGGTAAGGATTCCTCGAACCACAAACAACAACACAAATATTTGGAGGTGAACATAGTTCTCATACCCACGGGTCACGCACATACCTATGTTCCCATAGTCAGCGGACTTATCAACTCACCGATAAGTCTTTCATAGACCTATGTTCTCGAGCGTAAAATCAAAAATCCCATGGATTCATTAGGATATGACTGCCCTCACGCGCAAACCTCCCACTGATAGCAAGTAAGCTAGGTATGTCATACACATAAATCATCAATTAATCAAATAGTCATTATCATCTACCTATAACATAATATCAACAAGGTACTCACACTACCCTACGATAATTCCCAAACGCTCTCAAATCCTACGTATTAAAATATTATGACTTTACTTCTTTAATTTAATTATCCCCGAGCCTCACTCCTTACTCAAGGTTCAAATAGGTTTTTCCTCAACATTTTATTCAGTAAGAAATCACTAATATCCTACTGGTCCATCTCATCTTATCTCCTGAATTACTATGAGTTAAACTCTCCCTTAATTAGGGTTAAAACCGATTGTTTCTAATCTCTTATAAACACATCTTCTATCAACTAGGATTGAATACCATCATCACATGGATCATAGTCTATAGTGTTTCATTCACACTATATGACTTATAAACAAAATCAACATCCTCGCATCCTATAACATCTCTCCACTCCCGACATCGTTAAGGTTCATGCGCGGAGCGTCTCGCAAAGCGAAATCCAAACAAGGAACCCCTTCAATACACTACTAGTTAACTTTGTCGGTCGTGGAGGTTCGTCAACTTCAAACACGCAATCGGGATAACCTCATCCCTTATTTCAATCAAATATGGTCTGAACTCACATCTCTATCCAAGAGCCATACCACTAAGTGCTTGTACTACACTCAGACCTTGCGCAATCAAGAATGAGATTAAACTCAGTCATTGCACTATCAATAATGAGCTTAAACTCACACCTTGATGTTAAAATTGTAACCCTAAGGCTACCCAGGTGTTATATTAATTATCTCCTACTGGACCTATCCTTAATCCTTATGCATACAAATTAGAATCCAACACATGAATCTAGCAACCGAAATTTCTTTCAATTTAATTATCATCATGATATTCAATTAAATCCCAATCAAATCAATTTGATTCTTAACGAGGGCTTACTGAACCTTCCTAAGTCCCATTATATCCAATTAATAATCAACAAAGATTTAGAAAAGGTTTGGAATACGAACAAGCATTAAAAAGAAACAACTTCAAGGATTTTGGGGAGGTCGATTGATCGAAGGAAGGGGATCGATCGATCGATCGATCGCCCAGATAACAGCCCAGTTTTCTACATTTCTTGTACTATGGGATTCATCACTTTTTATCATTCAAACCTTCATATTAACTAACCAAATTCCATATAAACCTTACTACATAATATAGCAACATATGTGAATGGTTTCTAATGCTCTAAACATCCTAGAATCATCAAGAGTTTGAATTAAAAGCATATGTTTATCCTCTTTTTCCAGAAAAATATATACATGATATCTTCAAAAACACAACAATGATTTTCAGAATTTCTTCAACAGATTGATGAATATTTCGTGGATTACTAACTACCTACAACATGATTTTGATTCCTATATATTTTCAGATTCCAGAAATCCATTAACAACTCTATCTTTTCATCTTCCAAACATGTAAAATCTCATTTTTATAACTATCCTAACATGGACAATATACAAACTTAGATTGTAATTATCAAACACTTGCCTCTAATGAAGGTCTGATCCTTTGGGGTTGAATAACACAGGTGGTTATCCCTTTCTCCGACCAACTTCCGATGGTGGTTGGTGGTGGTGACCATTGGCCTTTGGTTCTCCTCCTTCCCAAGTAAACTTCTCTTCTTCCAAGCAACCTTTCACTCTCTCAAAAGATGACCTCTCAAGTTTTGTGTAGAAGAGATGAATAGCCCACGTATAACTAATCTCCAAATACTTATAATAAGACAAAATCTAAAATCACTATTCATCCCCTTGTAAAAATGACTAAAATGCCCTTTTGGGCTGTCTTTTCATTTTCAAATGACTTGAGACCCAAAATCAACATCTAAATAGACTTTTCTGACTATTTCAACCCTTCCGGATGCAACGACGTAGTCGAAATGACTATAAGGTCGATATAAAAATAAGTTTCCTTTTTAATTTAACAAATTAGTCCCGACACGTCCCATACCACGTCCGACTAATAATTCAAATTACTGAATTAATAACTCACAGTAATATCAATAACATCCCATTCATATATTACCTAAATATCTTTAAGTAATATACAAAATCATTCATTTTAATATCCACAATTCGGATAAAACCCAAACGAATTAATTTATAATAAAATCCAATTAATCCATTAATTTAAAATATATCCCATTTTAAAAGTCATTAAAATCCGGGGTATTACACACTCCCCCCCCCCCCCCTATAACAGAATTTCATCCCAAAATTTGGAAAGATAAATCATACTGGTAAGGTCAACTCTGAGTATAAATCTCACATCGCAAGTAATCTATGTCGTACCACCCATACAGTACATTATCAAAAATCCCCATTGATGTTACACCAAGTCTCACCATATAGTTTCAACTGAATCCAATTTAAACTTTACGCAATCTTCCCTATACCATCCTCGTGACAAAGTTTGGGAAAAATGATCCTCACTTATTAAACAAATAAATCCTGAAGTTACAACTACTTATTGTTTCACAATTATGAAAAATACTACAATCCAACCATCCAGGGCGCCCATACACTCTATCGTATAACTTTCATTATAATATGGATATGATTACCCGCATAATACTCTAATTTATCGCAAAGGTTATAAACTCATATCCTAAAGACCTAACTTATTTCGACTCCCAACGATTATTAGTTTCATGCGTGTGGTGCCTCGCAAGAGAAATCCAAACAAGGAACCCCCCCCCCCCCCCCCGATACACACTACCTAAAGTAGTCGGTCATCTTAACTCCTCAGGTCCTTAGTCAATAGTTTAAAACCTCTCTATAGGTTTAATCGATTTCAAATAAAAGTCTACTCATCTACTGTCTTATTAAAGACAAGATGTTGGCTATACGCTCTCATATACCACAAATCAATCCACGCCGATAGTCACATCATGATCGGACATGCCTAAAGTAAGTAATTCCGTGATAAAAATAAGACCCCCGTGATGACATGAAAAATATAGGTGTCCTACAACCCCTCGGTGAGTCTACGTAAATAACAGTGCTATAGGCTAAGTTTACCCTTTAGCCCATACAATATTAATCGCAACAAAAAAATCAATATACGCCTCAAAATTCCTTAGATAGAAAACATACCCTCATTCGCGGGTGGTGGTTGTTGACTCCCACTATTATAACTTTGTTCCGATGAGTGAAGAAAAATTTTACCCCAAATTTTCAGTTCTAGTTAACCACACTCCACTATATGCCCAAGCCTTTGAATATATTGTCTTCGTTAGGTAACACACACAATTCCCGCATTTCAAGAACTTCTACTGATGACTCTCCTCAATTTTCCATAATAGTGGTGACCTCGACTACAGTCATCATACTCGAACATACTTCATAACCTCCTAAGTATGATCTCCGCTATCCGTCCAATGGCCCTCATCTTCCATACTTCTTGTACGAACCCGTCCGAACGCAAATAAGATTACTAACATATACGGAATCTTACCAAAGAAATCAACAATCCTAAACATAGGGCTCTACATCAAAGAACGCTAAGCTGAAAACACAGTAAGTCGTATAGACCCTAAAGGAGACTAGAACCTGATGCTATGATACCAACTGTAACACCCCGCCTAATTGAATACCGGGTGGCCAGTCTCATACCAAATTAAAACATAATATACAGTTGGATCATTCTTAGCATCACTATCGAAAACATTTACAACTCACACAATACCCAATTAAGCTGGTGTTAAAAACTTTCCAAATTTTAATTCAACAAAATTCATTTTTAGTTTACAAATAACACAACACATATTATTCTACAACACTGATAACCGAACAGATAACACAAAATAATTTAAATACAATTGGAATAAACATTCCCAAATAATAATCCAATACAGTAATCCCAAAAATTAACAAATGTATTAAGATGGGACGAGTACAAGACTATGTGACTCAGATAGAAAGGAGTAACTGAATTCCTTTGGGCGACATGCCCTAACTAAAAGAATACTGTGAATCAAATGAAGACAGGCGTCTAAGCAATACTTCATAGCTCCATAGCCCGTCATTATCCTCTAAGGTTAGCATCCCTGTTGTTGGACACCTGATATAAAAGGTACAATAGAAAAGAGAATATGCAAGGAAACGGGTCAGAGCCCGATGTGAAAAATGATTTTTAAAACAGCAAGTATTTAACAAGTGCAATAAAGCATTTATTATGTACATGTTAGTATCCAGACTCTCACTTTATATTATCACCTCTCAGCTAGAGGGCACACTTAACGTTTCCTATTAACCTTCTAGTTAATGGTTCCTCTTCACAAATTTCCATAATATGATTCCATCCCATATCATAACCCCATATGTCCCATACCATACGTCGTATAATCATTCATATATGCTTCCCATTATCATGAATCGTTTCTCATTAATATGAATTAAGCTTTTCAAATCTATAAGAATAAACATTCATTAACTTAATTCAATTCTCTTTCTCTATTCACCGTTATCTACAATTATCACACAGTAGATTGATTTAACCACAATATACAATCATTCATTTAATTCATTATATATATACATATATAATACGACACCCCGAGTCACAGCTGCGGTGCATGCATTATTCTGCTATCATGTCCCAGTATCGCTGGTCGCCGAATAGGGGGACTAAAGGTTCGATAAGGATTCCTCGAACCACAAACAACAACACAAATATTTGGAGGCGAACATAGTTCTCATACCCACGGGTCACGCACATACCTACGTTCCCATAGTCAGTGGACTTATCAACTCAATGATAAGTCTTTCATAGACCTATGTTCTTGACCGAAAAATCAAAAATCCCATAGATTCATCAGGATATGACTGCCCTCACGCGTAAACCTTCCACTGATAGCAAGTAAGCTAGGTATGTCATACACATAAATCATCAATTAATCAAATAGTCATTATCATCTACCTATAATATAATATCAACAAGGTACTCACACTACCCTACGATAATTCCCATACGTAGCATTATATCTCTCAAATCCTACGTATTAAAATATTATGACTTTACTTCTTTAATTTAATTATCCCCGAGCCTCACTCCTTACTCAAGGTTCAAATAGGTTTTTCCTCAACATTTTATTCAGTAAGAAATCACTAATATCCTACTGTTCCATCTTATCTTATCTCCCGAATTACTACGAGTTAAACTCTTCCTTAATTAGGGTTAAAATCGATTATTTTTAATCTCTTATAAACACATCTTCTATCAACTAGGATTGAATACCATCATCACATGGCTCATAGTCTATAGTGTTTCATTCACACTATAGGACTTATCAACAAAATCAACATCCTCGCATCCTATAACATATCTCCACTCCCAACGTCGTTAAGGTTCATGCGCGGAGCGTCTCGCAAAGCGAAATCAAAACAAGGAACCCCTCCAATACACTACTACAAAACTTTGTCGGTCGTGGAGGTCTGTCAACTTCAAATGCGCAATCGGGATAACCTCATCCCCTCTTTCAACCAATTTTGGTCTGAACTCCCATATCTATCCAGGAGCCATACCACTAAGAGCTTGTACTACACTCATACCTTTCTCCGACCAACTTTCGGTGGTGGTTGGGGGTGGTGACCTTTGGCCTTTGGTTCTCCTCCTTTCCAAGTAAACTTATCTTCTTCCAAGCAACCTTTCACTCTCTCAAAAGATGACCTCTCAAGTTTTGTGTAGAAGAGATGAATAACCCACGTACAACTAATCTCCAAATACTTATAATAACACAAAATCCGAAAACACTATTCATCCCCCTAGTAAAAATGACTAATATGCCCTTCTGGGTTGTCTTTTCATTTCCAAATGACCCAAGACCTAAAATCAACCTCCAAATAGACTTTTCTGACTATTTCAACCCTTCCGGACGCAATGACGCAGTCGAAATGACTATAAGGTAAATATAAAAATAAGCTCCCTTTTTAATTTAACAAATTAGTCCCGACACGTCCCATATTGCGTCCGACTAATAATTCAAATTACTGAATTAATAACTCACAGCAATATCAATAACATCCCATTCATATATTACCTAAATATCTTTATGTAATATACAAAATCATTAATTTTAATATCCACAATTAGGATAAAACCCAAATGAATTAATTTATAATAAAATCTAATTAATCCATTAATTTAAAATATAACCCATTTTAAAAGTCATTAAAATCACGGGGTATTACACTGGTAAGGAGTGACAGTGCTTGATCAGCGAGGCTAGTAGGTTGTAGGAGGAAATATGGGCAAGTTTGGAGAGGTTTGGGAGAGTATATGGGTGTGATTTGAGTTAAGGGATCAAATTATGGGTTCTCTTCTAGGAAGATGGCATTGGCATGACTTGCGAGTGGGTTGTGAGTAGTGTTTGCCTTAGGATTGCTGGGTGGGGAAATGGCACCCCGATCAATCGGACCTTGGATTATGTTTTGATGGTGGAAGCATTGATCGGTGGTACGGCCTGAAGTTTAGTGAAAGGCGCAATGGGCATCTGCCTTGAAGTTTTTTAGAAGTGAGTTTGGCAATGGACGGGGGTCCAAGGGTAAGGTTTCGACTTAACAGGGCCCGATAAACTTTGGTGAGGGGAACATGGAGCTCAGTGTATTCCTTTCGGGCTGGGACAGGGCGGATTTCTGGTGCCCACGAAGTGGTTGGTTGAGAGATGTTATTGATGGTTGAGACTGCAGTACTGACAGGCTTATCATATTTTCTGCGAGTGAACTGTTCGGACACTTTCTTTGGTTCAGCTTATGTTTTAGCAAGACCTTCCTCGATTTTTACTCCTGCTTCTCTTAGAACTCGGAAGTGGGGATAGTATTGTCGTCCCATTATTGCTCGGGCATGGGGTAAGAACTTCTTCTTCACTATGCTAACTTATTCTTCTTCAGATGGACGATTGGTCATGGTGGCTGCTTTTTCCCTCCATCGTGCTATGAAGTTACTGACTGATTCCCTAGAGTTCTGTTTGAGCAGCTCTAAATCACGACGGATGACCTCAAGCCCTTCCCTGTATTTGTATTGAGACATGAATTCTTGGGCTACATCCTCCCAGCAACGGATTATGGACTCCTCGAGAGACAAAAACCATCGGAGGGCGCTATCCTTAAAAGTTTGCTAAAATAATTGGGTCATCACTTCTTCAGAAGCCCCTAAGAGAGTCATAGAATGGTGATAACTGCGAAGATGAACAATCGGGGGTTCACTCCTTCAAATTTATCGATATTTGGCATCTTAAATTTCTCGAGTAACCTTGCTTTAGGATAAGAAGACATGTTGGTGTAGTACATGTAATTCCCAGAGATTCTGACCTGGTCGAACTTCTTAGTTAGCATAGTGAGATTTTATTTGACCTTGTTCAACTCTTCTTCTTTTGGATCCATGATCATAGGCAAGTTAGCCCCAGGTTGGGTAAGGTTTGGCATAGGAAGCTAGGCAGGCGACGGCCTATTAGCAGGAGGGGCACATGGAGCGTGCTGATATTCTTCGGGAACCCAGATAGGCTCGGGTGGACCCATAGAGTGAGGGAATAGGGCCTCGAGATTTTGAGGAATAGGAACCTGGTTTCATTGCATCTCGCAAACTTCATTCTGGAGCTTGTCAATTTTGGATACGAGCTGAGCTAAGACTGCCATAAGATCTAGCTGCACAACTGGTACTTGATCTGTGTTCTCCATAGAATGCGGGTGGATTCCTGACTCGGAAGAAGTAGCCGAGGAACGGACGGAATTTTGGGGTGATTTGACTAAAGATCGAAGACAATAAGGAGTCAGGCCATGGGTGTACAATCGACCTGAGAAGGCGTAAAATGGGATTTATTTTTGAAAGAAAAAAAAAGAATGAAAATATTTTTGATATTGTTTTTTTTTTAGATTGGAAGAAAAAATATTATTTATTTTTTTTGGATTTTTGATAAAGAGAGGAGAAATGTTTTTGGATTTTTGATAAAAAAAAAAGGGGAGAAATATTTTTGAATTTTTGATAAAGAAAGGAGAAATGTTTTTGGATTTTTGATAAAGAAAGGAGAAATGTTTTTGGGAGACGGGTATCAGCATGATTATTATAGTTATTATGTTCTCACTTGTATTAAATTCTCCTAAATGCAAAAATGAAATGCCGGACAGGACCCGAGCCTGGAAAAGTTGGGTTTGCAACACATGCAAAGCTATGGTTGTACTTGTAACCTGGCTCACGAGCAAAGTCCCATTTTAAAAATGCACAAAAATTTAGGCAGTAGGCCGACCAGGAATTTTGGCAGAGTTTCGGGTCGAAATCGATAATCTAACATATGTGTCTTAGGCTTGACACCGATATGTGGGTATGCAGTTGGTTGGGTGAATTGAAAAGGGCTCCCCCTTTGGCGTGACTTCCACGATATACGTCTTTCTTTTGAGGGCAATCGGTACGTGTGAGAGCGAATTCGATATAGTCAACGTACGTGAATGATTTCCCTACGATATGCCTCCTGCCAAGACTTCGGTCAAGTGGTACGATATGGGGGAACCGCTCAATATACGTCGAAGGTACTTGGCTAATGGAAGGCGAGATTCATATCGCTTAGGCTCACTGCGCCCTGCCGAACCAGCGCTCATCACGAAGTGACCCTCCAGTTACTGGACAAAATTTGGTAAATAACAATGCTCTTTGTTGATGTCGTGTGAATCATGCATGATTCTCTTATTATTATCTTATGATGAGAGTATCCTTCTTGATCATGCCAAACAGGGATCAAAGTTTAAGTACCAATAGTATACCAAGCATGGATAAGTGATACGTGCAACATATGGCTACAAGTGATCCTAGGTGCATGTGGTGTGAAGTGTACATGAAGAATCTTCTACAAGTGTGTAAATAGAATCATAAGAATGAGGTACACATGAATAATAAAAGGGGAACATGCAAATAGGGGAATATACAAGAAAATAGAGTCTAGCCCTCATAATATCCCCAGCGGAAGTCTCCATTGTGGCCATCCCCGATCCTCGTGGAACAGCGACCATCCCCTTATCCTCTTATCCTCGCGGGGAGAGAGAGAGAGAGAGGGAGGGTATGGTGAGAGGATACTACTCCCACGCGTCCCTCTCGGGAGCGCTTCGGTCGTCATCGGCGATGTGTGAGGTGAAAAATGTAGAGAGATGGAGTCGACAGTCTATTTTACTCAAAATAGACAAAAGAAGGTGGAGACATCCCGGAGGACATCCTCAAAGACATACTGATACATACGAAACCAAAAATGATTCGAGTAGGGTTCGGAGGCTAAGTTACGGAATGGGAAGGTGTTAGGCACCCATTCCTCCCTTGTGGTCTCTCATGGATTATTGTTATTTTCCTCTATTTACCCGTGAAATGTGTGAATGTGTATATGTAATGGAGATAGAAATCATTGACTTATATCATGGAAGAGATAAAGCGAGTCGTCCATAGGAATGTTCCTAAAAGTAATATTAGAAAAAATGATTTACGCGATTATCCTTGAGTTAATCATTATAATGGAACAATAACGCGCATGGAATAACACGCCACTAAGAACAAATACATGTATATATAAATATATAGAATCTAAGAGAATTAAGTCAAAGAATTAGAAATATAGAAAAATTGGAAAACATAGGACTCGAGTCTCGGGTTTTACCACGAGATGCCTATGTAGCCTATAGAGGCATCAAAGTCCACGTAGTTCGTATGCAAAACGAGGGGTGGGATTTATCCCATAAATCCAATCGGGGACTTATCTTATGTGTGTGCCCGTGTAAAAAAGGTGTTTAATTGTGAGAAAAGTGTGAGAATTCCCGTTGGAATTTATGAGAAAACCTTATTTTTCTTATTTTTTGGGTTTTATTTACATGAAAGTAAGAGATGTGTAATAATACTAAAATAAAATAAAAAGTGTATTAGGATATGTGAGATGGAGAGAATAAAACAGCTAAGTGATAAAACAGGTTAATCCGAATTTAAGAGAATTTGAGAAAGTTGGACCTTCTTGAAGATCTTGAATGTTGGAGAGCATCCCTTGAACTTGGGTGATGATGAAGGGTAGTTAATTCATCAAGTTTGATGAAGAAGATGATGAAAAGTTAGGGTTGAAAGGGATTTGGATGTAGAAATCACGCTGATTTTGAGGGAGGTTTACTGAGTTCTCTGTGAGAGTGATGGATCTCATAACTTAGGTTCTTTGCAATGAGGTTAGGACCACCTTTTTATAGGCCCAGCGTATTTCCAATCCGCATAGGTATTGTCCTGCCAATCGTCAGGTGCCTTTAGACACACTTTCGATAGGCAGGATTTTGAACCTGCCGTTTGGAAGTCTCGTTCAGGTTTCCTCGACATTATGGAGGCAAATTGACTCTAAACTCTCAGGGTAGGAAAAAAAGACTTCAGACATCAGGATAACCATTTGCGAAAGAGAAGAAAGACATGAAATAGAGGATGTGGATGATAGTGAAGAATGCACCTACCAAAACCCCTTTTTATATCAAAAGGTCCTCATAGAGGACAAACCATTTGAAACCTCATCAATCCCTCTTCCCCATAGTACTCTAGGTATGCAGAAAGTACAATCAAAGCCAAAGAAGTGACTTGACTCGACCTTTATACCAATAGGAAGGACAAGGGGTATGTCGATCAGCAACCTCCCTTTTTGGGGGAAAATTCCTTTTTCTTTTTTTGCTCAAAACCAACTTCCAAAAGATCTTACTTTGAAAAACGTTAATCCACGGGTTATTCCTTTTTATTGCTCATATTTTCATAAAATAAACATTTTTCTTCAAAAATCATTGCGTACTTATCTTTGTCTTTGCAAATATATGAGAAATCTCAGCAAAAAATTAAAGTGCATGTTGAATAAGTCACTAAATCAAGAAAAACACCAAAAAGAAATACATTTTTCATATATAATCCTTCTCTGGAATTATTACATGTTTTGTAGGAACAAAAGAAAAAATATATGGGATACATCCTGAACCCTCTTGTAAGAGGGTACTTTAGATTATAGATGGAGGTCTAACCCCTTTTGAGTGTAGTAATGATAAGTTAACTAATCACGCCATCACTTAACTACAAGACACGCTAACACAACTTAGTGAAGATAGACTCAGTTTGAACTCACAAATCTCTTGTGTATAACTTAGAAGGTAATAATGAACTCATAAGCAACTTTCCTTATAGGGAGAGAGAACATGAGAACCCTAGATACACCTTGGCAGGCAGCCAAACACCCTGAATGATCTCTGTCAAGTATTAAAGGTTCGTAATAAATGAAAATGGTGGGTGAGTAAACTCTCTAGTTCGTAATAAATCTCTCTCTGATGTATATTCTCTCTAGTAATGACTTCTAAATTCTCAAAAAGAACCTCCTCTCCCTAGAGGTGGATGGGGTCCTTAAATAGCCCCCACGTCACTCCCGAGGTAACTCAGTCATTAATACATGTGAAATACATCCCTCATACTTTATGTCAAAAACATTAAATGCCCGATGCACTAGTTGGATCCATGTCATAAACATTAAATGCCAACACATGCCTTATGCCTAACCACTGTGTGTCAGGTGGCTGTCGTCATAGAGGTGACTCACCAACTATATGACAGTCCCAAATACCACGGTGGTTTACTCAAGTGCATATTTGACATTATTTAGCTGGCTAGTGACATCACCTACAGTAGATGTGACATTAAGTAAAGGGTTATTTGGTCCACAACTCAATGCCCGATGGAACTCAAGGCTGCTTCGCCCCGGGTTCCATAGTCAGGGTCTTTTGGTATTTTACCAGGTGTATCTAAGATGGTCAGAACAAGCCCCAACGGTGCCCCACTTCTCAATCCTCCAAACCAAGTCCCTATAAAGTTCCCACGACGAGGTCGTTCGATAGAGCATGAAAGCTCTCCCAGGCCCTGCCAAGCATGGTCTCTCGCGAGTACCGTTCGACCTCACATAAAAATCATTATACTCATTACATATTTACAATCGTTATAGCTCATAATCAATATAAACAAAAGATACAACAAGACTAAATTAATCAACAGTACTAAAGGATGGGCTCTCTCGGTCAATTTCTTCGCTGGAAGGTCCCTCTGGGCTGCCACGCTGAGCTGCCTCGTTGAGTTGACACACTGAGCTGACTTAATCCCAAATACTATTGTTAATGGTGGGATTATCTCTAATATCAGTATTACCTTCAAGCCCCCTCTACATTTTCCCCTTCGTGAAGAGATTTGTTGTGGAAACAAGAAATGTCTGCACGAAAACTTCTCAATCCGATGAACCTTCTTTGTGAAAAAAAAATTGGCGTCTTTTCCTTCATTGCAACCAACTGCGATTAACGCCTCCGGGAAAAAGTAAAATTCTCCCCGATATACCAGAGTCGAAGCGCTATGGATTATTGGCGCTTTGGAAAAGGGACATCACAACTTTTTCGTGTTACTGAGTTTCGACCGTTGTAGCTTGACTATTTGAAATTCTCCCGATAGACCTACTAACTTTCTCAAATACTCGTTTTGACTTTGGGGAAGTGAAATTCTCCGGTTTGTGCTGTGGTGGAGTATAGTTATAGGCAGTGAGTTTTTCGTTAGGACTGCCCCTGTCATTGAGACTTTTGGAATTCTCCCTTGTAACATTTTTTCAGGTTTGAAAAAGTAGAAATTCTCCTCGATGTAGCTAAGTCACAATTTAAATAACGTTTAGACT
The DNA here is from genome assembly GCA_949130495.1 of Sambucus nigra. NCBI lineage: Eukaryota > Viridiplantae > Streptophyta > Magnoliopsida > Dipsacales > Adoxaceae > Sambucus > Sambucus nigra. Next base: position 296,190,759 of record OX422211.1, on the reverse strand, counting down.
TGTGGCGAGGGGAGATCGTAGATTTTTTGAACTGTTGGGGAAACTTATTCGTTTGGAGTTATTGGATATGCCTGACCAAAGAAAAAATTTGGCACCAAACCCCAAAACTTATCTTGGAAGAAACCCTTTCCACCCCCATGCTTCGCTTCTTTAATGATGTAATGTCGTCTTTTCAACTGTCATGACACTTGCCAAGGTGCCACATATCTGTTTGAAATGATTGTGGGCGGCTTTGCACGTGTGGTGGTGGGAAACTCAAAAGACGGGTTAAGAGATTTCAAACGTCTATTTTTCAAAACAATTCTTCTTTCTTCATCTTCTTCAAACTCCCGTCTACTTTAGAGAAAGAAACTCTGCCAAAACTCCATTATTGCCAAGCTTTTCTTCTCAAGCTTTTCTCCTCGTTCCTTTCCTCTGTAATCATCCTCACTTTCTAGCCATTCCATTATTACTTCTCTAGTGATTTTCTAAGATTTTCTTTAATCTTCACTGTCATCTTCAATTGCCTCCTCAAGAAATCCTACTACGTCTGCTACCAATGCTCCACCTGCCACCCATGTTGCCACCAACTTTATTACCACCTCTTTGACTGCCTCCCGCCAGGACCAGCTGCGTTTCTACCGTCGATCCCTTATATTTGGCAAGGGTGATGATTTTTCTTGATTTTGTAAAACTTTCATTTTCAACACTAAGTATGATGCCATGACGCTTGGTGATGAAGACGAAAGTGCTGCTGACTGGGGATTTCTCCCCTAGAAGGGACTCTTTGATTTCGTCTTGAGAGAGGGGACTTCATCTGGTTCCATATTGACTTCGAAGGGCCTAGAGGCTCTCCTTCTCACTTCGCTTCCTAGAACTCCCACATTCAGAGTTCCCATGCTGATACCCTCGCTAAAATTGGGCTTCATCAGGTTAAGTGGTTTGGTGAGTTTACTCTATCCAAGAACAATGCTGCCCTTTTTGTCCTGGTGTCTCACTGGAACGTTACTACTCACACCTTCATTACTGCGTGGGGTGAGTTTACAATAACGTTGGAGGACGTGTGTGAGCTTCTAGGCCTTGAGGTAATAGGACATGAGCCCTATTCTGATGAGGCCCTAGATGCCCAAGAGGTTGCTAACCATTTGGAGTTGGACCGTATATGTCGAAGGTGCATCGGTTCTTTAAACAAAGCCACTTTCACTCCTCTCATCAACTATTTCTTCAAGGATCCTTCTGAAGGTAGTTCTTTTGAGGCTACCCCTAATCAAGGTACATCGCTAAAACTTATTGCCTATATCCTTATCATTCTTTATCGTTTCCTTTTAACAAAGAAACCCAACGACCAACCTCAAAGGGACCTCATCAACATATCCCTTCATTTGTCTCGGGGTATCAAGCTTCCTCTGGCTGCAATCGCCCTGGGATCATTCTACACCTGGCTTGATAGAACACTTTTTGACATGGAACGATCTCTTGGTCGTTATAACCTGGCCAACTTTGCCAACTATATCCTTCTGATAAGCTTCCTTTATGTTCGTTTCCCCGCTGTAGCAGCCAAAACCAGTCGTCCTCCTTCGGGGGAAGCAATTCTGCCTCCACGCTCCTTCGTTTATCACAAGAAATAAAGTTAAAAGTAGTTGATCTTTATTATTAATCAACTTGGGAGTTTTATGATGAGGCCTTACGAAGAGGAGGTTTTCCTTCATACTTGGGGTTTTTTTAAACATGGAGCAAGGGTGGTCCAGGTAACTACTTTGGACCTCATCGTTGAAGACCCTTCGTTGGCTGTGGTCCTTCTATTTTCACCGAGGTACCTGCCTTCCTACACCGAGTGGGGATACACCAGTGAGCATTACAATCCCAATCGATGCAGGTGTCAATTCAGTTTCGATCAGGGGCTCCTTACCCAGTTTTTCAATTATCTCACTCCAAAGTCTCTTTTAACGAGGCATGTTCCTTTTTTTGATCTACTACTGCATGGGAGGTAAGTTCTACCATGGATGGACGAGTCACCATTCCGAGCATCACAAGGCAAGGGGATATGACCCCACTATTTGCAACAAAGTACCTGGCCCAAATTTTTTAGTTCATCCAGGGGGATCCCCTGTATCCCCCAGTTCTTTCATTTTCTGCTCTAGAGCTGGGGCTGAAAGGTAATTCCGTTCTTGGGATTAAGTTACCTCTAAACAAAACTCCCAATGAACCTACCCCTAAGCATCCTCCACATTGCTCCATGATTCCTATTGCTACCTCAAGGCCTAAAAAAGCCCCAACACCCAAACTGCCTTCTCCTTCTGGGGGTATTTCTGGTGAAGGGGTTTCAACTGAGGTAGCCTCTGGCGAAGGACCTTCTCAACCACCAGTTAAAAAGATAAGGAAGTCCAAGAGTGGGACTTCCTCAAAGTCTAAGTCTCAAGCTCAAGCTCAACCCCAAACTCCTTTGGAGGCATTTCCCATCGCCTCCGTTCCTCATCCCATGTCTGCAGAAGCGATTGAGGAGTTGAGAAGGGAAGTTTAGGGTGAGGTGGCATGAGTAAATGTTGAGTTTCAATGACGCGCTCTCGTCATTCCTCCTTCTACTACCTTCCCCATTATCTTGGTTTATCCAACGGAACTAGGGTCAAAGAGAAAGAAGATTTCGAAGGTTCCTCGAAGTGTTGGTGCTGCGGGTGTAAGGAAGAAGACTCTGGGTACCAAGTCCCAGAGGAAACGAACTCCAGATGTGCATCTTCCCTCAGATCCCTCTGTTGTTGCCTCCTCTCCTCCTTCACTAGTAGTTATATCCTCCCGTTCTCCCTCTGGATCCGAGGTATGTAATGTTTTTGTTGTTCTTACTCCCATTTTTCTAAGGCAATCTGCATCTGTTTAATTCTTAACAACTTTGGTGCAGGAGGTTGAAGAAAAAAGACCCAACCCCCCTGTGAGCCCTTTTATGGGGGGACATTTTGGTTCCTCTCAGATCGATGTAACTCATCCCCATTCCCCCGTGATTGGGCTTACTTACTCCCGTCGTTCGACCTCACAACATGCGAAGGATGCTGCTGTGGGTGGTGATTCCGTTGAGTTTATGTGCATATCTTCTCAACCAGAGATAATTCCCCCAACCCCTTCTAAATTATCACCTCGGCTCGAGTTTCTTCTGCCTATCATTCCAGTTGCAGAAAGTTCCCCCGAGGTAACATGTTACCAATTACTTATTAGGTCTCACGTCTTTTTTCTCCTCCATCCATTTTTTTTTGCTTAATATGTTGGGATTCCTTAGGTTGAAATGGCATCTTTATGAGCTAACATTCTTCCTTCCACTGTGATGACGAGACCCCTAGCCGCAGTTTCCCTCTTTGGTGCCATAACTGAGGTAAGTAACACATAAAGGTATTTCTTACTTATTCTATACTTATTCCCCATTTCTACCACTTGCTTCATTTTTCCAGTTTTCTCCAGATCTTGCCCCCCTCCTCTCTTAGTGGGCTGCCTATTCCCAAGGCCAAGGTTGAAATTTCTACCCAGCGTGGTGGTTCTTCTGCATCCACTAACGTTGGGGAATTACTTGGAGGTCAAACGTCCTCCTGAATTGAGGCTCCTGTATTGGCCTTGGTTCCTTTTGTTGGATAAGGATCTTTACCAGTCGTTGAGGCTTCTGTAGTTGGGGGTATCGTTGAGGCTTCTGAGGAGGTAAGCCTTCCCCCCAACAGTTCCCGCCGTTATGGCCTCCATGGTGACTCCCGTTCTTGCTTCAGTTACTGCTGAGGTACTTCGCTAGTTTCTCTTTGTTTCTCATTATTTGTCTTTTATTCTTGACAATGTACAATCTAGAAGAGTCTCATTTCTCAACCTTCCAAACTTCACCTATAATGGTGACTTAACCATGAAAACATTTGTTAAGATTTTTCGCAAACTCCACCTATAACGGTGACTTAACAATGAAAACTCTTATGAAGATTTTTCATAAACTCCACCTATAACGGTGACTTAACAATGAAAATACTTGTTAAGATTTTTCGCAAGCTCCACCTATAACGGTGACTTAACAATGAAAACACTTGTTAAGATTTTTCATAAACTCCACCTATATCAGTGACTTAACAATGAAAACACTTGTTAAGATTTTTTCACAAACTCCATCTATAACGGTGACTTAACAATGAAAACACTTGTTAAGATTTTTCATAAACTCCACATATATCGGTGACTTAACAATGAAAACACTTGTTAAGATTTTTTCATAAACTCCACCTATATTGGTGACTTAACAATGAAAACACTTGTTAATATTTTTTCCACAAACTCCACCTATAACGGTGACTTAACAATGAAAACACTTGTTAAAATTTTTAATAAACTCCACCTGTATCGGTGACTTAACAATGAAAACACTTGTTAAGATTTCTTTCACTTAACTCATTATTTGTTCTACCTATTCTCAGGATGCTCGTGAATCCTTTTCGGTGGGAGAGAAATCTCCGTGAGTTCTTTCGCCCATCGCTTCACCCCATCGGGAACCCGTTATCTCAGAATATTCTAGTCACGACGATCAAGGTTCCACGAATGGTGCTTCTGTTGATAGCGAATCTGGTTGTGAGCTTTCTCTGCCCGACTTAGCTCCTCACGACTTTTTACCTCATGGTCCTTCAGTATTCTCCTTAAATGTCTGTCAGCCATCGTTTGGTAGTTGAGCAGCTTGCAAGCCACCATCCTGAGACTTTTAGTGTTGATTACCTACTTTCCAACATCCCCGTGATGAGCTATAGACTGCACGGAATGGCGACCTTTGTTGCTGATATCGTAAGCACCCCTACCGCGAATGTTACTAGGCCTCTTCTTAACTAATTCCTGGGCTATCTGAGGGAGTTGGGTCGAGATGGCTTCCATTTCGACTGGATGATTGCACACTTAAAAACTTTGAAGATCCAACGACTGGATAGTCAGAGGGAACTGCTGCAGAAACATCGGGAGGATTAACAGGCTGAGGAAGCTAAGTTGGCTGAGCTAGCACCTTTGCTTGAAGCTGTCAATAAGTAGGTAGAGGACATCGAAGAAGCTATGCGTTAGGTGAAGCTGAAATGAGAGAAAATCCTCATCGAGCGTACATAAGCGCAAATGAGATTGGAGGTTTTTATTAATGCCCAACAGTCTTACCTAGCATCTTCTTCGGTCCTTCCTGGAGATTTTTTTCTCTACTTCATATTTTTGGTTCCTCTTAGGCCAATGAACTTTTGTATACATTTTCCTTTTCTTCTTCTTATGTAATTCTTGCGGAGTAGCTCCCAATTTGGTAGTGCCCTAAAGTTTGTGAAGGAATGAAAAAGATGTATGTTTTTTAATGTCATTTCTTTGTGCTATAACTATTTGCGTATATTATGGAGTTCTACAATTCTTTCAGCCCCACACGAGTTATAATAGAAAAACAACTTGTATATTCATAACAACGGCTAGATATAACAATGGTCAAAACTTAATTGCTTACACATGATAGACTTTCAACCATTTATTATTAATCTTGAATGGCTTGCCTTCTTCCATCTTAAAGATTAAGCAATAACATGAATCATGAGCTTCTTTTACAATGAAAGGTCATTCCCAATTCGTTGCAAATTTAGGTAGAGGAAGCCCCCTGATGTGCTTCATTGCTGTCTTCAAAATGAGGTCTCCCTCTACGAACTTCCTTGATCTCACCAAATTATCATACGCCCTGGAGAGCTGCTTCGTATACATTTGAAAGTATTATATTGCATTGTCTCTGTGTTCGTCCAATGCTTCCAACTGCACATGTTTATTCTGAGAGAGAATGCTACTTCGCAAGGCATATTAAGCAGAGCGAACTTCTAACTATACCGGAAGGATCTCCTCAGACCCATAAATGAGGGAGAACGGAGTATATCCAATGGGCTTACTCTACAGTAGATGTGACATTAAGTAGAGGGTTGTTTAGTCTATAACTCAATTCCCGATGGAACTCAAGGCTACTTCGCCCGGGGTTCCACGGTCAGGGTCTTTTTATATTTTATCATGTGTATCTAAGATGTTCAGGACAAGCCCCAATGGTGCCTTACTTCTCAATCCTCCAAACCAAGTCTAACTAAAGTTCCCGTGGCGAGGTCATTCTATAGAGCATGAAAACTCTCCCAGGCCCTGCCGAGCCTGGTCTCTCGCGAGTACCGTTCGACCTCACACAAAAATAATTATACTCGTTACATTTTTACAATCGTTATAGCTCATAGTCAATATAAACAAAAGATACAACAAGACTAAATTAATCAACAGGACTAAAGGACGATCTCTCTCGGTCAGTTTCTTCGCTGGAAGGTCCCTCTAGGCTGCCATGCTGAGATGCCTCGTTGAGTTTCCATGCTGAGCTGCCTTAATCCCAAATACTGTTGTTAATGGGGGGATTATCTCTAATCTTAGTATTACCTTCAAGCCCCCTCTACACCTCCAAAAACCCTTTAAGCTAACCCTCAGCCCCCATGGCACACGTGTTTCCCCTACGACGAGCAGTGGACCCTCCACTCTCGAAGCCAAAACCCTCATCAGAAGAGGCCGATTGTACCATACCGGAAGAGGCTAACTTCCTCACATAGCCAGACATAACTAGTCCTCAATGTACGCAACCAATATATCGACACCCCTACAGTCTGCAAAATAGAATATAAACAAGAGTCGAGAAAGTCAGTAAAGAGCAAAGAAAACTAAAGTGAAAATAGGACATAAAAGGGAAAGAAAAGAAGTATACCTCAGGCCAGAGCGCATTATTTGTAAGGCTTGTCAACTTGGCTACCGACGAATGAGGATGGTGGGGCACCCTCAATGTCTCCCCAAAACTCAACCAGAAGTTGTAGGAAGCTGGAGTGACATGAATAAGCGGAGCCTCCTCCATCACTATAGTCGCATCACCTCCCGTGCTGTGGGCCGACGCCACCAGTGCGTTGGTAATCATCCATGAAATAGTGGCAGGTGGAGGCATCTTCTCCATGACGTATATGCGGAAGGAATCAACCAACTGGTCACGAAATCTAGGTAGTCGTAACCCGCTGCCATATCAGTATAAAGAGTGTAGGTCTCGCCCATCATTTCCGTCGCCCTGGCATCGTTCTTCATCTCTCTTACTTACCTTATGTACACTGGGTCCGCCAATGGTCGTACCTCCACCTCTTCCTCCATAATCTATCTCACAACTCTCTCCCCAAGGTACCAGATGTACCCAAACTCGTGCGCCAACAACCGCCTCATCTGCACATTCATGCTCGTAACCCCCAAGGACCGCGAAGATACTCCAAGGGTAGAAGGTCACCTTCATCCCCATCAAAGAATAAGTATCTACTCAAAAATAAAGATGCCAAAACACTCAAAAAAATACAAAATCTAACCTGATCGCTCATCAGGTCATTCAACGCTTTTCACTCGTCCTTTAAAGACAAGGATTGGTTCGATCGCATGTTTGACTTCCGCCACCAAAACATCTTATAAAAGTCCCCTATCCCACTATCCTTCAGGTACATCAACCCCACTTTGATCCCTATCACCTCATAAAACCACGACTAAGAAGACAAAAATCAGAAAAAGGAAACAAAAAAGGACGATAAAAGAAATAAAAGGACTGCAAGAAAAGATTACCTATAAAAGGTATATGGGTCTGTAAAAGTCTATTGGCATGCTGAGTGAAAGCATCCAACGAAGCATAAAGGGATACGTCCAAAATATTCCGTAAATATAGCAAAATCCACAAATGGACGATGTTGGCACTCGTCGCCACCACAAATCCTCCAAGAAAAAGAAAAATAAACAAGTTGGTTATTTATCTCACATGCCACCCATTCATCTCATCAATCTGTCCCTTCAATAGAGTCTCCCTCAGGACAAAAATATGGATAGATACCCCCAACACGATTCTACCAATGTCCCTCAAAGCAACATGCATCGCCTCCTTTGTGACCCGTAGAGTACGGTCCATCACATTCTATAACCCTTAAAATCTAGCCCCGTCAACTGTTGAACGTCCAAGGGAGTAACATTCATCTCCTCAATCCCCAAATGGAATATATGGGTCATGTCCCACCATCTCTCGCTAAGAGAACACAATACCGCAGAAGAGCGCGGCATCTCATCCAGTGCGTCTGTCAACGGACCAAATCCATCAAACGACACCATCCGACGCATCGCCTAGGAAGATGGTCCCAAACATCCCTCAACCCAATCATCCCCCGGGATCGAATGCTCAAAGAAGCTATATCAGTCAGCATGAAACTAGGAAAAATCCTTCATTAGCCTAAGAACAAAAGGAAGAAATTGGAGAGCCATAGGTCAAAATACTCACATAGCCATTATGGCTATTTACCCACGTCAAACGGTGGTGCATGGACTCCCACAACAATATCTTCTCATCAGTAACGGACTCAAAGGAGTCATAGGTATTCTCATTGCCTAATGAAAGTGGCACCACAGCCCACCATTCTAGGCCTGCCCAATCGTCGACAAACACCCACTCGTTGTGAATGTTTCCAGAAGTACCCACTATTTGAAATCCTGGATAAAGAACGACTCGAGAATGACTTTTAGAGAAAGAAAGAAAAAGATTCAATTGCTTGAAAGTGTGAAAAATGAGGACGGTCCCCCCCTTTTTATAAAAGGCTAAGGTACATTCCAATCGATAGCCCTCTGACCATGCTCGTCAGTAGTGTCATTTACTCTTCCCCAAGAAGCCCGATTGTCGTGCCCTATGCCGATAGGCACCTCCCCAAACCTGTCTATCAACAGTCCCCTCTAAATTTCATCCCGAAACTGACGAAAAATTCAAAAATTGCTAGGAAAATTCCCAAAAAATTCCAAAATAATTCATGAAAAATACACAACATGATTTTCCCCCAAGAAAACCATTTTTGGAGCGTTAAGCCCCTTACAGACTCTCAAAATCCCCAATTCGATCAATCACACACTCTTATCATCAACATACTTCCTAGAAGAGATAAAAGTGCACTCGTACCCAAAACTTACTACACCTTCCCTAGCAAGAACCTCAATATACACAATCCTCAGTCGAATTGCATGTCAACAAATTCCACAACAGAACTACTCCCCACATATCATAACTTATGGTCCGCAAAATTGAGATCGACGGGCAGAATTGGCCATCCCTCTTTAAAGTCCTCAGAATAGACCTCGACCAGCAAAATTAGTCATCCAAATCAAGGTTCGCAGAATTTACCTCAATCCGCAGAATTGGTCATCCCTCGTTAATGTCCTCAAAATCGGCCTCGACCCGTAAAATTGGTCATCCCTCTTTAAAGTCCTCAAAATTGACCTCGACCCTCAAAATTGGTCACCCACTCTTTAGGTCCTCAGAGCCCACCTCGACCCAAAGAATTATTCATCAATGTTTTAAGGTCCGCAAAATTGACCTTGACCCCAGAATCGACCATTTCACCCTTTAAGTCCACAGAATAGACCTTGACCCGCTAAATTGGTCACCTCAATCTTTAGGTCCTCAAAATCGACCTTGACCCGCTGAATAGGTCACCTTAATCTTTAGGTCTTCAGAATCGACCTTGATCCTCTAAATTGGTCACCCCAATCTTAGGTGCACATAATTGACCTCGACACTCTGAATTGGTCATCCCTCCCTAGGTTTGTAAGATCAACCTTAACACCCCTTATGTCCACATAATTGACCTCAACACTCCTTAGGTCCTCAGAATTGACCTCAACCCTCTGAATCGGTCATTTTTTCCTCTTAGGTCTATAGAATTGACCTAATTCCTCTTCTCTAGTATCGATGTGGTGTCTGTCTTTTGATGACCTGTACTTGTTCCAAGCTCACCCATCAAGGGTCTCTATAGACACCCCATCTAAGGACCCCACCCCACAAGCACCTCCTTAGTTCCCGAGCACATATTCGTTCACAATAAACCCTAGGTCATAATCTGAGTACTGATTTGGAGGCCACCAGGCGCTCTCGGGCCCTGTTTGACTCCGATCAACTCCCTCGCTTGAATGAAGCTTAATAAATCTTAGAAGGGCTCTTAATCTCCTTTCCAACAGTCCATCTTGTGTGTGGATCGGTCTCACGATTCGTACGAATGATTCGTTTTACTCAGATTATTGATCTGGAGGTTGTCGGGTGCTCCCGATCTCCATTTGACTCAGGCCAACTCTCTTGCTTGATATAATCTCAATGAATATTCAAAGGGCTCTGAGTACCATTTCCAATGGTCCATTCCGTGTACGAATTGACCTCACGATTCACATGAATGATTCGTTTTACTTTGAAGGTCCATCGGGTGCTTTTAGGCCCCGTTTGACCTCGGTCAACTCTCTGAATCGAGCTAAACTCAATGAATTATCGAAAGGCTCTTAATTTTCTTTCCAATAGTTCACCCCGTACGTGAATCACCCTTATGGTTCATACGAACAATCCATTTTCCTCCGAAGACCTCCCGTCCAAAGACCATCGGGCACTTCCGATCCCTGTTTAACTTGGGTCAACTTCCGAACCCGAAAGTGGCTCAATGGATTCTTAAATGGATATGAATTCCCTTTCTAACGGTCTGCCCCATGCGCATTTTGAACTTACGATTTGCATTTTATGCCAATTTTTTCGAAAAAAATATTTTGGACTGCCTTAAGGCACCTCAGTAACCCTGCCTATCGACAGGGTGTCCTTTTCCTTGCTCGACAAGGTAAAAAATGTGTCGATAGGAACACCAGGGGTCATGCCAATCGGTCGGCCCCTTAGCCCAAATACCCTATAAATAGGTCATGACCTCACCATTGGAAAAGGGACCCCTCTCAGAAAATCTAAGAACATTCTTCTCATAATCAGAGCCTTTCGCTTTCCCAAAAAGCCCATTTTCCCTCATTCTCTTACCTCACCTGCTTACCTCACTTGGTAATTCACCTTACCTCTCTACATCACTTCCATACCACTTCAAAAGCAGAACACTTGCATTCAAAATTCAGCAACAAGCATCCATAAGGAAGTCTATTTCTCAACCCCCTTCTGTGGTTTATCCATTTTAGTGTTATTCATCTTATTTCTATTTTGTGCTTTTTTTCATTATATCATGTGAGGAGTCCCACATTTGGATATATGGGTTGAAAGCCAATCGTATGCTAATCTCGAACTATATGGATTAGGCGTCTTAGGCCAACCCCAAAATTTGAGTTCTCCCTTTTACATTTTTTATGCATCTTTTATATCTTATTATATCTATTTTGTGAGTTTTAGATCCTACATACGTGTGTCTAGTCCAATGTGTGCATTCATTCTTTCATCGCGATTTATGATTCGTCAAACACTTATATCGTATATTTTATTATTATTTTCGAGTACACTCCTACGGATGAGTCTGTTATGTCCCTTCCATGATGTGAGTTGGATGATTATATTCTCCCATTACTTATATTATACATATGTACACAACCATCATGGTGTTAGTAAGGAGAATATTAGCATTAGCCCATGAGAGACCAAAAGGGAAAAATGGGTGCGTAACACCTTCCCGTTTCGTAACTTAGTCCTTAGACCTTTAAACTATTTTTTCTCGCATGCTTCAGTTTGACCTTGATGTCATTCTCACAAGGTGATTACATTCTTTTTCATGTTTTGAGAAAAATAGACTGGCGACTCTATCTCTTATTATTACCCCCATTTAATGATGGCCAATTTTATATCCGAAGTTGGACCGTGAGAGGGAGAGAGAGAGAGGGAACCTTCTTTCCTTCCTTTTTCCTCCCCACCATCCCGATAATTGAGGGGCCCAAGCCGCGCGCGCCAGAGCAATCCGACCCCGAATGGACACAGTGGCGACTCTGCTGGGGATCGTGTTATTTTTACAGGACTAATCACCATTTCTACATGGGTATTATTCTTTACTCTCCTACTTTTCTGCATGTGTACATATATTCCCACTTGTATGTTCCCTAGATCGATCGACTAGTAGCTTTTCCATATCTCAGTATGCAATCATAATAGCGATTATTAGCGCATCATAGTGTGGGGTCATCACCCCGATCAAATTGTCTTCCACTCTGCTTCTTGCACATACTTCACATACTTCTCGAATACGTAGAATATGGGTGCGACCTTGTCACCTTTCTTCTATACGCATTCGTTTAAATGCCCCGTCTGGGCTACCTCTTCCAGATGGAATTTTAGGGCCTTATAGTTCTCCATTTTGTAACCATTCTCTTTACGATAGGCGCATCTGAGTGCACTGTTCCTCTTGCTTAGATCGCCACACATCTTCTCCATCCACTTGAGGAACTGCTGATCTTTGATCTTACCCAATATCTTGTAGGTTGGTTCCTTAAAAATAGTTTTAATTGGTTGGAAAGCTTTGGATGGTTTACCTTTTCCCCATTATTAAAACCTTCATTCTACTTCTTTCCCCATTCTTGGGAGTTCTCTCTTTATCGTTCCCTTTGGTCCCCTTCGCGCGACCATTATCACCTTAATTGAAGGCAACCACATCTTCCACCTTGGCATATTTTTCTATGTGTGACGTAAGATCGTCGATGGTGTCTTCCTCCTTCTTAGTGAGGGACTGGTGTAACATGGAGTTATAGGGCAATCCTATCCTTAATGATGCTACGACAACTTGCTCTAAGAAATCTTTAACTTCATTGTAGGTTTTTCAGTACCACCAGGCATAATCCCACAAAGTCTCCTGGGGTTTCTTCCTCATAGTGAGAAGAGATTCCATCCTTTTTAGGTGAAAACTACTGGTGATAAAGTGAGTTGTAAAGGCTTCATCAAGTGACTTAAAATCCTTGAATGACCTATGTGGCAACCTTTTGAACCACTTTTGTGCAATATCCCCCAAGCTGGAAGGGAATATACAGCACATAAGAGCATGTATTGGCGTACGTGATCAATAGGGCCGCATTTTCATCCTACACTTTGAACCTTGGGCTTGCAACCTTATTTGGGGGCTCTTTCTCCTCAATTGCCCTAGAGAAGGGGGATATAAATTCCTTGGTGGATCTCGTCCTGAGATTAGGTGGGTGTTGCTTTAAGAAATCTTTAAATTCCTTTAGAGCCAGACTTTGGATATCGTGTCTACGATGTCCCTCCTCCTGATAGGCCTCGTTAGGCAGCTCTCGTGTTTTGAGTGCTCCTGATCGAGGTGCTAACTCCTTCCTCGACCATGAGTTTTGCTCGGCTGAGAGCTAGGCATCCTACCATGACATTTGCATTTGTCTCCTCAAAGCTCTCGCTTCATTCTTTCTAGGCGTCGTTGAAGATGCGCGTTCTCCTCCATTTGGAGGCGCGTTGCCTCCTCTTGCTGATGGAGTCACTATTCATAAGCGTCAACCCTGAGTTGATTTGGGCAGCTAGTTGCTCTGTTCAGAGTGATGATCTTATGGGTAGTATCGTGGATGACGGGCGGCCTGACTCCTGTTCAGGTGGATCTCAGACCTGACTTTGTGTGGTGACACTCGCTCTTGTTGATTATCCGGAATGGGTGCACTATGAGAGTGAGACATTACTTAACTTATTGGCTTTAACTGACTTAGGGAAAAAAGTTGATTCCCATAGACGGCGCCAATTGTGAGTGCAAATAATCACAATGAATGAATTTAAGCAGTTAAGGCCAAGCTACGAGCTAAACAATCTCACAATAAAGGATTTACGTGGTTCAACAATGGCCTACGTCCACGAGGTGTTTCTATTTTTTTATTATTTTTTATGATTCGATATCAAGAAGTTACATGTCCCCTTTTCTATGGGGTGAGGATTACATTTATAGAGGTGGAGGAAGCAAAATCGTGTTGGACTTCTTTGAGTTGTTGATCGAAATGCTTCTTGATTCATGTTAATCTACTCCGAGATCTTTGCTTCAAAGATTTATCTCTTTGTAGTTATCTCTTACAACGTCTCTTGCTTGTTATTTATTGGGCTGGCCTTACTTCTGGATCCGAACCTATTGTGTTCGGGTTGCTTGGCTTATACTCCACCACACCTTATGGTTTGATAAATCTTTTATTTTTTTGGTAACGAATGGCAATTCTCGGACTAACTTGCGCGCACCTCAAGACTAATTCCTTTGTGAGTGACTAGTACGGCATATTAACGCCAGAGCCCTCCACTTAAATTTGAATTATCCAGGTGGAGAATTGAACATGTGACCGGTGCACCTAACCACAGAATCACTAGTTCGCCCTTCCCACTTATGCTAATAGTTGGTAAATCTTTTATTTATTTCATTGCATTCAGTCTTAGATCAATAACTAGGGATAATAGTGAGCTCACCCGGCCAAAAGGCGACATGTTATTGGGAGAGACCAAAGATTCTCCACAAGCCATCTTTCTCACTGTTGACTATACTAGTAATACACGTTCATAAAGACTAGTCTTCATTCAGTGCGTTAGGTGATATTTTTGACTATATATATGGACACAATTATGCCCCGAGAATACCAGGGAAATGGCATCTTCTGCAGGTAGTAGTGAGGTAGACAAATATAGGTCTCACTTGTCTGGAGAGGGAGAGAAAAACACTCAGTGGAGATTCGGTGCTCCTCCAAACTATGATGTTGTCAACAAGCTCTTTGAACAAGGCAGAACTAAGGTAAACCTCATACCAAATCCTCCTATCCCCATATATATTCAGTCATATGAAATAATTGTCGACCCTAAGTGTACAGTATATATATACACACATAAGCTCAACTAAATTATTACACTTTAGAATACTATGAATGTATAAGCAGTGGTTATATTGGTATATGTGATTTCGAATCTTTAATTATATTTTAAGATTTTCTTAACGAGTGTCAAATATCAGAGGCGGCGCGGATCCATTTAGACGAAGGGCCGCAAGTACCCATCTTTATTTTTCGCAATTTGTAAAAAATACCACGTAAAAGCTTTTTTTAGATAAACATAGTATTTTGTCCCTGTAAACTCTGGAAAAAACTTATATTATATTCCCCCCCTCTCTCTCCCTCTCCCTCTCCCTCCTCCCTTTATATTTACTTTTGAGAAATTATGAAGGATATTTAGTTTCACTTTTAAAGATTAATTTGTATTCACTTTAATGTTTTTAATTTTTTAGTTGTTGGTCAAGCAGTTACAAATCGGTTGAGGGAGATTTTGAGTAAATATAGGACTTAATACAATTTAAAAAATTCTACATAGAATGAGACCTAACAAAACTTTGAGCATCCAACTAAATCCAAAAAAAAAACAAATTATGAAATTCATCTTATGCTCTTTATCAAGTATAGTGTTTTGCTGCTTATTATCTTTGTATATTATAATATATAATTTGTTAGGATTTAGTTTCATTTGAGATTTGTTATGCACTTCAATCACAGCATGTGTCCACATGCATTAATTATTTTATTATAATTCTAACGGTTGCAGTTTTGAGTAATTGTTTTTGTGTGAATCCTTTTATAACTAACGACAAATTCATCTTTAGAATGACAAATATTCTATATAGGACAACCAACAAATGATAAAAATAGGTGAGACCGAATGTCAACAATTTGTTGTCCTAAATCCTTGTGCTTCATAAATATATGATCTACAAGTCCCTGTTATTGTAGGTATGGCCTCCAGGTTCACTTGAAGAAAAGGTGCAAAACCTTGTGAAGACATGGGAAATGGAAATGTTCCACAAAGTGTGTTTTGATGATTATAAAACAGTGGATCCAAACAAGTACAGATTCAGCCTTAATGGTACAACAAACTTTTTTTCTCTTTCTCATTTGGCTTTATGAATTTTCTAGTAAAGCTTTGTTTTTCTCTTTATTTGGATGGCAATTTTTAGGAAGGAAAGCTATAACTTTGGAAGAAAAGAGAAAACTTGGGGGAGGGTACAATTCCCTACTGCAGACATCTTTGCCAGATAAGCTTCGTGGGTACAACCCGTCTGAGGAAACAGCAGATTCATCTCACAGGGCTTTTACGACGACGTTTCCACGGGGATTTGCCCTAGAGGTTCTCCAGGTTTACTCTGGCCCACCAGTGATTGTGTACAAGTTTAGGCACTGGGCTTTCATGGAGGGCCCATATAAAGGCCATTCCCCTACAGGAGAAATGGTTGAATTGTTTGGGATGGGAATTTTTGAGGTAACCCCTGCTATATAAAAAATTTCCTTATTTTTTCTTATTTAATATTTGAGATAACTTAGTCATTTTCCGTGTTTTAGGCCTACTATGCATAATTTCCCTTCTATTTTAAACAGTTGCATTGCCTTTCCCTTTATCTTCGAACAAATCTTTAAATAGCTATATCAATTTCTCAAATTCTATTTGCAAGTTTTCATTGAAAGAAACATTTATTTATGCATTGAGAATGATTCTCGATAAAATGTTTCTTTTGATGGCCGTTTGATTTATGTTCTTCTTATTCTACTTTTTTATTTCTATTTTTGTATTTTTTAAATTTAAGGTTAACAGTTTTTCTAGCACTTTTGCTGTAAGTCTAATTTTTCAAATTAAAAAGTATTTAAGTTTTATAGCCACAGTTAGTAACCTATTAAAGTTTTAAAAAAATCCATTTTTTTAAAATACTTCAATAATTAAATTACAAAAAATAATATATTTTTATTAATAATATACGTTGTGTTGAAACAGTTGGATGAAGAATCGAAGATCGTCAAAGTTGAGTTCTTTTACGACCGTGGAGAACTGCTTGGGGCTCTTATGAAGGGTGATGATTCTTGTATTTCTAGTGGAGAGATGCCTCCAAGCTGCCCTTTCTTAAAAAACACAGGATAGACAAACGTGAAGAAGCATCAACTCTTGGATGAATGGAACCTATTCATTTGAGCCACGGACAAGAAAAATAACATACAATTTGCATCTAGTAGCTAATCTCCTATATATTTGTTCAGCATTGTCTTCACTGAATACCTAAAAGTAATATTTCAAATATCAAGTGTTGGGTACTCTCTCTCTCTCTCTCCCGAGTAAGTGCCAATTTATTTTCCTAGTAAAATATAATTATATATCCCACAGTGCACATGACAATATGAGCATTTATAAAAAAAAAAAACGCAACAAACATATTAAGGGAAATTTCAGGCAGTTATTCATAAACTGTCCCAAGCGTGGGACGGCTTACGTCCATCCGTCCAATAAAATAGGACAGTTGCCTCTCCACCTTCTCTGATTTTTTCTCAGTCCTTAATCACGGATTGTGCACCCTATGTTTGTTATGCTATTGGTTTTAACTTTAATCCTTTAAGCAACCTTTTGCCAGTGAAATATGGATACATTTATGATTTAATTATTTAGTTAAAGTCCTAGTCCTTGCCAAAATTCGAGCGATTGTTAAAACATTGGCATCCTTTAGGTTTGCTTAAGTTCAAATGTTGGTTATCCATGATGATTACGGAGCAGTGAGCAATTCATCTCATACATGTGGATTTACACCATCCAGTGTAGATAGTCTTACACCTATAGTTTTTTTACATTTTCAGATATCAAATGTTTATTCTATATTGATTATACACCTCAATTTTTAAAATAATTGTTGTTGATACCAAATTTAATCTACTGACGTGGATCAATCATACGAAGACACGTGGCTATCTACATGGCAACAACAAGCACTTCCGAGATGATCACACGCTCCGAGGAACCATGTTACTTCGAGGAACTCATACGCTCCGAGGAACAGAGCTCACCGAGGAACTCTTGAATACCAGGAAGCTCAGGCGGTCCGAACAACTCAGGCGGTCCGAGCTGCATCTCGAACAAAGCATTAATAGCTGGATAACCAACAGTTCAACTGGTTCATTAAATGCTTATCATTGACGCACACGCTTAAAGGGCATTAAATGTATTACCCTTTCATATGTATATCATTTAATGTATCACCCTTTCAGATGACAGCCTCAAGGCTATAAATACGTTGTACAATCCTCATTTTAGAGGGACCTAAATCCAAACTCTGGGATCCAGAACGGAAATTCTTGTAATCGAGAATTCCCAAACAATCAGCAATAAAATAACAGTGGACGTAGGCCATTCTTATAAGGCTGAACCACTTTAAAATCTTTTGTCTCATTTATTTATCTGTGATTGAATTATTAGAATGATCTAATTTTTTACATCAACAGATTGGCGCCGTCTGTGGAAAACGATTGGTAATATCGTTTGTCATCAAAATCAATCCAATATCAATGGCTGATATGCCGGAATCCAGCAATCGAAACACCGGAACCCCTCCAAATCCATCTGCACCACCAATTATCCCAGATCTAACCGGAATAATGGCAAATCTGGCTCAAGGCCAGACCGCCATGCAAGAAACAATGCGACAACTCATCCAAACCCTCCATAGCGTTGCACCAGCCCATTCCGGATCACGAAACATCCAAAGAAATACCCGTGCGCCTTCTTCGCGTACTAGGCGTGTTAATTCATATCGCAATGAGGAATCTGAAGATTTCTCTTATCAACCCGGACAAACTTCGTCAATGCGAGCCACAGATACTGAACAACGTGTCACCCTCTCCCCAGAAAGGGCCAGCGCATTGGAAAGATTAAGTAGGGCCTCTTCTTTTGATCGATTAGGCCCTAGGAGGAATAAAAGTCCTCTTAATGCAGCGTCGAGGAGTTTTCGACGACCATCAGATTTAAGGGAAGGATCTGCCCAGTCGCGACCAGCCACTCGTCAAGATGGATCCGATGACCGACCAGTTGCTCGTCGAGATAAATCCCAGGTTGCCCCTTCAACGCGATCAGTTGCTCGAACCAATAGGCCCGAGGAAGAGAATGATGCATGGAAAGGATCTATTCAAAGGATGGAGGATAGATTAGGGGAAATGGCTAAGGCCAAGAACCCTCTACAACGAACCTTTGTTCGAGGGACACCTTTTGTCCAGGATATTGTCGATATTTCAATACCATCAAAGTTCAAAGCACCTGTTGTGACTCCCAAGTATGATGGGAAAACTGACCCTGTCCTTCATATAGAACAATATCAAGCGGCTGCCGACATCTATGCTGTCCCGGACGAGATGAGATGCAGGGCATTCTCGGGAACTCTTATCAGATCTGCTCAGATATGGTATAATAATCTTCCTCGGGGTAAGATTTTAACTTTTCTTCAACTGGCCGAGTTGTTCATTGGGAATTTCTGCTTTGGAGCAAAACCAGTTAAACGTGTAGCACATTTGTTAAGTGTTAGACAAAAGGCTGGTGAGAGTATCAGAGATTATATAACTCGTTTTAATAATGAGAAACTCGAAGTCATTGATTACGAAGAGAAGACAGCTATTACCGCTTTGATGAGTGGACTGCTGCCGAACAAGTTGTACTACACTTTGGCCAAAGATCCACCTCGAACCATGACGGACCTGATGGGAAAAGCGTCTAAAATTATGAATGCCGAGGAGGCTATGTCTGTGAAGAAGAATATGGACACCAAAGAAACCAAGGTGCAAGGTGATAAAGCTAAGAAGAAAGAGCATAAGAACAATGGTGGTGACAAACATTCCAAAAATAGGTCGTCATGGGAAGTCTTGAGGAAATTTGATAATTACACGCCTTTGAAGGCGAATATCAACCACGTCCTGGAAGAAATTAAGAACAGCGAGGAGCTAAACTGGCCAAAGAAAATGAAGTCAGACCCTGACACGAGGAATCGGAAAAAATGTTGCGAGTTCCACAAGGATCATGGCCATATGACCAAAAATTGCATAGCTCTTCAGAACGAGATTGAAACCCTCATCCGACGAGGAAAGCTATCAAAGTATGTTGATCGGAGAGGCGAAAGAAGAAGCAATGACCGAACTAGAGAGAGTTCTAGATCTCCTAGTCGAGCAGAGGAGAACAAGAAGAGAAACCATGAAGTTGATCCAGATGATGACCCCGACCTTCCCAAGAAACCAAGGCAGCCAGAACGAGAGGTATTTTCAATACGCTTTGGGTCATTGGATTGTAATGTTATTACAGGAGGAGATGCAGGAGGAAGAGACCTTACTGCAGAGAGAAAAGCTTACCTCAGAGAGGCTCAAGCTTGCTCGTACATTCAGCGAATAAATCTAGCTGAGGAAGATCGCCCGAGAAAGGTGAACAAAGAAAAATTGGTCATTGGGTTTTGAAAGAATGATCTTACAGGAGTTTTGTATCCTCATGATGACCCACTAGTGATCAAAATGAGAATGAAGGAGGTAATGATTTCAAGAGTGTTGGTCGACAATGGTAGCTCGGCAGACATCATGTCCTACTCGTGCTTCGATAGTTTAAATCTAAAGCTATCTCAACTGGAACCTTACCACAGACCCCTCATCGGTTTTGCTGGTGAGAAAGTATGTCCACTTGGGACGATCAAGTTGGATATATTTATTGGTACATGGTCTGCTTGTCGGACAGAAAGAATACGTTTCTTCGTGATGGATAAGAATGTCCAATCATCATACAATATCATCATGGGAAGAGTAGGATTAAAGAAGTTCGAGGCTGTACCATCTACAGTGCATCAGTGCCTAAAATTTCTAACAAACTTTGGAGTAGGAGTTGTGAAAGGTGATCAGAAAGTAGCTCGGGAATGCTATTATTCATCCGCCGAGCAAGAAGAGCTGGAGGAATCAAAGAAAAAAACTAATACTTATCAAGTGGATGAAGGTGCAGAAATTGAAACCTTGGATCCTCGGGATGAGTCGCAACTCGTGAAGGGTCAAGTGGTGGAAGCTACTGAAAATATCGTTATGGACGACGAACACCCTGAGCGAACTACTAAGATAGGTTCATCGTTGGAAACCTCGTTAAAACGGGAATTGATAACTTTCCTTAGAAGCAAAAGACAAACTTTTGCGTGGAGTCATGAAGATATGCCTGGGATAGACCCAAACTTCTTATGTCACGAGCTCAATGTGAATAAGGAGATCAAGCCTGTGAAGCAGAGAAGAAGAGTATTCAGTCCCGAGAAAAATCAAGCTATACAGGAGGAAGTCGAGAAGCTCCAGAAAGCTCGTTTCATTGAAGATGTTAAATATCCAGATTGGTTAGCCAATGTGGTGATGGTAAAGAAGAAGAACAACAAGTGGAGGATGTGTGTAGATTTCACCGACCTCAACAAAGCATGCCCAAAAGATCACTTTCCATTGCCCCGAATTGATCAACTGGTGGATGCTACCTCGGGACACGAGTTGCTAAGCTTCATGGATGCTTATTTCGGTTATAATCAGATCAAAATGAAACCTGAAGACAGGGAGAGTACTTCTTTCATTACCCCTAGGGGAACTTATTGTTATAATGTTATGCCTTTTGGTTTGAAAAATGTAGGTGCGACATATCAGAGACTGATGAACAAGGTCTTTGCTGAACAAATCAATGATAATATGGAAGTCTATGTTGACGACATGCTGACAAAAAGCAAGAAAGTTGTCGATCATCTAGTTGACTTAAGTCAAACTTTTGATCAACTAGATAAATATCAAATGAAGCTGAACCCGACGAAGTGCATATTTGGAGTACGAGAAGGCATGTTCCTCGGGTACATTGTCAATCAACGAGGCATTGAAGAAAATCCTGAAAAGATCAAAGCTCGATTAGGGCTGCGATCTCCGACATCGAAGAAGGAAGTACAGAGTCTCACAGGACGAGTAGCAGCACTCAATAGATTTATGTCACGAGCAACTGATAGATGTCTCCTATTCTTCAAGACACTCAGAAAGACTTTTGAGTGGAATGATGAATGCGAGAAGGCTTTTCAAGACTTGAAGAAATACTTGGGAGCACCTCCATTGTTGTCCAGGCCGGTGATGGGAGAAAAATTGTATTTATACCTTGCAGTATCCGAGAATGCTGTTAGCTCGGCGTTGATCAGAGTGGAGAATGGAGTACAAAAGCCAATTTACTACACAAGTAAGGCCTTCCGAGGAGCAGAGATCAGATATCCAAGGCTGGAAAAATTGGCACTGGCGCTGATTGAGGCGAGTAGAAGGATGAGGCCATACTTCCAAGCTCATACGATAGTAGTGTATACCGATATGCCATTGAGACAAGCCCTTCACAAACCAGAAAAATCAGGGAGATTGATGTACTGGGCAGTAGAGCTTGGCGAATATGATATAATTTATGAACCCCGATCATCACTAAAAGGGCAGGCTATAGCAGATTTCATAGCGGAGTTCACCTATCCTAGTACCCCTGAAGAGCAAAAGTTGCTCGCTGATCAACCTGTGGATGTTACAGGATCAACAAACACAAGCCCAGACCAATTCCGATTGGTAAAAGGGCGTGTGGATGTTACAAGATGTGGTGAAGAGATAGTTGGGAGGACCCCGGACGAGGATCAAGAGTTGCTCGCTGATCAACCTGTGGATGTTACAGGGTCAACAAACACTGGCTCAGGCTAACTCCGGTTGGTAAAAGGGCAAGTGGATGTTACATGATCATTAAATTCGAGCCCAGACCAACCCCGGTTGGTAAAAGGGCAAGAAAAGATGATCGAAGAGGAGCGAGAAAAATCCGAGGAGGATGAAAGGAAGCAAAAAATATTTCACCGAGGAACTCTGACTGATCAGAAGTTTGAAGGCGAGTTACCTATATGGAGGCTATATGTAGATGGTTCATCTTGCACAGCAGGATGTGGCACGGGGATAGTTTTGAGCACTCCGGACGAGGTCGATATGGAGTACGCCGTGCGTTTCCAATTCAAAGCTTCCAACAATGAGGCTGAGTATGAGGCGATGATTGCAGGACTTAGCTTGGCAAAAATTATGGAGGCGCAGCAGGTTATCGTTTTCAGTGATTCTCAATTGATCGTAAATCAAATGATGGGAGTATATGCAGTTAAAGGAGAATTAATGATCAAGTATCATGCAAAGGCAAAGGAGCTAGTGTCAGAATTTATCGCCATTCAGCTGCTCAGAATACCAAGAGTGGAGAATGTGAGAGCAGACGCCCTAGCTCGACTAGCATCAGCTACTCGCACCGAGCTACGACGAACAATCCCAATTGAAGTGTTGGCTGGTCGGAGCATAGATGAAGATATAACGATGAACTTTATTACCCTTGATTTAGGACCATCTTGGATGGATCCCATCAGGGCATATATCGAGGATGGAGAATTGCCAATTGATAAGCTCGCAGCTAAGAAGTTGAAGTTTAAAGCTGCTCGGTATGTATTAACTAATGGTGTTTTGTATAGACGAGGAATTATGGCAGGTTTGTAAAGGTGTGTGCATCCCACCGAGGTGAAAGATTTGATTGAAGAGGTCCATGAAGGGTCTTGTGGAGCCCATGTAGCAGGTCGGACGCTTTTACAGAGGGTGATGACGCAGGGATATTACTGGCCGACGATGAGGGCTGATTGTATAGCATATGCCAAGAAGTGTGACAAGTGCCAGCGCTTTTCCTCCATCCGAAGAACTCCACAAGCGTTATTGACACCCATAACTTCCCCTTGTCCATTTGCTATGTGAGGAATTGACCTGGTTGGACCATTGCCAACGACCCGAGGAAGGTTCAAGTACCTCGTCGTCGCAGTGGATTATTTTACTAAGTGGGTAGAAGCTGAACCACTCATTGAGATGACGTATGAGAAGGTTTACCAATTTGTTTGGAAGAACATCATTTGCCGATATGGTCTCCCTCATGCCTTCATCACAGACCATGGAACACAATTTGATAACGAGGAGTTTGCCGCCTATTGTCATCGGTCAAACATTTTGAAGGTTTATTCAGCACCAGGCCATCCTCAGAGCAATGGACAAACTGAGGTGACAAATAGAACGCTGTTGAACGGGTTGAAGAAACGATTGGATGATGCAAAAGCAAACTGGATAAACGAGCTACAATCAGTACTTTGGGCTTACCGAACTACTCCTGGAGTAGCCACTGGAGAATCACCATACATGCTGGCGTTTGGAAGTGAAGCTGCCATACCTACCGAGTTGGGTCTCCCAACACACAGGGTATTGAATTTCAATTCCCCAATCAACGATCTAATGAGAAGACTGTATTTAAACATGCTCGAGGAAGTCAGAGAAGAAGCAGCCATTAGAAATGCTGCTTACCAGCAGCGAACAGCTTTGTTTTACAACAAGAGAGTAAAGAAGTGCGACCTGAAAGAAGGAGACTATGTACTGAAGAAAGTAATTCAAAAGCATAACAAACTGGAGGCAAACTGGCATGGACCATACCGAGTTACAGAAGTTGTTCGACCAGGAACTTATCGAATAGCAACTCTAAAAGGCGAGGAGTTTAAGAATGCATGGAACGCAGAGCACTTGCGCAAGTATTATCAGTAATGTATATGTAACGCAGTTCCATCAGTATGAATAAAATAAAAGTATTTTGCAAGTCTTTCTGTTTATTGAAAAAATTTCGGGGAATACTAGTGCTACGCACTACTCGGCAAAGCTCGGCAGACTACTCAAGAAAAAATTCCAAACTGTACCAACATAGTTGGTCGACGAGGAAAAAATATTCCAAATTGTACCAACATAGTTAGTCGACGAGGAGAAAATATTCCAAACTGTACCAACATAGTTGGTCGACGAGGAGAAAATATTCCAAACTGTACCAACATAGTTGGTCGACGAGGAGAAAAAATTCCAAACTGTACCAACATAGTTGGTCGACGAGGAGAAAATATTCCAAACTGTACCAACAAAGTTGGTCGACGAGGAGAAAATATTCCAAACTGTACCAACATAGTTGGTCGACGAGGAGAAAAAATTCCAAACTGTACCAACATAGTTGGTCGACGAGGAGAAAATATTCCAAACTGTACCAACATAGTTGGTCGACGAGGAGAAAATATTGACTTTGGTTGGTCAGACACATTTTATAAAAAGATAAAAATTCACCAAGTATGGTTAGTCGGGGATAAACTCTCACTAACTATAATTGGTCGACGAGCACAATCTAACAACCTTAGTTGGTTGGAAAAATTTTAAACATTTTTATACACATTACTTTATTATTAAGTGATCGAGCAACATTACTGATGCTTGTAACTTTTTTTACTAAGTTGGTCGATGAACAACACAATATTATTATCTTTTTAACAGATATGCAAAGTGTTTGATATTTACAAGACAATAGCAATTAAGATTTGTAAGCAAAAATGAAAGTCTTTCATTATATTCGAAATAAATTACAAGTTACATTGATAATAAAATGAAGGTTACATTTACATGTATACTAACTGTTACATTAAAAATTTCCTATTCTATTGGTCTCTTCCCCTTAGCTTTCGATACAGGTTCCTCGCCAGCAGGCGGATCATTTAAAGACTGAGGAGAATTGATGAAGTTTAAATCCTTCAGCATCCTGACGTTCATCACAAAAGGTCGATCTAATAGATGCTCGGGACGAGACACCTCGATCTGAGAATGAAGATTGAAGTCACCGAGATACTTCGAAATTAGGCTCCGAGGAATGGCGCGAGCTGGGATCCATTCCATGTCCAAATTGAACGGTGGCACAGGCAAGTCGAGCAACCCGGGATCATAGTAGTCCCACAGATAATGACCCTGTTCGAGTTTCAACACACATAAGGCGTTCAGCCAGCCTTGCTTGTAGCCCTCATTGTTGGCATTATGGATACGATCATCTAAATGGAATAGTGTTTCGTTGTATCCAGCCATCCAGAACTCCCTGGGTTGTTTGTGGAACTGATATGTTAACCGTTCTAGCTGCTCATGGAGGTTCTTGATGAAAAGCTCCTTATTCTCCAAGACTGATTTCTGCGCAGAGAGTTGTTTCTCCAAGTCCCTTATTTTCTTTGACATGTCAGACAAAGCCTGGTTCTTAGCCATTAATTGGAAAGCTTGGTTCTCTAAGGCAGATGCTGTCCTCTGCTCCTCGATAAGCACTCGAACTGCTCTTCCTCGTCCCCGAGGAGCTCTTGCTCATCCCCTAGGAGATGTGGAAGGGCCCACCTTCTCAAGGTGTCCAACTCTTGCCTTAATTTGGCATTCTCAACCTCTAAAAATGAAAATCCCTCGTCAGTCACTGGGATTATAGCTGTTGAAGAAGAGGCTGCAGACTTCAATTGTGCTAGCTCTTTCTGCAAATTGTTGTTCTTTTGCTCTAACATCTCGGCAATCTGTCTACATGCTGCAACTTCACCCCTTAGGGTTCTCTCCCTTACGTCGTAACCAGTAAGAAGCTTCTCGTAGCCCTTCTCGGCAGAAAGCTGCTGATACCTCTTCTCATACCCCTCATGCAACAGGGCAGTTGATTCCTTGTACTGATTCTGAAGGTCTTCGAGGGTACATTGAAGATCCTCGATCATTTCATAGTAAGCCACATTATTGGCCACCGCTAGATCAAGAAGACACTTCAGGTACTGATATGCTTCCACTGCCTGCTCTGAAGCATCCTGGCCGAGGATGTCAGCAATTTGTGCAGCAATCAAGTCTGTGTGACCAGCTTTGAAGTACTCATTACATTACTGCAGCAACTTCGTATCATGGGCAGATAATAAATCCATCCTGGCCAGAAACTAGCAGAGAAAGAAAGACAGTCATCAATAAGAAGATCAAGATAAAGTATAAACAGAAAATAGACAGCAGTATGCAAAAAGGACTCAAGTTTTATTAGATCATGAAATTTGGAGTTACAAATTCTGGGTTACATTTGAAAAAAGAAAAATATAAAGATAGTCTCGAACAGAATTACACCTTCTCCTTATCTCCCAAAACCTTCTCGGGAGGTTGGGAAGAGGAAGCAGGTTGCTCGGAGGGAACTTCGGCTTGTTCGGAGAGCACCAGCTGCTGCTCGGATGAAGAGACGACTTGCTTAGTAGCAGACTGGATGGTTGGGGGGTGATCTCCCATCACCATTGAAGACTCCTCAGAGGTAGCTTCGTCCTCTTATAATTCTTCTGGAGTGGGAGGAGGACCAGGGATGTGTCTCTGGAAGAGCTCGGATGACTCGTCGACCTTCAATTCCTGAAGGGCAGCAACCCATCCATCCCTAAAATATTTTAAACTGCCATAGTCCACTTGAGATACCATGGCAGCACACCCCTTATCCCAACCTTTGTCCCAGCCAGAGCCGAAGGACTTCTTCACAGCAGCTTTCCTCTTGGCCTTCTCCAAGGCAAGTTTCTCGGACAACAGGTTCTCGGCAGCTTTCAATTTATTTTCTGCCTCATCCTTCTGTCGACCTACTTCCTGAAGATGGCCCAATATCTCCTCAGCAACTTTGAGCTTATCTTTAAGCTCTCCAGCAGCTTTGAGCTTCTATACAAGCTCTTTATTCGCCTCCTCCAAGGCTTTCTTTTTATCCTCCAACTCCTTGGAGGCATCAGCAGCCCGAGCTTTTTCTTGCTCGGAGGAGGAAAATTTCTTCTCCCAGATCGCCTTATCAGCAGTATACTTCTGGCGAGATTCTTCCAAGGACTTGGTAGCTTCTTCTAGAGCTTCCTCCACACTAGAAGAGGAGCAAGAAGCTTTGATTGCTTCATCCTTCTTAAGGATTATGTTGAAGCAGCTCGTCAATTGTAAACAGAAAAAGAAAGTAAAGTCAGAAACAAATATGAGAAATAACAAAGGAAAATATGAAAAGTTCAAAGTAAAGGCACTTACTGAAGCAAGATGACGAGCATCCAAAGAAGTAACCATATCCCGAGTAAGGTTATCTTCATTACCTTTCACCTCGGGAATGGTCAAGGACTTTACCGAGCTCACGTCAGAGCTCGAGGGAACAAATGTGGGAACCCCAGTCCCAGCAGCAGGGGGCTGAATGGTGGTGTCAGCCAAATTGACCGATGAGCTTTTCTTCAGCCTCCTCGGGGGAACAGGTACAGCCAAGGAAGAATCCTTGGTCGGTGATATCATAATCACCTCTCCAGGAGCAGTAGGCCTGCTCGGAGCCACTACGGGCTTCTGACAGTTTTTACAGGAGCAACTGGAGGATCTGCAGCAGTTTTCTTTGTCCCCTCCTTTGGGACCTCAATCTTACTCCTTTTTGCCTCCCCAGAACCAGAAGCAATCTTCTCAAACAGGGTGGAAGTCTTCTTTTCTTCATCCTTTCGCTCAAAGGAATGTGAGATTCTGATGAAGAACTTGCAGAGGCTGGTACTGGCTCTGCTTCACTGATCACTGGACGAGCAGTGAAGGAAGTTGTATAGCTCTTATATTGGAGCAGATAGGAGGCTGGTCGAATGTGCTCGTCAGCAACCCTTTGATGCAGACCCCAGATAAGTCCCAAATGCCTTATATTGACATCTGTTTCTTTTGGGCACTTTCTATTGCTATCAACTGCAAATAAACAAACATTGTAATCAGTAACACATTTTATCAAACACAAAACAAACATGATTTCAAAATAAATAAAAGAAAATAAAAATAACCTATCCCATTGCCATAAGGAGGGCATCTGGGACCCTGGTAAACCTCATCTCCGGTTAAAGGAGGGTGTTGCCAATTTTTTACAACAACCCCATGTTCAAAGTAATCCCTGTTGGCATCAGGGAGATTGACTACTAGAGCTCTATTTATAAACCTAGTTTTTAAATAATAAATATTATCATTAACTGCCCATCTATAGCAGTACATGATTTCTGGAATTCCTACACGAGTTCTATGCACTTGATTTAATTTATGCACCCCATTAACTATTCTCCATGTGTTGGGGGCTATTCGTGCAGGAACAACATCAAAATACTGACAGAATTCCAGACACAGAGAATTTGGTGGAAAAGAAAATCCACCCTCAGCAAAAAAGAGACTGGGGAACCAATGTCCCTCAGCCAAATTGAAATAATTAGAAGGCTCAGAAAGCTCTTCCAAGACAACCCAAGAAGGAATGGAGAAATCAGAACGAAATTTCTCAAGAGACTCAACAGGGTAAACCATGGTGATGAATTAAAAGAAATAAAGATGAAGGAAAAAGATCTTATAGGAAAAGAACGGATCTGTTGACAATGAACGACGAAAAAGATGAGCGCACAAGAGAGTAGGAAGAGACGATGTAAAACTCAAAAGATGGAAATTTGAAAAGATAGAAGACAATGGGAGTGTCTGTGAGGCTTAAATACCTTACCTTGGGAATTGGCGAAATAATGATTACAAAAGGATGATTACGTTACCGGCGGCTAAAAAGATGAAAAGTGGCGCGGGAACCAAAGCGGGCAACAGCGGCCGAAAAGACGAAAAGAAATGCGGGAATCGAAGCACGCAGAAAAGTCCAAAAAAGCATGATTCTATGAATTTGGAAGGAGAAAATAAATACAAGGGAAACGCTCCTAAAAATTAGGAAAACTATTTAAAGCTACGGTATTCCGATAAAGAATGTTCCATACTCCTCAAATTTCGAACTATGAAACATTGGGGGCTTCTGTTGATACCAAATTTAATCTACTGACGTGGATCAATCATACGAAGACACGTGGCTATCTACATGGCAACAACAAGTCCGAGATGATCACACGCTCCGAGGAACCATGTTACTCCGAGGAACTCATACGCTCCGAGGAACAGACCTCACCGAGGAACTCTTGAATACCAGGAAGCTCAGGCGGTCCGAGCTGCATCTCGAACAAAGCATTAATAGCTGGATAACCAACAGTTCAACTGGTTCATTAAATGCTTATCATTGACGCACACGCTTAAAGGGCATTAAATGTATTACCCTTTCATATGTATATCATTTAATGTATCACCCTTTCAGATGACAGCCTCAAGGCTATAAATACGTTGTACAATCCTCATTTTAGAGGGACCTAAATCCAAACTCTGGGATCCAGAACGGAAATTCTTGTAATCGAGAATTCCCAAACAATCAGCAATAAAATAACAGTGGACGTAGGCCATTCTTATAAGGCTGAACCACTTTAAAATCTTTTGTCTCATTTATTTATCTGTGATTGAATTATTAGAGTGATCTAATTTTTTACATCAACAATTGTATTCAGAGATGCTTCATCGTTGTCGTGCTCTAATCAAATAAAATGTACTTGTCATATAAAATCAAGAAAAAGTTTCCTACTTCCTAGGAAATGTTGTAGGGGTGGAAGCGGTATGGGTTTTTACCATACCGTAGCGTTTTAGTCCGAAAAAAAATGATTTTGATTTCATATATTAAAATACCAAAAATCGATTTCACCGAAACCAAAATTACCGCAAAAAAGTTGGTTGGTTTTGGTTTTAATATTTTAAAAAATGATTTACCAAAATTACTGTACCGAATTTACCGTACCATTAAAAACCAAAAATAATAACCAATACAAAAATAATTTTATAAAGAAATCAACACCCTTCATTTTAAACTCATCTCCGCCATTCATTTTTCATGTATAAAACTAACCAAAAAAATTAAAACCCTAATTGTTCCTTTCTTCAAAGTAGTGGCATATCACTATCTCTCTCTCTATCTTGGAGGTAACATCTCTTTTTCTCATCAAGTCTCAACAACACACAATACACACACAACACCCAATTGCTTTGTGTTCTCGATCGTTGCTCCCTTCAGCATACAAAACCCAGAAGATGGTTGAAAGTTTGTTGCTATAATTCTCTCCAACTCTCGCTATGTTAATTTTACATTTTCTTTTATATATATTATTTGTTATATCATTTGACATTTTTGTACTGATTTCAATGATCCCAAATGAAGAAGAAACAACCTAAAAAAAATTCTAGTCTGGAATAGTGATGTAAGACGATTTTATACCTGATTTGGCTAACCTTCATCTAGAGTAGTGAATACATATACACTATTGTTTAGGCATAAGTAATTTTATAACTGTTTGGGCATAAGGAAAATACATAACTGTTTGGGCATAAATAAAAAAAAAATGATTATGTGTAAAGTTGTTTAGGTCATTTTGAGGCTTTTGTGTTTTTTAGGGCATTTTTTGGGGCTTTTAGTGCTATTTATAAGGTTATTTTAGTGCTAATTTGGGGGGGGGGGGGGGGGGGGGGGCTTATTAAGAGATATTTTGGACTATTTTTAGAGTTGTTTTAGGGGCTTTTAGGAATATTTTTACACCTATTTGGGGGGGGGGGGGGGGGGGGGTAAAAGATTGACACTTCTACCAAATTTTCTGACTGTATAAAATCGACTTGTAATTTTAATATTTATCGAAAAAACTCGAAATGAAACCGAATTTATCGAATCCAAAAAAAAAACAAAATTACTGATAAACTTGAAATACCGACCGGTTTGGTATTGGTATTGATTTTGATGTACCGAGTGATAAACCGGTACGATTTGATTTTACCATCCAAAGTTTGGTTCTGGTATTAGTATCTACTATTTATCGACCAAACCGTACCACTTAGATCCCTAAAATGTTGTGTCCTAAAATTATAAAGAGGTGACAAAAGATTTGCCTTACCGGAACTCTCACAAAGTCTGTTTGTGATTTCGAGTTAAAAATCAATTAAGAATAAAATCTGGAAAATATACGTTCAAATCTTGTGTAATAGCATTCAATTTACCACTTGATTGAATGGTTGCTAACATGTTATTAATGTGATACTTTGAATGCATGACACACACTAAAAATGTTGTCCGAATTGATAAGAGTTCGTTATATCCTATGATGCGTGCAAATATGAATAAGGAGTAGAAATTCAATCATCTCAAATTATTGCAATTCAATTTAATGAAACAATTAAAAAGTGTTGTCCTCGTTGCAAGTCATTTGAATGGGGCTGAAAGTTGTTTCGATGGGAGTACAAGTCATTTAGGGTCCATTTAATAACAATCAAATTTCATGGCAAATCTTAAGAAGTTAGAAAATTTTGAAAATTTACAACTTTTTGACTGTTTGATAGCTTAAATTTGCCCTAGAATTGTTTTTTCACGCATAACACCCTTTAAGCACAATATGTCACCTTTAGGTGGCAACCAATTCTTTAGGGAGAAGGTTTTTATTGGTCACCTTTGGCTGCCAAATCTGTCAAAGCAAAATTTTTTAAAACTCTATATGTTGTGTAAATATATAAATATATACTTCATAGATTTCATAGATTTTAGTATATATGTATACTACGTATATTGCGTATATTTCATATATCTATATATATCATATATTAATATATTTCGTACATTCATATATTTCATATATTTTTGTATATTTAATATATTTCATATATTTCGTATATTTTTTTAGATATTTTATATATTTCATTTATTTTTTAAAATATTTTATATATTTTTAAAATATTTCATATCGGTATATATTTATTTACATAATTTTTATATTTCGTATATTTCATGTATGTATATATTTCGTATATGTGTGTGTACATATATTCCAAAAATAATATTAACAAAATATAAATAAATTATTTCGTACATTTCATAATTTTTTTGTATATTTCACATATGTATGGATTTTTTGTATATAATTTGTATATTCCGTATATTTCATATATTTATATATTTTCTTATATTTCATATATTTCGTATATGTGTGTGTATATATATTACAGAAATAATATTAACAAATATAATATATATATATATATATATATATATATATATATTCTCACCTACATCATGCTCTATACATCATCCATACATCAGACATAATTGTAGGCCCTAAAAAATCTTTTTTTTATTTTTTTCGTTGAAATTAACCTTCCAATAAACTCATGTTCGAAAAATTAGGTCAAAATACAGGTTGTGGCTATTTTTAAAAAATCCGCAAACTGTTCAAAATACCTTATTTATAAGGGTCTGCGTCGCCTGTTTTTTGTTGATTTTTTAAAAATAGCTACAAATTGTATTTTGACCTAATTTTTTGAATATGGGTTGATTGGAAGGTTAATTTCAAAAGAGAAAAAAACTAAAAAAAAATTAGGGCCTAGAATTAGGTGTGATGTATGGTGTAATATATACATCATAATGTAGGTGAGCCTTCCTCCCTCTCTCTCTCTGGGAGAGAGAAAAAAACAAGGGTCCTGAACATCATTCTTCATACATCACATTATGCCTTAAAAAAACACTTATTTTTTTCAATTCTTTATGACACCCCGCTTATTTCAATAACGGGTGATCAATACTCTACTAAAATAAAACAGGAATCTCATCTGTTTTATTCTTAGCATCACTATCAAAACATTTTAATTACTAACCACCTAATAATTTAAATAAGTCAGTGTCAAATTTTATCTTTCATTAATGTACAACAATATTAACTAATTAACGATAATACCATAAACATTAACCGATGTAAATAAAACCACGATGTAAAGTCTCAAGCATAGATAAATAAATACAGTTCCCGAATAAACCATAGGGTAAAAATCCAATACATCCAATCCAACTAACCAAAATAATCTGAAATTTAAAAATCTGAATGAAAATGGGTAGCACGCCCAACCAATACTGGAATATAGAACCTAATCTAGAATGTCAATAATAAAATCGGCTACTCGAAAATCCTGCAAGCCTCCACATTAGCTGCAGCTAAGAAATCCCTTGAAGATTAATCATCCTTGGTGTTCCTGTGGCTGGACACCTAAGAGTTTTGAAAATAGATTTGATATGGGTCAGAGTCCAAAATATTTTTAAAATATTTAGTAAGTGTATAAAATGCATAAATGAAAATATTCTGTCAATTTTCATATTTATAAACCGATAGCGCACTCTCATGAGTCACCCCTCACCTCTCATCTAAAATGCACACCTAACGTATACTTTTAACCCTCCTTGTTCTCCTACCCCCTAACTAGTCCCATAACAATTTAGGTTTCACACGTTACCCTATCCTATGTATTTTATAAGCTTAGATATCACATTCACTTAATCATTATATTTTTCAAATATAAGGTATCGATTCATTTCAAGTAACTTCCAACAATCAAAATTCTAATTTATAATTTATTACTTTATTTTCAATAATTGTCACTAGTTATTTAAAGAGTATCAACTTACTATTTTAACCCTTATATTTGTCTACACTTAAATGTACGTAATAATGTGCTACAACAAACACACCTATGCCACGTATATCTGTCATCCCTCAGAGTAATAACTCATTGGATGCCAGTCTCTATAATCCTATCATTATTCAGGGCATGCTCACATCATTCAGTTAACCGGAGGTCAGACTCTCATACCGACTCAATAAAATTTCAAATGTATTGGAAGTGGTCATAGTCCTTCGAGAGTGAGTTATAATCATACCCACAATTACCTCACTTAGAATATCAATCACACTAACATAAATAGGGCGCTATGACCTGGGGTCGATACTTAGCCATGGAAGATCACCCACATCACACAACCTCCACTGATAGAATTAGAGGGGTATGTTCCACATAATATAATACACACCGATGTCATTATATTTCATATATACGAATTGTCTCAATACTCATATATATATAATCACATTAACCGACTAATTTGTGCTTATCACCCGAAGAACTAGTCTAACAACCCGAGTATATCCCTGACTCTTATTTAATTAAATTATTCTCTAAATTAAATAATTAACATTACTTCTCATCACTAAATTCTACCGGACATTCCCAACCAACCCTAAAATTCATAATCAGAAATCACTCTATCCAGTTAATCATCCTACGACCCGAGTATATTATCTCCTAAATAGCCTATATATAATTCGAGTCAATTCTCGTTTACCCGAAATTTCCCTTACTGAACATAATCTCCAGAAGTATTAAAAATCATTAACTTAACCTTAATTTCATCAACTATGAATTCATATTAACTAAGGAAATATATCCACAAGGTTTTGTAATCGTCCAAAACATAATCATGCCTAAGATAAAATCCATCCCTAGATTACCAACTGTTGCGTTTCTAAATGATGGATAAAGATTTTGGTCTCGTACACCCTTCCGTATAAAATTCATAACTAATTAAAAAAATCAAAAAAATACGAAATTGGCGGCCATGCATTCATAACGAAAAGATCTACAATCCCATGACCTGGTTAAGCAGAGGAACCAAACTGGTTCAGCTAGGGTTGAATTGGTTCTCCCCTGAAATTCTGTAACACATGCCTACTATGATTTTAACATGAGTTTCTTCAAGTTTCACCCCAAAATGCATCCAAACTTCATCCCAAAGTTATATAGTGTTACCCATCAATACATATATTTTATAGTATCAAATCATCAAAAACTGGATTAAATCATGGGATTTTCATCATTTTTTATCTAGCATCAATTATATCACAATTTCTAATGAAAATCCTAAATTCCTTATTCAAGGTTTTATCTTTTCAATTCAAGATAATGTATTTTCATTCAAGATCAATATATACAACATTTATTCATGGTTTTCTCTATCAATATCAAATTTTAATGCTTGATTTTCCTTTAACAGGATTAAGAACTCCATATTATTCATCTTTTTAAAAAGCCCTTTTTTCCATATAATCAAACCCATCCCAAAATCATATCGTCAATTACCGATTTTGATATGAATATTACACGACATATATTCAAGATATCAAGTTTATACACTTGACTTAAATCGTTGATGTGATTCTGAATCTCTACGCTTCGGGTTGAAGAAGACAAGAATTCTCCACCACATTCTTCTCCAAATCAAGACTTTGGATATCTTAAGTGTTCTTCCTCCCTCTTTTCTCACAAATGGCCTCTCTTGAGTTGTTCGTGTCCCTAACCCTAACCTCCCTTTAATTAACCCAAATCCCTAAATTAATTAAAACCCTAGGTGTAAAATGATTCTTATGCCCTTACTCAAGTCCCGACTAGTCTAAAATGCTCCCTGTAATCAATCTCTAACCCCCGATACTTGATTTTGACTATTTTGATCACTCACGAATCAACCGTTCACTCGAAATCACCATATAAGTCACCTATAATCAATTTACTACCTTATTCCCAACATGACTCCACACGTGCATCCCGAATAAGATCTTGTTAATCCATCGCTTCTATCCACTTACGAAGTAATATAAATTAATACAATTGCATTTACTTGTTACACAAGTAAATATAATAACACGTAAATATTAATCTATTCTCGTTAATTGATAAATATTTAACTTCACTTTATTTCTCAAATTAATTAAATTATTGTGACATGTGTAATTTAGATATTCTCAAAAACACGGGGTGTTACATTCTTCCCCTCTTGCAAAGGAATTTTGTCCCCGAAATTCGAATATACCTAGTAACAATAACTTCGGATGCTTACCCGCACGGCATCCCCACGTACCTAAAATTAACTCATGGCAATATTATGGTGCCTCCACTATACACCCACTAACAGTACCATCCTAATTGAAGGCCTACTCACTACGGCCCCAAAAATAATGACAAGTCTCTTTAAATAATTTTATACTGGTGTGTTACATTATTTCTTAAGGTCTCCCCTTGATGACGATACGCAAACTATCGTGAAACTACTAAAAATAGTCTTAAAAAATGAGCCTATACACCACTCGCTCTACCATCTCAATACTAGGGAAAGGCCTCGCTTTCCTACATGCCAACTTCCCTTCTTTACAAATCACATAATCTCCCATCATGGGAGACACCCACAATAGTGTGTGACCACTCACGTCAGTCTTCAAAATCTTTGGTTCATAGTGACATAACTCTTACGACGTTCCTGAACTTCACGAAATAATGTCTGATTAACCCAATCCTTGTCAACGAATTCTGAATCACTGCTGGGCGAGAGTCTTGTTGTCCCCTACCTCTAACCCACCAGAGGATGGACGACAAGGTCTACCACACGAAGCTTCAAAGGGCGTCTTGTCAATGATAAACTGGGAGAGTTGTTATACACAACTCTACTGATGGTAATTGCTCCTTCCAATTACCCAAAAACTTGGAATATGCATTCCGTGCATTCTCTAACATCTCAGTCACCATTTTCGTATACTCCTCGATCTCTGGGTGACACCCCTTGCTCAAAACACAACTTTGTCCCCATTCTCTCATTCTAATCTATAAAAACGTTGTGTTGCACTATGTATCAGCTCATTCCCTTTCATCTATCAAACAATGAGCACACTGCTCGATAAAGTAACTCATCCCAAATTAGCTATAATGCCATTTTGGTCAAAAAATTCCACAACTCAAGGAAACTTTGACCCTTCTGTGATATTGGTAACCCATCACTGACTCCATTAGTTTGCCTACTAATTCCACCATTTTAATTTCTAAGCCTTACAAAATTTTTGGCCGATCGTCTCGGACCAACTCTTTCTCATACATATTACTCCCCTACTCGGGGTATGCCAAAAAGAAAATCGCAATACATGCGCCTGCTCCACCAATTCTCCCTTTGCGGATCTTCCTCTTCTAGTAAAATTATCCTCCCATTCATATGCAAGGCATCCTTAGAAATTTTCTGAGCACGACTCTGCTCAAAATCCTAAAACTGTTAAATCCTCTCTTAGCCAGAGAAGTCCCTCATCTATATTTCCACAATCTTCCAACCCTTCTCGATTGTGATAGCTCCCCTTGTTGTATATAGGCAGACTATCTCCTTCCTCAAACGAAGTTCAGTCCATCTTACTTTCACAACTCTACTTCTAACCGCCTATTTGGCATACGGTTAAACATATTCATTATTTTGTCTTCTTATCATGAACGGTACTGAAAATCGAAATACCCAAGACACCCATACACCCTATATCTTGCACATAACTGCACAATTGCAAAAACATACTATTAATATGCCCAACTTGGCCTCACACACTCAGTGTGGCTATAAAATGAGGGTATACTCGGCCACCTTATCCTTCGTAACTTAATATTCTCAATATTTCCCCAACTATCCACTAGCGATATAAATGTTACCCAGTGCTCCCCACACGACACTACCCGGCGTCACTAGCCTTAAATTAAAAGATCTATTAGCTTAAAATACTATCCGCTTTCACGTGAAATAACTATAGTACTAATTCCATGTCCCGCCGAACACATATCTCACAACTTCTGACCTTTTCTAAGGTTCAGGTGTGGGACGTCTCGCAAGAAAAATTCAAACAAGTAACACACACACCCTGTGATACTCTACTGCCTAGCATTATCGGTCACTAGGATCCGAAAGCCCAAAGCATATAACCAGGACACTCAAACTCCTATCCCCCGACATATAAGTCTAATCGGCCACTCCCACATCACTCGAGGAGTCATACAATACGGCGCTCTCACTATCACTAAGTCCTTAGCGCTAAATTAATAACGAGATAAATCTCTCCGTTCGACAGTAAATTCAATATCCCCCTGAATCGCATCAGTAAAGTCCCTTCACACCAGGATCGAAAATAATGAGACATATATACTTCTCGAAGTCTCCTTTACAATATAATATATATAAAGAGGCTTGGTCCTCTTTCAGGTGATACCTTGCAAAATAATACGTTCTACCTGAAAACAGCGAATACGATAGTCATACTATAACAGTTCATCAATGCTCAAACCTTCGCTAACCAGTTAATACCCAAGATAATAATATGCTCTTACCTCATAACTCTAAAGAGGAGACAAACTATCACCCAATATATACATCCTCTAAGTGTCCCTACCCGCTCCCCTGCTGGTGGCACCCAGGAGCTCGGCTACCCAACGGTAAATATATGCAAAATAATAAGACTCATACTGCCAACGCACCGACTAAACTTGACTCCCCCGCAACCCCGAGAGTTCCTTGTGCTCATAGCAAGATTGCACATTTTTTTTTCTTCACGTTCGCGTACCATTAACACTTTTTCGAATTTTTCTTCACTCTTTTTTCTTCTTTTTTTTTGAATATGCTCCAGAAAAAAAAACTACACCAAACGTAAAGTGCGACCCACGCACAAAAAAAATTAACGAAAAGAGAAGAACAAAAAAAACGACACACACACTAGTGGTGTATTTAACACAAAAAAAAATAACACTCATGAAACAAGTTTTTTTTATACTCGAAAAAAAATTATTACTAGGGAAAAAACATTGAATTTTCGGATATTTTTTTTTAAAGTTGCCTACTGAAAAAAATGAACCTGGAAATTTCAAAAAATAATAATTTTTTTTCAAGTTTTTTCAATTTTTTTGTATTTTAGGATAAACTTAGTGCTAAAAGTGCTATTTATTAAAAAAATTATGGTGGAAAATTCATTCTCATTCACCATGTCCTCTCCTCTATTCTCACATACCTCCTTGCATCCCAACACCATCCTAAAGCTGTCATAAACAGGATCCATAAGATGTTCAGTAGATTCTTTTGGGGTGGCAATGAAATTCATGGTTGGAAGCACCATTGGTTAAAATGGCAGGTGATGTGTAAGCCAAAAGATTCAAAGGGTCTTGGTTTCAAAGATTTACAATGTCTTGCTAAAGCCTATAGCATTAGATTGATTTAGAAATTCTATGTCGAGGAGCCTCTATGGACTGCTTTTATGAAAGCTAAATACAAGTCATGGTCTCATCATCTGCAAGGGGGGTCTCAAGCATGGAGAAACATGAGGAAATATAAAGAGGTGGCTTTAGAATATATGGAGTTCTTGGATGGCAAATGGATTTGGAAAGCTTCTAACACTGGAGAATTCTCTTTCTCTTCAGCTTGCAAGGGTATCGAGAGCAGGTATCCAAATTCTCTTACTTATAAAATAATTTGGGATCCTCATATACCTATAAAGCTCTTTATTAACATGTGGACAATCCTCAATAACTCTTTGCCTCTAGATGATAACATTCAAAAAGGTTGGAATTCGATTGGTTTCTAGATGCCAAGCCTGCCTAAAGAATTCAGATTCAGGTAATCACTTATTCCTTCAATGTCCAGAAGTAAAGCTGGTTTGGGAGTTTTTTTCGAATCATATGGGAATTAAATGTGATATGAATCATATGTCTACTGCCATTCTGAGCTGGTGGTTTATATCTAGAAAAAGAGACTACCAAAGGTTCCTTTGCAAAGCGATCCCCATTGTGATATATTGGGAAGTTTGGAAAGCCAGAAATTCTTGCTTGTTTGAGGGCCTCAAATTTAGACACCAAAACATCAGTACAAATTCAATTAGGACGATTTCAAATTTATGCAGTGGTATGGTATTTTCAAATGAGTACCTTCTTCAGGATATCAGTAGTAATGAGATGTTTAACCTTTCTTTTAAGAAGTGTTCAAGAGTCCATTCCTTAATTAAATGGATTCCCCTTCCTGCGAATTTTTACAAGCTTAATGTTGATGGTGCCTCAAAGGGCAATCCATATATTAATGGGTATGGTGGTATTGTTAGGAATGATAAGTCTCAGGTTATATTTTCCTTTTCTTATCCAGGTCATCTTGCAACAAACTCAGAGGTGGAACTGAAATTTCCCTTCCATTGTTGTCTCAAATTTTGAGAGACTTTGTTTTATTTATGTTTACAACATTTTGTGTGTGTTTCTTTACTGTTTTATTATTTTTTATTGTTTTATTTTTTTTTTATTTAAATTACTTTTTCAAAATATAAAAGTTAATTATTTTTTTTCTTCTTTATTTTTTATTTATCTACTTTACTTAATTTTATGTGTTTAAACAAATACTCAAATAAACAAAGTTAATTTGTTTATTTAAAAGGTTTAAACAAAAATTAAAGGGCTGCGATTTGTTTTGGTTGAATGGCTATGATTTAGCCTTCTTGTGTTTGTTGGGTCGATCCGTGTACCAAGTTGTTGGTCCAATCAGTGCGAGTGGCGTATACCACACGAGTTGACCACGTGTGGTGCCAGCTTATTTCAACCGTTGAGTTTTTTGTTTTCCATCTAAACCCCTTATCCTTTTAAGGATTTTACGCTGGTACCCCTTTGTTTTATGAAGGGACGGTTATGTCCTCAGCCGCCTATGGTGAAAGGCATTTCTGCCCTTGGTTTCTTGGCTTTTTATTTTACGGACCCTGCCCTTTCTGTGGTGGTATAAAAGGCATACGATCTTCATTTTTTCATTTTTTAGGGTTTGGATTTTATAAATCGCAGCCAACATTTTCTCTCTCTCTCTTTTCTTTCTAAAAGTTTCTGAGTTCTTTTGAGAGATTCTCATATAGTTTTAACACGTTATACACCTGTTTGAGTGATGAGATCTTAAGTGTTTTTGAGGGATTTTCACCTGCTTTAAACCAAGATCGATTTCGATTTTGTTTAAGGGTTTTTGTCGTTGGATGTTGGTGGTGTTTTTGGTTGGTGTTGTGTTCCTTGAGATTGATCCGTGGTTTTCCATCTCACCTGAGTTCGGCGTGCTTCTGCCGAGATTTTTTTTGAAGCTGTAGACTTTAGATCTACATTTTTCTCGAGGTATTATATATCTCTCTTTCTCTCTCTCTATATATATATATATATTACATATATATACTGTATTATATAATCATACATATTGCTGTGTAAAAGTATATACATATTGTTGTATATATATATATATATACATATATATACTCCGATTGCTGTGGTTTATTTATACGGGTGTGGAAATTTTTATTGCATGTGTCCCTGATTCAAACTCACTTCTGTAACTCGGACTTAAATCTCACTGTGTCGACTCAGATTAAAACACTGTTTTTGGACCTCTACTGGACTAATATTTGAACTGTTCTTGGACTTATAATTGGACTGCTATTGGACCTCTACTGGACTAATATTTGAACTCATCTTGGACTAAAATACATTTAATTTGTTTTAAACTCAGATTAGTTTGTATGTGTTATTTTGACTTGTTCAAAATAAATTTTGTGTGTGGTTTTTTTATTACCATTTCAGTTAGTCCCTGTTTGGTAATTTTTGTGTAGATAAAAGTAGACCTAGTTTTCTTTTATTTACCAAAATATTTTGTTTTATTAAAACAACTTTTACAAATTAAAATATGTGTTCTGCACAACTTCACGGGGTCTCGGGTTTGAGTGTGTTGTTGTGCGTGTGTAGTGAGCGAGTGTTAGTCCCTATTGCCGGGGTATTGAGTTGACTGATATTCAGTCAAGTTGGGTTGGCTTAGACTAGGCGGATTAAATACGGGTGTGTATTTGTTTAGTTTAATCTGTGGTGAACTTGGAGGACTGTAATTTGTAACTCATAATTGGTAATAGTGGACTTGGGTGCACGGGCTGTCCTGGGACTAGGGACACGGGGTTTACCACCACGGTGGGTTCCTCGAGAACAAATATTGTGTCACTATCTACTTTTCCTCTTCCCATTCTAACTGTATTTATTTCAGCAACATCATTCCAAATATATCTTTACTTGTGTGGTTGCCTAAAACAATATTAATCAATATTTTAAATTAATTATTAAAAGAGTTGGAGTTTTTCTATTAAACTAAAAATAGATTTGGTGTGTTGGGTATTTCAGGAGCTTCTTGCCTTACAAAAGGGGATTCAATTGTGTTTACAGTTCAAGATTTTTAATGTCCTCATTGAATTTGACTCTTTGATGGTGGTGAAAGTCATAGGTAACTCGTTGAAACCTCCTTGGAAATTCTTTAACACTGTTAAGGATATCAGAGCTATGTTATCTCAAACGCAATTTTCTTTAAAGCACTGTTATAGAGAATCAAACATGGTGGCTGACATATTGGCAAATGTTGGAATTGATCTTCAACAAGGAAAAGTATTCAAAACTCTTTCAGAATTAACTAGAGTGGTCAAGGGTGCCTTCAAAATGGATGCTATTGGATGCCATTATGTTAGAGTTTTGTATTCTTAGATTTGCAATGGGTTTTGTAAAGCATCATTTTTATGTTGTTAAGGTCTCCCTAAATTTCCTCGATTTTAGCTTGTCTATTGTAAGTGCCACTCTGGGGAGGCTATTTCTCCAGTTTGATTTAATAATATAGGGATGCTTTTCCTTTCAAAAAAGAAATTAAAAAAAAAACTTAAATCTGATTTTTTTTTACCCAGAAAAATAGAAATATTGTTGTTGATTTTTTTTTAGAAATTTCTACTTTTTTTATGAATTTTTACTAACAAAAATGCGAAAAGTAAAAAAATAGTCTGAAAGTCAGAACTTTAAAAAAAATCGAACAAATTCCCGACAACGGGGCCAAAAACTTGTTGTCAATTTTATAAAATATCGCAAGAGCACGGGCTATTATAGAATAGCGAGTGTAAGTACGGATCGATCCACGAGGATTTATCAAAAAAAAAATCGTTAAAAAATATTGTGACTGTCCAACTAGACGATATGGGTTTGGAATTGGGATGTGATATTAACTAAGCAAAACAAGCAAAAAGTAAAACTATGAGAGATATAATCAAGGGAGTGTGAAAACTAGGGCGTTGGATCCATTTATCACGTTTAACTAACACTGTTCAATAATTTAAATTCGTCATTCCTGATTTTATAACTCAAATTAAACCGACTCTCGTCGTATTTAATTCAAAAAAATAACGCGTTATAAGTCCAAAATAAAATTTAACGTCTCTAAATTTAGACGCCTAAAATCCCTATTCCCTTAAAAACTTCACTTTTAAATTTCAAAATATAGTCTTTAAACATGGGCTATCAATCAAATTAATAAAATATAACTCATCAAAAAGTATTCATACTTAAAATAAAAAAATATTTTTTTTCAAATAATGCCGAAGGTTTAAAACGTACGCTCGTGTCGTTTTAAATTAATACCGAAATTTTAAAACCTTTAACACATATCGGGAAAAAACGAATTTAAATCATACACAATATTAATCAGACATGATAAATTTCACCTAGTACAGTAGAAATTAAGCGAGCCAATTGTTGATATAATAAATTTGCAAGAATGAATACTAATTTTCATTAAAATAAACAAACTTACAAATGGTGTGTCACAAATATTCGTGACAGAATTCTTCCCTCAAAATAATTATTGGTCTTCAAATATAAATAAAGCACTCAAACTAAAACTATCAACAATTATTCTAAAGTGGCTCTCTTCAACTCTCTGTCAAAAAATAATGAACACGGGGGTCCTATTTATACGCTTAGGGATGGGGTATTTGGATGGATTGGGACTCTCCCTAATTAGTTGTATTTGAACTGATAATTATCTTTGGGAAGAGTTCGAGATAATTATCCCCAATTTTGGATCTATTCACAGCATCAGTTTTAATTGCATTTTTGACCTCCAAAATGTCATTTTTGCCTGAACTTCAAAGTTGTGAGTCTTGTCAAGACCTTTTCGAAAAGTTATGGCACGGCCTCAATGGACACTCGAGCGATTTTATAAAAAATATTTAGTACAACTGCGTCAACCGTGTCGTGTCGCGTCGCGACGTATCCTGACAATTTTTGCACATCGACTCCTTTGTTGTCCAAATTTTCGGGGTACCTATAAAAATGTAAAATAAAAATAATTAATTCAAATTTAGGGTCACAAACATTTAAATTTTACAAAATTACACCTATTTACATTTTCGCCCCTGAAATTCATTAATTGCTCGTTTTAATTCAGAATTCAGCCAAATTTCAGAGAGAACTTTATTTTGCCTAGATAAACATTTAAAAATTATTTTTAAGCCCATAAAGTTTCTAAAATTATAGTTTCATCCCCCAGAGTTATTAAAATCACATTTTTAACTCAAATTTTATTCAAACTTGCATTTTTCTTTTAATTTATGAAAACTCTAAAAGCTTATTATTTATGATACAACGGGCCTAACAAGGCCTAGATTTGGACATAATTCATGCAAAATAATGCACTCATCACCTTCGCTAACCAGTTAATACCTAAGATAATAATATGATCTTCCCTCATAACTCTTAAAAGGAGAAAAACTATCAGATAATATATACATCCTCTAAGTGTCCCTACCCGCTCCCCTGCGGGCGGTACCCAGGAGCCCTGCTACCCAACGGTAAATATATGAAAAATAATAAGGCTGATACTGCCAATGCACCGACTAAACTTGACTCACCCACAAACTTAGTGTTGATAATCATATATTGTGCACACCCACATCACTCGAAACTTACCCTATACTCATAAGGATAAAACAAAAAATTTACCTTTAACTGCTAACTGCCTTACCTGGTCAACAGGTTCCTGAACGTGATTCTCGTGTTGGAAATGACCCAAGAATTTCTTTAACGGTTGTACCTCTTGGATACCACTATGTAGTTTCCCTTTGTCTCACCTTGGACAATCCATCTTGTTATGACC
The DNA here is from genome assembly GCA_949130495.1 of Sambucus nigra. Taxonomy (NCBI): domain Eukaryota; kingdom Viridiplantae; phylum Streptophyta; class Magnoliopsida; order Dipsacales; family Adoxaceae; genus Sambucus; species Sambucus nigra. Next base: position 296,145,803 of record OX422211.1, on the reverse strand, counting down.
TGTCTCCCATAAGAGAAACAACGGTCAGAAAAATCTCCCTGCCTATGACCCTGGTGGCCATGTCGAAATCCCCATTCACTCAATCGGAACCCCCTTGATCTGAATATCTTAAATGGGTCCCTCTTTTGGTTATTATCCTAGGTGGTACCCCACTAGCACTAATTAAATTCATTCTTGCTCTGCTGACTAGACTCCCCAATATCTTAGCTCCTTTTGCATGAAAGAATCGATATTGCCCTTGCAAAAGTACGATATTAACGACATTACCGTAAGTCATCCAAGCCGGATTTCCCCCTTAATGCTGGCGTATTCTACCTATGAGTCCATCATCAACTCAAAGACCCTTTTATCCTCCGTATCCACCTCGTCGGGTACGAAGTTTGCTAAACAAGAAAATTATCCCTCATGTTCAACTACTGTCCGGCCCTCCTGCAATAAGAACTAAAATTTCCTTTGCATCTCTGTTTAAACGGTTGATGAAAAAATTTGTGGTCAAATCGCACCGCAAATTCCTCGATATTCATGGTATTTCTCCTCGGATGTGGTGACTGACTCCCATCACTGCAATGTGCTCCTATGAGCTAAAAATTTTGCCCAAAATTTAATACTGCTATACGCAATTATCTTAGGATGATCTCCTTCCATTATTTAATCACACTTTCACACTTTCTCCTGACTCTTACGAATGGACCTTCTGAAAGTCCCCTCCGACTCTCTCCCTTACTGACTACAGTGGGTGAGTCAAAAATTGTACCACCATCTGCTATGGCAGTACTTGAAGAAACTACTGCGCTCTAGCGGTTATCACAGTGCCAACTGCCTGAATAATAATAGTGGGGAATTCTATCACGATCACCATTCCCAGAATACTCTACGACTTCGGTTGAGCCTCTCCTCCTACAGCCCTCCTAACGGCCCTAGTTGGTCGTCCTATATTGTTCGGTATATGAAACCCAATTGAAATTGTATATGATTCGCGTCAACTATACTCAATAATAGGAGAACGTATGTCGCATTATGAATCGACGGCCCTAAGCATAGGGCTCTATATCAAAGAAAAACAACGCTGAAAATGTATTAAATTCGCACAAATCCTACGGACTCTAGAACATGATGCTCTGATAGCTTTTGTTACACACCGTCTATTTCAATAACGGGTGATTAGTCCTCTACTAAAATAAAACAGGAATATCATCAGGTTCATTCTTAGCATCACTATCGAAACATTTTAATTATTAACCACCTATTAATTTAAATAAGCCGGTGCCAAATTTTATCTTCCATTAATGTATAATAATATTAACCAATCTACCATAATCCCATAAATAGTAACCAATGCAAATAAAAGCACAATATAAAGTCTGAAGCATAGATAAATAAATATAGCCCCTGAATAAACCATCGAGTAAAAATCCAATACATCAAATCTAACTGACTAAAATAATATGAAATACATAAATCTGAATGAAAAGGGGCAACACGCCCAACTAATACTGGAATAGAGAACCTAATCTAGAATGTCAATAACAGAATCGGCTACTCGAAAATCCTGCAAGACACCACATCAGCTGCAGCTATGAAATCCCTGGAAGATGAATCATCCTTGACATCCCTATGGATGGACACCTAAGAATTTTAAAAATAGATTCGATACGGTTCAGAGCCCAAAATCTTTGAAAAATATTTAGTAAGCGCATAAAATTCATACATGAAACTATCCAGTCAATTTTCATATTTATAAACCAGTAGCGCACTCTCGTGAGTCACCCATCACCCCTCATCTAAAATTCACACCTAACGTATAATATTGACGCTTCTAATTGTCCTACCCTCTAACTAGTCCCATAACATTCTAGGTTTCACATGTTACCCTATCCCATGTATTTTATAAGATTAGATATCACATCCGCTTGATCATTTTATTTCTCGATTCACTTTAAGTAACTTCCAACAATCAAAATTCTCATTTATAATTTATTACTTTATTTTCAATAACTGTCACTATTTATTTAAACAGTATCCTCTTACTATTTTAACCCATATATAGGTTTACACATAAATATACGCAATAATATATTACAACAAACACACATATGTTGTGTATATCTGTCATCCCTCAGAGTAATAACTCACTGGATGCGGGTCTCTACAATGTTATCATTATCCAAGGCATGCTCACATCATCCTAGTTACCGTAGGTTAAATTCTCACACCAACTCGATAAAATTGCAAATATATTGGAGGCGGTCATGGTCCTTCGACAGCGAATTATAAACATACCCACAATTACCTCACTTTGAATATAAATCACACAAAGATAAATAGGGCATTATGACTTGGGGGTTGATACTTAGCCTACTATGATTTGTCACGGAAGATCACTCACATTACACAACCTAAATTGATAGAACTAGCGGGGTATGTTCCACATAATATCATACACATAAATATCATTATATTTCTTATATATATATTATCTCAATAACCGTATTTATATAATCACATTAACCGATTAATCTATCCTTATCACCCCAAAGAACTGGTCTAACAACCCGAGTCTATCCCCGACTCTCATTTAATTAAATTATTCTCTTAATTAAATAATTAACATTACTTCTTCTCACTGAATTCTACCGGAATTTCCCAACCAGTCCTAAAATTCATAATCATAAAACACTTTATCTAGTTACGCATCCTACGACCAGAGTATTTTATCTCCTAAAAATCCTACTTATATAATTCAATTCAATCCTCGTCTACCCGAAATTTCCCTTACTGGACATAATCTACAGAAGTATTAAAAATTATTAACTTAACCTCAATTTCATCAACTATGAATTCGTATCAACTGAGGAAATATATCCACAAGGTTTTGTAATCGTCCAAAACATAATCATGCCTAAGATAAAATCCATCCCTCGATTATCAACTAAAGATTTTGGTCTCGTACACCCTTCCGTATAAAATTCATAAAAAAATCAAAAAAATACAAAATTGACGGCCACGCGTTCATAATGAAATGATCTACAATCTCATGACCTGACTAAGCAAGGTAACCAAACTTGTTCAGCTAGGGTGTGAACTGGTTCGCCCCTGGAATTATGCAACATGGACCTGCTACGATTTTAACACGAGTTTCTCCAAATTTCTCCCCAAAATTCATCCCAAAGCTATATAATGTCACCCCATCAATTATTAACATCTATACATATATTTGATTGTCTTCGATCATCAAAAACTAGATTAAACCATGGGATTTTCATCATTATTTATCCAGCGTCAATTATATCTCAAATTCTAATGAAAATTCTAAATTCCTTATTCAAGTTTCATCTTTTCAATTCAAGATAATGACTTTTCATTCAAGATCAATATATACAACATCTATTCATGGTTTTCTCTAATCAATAACAAATTTTAATGCTTGATTTCCCTTTCACAAGATTAAGAACTCCATCTTTTTAAAAATCCCTTTTTACCATATAGTCAAACCCATCCCAAAATGAAGTCGTCAATTACCGATTTTGATATGAATATTACACGACACATATTCAAGATAAAAATTTTATACACTTGCCTTAAATTGTTGGTGTGATTCTGAATCTCTACGCGTTGGGTTGAAGAAGACACGAATTTTCCTCCACGTCCTTCTCCAAATCAAGACTTTGGATCTCTTGGGTGTTCTTCCTTCCTCTTTTCTCACAAATTACCTCTCTTGAGTTTTTGGTGTCCCTAACCCTAGCCTCCCTTTAATTCCAAATCCCAAAATTAATTAAAGCCCTAGATGTAAAATGACCCTCGTGCCCTTACTCGGGTCTCGACCAGTCTAAAATGCTCCCGGTAACCAATCTCTACCCCGAGTACTTGATTTTGACTATTTTGATAACTCCTGAATCAACCGTGCACTCGAAATCACCATATGAGTCACCTATCATCGATTTACTACCTTACTCCCAATACGACCCCACACGCGCATCCCGATTAAGATCTTGTTGATCCGTTGCTTTTACCCACTTACGAGGTTATATAAATTAATACAATTTCATTTAATTATCACACAAGTAAATATATTATCACGTGAATATTAACCCACTCTCGTTAATTAATAAATATTTAACTTCACTTTATTTCTTAAATTAATTAAATTATTATGACACGTATAATTTAGATATTCTCATAAATACGGGTGTTACATTTTTTTATTTTACTCATGGAGTTAACATTTCTATCAACAAATGTTCAAAAAATTATGTCAAAATACACTTTCTATCTATTTTTTTAAAATTCAATAAAAAACTGCTGAAAATACCTTATTTATAAGTGTTTGGGCTAACAGAATTTTGTGAATTTTTTAAAAATATCTTTAAAATGTATTTTGACCTAATTTTTTAAACATTTGTTGATTGAAAGGTTAACTTCAATAGAAAGATAAAAAATTTGAAAAAAGTTTACTAAGGCCTAGAACTAGGTGTAATGTATAAAGTATGGTGTAGGAGTCTCTCTCTCTGTCTCTAGTGAACCTAAAAACCGAACTATTTAATGAACCTAAAAAAATGTTAAAAAATAAGTCAATTAATTTTAATTTTTAATTGTAATTGGTCTGCGCCAGCGACACCCGACAGGCGTGTTTTTTAATTTACATCCCCCCCCCCCCCCCCCCCGAACTTGCTTCTAACCCAATTTCATCCACCTGCCCTCTATCGTTAACGAAAATAGACCGATCTAATTTCATCCAAACTCCAGTGACATACCCACTGCCAGCAACAATACCCCACTGCTCCGGCGAACTTCCATCACTAACCTTAACCCGTCGGCCTTATATAGACCCGAACCCAACTCCGACCAAAACCATGATTCACCATCTGGAAAAAAAACCTCACTTCCCTGAAGCTTTACGAATCTCTTCAACAACAACTGAGAAACCTTATGTGTAATAAAGATTCGAATAGATGTGCAAATTCCAATTACAAACTTATTTAATTAGAATTAATTTATGAATCAAATTAATTCAGCCCTTAACATCAACTAGCTACGTGCGTGCAGTGTCAAACCAACATAAATAAAATATGTCACACAAATTTCAGGACAAAACCTTTTTATTTCACTATAATCGTAAATCGCAACTTACACGGTTACAATGAAATACAGTTGTTTGACACACGAATACCTGTAGGCGTCAGTCGGTGTCGTCAGCAATGAATTATGCGCAGCAATCCACCAGAACCGCCGTCCTATCTTCAGTCCAAGAATACCGCAGCACTCCCAATGAACTGCAGTCCATATCAACAAAGATCCACACACAGCGAACCTCAATGACACGCATCCATATGATCTATAAAATCTTTCTACAAATGTATGAACACCAGCAAGATTGTGTTCTAGGGTTCCAAAAGATTCACAAAAGTATATGAATATTTTGGTGAATCAAAACTGAGTTTTTGGACTCAAAAATATGAAGACTTGTTGAATATGGACTCTCAAAAACGTCTCTCAAAGTCTTAAACAAATACACCACCGAAATAGGTATATATAGGATTTTAGAAAATTTAAGGCGGCGTAAAATTTATTGGGTCCGGACAGGTTCGTTTTTTATCATTATCGGATCGATCCGGTCAGAAGGTTTTCTCTCTATAAAAATGCCAACCAGATCGGTTCATTTTTCTTCTTTAACGGATTGATCTGGTCTATAAAAGTTATTTCTTCCTTAACTTGCTTCGGTTTTGTAAAAACATTTTAGTAAAAAATTTCCCAATACTAAAATGAAACTTTAAAGAACTTAAAACCCAATCTTACCAACGTTATTTTGTCGAGGCTTTGTAGAAGATTTCTTGACATTAGGATCCATCTTGATGCGTGTATGTTCTTGAACATTCCTTCGATGTTTGTAGTGGTATACGACATACTAACATATAAGCGGACATGAGAAAAATGTCCTTACAAATCTCCCCCTATGTCTATGTCGGTACAAAATAAAAATATCTAAATTATCAACTTAAAATGACCTATACAAAGCTACCCTCCCATAAACTCAAAGGTGGAAAGATAAATTGACAAGTCTTCAGACTTTGCTTCAACAATCAACTTTTCAAAACTTCAAGCTTTTCTCATCAGAGTATGCAATCTAAAAATCTTCTATTGTACCTACACACATGAGACAAAAGTAAATACCTCGTGACGTATCGAGTTTGAAATGATATAAAGCATAAACAATAAAGCATAATCAAATTTCTCCCATACTTAAACTCCCCCATAGAGTCATAATTCGTTATCCCCCTTTTTATTTGTCCGAAATAGACAAGGAAAAGAATAAACCACATAAATCAAATCGGGGTGTCACGGTAAACCAAGGCAAACAAGCTATTTTTGATTTCTCAGATTTTTCATACAAAAGAAATGATGTTACAAAAATCACACACCATGAATTTTCACTAAGATAACCAAATCATGGGAATGGAATGAATGGGTGTGAATAAATTCGATAGGAAAATCAACTCAACCATGTTATGTGTGCAAGATGCATAAGTGTACTCCTAATGAATGAACATCAAAATAGTCCTTAGGTGTAAAATTGTTGAATTTAGATGACATCGTCTTAATCATATCAACAAATCAAAGTATAAATGATTTCCACACCAATAATGTCCAAAACTATGTAATGCTTTTTCATGACTTTCAAGGACGTGCAAACCGCTATAAATTCCATCCAAACTCCCTTATTAAAAGATAATGTTTTTTTTTATTTTTTCTTATGAGGTGATGAAATTAAAACCTATTGGCCCATTTTTGGCATATATTTCTTTTTATTGCCTTTCAATTTTTTGGAGCTTTTTTAAACCTCATTGGACCCCGGATAATTTTTAATTCCTCACTTTTTGGGGTCCATTTAAACGGTGGCTTTATCGCAAAGAAGAAAAAGAAATACCTTTCGCAGCCCTTTTTCGTTTTTCAAAATAAATCACACAAACTCACAAATGGTTTATAACATGCACTATTTTCTTGTCAAGTTTTATCGCATTTGCTCCGTTGTATAGATAGAATTAAGATGGAAACACTCAACCAACACGTGATAGACAAACACAAAAGTCAAACAAACTCCTGCATGTGTGCAATAAAGGACAAATGAGTCAAACATGTAAGTAGTAACATTATTTATCATCTCAAAGACTCTAAACTTTGTAAAGCACGTGAATGACACAACGTATTGTCTCAAAACACAATCAAATAGTCACATGAATATGAAATGAAATTGTGACTTGGTCATCCTAAGTGTTCATTCATAAACGGTGCAAAACCAAAATACAAAACTATTTTTGACTTTTGCAAAAATTTTATCAAAATAAAATCTTTTTGTATTTTTCAAATATGATCCCAAAAAAATATATGAATGGACATACAAAAAGTATACATATCATAACACTAGAAAACTTATATCATGAATCACAACTAGTGTATGACTAACAAGTAAACACAATCATCTATATGATATGGCAAGAGAAGAGTCATGTGCAAGCAGTCGAGAATCAACTAGTCTAATATCTAGTGCTTCTAAAAGTGATTTCCTAACCTAAATAGGTGTGCAATGATGCGTGGGGGTTTTGGGAACCAAGGGAACACTAGACTTCCACTTCCTAGGACCTTTTCGAAGATCAAAACAAAAACGCATTAAGTGACCTTTCCTACCACAATATAAACATGTGTAAACAGGTGGAACGACACCTATGGATTGACATTTTCTAACGTCATTGGGATTAATTGACCCTCTCAAACAAATAATGGTCTTGGCTTTAACACTAGAAGCATGAGAACAAGATGAGCCATTACCATCACTACACATACTACTCAAGTCTTTCAAATCATTTTTCAACTTCAAAATTTTAGACTCAAGTAAAGAATTAGACTCTTCCAATTTAAGGGACACCTTTTTCAAATTTTCAACAATTCCTAAAAGGGTACCTCTCTCCCCTCAATTAAAGCAATTTTTTCCGTAAGAGTCTTCTCACGTGCCACATAGTCATCGATTAAAATATTTTTATCCTCTTTGGCACAAACACTAAGTCCTCCAATTCTTTTTCTAAAACTAGGACTCTATCATCACTCTCCTTTTTGTACAATTTTAAAGCACTAAAGCCTTGGTCCAAAGAAACAAATTTTTCACGATAAAAATCTCTTTAATTTTGAACCGTTCGCAAAAGATCCATCGTGGATTTAAAACTAGAATTTTCTTTTTCCAAAACTTCATTTCTTTTCGCAAACGTCAAATTCAAACTATTTAAATCATCAAAACTTTGACATGTGCCAACAGAAGGGGACATCCGATTACATAAGTTCTCCATTGAAAATTGCGACAAATTTTCAAAAACTAGATTTTTCAAAAAAATAAATATCACACAAATTTTTGCAAAAAATAGGAATACGCGAAAAATTAGCACAACCTGCTCTGATACAAATTTGACAATGTGAGTAGTCAAAATGTATCAGGCAAACAAAAATCAGGATCATGCGATAAATTAGCGTAACCTGCTCTGATACCAATTTGAGAAACCTTATGTGTGATAAAGCTTCGAATAGATGCGCAAATTCCAATCATAAACTTATTTAATTAGAGTCAATTTATGAATCAAATTAATTCAGCGCTTAACATCAACTAGCTACGTGCGTGCAGTGTCAAACCAACATAAATAAAATATGCGACACAAATTTCAAGACAAAACATTTTTATTTCACTACAATTGTAAATCGCAACTTACACAGTTACAATGAAATACAATCATTTGACACACAAATACCCGCAGGCGTCGGTCGGTGTCATCAGCAATGAATTACGCGGAGCAATCCATAAGAACCGCAGTCATATCTTCAGCTCAGAAATACCGCAGCACTCCCTATGAACCGCAGTCCATATCAACAAAGATCCACACGCAGTGAACCTCAATGACACGCACCCATATGATGTGTAAAATCTCCCCACAAATGTATGAACACCAGCAAGATTGTGTTCTAGGGTTCCAAAAGATTCACAAAAGTATATGGGAATTTTGGTGAATCAAAACTGAGTTTTTGGACTCAAAAAATAAGAAGACTTGTTGAATATGGACTCTCAAAAACGTCTCACAAAGTCTTAAATAAATACACCATCGAAATAGTTATACATAGAATTTTAGAAAATCTGAGGCGGCGTAAAATTGATCAGGTTCGGACCGGTTCGTTTTTTATCATTATCGGATCGGTCCGGTCAGACGGTTTTCTCTGTATAAAAATGCCAACCGGATCGGTTCGTTTTTCTTCTTTAACGAATCGGTCCGATCTGTAAAAATTATTTCGTCCTTAACTTGCATCGATTTTATAAAAATATTTTATTAAAAATTTCTCAATACTAAAATGAAACTTTAAAGAACTTAAAACCCAACCTTACCAACGTTATTTTGTTGAAGATTTCTTGACATTCGGATTCATCTTGATGCATGTATGTTCTTGAACATTCCTTCGACATTTGTAGCGGTATACGACATACTAACATGTAAGCGGACATGAGAAAAATGTCCTTACAACAACAATTCTTTTACAACAATCAAATTCTTTTAAATCTATCATCGGAACCTCAAGCTCCAAAGTCAGGTCGGGTTATGGAGGTTGGATCCGGGTTGATGGTTATTCGGGTTGAGATTATAGCCGATTTTGTGGGTGTTGGATATGGTTTGTTGGGCAGGCCGGAGGTAAGGAGGCAGGTGGCCGGAGGTAAGGAGGGGGTTCGATTTTGGGTTGAGGGTCAAAGGTCTTGAGTTAAAATCGACCGAAATTTTAGGAGATGGGATATCGAAGCAAGAAGGTTGAAGGTCTTGGTTTGGTGTTTGGGGGGGGGGGGGGGGGGAGTAGGGGGTTGGAGGGTTTTAAAAAATAACAGGTCGAAGTTGTCCGGCTATGGCAACAAGTCGGGTTCTTTGGGGAAAAGGGAGGGGGTCTGACCGAAATGGTCTGGGGTGCTGGCGCGGACCAAATACAACATAGAAATTACAATTAATTGACTTATTTTTTAATGTTTTATTAGGTTCGTTACATAGTTCGATTTTTAAGTTCACTAAAGAACCCCCCCTCCTCTTTCTCTCTCTCTCTCTCTCTCTCTCTCTCTCTCTCTCTCTCTCTCTCCTATATATATATATATATATTCTGTAAATAAATTTTTCACATTTATTTTATTTTTCAACTTTTGCGTTTGATAAAAATGATAAAAAAATTGATGATTTGCTTTGGAATTATTTACTCTTGAATTAGTTGCCTTAAAATCATTTGTATTTTTTCAATTTTCTATCAAATAGAGCCTTAGATTGTGTTTGTTATTTTATTTGAATTTTACATAATTGAAAGTCTCAAATCTAAATAAAAAAAATGTGTTTGTTTTATGTGTAAATGAACCTATATATGTATAATTTTTTTGGGGTTTAGTCTCGTGTCCAATAATTTTTTTGGTTCCCCTTCCATGTACTTTTTAAATTGTATTTAGTCCCTTAACTACTCAAAACCGACATCAACCGCCTTGTAACCGTCTCTCTTTCTTTCCGCAGAGAATGACACGTGTCCTACGGTTGTTACAATAGGACCAATGACTAAAAAAATAAAAATACAGGAGTCAATACAAATAAATTTTTAAAAATTGGACTAAATACCTGTGATCACATATATGTATTTAGTCAAATTCAACATAGACAATTCTCTCTCTTAATTGTACAAAGTCAGGTTTAGCTTTCTAAAACTTTTTTTGAAAGAAAATCATATTTGGCAACTCTTATTAATCATTGAAAGACAAGTATAGCAGTTGGCATCTAAATTTTTTAAAATGAAAAAATATTTGGTAACTCGAACCCATACTTAAGAGAAAAAACAAGCAACCCCTTAGTTTGACCCCATGGCTTTCAATTTCAATTCAAAAAATTTTATTCGCACCCAAATCCATACTACAACCAGCACTTTTTTGTAAATGCTAAATACTTTTAAATATTCGACGTATTTATGTTATAGCATAGACGCAAATCTAATGTTAATTAATGGGTTAATCTATACCATAGTAATAAGTATTATGCGTACTGTGAAAAGTATAATAAATTACACTGGTAGCTTCTTAACTTTTGGTAGTGTAATGTTTGGCCCTCGAACTTTTTTGGTAACATTTAAGCCTATAAAGTTTTTTATGTTTGAAGCGGTAGCCCTTCTATCAACTTTTTCCTTTAAATCCAATAAATTTAGATAATGTGATTACTATATCAATGCATAATTTTCATTTACCACCCGTGTACTCTAACCTTATGCTCAAAGTAATCAAAAAGTAAAAAAATAAATAAATAAATAAATAATAATAATAATAACTTGTTATTACTTTGGAAATAATGGATTTGGGTATGGTTTGACGTTATCTTGGGTATGAGTATGATTTGAAGTTATTTTGGGTATGATGGTCATAAAAGATATTTTTTACGAAAAATTCCATTAAATTTGACAATAACGTTGACGCAAGGGTCACTGGTGAAAAAATAACATAATTTAAGGACCCAGATGTTACAAAAACGTTAGTTACACTACCAAAAATTCAAGGGTCATTATTGTAATTTACTCTAATAATTACACAATACAATACTTAATATTGTATTGTTATGGCACATCATTTGATGGATAATTTGGGGATGTATTCGCGCATAATATCGCCCTTTTTTATAATCTTGAGTTCTATTTCAATTTTAAAATATAAATAGGGATTAATTACACTTATCTCCCCTGAACTTTACCTCCTTTTTCATTTCACCACCTTAACATTCATTTTCAGTACTTAGCCCCCTTAACTTTCAAAACGACTTCCGTAACTCTCTAACACTAATATTGTTAATTTATTAGACGAAAATGACACATGACACTTATTTGACTTTTTTTAAAGGGTATTATTGTCATTATCACATTTTCAAACAAAAACCCTTACTCCCTCCATTTTCTCACTTTTCTCTCTCTCACCCTCTCATAGCAATCCTGGTTGCTCTCTCTCTCTCTCTCTCTCTCTCTCTCAAACACTTTCACACACTATGGATCTACACATATTCTTTAGGATTTGTTTTAATGGCTTTGAAGAAGATATTGATTTGTGGTTTTTTGTTTGCCCAGATCGATCTGTGTTTATGGGTATGTTGATTGGTATTGGGTTTTTCTCCATAATTTTTTGTTAATGGGTTTAAAAAAAAAAGATACTGACTTGAGAATTTTTTTTTGGCTTGCCCAAATCCATAATTTATTTTCGAGATGACAAGGTTTTGGTTTTATTTATTTTGCTTTTTTTGTATGTCCGTGTGTGAATGGGAGGGGGTTGAAATCTGTTTTTTTTGTCCCTGCAAATCTGCTTTCTTTTGCCTGAAAATATCTTTTCATTTCTTCGAATCTGTTTTGGGGAATTTTATTTGCTCAAATTATTTTTCTTTTCTGGAAATATTGAATTATATTTTTTCCTTAAAATAGTTTTTTTGCTGAAATTTGGAATTGTTTTTTGCTCCAATTCTTTCTTCTTTTTTTTTTGCAGGAAACCTATTATTTACTGAGAATATATTGAAATGATTTTTTTATTATTTCAGATTTTTAAAAAGGTTTTCAAATATTATCTATAATTTTCAATTTTTACAGTGTTTCTATAATATTTTTTATTTTCTGTAATTTTCATTTTAGTTTTTTCCACTTTTTTAAAAATATTTAACATTATTCAAACATTTTATATATTTTTCTAGTATTTCTAGATATTTAAAGACTTTCTTAATATTTTCAGAGTTTTTAAAAGTTTTCAATTTTATTCAAACTTTATTTTTCAGTTTTAAAATTTTTTATAATTTCTAAAATATTATTTTAATTTCCAGATTTTAAAAGAATATCTGTAATTTCCAAAATTTTAAAATATTTCTGTAATTATAAGATTATGTAAATTATTTTTAAATCATTTCCTGCAATTTTCATTTTTTTAATATTTTATATTGACATGGGCCAAAATACTATCATGTGCATGGCAAATGACCAGTTTTTCATCCAAATATATAACACCGTAGGGATTTTGTGGTTAGATTAACTGGTTTTGAAAGTTAATTGGGTTTAGTATCGAAATGAAAGTTTAAATGGTTGAAAAATTGAGCAAAATTCAGAGGATAAGTGTAATTAACCCTATAAATAGAGTTCCAACTTTAAACTCAATTGGAATCACAACTTGAAATCCAATGAAAAAAAGCAGAAAAAGTGCCCATCGATTTGGAAGTTTGATAATATAATCCTGTCAAATAGTGAACTGAACATGTACAATAATTATACCACATAATAAATTCAGCATCGGGTAATAACTAAGAAGGAATCTTCAATTTGTCATGCGAGAAACAATCTTCAAGGACAACCAGATTAAAAATTGCAAACCACTCGTTCCAAAGATCAAAAGCATACCTTCAACAATTGATATATGGTAGGGGTGATGATAAAATTGACTATAAGCACATCATTACATTTTCTAATGCAAATTTTTGCTACGACTTCAGTCAAAGCTTTATTCAAATGGTCTCTTGAGCTTTGAAGTTTCAAAGAAAAAGACACAGCTACGTGGCTAGTAAATATTGGTTGTAATTACACCGCCACATCATTTTAACAAGTATTTTATCGTTACACAAAAAAAAAAGGGACAAATATCAAATAGTCCCTCGGACATTTTTTAATATCCATTTAGTCCAAACTTTTTTATTTTGCCTCAAAAAATCCTTTGCCACATATTTTGGAGAGGGAGTGCCGCTGGCGCGAACCTCTAAAAATAAGAGGATATTGAGTGCTTGAGGGACTAAATGAGTTAAACTACAAATATGTGTCCTTTTTAAAAAATATATATTTATAGTAGGGACTATTTAATAATTGACCCAAAAAAAAACTTGCACATTACCTAATCTCATTAAATGGTATAAGCTGCATCCAGTAATTACACATTACCTAATTACTATTTTTCGACATGTTCTAATTATGATTTTTTTTTTCCGTTTACAGAATCAAATTATTACTTTTGAACATAATCTAGTTATCTAGCAGTACGTATGTGAAAAATTACTCTCGACTAATAGTTGTACTACTACACGTGCATTCAAGAAAAAAAAATCAGTAATACATGAAAATATACACAATATTAATGTACTTTAAATTTGGAGAAATGACGTCTGGTATCTTTTATATATTCTAAAACGTCCTACAGCATTTTAATTCTCCTTCCCTGTAAAATTGTCCACGTGGACAATAAATCTTAGGGTCCGTTTGATTGGCATAATTTGCCTAGGCAAATGCCAAAAAGTTGGCAAATATGAAAATTTGCCCACATTTTGACTGTTTGGTTGCATAATTTGCCTAGGCATTATTTGCCAATGTACAACCCCTCCTATGCACAATCTGTGGACAAATTTTGCTTACCTATTTGAGTGGGAAATATTTGCCCACAAATTTGCCAACTTCTTAAACGATTTTAATGTTTTAAAAAATAATTAAAAAACTGTTTTAAATAATTAAAAAACTGTTATGAATATTTAAAAATTGTTTTGTAATGTTTCAAAAACTGTTTTTAATATTATAAAAAAATGTTAAGAAAATGTTTACAATTTTTTTAAAAAATCGTATTAACAAAATATTGTAAAAAAAAAACTGTTTTTAAAAAACCGTATTAACAAAATATTGTAAAAACTGTTTTTAACATTTTTAAAAACTGTTGTGAATATGTTATAAAAATAGTTTTAAAGTTTTAAAAAATAATTTTAAAGACTGTTTTAAATATTTAAAAAAATTGTTATAAATATTTAAAAACTGTTTTGTAATGTTTTGAAAACTGCTTTTAATATTATAAAAAATTATTAAGAGAATGTTTTACAAATTTTTTGAAAAACTGTAATATAAAAATATTGTAAAACAGTTTTTAACATTTTTAAAAACTGTTTTGGATATATTATAAAAACTGTTTTAAAGTTTTAAAAAACATTTTTTAAAACTGTTTTAAAGAGTTTAAAAAAACTGTTGTGAATGTTTAAAAACTGTTTTGTAATGTTTTGAAAACTGCTTTTAATATTATAAAAAATTGTTAAGAGAATGTTTTACAAATTTTTTGAAAAAACGTAATATAAAAATATTGTAAAACAGTTATTAACATTTTTAAAAACTGTTTTGGTTATATTATAAAAACTGTTTTAAAAAACATTTTTTAAAACTGTTTTAAAGAGTTTAAAAAAAACTGTTGTGAATGTTTAAAATTTGTTTTGTAATATTTTAAACTGTTTTTGATATTATAAAAAATTGTTAAGAGAATGTTTTACAAATTTTTTAACATTTTTGAATATAATATAAACACTGTAATACAAAAATATTGCAAAAACTATTTTTAACATTTTTGAATATAATATAAAAATTATTTTTAAATAAATTAATTGGATTGACTTTAATTTCGCCTAATGTTGTTTGATAGCGTCATCTGAATTTGCATTTTACCTAGGTAAATTTTGCCATGCCCACGCTTTTGCCCACTAACAACCAAACGGACCCTTAGAATCAATCCACGTTGGCAAAGTCAGAAATACCAAAATCTGTGTAGACCAAACCGCCCAAAAACCCTGAAGAATCCTTTGGTATTCAAACGCATCTTTATTCACTAAGCAAAACTGAAACGAGTTGCCGCTACTCTTCTAGACCGTTTGGGTGCTCACCCACTCTTCTCCAATGGAATTCGTAAAGTTCGAAACCCTTCATTTACAAAAAATTAATTGTCATTCAGCTAAAGAGGATATTAACAAATGTGTATTTATAGTCAATTTCGTGTTAGGATTTGCTATACCCTCAATTCCATCTCAAAGTTGCGTTTTTTCCACACGGCTCTGTTTCAACCCAAGGCTCCACAGAGCTCTGTTTCAACCCAAGGCTATGTTCATCCACGAACCTCATTTACAAGTTCTTGTTGATTTTCTTATACGAACTTCATTTTTAAGTTTACATGTTTACTTTTTTGCAATATATTCTCTCATTTGTAATTTCTTTTTTCAATTTTGTCAAGACTAATGAATTTCATATTCAACACTTTTTTTTTTTGCAATCTATGCTCTGTTTTCTAGCCCTATACCGAATTTTCAATGACGAGAACATCCAATCGATGGAAGTGAAGGAAGCAAAACTAGATGGACAGGAGGGCCCAAAGCCTTGATGATATGGAAATTAATGTGCCCATAGAAGGTATTTTTGCTAATGAAGACCTAGCCTAAGATCATAACTTTGGAGACGGAGATGCATAAGGTGTTGACGGAGGCTATGATGAGGACTAATTTTGGGTATACAGTTTCTGCAGTTAAAACTTGATTTTTTTATCGCAGTCGCACAATTCGCATTATTTATTGCAACATCAGCAAATTACATGTAAATTTTAGTGAATGGAATGGTTTTAGGCAATTTTGGCAAAAAGAAAAAACATAGCAATCTAAGCTCTAAAGACAAAATTGTTGTTGCACAATAAGTATTTGTTGAATGTGAAAGAAAGGAAGGTATATAAAAAGAATTCAATTCAATTGTGTAAAGTGATGCATATTGTCAGTTATGAACAATTTCTTTCAGCAACCTTTCATATTATACCTGAAGATTAATATGCCCCTTTATAAGATTAAGGTATAAATAATTCTTAGTTCTACCAAATATCGATAAAGTTGTGTGAGTGTTTTATAATGATTATAATTTCATCAAATTCTAAATATACTGGACTAACAACAATTCTCAATATTCTATACAATTATCCATAAACCACTTCAATATACTACAACTTCCTTTTTTATATTTCTCAACATCCATTTCTCACTATTTTATAATTTTTTGGATTTTTTGTGTTATTATTATTTTATTCTCCAAACATCTATTTTTTTATTCTTCAAAATAAGTACTCTCTACTGATTTAATTTGTTCTTATCTTCTTTAAATGCCATAAATAAATTATCTATATTTTTCAAGGTTCTAAAAAACGCAGGGCGTGATCTAGGCGTGGAGGCCAAGCCTTAAACTTTAGAAGCCTAGGCGGGCTTTAGGCGTGAAAAGGCGTTTAGGCCTTTTTAATATATTTTAATATTTTTTAACCATAACAAGAGTATTAAAATACTAAAATTGTACATATCATAAAAATATGTCTGAATATTTGCAAATTAAAATACTATTTGATTATTTTAGATGAGATAATGGTCCAGTTTGTAAAAAATATTTAAAATGCGATATCGTTTCACTAAAGCATTGTTGTTTTAGAGAAAAAGTGTGCCTTAGGGGTTTTCCTAGTATAAGGCGTCAAAAGCTTAAGGCGGAGCGTTTCGCCCAATCCTGAAGCCTAAACGTGCCTAGGCGGAGCCTAGGCGGGATTTTTAAAACAGTGATATTTTTATAAATATATGAAGTTGTCACTTTATTTAATTTCTACATTAATATGATTTCACTTAATTAACTTTTGATTGAGTGTTATTATTTTATTTTATTTTTGTATTACATTTGCTTGAAACATGGTGTTTTGTAATGAATAATTTACTATATGCATATTTCCTTTAGCTTATTATGACACTATTCAATCATGTGCTTCCATGAATGGGCTTATAAATTTATCCGTTTTTAACCAAAAGTGCACTCTGTCACAATTATGCGATAACTTTAATATTATTCTGCGTCTACATATGCTTTCACATTATTCACAATTACAAAGAGCCCGCACAACGCGGGGGCTCAATGCTAATATTTTATATTTTTCGCTACGGACTTGAGTAAAAAAAATTGTAAAAAATGTTTTGAAGTTCAAATATAAAAATTATTATTACGTAAGAAATATTAATTAATTTTTTCGTTTACCTAACCTTGAGAACATTCACCCGCTGCCACCTCACACTCCCACTTTGTTATTCCTAGCATCTTCAACCCTATCAAACAATTTACCTACCTGTGGGGAGAAAAAGGTAGAGTTTCAAGGAAATCAAGCTCCAAGTTTGGTTACGATTTCTGTTGGTGCCGCGGCATTACAATTGTAGTGTCAAAATACAACGGAGCATCAATGGCTAATTTTCAGATTCATATAGGCAGCCTCAAAATTCAACGCAAAATAACTACACTTTCAAATTCAATCTCATTATCTTTGAAGTCGGGACTCTTTTCCTACCAACCCATGAAAATAAATAGTTATTGATTCTCAAACATCGAGGGGTGGTGCTGACCATCGCGAGAAACATTTCAAAACTGAGGAAGACGCTATAATTAGTCAGTGCTGGACAGAGACTACCGAGGATTCCATCCTCAACACTAATTAGAGAATGTCGATAAAAAAATACTCTACTTTTTAATATATTTATTCACTGTTCTTTGGATTTTTTTCCCAGGCAAAGATCCATTGTGCCGATGAGTCCTACTTATTGAGTTGTGGGAGTCATTCAAGTTTGATGTATACTCGGGTATTGTGAAAGATATCCAAAACAGTGTGGGACTAGTTGTCACAATCCAAGCGAAACAAGAAAGCTATGAACACTTCAACACTTGTGACTTTGAGTTCAAATTGTAACGGTCCGTATTTTATAGTTATGTAATTATTCCAGAATCTCCATGCATCATTTACCAAGTGTAATTAAGAAAATAGAGTTCAAAGAGAGAATTTAACCTAAAATTTTAGGAACTTTATTACTTCATTTTTGGGTACCACAAAAAAAGCTGTGAGAAAATCATCAAATTGAGGAACAACGGGGCTTCTTACACAATCTTGATATGCTTGAGAGGAACCTTAGAACTGTAAACATTTGACATTTTTCAACTGAGAGGAGACCTTGTGGAGACAAAAGTCTTGCATACAATGGCTCCTTTATGGTGAGAGGAACAAAAAAAAATTCCATGTTTCTACTACTATGTCCGAAAAATGATGATGCTTAGGTTGAGGATCCTAATGTCATTGTCGAGCACATTCAAAACTACTTTGTGGAGATGTTTACTCGTTATCTGGAGGGCGTTCTGTCTATAATGGTAGAGGCCTTGATACCCACAGATACTAATTTGCATACGGCCCCTATGGCGTTACATGAGATCAAATATGTAGTTTCTGAAATGAAACCCCTCAAAGCCCCCCGACAGCACAGGGTGCAACCTATGTTTTAGGTGAGCTCCAGCCTAACCAGATTTGTTAACAATTGCTTCATTGTTAATGTTTTTTCGCCACGTTAACAACCTGGATAATGTTTCCCACTTTCAGCATATAGCCCTTTGCAGTGTTCAAAGTTTGGTGATTAGGCTTAGGCCTAACTTAGCAAGGTGATTATCCCCATTTCAGTTTAAGCTTCCTCGTTGGGAAGCAAGACTGGGATAATGCTATCATCACCCAAGAAATCGTCCACACTCTTTGAGAATACTAAAGCAAGGAGGGTGGGTGGGTATCATTTTTAAAATGGATTTGGAAAAAGCGCATGACAAAATTAGTTGGGACTTCCTTTGTAGTGCTTGTTGCTTTCAAAATTCACCATAGTTGGGCTGACCTCATAATGAGTTGTGTGATTGGGAATAGCATGATTATTCACCAAGAACTTGGGTGTTTACTTGGGGATTCCTATTCTGCATGGTAAAGTACTTCAAATTACCAACACACTGTAGACAAGGTCCAAAAAAGACTAGCGGGTGGAAAGCTAGCTCACTATCCATTGGGGGTAGGCTACACATATTCAAGCTGTGACGAGTACGATCCCTAGCTATGTGATGCAAACCTAAGTCCTCCCGAAGAAAGTTTGATAGAGTCTAGATTAATAAAAACCTCTAGTGAGAGGATAGTGAAGGGAAGAAGAAAGTCCATCATGTAAATTTGGGGCAGGTGTGTAATCCCAAAATTAATGGGGGTCTTGGGTTGAGGGAGAGAGAATGATAATTTGGCCATTGTTTCAAAGTTGGGCTAGAGACTTATGTTGACCTATTTGGACTGAAGTCATCATGAAGAAGTATAAAATTAGTGATAACACAAGAAAGTGGGGCAAGAAGAAGATTGCATCTAGTACTTAATTAAGTTTTAAGACGAAAGATATTCTTACCAAGGGCACTAAATGGTCCGTTCGAAACAGAGGGTGTAGATCTTTATAAAGATAGGTGGTGTGGTGAGAATCAAAGTCACCCCCACGCCCACCCCACCCCACCCCACCCCACCACCACCCGAAGAAGGGGGTATCGAGACGTGTATGTTAGTACTATAATTAACAAAGTGTATGACTTTGAGTGAGGAGGATATTGGTAGCATCCTTAACACCCATATCCAGGAGCTTACGAAGAAAATGGATGCCCCATTTTGAGCTCACGAGTAATGGGAACTTCAGAAGGAGCCAGATTGAAAGTCTCAGTGGGATTAGGGTTATGGGTCGATGGCCAATTTGTTAAACATTCTAGTGGCAGGAAAAAGGAGTAGAACCCAACGAGTTAGGAGTGATAGGAAACATACAAAAATTAACCAGTCATTTTGAGACCACGTAAAGGCCATCTACAATTAAATCCTTAAATATACAACTTAAAACACTTCAATTTACTCTGGATAGGATAGGGTGAGATTAAACGAACACAAATATAGGGGAGACGGTCCCTGGGAAATGCTGACAAAAAAAGAAGACGAACGAGTTGCAACCATCCCAACCACGGGACGAATTACAGTTAGCTGTTCTTTTTTTTAAGGCTTTATTTTAATTTACTACGAATGATTGAGAATGGACCCAAACGGACGGTTGGGAGTCCACCATCAAAACTTTTTTTTTAAATATCTCTCTCCTTCGCGGGTTTGTGTCGTGTCAAGATTGCCTCCACTCTAAGAACCACCAACCACGGACACGTGACACATAACACGGCACACTAACACAACATTTTTTTTAAATATTAAACACAGCACACTCACACGACATTTTTCAAAAATCTTGAACACAGGGACACATTGAATATATATATATATATATATATATATATATACTAGTCCGCATTTTAAGAATGCGGACCGGACATGTGTCACCTGGCTGTGAACCCAGAAAAGAGAGAGAGTGTTCCTATAATTTAGGCGATAATTTCTAGACGCACCGTTAGGTGACACATGTCCGGTCCGCATTCTTAAAATGCAGACTAGTCCGCACAGGAGCATATATATACAGAGAGAGAGACACACACACACACAGGCTCTCATACATACCAAGTTACATACTTGCTGGCGCAAACCCATTTTAATAAAATATTTTCAAGTTTAATCTTTTTATGTGATATTTAAACAATTCAAGGGACCCATATAAAAAAATCAGCTCAAAATAACTTTTTTTGCTATTTTTAAAAATCAGTCAAACTTTCACAGCTTTTAAAGTGCTTTAAAAGCTACGAAAGTTTGACCCATTTTTTGAAAATAGCAAAAAAAAATATTTTGAGCTGATTTTTTTTATATGGGTCCCTTGAAATGTTTCAAAAATATAAAAAATTCAACTCAAAAATAATCTTTTTACTATTTTAAAAAAATCGGTATGTAAATTTGGTATGTGTGTATGAGAGCCTGGATATATATATATATATATAGGGAGAGGTTCACAAGTGAACCTAAAAGATGAACTTTTTAATGAACCTTAACAAAATAACACCTAACAACTCATTACTTTTAATTTCCATGTTGTAATTGGTCCGCGCCAGTGGCAACGAACATGCGTATCGATCGATCCCCAACACCCTCACCCCACCCCCACCCCCACCATCACCATGGCAGCCCTTATGGTAGCAGGGCTGCCATGGGGGGGGGGGGGGGGGGGGGGGGGGGATCAATGGACACACGTGTCCGTTGCCGCTGGCGCGAACCAATTACAACATGGGAATTAAAATTAATTAATTGTTAAGTATTTTTTGTTAAGGTTCATTAAAAAGTTCATCTTTTATGTTCACTTGTGAACCTCTCCCTATATATATATACTAACGAGATTTAACATCACTCTAGTTACAATAAGAGCTAAAGTCCACAAATAACAAATGCGCACAAAAATTGCATATCATTATTTATCTTTTCATCAACAAGACTATCTAAGGGAGGATATTATCTTAAAATCTAATAAGCAATAATAAATAACAATAACACAATCACTTCTCATTAATTCTATGAGAAAATTAGAAAAGTTCCAATTTAAAATGTTAATTGTACAGCAAACTAATGCAAAACGTTTATTATCTCCAATACACTGTATAATATATCCTAGAAATATTATCAATTAGAAAATAGTCAAACTAAACATAAAACAACTACTCAAGAGGAGGAAAAAAATTAGAAAGATAGATATATTATATGTAAACAAGATATACGCAATTTTTTTCAAATAATAACAAAAATTATATATAAACAGACATATTAAAGTATACTACGAACATCTTCATAACTTTTTATTTTAAAGTGTCCATCAATACACTTTTTCCCCGTGTTTCTGCTTTAAAATTTAGAAGTTTGCACCCAACGTTTCCCCCCTGTCCCTCAGTGTTTCCTCGTGTACGGTGCAAAAAAATAAAGAAAATATTGGACTCTATTTTATGTGTCCCAACATGTTGGTGGCGTGTCCAAGTCCATCAAGCATCCGACTCTGACTCGAGGGCCTGAGGAGAATATCTATGCTTCATAGGTTCTACTCTTACTGAGCCATTTATAATTGTGTATAGTTGATACTATTATTGGATTTGTTTGGTGTATAAGCCGCTACTCACCATCTATCATAGATTCATGTCATGCATAACCACATTCATATCACTCATTTGTGTAAGTGAACGGGTTCCAATTGTAACAACAATTTGAATTGAGGAGAAGATTTGAGTGACCAGCAAGCGTATAGGAAGAAAAACTGATACTAATATTCAAGAAAGCAAGAAATTGTTGGTAAATTAGCACGGTTTATAAAATTTTTATGATGTATTGTTATTTCTCAAATATTGTCATGATTATGTTCTAGTATATTTTATAGTCTCCATGTTTAAATAAAGTTAGGGTTATTCTTATGGAAATAGGCGATTTTTAGGGATTATTTTATTATTTCATTTCTTTTATTTTATTATTTCTATTTTTATTTCTTTTACTTTACTATTTAGAGGTAAGGAGTAGTAATGACATTTTTGTAATTAGTGCCTAAGCTACTCCTCCCCTTTAAACACTCACTTGTAAGCCTCATTTGTGGTAAACTTGAATTTTGAAATAGAAAAGAGTATTTTTCTCTCTAAAACGGTTTTTAGATATTTGTACGACCCTTTTGAGGGGTGGTTTACGTCATATTCTACCCCCACCCCACCCCACCCCACCAGTTGTTATGTGTATTTGACTTTGGCATCTAAAAGTGACATAAGTACTTGAAAAAAGTGATAAACATCACTAAAAGCATCATATAAGAGTTTAATGACACTTTCTGAGTGTCAGACCAATATTATGCAAAAATTTTGGTGCGGCGCCAAAGTCACAATATGAATAACAAATGAGGGCCAAAAGCCATATAAGCCCAGATTCAAACATGTAGTGTTTAGGATTCAGTCAGGATGCAGTGTCAAATATAATAGACTTTTCAACTTAGAAAATGCCTTTATTCCCCAAACGCGAGCAAAGACTTTATAGCAGCCCAACTATTTTCTTATTTATCACCTTTATATAAGAAAAAACTAATAATATAAGTTACTAACAGGAAAAGCATCTATTTTGTATTGATTTAGGAGTTTCAATCCTGAGTTATTGATCAAAATAAATATAAAAAATATATATATTTAACCTCACTAAGCCCAAGGAAGATAGCCTGGATAAGGAGCTGAGCCGCAATATCTGAACAAACCTTCAATTTCAGGGCAACCATTAGGGTAAGGAATAGACCTGTGAAAGGGATCTCGGCCAATCTTTTTACGGCGAAGTGAACCTAAACACCCATAAGGATCCTCTTGGAACTGAGCCCTCACCAATGCTTCACCTTTCAAGGCTGCTTCTCTTGAGGTTAACGAAGATGGGGTGCCCGAGTAGAAGAATCTTGTCTCTGGAAAACTAATTGCAGAGCGGTGCAAATGTACAAACCTCTTTTCTTTGAAATCATAACCTACCACCTGAATTTCAATTGATAACCCAATTAGGACCTTTACTTAAAAATAATAAAAAAATAACAACAAAATTAGGGATTCAATTCCGAGACAAAAATGTATATCCCGTTCAAATACAGTATAAGGCTGAAACATTTCACAACTTGCATATTATATGGCCCCATTTAAAAATTTCAACATTTTAAGGGAATATTCATTTAATATGTTCAACACTTGGTAGGAAAGTGGTTTTTTACAAAACTATACCGTCAATGCAAATATGAATTGAATTCCCGATAATTATGGCTATGTCAAACGGTTTAGACTCACTTCCTAGGTAGCAATTGTTAGACTTTAATTTAATATTTCGGAATTAAAATTAGATCTACAATTGTATGGTCCTATACAATCCGAATTTGAAGAGTTTATTGGAATAATGAAAGGTTTTTTGCTGGGATATTCCAAGAGTTTGCTTTGATGGCTAAGCAAAATAAAAGTTAATGAGGAGGCTCTTGGGTCCTCTCTCTATCTTTAAATAGTTCCACCATTCTACACCTTTGGCAACTTACGAAATTTGAAGGGCAAGGGGGAGAAAACTCGGTTCTCCATTTCAACACATTTGGAAGGATTCAAAATCAGCCCCAAATTCTGGACGAATTCGAGAAAACAGAGCTAAGTTCGATATCAAGACAGGAAGCATTGTGGACCAAGGTACGCGTCCTTATGATCCCTTAGATTAGGCAAATTTAGATGTGAGCATATATGAGAATAAAGATCCTAATTAACGTGCATAACAAGTCGTAATTTGATTCTAGATTAATGTTTATGCATTATAGAAAAATTAACGTTTTCAATTATGTTTACGTGTGGTATCTAACCTTGTTTCAATCTCATATTGTTTCATTTAAAATCTGCCCTAAAGAGAACCATAAAAAGTATGAAAACATGAATTATTGATTTTCAGCGACGGTTTTCCAAAAATTGTGTCAGAATTAATCGAAAAGGGTATGGTTTGACTGAAAACGGCCTTTTGTGAAAACCTAACGTTGTTTTTCGACCATCCGAGATCATTTATAGGCCTCCGAAAATAATTTTTTTGTTTCCAAATGATGTTAAATTGTTATTTTCAAATGATAAACCATTCTAATTTTTATACTACTATTTGTTGAATATGCTCATTATGTACAACTTGTTTATGGATATTAGAATTATACCCTAAAGGTTTTCACATCAGTACTTATATTATGGTTAGGTTATGATTCCACCAAAGTGGTCTAATCTAAAATCTATAAATGCTGAATTTTTGGATACATTCAAATACTATGTTTAGGTTGCTCCAAAGGGTCCGAAGATGGTTTTGAGTGTTCGGATTATTAATGATTTCATTATGATAATTAAGCCGTTGTGATTTGGTTGCTCCAAAGAGTCCGTTTCCAACGGTTAAATTAAATTAAGGGGCTATATGTTTGTTAATTTGAGTAAATATTGGTTGCTCCAAAGAGTCCGTAACTCTCCTTAATTTATAAGCAAACTGCCTCATTATTTTTTAAAACATTAATGTTTGTTGAAATCATTATACAATCCATAAAATTTGTCCCTTGAAAATTATTGTTCTTATGTTTGTTGCCATATTTTAATATATAAGCATAATTTTATTGCAGCAATTCCAGTTAGCCTTTTTAATGCAGCTTCATCCACTTCCAAAGTTTGATGGAACCAATTCTTCTGATTGGAGTAAGCAAGTGCAGTTCACCCTTGGGGTCCTTTACCTGGATATCTCTCTTCTCGTGCAATTACAAATGAGAGCAGTGAAACAGAAAAAGAGGTATCTGAAGGGCGGGAAAGGTTCAACAGCTGAGCCTAATGTTTTTGAAGCTGACGGTTATCCCCTCTATTTAAAAACTCTCTACCCCCAAGACTGACAGTACCAAGGAATTTCTGAATAAAGCTTTCAGCCTAGCAGGGACACTAATGGGAAAATTCACTACAATGGTTTTTTATGGAACTCGTACTATAAACGAGCACATTCTAGAGATGACCAACCTTGCTACCAAATTAAGGACTCTAGAGATGCAATTGGATGAGGCTTTTGT
Source organism: Sambucus nigra (assembly GCA_949130495.1). NCBI lineage: Eukaryota > Viridiplantae > Streptophyta > Magnoliopsida > Dipsacales > Adoxaceae > Sambucus > Sambucus nigra. The sequence continues at coordinate 296,119,632 of OX422211.1, read as the reverse complement.
TGTCCAGTTCATTCTCAACTCTCTCCCAGACCTGTATGCACCATTTGTGATAAATTACAACACTATAAAAGATAAGTGGAGTATAAATGAGGTGACGTCTAAACTGATTAAGGAGGAGGAACATTTATAGCAGCAGAAAAGTCAATAATCTCATTTCACAGTGCCACAGAATCGTGGGAAGAAGAATATATCAAAGAATGCAACTGGGAAGGCCTAAAGCGATGCCAGTCTAGTGAATCTGAACTAGTGCCAAATAAGGAGAATAACAAAAGTCACTTCTGTAAAAAGAGTGGGCACTTTCAGAAGGATTGCCTGAAAAGGCAAGCTTGGTTTGGAAAGAAAGGTAAGCCACTGGCTTTAGTATGTTTCGAATCAAACTTAATTAATGTTCCTTCAAATTCTTAGATTTCAAATTCCGATTCAAGCACTCATGTTTCCACATCCTTGCAGGGATACCTTTCAACCCAGACCATAGGACCAAATAAAACTTTTTTATACATGGGAAACAGAAAGACAACCCAAAGTTTGAACCCATCGGGGCTTTTGGACTTGTTTTGGATTCCTCATTTGTTTTAGATTTAAAAGACACTCTTTATGTTCTTAGTTTTTCGAGAAATTTAATTTCCCTATCAAGACTTGATGTTGATGGTTTTTCTTTCGAATTTAAGAATAAAACCTTCAACTTATTTAAAGGCCTTAATTATGTTGGTTCTGATTTTATGATTGATGATTTGTATCAAATTAATTTAGATAATAATTTTGAACAGGTATTACTTACTCTGTAACCTAACTGTGGAATTAAACATGGTTCAATTGATGACAATCCTTCTTTCTTGTGGCATAAAAGATTTAACACATATCCAAGGATAAGAGTTCAAAGACTCGTAAGAGAGGGAATTCTCCTGACCTGGATTTAGTGATATGTGTGGATTTAAACGAAAGCAAACTAAACATACAAAGAAAAGGGCCACAAAAATTAATGAAATCCTAGAAATAATACACACAGACATTTGCAGTCCTTTTGATGCTCCATCCATTGGTGGAGAAAAGTACGTCACCTTTATAGACGAATTTTCACGTTTCTGCTATCTTTATACTTTGAATGACAAATCTCAATCATTTAAATTTGTTGAAACTTATAAAAAAAGAAGTTGAAAGACAAATAAAGAAAAAGGTGAAAATTATTAGGTTTGATAGAGGTGGTGAATACTATGGTAAATATGATAAAACAAGACAACACCCTGACCCGTTTGCTAAGCTCCTTAAAAATTTAGGTATAGTTGCACAGTACACAATGCCTAGTACACCCCAGCAGAATGGTGTGGCTGAAAGACGTAACCGTACACTTATGGATATGGTTAGAAGCATGACGAGTAAAACTAATATGCCGGTATCCCTCTGGATGCATGCTCTCAAAAGCATTGTATATATCTTAAATAGGGTTCCTGATAAGTCAATTTCAAAAACTCTTTTTGAACTGTGGACAGGAAAGAAACATAATTTAAGACACCAGAATGTTTAAGGTTGCCCAGCAAAAGCGAGAATTTTTAATCCATAAGAAAATAAACTGGATCCCAAGACTATTAGTGGTTTTTTCATTGGGTATCCAAAAAACTCAAAGGGATATAGATTTTACTGCCCTAACCATTGCACTAGAGTAATTGAAACTGGTTAAACTAGATTCATCGAGAATGGTGAAGTCAGTGAGTGATAAAGTTAGGGAAGCGATTATTCAAGAAGTCAGGGTATCAATTCCGTTACCCCGAGTTCATAATGAATCTGTTGTTCTTAATATTGTTGCTCCATGTAACAGTAATGAACAACAAATAGATAATCGACAACCCCTTAATGAACCACATAATGAACCCCACGATGAGACCGTCAATAATGAACTTGTTATAGAAGCACCAACTCAAACAACATTAAGAAGGTTTCAAAGACCTAGAAAGCCAGCCATTTCGAATGATTATGCGGTGTATTTACAAGAGACTGAATTTAACATAGAGGATATAAATGATCTGATTACATATCAACAAGCCATTGATCGTAAAAATTCTAATAAATGGATTAATGCAATGAAAGATGAATTAAAATCTATAGACAATAATAAAAACTGGAAGTTGGTCGATTTGCCTCCGGGATGTAAGAGAATCGAATGTAAATGAGTCTTCAAGACCAAACGCGATTCAAAAGGCAATATTGAGCGACATAAAGCAAAACTAGTGCCCAAAGGTTTCAATCAGAAAGAAGGCATTGATTATAATGAAACCTTCTCTCCAGTTTCTAAGAAAGATTCATTCAGAATTATTTTGGCATTGGTAGCTCATTATGATTTAGAGCTCCATCAGATGGATGTCAAAAACGGCTTTTCTAAATGGGAGTTCAAATGAATAAGTTTATATGGCACAACCAGAAGGCTTCATTACAGAGGGTAAAGAGGACGTGGCAAGTTTGTTAAAGAAGTCAATATAAGAACTTAAATAAGCTTCGCGGCAGTGGTACCTTAAGTTTCATGATACCATTACCTCCTTTGGGTTTAAGAAAAACACCGTGGATCGGTGTACATACCTGAAGATCAGTGAGAGTAGTTTTATATTCTTTGGTTCTATATATTGATGATATATTGAATAGTCAGCACTGATCTTGCTTTGTTACGGGAAACAAAAAACTTTCTTTCTCAAAACTTTGAAATGAAAGATATGGGTGAAGCATCTTACATGATCGGGATAGAAACATTCTGGGATAGATCACATGGATGGTTAGGATTATCACAGAAAGCTTACATTAACAAAGTTTTGGAAAGATTTAAAATGACTGGTTGTGGTTATGTTATTATTCCAATTTTGAAAGGAGACAAATTCAGCTCAAGTCAATGTCCCATAATGAGAACAGATGGATAAATATCCTTATGATCCTATTGTAGGGAGTTTGATGTATGCGCATCTCTGCACTAGGCCTGACCTTAGTTTTGCGGTGGGAATACTTGGGAGATACCAAAGTAATCGAGGGCTAAATCATTGAAAAGTTGCAAAGAAAGCGTTCAAATACTTGTAGGGGACTAAAGATCACATGCTTACAATTAGGAGAACTCATCATCTTGAGGTAGTTGGTTATTCAAACTCAGATTTTGGAGAATATCTAAACCGTAGAAAGAGCACTAGCAATTATGTGTTCCTTCTTGGAGGAGAGGCAATTTCGCGGAAAAGGTTTAAGCAGATCATTATTGCATCATCCACTATGGAAGCTGAATTCGTTGCATGTTTTGAGGCTACGAATCATGGACTACGATTGCGAAACTTCATTTCATGACTTAGTATTACGGGCACCATTTCTAAAGCGATGAAAATTTATTGTGATAATGTCGTAGTAGGCTTCTTTTCAAAGAATGATAAATATACTAAAACAACCAAGCACATTGAAATGAAGTATTTATCAGTAAAAGAAGAAGTTCGGAAACAGACAGTGTCTATTGAACACATTAGTACGAATGTTAATATAGCTGATCCACGTACTAAAGCACTGGCTATAAAAACCTTTTTGCAACATGTTGAAACGATGAGTCTTGAGCATAATGTATAGATTATGAATATGGATTTCTTAGTACTTACTATGTGACGACACTATGTTATGATATCAATAAAATTATTTTCTGAATATTCATATTTCTATCTAGCATTATCGGTTACATGCATGTTATTGTGGATAAATGTCACAAAAATAGTCTCTTTCGAGACATTTACAAACCATTAAAGACAACCCAACTTATAGGCGTTATTAAATAAGTCATTGATGGTATGGTACATGGAAGGGAACATGCTCTTGAATTAATGTGCAATCGCCATGGCTCGCATTAGTGGTTTGTTCAAATAAAGTATTAAAACCATGATCTATAATTATTCCGATTTCATGTTACTCGATAAACCATTAGATTGTTATTTGGACCAAGTGGGAGAATGTTAGACTTTAATTTAATATTTTCGAATTAAAATTAAATCTACAATTGTGTGGTCCTATACAATCCGAATTTGAAGAGTTTATTGGAGCAATAAAAGTTTTTTTGCTAGGATATTTCATGATGGAAATGTGTTCATATTGGGGTTTATTTGTCATTAGTTTTCTTTTATTTTAGTTCTTTTATTTCCTTTTTAGTCTTTTAATTGGTCTCTAAGTATGTTTGGGACTAATTGAATATGTTTTTGTTAATGGTTGTCCTTTTTAGTCTTTTAGGCAATTACTTGGTTAGCAAGTAATCCCCCCATATAAATACTCATATGCTCCTCATTTGGAGATAGCTTCCATTTTGAATATAAGAAATTCCTTGTTTCTCTCTCTAGAAATTGGTGTTTGTTTAGTTTTTTTGCCACTGATGTGTAGTTTACATCAAATTGGTATCAGAGCGGGTGTCGCTCCAACATTAGTGTATTAGTGCGTCGGTGTTTAGATTATCGAACAAATGTACACTACTTTTCAATGGCTCCAAAAAATCCAAACAACGAGCGGAAGAGATTCAAGAATTGAAAAGAAAATTAGAAAGAATAGAAGAAATGACCACCCGAAAAATGGAAGAAATGGCACAAAAACAACAATTTGATGCCTTCTTACAACTCTTTTCCAAAATTCAAAACCCTAACACCACAAATGTTCCACAGGAATCCACCCCACATAAACCCAGAAAGGAGACCATCCATGAAAACCCGGCGCCAACTCTGGGCGGAAATACCGCCATCCTCGGGTCAGGCAGAACCCCGAACCTGATCAGACATCTCGCCTTGTCGGAATTTCCAGAACTACCTGACCCGGACAAAAATCCCGACCCACCCAAAAAAAAAACAAATTTCCCGAAAACCCTAAATCGAGAAAGCCTACACCCTTGCAATTTTTGCCTAATATTTTTGGGTTTCTTGAAAGTAGGTACGCGAGTCACGTACGAGGGAGCCTCTCCTTTCAAATTGAAGAATTCATGGAAAGAGGCCTAACCACGTTGATCGCTTATCCTTCAAGTTCGAGGACGAACTCTTTTGAAGTCGAGGAGAGTGATGAAAATGGGTTCATATTAGGGTTTATTTGTCATTATAATATATGTCATTAGTTTTCTTTTATTTCTTTCTTAGTCTTTCAATTGGTCTCCAAGCATGTTTGGGACTAATTGGGTATATTTTTATTAATAGTTGTCATTTGTAGTCTTTTAGGAAATTACTTGGTTAGCAAGTAATCCCCCCATATAAATACTCATGCACTCCTCATTTGGAGATAGCTTCCATTTTGAATATAAGAAATTCCTTGTTTCTCTCTCTAGAAATTGGTGCTTGTTTAGTTTTTTTTACCATTAACGTGTAGTTTACATCATTTCAAGAGTTTGCTTTGATGGCTAAGCATAATAAAAGTTAATGAGTAGACTCTTAGGTCCTCTCTCGCCCTTTAAATAGTTGTATTCTCTTCATCATTCTACACCTTTGGCAACTTACGAAATTTGAAGGGCAAGAGGGAGAAAACTCGGTTCTCCATTTCAACACAGTTGGAAGGATTCAAAATTAGTCCCAAATTCGAGACTAATTCAAGAAAACAGAGCCAAGTTCGAGATCAAGACAGGAAGCATTATTGACCAAGGTACGCGTCCTTATGATCCCTTAAATTAGGCAAATTTAGATGTGAACATATATGAGAATAAAGTCAACATGCATAACTCGTTGTAATTTGATTCTAAATTAATGTTATGCATTATTGAATTATTAACATTTTCAATTTTGTTTACTGCACTGTTTTTAATTGCCCTATTGCATTTTGACCAGCAAAAACGCTATATTGGGTGACATGTCAAGCAATCGTGCGCAGTTGCACTATTTTGCACAATTGTGCACTATTGGAGCGCAAACTAGGTTTTTAAAACGAAAAACAAAACTGTGTTGTTTTGTTAAAATAGAGGGGAAGAGTTTTTGTTGCCTCTTACAAACCAAACCCGTAACCCCCAAAAAAATGTTATGGTCTTTACCTGCCGCCTCTTACAAATCGGTATCCCAAAGAAACCCTAAAAATATGTTCATTAGTTGTTGTCGGATCAAGTATTGTCAAAGTCGTCGGAGGTTGATTACTAGAAGTCGGAGGTGTGTTTGATGTGAAATCAGCTGCTGACTTTGTTTGGGTGACTCTCTCTTATCATTCACCCAGGCAGTTGCCGACATTCATTATTTACGAATGATGAGTTTCTCTCTGATCATTTACAAAGGCAATTATTTTATAACTCTCAGTTTACAACTCCTAGTTTACAAATAGAATGTTATTTTTCAGCTTTAAGAATGTCACGTATTTTTTCGTAAATTTTCAAATTAAAATGTAAGTTGTTTTATAATTTTCAATTGAAAATTTTACTTTTTTTATAAATTTCAGTTTAAAATTTTAATAGTTTATAATTTTCAGTCTAAAATGTTTCTTATTTACAAAATTTCAGCTTAAAATTTATTTGTTTTAATAAATTTCAATAATGTTAATAGTTTATAAGTTTCAGTTTAAAATGTTAATATTTTATAAATTTCAGTTTGAAATGTTAATAATTTATAATTTTCAGTTTCAAATGTTACTTATTTACAAAATTTCAGCTTAAAATGTTATTTGTTTTAGAATTTTCAGTTTAAAATATTTATTTGTTATACTAAATATCAGTTTAATATGTTAATATTTTATAATTATCGATTTAATATGTTAATATTTTATAATTATCAGTTTAAAATGTTACTTATTTACAAGATTAAGCTAAAAATGTTATTTGTTTTATAATTTTGATTTAAAAATTTTATTTGTTTTTATAAATTTCAGTTAATATGTTATATTTTATAATTCAGTTTAAATGTTACTCGTTTACAATGTTTCAGCTTAAAATGCTTTTTGTATTATAATTTTAGGTTAAAAATGTTTTTACAAACTTTAGTTTAAAATGTTACTTTATTTTATATGGTTTTCTAATCAAAAAACTGAAATGCACGAATTGCTTGCGTGATGCGCTACGCAATCTCAGAGCCGAAATGCGACACCTTGCGCGACCGCGATTAAAAACATTGCTGGGTAGCACTAAAATCTCATCCATAAAAAATGAAGCATGGACCATACGTCACACTATTTTGTCTTATTCATTTTTGTATTGTAGTAATATTCTTTCTCAATTTCTATTGCCATTACTTTTTTTATAACAAGGCAGAAAAAATTGTCATCAAGAGACCCTCTACATGTACTGCACCTTCACCAATGTTTCCCACTTCGGTCACATCGGCTTCACTCATATGCATGATTGAATTCAAGAGCCATTTTTTGTCTCAACATCTATACTTCCTATACGGCATCTAATTATGTTCTTAACCCAGAATTGTATTGGAGATGCTCTAATCCTATCAACTAAAAGATTTAATTTCAAGATTATGTAAAAAAATCCAAGTTATCCTTTAAAATGGGTGATATAAATATGTTGGACAAAGAGTACTAATTTTGCGTAAATGTAGCCATCAAATTGAGAGTGTGTGTATAAATTATAAGAAGATTCTATTAAATTGAAGGAGAACTAGTTTAAATAGCTACAAATTCAGCGGTCAGTGGGAACAATGTACGGTGATATCTAGATGTTCGAATGTGAGTTGGAAGACAATACAAAATGAGTTCATGGTAATTCAAAAGAATACTGTCAAGGTCCAAACAATCCAGAGCAATCCCCTAGCCAACATTGATGTGATCACCAATTTGAACAAGATTTTGAATATGCACATTAACATTATAAATTAAAAAATCCCATTACGAGTGTTTCTTGTTCTCCTTTTAACCTTCCAGTCTGCAGTACACATGTTAATAACTGTATGCATAAATTTTCAACTTTTTCAGAAGCAACGAAAATATTCCCAGCAGATGGGGCTTACAGTTATATTGTAAGGATATGTGCCTGTAAGCTCCCGGAACCGGCACACGCTAAAGAGAAGATTCTCAAAACTGTCCCGTGCATGTTCTTCTGTGAGTGCCCTCTCTCTTACAGTCTCTTGCTCGCCTATTCAGATAATTGAACATAACAAATTTGAAACAATCAGAATCAGATTATTACAAGCTTGTATCCAGCTAACACATTTTGAGCATAAAAACTAAATATAGAGGAAATAGATGAGAGATGATGAAGCGCGAACACATATAGAGTTTTGAGATCTCATCCATAGCAGCAACTAAAGACTGGTTTTGTGAAAAGGGGACGCAATTATCTTTCGAAGATTATAAGAACAAGACACTAAATTGCTTTGGCACAATATAAATCTAAGCCTACATATAATAGTACTATAATAAGGAAACTCACACATCCACGACGAAGGGCCTTACAGAAATACTACACACGCATGCACACGAGAGAGAGAGAGAGAGAGAGAGAGAGATGTAGCACAGTGGAAGAACACACAAAATAAAACCACACAAAAATAGCAAAATCAGAGTTATTATTGAAAGGCATGCCTTTTACAACGAAATGAGCCTCTCATTCATGGGCTACGAAAGTACAGCCCTAACAGAATTGAATATTAAGATAATAAGGAAATATATAAAAATGCCCAATATATACTAAAGATATATAAGGAGATAATAAAAAAGCTGTTATAACCAAAACAAACTTAATCCCATCCCTAACCAACTGTCAACCTTCTCTCTCTCTCTCTCTCTCTCTCTCTCTCTCTCTCTCTCGCGAGCTTAACACGTCAGCGCCCCCCCCCCCCCCCCCCCTTCAACAAAGCTAGTCCTCGAGCTCCAAAGGGGTGACATTTGCTCTGGTGGAACAATCACACGAGACCACATCACTTTTTCCTCAACAGGTTCGCCTGGAACTTCTTCTACTCTTGCTCCCTAGAACACAAGCATGGGCGTCTGTTTCGTCATTAGACGATACGAAACTTTATGGAACCCAACCCCACCCAAAAAATTTAAAAATTAAAAAACAAAAACAATTGTAACATTCAAAATTTGGAGTCAGCTTAACCACGTTAAATGAAGTTCCTGTAGTAGTATTAGTCCCTTGAGTGCTTGCGCCAACTTTGAGGTAGTCCTCCACCTTCTTTTGCCACAACCTTATCTGGTGTCCCAATCTCTCTAATTATAGTTCAGATTTGGTACGATGTGGCAAAACCATAATATAATGGCTTACCTTCTTATCTTCCGACTCATTACGACTGGCTTGTGTGCACAGGATATGAAACAGTTATGTGTAGTCTGTCACCATCATCAAATTTGGCAGCAAAAGTATGCACCCGAGTGAATAAATCACACAGGCTTTCATTTTTCCTTCAAAAGTAGGCAAGTCAGCCATGTCACCATGCATGTTTCTATTGAAAAATCGAATGAGGCGTGACACATTGCTACTCGATAATTTGATTTCCTTCATCGTTATCTAATGAGTCATCAAGGTTGCCCACCCTTCGAGGGAGGGTCAGTGGAGGAGTAGGGGTTGGGCAACAGCCTTTTTATTTACTTCCATCCTATTTGGGCACACATGAACCATGTGGCCGTTCTGATCGCAACGTACAACCGCTCATTGACCGTCACAAAGTTAAGGAGGGTAACACCCCGTATTTTTATAAGAATTATTTAAATAAGAGAAATTTAAATAATATGAATTCTGAGTTGGGTTTGGTTGTTGGGCGTGAGGGAGTGTTATACCAACATTGGAAACCTAGGTTGGCTAAGTAGTTAAGCCCTTAGGATGCCTGACTTGGTAAGGATGGCTGGAGGTGAAGGTAGAGACTCAAATTGGGGTTTTACGCAAGTGAAAAACAAAGATAAACAGAAGGGACTCACGTCTAGACCGTGTCTAACCTGCGAGTAAGGGCAGGCCATTAGATAGGTTGTTTTAGTTGATATATCGGCTTTTACCCGTCAGACAATGTTCTAAAAAATGACAATCGGTCATCGGGTGGCCGAAGGCCTTCTAGCGCCTAGACAGCTGGGTGGGGATCAATCAGCCTTCTAAGCATATTTTTATATATTTTTTAAAGATGCCTACTCCTAGAAAATCATTCAACTACTAGTAATGTCTAAAACTAAATATAACAATCCTTTAATCTAAATTGCTAAGCATATTTTGTGGAACAAAACACAATAAAATAATACAATGCACGGACAAATAAAGGAAGCTAAAACATCAACAAATTGATTTGCAACCTCACAAACATGAGTTCCTCTTCCTTTCCAGTAATGATATTCTCTAATAACTGACATCTTGTGTCAACGTGCTTACTGCGATCATGGAACATCAACATAAAATTTTGAGGGTTTTCTTAATATTGCATATTAAGCTCCCGCAACAAATTCTTAAGCCAAACTGTAGGTTCCTTCTTTGAAAACCATTTAAAGGATGAATTTCCCATGAAGAAAACATACTCGGTAGCGTTTTTCTATCATTTATATTAATAGGCCAATCACTATCACAATATCCTTCAAGCTTGATATTATAAGAACCTAAATAAAATAATTAAGAATCCAATGTAAGAAAGAATCTTTTTAGCTTCCTTCAAGCGCATCATGATGGGAGCTTTTACATGTAGCAACTAATATGACAATCCATTAGCAAATATCTTGCCTTGTATGTGTCAATTATTTCATGTTTTCAAGGAAGCACTTGAAAAGTGTTCTATGTAGGGGAATTGAATCTACAAGAATTCTTTATAGCAAACTAAAACGACACAAAGTTGAAGTCGTTTTGCAAGTTGGCATTGCCTACGCCCATGGGGAAAGAGGGGGGAGGTTTCTTTATTATTAAATGATCAGCTCGGAGTGTTAGGTTTGCTAGCTGAGAGTTCAAGAGTATGAGTTATGAATTATTGTCAACATATGCCCTCCTCATAGTGGGGGACTTGTTATTACAAATATTGAGCCATATTTAGATATAACACTAAAGGGATTGAGTTTATTCAGTAGTCGATCTCTTTCTGAGTTGATCATCTTTGATATGGGTGAACTAGAGTAAGACTTCGTTGCTTGAGATACTAGATTGCATTTATCCATGTGTTGAACGAATCTTGGTGTAATCGATCATGTCAAAGCTTGACCGTCGTCACCCAAGGGTACTTAGGATATCGCCGATCACGTGTCCTGCTTAATGGGGCAAATTGACCCAATTTCCCTTCAATTGCCCCCATAATTAGGGTGTTTGGTCTATAGGCCTAGTCAACCTGATTATGTTAATTATTCCTTAGAAGTTGCATGTAGTATTGGGCTGAAGAAGTGCCTTGGAGCTGACACGTGCCCCACTTAAAATAAGTGGGAGTGCAATTATTACAAGCTCTCACATGTGCCCCACTCAAATCGAACTTCATTTTCCCTCCCCCACTTTTAATCAGAGCTTTCTCTGCAAAACTCCATCTTTTTCTTGTCATAATTTTCGTTGTCTTCTTCCTTTTAACATCGCTAGGATTTTCATACTAAGTATAATATCCCCAAATAGGTGAAAACCTAACTCCGCCTGTGTCGTGCTTAACTTTTTATTTTTTTGGCACTGCCGGTCCCAAGCCCGGCGTAAAACTTTGTCAGATCCTTATGAACATGAATCCTATGAATATACGTGCCAATGTTAGGACATTCCCCTTAAGCAATGCGTTGCACCTGCCACCGGGTGTCTTGAAAAATAGGCAAGGGGCGCCGCATCGGCGCCCGGATGCGACAATAAATACGCAAGGGTTCCTGCAATAAGCTGGACGTGTGCGGGTAAAGAAGCTAGTCCAGGATACTAGATTTAGGTTAGCAACTTGGAACATAAGGACTATGACCGGAAAAGGGATGGAGTTAGTAGATACCATGATAAGATGAAAAGTTAACATAGCTTGTTTACAAGAAACTAAATGGGTCGGTGAGAAAGCTAGAGATATAAAAAATACAGGATTTAAATTATATTATATTATACAGGAAAACATAGAAATAAGAACGGAGTTGGAATAATAGTAGATAAGAACTTTAAGGACGATATCGTAACCGTTATTAGGAAAGGTGATAGACTTATACTTGTAAAATTGGTATTAGGTGAAAACAAAACTAATATTGTTAGTGCTTATGCATCCCACGTAGGATTAGATGAGCACACTAAAGTACAATTTTGGGAACAAATGGATTAACTAATTCAAGAAATACCTCTAGGTGAGAAAATCTATATAGGGGGAGATTTTAATGGCCATGTAGGAGAAGATCGTGTAGGATATGAGATCGTGCATTGAGGATATGGTTTTGGAGATAGGAACGACGGGAGAGAGTCTATCTTAGATTTTGCGATGGCTTATGATTTTGTACTAGTAAATACATGTTTTAAAAAGAGGCTTTGAACACTTAGTAGCTTATAAAAGTGGAACGCATAAGCGCCAAATAGATTTTTTCTTTACTAGGAAAGGAGACCGATTAACGTGTAAAGATTGTAAGTTTATCCCGGGAGAGAGCTTAACCTCACAACATAGGATAATGGTGTTGGATATAAATATTAAAAATCAATCACGAGTGCGAAAAGTGAAAATTAACCCACGAACTAGGTGGTGGAACTTAAAAGGGGAGAAATTAAAACTATTTAAAGATAAAGTATTAAATGAAGCAACATGGAATATTGAAGAAGAGATTAACATAATGTGGAATAAGATGGCCACATGCATTAGGAGAATATCAAAAGAAATTCTTGGAGAATCAAAAGGCAAGGAGCCACAGTCTAAAGAAACTTGGTGGTGGAATGAAGAAATACAAAATATAGTAAAAATTAAAATGGAGTGCTTTAAAACATGGCAAACAAATAGAAATTAAGAAAATTTTGAGAAATATAAATGGGCTCAAAAGGAAGTTAAGAAAGTGGTAAGAGATGCTAAGTTAAAAGCGTATGATGATCTTTATACAAAACTAGGAACACAAGAAGGGGAAAAAAGTATTTATAAGCTTGCTAAACTTAAGGACAGTAAAACAAAAGATTTTAATAACGTTAAGTGTTTCAAAAGTGATGATTCGAGAGTCCTAGACAAAGATGATGAAATTATGGAAAGATGAAAAAACTACTTTGGAAGGTTATTAAATGGAGATAACGGGAGTAAATTGGATATAAAGGAACTTAGGGATACTCGAGAAAATATATTTTTCCGCAGTATTAGGACAACAGAGGTCAAGATTGCTCTAAAAAAGATGAAAACATGGAAGGCTTTAGGACCAGATGGTATCCCTACTGAGGTTTGGAAGTGCTGAGGGGAGGATGTAATATTATGGCTTACAAAATTATTTAATAGAATTTTAATGACTAATAGGATCCCGATGAATGGAGAAAAAGTGTTTTAGTACCTATTTATAAAAATAAAGGGGGCATACAAAGTTGCTCAAATTATCGTGGTATTAAGTTAATGAGTCATACAATGAAACTTTGGGAGAGACTGATTGAATATAGATTGAGATTGAAGACAATAGTATCTGAGAATCAATTTGGATTTATGGCTGGGAGGTCAACAATGGAAGCAATCTATTTATTGAGGAGATTAATGGAGAGATATAGGGAGAAAAAAAAGGATCTTCATATGATTTTTTTTAGATTTAGAGAAGGAGTATGATAGGATACCCAGAGATATAATATGGTGGGTTCTACATAAAAGAGGAGTGACTCGCAGATATATTGATGTGATCAAGGATATGTATGATGGTGCGATGACTACAGTAAGAACATCAGCCGGAGAAAGTAGTGAATTTTAATTACGACAAGTCTACACTAAGGTTCAGCATTAAGTCCTTATCTCTTTGCTCTTGTTATGGATGAGTTGACTGGACAAATACAAGATGAGGTGCCATGATGTATGCTATTTGCAGATGATATTGTTTTAGTGGATGAGACTAAGACGAAGACTAATGCTAGATTGGAATTGTGGAGAGAAACTTTAGAAACAAGAGGATTTAAAATAAGCAAGAACTAAAACAGAATATGTGGAGTGCAATTTTAGTACTAATAGGAGGACAAATGGAGATGTGGTGAAATTGGAGGATCAAGAGATACTTATAAATGATCATTTTCGTTATTTATGATCGATTATCCAAAAAGATGGAGATATTAGTGATGATGTTACTCATAGGATTAGAGCAGGCTGGGTTAAGTGGAGAAGTGCTACCGGCGTTTTGGATGATAGGCGTATACCTTTGAAGTTAAAAGGAAAAATTTATAGGACGGCCATTAGACTCGCCATGTTATATGGGACAGAATGTTGGGCAACGAAGAAACAAAATGTGCAGAAAATGAGTATGTTGAAGATGCGAATGCTAAGATAGATTTGTGGTAAAACTCTAAAGGACAAAATAAAAAATGAACAAATTTTTGAAACGGTAAAAGTAGCTCCTATAGAAGATAAATTGAGAGAAAATTGAGTTAGATGGTTTGGACACATCAAGCGTAGACCAATGGACGCTCCGGTAACGAAGAGTGATTTAGTTAGTATTGATGGTAACACAAGGGGTAGATGTAGGCCTATATTGACTTGGTGGGATATTATAAAAAAGGGCATGATGTCATGTAATTTAACCGAAGATATTGTACAGGGCAGAATGGAATGAAAAAATAGAATTCATGTAGCCGACCCTAAATAATTAGAAAAAGGCTTTGTTGAATTGAGTTGAGGTAAAAACCTCTATGACCTTGATCCTGGTCATATAGCGATGTTTACCATCACTATTATTGAAGGGGGAATTTGTTTCCCCTTTCACCCATTATTGGTGGAGGCTCTCCACCATTATGGGATTATGTCTCTCCAAGCGAATAGGATTTTTTTTCTTCATCTTTATGAGGAAGGTAGCTATTAATTGGATTTGTGGGGCAAGTTAGGGTTTTGACAAGACCAGGTATTGCTATGACCTCCAATCCAGTGTTGGGTCAAGCACCTGAGATCGGTCTCGTTAAATAGTTGCCCAAAACCCATAAGTACACGGTTAAATGTGTGTTGGTCTTCTCCAGGGACCTCTATGCTGAGGGCGTAGATTACAAGCGTTGCACAAAAATGTTTTTCTTCACTTTTGCCAATCAAAATTGTTTTGCTTCATTTTTTATGAGTGGATTCTAATAGGTTTTGCTTTGTGCAAAATTCTCACAGCAGACGCAAACCAAAAGATTTCCAAGCTAACTTAGCTGTAGCATCTCCTCAAAACAATCATCCATCAAAGTACATAACTTATCAACAAAGAACCAATTAGATGCATGAACTTCTCACAAACTATCAAATCAAGTTTATTTTACAATAACAAAAAAACTCATGTATAGTACTTCAAACATCAATAGTGTATTTATTCAAAGACTTGACATTTATTTCCATCAACTGAATAATTCTCAAGAGGCTGTTAAAACTAAGAAAAACACAAAAGAACTCACCAAACCATCCTTTTGATTCAGCCACCACCCAATAACTCTGTGCCTCACTTCTGGGACCGGCGTCTTTCCGCGTCTCCCCACCGCTAAACAAGAGCAAAGCTCCATCATCTTTGGCTGCAATCTCAACCCCCTCCTTTATATGGTCCACAAAAGTAGAAGCCTGCCCTGGATGCTTCTGGTAAGACTCCAAAAACCAAGCATCCTCCTTGTCAACTTTCTCGCAACTACTACTTGTATAAACTGAATGCCCAGCCACCATCACAAGATTTCTAAGCTTAGAAAATGGATTACTACCCAAAGATTCCAAGCCCATATCAAATTTCCTATAATCTCTCATCATGTGAAACCTACTCTCATAAAGAGATAGAATTATGAGAAGTGTGACACCAAATGACAATGAAATGAAGAAAGCAATAAATGGGTGGAGCTTGAAATAGTATCTAATGTAATTTCCTAAAGATTTAACCATTTTGATGGGATGAAGTCGAGATGTTTTGGGTTTTCTGGGTCTTTTGAGGGTTCCAGACTCTAAATCGAAGATGGGTTTTGGGTAGGCGTTGAAGGACTTGGGACTATTTGACCCAAATGGATAATTTATCATGGTAGGATGGGAAAGGGAGGGAAATTAAACATGCCCAGATGGAATTTCAGAGATTGGAATCAAATTTGTTATGAAATTTGATTCAAAGTGGGGGTTTCAATAAGGGGGATCAAGATCTCTGTTTTAAACATAGGAAAAAAGAAGACCCCAAATTTCAAACTTATATGAAGTTTGAACAACTAGCAGATTTTAAAAGTTTGATCTCGTGAACATGTGGGGAACATGAACCTCGTACGTTAAAAAATCAAAATGGTAAAGGCTTAAAAATTACTTCACGAGAAGCATACCTATAATGTCTTTGATTTTATATTTGAACTAATTGAAAACTCGCGCGATGCGCGATTCATACGTTAAAATAAAATATACATTCGAGAAATTTCAACCACATAAAAAATGATAAACCAAAATAGGAACTTGATTAAATGTAACAAAAATATAACTAAAACTCCCAAAGTAGTGAACTTTAAAACTTTACTTACATAAAATTTATAGTTATTAGATAATAGTTTTTTAAAATCTTAATTCAACCATTGGTTTAACGGAAATAAGATAAATGAAATATATTATGAAAAACTATCAAATTCTCAGTTGTGGGACTTGAAAATAAAAAAATAAAAATATATATATTTTAAACATTAATCTGAACCAAAACAATTTACAAAAAAAATGAGCAGATTGGTGAACTCAAAACCTCATCTCAAAAAAATATATGATCGAAATATCCATTGAATGTAAACAGTTTCTAAAAAATCTTCCTTACGATAAATTAGAAAACATATAAATTGTAAGAACAATTGAGATATTAAATCAATCGAAAGATATATCTTATGAGAATGGGAAATCCAAAGAATCAAAACAATGAAAAGCACGGGACAACTATATACCTTAAGTAAGAAGAATTAATAATCGATCTATTTTTTCAATAAAGCATAATAGCATATGGAAAATACTATCACATTCCATATAATTAATATCACCCTATTTAGAGACTCCTTAATGGTAGACCACAAGTTGAAGATAAATGGGTGTTAAGATTTATAGAAAGGAGAGAGATGTTGATGTACGAAAGTTTGTGATTTTTTTTTCTTCAACTGAAAATGGAACATACATAAAAGCATATCTGATATTTCTTTTCAATTAAAAACTCAAGAAAACAACAAACTATATTACCCAGTAAATATAGATTACCCTAATGGATCAGAAAAAGGAAATGAAAGACAAACCTTGTTGTTAGGAGTAAGATACGTAAGCCTTCAAAAAATTTAAAACTGCACTCTTTGTGTTTTTCACCTACACTAAAATTTTTTGATTTATTTTTCTTAACTGAAAGACCAAACCTTCGTAGAAATAACTGTAATTTTTTTTTTACATTCAAACACATCAAACAACTAACTACATATTATAGATATGATCAAGTATCCCTAAATAAATAAGAAGATGTATGAATAGTTTTATATGAGAGGGCATGAAAACCTTTTAGATTCCAACTAAGATAAATTAGGTGAAAATGTCGTAAAAAGAGGAATTTGTAAAGGTAGATGAGATTAAATAGTAAACTTTCTTCTTGCCACGTGGACGCTCTATTTTCAAGTGAGATATAAATGCATGTATTGCATTTTAGAAAGACTAAAAAAATATGTTATTCAAACATTATAGAAATATGTATCCAAATATTTTTAATGAGCAAAATTTTGTATTAGTTGATAATTATATAAAAATTGGAGTTAAATTTACATTAAAAAAAACTAATTGGCATGAGATTCACTCATAATTTTAATTAAAAAAAATAGATGTCCACAATGTGTATTTTTACAACCCTGGAAAAAAATTCTTAAAGAAAAATTTACACAATCAAACACACCCAAAGTTGAAAGGTAAGAATCATAAAAAATATTCTCAATCAAACACACCCTATCACTCATTTTCAAAAGATTAATCTGACAACGATGATAGTTAGCATCTCATAAATTAGGGTTTGTTCTAAATATTTGCAAGTTATCTAAATGCCTCATGCAAAATTATTCTCACATGACATCACCTTAGGATGCTGCATTGCAAGCCTGGTTATCTGTCTGATCCGCTGGAGAGTTTCTGCACATGATTAAAGAATTTATAAATAGCCATCTTAAAGCACAAAAAGGGTAAAACATATCCAAAAGCTAGTTTCAAACATATATTAAGTTACAGTTACCTAGACTATGCTTCTTACCTTTATTCCAAGGTTTTTCCCTTTATTTGATCGGGATATCCTCATCTGTCTCAACTTGTCTCTCTCATCGACTTCTGAGTCACCTACGGATTGATCATCAACCACTTAAAGGCTTTTAGAATCAAAATCCAAATTTGAATTATGGTAATCCCTTTTCCCATCATTACTCTGACTTAAGCATTTGGGTTCAAGGGTAGCAACTGCCTTAATCATAAGTCTATCCTTCCGCATCTCAATATGCCTAACATTAAATGTTTTCGATGATTCTGAGCTGTGGAATGATTTCCATGAAGATTCCAATATCTTTTATTGCCAAATAGAGATGTCCCATGGTAGAAGATTTGAGAACTAATCGAATATAAAAAAAATTGGGAAGAAGACTATGTAGTAGAAATATCTGCACAATAGATGAAATATAATGTCAAAAGAGATGCGCATAAATTACCGTCCCTTTTGTATCATTTGAAAGATGAGATGAATTGATTTTAACAAAGAAAATAATGTGTATCCTTTAAATTACAAATTGCTTTAGGAAGACAGATGGACAAAAAAAAGCATTCAATTTAAAATGGCTAATACGGAGATAAAATTAAGAGATTGACAATAGATGAAATATAATGTCAAAAGAGATGCGCATAAATTACCGTCCCTTTTGTATCATTTGAAGGGGAGATGAATTGATTTTAACAAAGAAAATAATGTGTATCCCTTCAATTACAAATAGCTTTAGGAAGACAGACGGACAAAAAAAGCATTCAATTTAAAATGGCTAATACGGAGATGAAATTAAGAGATTGGCACTATGAATGTAGACGATTTGGATACAAAATAAGAAAATGAAGAGGCTTTTCTTGGAAGAAGAAAAGGCAAGACTCTCAATGAGGAGGAGTCTTAAATGCTCATAGAGATAGAGATAAAGAAGATTAAAATATAGAGTGCCACGTGGACACTCTCAATGAGGAGGAGTCTTAAATGCTCATAAATGTCTTGTTTTGCATTTTATAGTATATAGAGATGCATCAACACAACCACTTACTTTTTGTCAATCGTATGGTAAGTCGAGCATTGTTTTTTTTTAAATAAGGTAATCGTTATTATTTAGATATAAAAAATCAGAATTTTATTTTTATTTACGGATTTAAAAATATATGTTCTAAAGACACATATTAAGAACTTGAAAATAGTAGCGATTTTTACTGTCGAGTCCCTCGACTAATAATTTTGGACTCTAAATCGAGGTCCAACAAATTTTAAACGATTAGGTTCAACGTATAAATACCCCGAACTTTAAACAAACACGCACTTCACATAAATTCAAGTGTCAAAAACATTGTATTCTCTCTTCGATCAAAACCCTAACCGTATAGTCTCTTCGATCAAAACCCCAAAACGTTTCTCATTCTCAATCAAATTTTGGTGCAACAACAACATATAAATACCCCTGAATTCCAAAACAAACACACTTCACAAAAATTAAAGCGATCAAAACACTAATCGTCGAAGTTCTACCAAGCATTTCACATTCTCAATCAAATTCTTCAAAACAACACTAACAAGTATGTATAAATGCTCATATATATGTATTTGATGTAATATATTATGAATTAAATGTAATATTGTGTTCTCAAGTTTTGTTCTTAAGATTATACCATACACTCTGTATATGTTGTGTTAGCATTTTATTTTTGATATCACCTGTTTGTCCTTATTTTTTGAGTGTTATGTTGTGTATTCCATGTACTATTTTTGTGTCCTTAGGTTTTATATAACTTTTTCCTTATTTTATTATGTATTTTGTGTTCTCATATGTATAAATTTGTAGAAATTATACATGGACTAATGAAATCACATTATTCTTATTCCTGATATGAAAAAAATACAGTTATTGCCATGATTTTAAATGCAAAACATACTTTTAGCATGTTGAGGACTGCACATTTATGTATTTCATCACTGTACATTTCCTCCTGTATACATAATTTATTGAGAACTGGGAATATATACAGGATTGGAATATGTACATACTCTTTGTATTTGTCCAGGTCCTATATTAATTGTGGTCCGCGCCAGCGGCATTTATTTAGGACTTCATATACTTTCTTCTTGTATTATGTGCGTGTACTTAATGAATTTGCGTGTACTTTCAAACAATACACACAAATTCATAAAATACACGCACATTGAACTTGATTTGATAAATCCAATGTGCATGTACTTTTAATCAATCTTACATACTCTTTGTATCTGTATAGGTCATATATTAATTGTGGTCCGCGCCAGCGGCTTTTATTTAAGAATGCATGTACTCTTTGAATTTGCATGTGCTTTCAAACAATATATGCAAATTCATAAAGTACACGCACATTGAAATTGATTTGGTTCAATGCAATGTGTGTGTACTTTTATGTAGTATGCGTGTACTCTAGACATTATATATGTGATCTCCAAATTAATCAACATATGTTATTGTCGTCCGCGCCAGCGGCATTTGAATGATATTCCATAAGTTTGTGAGGAGTATTATTGTTGTGTTATTATTTAGGAGTCATACCATCAAGCATGTTCAACTACAAATCTGTTGGTTGCACCTTTGAAGATCTTAAGAATACAAAACCTTTAACATTGACAATGAATACTACTTATGAATACGAAATTCATTTTCTTCTTCGCATCAATGATATAGCGAAAATGTTACTTGATTTTTTCCACTACTATGAAGACATTAAGTGTAGTTTTGATGTAAAAAAGCTTAAAGTAACTGAATTAAAAGTGAAGAATTTAGCAAAACAAATTGATTAGTATTGCTTAAGAGGTTTTGAAAATGCTAGTGCGTTTAGCATGGATCGATTATATCACTTCTTTTCTTAATATGTTAGGAACGGAGAATCTTGGTTTATAACTTGTCGAACAACATATATTAGGTATTATCATGTAACGAACGATATGTATTGCCTTGGTTAGAATGTATTTTGTTGCAATTTGTAAGAAGTGTTTATGAGAATATTGCATGTACTTTTGAAGTGTTTATGAGAATATTGCATGTACTTTTGTTAAATACACATATACTTTATTGTTAGAGACTGTATTTTATTCCAATTCGCGTGTATTTTATTTTCTGTACTTTTAATTTATCATTACAGGTTTGTAATTTAAATTTTATGTGTTTAGATTTTAGAATGGGGATGAAGATGAGGGCAAGAAAAGAAAAGAACAACAAGAAGAGCAGTTCTGAAGATAGTTCTTCAAGCAGTGATGTGGAATCTACACGTGGTGTTAATAAACACGACCATTATAGGTCGAATGTTGTTAGCTTTTATCATGATTTTGATGCTATTAAAAGTACAATAATTGATAGGCATATTGAACTGCTTAAGAAGACTCCATTCTAGGAGCTTTTCAATGCCTATTACAGAGAGTAAGTAGTAGAAGCGCAGCATAAAAAATTCAATAAAAATATTCTATCGATTATCAAGCTCTACAAAATGGAAACGAGTAGTTTTGAGATGAAGAACAGTGCCAAAATAAGCCCAAAAGATATAAGTGAAATATTTGGCATCCCAATGGTAGAGGGACAAAAATCAATAGAACCGAAAAAGAGATTGGTTGCATCTCAAAAACCTGAATTCCTTGCCCAATACTTCAAAGCTAACAAAATTGGAAAGTCAGAAATATGTAAGGGTTTGAACAAATCGATAAAGTTGGACACAGATGAGGGAATTACCGATTTCGTTAAACTTGTTTGTCTCCACTTCATGACGATGTTATTTTTCTCCAACTCAAACTTCACATTAGTAGAATTTTTGACAACATATATCAACAATATTGATGACATAATTAAATATGATTGAGAATCTGTCGTGCATGGGTTTCTCATCAATTCACTCAACAAAATAGTAAGTTCAAAACCTAGCACAATAACTGGATGTATCATTTCACTGTTGGTGAGCAAAACATACTAATGCAGTCTAACAAACAAATTAGAAAAATTGTTTGAAAACCTGAGTTCACGTGTACTTTGAAAATACACGTGATATGCATAAAATACACGCGTGTACTTTATAAATATCACGTGTACTTTCAAAGTACATGTGATATTTACAAAGTATGTGAGTGGATATAAAGGATTTTATAAAAGTGGGACTAAATACATGTGATCCCTTTATAAAATACACTTGATAATTTCATTGACCATTTTGTACTTTGTAAATGTCACATGTACTTTGAAAGTACACGTGATATTTATCAAATACACGTGTTGATACCAAATTTAATCTGCTGATGTGGACCAATAATAAGAAGACACGTGTCAATCTACATGGCACAATAACAACGAGGAAGTTTATTTCCCCCGACCAAGTCATGCTCTCTCCGAGCAACGAGGAGGACACCCCGAGGAACTCTATCATCCCGAGATACTCTAAGCACTCCGAGGAACTCTTGATCAGCGAACAGCTATGGCGGTCCGAGCTGCATCTCGGTCGTATCATTAATTGCCAGATAATCAACAGTTCAGATATTCATTGAATGCTTATATTCTTGACGCACACGCTGCATTAAATGTATTACCCTTTCACATGTATATCATTTAATGTATCGAACCTTTCATGTACAGCCTCAAGGCTATAAATACCTTGTATCTCCCTCATTCAAAGGGACCGGAATTTCTTGAGAGAACTTGTAATCAAGAATTCCATAAACACTCAGCAATAACATAACAGTGGACGTAGGCTTTATTCCTAGCCGAACCACTTTAAAAATCTTTGTCTTATTTATTTATCTGTGATTGAAAAATTAGAGCGATCTAGTTTTTTACATCAACAGATTGGCGCCGTCTGTGGGAACGTGTTACAAGCGTTGTTCTCCACCAAAAGCTAAGTTTTTATTTTCTCTACGTATAATCAATTATACATACATCTTCTGATTCAATCATGATTTTTATGTTTATATACATAAATTAATCATCCATTTGTTATCTGCAAATTGTTGCATATCATGATTTTTAAATCATAACTATTAGATCAATTCTTATTTACAAATCTGAAAAATAGTAGATTGCATAAATCATAATTCTTTGCTTGATTCTCAAGTTTTAATTTTATATCAGGAAATAAATATTTTAAATGATTACATATGCCAATATATACGACGATGATAAGATTTGATCATTTTCATTGTTGATTTTGAAATAAATTTTGTAAGATATTTGATGTCTATTCAAATTCCCATCATATTTTTAATAAAAGAATGGGAAAAGGTTAAAGACAATGAAAAGTCTTCTCATGGAAATCATGACCCATATATATTCTCTCTCTCTTCAAGTTTGAGTCTCTTTGCATTCACTTTTATGAATTATATATTTAATTTGGTTCATCTTCCATCTATGTCAATAAAGTCAAATTGATTGATTTTTTATTTTTGGTAATGACTTTAATCATTCACCATATTTTTATCTCTCCAAATTGGGAATAGGAAGGGATCAATATGAAAAATAATTTTCTCTCACCTGAAAAATCATTACCCACCTCTTGTAAAAGAGGATCAGTAAAATAATCATGACCATATCATGACTCTGGGCACAAATTTAATATTTTGGCCCCTCGTTCATCACATCACAAGGTTTCTTTGACGAAATCACACGATCTAGCGGATTATTTATTTATTCATTTAATTAACATTCTTAAGGCTTAAATTTTACATTGAATGTTATTTTTTGATCTCAAGATTCGAGATATTCTAGTCATCCAACCATATATTCTATAACTTGAGATATCCTTAAATGTTGGTCGGCAACATCCATGTTGTTTGTCGGCAGCAGTAGAATCTTGGGGTATTAAAAAATGCTAAGCACCCCTGATATTTCTTTAAACACGAGTTCGGCTTGGGGACAAGCAGGGGGCTTAAGTCTTTTTAACTTATGATCACCCCAAAAATATTTTTAAACAGCAACTAATACCTGAATTGGTTGTTGGAGATTAAATAAATTTACAAAAAACTTTACGTCTTATTTATGATGCATATTTGATAATAATTTGTCCATCTCACACACATTTGGCATAAAACATATTATTTCATATTTTGAAATTTTTATGCTGATACATATCATATATTGATTGGATGAGTAAATTATTCTCATGACTAATCAATTCAGCCTACACATATGGTATAGCAAATTATTAATTTTTACAGGCACAAGATTCAATGCCGACGAATGCTGAAGCACAAATTATTCTATATCCGTACGGATTCATATTTTATATTTATCTCAGCATGGAGCTCGAAAAATTTCTTCTCTCTATATATATTCGGCTCCGAGGAAACGCTACAATAGTTATTATATTTCACCCCCAACGGATAGTTGGTCGGGGTAATTCTTATTTATATTCGGGCCCAGATATCTGCTCCAGCACAAATGATTCTATATATCCATTGGGATTCATATTCTATATTCATCTCAACATGGAGCACGGAGAGATTCTTATTATCATATTCAGCTCTGAGGAGAACTGTAACATTTATTATATTTCACCCCCAACGGATAGTTGGTCTGGGTAATTCTTATTTATATGCAGGCCCAGCAAAGTTCTCGGCCATATTCTTATGTTCTGGAAAATATTATTCTTATTCGGCATTCTACAATTATGCCTCGACAAGATATTTATTCAGCTTTAAGGAGAATTACAACATTCGTTCGGATAATTCTTATTTATATTCAGGCCTGACAACGTTCTCGGCCATATTCTTATGTTCTGAAAGATCTTATTCTTGTTCGGCATTATATGATTTTATCTCGACGGATCGGCGAGGCACTTTACTATTTTTAATTATTCTTTATATCTATTTGGATGCATATTCTATTCTCATTTCAGCAGGGATGTCTCCATCATTTATTATATTTTATTCAGCTCCAAGGATGTCTCCAGCATTTATTATATTTTATTCCCAGCAAATCTGTTGGTCATCGCCGAGGAGGTATCCTGCATTTATATTATCTTATTCCCAACGAATCTGTTGGTCATCGCCGAGGAGGTATCCTGCATTTATATTATCTTATTCCCAACGAATCTGTTGGTCATCGCCGAGGAGGTATCCTGCATTTATATTATCTTATTCCCAACGAATCTGTTGGTCATCGCCGAGGAGGTATCCTGCATTTATATTATCTTATTCCCAACAATCTGTTGGTCATCGCCGAGGAGGTATCCTGCATTTATTATATCTTATTCCCAACAATCTGTTGGTCAGCGCCGAGGAGGTCTCTAGCATTTGTATTATCTTATTCCCAACAAATCTGTTGGTCAGCGCCGAGGAGGTCTCCAACATTTATATTATCTTATTCCTAACAATCTGTTGGTCAGCTCCTAGGAAGTCTTCATCATTTATTATCAATTACCACCAACTCCGGTTGGTAGATAAAATCCAACTCCGGTTGGTAGACAAAATCCAACTCCGGTTGGTAGACAAAATCCAACTCCGGTTGGTAGACAAAATCCAACTCCGGTTGGTAGATAAAATCCAACTCCGGTTGGTATTGGTCGATAAATCTCATTCAAAGTTCACATTCCACAGTTGGGGGCTTCTATTATAAATATATTTGTTCATTTGGTGGCACATTCTTATATCATCATGCAGTCGAGCATCAAATTCAACCCCGACTAATCACTTTCTCAGGAGGAATATTGAAGTTCAGGAGGTATATTGAAGTTCAGGAGGAATATTGAAGTTCAGGAGGAATATTGAAGTTCAGGAGGTATATTGAAGTTCAGGAGGAATATTGAAGTTCAGGAGGTATATCAAAATTCAAGAGGTGTATTCAGAACTATCAGGACATGATGAAAGAAAGCGAAAAGTATTCCACCAAGGAACTCTGTCAGACCAGAAATTAGAAGACAAATTGCCTATATGGAGACTATATGTAGATGGCTCATCTTGCACTACAGGCTGTGGGGCAGGGATCGTTTTGAACAGCCCAGACGAGGTCGACATGGAATACGCCCTACGTTTCTAATTCAAAACTTCTAATAATGAGGTTGAGTATGAGGCCATGGTTGCAGGTCTTAATTTGTCAAATACTATGGAGGCACAACAGGTTATTGTCTTCAGTGATTCTCAATTGATCGTAAACCAAATGTTGGGAATATATGCATCCAAAGGAGAATTGATGATCAAGTATCAAGCAAAGGTGATGGAGTTGGTATCAGAGTTTGTTGCTGTTCAACTGGTAAGAATATCAAGAACGGAGAATGTGAGAGCATACGCCTTGGCCCGATTAGCATCAGCTACTCGTACCGAGCTGCGATTGAAGCATTAGAAAGCCGGAGCATAGATGAAGACCTGACGATGAATATTATTACCCTTGATTTAGGAACATCTTGGATGGATCCTATCAGAGCATATATTAAGGAGGAACAATTACCGGAGGATAAGCTCGCTGCTAAGGAACCAAAGTTTAAAGCTGCTCGGTATAATGGTATTCGGAAGATAAGCTCGCTGCCAAGAAATGGAAGTTTAAAGCTGCTCGACGAGGAATTATGGCAGGTTTGCAAAGATGTGTACATCCCTCCGAGGTGAATTGATTAAAGAGATCCATGAAGGGTCCTGTGGAGCCCATGTAGCAGGTCGAATACTTTTGCAAAAGGTGATGACGCAGAGATACTACTGGCCGACGAGGAGAGCTGATTGTATAGCTTATGCCAAGAAATGTGACAAGTGCCAACGCTTTTCCTCCATCAGAAGAACTTCACAAACATTATTGACATCCATCATTTATCCTTGGCCATTTTCTATGTGGGGATTGATTTGGTTGGACCATTGCCGACGACTCGAGGAAGATTCAAATACCTCGTCATCGCAGTAGATTATTTTACTTAGTGGATAGAAGCTGAGCCACTTATTGACATGACATACGAGAAGAAGAGCATCCAGCCCCGAGAAGAATCAAGCTACATAAGAGGAAATGAAGACCGAGCCAAAGAAAGATCTAGATCTCCTCGTCGGGCAGAAGAAAAACAATAAATGGAGAATGTGTGTTGATTTCACCGATCTCAACAAAACAGCGGATGCTACCTCGGGACACGAGCTGCTCATGGATACTTACTCCTCTGGCTACCACCAGATCAAAATGAAACCTGAAGACAGAGAGCGACATAACAGCGGCTGATGAACAAGGTTTTTGCCGAGCAAATCAGTTGTAATATGGAAGTCTATGTCAACGATATGCTTAACCCGACGAAGTCCACATTTGGAGTACGAGAAGGAATGTTCCTCGGGTACATTATCAACCAGCGAGACGTTGAAGCGAATCCAGAAACGATCAAAGCTCTTTTAGAGTTGCGATCTCCAACGACGAAGGAAGAGGTGCAGAGATCAGATACCCAAAGTAGGAAAAATTGGCATGGGCATTCATTAATACAAGCTGTAGCAGAGTTTACTGATCCTAATACTCCCGAGAAACAAAAGTTGCTCGCTGATCAACCTGTGGATGTTACAGGATGCAATGCAGAAATGGTTGGGAGGATTCCTAATACTCCCGAGAAACAAAAGTTGCTCGCTGATCAACCTGTGGATGTTACAGGATGCAATGCAGAAATGGTTGGGAGGATTCCTAATACTCCCGAGAAACAAAAATTGCTCGCTGATCAACCTGTGGATGTTACAGGATGCAATGCAGAAATGGTTGGGAGGATTCCTAATACTCCCGAGAAACAAAAGTTGCTCGCTGATCAACCTGTGGATGTTACAGGATGCAATGCAGAAATGGTTGGGAGGATTCCTAATACTCCCGAGAAACAAAAGTTGTTCACTGATCAACCTGTGGATGTTACAGGATCAACAAAAAGTGCTCTAAGGAGCCATGCTCTACGGAGCCATGCTCTACGGAGCCATGCTCTAAGGAGTCATGCTCTAAGGAGCCATGCTCTACGGAGCCATGCTCTAAGGAGCCAAAAAGTGCTCTAAGGAGCCAACCTCGTTTGGTTAGGAGGACAGCTCTACGGAGCAAAAGTGCTATAAGTAGCCAACCTCCTTTGGTTAGGAGGACAGCTCTACGGAGCAAAAGTGCTATAAGTAGCCAACCTCCTTTGGTTAGGAGGACAGCTCTACGGAGCAAAAGTGCTATAAGTAGCCAACCTCCTTTGGTTAGGAGGACAGCTCTACGGAGCAAAAGTGCTATAAGTAGCCAACCTCCTTTGGTTAGGAGGACATGCTCTAAGGAGCCAAAAAATGCTCTAAGGAGCCAAAAGCTTTAAGGAGCCAAGAGGTGTACACCAGCATGATCAATGACGGTTGGTAAGATAAAAATATACTCTCATATTACAACTTATGTTGGTCGGGAGGTAAGATTATTACAAAAAGTTCCTCGAAGAACAAAATATTCCAAAATACACCAAGTATAGTTGGTCGGGGATAAAAACCCACTAACTGTAGTTGGTCGACGAGGAGAAATTATTGACCTTAGTTGGTCGGACACATTTTATGAAAATATTTGAAATTGAACCAAGTATGGCTGGTCGGGGATAAAAACCCACTAACTGCAGTTGGTCGACAAGCATAATTTAACAACCTTGGTTGGTTGGAAAAATTTTAACATTTTTATACTCATTACTTTATTATTAAGTGATCGAGCAACGTTACTAATACTTGTAACTTTTTATTACTAAGTTGGTCGATGAACAACACAATATTGTTATCTTTTACATATGCACAGATGTAAAGTATTTTACAAGACAATAGCAATTAAGATTGCGAATAAAAAATGAAAATCTTTCATTAAATCCAAAAAAAACAAAATACATTGAGAATGAAAATGTATACTAACTATTACATTGAGATTCCTATTCTATTGGTTTCTTTTCCTTCTACTTTTGAAACAGGTTCCTCACCAGCAGGAGGATCATCTAAAATATAAGAGGAGTTTATGAAGTTAAGACCTTTCAACATTCTGATATTCATCACAGATGATCTATCCGAGAAGCATTAGCTCATTCCCGAGAAGCACTTGCTCGTCCCCGAGAACCTCTTGATCGTCCCCGAGCAGAAGTAGAAGTCAAAATCAGCATCTACAGCATTCAGATCTTTACTACTACTGTCTCAACCAACATTGAAGAAGTTGTATGAAAATGTTTCGAAGTCTGCCACCTGCTTGGTACTAATCAGATTGAAGAGTTGGGTTCAAAAGCTAGTATGTTACTCGACAAAGTATTCAGAGGATCATAAATCAGAAAAATCAAGCAAGTAAAGTTAGCATTCAGTTGCTCGGCACAAGAGGGAGTTGGTCATCTAGCAAAACCGATCAACATACTTGAAGATTATGACAAGCTACAAGTTTCATACTATGGCATGGCTGCATCCAAATTCCCAGGGGTGATACATAGCACACGGAGTTCATCAAAAGAAAGATTAGCAACCATCGATCAGCCTGCATCATATGTCGTCCAGGAGATAATGCACTTTATGTTGAACAAATCAAGAAGGTAGATCAAGAATTTCACGAGCACCGAGCAACATTGCAGAATAAATACTCCATCCTTTCAAGTAACCCATCAAGCATGAAGCATTGGGGGCTTCTGTTGATACCAAATTTAATCTGCTGATGTGGACCAATAATAAGAAGACACGTGTCAATCTACATGGCACAATAACAACGAGGAAGTTTGTTTCCCCCGACCAAGTCATGCTCTCTCCGAGCAACGAGGAGGACACCCCGAGGAACTCTATCATCCCGAGATACTCTAAGCACTCCGAGGAACTCTTGATCAGCGAACAGCTATGGCGGTCCGAGCTGCATCTCGGTCGTATCATTAATTGCCAGATAATCAACAGTTCAGATATTCATTGAATGCTTATATTCTTGACGCACACGCTGCATTAAATGTATTACCCTTTCACATGTATATCATTTAATGTATCGAACCTTTCATGTACAGCCTCAAGGCTATAAATACCTTGTATCTCCCTCATTCAAAGGGACCGGAATTTCTTGAGAGAACTTGTAATCAAGAATTCCATAAACACTCAGCAATAACATAACAGTGGACGTAGGCTTTATTCCTAGCCGAACCACTTTAAAAATCTTTGTCTTATTTATTTATCTGTGATTGAAAAATTAGAGCGATCTAGTTTTTTACATCAACAACACGCTTAATTTCTTTTACCATCACTACATCAAAGCACTCTTTTAGTAACAGACTATTTTTTTTATTACTAACAGTATTATACCATTACTATTTATCATAATAAAATACCGTTGGTAATCTAATACACGTGTTACTAATATTGATTCAATATTTTAAGAGGTATTTTTTCCCTAACGAAAAAAATAACTCCAACTAAAATTTACCCCCAAAACTCAAAAAACCCGCTCACACGCACGAAACTCTCAAAAACCCAAAATTTCTTCCCCCCCCCCCCCTCTCTCTCAGATCTGACCGCTCACACACGAAACCCCCACTCCATCATAGTTCATCTCCATCATAGGGTTCCAGCTACGGAGTGCACGAACAATACACAAATTTATTTCTTCATTTGTTCGGCCAACACACGGATCGTTCGTCCAGTCAACACACGGATTGTTTGACAAAACTGACTTTGATTCTCACCAACCCCAATCTCCAAAAGTTCATTTCATTTCATTTCCCTTCTATTTCATTTACTAATTTGTTGGGGGTAAACTTGTGTTTTGAGAGGTCTTGTTTGAACTTAGTTATGTATTGTTAAATTTTAGTAATTCCCTTTTCCCATTTGGTGACTTGCTTTCTTTTCTTGCATTAATCTTGTCAGTGAGTGTCTTGGTCCAAGATAAAAATTAAGTTTTATTAATATTTGTTTGTTGGTCAACATATGGGGTTGTATTCTATAGTCTGTTGTTACAGTGTGTGTACATTGGAAATTTAGTTATAGAGTGTAAGTGAACTGAGTGGACCACAGTTGGGGTGCAACTAGTGTTACTTTTTCTTACTAATTAAATGTCAACTGATCTGAAAACATGGTTTTCATTAACTCGGTAATTTTCCTCAACAACACATCACACGGATCATTAACTGAGTGTCTTCAGGTAAATTTCATTTTTTGTTTTCATTTTTACTGTTAGGCTTCATTTTTATGATAATAATGGACATTCACATAAAAAAATCACCATTCGTTCTAATCGTCTAGGGTTTCATTAAACATTTAGGGGTTCGAGTGGCTTTATGGATTTTTAATTCATCTATAATGCCTTTTTTTGCAGGTATTGATGTTTATTTTTTTGGCAGGCAGTTCCTAAGCTTCAGTTTAGTTAATGGAATGGATTGCTCTCAATTAGAGGTTTGTGTTTCTGTCTTTTATTTTAATTGAAATGTGTGAGCCCTAGCTATCGAAATTTATGTTTAATAATAATCCTTAACAATTGGATCTAATACTCTACTCTTTAGTTTGTCATTTCAATCAATTGAGTTTCTTTTTATTTTTTATTTTTTTTAATTTTCTTTGTTAAGATGCTAGATTTTAATTCCAGATTTGGTATAGATTTATAAATGGATAGATTTTTACTTAAAATGATTAATCTTATGTATTGACAATGTGTTACCTTTTGATTTAAACCTATTATGCTAAATCTGAAGGCAATTATACTAAGTTGGTATTTATGTTACCATGTTGTTTTACTTCATATTTGAGGAATCAATGATTAGATATCAAAACATCCATACGTAATTGCTGAAGATGCACTATTAACCACGTGCTCACGTCGAGATAAACGAGGTGATCAAGCGAATATATCTGTAGTCCTTGTGCTGATCATCAAATGGTACTATATATCCATGAATCACATTGGACATTGATCAATGACATCAATAGGGTTATAAAGAATTGTAATTTTGTGTGGCCCCTTTTCACGTGCAGGTACTAGCATACAAGGAATACATAAATCCCATCATAGTTACTAATAGTAACTTGATATAATATTGACAACATGTGACCCTCTACTCCTGCCTCATATATGTATTTATAACCAATGTTACTTATTTCCCTCCAGCTGCAGTTGTTGTTTTTTAACTTTTAGTTTTTCTAATTGCTTTTTTCTAGTGTAATCTACTTCCAACTCTGCAAGGATGGTCATAGAATACACTTGTAGTATAACTCTTTTTTTTTGTTGGATTTGATACTACTCCTTTTATAAAATAACAATTATTTTAATATATTTTTTATATGTTTTAAGCGCTCCAACAGTAAGTTATAATTATAAAATTATTTTCTCTCTCTCAGCTATGAACATATCATAAGCTATGATGACTTGGTCTACTTAATGACATGAGCTTTAAGGAGGAAAACTCTAACAGACATGTCATTTTGATTTTGTCAATTATTTATGTTTTATTTATTTATTTGACTTTGTAACATGATAAAATAATTTTTTTTCCTGATACTAATTACCTTTTTTTCATTATGTTATTATTCATATACAAGGTTTTTGATCAAGTGACACAAAGAAGCTAGAAAGGTAAGTATGCACCCAACCTCAATGGCAAGTCATGTATATCTTTTGATTGATCTAAGGACTAGGGTGTAAGCCTTTCATGGAGTAATTCTCTGGATTCTATGGGCTTTGTGTTATAAACTAAAAGTGATTTATTAGGGGGTGAAGGCTGAGGAGGAGTATGAGAAGACCAAGAAGATTTCTGACCCGACTTCAAATTTTTTATTTAATTGTTAGTTTAATGTTATAGGTTTGTAGATTGAAACGCTCACACTGAGGTGTTTTATTAGATTCAGTGTGCTCTTTCTCAAAACTTTTTATTTCGAATGATTTATATTATTTTGAACAAGATTTTATAATTTGTACAACCGATTGATAATATTCCTCTCACCTGGTTTCCAAGTTGGTCTTTACTGATCTTATTTGTGTTTATTTTTACGTGTAAATTTGATTCCCAGCATATCGGTAAAAGGTCGTTCACCTGTTGTGGTGGACAAACTCAGGAGCTCATTATGCTCATGGAAGCAGAACTAGAGCTTGGAGATGCCAACCGCTTGGTGTAGGCTTCTTACACAGTATCCACAAGTAAGTTGACACCAATAAATGACTTTAATTGTAACTATAGTTTCATTTAACAACATTTATCATCCCGATCAAGTATAAAGTTCAAATAAACAACATGCATTTCAACATTTTGAGGCTAAAACAATAATCTAATTTCGATTCTAAGTTTGTTATATATTATAAACTTAACTATATTATCTGCTGTAGAACCAGACAGTGACTGTTTAACACAAAGAAATTCTTAATTGGATCAAGCAAGCACGCCAATCTTTTAAATAAGGATCAAAGTATGAGCGCCATTATCTGCATTACCAAGCTCACGTAGGTGTTGCCTTGATGTTAAACTTACATTTCTACGTATTCATGGGAATTATCACAAATTAGGCGTGCAAACATACACACTCAATTACTAATTTCACATGTACACAACTGATACTAGTTTTCGTAGTTTTCTTGGGTCCTACTATGTGTTTGTTTTATTTTAGGAGATAAAGTCCACAATGTGTACATGCAGTATGATAGCTCACTGTTTATGGGCATGATCAATGTGAAGGCAGTTCTATTGCAGTATTTGAAAGCAAGGGGCGCAAGGGATTATTGTAAGTAAATGGCAAGACCATTAAAAAGAGTACTTGGGGAATCCCATTATAAAACATGGAATGCTTCTTATCTAATAGAATCATGGTTTTGGAATGTTAAATGAAAAAATACTTATTACATTTTATTCTTTACAAATTTTTAGGTTGAGCTGGCTAATTATCTATATAAAAGTCTCCGTTCAATACCCAATGTTCGTATTTATGGTCCAGCACCTTCAGAAACTGTTAAACGAGTTGCTCTTTGTTCTTTCAATATTGAAGATATTCACCGAGCAGATATCACAACTTCCATTGACCAACACGTACACAAATAGAAGCGTGGCACCGTAGCGATACCCTTTTGCAATTATATTTGTTTGATCATGACTTTATACTTGTCAATAAATACATCCATGGGAGGGTCCAAGGAAATATTGTCACCGCTAATAATTTTTAATTTTGTTTTTGTTTCAGCATGGGGTAGCTATTAGATCTGGTCACCATTGTGCCCAGCCCCTTCATCACAGTTTAGGAGTTAATGCAAGTGCGCATGCTAGTCTCTAATTTTATAACACTAAGGACGACATCAATAACTTCATTGAGTCCCTCAAATACACAATCAGTTTCTTCACTTCTTTCAAATAGTGCTAGTTTTTCATACTTGTTCACTTCACAGCTACTTGTAATATCATATAACCTGTACAACTTATAAGGGATTTGTATGTATTGTCTTCTTGTTTACTTCATATACTAGGACCTTCCAAAGGATGCTAGTTGAAGTTTTGGAATTATATTTCTTTCCAGGAACAAATATGGAAATAAAACTGTAAGGTTAGTTTAGGTCAATTTAGCAAGGATTTTGGTGGCTTAGTTGTTTATAGAAAAACTGTATAATGTTCCTCGTGGTATTAGAAGAAACGTCAATTGTTTGTTTGTATACGGCCTTTTTTTGTTCTTGCTATTGTGACATAACCTGTATGAATAATGTGGTAAGAACAATTGAATTTGTTTAAATTCAGGGCATTGGATTTTGAAAAATATATTTTTTTAAATATGTATTAATATTACTAACGGACCTTTACCATTACAAAATTAGACAAAATCGTTATAAAAATGGTGTAATAAGGTTAAAATAATAACACAAAAGTCCGTTACTACATTAGAATTAGTAACGGCAAAATACTATTGGTAAATTCAGATTTAGTAACAGAATTTTACCGTTACTATTAGTAACGGTAAAATTATGCTACTAATTTCGTGCCCCACGCTTTTTTTCTAACGGAAAAATTCCGCTACTAATATTTTTAGTAACGGAAAAATGTCGTTACTAAAGGGGCTTTTTGGTGTAGTGAATGGTTGGAATATCATGTGTACTTTCAAAATACACGTGATATTTATAAAGTACATGCATTTTTTCAATTAGAAAACTAGATAATATAATTATTAATATCATATTTATTTTGCATAATCACAGTATTGGGTATGTGAGAAGTTTGATATGATTCCACCTATTGAAGGGAAGAAAGATAAGACATAAAAATTTCTTAGATGGAGCTTGTCATCTTTGAAAGATTGGATATCTGAGAATGATATCGCTTCGGTAAATTTGAAGAAGGAGATTACAAATAAAGAAGCTAGTAAGGACATCGCAATACAAAGTGAAGCTAATCTCAACAAGGGTATCGAAAAGAGTAAAACTCAAAGTAAAGGGTCGAGTTTCTCTTTGAACATTTCTGAAGCAAGTCCTGTATATACTAAATCATCGTCCGATAAAGCTGCTGAAGATTTTGATGACAATGCACTTTCATCAGGTTGGAATAATCCCATTAAAAACTATGCGATTCCTTAAAAAAAGGGAAATGATCAACCAAAAGATACTGGAAATTTTAAATCAGGAGATTTTGATAATGCTTAGAAGGTAAATTTGGATAAAGAAAATGCTGAATTGAAGAAGGAGAAGGAGTTGTTAGAAAAAAATTCTGAACTATCTAAAGTAGTTGAAGAACTTGATTGTGCACTTGAGAAGGTGAAGACTTTGGATGTGGAGAATTCAAGACTTATTGTTTGTGAATGTACAATTTGAGTTAGACTTATTGTCAACTTGTGGAAACACAAGAAGAAATTAAGAAGTTGGAGGCGAAAAACTCCCAACTTTGGAAACAAAAAAGAGTTACTGAATAAGTTGGAGGTGGAAAGTGTCAACCTTAATATGTTAAACAATTCTTTGAATGAAAAACTTATTCAAGCAACAATGAATGACTCATATAGAATGAAAAAATTGGATGAATCATTGAAAAAATAGGTTGAAACATCAAGAATGTTGGAACAAACAAATGCCTATCTATCTGAGAGTAATAAAAATCTAAAAAAATGTATGAAGATATAGTGCAAAAATTGAAAGATGGTGAACTATAAATGGTGACGTTGAGGCTGAATACTCACGAATCAGAAGTGAAAAGAACTGAATAGATACTTTTCGTTATTTTTCAAATGGAAAATATCATTATTCTATAGAGTACAAGCAGTTATTTTATAAAGTACACGCGTTTTATCAAAATACACGTAGTATTTTGATAAAAGTATAAACATTTTATACTGTAGTATAATGATGTTTTAAGAAAATACACGTAGTTTTTATAAAGTACAAGCACTTATTCATGTTGTTATTTATCATTTTTTTCATTTATTTGTATTTGTTTTCATTGTTTTATTTAAAATCATGCGTGTATTTTATAAAGTACATGCATATCACCTCAAAATACACGAGAAATTATTTTGACATTTACGTGTACTTTGAAAATTTTCACATGTACTTAGGTATTCTTTGGCAAATAATGGAGCGTACACCCATATTTCATAAAGTACACGCATTTTCTTATGATGATCACGCATAGTTTAATAAAGTACACGCATTATCAATCTAGTAAATCCACAAGTTCTCTTGTTCTTTGACATTTGTTTATTTTCATTGAGGTTTGTGGCATGTTTAATAGTTAACCATGATGTTTTGTTTTCTCCAAGGAAACAGAAAATAAAAGTCTCGATAAAAAGATAGAAGAATTGTCGTCCTCCATTTCTAAAAAGGATGAAAAAATAATTTCAATTCAGAAGTCAATAATTTGGAGAAACCAAGAAAGAGTTGAGAAGAAGCAAAAGATTGATGAAGATTATGTATATTCACATCCTATTCATGATTTGTCAAAAGGATATGGGAATAAAAATCCTTTGAATGATGCTCCTGCTGAATTGCAGCGAAAATGAAGAAAGAGACAAACCAATAAAATTACTAGTAGGCCATGAAAAAA
Organism: Sambucus nigra; assembly: GCA_949130495.1. Lineage (NCBI taxonomy): Eukaryota > Viridiplantae > Streptophyta > Magnoliopsida > Dipsacales > Adoxaceae > Sambucus > Sambucus nigra. The sequence continues at coordinate 296,082,568 of OX422211.1, read as the reverse complement.
AGGGTAGAACAATAAAGGCAAGTCTTTTTCAATAGTAACACAGGAAGTAGACCTGCAAATCTACAAGTGTGCAAAACACCTTACAGAAGAATTCCAAAATAAATTGAAAGAATATTTGATAGAGGAGAATAATATAAGGTAAATCTTCTAATTGTTTATCTTGCTACTAACTTATGTTTATTTTGAAATGCATTTATTTTTATTCTGTAATGCACTTATTTTTATAAAGTACACGCATTTTTGTATTAAACTTTATGCGTGTACTTTATTAAGTACACGCATATTTCATAAAGTACACGCATATTATTTAATGATCATAGTTTATATACATGTTTTAATTACTATTCTAACATTATTTTTTGTCTTGAAATTCAACAATTGTCTCTATACAATAGAAGACTCATCATTCGTTTGAACGGACGATATTAAAGAATTGTTGAAAGGCGAAGAAATATCAAATAATGTATGTAATCGAAACATATACATTGATTAATTTTGCATCTTTATATCCTTACCTTTTTAAATTTGTGAAACAGATAATTCAAGGCTTCTCCCGTTTAATGGAGACAAAAATGAAGAAAAATAGGCTTCGACCTATGCAAGCTTTTAACTTATATGCTTGGGTAAGGAAAATAAAACCTAAAGTTTTGTCCATCACCTTGAAATATATATTATCATACTTTTTCTTACTAACAAATCTATTACTTTTAATAGGAAGTTGTTCGAACTAATGATCATAAAATGCAGAAAGAACAAATAGAATAACACATTTTAGAATTTTTTAGAATTTATGATATTTTATTCATTTCCATTATGCATTCAATTAGTATAGATAAAGGACATTTTACACTGTTAGTTATCTACAAAGAAGAAAATAAAGTTATCCATATGGACTCTCTCCGCCCATTGGAAATCAATCAATCCTCATTATACTACAATAAGACGAGTAAAATGGTTACGCCCTAAACTTATTTACATTACATGCTCATGTGTATTTTATTTATACTCATGGTTTTTCCTCTTAACAGTTTTCTGTTTCAAAGAAAAGTTGTACAAATTGAAGGACCAAGCACCACAAATAAGTCAAAGAGGTACAATAAGAAGATACTTTGAAGATATGAAATTTGAAGATACACTATCCAACGAGGAAAAAATAATAATAAACTGGATCTTGAGTCATGATCTTAATTTTGAACTACTCAAAGATAATGACTGCGCGAGACAAAATAATGGGTAAAATCAAACAGTCTTGAACAAATACACCCATAATTCATCACGACACAATTCTGTGACACCCCAACTAATTAAATACCGGGTAACTACTCCTTTATAAAATTAATTCAAAATGCCAAGTTGGCTCAGTTAATAGCATCACTGTCGAAAACATTTTAAAGATTACTAACCACCTAGTATTTAAAAAGTAAGTGCCAAATTTTTTATTAAATCTGATTAACATGCAACAAAAGTAATGAAGAAATAAATAACACCATTCACCATACTGAAGTGAAACGAATAACCATCACAAAATGTAAATAAAACCTGGAGGAAAAACTCCTCAATACAAATCCCACAACTGATAAGTAAACTGAAATAAATAACTAAAACTGAATACTGAGCAATACATGCTAGAGTCTGAAAACTGAAATGTAAAAATGTCTAATAGAATTGGGCAACATGCCCTACAACTGATAGATGCTGAGACTGGAATCCAAATGAGAGAAGCGTCTACATGCAAATCCCTGTAGCTTCCACAAACAGCTACAGCTCGTCACCTGAATGAGAATCCTATGCTTGGTGTCCTTGTGGCTGGGCACCTAAAATGGTTTTACAAAAAAATATATTTGGAAGCAAATGGGTCAGAGCCCGAAAGTGGAAGTCATTTTAAAAACCTGCAAGTGCTTTAAAAACATTTAAAACATTAAATGCAAAGTACGTGTTAGGACGTGCACTCACATTAAATTCTCACCTCTCGACTAACTGTGCACTCCTAACGTAAGTACCCATCTATAACTACCCTTTCCACTAGCTAAGTGACAATGTAACTAGCTAGACTACCAAAGGTTCTACCCATTTTTACTCGGTTAATTTAACATAACAACGCTCTTAATTTAATAGAGGTTTAACGTAAACTCAGTTATTAAGTATGCCATTGATATAACTATCAGCTAACTCATTATATATCTCGAAACAATACCGTAATATTTTTACAACATTAACATGAGGATTTCCATAAATTTAATGTATATTTCACATCATAAATATACGATACAAGCACCCCGCAATCTAAGCTATGGTGCACACATACTCTGCTATCCATCCCGGTACATCACGTACATAAGGATCACATATTCCGAATCTCTCAGGAATAGTTCAGATAACACAAATCACAAATAGTGGATGCGAACACAGTCACCATCACATGGGTCACGCACATACCTACGCTCCCATGGTCAGCGGACTTATTAATATCACAATAAGTCTTTCTATGACCTATGTTCATCAAGGTACCAGTCTATATCCCCCCCCGTAGGCACACAAGGATTAGAGGGTCCTAAGCGAACGAAACCTCCCGTGATAGCAAGTATGGTAGGTATGTCATACATACAATCCATATATCAATACTAAGTAAACACACATCTTAGTAATACCGTATTATATTCGTAGTACATTTTGCACTCTCGTACTAATTATAATTATCACAACTTATTTTATTCCGGTTCATAATTATACGTGCCATAATTTATCCTCATATCGTAGAAGACACTCACGTCTCAACCCAAACGGTTCATTGAATATAACTCTAGTGTATGATTTACTCATCTCAATAACTCAAAAGTCCCAAATCAATCACTATATCATCAAAGGGATGCTAACTCTACCCTTGAACCAGTTCCCGGGACTCCAAAAGTCAAAACAGTCCAAAAAGGAACAAACTGTCAACTCGTTAAAAGTCTCGTTCGAACGAGGCTTCGAACGAGTTTGGACTGTCAGGTCGTTAGAAGTCTCGTTCGAACGAGGCTGTTCGAACGAGATCCCAGTTCGTTCGAACGAACTGACTCTTCTAACGATATCTCGTTCGAACGAGATATCGAACGAAATACCCTCTCGTTAGTAACGACTGGTCAACTCGTTAGAAGCTCGTTCGAACGAGTTCGTTCGAACGAGTTCGTTCGAACGACCTGGGGCTGCTTCTAACGAGATGCCAGTTTCGGCCCAGAACTTCCAAAAATCGTTTTTCACCATTTTTACTCCTCAAATCTCTTCTAAAATTCGTTCCCACAATATATTGAGTTCTCTAATCATCCTCAAACATGTTAAGGGGCTATACTAACATCATTAAAGGGTTTGATATCATCTAAACATCATTAAATCACAATTTCTACATTAATTCCCAATTTTCTTCAAGAACATAAACCCTAACTTTTTCTCATCATAAATTCCCAGATTTTAATTCGTTTATGCATCACCTAGATATGAAATCTCCGAAATTAAATCTCCCAACAATGTTTCTACATGCAAACCTATCCCAACATTCAATAATAACTTCAAATTTCATGGGTTTTCTTTTAATCTTTCAAGAACAATTAAGATTCTTCAATTTCTAACATGGAAAAGACATTCTTCGAATTTAAATGAAATAAAGTCACTTGCCTTGGTTTGATTTCTGAATTTGGTGTGGATTCGGTGTAGAATTTCTGCAGAATTCCTCTCTCTCTCTCCTTCTCCAAGCTTTCTTCTCCAAAAGGCTATGGTGGCTAGGGTTTGCTTTGAGGGAACTTATGAAAACCTAATTTAATAAACCTCCGTAGCTTGTTGGGTTAATAAGGGTTGGTTGGGTCAAATCCTTATCAAATTACAACTCTCAATTTTCGTCACTTTTAATTACCCAAAAATACCAAATTACTAAAATACCCTTTATAGTGCCGGGATGGCCTAAAAATACCCCGGGACCCAAACTATACCCCCGGCTAGTGTTTTCTGACTATCTCGACCCTTCCGGACGCGTTGGCGCACTCAAAACGACCATACGGATTATAGATTTTAAATTCACTTTTAATATCAAAATATTATACCGTGACGCGGCGGTCCCACGCGTCTCAACAAAATTTCTAAAATGCCGTATATAAATCCCACGACAAATTTTATAATACCAAGTACATATATAATCATATATGCACATAATCAAATACCAATTCGCATCACATTAGTATTTATAACCCGGATTAATTTCCAATTAATACGCATTTAATTAATTAATCCCAAAAAAATAAATATAGCCAAAAGTACGGGGTATTACAAATTCAACAAATTTCATTTACATTATGTTAACTGATATATTTTTTTATTTTAATTTTAGTGTTGACTATGGGGTGTACTGTATATACTTCATGGAGCAAATTGCCAAAAGAAATGCGCTCAAAACATCATTTAAAGATGGCGAAGTGCTCCAACAAAGAGAATATATAGCTATTGAATTTTTATTCCCTGGTTGTTAATAGGAGGAAAAAAATTATAAAGTTTTTTTGAAGTTATTTGTTAACACAAATGATTGTAATTTTTTTTGAATATCTATATTTTTTTATTTTTTATTCAATATAGTTCCATATAATTTGTAGTTAAAAAATGGTGTGCCGATGGCGCAGACCATTCAACGCGTAGGAATAAATATATTATAACATGTAAAGTACAAGCATACGATATGTGTACTTTGTAGTATTATGCGTGTGCTTTGCTTTGTTTTCCATAACAAACAAAGAATCCAAAAGTACACGTGAAACATTACAAAGTACACGTAAACGAAAAATATCACGTGTACTTTGGGGTGATGTGCGTGTACTTTTCAATATTAGACCAAACAATTCTTGACAACTGGGACTAACCCAAAAATCCCACAAACAAACAAGAAATCATAAAGTACACGCATGACATTACAAAGTACACGTACTACCTTAAGGATTTTCACGTTTACTTTGTAACTTTATGTGTGTACTTTGCCTTATTTACTTGTCTAAACCAATATTCTTAAAGTACACGCACAATTTTAAAAAGTACACGTAAAAATAAAAAAGAAATAAACCCATACGAGATTCTTTTAAAATAATTACACGTGTACACTATATACTACATTATTTACATGTGTACACCATATACTACATTATTTATATGTGTACACCATATACTATATTATTTATTAAGTCAACATCTGCCTAATGCATTCAAACCTTGGAAATCTCTACGTTAAACTTCATTTATCAATACAACCACCACCTACCATAATTATTAGGGTTAAAAAATCTTATAAAAAACAACCTTGTTGTAATGTTTACCGTTATAATTTCATTCACAAAAACGTCAAAATGGTTGTTCTAGCAGAGTCTTCGAGAGATGCTCTTGAAAATGCAAACTATTATAGAGAAAAATTACGAATGATTGAGGAAGAAATTTCCTCAATCATTCGAGAAATCGACTCCTTTAACAAATACGTTAAAGAAGGCTCCCCCGGACTCCCACCCACCCAAATGACTTATTTAAAGAGGACGTGCCGCCGCCGGAATCCTATGAAGCCCTTGTTAATTTCTATACATATGAGGCAAAAATAATTCTGAAAAATTGTATGAAGAACAAATATTTTATCATGGAGGTCCTTTTGTTGCTGGAGAATAGAATTCGGGTGATCTCGAATTTTATTGGTGCTCTTCTGGACCCCGTTGACAGTTTCCTTTATTTTTCAGATGATATTTTTTTATATTTGATGGGTTTTATTTATTTTTCTTTATTATTTATAAATTTTATTTTCAATTCAGTTGTAATTTTTTTTATTAATGAATGAAATTATCTTTTCTTTTAATTCATGTCTTTTTATTTTGATGATAATAGTACTGAGAATTATATAAAAATGACAAAAAATAAACTGAAAAATCAATTAGGATTAAACAATTGTAATAAGTCCCATAACCATCAAAAACTACCTATAATTACTTTGTTGCTCATCTTTCTTTTTAAAGAGCATGACACTTATCCCATAGTGGTTATAATATGACCAATACTAAAAAGATAAGATATGGGAGTGGATGCAAATAAATCTTACAAAAATGAAACTAAGCACTTAATATTCCTTAAAAAATTTCAATGTGCGTGTACTTTAACTAAGTACACGCATTATTTATTAAAGTACACGCACATTGACAATGATATAAATATATTTTTTTTATAAAATACATACATAAAATAGATTTTTTATTAAGTACATTTTCGTACCGAAATACATTAAATATAGAGAGAACATTTTTATAATGTACATTTTTATACTGAAATACATGTATTAAATATGCAAAGCATGTATATTTTCTAAATTAAGAATATTCTGACAATACTCCGATAATAATACCGCTGACGCGGACCATAATACATGTAGGAATGTGAGAATATGAGTGACTTATTCATTAAATATTGACAAATAATATAACAGAAGCAAAACCTTTAAAAATTAATAATAGAAATTATAATGTCAAAAATAAATAAAATAAATTTAAAGTAAATGCAATAATACATAAATAAAAGTGAAAAATATAAATTATAAGTTATACAATATATAAAGTCCACACACATCGTACTGGCCAAAATCATTTTCTAAATACGTGTACTTCATAAAGTTCACATATTTTATAAAGTACATGCATATTAAAATAGATTTTGTTCATCACAATGTGCGTGTACTTTATAAAAACATGTGCGTACTCTGTGTTGATCTCATTCCTAAACAAATAGTACAAAAATGAACACTAAACAATAAAATTACAATAATTTATTCAAATGTGAACGTTCATTGATTTTATTTAAAAATACTGTAATAATGAATGAATTGAACAATATTAAGAGGAATCAAATAGGTTCTTTACACGTGGACCTATAATGATCCGTTTAATGCCGCTGACGTGGAGCATAATACACGTAGGAATGCGAGAATATGAGTGACTTGTTCATTGAATATTGAAAAAATAATATAATAGAAGTAAAACCTTTATAAAAAAATAATAATAGAAATTATAATGTAAAAAATGAATAAAATAAATCTAAAGTAAATGCAATAATACATAAATAAAAGTGAAAATAATTATAAGTTATATAATATATAAAGTACACGCATGCTTTTATAAAGTACACGCACATTGTACTGATCAAAACTATTTTATAAATGCGTGTATTTTATATATTATACGTGTACTTCATAAAGTACAAGCATTTAGAAAATGGTTTTGGTCAGTACCATGTGTGTGTACTGTATAAAAACATGCGTGTACTTTGTGTTGATCCTATCCCAAATAAATAATACAGAAATGAACACTCAATGATAAAATTACAATAATTTATTCAAGTGTGTAAGGTCATTGATTTTATTTACAACTACTGTTACAATGAATGAATTAAATAACATTACGAGGAATCAAATTGGTTCTTTACATGTGGACCTATAACGACCCGTTTTACTACACCTAGAGCAAACTTCTCTTATTATGACCACTTCAACAGATTTTATTCTCTTATTTCTTGGCCTCCATGTCGGTCTCTTTGTTAATGGAGGAACGATTGCTGGATTTTCAGATAATGGAATGTTTAGGGACATCAAATCAGGAAAAGGTACTATAGGTGATGAGTACGATTTTTTGTCGAAAAAATCCTTATAATATTCCTCAATATGATCTTAAATACTTCCACCTATCTTCCGTATGACCGAAACAATATGAGAACATAGAAAGCACCATAGCTGTCAACTCTTACAAGAGCAAATTCCTTATTTTAAGTCAACCGTGGCCTGAACATCTGAATGAATTTTGAATACATGTTTACTTGAGCGGTTAATATTCCAATGTCTACTTTTTTTTCAATTTTTAGTCAGTAATTTATCAAATAAGGACACAACTCCTTTTTTAATGTTTCAGATTCAACAAATTTGTTTGCATTGAAATTCATAATCTTGATCCTCATTTTGTCCATTATATTAATTATCGGTAAATACCTTTCCTCTAGGATCCAAGAGTTGAATGATTTCGCAACACTTGATGCTATGTCACCATAACGTTTCCCAGTGAAATATGCACAAGACTAATTATCCAAAGGCAAATCACCAAGAAAATCAGCGACAACAGTTCCACCTTCCTTCTTCAGGGAATTAATGTTCTTCTAAAATTCATCAACTGTTACAACATATGCACAACGCATGAAATCTTGGACGAGCTTATTTTAGAAGTTCCCACTCACCCGTATTTTCTTCTTTATATTTCCCTGTAAATGATGTATACAGTAGGAATGTGTAGACATTAGAAAAACCTTAGAAACACCTTCAATAAGACCATTATTTCGATCGGATACGAATGTGATGTTTCGATCTTGATGAGCTATTGCATCGTGCAAATAAATGAGAAACCACATTCAATTATCCTCCATCTTTGAATCAACAGTTGCATATGCAAGAGGATAAAGGCTTGAAATTATACTGAAATATATCAGTGCATACAGATTCTATAATGAACTCTAAAAATGGTACCGCTGGCGCGGACCAATAAACACGTAGGCTATAGAAGTGAAATAAATATATTTGTACTGATAGGCTACACAAATGTGTAGTATTAAACATATTATGCTTGTACTTTAATATATATGGGTGTAATTTATTATTTCATTTTACCATAACAAATAAACAATAACAAAGTACACACAAAACGTTACAAAGTACACAAAGTGTAAATAGGATTTCACGTGTACTCTGCAATGATATGTGTGTACTTTGTACTGTTGGCCCAAAATAAATAAGGAATCCTAAAGTACACGCATGACATTACAAATTACATGTGACATAGAATAGAAATTCACGTGTACTATTTTATCTAATGCGTGTACTTTGGGATTCTATGCGAATAACAAAACCAGACCTCAAAGTACATGCGTAATATGTGAAGTACACACATATATTCACGTGTACATTATGAATGTCATGCATGTACTTTATATTATGTTGAAATATCATACAAAGGATTCCAAAATAAAGGCATAATATTGTAAAGTAAACTTCAATGCTTCACATTTACCATTGTTCCCATTCCTTGCAATTGTCGACAAAATCGTTCCACGGTACATGCTCTTCAAAAAGGCACCATCAAGAAACAAAATAGGCCTGCAGTACTGAAATCCATCAATGGATCCTACAAACATAACAAAAATTCTTTTAATTAATTTCCTCTCCGGTTAGACTTCAAGAATCCAATGCGATCTTGGATTATACTACAATAAAAGTTCCCTATAATCATTCATTAATGCATAGGAAACTTTCTCATCACCATGCAACTCAGCAGCATCCATCTCTTTTCCATGCCATGCATAATGATAACCTATATCAAGATCGTAATTATTCTTCATATCTTTAACTACATCAATTGGTCTCAACAATGGTTTATCCCCTAGCTCATTAGCAAGTGTAAGGGTAAATTTCCACTCAAGTCAATTTTTAGTGTTGGCTTAATTTCGGAAAAACAATTTAAGTCATGGATAGATGTTCATGGTGTATCCTTTCAAGCCTATGACAAGTGTATATTGAAGACGTAGCAGACAAAAATTGAAGAATATATCCTTACCGATTTTCGTGCCAAGTTTCACGTCATCAACATTTGGATTCCAATGTCTCCAGAAGGTATGAATGCATTTAATATATATATATATAAAGAGAGGCTTGACATATTTTTTATGGGTGTTATTTTTATAAAGTTTTGTCAAAACGACTTTGTATTTTTCCCAGAAAATATTTTTAGAAATTTTCATAAAAGTTTTGGACTTAAAAGGAATTTTTATATTTTCTGAAAAGTTGTTCGAACGAACCTAGAATCTCGTTCGAACAAAATTTCCAGGTCGTTCGAACGAACTTCTAACGAACTTGTGCAATTTTCTTCTGAATTCTCCTTGGAAAGTCGTTTGAACTAAGTCATTCGAACGAAACATCGAGTGAAATGTATTATGAATTCTCGTTCGAACGAACATGGTTGCTGCATTCTTGTTCGAACAGTGTCGTTCGAACAACATCAAAAAGCCATTCGAACGACCTGGGCGCGGGGACAGTTTTTGACAGTTTTTTCAATTCAACTTCCCACTACCTCACTTACTCATTTCCAGATTTAAAAAGTGCAGGAACAACCTTTTTGGTAAGAATTTTTACATTATTCCAAGTACTTTTTAGAGCCATATTCCTATCAAAAAGTCTTTTTTTGTTTTTGTGATTTTAAATGCAAAAATCTTTACACAAAAACTTGTTTACACCCAAAGTTTGAGTTAAATCCAAGTTTCTGCTTATATATCTTTGCTTGGAGATGTTATGACACCGGGTTACTTTTCTCATCCCATAAAAAAGATGTTTCCACGGAGGAGTTCGTTTGTTTGAAGCGTTGTGTGTTACAATGATGGAAAGGCCATCGTTTGTAGTTAACGGTAGTTGTGCCCCATCAGTGGATTTCGAGACTACGGTGGAGTCCGTAGTTGTCGATTAGGTGGAGGTTGATGCAAGAAGAAGCGTCGAGGCTTGGACGGAGTCAAGTCATGTGTTGTAAGTATGTTGTCTTGTATTTGTAAACATACCGTACTTAGTGGGCTTGTAGGCAGGCCCGTTTGAGTTTTTTCCCGTTGTGGGTTTTCCTCATACATCGCGGCGTAGTGTGATTTATTTATTTTTATCTTGCAAAAATTCACTTATATGCATGTGTAGGTTTACATAGATCACAACTTCGGTATATGTTGTGATCTATGTAAACCTACACATGCATATAAGTGAATTTTTTATGGTTCAAATTATGCGTATTGAAAAGCGTGAATGAAATTGATACTTAAGTCCTTAGATGAGAGGGTTCGACAATCCGTAGTGAATATGTTGTCCCCACCTACGTGTCAAGTTGAAAATAAGCGTGTACCTAAACCCGTAGAGAGATGGAGTGAGAATGAACTTAAATTAGCAAATTTTAATTCCCATGGTTTGAATGCTCTCTTTAGTTCGGTAACACCCAATGACTTCCGCTGGATTATGATGTGTGAAACGTCTAAGGAGTCTTGGGATATACTTCAACTCACCCATAAGGGAACAAGTGTCGTGAAAGCTTTAAAATTCCAAAATCTCACCACTCAATTCGAAACCATTAAAATGCTTGAAAGTGAGACTTTTGATGAATTCTATGCTAGACTTTCCGACATCGTTAATTCATCTTTTAATCTGGGAGAAAATATACCCGACAACTGGGATGTAAAGAAAATTTTGAGGTCCTTATCCGATAAGTTTATTCCAAAAGTGATCGTGTTAAATTCTTTACCCACTTTAGCCTCTACGAAACTTGAAGAGCTCTAAGGTGACTTACAAACCTATGGACTTGACATATTTACCTCCAAGGATGAGAAGAAAAAACATAAGGGCATCGCTTTGAAAGCCCAAATGGAGGAAAAATAAGTTTCAGATGATGAGAGTGACATCGATTTCGATGAGATGGCGATGTTTGCTAGGAAGTTTAGAAAAATTATTAAGTTTAATAATAAGATTCTTAAAAGGGATTTTAAGAAATTTGATAAGTCTAAGCATTACAATGGTGAGAGAATCCCTAGAAATCATAATGAAGACCTTAATAGGGATGAGTAGAATATATGTTATGGTTTTGAGGGTTATGGCTACAGGGCAAAAGAGTGTCCCACTAAACTAAGGAGGGAGGGCAAACAACCAATTTCATATAATGCCACTCTTAGTGATAGTGAAAAGGAAGAGGGACCCGATTCCCCAACTAATCGCAACTTTATAGCGTTCATGGCAAGTCTTGTTTGCATTGATAGTGAATCTTCCCATGAAGATATTCCTTTACATGAAACTTCCAAGGCCATTATTTTTGAATCCCATGTGTTTTATGGTAATGAGAGTGGAGTAGAAAGTGAGAGTGAAAAAGAAGAAGGGAATGAAGAAAAGGTTGATGTGAGTGAACTTTAAGTAGCTTTTCAAGAGTTGTATGTCGAATCAATTAAATTAAAAAGGGCTAATTTAAAGTTATAAGCTAGTTTGAGAGAATGTGCCAAGGTTAATAATGAGAGTGATTTAGTAGAAGACCTTAGGACACGTGAGAGAGCTCTTTGTGAGAAGCTTGAGTATGTAGAAGGTGAGAGAGATAGCCTTAGAGGTTTAATGGAGGATATGAAAAAAAAACTTCTTCGTTTTGAAGAGAGTAAGTGTTTACTTGAGTCTAGAATTTTAGAGTTAGAAGATAAGTTGAGAGATTCAAGTAGGGTCAAATTTGATTTAGAATGTAGGTCCGAAAAATTAGATAAAATACTTGGAACCATCCAAATTAAAAATGACTTGTGTGGTATTGGTTTTGATACTCAAAATGATTCAACTAATAAAGCCAAAACCATAAGTTTGAGAGAATCTACTAGGAACACTTTCAAAGGTCAATCCCTAGGTACTATTTTTCACCGGGTCTTTACTTGTACACATTGTGGTCGAAAAGGTCATATTAGAAAATTTTATTTTGATCTTAAAAAGGGTCCTAGGAAGTCCAGTGGTAGAGTTCCCAAAATTTCCAAATCCCGAGAGTGTCACTCTTCACTTGTCTAGGTTAGGAGATCTGATTCGGCAGCTTTACAAGATAGGATTTTTTTATTCTCATTTACTTGCATGTGATACCTCCTTTGCTAAGTCTAAAGGTTAAATGTGTTAGCTTTGTTTACATACACTTGCTTATGTGCATCATGATATCTTCTTACTAGTTGTATATTTGTTTGTCTTTTTCTAGTTTGCGCTTCATTATAAAAATTATTGTAAGAATTATGACTTATTTATCTTTTGTATTTTATTTCATCTTGTGTGGTCTCATTGAAAAAATACAAAAAGATTTTTTGTTGTTGTTTTATTTTGAGTTGATTTTTGTTTGATTAAAAATTTTAAAAAACTCAAAAAGATTTGTTTCGTGTTTGTATTTTAGTTCTACACATTTTGTGTGGCATATACATGTGTTTGAATCCAATATCATATCCGCTTTCATGTGGCTAGAACTTTTGGTTAAGATTTTCAATCCTTAAAGTGCTCTTTATTATGCTTACATGGAGTAGTTTGATTTTGTATTGCTTAATGGATTATCTTTTTATATGCCTCGATTCACACATGCACGAGCTCATTTGAAATTTAACTTCACATATATATTTAAGCTAAGTGAGATACTCTCTTATCAATTTAGTCATCTACATGTTGCTGTGACTATGGAGGATTTATGCATGTAATAACCGTTTTTCGAATTTAAAAAAATAGAAAAATATTTATTCGGCGTAGTTATTTATCAATGGAATCGGGTTGCGAAAAACAAAATTACTTTGTGTGAAAAGCCACCATTAAAATTTAGCCTAAAAAATGTGGCATAAAAAAAATTAGCCAAGGCCTTCATTGTTTAGTTGGTACGTTCATAAAGAAAAGAAAAAGAAAAAGAATATGTATAAGGAAGTTTGGTTAGATATATCAATGGGTTTGCACAATGACTTTGTATCCTAGTTAAGATATTTTTGTCATGACTCTATTGGTTTATATAATCATTGATATTCTAGGCTTGTGTGCATTGTGTATGTTTGTTCACTGAGTTCACTTTATCTTGTCACATGAGACTATTTTTAAGTTCGATAAAGTTTTGCAATCAAATGAGAACTCCGTGAACATGTTTACGTGATTGGGTATAGACACATTTTTACCATATGAGTGTGGAAAGCTTAATGTATTTTGTGTCGTGTGTGTTGTTTGTACCTATGTATATGTGCGTGTGCATTATTGATATCATTTGTATATATATATATATATATATATATATATATATATATATATGGTATTTCTTTATTTTTACGTATTTTCCTTGCTTTCTAGTCCATGTATGCCTTGAACTCAAAATTGGTATCTATCTTGTTGCGAATTTTTTGTGATATCTCATGCTTATCATAGCACATTTTCATGGTATCTTTTGTTATCACATCGTAGTTGATATCTATTAATCTTTGTATGGATTAGTTGGACTTCATTGTTGCCATATGCTTTAATGCTCTTATCACTTTATGCACCATTGCATGTTTAACTCTTTTTTCCATTTATTATATCCCATGTTTCGTTTAGGGAGATAAATTGCTTAAATTGAGGAGAAATAAGTTGTTTTATAATTCTTTAGCCTTTGTCTATTCCTGAACAAAATGGGGGAGAAATGGTATCAAATCCTTTGAAATTTGGTGAGATCTAACATAGGGGAGACGTATTTCTAGTAAGATCATTGTTAGATAAAGGGGGAGAATTAATTAAGGGAGTATTTAATTTTACGCATTTTATATTGATATATTCCCTATGTGTTTAATGGTTTACTTAAGTGTGCAAGAAATTCCTTTTAGCTGCAAATTCGTTGAAGCGGCAAAGCATCTATGAGTTGAGCCAAGCGTCTATTTTTATTTTATTTGTAGGTGGGATTGTGTCTATGCGTGCTTAATAGCCCATAGGATTTTTATGTTTGGTTTTGTCCCGGAATAGCCAAAGGGGGAGATTTGTAAAGGAAAATTTCCAATCGAGTCAATTTTTAATGTTAGCCTAATTCCGAACAAAACAATTGTGACACCCCGACTAATTAAATACCGGGTAGCTACTCCTTTATTAAATTAAACCAAAATGCCAAGTTGGCTCAGTTAATAGCATCACTGTCGAAAATATTTTATTATTACTAACCACCTAGTATTTAAAAAGTAAGTTGCCAAATTTTAATTAAAGTCTGATTAACATGCAACAAGTGTAATGAAGAATAATAACACCATTCACCATAACGAAGTAAATAGAATAACCATCACATAATGTAAATAAAGTCTGGAGGAAAAACTCCTCACTATAATACCACAAACTGAAATAACTAAACTGAATACTGAATCAGTAATGCCAAAGTCCGAAAAACTGTAATGGAAAGATGTCTCTAATAGAAATGGGCAACATGCCCTACAACTGATAGATACTGAATCTGGAATCCAAATGATAGAAGCGTCTAAAAGCAAATCCCTGTAGCTTCCACAAACAGCTACAGCTCGTCACCTGAATGAGTATCCTATGCATGGTGTCCTTGTGGCTGGGCACCTAAAATGGTTTTACAAAAAAAATAGATTTGAAAGCAAACGGGTCAGAGCCCGAATGTGGAGATATTTTAAAAACCTGCAAGTGCTTTAAAAACATTTAAAACATTAAATGCAAAGTACATGTTAGGACGTACACTCACATAAGATTCTCACCTCTCGTCTATCTGTGCACTCCTAACGTAAGTACCCATCTAAAATGACACAACCCACTAGCTAAGTAACATAATATCTAGCTAGACTGTCATAGGTTCTACCCTTAATACTCGGCTCCCATTAACATTCTAACTTTATCAAATAATTAGAGGACTTCACTTAAGCTCAGATTCTCAATATGTAATATATTTCACTAACAGTTAACCCGTTATGGTTTTCTCAAAACAATGCCATAATTAGATTCACAGTATTAACATGAAGGTTCCCATTAATTAAGTGTATATTATTCACATCATAAATATACAATACAAGCACCCCGAGAACTAAGATGCGGTGCACACATACTCTGCTATCCATCCTGGTATATCACGTACATAAGGATCACATATTCCGAATCTCTCAGGATTAGTTCACAGATAACAACATCACAAATAATGGAGGCGAACACAGTCACATCACATGGGTCACGCACATACCTACGCTCCCACGATCAGCGGACTTATTAACATCCCAATAAGTCTTTCTCTGACCTATGTTCATCGAGGTAACCAGTCTAAATCCAGGCAACACAAGGATTAGAGGGCCCTAAGCGAACGCAAACCTCCCGTGATAGCAAGTATGGTAGGTATGTCATACACACAAATCATATACCAATACTAAGTAAACACGCATCTTAGTAATCACCGTAATTAATTGTAGTACATATCGCATTCTCGTACCAACTTAATATATATATATAATTTATATAATCCCGGTTCACATTTATACGCGCCATAATTTATTCTTATGTCGCAGTAAGCACTCACGTCTCAGCTCATATTTTCCTTTAGGTTCAAACTACACTTCTAGGTTTGACTCCTCATTATATCCCAAACATCCCAAATATACCAATTACTCATCAAGGGAAGGCTATCACTACCTATACACAAGGTTACGGGGCACTCGGGATCAAAACAGGCTAAAAAGCCTAAACTGTCAACTCGTTCGAAGTCTCGTTCGAACGAGAGTTCGTTCGAACGAACTGGGTCTTCTAACGAGATCTCGTTCGAACGAAAACTTCGAACGAACATCACTCTCGTTAGAACCCAGACTGTCAACTCGTTAGAAGCTTAGGTAGGTCTTCTAACGAGTGACCAGTTTCGAGCCCATAAATTCCTATCTCGTTTTTCACCAATTTCTACCCTCAAATCTCAACCAAAATTCGTCCAATTAATTTTTTAAGGTCTCCAATCATCCTAAAACATACTAAGGTCATATACTAACATCTTTTAAGGAATTAACACATCCTAAACATCATCAAATCACAAGTCTCTACTCTTTTCCCCAATTTTTCAAGAACATAAACCCTAGAATTTATCATCATCAATTCCCAGAATTTAATCCATTTTTATAACACATAAAATTGTAATTCTCTTAATTCAATCTTCCAATAACGTTTCTACATGCAAACCTACATCCACCATTAAACTAACAACTCCAATTTCATGGGTTTTCCTTTATCTCTCAAATAAGAATGATTATCAAGATTTCTAACATGGAAGAAACATTTTACTGCATAAAATGTAAATTAAACCACTTGCCTCGAGTGTCTCTGAATTTGGTGTTGATTTGATGAAGCTTTTCTGCAGAATTCCTTCTCTCTCTCTCTCTACAAGTCTTCTTCTCCAAAGGTGGCTAGGGTTTGTTTTGGGAACTTAGAAAACCTAATTCTAAAACTTCCCGTAGTCTTATGGGTCAATATGGTTGGTAGTGGGTTTAGTGGTTGGTTTCCTAAATCAGATTTAATTTACTAATTTTCGTCATTATTAAATCCCAAAAATACAATATTACCAAACTACCCTTATAAGATGCCGGTATGGCCTAAAAATGCCCCGGGACCCAAACTAAACCCCCGGCTAGTGTTTTCTGACTATCTCGACCCTTCCGGACGCGTTGGCGCACTCAAAACGACCATACGGTTAATAGATTTTAAATTCACTTTTATAAATAAAATAATTATATGCTGACGCAACTATCACCCGCGTCCCAATAAAATGTCCAAATTGTCGTATATCAATCTCACGACAATTTCATAATTCAATATTCATCAATCAACATATATACTCAATATAGTCAAATACCAACTCACTTCTCGCTAGTATTTTATCCAGATTAATTCCCAATTAATTCTCATTTAATTAATCAATCCCAAAAATAAATATTGCCTGAAATACGGGGTATTACATACTTCCCCCCTAATAATAGAATTTCGTCCCGAAATTCGGAACTAGAAAGTACCTGGTAAGAACAACTCTGGATAACGTTCGCGCATCTCATCCTCGCGCTCCCATATGGACTCCTCGACATTATGATGTCGCCACTGAACACGCACTAACGGGACTATCTTTGATCGCAGTTTCCGCTCACTTCGGTCCAAAATAGCAATCGGCCCCTCCTCGTAGGAGCTATCAGGTTGGAGATCGATGTCCTCCAAAGCAATGTGAGAATGAGACAAATTGTCTCTAAGATATTTCCTTAGCGAGGAAATATGAAACACATCGTGAATCCGATGCAAATGTTCCGGTAATCCAAGCCTATACGCAACCGGTCCAATCCGCTCAATAATAGTAAATGGTCCCACATATCTCGGTGCCAACTTCCCTTTCTTCCCGAAATGCATAATCCCCTCCATAGGAGATACTCTGAGCAAAACCTGGTCCCCTACTTGGAACTCTCTGAAGAACCTCTTCGCATCAGCATAGCTCTTCTGCCTGTCTTGAGCTATCCGAATGCGACTTCGAATCACGTATATCCTCGCCGAAGTATCCTGAATTACTTCCGGCCCAAGTAGTTTGTTGTCCCCCACCTCTAACCAACATACTGGGGAACGACAAGGTCTACCGTACAATGCCTCAAACGGAGCCATGCCAATAGTGAACCGATAGGAGTTGTTGTAAGCAAACTCTACCAGTGGAAGGTACTGCTCCCATCCACCCCCAAAGTCAATAATGCACATGCGTAGCATGTCCTCCGACATCTGATTTGTGCGCTCGGTCTACCCATCGATCTGCGGATGATAAGCCGTACTCAATCGCAATTCCGTGCCCATGGCCTCCTGGAAACTCTCCCAAAACCGCGAAATAAATATTTTGTCTCTGTCAGACACGATATTTAGGGGTACACCGTGAAGTCTCACAATCTCAGAAATGAAGAGCTGGGCATACTGTCCCGTAGTGTAGTCAGTCCTTACGGGTAAAAAGTGAGCGACTTTGGACAATCTGTCCACAATTACCCAAACGGAGTCGTGACCCCTCTGCGACGTAGGCAACCCCGTGATAAAGTCCATGGATATGCTCTCCCACATCCACACCGGGACCTCCAACGGCTGTAGCAGTCCTGCCGGTCTCTGATGATCCACTTTTACAAGCTGACAAGTGGCGCATTTCGAAACAAACTCAGCGATATCTTTCTTCATACCGCTCCACCAATACTGGCGTCTCATGTCTTGGTACATTTTATCCCTTCCGGGATGTACCGCGAACCGTGAGCCGTGCGACTCTGCCATCACATCGTGTCGTAATTCATCTCCTTCCGGAACCACCAATCTCCCATTGAAGCGTAATCCCCCGTCTGAGCTAATGGTATAGGACTCGGCTCCCTCTGCTAGTAATCGAACTATCTGCTCCTGACAGAACGAGTCATTAGCCTGTGCCCGTACTACCTTCGTGATAATCTGCGGTGTAACAGTCATCACAGACATGAAAGATCAGGCCACTGCATCGTGGTGTCCCAATTCCTTCCACTTGGCCTTCCACACCTCTGCCACTTCATCTGCTGGCCTACGGTTCAACGCGTCTGCCACCACGTTAGCCTTACCCGGGTGATACTGGATATCGAACTGGTAGTCTTTCACAAACTCAAGCCACCTACGCTACCGCATATTCAACTCCTTCTGCGTGAACAGGTACTGTAGGGACTTGTGGTCCGTGAACAATTGGAACTTCTCCCCCAAAAGATAGTGCCTCCAAATCCGTAGGGCAAATACCACCGCCGCCAATTCCAAATCATGCGTGGGGTAATTCTTCTCATGAGGCTTAAGCTTACGGGAAGCATAAGCTATGGCCTGTCTCTCCTGCTGCAATACACCTCTAAGTCCTTGCAAAGACGCATCGGTGTAAACCAAATACTCAACTCCCGGCCTCGGCAATGCTAACACAGGTGCTGAGGTCAATTTATCCTTCAATTCATCAAATGCCAACTGACAGGCATCACTCCAGATGAATGGCACACCCTTACGAGTCAGATGTGTCAAAGGACCTGCTATCTTCGAGAAACCCCGAATAAACCTCCTGTAGTATCCTGCTAGACCCAAGAAACTACGAATCTCCGTTGGTGTCGTGGGCTGTACCCACTCCCTCACCGCGGATACCTTCCCCGGATCAACAGATATCCCCCGGTCGGAAATAATGTGTCCCAAAAATTGGACCTCTTTCAGCCAAAACCCGCATTTTTTGAACTTTGCATACAACTCGTTCTGACGCAGCGTCTGCAAAACTTGCCTCAAATGCTCGGCGTGTTCCTCCTCTGTTTGGGAGTAAACCAGAATATCATCGATGAAGACAATGACAAACTGATCTAAGAAATCCCTGAATACTCTGTTCATCAAGTCCATAAACACTGCTGGAGCGTTGGTCAAACCAATGGAAATTACTCTGTTCATCAAGTCCATAAACACTGCTGGAGCGTTGGTCAAGTCCATAAACACTGCTGGAGCGTTGGATCGTCACTGTCAGCCAATGGAAGAAAGACATCTAGCAGCATCTTCGTATGTATGAGTGCACCGACGTGCAAAGGCAGTTATTGGCTTCCTTTAAACTGGTGGGGGCCGCTTTGCAGTGGTGGGAGTCCACTACCACCTTGGAGGAGAGGGACACGATCCCTATTCAGTCGTTCTGGGAGCGATTTGACCGCAAGTACTTTCCACCCGCCGTGCAGACTGAGATGAGGCGGAAATTACTGAATTTGAAACAGGAGAACTCTACCGTTGCAGAGTATGAGAAGGAGTCCACGAGACTTCTCACCATAGTTCCAGATAAGGCACCTACTGAGAGTAAGAAAATTATGTTGTTTGTGGACGGGTTAGCTTGGAGGATCCGTCAGCATCTTATAGGGAATCTATCTCTGAGTACTTTCACTGATGTACTCAATGCGACGTTACTACATTGCCAGGATCACCGCTTCCATCTGCAGGGAAGTAGGAGAGCAGGAGAGTCCAGCCAGTAGGGCAGGACCGGGGGTAGTAGTGCTAGTGGGGCACCATCTCATGGACAGACTCGTCAACACGAGCAGAGTTCCCATCAGGGGGACCCTGCTAAGCGATTACGTTCAGGTGATTCCAGGCAGGGATTTGGGGGTTATAGGCAGGGCCAGCAGGGCCAGCCTAATCAACAGGGCCAACAGCGTGCTAATCAGGGCCAACAAGGCCAGTGGCGGGGAGGTAACGGCCAACAGGGCTGTGGTCAGCAGGGTCAGAGGGGAGGTAACTTCAGAGGTCGGTGTTTTGTATACGGCAAGCATGGTCATAAGCGCCAGGATTGCCCAGAGGGTAATAGGGCCCCACAGCAGCAGGGTGCTCGTAATGAGCCACAGAGACCACTTTTTCTAGCTGCCCTCCCAGCTCCAGTGCAGGTGCCAGCCCTACCAGCCATTCCAGCAGCTCCAGTGCAGCAGGGGCAGTTACAGTACGGACGTGTCTATAACGTCCACCAGGCAGCAGCTCTACAGACACCACCCACGATTGAGGGTATGTTTCCTATCCATGGTACTATGGGTCGGGTTTTGTTTGATACTGGGGCGACACATTGTTTTATAGCTACCCATTTTGCGAAGGCCTTAGGGTTATTAGCCACAGCAGAGAGCACAGTGACGTGTGTAGACTCACCACTGGGGTGTGGGTCGCTTATCTTCTTTATATGCCGGGGAGTGGGAGTAGAGATTGGTAGTTTGGTATTACCTGCAGACATGTTAGTTTTAGATATGCATGAGCACGATGTTATTATCGGTATGGATTGGCTCGTAGCTTATAGAGCCATGATTGATTGCTTCGGTGGGAGAATTATTTTTGATATTCAGGGGCAAGAGATTTTTTAGTGGCGATGCCTCTCCCAGAGGGAGGTTCGACCGCTCATTTGTATTATATTGAGGAGGATACCTCTAAGGAGGTTGTGATTCCTTTAGACTCGATCCCATTCGTTCGTGAGTATTCCGATGTATTCCAGGAGATACCAGGCCTACCCCCAGTCGAGAGATAGACTTTGTCATAGATTTATTGCCAGATACGAGACCTATAGCACGCACTCCATACCGTATGGCTCCGGCAGAGATGCGAGAGTTACGAGATCAGATAGAGCAGTTGTTAGGTCAGGGCTTCATTCGCAGGATTACCTCACCTTGGAGCGCTCCAGTCTTGTTTGTGAAGAAGAGAGATGGTTCACTGAGGTTATGTGTGGACTACCGGGAGTTGAACAAGATCACGATACGGAATAAGTATCCGTTGCCTCGAATCGGTGATCTGTTCGACCAGTTGAGGGGAGCAACTTTCTTTTTGAAGATAGATTTGAGGTCGGGGTACCATCAGCTACGTATTAGAGAGCAGGACGTTTCAAAGACTGCCTTCTTGACGAGATATGGGTCCTACAAGTTCAGATTGATGCCATTTGGTGTCACAAATGCTCCAGCTGTATTCATGGACTTAATGAATCGAGTATTCAGAGAGTTCTTGGATCAGTTTGTCATCGTCTTCATAGATGACATTTTGATATATTCACACTCGGAGGAGGAGCATGCCGAGCACTTGAGGCAGGTTCTTCAGGCTTTACGAGAGCATCAGTTGTATGCTAAGTACGAGAAGTGTGGATTCTGGTTGCAAGAGGTACAGTTCTTGGGGCATGTTGTTTCTGAACAGGGGATAGACGTTGACCCGAGTAAAGTGTCAGCGGTGAGGGAGTGGGCACGACACCGACGGAAGTGCGTAGTTTCTTGGGGTTAGCCGGATACTACAGGAGATTCATTCGGGGATTCTCTAAAATAGCGGGTCCATTGACGAACCTGACTCGCAAAGGGGTACCATATGTTTGGGATGAAGCTTGTCAATTGGCTTTCGACGAGCTGAAAGACAAGCTTAATTCAGCACCAATCCTTGCTTTACCGAAGCCGGGTGTGGAGTACCTGGTTTACACCTATGCCTCTTTACGGGGACTTGGGGGAGTACTTCAACAGGAAGGGAAGGCTATAGCTTTTGCCTCCCGCAAGCTTAAGCCGCATGAGAAGAATTACCCCACCCACGACCTGGAGTTAGCAGCGGTCGTTTTTGCACTGCGAATATGGAGACACTATTTATTGGGGGAGAAGTTCCGTTTGTTCACAGACCACAAGTCACTGCAGCATCTGTTCACTCAGCGAGAGCTGAATATGCGTCAGCGCAGATGGTTAGAGTTTGTGAAGGACTATCAGTTCGACATACAGTATCATCCGGGGAAAGCCAACGTAGTTGTTGATGTGTTGAGCCGTAGACCGGTAAATGAGGTAGCGGACGTCTGGAAAGCGAAGTGGAAGGAGTTGGGTCACCAGGACGCAGTAGCCCGTTCCTTCATATCTGTTATGACAGTCACACTTGAGATTGTTACGAGGGTAATACAGGCCCAAACCACAAACCCGTTTTGCCAGGAACAGATTGTACGACTTTTAGCCGAGGGTGCTGAGTCCTATTCTGTTAGTTCTGATGGGGGTTCGAGGTTTAATGGGAGGTTAGTGGTTCCAGAAGGGGAAGAATTGCGTCATGCAGTGATGATCCAATCTCACGGGTCTCGATTTGCGGTACATCCTGGAGGAGATAAGATGTACCAGGATATGAGGAGGCAATACTGGTGGAGTGGGATGAAGAAGGACATTATCGAGTTCGTGTCTAAGTGTTCTACCTGCCAGCTGGTGAAGGCGGACCATCAGAAACCGTCAGGATTGCTTCAGTCATTGGAAGTACCCGCGTGGAAGTGGGAGAGTATTTCCATGGATTTTATTACAGGGTTGCTTACATCACAGGGGGGCCACGACTCTATCTGGGTGATTGTAGACCGTTTGACCAAGGTGGCTCATTTTCTGCCGGTGCGGACATATTATACCACGGGTCAGTATGCTCAGTTGTTCATTTTTGAGATTGTCAGATTACATGGGGTGCCCCTGAATATTGTGTCAGATAGAGACAAAATTTTCATGTCACGTTTCTGGGAAAGCTTTCAGGAGGCTATGGGTACTGAGTTGAGGCTGAGTTCAGCTTATCACCCACAGACAGATGGACAAACAGAGCGTACTAATCAGATGTTAGAGGATATGCTACGCATGTGTGTTCTTAATTTTGGAGGAGGTTGGGAACCACATCTTCCACTGGTAGAGTTTGCTTATAATAACTCTTATCAGTTTACGATTGGTATGGCTCCATTTGAGGCTTTGTATGGCCGGCCTTGTCGTTTTCCAACTTGTTGGCTCGAGGTGGGGGATAACAAGTTGCTAGGACCAGAGGTAATTCAGGAAACCTCCGCGAGGATTGAGATGATTAGGAGTCGCATTCGAGTAGCCCAGGACAGGCAGAAGAGCTATGCCGATGCAAAACGGTTCTTCCGGGAGTTTAATGTGGGGGACCAAGTGTTACTGCATGTATCTCCTATGAAGGGAGTGATGAGGTTCGGGAAGAAAGGGAGATTGGCCCCGAGGTACGTGAGACCATTTCCCATTATAGAGAGGATTGGGACGGTAGCATACAGATTGGGACTACTAGAGCATTTACATCGCATTCACGATGTATTCCACATCTCGTCGTTGAGACGATATCTTTGGGATGATATGGCCCATACTCACATCACGATAGATGAGATAGACTTGCAGCCTGACAGCTCTTACGAGGAGAGACCGGTGGCTATCCTAGACTATAGTGAGAGGAGATTGAGGTCGAAGATAGTTCCACTTGTACGGTGTCGCGCCCCGACTTAATTTTGTTAAACTAATCCTTTTAATTAGAGATAAATTGGCTTAAACAATGATTTTATTTAAATCTCTAAGGAAAATAGCATAAGATTTTTTTTTCCAAAGGTATGTGTAGATGAAAACATAACTGCCTTTACTTATAACTAATAAGTACTACATAACTTTACATAACCAAGATCCTTAGTTTAATAATTACACAAAAGAAATCCTGATATTCAAACCATACTAATATCCGTCACTCCCCCGTTTTAAGGTCCTAACTTGGCAGTGAACTCCAAATTATAAGCATACCTGAAACAAAATATTATAGGAGTGTAAGCTATAAAGGCTTAGTGAATGACCACATACCACACATATAACCAATTTGAATAACCATTTTTATTTTGTTCTAATGCTATAACCCAACAGGAATCGTGAAACTCTCGCAAGCCTGGACCCGCCACAGTCCAATTAACCCACCACAGTTATTAGGGACCACCACATCCCTTTATTAGGCCCGAGTACACAAACCTTTAAGTTGGATTAATAGGACCACCACATCTAGGACCCACCATAGTCCTTAACATTAGATAAAGGACTCGCTATTCCATATCATTATGTAATATCGCTCAACATTTTTAATCATATGCATATGTTTCATAAATACAACATCACTCCCATAAACATTTTCACACATGTGTTTAACTACACATTTCCATATGAAATTATAAGCATTTATATTTTATAAGGAAGGTCACTCACCTTGGATTTTGTGCTAAGATTAATACCAAACACTTCCTTGGTATGGTAGTATTAGCTGCTTCCCCACCTAACAAGTCAATGTCGTTAGTATTTGCATACACCAATTAACATCAACCCAGTAACACATCACATAATTTGGTAAATCATAAATAACTAAGGATGAATTACATATGAAACTTCACATTTATATAACACCCAATTAATTAGGGTTCTAACACAATTTACAGAATTAAATTACGAATTTGCTAGACAAAGTTATGCCCATTTTATTACAGCCTTTTCCAAATCGTTTCTCAAGAAAAACAACAACACAACTTCAACTTCCTGGAATTCTCATAATTTTTGTACAACATAACTTTTCATGATATTCCATCCAATATCAGTAAACACATTGAATAATACAAATTTGATGTTTCATAATTTTTAGGGCTCATTTTCTATGTCGAGCAAAACGTCAAACACTTGGTATGCATTCTTGCTCCTTTAGGGCAGATTTTAAACCAAGATTTCAAACTATCACCAAGGGTTCATTCCTTGGTATTTTTATACAATTTTCGGATATGTTATACATTTATGAGTTTATTTTACTCTCCAACTTGAATCACTCAATTCCAATAAGTATTCCATGATTTATGCCATTTTTAGCATAACTAGGTCAAAATACAACATTAAGGCATAACTTAACATTTTTAAGCATACATAACATTGACCTTGAGTATAATTCATGGAAACATATAATAAACATGATTTAGCAGAAATATACATCATAATCATGAATTTTCTAAATCAAAATGCTTTACGAAAAGATGATGTAAATTAAGGACTTTAAAGTATGCATTTACGATCCTAGCGCCAATTTTAACTTGTGTTCTTAACCCATCCTTGTTCCAACAGAATTTAGCAATATGGGTATCATTAAAATATATATCCAAATCAAAAATAAAAACATGATAAGTATAGAACTCATCCATGTGGCCAACTTTAATAAAGATGTAATTACCTTACGAG
Source organism: Sambucus nigra (assembly GCA_949130495.1). Taxonomy (NCBI): domain Eukaryota; kingdom Viridiplantae; phylum Streptophyta; class Magnoliopsida; order Dipsacales; family Adoxaceae; genus Sambucus; species Sambucus nigra. The sequence continues at coordinate 296,056,504 of OX422211.1, read as the reverse complement.
GATTCCTTGATTTATGGAAAATTTCCAAAGCTTTATTCCTTAACTTTCTTCTCTTTCTCTCTCTTTAGGCAAAACTCTTGTTCATGGCTGCATTTGCTGAACAAAGGAGTTGTTTTATACAGTTTAAGTCTGCCAAACCATCACCCACCCTTTAACCAATCAAAAAATAGCACATGGTGTGCTAATAAGACAATTTTCACTTAAGGGATGGACATATTTGCCCTTGTTTTGTACTTTCGGTATAACTTCTTGTAAGAGGCTCCGTTTAACCCACCGTTTGTTGTGTTATAATATTAATTCATATATCTACAACTTTCATAATTTATGTTTTCCCAAAATCATAAACTAATACGCCTAATTTGGGCATCGAACAGGAAAGTAGCAATTTACCGAAAATCTCAAAACTTTCACATTTAGCGACCAAACATTGCCAATTTCGTATCAACACCCTTATTTACTTTTATAAACATAATCATGCATTAAAAACATAATTTCATGATGCATTTAACCACATAACCAATTTATAACTTATAACTCATAACTTATACTTAATCGTATAATCAACCTTACTAATCGTGTTTTAGGGCCTTACATACGGGTCCATTGGGAGCATCATAATGTGGAGGAATCCACTTGGGAGTGCGAGGTCGATATGCGAGAGAGATATCCAGATTTGTTCTTACCAGGTATGCCTTATTTTTTGAATTTCGGGACGAAATTCCGTTATTAGGGGGGAAGTATGTAATACCCCGTATTTTTACGCTATATTAATTTGGGGATTTATTAAATTTAATGTGAATTAATTATTTAATAAAAATCCAAAAATTAATTATGTTATAATTATTAACGTGATGAGAGTTAGTAATTATGGAAAAATTTGTTGAATATTACTAATGAGCAAAGTAATATATAATAGTGGCCATATTAAATGGCACGAGTGAATAAAATGACAATTTTAGAATTTTGAGTCGGGACGCGCCCGTGTCGCGTCGGGACTAAATATTGATAAATAAAAGTAAATATTTTATAAGTTGTTCGTATGGTCGTTTTGAGTGCCCCAACGCGTTCGAAAGTTTCGAGATAGTCAGAAAAGTATACCCGGGAGTTTGATTTGGGTCTCGGGACGTTTTTAGGCCTAATTAGTACCCCGGGAGGGCATTTTAGTCATTTTGTATTTTTGGGTAATTAAACCCACGAAAATTAAAGGGGTTATATCAGATGTTTAGGTTATCTCCTAGGGTTAGATAACTCAAAACACTAGAACGGCCATTGGAGAGGAGAGGAGAGAGCTCTCAAGGCATTCCAAGGCTCAAAACTCACCTGTTTGCACCGCCGCTACCGCCAACATGTAGATCGCGAGATGGGGAACGCAACCACACCAAATTCAACACCAAACCAAATTTCTGAAAATCCCAAGCATGTGTTTATGTTGCTTATTTCGTTGATGCATCATCCATATTAGTTTATGAGTTATTATGATGAGATTTATGGAAGAAAAACCCAATTTGAGATGGGAAATTTTCATGTAGTGATGATTTATATGATATTCTGGAAACCATTTGTCATGTAAAGGGTTAAGAGTTTGATTAAGAAAAGAGTTCTAATCAGATACAAACACTAAAAAAAAAAAATTATTCTGGACGATCGGACCGTTGGAATTGGATGAAATTTTACAGAGAATTAGCTGAAGACGAGAGGAAGCTACAGAAAAAAATTACCGTTCAATATTTTTATAATATTTTTTTTGCTAGACAGTTTTATGTTTTGAGGACTCTTAGAGATAATAAAAATTCAATTAAAACTCCATTTTAATTCCGATTTCGAAACCGTTTGAAATTCTCATCTTTGAAAATAAAATTCAAAATCCTTTAATGTAAGGCGAAATCTATATTTTTGGGATATTTTGCATAAGGGATAATGTAAGTATATATTAAAGGGGAGGGACACGTAAGAGAGAGTTACGTTGGAACATAAATGGATATCTACTGAATTGTACATTTGGAAGAATAGAGTTCATGAGGGTTACGTAGTAAGTTGGAAAAATCCTTCGAATTAAAGTTAGAAACGAACCATTATACTTGATAAATAATAATGGGAAAATAAGGATAAATGTTGTGAATGTGGGTTATTGGATAAACCTAAATTGATATAATAAAAGTGGTATATTTATATGATTGTGTATGCATATATTCTATACTTGTGAAAATCATGCCCGCGCTACTTGCTATCCCTGAGGTTTTCGCGCTGGGACGATCTTATCTCGTGTGCCTTATGGGGGATATTGACTCGTACCCTAGAAGATAGAAATCCTAGGTACAGGCTATCGAATCGTTAGTCACGGTCCTAAGAGACGTGAGGGTATGTACTGACCTCTTGGACTTGGAAACTATGTTTCGCCTCAATATTGTTTGTGTATGTATTTATACAGTTTGAGAGTGATTCTGAACTTGTATTCCCTTTAGTACGATTGATACGAGGATTGGATAGCAGAGTATGCCCGCACCAAAAAATTTTATGTGGGGTGCTGTTAGAATATATATATTATACGAGTATTTAATATATATATATGAACTTCTGTAATATGGGAAACTTCCTACTGTGTTATGGTAAGTAAGACATGTATAATGACTCAAATTGGAAATACTTGTTTTGAAAAGTATAATATGATATTGAAAAACTTTATGAATCAATAAAGTTAAAATGAGCGTTTTGTACTAAATGAAATTATCCTTTTTAAACCATGATGTTGTTAAATCTTAAATTTTGAGAGTCACCTAAGATAAGTTAAATCCTTGGGGAAGGATAGTGTGATATATGATGAGATAAACCATTGGGAAGGTTAGTACGATAAGAGTGCACATTAGAAGAGAGGCGAGAATTTCTCAAGAGAGTGTCGCACTAATATGTTGTTGCATTGGCCTGTATCAATTTAAATACTTGCTAAACGAATTTTTAAATCATATACACTATCGGTCTCTGACCCGCTTCTATTCCTCTTTCTCTCTTGTATATATATGTATATATTACAGGTGCCCAGCCACAGGGGCGTCTTGTTTAGGATCCCTTGTAAGGAACGTGCTGCAGCTTAGGTGGGAGTTGCAGGCCACTTGTTTAGAAGATTTCATTTACTTGATTCCACTTCTATCATTCTCCTTATTGGGCATGTGTCACCCTTTCCACTATTTATCTGTTTTATTGGAACATTTGTATTTCAGTTATTTCTAGTACTGTTACTTTGGGATTTATTCAGCATGTATGTTTTACTTTAAGTTTTAAATGCCGGGGTTTAGTTGTTGAATGTTTAAATTAATTGGATTATATGTTCCAGGATTATTGTGGTGTGATTCTTTAAATATTGAATTGTTGTAGATAATTAAATCTTTATTTTCAAAATAAAATTTGGAAAGTAATGTTAAAAAAATGGTTTTGACACTTAGCTTAATTAAATAGGGTGTTAAATTTGGAAAAGTTATTTTTACGACAGTGATGCTAAGAATGAACCAACTGTTCACCTTGATTTTAATTTAATAAAGGAGTGATCGTCCGGTATTTAATTAGGCGGGGTGTCACAGCTTATTTGGTGTTTTCCCGAGTTTGGGCTAGAACGAGATTTGATTATTTTTGCGAGAGGAACATGATGGTGCGATCAGATTTAGAGGCTGATTTTATATGATGATTCTTGTGATGATTTTGAGGTACGGTACTTACACAATATGCTCCGAAATTCTCTTGAGAGTATTCCGTTTTGATTTCTGTGTCGATTGTACTCATATTGAAATGTGATATACTTTGAAATCTGAAAAAATTATTGGAATCTTGATATTGATTCATTGTGATATATTATATTGTGATTTGAATATAGTGTTATGAGATTTTAATATGGCATGAAGAATGGGCACCCACCAAAGTCCAAAATTCGGATATTCTTAAGAATGTATAGGCGCGGTGAGGTGAGGCTTGGTGACTCACTGATGTGTTGTTGAGAAATTAATATTGATATAATGCTTGAGTATTAAATTTGATTTTTATATGCGGATTCGTATTGTTATGATTTATCATCGTTCTAGTTAGTTTTTAGCATTTATTCCTGTCATATTACGTACTTCTCCATATTTTCTTTTAGTTGGCAGGTTAGCGTGGATTGGGACGATATGGACTATTTTGGAGAATTATTTTACAGCTTGGATTGGAAGATTTATTCTTGATGTAATAATTAGTGGTGAAATTTTTAGTTGAAGAATTTTATATTCGAGAGACTTTATTGTAATCTTTTTGTGGGAATAGAAATTGTGGATTTATTTCATTTAAACTGTGGAAATTTAGATGCTCTATACTTGTTGATTGATGGTTTTAGTTTAGTTTTATCGTAGTAGCACGCCGCGTATCTCTTTTTGGGTGCGCGAGGTGTTACACTAATCTCATTTATACTATCTTTATCTTGATAATGTAACACCCCCCTTAAAATAATTACGGGTGGCCAACCCTATACTACATTAAATCAGGAGTTTTCGATGGTCCAGTCTCAACATCAACTGTAGGTACTACATAATATAGGACTAACTACCCGATATCATATAAGCGAGATGTTAAAATTAAATAAAATATGCAACAGACAACAAACTAACACTACTAATAAAGGAAAGAAAGATGCATGAAAGAACTATGAGAAAAGAAATGCTAGAATAAAATGAAATAAATAACTACAACTGAATATACCACAAGGAAGTAAACCCGAATAAGCTGTCGGGTCACAACCAATACAATGACTGAAATGAAATAAATGTACACATCTATAAATATCCCTTGGGCATAAACCCGATATACAACATGAATCCTACCTAGATTTTTAAAAAAGTAGAAAGCGACTAGAAGATACGTCCCGCAACAGTCCGCACATGTCACGGCTCCCAAGACTCTGGATGGAAGGTCATCCGGCATCCATGCGGTAGGACACCTGTAGTAATATATATATATATATATATATATATATATATATATATATATATATATATATACAAGCAGGAGAGAGATGTAAACGGGTCAAAGCTCGAGTGTGAAAAATATTTAGCAAGTGTGTTAACCGTGCATAATAAATATTGGTGCACTTATTTCATAATTAAAGTGGAATCGCACTCTCGCAGAACCCCAACTCACCTCTCATCTAGCGGCGCGCACCTATTCGCATCCTGAATTTTTGTGAAATTACCCCAATTATAAGGACAACCTAACTTAACATAGGCCCCACCTATTCCCACGAGATTTGCCTTCCTATCTTAACCCAAGAATCCACCTCTTTTCTAATCATACTAGATTATGTTTACAAACAATTATGCCATAATAAGCTTAATGGATTCTGGTTTATAATTTAATTAATTATAATTCTTAATACATTACCCATTTATATTTGGGTTGAATCATAAGATTTAATTTCTAATTAACATGCATACAAATTATTATTGACAAAACTTTTCTCCAATCTCAACATTGTACTACGTTTCATGCGTGGGGCGTCTCGCAAAGCGAAATCCAAACAAGGAACCACCCCGTTACATTACTCCTTGACAATGTCGATCCTAGAGATCCATTATGCCATACATACCATATTATACTACTACAACTACTAGATTTTAGACTACAATGTGAAAACAACTTAAAATCTCCAATAATATCCTTGGGATGATGTAACCGAAATATTCCTTAAATGCGATACATCAACCCCCATCAATCTAGTACATCATAATCATCCAAGATGTACTCCACAAAGATTCTATATCCTTTCATCTATAGGATATATAAATATATATATATATAGGCATTTTATTCTAACTATACATATATCTATATCATCATCCATACCCATGACCAAGTGTACATATCACATTTGATGTACAATGGACATGCACAAATATATACCCGACTATATATAGCACCGATAAACTGCACCATGCTATCATCTTCCCAGTGCCCGACTCACGTAGCATACTGGGGCCACCATGGTGGGACTAAACGACACCCATCTCGTGATAAACTCACACACACGACGTCCCGGGAAGCGGTCATAGCTCCAAACCGGCAATGAGACGAAACATACCCACCACGTCTCATCCCAAAAATATAAATCACATAATAACACACGGGACGACTATGATCTGGGGAATATCCACACCCTTCTCCTCGAGCCAGGATGCTCACCCTCTGCGCGAAAACTTCCCAATGATAGCATGAGCCGGGTATGCTTAACCACATAAGTATATATATATATATATAACTATATATCGTTCGTAAGTATAAGATATATATATATATATATACACTCGGCTATAAATATACATAATCCTCAATATACAATCCGTCACCACAAATTCATTTAATTTTCCTCGATATGTGACTACAATCCCTCACTTGAAGCATATTCACCCACCTTTCCTATGATGAATAGTCTCCCGAGCATATATGTTTATCTCCAACATTAGGGTTATCACCCAAAGTTTAGTGTAGGAAATCATCACTACACATCTCCTCTATATTCGAAGGTACATAATTATCTTTAGTACTATTTGGCCATTGGCATAAATATAACTAATAGTCTACAAACCTCAACTTATCCCAACTTCATTTCAAGTTTTGGAATTCCAATGGTTACTTCCATACAATTATGTATAAACTATCCTGACTAGAATTGTACTACCACTCATTCTAAATGATAGTACGATCCAAATCGTTCCCAATTTCACCTTCGGTTCGATTAACCATATGAACTCTTACTCCTATTTGGTTACCCATTGTTCCTTAATTTATACGTTTCTAAGGATACGTGACCCCTCTCTCTCTTCGGTCCCCAAACCTTAATCTCAATAGAATCCTATTTACTATAAGGATTTGGCACTATCCTCGGCCTACAATTACAAGCCATGCCCTCGCAACTCTCTCTAAGGGTTATTAACCTCCCATCCTATCTATACTTACCATGATCTATAAGTAGGATTCTCAATCCCAATGAGGTTTCCCCACAATCTCAATACACAACTCCAAAAACATACATGGATACATTTTTCTCAAATTGTCCAAAGAAGTCCCCATAATCACAATGTGTGAGAGACCCCTTTTATGTCTCCAAAACATATATCTTATATCTTTAGAGAAAGCCCCGAATCAATAAACCCAACCAAAAAGGGTTTGAAATCACTATGGAGAAAATTACACAAAATGCCCTGTTCCCGAATCGATTCGGCCCTATTCCGAATCGATTCGGCCCAACGAATCGATTCGGCCTCAGAGGCGAATCGATTCAGGTCCAAAGACCTGGGATTCTATCTCAGGCCGAATCAATTCGGCTTGGTCCTGAATCGATTCAGTCAATGCAGACCTGCCAATTTGCCTAGGCCGAATCGATTCGCTTAAGGGGCGAATCGATTCGGGTCTGCAAAATTTGAAGGGTTCTTCTTCTTACTTAAAACCCACAAATTCTAAACCCTAACTTTTCATTTCTAACTCTTAAACCTTCATCAAATCATGATTCTAAGCCAATAAATCAACCCAAAGTTGATCCCAACCATTTCTACACCTTTATACCCATATTTAAACATTGATTTCAAGATTAAACCCCAAAAATCTAGGTTTTGATATTAATACCCAAAAATCATTTCTTTAGCCCACAAATTATGAGATTTAATACACAAATGACCTATTTAGCAAGATTAAACACTATCCTCAGATTTGTAGAGGTTGGATCGTCCTCGATGTCGCGGTCTCCAAGCTTTTCTCCCTCTCTCTCTTCCTTTCTTCTTCTTTTTCTCTTCTTTCTCTTTTCTTTCTATTTCTATCTTTATCTAAATGAGAAGGCTTGTCCCGTAAGCCTCTTAAATCCCTAAAACACAAGTCCCAATTTTAATTGTTAATACACACTTTAAATGACTCGTTTACTCCAATTCGAGTCAAACTAACTTAAAAATATTCCAGAGCCGAAATAAAACCCAATGACAGTCATTTTGACTATCTCGACCCTTCCGGGATCGATGGTACCCTTAAAATCATCATCCGGAATGCTTTAAAACGTCCCCTATTTTTGGACATCAATTCCCAAATTTTAGAATTCTCCAATTATTAAAATTTTTATTTTCCCAAAAATTTAATTTTTCAGTCTAAAAAATCATGGGGTGTTACAGATAATTTCGTTATAACCAACCGGCATCTCGTACGCCCCTTGCATATAAAATAGTGTACCATATATATCATCTTAAGAACATACACAACTACATCCAACGTACATAAGTTTACCAATTTCATACCTATAATAACATGCACACATGTAAAACGAAACCATTTAATCCATTAATCACCTAATAAATAATTAAGCTAGTGTAAAAACATCTTCCAATTTAAGTTATACCCATTTAATCCGTTAACTGTTAACAAATTCGTTTTATTAAAACATAAACCATTTGCCATACACATGAATAAAATAAATACTGGATATGAATCAACTACTAAAATAAATAAGATTGGACAAAACATTCTAGTTCAAAGTCTCAAAACCAAAAACCAATAAATCTGAATTCAACGGAATAACTAAATACTAAAATGAAGGAAGTACAATCTCTCCAATAAAATAACTAAGAATGGGCGACACGTGCCCTAAATAAAATGTTTAAAGAGAACTGAATAAAATGAGAGTGGAGGCATCTAAGTACGAGGACCCGTAACTCCCACACCTGCTACAACACGTCAAACTATCTGGCCGTCTAAGCCTAGAGTCCCTGTGGCTAGACACCTGATAAGCAAAAGACGGGTTAGAGCCCGAGTTGTAAAAATATTTTTAGCAAGTATTTAAAATTTGCAATAAAGCAAGTATTACGTGCATGTTATCTTTTCGAACTCTCACATAAGATTCTCACCTCTCAACTATTGTGCATGCCTAACGTACATCTAATTCAATCTAGCTATCGATATCACTTCTAACTAGGTCATAGGCTTATCCTGTCAATTATGTCTCGTAGTAGTATCCCGTATTCCCTATACTTGTATTAAATGTTTCAACTTTTATTATCTTAATTAAGTGTCATCACACTAAAGTTAAGTATTCACAACTTATGGTTCTTAAGATTTTATTATCTTAATTATCTACATACATCACCCAGTAGATAATATCACAAGTATACACATTTATACTGCACTATTATATACATATACAAATACAACCCCCCTAAGGCTACACCGCGGTGCAATGCATACTCTGCTATCAAGTCCAGGTACATCTCGTACTCAAACAAGGACAATCGGCTAGGAAATCTCACATGAACCATTTAAACAAATCACACATATTGGAGGCGAACATAGTCCTAGGCCTTTGGGCTATGAACATACCTACGCACCTAAATGACTGTTTAATACCATCGTTCTCACAAATACCAATCCAACCGACGTACTATGTTCTGAGGTGCTAAATCTAAATCCCCTCGAAGGTTCATCAGGATAAGATTGTCCTCTATCATTTTCAAAACCTCCCGCGATAGCAAGTAGCTAGGTATGTCATACACATAATGAAACATATAATAGGTATTCACAACACTTATAAATTTCACATGTTCCACACGTAGTATATTTTTATCCCGGATAATCTATGTAATAATAATTCATAGCTTAATTCATTAACGAATGCTCCCGATTATTCTCATCACTCGAAGGGTATCCTTAAGTTTACACATCATAACCGTGGGTAAGGTTGCTATACCCTACTTATCTAAGTCATCATTTTTCTCGAATCTCCAAGTCTCGAATTATTCTCTAAAGTAAGTATTTTTCTCGATTAATACCAGCTAAGTTTAACCCATAGTTTCCCCTCTCTTAGGCCTAATCCTAATTCAACCTTGGTCTGTCATTTTTATTCAGCTAATACTCATTATACTTCACCATAAATCTTGCAATTTAAGACTAGAAAGGTTCTTAATTGTTCTAAATGGTAACCAGAAAATTACAACAGACTGAACCGATACGACTTAAAACGAACCGATCCCACCTATGAAAAACGAACCGATTCGGCTGCAAAATGAACCAATCCGGAGCCCTATGAAAACTGTTCTTCCCCAAATATGTTTTCCACCATTTTCATCCTCAATTCCTCTACAAAATTTTTCCCAAACACCAATATAACTGTACTAATTGATAATCTAGCATGCATATTCGATTTGTAACATCTTAGTATCATCAAATCATCAGTAAACATGAAATTGATATGAAATCCCCAATTTAATCTATTAGAACCATAGTTCATTTACTTTCCAATTCAAGAACAATTATGTCTCAGATTCGTTCATAAATCAATATATGATTTCGTGCATTTTCCTCTACATGCATGAATGAATCGACCTATGTTTATTTCAATATCAGATTAAGAATTCAAAACTCCTAATTTCCTCGAAATTCATATATAACATGGTATCTATTCTCCTATGCCAACATGAGAATAAATGGTGCTAAAAGAAAGCAAGTGATAAACACTTGCCTTGATTTTGATGGTCTGATCCGCTGATGTAGATGGTATGGATGTGTTCCTTGTTCTTCGATCTAAACAGTGGTGGTCTCGGTGTGGCAACGTGGTGGTTCTAGGCCTTAATTCCTTGAGTTTGGTTCTCCCTCACCCTCTGTGATTCTCCATTGAAACTTGTGACTGAAAAGCCTAATTCAACCCACGTAACAAATATATTTCTCCTCTAAATTTCATGGGTAATAATTGCCCGAAAATGGAATTTACCAAAACGCCGTCCCGGGGTGCCGGTTTGGCCTAAAATTGTCCCGGGATCCAAACTAATCCCCCGGGTAGACTTATCTGACTTTCTTGAACCTTTCGTACACATTGACGTACTCAAAATAACTATTTGGATTACTTAAAAATAATTTACTTCTTAATTCCTTTAAATTAGTCTTGATACATCTCACACGCGCGTCCCGACTTAATTACCGTAACTGTCGTATTTTTTTAACTCACGACAATTATAATAATTTTATAATCGTATATTACTTTATTCGCTCAGTAATATTCAACATAATACACATCAATACATACTAATCCTTAACTTGCTAGTTAATAATTATTTTAATCCTAATTAATTTTTAATTAATTTCTCAAATTAAATTAAATTAGTCCTATATTTAAAAATTATTAAAAATACGGGGTGTTACATACTTCCCCCCTTACAACGAAATTTCTTCTTGAAATTCGGAAATTAAAGGTATACCTGGTAAAAATAGCTCTGGATACTTCTCGCACATCTCATCCTCGCGCTCCCAAGTGGACTCTTCGATATTATGGTGCTCCCACTGAACACGCACGAGTGGCACTACCTTCGACCTCTGTCTCCTCTCGCTATTGTCTAAGATAGCCACCGGTCTCTCCTTATATGAACTATCTAGCTGTAAGTCCACTTATTCCAGCGTAATGTGAGTGTTGTCTAACTCATCCCGAAGGTATCGTCGAAGTGAGAAAATATGAAACATGTTATGCATCCGATGCAAGTGCTCTGGAAATCCTAATCTATATGCCATTGGTCCGATCCTCTAGATGATAGGAAATGGCCCAACGTACCTTGGCGCTAATTTCTCTTTCTTCCCAAATCGCATTATCCCCTTCATTGGAGATACTCGTAGCAGAACCTGGTCCTCCCACAATCAACTCTCTAAAGAATCGCTTGGCATCGGCGTGGCTTTTCTATATGTCCTGAGCCAACCGTTTACGACCCCAATCATCTCTATTATGGGTGTAGTCTCTTGAATCACCTTTGGCCTTAGTTACTTTTTGTCCCCCACTTCTAGCCAACAAACAGGCGAACGATAAGGCCTACCATATAATGCCTAAAATGGGGCCATGCCAATCGTAAATTGGTAGGAGTTATTTTTCGCGAACTCCACCAATGGGAGATACTGCTCCCAACCTCCTCTAAAGTCAAGGAAACACATGTGTAACATATCCTCAAACATCTGATTAGTTCACTCTGTCTGCCCATCAGTTTGTGGTTGGTAAGCCATACTCAATCGCAACTCCGTGCCCATGGATTCCTGGAAGCTCTCCTAAAAGCGAGCACAAAAAACCTTATCCCGATCGAACGTAATATTAAGAGGTACTCCGTGTAGTCTAACTACCTCAATAATGAATAGCTGGGCATACCGTCCCGCTGTATAATCTGTTCGAACTGGTAAAAAGTAATCTACCTTAGTCAATCGATATATAATCACCCAAATAAAATTGTGACCCCTCTGAGAAGTAGGCAATCCTATGATGAAATCCACGAAAATGATCTCACATTTCCGCATAAGAACCTTTAGCGTATGCATTAACCCATACGGTTTCTGATGGTGCACCTTTACCAACTGACAAGTGGTACACTTTGAGACAAACTCAGCAATGTCTCTCTTTATGCCACTCCACCACTACTGCCGCCTCATATCCTGATACATCTTATCCCCGTCGGGATGTACCGTAAATCATGATCCATGTGACTCTGACATCACTGCGTGTCACAGATCCTCCCTCTCTGGAATAACCAACCGTCCCTTGAAGTGCAAGCCTCCCTCAAAACTCACTGAATAAGACTCTCCCCCTCTGCTAGAAGGTGTCGAATCTTTTCCTGACAAAACGGATCCACTGCCTGGGCCTGTACTGCTCTCGTCACAATCTGGGGAGTAACTATTAAAACAAACATAAAAGATTGGGCAACTCCATCCTGATGTCCCAACTCCTTCCATTTCTCCCTCCACACCTTGGCCACCTCACCTAATGGCCTATGGCTCAATGCATCAACAACTACGTTAGCCTTCCCTGGGTGGTACTGGATCTCAAACTGATAGTCCTTCCCAAATTCAAGACACCTGCGCTGATGCATATTCAAATCTCTCTGAGTGAACAAGTATTGTAGTGACTTATGATCTGTGAACATGCGGAATTTCTCTCCCAAGAGATAATGTCTCCAAATTCGAAGTGCAAACACTACTGTTGCTAACTCTAAGATGGGTTAATTCTTCTCGTGAGGCTTAAGCTTGTGGGAAGCATATGCTATAGCCTGATCTTCCTACTGTAATACTCCACCAAGCCCCTGCAATAATCCATCAATGTAAACCAGATACTCCACTCCTGCTTTGGGGAGTGCTACTAGTAGGGATGGAAACGGGGCGGGTTTTCAAAAATCCTAACCCACCCTATTTAATAAACCGGGTGGGGTGGAACGGGGTGGGGCTATTTTATTTAAATTAACTCCTAACTCACCCCATTTAATAAACGGGGCGAGTTGGGGATCCTATGGGTTAGGTAACTTTTAAAAATAGTAAAATTAAAAATATTACATTATAGTTTTAGAGGTCTATAATGGTTCGTATTCCAATATGTGAGACAATCCCCCAAATGTCAATCCTTATTTCCACATAGAGTTTTTACAAAATTAACATACAAATAAAGGTTTTTTTTAGTGTATGTGTGTTTGGTTTAATTATAATTAACATACATATAAAGGGTATTTGTGTAGGCATAAGTTAAACGGGGCGGGGCAGGATGGTTTTATTTAAGCTAACTCCTAACCCGCCCCATTTAATAAACGGGTTTTCTTTGAAACCCATACCCACTCCTAATTCATTAATCGAATTTTAAAATCGGCCCAATTAGGATCGGGTCGGGTCGGGGCACCAGCGGGTTGGATTAAATTACCATCCCTAAGTTCTAGTACGGGTGCTAAAGTCAGCTTATCCTTTAGGTCATCAAACGCCAACTGACACACATCATCCCAAATGAACGATACTCCCTTATGATTCATATTAGTCATCATACCCGCAATCTTCGAGAATTCCCAAATGAACTATCTATAGTACCCAACTAACCCCAAGAAACTCCGCACCTCTATCGGTGTCGTGGGCTATCCCCACTCCTTCACCACTGATACCTTACTAGGGTCCACCGATATCTCCCTATTTGAAATGATATGCCCCAAAAACTGTAGTCCGCGTAACTAGAATCCATATTTCTCAAATTTCGCATGCAACTCATTCTCCCGTAAAGTTTACAAAACTTTATGTAGGTGCTCGGCATGATCCTCCTCTGTCCGTGAATAAATCAGGATGTCATCTATAAAGATAATGACAAACTAATCTAAGAACTCTCTGAACACCCTGTTCATCAAGTCCATGTATACCTCCAGTGCATTGGTTAGCTCAAATGGCATAACTCGACACTCTTAGGACCCATATTTCGTCAGAAAGGTAGTCTTAAACACATCATGCTCTCGGATACGTAACTGATGGTATCCCGAACTCAAGTCTGTCTTCGAGAAGTAGGTTGCTCCTCTCAGTTAGTCGAATAAGTCATCTATTCGGGGCAATGGATACTTATTCCTTATCGTGACTTTGTTTAACTTTCGATAATCCACACATAACTATAAAGATCCATCTCTTTTCTTCATAAATAGGACTGGGGCACCCCATGGTGAGGTACTCCTTTAGATAAAACCCTTTCCCAAAATATGCTCGATCTGATCTCGTAACTCCATTATTTCTATAGGATCCATTCGATAATGCGCATGAGCTATCGGTCAAGTATCAGGTGCTAAATCTATCACAAACTCTATCTCCCTGTTAGGCAAAAATTCTGGTATCTCCTGAAACATGTCATCAAACTAGAAAACTACTGGAATCGAATCCAAGGAAACAACAACTACTGTTGGGGTCTCCTCCTCTATATAAAATAAGTGAGTGGACGATCCTCCCTCTGGTCGAGGCATCGCCACTATAAACATCTCCTGGCCAGGGATAACAGAAACAATGCTCCTATTGAAGCAGTGAATCATGGATCTATACGCGAATAGCCAATCCATGCCAATAATGGCGTTGTACTCAGACATATCTAAAATAGGCATATCGATAGGCAAAATAAGACTCCCAATCTCTATACCCACTCCTCGACATATAAAGAAAATCAATAACCCATTACCCAACGGTGAGTCTACATAAGTCACTATAGTCTCGGTTGTGTCTAATAATCCTGTGACCCGTGCAAATCTAGTGGCTATAAAAGAGTGTGAGGACCCCGTGTCAAACATAATATGCCCCATAGCCCAGTGTATAGAAAACATACCCTCAATTATGAGTGATGCTATGGGGCTACTGCTTGGTGATGTCATATACACGTCCATACTGAAGCTGTCCCTGCTGAATCGGGGCTGTTGGAATGGCAGGCAAAGCTGGGACTAGTGCTGGTAGAGCGATTGGGAATATCGGAATCTAGGGCTCCTGGTGAGCACCTTACTGCTGAGGATACTTCCCCTTGTCGGGGAACTCAAATTGTTTGTGGCCAGCCTTGCCATAAGTGAAACATCTACTTGTATAGTTCCCCCTTTCTGCCCCTGCTAGCCTCAGCCCTACTGGCTATTGCCACCTCTCCCTTGGCTCTAATGGCCCTGATGGAACTGCTGGTGGCCCTGATGGCCCTACTGGCCATGCTAACCCTGGTGGACATGCCTGAAACCTCCCTGTCCCTGACAAAATCCCCCTGATCTGAATCTTCTAGATGAATCCCCTTGATGGGAAACCTGCTCACCCTGCCTCTGTTGACTCTGACCTGCTTGTGCCCCATCGAAACTACCTCCACCTGTCCTTCCCTGTTGGCTAGACTCACCTACACGCTTGTCCCCTTTAACATGGAAACGGTGATCCTGGCAGTGTAGTAGTGCAATATTGAGTACGTCTGTATAGGAGTGCAATAAAAGATTACCCAGAAGATGCTGATGAATCCTTCAGGTCAGGCCATCCATGAACATCTGAATCTTAATTTCCTCAGTAGGCACCTCATCTGGTACCAAGTTTATTAGTTTAGTAAACTCCTCCTCATACTCAACTACAGTCTTCCCCTCCTGAGTGAGGTCCAGTAGTTTTCCCCTCATATCAGTCTGAACGGCGGAAGGGAAATATTTGCGATTAACCGCACCCAAAAGTCCTGTATAGACATCACATCGCGCTCCTCTATAGTAGTAGTTGACTCCCACCGCTGAAGCGCTACCCCAACTAGCTTGAAGGTAGCTAGTATCTGCCTCTGCACCTCTGTGCACTCGTACATCCTCAAGTTCCGCTGGATGTCTTTCTTCCACTGGCTCACTACAACCACATCTGAACTCCCCTGGAGCTCTAGGGGGTGCCTTCTGGAAGGCATCTCTGACTCGCTCCCAAGCATAAGGGAACGAATGTACTAGAGCTGGTGCCACTGCTTGTACTTATGGTGGAGCCTGCTGTACGATTGTTAGTGCTGCATTGACTGCCTGAGCAACTATGTCAGTGACCTCTGTATCATTCATAGTACCCTGAGCCTAGGCTGGCTGGGGCTCTGGTTGGGCATTTCTGGTCCTCGGTGCACGTCTGGGGGGCATCTGAAATGAGAAAGAATTTATAAGTCCACAATTTTTAAATCTCAAATAGCTAAAAACGGAATCAAATAATCAAGAATGCAATAATCCTAAAGATAGGACGCTATATTAAAGAACGCTAAGCTGAAGGCACAATAAGCCATACAGATCCTAAAAGACTCTAAAACCTGATGTTCTGATACCACCTACGACACCCAACCCAATTAAATACTGGGTGATCAGTCCTTTATTAAATTTGAAATAGAATGTTCGGTTGGTTCATTTTTAGCATCACCGCTGAAAACATTTAACATTATTACTCACCTAATAAATAATTAATCTAGTGTCAAAACATCTTCCAATTTAAGTTATACTCATTTAATCCCTTAACCGCTAAAAAATTCCATTTATTAAAACGTGAACCATTTTCCATACACATGAATAAAGTAAATACTGGATATGAATCACCTGCTAAATAAATAATACTGGATAAAACATTCGAGTTCAAAGTCTCAAAACCATAAACCAATAAATCTGAATTAAACTGAATAACTAAATACTGAAAAGAAGGAAGTACAACCTCTCCAATAAAATATTTGAGAATGGGCGACACATGCCCTAAATGAAATGTATAAAGAGAACGGAATGAAATGAGAGTGGAGGCGTCTAAGTATGAGGACGTGCAGCTCCCACAACTGCTACAGCACATCAAACCGTCTGGCCATCTAAGCCTAGCGTCCCTGTGGATGGAAACCTGATATAAATTGTACAAGAGAGAAGACAATATGCAAAAGACGGGTTACAACCCGAGTTGTAAAAATATTTTTAGCAAGTATTTAAAATTTTCAATAAAGCAAGTATTATGTGCATGTTAGCCTTTCGAACTCTCACATAAGATTCTCACCTCTCAACTCTTGTGCACGCCTAACGTATATAAAATCCAATCTAGCTATCGATATCACTTCTAACTAGGTCATAGGCTTATCTTGCTAAGTATGTCTTATAGTATTGTCCCGTATTCCCAATGCTTGTATTAAATGTTTCAACTTTTATTATCTCAATTAAGTGTTATCACACTAAAGTTAAGTATTCACAACTTCAGGCACTTAAGATTTTATTATCTTAATTATCTAAAAATATCACACGGTAGATAATATCAAAAGTATACATATATACACATCACTATTATATATATATATACTAATACAACACCCCAAGGCTACACCGCGGTGCAATGCATACTCTGCTATCAAGTCTAGGTACATCTCGTACTCAAATAAGGACAATAAACTCAGCAATCTCTCATGAACCAAATAATAAAATCACATATATTGAAGGCGAACATAGTCCTAGGCCTTTTGTCTACGCACATACCTACGCACCCAAATGACTGTTCAATACCATCGTTCTCACAAATAGCAATCCAACCGACGTATAATGTTCTGAGGTGCTGAATCTAAAATCCCCCTGAAGGCTCATTTGGATAAGACTGTCCTCTATCATTTTCAAAACTTTCAGCGATAGCAAGTATCTAGGTATGTCATACACATAATGAAACATATAATAGGTATTCACAGCACCTATAAATTTCAAATGTTCCATACGTAGTATATTTTTATCCCAAAAAATCTACATTATACTAATAGTAATTCATAGCTTAATTCATTAATGAACGCTACCAATTATTTCTCATCACTTGAAGGGTATCCTTAAGTTTATACATCGTAACATTGGGTAAGGTCCCTATACCCTACTGGTCTAATTCATCATTTCTCTCGAATCTCCGAGTCTTGAATTATTATCTAAAGTAAGTATTTTTTCCGATTAATACCAACTAAGTTTATCCCATAGTTTCCCCAATCTTAGGCCCAATCCTAATTCAACCTTCGTCTACGGTTTTTACCAAGATAATACTCATTACACTTCACCATAAATCTCGTAATTTAAGATTAGAAAGGTTGTTAAGTGTTCTAAATGGTAACTAGAAAATGCAGCAGACCGAACTGCTCTGACTTAAAATGAATCAATTTAACCTATGAAAAATGAACCGATTCGGCTAAAAAATGAACCGATCCGGAGCCCTGTGAAAACTGTTCTTCCCCAAATACATTTTCCACCATTTTCACCCTCAATTCCTCTATAAAATATTTCCCAAACACCAATATAACTGTACTAATTGATAATCCAACATGCATACTCAATTTCTAACATCTTAGTATCATCAAATCATCAGTAACATGAAATAGATATGACATCCCCAATTTAATCTATTAGAACCCTAGTTCATTTAATTTCCAATTCAAAAACAATTGTGTCTCAGATTCGTTCATAAATCAATATATGATTTCGTGGGTTTTTCCTCTACATACATGAATGAATCAACGTACGTTCATTTCAATATCAGATTAAGAATTCACAACTCTTAATTTCCTCGAAATTCATATATAACATGGTATCTATTCTCCTATGCTAACATGAGCATAAATGGTGATAAAATAAATCAAGTAATAAACACTTGCCTTGATTTTGCTGGTGTGATCCGCTGATGTAGATGGTATGGGTGTGTTCCTCGTTCTCCGATCTACACGGTGTTGGTATCGGTGTTGCAAGGTGGTGGTTCTAAGCCTTAATTCCTTGAGTTTTGTTCTCCCTCACCCTCTGTGGTTTTCCCTTTAAACTTGTTAATGGAAACCCTAATCCAACCCACGTAACATATATATTTCTTCTCTAAATTTCGTGGGTAATAATAGCCCAAAATGGAATTTAGCAAAATGCCCTCCCGGGTTGCCAGTTTGCCATAAAACTGTTCCGGGTTCCAAACTAAATTTTCGGGTAGATTTTTTTGACTTTCTCGAACCTTTCGAACACATCGACGTACTCAAAATGACCATATAGATTACTTAAAAATAATTTACTTTTTAATTCCTTTAAATTAGTCTTGACACGACTCACACGCGCATCCCGACTTAATTATCGTAACTGTCGTATTTTTTTCACTCACGACAATTATAATAATTTCATAATCATATATTACTTTATTCGCTCTGTAATATTAAACATAAGACACATCAATAAATAATAACCCTTAACTCGCTAGTTAATATTTATTTTAATCCAGATCAATTCTTAATTAATTTCTCAAATTCAATTGAATTTGTCCTATATTTAAAAATACGGGGTGTTACAATAATTAATCAACATGTGACCGCATCCAACCACTTCTCCATGTCCACCCATCATGCGGTACACAACACATAATCCCGTCACATCGTTCAGGCACTAGCGTTTGCTAGAATGGGCCACCAAACATGAGTGAGGCACACATAAAATCGTCTTTATGTCCAAACCCACCATTCACTGTCATGGCCCCACCGCCCGCACAGGGTGCACACATAAAACTATTAGACGTGCAACGGGTTGTGCTAAGTCGTCTTTGTGTCAACTTTTTCGTTTTCAGGTCTTATTGGGTTCTTGTCTAAACGGGTTACTTTTTCATCGCGTGGAAAAAACATATTCAAACCCAACCCATTACCTTAACATGTCGTGTTCACCCGTTATCACCCATTAAGATAATACATAATTTTGAAGTATATATGGGTTGATACATGAGCCCACTATTAAACATGATTGGAGCCATTTATTCATTAAATTACTAAAACTCTTATTAAGTAATATTCAATATGAATAAATTAACATTAAACTACATAAACTATTTCGACTGCCCAATAGTATTTATTGTTTACTAAAATTACTGGATCTTAATGGGTATTAATGGGTGAAGGGGGTTAACACTACCATGACTCGTTAACTATCATGCCTTATCAGGTTGGCACTTATATGACCCAAAACCATTAAGGATCCACCTATTAACTTATAACTAGGTATCGGTTCGTATCGCATTATTGCATCATGTGTTATTTTAACAGGTCTAAAACCGTGATCCATCATATCTAATCAAACTACCATCACATGCATATAATAAATAAAGTGTCTTCTCTCGGCACATACCCATATAATCGTATCAATCTATTATGCTCCATTAAACGTTATCATAAGTACCCATATGTTATTACACACTCCATAATTACTTATCACTTAGGTTCTAATCATAATACATATGTTTATCCATAAGGTACCATCTCCTAACCTTCTCTAGACTCCATGCGTAGGACATCTCAAAACTTAAATCCAAACACATAACCCCCCAAATACACTTTTATTTAGATCAGGTAGTCATCGAGACTCCAAAACAGAAAAAAGTCTCTTCGTCCCATACCTAGGAATAATCATTCCATTAATACATTATTATCAAATTCCAAACGTAGAATATCTACACACTTATCACATCATAAACTCCTAACTCATAATATTCTCTAGAATCCATGCATAGGATGCCTCATAGATGAAATACAATCAAGGAACCCCTTTATACTCTTTTATCTAGATTAGGCCGTCGTCGAGAGCAAATTGTTGCTATGTTTATCCTTCTACATCCAATGGAGTCTAACCTTAATCCTCACTCATTTACTACACAGAGTCACACAAAAATTTATATCATTACTTCTATCCTCATTCAATTCTCATCAAATTTTCTAAGTTACCTCTATAATTCCAATGACAATAAGTGTGGTCTACTCACAAGCCACAAAATCCAACAACTGCGTATCCAATCCACACAACCTATATCTCAAAACCAATGTGATGAAACTTTATAAATAATAAAGTTTAATAACAACATATTATCTCCCTCACCCATATCTTTATATTATCCTAAATTCCATTTATACCAAAATTCACGTAAGTTTATTAAATTTACAAACTCAACCTATAATCCCCAAGAATCCTAGTGCATTAAATCATCTTCCCAAACGTTAATTTTACTTCCTTAATCCATAATTTGACATAGCCTTCCTATCTTATATGAACATCCCTTCTGCGAATAATTTTTAAACATAATACCTAACACATTAAAGTCTCAAGTCAACTTTCCATACTAATACAGATAACTCAAAATTCATTTATGTATCCCAATCCTCACATATAAAACCCAGGAACATGATCCTAAAGATATCAAATATACATAACCAATGTTAGAATTCTAAATGGTTTACTAGTATGGCCAACCACATAACCACCTCAATAATAACGTATAATCCCCAACATAAATCCTCCCCACAACAACTAGTAATCGATAATAGAAGTCTCATCAACAAAAGGGATTAACCAATCAAAAAGTCCTATAAATAATAACAATTAATCAATAACCTAAATCCAAACCTCAACAAAAATAGTTAACCAATAATATAAATCCCATGGTCTACAACAATTAGTCGATAATATAAATCTACTTAATAACAACAAAATAGTCAACAATGTAAATCCCTTTGATAGCACAACCATCAACCAATCAACACACAACCCACCACCACCAACATGAAACTTACTTTCTAAATCTCGTCTCCTTTTATTTACCACATTCATTATTACCAATTTACATGTGGATTAACCCAATTGCCAAATTCTCATTCACAAGTTCATAAAACACTATGTTATACGAGCATTAACTGTATTCATAAGAAATTTCAGTGATTTTAGGCGTGTTCTAAAATGAGCATATATATGTCAAAATTTTAAGGGACAAGTTATGCTCACAACTCACATTTCATCTTTCCAAAAGTCCACTTAACATGTTAATTCACAACAGAAACATACTTAGGTTTATCTTTCCCTAATAAATCTTATAATCAATTCTAATCAAAATTTAAACATATTTTAGGTAATATATAATTCATAAAGCACTTAAGCATAAACATAGAGTATTTTGGCTTAAATCAATATTCGAAATCTACCTTGAAATTCTAGTTCTTCTCTCCAAAATCTACGAGTTGACCTCTTAGATTTCCTTCAAAATCCTCTTGTAAATGCCCCAAATCCAAATTTGAAAAGTTTTTTAATGGAGTATCAGGGATTATAGGGATAGGGATGAAGTTTAGAGAGTGATGTAGGCTTTGTAGTGAGAGAAAAGTGTGTTTAAATAAATAAATATTGTGCATAAACGATATAAAGGAAACCAAAATCAGAACACCCTGCGACCAATACGTGATAATTCTTGATTGCGATTGTGATCCCCTTCACCGCTATCGCGTAAGGGAATCCCCGTAGTCACGGGTTTCCCCCGTGTGCCAGTTTTCATTTTCTCTCTCTCCCCCCTTTTATATCACAACTTAAAAAAAACATCACTATACACACAAGCTAAACTCTTCAAAATCCTAACTTGGTCCCCAAGACAAACTAAATTACCTTCTCGCCCCAAGGTTTCCATCTAATACCCACAATGCGCCCTAATTATAAATGACCATTAACTAGTATAAAATTCGCAAAATTAATATAAATCAAAATTTGTTATCTTAATGAAATATATTCACTCATAAATCATATTAATTATATTCCCATTTCAATTTAATTATTTAAATTCAGTAATTTTAAAAAATTACAGAGTTATACATCTCTTGTCTGCCTTTTTTGTTACTTAAAGAGATAAAGGAAATAACAAAGCACATAATGAGATAAAATAGAGGTAAGCAACTGACGAGAGTGAACATGCTAATCAAACTAACAAAATGAGATAAAACCATATAACAAGTGAGCAATCTATGATCATCTAGTCCATATATGAAATATGCGATAAGCATGCCTAGATAACTCATCAACAACTACACATGGAGATAAATAATATATTAAAACAAGGATATATAATAAACGCGTACTAAAAAATCATAAGCACTAAAACCAAATAAGAGTTATGGGATTTATACAAAATATATGCCTTGAATGTGAAATCCTAACTCATAAACCCCCAAATTACCTAAAACAAAAACAACTTCTCACTTTCTTTTCCTCTTCTCCATAAATCTCTTAAGATTTTAAAAACACAACTTGACATCATGAAAGGCGTACCTAACTTGATCTATCTGAACATTGGTGTCACGTTAATATACTTTAGAAGACTATGGAGAGTAAGAACTGAAAGATAAAAGCACATTTCGACAGTCATCAAGAGCTAGTGAAAGCTAGGAACGTAGAGAGGAAGCCAAATAAGTTGTAATCCCATCTAAATCTCCTTGAGAAGTAGTATGCACGTTCGGTTCATGATAAGTACGATAAGGACATGGAGAACGACATTGAGGAGGCATAATATGTATGATATTGGTAAACTGTTGCAGTTGCCTAACTGAGTGATCGATCGATACTATGATTTCATTGTGATCATCCCCTCAGGTTTATTCATAACTTCATCTAGAGGAAGTGTACCCCCTAACTCCAAAACCAAGTGTTCGATCAAACGATCGAAATTCAATGCGTGAGACTTCATATCATCCTTAGAACAATCTATGATAATGTTAAACATCTTGCTTATTAAATCCAAACAATATGTAGCATTTCCAATAGCATACAACAAGTACCCATGTTCTATGAAAAATTCATGTGAATGAATAGTCACTAAAATGCTTGAGGATACCACAATATTAATAATATAAAAATACTTAGCCAAGAAGACTTGAGAAAATTCTTGCAGGGCCAAGAGGGTAGTGGCCATCATTCAAAAGAAAAATAGCTTCTGATCTAGGAGGAACATGATTATTCTTTAGGAACGGGTAATTGGGTGTATTTACAACCTGTAATACCCCGTATTTTTATAATAAACATAAAATTTGGAGGAAGTAAATTAAATAAATTAATTTAATTAATTAAGTTGTGAATAAATTAATTAATTATTATTTTATGTGAAGTGAGATTGACTTCGCATGTCAAATAATTGCAGTAAAAAATAATTGTGTGTGTGTATTGAATAATTGATATATGATGTGTGACACAATTGAAAAATATACTTGTTGAGTAAAAATATTTGAGACACATTTTGGGAGGCTTTATGTGATCATTTAGGTGTTTTGGACCTTTAAAAATGGTCTCAAGGTATATATATATATATGAGTTAGGAGGTTATTGGGCTAGTTCAGTTATGTATTTGGGCCCATTTGGGGGTCTAAAATTAATGCCTAAGGTCCAACTCGGGATTTGTGTTTAAGTTATATTAATTAGGAGATTAAGGAACTCCGTGTCATTTATCCAAGAACCCTAATAGTGACTTTAGGAAGAGAGAGGCAAGAACCCAAGCTGTGAAATTGGGAGAGGAAAGATTCAAGAAGAAATTCAAGGAAACCGTCAATAAATCATCCAGGAACTCACGCAAGAATTCTCTTGCTAATTTTATTAAGTTTAATACTTTCTTAATTCACCGTGTTGTGTATCCCATGTATAAATTCTAGAAACTTAAGAATTTGTGATGATTTGATGATGACATTAAACTATATTCATAAAGGGTTCGATTATGATAATAGAATAGGAATCCAGAATTTAGGATGGTAGATTATAAGGTTTAAAGTGATAAAATATCATGTTCTGGGACCCTTTTTATGATTATTATGATGATTCACATGTAGAGATTACATCCATGATTAAAGTTTTGAGATTTCTATAAATTATAACCCTTGTATGTGGTAGAAGTTAGAGGATATATGGACACAAATCTAAAATTGCATGAACACTCCTATAGCTTGAATTTCTCTGATTTGGGACTTCAACCGGGTTTCAAAATACGTAATAAATGATCCTAAGAGGGCAACAAAGTGATGGAGACTGGTATTGATAATTATATTAAGGTTTAAGCCATTGGAATCATGTTTGGTTGGAAGATTTGGATTCCCGTTCTTAAGAAAAATTCTGGGGAAAGGGGGCTGTTGACCAGGGCCTAACCGGTTCGCTCCCTGGGCCGAACCGGTTCAGCCACTGGGGAGACTGGATGTGGGGTCCATGGTTGTATTCGGGGGAATTTTAGGCGTCCATACGAGTCAGTTGGACCATATACAAATAACCGTGGCATTTATTAAAAGTGGAATCGTGATGTTACAAATAAAGGTGGAAGTTAAATTAACTTGATGGTTAATAGTATTTTATAAATAAAAGAAATTTAATAATTTACGTGATGGTAAATTATTAACTAAGGATAATTACAGGTAATCCTTACGGGGCAGCTTGGGGTAATTATTAGAGTAATTACCTTTACATATTGTAATATGTAATTATATTTTGTGTGGACATAACTATGTTTGTGGACTATCCTATCGGTTTGGGTGCGCGCGTTCGGGACCATAACACACGTCGTCATAGGTGGGCTAGGCGTAGTGTAGGTCATATCTTAGGTACTACGCACCAGCGCCACTTATGAGAGATGAGTGTTGATGCTGGGATCCCTGTGTCACATCTAGGTATGGGTCGTGCAATGGTGTACTGCGTAGGTACCTCCCCAACTGTATGTGTATTGTGTTGTTCATTTTGGATAAGAGACTCCTCAGGACTTACTAATAGAGCACGAATGGGACACTATTGGTAAATGCCTTAGTGTCTCATATATAGGGACATTATATATATATATATATATAATGAAAATGAATGGAAGAATTTCCTAAGTCTAATGATGTAGACTATAAAAAAAGACCCAACACTACGTAGTATGTATGATGTCATCATTTTATGGGTAGTATGTCTGGGGAACTTTGGGAGATAATAATTTGAATGTAGATAACTTTATTTTAGTTCGTTTATCTTGCTAAATGTATTCTTATACTATCATAATCATTTATCCATCATCTATACTGGGACTGTAACACCCTGCGCATTTTAGCATCAATCCATCACCATGCTAACTCCAAAATAAAATCCAACTCACCCAATTGATTAAAAATCAAAATAAATAATCCAACTATGAATATTTAACTGAAAACCGTAAACAACTGTGGAACCGAATGGCCCACCAAAATCCATACATAACTGTCTCATGAATAAATGACGAAATGAAAAAATCTAACTATTAAAGCAATAAAATAAATCTCCAGTTGTACCCCAAAAATCTCTAATCCAACTGTGCAGCTACTCCAACACTAAACCTGAAATATTAGTCAACACAATAGGTCAGCGCACACCGCATGAATACTATCTACTCCTCCCAATTAGGGTCTGCGGACCCAGATATAAGCATTATGCATAATAAATATTACAATAGAGTATTTTAAATTAAACGATATAATTAAATGAGAATAAGTAACACAACACTACTAACCCACATAACTACGTCACCCCATTATTCCAGTCCCATTTTGTTATTGCAAGCATCAAATTATCAACTCACAATTATTAATGAGTTAATGTAACCAATTTTATTAATACGATGCTAGTATAGCCAGTTCACCCTATTATGAGTCCTGCGCATACTCTTAGCACGCCCAATTTTATTAATGCAACACCAGTATAGCAAGTTTACCCTATTATGAGTCCTGCACATACTGCTGGCGTGCCCGCAATTTCACATCACACACATTCCCCTCACTATGGTCAGTTCACCCAATTTTATTATCACTGCACATACTCGTGAATTTTAACACACGACACGTCACTATAGCCAGTTAATTTTTGCACACTTGAGGGCACGACCCCAAATTATAAATGTCCCCCCCAGGTGCTCCTAGACAGTGATAGTAGGAACGTTGACAGATCAGCCTTGCAGCCTCACCTTGCATATCAGATTTTAGATTGTTGATTGTAGATTAGGTTGCTACTCCTTTTCAGTTTTTTTAATTTTTGGATTATTGTATGGGCATAAGCCAGAAGTCTATTTTATTTAATGCTAATTGGATACACTTATAAGTATGTTGGGATTTATTTATATTATGTGGATGATGGATTCTATTATTATTATTATTATTATTATTATTATTATTATTATTATTATTATTATTATTATTATTATTATTATTATTATTATTATTATTATTATTATTATTATTATTATTATTATTATTATTATTATTATCTTGGATGTTAATTTAAATTCAGTTTTAAACTCAATCGTGGTTTACAAATAAATATTTTATATGGTTTGATGTTGAGAATGATATAGATTGTATAGCAGGCCTAATCTTCAGCGTATTGCATCTGACCAACCTTTACGTGAGAAAGTGGGGGTTGTTACAGTTAGTTTCAGAGCATCCAAGTTCTAGTATCCTGAGGATCTGTGTTGAAGTCATTACGATATGTTTTACGTTATTTGATATGTAGACCCTATAATTAGGATTCATTATTTGGTTGTGATTTATACTAATTCGAACCTTGTTTTCTTTCAGATGGTAAACGGATAAAGGGGTAAACCTAGGCACGTAGCTACACATGCAGTAAATGAAGAGGCTCAACCGGAGCCACAACAACAACCTCAACTCCATCGGCACAACCCATAATTACCCCAGCAGATATATCTACCATCGTGACCCATGTGG
The DNA here is from genome assembly GCA_949130495.1 of Sambucus nigra. Lineage (NCBI taxonomy): Eukaryota > Viridiplantae > Streptophyta > Magnoliopsida > Dipsacales > Adoxaceae > Sambucus > Sambucus nigra. The sequence goes on along the minus strand of OX422211.1, from coordinate 296,028,747 downwards.
TCTCTTCTGCGATGGCAGAAATGCTCCAATAATTTCCACCACCTCAAGCTCAACAACCACCACCACCATCACCACCACCACCATAATAGATGGCATTACTATCCCAGACGCTGAGGTTAATCTGGGGCAGAGTAAGGGACGACTTCACAAAGGGCCAACCTCTAGAGTTTGCAGGCAGTCCATACATATTGGTGGCGAGTCGGTGGAAAAGGGATATTCAGCGGCACTTACGGATGGTGAAGTGAACTCCAGTTCAGAGGCAAATATTTGCCTCATTTCTACTTGTGGGGGCGGCACTCCAGTGGTGGGAGTCGGTTACTTCAGCTCCAGAGAGGGACAGTTTGACCATAGATGAATTCTTGGAGAAGTTCGAGGGGAAGTATTTCCCTTAAGAGATGCAGTTAGAGATGAGGAGTCAGTTAATGGACATCAGACATGAGGGTCTCACGGTGGCAAAATATGAGGAGGAGTTAACTACTCTTTTCTTACTTTGCAAAGGAGGACGTGGACATAAAATAGATAAAGATGGATAGGTTTATAGCAAGGTCAGCCTGGCATATCGAGAAGGCATTTTTAGGGAACCCGACATTCACTACATATAATCAGATTATGAACAATGCCCTTCTACACTGCCAGGACCATAGGGCCTTTCAGAGAAAAAAAGGTGAAAAGAGACAGGGAGCTAAGACATCGAACCCGCAAGGTAAGATGAGTGGACGTAGCGGTTAGGGGGCCCAGCAGTTTAAGGGTCCTCCATCTACAGATCAGCATAAGCGATTTCGGGGTTTCAATGACAGGAAGAGGCATGTCCAGAAGGGCCATGGGTATTAGGGGAAGGGCCAGTTTGTTCAGCAACATAGGGGCCATCAGGACCAGGGTCAGTTTAATCGAGTCCAATAGGGGTGATAGGCAGAGAGACACCCATTTAACGGGAACTGTTACAGTTATGGTGAGAGGGGCCATGCATCTAGGCGGTGTCCTCGGTGTAATCAGGCACCTCAAGAGTAGGGTGGTAAGAAAGGATATCCGGCGCCACAGGGGCAACGCCAATAGTTACTAGCTCTAGGAGTTGCAACACCAGTCATACCTGCACTAGCCGCCCCACCTCAGGGACAACCTCCACAACTGCAGTACGAACGAGTGTACCAAAGTGCACCGATAGAGGAACTAGTGCCAGTCCAGGCAGTAGAAGGTATGTTCCCTATCTTTGGGAACGTGGGTCGTATTTTTTTTAACACGGGTGCATCTCATTCATTCGTTGTAACTGGTTTTGCACGTGAGACTGAGATAATAGACTTTGCTTATGATATTATACTGCACATCGATTCACCCATGGGTAGAGGGGCACCCATACGTTTAGTATGTCAGGGTATAAGGGTCGAAAGTTGACGACTCACATTTTGTGGCAGACTTACATGTATTAGATATACACGAGCATGATGTCATACTAGTGATGGATTGGCTAACTATGTACAGAGACTGTGTTGACTATTACGGTAGGTCCATCATTTTTGCCATCACAGGGTAGGAAATGTACCTGGTTACAATGTCTCACCCCGGGGGTGGGTCAATCATGCACTTATACTATATTGAGGATGAGACTTCTTTGGAGGTCATAATGGCATATATTCTATCCCGGTAGTTAAAGAGTTTTTTTGGGAGATCCAAGGTTTGCCACCTAGGAGGGAGATAGAATTCAAGGTTGATTTGATATCGAGCACGAGACCTATTGCCCGTATACCATATCAGATGACTCCTCTAGAGATGAGTGATATTTGGGACCAGATTAAGCATTTATTGGGACATGGTTTAATTAAGAGGAGTACTTCATTCTGGGGTGCTCTAGTTTTGTTCGTCAAGAAGAATGACGAATCATCGACTACAGGAAGTTGAACAAGTTCACCATATGAAATAAATATCCGTTTACCCACATTGATGATTTATTTGACCAGTTAAGAGGTGCTACATATGTTTTTATGATCGATTTCAGATCGGGTTATCATCAGCCGAGGGTCCGAGAGCAGGATATCTCATAAATGATATTTCTCATGAGATACAGGTCATATGAGTTTTTCGCTCTACCATTTAGGTTAACCAATGCACCGATGGTATTTATGGACTTAATGAATCGGGTAATTAGGGATTTTCTAGACCATCTCGTTATAGTGTTTATTGATGATATACTAATTTATTCTTGGACTATGGAGGAGCATGCACAACATTTATGGGTAGTCTTACAGACTTTGTGAGACCATTAACTTTATGCTAAGTTCGAGAAATATGGTTTTTTGGTTGCGAGAGGTGTAGTTTTTGGGCCACATCGTGTCTGAGAGGGGGATATCAGTGGCCCCGAGGACGGTTTCTACAGTAATGGAGTGGGGATAACTCATTACACCCACCCAGGTGTGTAGATTTTTGGGATTAGTTAGTTACTACCATCGGTTCTTTTAGGTGTTCTTAAAGATAGCGTGCTTCTAACGAACTTGACAAGGACGGGTATGTTGTTTGTATGGGATGATGCGTGTCAGCAAGCATTTGATGAGCTGAAGGCTCGGTTGACTACATCACCAATTCTGGCATTACCTCGGTCAGGGATAGACTATAAGATCTTCACGAATGCGCCTTTAAGGGGACTTGGAGGGGTATTGATGTAGGAGGAGAGGCCGATAGATTATTCTTCATAGAGGCTAAAGCCTCACAAGGGGAAATACCCCATCCATGATTTGAAGCTAGCAGTCGTGGTGTTTCCATTGCCTCATAAGGGGGAGAAGTTCCAACTGTTCACAGACTATAAGAGCCTACAGTACTTGTTAACACAGTGAAAGTTAACCATGAGGCCGAGGATATGGATCAAGTTTGTGAAGGACTATGAGTTTAATATTAAGTACCACCCTAGGAAGGCAAATGTCATGGCGAATTCCTTAAGCCGTAAACTGATATTTGTGTTTGCGACGAAGTGGAAGGCAAACTGGAAATCACTTTGTGGGGATGACGACTTGACCCGTGCATTTATGGTGATTCTCGCCATCACACCCAAGATAATTATTCGGGTCCTGAAGGCAGATGTAAGGTATTAGCTTTGCCAGGAGTGAGTTAGGCAGTTGTTGGCCGATAGGGTTAGATGACGGATGGAGATTTCAGGGCAGACTAGTTGTCCCAGATGACGAGGAGTTGAGGCGAGCCATTATGATTGAGGCTCACGATTTCTTCTTTAGAGGGCATTCCGATGGGAATAAGGTGTACCATGACATGCGACGTCAGTATTATTGGGCCATTAAGAAAAGGTACATAATAGTCTTTGTATCCAAGTGTGGTACATGTCAGTTGGTAAAGGAGGACCATCAGCGTCCTACGGGTGTGTTAAAGCCCTTAGAGATCCCGATGTGGAAATAAGAGAGCCTCACCATGGATTTCATCACTGGGTTACCTACATCACACAGGGGGCACGATCCATCTGGATGATCGTTAACAGATTGACGAAGGTGGCTCACTTTTTATCGATCCGGACAAACTACAGTTTAGAGCAGTACGCTAGAATTTTCTTTATTAAGATTGTGAAATTACAAGGGTTAACGCTCAACATCGTGTTGGATAGGGACAAGATAATTGTGTCCCACTTTTAGAGGAGCTTATAGTAGAACTTAGGGGCAGAGTTAGGGTTGAGTACATCGTACCACCCACAGACCGACGGGTAGATAGAGAGGGTGAACTTGATGATGGAAGACATGCTGCGAATGTGTATCTTAGATTTCAAGGGGAGTTGGGAGCCGTATTTACCCTTGGTGGAGTTTGCATACAATAATAGCAATCAGTTCACTATTGGGATGGCGCCGTTTGAGGCATCATATGTGAGGCCTTGTCGTTCACCCTCATGTTAGTTAGAGGTGGGGGGAGAACAAATTGCTTGGGCCAGAGTTCATTCAGGACACCTTAGAGAAGGTGGAGATAATTCGAGCTAGGATTCAAATTGCCTAGGATAAGAAAAAGAGTTATGTGGACGCGGGCTAAAGACACTTGGATTTTAATATCAGGGATCAGGTGCTGATTAAGGTGTCTCTTATGATGGGAGTGGTGAGATTTGGGAAGAAGGGGAAGCCGACTCCCCGATATGTGGGAGCATTCCTTATCCTTGAGAGGATTGGGACCGTAGTGTATTGGTTGGGACTACCGGACCACTTGTAACGGATGCACGACATCTTTCACATATCTGCATTGCAAAGGTTCCTTAGAGATGAGATAGCTTACCAGTATATCAATAGTGATGAGATAGAGATCTAGCCAGACGCTACCTACGAGGAGAGACCCGTAGCCATTCTAAATCGTAGGGAGTGCCGGCTTTGATCTAAGGTTGTTCCATTGGTACGTAAACAATGGGGACATCGTAAGGAGGATGAGTAAACTTGGGAAAGGGAGGACGACATGCGAGCTAAATATCCGTAACTTTTCTAGCCAAGTACGTTTTGAATTTCGAGGACAAAATTCTCTTATTAGGGTGAAGAATGTAATAACCCGTATTTTTATAATAAACATAAAATTTGGAGGAAATAAATTAAATCAGTTAATTTAATTAATTAATATGTGAATAAATTAATTAATTATTATTTTTTGTTATTTGAGATTGACTTCACATGTTAAATAATTTTGGTAGAAAATAATTGCATGTCTATTAAATATTTGATATATAATGTGTGACACAATTGAAAAATATACTTGTTGAATAAAAATATTTAGGACGCATTTCAGGAGGTTTTATGGGCACATTTAGGTGTTTTAGTCCTTTAGAAATGGTCCCGGAGTATATATATATATATATATGAGTGAGGAGGTTATTGGGCTAGTTAAGTTATGTATTTTATCCCATTTAGGGGTCCAAAATTAAGATCTAAGGTCCAACTCGGGATTTGTGCTTAAGTTATATTAGTTAAGAGATTAAGGAACTCCCTATCATTTATTTAAGAATGGCAATTATGACTTTGGGAAGAGAGAGACAAGAACCCTAGCTGTGAAATTGGGAGAGGAAAAATTCAAGAAGAAATTCTAGGAAATCGTTAAGAAATCATCCAAGAACTGAGGCAAGAATTCTCTTGCTAATTTTATTTAGTCCAAAATTCTTTCTTAATCATTTTGTCTTGTATCGCATGTAGAAATTCTAAAAATTTATGATGACGTTAAATTATATTCATAAAGGGTTCTATTACGATAATAAAATAGGAATCCAGAATTTAGGATGGCAGATTATAACTGTTTAAAGTAATAGAAAATCATGTTCTAGAACCCTTGTTATGATTATTATGATGATTCACATGAAGAGATTACATCCATGATTAAAGTTATGAGATTTCTATAAATTATAACCCTTGTATGTGGTAGAAGTTAGAGGATTTATGGACACAAATATGAAATTGCATGAACATACCTATAGCTTGAGTTTCTGTTATTTGGGACTTGAACCGAGTTTTAAAATACGTAATAAATGATCCTAAGAGGGCAAACAAAGTCATGGGGACTGATATATATAATTATATTATGGTTTAATCCATTGGAATAATGTTTTGGAAGATTTGGATTCCCGTTCTTGAGAAAAATTCTAGGGAAAGGGGGCTGCCGACCAGGGGCCGAATCGGTTCGCTTCCTAAGTCGAACCGGTTTGTCCATTGGGGAGGCTGGATGTGGGGCCCATGGTTGTATCTTGGGGAATTTTAAGTGTCCATACGAGTTAGTGGGATCGTATACGGATAACTGTGGAATTTATTAAAAATAGAATCGTGATGTTATAAATAGAGCTAGAAGTTAAATTAACTTGATGGTTAATTGTATTTTATAAGAAAAGAAATTCAATAATTTACGTGATGGTAAATTATTAACTAAGGATAATTAGGGGGCAGCTAAGGGGTAATTATTATAGAAATTACCTTTATATATTGTAATACATAATTATATTTTGGGTGGACATACCTATGTTTGTGGACTGCCCTATCGGTCGGGGTACGCGAGTTCGGGGCCATAACACACGTCGATATAAGTGGGCTAAGCATAGTGTAGGTCATATCTTAGGTACTATATAGCAGCGCCACTAATGAAAGATGAGTATCGATGCTGGGATCCATGTGTCATCACCAGGTATGGGCCGTGCAATGGTGTACTGTATAGGTACCGCCCCAACTGTATGTGTATTGCGTTATCCGTTTTGGATAGGAGACTTCTCCGGACTTAACGATAGAGCACGAACATGCCACTATTGGTAAATTCCTTAGTGTCCGATATATAAGGGCATGTATATAATGAAAATGAAAGGAATAATTTCCTTTTTTTAATGATGTAGACTATAAAATACAAACCCAATACTACATGGTATCTATGATGTTTGATGTTATCATTTTATGTGTAGTATGTCTGGGGAAATTTGGGAGATAATAATTTGAATGTAGATAACTTTATTTCAGTGCGTTTATCTTGCTAAATCTATTCTTATACTGTCATAAGCATTTATCCATCATCTGTATCGGGACTGTAACACCCCACGCATTTTAGCATCGGCCGTCGCCAACCCACATCGGGCGTCACTAAATAAAATACCATTCTCAGCATGTGACAAAAATATGAGACAATAAAACATTGTTTCCACAAGATATAATCCAATTTAATCTAACGAATAGAAACATCAATACAATAAAATTCATCACCATGCTAACTCCAAAATAAAATCCAACTCCACACAATCGATTGAAAATCAACATAAATAATCCAACTATAAATCTCTAACTGAAAATCATAAACAACCGTGGAACTAAATGGCTCACTAAAATCCATACATAAATGTCTCATTAATAAATGACGGAATGAAACAAATCTAACTACTAAAGCACTAAAATAAATCTTCAACTGCAGTCCGCAAATCTCCAATCTAGCCTGGGCAGTACTCCAGCACTAAACCTAAAATATTATTCAATGCAATGGGTTAGAGGCCACCACATGAATACCCGCTTCTCCTCCCAATTAGGGTCCGTGGACCCAGATATAAGCATTATACATGATAAATATCACAATAGAGTATTTTAAATTAAACGATATAATTAAATGCGAATAAGTAACACAACACTACTAACCTACATAACTAAGCCACCCCACTATTCCACTCCCATTTTGTTATTACACGCATTAAATTATCAACTCACAATTATTAATGAGTTAATATAACCAATTTTATTAATACGACACTAGTATAGCCAGTTCACCCTATTATGAGTCCTGCACATACTCTTAGCACGCCCAATTTTATTAATGCGACACCAGTATATCCAGTTCATCCTATTATGAGTCCTGCACATACTCCTGGCGTGCCCGCCATTTCACACCACACACATTACCCTCACTATGGTCAGTTCGCCCAATTTTGTTATCACTGCACATACTCGTGAGGCTCTACGCACAACACGTCACTATACCCAATTAATTCTTGCACACTATAGGGCGCTGAACCAAAATTATAAATGTTCCTCCCTAGGTGCTCCTAGACAGGGATAGCAGGATTATTGGCATATCATCCTTGTTGTCTCGCCTTGCATATCGGATTTCAAATTGTTGATTCTAGATTCAGTTGGTACTTTCCTTCAGTTCTTTTTATTTTTGGATTATTGTATGGGCATAAGCACGAAGTCTATTTTATTTCTTGCTAATTGGAGACACTTATAAGTATGTTGGGATTTATTTATATTATGTGGATGTTGGATTCTATTATTGTCTTGGATGTTAATTTAAATTCAGTTTCAAACTCAATCGTGGTTTACAAATAAATATTTTATATGGTTTGATGATGAGAAAGATATAGATTGTACCGAAAGCCCCATCTTCGACGTATTGTGTCTAGACAACTTTTATGTAAGAAAATGGGGGTTGTTACAATTGGTATTAGAGCATCTAGGTTTTAGTATTCTCAGGATCTGTGTTGCAATCATTATGTTTGGCGTTGCGTTCTTTGATATATAGATCCTATAATTAGTATTCATATATTCTTGCAATTTTTACTAATTCGAACCTTGTTTGCTTTCAGATGAAAAATGGAAGAAGGATAGACCTAGGAGCGTAGCTACACCCACTACAAATTAAGAGGCTCAACCGAAGCCACAACAACAACCTCAAGCCCCACCAACACAACCCATGATTACCCCAGTAGATATCTCTACCATTGTGACCTATGTAGTCTCTACCATAATGGCAGCAATGCTCCATCACTTTCCACCACCTCAGGCACAACAAAAGACACCACCACCACTATAACAGATGGCGTTACGAGCCCAGACGCCGGGGTTAATCTGGGATAGAGCTAGGGAGGCCTTCACAAAGGGATAACCTCCTGAGTTTGTAGGAAGTCCATCCATCTTGGTGGCAAGCTGGTGGAAAAGGGATATTCAGCGGTACCTACGGATGGTGGAGTGCACTCCAATTAAGAGGCAAATGTTGTCCTCATTTCGACTTGTGTGGGCGGCATTCCAGAGGTGGGAGTCAGTTACTTAAGTTATGGAGAAGGAAAACTTGACCATAGACGAATTCAGAGAGAAGTTCTAGGGGAAGTATTTTCCACTGGCGATGCAGTCAGAGATGAGGAATCAGTTCTTGGACCTCATACAGGAGGGCCTCATGGTGGTGAAATACTAGGAGGAGTTCAACGACCTTTATTACTTTGTAAAAGAGGAGGTGAACACATAACAGAGAAATATGGATGGGTTTATAATAGAGTCAGCCTGGCATATCAGGAAGGCACTTTTTTTGGAATAATTATTACAAAATAAACAGGTGTCAAAATGCACCCCAAATAAATACACAATCTTCAAAAATCCTATACAACCAGTCTAAGGAGGAGGGAGGGAGGAGGAATAATAATTACAACTAAAAAAATTACAAGTCTTCAATTTGTCTCCAAGTCAAGAAAGCGGCAACGACGCCATTTGATAAGAAGCTTTTTGGGTATATCGTTGTTTTCAAAAGCGACTCTTAAAATTCCCTTGAGTACGTACAAAACTTGTCTAAAAATAACTCGTATTGTGGTAAGTACGGGTATCAATCCAACTTTCAAGGTGAAACAATTAATGTGAATACTTGCAAATTCAATTTTTTTATTAAAATCTTTTTTTTTAATTTTTTTAAAAACAATTTCAAGGGAGAATGAACTAATAAATGCTAAAAATTATGAAATAATTAAATAAGGAAAACTAATGTGCAATCGAGTGTGAAATGTGTGAGAAGGTCAATGTGACACCCCACTTAAAATAATAACGGGTGGCCAGCCCTTTATAACATTTAATCAGGAATCTCAAATGAATCATTCTTAGCATCTACTGACGATACTAAACTAGATAGGGCTACCTACCCAAAACCTATAAAAGCGGATGACAAAATTAAATAAAACATACAATGAATATCAACCCAACAATATACAACTACTAACAAAGGCAAAACGTACACAAGTACCATGATAAAAGAAGTGCTAAACATTAAAATAAAAAGAGTACATAAAAGGAAATATACCCGAATAAGCTGTCTGGTCACAGACAGTGCAACATCTATAAGGAAAAAATATAAACAGCTATAAATAACCTTGGGTGTAAGCCCGATAAACAAAGTGAATCCTATCTAGATTTACAAGAAGTAGAAGGCGACTACAATTTAAATCCCACAACAGTCCGCATCTGCTACGGCTCCCAAGACACTAGATAGAAAAGCATTCACGATATCCTTGCGGTGGGACACCTGAAGTAAACAACAACTAGTGTATTAACCGTACATAATAAATATAAATGCAATATTTCATAATTAAAGTGGATTCGTGCTCTCGTGAAACCCAACCCCTCATCTATAACGCGCACCTAGTCGTGTCTTGGAACCTTAATTAAGCTACCCGACACATTTAAGGACAACCTACCTAACTATACGCATGGCCTATACCCGCATGACCCCCCATCCTAACTTAACCCAAAAATCCTTTTCATTCTAATCACACATAAATATATGCATGCACACACACACACACACACACATATATATATATATATATATGCCTTACTAGGCTTATTGGTTCTAGTTATTAGCTTAAACAAATTATTAGTCTTAGCACGACACGCATTATCATAAGTTTTAGCATAAAGAATTTATTCTCCAAATAACATACATCTAATTCCTAAGGACAAAACTTCTCTCCACTCCCAACATTGCACTAAGTTTCGGGTGTGGGGAATCTCGCAAAGTGAAATCCAAATAAGGAACCCCCCCCGATACACTACTCCTTGACAATGTTGATCGTAGGGATCCATTATGTCCTCCAGACAAAACCTACTACTGCAACTACCTAATTATTGAATACCATCTCTAAATACACAATTTGAATCTCTATTTAAATCCTTGAGGGCCGATATAACCGCAATTATCTCTAAGTGCGATCCTTCGACCCTTATAAATTAGTACACCAAAATCACCCCAGATGTACATACTAGAAAATTCATATCACCTTCGCCTATATATATATTACTCTAAATATATATAAGCAATCATTCATTCCTATAACCACGTATATATAAGACACATAATGTACACTATGCAATACACATAACATAAACGATTATAGGATACAAAAATACTGCACCATGCCATCATCTTCCAAGAATTACTCACTTTCTCCCGGGTTACCACTTATCGGACTATTATCACACTGCCATGGTAACAAAATCAATCCTAACATATGGGAACCGGTCATAGTTCCTAACTGGAAAGTGAGAATGACTCATACCCAAGACTTCTCACCCCCAAAAATAAAATCACACAAATAATAATGGACGACTATGACTTGGGGACTATAGGCACCCTATTCCTCAAGCCAGGGGCCTCACCTACATCGCGCAACTTCCCATGATAGCATGTACCGGGTATGCTCACACAATAAGTATATATATCAATCACACCATATACATATACCTACATATGATTACATCATATATACAAACCATCACACACGGTATAGGTATTCACGCCATATATACACACATATAGACATATCTATATCTATATCTATATCTATATCTATATCTATATATACACATTTATACATACTATCTCTCGTCCGTATGTATGAAATTTATAAACTCGGCTATAAGTGTACATAATCCTCATTATACTAGCCGTCGTTCTAAGCATACCAACATAATTCGTTATATAAATACGATCTCTCACTAGAAGTATAGTCATCCATTGCCCCTATGATATGAATAGTCTTCCAATATATCCAACATTAAGTTTACTCACCCGCCGTTTAACATATCTAACAATCACTATACATCCCATATATATCTGAAAGCACATCAATGCACGATACTTATCTCGGTCATAGGTACTCACCTAAATAATAGTCGGTAAGCCTCAAGCTCAATCCTAAATTCATTTTATGATCCCATCATATAATGGGATACCCCTCGTTAATCACGCACCGATATGTGTCCCGAAGATAAGTATGCTCACAACCATTGGTCGGCAATACGTTAAATCACTCTCATTTTAGATTACAGATCAATGGCTTATTATGAACCTTTAACATTATTCCATTTGATTTAATCCCTAAGTTTAATGTCCCTAAGGATACATGACCTTTCTCTCATTGGTCTCTCCCAATCAAATCTTGATAAAGTCCTATCGCTAGAATGATTCGACACCAAAGTCGGCATATGAATATCACGTTGTACCATCATAATTTCCTCGAAGAATCCTCAACCTTACATCATGTATCAACTCACTTCTGGCCTCTAAATAGATCTCCCATCCCAAATGAGGTTTCCCACTACTTCAATACAACAACTCCAATGGATATGAGCATAAGTTCCTAAAATAGCTCGATTCGTCCCCACGATCACAACTTGTGAGAAACTCCCAATAATTATCCATAACGTATCTCTCACATCATATAATAATGTCCTAAATCGTTAAACCCAATCGCGGTGGAACAAAACTCGCTCTAGAAAAACCATACCAAAACATCCCTGTTTTCGAATCGATTTGATCTGGTAAGAATCGATTCGGTCTCAAGGGCGAATCGATTCGCCCCATATGCGAATCGATTTGGTCCAAAGGACCTGAGAGACTGTCCCAAGCCGAATCGATTAGCCTTGAGGTCGAATCGATTCGGTCATACTGACCTGGGAGTCTGCAACATTCCAAATCGATTCGGAAGGGTACCGAATCGATTCGGCCTGTTCAGCAGGCTACAAAATGGTTCTTTTTCTACAAAACCTAAATTTCCAAAACCCAATTTTAACAACTTCCAACCATAAATCTATAAACCAATCATGTTTCCAACATCAAAAACCATCCTATATCTAATCTCATCAAGTTATACCCCTTAAACCCATGTGTAAACATCAAATACAAGATTCAAACCACAAAAATCTAGGTTTTGATATATAACCCAAAATTCAATTCTTTTGTCCAAAAATTATGAAATAAAATACACAAATGAATTATTTATCAAGATTAAACACTCGCCTCGAATTTGTAGGGGTTGAATCATCCTCGAGATCGTGTATTGGATGGAAATGTCCAAGCCTTCTCCTCTCTCTTCTTCCTTTCTTATTCTTTCTCTCTTCCTTTCTCTTTCTCTCTCTCACAAATGAGATAGGCTGATCCGTAAGCCTCCTAAGCCTTTAAAACATAATTCCCAGTTTTAAATGATAATACACACTTTAAATGACTCGTTTACTCCAATTCGAGTCAAACTAACTTAAAAAAATTCTGGAATCGAAATCAATCTCAAGGACAGTAATTTTGACTATCTCGACCCATCCGAAATCAATCGAACTCTAAGAATCATCATCCGAAATACTTTATATCATCCTCAATTTTTGGACCTCAATTTCCAAATTCCAAAATTCTCCAATTTAAACAAATTTTATTTCTCCCAAAAATTTAATTTCTCAGTCCTAAAATCGTGGGGTATTACAGACTTCCCCCCTTACAAAAATTTCGTCCTCGAAATTTAAGTTATGCCTAGGACTCTGAACCTCATCTAGTTCTTACATCTACCCTCAAGATCACTATACCCATCTCTCCCACTTCTCACATTGAATCATTCAAACTTTAAAATAATATTAGCAACCCAGGCGCCCATACACCCCATACCCGAGCTCAACTCGTAAAAACATAACCCAACTCCATTAGCCTCACGTCGTAATATAACTCTTAACAAATTAATCTATAATAACGTACTAAGTATATAAAAGTTTGAAATTTCCAATGGTTAAACTCTTCTCAGTTCCTGACATTTGCTACTTTCATGCGAGGGAGGTCTCGCAAGAGAAATCCAAACAAGAAACCCTTCCAATACACTACTGTGTAGCTATGTCAGGGATTAATAACCAGGATTAAGGTTTTATAAAAGATTTTTCAAATCATAGATATTTCTCGAAGGCCTATATAATAATATACTATAAAATAATTTTATGTCTTTCGACACACCAATCAAACACTTTATGTTCAAGACACAAGGCCTAAACAAATACAATACTCCTACCAATAACTAGTTCTAAAAACTTATACATCTATGAGCTAAATTACCCGCTCAACAATGGTCTGCTAAACTCTGAACTTCCCCAGTGATACAAATCCTTTACATCACATTAAAGCATTGCCGCAGAGTAAGTCCTTCTCTCATTGGAATACCATAATTACCTTCCCTAGCCTATCTATAAAACAATAACCTTATAACCACTACTCAACAAACCTTAAGAGTCCTCACTTTTGGAAATCAATAACATAACTCTCTACTAGCTCATCATGAGACGGTCTATTATCCCAAAAGATGCCATACAAAGGTCGTACTTACTCACTCCTTCCTCCAAGGAAATTTTGTACACACTATGGTTATGGCGGCTAATTCCTCATTATACCTTCATAATCCAATTGCTTAACCTTATCCATGAGTCCCTATTTAAAGTCCTCTACTTCTTCTAGGACAAGTCCTTCTTCCTCAGGCCTATTTCTCCTCAAAGAAACATCCTCCCAAAAATCCTTCCTAACCATTCTGAAGGACAAAGCGGTATTACGACCTTCGATAACTATTTCAGTCCTACTCAATGAACTCGAGTCTCCAAATTTCTTACTCCCTTCTTAAATGAAGACGATACTCATGACAATGGGACAATTCCACATACCTTTCACCGGTAAATGTAGGCAACACCAGGTTTCCTAATAAATGTTGACAAATTTCTCAATCTAAACTTCCCAAGGATTTCACTATTCGTTTCTTCTCCATATATACCTTGTTAGGTGCAAAGTCCACCAATCGAGTAGATTCTAATTTGTACTCACCAATAATCAATCACAATGAATCATATCCAATAGTCTCCTCCTTATTTTCGCCTGGATTGTAAAAATAAAATATTCTAGTCAAAGCGAGCCCAAAATCCGTTACGGGCATTTCATCACTCTGCACTCATCCATTCAAAAGTGCCTTGTGAATCCTTCTTTCCCTGGCTTGCAACTATTGCATCAGTTCCCTCCGAAGAGCCTGAAGGGTGTCCTTTCTTAATGGTTTCTAGTACTCATTCCCACGCAGATGGTCCTGGGTGGTCTTGAGCTTATCGGAATTGTAAGATGATGTGCCACCATAACAATGGCAGTATCCACCATTTGTGCCACACTATTAATAACTTCGATTGCGATCCCAGTCCCTACTAGCATTTGGGGTTCCACACTATCAGCCCCTCTATTTTCCCTACATGGACGACTAAATCTTGGCGACTCTTGAGACGAGAGCAACTGTGTCAAAATGTCGTTCAAGTGAGTACACCTCGCAGAAGAAGATAAACGTAGTGAATACACAAATCCTAATAGTAGGGCTCTACATGAAGAACGCTTGCAGAAGAACGTAAAAAACCCACACAGATCCAAAAAACACTATAACCTGATGCTCTGATACCATTTATGACACCCTGCTTAAAATAATAACGGGTGGCCAACCCTATACTACATTTAATCAGGAATCTCAGATGAATCATTCTTAGCATCTACTGACGATACTAAATTAGATAGGGCTAACTACCCAAAAATTATAAAAGCGGATGCCAAAATTAAATAAAACTTACAATGGATATCAACCCAACAATATACAACTACTAACAAAGGAAAAACGTACACAAGTACCATGATAAAAGAAGTGTTAAACATTAAAATAAAAATAGTACATAAAAGGAAATATACCCGAATAAGCTGTCGGGTCACAGACAATACAACATCCATAAAGAAGAAATATAAACAACTACAAATATCCCTTGGGTGTAAGCCCGATATACAAAGTGAATCCTATCTAAATTTACAAGAAGTAGAAGGCGACTACAATCTAAATCCCGGAACAGTCCGCATCTGCTGCGGCTCCCAAGACACTGGATAGAAAAGCATTCACGATATCCTTGCGGTGGGACACCTGAAGTAAACAATATTTATATATATAGCAAGAAAGAAATATAAACGAGTCAGAGCCCGAGGTGTAAAAATATTTGCAGCAAGTGTATTAACCGTGCATAATAAATATAAATGCAATATTTCATAATTAAAGTGGAGTCGCGCTTTTGTGAAACCCCAAACTCACCCCTCATCTACAGCGCGCACCTAGTTGTGTCCTGGATCCTTAATTAAGCTACCCGACACATTTAAGGACAACCTACCTAACTGTATTCATGGCCTATACCCGCATGACCCGCCATCCTAACTTAACCCAAAAATCCTTTTCATTCTAATCACACATAAATATATGCACACATATATATATATATATATTCCTTACTAGGCTTATTGGTTCTAGTTATTAGCTTAAACAAATTATTAGTCTTAGCACGACACACATTATCATAAGTTTTAGCATAAAAATTTATTCTCCAAATAACATACATATAATTCCTAAGGACAAAACTTCTCTCCACTCCCAACATCGCACTACGTTTCGTGTGTGGGGGATCTCGCAAAGCAAAATCCAAACAAGGAACCCCCTGATACACTAATCCTTGACAATATTGATCGTAGGGATCCATTATGTCCTCCACACAAAACCTACTACTGCAACTACCTAATTATTGAATACCATCTTTAAATACACAATTTGAATCTCTATTTAAATCCTTGGGGTCGATATAACCGCAATTGTCTCTAAGTGCGATCCTTCGACCCTGATAAAATAGTACATCAAAATCACCCAAGAGGTACATACTAGAAAATTCATATCACCTTCACCTATAGGATATATATATATATATATATATATGCAATCATTCATTCCTATAACCACGTATATGTAACACACATAATGTACACTTTGCAATACACATAACATAAACGGTTATAGGATACAAAAATACTGCACCATGCCATCATCTTCCAGGAATACTCACCTTTTCCCTGGTTACCACCTATCAAACTATTATTACACTGCCATGGTAACAAAATCAATCCTAACGTATGGGAACCGGTCATAGTTCCTAATCGGAAAGTGAGATCGACTCATACCCAAAACTTCTCTCCCCCAAAAATAAAATCACACAAATAATAATGGACGACTATGACGTGGGGTCTATACGCACCCTGCTCCTCAATCCAGGGGCCTCACCCACATCGCAAAACTTCCCATGATAGCATGTGCCGGGTATGCTCACACAATAAGTATATATATCAATCACACCATATAAATATACCTACATATGATTACATCATATATACAAACCATCACACACGGTATAGGTATTCACGCCATATATACACACATATATCTATATCTATATATACACATCTATACATACTATCTCTCGTCCGTATGTATGAAATTTATAAACTCGGCTATTAGTTTATATAATCCTCATTATACTAGCCGTCGTTCTAAGCATACTAACCTAATTCGTTATATAAATACGATCCTTCACTTGAAGTCTATTCATCCATTGCCCCTATGATATGAATAGTCTTCCAATATATCCAATATTAAGTTTACTCACCCACCGTTTAACATATGTATCAATCACTATACATCCCATCTATATACGAAAGCACATCAATGCACGATACTTATCTCGGTGATAGGTACTCACCTAAATAATAGTCGGTAAGCCTCAAGCCCAATCCTAAATTCATTTTATGATCCCATCATATAAGTGGATACCCCTCGTTAATCACGCACCGATATGTGTCCCGAAGATAAGTATGCTCACAACTATTGGTCGACAATACATTAAATCACTCTCATTTTAGATTATAGATCAACGGCTTGTTATGAACCTTTAACATTATTCCATTTAATTTACTCCCTAAGTTTAATATCCCTAAGGATACATGACCTTTCTCTCATTGATCTCTCCCAATAAAATCTAGATAAAGTCCTATCAATAGAATGATTCGACACCAAAGTTGGCATATGAATTTCACGTTGTACCATCATAATTTCCTCAAAGAATCCTCAACCTTACGTCACGTATCAACTCACTTCTAGCCTCTAAATAGATCTCCCATCCCTAATGAGGTTTCCCATAACTTCAATACAACAACTCCAATGTATATGAGGATAAGATCCTAAAATAGCTCGATTTGTCCCCACAATCACATCTTGTGAGAAACTCCCAATAATTCTCCATAATGTATCTGTCACATCATGCAATAATGTCCCAAATCGATAAACCCAATCGAGGTGGAGCCAAACTTGCTCTAGAAAAACCATACCAAAAACAACCCTATTTTCGAATTGATTCGGTCTGGTATGAATTGATTCGGTCTCAAGGGCGAATCGATTCTCCCCATATGAGAATCGATTCGGTCCAAAGGACTTGAGAGACTGTCCCAGGTTGAATCGATTCGCCTTGGGTCTGAATCGATTCGATCAAACAGACCTAGGAGTCTGCAACATTCTGAATCGATTCGAAAGGGGGTCGAATCGATTCGGCCTATTCAGCAGGCTACGAAATGGTTCTTTTTCTATAAAACCTAAATTTCTAAAACCCAATTTTAATAAATTCCAACCATAAATCTATAACCCAGTCATGTTTCCAACATCAAAACCCATCCTATATCTAATTTCATCAAGTTATACTCCTTAAACCCATGTGTAAACATCAAATACAAGATTTAAACCACAAAAATCTAGGTTTTGATATATAACCCAAAATTCAATTCTTTTGTCCACAAATTATGAAATAAAATACACAAATGAATTATTTATCAAGATTAAACACTTGCCTCGAATTTGTAGGGGTTGAATCATCCTCGAGATCGCGTATTGGACGGAAATCTCCAATCCTTCTCCTCTCTCTTCTTCCTTTCTTCTTCTTTCTCTCTTCCTTTATCTTTATCCCTTTCTCACAAATGAGATAGGCTGATCCGTAAGCCTCTTAAGCCTTTAAAACATAAATCCCAGTTTTAAATGATAATACACACTTTAAATGACTCGTTTACTCCAATTCGAGTCATACTAACTTAAAAATATTCCGGAACCGAAATAAATCTCAAGGACAATCATTTTGACTATCTCGACCCATCCGAAATCAATCGCGCACTCAGAATCATCATCCGAAATTTTTTATATCATCTTCAATTTTTGGACCTCAATTTCCAAATTCCAAAATTCTACAATTTACACAAATTTTATTTCTCCCAAAATTTTAATTTCTCAGTCCCAAAATCGTGGGGTATAACAGTCAAGAGATGGGATTACACTGCATTTTCAATTATTTTAATTTCTCAATTTATTAATTTGAAATATTTTGAGATAATATTAAATTGATCATCTAACTCTCGCTAAAATTATAAATTTAATAAAATCTTTTTCAAAAAATTAATTTAAAGATGTCACACGATGAAAAATTAGGACTACACTATTTTTCAGAAAATTATCAGCTAGGATCAATTTAACTAAAACAATATCAATCCTCAAATTTCAACACCGAATTAATATTGAAATATAGGAAAAACCTATCTCTAGTTCGATTCCTAAATTCAAACATTAATTTGTTCAATTAATTTACTAACTCTCGTAACATAAATTAATTGGTGACAGTTAAAATAAATTTACCTAGAAATATAAAATCAATGAAACCAATTAATTAAATTAACATCATTCGCAGTGCATCTCACCCATTGAACGAGGTGTTTAGCCAAATATTCTAATGTGTGCATAAACAACAATCAATAATATGTCAAGAAGGATATAAATTGAAAAGAGAATGAAGAAATACAATACGCAATTTTTTCCATAAATTTGTCTTGAAATGCACCTTGACATGCGTCCAACTTCTTCACAATTTTCAGCACTTGATTAGAAAAAGAAGACTAAATACTAAACCTAAAAAATTATTCTAAAGCTAAACTAACTTTTGTTTTGTATTTTTCTGAATTTTTTTCATGACCCTAAATTGTACATAATATACACAGTGTTGTCTCTCTCTCGCGTCTCCCCTCTTCTGTTAGGATAGTCCCCTTTGAATGAGCTGATACCCCTTTTTTTATAATCCACGATTTTTGTTGTTGGATGGCGAGATTTTTTTGGGATTTCATATGGATAAGTCAAAGACTTCTTGGGTTTATCTTTCTTTGCATGTGACTTTTGGCTGAGGATATGAAGATTGTTTTGTTGCTCCTGATTATGTGGGAAGGAGGTTGAAATGGGTCTCAGTTATCTGGGTTTTATGTTAAGGTTTCTTGGATTGGGTTTGGGTTGGAGAAGCTTGAAGGTTCGGGTTATGGGTTTGACATGGCAGGTGGGTTGAAAAGTTCGGATGTGGGCAGGTTGCGAGTTGGGTTGAGTTGGATCGGGGCTGCCATGGGTGGGGTCGATTTGGCTGGGGTCGAGATAGGGTTGGCCGGAGCAGGAGTTGGGTTGATGTTGGTTGATGGGTCGCAGTTTCTACAAGAGTGAGATCCGAGTTTGGGGTTGGTACCGACGGGTTAAGGGTCGGCCAGATCTGGGCGAGTTTGGGGGTTCTGAGGATGGGTCTGCAATGGCCGGGTTAGAGGGGATTTTCGTGTATGGTAGGAGAGAGAGTGAGGTAGAATATGGATGTTGATTGGTTTGTGTTGGTATTGGGTTATTGAGGATGAGGAGAGAGGAGAGAGGAGAGAGAAAGGGTGAGAAGTTGAAGAAGATGGTGGTCGCTTTGATTAGGTGGCTGAGGGTGTAGAAGAGTTGGTGTATGGGTGAGGGAGTGTTTTGTGGTGTGGGTGAGTGTGTGGTAATTGGGTGTGAGGGGTTGTGTGTGTGTTTAACTTATGGCCCCTAAAAAAGAGATAAACTAAAACTAAAAATAAAATAAAATAAAAATTTAACTAAACTAAAAAAATAAAACTCAACTAAAATAAAAAATAAAAATGACATGACACGACACACTATAGAAACTCTAAAAAAAAAATAAACACGACTAAAATAAAAACTATAAAAATAAAAACTAACAAAATAAAAAAATAAAAACTAAATGAAATAATAATAAACTAACTAAAAATAAGAAAATAAAAGAAAATATAAAAACTAATACATGACGCGCTAAAAATATAAAAATCCTAAAAATACATTCATGACTCAATAAAATAAAATAATAAAATAAACCCCAAAAAATAAAATGACACAAATAAACTAAATTGGGACAACCTAAACACACACGGTTCGGGACAAATTTAGGTAGGTTAGGGTACATCGAAACTCATCTGGGCAAGCTCAATGGGACTTCTGACTTCACGACCACTTTGAATTCTTCGATGCAAGCTTTTAACCGCTATTGTATCGCAATTATGTTGATTTAACACTATTTGAACTGCAACTGCGTATTGACCTGAGAAATAAATAAGTACAAACATAAGGCCAATTTTAATTAAAATGAGGGACTAAAACACACATATTCGGGGTATAAATTATACACTTTTGGATGCTTACCACGGGGCAATGAGTTACCTCAGGAGCAGGGTGGTCAAAGAGGATATCCGACACCACAGGGGCAGTGCCAATAGTTACCAGCTCCAAGTATTATAGCACCAGTCATACAAGCACCAATCACCACACCTCATGGACAGCAGTCGCGGCTGCAGTATGGACGGGTGTACTATATTGCACCGACAGAGGGACTAGTGCCAGTTCATATAGTAGAGGGTATGTTCCCTATCTTTGGGCATGTGGGGGGTATTTTATTTGACATGTGTGCATATCATTCATTCGTTATCACAGGTTTTGCACGTGAGATGGGGATGATAGATTTTGCTTCTGATATTATACTGTACATAGATTCACCCGGGGGTAGAGGAACACCCATACGTTAGGTATGTGAGGGTATAGGGGTCGAGATTGGATGACTCACATTTAGTAGACTTACAGGTACTAGATATGAATGGGTATGATGTCATACTAGGGATGGATTGGCTAGCTACGTACAGAGCCCGTGTTAACTGTTATGGTAGGTCTATCGTCTTTGCCATTTCAGGGCAAGAGATATACTTGGTTGTGACGCTTCACCCCGGGGGTGGGTCAAGCATGCACTTATACTATATTGAGGAGGAAACTTCTTCAAAGGTCATAGTGTTGCTAGATTCCATCCCGATAGTTATAGAGTTTTTTAGATAGATCCCAGGGTTGCCACCTAACAGGGAGATAGACTTCACGCTGATTTAATTCTGAAAGCGAAACTTATTGCCCGTCACCGTATCAAATGGATCCTCTAGAGATGAGGGAGCTTCGGGACCAGATTGAGCAGTTATTGGGACAGGGTTCATTAAGAGGAGTACTTCATCGTGGGGTGCTCCAGTTTTATTTTTGAAGAAGAAGGATGGATCCTTGTTACTTTTTATCGACTACAGGGAGCTGAATGAGGTCACCACACATAATAAATATTCATTTCCCCGCATTGATGATTTGTTTGACCAGCTCAGAGGTGCTACGTATTTTTTTAAAATCGATTTGAGATCGAGTTATCATTAGCTGAGGGTTTGAGAGAAGGATGTCTCGAAAATGGCATTTCTCATGAAATATAGGTCATTTGAGTTTTTGGCTATGACATTTGGGTAACCAAAACCACCGATGGTATTTATGGAGTTGATGAATCGGGTATTTAGGGATTTTCTGGACCAGTTCTGTGACAACCCGAATATAATTATGATAAATTATATTTAAATCATGATTAGCTTGTGTGATATGGATAATATGTTATTAGTATATATAATGTAATTCATTATGTTTAGTCTAATCCTACCTTCATAAAACATGAAATATCGAATTTGTTACAAATGTGAAATTTTGAAGTTTTTGGTAGGAATGTTCATGTTTAAGACTAGTTTTGACCTTTATGACATAACAATGAACTTGAGGTGTAAACTAGATATTTGTAGATATATGATTTAGTTTTATAACAAAACAAACGGTTCATCGAACGGACATCCGAGTGGGAAGATATTGTCTTTTTACGAACATGGGGTAAAGTAGTCATTTAGCCTTAAATGATATTTTGTTTTATATAATGCCACATGTTATATTTTGATTAGTTGGTAAGGGTGGTGGCTTTGGACGACTTCAAACCCTTAGAATTACCTCCTTATTCATCTAAATTCAGCCATGAAATATTTGAAGCTTAAAGAAAGAGAGTTTTGAAGTTTAGGAAGAAAGTGTTGGGAGAAATTGAAGAAAAATTCATAGAAACATTACGTAAAAGCCCCTAAGGTATTTCCATCCATAAATCATGTTTAATTTTTTTTGTATTACTTATTTAAATGATTGAAATAATCATTTGTTTACTAAAATTCCATGTCTTGATGTGTACTTATGGATAGATGCAAGTTTAAGCAAACTTGAATGTGTAAACCCTTGAGATTGTTTTGTTTAGGAACCTTGTTTATTCAAACTTGCATATATTTCTCTATACTTACTGGAATTGATTGATTCAAATTGAAGATTAACCTAGACTCATATATGTATTACATATCCGAAAATCATGTGAAAATACCAACAAATGAGTCTTTGGTGAGAGTTTGAAGTTCGGGTATGAAATCTGCCCTAAGCATGAAAGTATGCCCGCCATGTGTTCGATGTTTTCCTTGACATAGCAAACGAACCTTAAAAATTATGAAAATTTAATTTTGTATTGTTCAATATATTTACTGATGTTGGGTAAAATATTATAGAAATTGATGATGTATAAAAATTATGAAAATTCCTGGAAGTTGAATGAACGATAAAAGAGCCTATAGGGCAGATTTGTTATGTGGTAAAGAAATGGGCATATCTTGATCTAGGAGACATGAAATGATGTACCGTCTTTTGTATTGGAATACTAATATGATAAGGATTGAATTACCAAGAATAAATGAATTTATATTTGGTCTATGACTTGGATATGTTAAATATATTAACATGGATTTGGATGGAACTTCACTTGTGATAAATGATTTGAATGGAATCATGCGATGCTTATGGATTGAATTATGTTTAAATCATTCCCGGGCTTATTGATATTCTTATGATGATAATAATAATGTAAGAATGATAAGAATGGAAGAAGAGCTGATTGAACAAATACCGAATTAAGGCAAGGGAAAAGCCAGTTAAACTATCAAGGTGAGTGTACTTATGATTTGTTTCATATATAAATATGAATATATCTCTAAGAGCAGGATTTGTTTGAATACTTCGGTATTCAGGATTTGTTTGGATATCAAAATATCCAGGATTTGTTTAGGTCTCATGATCCAGGATTGGTTTGAATACTTCGGTAGTTTGGATATTAAAATATCCAAGATTTGTTTGGATCTTATGATCCAGGATTGGAATTGGACAAAAATCAAATGATTTGTTGGAACTAATGTTCCAGGATTTATTATTGCCAATGGGCAGAATTATTTGGATCTTATTATCCAGGAATTGTTATTGCCAATGGGCAGGATTGTTTGGATTTTATATCCACATATTCGATATAGAATTGTTATTTCATTGTAGGGAAGGAGTACCTCACTAAGCTTAATGCTTACGGTTTATATTTTAACGATTTCAGGTTTGTATGCTGCCTGCTAGAATACCATATGACCGATAACTTTGAGAGTTGCACCGTTGGAAAGAGTTGGGGTTTAAAATGGGGATTTTATCATTGTCACCCTGAAGATTTTAATATACTCACACATTTTATATATTGCGTTAGTAAGGATTGAGTTGATGATTGTGAAATTTTATCATAGTTAATCATAGTATTGTATGTCCGGTTAATTATGACTCTGATATTGATTTCATTATGGTATAATAATAATATTATGTTCATTATACACAGTGTGTAGAAAAATATTGATAAATGAAGTATATTTTCCAATGGGCTCAAGATTATGATGCAATTATTCCAATAATAAATGATTAGTATGGATATTGGGTTTTGGGTGTGACAATTTGTGGTATCAGAGCGTGGTTATTAATTTTGGACGTGTGTGATGATTAGATGGCGGTATTGCGTTGATTTTATATTTATGAATTGTTTATGTACTAACCAATAGTTTAGTATCATAAACTGTTTATATTGGTTGTTAGAACTTTGTTGTATTACAGATAATTCTAGATGGAACCTGGGAATGGACAACATAGAGAAGAGGGAGTGGCTTCTCGTATAGAGAATACTGAAGTAGATCAAAGTGTTGCTGGAAGGGCTAGAGAGCAAGAGCAGCCTATAAAGATGCAAATAATAGCACAGGAAATGATGAGGATGACAGAGCAATAAGAAAGAAATATGGCGCAAATTGAAGAACAACATGCTAGATATCTAGAATCAAAGACTGTGGCCAGGATTGAGAAAGAGGCAAGGAAGGAAATGAAAGCTTCCATGCATGAGAAGTTTTTGAAGTTCAATCCTCCAGAATATTCAGGGTTAGTTGAACCTACATAAGTCGAGATGTGGGTCAGAGATCTAGAAACTATCTTTGCAGTTATGAAGGTTCCAGATTACCAGAAAGTGAATCTAGCTGTGTTTAAGCTCAAAGGAGAGGCGAAATATTGGTGGGAAGCCAACAACCATTTGGTGCCCAGGATGGAAGGTACTGATGTTATTACTTGGGCTGAATTTATTAAAGCTATTTATGTTAAGTATTTCCCTAAGGTTTATAGGAGGGAGAAGCTGAGGGAGTTTATAAATTTAACCCAAGGGAACATGTTTGTGAGGGAGTATGATGCTAAATTTACTGCTTTATCTAGATTTGCTACTAAGTATGTGCAGGATGAAGAAGATAAATGTAGTAAGTTTCAAGATGGACTGATTTGGCCTATTCAAAATAGAGTGGCCACTTATGAGTTAGAAGATTATGCTTCTCTGGTAAATAAAGCCACGATAGCAGAAAGGCAAATGAACCAAGGGGTGACGAGTAGAGAGAGTTTTAAGAAGAGTAGATTCGAGGCATGTCACTCTAAGGGGGGTGAGGGTGGAAGTGTTAAGATGGAACCTCATAAATTTTAGAGAGGTGGTGGAGATAGTGGTAGAGGTCAGGGGAGATTGGGCAGAGATACCAGGGGTGGAGGATCTTTTGGTTCACCCAGAAAGTCAGGGAGAGGTGAGGCCCCAATAGGAGGTATTACATGTTTCTTTTGTAAAGAGGAAGGGCATTATAAATCTGAGTGTCCTAAGCTTAAGGGGTTGGAATGCTACCATTGTCATCAAGTGGGGCATATTAAGATGAATTGTCCACAATTAGCACAGACCCCAGCAGCACATAGTGAAGTAGCAAGCAGAATGTTATCTCCCGGCAGTGCAGTGAAAAGTATGAGCAGAGGACAAGCTAGTAGTTCCAAGCCAGGTGGATGAGTTTTTACAATGAAAGAAGATCAGATTACTCCAGATGTGGTGACAGGTACACTTTCTGAAACTGATAGAAGTACTTATGTTCTGATTGATCCTGGTTCCACACATTCTTTTGTGTCATATGCATTTTCCATATATCTGAATAGATCATGTACTCATTTAGAGGTGGGGTTGGGTATTTCCATGCCTATGGGGGATATGATTATAGTTGAATATGTTTTTCGTGATTGTGCTTTGACTGTGGGGGTTAGAGATACAGTTATAGACTTACTTCCATTGGGTATCTCTGATTTTGACATAATTTTGGGAATGGATTGGTTATCCAAATATCATGCATCCATGGATTGTTTCTGTAAGGAAATTATTTTTAAATTACCTGGTGAGTCTGAATTTAAATTTGTGGGGGAAAGAAAAATTGTTCCTAGTTGCATTATTTCTGCTATTCAGGTAAGGAAATTATTAAGTAAGGGTTGTGAGGGTTTTATTACATATGTTCTTGACACTATGAAGGGGGCTTTACAATTAGTTGATGTTCTTATAGTACGAGATTTTCCAGAAGTGTTTCCTAGCGAATTGCCTGGATTACCGCCAGAGAGAGAAGTTGAATTTAGTATTGAATTAGCACCGGGAACAACCCCTATTTATATGGCACCATATAGAATGGCACCTGTTGAATTAAAAGAACTCAAGATTCAGTTACAGGATTTACTTGATAGAGGGTTCATACAACAAAGTGTATCTCCATGTGGTGCGCCAGTTTTATTTATGAAAAAGAAAGATGGCACTATGCGTTTGTGTGTTTGATGATACGAGAAATTGTCCACTTGTCGTTCTCGTATCAACAGATCATGAGTAAAGTGCATAATAAACAAGTAAAGTAAGTAAATAGAGAGAGAAGACAAGGTATAGAGTGGTTCAGCCTTTAAAATAGGCCTACGCCCACTGTGTTGCTCCGTTCTCATTATATGGTTGCATTGTACAATATAATCATGCCTAAAGAGGCGTACAAGTATGAGAATAAAAGAGAGTACATGACGGTATGTAAGATTTTGGTGAGCCGGGGAAGTGGCTGTGACGTAGATTTGTGCCTCCAAGAAGTATGTTGAGGTTGTGTAGAGAGAATCTGTATTGTAGTGCCTGCCCCGGACAGGTATGGAATCCATCCCCTTCCTTCGAGGTGTGGTCCTCTATTTATGAGGAAATGTGCTGAGTCACGTGCCCTGAGCACATGACATATACCAAGTCTTTAGTAGTTGCGGATGAGGGGGGTGCGACCTGCAAAGCAAGCAGTGTTGCAAGCTGTTGGAGGCGTGCCGCGCACCATATAGTGGAGTGCCACGGTCTGTCCTTGGGGAATAATCACTATGTGCTGCGCCCTATAATGGTCAGGGCCGCACCCTATGGAAACCATCTCCGTGGCATCTAGATGGAATGCCGCACCCTGTGTGAGATCTGGCCGCGCCCAGGATGACCTAAGGTACGGTCATGTACTGAGTAGAGAAGAATACATTTCGCGGCAGGGTGCTATATTTGTACTATCAACAAACCCCCAAGCCGTAGTGCCGAGAGAAATTAATTGGGGTTGCGGCTTAATGGATAATGTGCCGCGGTGCTTCTAAAGCGACGATTCGTCTTCCGCTCTCCCTTATATAAATTGTTCCTGGCCGCGGACTTCATTACATTTCCAAAACTTTGAGAGCACATCGATAGCGAAACTCTGCACTTCCTTTCTCTTGCATATTCTGGCGACCTTCCGAGGCGGTGTGTGGCAGTGCAAGGCGGTCTAAAGCTGAGCATCGCAAATTTCTTCATTTCCAGGTGATTTTTCAACCACTTCACTTTCTTAAAAGCCTTCGAAATTTACAACTTTCTTCCCTTTTGACACGATTTGCTTTTTCTGGATCATTTTGATAGAAATCTAGGGTTTTGTTTGTACGTTATGCTCTTTCCTTCATATATTGCCCATGAAATACATATAACTATTCTTGGTGTTCATAGTCGAACCCTTCATATTCTGTGAGTTTGATCTTAAAACGATTAAAAGTTAAATAATCAACTATTTAGGATAGAGGCCGCAAAATGATAGGACATCAATACTCTATTCCCCTGAACTGATCACTCTTCGTCATACCGTGCTAAATGGCCGCGGTCCCTTAGATTGTTATCCGCGGTATTGAATCACCACCCTTGGTAGTTTCGAAGTCTTCAAACTTTCATGAACCCAATACATATCCATGTTAAATAGCTATAATTGCTACTAAATTCCCCTTCTAGTAAATTTAGGTATGGCCGTGGCTAGGAATCTCTTTAAGCAATTCGAGCTTATGACCGTGGCAGTATATGTTCCATTGCTGATGCGGATGTAGCAGCGGCTTATAGGGCCAGAGTACGATCCCATAAGTACTAGAGTTGGCTCATTAATAACTACGTTAGGGAAATAATTCCAAACACATTTTTAATATTTAAAAATAACCCTTCCGCGGCTTCTTGAAGTCTTTTCCAAACCATATTGGCTGCGGCGCCTAACTGCGTGTTCTGCCTTTTAGGTACTACTGCAGCCATATGAGCTTTGACCCAGACGAGTTCCTGAGAGGCTTTTGGGAAAAGCACTTAGGAACCTCTCCTCCTGAACTCCCTTCCGTGCTCCCTATAAGATCAATAGGGCCTTGCAAACTAAAAGATTGCCCAAACTGCGTGAAACTTGACTCAGACTCCGCAAACTCTGTAACTGGGAAGGGTTTCAAATCCGCACCGATGGAAGAGGAAGCCAACTCAAGCACTCATCCGATGGGTGCAGGAGATGATGCCGCTGCAGTTAGAGATAACCCAGGTGGTACATCTAGGAGGGCTGAGAGACCCTTGGCTGCGTTTGATATCCGCAGCGCCATGACCCAAGATTGGGTTGAGCAGGTGACTGAGGCCTTCGAATTTCCAAAAAATTTGAGGTGCTCGACTCCTGCTGCGAACCAGAGACCTTGTACGGTTCTAGCCGATGGTGGAATTTGCTTCCCTCTACATGCCTTTATTTACGAGCTGCGGCTGCTTGTTCCAGTTCCTATCCACCGTATTTTTTAGACAATGAAACTGGCCCCAGCACAGTTGGATCCTAATGGCTGGAGAGCCATTCTTGCAGCAGTTGTCCTTTGGGAGAACAAATTTAAAAAGGACATCACTCCCACAGAATTCTTTCACTTCTACCGCCCCAAGGAGAATTCAATAAAGTTCGCGGGCTACTATTACTTTTCAAGCTGCGGCAGGGATGAGACACTTTACACGGGGAGACCAACCAGTGTGAAGAACTGGAAGGGGAAATATTTTTACATCTCCGGTGAAGGCTGGAAGATGCACCCCTAGGATAATGAGAGGGAAAAGACATATATAATGCCGCGGCAATGGGGGTCTCCCTCAAAATTAGGTACTAAGACCATAGCCGCGTCCTTTCACATAATTTCGTATATTAATTTCCACTAACCTTTGAATTGTCTTTTCTGCAGCCCTTAACAATATGCATTTGAACAAGCGGTAGGAAAAGAGAGTTGCTGAGGCCGCGGCAGTTCCTGATGAACATAAGAAGTTCAACACACTTGTAACGTCAGCAACCATATTTGAAGCGAGATTTTTCCCAAACAAGTCCATTCCTCAACAGATGGGAGCAGAAGGTAATTAACTGCGCCATAATTTTTACTCCGCGGTCATTTATGCTCTTGAACTCATGCTGTTGCTTTTTCAGGTGAAGAAGTCGATAGGGAACTGCTAGCGGCGCAACTAGCGGAGATGGACGAGGACGCAGTAGTCCTAAACAACACTGCGTGGAGCAGAAAGAGGAAAAGGTCCAGAGCCAAGGGACCTCACGCGGCTCACTCCGTAAAAATAAATGCTACTCCTCCCGCGACTTACTTCATAAAAATAAATGCTACTCCTGCCGCGGATAAAATTATAAATGAAGAGAACCTCCCGTATCGCGAGTTTGACGATGATATAGGGGCAAACCTGGCCGCAGCAGGGTTAATGTCATATGACATTTAAGTCCATTCATCTTCTCCCCCGCCGTCGCCTGTTGTAGCGGTAAACGCGAACTTGCCGCCTTCTCAATTCTGCGGAAGGTCTGGGCCTGATGGTAGACCAAGGCCCCAATTAAGGTAGCTTGACCCCAATTCTTCTTGGGACACCACCGCAAAAGCTGCACGGAGAATGAGAAGAGCCTTTGATGCCACGAACCTTGACAGGCTGGTGGGAGAGGATCATGATGATCTGAAGGACTATGGCCTCCATAGTCTTTTGAGGGTACGTGCTAGTGTTGTCAGTCTTTAGCTTTTGCATCCAATATTTTTTCTAACCTCTTTTATTTCAGGCCGCGAATGTGTTGGTGGTCCAGAAGAGGAAGTACGAGGCTTTGTACAGACTGAAGGAGGCCGAGAAGAGTACTTATGATGCAGATCTGCACGCTGCATGGACCTCTTCATTTGAGGCTGGGAAGATATCTGCTGTCACGGCACTTCAAGCGGACCAAATGAACTTGGAGGCAGCAGAAAAGTCAAGGGAGGAGGTGGAGTAAAACCGCATACAAGTCGCAAAATCCCTTAAAGCCTCCCAGGCTCAGACCGCGGAAGCTACCCAACCTGCAGAGATTGCTAATAGCAAGCTTCTATTTCTTCAAAAGAAGTACGATGAGCTAGAGTCCAAGTCTGCCCAGGATGCACTAGACCATGTCGCGGAAATAAAAAGGTTAGAGGCTGATCATGGTGACACCTTCTAGCTAGCCGTAGATCATGCCGTGGAGTCATTTAAAGGCTCCAAGGACTTCTTTCTTGTCAACAACAGGGCCTACCTTCGCGGCTACCAGGAGCTGCGGCATAGATTTATAAAGAGCTTCCCTGAGACTAAAGAGGAGGTCATTGCCTAGAAATTAAGCGATGCCGAACATCAAGAGTGCATCGCTGAGCTTAAGGCCGCGACGAAAGAGAGAGCAAGGCTGAGGACTGAGGCGGAAGCAGCGGTTGCAGATGGAGAGACAGAGACTACCACGGACGGAGAAGAGGCTGATGATGATGATGATGCAGCCTCTTAAACTCATTCAATTTCTGTTGTTCATCATTAATATAGGGATGCATCCCTCCTTTTTCTTAATTTCTGTTATGGCCGCGACCTCCTTTATGTAATTCTTGACTACTAATATCAAGGCTGCGACCATATTTGCCACTTTGTACACACTTGATTGCTTGTAACTCCTTGCTCCTTTACATTGCTTGTTATAATGAATAGTTGAACGTAACTTCTTTCATATTTGAAAATGCATCCTGGATTAGATGAACATAATATTTTAAGTCAGCGAACAAAGATCAATTTCGTAGGATGATTATTTGCTAATTTCTTTGGCCACATAAATAGTGCAATGTTTACTCCCTAAGTAAAGGCGTTGGCTGCTGCTTCACAAGTCTGCTGCATGCAAGCCACTGCCATTTGCTAAGCCGCGTCATATAAATGATTGCACTTGATTACCGCGGACATGATTTCAAGGGGGTGACACTCTGATTACATGGATCCTCGGCTGCTTTCATTGCACCTGGTTGTTTGAACCGCTTGTCTTTTGTCATTCCATAACCAATATGGAACATGTAGAGAAGGCCTTTCCTCTAGTGCTTCAATTGCCAAATCTCCGTGTCAGAGTAGAATGGCTCATGGGATGTTATACCTTCTCTACTTTCCTTAGTCTTGATACAATTGACTCTTCTCTGTCGTGGCATTCGACATTGTGGCTTTCATGGGTGAATGTCTCCTAGAGATCTGCAACCATATCGGTGGGATGCGGCACATTTCTGGTCTATCTGAGCAATATGCCTCCGTAGACATACGTTGGTATTTCTAAGCCCTCTCGGGCAAGGTCATGTTATCCAGCCATCCATAGCTATCAGATAGGATATTTTCAAGCCTCCTCAGGCTGGGTTATGTTATTAAGCCACCCACAGCTAATATACGGGACACTATCAAGCTTCCCCAGGCTGGGTTATGTCATTAAGCCACCCATAGCTATCAGATAGGATATTTTCAAGCCTCCTCAGGCTGGGTTATGTTATTAAGCCACCCACAGCTAATATACGGGACACTATCAAGCCTCCCCAGGCTGGGTTATGTTATTAAGCCACCCACAACTAGTATACGGGAAACTATCAAGCCTCCCCAGGCTGGGTTATATTATTGAGCCACCCACAGCTGCTGATATATATAAAGCCATCCCTGGCTGGATATTATAGGCCTCTCGGCTCAAAGACGCATCCCGAATGCTAAGAACGAGCATTATAAGCCCCCGTGTCTAATTGAAGCTCCTTGAATTCTCACATGCTTTCGCGAATATGATCATCATACGATAAGATATAGTTGCACCTCGTGAGGGGAACTTCTGAGCTAATTAAGATCGTAATCCCTCCATAGGTGCATCCCGAGGTAAAATATTCCTTCGAGATAATTTATTCTTCTTCTTTTGGAATCTGTTTAGGACAAAAAGTCTTTTTGTGAGATAACAGATTATGAAATCAAGAGAGATCAGATATGGAAAATTTGCCAACTCATATATTTATATATGTATGCTCCAGCTAATGACTTTGTTAATGAAACATGAAGTCTTGAATATTAGGGCTATAACGAGCTTCATAAAACATAAATAGAAATAGTTGAAATTCATAAACAGAAATAGTTGAAGTTGGAAAAACTAAGGATGAGATGCGGTATGCAGCCTCTATCAGGTCTGGCTGAATCCTTATGCATTCTTCAGGAAACGCTGCAGCATCCCTTTCCCAATTAGACTTTCAATTTCATCCTTCAGAGCATAGCATTGATCGGTGTTGTGGCCATGGTCTTGATGGAATTTGCACCAGGTAGCTTTGTTCCTCTTGTGGGGTGGAGCTCTCAGCTTTTCTGTCCATCTCAACAGCTTGTCCTCTTTGATGAACTCGAAGATCTCTTCAATCGGGAAGGTCAACGGAGTATAGGCACCCGATTTCTTCTCTGATTTCTCTGCCCTTCTTTTCTAGTTCCTGCTGAATACTTTCGCGACCGTCTCCTCTTTAAAAGTCACGGCGTCAAAGGATGTTGGTGCATGTATCATAAATGCCTCACCCGCATTAGAAGAGGCTGCGACTTATAGCATTAGGACCCTCTGAGTGAGCTAGTTGGCCTGGGTCTGAAGCGAGGCATGGCTATCATAGAGGTGATTAAGGTGATTATACAGTTGTACAATCTCCTTATTGACTTCTGTACTCTGGCCGGACTCTTCTTCCATTTCTGCTTTTGTTAGTCTTTATAAAGTATATTGAATCTGAGACAAAACTAATAAAAGTGAGTAATCACAGAAATATTGGAGCAACCAAATAGGAGATGGGGATGCAACATTTGCATCACTACATAGAAATACTGACGAGGCCGCGGCCAGTGAGAGCTGCCGCGACTTTGTGTTATATGCGCCGAGGTTGAGCTTTAGTCCATGAGTTCATTCCCAGATGTTTTAGAGTTTCTGTTAAACACCTTCACTAGCAGGGGCCGCGGCCGTGAAGGCATTTGAACTGGCCGACAAATCCCATCCTAGGCAGCGAAGGGAGCAATCCAAAATTGAAACTCGCGAACCGAGCCTTTCTCCCGAAACTTGTGGAGGGCATACATACTCGGGCTTGTCCATGAGTAAACATCTCGATGCACAAAATGACACAATTTCAATGATGAACCATATATCATAAGTTGATAAGCAGCCCGCCGATAAACCACAGGGGGGGGGGGGTAAATATAACCCTTCCCTAATCATCCATCTTTTCGGGACTAAAGTCCATCATGCTTTTCGGCATTGTCTAGATGAGATGATATCACAGGGGTATGTAAATGGATCTAAAGACATAAAATGGAGACCTGAGAGTAGATCTGAAGGTATGAAATACCCATTTAAGGGCGTAAGTATAAAATAGAGCTCAATAACCAAAATTTACTCAAGCGATCATGATCCAGAGGATCCCCATGAATAGAATAAGGTGTTTAAGAACTCAAATATATAGAGAAACAAGATTAAAATATCTCGGTTCCCACAGACAACGCCAAACTGATGATACGAGAAATCGTCCACTTGTCATTCTCGTATCAACAGATCATGAGTAAAGTGCGTAATAAACAAGTAAAGTAAGTAAATAGAGAGAGAAGACAAGGTATAGAGTGGTTCAGCCTTTAAAATAGGCCTACGTCCACTGTGTTGCTCCGTTCTCATTATATGGTTGCATTGTACAATATAATCATGCCTAAAGAGAGTACATGTATGAGAATAAAAGAGAGTACATGACGGTATGTAAGATTTTGGTGAGCCGGGGAAGTGGCTATGACGTAGATTTGTGCCTCCAAGAAGTATGTTGAGGTTGTGTAGAGAGAATCTGTATTGTAGAGCCTGCCCCGGACGGGTATGGAATCCATCCCCTTCCTTCGAGGTGTGGTCCTCTATTTATGAGGAAATGTGCTGAGTCACGTGCCCTGAGCACGTGACATATACCAAGTCTGCAGTAGTTGCAGATGAGGGGGGTGCGACCTGCAAAACAAGCAGTGTTGCAAGCTGTTGGAGGCGTGCCGTGCACCATATAGTGGAGTGCCGTGGTCTGTCCTTGGGGAATAATCACTATGTGATGCACCCTATAATGGTCAGGGCCTCACCCTGTGGAAACCATCTCCATGGAATCTAGATGGAATGCCATGCCCTGTGTGAGATCTGGCCGCGCCCAGGATGACCTAAGGTACGGTCGTGTACTGAGTAGAGAAGAATACATTTCACGACAGGGTGCTATATTTGTACTATCAGTGTTGACTATAAGCAACTGAATAAAGCTACAATTAAGAACAAATATCCTTTACCTCGTATAGATGATTTATTTGATCAGTTACAGGGTGCTAAAGTGTTTTCAAAGATAGACTTGCGATCAGGTTATCATCAGTTGAGGGTGAAGGGGAGTGATATTTCTAAAACTGCTTTTCGTACTCGGTATGGTCATTTTGAATTTCTCGTGATGCCTTTTGGGGTGACTAATGCTCCAGCTGTATTTATGGATCTTATGAACCGGGTACTGCGTCCTTTCGTTGATTCATTTTTGATAGTTTTTATTGATGATATTCTGATTTATTCACGTGATATGGTTGAACATGAAAAGCATCTCCGAACTATTTTGAATGTGTTGAAAGATAAGAAATTATATGCTAAGTTTCGTAAATGTGAATTTTGGCTATCAAAAGTTGTATTTTTAGGCCATGTTATTTCTGGAGATGGTATATGTGTTGATCCCAAGAAGGTGGAAGCTATTGTAAAATGGGAGAGACCCAATAATGTCACTGAGGTGAGAAGTTTTCTGGGTTTAGTTGGGTATTATAGAAGGTTTATTAAGGTATTTTCTTCAATTGCCTTGCCAATGACTAAATTGACCCGAAAAGATATTAAGTTTGAATGGAATTCTAATTGTGAAAATGGTTTTGAAGAATTGAAGAAGACATTGGTAACTGCACCTGTTCTTACTATTCGATACGGTGGAGATGGTTTTGTTATTTATACCGATGCTTCACATCAGGGGTTCGGTTGTGTTTTTATGCAACATGGTAAAGTTATTGCTTATGCTTCTAGACAGTTGCGTACACATGAACATAATTATCCTACACATGATTTGGAACTTGCTGCTATTGTGTTTGCTTTGAAATTATGGCGCCATTATCTATATGGTGAGGTATGTGAAATTTTTACTGACCATTAAAGCCTTAAGTATTTATTTACTCAAAAGGAGTTGAATTTGAGGCATAGGTGATGGATGGAGTTAATTAAAGACTATGATTGTACAATTCACTACCACCTAGGGAAGGCAAATGTAGTTGCAGATGCTCTGAGTAGAAAGGCTTCAGGCAGGTTATCTTGTATTCAGTGTGCTAGAGTTTCCCATATCATGGAGTTGAGATTGATGGGAGTAGAATTGAAGCTAGCCGATGGGGATAGGTTCTTTGCTCATGTAAGCGTGAGGCATTGGTTAGCTACCCGTATTCGTGATTTGCAAAGTCAAGATCCTTTTCTTGAGAAGAAATGACAAGATATCCGAGATGGTAAGTTTGAAGATTTTTTTATTGTGAGTGATGGCACTTTATTGTATAAGCAGTGATTATGCGTGCCTAATGTGTGTGGATTGAAAGAGGAAATTTTAGATGAGGCTCATAATTCCATTTATACTATGCATCCTGGTAGTACTAAAATGTATAGGGATTTAAAGGAGCATTATTGGTGGAATAATATGAAAAAGGAAATAGCTGATTTTGTTGCGAGGTGCCTTATATGTCAGCAAGTGAAAGTGGAGCATCAGAAGCCTACTGGTCTGCTTCAGTCATTGCCAATACCAGAATGGAAATGGGATCATGTAACGATGGATTTTGTAGTTGGGCTTCCTCGGTCTCAGAAGGGGTCAGATTCGATTTGGGTAGTGGTGGACAGATTGACCAAGTCTGCTCATTTTCTGGCATTCAAGACTACGTATACAGTTGATAGGTATGCTAGACTGTATGTTAATGAAATTATTCGATTGCATGGAGCATTGATATCTATTGTTTCAGATAGAGATCCTACTTTTACATCCATATTTTGGGATAGCTTGCAGTGTGCTATGGGTACTAACTTAAAGTTTAGTATGACTTTTCATCCTCAGACAGATGGGCAGTCTGAAAGGACAATACAGATTTTGGAAGATATGCTTAGAGCTTGTGTGCTTGATTTCAAAGGAAATTGGGATGAATATTTTCCTTTGATAGAATTTTCATATAACAATAGTTTTCAGTCTACTATTGGTATGTCTCCATATGAAGCATTGTACGGTAGATGATGTCGTACACCGATATGTTGGGGTGAAGTTGGTGAAAGGAAGATAGAGGGTCCAAAATTGATTGAAGTCACCACTGAAAAAGTGAAGATTATTCAAGATAGAATCAGAACAGCTCAAAGAAGAAAAAAAAATTATGCGGATAAACGACGAAAAGATTTGGAATTCCAGAAAGGGGATTATGTGTTTCTTCGGATATCGCCATGTAAAGGAGTTATGAGGTTTGGAAAGAAAGGGAAATTAAGTCCACGCTACAATGGACCTTATGAAATTCTCAAAAAAGTCAGGATGGTTGCCTACAAGTTAGCGTTACCACCATAGTTAGCTTGGTTACATGATGTTTTTCATGT
The DNA here is from genome assembly GCA_949130495.1 of Sambucus nigra. NCBI lineage: Eukaryota > Viridiplantae > Streptophyta > Magnoliopsida > Dipsacales > Adoxaceae > Sambucus > Sambucus nigra. The sequence goes on along the minus strand of OX422211.1, from coordinate 295,991,730 downwards.
TTCTATGTCAAGAAAGTATGTAGCAGATCCTTCACATGTATTGGTGGAATAGCCTATTGCGTTGAAAGAAGATTTGAGCTATGTGGAAGAACCACTTGCAATCGTCGATAGGAAAGAACAAATATTGAGATCAAAAGTGATCCCACTTGTGAAAGTTGTGTGGTGAAGGCATTCCATGGAATAAGATACATGGGAGAGTGAGGATAGCATGAAGATGCGTTCTCCATATTTATTTGATTCAGACAACCAAGGTATGTCAATTTCGGGGACGAAATTTCTTAACTGGGGGAGAATTGTGACAACCCGAATATAATTATGATAAATTATATTTAAATCATGATTAGCTTGTGTGATATGGATAATATGTTATTAGTATATATAATGTTAATTCATTATGTTTAGTCTAATCCTACCTTCATAAAACATGAAATATCGAATTAGTTACAAATGTGAAATTTTGAAGTTTTCAGTAGGAATGTTCATGTTTAAGACTAGTTTTGACCTTTATGACATAATAATGAACTTGAGGTGTAAACTAGATATTTGTATATATATGAGTTACGTTTATAAAAAAACAAACGGTTCATCAAACGGACATCCGAGTGGGAAGATATTGTCTTTTTACGAACAGGGGGTAAAGTAGTCATTTAGCCTTAAATGATATTTTGTTTTATATAATGCCACGTGTTATATTTTGATTGGTTGGGAAGGGTGGTGGCTTTGGACGAATTCAAACCCTTAGAATTACCTCCTTATTCATCTAAATTCAGCCATGAGAGATTTGTAGCTTAAAGAAAGAGAGTTTTGAAGTTTAGGAAGAAAGTGTTGGGAGAAATTGAAGAAAAATTCATTGAAAAATTACGTAAAAGCCCCTAAGGTATTTCCATCCATAAATCTTGTTTATTTTTTTTGTATTACTTATTTAAATGATTGAAATAATCATTTTTTTACTGAAATTACATGTCTTGATGTGTACTTATGGCAAGTTTAAGCAAACTTGAATGTGTAAACCCTTGAGATTGTTTTGTTTAAGAACCTTGTTTATTCAAACTTCCATATATTTCTCTATACTTACTGAAATTGATTGATTCCATTTTAAGATTAACCTAGACTCATATATGTATTACATATCCGAAAATCATGTGAAAATACCAACAAATGAGTCTTTGGTGAGAGTTTGAAGTTCGGGTATGAAATCTGCCCTAAGCATGAAAGTATGCCCGCCATGTGTTCGATGTTTTGTTTAACATAGCAAACGAAAGTTAAAAATTATGAAACTTTAATTTTGTATTATTCAATATATTTACTGATGTTGGGTAAAATATCATAGAAATTGATGATGTATAAAAATTATGAAAATTCCTGGAAGTTGAATGAACGATAAAAGAGCCTATAGGGAAGATTTGTTATGTGGTAAAGAAATGGGCATATCTTGCTCTAGGAGACATGAAATGATGTACCGTATTTTGTATTGGAATACTAATATGATAAGGATTGAATTACCAAGAATAAATGAATTTATATTTGGTCTATGACTTGGATATGTTAAATATATTAACATGGATTTGGATGGAACTTCACTTGTGATAAATGATTTGAATGGAATCATGCGATGCTTATGGATTGAATTATGTTTAAATCATTCTCGGGATTATTGATATTCTTATGATGATAATAATATTGTAAGGATGATAATAAGGGAAGAAGAGCTGATTGAACAAATACCGAATTAGGGCAAGGGAAAAGCCAGTTAAACTATCAAGGTGAGTGTACTTATGATTTGTTTCATATATAAATATGAATATAGCTCTAAGAGCAGGATTTGTTTGAATACTTCGGTATTCAGGATTTGTTTGAATATTAAAATATCCAGGATTTGTTTGGGTCTCATGATCCAGGATTGGTTTGAATACTTCAGTATTCATGATTTGTTTGGATATTAAAATATCCAAGATTTGTTTGGATCTTATGATCCAGGATTGGAATTGGACAAAAATCCAATGATTTGTTGGAACTAATGTTCCAGGATTTGTTATTGCCAATGGGCAGAATTATTTGGATCTTATGATCCAGGAATTGTTATTGCCAATGGGCAGGATTGTTCGGATTTTATATCCACATATTCGATATAGAATTGTCATTTCATTGTAGGGAAGGAGTACCCCACTAAGCTTAATGCTTACAGTTTATATTTTAACAATTTCAGGTTTGTATGCTGCCAGCTAGAATACCATATGACCGATAACTTTGAGAGTTGCACCGTTGGAAAGAGTTGGGGTTTAAATATGGGGATTTTATCATTGTCACCCTGAAGATTTTAATATACTCACACATTGTATATATTGCGTTAGTATGGATTGAGTTGATGATTGTGAAATTTTATCATAGTTAATCATAGTATTGTATGTCCGGTTAATTATGACTCTGATATTGATTTCATTATGGTATAATAATAATATTATGTTCATTATACACAATGTGTAGAAAAATACTGATAAATGAAGTATATTTTCCAATGGGCTCAGGATTATGATGCAATTATTCCAATAACAAATGATTAGTATGGATATTGGGTTTGGGGTGTGACAAGTTCATTATAGTTTCTATTGATGATACACTGATTTATTCTCGAACTGCGAAGGAGCATGCATAACATTTACGGGCAGTCTTACAGACATTGCGAGACCATATGCTTTATACTAAGTTCAAGAAATATTGTTTTTGGTTACGAGAGGTGTAGTTTTTAGGCCACATCGTGTTTCAGAGGGGGATATCAGTGGACCCGGGGAGTGTTTCTGCAATGATGGAGTAGGGACAACCCACTACACCGAACAAGGTGTGTAGATTTTTGGAATTAGTCAGTTACTACCATTGGATCATTCAGGGATTCTCAAAGTTAGCCGGGCCCCTAACGAAATTTAGGAGGAAGGATATGACATTTGTATGGGATGATGCATGTCAGTCGGCATTTGATGAGATGAAGGCTCAATTGACTACAACATTAGTTCTGGCATTACCTCGGGCAGGGAAAGACTATAAGGTCTTCATATGTACATATTTGAGGGAACTTGGAGGGGTATTGATGTAGGAGGATAGGGCGATATCTTATGCTTCATGGAAGATAAAGCCTCACGAGGGGTATTACCCCATCCATGACTTGGAGCTAGCAGCCGTGGTGTTTGCTTTGCGGATATGGTGGCATCATCTCTTGGGGGATAAGTTATAGTTATTCACAGACCGTAAGAGCCTACAGTACTTATTCATGCAGTTAAAGTTAAATATGAGGCAAAGGAGATGGATCGAATTTGTGAAGGAATACCAGTTCGACATTCAGTACCACCTTTGAAAATGCATGTTCCAATGCCTTAACCGTTTTACTTTTGAAAACCTTATTTGTCCAGATTAATTTACCTTAATCTTGAAGAACTTCAGTTACTCATACTTAGCATTTCTCAATTTATTTAACACCCCCAGTTCAACACTTGAAACCATTACGTTTATTTCAACCAAACACATTCCTTTACTGGAATTTAACCATTTTATTGATTTCAATACACTTTAGTATTTTCTTTGAAAATCACCATTTCACCACACGTATTCACCGTGTTAGAAAATACTCCATAAATCTTCTAAATTTTTTTATATAATACATTCTTGTGTTAACTATGGGTTTAACTCTTACGTTGCTTAATCACCCATTTACCCTCTTACTTTACCTTTTTTCCTTATTTTATGGACATTAATCAATTATACATTCACTTGTCCATTTTAATCTTTACCAGAATATTTATTATATTCATTCAAGTTCGGTTGTATTAATACATTTTACCACACAACATATTTCTTGACATGTTCCTTATTTCCTTTATCTTTTCTCAGAATCTTCCTATACTATATACTTCCACGAGCTCCACACCGCCAACTATGTGCACCGTATGCTCTTGCCAGTATTTTAGGGCTTTTCACCCAAGGGCTCTGGGCACTTCTTGCATTATTACAGTGTCATCCTATTTCCTTTTATATGTTTTAACATTTTACAAATGTCCATATTATTTCAACTTTCTTTTATACCCAGTCGAAGCCAAAGTCGGGACTTTACCGCCCCATATTGTGTTACACTTTGAAAATTCACCATTTCATGTCCTTTACAATTTAAGCTTGACTTTTATTCCAAAAATCATATTCGTTTAGGACCTCTTTGTATAACACCTTTTCCAACATTTTTATTTCATAAAAATGTTCCGCTATAAGTAAAATTATCATTTTACCCATTTGTTTCCAAAATTTTCCTTTTACTCCATTCCTCAAGTGTTAATTTCACAAAAAATACTTTTAAGTTATTCATACCATCTTTTTAAATATTTTAGTTCTCTAACACCCTTCACACTAGGAGTATCTTTCTTAATTGGAAATATTTCACAACATTACTAAATTACACTCACTAACCATTCCATGTTTATCCTTTACACTTAATGAATACTTTTATTAACATTTTTCCAAACGCACATTTTTTTTCTTCTTCATGTAAGAAATCCATTTACACATAAGACTACTTTTATAAAAAAAATACCGTTTCTTTTTATTAGCATGTGTAGTCTTATAATCTCATGTTCATTATATATTTTAGTCCTAATTTCACACCTTTGAAAACGAATTTCTAACTTTTCTTCTTTTATGTTTAAACCTAACAAAACCTTCCCCAAACTTGTTTGTACATTTAATATCAAAATACTACCAGTTTATATGCATGAGAAGATGGACTTTAAACCCAAAAATTCTACTACATGGTTTAAACACATTTTTCATCATAAGAAATCATTATACTTGCAAAAATACATTGCTTTAGGTGCAAAAGACATTTTTGCTTCTTCAATCTCAGTAAATGTCTAATTTCATAAAATCATCATTTTTGCAAGAACTTTGAAATATTTTCATTCCACCAATTTTTCTAACAAAATCACTTCATTTACCAACATTTTGTTTCATAATACATTTTTCATGAATATTTTTAGAAAATACACCATTTTTATAAAACATCAATTTCCATTATTTCAAAACCTTGAAATATTTATTTCTTATTAATTTTCAAAAAAATAGCATCTTTCCCACATTTTAATTTCAATTTTTTTTTGTCTTCCACACAGTATGAATACTTATTTAACTAAATAAACCCTACTGAATAGGCTAACCACAAGACTACAAATGTGAAATAACATCTTACACTAAGGGTAAAGTTTACCCAACTCTAATGGCTCTAATGGTCGAGGAAATGTTGGTGTAGAAGGAGCATCCCCCACCTCCAAAGTTGGCCTCAAGGTGTAACCGAATGCATCCTCCAAAATCTTTAAAAATGCTCTTCTCCCAAGATTCCAACTAAAACCCACTTCTACTCTATTAAAACCCACTTCAACTTCTCCAACAAATCCCCTAAATATAACTCCTAAAATTTGTAGCTTCTCTTTGTCAATGGTGAAAATGGATATATTTGATTCAATATTGATAAATACTTCATGAAAGTGGTGGTTTAAGAGTGGCCTATAGTGGAGGAGTGGTGGCTTAGTGTGGATGGTGGTGGAAGACCACCCGTCTCTCTCTTTCTTTCACTCTCTCTCTCCTGCTTCAATTTTCTTCCAATACAAGTATAACCCAAGTACTCTAAACAAACCCTTATAAAACCTCCCTTAATACCAAAAACCCCGTTTTCACCTTCTGGGATGATTTGGGCTCGACGGCACACAAAATCAATGCTCCAAATATTGATAGCGCACAAGGGTAATCAGATTTAAAAACTCAACTGAGGTCGTTTGAACAACTTCCCCTACATCGTTCGATCTATGAATCGCGCTACCGTTCACGTGACCTAATACCGTAAATCAGTAGCATGTTGTTAGATGTCCTACTTCTCGTGACCCATATCGCGAATATAACAATGTCGTTCGAACGACAGCTACATGTCGTTCAAACGACTCTGTTTCATTTTCTTTTTATTCTCTCCATTTTTTATACACTATTCCTCCGTAATCACAATTAAATCCTCCTCACTACAATTAATATCTAATTTTATTTATTTTACTGGTGTTGGATACTACAAACTTTCCTCTTTGGGGAATTTCATCCCCGAAATTCTCGATCCTTTAATCCTTAAGCTCATGGGGTCCACTGATTTCTATTCTAAGCCATAAAATTTTCCAAAGAAAAATCATCGAATTATGTAAAACTAAAATCACCAAATACTCAACATGCAACATGTTCCAATATTCATCATGACATCACATAATTTACTCTGAGTCTCCACTCACCTTATGATCAACTCCAAGCCATTCCTAGCACCACTTATTCTAGTACCTAAGGCATACTGGTGTCTTTACGGTAAACCCTTTTCTTACGATCACTGCTCACCCCAAACAAATCGTAATACAACCAATCGTCATATATATATCACCAAAAATCAATTTTAAGCTTAGGACTGTGCATCCCGTGTTCCACAACCTTTCATGTTATCCTAACTACATAACTCGCAAGAGCTAGCCGGGAATGACGCTAATCATTCCCTCACTCTAAAGAGAAATAATCCCGTGAAATCATTATTGTACGCCTGGTTTAAAATTTTCCACTACGTCACTCTGATGAACCTAACATTACCTTAGGTGTCTCATTCTTGAGTAATCACTAAAGTCTAACTCTAATCCACTCACCGTGGAAAAGAAATATAGGGTGCTAAGTTTTTCCTTGATTTTCAACAATATATTGTATCATCAAACCATCGTCCTGTTATTTAAAACTCGATCTGCTGACTGTCGGCCTAGCTAGTCAAAAGTCCACTAGTCTAAAGGGATACGGATACTATGAACAAATTGAGTGATTGAAAGCATATCCACCCATACACAAAACTTTATGCAATCATAAGAATACCTCATGAGTGAACCTAGTTACCAAGTTGCATTGATCAAACCCGATGCACTGCGGTCTCCTAGGTCTAACCGCATCGTACCATGACATGACACCAATCTCAATGGCCACATAGGTGAGAATACTAATTCCAAATTACCGAAATCGAAAGGAATACACAAGAGTCAGTATTAACAACAACTGTCCCAAGAAATTTTACCCATAGACATCAAATTCTGACTTATGGAAGTGAACCTACACCGTATACTTGAAGTCATGCCATTTATTCTCAAAACTCTCACTGAGTACCACTCTTCTCCATATACCTTGGTATGGGTCACCAGCCGTGACGAATTGAGTCGCAACCATTTATTCTCATAATGCGAACACAATTTTCAAATCGGTAGTCCTTTAGGAAGTCAATGCCTGACTTCCCTCCTTGGGATCCAGGCCCTACCTTTCACACCCTTGGCGAAAATGAATCATTATGATTGGCGGATACCCCATGCCCTATCTATAGTGACCTTATCCATTGATTAGTGACGACATCACCAACCTATTACACCTATGTCATTATTTGCTTTATCATATCATGACCAAATTTCCATAAACATTACTTACTCTAAGCGAGACACTCACTTAACTGTATTCTTGATCACACGACATTGTCACCAAACTTACCGTCGATTTCTACCCACACAGAATTTACATGACGATCACACCCATCATATTTGGCATTCCAAGGGTAGTATGTACCACACTAGGTCACGTATTCTAACCACACTAACTTGGAACACACGTTCCAAGAAACAGTCCTTCCATTACCAAGGTTATCCTAGTATATACAGTTAATACCCCGACATACTAACCATGTTTTGATGCTACTCCACCTTAATTGCCATTTTTGAATTTTCCACATATTGTCATTATTCTAAGTCTTACATACATCTCTAGTGTACCCTAAAACCCGGTACCACCATACCCATAATAGTCATTCCATACCATTCAAGCATTAATCTTATATGTATTCAACTATCACCCTACCTTAGGGATTATACCACCCATCTGTGCCGATTGGATAACCATACCCAAAACATATACTATATGTTTGGCAATTTGGAATCATTATCTGAACCTCAACCCCATCATTAGGAGAATGCTACCGCCTCTTTTTACCAAACATAATTGGTCTCCTAAGAACACCAAACATTTTTCATGTAAAATCCCAAAACTCGACAAGGTTTCATCGTCTATACTTTTATCATCATGGGTACACTCTACAAACTTTTCAATACCCACATCGATATTACTTGGTGCTTGCGAAGACATTTGTCTACGAGCTTTTAGCTATTATTCACCTTAATCCTCAAATACCTCAAGGCATCACAACATTCGATATTTATCCTCAATGATTCCACACACAATTTATCCTATGGGTAACTCAGCGTGCCTATGAACTACTCACACACTAGGATTTCTTCGCCCTAACCATTACCCCAGGGGCTAAAATGATTTTCAACACTTAGATACTAATCTTACCTTTCTTCTAAATAGGTGTGACTATGAGTCACGTACAAACCATAATTAATTCTACTATGGGTCATGAAAGGATACAAGACGTCACTTGCAGCCTATAAACCTCAAGGCCCGCCTCACCCAAATCCTCAATGACGGTTCAACTATAGAAACTAAATTTCCTTGCTATGTGAATATCACACCATGTGCCAATCCAAGAGTTAACATAACTATATAGTTCTTAGTACGATATGGGCATCAAGTATTGCCTATAAACACCAAGGACTTCACCACGGACGCCGCTTGAGATCCTATTACTCAGTATCAAATCATCACCAAGGTACACCTAACCTAAGTCCTCAATCAAAGGGGCTAATACATTTTCACCACAAAAATTAATACTTTTGAGTTCTATTCCACTATCTAGTCTCCATACATGAGATGCACAACTTTTACCACTATGTCGTAGAAAATACTACTCATTTTTACCACTACAAGACTACTCTCATCATCAAAGTCATCTCACGACACCTCTCACACAAAATATTATGGTGTTGCCACTATTACCCTACACAACTTCATGTGTTCACCGAAATGCTATCAATTGCGATATAACCCCAAGGATCGAATTTACCTAATTACATCACCAGCATCAACTACCCAAAAAAAAACTCCATACCTAAGGGTTATACATGACCCTTTAATAAATCATTAGTGCCTAATCTAGACACCCGAATCATCAACCTCTACTGTTGACTATATGTAACTCGTGTTACTTGCTTATTGGGAGTCATTTCATTCTAGCGACATCTAAAATGATTTCATGCCATTAAAATTCAGCACAATCACCTCACACTAACAACTACGGCGTCACCACTATAGGCTTGCATGGAAAATCATAAATTACTACGATTATAATCAGAAATGAAAAAGTGGCCAATAGCTATCAACTTGATTGTGTGATACTTGGCACTAGTCTTACTTGTCATGCTAACCTATTTGACATTACCGTCGAGGACATGAACCAAACCTTCATCAAACTAGCATGACCAGCCCTACCCAACACCGATGTCGAAAGATCTAATATCGACCTCATCACGTCACACACGAAAGGAATGTGGAACCTAGAGCTCTGATACCATTTGTAATGCCCCAACCCGAATATATGGGTTATCCATAATCAACTCGGTCCGACCCAAGCATTAGGTGTGAAGTGCAAGGACACAATCCTATATAATGTTGCTAGTCCAATTTTCTTTTAATTAACGTTTCACTCATTTAGCTTGAAATTTCCATTTTAAAACAAACTACGCGAGGGACCCATGGGGAGCTCCCCGAAGTCCAAGTAAACAGAGCTACTAATGTAAAAATAAATAAGTTACTTGCCTATACAACGCCCTTAAAATATGAAACTCCTCCCAGCCTGCCATAACAAAACGAGTGTGTGAGCCTGTGCCCACTGGGAATTTACATAGCATTTATGGAAACAAACGTCAGAAAGGACACTCACACACTACAACCACATGCATGCGAAAATACATATGTATCTACAAATATATATATATACACACACACACACCTTTGAAAATGCGTGCTCCGATGCTTTAACTGTTTTACTTTTGAAAATCTTATTTGTCCAGATTAATTTACATTAATCTTGAAGAACTTACTTTACTCATACTTAGCATTTCTTGCTTTATTTAAAACCCTCTTTTCAACACTTGAAACCATTACGTTTGTTTTATCCAAACACATTCCTTTACCGTAAATTAACCCTTTTATTCATTTCAATACACTTTAGTAATTTCATTGAAAATCACCATTTCAAGACACGTATTTACCGGGTTAGAAAATATCCTTTAATCTTTGAAAACCTTTTTAAAACACATTCTCGTATTAATTACGGGTTTAACCACTTAGGTTTCTTAATCACCCATTTACCCTCTTACTTTACCCTTTTTCCTTCCTTTATGGGTATTAATCAATTATACATTCAGTTATCCATTTTAATCTTTCCAGGAACATTTATTTTATTCATTGAAGCTAGGTTGTATTAATACATTTTACCACGCAACCTATTTCTTTACACGTTCCTTATTTCCTTTATCTTTTCTCGGAATCTTCCAATACCACATACTTCCATTGGCTACACATCATCGGCTATGCGCACCATATACTCTGGCCAGTGATTTGGAACTTTTACCGAAGGGCTCCAGGTCCTTCTTGGTTTATCCTAGTGTCACCCGAGTTCCTTTATTGTGTTTTAATATTTTATAAATGTCCATATTATTCCACCTTTCCCTAATTCCAGACTGAAGCCAAACCTGGGACTTTACCACCCCATCTTGCGTCACACTTTGAAATTTACCATTTCACGTCGTTTACATTTTAACCTTGATTTTTATTTCAAAAATCATATTCGTTTATGACCACTTTGTGTAACACCTTTTTCAACATTTTTATTTCATAAAAATGTTCTTCTTTAAGTAAAATTACCATTTTACCCATTTGATTTCAAAATCACCCTTTTACTCCATTTCTCCAGTGTTAATTTCACCAAAACACTTTTAAGTTATTCATACCAACCTTTTAAGTTTTTTAGAACTTTAACACCCTTTCACACTTGGAGTATTATCTTTCTTAATTGGAAACACCTTTAAACCTTTAATCCCTATTAATTCCGTACGTGTTAATATTTTACAACATTACCAAATTACACTCACTAACCATTCCATGTTTACCTGTTACGCTTAACGAATAATTTTATTAACACTTTTCCAAGCACCCATTTTTTTCTCTTCATTTAAGAAATCCATTTACACATAAGACTACTTTTATTAAAAAAAATACCATTTCTTTTTATTAGCATGTGTAGTCTTATAATCTCATGTTCATTACATCTTTTAGTCCCAATTTCACACATTTGAAGACGAATTTCTAACTTTTCTTATTTTATGTTTAACCCCAACAAAAACTACTCCAAACTTGTTTATACGTTTAATATCAAAATACTACTAGTCTATATGCACGAGAAGATGGACTTTAAACCTAAAAATCCTACTACATGGTTGAAACAGATGTTTCATCATAAGAAATCATTATACTTGCAAAAATACATTGCTTTAGGTACAAAATCACAATAAATGCCTAATTTCATAAAATCAACATTTTTGCAAGAAATTTGAAATATTTTCATTCCACCAATTTTTCCAACAAAATCACTTCATTTACTAACATTTTATTTCATAAAATGTTTTTTATGAATATTTTTAGAAAATACGTCATTTTTATGAAACATCAACTTCCATTATTTCAAAACCTTGAAATATTTATTTCTTATTAATTTTTAACAAAATAACATCTTTCCCACATTTTAATTTCAATAAAATATTTTTTGTCTTCTACATAATAATAATACTTATTTAACTAAATTCACCCTACTCAATAGTCTAACTACAAGACTACAAATGTAAAATAACATATTACACAAAGAGTAAGGTTTACCCACCTCTAATGGTTCTAATGGTGGGATAAATGTTGGTGTAGGAGGAGAAACCCCCACTTCCAAAGGTAGCCTCAGGGGGTTACTAATTGCATCCTCCAAAAACTCTAAAAATGCTCTTCTCCCAAGCTTCTAAGCAATACCCATTTCTACTCCATTAAAAACCACTTCATCTTCTCCAAGAAATCCCCCAAATATAACAACCAAAATTCATAGCTTCTCTTTGTCAATGGTGGAAATGGGTATATTTGATTTAATATAGAGAAATACTTAATAAAAGTGGTGGTTCAAGGGAGGCCTATGGTGTAGGAGTGGTGGCTTGGTGGTGGAAGACCACCCATCTCTCTCTTTTCCACATTATCTCTCTCTCTCCTTCTTCCGTTTTCTTCCAAAACAAGTATAACCCAAATAATCCAAAAAAAACTTATAAAACCTCCCTTGATTCCAAAAACCCCATTTTCCCATTTTTGGGATGATCTGGGCTCAACAGCACACGAAATCAACGCTTTAAATTGTGATAGCGCATAAGGGCAATCAGATCTAAAAATTCAACTGAGGTTGTTCATGACAAAATGCCACTTAAGATGTTTAATACAAAGTTAAACTATTAAATGGCTTCGAGATGTTTGTTGAAGAAACACTTTTAATCAAAACAAAACTTAACACAGGACGTGTTTAAAAACTTATCAAAATAATTTGAATGAGTGTGAACGAGTTATTTCAGATCTAGTGAACCAGTTTTGAAAAACAAAACTTAAACTTACTAAATCTGCACAGCTAAGAAGGTGATGAGAAAATGAAGAAGAACACAAGTAGTTTTTAACGTGGTAAAACCCCACCCAATTGGGGAAACATCCAGGGTGACCTCTATGCCACAAAACAAAAAATCCACTAAAATCAAAGTAACAAATTATAATCTATTTAACAATAAACCAAACAAACATACCTAATACTAAGTTAAGAATCGTTACCAACTCCTCTGGATTAGATCTGGCTTCTCTAAAGGTAGTTGTTGTTGATGTTCTCTCGAGGTTTCGTAACATTACTTGATTCCAGTCTTTACGTCGACTCAAACAAGTTTAAGATCATATAACCAACACTTTAAGTGTGGTAGAGTGTAAGTGCAGTGGTGATGTGCTTTCTACATATGCATGCAACACACTCACACTTAATACAGACAAAATGATTTAACAAATTACAAGATCACTAGATATGCAAGAAATTCCAAAATCAATTTACTCAAAACTAAAACAGACTTTTAGACGTTTAAAATATCCGCAGATCAAGAGGGAATCTTGTTGTGAAATATCCAAGATCCTAACACTTTCTGGTTTTGAAAATACTATATAGAAAGTGTTCCCCCATTCAAGATCTCAAAACTAGATCTTAGTCTGATAGCGTTGAGTAAAATGAAATCAGAATGAAGATTGTTGGTTTAGGATTTAAAAACATGAAATCAGTTTTCAAAAATAACCAACAAACAAGATTTCTCGAAAAGAGAAATCAAAGCAGTAATATATCTAAGTGAGATGTATTACAGAGACGAGATCTCAAGTTTTTATAAAAAAGAAACTAAAAAACTCAACGTGATTAAGTTGGAAAGATGATCAAGAACAAGAGAGGATAACTTCTCAACTCACGATTTAAACACTCAGGTTTTTTGGATTTAGGGTTTGACAAAGCTAGGTTAGGGTTTCTTTTCTATCTCTTTTTTTCTATCTTCTCTCTCAAACAAGGAATTTTCAAAACTCTCTAAATGCCTCGCAGAAAGCATTAGAAGGATCTGGAACCAAGCCACAAATTAAGGGCTGAGATTAAAAGGTTTTAAATCAATGCAAATCCAAGGGTTCATAGTAAGCGGCGCAAAGCTCTCATCTGATTGGTTAAAGCCATCGCACTTGGATTAGTTCCAAACGCATGCATAATGTTGATTAAGGAAAATCAATGATCTAGATCAAGTCACGAGTTTGTGAGCGAGAAGAAACAAAAATCGCATCGTTGCTAGAGCAACACGTGTAGGCTTAAGATCAAGTCTAAAACGCGTGTTTTTTATTTCAAAAAAATCAAAGTTTCACCCACAAATGTTTCTGTCGCTTTTGGATTCTACCCAACACAATTTTAAGGTAAAAGAATTATTTGCAAATCAATTCCAAAGCTTTATAAAGTTCCAAATTTTAATTTCCATAAATTATTTAAAATGTTTAGAAAATATTTATTAAATCCCCAAAAATATTTAAAAATCATATTAAGGTATTTAACTCACACAAGGTCATAATGAGAATGAAATACAACATGTTTGTAGTCCTAGTGTGTGGTGTATGTGAAATACCATCAAGAACTTGTAGAGGAATATCAAAGTTGATAAGATCGAGTCTGAGGCTTTTTGGTTCAACTAGGGATGGACACAATTTTATCACTATTTCCAAACTAGATAAGCTCCTATATAATGCAGACTGAAATGAGTCAAAGATATAGGGTGCTTCAATCTCCCCCTTTGGAAATATGATACAAAATCTCCTTTGAGTCAATAAGGACTTGTAGGGATTCCAAAAAGACATAAGAGAATCCTATTCTTATAAAAATCTATCTACCCAATCTCTTAGAAATAAAAATTTCATAACTCAACTATATACAAACCATTACCCTATCAAAATATGCCAAAAGATACCTAAGATCAATTTCATTAGATAATAATGTACAATAGTGTCTAAGTGGACTCAAAATTTCTCCCCCATTTTGTCTCAAATGGACAAAGGGCAGCAAGAATAACATAATAGAGTAATAATTAGGTAGATATACAAATTATTTACCTAAAACCATGCCAATTGATTTTTGTAAAGATTCAAAACTCTTAAAGTCCAAAGCTTCTGTAAATAAATCATCCAATTGTAGATCAGTAGGTAGGTAATTAATCTCTAGTTCTTTTGATTCAACTAATTCTCGTATTAAGTGATATCAAATTTTAATGTGTTTAGTATGAGAACATTGAACTGGGTTCTTAGAGATGTTGATCGCACTCTGGTTATTGAAATAGAGATGGAGTTTTTCTTCATTTATACAATAATCTCTCAGCATTAGTTGCAGCTATAATAACTGGGCACAATAACTTGCAACTACAATATATTCAGATTCTGCTGTGGATAAAGAGGTGTAGATATATTTTTTTATTACAACCAACGAGGTTGTTACCGATGTAGTAACATGCGCCTGATGTACTTTTACTATCTTCAGAACACCCAACCCAATCAGCGTTAGTGTAACCTACTATAGTGCTCGATGTGTCATTAGTGCACCACAACCCTAAATTGTGAGTGCCTTTTATTTATTTAATTATTCTTTTTACACATAACAAATGGCTCTCTTTGGGATTATTCTGATAACGGACACACACACACAGCGAACAAGATATTTGGACACGAGGCAGTTAGGTAGAGCAAACTTCCTATAATACTACATTATAAGATAGAGTCAATGAATTTACTATTTTCATCTTTGGAAAGTTTGACCGAGGTACTCATCGCATTCTAGCTTACTTAGTCGTATCTAAGACAAATTTTTTTACAATCTCTAAAGCATATTTTTATTACGAAACAAATAAACCTTCTGAGTTTTGTTTTACTTGAAGACCTAAGAAAAATTGCAACTCCCCCATAAGCGACATTTGGAATTCTCTGTGCATAATGTCTGAGAAAGACTCGGCCCAGAAGGGGAAGTGGATCCAAAAATAATATCGTCAACATATACTTGAGTAATAGTAATGTTGTTTTCAAAATGTTTGACAAACAAGGTTTGGTCATTTCCTCTTCTCTTAAATTCATTATCTAAAAGAAAGGTGGACAGACACTCATACAAAGCTCTAGGATCTTGTTTTAACCCATAAAGAGATTTCTTAAAACGACAAACATGACTAGGATGGTGTGGGTCAATAAACCCTTTGGGTTGTTCTACATAGGTCTCCTCAGTTAGGATACCATTTAGAAAGGATGACTTTACATCTATTTGGTAAAGTGTGAAATGTAAATGATAAGCTATAGCAAAAAGTAAATGAATAGATTTGAGCCGAGTAATATGAGAAACGTTTCCTCGAAATTTATTCCTTCAAGCCGAGAGTAGCCTTGTGCAACTAATCTAGATTTATTTCTAATTATCATCCCAGACTCATTAGTCTTGTTTTTAAAAATCCAACGTGTGCCAATAACCCTTTTATTTTTAGGTCTAGGTACAAGATACCAAACATCATGAATGAAAAATTGAATACGCTCTTCTTGCATTGCAGTAATCCACAATGGGTCATTCAAGGCTTCATTTACATTTTTGGGCTCAATAAGAGACACAAAACATGCAAAATGAGCAATGTTAAGAAGTTGGGATCTTTTATAAACAGGTTCTATAGGATTACCAACAATGTTATCTATGGGATGGTCTTTAGAAAGCCAGTTAGGTACTTCATGGGTCTCTATTGTTAAAGACTCAGTTATTTTAGGAGAGTCATAATTTAAAAAGCTTTTAAACTCTTCTACAATAGTTGGTCAAGTAGTTTTACTTTCTACAGAAGTGTCATTCACAATCACATTAATGGATTCCATCATGGTCTTAGTACGCAAGATGTAAATACGACAGGCTCTACGGTCAAGTGAATATCCTAGAAATATAGCTTTATCCCCTCTTGTTTCAAACTTAGATAAGCGTTCTCTGTCTTTACAGACATAACACATATTGCCAAATATCCTAAGATATTTAAGATTTGTCTTCTGACCATACCAAAGTTCATAAGGGGGCTATTTAGAATTCTTCCTAAGGTAGACTCTGTTGATAATGTGACATGAGGTACGCACTGACTCAACCCAAAAATATTTAGGTAAGTCTTGGTCATGTATTAGAACTCTTTCCATTTCCTAAATAGTCCTATTTTTACGCTCGGCTATCCCATTTTGTTGGGGTGTCTTGGGAGCATTAAACTCGTGTTTGTAACCGTTATAGTCATAAAATTCGATGACACCTGAATATATGAATTCTCCTCCTCTATCACTTCGGATTCTATCTACTTGGGAGTCCTTTTCATTTTCTATATGAAGTAAGATTTTTAAAAACGCTCTAATGGTTTCAGGCTTCTATTTTAGAAAATCAACCCAAGTTAATCTCGTGTAGTCGTCAACCATAACTAGAATGTAACTATTGCCACAAAGACTAATATTACGAGAAGGACCCATTAGGTCCATATGGATAAGTTCTAATGGTTTAGAGGACAGAATATCTTTAACCCTTTTGTGAGATGTCTTAACTATTTTTCCTTCTTAACAAGGACCACAGACTATGATTAAAATGGGTTTTATTTTAGGAATACCTCTAACAATTTCCTGAGAGGATAATTTACTAAGGTTGTCATAATTTATGTGACCCAATCTATTATGCCATAATTCATTGTCATCCATTCTGGAAATATTACAGACCTCTGTACTAGGATTACCCGTGTAACAGTTATCTGGAGTACGGAGTCATGTAATTATGCATTCAACATTTTCATTTAAAAAATTTCAATTATTCTTCGAAAAGGTGACAGTATGATTGGAGTCACAAAATTGTGAAGTACTTAATAGATTAGCCTTAAGACCTTTTACTAATAAAACATCTTCAAGAATAGGTAATCATACTTCTTGGTGTGTTCCTTTGCCAATGATCTAGGGTGAAACACCATCTTCAAACAAGACTTTGCCTCTTGGGAAGTTAGTTTTGTTTGAGAGTTTGGATTCATTCCCGGTCATTTGCTTAGAACATCCAGAGTCTAAGTACCATCCAGACGTGGTGTGTTCAGCTTTCAAAGTGCTGATCACTATGTTACATTTCATCTGGGGTACTAAATCATCCTTTCTTACCCAAATAGCTATGGTTTTCAGTTTGCGTTTATTAGCTCATATTTGAAAAAACTTGCGAGCTTCAGCTTTTTGTTTATACAAATTTTGCACAATTTTATTATTGTTTTAAACATTTTAAGCATTTGGTTGAGAAAAGACTTTAGGATTATTTCTTGAGGATTGTCTTTTAGTAATAGTTCTTGTCTTTCTCTTTCGATAGTTAAAGTTTATGTCTGGTGGTTTAGGAAGAACATAATTGTTACGACTTCTCCTAGAATAGTTAAAGTTCTGATAGGTAAAGGAGGGATAAGTATTTTGGTATAGGCATTTGGAATAGAAACCATATAAGGAATGTTCGTACACATAACAGTATGAGCAATAATGATTGCTCGTCGTAGTTAAGTCTTTAGGAGAGTTGTTAAACATAGGTTTTCCTAAGTTATGGCTTTTGGCATTAGTTCTAGAGGGAACAGTTTGAAAAGAAGTCTCACTCTTTCTAATAGGAGGACAAACGTACTTGGATTTAAGTTGAACATTATGCTTAGAGGTACTTGTATCATCAAAGATTATCTGCTACTGATTTTTATCAAAATCAATTTTCAAAGATTGAAAGTCAGGACAAATTTCCATAGGTCTTTTCCCACTAGTAACAAAATTTATGGTTTCAAAGGTTTTAGTTTGTTTAATATTTTTTGTACAAAAGCCTATTCCAGATTTATCATCCAAATTGATCTTGTTATCAGCAACACAGTTCTCAAAACACTTAGAATTTCTTTCAAATTTTGAGAATTTTTTTAAGAATGTTGATGCCTTTTCTTTTATTTGTTCCAATTCTAATAATGATCCTTTATACTTCTTTTCGAAAACATTATTGGATTTAATCAAGTCTTTCACTCTTTGTTCAAAATATTTTATTTCCTCATTATGAGTTTAACTTTAAGATGTATACTCTTCAGCATTTTGTTTAACTATATGGTTTAAGGACTTTAATTTTGTGGAAAGATCTTTGACAAGCTTCTCTAGTCTAGTGCTATTCTTGAGAGTTTTTGTGTAAAGTGTGTGAATGTCAGGAAGGTCCTCATTGTTAGAGTCACTATGTGAGATATATGTTGTGTCCCCTATCGATTTAATTTTAGGACTCACACACCCATTGGCATCAACAATAAGACGATCACTTTGACTCACACACACAGGATTTCCAGTACTACAGTCATTCTCAAGCAGTAAGGCAGACATATCAATAGAAGCAACATCAATTATGGTATGATCAATTTCCTCATCAGCATTATAGATTATCTTATAAAAGAATGACATACAAAGGTCATAAGAGTTAGATGACTCAAGTTCTTCATTTTCAGAGTCACTTGAGTTATTCCAAGTCTTGCATAGCTGAGCCTTATTCTGTTTTGGATGTTTGTCTAAGTTAACCCTACAGTCACTAGCCATGTGTCCTAATTTGCCACATCTATAACATTCAACATTTTTAAGGTCTTTCTGAGGTCTCTTGTGGTCATCAGTCTTTTGTTTGTCAGGTCTTCTCTCATGAGGCCTATTATTAGAAGTGTTGGAGTAATTAGGTTTCCCTTGTCTAGAAGAAACTTTATTTCTAAAGTTCAAATTTTTTTTGAATTGCTTAGACATGAGAGTAATCTAATCATCCAAGTTATCCAAGTCACAGTCCTCATCAGAGTCAAGGTCATGGTCAGGTTTGATCAACTTAGATGAAAAAACAAGATTAGAATTACCCTATTTTTTACTGGTCTGGATCAATTATTTCTTGAATTCTAGTTCCATTTCCATAGCTCTTAATTTACTACTGAGGAGTTCTGGAGTTAGGTTTTGACCATCCATTTCCTCAATAGCATATCTTTTGTTATCAAATTTCTATGGAAGTGATCTTAGAATTTTCGAAATAATTTATTTTCTATCATAGGTTATACCATGTGCATGCAATTTAGTCACAATGTAAGTTAACCTAATGTAAAAATCATCAAAGGTTTCAATAGCAGACATGACAAGAGAGTTATACTGTTGGATAAGCATTTGAGTTTTAGCAGCTTTAACTCTCGTATCACCCTCATGAGCAGTTATAAGAGTATCCCATGCTTCCTTAGAAGCTGTGCAGGATGAGATCCTCTTGAACTCATGTTCATTTATAGAAATAAATATGGCATTATTGCCTTTATTATTAGATAGTGAAATTTGTTTCTCATCTTTAGTGAATTCACTTAGTAACTTCCTAATTCTCACATTACTTCCTTCAGCTGCTAGTTTAGTACGAGAAGTGTAGCCATTTTCTATAACTTCCCAGACTTCATCTCCCAAAGCTCCTTGAATGAAATTAATCATCCTAACCTTCCAGTAAGGAAAATTGGTTCCATCGAAGAGAGGGGGTGTGGACCGGTTACCTAGTCTTTCAAATTTCTCATCCATACTTTTGTTTTGAAAAAAACAATTTTAGAAACACATGATCTAAAAGATTTTAAAATAGCCAAGCTCTGATACCAATTGAAAGAATTACACTTAAGACATTTAATACAAAGTTAAACTGTTAAAATGGCTCCGATTTGTTTGTTGAAGAAACTCTTTTAATCAAAACAAAACTTAACACAAGATGTTTTTAAAAACCTATCAAAATAATTTGAATGAGTGTGAACGATTTATTTTAGATCTAGGAAATTAAGTTTTGAAAAACAAAACTTAAACTTATTAAATAAACACGGCTAAGAAGAAGATGATGAGAAAATGAACAAGAACACAAGTAGTTTTTAACGTGGTAAAATCCCACCCAATTGGGGAAACATCCACGGTGACCTCTAAGTCACAAAACGAAAAATCCACTAAAATTAAAGTAATAAATTACAAGCAATTTAACAATCAAACCAAATAAACACACCTAATACTAAGTTCAAAATCATTACCAAATCCTCTGGATTAGATCTGACTTCTCTGAAGGTTGTTGTTGTTGATGTTCTCTCGAGCTTTCGTAACTTTACTTGATTCCAGTCTTTACGTTGACTCAAACAAGTTCAAGATCATATTACCAACACTTTAAGTGTGGTAGAGTGTAAGTGTAGTGGTGATATGTTTTCTACATATGCATGCAACACACTCACACTTAATACAGACAAAATGATTTAACAAATTACAAGATCACTAGATATGAAAGAAATTCCAAAATCAATTTACTCAAAACTAAAATAAACTTTTAGACCTTTCAAAATATCTATAGATCAAGAGGGAATATTTTTTGAAATATTCAAGATCCTAACACTTTTTGGTTTTGGAAATGTTATATAGAAAGTGTTCCCCCAATCAAGATCTCAAAACTAGATCCTAGTCTGATAGCGTTGAGTAAAATGAAATCAGAATGAAGATTATTGGTTTAGGATTTAAAAACATGAAATCAGTTTTAAGAAATAACAAACAAACAAGATTTCTTGAAAAGAGAAATAAAAGAAGTAATCTATCTAAGTGAGATGTATCACAGAGACGATATCTCAAGTTTTTATAAAAAAGAAACTGAAAAACTCAAAGTGATTAAGTTGGAAAGATGATCAAGAACAAGAGAGGATAACTTCTCAACACATGATCTAAACACTCAGGTTTAAAATCACAGAAAAGTGTTTTTGGATTTAGGGTTTGACAAAGCTAGGTTAGGGTTTCTTTTATCTCTCTTTTATCTCTCTTATCTCTCAAACGAGGAATTCTTAAAAGTCTCTAAATGCCTCACAGAAGTCTCTTATTTATACTGGCATTCAAAGGATCTAGAACCAAGCCACAAACCAAGGGCTGAGATTAAAAGTTTTTAAATTGATGCAAATACAAGGGTTTACAATTAGCGGTGCAAAGCTCTCATCTGGTAGGTTAAAACCATCGCACTTGGATTAGTTCTAAATGCACGCAGAACGTTGATTAAGGCAAACCAATGATCTAGATCAAGTCACAAGTTTGTGAGTGAGAAGAAACACAAACCGCATCATTTCCAGAGCAACACGTGTAGGCTTAAGATCAAGTCTAAAACGCGTATTTTTTATTTAAAAAAAATCCAAGTTTCACCCATAAATGTTTTGCTGCTTTTAGATTCTACCCAAGACAGTCTTAAGGTAAAAGAATTATTTTCAAATCAACCCCAAAGCTTTATAAAGTTCAAAAAATTATTTAAAATGTTAAGAAAATATTTATTAAATCCCAAAAAATATTTAAAAATCATATTAGGGAATTGAACTCACACAAGGTCATAATAATAATGAAATACAACATGTATGTAGTCCTAGTGTGTGGTATATGTGAAATACCATTGAAAACTTGTAGAGGAATATCAAAGTTAATAAGATCGAGTCTGAGGCTTTTTGGTTTAACTAGGGATGGACACAATTTTTTCATTATTTTCAAACTAGATAAGCTCCTATATAATGTTGGCTCAAATGAGTCAAATATATAGGGTGCTTCAGTTCGAACGACTTTCCCTTTGTCATTCGATCTATAGATCGCACGACAATTGGTTAGTAGCACATCGTTAGATGTCCTACTACTCATGACCCATCTCGTGACCTTAACAAGTCGCTCGAATGACAACTACATGTCGTTTGAATGACTCTCTTTTATTTTTTTATTTTCTCCAATTTTTATCCACAATTCCTAAATAATCACAATTAACTCCTCCTCACTATAATTAATATCTAATTTAAATTAATTTATTGGGGCAGGATAGTACACCTGTAATCAATGCTTCATACTCTTCCTTATTATTGGAACCCTTGATTTGGAATCTCGGAGCATATTCAACATCCAAGTTATTCGAAGTGTTAATGATGAGGCTTTCTCCACTTTCAGTAGCACGTGAGGATCCATTTACAAATAACTACAAATTATAATGTCATCATAGAACTGTTCTTCTGCTAATACTCCATGCTTAAACATCTTCTTGTATTATCGAATTATTTCTTGAGTTGACAACGAGTTAGGTAGATCGACCACATTCTCTATTTTCTTTTGGGCTAATCTCTCTTCCATGGAAGTCTCCTCGTTAGGAAAACCTGGACTAGGTGGCTCCACTTCTTGGTGTTTTATTACAACTCTGGGTTTATAGAAAATTTCATACTCTCCTAATTCAACTGCCCAAGACATTAATCTCCCATACTTTTTTGGTTTATACAGTGTTTTTTCGCAAAGGCAAATCCATTTGGATAATAATGGTGTGATCATAGAAGTATGGCATCATCCTCCTAGAGACTTTAATAAGAGGTGGGGATAACTTCTCCAGGCGTGGTTATCCAATTTTCTCTGCTCGAAATGCCTTGGTAGTATAATATACTGGCCTTTGAACTCCTCCATCTGGTCAGATCAACATCGAACTGAGAGTTGACTATGAAACAACCAAGTATAAATATAGTTTTTCTCCAAGAACTGGTCGGGAAAGGAGTAGGGGAAATACCAAATACTTCTTAGACTCTAAGAAATCTTTCTCAGATTCATTATTCCACTCAAAGGTCTTTCTAAGCACCTCAAAGAATGGAAGACGTTTATCAGTTTATCTGGAGACAAATACATTTAATGCAACTACTCTTCTGTCAATTTTTGAACCTCTTTCTTATTAGTCGGGGATTGCATTTAAAGTAAGGATTTACTCTTGACAAGGTTTGCTTTCATTCCTATTTCATTAACAATGCACCCCAGGGACATTCCCTCATATACTCCAAAGATACATTTGGTTGGGTTGAGCTTCATTTGGTGCATTTCCAACAGATCAAATGTTTGATCCAACTCTATAATGTGGTCGGAAGTATGTTTACCCTTGGTGAGCATATCATCTACGTATACTTCCATGTCTTTACTGATCTGGTCTTCAAAAACCTTGTTCACCAATTTCTGGTAGTTACCCCCAGCTTTCTTCAACAGAGAGAGCATGACATTATAATAGTAAGTTCATTGATTGGTAATAAAGGAAGTGCTTTTTTGTCTTTGAGTTTCATCTTAATCTAGTTATATCCAGAATAAGCATCCATAAATATGAGTAATTCATGGTCTGTTATAGCATCGACCAATTGATCAATCCTTGCTAAAGGAAAAAGATCTTTTGGACATTCCTTGTTAGGATCAATGAAATCCACACAGATACACCATTTGTCATTTTTCTTTTTTACCATAATTACATTGGCCAACAAGCTTGGTTATTTGACATCCTCAATGAACTGAGCTCACTTCAATTTTTTTACCTCCTCCTGGATCACCATATTCCTCTCAGGGTTAAATACTCTTCGCTTTTGCTTAATAGTCTTAACATCTAGACATATATTAAACTCATGGAAAAAGAAGTCTTGGATCAATCACGAGCATATCTTCATGACTCCATGCAGACACATTTTTTGTCTCTTTGAGGAATGGGATCAAATATTATTTAAGAGAGGGAGATAACCTATAATCAATCTGGGTGGCTCTTTCTTGTTTCTCTTCGTCCAATACAACAACTGCGATTTCTTCCATAACTTGCCCTTTTATCAGTTCCTCTTCTTCTCGAGGATCCAGAGTGTCAATGTGGAAAGTGGTTGTATCTTTCATTATAACTTACTGTTGGTCAACTGAAGTATAATAACATTCCCTTCATTCTTTTGTGTTACCATTTACTACGACGATGCTATGATTTGTTGGAAATTTCATGCATTAATGCACTGAAAATAGCACAACTTCTAACTTTTTTATTCCCACTCTTCCTATGATGATAATATAAGATGATGGGACATTTTTATCTAACACAAAGAAGCAAATTTTTTCTAACCTGCTCATCAACTAGGTGTCGACCAAGACTTTTAGATTGATCGTTCCCAATGGGTATATTTTATCCCCTACAAATCTAATGAGAGGTCTATGGTATGATTTTAGCATGCTATTCTTCAGTCCTAGGCTTTTAAAATGACTAAAGAACATTTCATCAGTTGAACTCCCATTATCAACCCGGATCCTTGCGACTCAACCACGATAAACTCTTCATGTGATAACTAACGAATCATCATGAGGTTAAAAAAACCACTCAAATCATTTTTGGAGAATTCGATCACTGGCTGTCTCTGTTGACTTTCCTTGATCGACTGTCATTGGATTCAACCACATCAATTTGTCTAACTGTTAGATAATCCTTAATTTCATTTAAGTAAGATTTTTTCTACAATTGTGTCTCCTCCTCCAGCATCTCCTCCTGTGATGAAGTGGCATCCAAAGGATATCACGCTGACCACCACTTCTGGCTCATCGAGTTCCTTAAATAAGTTTGGATCTTCTCAAAAATCATTGTTTCGTGCCCTTTTATTGTCTTACCTTGCTCGAGTATGAGATTCAAACCTCCTCCGACCATCTCGGTTACCATTTCAATCAACAAACTTGCTCATTTTCCCCCGTCGAATAAGATTTTTAGTCTCATTCTTTAGTGCAATTTAGTTGTTGGCATTGTGCCCATAATCCTTGTGGAAATCACTATACTTAGATTTATCCCTCTTATTAGGGGTGTCTCTAACCTAATTCAATTCTTTATTTCTTTTGATCTCCTCCAGGATATGTCGAACACCCTTGTTGAGCGGGGTATATTCATTATACTTCTTAATTCGATCTAGCTTCTTATCTTTATGATCTTTTTTAAGAGAATTAAAACTGTTTTTCTGACCTTCACCCTTGGTCTCAGGAGCTTCCTTGGCTTCCATAGCTTTCTCGACATTCATTATTTTTCTAGCTTTAGCCTTTAGTTTTGTCATGGCTTTGGGTGGATTCTTCGCTAAAGCATAGTAAAGATCTTTGGCAAGAAACCCATTCATAAGTGTTGTAATGGCTATTTTCTCCTCATAGTCTACCACCTCAAGTTTTTAATTGTTAAAACGAGAAATGTTTTCTCTAGTAATTTCTCCCAATTTTTATTGTATAGTCAAGAGATGAGTGACACTCTTAATTTAATTAGCCAAAAGCAAAAGTTATCTATAAACAACTCAGCTAACTGATGAAAACTAGAGATTTTACCTCTTGGGATATTATTATACCAAATTTGGGCTAATCTTGTGATGGAATTGGAGAAAGCTGCACATCTCATTTCATCGAGCACTAATTAGATGTCGGCAATAGCTTGGTATTTATCTATGTGAAGGACTTTAACAGTTTTTACATCATACTTGGGAGTGACCAATGGTGGATTTAACTTGGAACGTGTGGGGTATTCCACAATTGCCTAGATGAAAGGTGATCCTTTGATGACACTCATTTGCAACGAATTCTTGGTCTTGGACATTTCACCTATACGATCTTCCAACAGCTATATGGATCCCTTCCAAGATTGTTCTTCTGGTTTAGACTTGGCAAAGGTAGATTTAGCAGCTTTACTGTGTTTGTGTGATGAACTCTCCTTCTGAGAGGTCTGCTCGGCATGCACAGAGCCCCTGATACTGGCCTTGGATCTTGTGGATACTTCTCTATGTTTATGATGACACTCTTATTCCCTATGATGCCCTTTAGTTACTCGAGGGTCTAGACGATCAAAAGCAGACTCCCTTCTTAGCCTATCCAAGACACTTGGTCTTTCTTTGAATAAATATCCATCGTCATAGTAATTCGTTAATCGGAATGATGAAAATGCACCAGGATAGTATGACCTATTGTGAGAAGAATTAGATTGATAACTTATTTAATGTCTAGCTGGTGGTGGTGACATATACCTTCTAGAATTGGAAGACTTAGCATGCATAGTGAGATCCAATTCCTTGATACACTCTTGTATGGATTCTTTCCCTCTATCAAGTTTGAGAAGAATTCCCTGTAAGTCTATCGCACTGGGAGGAACATATGGAATGATAGTATTGCCTTAATTTCGAGCATTATTTTTAGGATCAGTCATTTTTAAGAGGCAAATAAACGAAACAAATGGTAGATAATGATGATAGAAAAATGTTCCCATAGACGGTGCCAATCTACTGATTCTAAAAATGGAATAACTACAAATTTATAATCACAGATAAAGAAAAGATAAGTAACTCAAACCACACACACAGGAGACAAGATTTTTAGAGTGGTTCAGCTATCAAAAAGCCTACGTCTAATATTGGTTTATTCAATAAGGTTTATAATAGCTCAATATGGTGTGCATATGAATGATTTGAGTTATCCCTTGAGCTAAGGGAGTAGTTTGTATTTATATGGGTCTAAAACCCTAGAGATGGAACGCCTTTATATTGACAAACATTTGCATCTGTATACAATAAATGAAACTCTTGGAATTCAGTGTTGGTTGGCATCCCATTTGAGTAACTATTGATATTACTATTGGTTAGCCTTCTGGAGTTCGTCAGCCTTCTAACTGATTGATATGGCCAATATAGTCCCTACTGTCGTGGAGGATTTAACAAGAGTAATTTCCTGGGCTATAACATGCCACGACATCATATAGTTATCCATGGATAGCATTAGCCGTTTTATGTCCTTAGAAAGGCCGCGATATCCCTTTAGTATCGATGCTGCCTAGGATCAAATAGGTGGCGGCCCGATACGGACTTGCTGCTGCTTGGGCTCAAACAGGCCGCAACCCTTAGTCATAAAGTTTCCAGTTGTCCATCCTTTAGAGGTATTCCTCATTATTTATACTTATCCATCTATCATGTGTCCTAAACACGTGACACCACCTTTATATTATCTATAAATAGAGGTGCCCACCTCATTATTGGGGGACTGAGAAGAGAATTACCCAGAGAAGCCCTGCCAAAATATATGCGTTACATCTCTCTCTATAGTGATACACCCACTTGGGGGCTTACTAGACCGCAGCCAACTCGAATTCACTATACTTATGTATTCTCTTGTCCTCTCTTACATGTATGCCTTTTTAGTCCCAGTCATATTGTAATTGACAACGCATATAAAGAGAGTATGGAAAAAAATTGGACGTAGGCTCGTATTTATAGCTGAACCACTCTATATCTTGTGTTCTTTCCTTATTGCTTGCTTTACTTATAATCTACACTTGATATGATGCTCAAGAACGACTAGTGTCCAATTTCTCGTATCATCATTTTGGCACCTTTTATGGGAAACGAAGTATTTCTATCTTGTTTCTTCTTCTTTAGGGTTCAAAATGCCTTATTTCATTTATGGGGACCCCTTGGGTTATGATCCCTTGGGTGAGATTTTGGTGATGGAGCCCTTACATTAGTGTACAACCTTATAAGGGGATTATTTTGTTTCAGATCCGTTTATCGATCTTTCTTTTTATGACCATAGATCTGTTTTTAATACATCGGTAATGTTACCTTACCTAAAAAGTGTTAAAAAACACAAACGACGGTGTCCTCTTAAAGGTGGATAAGTAGGGATGAGTTCTATTCACTTATTTATGTATTTTACACCTATGATCTAGGGTTTATTACCAAGATGGTGCAACTATCACACCTGAAGGCTATTTTGACCTTGGTAAATTCCTCGTAGGAAAAGTCTTTGAACATTCTATGGATTGATCTCAGGTTTTGGACCCTATTTTGGGGTCACACTCCCCACTGCCACATACAGGATGCGCTAGGCAATCTTATTATCGAAGTACTGCAGCCCTCCTAAGGCACTTGGGTAATTACAACTTTTACATTTCACCTGAGGGAATTGGACTTGTCCTAGGTTTTTGTTGTGGGAAATTCCCATTGATATGACCACCACAGTACTTACATATGTACCTCAAGTCGCGGCCGTAGCAGAATAACATTACAGATAAAAAAAGGCTGCATTCTTATTATTCTTGGTTTTTTCCTGAATCCCTTGGCTTCTCACCATTGTCTGGTTGATCTTAGAATATATATTTCTAAAAGGCTAGCACAATCTTGAAGCCATGGAAGGAACCTCAAAGACAAGCACAGAGCCGAGTGAAGAAGTTGCCCAATTGCTAAGCTATATTGATCACCTGTATGACTGTCAATCCACACTCCAGGACCCAGTTAACTTTTTGACCCAGAGAGTTCAGACATTGGAGGTCGCGGCCTTCACCTCCACACAGGCCGCAACAGTTTCACTTCCATGAAAAATGTCGCGGAAGAAGTAGCATTGGCTGCTGCTAAAGTTCAAAAGAGGAAGCTGAAACAACCAAAGCCAGAGAAAGTCTATGAGACCTACACCCTACTGATTTACCAAATTGAAGACATTTTGGAGATCATCTAAGAAGATAATTTTCTCCGCTGGACCGATAAGCTGAAGTCCCCTCCTCATAAGAGGGATCGGGCCAAATGGTGTAGTTTTTATAGCGATCATGGCCACAAAACAAATGATTTCCACGCTTTGAAATATGATATTGACAGGCTTATCAGAAAGAGAGATCTTCAGCAATTCCTAAAGGATGCTTATGGATGCAGCTGATACTTAGGAGGCCGCTTACCAGATTCCAGCCTTGTTCACATTTTCCTCTTCTTGAACTATTTCTATGAAGCTCTTCATAGCTATATCTCCAAGACTTTTATATATTGTTAAAGTCAATATATATATATATATATATATATATATATATATATATACACACACATAATATGATAGCATGGTTTTAAAAATGTCTAAGCACAATAGCGGCTCAGATTTGGCCACATCTCCCCCTAGAAATGAAGGGCTTAGTTTAAATCTTCAATTTTCATTCAAAATTTGAAAATTCTAATTTCCCACCACATTTCATTTTCCCCCTTTTAACTTTTTCTTTCCTCCGACAAAAACATCTCTCTTCTCTATTCTCTCACCTCACTCCCTTTCAACATTTCTCTCCACTTATGTCACGAAGAGGTACTCTCTCTCGGATTCATTTCTTTACTCGGGCTCTCATACACACGCACACGCACACGCACACACACTCGATTTCTCTTCTTTAATTTTGATTTTAGGGTTTTCATAACCATTTGTAAATTTTGGTAACTTAATAGTTTTTGGAACGTGGATTTGATTCTAGGGCTTTGGATATAACATACGGATTTTTTACCATTTTGTAATTTTTTTAACTCTTATGATTTTTGAAATATGAATTTGACTTGAAATTTTGGTGGGTGGGGTTTGAATTAGTTTTTTCGATGCTTACTACTTTTTTTTAATTAAGAATTCTATTTTTATTTGTTACTCAGTGATTTATGGTGTTTTATTAACGAGGGTGATCAAAAGTTTGATTATTCAGTGCTTCAACCAGTGGCTTTAAAAGAAATTAGTGTTTGTTGTACACCAAGAGAAGGAAAGATATAAAGAAGGAAATATTTAAGATTAATTCATGAGTTTTTATATTTATGTTGTTATTTTGAAGAAAATATATTTGGTTGTTCATCATTAATTCACATGTTTTATAGTGTTTCCACCACTGAACCCACTATACGGCATGGATGAAAAGAGGTAAGTCTTCAATAAAAAGTAAGATGTCTTTCATTCTTCTCTTTTGAATGAGATAAATACCTCACTTGCTGCACATATATAGTCATGAGAGTAATCCAACCAAATAATTTCAATTTAATTATTTTTAGTTACTAAAATTTTGGACAATACTAGATTTGCCCCAAATTTATATTTTTCTTTTTTATTGGAGTAAAATCAAAACCTGAAACTGCTTTTATTGGATGTTTAATATCATTATTGGTGATTTATGCTTATAAGCTCCTCTCATTTCCCCTTCACTTTATTTTTATGTTTTTTGGTTGATTTGATTGAAATTTCTATAACATCATAATGAATGAATAAGTTGTAAGAGCTGTTTCTTTTAATCCAGGATTGGTGTTTTATAAAATTCCTAAAAGAGATTATTTTACAACCATATCTTTGTTTTCAATTGTGTGTACAATCATATCTTTGTTTTCAATTGTGTTCTTTTATAAGCATGTTCAATTTTGTTCCTTTTCTTTTTTATTTGATAACAAAATTTTAATCGTTTTATCAAGCAAAATGATATTTTTTATAATTTCATACTTGATCATACATATTTGCTAGGATAGATTTGGGTTTCAGAGCATGTAACGGAGAAAGGAAATATGAAAGGAGGAATGAGGATCACTTGGTTGGGTAATCAATAGTTTCACACTTTTCTTTCTCTATTAGATTCGATGACTCAAGCCTGCTCATTTTTTGTACTTGTTGGTAATTAGATCTTGGTATTTATCTTTTGAAGCTAGGTATTCATCACAGATGTTGTTGTTGATTATAGTCTTATGCTTGGTAGTCATTTTTTCAATTTTATTCATGAAACATATGCACAAGATTTTTCACTCTTATGTACACATCTTTTGATGTTTGGTAGGTATAAACTCTAAAGAATTGTATTTGTTTAACTTTTCTTAGTTTAATTTTATAGCTCCAAAGTGTATGACCAATCTCTAGAAGTGTTTTAATATGTGAGTTCTTTATCTTTGGTTTGTGTTTTGTTTATAGGTACACATATCTACATGTTAAAGTAGCTAACAAAATCCTTGAGTTATGTTTAAAGCATGCTTATTTTTAATATGATGGAATACATTTATTTCTAGTGATATGTAGGCCGTCACGACCAGAAGCTCTAAGGATTCCAAAGCAACAAGGCCCTCAACCTTAGTTAACTTCAAACAATCACGTTGGTGAAGTTCTTTTAGCATTATCAAGTTTAATAGGTTGGGTAATCTCTCTATGGATAGGCAATAACTCATGCATAAAAGTTCTAAGGATTCTAATTTGCCTAGGTTTTGAATGTCAAGTAACTTAGTTGATGCAAAAATATTTAAATTTTTTTCTCACTTTTTTATGTTTGACAATAATCTGTCTAGGGATTCATAAAAACTCATATTTTAAACCTCTAAAGATTTCAATCTATCTAGGACTTGAACGTCGACTAGCTCCTTTCACCTCTTGGTCTCTAATGTTTTTAATTTTTTCAAATTTGGCAAAGGTAATATTTCAATGGAGCAACGGATGTACCCAACAATCTTTCAATGCAATTGGTAGGAGTTGAAGGGACTTACTGCATTCATAGTCAATATTTATTCTTACGTTTTCAATGCTTCTTTTTAATCCTTTACTTTAGTCATCCCACAGGTAAACTATACATTTCTTAACACTATGTCAAATTCTTCGCAGGGACAGAAGCTACAATATCATTAAAATACCCATCAAAACAGGATACGAGGTGGTAAATTCACTCTTGCTTTGAAGTGCCTATTGATGGTTACTTTGAGGTAACTAAGATTTTTTTTTGTTTGTAAAATAATTGAATAAAAATTGGAGTATTTGATAGATGATCATTTATTGTTTCTAATTATATTTAATCACACAAACTTTTTCTGAGCAGGATTCTTAGAGTACTCGAGTATCATTTGGAGATTTCTCACAGTAGCAGGTATAACTCATTATTTTTTTGCGTTATTTTCCATACTTGAATCTTTGTGATGTGTTTTTTTGTTTATTTATGCATTTATTTGAGTCAGATTAGAGGTTCCACCAAATGTGTAGAAGATTCTAGACACGTGTAGAAGAATCTAGACAAGTTGAGTTGTGCATTTATTTGAGTCATATCAGATTCTAGACAGGTGTAGTAGATTAGAGGTTCCACGAAATGGGGATGAATTCTTGGATCAAAACTCGGTAGTTGGCATCTCAAGTCGTACATCTTTAGACTCAAGGCATCGTAATAGTCTCGACATTTCATCTTTACATTTGAAGAGCTCACTAATGTTGTAAAAGGAATTGGTTAAACCTCATCTTTATCTTTGGTTTTGTATGAAACTCGGGGTTGTGTTATTATTGGTGTATACAAAACCCCTATTTCGAGACTAGGATACACCCGAAAAAGTTCATAAATATATTTGGCAGGGGTTTTATATGAACATGTTTCACCTTTGAGCATTTAGGATATGACCATGTTTATTAATATGATATGCCCCTATTTATAAACTGTTATATAAATAGGATATGTCGTGTTTATAAAACAAATATGATTTTTTAAATAGGATATGCCGTGTTTATAAACTATTTTCCCAAGTTGCGAAAGATCAAGACATTGTATATGACATTGAATGTAATGATGATCAAAACCTCATTTCTTGCTCACAATTGTTAACGGGGTGTCCAGTTTGTATCTTTGTATATGCTCATACCGGTATACAGATATTGATTTTTTTTTTCATTTTTTTTATAATGTTACACGAGTGTATGATCTCTTAAATAGGTATGACCAGTAATCGTCGATTAGGTTTGTATTGAGATCTTAATATGTCTGGAGAAAGGGAAGAAAATGCTGCTGAGGTAAAAATTGGAGATGAGTTTTTGAAGTCCAGGTGTTTAATGAATTGTGAGGTTGCCTTAATCCTTGAACACAAGTATGAAAAGCTTCAGCAGATGTCTGAGGATCCAATGAATCAATTTTCCTAAGTATTTGAGAAGTGATTGCAATTTGTGAAGCACTTTAACTGCTATAAAAATCCCAATGTTGTTAGATAAGTTCAAGATATCCAGAGTCGTTACCAAGTTCAAGAAATCCATTTCAGTTTGGAATTCTGAACAAACTGATCAATCAATTCAATTCTCTGTTTTCTAAATTCATAAAAATTCTCTCAGTCGTGATTTTTTATAATATGCTTTGTTTTGATTTGGATAATATATATACCATTGGGGTAATGTTTTGTTGTAATACCTTAATGGTATATTATTACATTTTGTGCTAATTTTGGTACACCATTCGACTCTTTTGGAGTTTTTGGAATTTACATTTGTGTGTATGGCTTTGCACGGGTTATATACATCAAAACTTAATGTTTGGACTTGAACCTACATTAGGTGTGAGCTTCAACCTAAATCTCTAACTTTTGAGGGTGAGTCTAAACTTTTTAGGGGTTTAATAAGGGCATTTCTTTTGAATTGTCAAACGTTAGGTTTGTTAGCATCTTCAGAGTTGGCTCATATGTATTCTATACTTAATTTGAATTTTCCCATCTAGAGCAGATACATATAGAGCAGTGAGCAGCAATTTTAGTGTTCATAGCAACAGTTTTAAGATGAGATGCCTCAATTTGAGATTTGACTTTTTTGATTTATCCTTCCACTGGTTTCTTTCCCCTGCCCTTTTTTGAGATTGTGTTCCTCTCTTTTTAAGAAGTTGGAGTGATCATAGCCCAATTTAAAGCATTTATCACAGTATTTTGGTATGGATTCATACTCCACTTCCTAACTGGAGACATCGTTACCACATCCAAGCCTAATTAGAGATTAGAAAGTCATTAAAACATCCTTAGGTACACATATTTTTATCACACTAGGTCTTGACATAGAAGTAGTTGTCGTGTCCAGTTTAAGTTGAGTGCCGATGATAAGGCCAATTGAAAACATACATGACATAGAAAAAAAGCTATAATGGAAAGCAAGGAAGATTTACTCAAATCGTATCTTTTTGAGACATCTTAAAAAAAACTATTATGTTGTGCTCAATACATATGTCATTTGCATCATTTGAGTCATCTTCATTATTTTTTATTTGATGAGGTCCTGATTCTTCATATTTACTATGATCTTTCAATATATAGTTTGATTCTTAATTCTTTTTTAATCTATAGAAGGAGCATACTACGAGGACAAGTGAAAGCTGATGCATTTGAGACGTTCTTGCGTGATGCATTTTGAGCCATTATAGCTGCCACTCGAGAAGATTGGTCATAACCACTCATACCCAGATGAAATATGTGAATTCAAGAGGAGTGAGGCATCAGGTAATTTCAGGTTAGAAGACTTTGTTTTCCCTGAACTCTCATCAAGTAATTAACTGAGTCTAAGGTATGGAAATTAAAGGTGCGATAAACTTCAACACTATTTTTTTTCTGCTCAAAACTATATAAATTGCTAGATATCAATCTAACATGTCATCTAATTTAAGACATCACTTGATCTTCCAAATACTAATGGTTTACTTAACTAACATGGAGTTATAATTATAGGCCAATTAGGCAAAAGCCAATTTATTTTATAATTAGAAGGTTGCTGCTATCCTATACCTTTTAGTCAAAGTGCATAAACTGGGTATGTACTCAAATAATATCGATTAAATATCTAGAAACTAAAAGAAAAGTATATGATACTCATTTCAACAGGAGTTTACTAAATAATGGTTAGGTGCATTAACTTAACTAAGAATACTTTTTAACCTTTGGTTTTCACCTAAAAATGTGATACATTTAGTCCAAAAAAATGTTAGCACTGAAGCATAAAGTAACCAGACTGTTTAACAACTATTAAAAGTATGATGTTGGGGATGTATCAAACCCTAATTCGAGAATGCACCCAAAACACATTTGTTCAGTTTTGTCGTTGTGTTATTCAGCCTTTTTATTATGTTATTTCAGTTCACCTTATTCACGTTCCAAATAATTTCATAACCTCTTTCGTTCTCTGTCATCTCTTGACACTGACGGTAAAAATCGGTGTCACTATGTCTTCTTAAAACTGTTTTGTATGCGATTAAAGTACATTGGACTTCATACAACTATTTTTTATTTTTTAAAAGTACACTATAAAATTTAACCTCACCGACGTAACTATGATGTCTTCTTATTTCAAGTCCATATAATTAGTATGCTACATTAAATAAATGTAGTGTGCTGCCTAAGTAAATATAGGTTGTTCTTTTCATCTTTTATTTTTTTCATTCTTATGCGTGTCCTCATTCACAGGTTCAATCCCAAAGCTTACGTCTGATTTCACTCTCGACGAGTCTAACACTTTTGGGAATGATATACATAGGATATTGAAGATTGGCCTTAGGATTGATGAGGACGCAAGTGAGGATGATGAGGACATGCCACTATTGTGAGAATGAGATGTTGATAATGAGGGTAGAAATATGGAGGAAGTTGATTAAATTTAAAGCTTTTGTTAAGTTTCTTTTTAGTTTTCCTTTACGGATAACTCTTTTGGCATTATATCAAATCTTTAGGACGAGAGTTTTGGATGTTGTTGGGATATAGTGGACTGTGCCAAAAAATGTTGTGTTTTTATAATCCATTTTTTTCTGCCAACATAACTATGATGTATTTTATTGATGCGTATAAATATATTAGCCTTAGTTGTTGTTTACACTATTTGAATGTTGTTAGACTATTTGTTATACAGGGTGGATAGTCCCATAAAAAAGGAGATTATGGCCAATTTCTTTGAAGTTATAAATTATTTTGCTGAGGAACGAAAAAATTTCCATTTTACGATTACGTTCTTTGGAAATTTTCTCCGTTCTAAGATTACATACTTTTTGAAAATTGTTGTCCTGCCTTCAGGCACGGGCATACCTTAGTCATATACATAGGCATATCCTAGTCATTTACATATTTATACAAATGATTGGCAATCGTTAGTCATATACATATATTCTTGCTTTCCTACTTGAAAAATCTAATGAAAGGCCTTCGTCTTAAACAGATTTAATGGAAAACGATGACCAATTATCCCGAAGATCATTTTCTTATTTCGGGAGGAAAAGTCCATTGGGGAGACAACCTTGATTGGAAATTTACTCCCCTCACAACGCGATGCCACAGAGGCTTACAATGGTTGTTATTATCTTCTGAATGCTTCAATTTGCCAAGTGGGTCTTACAATGCCCATTATTAGCTTCAAGATGCTTCAATTAGCCAAAGGGTCTTACAGTGCGTGTTGACGTAAAAAATTACGCATACACGTGGACCAGTCAGAAAGGTACACCTGTCATCCTACATGGAAATATTCATACTTGCTCGGCACCCGAGGAGACTTGTTCATCACTCGAAGAGAGTTGGTCAGATCCCGAGGAGAGTTGGTCGGCATACCAACCAACTCAAGGCAGACAAACCATCCATAATATCAAAAGCCATTAGAAGAAGACTCACCAACGGTCATGGAACCCTTAAAGACCAATAGTTACATTCATTGTATATAGATATAAATGTCTGAATATAATAAGAAATTGTATCTCTTTAAATCCCATCAATATAAATACATGCATCCCCTTAGTCAAAGGGGAGAGCTGGAAGACACACAATCTGAACAACTAAGCAATTCTCTACACATCTCTCTCTCTACACCATATTGTGCTATTGTAAACCCTTGGAAATAAATGAACAGTGGACGTAGGCTTTATTCATAGCCGAACTGCTTTAAAAATCCTTGTTTCTTATGTGTTTGATTGGATTGCTTCTATCTATTAATCTGTGATCATAACAATGGGATGTAGTCCATTTTGCATCAATAGATTGGCGCCGTCTGTGGGAATTCGACACAAAAATTCTTTCTTGATTAGAAGAGATGAAGATCATCCTCATATGCTAAGTTTTATGTATCTTTGTTTATAATCAATTATATGTTGTGCATACATCTTTTGAGTCGGTCCTAATTTTTATGTTTATATACATAAATTAGTTGTCCAATTTTTATTTACGAAATCTGCAAAATTTTGAAAATCATGCTTTTATATTCATAAATTATTGATCAATTTATATTCATGAATATGTGTAGCCATAATCGCAAATGTTAAGAAAGTTCTATAAAGATATATTTTATACAGACATGTTTATATAAAGATATATATATATATATATATATATATATATATATATATATATATATATATATATATATATATATATAAGATATTTTGAATGTCATCCCTCATATTGATTGACATGAAATAAATATCAACAAATTTCTTTCATCATAAAATTTCCTGCATAAGTTTGATTCGTGTGTATATCTACCATCAAATCTGGATTATTTGATTCCTGTATCATAGAATTTTGATAATGGATAAATATTCTCTCATTAAAGATATTGACATAGTTTATACAAACACATTTGACACACTTTTTAGATATTTCATTTACAAGAGATTTATAAATTGTGTAGTCTCTTTTAAAAAAATTTGGGTAACCGCATTATTGATTTGCATCAATTTTATTGATACCCATATGATCCCTTTATCACATTTTCTAACCTAAAGAAAAATATTCAAATGATTCTTCCAATATATCAAATGATCTTCCATCGATTATAAAGAGCCGAAAAATGGGGAATTTTATTTTTTTATAAAAATAAATAAATAAATATCTCAATCAAAGATGACAGATTTTGATATTTCCTTAATATTCGTTCTCTAAGAGTTCGATTATTTTTTATCAACAATAAATGAGAAATCAACCCCTTTCGAATTCACGTTTTACAGCAAAGAAAATCATAAAAATGGGATCCAAACTCTCTCTCTCTGATGAAAATTATCCAATTATGGTAGTAGCAACACGCAAGGGTCTGGAATAGTAATCGACTATGACACCTAGTACCTCTGCAGATCAAAGCTCTCCCCTCAAAATCCCAATCAAACCAGACGCCCGTAATAAGAATACGATTCTCCCATAGTTGGTCAGCGACGGGGTGAGGACTCCGTAAGTTTCCAATTGGTCGGTAAAAGGGGATGAGGATGAGGATGAGGATGAGGTCGAAAATATCTAATACAAGTCAGTAGCACCTCTTTGTTAGTCGAAGACATCTTTTTTAGGTCGGCATCAATGGTCGACCAAATTCTATTGGTTCAACAGGTTATTTTTGTTGGTCGGCAACTCTTATTTGTTGATCAGAGATATGTATCACACTTCCAAAGGAACTTTTCGATCTCTTATTTGGTGGTCGGAGATTATCTGAACCTTGGTCTGTTATTGGTATGTCGATTACCAATGTGGTTAATCTTAGTCGATGACATCACGGTTGGTCGGTATTGTTACTTCAGGTCGGTGGAAAATTGGATCGACGTTGTGTAACATTTATTTTTTAGCACTAGTTGACAGCAGTTGTTAATCGACGATCATCTATCATCGAGTGGGAACCGTCATTCCCGCCATCAAATGGTCAACTTGGTCGGCAGATAGATAAATTGCAATTCTAAGGTTGGTCGGTGTAACCAGCTCGAGACCATCAATCATTGTTGGTCGGCATATATCGGGCGGGTTGGTGTTGGTCGACAGATACCTCTCATAGATCGTATATGACACATCGGGCGTATCGTATTCTTGGTCGGGCGTAGTTATTTTTGATCGGCAGGGGTGACTTCTGACATTAGAGAAATTGCTAATTTAACTTTGTCAAAACCAGAACCATATTGTTTAAAAGACAAGATTACCCCCTTTATCATTTCCTAAATCACAAAAAAAAACTTCTAATTGAACTTTTGCATGAAGAAAAATTAAAATTCATACCTAATAACATAATTTTTATGTGAAAAATATTGTGAGGACAACTTATATGCGAGCATTAGCTGCATTTCAAATAATTGTGGAAAAATTTAAAATTGAAAAATTAGCCTTTATATCCTATATATATATATATATAATGGATAAAAAAATTTCATATTCGACATGACACATCTGTTGACACTGAACATATTATATCATTTATATGGCACTGATTTTAGAGCATATACACATCATATATATCGATTAGATTATTAGAGTATTCTCATGATAACTAATCAAATTAGCCTCCACATATGGTAGAGCAAGTTATTAATTCCACGGGTACAAGATTCTATTCTGAAGAAAGCTCGGTCACAATCTTAAACTTCTGGAAACTATTATTGCTCGACACTCTACAATTTTACCTCAACGAGGCACTATTGATTTTATTATTGCTCTGATCTATGTTCAAGAACGAATCATTCTCTATATCCATTATATATTCATCTCAGTATGGAGCTCGGTAAAATATTTATTATCATATATTCAGCTACAAGGAGATCTGCAATAGTTATTATATTTCACCCCCAAAGGACTGTTGGTGTGGGTAATTCTTATTTATATTCAGGCCCAACAAAGTACTCAACCATATTCTTATGATCTGGAAAATATTATCCTTGTTTGGCATTATGCAATTTTGCCTCGACAGATCAGTCAGACACTTTATTATTATTATTCTGAATCATTCTTTATATATATTCGGATGTATATTCTATATTCATCTCATTATGGATCTCAACAAAATATTTATTATCATATATTCAGCTCCAAGGACATCTGCATCAATTATGATATTATCTCCAACGGACTGTTGGTCGGGAAAATTCTTCTCTCTATATATATATTCAGTAACCACCAACTAAAAGTTGGTCGGCATCAGCAACCACCAACTAAGGTTGGTTGGCATATCAGCAACCACCAACTAA
Source organism: Sambucus nigra (assembly GCA_949130495.1). NCBI lineage: Eukaryota > Viridiplantae > Streptophyta > Magnoliopsida > Dipsacales > Adoxaceae > Sambucus > Sambucus nigra. The sequence continues at coordinate 295,951,823 of OX422211.1, read as the reverse complement.
GGTTGGTCGGCATTAATAAACTTAACCAACAATGTTGGCATAACAATCATATAAGGCAACACCTATTTTATTATGGGTGACCTCAAGGGGCATCCAAAACTAGGCAAGAAGATGGGTGACCTCACGGGGAATCTACTATCTAGGCACCAAGGTAATCTAGATAAGATTGCTACAACTAAGCAGAGATATGGGATAAATAATTCCATTGCTTAGGAACTTATGGGTGATCAAAGGATCGCTACATCTAGGAAGGAGCATGGGATGAATATTCCATAACCTAGGCACACTAAGACAAACAGAAATTGACAAATCGTCAATTCATATACAGAGATTAACATAAGATAAATTTCATGAATATATATTATTGTTTATGCCCTGGAAATCTATTATTCTCTAATAATGAAGGATCATTCGATCCCTTCCTTATTATTATCTGGATTTCTTATTAAAGCCCAAAAGATGGTCGGCACTCTTATTATATGGATTTCTTATTAAAGCCCGACATATGCGCTTCTATATGGACTTCTCACTAGCACGAATATTCGATGCAAATTATATATTACACTCAATCAGGCTTATTATTGGAATATTCTATCAAGTCCTGGCACATGCTCGTGCATCATCATTATTATTCAGTCTCCTAAGCCCAACTGGGGTCTCCACATGCGCCAATCAATGGCAAATACCAGAATCAGATTCCTAATTGGAATATATCACATTCCTAATTAGAATATCCACATATTCCTAATTAAAATATATCACATTCCTAATTGAAATGCCAACACATTTCTAATTGGACTATATGTTACAAGCAGTTTTACTCAACCAAAATTACTTGGTCGGTAAATTAATTCTATGGTCACATCGGGACAGTATGGAAATGCAAACATGCAAAGTTCTTGGGAAGTCATTTCAGGGAACATTTCCTCGGCCTTATCTTTTCTAGTAAGACCAACATATTTTAAGGCCAAGAAAGCATTCAGAGTTCATATGCCACACTTGGGGGCTTTTACTAAAAAAATAATTGTTCATTCGGTGGCACATTCTCATCATGCAGTATCATCCTAGCATCAGATTCAGCTCCAAATCATAATATAATAAGACATACCACTAACCAATCATCATTCAGAAGTTAGTTTTGCTATTGAAGTTCAATAGGCATATTCGGGAGTTAGTTTTGCTGTTGAAGTTCATAAGGCATATTCAAGAGTTATTATGCACATGTTATTGAAGTTCAGGAGTGAGATTCAGCATCTACAACACTGGGATCTTTACTACTGCTGTCCTGACCTACACTGAAGAAGAAGATGTACTTATATGTAAATGTTTTAAAGGCTCTTACTAGCTTGGAACTAATCAGATTGAAGAATTGGGTTGAAAAGTTAACATGCCACAACAACAAAGCACTCAGAGGAGCAAAGATTAGAAAAATCAAACATGGACAATCAGCACTCAGTTGGTCGGCACAGAAGGCAGTTGGTCAGCTAATCAACCAACCAACATACTTGAGATTATAATAATCTACAAGTTTTAAAACTATGACATGGCTGCATCTAAATTCCCAAGGGTGATACATAGCACACGTGCGCTTGACAAACAGAGCTTAGCTCTAAAGAAACCATCGATCAACCTGCATCATCTATCGTCCAGAAGATAGCCCACTTTATAGTGAATAAATCAAGAAGGCAAATCAAGAATCTCATTATGCACGAGCATCGAGCAATACTACAGAATAAATACGCCATCCTTTCAGTAAACCATCAGACATGGAGCATTGGGGGCTTTTATTGACGCAAAAAAGTATGCATACACGTGGACTAGTCAGAAAGGGACACATGTGATCCTATATTGCAATATTCATACTTTCTCGGCACCTGAGGAAACTTACTTGGCACCCGAAGAGACTTGGTTGTCACCCGAGGAGAGTTGGTCGGCATACCAACCAACTCAAGGCAGACAAACCATCCAGAAGATCAAAAGCCATTAGAAGAAGACTCACCAATGGTTATGGAACCCTTGAAGACCAATAGTTACATTCAATATATATAGATACAATGCCTTGAATACCAATAGTTACATTCATTGTATATAGATATAAATGTATGAATATATAAAGACATTGTATCTCTTTAACTCCCATCAATATAAATACATGCATCCCCTTTGCCAAAAGGGAAAGCTGAAAGACACACAATCTGAACAACTAAGCAATTCTCTACACATCTCTCTCTCTCTCTACACCATATTGTGCTATTATAAACCCCTGTAAATAAAAGAATAGTGGACGTAAGCTTTATTCATAGCCAAACCACTTGCAAAATCCTTGTCTCTTATGTGTTTGATTGGATTGCTTTTATATATTTATCCGTGATCATAAAAATGTGATGTAGTCCATTTTTTTACATCAACAGCGCCCATTCTTAGCTTTGTCATGCTTCGATTAGACATGGAGGCTTACAATGCCCACTCGTAGCTTCGGGATGCTTCAATTAGCCATGGGGACCCATAATACCTAGCCAGGGATGGATTGATATATATATATATATCCAATTATTTTTATTGGTGACTTGATAGTGAACCAAGCATAGGGAGGCTTGATAGTTCCCCAAGAAACTTCAGCGGATGATGGATAAAGAACTCAAACCAAGGACACATTTTTGTAGTGTTCTGGAAGGAATTCTCAATCACCAATAAGTCCAACAGTCACTGATATTTCCTCTAAAAGGTTTTGCAAAAAACAGAGGGGCCAAGAACTTAATCGTCCACGGAGAATCTTATATTTCTGCTGTGACATTCAATCAAAGGGACCAAGGACTTAATCGTTTATGGACAATCCTATATTTCTACAGTGACATTCAATCAAAGGGGCCAAGGACTTAATCGTCCATGGACAATCCTATTTTTTTTTTCAGTGACATTCAATCGAAGGGGCCAAGGACTTAATCATCAGCGAACAATCCCATATTTCTACAGTAATAAAAAAACGACTACAACCTAATATCAATAATATAGGCAGAGCTGATCACAAATGGTTGCAGCCTCACTGGCTGCAGCCTATTCTCAAGATCGCAATAGGAGCATGTGAGTAAAATAAAGATCAAAAAATTATTCAAGATTAAGTGGTAGCAATGAAAGTCCACCGCATAATAGAGAAAACTCCCAAAGTTATAAAAATAGAGCAAAGCAAAAGAGGCATGCAGTCAAAAGGTTAAATATTAAGTACGAAGATCAATATTGGTTTGATCCCGCAACTTTACCAAAAGGGGCGTAGCCCTATTTAAGATTTGAAGTTCAAAAGGTTGCAAGATTATTTCAAGATGGCCAAGATTACAAAAATTACAAGCCTATGAGGCTGCATCATCCTCACCATATGCATCTTCTGTAGTCTCAGCGTCCTCATATTTTGTCATAACTTTTTTTATTAACTACTTAGCTCTTGCTTCAGCCGTGACCCTAATCTTTTCCACATATTCGTTATGCTCAGCATCACTTAACTTCTAGGACATGACTTGATCTTTTGATTCAGAAAATTTTTTCACCACCTTGTGCCTAAGCTCCTAGAAGCTGTGGAGATAGGCTTTGTTATTTGTGAGGAAGATGTCCCTTGATTTTTTATATGCATCTATAACATAATCTGTAGCTTTTTCAAGGCTGGGACATGGATCTCTTCTATTTATTTTAGGGCAACAACACAATCAAGATCTTTCTACTTCAGGATGGACGAGGTATTAAGCTCTACCTGGTCATACGTCTATTAGAGGATGCTGAGTTTATTCTCACAGGAGGTGACTTGCCAGGAAACTTCCTCAGCCTTGGCCTTAATGGATGCAATGGACTCTACTACCTTAGTCAATTTTTGTTCAGACTCATCCTTTGCCCTGGTAGAAGTCTCCAAGTTCATGTTAGCCAGTTGAAGTGCTGTGGCAGAGGGTTTTTTACCTACCTCAAAGGAAGAGGCCCATGTATTCTCCAAGTCAGCCTTATGAACTAACTCTGCGGCCTGATGCAACTTATACGGGCCTTCATATTTTGACCTCTGGGTCATAACAACATCCGTCACATGAAATTTGGAATTTTTGTTAGCAACTAAGTAATTAAATGTATAAAATGAACATAATGAAATGCACTTACCCGCATCAAACTGTAGAGGGAGACATCCTCCAAGTCCTTGGGATAATATTCAACTAGACGGTCAAGATCAATGGTGTCTAGACCTTCCTCATTCTGTGGACTACCCTGGATGTTCAATTGAGGATGCATATGACCATCAGGGCCCACACTGTCCTAATTTGAGGTGGTGGAAAATTGGCATTGATTATCATAAGAGTCCGCAGAGGAGGAGATGTAGTGTGTGACACCCCGCTTAATGAAATAGAGGGTGATCAGTCCTATATCAAATTAAAAAAGGAATCTCATCTAGTTCATTCTTAGCATCACTGTCGAAAACTTTTTAAAACTTGCTAATCACCTAGTATTCAAAAGTTGATGTCAAAATTTTCATCATTTTATTTAACAACAACAACTATATAAATATCAATACGAACCATTCACACAAACCATGAATCTAAAGCTATACTGAATAAATCAATAAGGACCAGCTGAATAAACCATCGGCAGAAAACCAACATCCACTAATATAATCCAACAAAGAATATTAACCAGTACAAAGTCCGACTATAATGAAAATAGCTGGGGAAACATGCCCGAAAGAAATATAAGATGCATCATACTCTAGAAATGAAATGACTGAAGCGTCTATGTCCAAATCCTGCAACATCCACACCTGTTGCAGCTACGCATCCCTGGAACAGATCTTCAAGTTTGGCATCCATGTGGTTGGATACCTAAAACGTTTTGAAAATATTTTTCAAGTATGGGTCAGAGCCCAAAGTCCTTTTGAAAATATTTTACAGGTGAATTAAAATGCAACAATTAAAATGTATGAATTATCTTCATATTTAATTTAGTGTTGCACTCCCTTGAGACACATCTCACCCCTCCTTTAAAGTGAACACCTAACGCTTTCTTCCTGACCCTCCTTGTTACACCACCCCGTCTAACTAGCCTTGTCATAAAACTCCTTGAACTCGACTCTAACCCGAGTAATTTGTATCGTTACTTCGTAAGTTATTTATCGCATTAACTTAATTAATAATTTTTTAAAAGTCATATAACATTCACTAGGCATATAAGTAATACAAATTCTCTTCATGTATTTAATTACCCGTATATAATTATCTACTCCATTATATACGTAGAACTATATTCCACAATTATTCATTAGTTGAATATAAATAAAACTGCTCTTAAAAGCCATATAACATTCTCACAAGTTATATCCTTTACACCATTCACATCATGTATACGAGTTATAAGTTATTTTTCACACTAAATTATTTATATCCACATCCAACTTGATAACATATAACTATTTCACAAGTTATATTATCTATACACTTCACACCATGTATACATATAAATTCTCTTATATAATTCTTCACTATATATACATATCATATCTCAACATTCACACACATGTCGAATATAAAATGCTATCACCGAATGCATAAGAGGCGGCCATAGTTCCCGCTGAAAGTGTCCGCTCCATACCATAACGGTCCCACCCCTAAGTCACAGATGCTATGACCTGGGGAATATACTCACCCTGCTTTCGCTAGTCGGGGGACTCACTCACATCGCGCAACCTCCTATGATAACATTAATATTGGTATGAATTTACTATATATATATATATATTATTCACACAAATATATGTATAAATTATATATGTACTACACATCGACATATATATAGAAATCCAGGCTATTGGAGTATTATGCCCATACCCAAGCCTAAAATATTTAAGCGCCTGATCCGACTACATTTTAATTAATTACACACTAATTAATTTATCATTATTTGGTGTCACCCTACCAATTATGCCCGGACTCTCTCTCTCGACTCGAAATTAAATATTTCCAATTCAACGTTCAATTTCATCTAATTATGTTTCCCCACATAATTAAGAAGGTTTCAATCACTCAATCATAAATTGTAATCTCTTCAATTTATCTAGTCCTCTAATTAATCCAAGGGTAATTAGTCACACCTATCCATCAAGGCAATCCTCAACGGAATAACAACTAAAAAATATTTCTTAAATTTTGCCCCACAAATCTGCCCAGATTTCTAAAATGCCATTTTGGGGCATTTTGGAGCCATTTTGGAAAAAGCGTATTAGAGAACCAAAGTTAGAAAACTCCATTTTCAAAAGGGCAGCGCGAACAGAATCGCCATTAAGAGCTTCTGTGAAGCTTTTTACCCATAATTATCCACTAAAATCTTTATGAATCAAAACCAGTCCCAATAACTTGATTCGTAGCTTCTCCAAATTAAAACCCAATTTGTATTAACCCAATCCAAAAATCATTTGTATAACAACTACTATGATATGAATTGAATATCACCCATTTACATTGAAGAAATTTAACCACTTGCCTTATAAATTTGTAGTGTCTGATTATCCTTTGTTGTAGAAATCGTTGTGTGATGAAGAACACCTTCATTGTTCTTCCTTGTTGGCTCTCAAGTGTCCTCCCTCTTTGTCCCTTATGTTCTCAAATTTCTCCCAAATGAGTTATGGCTGCCCACAATTCCAAAATTTAGGTTTTTATCTCCAAATCTTGTTTTTAATCACATGGTCTAAATTAAAATGGCCCAAATACCCCCGAGTGGGCTCGGTTATGCCTAAAAATATCTTATGACCCATTTACCACCCCCGGTTACACTTTTTCGACACTATCGACCCATCCAGACTCAACCATGTACTCAGAATTGACATTCGAATTAATTTACAAAAAGTCCCTATCTCACACCCAACTTAGTCTATATCCGACTTCTGATTGAGATAAATAAATGCCGCGTCATTTATACACGTTATGACGTAAATAAATTATTACTATTCACTTAGTAATTTAATTTTCGTAAATATTAACCATCTTCTCTACGATTAATATTTAAATAAATATTAACATAACTAATTCAATTAAATTACGACATACAACCAATTTAAAATTTTTCCGAATTGATTAAATATTAAATGCACAGAAATACGGGGTGTTATATACTCCCCCCCTTACAAAGAAATTTCGTCCCCGAAATTTGGTCATAACTGTGGCGAATAACTCTGGATACTGCTTTCATATATCCTACTCCCGCTCCCACGTATACTCATTAATACTGTGATGACCCCATTCCACTACACTCTAACTGGTAGTACTACCTTAGACTGCAGCTTGCGCTAACATAGCTACTAGTCTCTCCTCATATGAGGTGTCTTATTGCAAGTCATTCTCCTCAAGTGGAACGTGCCGAAAAAGCCCTATCGTTCCTCCTGTATCTCTCCGGCTATGCCATGTGGGACACATCACGTATCCACTGAAGATGTTCTGGAAAACTAAGACGATAAGACACCGGTACCACCCTCTCAAAGATAGGGAAATGACCACATACCTCGATGATAACTTCCCTTTATTGTCAAACTTCACCACTCCTTTCATATGAGACACCCGAACCAATACCTGGTTATAAATCTTAAACTCGGTGGCCCCTGACAATATAGTGCCCCAAAAGATGAGCCTATACTCCACCGACTCCACTATCGATATGTTAGGAAATTCCCCTCCTTACGTCCCTAAACTATACGAAAAGACACAACTTACTCAATTCCCGCTACTGGGCCATAACCCATTTCGGGTCCTAGCAGCTTGGTATTTCCCCACCTCTTATCAACCAAAGGTGGATAATGAATCATTTCCCATAAAATCTCCCAACATGTCACGTAGATACTAAACTGTTACGAGGCATCTCACGTAACTCTACCTGTGGTAATTACTACTCCCGAATTACCCAAAAATATGGAATGCATAATCCTTCCTTCCCGTCTACCCATCAACTTATGGGTGACATGTTCAACCCAATATGTAACTCTATCCCTATCACCTACTGACACTTTTACCAGAGGTGGTACTGAAAGGTCTCGCCCAAATTCCCAACAATATTGAACGACACCTTCTTCTGTTCCACTCCTTCCCATTAATAGTAAAGTGGGGCGTACTACTCGATAGTATAACCCATTCCGAGATAACAGTTCATGTTCAGGTCAATCCAATCAACAATCCGATGGAAACCTTTACCCCTCCACGATTTTTACCAACCTGAGCATTAATTCCATCTCTGGAACCATAAAATTTCAAAAACTTCTTGGTTGATACCCTCAAATCAATATTTTCCCATTCATAAATGGTCTATCCGGAGACAAATTCACTATGTCTCAATCAACACCAATTCCCATGCTCAAGAACTATATTCCTTGTGTAGTTTTCGTCAGATAGGAATGTACACCTTGTCTATGCGTAAGACCACTCTAAGCATATAACTAAGTGATACTATTTTCTATTTTTCCAGAACGTGACTTCTTTCTTGCCTTCAGATATTTTGTTACATGTGCCTCCACCGTCTTTACACTCCTTACAGTGGATATAGTTCACCTTGATACGCATAGAGTTGGATTGTTTCCTCTTTAAAACGGATTTCAGTTCACTACACTTTCCCAATTATGTTCTGACTGCCCTGCAGGTATACATTCAATATGTTCATTCACACATCCCTTTATTTAAGATGACTCTAAAATCACACTAATCAGGGCGCCCATACACCCTAAATCCCATGCATATTTGCACAACATCACAGACGTTACATACGTAATATTTTTCTTTCAAGGTTATCCCACATATCACATTATATCATATGATTACATTCGATATTTCCCCAAATCGCAATTTAATCTTCTTGATGTTGCCCCGCCCATTAACTTGCGGTGCAAAAGTTTTCTCAGTGCTTCTTTCACAGCACTACCCGTCTATACTGGCCTTATAGCGTAATAGCTTTCACCTCAAAGTGTAACTCCACACGTTCAAAAAACACCCTTAAACTAGTGTCCTAGCATCATATAACGTCTTTCCACTACTGGAGTTTATTAGGGCTTATGCCCATAACATTTACCAACAAAGTCCAAAAAAAAAAAATTTCCCCAATGCATTAAACACTAGCATTGTCGTTCATTAATTTTCGTAGATCCGAGCTTATAACTGGGACACCCAAAACTCAGTCCCTGTACTCAAAGGTCTAATTGTCGACTGCCGCATCTCTAAAGGAGTTATAAAATTCCACGCTCACACTATCAGTAAGTCCTCAGCGCTAAGTCCCTAATGAGCTAAATCTCTTTGCTCCATGGTAAATCCGCCATGCCCCGAATCACATCAATAAAAATCCCTACACACTGGGATATAATATATTAGACAACCCTACCCTTTGAAGTCTATTTTATAAAATATTTTCACGATCCCAACCTTCTTTCGAGTGGAAGCTCGCAAAGAATACACATTCTGCCTTGGAATAGCAAACACGATAGTCTTATTGTCACCACCCACTATCGATTACCCGTCGCTAACCAATCTGTACCCAGGATAAAATCATGCTCACATAGCACTTCTCAAAATGAGTTAACCGTATAAAATATACCCTCTCAGTGTTCACACCTTCTCCTCTGAAGGTAAAACAAAAGAGAGCCCCATTAACATATACTTAATAGTAACACTATGATACACCCACTAAACTCGTCTCCCTCGCGAATATAGTGTTAAAAAGAATATTGTGACCACTTGTGTCACAAAGTTTGCCCCATCTATATGAGGATAAAACTCATACTTACACTCGCCCATCCACGAGTGGCCCAAATGGTTCTTGGACATAATATTCTCATCAAACTGAACCAAAAATTCACAATTGTTGTCCCTACTAGGCATCCCACTCTTATCCCCTGATTCACTGTGGACATAATCAATTGTTGTGGTCCTACTTTCCACACATAAGACACTTCTCTGTGTTAATCCCCTGACTCTTGCCCCAATGGCCATTTCGGTGTTGTCCCTCTCACGTACCTAGTAGGCTTGACCCAAATTGTTACCCTTGTTGTCCCTTTGGCTTTGCTAGCTCTATGGGACTCGTTGCTGGCCTCGACGACCCGGATTAAATCCACCGCCAATCGGTTGGAATTTAACTGATATAAATTATATTGATGGGTTCCTTTACTGGATATCCCCCTGTGGTGCCTCACTAGCACAGCTAAATATGATCTTGCCTTTTGGTCAGATACTCCACCTCCCTTGACTTCATTCTCACAGAAGTATTGATATCAAATCGAAAACATACTACCTTGATGACTATATCCCCAGTCATGCTAGCTGGAGTTTTCCATCCATGCTTGTTATTACCCACAAGTCCATTATTAACTCAAGGACCCCTTATTGACCTTCGCATCCACCGCACACCACCCTACACAATTTCCTTTGGGTTATTTCCTCCTATTGACTTATCGCGCTACTTTGCTACTCGAATCCCTATAGATATCCATTCCAAAAGGGTCCTCCCACACTTTCCCCACCCTTTGTTGACTACGCTGGGTGAGACTAAAATTATACCACCAATATCTACAACAGTTCTTTGGGAGACTATCACTCCCGGGTGATTACTCTATCCCCACTGGCATGAACAATAATCAAGGTGACTCCTATCACGATCACCATTTCCAGAATACCCTATGTCTTCTGTTGACCCTATCCTCCTGCAATTCTCCTATAGCCCTCGTTAGTCGTCCCAAAGAATGTTCGGTATACAAAGACCAACCGAACTCCTGTATGAATCACATCACTATACTTGATAGAAGGAGAATGTAACTCGCATATGTAGAGGAATACAACAATCCTATCATAAGGCTCTACCTCAAAGAACGCTAAGTTGAAACTTGAAAAGTCGCACAGATCCTAAGGACACTAGAACCTGATGCTCTGATACCATCTGTGACACCCCGCTCAATGAAATACCAGGTGATCAGTCCTATATCAAATTAAAATATTAATCTCATCTAGTTCATTGTTAGCATCACTGTCGAAAACTTTATAAAACTTACTAACCACCTAGTATTCAAAAGCTGATGTCAAGATTTTAATATTTTTATTTAACAACAACAACTATATAAATATCAATACGAACCATTCACACAAACCATGAATCTAAAGAAATACTGATTAAATCAATAATGACAGGACGAATAAACCATCGGCAGAAAAACAACATCTACTAATATAATCCAACAAAGAATAGTAACTAGTGCAAAGTCCGACTGCAATGAAAATATCTGGGGCAACATGCCCGAAAGAAATACCAAGATACATCCTACTCTAGGAATGAAATGACTGAAGCGTTTATGTCCAAATCCTGCAACATCCTCACCTGTTGCAGCTACGCATCCCTGGAACGGATCTTCAAGTTTGGCATCCCTATGAATCGATACCTAAAAGGTTTTTAAAATATTTTGCAAGTATAGGTCAGAGCCCAAAGTCCTTTTGAAAATATTTTGCAAGTGAATTAAAATGCAACAATTAAAATGTATGAATGCACTTCATATTTAAGTTAGTGTCACACTCCTATGAGATACATCTCACCCCTCCTCTAAAGTGCACCCCTAACGCTTTCTTCCTGACCCTCCTAGTTACTCCACCCCGTCTAACTAGCCTTGTCATAAAACTCCTTGAACTCTACTCTAATCCGAGTAATTTTTATCTTTACTTCGTAAGTTATTTATCGCATTAACTTAATTAATCATTTCTTAAAAATCATAGAACATTCACTAGGTATATAAGTAATATAAATTCTCTTCATGTATTTAATTACCCGTATATAATTATCTAATCCATTATATACGTAGAACTACATTACACAATTATTCATAAGTTGAATATAAATAAAACCGCTCTTAAAAGCCATATAACATTCTGACAAGTTATATCCTTTACACCATTCACATCATGTATACGAGTTATAAGTTATTTTTCACACTAACTTATTTATATCCATATCCAACTTGATACCATATAACTATTTCACAAGTTATATTTTCTATACATTTCACACCTTGTATATGTATAAATTCCCATATATAATTTTGCACTATATATACGTATCATATCTCAAGATTCACACACATGTCGGATATAAAATGCTACCACTGAACGCATAGGAGGCGGCCATGGTTCCCGCCGAAAGTGTTCGCTCCATAACGGTCTCACCCTCAAGTCACAGATGCTATGTCCTGGGGAATATACTCACCCCGCATTCGCAAGCCAGGGGACTCACCCACATCGCGCAACCTCCTATGATAGGATTAATATTGGTTTGGCTTTACTTTATATATATATTATTCACACAAATATATATATAAATCATATATGTACTACATATCGACATATATATAGAAATCCTGGCTATTGGAGTATTATGCCCATACCCAAGCCTAAAATATTTATGTCTATGATCCGACTTCATTTTAATTAATTACACACTAATTAATTTATCATTATTTGGTGTCACCCTACCAATTATGTGCGGACTCTCTCCCTCGACTCGAAATTCAATATTCTCAATTCAACGTTCAATTTCATCTAATTAAGTTTCCCCCATTTAATTAAGAAGGTTTCAATTTAGATAATGCTCTAATTAATCCAAGGGTAATTAGTCACACCTATCCATGTAGGCAATCCTCAACAGAATAACAACTAAAAAATATTTCTTAAAATTTGCCCCACGAATCTGCCCATATTTTTAAAATGCTGTTTTGGGCCATTTTTGAGCCGTTTTGGGAAAAGCGTATTAGAGAACGAAAGTTAGAAAATGCCATTATTGCGGACATAATCGCCATTAACAGCTTATGTGAAGCTTTTTACCCAGAATTATCCACTAAAATCCTTAATAATCAAAACCTGTCCAAATAACTTGATTTGTAACTTCTCCAAATCAAAACCCAATTTGTATTAACCCAATCCAAAAATAATTTGTATAACACTTACTATGATATGAATTGAATATCACCAATTTAACTTGAAGCAATTTAGCCACTTGCCTTATAAATTCGTAGTGTCTGATTATCCTTTGGTGTAGAGATCGTTATGTGATGAAGAAAAACTTCCTTGTTCTTCCTCGTTGGCTCTCAAGAGTCCTGCCTCTTTGTCCCTTATGTTCTCAAATTTCTCTCAAATGAGTTATGGCTGCCCAAAACTCCAAAATTTAGGTTTTTATCTCCAAATCCCGTTTTTAATCATATGAGCCTAATTAAAATGGCACAAATACTCCCGAGTGGGCTCGGTTATGCCCAAAAATATCCCATGACCTATTTACCACCCCCCGGTTACACTTTTCCGACTATCTCGGTCCATTCGGACTCAACCTTGTACTCATAATTGACATCCGAATTAATTTATAAAAATTTCCTATCACACACCCAACTTGGTCTATATCTGACTTTCGACTGAGATAAATAAATGTCGCGTCATTTATACACGTTATGACATAAATAAATTATTACTATTCACTTAGTAATTTATTTTTCGTAAATATTAACCATCTTCTCTACAATTAATATTTAAATAAATATTAACATAACTAATTCAATTGAATTACGACACCCAAGTAATTTAAAATTTTCTCGAATTAATTAAATATTAAATGCATAGAAATATGGGGTGTTACAGGTGAGACGTGGATGGGGCTACGCCCACCTTGAAAATCCCAAGGGACATAAATTCTCCTACGGCAAGCTCATCAGCCATCTCATCATCAATCTGCTTCTCTTGTGCCACTGTAGCGTTATCAGAGGCTGCAGACTTCTCTGTAGGAGGGAATACTCTAATCTTTGCCGCAGCACTTTGCTGCGGAAGCTCAACTATTAGTTCATTTGCAGGGGCTGCCTCCTTTTGTGACCTCTTCATCTTTTTACACTTTTATCTGTGGTTAAGGGCTACGACATCTTCATCATTTCTAATAATTGAGTTGCCAAAAGATCACGGTCAATTTCCTCACCTAAAATTATGAACAGCTATTAGCTTGTGCTTGGTAGCCCGCGGAAGGAATATTAGAAGAATGAAATTTTACCTTCCGCAGTCATATTTTTGGGAAGTCCCTTGGATGCAAAGTATCCTTGATAAACAATGGAGGTGGAAGTGACCAGCTCAAAAAACTTATTTTTCAGGTCAGGTAAGTTGGATGCATCCTTAACCCTCTTCTTTTGCCTGCTATTAAGCTTCAAGTTGTCAATATGTACAAAGACTATACAAGTATTAGAATGGGATGTAGAGATTAAATTACAAGTATTATTATGGGATGCAGACACTTCATACCTTCTTCCACAGATTTCCTCAAGTTCGCAGCATTTTAACTGATTTTCCCTTCCAGTTTCTTCTAGACAGATTTCCCAATTGTCCCTAGACACAAAGAAATACTTACCCTTCCAGTTTTTCACACTGGTAGGTCTTTCGATATACAAAAATCTATCCCCGCTCCACAGGATAAAATAGTAGTACCACGAGAATTCTTTGGAGTTTTTTTTGTTCAATTAAATTGAAAGAACTCCGCGATATCTTTGGAAAAGTGCTTATGCCAAAGCACCAAACCAACAGCCATGGCCCTCCAACAGTTAGGATCTAGTTGAGTTGTCTAAGTTTATGTCACTCAATATCATCCTGATAGGAACAGGAATAGGAAGTCGCAGCCCCAGAAGAAAGTCACGGAGAGGAAAGCAAACACCATCAGGAACCACGGAACATGACATTTTCTTCACAGAAGGAAGTGTATAGATAGTCCCTTCAGGGAACTCAAATGTTACGACAACATAAACAATCCAATCCTCATCCATAATGTATTAAGAGCGACAGGGGACTTCTTAGAGGACTAACCGCATATAGAATCTTCCATTGGGGAATTCCTAATTTCAGGTGGGACAATCGCTATCCCAGCAGTCTTCGTATCCACTACTTCGATAGGAGGATTGTTAATGGTGTTTATATCATCCTCCATAAAGTAGAAAGCCTCTCTAGTATCCATACAATCAAAGGAATCCTCAGGGTCAGAATCAAGGGTGATGCAGTTGGGGCAGTCTTTAAGTAAACAAGGCCCAATAGCCTTCAAAGGCTTTATAGATGGAATTTGAGGAGGATAAATGCCAAAGTGAGACTTCCAGAAGTCGCCCAATAAATCTTGAGGGTTCTAACTCATAGGGTTGTAGTAAGACTTGAAAATCAAAAGGTCTCCTTAGCTAGGCACTACAACCACTATGTTTAAAGAAGCCTCCTAGAAGCCGCGACAGAAATAAATAGTAGCACAGAAAAATGATAAGATGCAACTAATTCTAAAGGGTTGCAGCCAATTATTCTAAAGACCAAGAAATTTCTCAAGTTCAAGCTACAGACAGCAACTAAGATAAGGAATGACAAGGGTCAACAAAAAAGTATTACAAGTCATACTACCAGTCGCGGCCAAATACACAAATAGGTAATCTAGAGACTATTCACAAAGATTGAAAACCCATTATTCTAGGGTTTTGGATAAGAACATGTTCTTGGTGTTCTTGGACAAAAAAAATTCGAAATGGGGTCAAGGTATGGATCAAACTCCAATTCAAACATCTCAAGTTACCCAACATATGTCTAACCTACAAAAGATTCAAACATCTACCTAGAAATCCATAAAACTTCACCAAACACAAATTAAGGATTAAAACGAGGGTTTCGTATTAAATTCTATATGTTTTAGTAGCAAATCTACTAGTTCTACTAAAATTGTTTATCATCATCATCAAACCCTAGTTCTACAACAAATTCAGAAATAAAAAACCAAGCGAAAGGGTTTTTCAATGTAAATTTAGCCATGCAAATTCATTAGGAATCAAAATAGATCGTTTATACAACGATTACATAAAAGGAATAACCATCCAAGATCGTTCTGGCAAAGTGCAGCAAAAATGCAAGCTATAAAAAGATAAAAGTTTAAAATGAAAAATTACCTAGAAATGGAAGAGAAATGAAGAATCACTGGTTGCTCAGACTCAGCTCCGCCTTGAACCATCGCTAAACAGTTACCGCAAAACTCCAAATGGAAAAGGACATAACTTCACTTTTGTTGTTCTCTCAAGGTTTGTGAAAGATGACGATCAACACAGCCAGAACCCATTTATACTTGCATTGAATGTGACAACACTTGAACGTTAATAAAGTCACAGTCCCAACTCGCTAGCTCTTGGCACCATGGCTTGGGGGCTTATTGATATGGCCAATATAGTACTTATTACCATGAAGGATTTAACAAAAGTTGCTGCTTGGTCTGAAACAGGCTGCTGCACCATATAGTTAGCCTAGGCCAGCATTAGCCTTTGCCTGGCCTCAGACAGGTCGCAACACCCCTTTAGTATGGCCACTACTTGGGATCAAATAGGTCGCGGCCCTATACGGACTTATGGCTACCTGGGCTTAAATAGGACACAGGCCTTACTCAAATAGTTGCTAGTTGTCAATACTTTAGAGGGATTCCTTATTATTCATACTTATCCATATGTCACGTGTCCTAAACACGTGACATCACCTTTATATCTTCTATAAATAAAGGTGTTCACCTCATAATTGAGGGACCGAGAAGAGAATTACTCAGCGAAGCCCTGCCAAAATCTCTACGCTACATCTCTCTCTATAGCGCTACACCAACTTGGGGGCTTGCCAGGTTGCAGCCTGCACACTATATGCCTTGCAGCTTGCATGAGGTCAACTCGAATTCAGTATACTCATGTGTTCTACTCTCCTCTCTTACTTGTATGCCTCTTTAGGCCCAATAATATTGTATTATACAATCCATATAACGAGCGTATGGCAATAAAGTGAATGTAGTCTTATTTTTATAGTCGAACCACTCTACATGTTGTGTTCTTTTCTTATTTCTTGCTTTACTTATACTCTACACTTGATATGATACTCGAGAATGACTAGTGTCCAATTTCTTGTATCATCACCGACTAAGTATCTCTGAAGCCGATCAAGTAGACTGGTCAGCCACGTAGGAGGACAGGTGTACATTCTTCATTGGTACATATAGGAGAGTAATTTTTACATACAACAATCATCAAAAGCATAAATACTGGTGATTACGAGAGCATGGTATCAGAGCGTAACTGAGTTTTATACTTATACAGGACAACTATGAGAATCTTCACCTACATTTTATACTGATTACTATTTTAAATATTTTCTTTACTATATTTTATTGCTCACACAGTTTTGCAACAATGAACATTTGGGAAGATATTTATCTCAATATTTATGATTCAACGCACGCACGCTTTGAGAGAGCTTTCAAAGAGGTGGGATATGAAAAATTATGCCAACACATCCGACGCATCGTTTGTGATTAGGAGATTGCTACCCCCGGGACTAAGCATACTTTACTCCTTTGTCCCTTAATAGGAGAAGCTCGAGCCACTCAACAAGAAAAAAATATTTTTTGAAGATACATAATTTCTATGACAAACAATCCATCTCACGGATGACGTGGTACCGCCCAATGAAGTCACTGCGACTCCTCTTGATTCCCCCATAGATTATGGATCGCTTTCTTTATTTACTACAATCTTTACTCCTACCGAAACACCACATCACCAGACTCCTCCGATAATGACTTCGATCCTTCTAAAGATGATGATGACCCTGCATATGAGCAAATAGTTCCTCGAATGGCTTAAACTGTTCGCCAAGGTGTGGATGTAATTAAATGAAAGTTCAAGTATGAAAGTAGATGACCTTTAGTACCGTAGCATAACCTAGTAGTTCTTTTGCTTTTTTATGTGTTGTAAAATAAAACTAATAGTTATGTACTTTTCTCTTTCGTTTGTTTTCTTTTTACGTTAACTATGTACTAAAAATTTTAATATGATATAAAATGACGAGTTGTTGATATATCCTTACTTATAATTTATCTATTAAAATATTGTCTATAGATTGGTCACTACTCGAGCAACTACCAGTGAAATGCAAGAAGAACAATATTATAAGATGTGGGTTCTTGGAATACAATTAGTATCAACTAAGGCGTAACCCCTTATCAAGATCGTGATCAATGCTCAAGACTATGTGCAATGGTGATAAGAAATTATAGTAAGAAGGAATAATATTCATTGCTCAAGATGGTATTAAACGAGATCTCTTTACACCATAAATGCAATGTGAGCACAATAAACAACTGGAACAAATAAGTAACTTGGTCGGAGGGAGAAAGAGCAAGCACTCTTGTCACAGTAAAGGCAAGGCAAAAACTTCAGCCCGAGTTAATACTCATCAATGGTTGTAATAATGGAAGCAAAGAGAATATTCAAACAATCAATGTTTTCTCAGAAACTCCCATGTATGGGGAAAATCCAACAATAATTCTAGGTTTGAATTGATGTCCTTGTGAACTGTTATGTTGATCTATTTATACTAAGGCAAGGTTATTTGAGTAACCCTGTCAATGTATGATGCGATTTGATCAGTATCAAGTGCCAGGATAATGTGTTATTAATGTTGAAGATATGGCATTAAATGCCTCATATATTGTATTTTAGCGAGAAATAGCCCTACCAATGAAGAGCGTGATGGAATTAATGAGGGTGTGACATGGAAGCTCGTAGGTTTACCCTAGAATGGATATAAAGTCTGAGTTTGTCTAATAGGTATGCGAATCCTAAGGATAAAACTCACTTGAGTGATATTATATCGAGTCCCTAAATTACAGGTATTATAACATCTTAAATAAGTCACTAGTGACCCTTACTAGACTTGTGGTCACATCAATCAAAAGGGGTGGTTATTGATGGTGAAGTTGCTCGACAGGAAATAAATCAAACATTAAGTCTATTATTTATTTGCTAGGAATTATCTCCAGGAAATATATCTGAGATTAGGGTCCCTCGAGGAGGTTCCTCTTAGTATGTAGTAACTGAAGTGGCTCGAGGTGGAAGCGATTCGAGCACCAGTTTATGCTAGATGAAGTTTTGCCTATGTGTGCCAAGAGGGTTGGATATTATTTTCCCAGCGTTACGTTGCTCCTAATCCTCAAAACCAAATTCCTGCAAGGTTCCCAAGAGGAGGTCGTTCGATAGAGCATATGAGCTTTCCCATGCCGTTCTAGGCAAATGGTCCCTCGAGGGTACCGAACATCCTCTCCCATATTACAAAGTAATTGTTCAATAAGTAAAATACAAGATCAAATATATCGTGAATCTTATTACATTTGTCATCACTCGAATAATCTTAGTATTTGTAAGGAGTCCTTTAGAGAAGTCTCTATGGAGGGCCTTCATGGGGAGGTCTTTCGAGTGGTCTTTATCTTCATTCTTTGTTAGTATTTTGGTAAGTACAGAATCATCTCAGCAAAATAGCCTTTAATAAAGACTCCCCCTATATTTTCCCCTTCGTAGAGACATTTGTTTACTTTGTGAAGAAATATATGTATGAAATATTCAATTAGTTCTTCGAAGTATCGGTAAAAAAGAGGGATTAGTTTCAATAGTCAAATTCTTAGGATAAGCAATGTTTGTTTGTCACCAATTTTCCCTATGAGTTATTCTAGTTTCAAACCCATTGGGACCCCATCTAGTGGGGGCCTACAGAAATGGAACGCCATAATCGCCTTTGAAGTGACTTTTATCGGGGAGGTGAGATGAATTTGTTTAAAATTTCTCCCCAAAATGATACATCTCCCCAGACTAGATATCTTTGTGTTTGTCATTATTTCTTTAGGCGCTTCGCATTTAATGTGACTGATGCTTACTTCTCCCTCTTACACGTGGGGGTCAAGGGTTTGTGTATGTTTCTCAATCGAGGTATTCCATGTGTCGCCTCTATTTTGTCATTATTACCGCTTTAGGTTATGTGCCCCTATGTGTGCGTGCAATCCATGGAGGGTACTCCAAACATTTCCATCTGTTTTTGAATTGTCACTGTTTGTTCGTCCTTTGTACTGCTATTTCCCCTATAAAAGGGCACACTCAACCACTCCAACTCTTTATCGTTCTATTTCTTTTCCATCTGTGTTTCTTTTGAGAGAGAGATTATCATACCTTTCATTTTGTTTCCTCTGTAACTAAACTCTTATTCTCTTTTATATCCAAAGGCCCTATTATTAAGACGATGTCATATTCTAGGGATGTGTATCGTCTTACTCTTATCCATCAAAACTAATGGGCATGTTATTATCGTGCGCCCTACTTTGGTGAGCCTAATAATTTTTGGGTCGTTGCTGAGCATTTAACGGGAATGCTTAAACCAATAAAATAGGATAACTTATTGATGGCTAAGAGCGATGACATCGAAGACTTCTCTTACCTCTCTGTGTTGATGGTTGATTGCATGGCTCGTGGCGTCAAACTTCCTTTGGGATCCATGACTTTGGGTTCTTTGTACACCTGGCTTGACCAAGTTCAAGTAGACTTTTCTCACAGTATTGGCCACTTTGATGTCTCAAATTATGTTAATCATGTTCTTTTGACAGCCTTTCTTTATACCCATTTCCCCGAATATGCTCTGACCGTTAACTATACCTTATACAATCTTGTTAAGGTACCTTGTGTGTGTTATTAGAATCGCAATATTTCCAAAAAGTCTTGCTTGACAAGAAGTTTATTTGTCGCTCGTACATGGATGTTGACCATTTTTTTACCAATAGTTTCTTTGCTGAGGAAGCTCAACCCGTTGTTCCTGTCGTGGAAGCATTTGTGAAGAATTTTCCTTCGAGCAGTGTTTCTCTGGTCCTTGTCCCCTTATACCTGCTATCTTATACCAAGTGGTCATCCTTTGATTCGAGGTGTTGTTCCAACCGGGTAGCGATGCAATTTGGATACGACCAAGGTGCCCCCATGCTCAACCATTTAACTCATGAAAAGCTAACTAATTTTTCTTTTTCCTGTGATAATTTTTTGACTTCAAGTGTTGTTAAACTTTGTGCCAATTGCACTGCTAACGTTGTCATCCCCTACAAAGTTTCACGAAGGGAAGATCATTCATGTAGTTATCCGTGTTTTGGATGAATGATCTAGGTAAGTTTGAGACCAACGTCCTTAAAGAACCCTATTACCCTGCTATGGAGATATTCCCCCCATCGATCTAGGATTGAGAACTTGTACTACTGCTAGTTATCAATTCCCTCTTAGAACTAAAAATGATTTCGTTCTTGTCGATCTTCCACCCTTGGCACCTATGGATGATTCCATTGCGAAGAAGAAGAAGTACCCTCAACCTTTGAGCCTAAGTGAAGAGGTAGGTGTTACCCCTGCTACTTTGAGAGTGGATGAAGAGGGGAACACTCCTAATGTTTCTTCTAATGGGTTAGCTGTGAGGGCCATTAGGAAGGCCCTAAAGAAGAAGGACAAAGTTACTCATAAGGTTTATCCTACATTAACTCCATACCCCAAGTTAACTCAACAGGTTAGCCAGATGTTCGAGCAACTTTAAAAGACTTGGAAAAAAATTATGTGGAAGATAGGGCCTTTATGTCAGCCTAGATGGTTGCTCGAGGTTTTTCTTATGCACCCTAGCTGTCGAAGGTAGTAAGAAATATAACAGGTCTTTGGCTTGATTGACCATTCCTAATAAGATTATTTTTAACGAAACTTATGAGGTAAGTGATCAGGAATAATTTGAAGAGGAAGGAGTTGATTATGAGGAGGAGGAAGGTGATGATGAAAGAGAGGAAGAGTAAAAAGAGGAAGAAGAAGAAGAAGAAGAAGAAGAAAAAGAAGAAGAAGAATACCCTATTATTCGAAGATATAGACTTCACAAGATGGTTTCCTCTTCAAAGCTCGCTTTGCCTCCCCGTGACTACGAAGTTTTGGAAGATATCCCTGAAGAAGAAGTATAGCCCAATTTCTTTTCCCTTTACTTGTAACTCCCCCCATTTATTTTTAATTTCTACTCATGTTTTGTATCTTCACGTTGGTGCGCGAGGTGGTTCCTAGGAGGATGTTGGAGCAGGTGATAGGTTTGATGGACCTCTGGCAAACTTGGAGACAACCAAAGCTGTGTCGCCTTCTCGAGGTGGTATACTCAAGGATGCAACTGTCCCTACTTTTTCAATGTTAACTATGAATCTCTCCATAAAAGCAGTTGATAGTATTGATGTTTCTCAATTCGGTAGTGGATATTCTCGTGACTCTAATTTCTTACATAATCAGACTTCCCTCTGAAATGTCCCAAAGAGTAGGGTGTTATTGAATATTTTGGAATGGAGTCCCCGTGATTTTACACCCTATGACAGTAGCCTCCTCTCTTTTATTTTTGAGTTCCATATTTTATGTTGAAAAATTTATCGTCCATCTATTTATTAGTCTTCACGTGTAAATGTCTCTGAACGAACTACCCCCTTGGTACCTCCTCCCTCGAATGTCCAATTCTTAGTTACTCTTTTTGGGTTGTCTATCCTCCAACCATAGGGAGGCGAGGTTATTGCTATAATCCATGAGGAGTTGAGAAAGAAGGAGTTATTGAGGTCATTGGTGCTATTATTGTTCCCTTGGAGCAACATTCTTTGGTGGCTCCATGAGGTTATCACGAGGAAGAAGATGTGGTGCAGATGGACACCAAAAAGTTCATCGATGTTCCTCAGCCAGAGGTATGATATTACTCTTTTTTGGGCAGTAACTCCTTCATTAAATGTAATTAGAATTTCCTAATAAATAGGACTTTAAATCTCCTATGAGCGAGCCTCCGGTGCACCAAGTAATATTGGACTTTAAATATCCCATAAGAAAGGTTTAAGTGAAGCAAGTAATTTTGGACTTTAATCTACCATAACTAAAGGCCAGGAAGGCCTAGTGATGTAGAATTTTAATCTCCCATAACCAAGGGTCAGGCGGGCCTAGTAATGTAGGACTTTAATCTCCCATAAACGAGTTTCAGGTGGGCCTAGTAATGTAGGACTTTAATTTCTCGTAAAGCGTTTGTGTATTTCTCTGACTTGATAATTTCTTATATTTCAAGTTGAAGTTGAGGAGTGAATAGTGGTGGTGTGTGGTGGTTATGGCCTTGAAATCTTCCTTGTAACTTCTCCTCTTTCTCACGTTGCTCACTCCTTGTTTTTGACAGATAATGGCCCTAATATTGGCAGATAAATCAAGCCTAAATTTCGCGGGTCAATATTCCCTAAAAATTAAAATGACTAAAATACCCTCCCGGGTTGCCGATTTGGCCTAAAAAATTCTCGGGACCCAAACTAAATCCCCGGCTAGTGTTTTCTGACTATTTCGACCCTTCTGGACACGCTGGCGCACTCAAAATGACCATACAGATGATAAAATTATAATTTACTTTTAAATTCATTTAAAATGATTCCTGGCGCGACTGACATGCGCGTCCTAACTTAATTTCTCGAATTGTCGTATTTATGACTCGCGATAATTTTAATAAATTCAATAATCATATATTACAATATTCACCTAGTAATATTCAACATTGTCAATATAATCAAATACCAACTCACGTCTCGCTAGTATTTAAATCCGGATTAATTATCCCATTTAATTTAATTAATCCCTTTAAATAATATCAATAAAATTACGGGGTATTACATACTTCCCCCCTAATAACAGAATTTCATCCCAAAATTCGGAATAAAATATACCTGGCAAAAATAACTCTAGGTAACGCCCGCGCATCTTATCCTCGTGCTCCTAGGTAAACTCCTCGGCATTATGATGCCGCCATTGAACATGTACTAACGGTACTATCTCCGACCTCAATTTCCTCTCGCTATGGTCTAGAATAGAAACCGAACCCTCCTCAGAGGAACTATCAGGCTATAGATCGATATCCTCTAAAGTAATGTGAGTATGGGCCAGATCATCCTGAAGATATCTCCTTAGTGAGGAAATATGGAACACGTCATGGACCCTATGCAAGTGTTTCGGTAACCTAAGTCTATACGAAACTGGCCCAATTTGCTCGATTATAGGGAATGGTCCCACATATCTAGGTGACAACTTCCCTTTTTTCCTGAAACGCATAATCCCCTTTATAAGAGACACTCTGAGCACCACCTAGTCCCCCACATTGAACTCTTGAAAGGACCTCTTGGCATCAACGTAACTCTTCTGTCGGTCCTTAGCAACCTAAATACGGCTCCGTATCATCTCTATCCTCGTTGAGGTATCCTGAATCAACTCTGATCCAAGTTGCTTGTTGTCCCCCACCTCTAGCCAACATGCTGGGGAATGACAAGGCCTATCGTACAACACCTCAAACGTAGCCATACCAATAGTGAAATGGTAGGAGTTATTATAGGCAAACTCCACCAGTGGAAGATACTGCTCCCAACCACCTCCAAAGTCGAGGATGCACATACCCAACATGTCCTCTAACATATGATTCGTCCGTTCGGTCTGCCCATTTGTCTACGGGTGATATGTTGTACTCAATCGCAACTTCGTCCCCATGGCTTCTTGGAAACTTTCTCCAAATCGTGACACAAATATCTTGTCTCTGTCGGATACGATATTGAGAGGCCCACCGTGGAGTCTCACTATCTCAGATATGAAGATCTAGGCATACAATCCTGTAGTGTAGTCTGTCCGGGATGACAGAATGTGAGCAACCTTTGTCAATCGATCCACGATCACCCGTATGGAGTTGTGACCTCTCAGCGATGTAGGTAATCCCGTGATGAAGTCCATGGAAATACTCTCCCTTTTCCACATAGAAATATCTAATGGCTGTAAAAGTTTTGTCGATCTCTGATGGTCCACCTTTACTAGCTGACAAGTGGCACATTTCGAAACGAACTCGAAAATATCTCTTTTTATCCTGCTCCACCAATACTGTCGCCTCATATCCTGGTACATCTTATCCCCACCAGGATGCATCACGAATCGCGACCCGTGCGACTCTGTCATTACCTCATGTCACAAGTCTTCCCCCTCATGAACAACAATCTCACATTGAAGCGTAAACCCCCGTCTGATCTAACGGTGTAAGACTCAGCCCCCTCTGCTAATAATCGTAATATCTGCTCTTGACAGAATGGGTCTGCTGCTTGGTCCTGTATCACCCTCATAATAATTTGGGGCGTAACTGTCATCACATACATGAATGATCGGGCCACTACGTTCTAGTATCCTAATTCCTTCCACTTTGCTTTTCACACCTCGGCCACCTCACCTACTGTCTTACGGCTTAAATCGTTTGCTACCACATTAGGTTTCCCTGGGTGGTATTGGATATCTAACTGATAATCCTTAACAAACTCAAGCCACCGACGTTGATGCATATTCAGCTCTTTTTACGTGAAGGGGTACTATAGGGACTTGTGGTCTGTGAATAAATGTAATTTCTCCCCCAGGAGATAATGTCTCTAAATCTGAAGAGCAAATACGACTGCCGCTAACTCCAAGTCATGGGAGGGATAATTATTCTCGTGAGGCTTAAGCTTATAGGAAGTATAAGCTATAGCCTGACTCTCCTGCTGCAGTACACCCCCAATTCCTAGTAAGGACGCATCAGTGTAGACTAGATACTCCACTCTCAGTCTAGCCAATGCTAACACTGGTGCTGAGGTCAACTTATCCTTCAACTCGTCAAAAGACAACTGGCAGGCATCGCTCCAGATAAATGGCACGCCCTTACGAGTCAGATGTGTCAAAGGACCCTCTATCTTCGAGAACCCCTGAATAAACCTCATGTAGTATCCTGCTAGGCCCAAGAAATTACGTATCTCTATCGGTGTCGTGGGTTGTCCCAACTCCCTCACCGGTGATACCTTCCCCGGATCAACAGATATTCCCCTGTCTAAACTGATATGCCCCAAAAACTGAACCTCCTTCAGCCGAAACCCACACTTCTCATATTTTGCATACAACTCGTTCTGATGAAGCGTCTGCAAAACTTGCCTCAAGTGCTCGGCATGCTCTTCCTCTGTCTGAGAATAAACCAGAACGTCATCAATGAAGACAATGACGAAATGGTTTAGAAACTCTCTGAACACCCTATTCATCAAGTCCATAAACACGGGTGTGGCATTGGTTAGGCCAAAAGGAATAACCTTGAACTCATAGGAGCCATATCTCATCAAGAAGGCATTTTTTTAGACATCCTGCTCCCTGATACGTAACTCATGGTATCCCGATCTCATGTCAATATTTGAGAAGAAGGTAGCTCCTCTCAACTGGTCGAATAAGTCATCGATTTCGGGAAATGGATACTTATTTCGTATCATTACTTTATTGAACTCTTGATAATCTACACACAACCTCAAATATCCATCCCTCATTTTAACGAACAGCACAGGAGCACCCCGCGGAGAAGTACTCCTACGGATAAACCCCTTACCCAATAGTTGCTCTTTCTGATCCCGTAGCTCCCTCATCTCCGTCGAAGCCATACGACAAGGTGAGTGGGCTATCGGTCGAGTGCCCGGCGTTAAGTATATAACAAAGTCTATCTTTCTATTAGGAGGTAATCCCAGAATATCTTGAAATACGTTAGTGAACTCCGTAACAAATGGAATCGAATCAAGTGGTATCACCACCTCCATAGAGGTCTCCTCCTCTATATAGTACAAGTGAGTGGACGATCCTCCCTCGGGATGAGGCATCACCCCAAGGAACATCTCATGTCCAGGTGTGGCAAAAATAAATAATGTGCAACTGTGATATCATAATAAAAATGAAATGAATCTTTGATCCAAAAGCACAATCAGATGTGACGGGCGACAATTGAAAATTTCAAAAGCAAATTAAATAACTTGATTCCTATTAATACATTTAAAAACAAATTAAAGAGATGGATTTGTTCTCATAAAATTCAATCGTGTAGTATGTGATTTAACCTATCTTACAATTAATTCTACATTCATCCAAAAGATGAATGCAAGTATTCACACAATTGGATCCAAATAGATAAAGCCCATACAACCCATACAGTTATGACTGAGTAGAATAAAAAATAAGATATATACTAATATATAAACATTAAGAACTTAAATCAAAACAATGTAAAAACTAAGTCTAAACTGCGATGAAAAATAAATATATAAAGAGATTGATGAGATAAATTCGACATCTAAAAAGAGAAGTAACACTCAGGTATTTTTTCAAACACTTAATGAACAAAAACTTAGCCTTGATTCTTTATATACTCCATATTCTTTATTCATAATTATATCTCCTTTGATCCAATGGCTCCTATTCTTGACCGTATTTGTACAATGTGGACATTATAAAAAAAATCCTCCAGATCTTAACCATGGAACTCAACGGCGAAGAAAATATCATTAAGTTTTAAAAGGGGAACGTCGACACCCCATTCTCTTTGACCCGCATAATCGGTCACCCTCATCACTTAAGCCCGCAGATTTGGCTTTGACCAGTAGAATTGGTCACCCTCCCCAACACCCCTTCAGGTCCTCAGAATAGACCTAAAGCTCCAATCGTCATTCATCCCCGACACACTCCGTAGGTCCGCAGAATCGGCCTCGACCCTCTAAATTGGTCATACTCCATTAAAGGCATCATGTGGTGTCTATTCGACGGTCATCATTTGTTCCAAACTCGCCCGTCGAGGGGCTCTATAGACACCCCATTCGGTTACCCCCTAACTCTCCTTAGGTCCTTAGTACCTCCCTTCATTACCATAAACCCGGGTCATGTCTCGAGTACTGACCTGGAGGCCATCGGGCACTCCACGGCTCAGTTTGACCCAAAAGTTAAACTCTTCATCTCGACTGAGACTGAATGAATCTTTAAAGAGCACTGAATACCCTTTACAACGGTCTGTCCCATGCACAAGTATGACTTACCATGCGGACGAATGATCTATTTGCGTCCGAAACTTGACCTAGAGGCCAGCGGGCACTCCCGGGCTCTGTTTGACCTATGTCAACTCTTCAGCTCGACTGAGGCTGAATGAATCTTCAAAGGTAACTGAATACCCTTTCCAACGGTCCACCCCGTGCGCGATTTTAACTTTCCATGCGGATGAACGATCCGTTTGACTCCAGAAGGTCACCGAATGCTTCCCGGGCCCATTTAACTAAAGTCAACTCTCCAAACTGGATCAAACTCTTTGGAATGTCAAAGTACATATCCTAACCTTTCCAACGGTCTGCCCCATGCACAATTCGGACTTACCATGCGGATGAACGATCCGTTTGCGTTCGAGCGATTCCCCGTCCAATGGACTGACAAATGCTTCCGAGCCATATTTGACCCAAATTCAACTCCTGAACCCAGGAGAGGTCCCAAAGACTTTATAAGGTCCCTAAATTACCTTTCCAACGGTATGCTCTGTGCGCGATTCTGACCAACGATTTTCCCTCGGAGGCCAATTTTTCAAAAAAGCCTCAAGCGCACTACCAAATGGCAGGTTCCAGACCCTGCCTATCGGCACCTGTCGATAAGCAGGAACAGGTCTATGTTGATCGGCACTCACCTGGGCCTATAAAAGTAGGCCTTCACCTCATTTGCAAAGGGAGCCCAGATCTGATAAAAATCTCTCTGAACGAATCCCAGAAACCTCTCTCGAAGGCAACGTGATTTCAAGATCCAAATCCCCTTTTTACTTCCACTTTTCATCATCCTTTTCATCAAACTTGGTGAAATATCCACTCTCCATCATCATCCAAGTGAAAGGGCTTCTCTCCAACATTCAAGATCAAGCTCAAGATCTTCAAGAAGGTCCAACTTTCTCAAACTCTTTCTTAAATTCTCTTAAATTCTCAATAACTTGTCTTCTTATTTAGCACTTTTATTATCTCATCTCACACATCCTAATATACTTTATATTTAGTAGTATTGCACATATCCTATGTTCATATAAATAAAACCCAAAAAAATAAGAAAAAGAGGGCTTGCTCATAAATTCCAAGTAGGGATTCGAACACTTTTTCCACACTTTTCTCACAACTAAAACACTTTTTCTACACACACACTTACAAATAAGATATTCCTCAATTGGATTTATGGGATAAACCCCACCCCGAGTTTTGTATGCGAACTACGTGGACTTTGATGCCTTTATAGGCTACGTAGGCGTCTCGGGGTAAAACCCGAGACTCGAGTCCTTTTTCCCTTATTTTCCATCTTCTCTAAATCCATTTTCCTTATATTCTATATACTTGCCCTTAGTGACGTATTACCCCACAAGCGTTACCGTTCCATTATAACGATCAACGTAGGGGTAATCGCGTAAATCTTATTTTTCTATTATTACTCTTATATCTTCCTATGGATGACTCGCTTTATCTTTTCCATGATACAAGTCGAGGATTCCTACCTCCATTCTATATATACACATGCACACATATCACAGGGGGAAACAAAATGAAAATAGCAAATATTCATGAGAAACCGAAAGGGAGGAATGGGTGCCTAACACCTTCCCATTTCATAACTAAGCCTCCGAACCCTTGTCGAATCGTCTTGGTTTCGCACACACCGGTATGTCTTTGGATGCCATCCTTCGGGGTGACTTCACCTTTTTCTTTTGTCTGTTTTGAGTAAAATAGACGAGCGACTCTGAATCTCTTTCTACATTTTTACACCACAAACGATGCCGGACGAAGCGCTCTCGAGAGGGACGCGCGGGACCCGAAGGATCCTTTCCTCCACGCTACCCACCCGCGCGACGAGGATCGGGGATGGCCACAGTGGCGACTCCGCTGGGGATATGTGTTTTCATTTGTGGGCTTGACTCTATTTACATGAATGCTATATTTGCTTATGTTTCCTCCTATATTTGCATGTTCCCCTTTCTCATATGTATCCCATGCTTATGCTTATGTTCACACACTTGTAGAAATTTCTCCATGTACACTTCACACCACGTGCACCTAGGATCACATGTATATCCCCATGTTGCACGCATCACCCATCCATACTTGGTGTACCTTTTGGGGTACTTGTACTTTTCTCCCTGTTTGGCATAATCAAGAAAGGCATTCTCATCATAAGATACCAATAAGAGAATCATGCATGATTCACACGACATCACCAAAGATCATTGATATTGACCAAATTTTACCCAGTAACTGGAGGGTCACTTCGTGGTGGGCGCTTGTCCGGCAGGTCGCAGTTAGCCTAAGCAATATGACTCTCACCTTCCATTGGCCAAGTACCTTCTACGTATATCGAACCGTTCCCTCGTATCGTACCGCTTGACCGAAGTCATGACGGGAGGTATATAGCAGGGAATTCGTTCACGTAGGTCGAGTATATCAAATTCTCTCTCACATGTACCGTCCCCACGAGGTATATGGTGAGGCAATTCACGTACACCCAGGTATATCAAATGGCTTTTCCACAAGTACCGATTTCCCGCATGATCAAGATGTATATCGTGGAAGTCACGCCAAAGGGGGGAACCCATGCCGATTCACCCAACCAACTGCATAGCCGCATATAGGTGTCAAACCTAGGACACGCACTTTAGATTACCAATTTCAACCCGAAACTCTGTCGAAATTCCGGGTCGATCTGCCGCCCACAGGACCCTGTCCGTGAGCCTGGTTACAAGTCCAAACCATAGCTTTGCATATATTAAGACCCCCACTTTTCTAGGCTCGGGTCCTGTCCAACATTGTATTTAGGAGAATTAAATACAAATGAAAAGATAATAATCATAATAATCATGCTGACTTTCGTCACCAAAAACATTTCTTCCCTCTTGTTCAAAAATCCAAAAACATTTCTCCCTTATTTATCAAAAATCCAAAAACATTTCTCCCTTCTTTATCGAAAATCCAAAAATAATTCTTCCTTTTTAAAAAAAAAATCTCATCCTACGCCTTCTCAGGTCGATCGCAAGCCCTTGGCCTGGCTCCATATTGGCTTCGGTCTTCAGTCCAATCACCTCGGAGTTCCATCTGTTCTTCTACTACTTCTTTTGAGTCAGGAATTCATCCATCTTCCATGGAGAATATAGATCAAGCACCAGTCATACAGTCGATCTGACGACAGTCCTAGCTCAGATCATGTCCAAGATTGACAACCTCCAAACTCAGGTCCGAGAGATGCAACGAAACTAAGTTCCTATTACTCAAGTGCCCGAGACCCTATTACCTCTTGTTATGGGTCCACCCAAGCCTATCTGGGTTCCAGAAGAATATCAGCACGCTCCACATGCCCCTCCTGCTAATGGGCCGCCGCCTACCCAGCTTCCAATGCCAAACATTAGCCTATGGCTAACCTGCCTGTGGTCGTTGATCCAAAGGAGGGGGAGTTGAATAAAGTCAAAGAGGACCTCAAGATGCTCACCAAGAAGTTTGACCAAGTCAGGATCTCTGGGAATTACATGGACTACACCCACATGTCTCCTTATCCTAAAGTGAGGTTACCCGAGAAGTTCAAGATGCCAAATATCGAGAAGTTCGAAGGGAGTGGACCCCCAATTATTCATCTTCGTAATTATCATCGTTCCATGACTCTACTAGGGGCTTCTGAAGAAGTGATGGCCCAATTGTTTCAGCAAACTTTGAAGGATAGTGCCCTCCGATGGTTTTTATCTCTTGAGGAATCCAGAATTCGTAGCTGGGAGGATATAGCCCGATAATTCATATCACAGTACAAATACAACGAAGAGCTTGAGGTCACCCATCGTGATTTAGATCTGCTCAAATAGAATCCAGGAGAATCAGTCAGTAGCTTCATAACTCAGTGGAGAGAGCGAGCAGCTACCATGACCAATCGGCCATCTGAAGAAGAACAGGTCAACATAGTGAAGAAAAACTTCTTGCCCTATATCCGAGCTACGATGGGAGGACAATACTATCCCCAATTTCGAGCTCTCGGAGAGGCTGGAGTGGAAATTAAGGAGAGCCTCGTTAAAACAGAGATTGAACCAAAGAAGGTGTCCGGAAAGTTCACCCCTAGAAAGTATGACAAGCCTTCCAGTGCTACCGTTTCGACCATCAACAACATCTCTCAGCCAACCACATCATTGGCACCAAAAATTCTCCCTGCCCCCATCCGAAGGGAATATACTGAGCTCCATGGTCCCTTCTCCAAAGTTTACCAAGCCATGTTAAGCCGAAACCTCATAAAACCTTGGATTCTCGTCCATTGCCAAATCCACTCCCAAGAAACTTCAAGGTCGATGCTCATTGCGACTTCCACCAAACTGCTGGCCATACTACCAACCAATGCTTCCACCTTTGGAATGTAATCCAAGATCTCATTGACCGGGGTATCATCGCCCCACCAGCCAATCCAAATCCAAACACTACTCATAACCCACTCCCAAATCACACCAATGCCATTTTCTTGGAAGAAAACCCAGATTTCGATCCCTCAACTCAAATCACACCCATATACTCTCCTAAACCTCTTCAAACTTGCCCATATTTCCTCCTACACCCTACTAGCCTCGCAGATCAGGCATTGCCAGTCCTTACCAGAGTGTGCATCATTATCCGTACCCATTCTGAAAATGGAAGTATGGAATTGTCAGAGGTGTTAAACCAACTCCTAGAGTTCAGGCTGATATTGCCCTCACAGATGGTCATCGATTGCCAGAAGTTCAACACACTGTTCTTAAAAGTACGGAAATGGGCTCGATATTGAGATAACTGGGTGGTATCAATCGATAAAGTTAGCTTAGATGATGTTGTCTAGACTATGGCAGAATTATTTGGGTAAACCAATAGCATTTGCAGTATCACCGGGTTACTTGACACTTTGAAACTACAAGGGCATTTGGTCCCTTCAATAACACATATCCCCAAATAATGGGAGGACCTATATGAAGAGGCCATTGAAGTTGTGAAATGCATCGACTTTACATGGAAAGACAGAGTTGCTACCATCGGATGTGGGAAGAATTCGAAGACTCGAGTGAAGAACAAGCTTCAGGAAGAGCTGGCCCAATAGCTGACATATGTGGGATGATATCATTTGAAGAACTCCTCGGGGAAATAAATAGGGTGGCAGAACCACCTGAGGTTGACGAGGAAATTGGATTCATTTTCTTCCCTTCTTCAGTAAATCACATGACCAGATCAGGGAGACATTACCAGGCTCCAAGCTCACTACCAGCAAATGAAAAAGGGAGGGGTGTTAAAAACCTTCCTATGACTGAAATGACCATCGAGGAGAGCAAGATCCTTGATCAAATAAAGAAAACCCAAGATAACATCACTCTATGGGGGATTTTCATGTTTTCTTAGCTGCACATAAATTCTTTAATCAAGCTGCTCACTGGACCCATAGTTCCTCCATCTACCACACCAGAAGAAGCGGTAAATCTGGTCAGATCCTTAACCTTTACCCGAATGCTATCATTTTCTGAAGAAGAAATCCCTAGAATTGGGCTGAATCACAATCATGCACTCAATATCTCCGTCGAAGTTATGGCAAAGGCCGTGCCACCCTCCCTTGTCGATAATGGATCCGCCTTGAACGTTTTCCCTCTGATAACTTTCAAGTGTTTAGGCCTTAAAGAAAGCGACCTCGCTCCAACCTCTACCGTTGTGCATGCCTATGATAATACCCATCATGAGGTAATGGGGTCCATAAAACTTACAATAGGGGTTGGCCCTATAAACCCCGTTGTTGAATTCCAAGTCATAAACATCCCAACCTATTGCTCGGACGCCCCTGGCTCCACAGTATCAAGGGTCTATCTTCCTCACTCCAATAGAAATTGAATTTCTTTGCCGACGAGCGAGTCATCACCATTTTGGGCGACAACAAAAATGCAGAGGGGGCAAGCACTAGCAGTCCAATTCTTGAGATACAACACGGGTCAAATGATATGGTCCTATAAGGATTCCGAGTCGAGCCACTCCTACTCCCGACAGGGGACGATTTCAAAGAAAGGGTTTGTCCAGAATATGACCCTCATGGCAATGTCAATGTGATTAAGATGTTCAGAAACATGCACTTCATGACCGGACTGCAGTTAGGGCAAAGGCAACAGGGGATACCTGAGCCTATTGAACTGAAGAAATATTTCCCTCCTTGTGGCTTGGGGCATTAACCATCGGAACAAGAGCTCAGAATGATCCGCCAGTCTCGACCAAAGAGAAGATCAGACTACAGCCGAACTATCTCAGCAGACTCCTTAAATGGACGATTCATCAAAGAAGGCGAGGGCTTCCCCTTTTGAGGTTTCCAGAACCATTGTATGACCACAAAGACAAGAAGATGAGGCCGAGAATGGAGATCTTTTTCCAAGATGGATACCCATGGGCTGAAAGTTTCCAACACCGCGTACAACCACTCATCAAAGATGCCGAAGAGACTGAGGAAGAAGATTCCAAAGATTCCTTCAACTTACAGATACTGGGGCTGGCACTCTACATGGTTCATTCAGGCACTACATCAATGGACCCATCCCATTTGATTAAAGATGCTGATACACCTCTCCTCAACTGGCATGTTGCGCCAGTTCTATATCATGAAATCTCCCCTGACCCCAATGTTTACCCTATTTCTTCTTTTGTTGTCTATCCTTGCTCAAATGTAATCGAGTCCTATTTTGATGAGGTTCTCAATGTTGTTTTTCCTATCAATGAAATAAATGAAGATTTTGAGTATCTTATTGTGCCTTACATTAACTGCTTGAATTCTAGTCAAACTTTTGGTGATGATGTATTTGCAAATGAACAATTCTTAACTGATCTAAATAAGGTTAATAATAAACAACATAACCATGTTCAAGTTAACGAAGAAGAGACTGTTGTTATTAATCTCGGTTCTAGTAGCCAACTGCGTGAGATTAGGATAGGGGACAACCTTGATCACTACACCAAATCTGCCCATTTGTCAAGGTCATTGACCTTGACAAATCCAACTTGTCAAGGTCAATGACCGTGACATTTCGAGGCGAGATAACTTTTTTTGTCACGGTCGTGTCACGGTCATTGACCTTGACACAAAACTCGCGTTTTGTGTCACGGTCGTGTCGTGGTCAATGACCGTGACACGTTTGTCACGGTTTATAACCGTGACAAAGCCGTGACCCTTTAAAAAAAATTGTCACGGTCAATGACCGTGACACGTCCGTGATAACCTTTTGTCACGGTCTTGTCACGGTCATTGACCGTGACAATTCTGGGAAGAATTTAAAATAAATTTGCTGGGCAGTATGGCCACTTCCACTGCCCAACAATATATTTGTACCTGTTATAGCAATGTCGTACCTGTTCCAAACATCATATATCCAAACAAACTAAAGATAATGCAAATATATATTCATGACGATATAATCCAAATATTCAAAATAGAAATAATATACATGACGATATAATCCAAATATAATTAAAATGGACAAACTTAAAAATAATGTTACTACATGTCTTGGGTAAAACTGAGGAGGTGAGTAGGCCACACGACATACGAATTGACGCACCCACTAATATACGTCGTGCCGCATTGTTCGCGCAACCACAATAGGGAGTTCTCCTTCCCGGGTATGACATGTGTGACGAGCACCCTGGATTCCATCTCTTGAAGCGCACGTCCATGAACTATTCCACCCTCGACGATATTCGGGTCCTTCAACCCCCGCCCTATCCGCTGGCCATCAAATACGTCCAATATGAACACGCTCGGCCAACCAAGTGTCGACATTGGTCTGTTGAAGGGTGCCAAATAGGGAAGTGGATCATCGAAGTACGAACGTGTCGGTGATGAAGCAGCGAGGTCCACATACTCGTCATCCCGCGCCTCGTCCTCCCGCACCTCCTCCTCCACCTCCTTCTCCTTCCCTTTCCCTTTCCCTTTATGGTCTCCGCCCAACGTACGCTTCATGAATGCGTACATATCTCGGACCGTCGCCTCCAAACGGGCAGCTTCGCGTCATGTGAATCCACAGTTCGAGCCAACCCGGTGTATCTCGTCTCTAATCCGATGATCCTAGATTTGGCCACCCGCGAGCTCACTCCCCTTGTCCTCCCCTTGCGATCAGAGCCAAGCACTTGGCTGAGTGCGTCTGTGGACAAAGATGCCTTGTCGGCATCAGACTGCGACTCATGCACTTCCTTAAGCTTTGCCTGAAACGACAAAAAGCACATGATTAGTAAAATTAGTAAACTAAAAAATTATAACATAATTAACAAAAATTAAACTGTCGGATTACTTACAATCGTGGCCGCGACACTCGGGGACACCTCCTTGTCCTTCCCCTTCTTTGTCCGAAGAGCCACATAAGTATCGAGCCTATGTGGCTTACCACCTGGCCCACTCCCTACCCCCTGAAATAAAATAAAGTAGAGTAAAATTAGTATCGGTCCCGCAAAGTAAAATAATGAAGAATAAGATATTTCTGTAGTTATAGAAAAATTAAATCTTACCTACATCCTATGCTCCACCTCGGCGTAAGAGGTCCGACCGGAGTAGTGCACGTCCATCTTTTTTGCCCGATTTTCCCTCCCCGATTGGCGAGATGCCAATTGTCGATCCTCGATCTCATTGTCAATGAACTTCTGCCATTGTGCCAATGAGATCGGCTCCTTGGGCGGGACGGATTCACGCCATCGGATAATCGACTCTCTTGTTTTCCCAAAGTACCGTGCCCGCATATTTTTTTTCCACAACTTGAGTTTCTCCCTAATCTGCTCCAAGACGGGATCGCGTAGCTTTGGATCCAAGTTGAATTGTTCCTGTCCAACAAATACAATGTTAGTTGCGAATAAATATAAATATAAATATAAATATAAATATAAATATAAATATGAAATTGAAATTGAAATTGAAATTGAAATTGAAATTGAAATTGAAATTGAAATTGAAATTGAAATTGAAATTGAAATTGAAATTGAAATTGAAATTGAAATATTCATATAAATATAAATATAAATATATTACCTGTAGTGCCGCCCAAACAGCTAACTTGAGCTCATATGGCACCTCCTTCCAACTCATAAACCCCGGGCCGATGACCGTCTTTAGCAGCTCGAGGGATCTCGCTAATAGCTCTGACTTTTTCTCGACGGTAATCCCAAATTTTCCATATTTGGGGATCCTAGGGGCAGAGGAGCCCTCGTCGCCTCCGCTACCACCGAGCCCAGACGACATCATCATAAACAGCATCATCATTTTCACCTTAATATCTGAAGGAGACATTTTTGCTGAAAAAAAATGTTATTAGTACAGATAAAAAAAAAATGTTAATAGTACACATACACACACCCCTACCCCACCCCCACCACACACACGCACACATCATGCCACTTTTAAAACTAACCAACCCAACATTTCATCAATTAAACTAACAATTAAAGTATACAATTATTAATTTACTAATTTACAATGAGGGACAATCCTACTTTCATATGAAATTGACACTAATTATTAATTTACTTTCATCTAAAACTATACAATTAAAATTACAATTAAAGCTATACAATTGTTAAAATTGCCCCTCCACACCCCACCCCCACCCCCACCACACCCCTTGCCCCCTCCCCCCTCCCCCCGCCACGCACACACGCACACACCTACGAACACACACACACACCCCACCCCCACCCCCACCCCCACCCCCACCACCCCACCCCCATCCCCCACCACGACCCCCACCCCCACCCCCATCCCCTCGCCCCACCACACCCCACCCCCACTACCCCCTCCCCCCACACACCCCACCCCCACCACCACCCCACCCCCACCCCACCCCACCCCCATCCCCTCCCCCCACCACACCCCACCCCCACTACCTCACTACCCCACCACCCACCACCATACACACACCTACGCACACACACCCCACCCCCACCCCCTCCCCCCACCACGACCGTGACAACTACATTTATTGTTTATCAATTAAATTATGACATGAGATAATTATAATTGGAGCATAAATTTCATTATCATAACGGGATAAATCCAACCAAGTACAGAGATTCTACAAATTAAAGTGAGAATTAAATTTAAGTCTTTCTAACAACATGCATGTGTATGGATTCTACATAGTTGGGCACGAAAGTAACTAATGATATTCCTAAAAACATACAATTGGCAACATTTTGTGAATTTACTAAACTTTATATAATATTATCAAATTCTGTTAAAAAATTATCTAGGGTTTTACCTAATTGAATTAATTTCATGAATAAAATTATTATCAATTTAAATATTTATATAATTAAATTTAACATATGAATTCTAGAACTTTTCTAACATTTACACAATTTTAACTATCACTAACATTTACACCATTCTAACTATCACTAACATTTACACATATATATACACACATACACATATACATATACACACATACACATACACATACACATACACATACACATACACATACACATACACATACACATACACATACACATACACATACACATACACATACACATACACATACATATAGAAATGAAAGAGAGAGAGGAAAAAAATATACCTGAGAGAGAGAGAGAGAGGGGGAAAACCAAAAGAGGTGGGAAAAAATAATTCTAGGGCTTTTTTTGCTGCAAAAGTTGTCACGGTCGTGTCAAGGTCATTGACCGTGACACAAATATCGCGTTTTGTGTCACAGTCATTGACCTTGACACGACCGTGACACAGAATTGTCACGGTCGTCGACCGTGACAAGCCCGTGACAAGTAAATTTATCACGGCCTTGTCACGGTCTTTGACCGTGACAATTCTGTATCACGGTCGTGTCAAGGTCAATGACCGTGACACAAAATGCGAGATTTGTGTCACGGTCAATGACCTTGACAAGGGTGGCCGGTTGAAAGGTGACAATTTGGCCATTTTGGTGTAGTGTGATGAGCATGGGCGTGCATAACTCGAAGAATTGTTGAAGGAGTTCGTAGATGTCTTTGCATGGTCCTATGATGATATGCCCGACATTGATCCTGAAATAGCTCAACACGAGATCCCCACTCTTCCAGATTACAAGCCGGTTAAATAAAAATTGAGAAAACTCCGCACCGAATGGTCGCTCAAGGTCAAAGAAGAGGTGGTCAAATAGTTAAACGTGGGTTTCATTCGGGTGATCGAATATCCCAAATGGCTAGCCAACATTGTACCTGTATCAAAATATGAAGGGAAGGTTCGAATGTGTGTAGATTATTGAGATTTAAACAAAGCTTCTCCAAAGGGTGATTATCCGCTACCCAATATCGACATGATCATGGACAACACAGCCAGTCATGCTCTCAAGTCATTTGTCGACGGGTTTGTTGGATACAACCAAATCAAGATGCACCCCGACCACCAAGAAAAAACCGCATTCATCACCCCATAGGGAACCTTTTGCTACACTGTTATGCCATTCGGTCTCAAGAATGCTGGGGCTACCTACCAAAGGGCTGCCACAACCATCATACACGATCTGATTCACAAAGAGGTCGAGGTCTATGTTGATGATATGATTATCAAGTCCAAAACTAGAGAAGGTCATGTTCCCGCTCTCCGAAAGTTCTTCGAATGACTACGACGGTATCAGATGTGACTTAATCCACAAAAGTGTGTCTTCGGCATTACAAAGGGAAAATTTTTGGGATTCATGGTCAGCGAAAAGGGGATAGAAGCAGATCCTGCAAAGCTGAAGGCCATACTTGAGATGCCACCACCTCGAATAGAGAAAGAAGTCTGAGGTTTTCTTAGGAAATTACAATATATCATCTGGTTCACCAGCCAGCTAACCTCCATCTATGAACCGATCTTCAAGCTCCTCCGAAAAGATTCAACCAAGGTCTGGAACGAGGCCTGCTAAGAAGCTTTTGAACGAATCAAACAATACCTAACCCAACCTCCAATGCTCATGCCACCACAGTCTGGTCTCCCTTTGTTCCTATACCTAACCATACTCGACACTGCAGCTGGGGCTTTTCTAGCCCAATATCTTGAAGACTCCCCCAAAGAAAGAGACATATATTACGCCAGTCGCAAATTGGCCGGGTACGAGGTCAACTACTCTTCCTTGGAAAAAGCATGTGTCGCACTTGTCTGGGTCACCCAAAAGTTGTGACACTACATGCTCTCCTTCCTCATTAAACTTGTATCCCGAATGGATCCCATAAAATACCTGCTTGAGAAACCCGCCTTATCCAGTCGAATGGCCCGATGGTTGATGCTCCTAACCGAGTTCGATATCGTGTACATCACACAGAAAGCTATTAAAGGAAGATCCATCTCTGACTACCTCGCCGATTACCCCATATAAGAAGCGGAGGTTCGAATTTCTGAATTCCCAAATGAAAATATCCTCTGCACCACTCAAGACCGCCTTTGATGGAAAATGTTCTTTGATGGCGCTACCAACAAAAAGGGATATGGCATTTGGATACTCTTGATTGCCCCAGATGACTCCCACACTCCCATCGCCATGAAATTGTATTTCCCTTGCACCAATAACATGACGGAATACGAGGCATGAACAGTGGGCCTCAAGGTTACTATCCAGAAAGGTATTCAATACCTTGATGTCTACGGGGATTATGCCCTTATGTTCGGTCAAGTGCTCAAAAAGTGGAAAGTCAAGGACGAAAAGCTCCAACCCTTTCATGACCAATTAGAAGAGTTAGCCTCCCAATTATGAGATATCACCTTCCATTACCTACCCCGAGCAAAGAATAACCTAGCATATGCTCTCGCCACCTTGGCCTCCATGGTTGACATGCCCAAATAAATAATAATGACCCCCTTCCTGGTTCAAAAGCAAGACAAATCGACCCATTGCTACCATATTGAGATTGTCTCCACTAAAGATCCCGAAATAGATGATTGCTGGTACTATGATATCTGGTGTCTCCTCAAACATGGTAGGTATCTTGAGGGTTCCAACAAGAAAGATAGAATAACCCTTCGAAGACTGGCCGCCCGGTACATCATCTGTCATAAAGCTCTACTCAAGAGGAACTTCGATGGAACTCATCTACACTGCATCGCAGGGGCTGAGATTGAGAAAATAATGCAGAAAATCCACAGCGGGGAATGAGGACCCCACATGAATGGTCATATGCTGGCCAAGAAGATCGTTCGACAGGGCTACTACTGGACCACCATGAACGAGGATTGCACCGCCTATGTCTGGAGGTGCCTCAAATGCCAATAATTCTCCAATATTCAACACTTACCTCCGCGAGAGTTATACAACATGACCTCTCCCTGGTCGTTCTCCACCTGGGGTATCGACATCATAGGGAAGGTTACACCAAAGGCTTCAAATGAACATGAATTTATCGTGGTTACTATCGATTATTTCACCAAATGGGTCGAGACTGAGTCATACGCAGTATTGAATGTCAAGAAAGTGGCCAAATTCCTCAAGAAAATTATCATCTGCCGATATGAGGTCCCACATGAGCTGGTATCAGATAACGGGTTGCATTTCGAAGCAAAAGGCACAGAAGTAGTCAAAGAGTACAGGATTCAGAGACACAAATCTTCTCCCTACCGACCTCAGACCAATGGTGCAGTTGAAGCCACCAATAAAAACTTCAAAGCCATCATTAGTAAGATGATCGAAAGTTATACGGATTGGGCCGACTGGATCCCGTACGCCCTCTGGGGATACCCCTTACTCCCTGGTCTACGGCATAAAATTAGTCCTACTTGTGGAGCTGGAAATACCCTCGCTACGCGTCATGCTCGAAGGCAAGGTCAGTGAAGAAAATTGGTGCCAAAGCCGTCTTGATGAAGGAAATACCCTCCTAGATGAAAGAAGATTAAAAGATCTTTAACACATACAGGGGTACCATCGCCGAATAGTGCGATCATTCAACAAAAAAGTCAAGGATCGCGGTGTCCGAAAGGGGGATTTAGCCCTCAAGGAGATAGTAGAACCCATCTGGGACCCCATAGGGAAATTCAAGCCTAATTGGAGTGGCCCCTACATTATGAAGAAAATCTTATCCGGCGGTGCCTCCATGATCACTGACATAGATGGGGAGGAGATGGCTCGTCCAGTCAATCTAGACCATCTCAAGAAATTATACCCCTAGTCCGAAATCTCGACGCGCTACGACTCTTCTCATCCCCCTGCTATTCTATAAAAAAAAGCTTCATT
This sequence comes from Sambucus nigra, assembly GCA_949130495.1. NCBI lineage: Eukaryota > Viridiplantae > Streptophyta > Magnoliopsida > Dipsacales > Adoxaceae > Sambucus > Sambucus nigra. Next base: position 295,909,902 of record OX422211.1, on the reverse strand, counting down.
TCCCTCTACCCAGAACTACGTGGGACTGATCCTCTACAAAATCTATTTTAAAACATTTTCAGAAAACCCTAGAGGTACGTAGGAAACTCATGCACCTCACATGAGTGCGGCCCCTTTCTTTTTCACATAATACTATTCTTTTCTTACCTCCGAGAACGGCGGTTCATTCTAAAATTAATTGAACAAAAGGATTATGTATGCCTTAATGATCAGTATAAATAATTCAAAATACAAAATTCATCAAAAGGCACAGCTGGATGATCAGAAACTTATTTATTTCATTAATAAGAAATTACAGTATGGATTACATAAGAAAAAGGAACAGATAACTCCCTTCCCTACTACCATAAAAGCCAAATAAAATCCCCACACCTATCACACAAATAAACTCCCCAGGAGTCCTACCCACAGCTAACAGAGGAGCCTGCACCCTCATCATCTAGATTCTGAGGCCCCCAAGTTTCTCTGCCTGAATAGAGTGCCGTAAACATTCCATAGATCGATGAGCCTTAAACATCTTCGAAAAAAACCACAACGCCCCTTCCATGGAGTCAGATAAAACAAACTATCTTTGTCCAGTCTCCACTGCCAACATCTTGCTGACTACTTTCCTTCACAACCACTTCATATAATCTTTGGGGACATGGCAAACCTTCCCGACATACTGAGAGGGACGGGTTGATGAACGTCGATTTTCCCACAAAGACCCAAGCAATAAATGCAGGCGCTCAGTCAAATCCTCTACTGGAAAGAAATTAAAGATCCGAGGTGGCACGACTTGTGCCCAGCCGAATTGGCACAGAAGCCGCCAAGGGAAATATAAAGAGGTATGTCTGAGACCAATCAGCCGCACATATGAATACTCTCCTAGCTCCAGAATAGGATGCAACTGTCCCCACCAAGGCACTGACCAATACAGACCACAAGCCCCATGCTCCATAAGCCAATTCTCCCAATTCTCAACATACAGGCCAACGCGGATGAAGTAGCGCGAAAAGAAGTTGGGTACGGTCGATAAGGGATATTCTGGAGGAGTCGACAAGTGGAATCATTCGGACAACCACATGAGCAGCATCACAGGGTTACCCTCAAAAAGTCAGAACGACCTTCTCTCCAAACATCCAGGCCATTCAGAGTCTCCGCCAATATCACCATCGCGGGATTGCGACGGTATGACATCCATGAAATAATGGCTGCAAGTTGTGGGTCCACCTACAATTCCCCAGTCACCAGCAATAATTTTGAAACCAGACCCAGAACAACGGCTCCAGCGTAGTCAGCATCACCTACTTCCCGTAAATGCATCGACTGCAGCATCGCCGGGAGGAAGATCATTCCTCCAGCTACCAATAATCTAGCCGTCGAAGGTAAAATATAAAGAAGCCCAGCCAATAAATCCCTAGAAGAACAAGAAAACTCGGGTAAAGCCGTAGAAACACTGGTATTTACACCCAATATGGCATAAAATTCCTCGTAGGTAGGAAAAACTTCTTTCAACCCAAAGAGAAATACATGGTCTTCGGGGTACCAGAATTGTACCGCCGCCATCAGCATATTCCACTCAATAGGTCGATTGCGCCACAAGGAGACTCGACGCATGTTGAAAGCATCGTAGTCGACATTATAAGAGAACATAGCTTCCAATGCTTCAAGGTAGTTGGCAAACTCGATGCTACCAGGGAGAGCCATCTTGCAAGGCTAAGAGATGGTGGGCAAGTAGGTAAGAATGCAAAGGTGTGATGACAACACTCCACCCTTACCCCTTTTTATACTTAAAGATCCTCACAAGAGGAACAATTCCTGCAAAAATAGGAGGGAACCTACCCCAAAAGGTACCGAAGGCTGAACAGGGTACCATTAAAAGCTTTGAATTGATGGTACTGGACTGAACTACCGATAGGCAGGTCAGGGTGCTTGCCGATCGGCAACCCCCCCCATTTTTGGAAATTTCCCTCTTTTCCTCTTTTGTCGAATTAGAAAAATCAATAAAAATAAATTGATATTCTCAACAGAAGTTCAAAATCCCTTTAATTCTCCCTTTTTAATAAAAAACTTTACTTCAAAAAATTCCAAAAATATTTCCTTTTTACGGTCTCAGCAGCAAACTAAAAAGCGCATAAGCATACATTCATCATTAAATAAAAGATAATAAAAAAAACTCCATTGCATTGCATATATCTGTTTTCTGTGTTACATCATCTTTGCAGGAAATAAAAAGAAAAGGCAAAAACAACGGGACTCAGCCCGAACCCACATTCTTTCTCGCTCTCTCAAGAGCTTCCACCCCTACAACGTGCTCTCTTCCCCCTACGGCGAGATGATGCGCCACCACTACCCGAGCTCGAGTCCTCTCCGGATGAAGCAGACGGCACCAAGAAAGAAGGAACGGGAACCGCATCCTGAATATGGGCAGTTCCCGAAGATATCCAGTCTCTGATGTCCCTCAGCCAAGTGGTCGACACCCGAACTTGTTGAAAGAAAAGGTGAAATCAGTATCAAAGCGAAAATTACCAAAACAGAAAAGAAAGTAAGAGAAGAACAGAAAGGTATACCGCAGGTCAAAGGACCTTCTCTGTCAAACCCAACTCCTCCGGATCCATCGCATGAGGACGGTGCAACATAGGCACCATCCCTCCATCAGCCTGCCGAATGTTGTATGAAGGGGTATGCAGTCGTACAAAAAGGACCTCCGAGGTCACAACCATCGCAGATGCCGATGGACCACCACCACTGTGGGAAGATCCCATCGCCCAACTCGAACCTGCCGAAGGGAAGGGCAGCGCATCATATATGTTGGGCGCTATGAACTAGCTCGTCACAAAATCCATATAGTCATACGGCGCAGCCGTATCGGTGTATAGCAAGTAGGACTCGCCGATCATCGCCACGATCTTCTCATCCTCCAGCATCAGTCGCTCCCGCCTCATAGATGTAGGAGTCTGCGCAGGTGGAACCACCACCTCCTCCTCAGCAATCTGACGAACCATCCTCTCCACAAGGTACTAGGAATGGCAAAACTCATGTGCCAGCAAACGCCTCATCCGCGCATTCACCCCGGTCGCCCCCGCATCCTGAATGGATGTTCCCCACGCGTAAAAGGTCACCTGAAAATCTTCGAGCAAGCATAAATCAATATAAGACCAGAAGGAACAAAAACTAAGACTGAAACGAAAAGAGTCTTACCCTACCACTGGTCAGGTCATTCAAGACCTGATGCACCGCCTCTAGAGACAGAGATCCCTTCGACTGCCGATTGGCCTTACGCCATCGATAAAATTGACAGAAGGCCCTAGCAGTGTCATCTTTCAAAGCAATCAGGGAGGTATTGCACCCAATCACCTCATAGAACCACGTCTGAATTCACAAGCAAAAAGAGACGCATAAGGAAAATGCGAATGCATGAAAGGAAAATGTGAGTGTATGAAAAGAAAATGCGAATGCATGAAAAGATATGCACAAACTGAAGAATACCTCAAGAAGGTACGTGACCCCAGTAAAAGTCTACCGGCAGCACCGACTGAATGCATCCAGAGAAAAGTAAAGGGTCGCCAAGGTTAGACTCCCCCAATCATAGAAAGGGATGTTAGAAAATATCCTCAAGTACGGCAAAAACCATAAATGGACGACGTCGCCGCTCGACGCCACCATGAAACCTCCCAAAACTAGAAGAATGAATAATCGAGCCATTTGCATCACTTGCAGCCCATCCTCCACATCGACCTCCCTACCCAGCAGGACATCCTTCAGTAGGGACAACCGGATAGAATCCCCAAAGACTATCCTCCCTACATCACCAAGTGCCGCAGCACTGCCTCTAGTCTCACCCGTAAAGAGCGATCCATCTCTATCTGTTCTCCATCACAATCCAGCCCCAGCAGCTGCTGCACGCCTATGGGAGTCACAGTCATCTCCCTGAAACCGAAATGAAAGGTGTGGGTAGTGTCCCACCACCTCTCTCCCAAAGTGCACAAGACCGCTGTCGAATGAGGCATCTCATCCAACGCCGATGCCAACCGCCCAAAACCCGCTAATGAGACCACCCAGCGCACCATAGGTGGGAGATGCTCCCAGACATCCTTGAGCCCCGTTGTCCCGCGGGCGCATGTTCTTCAAAGAAATATCAGACTGGCTAAAAAGAAAAGTCTCATCAAAAGTCAAGAACGAAAAATCACCAGAAAGAGAAGAATGCCAAAGGTCGGGTTACTTACATAGCCATCGGGGATCACTCTCGAAGAGCGATGACACGATGGCTCCCGCAATAAGGTCCGCTCATCCGCAACAAGCTGAAACGCATCAAAGGAGTTCTCACTCCCCAAAGCAAGAGGCGCCCTGGCCCTCCACTCCATATTCGCCCAATCATCAACGGTAAACCACTCTCGGTGGACTTCAGTGCTCACGAAAGAGACCATTTCTTGAAGATCGAAATGATAGAACGATTTTTAGAAGAATTGCAGAGAGAGAGAAAGCAAAAGAAGTTGTGAAAAAATGAGGAGATTCGCCCCCTTTATATAGGATCCCAAGCGCCATGCCGATCGACACCTCCCCCTACCATACCGATCAGCACTGACCCCTTGACTTCCCGAGGTAGCCCAAAATTTCGTTCCACTGCCGAATGGCACCCTTCATACTATGCCGACCCCCCCTTAAATTTCGTATAGAAATTTTCAGAAAATACCAGAAAACCTCAAAAAATCCTCAAAAAATTCCCAAAAATCCCAAGAGGTATTTAAAGCCTCTTTGCTAAGAAAATTTCGCATTCCCCCAAGCAAAACCCCTCTTCCCCAGCGGAATCCTCTAAAACCAAGTGAAAACTCCTCCCGGCAAAGCTCCGGAGGATCCCTAAGGATCACTTGATCACTTCCCCAGCGAAATTCTCTTACAACGCCCAAAATAGGTTATTTCGCCTGCGAGGTCTCCTAAAAGCTTCCCCAACTATCAGCTCCCTAGCTCAGATCAAAATCACAAAGCGCTTTCTCGAGCAAAATCAAAATCAAATCTTTATCCACTCTTGGGTCAGAATTGGCCCCGGTCTTGGATCGTCACCTGAGTTAGGTCATAATTAACCTCGATCCTCGGTCATCACCACTCTTGGGACAAAATTGGCCCCGGTCTTAGATCGTCACCTGAGTTAGGTTAGAATTGACCTCGATCCTCGGTCGTCGCCACTCTTGGGTCAGAATTGGCCCCGGTCTTGGATCGTCACCTGAGTTAGGTCAGAATTGACCTCGGTCCTCGGTCATCACCACTCTTGGGTCAGAATCGGCCCCGGTCTTGGATCGTCACCTAAGTTAGGTCAGAATTGACCTCGGTCCTCGGTCGTCACCACTCTTGGGTCAGAATTGGCCCCAGTATTGGATCGTCACCTGAGTTAGGTCAGAATTGACCTCGGTCCTTAATCGTCACCACTCTTAGGTCAGAATTGACCTCGGTTATTATATCTTCACCCTAAGCCCGCAGAATTGACTTTGACCCGCATAATCGGTCACCCTCATCACTTAAGCCCGCAGATTTGGCTTTGACCCGCAGAATTGGCCACCCTCCCCAACACCACTTCAGGTCCTCAGAATCGACCTAAACCTCCGATCCTCATTCATCCCCGACACACGCCTTAGGTCCGCAGAATCGACCTCGACCCTCAAAATAGGTCATACTCCCTCAAAAGCATCATGTGGTGTCTATTCGACGGTCATCATTTATTCCAAACTCGCCCATCGACGGCCTCTATAGACACCCCATTATGTCACCCTCTAACTCTCCTTAGGTCCTTAGTACCTCCCTTCATCACCATAAACCCAGGTCATGTCATGAATACTAACCTGGAGGCCATCGGGTACTCCCCGACTCAGTTTGACCCAAAAGTCAAACTCTTCATCTCGATCGAGACTAAATGAATCTTCAAAGGGCACTTAATACCCTTTCCAACAGTCTGCCCCGTGCGCGATTCCGACTTACCATGCGGACGAACGATCCATTTGCGTTCGAAACTTGACCAAGAGGCCACCGCGTGCTCTCGGGCTCTATTTGACCTATGTCAACTCTTCAGATTGACTGAGGCTGAATGAATTTTCAAAGGGAACTGAATACCCTTTCCAACGGTTCGCCCCATGCGCGATTTTGACTTTCCATGCGGACGAACGATCCGTTTGACTTCGGGAGGTCACTGAATGCTTCTCGGGCCCGATTGACCAAAGTCAACTCTCCAAACTGGGTCAAACTCTTTGGAATGTCTAAGTACATCTCCTAACCTTTCCAACGGTCCGCTCCGTGCGCGATTCGAACTTACCATGCGGATGAACGATCCGTTTGCGTCTGAGCGATTTCCCGTCCAATGGACCGACAAATGCTTCCGAGCCATATTTAACCCAAATTTAACTCCCAAACCTAGGAGCGGTCCAAAGGACTTTCGAAGGTCTCTGAATTACCTTTCCAACGGTATGCCCCGTGCATGATTCTGACCAATGGTTTGACCTCGGAGGCTAATTTTTTGAAAAAGCCTGAAGCGCACTGCCAAATGGTTCCAGACCCTGCCTATCGGCACCTGCCGATAGGCAGGAACAGGTCTATGCCGATTGGCACTCACCTCGGCCTATAAAAGGAGGCCTTCACCTCATTTTCAAAGGGAACCCAAATCTGATAAAAATCTCTCTGAACGAATCCCAGAAACCTCTCTCGAAGGCAGCGTGATTTCATCATCCAAATCCCCTTTTTACTTCCACTTTTCATCATCCTTTTCATCAAACTTGGCGAAATAGCCACTCTCCATCATCATCCAAGTGCAAGGGCTGCTCTCCAACATTCAAGATCAAGCTCAATATCTTTAAGAAGGTCCAATTTTCTCAAACTCTCTCTTAAATTCTCTTAAATTCTCAATAACTTGTCTTCTTATTCAGCAATTTTATTATCTCATCTCACACATCCTAATATACTTTTTATTTAGTATTATTGCACATCTCCTATGTTCATATAAATAAAACCCAAAAAAATAAGAAAAAGAGGGTTTGCTAATAAATTCCAAGTAGGGATTCTCACACTTTTTCCACACTTTTCTCACAACTAAAACACTTTTTCTACACACACACACACACACACACACACACACAAATATGAGATTCCTAATTTGGATTTATGGGATAAACCCCACCCCTCGTTTTGTATGCGAACTACGTGGACTTTGATGCCTTTATAGGCTACGTTTTAACACTCCGCCCGCCCCGGGAGAGCGGAGCGGAGCACCACTATCGATAAAACTAACTAATTCCATAAGTAACAAGGTATAGAGCATCTAAAAACCCACAATAAAAAGAAACCACTAATCTCAATTCTTCAAATTCGACAGAACAAAGTCTCTCGAAATAATATAAATCACCAATGCTCTATACAACACAATAAAACAATACAAATCTTCCAAAAATATTCTTCCCAAAATAATTCACGCCAAAATCATCCCAATTGGTCGATAGCGCTCAAATCCACGCTAACCTGCCAACTAAAAGAAAATATGGGGAAGTACATAATACGACAGGAAAGATGCTCAACAAATATATTAGTGGTGAATAAAACATAACAACACGAGTACGAATATTCAAATAAAATGCAAATCTCAATAGCATTTTATTAATAAATTTCTCAACAACACATTAACCGGGTCATCAGGCCTCACCCCATCCACATATGCTTTATCAAGACAGCTCGGGAAGCAGGAATTTTGGCGGGTGCCCAACCTCCGTGCCATATTAAAATCTCATGACAACGTGCTCAACAACAACATAACGATACCACGTGAATCAAAATAATTCAACAACTATTTTTCCAAATTTCAATGAATTTAACAATTCAAATGTGAGTTCAATAATCGCAAGAATTCAAAGGGAATAACTCTCGAGCAATTTAAAGAGCATATTTTGTAAAACCCCATACCTCAAAATCATCACATAAATTCAGCCTCCAAATCTGATCGCACCATCACGTTCCTCTCGCAAAAATAATCAAATCATCTTCTAGCCCCCACACGGGATAACCTCAAATAGTCCTATTTTAAACCCATAAAAATCATATCCAAAAATTATTCAAATCACCAATCCGACTTCAGATTTGGATTCTACACGAAAAATTGAGTCAGGTATGTGTTTTGAGTTAGGCATCTCGGGGTAAAACCCGAGACTCGAGTCCTTTTTTTCACTTTTTTTCTTATTTTCTATCTTCTCTAAATCCATTTTCCTTATATTCTATATACTTGCCCTCAGTGACATATTACCCCACATGCGTTACCGTTCCATTATAATGATCAACGTAGGGGTAATCTTGTAAATCTTATTTTTCTAATATTACTCTTATATCTTCCTACAGATGACTCGCTTTATCTTTTCCATGATACATGTCGAGGATTCCTACCTTTATTCTATATATACACATGCACACATATCACGGGGGGAAACAAAAGGAAAATAGCAAATATTCATGAGAGACCGAAAGGGCGGAATGGGTGCCTAACACCTTCCCATTTCGTAACTAAGCCTCCGAACCCTTGTTGAATCGTCTTGGTTTCGCACGCACCAGTATATCTTTGGATGCTATCCTTCGGGGTGGCTTCCCCTTTTTCTTTTGTCTGTTTTGAATAAAATAGACAAGCGACTCTGAATCTCTCTACATTTCTACATTTTTACACCACAAATGACGCCCACCGAAGCGCTCCCGAGAGGGACGCGTGGACCCCGAAGGATCCTTTCCTCCACGCTACCCGCCCACGGTGAGGATCGGGGATGGCCACAAGGAAAATGGTCAACTTTAATTTAAACAAAAATATATATTCCCATGTTTTATTATAATGAAAAAATATATGTAAAGAAAAGGAAACACATTCACTGCTAAGTAATAAGATGTTAATTTTAGCCATTCAAAATGAATTTGTGAATGTTAGAAATGGTATAATCCTAGTTTCCGAATCATACATTACACCATAAGATCAAACCTAATGGAATGTAAATGAAAGATAATGTGTTTATACCAGATAATACATCTTCAAAAATATTTGAAGTGATAATGACATTAAAGAACTCAAGGGCAGATACACAATAGGGTGAGGAAGGGTAAAGGTCAGTCTTGAGTTTCCAAAAAAAATTAGGAGTTTTATATGTAAAGATAGAAAGTTAGAGGCATAAATAATGAGGTTTTTGCAACTTTTAGTGTAAAACAATGTAATAAGTTTGCAAAAAGATCGAGTTAAAGCTAAAATTTGTATAACACTTAAATTACTAAAAAAAAAGCCTCGAGAACTCCCGCCCCGAAACCATAACATCACTCGAAACTTTGACCCCTTGAGTAAATATCCTGGATCCGCCACTAGAGGAACTCAAACTTTTTCCCATCTTATTCAATTCAGAAAATAGCTAATTTTTCTTGTTTATTAATGAGAACCATAGAAATCTACCATAAGTATACTCTTGTCTCCTCTTCTCTATCATTAAAACACCAAGAGATTACCCACACTCTAGTTAAATAATTAGATAAAATCAAACGAAAATGCAAATAAGTATCATATTATTGAGCTCTAGTTTAATCGTAAGTCATCGTTTGATTAGGTACAACAATGGAGGTGGTTGAATAATCAAGAACGAAAACTTTATTAGATCATCTTAGCTCTGACCTGAATTGATTAAGAGTTATTTATAGAGAAAAAATTAGAGGTCATAGAGTTCTTATTTTGTTTTATTATAGGCCCATGTTGGATACTACTTATCAAATCATACTATGAAACGAAATTAGAAGAGGGCATTGCATTGTATTAAATTCAAGTACATAGAGGAAATCCTCTACACATTAGAAACTGGAAATTTCAAAATTATAGAGAAAATACATTAAAATATGAGATGGAAATCGATACTTTCCTCTGTTATTTATTTTAGCGATTCAAAGCTTATTTCAACATTATTAACAACAATCACTACTTTGGGAGAAACATTAGAAATTACTTGGTAGAATTCAGCTGAATGATAATAATAAAATGATATTATAATAAAAATTAATATATAATTTGAGAGAAAGACAATCTACATACCTAAAGAATTATGAAAATACCACCAGATGGTGAGACCTTTAGCATCTTCAAGATATGCTCATTCAATTTAGAAAATCAGTGTAGCGTAAATTAAGATGATATTATGAGAATAAATGAATTATTGAGACATGAAATAACTACATTTGAGGCATGGAAATAATGAAATCAAGTAAAATTTAAACAAAAGAGACTACATAATATAGGGTTGAGTTTTAAAATAGCAAAAAAAAAAAAAGTAAAATTATCATAATTAGACAATTGAGCAAAAAAAGATCATTAAATCATTGTATATCTTTGGATAACTTGGATTTACAAATACTTGTAGGAAAACCATACTTGATTGACATGATTCCACCATCTCGGGGTTTAAGCAAAAATAATATTATTGAGAGGGATGGTTTTTTAGGTAATTAATTTTTATATGTTTGGTCTAGTATTGTAATAATTCTACGATTCATGTCTTAACACCACCACAAACCTGAAAACATACTCAGCAAAATGACCACAATCAAAAGCAGAAGACAACCTCTCTTTTCAGAACTTTTTTAACAATGAATTAATGGGCACTAATATGGGTTGATGTGAATAAGTCGATTTCATAAATATAAGAAATCAAGTATTTTGAAGTTCCTAAATAAATCCAAACTAAAGAAAAATTAACAAAATCATACAGAAAAATCTTTTTTCATTCGATTTGTATAACTAAAACAAAATAAAGTTTACGAATTTCCAAAATAAAACCAGAGTAATTAAAATCCAAAAAATAATAGACTAAAATCTTCCATCAAATTCAGAACCTCACAACCCATAACATAATTGGTAAATCGAAAACAATAAGAATAATGGGTAAACGTGAACTGGCCTGCTTTCAAAATCTCTATCTTAGTGCATGCTCTGCTGATGTAGTGAGAAGAGTGTCTAATAAAATTAAGGACATATGAGTTAGAGAAGAGAAATACTAGCATGATATCTAGAGTTAAAGGGATAAAATGGAGTGATAAAAGTATAAAGTTCGTTAATGCTTCTACTACTATGAGAGAATAGAAAAATTACATCGTTATATTGAAGACTGGTGAGGGTGAGTGGATTGATGGTAATGTCAACTTCGACGTCCTTACAAACCAATACTTCAACACTTTTCACATTCATGGGGTACAGTGACTCTTTAATGGTAACTACTTTAATTACAGTCCTTGTGATTGACCCTATGAATGATTTATAGTGGACAGTGTGACCATTGATTAATTAAAGAGTGTTATTTTTTATTTAGGACCATCAAAGGCCCCTAGCACTAATCGCATGCATGGCTTTTTCTACCACCCTTTTTGGGAATATATAAAAGGGCATTTGTTAAAGATTGTAAAAAAATTCAACATTATACATCTCCTTAGTCATCTTAATGAAAAAAAACATTGTCCTCATCCCCAACACCCTGATCACCTATCTCAACTTAGGCCTATAAGCCTCATAAATTTCTCTTTCAAAATAATTTCAAAAATCTTGGTATCTAGACTGAAGTCCGTCATTGATAAAATGATTTCTGAGCACCAAATTGATTTCATTACTGGTAGACTTGTTAAAGATAATATCATTGTTATCCAAGAAATGTTTGCCCACTTTAGAAGGAAAATAAGAGTAAATGATTTTAATTATGCCCTCAAACTTGAAATGAACAAGGCACTCGATACTTGCTTTTGGGTTATGTCCTATATCGATTAAGTTAGTCATGGAATGTGTCATTATATATAGTTTTAAAGTTTTGATTGACGGAGATAACCATTCTACCATTGTCCCTTATAGAGGCCTAAAACAAAGGGATTCCATGTCCCCTTTCTTGTTTATCACCAATGTTAATAGTCTATATCTTATTATTAATGGAGCCATATATAACAATCTAATTAAAGGAATCGAGCTCTCCCCCTCTTGCCCCTATCACCCATATGTTTTTTGTAAATGACACTTTATTTTTCTTCAAGGGGCATGAGGTGGAATGTGAAGTTTTGATGGAATGCCTTAATTCTTACTGTTTGGTGTCTGGCCATAAAATTAATCTCAATATGTATGGACTCATTTGCAGCTCAAATACAACCCCCCTCCTATATCCCTCAAAAAGTCTCTCTCTCTGAGTGCCTTAATGTCCCCATCCTTAATAAATATGGGAAGTACCTTGTCCACCCTATTGAATGGGGAAAGTCAAATAAGGAAATCCAAGCATGGCTTAAAGATAATATTATATACAAGATTAAGGGTTGGAAGAAAGAGTTTCTCACTTAAGATGGGAAAGATGTTTATGATTAAAGGGTTCCTCCAAGCAACCCCTTCCTGTGACAAGTCTGTATTTTTATTTCCTAAGGTCTTCTGTAATGATTTATCATCTAGGATTGCTAGTTTTTGGTGTAGTGGCAACAAAGATAAAAGATGTATCCACTAGAAAGCTTGGGATTGTTTATTCCAAACGAGATCCTTAGAGAGTTTGGGATTTAAGGATTTTATAAGACAAAAAAATCTTTCCCTCTTTGGTATATAGGCTTATAAATTCCTTTATAATCCTAATTCATAATGGTGTTTGATCCTGAAAAGTGTCTATTTCCCTCATTGCACTTTTTAAGAGGTCCTTACCAGTAGAAGAGGCACTTGGATTTGGAATAGCATCCTCCAAGGAAGAGACTTGATGAAATACCAATATTTTTGGCAGGTGGGTAATGTGGTTGACATTAAAATTTAGGATTGTTAATAGATTATCCAAGCGCTTCTCCCCCCAACTAACTACTGCTGACATTTGGGTTAGTGAACTTATCATTCTCATTCATTTACTTGGAATGAGGACCTCATCCATTCCCTCTTCCCCCTAAACATTGCCTTCTCCATTCTATCGACCCCTATTATTTCCCCTTATGATAAGGGCACTCTCATTTGGCCCCACACTATTGATGGGGTGCTCTCTATGTCTACTACCCACATTTTCACTTGTTACAAAAAAGGCCTAACTTAACTTCTCAATCATACTTTACCCCTTGCTGACCTGTGAAAAAACATTTGGAACATTATATACCCCACAAAAGTGTTGAATTTCATTTCGAGATGTTAATGAGAGTTTGGCTGTCAATTGGGCTATATTGAAAAGAAAGCTCAGAGATGATCCAATGTGCATCATTTATGGAAAGGAAGTGGAATCCCTACACAAAAATGGTCAAATTGTCACCCTTTAACACGCCAGCCTTGTCACGGTCAATGATCATGACAAAAATAAACATATATTTTTTGTCACGGTCATTGACTGTGACAAGGCCGTGATAAAGGTTTGTCACGGTCAATGACCGTGACAAGTCCGTGACAATTACTGTTGTCACGGTCTTGTAACGGTTATTGACCATGACGAACCTTATAAACTTATCACGGTCAGAGACCGTGACAACTTTCCTAGTAAAAAAACCCTCCCTCTTCTTTTTTCCACTATTTTCTATTCCCTCCATTTCTCTCTCTCTCTCTAAGTGACTGCACTCTCTCTCTACGATTTTGGTACATTCTCTCTCTCTATTTCTCTTCCATTTGTATATATGTGTGTCTAAATGTGCGTGTGTGTGTGCTGGGGGAGGGGGTGTATATGTGTGTGTGTGTGCGCGTGTGTGTGTATATATATATGTGCGCGCGCGCGTGAATGTGCATGTGTGTGTGTGTGTGTATAGTGGGGGGAGGGGAAGGGGGGGGGGGAGGGGGAAATGGGGTGGGCGGTGGGGCTTGTTAATTTTTTTTATTTAAATTTTGATTGGTTTATTATATATTGCCCCTCATATGCAAGTAGTTACCCTTGTAAAAGAATTGTTTGATTAAATATTGATTGGATATTAATTTTTTTAGTAAATTAATAATTAGTGCCCCTTTCATATGCAAGTAGGATTGCCCCTCATTGTAAATTAGTAAATTAACAATTGTGTACTTTAATTGTTAGTTTAATTGATGAAAAGAATTAATTGATTATATGAATTAGGAGTATGGTATAGACATTTGTTGTTGCTATTGCGGTTGGATTATAGTGGATCGATGTTCGGTTGGTCAATTTTAGCATGACCACTGGATTATTGTCCATATGGGGGTGGAATTTTTCTACTTTTTTTAAAATTAATTTGTATCATGAACAATATATATATATATATATATATATATATATATATATATATATATAGTATGCTAATTAAATGAAACATACTTGAAATTGCATATAGTGCGTATAGAAACTAGCCTTCTAGTTGTTATGCGTACGCATTCAATAGCCCTTAGACCCGTTCAAGAGTTATTACCCCTATAATGAGATCTCCCGAATTGTCCCGTTTGGACAGTTTGGGACTGTAAAATTTTTGTATAATAATATTTTTAGTGGTTTCAAGTTGTTTCTTTTGGAGGAAGTTCTACAATCGTATCATAATGTTCTCTAGGTACATACTAGATTGACAAGTGTGACTGTTATTTCAATTGATCAATTAAAATAACACTCACACTTGCCAATCTACGTCGTGTACTTGGAGAACTATAGGGATATACTGTCGAATTTTTCTCAAATCGTAACAATGTGCATGAGCTATTAAGTATATTATAGAAATATGCGGTCTTGAATGCGATAAGACCACTCACCCTTTAGAAGAGATGGAGGAAATAGGAATTTCTATTATAAATTGAATTTGAATTTGAAATTAAAATTTAAAAATTGGATATAAATAAGACATAATTAAATGAAATATACTATAAATCAAAGTTTTGTTTATACTAATCTTGGAATATACGCTTCTTACCTTAAATATGTGATTAGTTGTGGTAGCTGTGATGGGATATCCAAAATACAAAGAGTGCATGGGAGAGACAAATAGAATGGGGGGGTGTGTTTCACAGAGGTGCTAATGAATTTATGAAATACACAAAGAGATGTCATAATGATGAAGAGTTTTTGTGTTCGTGTGCTAGGTGTAATAATGGTAAGGTGTTTGAGTGGAAAACCACTGAACTACATTTGCTAAGCTGGGGTATGCAAGATGGTGAATTGAAAGTTCATTTTATATCGAACAACCTTCACAACAACCTTTAACAAGTAGGATAGATGTAGTAGGGGACGAGATAGATCATAATATGTTAAAGGATTTAGTTGATGATGCGTATGGAGTTTATGAAGCGGAGGAGAATGAGGTTACTGATGATGTACGAGGTTCAGGTGTTCGTGAAGATATCACGATAAACCTTGACAATGACTAATAAAGTTTAAATTTAAGGCCACCCAAACGTTATACTCTGGCTGTGAGAAAGATCAAACAACTTTACATGCCACGGTTGGTTTGTATAGTTTGAAGACGTAATACGATTTGTCTGGTAATAGCGTGACGGGAATTCTAAATTGGGTGAAGGGCTTACTACTCAATGAGAATACGCTTCCAAATAGCTATCATGTTATGAAGAATAGTTTGAAAGGTTTAGGAATGAAGTATAAATCGATTCACTCTTGTGTGTATGACTGCATACTATACTGAAAGGAGTACGAAAATCTCGATCGTTGTCCGGTATGCGATGAACCTAGATTGTCCAATCTACTGGCAAGGAAGGCACAAGCTCAAAAGTGGCTCAAAAAGTGTTAAAATATTTTCCCGTTGGGCCTAGATTAAAGTGATTTTTCACAGTACCATGGATAGCGGAGGCAATGACTTGGCATGCTAGGGTAGAAGTAGGTGTAATCTCATGCTTCATCCTATTGATTTTACAGCTTGGAGGAGGATGAATTATGAGTATCCTGATTTTGCTTGAGAACAACGCAACATTCGTTTGCCTATATCAACAGATGGTTTCAATCCATTTGGAAATATAATCACCAATCAAAGTGTATGGCCAGTGATCCTTGCCCCACTCAACCTCCCTCCTTCACAATATATGAGACTTGAATTTTCGATGCTGTCTTTGTTGATACCTGGGGCAAAGGCACCAAGTGATGACATCGACATCTACCTGGATCCTTTGGTAGAAGAATTAAATTATTTGTGGGAAGAGGTGTGAAATCATTTGCCTCTTTTAAAAAAGAAGAGTTTACGCTAAAAGCTATATTGATGTGGGCAATTCATGATTTTTCAGCTTATGGGACATTATCCGGTTGTGTAGTACTGAGTTATATAGGGTGTCCTATTTGTGGAGAGGATACTTAATCTATTCGTCTATCCGATAGATAAAAAAATGTATACCATTGCCATAGGAGGTTTTTACCCCCGGATCGTAGTTTTAGATTTGAGAAAGGTTCTAATTTTTTATTGAGCGGGGTTGAACATAGGCTACTACCGAGACAACTTTTAGGTTTAAAAATTGAAAGTAAATCTTCTGATTGTGGCCCTAATATGCCAGGTAAGATTCCCAAATTTAAGAATGTCAAGCATAAGAAGACCCCAACTGGGAATGAAACTGAGATAAGAAAGGCATGGTCTCGAAGGTCAATTTTATTTGACTTGCCTTATTGGAAGAATAACCCGGTGCGCCATGTATTGGATGTGATGCATGCAGAGAATAACTTCGCTGAACATATTATGGGTACTTGCCTTGGGAGGAGTCATTCGAAGGATGGAGAAAATGCACAAAAATACCTTAAATCGTTAAAACTTAAGCCACAACTATGGTTGAAAGAAGATACTAGGGGAAGGACAATAATTCCCCCTGGTGCGTTTACTTTGACGAGTGGGGAAAGGAAGGTGCTTCTAGACACAATATATAATTTGAAGGTCCCATCTACTTTTTCGTCCAACTTGCAAAGGATTGTGAATTATGCTACTCATGATTTACATAAGTGTAAGTCCCACGATTGGCATGTGATCATACAATTGGTTCCTCTGTTGTTTAAGCACTGTTTCTCTAAGCACAAGGATTTGCGTAGGGCTATTATGCAAATTAGTATTACCTTCTCCCTCTTGTGTGAGAAGGTAGTGAATCGATAACACATAGTGGCCACAAATTTGGCTGTGATCGAAGCGATTTGTGTATTGGAGAAGTACTTCCCCCAGCATTCTTTGACATAAGTGTTCACTTGTTGGTACACCTATGTGACAAGGCACTTCTTTGACGTCCAGTTAGATATAGGTGGATGTATCCATTTGAAATATTGATGAAAGTTTTTAAAGATTACGTCAAGAATACGCGATACGTTGCAGGATCAATTGCAGAGGAATACATCACCGTGGAGTCATCAATCTATACTCGAAAATATATGCCTGACTCGACCAGCGTTGATGACACTGATGAGTTCGTCGATGATGGTGGCCATGTAATGGGAAAACAAGTGAAATTAACAAGTTTGCAACATGAACAAGTAGCTCATTATCTATTTGACACACATGAAGATGTCGAAGAATGGAAAAAGTAAGTTTAAATTATTTTAAGTTTTATATTATTTTAGATTATTTTATACAGGATTAATTTTGTAATATGCAGAAAATATGAAGCCTGTGAGAACAATAAAAGACGAAAAATAATGGTACAATCAGACAGCGAATTTAGGATGTGGTTGTCACAAGAGGTAATTATAATGAAAATGGTCGTTATATAACGTTACATTACACTCAGACTTTACAACTAACCTAATTAATTTATCTATATTCACAGCTCTTAAAGACGGATGATGCGACATCAAGGCTTTCTCGTCTAGCCACTAGACCCTTGTTCATGTCATAAGAGTAAAAAAAGTATCGATTGAACGGTTACGTATTCGGCGCAAGGGTGTACAAGGAAAGTACAAATGTACAGAACTCGGGCATTTCATACGAGGCTCTTACTTTCTTTCGAGCGAGCGTAAAAGATAAAAACCTCCTTGAAACTTAAATGACTTACTATGGTGTAATTCGAAATATATTTGAATTGGATTATATAAGATTCAAAGAGGTTGCATTTTACTGTGACAGGGTAAGAGTTGACGATAAAAATGCTTGTAAAGTTGATCCTAGCACCAATTTGATCATGGTTGACTTGTCCAAGTTGAAGAGCAACGACCACGTGAGCGATAAGCCGTTTGTTTGTGCATTTCAAAAGGTCAACCAAGTGTTTTACTCAGAGTATATCAATAACGAGTCGTGGTCAATTGTCCTACATGCACCAAAGCGTCTAAATAGTAGTGTGGATGACTTGGCTGCTCCTACCGAATATCAATCCATTTTTTATGATAACCCGAATTTGAAACAATTTTTTAATTTATAATAAATATTACAATTTGTAGTTTATCAATACATTTTAATGCTTTTAATTGATTTGCACTTTATCATTTTCTCTCTTTTATAGTGTGCGTGTGTGTGGGCAGTAGGGATGGGGGTGGGGATGTTTCAGATTTTTAGTGATTGTGCATATTATGAGTTAGATGCTGTTATTTTGGAATTCAGAATTAAGGTGTTAAACAGTAATAATTCATTTCAATTTTTAGTAATTGTACATCTTTTCATGTCTTCTTCTAATTCCTTTGGATTTGTACTAATAACAACATTTTTTTTTACAGAAAATGTCTCCTTCAGGTATAAAGGCGAGGATGATGATACTAATTATGATGATGTCGTCTGGGTTCGGTGGTAGCGGAGGTGATAAGGGCTCCTTGGCCCATAGGCTCCCCAAATATGGAAAATTGGGGATGGTCGTCGAGAACAAGACGTGGATATTAATGAGATCCCTCAAGCTGGTAAAGACGATCATCAGCTCGGGGTACACTAGTTGGAGGGAGGTGCCAAATGAGCTCAAATTAGCTATTTCGGCGGTACTACATGTAATGTATTTATATTTATATTTATATGAATATTTTAATTTAATTTCAAATTCAATTTCAATTTATATTTATTCACGACTAACATTGTATTTGTTGGAAAGGAACAATTCAGTCTGGCCCCAAAACTACGCAATTCCGTCTTGGAGAAGTTGAGGGAGAAGCACAAGACGTGGAAGAAAAATTTGCGGAGACCGTACTTTGGGAAGACCCGAGACTCCATTATTCGAATGCGTGACTCCCTCCCACCGAAAGAGCCGATCTCTTTGACATAATGGCAAAAGTTCATTAACAATGAGATCGGGGAGCGATAATTGGCATCTCGTCAATCGGGGAGGGAAAATCGGGCAAAAAAAAAGGACGTGCACTGCTCTGGTCGAACATCTTACGCCGAGGTGGAGCATAAGATGATGGCAAGATTTTATTTTTTCTATAATTACAGAAATATGTTATTCTGTATTGTTTTACTTTGCGGGGATGATACTAATTTTGCATTATTTTATTTCATGAGACGGGGAGTGGCCCTGGGGGTAGGCCACATAGGCTCGATGCTTATGTAGCTATCCTGACGAAGAAGGGGAAGGATAAGGAGGTGTCCCCGATTGTCGCATCCATGATTGTAAGTAATACGATAGTTTACTTTTTATAAATTATGTAATGATTTTTTTATTTACTTATTTAACTAATCACGTACTTTTTGTCGTTTCAGGCAAAGCTTAAGAAAGTCTATGAGTCATAGTCTGATGCTGAAAAGGCATCTTTGTCCATGGATGCACTCAGCCAAGTGCTTGGCGCTTATCACAAGGGGATGACAAGTGGGGTGAGCTCGCGGGTGGCCAAATCTAGGATCATCGGATTGGAGACGAGCAACACCAGGTTAGATCGAACGGTGGACTCGCATGATGTGAAGCTGTCCCGTTTGGAGGCGACAATCCAAGATATGTTCTCATTCATGAAGCGTTCGTTGGGAAAAAACCGTAAGGGAAAAGGGAAGCAGAAGGTGGTGGAGGAGGACGAGTATGTGGATCTCGCTGCTTCATTATCGACACGTGCGGACTCTGATGATCCAGTCCCCTATTTGGTTCCCTTCGACCGATCAATGAGGACACTTGGTTGGCCGAGCATGTTTATGCAGGATATAGTTGATGGCCAGCGGATAGGGCGGGGGTTTAGGGACCCGGATACCGTCCAGGGTATGCCAATTCATGAACGTGCGCTTCAACACATCGAGGCCAGGGTGCTCGTCACGCATCTGATACCCGGGGAGGAGAACTCCCCATTGTGGTTTCACGAACAATGTGGCACGATGCATATTCAAGGGTGTATAAATTCGTATATCGTGTGGCCTATCCACCTCCTCAAACCTACCCCAGACATGTAGTGACATTATTTGAATTGAATTATTTTAAGTTTTTACATTTGAATTATATTTGGGTTATATCGTGATGCATATTGTTTTGAATGTATATTTGCATTATCTCTATTTTATTTGGATATATGATGTTTGATCAGGTACAACGTTGCTATAATAGGTACAAATATACTGTTGGGCAGTGGCTGTGGCCATACTGCCCAGTAAATTTTTTTCAATTCTGCCCAGAATTGTCACGGTCATTGACCATGACAATTTTTTAAATATTGCCACGGGTTTGTCACGGTCTTTGACCGTGACAAAACTTCTCAAGGTCAAAGATCGTGACATGATTGTGACAAGTCTAATGAACATGTCATGGTATATGATTGTGACAAGTCCGTGACAATAAAAGTTGTCACCCCAAGACTTGTCACAGTCATTGACCTTGAGAAGTTAGACTTGTCACGGTCAATGACCGTGACAATCCGATAGATTTGGTTTAGTGAATCTAGTGAACACCTTCTCACTAGATGCGAATGTGCTAGAATTGTGTGGGAAATACCCCCCCCAAAGGTTATCACCCTCTCCCCTTACACTAGAATTTAAAATTGGATCCATAATACTCCTGAAAACCTTCCTAATCTCTTATCTACATTGTTAGACCAGAAGGCCCTTTTTATATGCTTGTGTTGGATGATTTGGAGACTAGAAATGAAGTGGTGTTCAGACAGGAAAACATCTTCATTTCTAGTGTTATATATAAGGTTGTGTCCCTAGTTGAAAGCTACAGTGGAAGCTTTAAGGGTTATACCCTTATATTTAGGATTAACTCTCCCTTGCCTCTAAAGAGTGCAAGCATTTGCCCCCCCCAATCATGCATGTAGATAAACTGTGATGGGTCTTTTCTCAAAAACACTATGGAGAGGTCTTATGGCTTTGTTTACAGAAACTCTTTGGGGACTTTAGTTGGAGAGAAATTGTGTTTTTTTCCCCAAGGACTTCTAATATCTGGATATGGAAGGATTAACAACGCGTTTGGCAGCTACTTATGTGAAAGAAAAAGGAATTGATTATGTTATTTTAGAATCGGACTCGAAGACCCTAATCAATTTCATGGTGATGGATCATAGGTCATTTTGGTAAATTAATGGAAAAATACTTGATTCGAGATCTTACCAGCCATTATAGCTCTATATGCTTCATGCATGTGTCCAATAAGGCTAATCAGGCAACTAACTGGGTGGTTAAATAATGCTCAGCAGGTGAACTGCCTCTTAACTAGGTTGATTTGGTTCCTCCATCACTTGAAGCTGTACTCCATCTTGATTTACCCCAAGAAGGTGTGGGGTGAATTTTTCTACTACGATGATTCCTCTTTGATCTAGATCTTTTATTTTCCCTCACATTTTGTTGGATTTGTAGTGTGGATGATAATGTAGAGTTCCACTCTCCCTCTCCCTCAAAAGACCTGTGGTTTTCTTTGGTTCTTGTATTTTTCTCGCTATTGATTTTGATTTTGATGCATGTGTTTTTAACAAAGGTATCTTATGTACCTTTGTTTGGCTATTATTGATTTTGACCTGGCGTTTATGTGGTGTGGCTAGTTTTGTCTTACTAGATGTTGATTTTGTTTGGCCACATGCCTTGTTTAAGCCTCAACGGGTTTCCCATATGTATAGAGCTCGGTTGAGTTATTCCCCCTCATTCAAATAAAATCTCCTATTTGAGCGATGTTAAAAATACGGAATACCTATAGTAAAAAAAATGATAAAATCTTGTGTAGTGTGGGAGAGTAAATAGTGGGCTGACTTAAGAGGACAACTGGATTTGGAGATACAGAATGACTTTCTTGATTACATTATGTGGGATGCCACGTCACCAAATAAGGTGCTACCTCCATTTTGATATTAAGTATTAGATTAGATATTAGATTTAAGATTTATTTTCAAAATCAAATATATAACTAATATCATATTGATATTATGGTAGAAAATGTTAACATGTGCCCCAAGGCATATGTTATCAAGACCCTATTATAATACGTGCAATTGTACCTAAATTTAACTCGTATTTTTACCACTTGGTATATTACTAAGAGTGTATTTGAGAACCCTAATTCCATGGCTGGAAATTGGAATTAAAAAAATTTCAACTCAAATTTTAAATTTTTAAACAGAAAAAATTCCAATTCCAATTTCATGACTTGGAATTAAAATTTATAAAATTTCAGTTCAAAATTTATTAAATTTGAACTGAAGATTTTCTAATTTCAATTCTAAGGCATGGAATTAAGGTTCCTAAATGCACCCTATATGTCTTTTGAGGTGACTGTTTAACATTTTGAATTTGGAAACAGAATTTGAACGGGAGGAAAAATAGTAAAAGATTTGGGAAGATGAAAACCTGAGAGGAATTCACTATGACTCGTAACTTTGTACGTTCAAATTATGATGGAGCTACACTATATATATCGATCAAATTTTAACGAACGAATAAGGCCCTAGGGCGAGCTAACCTCTCCAGCCATTCATTAGTGCTCTCCTCAGATAAATAGTTGATAGCTTCATGGCGTCCCTAGGGATTGCCCCTAATAAGAACAATAGTTGAAGGTCCCAACGGACTAAAAGTAGAGGGTCATCGAATCTGGGGATATGATCCCTGGGTTGAAGGTCAGGACTAGAAGAGTGGGACGAAGAGAACCCTTGGCCTATGGCCCTTCATTAGTTATGCACAAGGCCAAAACACTCTATAATTTTCACCATGTGAGCCAAAGATCTTTGGCGTTGAAGTCTATCTTGATGTGCTTGATGTAAAGGATGACCAAATAGCTGAAGCCACTCCAAGTACTGGAATAGTGGTGAGTAAGGGGATACAAAGTTAGAAAGTTGGGGATATAAATCCACTACGGGTACTGAAATGAAGAAGAAGAAGAAGAAGAAGAAGAAGAAGAAGAAAGAAAGAAAGAAAGGGAGGAACATGAACGTATCAATTAAAAAATGTGAAGAGAGAAGCTTTCGAAAGAAGAAAAATGGCAGATAGGAAAAGAAAATCAAAACTCACAGAGACTTTGGCTGATAGAAATAGCAGAAAATGAAAGTGAAAATAGAGTACCCTTTTATGTCAAAGTGGAAAAGACCTTTTGAATTTAATGGACCGATTTTGATTAATCCAACGATCCAGGTGCAGGGAGGGGTTCGTACGAGCAGTAGTACGTAAAATGGGAAAGCGTATCAGAGAATATCATTGAAGTGTGTGAAGAATCGAAAAGTAATGATTAAAATTCTAATGGGTGATGTTTTGCATGGGGAAGATCCCCCAATTATTCAACCAACGAAAAAGTAATAATTAGGCCGCCAACTATCATAATTGCATTAGGATCACATTAATTGATGGGCACATGGAGTGAAGGGTGTTCGACCATTATCTTCGGTCCGTCACACCAAACGCAAAAAGTCTGGGAGGGTTACTGATGAGTATGATTTCTTATCGATGACCGAACGGATTAGGTGATATCTGAATGGTCTCTGAACGATCATGCTCAGGGGGTGCCCGAGCAAGATGTAGTCATCAGGTATTGAAGGATTTCTTACTATGAAAATGTTAACGAATGGCTAGACTCAGATGGTCAACAACGCTAAGAATTATGAAAGACCCAACAGGATTCCCTCAATCAGCCGAAGAGGTCTCCGACCCTGACCGGAGGGTCCCCCAAGACGTGGTGGGTATTTAAACTGTCAAAGACATAATCAAAGATCGCGCATCCAACGGCAAGAACGACTCCTAATATTATGGGTAAATATCTTGGAGAATCTGAACACATACCCTGCCTAAATTTAAATGTATCAACGAGTATGCAAGAAAATAGGATGAACATAAGCCTAATAGAGCAGTAGAAATCTAGGCTATGAATTGTACTAAAAACATTTCCATTAACTCCCTTAAATAAATAAGTGTCACTCCTTTCCCTGTTGACGTAGGCTAAGCCTGACTAAACCATGTACATATCTTATTCCCTCTTGTTCCTCGCCCCCTTCTCTGTTATTATAATGTATAAAATCATTGTGTTGTGTAAATTTTGCATCAACACTTCTTGTACTTGAGTAATTATTTAACAAATATTTAAGTAATCATATGCTAAAAAATGTTAAAATAAACTAACAAAAAATTCGCATGGGAATCCCGCCCTGGGAGTAAGACATTAGTTGTCAACTCCGGCTCACTAACAAAAATTTATGGCTCCCTCCCCATGAAAATCAATAAGGCCACCCACTATTTGTAGTTGTGAAGGGTGGAGTCATTTTTGGTCGGGAAAATTAAATGGGTAGTGGAAGTGTTAGTTTTAGGTTGTTGATAACTTGATATTAGAATTCATATCAAAATTAAGATTTATTGCCAAAATTGAATATATAACTAATAACGTATTGATATTATGATATGTTCCGATGTACCTATATTCTCATGTTTTACTACTCCGCATACCACTAAATATCTTTTGATGTGACTGTTTAACATTATGAATTTGGAAACAAAATTTGAACTCGGGGAAAATATTAGTAGAAAATTTGGGAAGATGAAAACTAGGGAAGAATTCACTAACTCCTCACTTGGTATGTGCAAATTAGGATGGAGCTACACTATATATATCAATCAAATTTCAATGATGTTTTTTTTTTCCGGAACTAGATAATAAAACCTATCCCAATATCTTTGATTATTTTACCCATAAATATAAATAAGAAAGAGAGAATGAATTATCTCTCACTAACATATGCTTTTTATTGTAATTTATAAGTATACACTAAATAAATATCATCAGCTACATATATATATCATTCCCTTTCCTGAAATTGTGACAGTTAACTCCCGGGACAATTAAGAACCAAAACACAATAAAATTAGTTATATATCACGGTCTTGAAAATATCTCGTACGCCAGTGGATCAAAAGATCCCCAATTATTACTACTTCCACTCCCCGGAACCATCATTTCCTCATCCGTAGAAAACGTCCCAAATTCCTGCAAATGCGCAATTTGTTGCCACTCAAAGGTAGGTGAATGTGACACAACGTCGTCACTAAGTAAACCCTGCAACTCAAACGCATTTACCTGTTGATCCAAAAACTCAAACCCATCATCAATGAAATTTTCCTGCTGGGTAGAACTAGGTGGCAACTCAAAAGAACGAGAACTTGTTCCACTAGAATAATCTTTGTTTCCAGAAAGTGGGTTTTGGTTTTGGTTCAAATATTTAGCAAAAACAGCAGCTAAATCGATCTCTGATGAAACTTCACTAGGTAAAGGATGAGGACTAGGTGGGTTTAGAGTGTGAGATGGGGTGAAAGTTGGTTTTGTAGATTTTGTTCTACGGCCTCTCCGGCAACCACCTCCAACTGGGACATTTCTAAGGGACCCACCTTTTGTCCAGTATCTCCGACAGCCTTTGCAAAAGTACCTGGGCTGGGACAAGCTGTAATTGTTGTAGTAACAAAATTTGGTGTTGGGAGAAGCACACCTAGGACAGTTGGGTGCTTGTTCAACACTTGATTTCCATCTTCGTTCCATTGGAAATGGGCTTAGAGGGTAACGTAGGATTTGGTCAACCATATGTTATATGTAGAGGAAATTATTTTATTTTGGAGTAAATATGGGGGGTGAAGAGAAAATAAGGTGGGATACGTATATATAGATGTAGGTGTAGGTGTAGGTGTAGGTGTAGGGTGGGAGTGGCATGTGTGGAGGGGATTGGTTGTGAGCAGATCGTGGGGTGTTTCCGAGCCGTTAGGAACAAGGAATGGGAGAGGGGGGTGAATGTGATGTAAAAGCGTGTGGTCACTCATTAGCTTCGTTGATATTTTTATATTTTGTTAATTAGTATAGTATGTACTGTTGTATAGT
Organism: Sambucus nigra; assembly: GCA_949130495.1. Taxonomy (NCBI): domain Eukaryota; kingdom Viridiplantae; phylum Streptophyta; class Magnoliopsida; order Dipsacales; family Adoxaceae; genus Sambucus; species Sambucus nigra. The sequence goes on along the minus strand of OX422211.1, from coordinate 295,883,843 downwards.
CGGAATGAACAAGTCTCATGTATCACTTCTTCATTGGGTAGGGATGAGCGTGATTGATGTATATAGGACGGGGGTTTCCTCGCTGTCATTACTATTTCTCCTCTGTTGTAGTAGTCAGGGTCAAATAACGTAGGGGTCCCGGAAGTTTTTTCTCAACATTAACACGAAGATGAGTAGTTATATAATAATCGAATTTTTACAGAATTTTGATGGGCAAATTAATACGGCGAATTTTGATTGGTTGGTTTCTAGATTTTACTGGTGTGGAGCTCAAAAATCAACCAATAAAATCTTGCCACCTTAGTTTGTTCATCAAAATTTGATCAAAAATATAATAGCATTTTTGCATGAAGATTGGTTTCGGTTATGATGTAGTGTGCACAGATATGGTAGAATAAGTTTGTTTGAAATTTAAACGTATGGAGTTGGTTTATTGATTTATGACTCATGAATTGCACCCTCAAAGTTATGAATTTAAATTCTTTCGCAAAAAATAATTTGTGATTTTGTTCGGAGTGAAAACACTAGTTTGAAATGCGTGCATGTTGGCTCGAAATAAATAACTCTCCATTTTCAAAAAATATATATATAAACGTTTGCAAATTAAATACCTATCAAAAACGATTTCATTTTACGAATATTTTGACTTTATCTTTCCATATTTATATCTAATTCAACTTTTTCTTAACTTTAGTTCTTTAAACTTTACCTTGCACTTGGAATTTTTTCAAATTATGGTATGTAAAGAGTCAAATACAATCAAACTTCATTGGTGTCTTATAAATGATTTTTTTTTTATTTTAAAAATGCACTTTAATTCTATATTTATAAGAATAATGCAATGTAGAACAAATTTATAAAAATATTGCACTTTTTATAAACTGAAATTGTGATTGCAAATCACGAAGTGAAGCTAGATTAAGTGGGTCATTAATTAGTTATTAAGAATTTGTCTTATATTGAAATCGCGATTCTCAATCGCAATTTCATTGAATTTATAGTTTGTACCCATAATTTTAACTTAACATTTAAAATTTGACTCAAGTTGAAATCGCGGTTCCAAATCGCGATTTTAATTAAATCTTGATTTGCAACCACGATTCAAGTTTGACATCGTGGTTCATAATCGCATTTTCTACTTATTTATTTTTAGTAATTACTAATTGACCACTATTTTAATCAAACTAAAATGTGAGAGATGTTGGTGCAATTATTTTTTTATTTACAGTGTACATAAAAACTACACACCCTCGATAAAGTTGATGTATTGTCAAGTCAAGCCACATTATTCTCTTAATATTGTCACTCCATATTGTCAGACAAGAAGTTGGCATCAAAATACTCTTTTAATCTTGAAAATTTGTTTTGCACGTACTAATAATAGATTCACTTTTTATAAACATGAGAAATATGTGTTATTTAATTTGATGTTAATTTTATTTTAATTTGAAATTTGAATGCCTGCAAATATGATGGAGTACCTGCCTATTAAGATACAAGTTTGGTTCTCTCTTGAGTATATTTACATACATATACTCCCTCATATTTCACTATATTAGATTAAGAAGATGTATAAAGGAGAAAGCTCAGACAAGAAGGGAAAGCAGCCGGAGAAAGCACCACCTCCAAACGATATCTTCCAAGGTTATAATGATCAGTTATCCGGAAGGAGAAATCACTCCTTTAATCGTATTATTCTTAGATCGGCCGGGAAAGTGCAAAAGACATTGAGAGATAAGGAGGCCGTAAAGGCAGTAGGTTTTCCTCCCCCTCAGCAAGAGTTCCTTCGTGAACGCCTCGAAGAGCCCGACTGCGACGATGTTTCGTCATAGTACCCTGTACAATGGCCAGGGACTACAAGTATTTGGAGACGCTAATATTTGGCAACGCATCACATTTGGAAATACGCAATCTCCCGTTTGGTAGCCAGAAGGTTAAATTTGTAAGTATGCTATTGTATTATCTGAAGCACCCTATATCCCTGACTTACTTAACTCTATACTATATAGGTGCTCATCTAGTTTGGAAATTGTGACAAAATTTGAGTCCTATCTCTAGTTACCAAATAACCTCAGACTCTTCCTTTAATTCCTCTATAGGTTATTAAAGGTAGCTCACCAACACCACACACTAGAACTGCATACATACATCATATCATGCTATATTTGGTTATGTGTGAGTTAATTCCCTTGAAATTGATTTTCCACTATTTTTGAAAATTTTAAAATAATTTTTAAGATTTTAAAATAATTTTTAAAAATTAATTTGGTTGGCTTAAAAACCTTTGGTGCTGATTTATAAATTGTTTTTATCGCATAAATTTTAGTTGGGTGGAGTCCGAAAGCGCTTGAGAATATTGTGGGTGAAATTTGTATTTCTAAGAACTAAAAAATACGCGTTTTTCACTCGAGCTCAGCCTTACACGTGTTGCATTTATAACGGCCTGATGTGTGTTTTCTCACACTTACATACTTGAGACACTGTGCACCATTGGATCATTTTAATCAACGATCTGCATGAATTTTGTTATAATCCTCGTGTTTGATTTTAAGCCAATCAAATCTATTTTAAATGTTGTGGCTTGATTTCGAATCAATCATGATCGTTTATTTCCCTTTATCTTCCAGAGCCTTCTTCTCTCAGTATATAAGGAGACTTCGTCTTCAATTTTGTAACTTTTGGTCATTTATTTCCTCTGAGAGAAAAGGGAGAGTAGAGAGGGAAAGAGTTAAAGCGAGAGAGAGTTCGAAAAGTTTTTACAAATCCTAACTCAAACTTCAAACAAAATCCAAACCATAAAACCTTTTTCTGAGTGTTTATAGTTCGTGATTTGAGAAGTTTTTCCTCTGCTGTCTAATATCTCTTTGTTGACTTAATCACGTTGATTAAGTCTTTATTTCTTCACATAGAAATCTGGGATTTGATTTCTGTGATACATACCACGTAGGTATTTTCTAGATTTGATTTCTTGTTTCGAGAAATCTATTTTTTGTTGGTCATTTTCAAAATAAATGTTGTTTTCAAACCCTAAACCAACAATATCCTTTCTGATTTCATCTTACTCAAACTATCAGACTTAGATCTCGATTTGAGATCTTGATTGGGGTTTTCACTTTCAGTTATTATTTTTAAAACTAAGAAAGTGCATAGGATCTTGGCTAGTTTGTATAGTAAGATTCCTTCTTGATCTGCAGTTATTTAAAGGATCCAAAGTCTGACTTATTTGACTAAGATGGTTTTAAAAAACTTTGCATCTAGAGAGATCTGTTTGTAATTTGACAACTCATATTGTCTATAATTAAGTGTGTGTGGGTTGCATGCACGAGTTTAGAGCACTACACCACAAACACATTCACACTACTACACTGAAACGTGTTGGTGTTGAGATACTGGACTGTTAGAGTCGACATAAAGACTAAAAGGAGTAAAGATAAGAAGCTGGGAGAACATCAGCAACATCAGAACCTTATGAGAAGTCAGAACACGCCAGAGGAGTTGGTACATTTCTGAACTTAGATTATGTTTGATTGTGTGTCTTGATTGCTATATAACTTGTAATCTATCAATCATTTTTAGTGGAATTTTTACTTTTGTGGCGTAGATGTCACTGTGGATGTTTCCCTAATTGGGTAGGATTTTACCACGTTAAAATTGCTTGTGTACACTTCCTTTTACTCTCATCCCTTTCTTGAGGTTGTGTTGATTTATTCTATTTAAGTTTCGTTTTTCAAAACTGGTAAACCTATAATTGAAATTACTCGTTCATAACTGTTTTACACATCTTGTGTTTTTAATTTGTTTTAAGAAAAAAGTTTCTTCAACAAATAGTTCGAATCCATTTAGATAGTTTAATCTCGTATTAAACAACTTAAGTGGTAGTTTTACATTACCATTATAGTTTTTTAGGATTAGTAAACGTTATAACAAAAATTTACTTAAAATAGGTCACATCCATACTTGCGTCAGCCCGCCCAAAAGGTCTAGGTGACTTAACCATTGAGTTAAAGGATCCAACGGGCTGTGAGGTCCTTCTTTCTGATTGGAAGTGGGCGAGTAAAATTATAGTTGGAAACGTCTCGATTGTTCAAAACCTTCCAATATTCATGCCGGCCAGGACTGTTCGTTAGTTAAATATCACTAAACGCAACATCGTCAACGTTCTCAGGGAAAAAAATGAGAAATGTCAAGTGATAAAATTTCAATGTTCTAAAAGGTGCGCCTAGGCTTGAGACTTGAGAGAAATGCCCCGCCTTAAGCCTTTTATGCCTTATTCTTGGTAAAAATCTTAAGGCGCATTTTTTTAAAAAATACGAACGCTTTAGTGAAACGATATTTCCTTTTAAAGATTTTTTTTTAAAAATCGGACCAATATCTCATTCAAAAAAATCAAAAAACAAATGGTGTCCCAAACCTCTGTGCCTCACATCCAAAAAACCGAGCATTTTTTTCTTTTCTTTTTTTAATTTTTTTTCTTAGTTTAAAAAAAATAGTATTTTTGTTTGCATATATTCAGACATATTTTAAGGTATGTACCATTTTAGTATTTTTAATAGCCTTGTTATAGTTAAAAATGTTAAAATATATTAAAAAAGGCCTAAATTCCTTTTCCTGCCTTTTTACGCCTAAGGTCCGCCTAGGTTTCTAAGGCTTAAGGCTTGGCCTTGACGCCTCAGTTACGCCCTGGGTTTTTAAGAACCTTGTAAAATTTGTACGATCGGTGTGTTTTATTTGTTGTTTTTTACTTAATTTTATTTTTTAATCACTTTCTAGTTTTAGCTTTGAATGAATCAGTGTGTTTTGTTTGTTGTTTTTTACGTAATTTTATTTTTCTATTGATTTCAAGTTTAAGTAGTGATGGATTTAAAGTATTAAAGTTATTTATTATCAACCAACATGAAGATGTGAACTTATTAAGAATGAAAATATTTTTACAACATTTAACTTAAAAAAATTATAAATTACACATGCTGGTTGACGTAAAATTCATCAAACAAGAGGACTAAAAACTAGCCCGAAGGGGTACTCGACTTGCAGTCTATTTCTTACAAGACAAGAACATCAGTAGCTGGTGGAAGATAGTATTTCTATAGTTCTATTAATACACCCTGAGGCCTTCGTATTTCTATGTGCATCATGTATGCATTCTTAGCACTCTCGTAATTGTTCAAGCATTCAATAACTGCATCTAGTAATCCATTGACAAAGGGTTTGCACTATTCCCAGCTTTTGTAAAATTCGTTTTTCCTTCCCTTAAAAATGAAAAAAGTATTTTTTGATTTTGGCATGCTTAGAACAATATAGGTGTGGAGGAATTGTATACAAAAGATAGGCGGTATACAAGGACATATTACAATGGGATACTTAATATCACTAGAAACTAGTTAATAATTGGAGCGAGACACTTCTCATTGACTTAGCATGCTAGGCTGCTCTTTTCCATGGAAAACCACACATGTGACCTGGAACCATATTGTTTGTTATGCAACCAAGTTGTCTTGCAGTCCCAGAGTAGGCATGAGTGTCTGGTCAAGTCATTGCATACTATGTATGTGAACTCCATGCATGCCAAACTATATTCCCAAATAAGGGAATAATGTCACCCCATGTGTTTTTGTGTTACATAGTTGTGTTATAGTCCCATTAAATGTAAGGCTAAAAATGCAAGTGCTTGTGTTATTTTATTTTGTGTTAAGTTTAGTGGGTGAAATTATTTATGATGGAAAAGACAAAGGACAATCAGTTTTTTTCAAGGATAGTAAATAACCAATAGAGTGACTCAGAGTAGGCATGTGGGTAGGGTCCATTCATTTGCAGACTGGGCTAGGAAAGAAAAGAAATGCCAACCAATGTTTACTCACAAGCAAGTAGTGTCAAGCCAACTCAACTGGTGCAGGCATGTGGGTCACTACACCAAATCTGCACTATTGTCACGGTCATTGACCTTGACAAGTTAGACTTGTCAATGTCAATGACCGTGACAATTCTGGGTGAGACAACTTTTTTTGTCACGGACGTGTCACGGTTTATGACCGTGAGAAGTTTGTAAGAATTATCGCGGTCGTGTCACGGTTATTAATCGTGACAAAGTCTTGTCCCCTTTTAAAAAAATTGACACGATATATATGACCATGACAAGTCCGTGATAACTTTTGTCACGGGCTTGTCACGGTCAATGACCGTGACAATTCTGGGCAGAATTGAAAAATAATCTGCTGGGCAGTATGGCCACTGCTACTGCCCAGCAGTATATTTGTACCTGTTATATCAACGTTGTACATATTCAAATTTCATATATCCAAATAAACTAGAGATAACGCAAATATACATTCAAAATAGAAACTATTTAAGAAGAAACAACATCACCATCAATTATCTCGTCCGAATAGCCACATAAGTATCGAGCATATGTGGCCTACCCTCAGGGACACTCCCTGTCTCCTGAATTAAAATAAAGTAAAATTAGTATTCGCCCCGCAAATATATATAAATATAAATCAAAATTGAAATTGACATATAAATATAAATACATTACCTATAGTATCACCCAAATAGCTAACTTCAGCGCATATGGCACCTCCTTCCAATTAATGTACCCCGGGAAATCATGTCAAATATAATTCCCTTCATATCTGAACACTAAGAAATGTCATAATCCTATGGAGTTATGCGCTGCAAATTCCTTCCAATCGCTGTGTAGCCAAAAATCACCAGTTGAAGTTGTCAATTCCACCTTTCAATGGTCTCCCATGTTTTGCTAGAGGTTCCAAGTGGTGGGGTATGGAAAGTGGAATTAACAACTTCAACTTATGATGTTTGGCTACATAACGGTTGGGAGGAATTTGTAGAGCATAACTCCATAGGATTATGGCATTTCTTAGTGTTCGGATAGACAAAGAGATCCAGTCTCCTCTCCACAAATAGGGCACCCCAAATAACTATGTACTAATCACCTATTAAAGGTAAGAAGCGTATATTCATGGATTAGTATAAACAAAACTTAGATGTAGTTGGAATATTTATGTATTAATCTCCTCTCTACACACGCACACCACACAAGAGTGAAAATGATAAAGTGCAAATCAATTAAAAGCATTAAAAATGGATGTTTCAGTACAAATTGAAATATTTATTAGAAATTGAAAAATTATTTCAAATTTGGGTTATCATAAAAAATGGATTGATATTCGGTAGGAGCAGCCAAGTCATCCACACTACTATTTAGACGCCTTGGAGCGTGTTGGACAATTGACCACGGCTCGTTGTTGATATACTTCGAATAAAACACTTGCTTAACCTTTTGAAATGCACAAACAAACGGCTCATCGCTCACGTGGTGGTTGCTCTTCAACTTGGACAAGTCAACCATGATAAAATTAGTGACAGGATCAACTTTAGAAGCATTTTTATCCTCAACTCTTACCCAGTCACAGTAAAATACAACCTCTTTGAAGCTTATATAATCCATAACAAATATATTTTGGATTACACCATAATAAGTCATTTCAGCTTGGACGAGGTTTTTATCTTTTGCGCTCGCTCAAAAGATAGTAAGAGCTTTGTATGAAATTCTCGAGTTCTGTACATTTGTACTTTCCTCGTACACTTTAGCGCAAAAAATGTATCCATTCAATCGATACTGTTTGTACTCTTGTACCATGAATAAGGGTCCAGTGGCTAGACGAGCAAGCCTTGATGTCGCATCACCCATCTTTAGGTGCTGAGAATATAGATAAATTAATTATATTAGTGGTAAAATTTGAGTGTAATGTAACGTTATATAACGACTATTTTCATTATAATTACCTCTTGTGTCAACCACAGCCTAAATTCTCTGTCTGATTGTACCATTATTTTTCGTCTTTTATTGTTCTCACAGGCTTCATATTTTCTGCATATTACAAAATTAATCATGTATAAAATAATCTAAAATAATGTTAAACATTGTAATAATCGAAACTTACTTTTTCCATTCTTCGACATCTTCATGTGTGTCAAATAGATAACGAGCTACTTATTCATGTTGCAAACTCATTAATTTCAATCCTTTTCCCATCACATGACCACTATCATCGATGAATTCATCAGTGTCATCAACGCTGGTCGAGTCAGGCATATATTCCCGAGTATATATTGATGATTCCACGGTGATGTATTCCTCTGCAATTTATCCTGCAATGTATCGCGTATTCTTGACGTAATCTTTAAAAACTTTCATCAATCTTTCAAACGGATACATCCACCGATATCTAACTGGACGACAAAGAAGTGACTTGTCACATAGGTGTACCAACAAGTGAACACTTATGTCAAAGAATACTGGGGGAAGTACTTCTCCAATACACAAATCGCTTCGATCACAGCCAATTTTGTGGCCACTATGTGTTATCGATTCACTACCTTCTCACACAAGAGGAACCGTGATTGGAGAAGGTAATACTAATTTGCATAATAGCCCTACGCAAATACTTGTGCTTGGAGAAACAGTGCTTAAACAATAGAGGAACCAATTGCATGATCACATGCCAATCGTGGGACTTACACTTATGTAAATCATGAGTAGCATAATTCACAATCCTTTGCAAGTTGGACGAAAAAGTAGATGGTCCCTTCAAATTATATATTGTGTCTATAAGCACCTTCCTTTCCCCACTCGTCAAAGTAAACGCACCAGGGGGGAATTATTGTCCTTCCCCTAGTATCTTCTTTCAACCATAGTTGTGGCTTAAGTTTTAACGATTTAAGGTCTTTTCGTGCATTTTCTCCATCCTTCGAATGACTCCGCCCAAGGCAAGTACCCACAATATGTTCAGCGAAGTTCTTCTCTACATGCATCATATCCAATGCATGGCGCACCGAGTTATTCTTCCAATAAGACAAGTTAAATAAAATTGACCTCCAAGACCATGCCTTTCTTATCTCAGTTTCATTCCCAATTGGGGTCTTCTTATGCTTGACATTCTTTAATTTGGGATTCTTAACTGGCATATTAGGGACACATTCAGAACATTTACTTTCAATTTTTGAACCAAAAAGTTATCTCGGCGGTAGCCTATGTTCAACTCCGCCCAATAAAAAATTGGAACCTTTCTCAGATCTGAAACTATGAGCTGGGGGTAAAAACCTCTTGTGGCGATGGTATAAATTTTTTAAGCTAGAGGATAGACGAAGAGATTCAGTCTCATCTCAAAAAATAGGACACCCCAAATAACCATGTACTACACAACCGGATAATGTCCCATAAGCTGAAAATCATGAATTGCCCACATCAACATAACTTTCAGCGTAAACTCTTATTTTCTAAAAGATTCAAATGATTGCACACCCTTTTTCCACAACTCATTTAATTCTTCTACCAAAGGAGTCAGGTAGATGTCAATATCATCACTTGGTGCCTTTGGCCCAGGTATCAACAAAGCCATCATCAAAAATTCAGGTCTCATACACTGTGAAGGAGGAAGGTTGAGTGGGGCTAGGATCACTGGCCGTACACTCTGATTGGTGCTTAGATTTCCAAATGGATTGAAACTATCTGTTGATATAGCCAAACGAATGTTGCGTTGTTCTCGAGCAAAATCGGGATACTCAAAATTCATCCTCCGTCAGGCAGTAGAATCAAGAGGATGATGCATGATATTACCCCCTACTTCTGCCCTAGCATGCCATGTCATTGCCTCTGTAATCCATGGTATTATGAAAAATTGCTTTAATCTAGGCCCAACGGGAAAATATTTCAATACTTTTTTAGGCACTTTTGAGCTTGTGCCTTCCTTACTAGTAGATTGGACATGTCTAGGTTCATCGCATACCGGACAACGATCGAGATTTTCATACTCATTTCGGTATAGTATGCAGTCATACACACAAGTATGAATCGATTTATACTTCATTACCAAACCTTTCAAACTGTTCTTCATAACATGATAGCTATTTGGAAGTGTATTCACATTGGATAATAAGCCCTTCACCCATTTCAGAATTCCCATCACGCTATTGCCAGATAAACCGTATTGTGTCTTCAAACTGTGCAAACTAACCATGGCATGTAAAGTTGTTTGATCTTTCTCACAGCCAGAGTATAACGGTTGGGTCGCCTTAAATTTTAAACTTTGGTAGTCATCGTCAAGTTTTATCGTGTTATCTTCATGAGCACTTAAATCTTCTACATCATCAGTAACCTCATTCTCCTCTTCTTCATAAACTCCGTACGCATCATCAACTAAATCCTCTAACATAATATGATCTACGTCGTCCCCTTCTACATCTATTCTACTTGTTGGAGGTTGTTGTGAAGGTTAGTCGGGGACAAAAGTAACTTTTAATTCACCGTGAAAACTCCAAAATCGATAACTATCTTGCATACCCGATCTTAACAAATGTAGTTCAACTTTTTTCCACTCAAACACCTTACCATTCTTACACCTAGCACATGGACACGAAAACTCTTCATCATTATGACATCTCTTTGCATATTTCACAAATTCGTTAGCACCTCTGCGAAACACATCCCCCATTCTATTAGTCTCACCCATCCACTCTTTGTATTTCGAATATTCCATCACAACTACCACAACTAAACACCTATTAAAGGTAAATAAAACTTAGATTTATAGTATGTTTTATTTAATTATCCCATCATTTAATTATCCTATTAAAGGGTGAGTGGTCCTATCCCATTCAAGAACGCATTTTTCTATAATATACTTAACAGCTCATGCACATTATTACGCTTTGAAAAAAATTCGACAACATATCCCTGTAGTTCTCCAAGTACACGACGTAGATTGGCAGGTGTGAGTGTTATTTCAATTGATCAATTGAAATAACAGTCACACTTGTCAATCTAGTATGTACCCAGAGAACATTAAGATACGACTGCAGAACTTCCTCCAAAAGTAACAACTTTAAGCGAATAAGAATATTATACAGAAATTATACAGTCTCAAACTGTCCAAATGGGACAATTCGAGAGATCTCATTATAGGGGTAATGACTCTCGAACTGGTCTAAGGGCTATTGAATGCGTACGCATAAGAACTAGAAGGCTAGTATCTATGCGCACTATATTTAATTTCAAGTATCTTTCATTTAATTATCATACTATATATATATTGTTCGATATACAGAGTAATTTTAAAAAAAAGTTAAAAAATCCCACCCCCATATGGACAATAATCTAGTGGTCATGCCACTTTTAAAACTAACCAACCAAACATTTACTAAACAAAATAATCCAACAGCAATGTCAACAATAAATGTGTATCCCGTACTCCTTCCAATTCATCTACTCAATTAATTCATTTCATCAATTAAACTAACAATTAACGTATAGAATTATTAATTTACTAATTTACACTGAGGGGAAATCCTACTTTCATATGAAATGGGCACTAATTATTAATTTACTTTCATCTAAAACTGTTTCATTTATTAATTATATTTTAGTGGATGTAATTATAGAATCTATGGATGGATTCAATTTAATTTTACTATGTGAATGTTTTTATCTACAATGAGTTAACCTTGAAATAATATATATTATCTCATAGAATCATCAAAACACAATATATATGACCGTGACAAGTCCTTTTCACGGTCGTGTCAAGGTCAATGACCGTGACACAAAATGCGTGTTTTTTGTCACGATCAATGACCTTGACAATGGTGGCCGGATGAAAGGTGACAATTTTATCATTTTGGTGTATTGGGTGTGGTCAATTCATTTGCAGACTAGGCATGCGATCCTCAAGCATGCTAAACATAAAATCCTATAAGTTTAGTTATTCAAAAGTTTTATAGCGTCAGAGGGTATTTTAGATAGGATGGAGGCGTAACCCTTATTTGAGTATGGTAGTGATAAGCTAATTTGGTCAAATCCTTTGGATTAATGATAGGACACACAAACACAAACCCAATGAAAATAAACTCAGTTTAAACTCACAAAACTCTCGTGTATAACTCAGGATATAATAGGGAACTTTAGAAGTAACTTAGCTAGAGGGAGAGAGAAGTAAGCACCCTAGATACACCTTGGTAGGCAGGTAGAAACACACCAAATACCATCAAGAATCTCTGTCAAGTATTAAAAGCTTTGTAATAAATAACAATGGTGGGAGAGTAAACCCTCTGGTTCGCAATAACTCTCTCAAAATGCGTCTCTTCTCTCTAGCAATAACTCCTCAACTCTAAATAAAGATCATCCTCTCCTCGGGGGTGGTTGGGGTCTTAAATAGCCCCCCACACCATCCCCGATGTAACTCAGTCATTAAAGACTATGAAAGACATCCCTCATACTTTATGTCACAACATTAAATGCATGATGCACTAGCTGTCTCCACGTCATAAACATTAAATGCCAAGACATGCCTTTTGCTTAAACACTGGGTGTCTGTACGAACCCAGCAATGCGCCAAAGACTTTATGTGCGGAAGTAAAGTTATTATTGAGTAAACACTTTAAACCTAGGAGTTTATACGAATGATGCAAAGGGGACCAAATTAAACTTTTACTTAATTTGTTAACTTTATGAAAATGAATTCGATTTTCAAAGTTATTTAACAGTCCAAATTATTATCTGTGTTAAATCAAGGTGATTCACAAAATAATAACCAATTCAATTTTTAGGCGAATTTCTATTTAGTTAAGCCTAATTTTTCAAGTGAGGTGATATACTAAAAATATAAAGCACAAGGTATTTATTTTACGTCGCAGAAACCCTTCCCCGGGAAAAACGACGAACTCCTCTAGGAGTTACCTAATCTACTTCCACTAAAACAATAAAACCAACAGGAACGAATTACAATCAACAAACTTGACAACTAAAGAAGATAGATGTAGCGATTACCCCACACGACCAAGAATCCTCCCTGGTTGCTTATTCTGATCTCTCTTTACGTTTGTCCTCGCTTGTTATTGCATTTTACACTTCTCAGCTTCTCCCTTTTGCTCTTATTAGCTCAAGATTAGCTCAGTGCCTATTGTTTAATTTTCTAGTTAAGTGACAGTGTGTGGTGTACTATCCTATATGACACACACCCAGACTTAATGAATACACACCGAATGTTATGCAACAGATTATATCTCCTATATATCTTCGCAAGTCTTATGTCAATTCAAATCAAGTCTTCTTGACTTTGAATACTATTTTTGAAAAACTTTCTTTTCTTTCTTTCAAATCTTGAACACAAGACTTGTTCATATATTCACACAAATAAATGTATCTACGCGAATACAATGTGAGTGATCATATGTCAGTGATATGAGATGAAAACAGATCCTGAAAATCACTTACACAATCAAGTAATCATGTTCACAGAATATGACTTAAAATATATTCAATAAACTCAGACAATCAAATATTCACAATCTATTTTTTAGAAAACAAATATTAGATTAAATTAGATTTTAATTTAAAATCTTATCAAGACTATTTTCACAAATATTTCAGATTAAATCAAAACAGTCTTAAACACACAAGAAAATAATATTTAGTTCAGATTTTAAATCTTCACAAATTAGATCTCAAAAATCTTAAGTTTAACTTTCTAAACCACAAACAATGCAATTCTCAATATCACCAAGTTATTTTCTGAAAAATCTGTTTTAAAACAAAACGTTTTAAAAACATTCAAGATCTCACAAATAAGTCACAAGCACAATATTCACACAAAAATATTTATTTCGTGAATAGTGTGTGTTGTGTACAAATATTAGATCTAAAGACTAATCTAAATAATACACACAAAGATGAGAGTTCTCACTTACAAAAATTATATACTCTTGAAAAAATCATAAGTACAGATTTAGAATGAGAGAAGTCCAATCTTTATTTTCGTTTTGACAGAAATCAATACTTGAAGATGACACAAAAATAATTCTGGTTTAATCTCTCTCTAAAAATTTTGACAGAGTTTAACTACCAAAATAAATTTCTCAGCTCTGCAAAAATGATACACAAAGGGTTTTATTTATAGAGTGCACAAGTGTGTCCAGATTGGTGTAGAATAGGGTCACATGGATCACCAAAGAAATACACACAGCGATAGATTAAATGTAATATGAGGGTTCACAAAGAAACACAAAGTGTTGTGTTAAAAATGTGACATGTGTAGGGCAAGATGTTACACACTAACTGAAAAAGAAACAAAACTTAACTTCAGTTTTATAAAACATAGTCGTTTTGAAAAAAGTATTGAGGCCAGATGTACAAAACTACGTGCCAAAAACGTTACAAATATTACTGTTGGGAACATTAAAAGCGGCGTCGTTTTAATAAACTGAAAATCATTTTCAGTTTTTAGAGACAAAACAGTGGGCTGAAATTAGATCCGATGTCGTTTGATTCAAAACAGTTTCGGTTTTAGAACGAAACCGTGGACAGTTTTTGAAATATCAGGGGCAGTCAAATCTCATGCAGATGTAAAAATAACACGCCAATAAAAATTGGGGAACACGCCAACTGTATATATATATATATATATATATATATATATATATATATATATATATATATATATATATATATATATATATATATATATATATATATATATATATAAACTAAATATCAATAGGGGTCAAGTTGCATGCAGTACTATGGCAAAAGAAACACGCCAACAGTTATAACAAAAAGCCACATGCCAAAAATCTTCTTATACTCACAAATGGGATAAGACGTCCACTAAGGAAGACACGCCAGCAATGCAGATCAAATCATATCTGACAACATATATATAAACTAATATATATATTAAGAGTCCCAAAAGTATAAAGGGGTCAATTCGCACCAGGTATGGGGCTTCAAAAGCTATAATTGTACATATATATATATATATATATATATATATATATATATATATATATATATATATATATAACAGACATACTAGCATCTTAATCACATATATAATATTCATATAGATAGGCATGCGCTATGGTCAAAATGTGGACATCCAAGGGTCCATTCGTGTAAGGCAGGTAATGCACATGCTACCATATAAACATACTAATATATATAGATATCATATAAAGACAAATATACATATTACCATGTGAATATTATATACATATAATATATTACATGCAAGCATACATATAAAAGATATAAATATAAACTACAGGCCACGCATGCAATATAACGTAAATAATAACACGCACATGCATGTTCAATATTTAAACCATACACAAAAAAAATGAATACATGCATATGAAACCATTAAAAATAATTCTGAAATTTTTATTTAAAAAATATTTAGTGACAACTTTATTTTCAAAAAAAAATATTTTTCTTATAAAAACTTTGATTCAAGTTTTGAACAAAAAAAATATTTTATTATGAGGAAACACACAACTATCATAAGATATGATAAACAAAATGCAAATGCAACGTGGTGTCGTGTCCTACGTGACAGAAATTCCTATGAGCCATAGAAATTGAAAAATACCTTTTTCTGAGAGGGCGGACTGAATCGAGTGCTCATTTGATGTAGATGAACAAGGAGAGCTTGACGTCGATAGAGGGGACACACAATTCTAGGTTAAAAAAATATTTTGTCAAAATTCACGTCCAACTAGATGAAGTCCTATATAGCTAAAGCACGAAAAGCAAATCCTAGGTGTACTCTATATAGGGACCTTCAAACTCCCCCATTGGACTAATTTTGACATAACCCTTGAGTACATCAAATGATATACTAAGGTAAAATAATTCCTAATATGTCCTATACAAAAGAGTATCTAACTACCCTCCCATCCTAGAAATGAAAAGACACAACTCCGATACACGGTTGATGAAGACCTGCAAAGCATAAATACACTTTCTGTCGAGAAATCAAGTTAGTAGCATTTGCTCTACCAAAATATTAATATGACAGAATTAAATGTGCAGGAAATTATAAGACAGGATATGTATGAAGAATATCAACAACACAAGACTAGAATATGTACTCAACTCTCCCCCATTTTGGCTAAATTGGACAATGGTAAGAAGAAAGAAAAGAATAAGTGTTCATAATCTGCAAAATAAGCGTCTCCTACATTAAACATGGCTTTAAGAGATACCGGTTATTAGTAGATACCTTTATCCTAAAACCTTGGAGATATAGTAATCAAAGAGCAGAATAAACGAAAGCGAAAATTCAAGTACAATCTCTGCAATCAAATGTTGAACTTACTACAAAACAATAGTTATCTTAAGGTATGGAAACCATATCAGCAAGCTAAAAATCACAAGCAATAGAAAGAACAACCCTAATTGTGTAAGAGTTTTTGGAGCATTAAACTGGTACGAATATCCATTAGCATCACAATACTTGGTAACTCTGTTTTGATTAAACTCACCTCCCCCATCATTGAATAAATCTAAGGGTGTGGTGATTTTTATGTCCTTAACCTTCTCGTGAGGAGACTTATTGATCTTCTCACTCTCGCAAGAGTCACATAAATTAGTTGGGCATTTCTTCGACTTTAAAAAATCCATTTGAGGTCTCAAGTCACAAGTCTTAATCCAAATAGTCGAAGTTTTTAAAGGTTTTTGTGCCTTTTGGAATTTAGGATAAAATTTATCTTTCCAAAATGTGGTCTTGTTCACATGAGGCCTAGAATTATTGAAGAAATGATTCCAATTATTATTAGTGCGCTACCTACGAAAATTTGTAAATCGCTTCACATTTAGGTTATGACTTTTAAAATGAGTACCTTTCTTGCGATTACCAAGGCATTCCTAGTTTTGGTGACCAAAAACATCACACCTAGTACAGGATTTACTAGAAGTATGTAGGTAATATTTGTGGTGTTTTTCCTCTACATGCTTGACATATTCATTAGGAACAAATGGTTTAGGAGGTCTTTAGAGTCTCCTGGCCGGAGGGCAATATTTTGATGTAGATGGTTCTACAAAACTTTCAATGAAAGTATCAATGTCATTTTCAAAATCACTTTCAATTAAGACTTGTTTTCCTTTAGCCTTTTCATATGACTTTCTTTCCAACGGAAGAGCCAATTCTTCTAAGGCTTTTACAAAGAGGACTCGTTTGGTAAAATCATCATTTTTTGCAATAGGACCATCATAACCAAACCCTCTAGTATCACCGTGATAACGTTGGACATCTATCAATTCCTCAAGGTCAAAGCATTTTATATCACGACTACGATACATTTGGAAAGCTGTTTCATAAACTTGTTTCGATTTTTCAACTTGCAAAAGCGCTTCATTATATTTTTCTTTAAAAGAAGACAAATTTTCATTCAAAGTCCCAATCTGAAATTTAAAATCAAGTGACTGTTTTTCAAAATCAATTTTGACATTGTTCATTGTAACAACCCTCACTTTTGAGCACCTATTTTATATTTATTTACTATGTGAAGTAATTATATATAAAATGTTGGAATGTGGATTAAGTATTAATTTAATCAGATAAAAGTTAATATTTACTAAAATGTTCCATATTTACCTTAGATGTAGGTAAATGTTACCATGTGGTGTTTTATTGTGTCATAAGATTTAAAATGACATCATGGTTTAAAATGAAACCGAAACTTGAAATGAGTCATAAAATTTCCAAATGATAATTTGGAGGGTGTAATGAGTCCCGAATGGTGGGAGATAGTCGAAATAAGTGCCATATTGTATTTTGGTATTTTGGGCACTTTTGAATGATTTTAGAATAACGCGTATTGGGAGACCTTTTAATTTGGTATTTATCATTTAAGTTAGGAATTTTAGACAAAAGGCACGATTTATGTCTTGAAATTCATTTACTTCTCTTAAGAACATTTATTAACCTAGAGAGTTAGAGAGAGGAAGAGAACTTTGGAGAGAAAGAGAGAATTGAATATTAAAGATTGGAGAGTGTTGCTAGCAAGGAAAAATCTGAGATCCCTACACTAAGGCAAGTTTTCTACTTGCTATTATGTGATTTAAGTTGGATAATTAGCATTGATAGTTGGGGATAAGTTATAGTTTAACAAAGTTAGGGCTTTTTATGGATTTATGGGTTTTGAATCCTTGGAGGTTGATTTGGTTGGATGTTGGTATATATCATTTTTGGTTGATGCATTGATGATCATTTGTTAGCAATAAATGATATTAGTTTGGGTAGTTTGGAGTTGGGGGAAATCTTTGGAGTCCAAGACTCCATATCCAAACTTGGCAAATTCGTAGGGGCAAATCGATTCGCTTAGGGGAAGTTTTCTAGGTCTGGTACCCGAATCGATTCGGGTTAAGGCCGAATCGATTCGCTGGGGCAAATCGATTCAGCCCTAGGGCGAATCGATTCGGTTCCTGCAGTTTTGAGTTATTTTTTTATTCAATTTTTATCCTTTTTCTTTAGGCTTAGGACTTAGGAACCTTCTTATATGAAGTAAATTTAGAGTCCTAGATTTTTAGTTGAGTTTGGTCGCCACCCTAGATTAGAATTGGTTCATCTGGGGTTTATTCCAGGGGTGCTTAAAGTGATGTTCAGGCATTACTTTTCTTTTTACAACTTATTAAGAGTTTAGAGGTTAAAATCCCATACTTGAAGACTTTAGGGGCTCATTGGAGGTATATAAGACCTTGGGACTTGTAGCATTATTGTGATCACTTGGAGATTAATTCGGGACTTAAAAATATGAGAATATTCTATGATTGTGGTTTCGAATAAAATGAAATAAATATGAATAATGGTAATGAAATTGAGAATTAAATGGTAAATGTTAATTTACTTAAAAACACCTCTATAAATGCTATCATAAGGGAAGCTCGCGCATGAGGTGAAGTCCCCTGCCTAGTGAATGCAGGGAGACTATCGTCCTCGGCCATATGCGGGGTTGTTATATGTTTTATTCTGCACTAGTGAGGTAATTTTGGGTGTGGTTATGACTCACTCGCAGGCATATGGCCACTTCCCGACGTGCGTTAGGTACCCAGGTTGCCTTGTTTGATGGGCCCTGGAAGATGATAGTCATTTAGGGGTGCGCCCAGTGGGGAAACTCGGAGGGACGGTCTTAGAATCGTTATATGTATTAGAATATGACCATTCTAAATCAAGTGGGACTTGAGATATGTAAAATGCCATAATAATACATGATGGTATTATATTCCTGTTAAGGAATGGAAATTGGAATGAAGTGGTAAATAATGATTGAGGCTTTTAAATCTATGATGTCTAATTATATTCTCTTACATGATTTAATAAAAGACATAATCATTTAAACTGCTTTATTATGCTTAGAACTATGTTGTTAGTTTCTCATCTTCATCAATCATGTTTAACTGTTCACACCTATTATGCTTCTTATTCATCTGGGAATCATATAAAAATCGGGCCTTGACCCATTCATTTTCCTTGTTGTGTATGTAAATTGTATCCTCCCAAGTGCTCCGCCACAAGGACACCCATTTTGATTTTCCCTATTCCAATGCTTTTGAGGAGATGTAAGATTTTGCGGATATTACAGGATATGTTGTTAGACGCTTTCTTCTTTTGGTCTCTAGCTATGATCGGGTCTTCCACTTGGGCGTGTGGCCCAAACTTTTGTAACTCTTTAATGGATGTATTATGTAACCTATTAAACTGTTGTAATATGTTGTATGTAACTGTTGACCGACAGCATATTCGGTCCTTTATTGCACATTTGTTGTTGATGTAATATATAAGTTCTTTTGGAATTCCACTTTCTCTTCAGATTTGGGTTGTTTAAGCTATTTTCTTAACTTGTAATAAAACTAAATTAAAATTTTTGGCAACCCATTTTCTGAAAAATTGGGTGGTTTTCCCGTATACTTATTTTATTGTTGTGATGCTGAGAATGATTTGCATCCATGATTCTGTTATGTTGGAGTATCGGGCTGGCTACCCCATATTTCAGATTTCGGGTTGTCTCAGATGGTATCAGAGCATTAGGTTCTAGAGTCTTTTGTAATACCCCGTACTTTTGACTATATTTATTTTTGGGATTAATTAATTAAATGCGTATTAATTGGAAATTAATCCGGGTTATAAATACTAACGAGATGCGAGTTGGTATTTGATTATGTGCATACATGTTTTGATATATGTATTTGGTATTATAAAATTTGTCGTGAGATTGATAGACGGCATTTTAGAAATTTTGTTGAGACGCGTGGGACCGCCGCGTCACGATGTAATATTTTGATACTAAAAGTGAATTTAAAATCTATAATCCGTATGGTCGTTTTGAGTGCGCCAACGCGTCCGAAAGGGTCGAGATAGTCAGAAAACACTACCCGGGGGTGTAGTTTGGATTCCGGGATATTTTTAGGCCAAACCGGCAACTTAAAGGGTATTTTGGTAATTTTACATTTTGAGGAATTAAAAGTGACGAAAATTGGTTAATTAAATCTGATGTGGATTTGACCCACTAAGCCCATAACCAACCCATATTAACCTAGAAGGCTACGTAGGTTATCATTTAGGTTTTCTAAGTTCCCCAAATCAAACCCTAGCCACCTTAAGCCACCATTGTAAAAGGAGCTTGGAGAGAAGAAATTCTGCAGAAAAGTTCTATCAAACCTACACCAAAATCAGAAATCAAACCAAAGAAAGTGACTTTATTCCATTTAAATTCAAAGAATGTCTTTTCCATGTTAGAAATTGAAGAATTTTGATTGTTCTTGAAAGATTGAATGAAAACCCATGTAGTTGGAGTTTAGAACTTAAAATTTTTGAAGAGAATTGCATGTAGAATGATAGGTAGATGATTTCTCTCATAATAATTGTGATTAGAAGAAATATAAACGAATTAAATTCTGGGATTTTATGATGATATAAAGTTAGGGTTCATGTTCTTGAGTTATTGGGAAAAAGTGTAGAAATTGGTAAATTTAATTGATGTTAGGATGGATTGATCCCTTAAAAACATGTTAGGATGTGACTATATATGTTTAGTATTGATTATAGACCTTTAAACGATTGTTGGGACTTAGTTTAGAAGATTTGAGGTGTTATAATGGATGAAAAACGAATTAGGGAAAAATCTGGGCCGAAACTGGTCAGTCATTCGAACGAACTCGTTCGAACGAGCTTCTAACGAGTTGACCAGTCGTTGCTAACGAGTAGGGATTTCGTTCGATATCTCGTTCGAATGAGATATCGTTAGAAGGGACAGTTCGTTCGAACGAACTGGATCTCGTTCGAACAGCCTCGTTCGAACGAGACTTCTAACGAGCTGACAGTCCAAACTCGTTCGAACAGCCTCGTTCGAACGAGACTTCCCTGTGACACCCCGACTAATTAAATACCAGGTAGCTACTCCTTTATTAAATTAATTCAAAATGCCAAGTTGGCTCAATTAAAAGCATCACTATCGAAAACATTTTATTATTACTAACCACCTTGTATTTAAAAAGTAAGTGCCAAATTTTAATAAAGTCCAATTAACATGCAACAAGTGTAATGAAGAAATAACTAACACCATTCACCATACTGAAGTAAAATGAATAACCATCACAATAGAGTAAATAAAGTCTGGAGGAAAACTCCTCACTACAAATCCCACAACTGAAACAACTAAACTGAATACTGAAATAATACATGCCAAAGTCTGAAAACTGAAATGTAAAAGATGTCTCTAAATAGGAATGGGCAACATGCCCTACAACTGATAGATAGTGACTCTGGAATCCAAAAGATAGAAGCGTCTACAAGCAAATCCCTGTAGCTTCCACAAACAGCTACAGCTCGTCACCTGAATGAGAATCCTATGCTTGGTGTCCCTGTGGCTGGGCACCTAAAATGGTTTTACAAGAAAAAGATTTGAAAAGCAAATGGGTCAGAGCCCGAATGTGGAGTTATATTTTAAAAACCTGCAAGTGCTTAAAAACATTTAAAACATTAAATACAAAGTACATGTTAGGACGTACACTCACATGATATTCTCACCTCTTGTCTAACTATGCACTCCTAACGTAAGTACCCATCTACAACGATATAAACCACTAGCTAAGTGACATCATAACTAGCTAGACTGTAATAGTTCCTACCCTTATTACCCGGTTCTATTAACATATAACGCTCGTAATTAGATAGGGATTTAATGTAAACTCAGATGCTCAATATGCAATATATTTCTCTATCACCTAACTCATTATTTTTATCGAAACAATACCGTAATTATATTCACATCATTAACATGAAGGTTCTCATTAATTAAGTGTATATTATTCACATCATAAATATACAATACGAGCACCCCGAGAACTAAGCTGCGGTGCACACATACTCTGCTATCCATCCCGGTACATCACGTACATAAGGATCACATATTCCGAATCTCTCAGGAATAGTTTAGATAACACAAATCACAAATAGTGGAGGCGAACACAGTCACATCACATGGGTCACGTACATACCTACGCTCCCACGATCAGCGGACTTATTAACATCCCAATAAGTCTTTCTCTAACCTATGTTCATCGAGGTACCAGTCTATATCCCCCCCGTAGGCACACAAGGATTAGAGGGTCCTAAGCGAACGAAGCCTCCCGTGATAGCAAGTATGGTAGGTATGTCATACACACAATCCATATACCAATACTAAGTAAACACACGTCTCAGTAATACCGTATTTTAATCGTAGTACATATTCTCATACTAGCTATATTTATCACAATTTGTACTATTCCGGTTTGTAATCATACGCGCCATAACTTTCTCACGTCGTAGTAGACACTCACGTCTCAACTCAAACCATCCATGTAATACAACTCTCGTATGTAAATTCCTTCTCATAAATACCCAAATGTCCCAATCCTATCATTACTACATCTACGGAATGATATCTATATCCTCGAATAAGTTTACGGAACTCCAATAATCAAAACAGTCCAAAATGGCCCAAACTGCCGGCTCGTTAGAAGTCTCGTTCGAACGAGACTGTTCGAACGAGTTTGGACTGTCAGCTCGTTAGAAGTCTCGTTCGAACGAGATCCAGTTCGTTCGAACGAACTGTCCCTTCTAATGATATCTCGTTCGAACGAGATATCGAACGAAATCCCTACTCGTTAGCAATGACTGGTCAACTCGTTAGAAGCTCGTTCGAACGAGTTCGTTCGAACGACCTGGGGACTTCTTCTAACGACTGACCAGTTTCGGCCCAGATTTTTCCCCAATTCGTTTTTCATCCATTATAACACCTCAAATCTTCTAAACTAAGTCCTAACAATCGTTTAAAGGTCTATAATCAATACTAAACATATATAGTCACATCCTAACATGTTTTTAAGGGATCAATCCATCCTAACATCAATTAAATTTACCAATTTCTACACTTTTTCCCAATAACTCAAGAACATGAACCCTAACTTTATATCATCAGAAAATCCCAGAATTTAATTCGTTTATATTTCTTCTAATCACAATTATTATGAGAGAAATCATCTACCTATCATTCTACATGCAATTCTCTTCAAAATTTTTAAGTTTTAAACTCCAACTACATGGGTTTTCATTCAATCTTTCAAGAACAATCAAAATTCTTCAATTTCTAACATGGAAAAGACATTCTCTGAATTTAAATGGAATAAAGTCACTTGCCTTGGTTTGATTTCTGATTTTGGTGTAGGTTTGATAGAACTTTTCTGCAGAATTTCTTCTCTCCAAGCTCCTTCTACAATGGTGGCTTAAGGTGGCTAGGGTTTGATTTGGGGAACTTAGAAAACATAAATGATAACCTACGTAGCCTTCTAGGTTAATATGGGTTGGTTATGGGCTTAGTGGGTCAAATCCACATCAGATTTAATTAACCAATTTTCGTCATTTTTAATTCCTCAAAATGTAAAATTACCAAAATACCCTTTAAGTTGCCGGTTTGGCCTAAAAATATCCCGGAATCCAAACTACACCCCCGGGTAGTGTTTTCTGACTATCTCGACCCTTTCGGACGCGTTGGCGCACTCAAAACGACCATACGGATTATAGATTTTAAATTCACTTTTAGTATCAAAATATTACATCGTGACGCGGCGGTCCCACGCGTCTCAACAAAATTTCTAAAATGTCGTCTATCAATCTCATGACAAATTTTATAATACCAAATACATATATCAAAACATGTATGCACATAATCAAATACCAACTCGCATCTTGTTAGTATTTATAACCCGGATTAATTTCTAATTAATACGCATTTAATTAATTAATCCCAAAAATAAATATAGTCAAAAGTACGGGGTATTACATCTTTAGGATCTATGTGGACTTGTCACGTTCTACCGTAGCATTCTTTGATATAGAGCCTAATGTTAGGAATTCTTTGTTGCTTACATTTGCGATCTTCTGCAATATAGATTATTTTAAATAGTATTCTAACACTATTGTTCCTTCATCTCAGATGCCGCCTAAGAGAGGTTGCCCAGCGAGACGTAATAGAGTTGTAGAAGATGACATTGGTCCTCCATCGCCATAAGGAACAATTAATGCTACTGATGTAGCAAATATAGTGTCCCAAGCGATGAATGCGGCTATGACCGCAGTGGCACAACAAATGCCACAAGCTCAACAATGAGCACATGATGCACAAGCTCCTACGGGACCTTCTCCGTGGGAGAGAGTTAGAGAGTCCTTTTTAAAGGGCCATCCCCCAGAATTTGACGGAGGTTCTGACGTTATTCGAGCAAACCAATGGAAGAAGGATATGCGATGGAATCTATGAATGGTGGAATGTAGTGAGGAGAAGAAACAAATCCTTTCTACTTTCAAACTTGTTGGGGCCGCATTACACTGGTGGGAGTCGATGACTACACTAGAACAGAGAGATACCATGACGATCACTGATTTTTGGGACTTGTTTGACCAAAAGTATTTTCCTCCCGCAGTTCAAAGGGAGATGAGAAGGAGACTTCAAGATGTGATACAGGGAGAGCGGTCTGATGCCGAATACAAAGAGGAGTTCACCCGGTTGGCAAGTTTTGTACCGGATGAGGTGACTCCGAAAGATAGGAAGGTTTTAAAGTTTATGGGAGGTTTGAACTGGATAATCCGGCAACATTTGCTAGGTAATCCAGCTTTGCAAACTTTTGGCGAGGTAATGAATGCAACATTGCTCCATTGCTAAGAACATCGGTTGTACATGTAGAGTAGATAGAAAGCTACCGTAGTGGTGCAAGCGGGAAAGCCTGGAGGCAGTGGGAATGGAGGAGGAGCTTTTCCTCGTCCCAATCTTCGAGTAATAAGCAACGAGAAAGGGATCCCCAGCAGGGGGGCGTGTCAAAAAGGCAACGCTTTAGTGGGTTTAATTCGGGTGGAAATAATACTAGGCACGGTCCGGGTGCCTCGCAACAGCAACAAACTGGTCGAGGTGGTCAAGGGGGTAGGGGCCATCCGGGCCAAGGTGTTAACCAGTTTAGAAACAATCGGGGCCGTGTTCTAGAGAATATGTTGGGGAAGTGCTTCCAATGTGGGGAGGAAGGTCATTACAAGAAGGAGTGTCCTCGGTTGGTTGGGGGTCAGCCTCCTAGAGTCCCTCAGCAGTCATATGTTCAGTTTCCTCCACAGGCACCAAATCCGATTGTTCCTCCGCAGCAGGGTCAGCTACAGTATGGGAGAGTTTATCATATCCAGGATGCTATGCATCATCCTGCTCTGCCAGCGATTGAGGGTAAGTTCCTTATTCAGGGGCATATGGGTCGCGTTTTGTTTGATACGGGTGAGACACATTCATTCATTTCTAGAAGTTTTGCTCAGTCTACAGAGTTGATAAAATCTAAAGAGAGCACTTTCACTAGCGTCGAGTCCTCTATGGGTGATAGTTCCCTCATTTTCCTTGTTTGTAAACATATAGTAATTGAGCTCAAAGATAGACTGACTTCTTCTCCAGTCCTTACATTGCCAAAGCTGGGGTTGGAATACCTAGTCTTCACCGATGCATCTCTACAAGGATTAGGAGGTGTACTTCAACAGGAGCGACGGGCTATTGCTTATTCTTCTAGCAAGCTAAAGCCCCATGAAAGTAATTATCCGGTGCATGACTTAGAACTGGCCGCAGTTGTCTTTGCCTTGAAGATTTGGAGGCATTATCCCCTAGGGGAGAAATTTATAGTCTTTTCACGGACCGTAAGTCACTGTAATATTTATTTTCCCAGAAAGATTTAAACATGCAACAACGCTGATGGTTGGATTTTGTGAAAGACTATTAACTTGACATCCACTATCATTCGGGCAAAGCGAATGCGGTAGCGGATTCTTTGAGTAGAAAGCCCAAAGGAGAGTTAACTGATATATGGAAAGCTAAATGGAAAGAGCTCAGTCACGCGGATGCGATTTCTAGGGCGTTCATGTCAGTAATGATCGTTACGCCTACAATTTTAGCAAGGGTTGTAGAGTCCCAAGGAAGGGATAAGGGTTGTCAGGACCATATATGTTGATTATTGTCTAAGGGAGCGGAATCCTACTCGATAAGTTTAGAGGGTGGACTACGCTTCCATGGAAGACTCATTGTCCTGGAGGAAGGGGATTTGAGAAGGGAAGTGATGGAAGAATCTCACGGTTCTAAATTTACGGTACATCCTAGTAGGGACAAGATGTATCAAGATATGCTCTGTCAGTATTGGTGGCCGGGAATGAAGCGGGATATTTTTGAGTTTGTATCCCAATGCACTACTTGTCAGTTGGTCAATATAGATCATCAGCGACCGACAGGTTTGTTGCAACCATTGGAGATTCCGATAAGGAAATGGGAGAGCATATCGATGGACTTTATTACAGGATTACCAAGATCACAGAGTGGTTGTGATTATATTTGGGTGATTATCGACCGCTTGACTAAGTCGGCACACTTCCTACCCGTACGTACCGACTATGACACTACTCGCTATGCCCGTTATTCATCGCGAAGATTGTCAGACTTCATGGGGTGCCTTTAAATATAGTTTCTGACCGTGACAAGATTTTGGTTTCCCACTTTTGGCAAAGTTTCCAAGAGGATATGGGGACCGAATTGAAGTTATGCACTTCTTATCATCCTCAAACAGATGGTCAAACTGAACGAGTAAACCAAATGTTGGAGGATATGCTCCGTATGTGTATACTTGATTTTAAAGGTGGTTGGGAACAATATCTCCCTTTGGTCGAGTTTGCTTATAACAACTCATACCAATTTACTATTAAAATGGCACCTAATGAAGCACTATATGGCCGTCCTTGTAGATCACCCACGTGTTGGTTAGAAGTGGGGGATAATAAATTCCTTGGACCTGAAATGATCCAGGATACTTCTTCTAAGATCGAACTCATTCGGAATCGCATTCGAATAGCTCAAGACCATCAAAAGAGTTATGCCGATGCAAATAGGAGGCACATGGAATTGGAGATTGGGTACCAAGTTTTGGTGCGAGTGTCACCAATGAAGGTTATCAAGCGTTTCAGAAAGAAAGGGAAGCATGCGCCGCGTTTTGTTGGACCTTTTACCGTTATTACTAAGGTAGGTCCAGTGGCGTATCAACTTGCCTTACTAGAACCTTTGCAAAAAATCCACGATGTGTTCCATGTCTCTTCTTTGAAGAAGTATAAAAGGTGCGATGGTGCCCTTTGGCATATCCCTTATGAGGATATTGACTTGCAACCCAACATTTCATATGAAGAACAACCCATTGCTATTTTAGAGCATGGGGAGCGTCGGTTGAGGTCTTGAGTGGTGCCCTTGGTGCGATTCCAGTGGAGTCATCACAACGCTAAGGAATCAACATGGGAACACGAGGATGATATGCGGGAAAAATATCCGCATCTCTTTATTCAAGGTACGCCTGAATTTGGGGGACAAAATTCCCTCATAAGGGGGGGAGTATGTAACAACCCTCGCTTTGGAGCACCTATTTTATATTTATTTACTATGGGAAGTAATTATATATAAAATGTTGGAATGTGGAGCAAGTGTTAATTTCATGAGATAAAAGTTAATATTTACTAAAATGTTGCATATTTACCTTAGATGTAGGTAAATGTTACCATGTGGTGTTTTATTGTGTCATAAGATTTAAAATGACATCATGGTTTAAAATGAAATCGAAACTTGAAATGAGTCATAAAATTTCCAAATGATAATTTGAAGGGTGTAATGAGTCCCGAATGGTGTGAGATGGTCGAAATAAGTGCCATATTGTATTTTGGTGTTTTGGGCACTTTTGAATGATTTTAGAATAACGCATATTGGGAGACCTTTTAATGTGGTATTTATCATTTAAGTTAGGAATTTTAGACAAAAGGCATGATTTATGTCTTGCAATTCATTTACTTCTCTTAAGAACATTTATTAACCTAGAGAGCTAGAGAGAGGAAGAGAACTTTGGAGACAAATAGAGAATTGAATATTAAAGATTGGAGAGTGTTGCTAGCAAGGAAAAATCTGAGATCCCTACACCAAGGCAAGTTTTCTACTTGCTATTATGTGATTTAAGTTGGATAATTCGCATTGATAGTTGTGGATTAGTTATGGTTTAACAAAGTTAGGGCTTTTTATGGATTTATGGGTTTTGAATCCTTGGAGGTTGATTTGGTTGGATGTTGGTATATATCATTGTTGGTTGATGCATTAATGATCATTTAGTAGCAATAAATGAGATTACTTTGGGTAGTTTGGAGTTGGGGGAAATCTTTGGAGTCCAAGACTCCATAGCCAAACTTGGCAAATTTGTAGGGGCGAATCGATTCGCTTAGGGGCAGTTTTCTAGGTCTGGTACCCGAATCGATTCTGGTTAAGGCCGAATCGATTCAGCATTTACAGAAAGTTGGGCTTGTCACCCGAATCGATTCGATTTTAGGGTGAATCGATTCGCTGGGGCAAATCGATTCGGCCCTAGGGCGAATCGATTCGGTTCCTTCAGTTTTGAGTTATTTTTTTTATTCAATTTTTATCCTTTTTCTTTAGGCTTAGGACTTAGGAACCTTCTTATATAAAGTAAATTTAGAGTTCTAGAGTCTTAGTTGAGTTTGGTCGCCACCCTAGATTAGAATTGGTTCATCTGGGGTTTATTCCAGGGGTGCTTAAAGTGATGTTCAGGCATTACTTTTCTTTTTACAACTTATTAAGAGTTTAGGGGTTAAAATCCCATACTTGAAGACTTTAGGGGCTCATTGGAGGTATATAAGACCTTGGGACTTGTAGCATTATTATGATCACTTGGAGATTAATTCGGGACTTAAAGATATGAGAATATTCTATGATTATGATTTCGGATAAAATGAAACAAATATGAATAATGGTAATGAAATTGAGAATTAAATGGTAAATGTTAATTTACTTAAACACACCTCTTTAAATGCTATCATAAGGGAAGCTCGCGCATGAGGTGATGTCCCCTGGCTAGTGAATGCAGGGAGACTATAGTCCTAGGCCATATGCGGGGTTGTTATATGTTTTATTCTGCGCTAGTGAGGTAATTTCGAGTGTGGTTATGACTCACTCGCAGGCATATGGCCGCTTCCCGACGTGCGTTAGGTACCCAGGTTGTCTTGTTTGATGGGCCCTGGAAGATGATAGTCATTTAGGGGCGCGCTCAGTGGGGAAACTCGGAGGGGCGGTCTTAGAATCGTTATATGTATAAGAATATGACCATTCTAAATCAATTGGGGCTTGACATATATAAAATGCCATAAGAATACATGATGGTATTATATTCATGTTAAGGAATGGAAATTGGAATGAAGTGGTAAATAATTATGGAGGCTTTTAAATCTATGATGTCTAATTATATTCTCTTGCATGATTAATAAAGACATAATCATTTAAACTTCTTTATTATGCTTAGAACTATGTTGTTAGTTTCTCATCTTCATCAATCATGTTTAACTGTTCACACCTATTATGATTCTAATTCATCTGGGAATCATATAAAAAATGGGCTCTGACCCGTTCATTTTCCTTGTTGTGTATGTAAATTGTATCCGCCTAGGTGCTCCGCCACAAGGACGCCCGTTTTGATTTTCCCTATTCCAATGATTTTGAGGATCTATAAGATTTTGCGGATATTACAGGATATGTTGTTAGACGCTTTCATCTTTTGGTCTCTAG
Organism: Sambucus nigra; assembly: GCA_949130495.1. Classification (NCBI taxonomy): domain Eukaryota; kingdom Viridiplantae; phylum Streptophyta; class Magnoliopsida; order Dipsacales; family Adoxaceae; genus Sambucus; species Sambucus nigra. The sequence goes on along the minus strand of OX422211.1, from coordinate 295,853,843 downwards.
CTATGATCGGGTCTTCCACTCGGGCGTGTGGCCCAAACTTTTGTAACTGTTTAATGGAAGTATTATGTAACCTATTAAACTGTTGTAATATATTGTATGTAACTGTTGACCGACAGCATATTCGGTCCTTTATTGTACATTTGTTGTTGATGTAATATATAAGTTCTTTTGGAATTCAACTTTCTCTTCAGATTTGGGTTGTTTAAGCTATTTTCTTAACTTTTAATAAAACTAAATTAAAATATTGACAACCCGTTTCCTGAAAAATTGGGTGGTTTTCCCGTATACTTATTTTATTGTTCTGATGATGAGAATGATTTCCATCCATGATTCCGTTATGTTGGAGTATCAGACTGGCCACCCCTTATTTTGGATTTTTGGTTGTCTTATTCATTTCAATGGAATTTCGTTGAACAGTCTTATATTGATTCTCTAAGGTCTCACTAAGCATTTTAACCAAATTCGATAATTCTTGTCTATTCTGCAAAGTCCTCACAAATAAATCAGCCTAATCATCATAGCCAATGTTGATACCAAAATTAATATGCTGATGTGGACGAATCATACGAAGACATTTGTCAATCTACGTGGTGCAATAACGATGAGGAAGTTCATTTCCCGACCAACCATGATTCTCTCCGAGCAACGAGGATACACCGAGGAACTCTAGCGCTCCGAGGTACTCTAGCGCTCCGAGGAACTCTTGAGCAACGAGCAACTGTGGCGGTCCGAGCTGCACCTCGATCGTATCATTAATTGCCAGATAATCAACAGTTCAAATATTCATTGAATGTTTATATTCTTGACGCGCACGCTACATTAAATGTATTACCCTTTCACATGTATATCATTTAATGTATCGAACCTTTCATGTACAGCCTATGGGCTATAAATACCTTGTATCATCCTCATTCAAAGGGGACCGGAAGTTCTTGAGAGAATTTGTATTCAAGAATTCTGCAAACAATCAGCAATAACATAATAGTGGACGTAGGCTTTATTCCTAGCCGAACCACTTTAAAATCTCCGTCTTATTTATTTATCTGTGATTGAATAATTAGAGCGATCTAGTTTTTTACATCAACAGATTGGCGCCGTCTGTGGGAAATGACTATTACTATCGTTTTTCATAAAAAATCATTTAGCATCAATGGCAGATAATCCAGAATCCAGTAATCGAAATGCTGGAAATACTGGAAATCTTCCAAATCCATCTGCACCTCCAGATCTGGCCGGAATTATGACGAATCTGGCTCAAAGACAAACCGCCATGCAGGAATCTATGAGGCAACTCATTCAAACTCTTCAAGGCAGTGCACCTACCTATTCAGGGCAAAGGAGTAATCGTGGGCAATCGCAATCCAGACGTACTGGGTCATATCGCAATGGAGAATCTAATGATTCTTCTTATCAACCTGGGCGAACTTCATCAATACAGGCTACGGATACAGATCAACGTATCACTCTCTCTCCGGAGAGAACTAGCTCTTTAGAAAGATTAAGCAGGGTGTCTCCTTTCAGTCGGTTAGGACCAAGGAGGAATATGAGTCCACCTAGAGCTCCATCGAGAAGTTTGCGGCCACCATCAGGTTTGAGAGAAGGATCAGCACAATCACGACTAGCTACTCGTCGAGATAAATCTCAGGAAGCTACGTCAGAGCAATCAATTGCTCGGACTAAGCGGCCTGAGGAAGGAAATGAAGCATGGAAAGGTTCCATTCAGCGGTTGGAGGATAGGCTGGGAGAAATGGCTAAGGCAAGAAACCCCTTACAGAGAACTTTTGTTCAAGGGACACCTTTTGTGCAAGCCATTGTGGATTTTCCTACACTATCGAAATTCAAAGCACCTGTGGTGACCCCCAAGTACGATGGAAAGACAGATCCTGTACTTCATATAGAACAATACCAAGCTGCTGCCGACATCTATGCCGTCCCCGACGAGATGAGGTGTAGAGCATTCTCGGGAACTCTTACCGGATCTGCACAGATATGGTACAATAATCTTCCTCGGGGTAAGATTTTAACTTTTATTCAGTTAGCTGAGTTGTTCATCGGCAATTTTTGTTTTGGAGCAAAGCCGGTAAAGCGAGTAGCGCACTTGCTAAGTGTTAGACAAAAATCAGGTGAAAGTACTAGAGATTACATAACTCGTTTCAATAACGAGAAGTTGGAGGTCATAGATTACGAAGAAAAGACAGCGATCACTGCTTTGATGAGTGGTTTACTGCCTAACAAGCTGTACTACACCTTGGCCAAAGATCCACCTAAAACTATGTCCGAGTTAATGGCAAAAGCAGCCAAAATCATGAATGCCGAGGAGGCTATGTCTGCGAAGAAGAATATGGATAAAGAAACTAAGGTGGAGGTCGACAAATCTAAGAAGAAAGATCAGAAAGGTAATGGTGGTGACAAGCACTCCAAGAATAATAGGACGTCATGGGAAGTCCTAAAGGAGTACGATAATTATACTCCATTGAAAATGGGTATTAATCATGTTTTAGAAGAAATCAAGAATAGTGAGGACATCAAGTGGCCAGATAAATTGAGGACAAATCCTGATCTGAGGAATAAGGCCAAATATTACGAGTTTCATAAAGATCATGGCCATATGACCAAAAATTGTATAGCCCTCCAGAACGAGATTGAAACGCTCATCCGAAGAGGAAAGTTGTTAAAGTATGTAGATCGCAGGGGCGAGAGGAAGAATGATGATAGAATTAGAGAGAGATCTAGACCTCCTCGTCGTGCAGAAGAGAAAAAGAAGAGGGATCACGAAGAGGATCCAGATGATGACCCTGATCTTCCCAAGAAGCCAAGGCAGCTTGAACGAGAGGTATTTTCCATACGTTTTGGGTCTTTTGATTGTAATGTTATTACAGGAGGAGATGCAGGAGGAGGAGACCTTACTGCAGAAAGAAAAGCTTACCTTGGAGAGGCTAAAGCTTGTTCATATATTCAGCGAATAAATTTGGCCGAGGATGATCGTCCGAGGAAAGTAAACAAAGAGAAGCTAGTTATTGGTTTTTCAAAAAACGACCTGGCAGGTGTTCTTTACCCTCATGACGATCCTTTGGTGATCAAAATGAGGATGAAGGAGGTGGTGATTTCAAGGGTGTTAGTATACAATGGTAGTTCAGCAGACATCATGTACTATTCATGCTTTGATAGCCTAAATTTGAAATTATCTCAATTGGAGCCTTATCATAGACCCCTTCTGGGTTTTGCTGGCGAGAAAGTTTTTCCACTTGGGACGATCAAGTTGGATATACTCATTGGAACTTGGCCTGCTTGTCGAACAGAAAGAATACGCTTTTTTGTGATGGATAAGAATGTGCAGTCATCCTACAACATCATCATGGGAAGAGTTGGATTGAAGAAGTTCGAAGCAGTTCCTTCTACAGTACATCAGTGTTTGAAATTCCCAACAAATTTTGGAGTCGGAGTTGTGAAAGGTGATCAAAAAGTAGCTCGGGAATGCTATTACTCGCCTGCCGAGCAAGAGGAACTTGAAGAATCAAGGAAAAAGACTACTACTTACCAAGTGGATGAAGGTACAGATATTGAAACTCTTGACCCTAGGGATGAATCTCAACTTGTAAAAGGACAGGTGGTGGAATCTACAGAAAATATTATTTTGGACGACGAGCATCCTGAACGAGTAACCCAGATAGGATCGTCGTTGGATGTTTCAATAAAACAGGAGTTGATAATTTTCTTGAGAAATAGGAAGAATACTTTTGCTTGGAGTCATGAAGACATGCCAGGAATAGATCCAAACTTCTTATGTCATGAGCTCAATGTGAATAAGGAGATCAAGCCTGTGAAGCAGAGGAGAAGAGTGTTTAGTCCCGAGAAGAACCAGGCCATACAAGAGGAAGTCGAGAAGCTCCAGAAAGCCCAATTCATTGAAGATGTGAAATATCCAGATTGGTTGGCAAATGTGGTGATGGTAAAGAAGAAGAACAATAAGTGGAGAATGTGTGTTGATTTCACTGATCTTAACAAGGCATGCCCAAAAGATCATTTTCCATTGCCCAGAATCGACCAGCTAGTGGATGCTACCTCGGGACATGAGCTGCTCAGCTTCATGGATGCATATTCTGGCTACAATCAGATCAAAATGAAACCTGAAGACAGGGAAAGTACTTCTTTTATTACCCCAAGGGGAACTTATTGTTATAATGTTATGCATTTTGGTTTAAAAAATGCAGGTGCAACATATCAGCGGCTGATGAACAAGGTTTTTGCCGAACAAATCAGTTGCAACATGGAGGTCTATGTCGACGACATGCTCACCAAAAGCAAGAGAGCTACTGATCATCTAGTTGACTTAGGTCAGACCTTTGATCAACTGGATAAATACCAAATGAAGCTCAACCCGACGAAGTGTACCTTTGGAGTATGAGAAGGAATGTTCCTCGGATACATCGTCAACCAACGAGGTATTGAGGCAAATCCAGAAAAGATCAAAGCTCTTTTAGGGCTGCGATCCCCAACTACGAGGAAAGAAGTACAGAGTCTTACCGAACGAGTTGCAGCGCTCAACAGATTTGTATCCCGAGCAACTGATAAATGCCTCCCATTCTTCAAAACACTGCGAAAAAGTTTTGAGTGGACTGATGAATGTGAGAAGGCCTTTCAAGATTTGAAGAAGTATTTGGGAGCCCCACCATTATTGTCTAGGCCAATAACAGGAGTAAAGTTGTACTTGTATCTGGCAGTATCAGAGAATGCAGTCAGCTCGACATTGATCAGATTGGAGAATGGAGTCCAGAAGCCAATTTATTACACAAGTAAGGCTTTCCGAGGTGCCGAAATCAGATACCCAAGGCTAGAAAAATTGGCATTGGCATTAATTGAGGCAAGTAGAAGAATGAGGCCATATTTTCAGGCCCATACCATCATCGTGTATACCGACACGCCATTAAGGCAAGCCCTTCACAAGCCAGAAAAATCAGGAAGATTGATGTATTGGGCAATAGAACTCGGTGAATATGATATTGTGTATGAACCCAGATCATCATTAAAGGGGCAAGCTGTAGCAGATTTTATAGCAGAGTTCACGTACCCTGATACCCCCGAGGAACAAAAGGTACTTACGGACCTACCTGTGGACGTTACAGGATCAACAGACACAGGTCCAAACCAACTAAGGTTGGTAAAAGGACTTGTGGATGTAGAAAGATCACCATATTCAAACCCAGACCAACTCCGGTTGGTAAAAGGGCACGAACAGATGATCGACGAGGAACGAAAGATACCAGGGGATGATGAAAGAAAACATCAGATATTTTTCCGAGGAGCTCTGTCAGATAAGAAATTTGAAGACGAGTCACTTACATGGCGATTGTATGTGGATGGGTCATCTTGCACAGCTAGTTGTGGAGCAGGGATTGTTTTAAATACCCAAGATGATATTGATATGGAGTATGCCTTGCGATTCCAATTCAAAGCCTCCAATAATGAGGCTGAGTATGAGGCCCTGATAGCAGGCTTAAATTTAGCGAAATTTATGGAAGCACGGCAAATAATGGTGTTCAGTGATTCTCAATTAATTGTGAATCAGATGATGGGAGTATATGCAGTCAAGGGAGAATTAATGGCGAAGTATCATGCAAAGGTGATGGAATTATTGGTAGAATTTGATGCCATTCAATTGGTGAGAATACCGAGGATGGAGAATGCTAGAGCAGACGCATTGGCCCGATTAGCATCAGCTACGCGCACTGAGCTGCGAAGGACAATACCAATTGAAGTATTAGAAAGTCAGAGCATAGAAGAAAACCTGATGGTGAATATAATTACCCTTGATTTAGGACCCTCTTGGATGGATCCTATCAGGTCATACATTGAAGAAGGAGAATTACCAGAGGATAAGCTAGCCGCCAAGAAATTAAAGTATAAAGTTGCTCGGTATGTACTAAGTAATGGTGTTTTGTATCGACGAGGAATTATGGCAGGTTTGCAGAGATGTGTACATCCATCAGAAGTCAAAGAATTAGTTGAGGAAATCCATGAAGGATCTTGTGGAGCTCATGTAGCAAGTCAGACACTTTTGCAAAGGGTGATGACACAAGGATACTACTGGCCGACGATGAGGGCTGATTGTATAGCCTATGCCAAGAAGTGTGACAAGTGCCAACGCTTTTCCTCCATCCGAAGAACTCCACAAGCATTGTTGACACCCATAACTTCACCTTGGCCATTTGCCATGTGGGGGATTGATTTAGTTGGACCATTGCCGACGACCTGAGGAAGGTTCACGTACCTCGTCGTGGCAGTGGATTATTTTACAAAGTGGGTGGAAGCTGAACCACTAATTGATATGACGTACGAGAAGGTATACCAGTTCATTTGGAAGAACATCATTTATCGATATGGTCTCCCCCATGCTTTCATCACAGACCATGGAACACAATTCGATAACGAAGAATTTGCTGCCTATTGTCATCAGTCGAACATTTTGAAGTTTCATTCAGCACCAGGCCATCCCCAAAGCAATGGACAGACTGAGGCGACGAACAAAACATTACTAAATGGTTTGAAAAAGAGATTAAGTGAAGCTAAAGCAAATTGGATTAATGAGCTTCAATCAGTATTATGGGCTTACCGAACAACTCCCCGAGCAGCAACTGGAGAGTCACCATACATGTTAGCATTTGGAAGTGAGGCTGTAATACCTGCCGAGTTGGGTCTCCCAACACATAGAGTGCTGAGTTTTAATTCCCCAATCAGCGATTTAATGAGAAGACTGGATTTGGATATGCTCGAGGAGGTTAGAGAAGAGGCATCCATCAGAAATGCTTCTTATCAACAACGAACAGCTCTGTTTTACAACAAAAGGGTGAAGAAATGCTATTTAAAAGAGGGGGATTATGTGCTAAAGAAGGTCAATCAGAAGCATAATAAACTGGAAGCAAATTGGCATGGACCTTATCGAGTTGTGGAAGTTGTTCGACCAGGAACTTACAGAATAGCAACTCTAGAGGGAGAGGAATTTAAGAATGCATGGAATGCTGAACACCTGCGCAAGTATTATCAGTAATGTAAAATGTAAAGCATTTCCTTCAGTATGAATAAAACGAGGATGTTTCACCATTTTCTTTCTGTTGAAAGTTTTTCGGGGAATACTAGTGTAATACACTACGCTTATAGTTCGAAAGAAAAAATATACTCCTTTGGTTAGGAGGTGACACTAGTGTGACCAACCACGGTTGGTAAGATATCTAGTGGACAGTTCAAAAGGACCAAAAAATATACTCCTTTGGTTAGGAGGTGACACTAGTGTGACCAACTACGGTTGGTAAGATATCTAGTGGACAGTTCGAAAGAACCAAAATATACTCCTTTGGTTAGGAGGTGACACTAGTGTGACCAACTACGGTTGGTAAGATATCTAGTGGACAGTTCGAAAGAACCAAAATATACTCCTTTGGTTAGGAGGTGACACTAGTGTGACCAACTACGGTTGGTAAGATATCTAGTGGACAGTTCGAAAGAACCAAAATATACTCCTTTGGTTAGGAGGTGACACTAGTGTGACCAACTACGGTTGGTAAGATATCTAGTGGACAGTTCGAAAGAACCAAAATATACTCCTTTGGTTAGGAGACGTACACTAGTGTGACCAACTACGGTTGGTAAGATATCTAGTGGACATATAGTTCGAAAGAACCATTACTACTCCTTTGGTTAAGGGGTGTACACCAGCATGATCAATTACGGTTGGTAAGATAAAAATATACTCTCACATTACAACTTATGTTGGTCGGGAGGTAAGATTAATACAAAGAGTTCCTCAGAGAACAAAATATTCCAAACCGAACCAAGTATAGTTGGTCGGGGATAAAAACCCACTAACTGTAGTTGGTCGACGAGGATAAATTATTAATCTTGGTTGGTCGGACACATTTTTATGAAAATATTTGAAATTGAACCAAGTATGGCTGGTCGGGTATAAAATCCCATCAAATGTAGTTGATCGACAAATATTATTTAACCACTTTGGTTGGTTGGAAACATTTTGAACATTTTATACTCAAGTGATTGAACAACCTTGATACTTGTAACTTTTTATTAAGTTGCTCGATGAACAATATTATTGTTATCTTTTTAACAGATACATATGCACAAATGTAAAGGTATTTGATAAACACAAGACAATAGCAAAATTTGCAAACAGAAAATGAAAGTCTTTTCATTAAAATTCAAAATAAATTATATGAATGTACTAACTATTACATTGATATTCCTATTCTATTGGTTGCTTGCCCTTTGCTTTAGAAATAGTCTCTTCGCCAGCAGGAGGATCTTCCAGGCAAAGGGGAGAATTAATAAAGTTCAAGTCCTTCAACATTCTGACATTCATTATTGAAGGTGTCTCCATTAGATGCTCTGGACGAGATACTTCGATTTGGGAATGAAGGCTATAATCACCGAGGTATTTTGAAATTAAGCTACGAGGAATGGAACGAGCTGGGATCCAAGCCATGTCCAATTTGAAAGGTGGCACAGGCAAGTCTAGTAACCCTGGAGCATGATAATCCCATAAAAAATGCCTTTGCTCCAATTTTAACACACCCAGTGCGTTCAACCACCCCTGCTTATAACCTTCATTGTTGGCATGTTCAATACGAGCATCCAAATGAACAAGAGCTTCATTATATCCTGCCATCCAGAATTCCCTGGGTTGCTTATGAAATTGAAAGGTTAATCTATCCAATTGTTCATGAAGATTTTTGGCAAAAAGATCCTTGGAATGTAAAGCAGACTTAGTTGCAATGAGTTGATCCTCCAATGATAGATTTTTCTTGGACAGTTCAGATAAAGCTCGATCTTTGGCGTTCAATTGGTATGCTCGAGTTTCCAAAGTAGATTGAGTACGAGCTTCATCAACATTACGACTAAGAACTCTTGATCGACTCCGAGCAGCGATTGGAGAACTTTGCTCCTCGGTAACATTTTGAACAGCTCTTCCTCGCCACCGAGAACCTCTTCCTCATCCCCGAGCAGTCCCAGAAATAGCAGATCTTCTTAAGTCATCCAGTTCTTGCCGTAATTTGGCATTTTCGACCTCTAAGAACGAGAAACCTTCATCAGTAACTGGTACTAAAGCAGTGGAAGATGATGCTGCAGATTCATACTGAGCCAACTTTTTCTGCAAGTTATTATTCTCCTGTTCCAGCAACTCAGCAATCTGCCTGCAGGCCTCAACCTCACCTTTTAGAGTTCTTTCCCTAACATCATATCCAGCGAGGATCTTGTTATGGACTGTTTCAGAAGAAAGCTGCTGATATCTATTTTCATATTCCTTATGCAGCAAAGCAGTTGATTCATTATGTTGATTCTGAAGATTTTCTAAGCTATAATGAAGTTCCTCAATCAAGTCATAGTAGGCGACATTGTTGGCCACAGCTCGGTCAAGTAAACCCTTCAAATACCGATAAGCCTCAATTGCTTGCTCTGAAACATCATGGCCAAGGATGTCAGAAATTTCTGATACACTTAGCTCTGTGTGACCAGCTTTATAGTATTCGTGACATTGCTGCATCAGTTTTGTATCATGGGCGGATATCAGTTCCATTCTAGCAACAAACTAATGAAGAGAAAACAATAATCAACAAAAACAAGTCATCAACAACAGAGATGAACAAAGATGTATTTTATTAGATCATAAAAGGATTACATTGTTCGATTACAAGTAATGAAAGATAGAAATGATACCGAACAACTTCACACCTTTTCCTTGTCTCCCAAGACTTTCTCGGGAGGCTGGGACGAGGAGCTCGGTTGCTCGGTGGTAACAACGGCTTGATCGGCAGGAATCTTCTCGGGAGGAGGAGGCATGGAAAAAATGTCCTCAGTGATAGAGGGTTGAGAAGCAGAGACTGGATCACCCATAGCCATAGAAGATTCATCTGAGAGAGGTTCATCTTCTTCTTCTTCCACAATGGGTGGAGGGGGGCCAGGGAGGTGTAGTTGGAACAGCCCAGAATCTTCTTTGATCTTCAATTCCTGAAGGGCAGCTACCCAACCATCTCGGAAGTATTTCAACTTCCCATACTGGACTTGGGATGTCATTGCAGCAATCCCCTTGTCCCATCCTTTATCCCAGCCAGCATTGAAGGATTTTTTAACTACGAGTTTTTTTCTCAACTTCTCCGAAGAAAGCTTCGCATCCAATTCTTCTTTTTGGTTTTTGATATCTCGCAGGGCGAGCAACTCTTCTTCTGCTTTCCTCAGTTTATCCTCAAGCTCTCCAAAATTCTTGAGCTTGTCGTCGTATTTCTGATGCTCAACCTCCAAACTTTTCACCTTTTTCTCCAAACCCTTGGAGATTTCAGCCAACTTCACTTTCTCGGCTTCGACTATTGACAGTTTTTTCTCCCAAGCAGCCTTGTCCTCATTATACTGTTGGCGAGATTCTTTCAAGGATTGGGTCAAACCCAACAGAGCATCCTCTACACCAGATGAGGAGCTAGAAGCTTTAATTGCCTCGTCCTTCTTCACGATATTATTAAGACAGTTCACCAGCTGAAAAATAAGAAAAACAATAAGTCAGTGCAAAAAGACAAGTATTCAGAGAAAGAAAGGAAATTCAGAATGTAAAAAATTTACCGAAGCAAGATGACGAGTGGCTAGGGACGTCAGCGTATCCCTAGGAATCTTTTCATCAATTCCCTGGACCTCGGGTATGATCCAAGTTTTCACCGAGCTCATTGCAGAGCTTGGAGGAATGATGGTTGGAACACCAGCACCACCAGCTGGCAAAGTAGAGGCAGTTTCAGCCAAACTGACTGAGGATGATTTCCTCAATCTCTTTAATGGAACGTCAGCAGCTTCAACCAAGGAAGAACTCTTGGTCGGAGAGATAGAAATTACCTCAGCAGAAGCAACCTTTTTGCTCGGGGCCACTGGGGGCTTCTCGGTAGTTTTTGAAGGCACAACATCCACCTTCTTAGTCCCCTCTGGGACATCCATTTTGCTTTTCTTAGCCTCAACAGCAGAGGCAGTATCATCAAACAGAGCAGGAGGAGCTATTTTCTTGCCCATTCTCTGACTTAAAGGAATATGAGAATCTGAAGAAGAGTCCTCTGGAGTTGAAGCTGGTTCAACAGGGCGAGCAGTATAAGAGGTTGTATAACTCTTATACTGTAGCAGATATGAAGCAGACCTGATGTGTTCGTCTGCAACGTTCTTATGCAAACCCCAAATAAGTTTCAGATGCTTAATATTAACCTCTGATTCTTTTGGAGTTTTTCTTTTTCTATCAACTGCAAATAAATACATAATGAGATGTCAGTCATACATTTTGTCAAACATGATGAAAGCATAATTTCATAAGAAAAATAAAATGAAAAATAAACCTATCCCATTGCCATATGGGGGGCATCTGGGACCGTTGTATACTCCATCTCCAACTAAAGGGGCATATTGCCAATTTTTTATAACCAACCCATGTTCAAAATAATCTCTATTTGAGTCAGGGAGGTTAACTACAAGAGCCCTATTCAGAAACCTAGTTTTTAAGTAATAAATATTATCTAGAGTGGCCCATTTATAGCAATACATAATTTCAGGGATCCCTATACGAGTCCCATGAGTTAGATTTAATTTGTGCACCCCATTAATTATTCTCCATGAATTGGGGGCTATTTTTGCAGGAACAAGATCGAAATACTGACAAAACTGAAGACAAAATGGGTTCGGTGGAAAAGAAAATCCACATTCAGCAACAAATAGACTGGGGAACCAATGTCCCTCAGCCAATCGAAAATAATCTAAAGGCTCAGAAAGAACCTCTAGAGTTACCCAGGAAGGAATGGAAAAATCAGAACGAAATTTCTCAACAGATCCCACAATATAAACCATACTGAATAAAAGAGATACAGAAGAAAGGAAGAAGATCTTACAGGAAGAAAGGAGGTATGTTGACAACGAACGAAAACAAGGATGAACGCACAAGAGAGAAGAAGAGAATAGAAAGCTTGAATGCAAGAAATTGGGAAAAGAAGAAGACGGTATGGTTACCTAAGAAGTTTAAATACTTTGCCTTGGGAAGCGGCAAAGGAAATGATTACAAAAAAGAAACTATTGAACTTCCGGCGGCTAAAAAGACAAAAAGGGCACTAAGATCGAAGCGCTCTTAAAAGTTCGAAAAAAGGCGGATTCTTCGAAATTTGTAAATAAATTCAAATACGATGCTCCTAAAACCCAGGAAGATCAATTCAATATGGCCGAGTACCGAGAAAGAATGTTTCATACTCCTCAAAGTTCGAAATATAAAACATTGGGGGCTTCTGTTGATACCAAAATTAATATGCTGATGTGGACGAATCATACGAAGACATTTGTCAATCTACGTGGTGCAATAACGACGAGGAAGTTCATTTCCCGACCAACCATGATTCTCTCCGAGCAACGAGGATACACCGAGGAACCCTAGCGCTCCGAGGTACTCTAGCGCTCCGAGGAACTCTTGAGCAACGAGCAACTGTGGCGGTCCGAGCTGCACCTCGATCGTATCATTAATTGCCAGATAATCAACAGTTCAAATATTAATTGAATGTTTATATTCTTGACGCGCACGCTGCATTAAATGTATTACCCTTTCACATGTATATCATTTAATGTATCGAACCTTTCAAGTACAGCCTATGGGCTATAAATACCTTGTATCATCCTCATTCAAAGGGGACCGGAAGTTCTTGAGAGAATTTGTATTCAAGAATTCTGCAAACAATCAGCAATAACATAACAGTGGACGTAGGCTTTATTCCTAGCCGAACCACTTTAAAATCTCTGTCTTATTTATTTATCTGTGATTGAATAATTAGAGCGATCTAGTTTTTTACATCAACAGCCAACAAAGTTTTCATGCTCATTTGTGTCCGTGTGTGTAATGTTGCTATCATCAGATTTAGTGTCACATAAGGCACGTTTAGCATCAAACAGAGCAGTTATTTCAACCATAGAAGGTCGACTAGCTAATAAAGATTTAGCAGCATCAATTAAATCAAGCACATCATCATATTCATAATCAGAATGAGAATCATATTCGAAATCAGTCATTCTTGCTAAGTACACATCGCCACAACAGTCATAAACTTTCCCAAAAAATGCAACGCAGTTTGATTCAGAAATTTCAAACCTAAGTAATTGATTTGAATCATCCATTAAAACAAGGTAAAAAGAGTTTAACAAAAGTTTTGAAAACGATCTTTAAAAGTCTAGCTCTGATAACACTTGTAGGGACCCAGCAATGCGCAAAAGACTTTATGTGCGGAAGTAAACTTATTGTTGAGTAAACACCTTAAACCTACGAGTTTATACAAATGATGCAAAGGTGACCAAATTAAACTTTTACTTAATTTGTTAACTTTATGAAAATGAATTTGATTTTCAATGTTAATTAACAGTGCAAATTATTATCTTTGTCAAATCAAGGTGATTTATAAAATAATAACCATTTCAATTTTTAGGCGAATTTCTATTTAGTTAATCCTACTTTTTCAGATGAGGTGATATATGAAAAATATAAAGCACGAGGTATTTATTTTACATCGCAAAAACCCTTCCCCGGGAAATACGATGAACTCCTCTAGGAGTTACCTAATCTACTTCCACTAAAACAATGAAACCAACAGGAACGATTTACAATCAACAAACTTGACAACTAAAGAAGATAGATGTAGCGATTACCCGACACGACCAAGACTCCTCCCTGGTTGCTTATTCTGATCTCTCTTTACGTCTGTGCTCACTTGTTATTGTGTTCTATACTTCTCTGCTTCTCCCTTTTGCTCTTCTTAGCTAAATATTAGCTCAATGCATATTGTTTAATTTTCTAGTGAAGTGATAGTGTGTGGTGTACTATCCTACATGACACACACCCACACTTAATGAATACATACCGAATGCTAGGCAACAGATTATATCTCCTATATATCTTCGCAAGTCTTATATCAATTCAAATCAAATCTTCTTGACTTTGAATACAGTTTTTGAAAAACATTCTTTTTTTTCTTTCAAATCATGAACACTAGACTTGTTCAGATATTCACACAAATAAATGTATGTAAGTGAATACAACGCGAGTGATCATATGTGAGTGATATGAGATGAAAACAGATCTTGAAAATCACTTACACAATTAAGTAATCATGTTCACACAATATGACTGAAAATATATTCAATAAACTCAGATGGCCAAATATTCACAATCTATTTTTCAGAAAACAAATATTAGATTAAATCAGATTTTAATCTAAAATCTTATCAAGACTATTTTCACAAATATTTCAGATTAAATCAAAACAGTCTTAAGCACACAAGAAAATAATATTCAGTTCATATTTTAAATCTTCACAAATCAGATCTCGAAAATCTTAGGTTTAACTTTCTAAACCACAAACAATGCAATTATGAATATCACCAAGTTATTTTCTAAAAAATCTGTTTTAAAACAAAACGTTTTAAAAACATTCAAGATCTCTCAAATAAGTCACAAGCACAATATTCACACTAAAATATTTATTTCGTGAATAGTGTGTGTTGTGTACATGTATTAGATCTAAAGACTGATCTAAATAATACACACAAAGATGAGAGAACTCACTTACAAAAATTATATACTCTTGAAAAAATCGTAAGTGCAGATTTAGAATGAGAGAAGTCCAATCTTCATTTTCGTTTTGACAGAAATCAATAATTGAAGATGACACAAAAATAATTCTGGTTTAATCTCTCCCTCTCTCTCTAAAAATTTTGACAGAGTTTAACTACGAAAATAAATTTCTCAGCTCTGCAAAAATGATACACAAAGAGTTTTATTTATAGAGTGCACAAGTGTGTGCAGATTGGTGTAGAATAGGGTCACATGGATCACCAAAGAAATATGCACAACCATAGATTAAATGTAATTTGAGGGATCAAAAAGAAACACAAAGTGTTGTGTTAAAAATATGACACGTGTAGTGCAAGCTGTTACACACTAACTGATAAGAAACAAAACATAACTTCTGTTTTATAAAACACAGTCGTTTTGAAAAAAGTATTTAGGCCAGCTGTACGAAACTGCGTACCAAAAACGCTATAAATATTACCGTTGGGAACATTAAAAGCGGCGTCGTTTTAATAAACAGAAAATCATTTTCATTTTTTAGAGACAAAACTGTGGGCTGAAATTACATCCAACATCGTTTGATTCAAAACAGTTTCGGTTTTAGAACGAAACCGTGGGCGGTTTTTGAAATATTAGTGGCGGTCAAATCTCATGCATATGTACAAATAACACGCCAATAGAAATTGGGAAACACGCCAACTGTACGCATATATATATATATATATATATATATATATATATATATATATATATATATATATATATATATATATATCAATATGGGTTAAGTCGCATGCAGTACTATGGCAAAAGAAACACGCCAACAGTTATAACAAAAAGCCACACGCCAAAAATCTTCTTATACTCACAAATGGGACAAGACTTCCACTAAGGAAGAGACGCCAGCAATGTAGATCAAATCATATCTGACAACATATATATAAACTAATATATATATATATTAAGAGTCCCAAAAGTATAAAGGGGTCAATTCGCAACAGTTATGGGGCTTCTAAAGCTATAACTGTACATATATATATATATAACAGACTTTCTAGCATCTTAATCATGTATATAATATACATATAGATAGACATGCGCTATAGTCGAAACGTGGACAGCCAAGGGTTCATTCGTGTAAGGCAGTTAATGCACATGCTACCATATAAACATACTAATATATATACATATCATATAAAGACATATATACATATTACCATGTGGATATTATATACATATAATATATTACATGCAGACATATATATAAAAGCATATAAATATAAACAACAAGCCACGCATGCAATATAACATAAACAATAACACGCGCATGCATATTCTATATATAAATCATACACAAAAAAATGAATACACGCATATGAAACCATTAAAAATAATTCTGAAATTTTTATTTAAAAAATATTTAGTGACAACTTTATTTTCAAAAAAAATATTTTTCTTATTAAAACTTTAATTCAAGTTTTGAACAAAAAATATATTTTATTATGAGGAAACACACAACTATCATAAGATATGATAAACAAAATGAAAATGCAACGTGGTGTCGTGTCCTACGTGACAGAAATTCCTATGAGCCATAGAAATTTAAATGTACCTTTTTCTGAGAGGGCGGACTGAATTGAGTGCTTATTTTATGTAGATGAACAAGGAGAGCTTGGCGTCGATAGAGGGGACACGCAATCCTAGATTATAAATATATTTTGTCAAAATTCACGTCTAACTAGATGAAGTCCTATAAAGCTAAAGCACGAAAAGAAAATCCTAGGTGTGCTCTATATAGGGACCTTCACTGTCAGGGGCTGTTGTTGTAGAGGTGGCTCACCAATTGCCTGACAGCCCCAAATACCATGGCGGTTTACTCAAGTGTAAGTCTGACATTATTTAGTTATCTAGTGACATTAGCTACAATAGATGTGCCATTAAGTAGAGGGTTGTTTGGTTTTAAACTCAACGTCCGATAGAACTCCAAGCTACTCCGCCTGAGGTTCTACGGCCAGGGTCCTTCGATGTTTTTATGAGGTGTATCTAAGATGGTCAGGACAAGCCCCCAACAGTACCTCACTTATCAATCCTCCAAACCAATTCCCTCTAAAGTTCCCTCTGTGAGGTCATTCGATAGAGTATGAAAGCTCTCCCAGGCCCTGCCAAGCCTGGACTCTCGCGAGTACCGTTTGACCTCACACTAAAACTCTTTATTTTTCTCGTTACAAAATTACAACCATTATAGCTTACAGTCGAAATAAACAAAGATACAATATGATTAACACAACAAACTAAAGTATGAGTTGCCACGCCAAGTTGCCTCGCTGAGTTGCCACGCTTGAGCTGCCTCAGCTACTTAATCTCAAACACTATTTCCAATTAGGGAGTTATTCCTAATCTCAGGATTACCTTCAATACCCCTCTACATTTTCCCCTTCGTGGAGAAATTTATTGGAACAAGAAATGTCTGCACGATACTTCTTAATGCGATGAACCCTCTCTATGTGAAAAAATTATAGCCTCCTCTATTCATTATAACAATAGACTTATAGTCTCTTGGAAAAAGTAAAATTCTCCCCAATGTACCTGAGCCGAAGTGCCATGACTTATTGGGGCTTGAGCGGAGGGACATCACCACTTTTTTCTCATGCTGAGCCTCAACCGTTCTAGCTTTATTATTTGAAATTCTCTCGAAAGGCCTATTAACCTTATCAAATACTCGTTTGGACCTTTGGCAAGTGAAATTATCCCTTGTAATGTCCCTCTATGTTTGAAAAAGAAGAAACTCTCCCCGATGCAGCCGGGTCACAATTTAAACAACGTTCGGACTTTTGGCGAGGGGACATCGTAGCTTTTGGAATCGTTGGGACATCTTTTCTGTTGGGCCTTATTGGATATGTCTGACAATAATTCTAGTGCCAAAACTCAAACTTTCTAGAGAAGGCAACCTCTTCTGTTCCCTAGGCGTCGCTTCGTAAGTGAGGTGGCGCTGTCTTTTCAGCTGCTAGAACACTTCCCGAAGTGCCACGTGTTAATTTGAAATGATTATAGGCGGTTGTGCATGTGGCGATGGTGGGAAACTCAAAGGACAGGTTTCAAAAACATCAAACGTCTCTTTATACTTCAAAACCTTTCTATTTTCCTTCATCTTTTTTAAGTTCCCCACTTTCTGTAGAGAGAGAAATTTTGTGCGAATTCTGCAAACTCCATTGCTGCCCCATTCTTTACTTAGTCTCCTAACTTTTTCATCTTTTTGCGTCACCACCTACGGTTGTGCTCCTCCCCTTCTTCTCTTAGCCCTTCTTACCGTGTTATATCATTTATAAACACTCTCGCATGGCTTCTTCAAGTGCTTCCAAGGTTATTGCCACCACTCAGCCAAGTTCTCCTTCTGCCGCTGCTAGCACTGCCACCGCCCTTAACGGTGATTCCCTGGATGCTGCTCATCAAGAGAAACTACGCTTTTATTACCGGGCACCCATCTTTGAAGAAGGTGATAATTTTTCTGAGGCTTTCAAGACCTTCCACTTCTCATCCAAGTTCGACCCCTTACTATTGGGTGATGAGGAGATGGATTCATCAAAGTGGGGCTATTTTCCACCCAAGGGGACTCTGCATTTCCGTCTGGACCGTGGCGACTTACCCTATTCTCAGATTGACTTCAAAGCACTTGGGGGGTCACCAGCCCATTTTACTGCTTGGCACACATACATACAGAGCTCCCACGCAGCTGTTCTTGCAAAGGTTAGGCTCCATCGCGTATACTGGTTTGGGGAGTTCACCCTCTCAAAGCACAATGCGGCGTTACAAGTCCTAGTCTCCCGATGGAACATCACAACCCACACTTTCTTCGCTATGTGGGGGGAGTTCACCGTTACACTGGAGAACGTCTGTGAACTCCTTAGGTTTGAACCCATGGGTGAGTTCACCTATCATGATGAGGCCCTGGATGTCGAAGAAGCTGCTGATCGAGTTGAGCTGGATTGGATTTGCCGCAGTTGCACAGGTTCCTCAAATAAATCCACATTTGCCCCCCTTATCAACTATTTTTTTGAGACTCCGACGCCGAAGGATGCCAGTGATGTAACGGGCCGCGGTAAAGGTACCTCCCTGGAACTACCAGTCTACATACTTGTACAACTTTCACGCTTTTTTCTCACTAGGAAACCCAATGATCAGCCCAGGAGGGACCTAATAAACATTTTTATTCATTTAGCTAGGGAGTTCAACCTTCCCCAAGCTGCTATTACCTTGGGGTCCCTCTACACCTGGTTAGATCGAACACACATCGATATGGAACGATCACTGGATCGTTAAAACTTGGAAAATTTTGCCAACACCATCATTTTGATGGGCTTCCTCTACACCCACTTTCCTGCTATTTTTGCCAAGTTCGTTTCTCTGCCTATGAGCCAAGGTATCAAGCCCCCACGCCTCCTATATTTTCACAAAAAATAAAGTCGAAAGGAGATAATGGAGGTTTTTGATCATTTAGACTCCTTTGTGATGAGTCCATATAGTGAGTCTACCTTTGCCCATAGTTGGGACTTCTTTCTTTCTGTAGCCACAACGGTCAGGTTCAGTCCGATTGTAAAAGATCCCTCGCAAGCCGTAGTGCTTATTTTCACCACGGGTTTTCTACCCTCCTACACTGAATGGGGATACACCTCAGAGCCTTAAAACCCTGATAGGTGTAGCAGGTTGTTTGGGTTCGATCAGGGGGCCCTCGACCTGTGTTCCAGGGCAACCACTCAAAGGCCACCTTCGCTGAAGCCTGCACCTTCTACACTGCAGTCGCGATTCTTGGTGTGACATCCACTATCGATGGTCGTGTCACCCTTCCTAGTTCTACTAGGAAGGGAGATGTATCCACTTCTTTTTCCACCAAGTTCCATTTGGAACAGTTGGAAATGATTCATGAGTTCGTTCAGTCCCCACCTCAATATCCCCCAGTTTTTCCTTCTCCTCTTCTGAGTTGGGTCTTAAGGGGAAATATGTTCTTGGGGTTGAGTTTCCCTTAAGTACAACCATTAAAGAATCTCCCCAAGAATTACCCCCTCACTTCCCAATGATTCCCACTGCTATGTCGAAGTTTAAGGCCACTACAGCTCCCAAATAAACTATCCCTTCAGTCGAAGCTTCCACGGAAGAAGGGCCTTCTCAGCAGTCTACTAATAAGGCCAAGTCTAATAAATCCAAGGCCCAAGTTCAAATTCAAACTCCATTGGAGGAGGTTTCAAGCCTAAGTCGACAGAATACATGCCGAGTTTCAACGGCGCACAGTCATCGTTCCTCCTCCGGGTACGTTCTCCATAATCGTGGTTGATCCCAAGGAGCCAACCGCAAAAAGGAGAAGAAGGACGAGGGTACCTAAAACTGGTGGTGCAACAAGCTCCAGGAATAAGATGTTGGGTACCAAATCCCAGAAGAAGCAGACACAAGAGAAGCCTTCTTCACCATCTCCTTCGGTTGTTGCCTCCTCGCCACCGTCGCCAGTGGTTATACCCTCTCGTTCTCCCTATGAATCTGAGGTATGTGTAGATTCTTTATTTCTCATTCTCCTTTTCTTAAGGTGTGTTTCATCTTCTTATTTCTTACTAAGAAAATGTTTTGGTGCAGGGAGTTGAAGAAGAAGGGCCTAGTCCCCCCAGTCCTCCTGTAAGCCACTTCGTGGGGGGGGGGGGGGGGTGCGGTGTTTCTCTAGCAGACACTACTCTTACCCATTCCCCCTTGATAAGCCTGACTTACTCTCACTGTTCATCCTCGCAATGAACCAAGGAAGCTGTGACGGAGGCTGCCACTGTGGATGATGAAATGCCCGAGCAACCGGAGGGAACTACTACTGCCTCCTCGAGGTTTCCATTGGAGCAAGAGGTATCTCTGCCCCTCGTTGTGGTTGAAGAGAGTTCCCCGCAGGTAAGTTTCTTGCCAAGTCTTACATCTTTTACTTGTTTCCTTATTTTTTTTATCATCTCTAACATGCTAAGCCGTTTTAGGTGGAAGTGGCGTCACTGATAGCCAACATTCTCCTTCCTCCTGCATTGACTAGACCCCTTACTGTGGTTCCTCTTTTCGGTGCTATAACGGGGGTAAGTTAGATGCATTCCCACCTTTTATTCATTTGTTTACTCATTGCGTCTAACACTTGGTTTTACATTCGCAGCTTTCCCCAAGTCTCTCTCCACCCTTTGCCCTTAGTGGCCTTTTGACCTCTAAGGCCACGGTCGATGCTAGTGCCTTCGTTGGGTCATCTCTTGAGGGTTCAGTATCTCCCTCCGACAATTCTCCCGTGCTAGCTTTAGTACCTTATATTGGCGAGGGAAGTTTACCTATTATTGAAACTTCTTCAGCCAAGGGCCCTACTGAAGCTGTTGAGACAAGGAGCCCGCCTCCAATGGTTCCTACCATCGTGGCCCGTATGGTTACTCTCATTCTCGCTAGTACTGCTGTTGAGGTAGCTTACTCTTTTCTCCGTACTTCTCAGTTTCTCAATCTTCACTTATTTGGGTGAACTAACAATGAAAACACTTGTTAAGATTTTTTTAAAAACTCCACCTACATCGGTGACTTAACAACGAAACAATTGTTAAGATTCTTTCAAAAACTACACCTATTTGGGTGACTTAACAACGAAAACACTTGTTAAGATTTTTCAAAAACTCCACCTATATCGGTGACTTAACAACGAAAACACTTGTTAATATTCTTCAAAAACTTCACCTATACCGGTGACTTAATAACGAGAACGCTTGTTTAGATTCTTCAAAAACTCCACCTATATTGGTGACTTAATAATGAAAACACTTGTTAAGATTTTTCAAAAACTCCGCATATATCGGTGACTTAACAACGAAAATGCTTGTTAAGATTTTTCAAAAACTCCAACTATATTGGTGACTTAACAACGAAAACACTTGTTAAAATTTTTTAAAAACTCCACCTATATCGGTGACTTAACAACGAAAACACTTCTTCAGATTTCTAAAAAACTCCACATATATTGGTGACTTAACAACAAAAACGCTTGTTAAGGTTTTTCTAAAACTCTGTATTTCCTCTGACTATTTTCAGGTTGCTCGGGAGGGTTCTCCCCCAGTTCCTTCGCCCATTGCCTTGCCACATAGTGAACCTATCTCCTCCGAAGAATTTAGCCATCATGATTAAGGTTCCACGACAGGTGCTGCCGCGGAGAGCGAATCTGGTTGTGAGCTTCCTCTTCCCGACTTGGCTCCTCCCGCCTTTTGCCTGATGATACTCCAATATTCTCCCCAAATGCCTGCCAACCACCATTTGTCAATTTAGTAAATTGTGAGCTATCATCCTGAGACTTTTAAGGTGGACTGCCTGCGTTCAAACATCTCAGTTATGAGCCATAGGCTTCAAGGCATGGCCACCGTCATTGCTGAAATCGCCAATACTCTAACTAAAAGCGTTACCAGACCCCTCCTCAACCAATTCTTGGGTTATCTAAGGGAGTTGGGTCCTGATGGGTTCCATTTTGACTGGCTCATCGCACAATTAAAGACGCTTAAGAATCATCAGTTGGACAGCCAGAGGGAGCGCTTACGAAAACATCGAGAGGATCAGCGGACCGAGGAAGATAAGTTTGCCGAGCTAGCACCTCTCCTCAGAGCCATTGATAAGGAGGTGGAGGACATCGAAGAAGCTCTGCGTTTGGTAAAGCTAAAATGAGAGAAACTTCTTATCGAACGTACGCAAGCACATACTAGGTTGGAAGTTTCCATTAATGCCCAACGGTCTTGCTTAGCAGCTTCTTCGGGCCTTCCTGGAGATTTTTTCTCTTCTCGGGATCTGTGGTTTCTCCTGGGCCCATGATTTTTTGTATATGTGTTTTTTTTCTTCTCATGTAATTCCTGGGCAGTAGCTCCCAATTTTGTAATGCACCAAAGTTCATGAATGGAAAAAGATACTTATTTTCTTATGCCATCTCTATGTTATAACCATTTACTTTAATTGTGAAGTTTTGTAATTCTTTCATCTCTTCTCGAGTTATAATAAAAAGAACTTGTTCACACATCATAATAAAAACAAAGAACTTGTGCATTTATAACAACCAATTACATCAGTGGTCATACATAACTGCCTACACATGATAGACTTTCAACCATTTATTATTAATATTGAATGGTTTGTCTTTATCCATCTTAGAGATTAAGCAATAACCTGAATCATGAGCCTCCTTCATGATGAGAGGTCACTCCCAATTCACTGCAAACTTAGGTAGAGGAAGTCCCCTAATATGTCTAACTATTGCCTTTAATACAAGGTCTCCCTGTACAAACTTCCTTGGTCTCACCAAGTTATCATATGCCCTAGAGAGCTGATTCGTATACATTTGAAAGTGTTGCATCACATTATCCATGTGTTGGTCCAACGCTTCCAACTGCACATGTCTGTTCCGACGGAGCATGCTACTTCACAAAGCGTATCAGGCCGAGGGAACTTCTAACTCCATCGGGAGAATTGCCTCAGTCCCATAAACAAGAGAGAACAGTGTATACCCTGTTGTCTTCTTCTTATTCGTTTGATAGGCCCATAAAATGGTTGGTATCTTATCATCCCATGATCCTGGGAAATACTCCATCATTTTATCCAATATATTGACCAAAGTCTTATTAGTCACTTCGGCTTGACCGTATCCCTTTGGGTACGCCACCGTCTAAGTGTGATGGATAATAGAATATTTGTCTGTGATCATCGTTACCTATGAATTGACGAAAGGGGTTCCATTATCTAAAAGGATAACCTTTAGGATCCCAAAACGTCAAATAATGTATTCTCTGATGAAGTTCCTCACTACTCCTTCTGTTGCCCTTCTCAGTGGTATCGCCTCAGCCCACTTTGTGAAACACTCCGTTGCCACTAGTATCCATGTCTTCCCCCTTGAAGAAGGGTGTATTGCCCCTACCAGGTCAAAAGCCCAGGTGTGAAATTAATAGGGAGTTACCAGGGAGTGTAGGTCCACTGATGGGGCACATATCATATTCCCATAAAGATGGCAATCCTTGCATTTTCGAATGAACTCAGCGGAGTCTTTCTCCATTATTGTCCAATAGTATCCCAGAGTCATCAACTGGTCATATAACTTGGCCCCTCCTATGTGAGCTGGATCATGTGCCTTTTACATTACCTCTGCTACCTCTTCCTTCGTGATTCAATGCAATGACCTGTTGAAGTATCCCCTTCGATAAAGCTACCCCTCTTGGACGTAGAATCTTGGGGCCCTTCGCCGGAGTCCCATCGCATTAATTTTCTCTGTTAGGATAACTCCATCCTTAATGAAGTCAATATAGGGTTGTCTTCAGTCAACCTGAGCTTCCAAAAAATGACATTCAGCTGCCTCGAAAAATAATTGGCATTTATCACACTTCCGTTGTAACTCGACTGCATCCTGCTTCATACTGGGCCAGAAATATCCCTCCCTTTGAATTCTTCTATAAAGTGGAATCTCAGTCATTTCGCAGTGCTCTTCGTGCATTTTCTTCAACCTCTGACCTTCTTCTTCTAGACCAATGCATCTTGACAGCCATCTTCCTACATTTCTGAAGTAAAGGTTTCCCTGGTTTGTAAAGTACTGAGACAATTCTCTAAGCCCCATCGTTCCTTCACTAAACTCCAGTTGCCTCTTAATCTCTCCCCTCCAGTTCGTGTCCTCTTCCATCGGTATAATTGACTGTACCATAGAAGCAATTGTTCTTTATTAAATCATGATAGTAGTTGTATTACACCTCATGATCATCTTCTAGGCAATGGTGGCATAGGCGTCTGGGTGACGGTTCATCGTTCTGGGCTGCCTCTTGATCATGGTCCGATGGAACTGGCCAAGGAGCCTCTGAATAATCATTTTGTATGGTGCCAGGCTCATGTGTTTCAACGCATATTCTCTATTCACTTGCTGAACCACCAAGTTTGAATCCCCCTTGATGCAAAGTGAACGAATCCTTCTTCGAAGAGCCTATAGCAATCCCAACACAAATGCTTCATATTCTGCCTCGTTGTTAGAGTAAGGGAAATCTAACTTGTAAGAAAGGCAAATCTCCTCCATTCCTTTTAAAAGAATAACCCCTGCTCTTCCTTTCTTTTCTGCCGATGACCCATCGAACTGCATTGTCCATTCCTCATCTATTACATCTAGATGGTTGGCCTATAAATAGTCTCCTGGAATATCTTCTTTGGGTGGCTCGAAGGTTCCTGAGGGGAAAATAGCCAACAAATCAGCGTATGCCTGTCTTTTGATTGCGCGAGGCACTACGCACTTCAAGTCATATTCAAATAGGATGAGGAACCACCTAGCTTCCCTACCAATCAAAATCGTTCTTGCTAACAATAAATTTATAGGATCACATCTAGTTACAATATGAATTGTAAAAGACAACATATAATGCCTAAGTTTTTGCTCTACAAAGACTAAGGCTAAACAATGCCTTTCTAAGTTGCTGTATCTTACTTCTGGCCCATGGATGATCCTGCTGAGGTAGTAGACTGACCGTTCTTGCCCATTGATCTCTTGCGCTAGCAAATCTCCCATGAACCTCGTGGTAGATATGAGGTATAGCAGCAACGGTACTCCTGCCTTTGGGGGAACCATAGTCTGTGGTGAAATAATCAATTTCTTCAGTCCATTGAGAGACTCCTGGTGAACCGCCTACCATTTGAACTTTGTGTTCTTTCATAACAACTGCATAAACGGATGTGTTACCTTGGTTAACCCAGGCACAAATCTCCTAAGGTAGGATACTTTATCGAGGATACTCTTCAGTTCCTTTGCCGTTCTCGGACATAGAATTTCCAAGATCGCTCGTTGTTTATCCTAGTCCATATGCACTCCTTGTGAATCAACCACAAAACCTAGGAATTTCCCACTTGTCACTCCTAAGACGCACTTCAGCGGGTTCATCTTCAACTTAAACTTCCTACAACGAGAGAACACCTTCCTCAAATCGCTCAGGTGGGACTCCTATTTCCTCGACTTGATGATCAAATCATCTACATAGAACTTCACGAACTTATGAAAGAAGTCATGGAAAATGGCCATCATTGTTCTTTGGTAATTCACCCACGCATTCTTGAGTCCAAACGGAATCACCCTATACATGAAGTTACCCAACGAGGTTCTGATTGTCGTCTTCTCTATATCCAAAGGGTCCATCTTGATCTGGTTATACCCAACATACCCATCCATGAATCTGTATATCTCATGACCAACCTTTGCATCTATCAGGCTATTGATGGAGGGCAGAGGGAACTCATCTATGGGGCAAGATCTATTCAAATCTCTGAAGTCCACGCAGATCCTCATCTAATTTTTATCTTTCTTTCCTACTGGGACAATACTGGATAACCAGAGTGGGTGTTGTATCGGCGTGATGAACCCTGTAGTTAGTAAGCATTGAACCTCTTCTTTGATCTTCAAATCTAGCTCAGGATTGAACGTTCCCGTTTCTTGCTTCACCGGGATGGCAGAAGGCATTACATTCAACTTGTGGCAACTTACTTCCTCATCCAGCCCCTTCATCTATTTGTATTTCCATGCAAAGACATTTATAAACTCCCGAATTAACCTGACCAAGGCCTCTCATTTCTCCTTATCGAGGTCCTTCAAGATGAAGATGGGTCTCGAATCTTCTCCTTCCTTCACCAGGTTTAGTTGCTCTAACTCTTATGCATGGGGCTTCGACTGATTTGCCATGTAATCAGGTTCCTCAACGACTTCCTCCATAAATTCCTGTATGCTGGAATTGTCTATCACCATGCACTGCCCCGGTTGATCCACCAGAAAGCATTCATATATCAGGTAAACCTCATCATCAGCTTCGTCGGCAGTCCATTCACACAGTTACAATCGATACAACACCTTTACTTCCTCGATAATGACCTTTTTACATTGTCTGTTGGTAATGGTGACTTTCTTCCTCTTCTTCTCTCTAGAAGCCTCGGCCACTCTTTCTCTTGAGAACCGACTCAGTACGCTTTGTCATTGAACCTCATGGTCCATTAGGTCCACTCTAGGCCTCATCCTATCTTTGAGCTGCTTAGATATGCCTTAGGGTCGAGGGACCACCTGCTGAGCTTCCTCGACCATTTCCCTTGTGCTCCTTACAACCTCCCTTTTCTTCTCGTTTAAGAGCCCCATCCTTTCTCTGATCGAGTGAACCCATGCACCTTCCACTCTTCTCATTAGGACCCAAACATCTTCCTCTAACTCCATGTAAAATGCTGCATCCACCAAATGAGCCTCCTCCATAGCTAAGGGACTTTTTATTGCCCTAATGGTCACTTCTGTCCCCTTGATGTTCCCCTTAGCGCATTAGTGGTACGTAGAAGGAACCAACCCTTCGTTGTGCATCCACACCCTTACTATTAACAGATGATAGGAAGTTGCACTCTCTATTATGTGGAACTTTATATGGGAACTCAAATTTCCCATCACAACCCCAACATTAACGTACCCAATAGATTTGGAAGATTAGTTATTATACCCTGAAATTACCAAAGGCATGGGGACCAACCTTTCTTCTAGAATATTAGCTACATGAAAGGATTTAATTGGCATGATTTTGATGGAAGCTCCTCCATCCATGAGGGTCCTTGCAAAACTAACTCCGTTGACACTGAGAGTCACATAAAAAGGCCTGTTGTGAGGGAACCTTACAACCCTATCTGCATCGCTGAAGGTTACTTCTGACAGAAACCTTCTCACCAACCTGGCCATGGGTACCTTCCATCTCAGCGAAGGTACTGCGTTCTTCCTCGTAATATCGAGTATTGCCTGGGTTATCTCTTGCCTACTTTCCTTTGGTATCCCCACTTGTTCGAAGAACCAAGTGAACTTCGAGAAATTCGAAACTGCACAATAGTCTATAATTGGATCTACTTACTCCCTTTCAACATCGTATACCTCCTCCGCATACTTGTCACTTGCTTCGTCATAGGACAACACAACATTATCCATTCCTCTCGTACAATCTTCCAGAGCCTCTTCGTACTCTTCTTTCTTCGATGTCAATTATATTTCCCCTCTCTTGGCCTCTTTATCATAGGCCACCATAAAATTGGCCCCATATGCTGGCAATGGGTTATTGTTAACGTTCTGTGGAGGGATTTGTAATGTCCCTGCCTTCACGTACTTATTTATGATTCTTCTCAGCGTAAAGCAGCTCTCGATTGGATGCTGGATCCTCCGATGAACCTGGCAGTACTTTGGATCCACCTTCCTTACCGTATCAGGATCCTTTGCGAGAACATCCTTTGGCTTATAGATCGTCCCCCCTGGACCATCGCATTATAACAGCTGACATCTTTTTCCACTACACAAGGAAATGGTGGTGGGTGTTCTCTATCTCTTTTGAACTTCCTCTTATTATGCTTCTTCGGTGCTTTGCCCCAATCGCCCCCTTCGGTGTACCCTACCCATGGGGGATGAGATCTCCCCCCCCCCCCACTGGTTTCATCGGTTGCCTAAACATCATGGGCACCACCACCAGATTGGGACACACCATAAGAAGATATTTCTTGTTGCTTTTAAGAACGGTGCAAAATTCCCCTCGTGGGTCTTATTGATAAGATGGCAGATGTATTCAGGAAGCATCCCCTTAGCGCAGATCTGCAATAACTTGGATTTTTTAGCCTCCTCCCTTATGTCAAGGGATCTTTCTCTGAATCTTAGAATATAGGCCACCACTTCTTCCCCATATCATTGCTTCTCCCTACCTAGTTGGGTCAAAATAAACTCGTCTTCTACTAGAAATAACTTTTGGACAAACAACACATGCATCTCTTCCCATATAGAAATACTATTAGGAGCCAAATGGGAATACCAGGTATATGCTTTATCGATCAAGGACTTAGAAAACTCCCTGAACCCAAGCCTTTTATTATTACAATGTGCTCCCAAATGTTCAACAAAGCGCTTAATATGCTCCTTCGGGTTCCCACCCTTTTCTGTGTATTTTTCAAAAATAGGAGGAATATAGTCCTTTAGATAGGGCTCATCATTATATTCCTGGGGATAGGGTGTTCTAAAATCATCATAAACCGAAGCTACCTCGTCATCAGATTGCGAGGAGGCTTGTATAAACTTCAGCATCTCCTTCTGCATCTCCTTTCTCATTTCCTCCATAGGTGATGCTATTGGGGCAACAACCAATGGCAATATGGTCTGGGTGCCCGTTGTAGCTGGCACAAACATCACGGAAGGGGCTGTTGAAACTCCTGAGGCTCCCACTGCTGGATTCACAATAGAGAGTATGCTTACTGGGACTGTTCTCGTAACACCTGCACCTGGTGGGGTCGTTGGATCTACCCCTGGTGTTACGAAGGCATTAGCCTCCAATCCTCCCAGTATAGTTGAAGCTATCGAAGTTTGCAAAAACTCAAAAAACATACTCATGAGGAGCGCGACCTGAGTGGGTCCCAACCTCACACTCGTGGAAGGTTGTGTCACCCCCGAAACGCCTGATGTGGCCGAAATTGTTGGTACCTCCAATCGAGGACCCCCATCCCTTAGGGCCTCTAGTTCTCTTGCAGCTTGTTCTTCATTATGTCGGATATCATCAAAGTTGAGCCTTCGAGTAGCATTATCTTGTGCCATACTCCTTACTTAGAAGAATGCCTCCCCAGCGGAGTCGCTAAATGTAAGAGGGTACTTTAGATAGGATGGAGGCGTAACCCCTATTTGAGTATGGTAGTGATAAGCTAATTTGGCCAAAGCCTTTGGATTAATGATAGGACACACATACCCAAACCCAATGAAGATAAACTCAGTTTAAACTCACAAAACTCTCATGTATAACTCAAGAGATAATAGTGGACTTTAGAAGTAACTTAGCTAGAGGGAGAGAGAAGTAAGCACCCTAGATACACCTTGGTAGGTAGGTAGAAACACACTAAATACCCTCAAGAATCTCTG
Organism: Sambucus nigra; assembly: GCA_949130495.1. NCBI lineage: Eukaryota > Viridiplantae > Streptophyta > Magnoliopsida > Dipsacales > Adoxaceae > Sambucus > Sambucus nigra. The sequence goes on along the minus strand of OX422211.1, from coordinate 295,824,291 downwards.
TCAAGTATTAAAAGCTTCGTAATAAATAACAATGGTGGGTGAGTAAACCCTCTGGTTCGTAATAATTCTCTCAAAATGCGTCTCTTCTCTCTAGCAATAACTCCTCAACTCTAAAAAAAGAGCATCCTCTCCTCAGGGGTGGTTGGGGTCTTAAATAGCCCCCCACACCATCCCTGATGCAACTCAATCATTAAAGACTATGAAAGACATCCATCATACTTTATGTCACAATACTAAATGCTTGATGCAATAGATGTCTCCATGTCATAAATATTAAATGCCAAGACATGCCTTTTGCCTAACCACTGTATGTCAGGGGCTGTTGTCGCAGAGGTGGCTTACCAACTGCCTGACAGCCCCAAATACCATGGCGGTTTACTCAAGTGTAAGTCTGACATTGTTTAGCTGGCTAGTGACATCACCTACAATAGATGTGACATTAAGTAGATGGTTGTTTAGTTCTTAACTCAACGTCCGATAGAACTCCAAGCTACTCCGCCTGAGGTTCCACGTCCAGGGTCCTTCGGTGTTTTTATGAGGTGTATATAAGATGGTCAGGACAAGCCCCCAACGGTACCTCACTTCTCAATCCTCTAAACCAAGTCGCTCTAAAGTTCCCTCTGTGAGGTCATTCGATAGAGCATGAAAGCTCTCCCAGGCCCTGCCAAGCCTGGTCTCTCACGAATACCGTTTGACCTCACACTAAAACTCATTATTATTCTCGTTATAACATTACAACCGTTATAGCTTACAATCAAAATAAACAAAGATACAATATGATTGACACAACAAGCTAAAGTATGAGTTGCCACGCCAAGCTGCCTCGCTGAGTTGCCACGCTTGAGCTGCCTCGGCTTCTTAATCTCAAACACTATTGCCAATTAGGGAGTTATCCCTAATCTCAGGATTATCTTCAAGCCCCCTCTACATATAGCAATAACTATCTCAATAATTTCTTTAGTATTTCTTCGTATATTGCAAAAAAATGCATCACCCACAATGGTCAATAGTCGGGGACTACTATTTCCTCATGGATTTGATGGAACGATTCTATGAAAAGGACATAAATATGACTAATCGTACTGGAATACGTACCATATATGGGCATTGGATAAATAACACGAGGTTTAGTCCCCTTTTTAATCATCTTGCAGACTTCGAACAGTGCTCGAATGTGTTAAAGGTAAAATAGACCATTACTAAGGAACAATAACAACTTGCAGGTGTTGGTGGAATTCGTTGAACTTCACTCTAGTTGTGCAAGACGATGAGGCCTTGGAAAGGTTGTGTGAACAAGTCCTAAGTTATAGGGATATCCGTGTAGAGCCGTCCTATTTATTTAAATAATTTAGGCGAGCTTTATACCCCTATCACACTGGTTGAAACTAGAGTGGTTTATGATTTTCTATTTTTTGTTGTATTTCCATGACTGCCTTAATGTTATCCGGTTCACATTTTTAATATAATAAAGAATTTATGCATTCATTTATGTGTTTGTTGCTAAAAGTACATTACTATTTATTTTCTACCTTTTTTAACATTCGCATCTACATAGTAATCTTGGACTCAATAAATTAGGTACCATGGTAAATATAATTTCACAGCATTTGTTGTGTATCCATTCTATTAATTACAATGCAGTTTTCATAAGCATTAAAGAGTCTTACGTAATGGTACAAGTCTCTAAAAAATATCGAAATCAATACTACCATGTACTGATATAGATATGAGAATAATACGCACATGACTATAGAAATCGGTGACATGTGAATTTTTTCTGTTTGAGGTAGTAGACTACTATTTGAGGTTGTAGACAACTCAATAACAAAGGAGATTCTCCAGGCTTCCATTAAAATGTTATAGCCTATCTAGGGAGATGTAATGGTGGGTTGCAGATTTCAGAAAAAGTTCAATAATACTGTATATTCCTATACATTTTTATATAAAACGAAGATTACGGATCTTGTTTTAGGTATTGAAATAATAATGTATACGCATTGCCAAAAATTATACCAAATAGCATTACAAACTACAATCTATAAATTAGGTGCCATGGTAAATAAAATTTCACAACCTGTGTGGTGAAAGTAAAACTTCACATATTATAGTGCATAAGACTTAGAGAAATAGTGAATGTTTTAACAGGCAACCTGGCTGTGTGCAGTTCGCAGGGGGACATTTGATGAGGGCGATTACCCATAAGTATCCGGGATGCTATCAACATGCTAACATCATCCAAAATTCCTAAATTAGTAATCATTAAATTTTTTTCTACTTTACATACTTAGTTAATTGTGATAATTTAAACATTACTCATGGTCGATTGAATAAATGTTTTGGTCGCAGTGCTTGTTGTAAATCGCACACACGTACCGAATGGGAGCGGGGCCAAACTACTACTGAGAGGTTAATTTAGATACGTGTGTGCCATGGTTAACAAGAGTGCTTTTACATACAGAGTTCAAGGACAAGATATTGTCACCGATGGTGTATTGGTCGTGACAAGTGCAACGATTCTAATCACACCATCATGGCAACCGCTCCTTACTATCATGCATGGTGAAGTGCAAGAAATAATCCCTATTGAGGATCCTATTATTGATGGAGGAGTAAGGAGGGTGTTTTTTTGATTCAATCTTATGTATGGTGTAGTACATTTCCATTCGGATGTATGTTTTCTTTGTTTGGTCATTGTATTGTTAATGATATTTGAGGATGTATTTTTGTTACTTAGAACATCTTATTAAAATCCTAAAGCACAATTTATTTAGATAGAACACATGGAAACATTACATAATCGAACGATAAATATAGTAACATACTGGCACCAAACACATCATAATGGATGATTAAAACCCGTTCACATCCATAAATGATAAACCCACCCATGTTCACAACGTTCAAGAGGCAGTCTGATTGGTAAGTGTTGCACTGAAAATCATTAAAAAAAACTCAAAACTCATGGTATAGGTAGCAAGGTTCGTTGCGTATTTCCCAACACCTTGAATAGTGGATGCAAAACCTTTCCCACGCATCTACATCTTTAACGAACAACTTGTCAGTATCACTCTCCTAGCCAAACCCTCTAAAAATATAGCTCTTTTGTATAAGTTAAAGTGTAATTTGTGTGTGAACCAGCGTACATGAATCTCGTTTACCATACGTCCTCGAGTTGCATTTAGGGGTAACTCCCAACATTGCTCGACCAGGGAAAAAGTGTTTGCAGGAATGAAAATGTCTAGACTATAAGGTATATAAGAGGGAGTGACATGATTTAGCAATTGGAAGTCTTCATTAACAGGCCATGTGTGGGAATCCATTGTAAAGGGCATTCACGGGGCATATGGATATATTTATAATCCTGGTTTCATTTTATATTGTTTGGGCCATGAAAAAATGTGTGGCTTTTAGTAAATTTGAAAAATAATTCTACATCATAAATCCTATCAAGTAAAATCCATTGGATATGTTGAGATTAACTCTTTTTCATCATTTTAGTATAAAAATCCACGTGGCGACGAATCAGTATCATAAGCATCCGGTGCGGATGCCACCTCTTCTTCTTAGAATGTTTCCCCAGTATTAAGTGAGTACGCTTGTAATTTTGCCTATTGGCAAGTATAATTACAAAAATATAATGTGAGTGAAAATGAATTGACTGATCATCATTAGTGACACAACGTACATTTGGTGTGCTATCATTATACGGAACATGGTTAAATTTTACAATTAATATGGCCATTTTGGTTAACGTCTGTAATAGCAGGTGTGTTAAGTGTGTGCATATGACACCACTCACTAATGATCATTAAAAACCTCATGCCAAAAATTATTTAAAAGTCATGTGTTGAAAAACAAACTCTGCCGGGAATTATATTTTGTGAGGGCGAACACAACTGACATGTTGTAAGTGGTTAATAAATATCATACGTAAAAAAAAATAGACGACAACGGTATTGTCTCATGAGACAATCAGTGTGTTCGATGGGAATCAATGGTTTGGCCATTCGTACTCATATTGTTGGATTATATATTTTGATTGTGATGTTACTGCTTGATTAAGAATATTTCCTCTGATTTCTTTAGGAAGACTTGGGATACACTCTAATATCATTTATGATGTATCCATTATAAGGGAGAATTGTGATGAACTATTATGGTTTTCAAATAACAAACCACACACAATAGATATATAAAGTGGGTTAAAAATTTGTACTACAATTGAACCATTGAACCATTAAATAGCTATGACTTACATTGCAGTTGTCATGTTATTAAAACCCTATTATTGCAGTTCTAATTTATTTTTCTTAATTTATGGGACAAGTCACTGAATTTTTTTTAGATGAATATTATCATGTATTGATATATGTAGCAAATTATCTAGGCATGTTGTAAGATGTTATTACCTATATGGGGAGATGTAATTCAATTATATAGGAAATTCTCTAGGCTTACTATAGGTTTCAGAGTAATCCCAATCATATTGTATTCGTCTACAACTTTTTTAATCTTTACTTTACTGAAAAGGAACATCACAAATCTTGTTTTAGGTATTGAAATAATAATTTGTACGCATTGGCAAATTTTTATTACAAATCCAATTATAAATTACAATCATTGATATTGTGTGTAAATAGTCGAGTCCGATCGTTAAAGTATCATCCCTCCCAAATGATATATTTAAAACCAAATCATTAACGATATGAGTTTTCAATCTGGTGTTTGTGGGAGGGTCTCATCCCTCCCAATAGAGATTCGTCAAATTATAGTTCTTTGCTACATGTTGATAAATTCATGATGAATCATAGCCCGAGCACAATATTTCTTAATGGACACTTTGAACTTCAATTTACTGAGGAATTAGTCGGAACCTTCCACTCCCTAGTCGAGCCTAATTGAGTTTAAAGTGATATGGATAGGGTGGAGTAACATATACTATGTCTACACGTGGAATTTGCTCAACTTTTTATACTTACTAGTACGATTTGAGTTTAAGGTATTACTTAAGTGGGACTCACCAAATGGTCGTGTCAATGATGACGTTTTCAGTCATTTCTGGAATGAAGTCTTTAGGGAGGAGTGGCGTAATGTTGCTATGGGCGGACTTGCACTCATTATACTATTTTGAGGCTATTTTGCTTGTCAAACTGAATTAAAAAACATTTGAACCTTATGCGTTGTGGTTCGTTATCGAGGGTTCCATGGAGGCTATTATAAGGTATACTTCACTCAACTGCATAAATTAGATGCTTGATATGTTTTTATGCTTTATGGGACTACTGCGTGTGTGTAATCCTTAGTATGTTTTCTACTAAGTATGTAATTTCTAATGTTTAATCATCGATATGTTACATTATTTGTCAAGCTACGTTAACCATAAGCAATCGGATATTAATAATATTTACTATGTTTAGTCCTCAATATGGTTTTGGAAGATATGTTAATTCCTTGATATTTTCTAAAATTTTCAATTCAACGTATAAATTAAAAGATCAATTTTTTTATTCTTAACTTGAAACATTTGTGTGCAACTCTGTCAATTTTTACTTAGTCAACGAGACAAGTCATTAGCCAATTTATTGTGCATTTATAAGGGACAATTGTAAGAATCACGAGTTAAATGAGTTAAGACAAAATAAAAAATAATAGGCATAATGTGCAATATACTATGAAAATCATGAAATAAATGAGTTACACCAAAATATAAAATAAAACAAGTATGTTTATCTGAGAATAACAAAACATGACTGGGTCCTATATGGCGGTGGTCTCCTAATATGTTTGGGATGTTGTGCCACATCACCTGCATCTGAGCTTGCTCGAACGTGCTGGTGAATAGGTAATCCTGATTTTCTACAGCCACCCCCATCCCTCTAGGGACCCTCCTCCTAAAGTTCCCCTCCGCCCCATCTAGTGACCATTATCAGTACGGGTATAACTCTCGCCTCATCTTGTGCTGATGAGTCACCCTCAACAGTATCATCCATGAGTCCTCAAATATTAGGCTTAAGTGTTTCCTAATCCAATCCATGACAAAGGTGAATATGTCTAATGCATAGTCAACTGGTCTTCCCATAGTACGCATAGCCAGTGGTGGTCGTGGAATGAGAGGAACCTTTAACTCTTTTGGCTCGTCATGCATCTAAGTAAGTACTAGCGGGGTGATGAATAATGAGCTTATAAAATCATGGAACTCATGTGACCCCATATAATGGTGACCAACTAGAGAGTGTCCCCCGATTGAATGAAGTGTACATGGAGTATCATGAGTTGTAGTGGGGCTGCCACAATTTGCATCATATGTGGATGTCGGGCATGGGTAATTTATTAATTCTGAATCCATCTTCGATCGATAGGAAGTAACTGACACATCAAAGTCTAAGTGAGTGGGGTGGGTGTAATGGAAAGAATCTCCCTGATAATTGGATCCTGACGAAGTTGTGTTCCCTCTCTATCTCCCCCACCTCTACGTGATCATGCTCATTGTGCTTCATACATGTCGCTCCCCAAAATAACTTGTGCCTTCTCATCTATAGGTGGAGGTGAAACCTATCAAAATATGCCCACATTTTTTGCCGCAGTGAGTCATGTCTTGCACATCCCTGTGATCTCTAGTAATATCGTATGGCGGTGATGGGGTCAGATAGTATAGCATCTGTTCGAACATTTATATCAACTAGCTACTGCATCTAGAAAAAAATTAAAAAAAAACATAGGAAAACCTTTAGTAATTTTATTACATAGTTATGTATTGTCAAATTGTAAGCAATTAAAAAGTAGATAGTAAATATATTTTTACCAAAAGACCTAAAATGCCTCCAAATGGGAGGGCACCGCAGGGTGGGGGATCGATCTGGATTCTACTAATAAATCATCGGGTAATCTGCTAATACCATAGCATGTAAGGGTTATCCAACATGATGTCACCATCATACATGTCGCCGACTATAACATTATGTCCCCTATCCCCCACATCCCAATATACACGGCATGAACTCAAGAAAAGTCACTACTGGTATGTCTTCTCGTGTCTATCTGATGCAACTTGAAGCTCGTATTGCAAAGAGCAGGGACATGTTGCCGTAGCGTAAATTGTCCTAGGAAACGATCTGAAAGATGTCACCTCACAATATCAAAGGCTATGAGGGTACCCTGGCCCTCTATATATCTGCATCTTCCATGTCGTAGTCTGGTAACTGCACCATGACATCGTCCGTATAAGGGTGCCAAATGATCTGCAATATATAATCCATATAACATCATTAACTACTAATTAAGTATTAAAAGAAATGTATGCTCATATGAATGGATACAAAATAAACTATGTGGTACACATCTGGGCCGATCGCATCAGATTTAACTGTTCTTAAAAATATTTGAGGATGTGGATAGGGTTATCCTTCTTAAACAGCGGGGTGCACCATATGAAATCAAATTTATGTCAATAAAATGATTGATTCAATGTATTAGTGAATAACTTAGAATATTTAGTCAAGGACAAAGTATAAAACATGAGATCAAAATTCACTTCCATCCTAATGGTACAGGTGGAAGTGACTTAAATGGCCTCAACAACACGGGCCTCAACATGCTCTAGTATCACTCGCTTTGAGCCAACTGAAATAGGCACTCGTATCCCCATAACTATTAATTATTTGAAAAAATTAAATTATCCACAAGAGTTGATAATATATCATTTAAACTAAACCATTTATAATTTAAATTTAACATGTAGCAACACGAGAGGCCCAACTATCTACCTTGCATTTGGTGTTATCACCCGATATAACTCACGATATAACATCACGAGTGCAACTCCATTCCAGCTATAATCTTTGGACCAATGCATGTCATATAGTAATTGGAGTTATCAAAGTTTCATGTGTCTACCAAATTTATTCCCAAGCAACGTGCCTCCAAACATACGTAAAATATATCCACGGGCGCAAATAGTGAGTATATATCCATTCGCATGCTCTGGTGGCTATGCAATTGTGTCCACCAACCAATTCACCCTAATTGGGGATTCGAAACCAAACTATAAAATATCGCTTCTCACACCAAAATACTCCTAGCATGTCTCTTGTAGCCTATTGTGCCTTGTCGTCATCTCCGAACTTATAATGGGAATACCGTCCACAAGTAATCCTAGCAGAAACTCCACGTTCTACAATGTGTTGCTACACTCCCTGATCGATAGATGAAATTTCTGAGTCTTTATCCGCCATTGCTTGACCAGGGATGTGATGAATGACGGTCGAGGGTGACGTAACGAAGATAATGTAAGCTATAGAAACTAGCATCCATGAGTAATGGTATGAAATACCGCCACTTATCCAGCTCTTCCCATCTGTGACTGGAATCGCTATGTTGGCATGTCATGACCCTCGACTGTAGACCAACCCAAGTTTCCTCCAATCTATGACCCCACTGTCTAGTCAATATAAACCCGTCTATAAGACCAGGCTATATCCATGCTCGTGTGTATGGAATATCCATGGTAACTGTAATTAAACAACTTTTGTTAACACATTGCAATTGAATATAAAGAACATAAACTTCAATATCAAGGTATTGTAAATGAAATTCTTATTATGTAACAATATAGAAATACTAACATAGATCAGGATCAATTAGGAGACCATTCCATGGTATTTCATGATAGCTCTTATGCGTTTCATTGATCTTGCGATAATGGCTACATTACATATGTCGCCTTTCTAAGAGATCCATATCATTCTTGTGCGAGAAAAATCGGGCCTCCCTACCTCACGTCTAAGTCCCAGGTTAGGTATCAACTCCGAATGTAACACCGATAGCCAGTAAAAAATGTGGTCTAGGGGATATATCTACGGTGCATATGTCCTCAAATAACACTCAATTGTAAATTAATCACCAATAAGTATCATGTGGTCGAACTTCAGTCTTGAACACTCTCTACTGGCATGTGAATAAGCGCAATCCATGGGTCCAATATATGTGGAAATACCATAGTAGTCTATAAAATATAAATTCAACACGTACAACGATTGGAATACTCTTATACACCTTAATAACCGAGTTAAAAATATTAGAAATGTTTGTGGTATTTTGGCCATAATGGTACCCATCATCATGTGCTAGCGACCATTTTTCCTTGGTAATTCCGTAAAGATAGGTGTGCCACTTAACTAATTTCCTTTATTTCAGCCATCAACATATCAAATTTTCTAACTTGGTTTGCATTGAACTCATGCCATACCAACTACTTAAGGCTAACATCACAGAATATTTGGTAAACAGTACTATGCACATAGTGTAAATAGTATTGATGCCTCTCGTGGCTTCCCTTATACAATTCGTGCTCACGCCATTCCTCCTACATTGCAACATTAATTTCGATATTCTTATCGGAGATCAAACATATATTCTGACACTCCTCTAAAATATGTTCCTTAACAAGATGCAGAAACCAACTCCAATTAGAAAGTTTCTCTTTGTCTGCTAGGACAAATGCTAGTGGAAAACATTGTCCGTTACTATCCAAGCTCATCAAAAAAACCATCTTTCCTTTATACTTACTACATAGGTGGGTCCCGTCTATGATAGCAATAATCGCACAATGTTTGAATCTTTCTATTGAGGCTGGGAGAGAAAAGAATACTCTCAAACATTTCATTTCCAATAGGTTATTGGTGGGCCTTTAAGTTTATGACCGTCCTCGGATTATATTATTGAACTACTGACAAGAAGCAAGGCAACATATTAAAAGATGAATCCCAATAACCAAATTACACAATAACTACTTTTCTCTTTTCATTCCAATCACTACACCACAAATCAAGAGTGGTCATGACAAGTGGGTCACGGCTTGGGAACGTATGGTCATGACTTTGGAATATTACCAGAGTTAAATGCATGTGAAAAATGTAATGACTAATCAAAAGGGTGATATTAAATGGATTTGATCACAGCCATAAACCATGACCACCAGGATCATGGACTAGGTCCGTGAACACACCCGCAAACAAATGGACATTAAAACTCCAGCTAAAATGGGTTACAGCTTGGACTATGACCAATGGCGTGATAATTTTATTAGGGTTTTAGTTCAGATGGGTCATGACCAAGGTCCGTGACCATTTTGAAACTATTATGAGAGCTAGTCACGTTCCTAATTGTGACCCTAGGACCTGACCATTTATTTTTTACACGTCAAGATCTTAGTCATGGTCCTAGACTATGACCAGGTTCCTGACGTGTAAAAAATAAATGGTCACATCTTGGGGTCATGGATCAGGACCGTGACCATATCCTCTACACATAAAAACCTTCAACTCTTTTTCATTTTACGATCTCTCTCTCTTTCTCTCTCTAGCCCCTTTCCATATGCTCTTCCTCTCTCTCCTCCCCAATTTATTACCTCTCTCTCTCTCTCTCGACCGTGACCATATCCTGTACACATAAAAACCTTTAACTCCTTTTCATTTTATGATTTCCCTTTCTTTCTCTCTCTCTCTCTCTCTCTCTCTCTCTATATATATATATATATATATATATATATATCCCTCTCTATCTCAAGTACTCTCCCTCTCCGGCCAATAATATTTTTTAATATCTTGATTTGTAGCTTTTCTTGAAATTAATTTGGTATTATTAATATTGATTGGGTATATTAATTCTGTGCTAGAACTTTGTTGTGTTTTATTATTTAGGGCTTGGAATTATTTGGGCATTACAAATATTAATTGAATATATTTTTATTTAGGGTTTAAAATTTGGTTGAATGTTGTTATTTTGGGTTTGAAGTTGATTTGGTATTATTGATATAAATTGAGTACCCGGAAATTTGATTAAATGCACTTTGTGAATATATTAAATTAATTAATTTATCCTGAACTTCATCAATATATTGATGGATTTTGTATAAAAATGTTATTTGGGGCAAAAATAGATAAGTTTGTTCATGTGTTGCCTTATATTAAAACTTATAACTAAGAGTTTGTTGAGTGTAACCATATGTGGTGGCATTATCAGCAGGGGATGGGGAAACACACCCACTAAGAGTTTGTTGTTGTCGTTGAATTAATGAGTCCAAATGTTTAAATGGTTTTTGTTTGTTGGATAAATCCTACATAATTTCTTGCTTAATATGTAAATTTATGTTTAAAGTCTTACGTAAACTTTGTTTTAGTCACTTTTTTTGGTGACATGTAAAAAATTAAATGGTCATGGCCTGGGGTCATGGTCCAAGACCGTGACCAGACGCCGGTATATAAATTTATAGTCTGTTTAGTAAGATTAAATATAACCTTATTCTTGACTACACCACCCATCCCATGGTTGGAAAGAACATTTAAACTTCTCAGTCATGTGAAATCCGAGCCTTTTCAAACCTGGATTAAGAAAACTGAATATTTTCTTCAATCAAATTTCAATGATAAAAAATTGTCACATCACCTTTTAATTATTAATTTAGTAACTGAGTGTTTGTTTTTTGTCAATAATCAAATGTGTGTGACTGATTAGGTTTGATTAATTTGGGGTTTAGGTTTTGAGATCTTTTATGTAATGGTTATATGATCCTTTTGGGTGTGTTTTATAAGCCCCAATTTCAATTTTAGAATAGGGTTTTTCAATCACACCATTGGAGGGTGAACGCAAATACGCGGAAGGATGCATAAAAATGTTAGGATTAAATAAAATAAAATAAATTTAAATTGGATCATTTGAAAAACAATAATTAGTTAATGATTGATTAGAGCTATTACTTGTATGACTCATATTCACACCCTCGTATATTTTTCTCAAGAAAAATGAGACACGACAATAATCACTGGAAACAAGAGTATGATAGGTTAAAATTGGACTGCACTTATACATATTTTATTAGTGTGCGACATATTGCGGGTAATCATATTTACATGTATGGGACTAAGAAGATTGAACATTTTAACTACCTTACACATCCTATAGTTCATCTCCTGCAAGAGTACTTATTCGATGATATTCTGTTTTCCCTACCAGAAAGATGGGATGAGGCAGTAGAAAATATATTTCGCCTATATAATCCCTACATAGCCCTGACATTACTTACGCTATTAGAAAAGGTAGAAAAAATCATTCGCCCATTATGAATAGAACTATGTAAAGAGAGTATTGACCAAGACTGTGATGTCTCACGACGTTCGCACTAAATGCTTCATCCTACCACAGTCGCTAGATCATCATCATACACTCATGGTGACTATGGAGAGCTACACTATTTAAGGAACTTCGCCAGTACTAGGATTATTGTAATGTACACACTCGTTTCCTAAAATGTTGGAACTCCTATTCACAATCGGGCTCTTCAGATGGGTGAGGCTCAAATACTAGTTGATAATATATACACCTATTATGAAGAAGATTCTATGCACATTGATAATGGAGAAAGTCCCCTTGATGAAATCATATAGGAATTTTTTTATCACTTGGCAAGTTTATTTATTGGTCAAGATGCCACGACGAACAACATTTAATTTGAGAACAAGTTGTACTATTTTGTTCATTTAAGTTATTTTATATTTGTGGGTCATTTGTTTATGATTTTAGTGTATGCAACGTGAATTTAAGTTTAAGTTGTTTAATTTGAATTTAAGTTATGTTGAATAATTTGAATGAATTATGAATTGTGCATTCTTATATGCAACATGACCTTTGTTTCAACCTATTAACACTAGTGACTTGAATTTTGAAGATTATTTAATGGATTTCCCACAATACAAATAGTGGATGGGGGAGTGGAACCGAATATCTGATAATTATGTAAAGGGTGTTTAAGAATTTATTAAATACACATATAAAATAATAAAAGTGACAAGATTTCGTGTTCATGCGCTCATTGTATGAACAAAAAATATAAGTCTTTAAAAGATGTTGAGTTGCATTTTCTAAAGTGGGGAATTTGATAAGATATGGACATACCATCGTGAAAATAATGTACCTTATGTTTTGGGAGAATTATCGGTACCTGATCGCGTAACGAAACCTTATCGAGTGGAAGTGGTACATGATTTTCCAACACATCATCCTTTGACCGACTTTACTTATGATGCTTACGGAGTGCACCACCATTAAAACCACCAACCTATGGATAAAAATAATGTTCATTATAACCAAGTCAATGAACAAGTTGATGCGGAATTACGATAAGATCGGAAATACATACGGTTAAAAGCCGGCGTGGCTAGACCATTGTATAAAGATTACAATAAAGATCACTTAATATTATATGTAATGATTGGTTTGCCTAATTTTAAGAGTCAATTTGGTTTATCAGGAAACAACGTAATCAGAATTCTTAAATGGTTAAAGACATTCTCCCCAAAAGAGAACAAGTTACCATACATTTATCCTAACATGTAGAAGATATTGAAGGATTTGGGTCTAAAGTACAAATCTATTCATTCATGCAAGTATGATTTCATATTCTACCGCAACGACCACTAAGAGAAGTATAAGTGTCCTGTATGCAGTGAGCCTAGATATGTGGCTTGTGATAATGGAAAAGATAAGACTGTAAAATATTTCAAGTGCTCACAAGTTCCACATAAGTTTTTGAAGTATTTTCCCCTCGGGATACATTTAAAACATTTTTTCACTGTACCATACAGAGCAGAGGCCATGACATGGAATGCCCGATGCGATGTGGGTGGGAATATCATGCATCATCCATTTGATTCAGTCATCTTACGAAACTCCCTATAGTATAAAAATATTTTTTAAGAAAGAACCTCTTCACGGTGGCCTATACACGACTCAATCAAAAAAGTTTTAGGGGAGCTAATTACCCGAAGCATAAAAACATGGGGTTAAATAAACAATCCCCAAAACATAGGTAAATACATTAAATTTATGAAAAGATAATTATAACTGTATATTATGGACTATCCAGGCTTAGTAAACTAGGGTCGATCTCAAACAGGGAGGTTTTATTATTGAAAATTTTGCACCAGTGTGAATCAAAATAATGTATCTTCGAGGAAAAGGATAAGGATGAGTTAATGAAGCCAATTTGGTGGCAATAATTTTCAATAAGGGTTGAAGCTGAGCCCTTTACCTCATCATAAATTACCTTATTTCGCAAATGTCTAGATATTCCAAAAGGCCACTATAAGAAATAATTTACAGAAAAAGATCATATAGTCTTTACCCCTACCGTGTAGACACAAAGCCATTAAGATAGAAGCATAAGAATGAAAAGTGAACTTAACACCCATTAAATCAAATAAATATTTCCATAAACTTGAAGTGATAGGGCAATGAAGGAATAGATGATTGGTTGTTTCAAGGTCCTTAAGACATAGAGTGCATCTCGAGGTTAGTTTTATATTGCACTTTTGGTTATTTTCATCTACTGGTATATTGATTTTTAATACTCTCCAAATGAGGATGGACCATTTTTTTTGGATTTTTTTACCCAGATCCTTTTAAATGTCATCTGATAACTTTCAAACAGGCAACACCCTGAATTTATAAAGGGATCACGAAATATCCATCTTGGATTATCAACCGATGAGTTTAACCCCTTCTATAATTTAAGCACTAATCAGAGTTATTGGCCAGTTCTCATGGTTCCTTTAAGTCTCCCTCAAACATTATGCATGAGAAAGGAGTTCACATTATTGTCGTTATTGATACAGTGGCCAAAGGCTCTCGACGATAATATTGATATTCTCTTAGCTCCATTAATCGAAGAACTTAAAGAGTTGTGGGATAAAGGCTTGAGGGAACTTGAATCTCTAAAGGGTGAAGATTTCACACTTAAAGTAATGGTGATTTGGGTGATCCATGACCTTCCTACTTATAGGACCTTATTTGGTTCTAATGTACATGGTCATTATGGATGTTTTATATACGGGGAGTAAACCGAAGACACTTGGATACATTATAGTGGTAAGATGAGTTATAAGGGTCATCATAGATTTCTAACGACCAATAACCCTTTTAGGAATGAAAGGTATAACTTCTTATATGTCAGTCCCGATCGTAAGACATAACTTAATCTACTTTCTGGTTAGCAAATCAAGGAGAAGGAAAATCCTATATGACTACGAGGAATACGTACATAGAAAAACACCCTCAGTTTGTAAACCTGAAGCATACAGTTAGGAAGGATCTGAATGACCCTAGTAAAATGAAGGCATGGTCCAGATGATTAAATTTTTTTAACTCATTCTATTAGAAAGATCATCGTATATCATATATAATCGATGTGATGCACACGAGCAAGAATGTTGTTGAACATCTGATAGAAACATGTCTGGGTGGATCTCATTCAAAAGATGGAGAAAGGGACTTCCGTCGTGATCTATAGAAGATGAAAACAAAGGAAAATTATGGTTGAAAATAATACAACAATAGGCAGAATTTTTATCCTCCGACTGCTTTCACGTTGACTACTAATGAGAACAAGATCCTCCTAGACACATTTTTCAACTTGAAGACTCCAACTAGTTAGTGCAAGTCTCATAATTATCACATCATCATTCAATTAATTCCTCTATTGTTTAAGAATTTCTTTTCCGATCATAAAGAAGTGTTTTACCATACATTGTGCAAAAATGACAAATAGAAAGCACAGTGAATCTACAAAATCCAATTTAGCCGAGGCAATTTGTGTATTAAAGAAATATTTACTTCATTCTTCTTCAATATCAACATCCATCTGCTTGTTCATTTATGCAATGAGCATTTATTATGTGGTCCCGTTAGGTATCAATGGATGTATCCTTTCGAGTGCTTGATGAAAATCTTCAAAGATTAAGTTAAGAATACATGGTATATTGGAGGGTAAATTACTGAAGAATACATAACTGTTGAATCGTCGCTATATGCTCGAGAACACGTACCCGAACAAGAGCTGAGGAGGTTTATTCCTTGTGGGAATGAGTGATCAAGGAACCTGGCGAGTTTGAGGATGAATTTCCTTTTTAGAACCATATATAGGTGAGACTCACTAATCTATAATACGAGCAAGTAGCTCGTTATGTCTTTCAATCGGAAGACGAAGTTAAAGATTTAAGAGAGTAAGTAGATACATAATTAACTGAATTATTTTTATTTAATTATATGTATTCTCTCTGTTATGATCTAAATGCTACAATTTACCTTTAGTAATTACTTAAACAAAATTACCCAAAATTAGAGGAGAAATTTCACGACGAATAATTTTAAGACATGGGTATCAAAAGAGGTCATTTCCACCTCTCATATGTGCGATTATTAATTCACGTGTGTTAAAAACATGCTCTAATACAATTTCATTAAAAAATGTAGCTTCTAAAAAGAGGTGATGTCTCTTCAAGGCTTGCACGCCTAAAAAAAGGTCCCACATTTTGTCCAAAAGGGTTTAAAATTTTTTGTACTAATATTTTTGATTTCGTTTCATATCCATGTGAGTAAAATATTTTGAGCAAAACAACAAAATTCCAATTTCTTCTTGACTACATGCTTCACTACGAAAAGCGATAAAAATCCAAAAGATATAGTCCTAACCTTTCATGGGATTGTCCAACAAATATTGGAACTCGATTATTTAGATTTTACAGAAATCGTATTCTATTGTGATTGAGTGAAGGTGGAGGACATTATAAATGCTTGTAAAGTTGATCTTGACTTAAAACTTATCATAATGGATTTATCTAAGATGAAAAGGAAAGATCATATATTCGACTAACCTTTTATTTATGCCTTTCAGAACATAAAGAAGTTATTCTACACAAAGTCCATAAACCATGGAAATTGATCTATTGTTGTGCATGGACCAAAGGGTAAGATTACTCAAAGCAGACACAATAAAGGTTCCTAAAGAGTTCCAGTTTGCCCTTGATCAGAATCCTAATTTTATGGATCTTTTAGTTGATTTAGAGGAATATTGAGTATCAAAATATTATTTTACCCTTAACAATCCTATTTGTATTCTATTATAAATCGTATTCTATTGTTAAGGGCGAATGCAAAATAGCCCCAAACAGCCCCATAAGAGGC
Organism: Sambucus nigra; assembly: GCA_949130495.1. Lineage (NCBI taxonomy): Eukaryota > Viridiplantae > Streptophyta > Magnoliopsida > Dipsacales > Adoxaceae > Sambucus > Sambucus nigra. Next base: position 295,807,278 of record OX422211.1, on the reverse strand, counting down.
ACGAACACCTCATACTGGACCAATGTACCATTTAGGAACTGACCAAAGAGTCATGGGACTGGCGATTTGAGAATATGATAATAATTTGAAAATCTCAAGACTTAGGCTTAAAAATATGCCTTTAATGGGTGAAAACCCAAAACAACCTCCAAACGACCCCATAAGATACATGAACACCTCGTAGAAGACCAATATAACTCATAGGAACTGACCGCATAGTTACAGGACTCTCGATTTGAGAATACAATAATAATTTGAAAATATCTAAACTTAGGTTTAAAAACATGTCGTTAGAGGGCAAAAACATAAAACAACCCCCAGATGACCCTATAACAGACATGAACACCTTGCACGAGACCATTGTATCTCGTAAAAATTGATCGCATAGTCACGAGAATCCCGGTTTAAGAATATGAAGATAATTTACAAATATCTAGAGTTAGACTTAAAATTAGAGGGAGAAAACCAAAAACAACTCTCAAACGGACCCATAAGAGGCACTAACACCTCACACAGGGCCAATGTAACTCATAGAAACGATCGCGTAGTCATGGGACTCCCAATTTAAGAATATGATTACAATTTTTAAATCTCAAGACTTAGGCTTAAAAACATGCCTTAAATAGGAGAAAACCCAAGATAACCTCTAAACAGCTCCGTAAGAGACACAGACACCTCGCACGGGGCCAATGTAACACATAGGAACTAACCACATAGTTATGGAACTCCCGATTTGATAATATGATGGTAATTCGGAAATATCTATACTTAGTCTTAAATTATATCGTTAGGGGGAAAAAACACAAAATAACCCCCAAACAGTTTCGTAAAAGGAACGATCACCTCGCACGAGACCAATTTAACTTGTAGGAACCAAACACGTAGTTACGGGACCAATATAACTCATATTATATTGGCCTTTGACAATCCTATTTGTATCGAAATTGTATCCTATTATGATATTGGTGTTATATTGATGCTTTAGTTTGATTTATGAATGCTTAGTATAATTTATGAATTAACTAGGATGGCACAATGATTTACTTTGAATTGCCAACTCCAATGTTACAATATTGCTTAATTTTATATGAATTGGTTGTTAAATACAGGTTTTTAGGGGGGCTGCATAAAATAAATTTTATTTTTTTATTAAATGGATATGGTCATAGCCCAAATTTGTCACCCAATTTGAACATTATCCCACACATGATCATGACCCAGGTCTGTGACCATAGGGTCATAGATGGTCGTGGCCCGTGTTCATGACCAAGGAGTCACGGATTATGTCTGTGACCATAGATCCAATAGTATCGCACGAAAGAGACGGTGACCCTCATTTAGGGTAATAGATGAGGTCCATGATCATTATTTTTAATCATGGATAAAATAGTCACAGCCTTGGTCCGTGACACTAGTCAAGGCCTAGGTTCGTGACCATCTTCGTTATATAATGTAGTGAATCCTTCGATTAAGGTACAATGTAATGGGTCCGATCTTTGATTTGAGCAATTAACGTGTTTATCTTAATACTTGGATCCTCCTTAACTAGGAACTGGATCATCCCATCTAAGTAAGTTGACGTTAATTGGCTATGATCCATTCTGACTATAGGAAATGTGAAAGTGTGAGGGTTGTCGTACTTAGTAATTTTAAATTTCTGGTGCTTCTGCAGTTTCCTTGCCCAAAGGCACCACTTGTATTATGTCTCCATCCTAGCTTTACACTTTACAACCCTCGTCATGGTGTCAAACTCCACAACTTCAAACTCAATATGGTTATCGATACTGTAACGCATGACACCATCGTGAAGCTCTTTCTTATTATCGTACTTCATTGAGAGCCTTAGCTAAGCTTGCCCGGTCCAACCCATTGTGACGTGGTTCATGAGAACTTCATGGTTAAATAGCATGGGTATATTATCCTCATTGTAAGACTTGTAATGTGTCATCGAAAAATAATTCCCACATGGTTCCTGGGATCCAAAGGGACCCTCTTCCATGTATATTGGTTCAACCTCGCTACTTTTGTGCCAAACTTTGTTAATTTCCTATTCGGAATCATCCTCCTCCAGATAAACATTACCCACTGCTCCCCTAGCAATAACATTCACAAAGTTAGGGCTAATTTTTTAATTATTTGATGCCATTTCAGCTACTATAGATACATGAAACAGTGCAGGACGGGATAGATTGGCCAATTGTGCTATCGACTCGTGAACCACTGGGGAGTGGTGCTCTTTGTTGTATTTCTCTCATTACCACATGGAACATTGAGATCGTAGTCAAATGTACACTGAGATTGTTGTGAGAAAATTTGTTCTATCGATAGCGGTAAGGGAATTGTTTAATGATTGTATTCTTTCGATGATCAGTATTAGTCCTCATTATGTGGCACTCGAGTGGGGTTCACTTCCAAGTACAAATAGAGGATGCTTGTTATCTTGTCATTTAAAACGCAATCCACCATAGTTTGAACAATGTCCTCCTCCTCTATATTCAGTAATATTTACTTCATTCCGATGGGAGTCGCTATCTCAGTCCACCTACAATATGTTTACTTGCACGGCACGTCATGCCTTCCTCAATAAATCATTATATGTGGATGTGAGGGTCGGGCTAATAAACTATCATGCCTAACCCTCATAGCTTATTCCCAATGTTTCATCTTTAATAATTCTCTCTCCCCAGTAACAAATGAACATCACATGTCTATTTTCCATCTACTACATTAAGCATGGATGCAAATAGGTTAAGGAGGATTATGAACCATTTAATTAGTTATGTAATATGATGAACCGTTCATGTCAATTATGTGCAAGTACATACTAATGTAATCGATGGTTTCCTGATTGTCCTTATTTTATTTTAGCATTATTGGCCTAAACTAGAAAATTTATTGTTAAATAACGATGCGACATAAGTAACAAAACATTATTTTTGTTTGTTTGTCTTTGTAACAGCAATGCATGAATATAATTCGGGTGCCCCATATTTCATTATACAAAAATAAAAATGGTTCTATTATAAACATGAAAACATAAATTGAAACAGTATATCTAAAAACATTTAAACTGTTATTTTTAGAAATAAGACTTTATATAGAGCATAAATATTACTATTCAAATAACAGTTTTTATTAACTTAATTGGCTGAGAATTATTTTTATATATTGTTAATTAAAATGGTTACTATTTTGATACAAGTAAATTAATTGTAAGTATTTTAATTATAATTTATATTTAAAAAAAAGGATCTTGACAAATAAGTCCTATTTATATCAAATATTTCCTAATAGGTCCTATCATAACATTTTTTTTCTCAATTGGTCATATTTATACATACACAAAATATTCACTATATGTTTACAAATAGAACCTCTTGGACAAAAAATATTTTTTCACGGGACTTGTTGGGGCAAAAATAAATAATAGGACCTATTGATCTAGATACTTAGTAAACGAGACTATTTGATAAAAAAAAAACTTTAACAAGCTAATATTTCGATACAATGGTTGAAAATTGCAATATAAATGTTTTTTAAAATAAAATTGTTTTAATTTGACTAAATTGGTTGAAAATAACTATGAAATTTGTTTTAGTTTTTTTAAAGGAACTGTTTTTCTAAAAATAATTACATTTATTCACTTATTTTTTACAATTATTTACTTATTTATTAAAATAATTACCTTTATTCACTTATTAATTAGTTTTCTAAAATTAATTACATTTATTAATGCTATTTCGTCACGATTTGTCCTGAATTCATCAAGAATCATCTGTAATTCATCGCAAACTATCCCAATTTTTTTGCATATAATTTTTTCATAAATAATCCCAAGTTTTAATAGAGACAAGTTTCCCAAAAGTCCCAAATGTCTCAATTAAAAAAAATATTATACAAAAATTTACCCACAAATTATACAAAAATCTAACCCAAATTTATACAAAAATATCACAAACTATCATAAATGTCTTAGCACTCTAACCCAAAAATTATAACAAAAAATTACACAAGAGCAATACCAAATGAACAATACATAATTCAACATTATCAAGAAAATTCAACATGAATAAAATGATAATACGCATTTCAACATTTTCAACAAACATCAACATTTTTGCATTTTCAACAAACATCAACATAAAATGAATTATAAAACAAACAAATATGTATAATCTAACATGGATAAAAACTAATATCATAACAAATATTGTCAAAAAAATTATAGAACTAAAACTAATTCCTTAGGTGAAGATGAGAATGATGGAGGTGGATGTGTTTTTATCAATAGCTATCGGAAGGATGAAATAGTCCGTTTGATCGCCGAATCACCAAATCGCCAAAACGGTGTTTTTTTAAATGTTTGAATGAGTTATGTGAAGACGAAGGCTTGAGTTTTATTTAGAAGAAATTGCAATTGTGGACCACGGATTCAATATTAATACTGCACACGCAGTCAACAACCGCAGTTTTAATATTAATAATGAATATTAGTCAACAACCGCTGTTTTAAATGAATACATGGTCACCAACTACATTTTTAATATTAATATTAAAACTAAACTTAATTAAGGAGAATTTTAACCCAACTACAATTCGCGATTACAAACCGCGGTTTTATCTTAAAAACTCGATTCTCAACCACAATTTTAAAAAGTGAAATATTTTTGAAAATATGTTGTACGGTACAATATTTTTGTAAATATATATTAATTGTGTATTAAAAAAATCATTATAAGTATATCCTTAAAATTGTGGGGCTTTATTTATAGATTTTTTTTATCATATTTTATTGTCTTCTATCCATATTTTAATACTCTTTACATCACCACTATTCCAAAACAACCTGTCACCATTATTCCAAAAATAATTGTATATAATATCACTTCAAAAATTACTTTCCACTCACATGTAGTACTTGATCGGTTAAAAATTAAGGGTTTATACATGTTTTTTGTATAGATTAAAGATACACTCATTTGATGGGCAAGATACGCACTTGTTCATTATTGTTTAATTTGGTTCGTTGATTTATCTAATATAGGAAAGTGAACTACTAATTTGGGACAACACCAAAGAGAATGGAGAACTATAATTTGGGACAGAGGATGTATGATAACACAAGATATATAATAACTTTTAAACATATGTTGGTTGTGAGAGCATCTTCAACATTATTATAAAGTTGGTCTAGTGTAAAACTTTAAATTCAGTCGGTAGTGTAAAAGCCTTTATTAACTTAGGAGATTATAAGAAGAATGTGTAAAATAAACCTTTATTCCCTCATTCAAAACTTAAAAATGTTATGTATCCTTTATCATACATGTTTGTTGCTACCAAAAATTTGTCATCTATATGGACCATTCAGATACGGACACGTGTTATACAATGGAGGCTTAATCCTAGTCATTATGGATGGAATACCGACCTACTGCAAGAATACCGACCAACACTAGGGATGCCGACCAACGATGACAGGCGAACATGAAGAGTGCCCGATATGTGTATTTTCAACAAAATCAAATTTTCTTCGAAAAAGATCCAATTTTTAATAATGCACCAAACCAAGTTGCGAAAACCCAATACTCACTTTAAACCAATTTTATCTTGATTAATCCTAAACATGCATCTAGTGATTAAAGCAAGTAAAGTAAAGTAAAGAATACTCACAACGCCAGATATACGAGGAAAAAATCCAAAACAGGAAAACAACCTTGGACGGCCCAAGCCAGACAGTCACTATGAATAATGGTTTTACAAAGACAGATTAGCCTTACACTAAGACTCGATCCCCACGGGTCTTGACGCTCCTTCTGATCTTCAACCATTCTTCAATAGTGACCACATAGAAATTTCGTCTTCCACGATCTCTGTCCACAACACACGTGTCCACGTATGTCTCGGTGTCCACCGATATGGCTTTGATACGTCTACGATGTCGAACACGATGTCCATAGCTTCTTCGCCGCAAAAACCTTTGTGTTCAATGAGTAGAACAAACAACTTTGGTGCAGCAAGATCACGTAAACATATAAGAATGATAACTTGGATCTTTGCAAACTCTAAGGATGTGTTTTAGACTTTTAAACCTTAGAAAACATGTGCAAACAAGGTTCTGGTTCGTAAAAATATTTTCTAGAAATCACACTTACGAAATTATGATGCAAACACTGTTTAAATAGGATTTAAACACTGCCTCGGAAAAAGTGTCGTTCGAACGACTTAAGCATGTCGTTCGCGCGACATTGTATCTCGTTCGAACGAGATCCAATGTCGTTCGAGCGACCTCGCGAAAGTTTGACTTTCTCTGACTTTCAGATAAAAATGTCTCTTAACAAAGAGATTCAAATTAGTCAAACTCTATTTCGAGCTTATCATCATATGACGAAGTTTAAACCATTAAAACACTTTTAAAACATTTAAAAATATTTTTCTATATAAAAATTACATCCTTATCTTTTATAAAATAATTCCAAGAACCATTAACTATACGCATTCATACCTGAGTGATCTCGGAATGAAATTAAATTTAAAGACGAGTAAACTTGCACCAAATAAACATTGGCATGATTATTTCTTTGAAGATTTACCTCAACGTCTTCAATTTCTTCAATACGTCATAGACCAAGTAGGATCGTGACAAAATAAAATTCTTCCTATGACATATTACAAACACAGTTTTTTTCATGGAATTAAGTCAAAAGAATACAGGGACTCAATTGGAAATTTATGTCCTTATAGAACACCAATAGTTGTATATATTAATGATTGTACAGATGTAAATGTCTACGATATAAAGACATTCCATTCTTTGATATTCCAGCTCTTGTACACCCTATGGGGGCTATAAATACATTGCAAACCCTACATACAGGGACATACAAAAAGAGAGACAATTGAATGATCCCAAATCAATACACAACAGTGGACGTAGTCTCTTTAATAAAGCCCGACCACTTTAAAAATGTCTTGTCTCTTTATTTTTTATTTATCTGTGATTAACTAATTAGCTTAGTCTAGTTTTTTCATCAACAGATTAGCGCCGTCTGTGGAAAACGATATTTCTAATTGATCTCACTCAATCAAACACCAAAATCGCTGAAACTCCTGAATCAGGTCTCAGGAATGAAGGTATTCTGTCTGCTCCTTCTCCTCCTCCATCTGCAAATGATTTGACTGGGATTCTGTCCAGCCTTGTAAGAGGACATGCAAGATACTATCAGGCGAACTTGTACAAACCCCCCAAGTTGGAGCACCTGCTCTATCTGCTTAAGGAAATATGCCACCTCCCCCACCAAGAGGTGGTTGGCGCAATAATTAGATATCAACAAGGGATGGATCCTATCATCCAAGGTAAGCTTCATTATTCAGAACATCAGAATATTTTCATACGCAATCCTATTCTCTAGAAAGGCCAAACGCCTTAGAGAGATCAAGTCATGCATCTACCATTGATCGTTCGGGACCCAAGGGGAACATAAATGCTCCTAGGGCAAGATCTGGTAATATTAGATAACCATCTGATCAAAGGGAAATCACGACTCAATCTAGATCAAATGCCTGACGACTGTCGCTCGGACCGAGCAACAAGTTCAAGAAGAAAGATTAAAAACTAATAAAGTTTCAATGCATAAATCCGGTGATTCCAATGATCTATGAAAAATCTCCATACAGAGATTGGAAGACAGATCGAGAGAAATGACGAAGATAAAAAACCCATTGTAAAGAAGTTTGGTAAACTGTTCTCCATTTGCTCAAGCAATTATGGATTTCCCTACTCCGACAAAGTTCAAGGCTCCATTAATAACGCCCAAATATGATGGAAAAACTAATCCACTCCTCCATACAAAAAAATACTAGGCATCTGCTAATATTTATGTCATCCCCGACGAGATGATGTGTAAAGCATTTTCTGAAATCATTACCGGATCAGCCCAAATCTGGTACAATGGTCTTCCTTAGGGACAAATTTCAAGCTTCAACCAACTAGACGAGCTATTCATTAATAACTTTTTCTTTGGAGCAAAACCTGTGAAAAGGGTGGCACACTTAGTGTGATACAGAAAGAAGGAGAGGTTACCAATGATTACATCACTCATTTTAATAATGAGAAAATAGAAGTAGTAGATTATGAGGAGAAAACTGCAATAACTGCCCTCATGAGTGGATTGCTTCCTAAAAAAATCTATTACACCCTTGTTAATGATCCTTCAAAGAAAATGGCAGAATTGATGGCTAAATCAATAAAGATCATGAATGCCGAGGAAGCAATGGCAGCTAAGCATAGCTTGGGCAGAAAAAGTTGATGGTAAAAATGATAAGAAGGATCATAAAGAACCCAAAAAGCATAAGGAATTAAGACAGAAAGGGTTTTTGGAGTGACTCAAGAAATACAACGACTACACTTCGTTAACAATGGGAATTCACCATGTGTTAGAGGAAATCAAGCATAATAAAGACGTGCATTGGCTTGATAAGTTAAGAAGTTCCCCGACCAAGAGAGATAAAACTAAGTACTACGAATGTCATAAGGATCACGGTCACACAATGGAACATTACATAGCTCTTTAAAATGATATTGAAACTCTCATCTGAAGAGGAAAAATGAATCAGTACGTTGATCACCAGAACAACACAGGAGGCCGACATAGATAAAAATCTCCTTACAAGCCTAGAGAGGAGAAGAAAATAACTCATGAAGATGATGATGATGATGATGCTGATCTCCCTAGAAAATCTGACAACAAGAACGTGAGGTATTTTGTACCAATTTTTGTTCTTTTGATTGCCAAATGATTACAGGTGGAGCCGTAGGAGGGGAAGATCAAACTTACAAAGGAGGATAGACCAAGGAAGGTTAACAAATACAAACTATTAATGGGTTTCTCTAAAAAAGACCTTTTAGGAATATTCTATCCTCATGATGACCCACTAGTAATCAAATTCAGAAAAGAAGAAATCATTGTATCTAGAGTATTAGTAGATAATGGTAGCTCTACGAATATCATGTTCTATCCTTGTTTAAGCAACTCGGATTTTAAACTTAGTCAATTAGAACCTTATCATCGACCACCAATAGGCTTTGCAGGTGAGAAAGTCTTCCCTTTGGAAACCATTAAAATGGAAGTGATGATAGGACCTAGCCAGCTAGCCGAATACAGAAGATCCATTTCTTTGTAATGGATAAAAATGTCCATTTAAATTACAATATAATCATGGGAAGAGTAGGCATGACGAAGTTCGAAGCCATACCATCCACTGTTCATCAGTGTCTAAAATTCCCTACTTATTTTGGTGTGAGAATTGTGAAAGGTGATCAGAAAGTAGCTCGGGAGTGTTATTAACAAGAAGACTTGGAAGAAATAAAGAAGAAAACCACTACCTACCAAGTGGATACTCCTGAACTTAATGAAGAATCTGAGGTTGAAACTTTAGATCTAAGAGAGGAAACAGAGCTGGTAAAGGGGAAGATTGTGGAAGAAACTGAAAGCATTGTGTTAAATGATGATAAACCATAATGCACCACTCAAATAGGGACAACATTGGATCCTATTCTTAAACAAGAACTAGGGCTCTTCCTTAAATAGAAAAAGCCTGCGTTTTTCGGGATTCATGAAGACATGCCTGGGATAGATCCCAATTTTCTTTGTCATGATGTCAACGTAAATAAAGAAGTTAAACCAGTCAAATAAAGGCGAAGAGTGTTCTGTCCCGAGAAGAATAAAGCCATATAGGAAGTGGTCGAAAAGCTTCAGAAATAAGTTTTTATTAATGAAGTTAAATACCTAGACTAGTTAGCCAATATAGTTATGGTCAAAGAGAAAAACAACAAGTGGAGAATGTGTGTAGAGTTCACGGATTTAAATAAAGCATGCCCAAAGGATCACTTTCCTTTGCCATGGATAGATCAGCTCGTGGATGCTATATCAGGACATGATCTTCTCAGCGTTATGGATGATTATTCTGTTTATAACTAGATAAAAATGAGTGTGAGGACAGGTAAAGCACTTTTTTCATCACTCCCTGAGGAATATACTATTATAATATTATGCATTTTGGTTTGAAAAATGTAGGTGGTACATATCAAAGGATGGTCAACAAGGTATTTGTGGAACCGATAGGCAAGAATATGGAAGTCTAAGTAGATGATATGCTTACAAAAAGAAAAAAAGCATCCGATCATATTACCGACCTCAGCCAGACTTTTGATCAACTTGAGAAGCACCAGATGAAGTTGAATCCGACCAAATGTGTTTTTGGAGTGCAAGAGGGAATGTTCCTTTGGTACATAGTAAATCAAAGAGGAATTGAAGCAAATAGATACAAGATCAAGGCACTCATTGAAATGCAATCTCTGACTTGCAAGAAGGATGTGAAAAGACTAACTGGGCGAGTAGCAAATTTGTGTCTCGAGCTATAGATAGATGTCTGTTATTCTTTAAGGTGCTAATATAAAGATTTAAATGGAATGAAAAATGTAAAAAATCTTTTGGGGAGTTGAAAAAGTATTTAGGGTCTCCTCTATTGCTCTCCCGACCAATCACAAGGGAAAAGTTGTACCTGTACTTAGCTATTTATGAATCTTTCATGAGTTCTGCATTGATTTGAGAGGAAAATGGAGTTCAAAAACCCGTTTACTATACCAGTAAGGCTTTTCGAGGAGAAAAAATCAGATACCCTCGCTTGGAGAAATTGGCATTAGCATTAATTGAAGCATCTAGATGCATGAAACCATATTTCCAAGCCCATACAATCATAGTTTACACTGATATGCCTCTAAGACGGGCTTTGCATAAACTAGAGAAATCTGGTAGATTTGTGTCTTGGGATGTGGAATTGGGGGAGTATGATATCATATATGAACTAAGGTCTTATCCAAAAGGCCAAACAGTAGCAAATTTCATAGTGGAGTTCACCTACTCTGAGGTCCCTGATCAACAAAGTGACCAGACGGAAGAAGAATTCGGAGAAGGAAATGTTACCAAAAAAGCTCCTGAAGAACTTTCTTCAAAAGAAGTGAGTGCAGACCTACTATGCTCTTCTTCCCAAACACATGAGATGACCAGGAAATATGAAGAAGCAAAGAGAAAAGTATTCCACTATGGGAGTTTGACAAATCAAATATTCGACGACAACATCCGCATATGGAACTTATATGTTGATGGGTCATCCTGTTCAACCGACAGTAGAGAAGGTATAATACTTAATAATCCTGATGGTATTGATATTGAGTATGCACTATGATTTTAATTATAGGCTTCAAAAAATGAAGTCGAGTACGAAGCTCTTACTATAGGCTTAAGTTTAGCCCACTCATTGAGTGTCGAGCAAGTTGTGGCACACAATGACTCTCAGCTGGTAGTAAACCAAACACTGGGTTTATATGGAGCCAAAGGAGAATTGGCAAACAGGTACTTATCCAAGGTGATGGAAGTCATTACAAAATTACCAGTTATTTAGATGAACAGAATACCAAGGTTAGAAAATGTCCGAGCTGATGCCCTTGCATGGCTAGCCTCTTCTACCAGAATTAAACTCCAGCGAACTACCCCTATTGAGATTTTAGCTAAGAGGAGCATAGATGAATATATAATGGTCAATTTTATTGCCATAGACATGGGGCCATCATGGATGGACCCCATCAGAGCATACATTGAAGAGGGAACTCTACTAACAGATATGGTGGAAGCCAAGAAGTTGAAGTATAAAGAAACTTGATATGTGTTAGACAAGGTGTTTTATACAGGAGAGGACTAACAATCAATTTGCAATGATGTGTGCATCCATTAGAGGTCCACGATCTAATTCAGAAAGTGCATGAAGAATCATCTGGAGTTCACATAATAGGAAGAACACTTATGCAAAAAATCAGTACTCAAGGGTATTACTGGCCAACAATGCGAGCAGACTGTGCAACTTTTGCCAAGAAGTGTAATAAATGTCAGCAATTTTCTACAATTCATAAAACTCCACAGGTTACTCTCAATCCAACCACTTCACCATGGCAATTTTCCATGTGCGGTATAGACCTGGTCGGACCACTACTGACCACCCGAGGAAGATTCAAATACTTGGTTATCACCGTGAATTATTTTACAAAATGGCTGGAGGCAGAGCCTTTGATAGATATGCATTATAAAAAGGTCTATCAATTCATATGAAGAAACATCATTTGTAGGTATGGCTGGCCTTATGCTTTCATTACCGATCATGGAACACAGTTTGATAATAAGGAGTTCGTAAATTACTATGCTCAATCCAATGTTCAGAAATTGCATTCTACTCCAGGACATCCTCGGAGTAATGGACAAACTGAAGTTACGAACGAAACGTTGCTTAATGGGTTGAAAAAAAGGCTTGATGATGCCAAGGGAAATTGGATAAACGAGCTACACTCTATCTCGTGGGCATACAGAACAACACCGCCAATAGTAACTGGAGAATCCCCATATATGTTAGCAATTGGGATTGAAGTTGTCATTCCTGCCAAGCTAGGCTTACCATCCCATAGAGTTTTAAATTTTGACTCTCCTATAAGTGACTTAATGAGAAGGTTGGATATAGACGTGTTACAAGAAGTAAGAGAAGATGTTGCCTTGTGCAATGCGGCTTATCAGTAAAGAACAACTCGTTTTTACAATAAAAGGATGAAACCGACCAATTTAAAGGAAGGAGATTATGTGTTGAAGAAAGTACTTCAGAAAAATATCAAGCTTGAATCCAATTGGCATGGGCCCTACCGTGTTTCAGTAGTGATCCGACCTAGAACCTATCGCATAGAAACCTTGAAAGTTGAAGAATTCAAAAACCCATGGCATGCAGAGCATCTCTGAAAATATTATCCATGATATTGTAATCAGTTTTCAACTTTCAATATTAAAAAAAATCTTCAGTTTCTTTCCATTTTTTATGTTCATGTTTTTGGTAGTAATTGTGCTATGCAATACATTAGCTTGATAAAAAAGTTATAAATTGTTGCTCGGTTCAGCAAATTGTTCATAAACTTATTGCTCGGCTCAACAAATATTGTCCTAAAAGTTGCTCGACAGAATCAATAAGTTGCTCGGAGCAGCCACAAACTTGATCATTGATACACAAAGTCCAACTCAACATGATGTTAAAATCCTTAAGAAACTTGGTCCGCAAACATAAGTATTGAACAAGATCTTTATTCTACTGGGCAAAGTACATGAAGAATGCTGAAAAGGTTCCTCAAGAGGAACATAAGCACATATTCCATAAATGCCTGGTCACACCATTGATATTTAATGCAAAAATCCAATACTTGGGTGCATTAGTAAAACCCGTGGAGAGATATGGGTAAGTAGCTCTAAGTTTATATTTTAATCTAAGTATACTAGTAGAACCTATGTATTCATCTAATTAGCTCTGAATTTAGATTTTAATCTAAGTATGCCAATATAACATCTGCACTCATTGATCATTGATACTTAGCTTAAACAAGTGTATCAATAGAATTAATGATAAAAGAAAGTATTAACATTCAACATAAGATAAGTTAATCAAATTTCCATTTCATTAAACTAAGGTAATTACATGACTGCATTAACAAAACAAAGTATAAAGCTTCATTCTACATGACGTTTCCCTTCAGCTTTTGAAACCAGATTCATGCCAGCAGGAGGATCATCTAAAGTATAAGGAGAGTTGATGAAGTTAAAATCTTGAAGCATTCTGGTATTATTGCTACTAGGATGATCAAGCAGGTGAGGAGGTCGGATGATCTCTAATTCACCACGAAGCTCGTAATCTCCCAAATATTTTGAAATCAAGCATTGAGGAATACGATGAACATGAATCCATTTGACATCTAACTTGAAAGGAGGATTGCCAAGCTCAAGTAAGCCTGGATCATACTAGTCCCACAATGAGCTATTTTGATCCACTTTCATCACTATCAAAGCATTAATCCAACCCCATTTGTAGCTCTCATTCTTATCTCGTTAAAGCTTATCATCAAGATACCCCAGAGCTTCATTGTATCCGTCCATCCATACTTCCTTTGGTTGCTTATGAAATTGAAAGGTTAATTTGTCAACCTGAGAATGCAGCTTCTTCAACACTCCATCCTTAGCCTGTAACTAAGAAAATTGAGTGGATAGTTATTCAGACAAGGTCTTTAGCTTCTGGGACATCTAAGTAATAGCTTGATATTTAGCTTTTATTTGCGCAGCTTGATTGGCAAGGGCCTATTGGGTCCTGGCTTCCTCTATAGTAACTCGTCCAGTACCTCTGCCAAGCTTGACTCCAGATCGGGAAGATAAAGAAGCAAGTCTTATTTTCTTCAGAGCCTCCAACTCCTCACTCAACCTTGCATTTTCAGCCTCCAAGAAGGAATGACCCTCATATGTAGTAGCAACAACAGCAGCAGGGAATGACTTCAGAGCATCAAGTTCATCTCTCAAGTTATTATTTTCTTCCTCTGGAAGCTTGGCTATGTCCATTGCTTCATCTGTCTCACGTTTCAACAAGAATTCTTGCCTTAAAAAATTAGAAGCAAATTTATTTAACTTTCGATCAAAGCCCCAGCCTTCACTAAGGGCCTAGAATTTCTTCTCATAATATTCATGCAAAAGTTCCCTAGCTTCATTATGCTCCTCCTACATCTCTTCAATAATGTCAAAACAGGAAACATTATTGGCCACTACACGATCAAGAAGACACTTTAGATGAACATATGCCTCTTTAACTTTCTCAGATACCCCTTCCTCGAGAAATTGCAGTAGGTCGGCATCAGCCAGAGATAACTGACCATCTTTGAAAATCTCATTACACCTCTGAAGTAGCTCGAAATTAGTAGATGAGAAGTATTCTAATTTATCCATAAACTATTTAGAAAAAGAAAGTCATCAATCAACAAGATGCAAAGTATTGAAAAAACACAAGCAGAGGAACATAAATATATCATTTTTTATTAATAAAAAGGGAAGTACAGATACATCTTCAAAAAAAATGTACAACCTGTACGAGGGTAGTTTAGATTATATGGAGGCATAACCCCTTTTGATTATAGTAATGATAAGTTAACTAATCACGCCATCACTTAAATACAAGACACGCTAACAAAACTTAGTGAAGATAGACTCAGTTTAAACTCCCAAATCTCTCGTGTATAAATCAGAAGGTAATAATGAACTTAGAAGTAACTTTGCTTAGAGGGAGAGAGAAAATGAGCACCCTAGATACACCTTGGCAGGCATCCAAACACCCTCACCACCCTCAATGATCTCTGTCAAGTATTAAACCTTCGTAATAAATGACAATGGTGGGTGAGTAACTCTCTAGTTCATAATAAATCTCTCTAATATATATTCTCTCTAGTAATAACTTCTAAACTCTCAAAAAGAACCTCTCTCTCCCCAGAGGTGGTTGGGGTCCTTAAATAGACCCCCAGACCACTTTTGAGGCAACTCAGTCATTAATACATGTGAAAGACATCCCTCATACTTTATGTCACAAACATTAAATGCCTGATGCACAAGTTAGCTCCACGTCATAAATATAAAATGCCAAGACATGCTTTTTTCCTAACCATTATGTGTCAGGTGGATATCATCACAAAGGTGACTCACCAACTGTTTGACAGTCCCAAATACCATGGTCATTTACTCAAGTGCAGATTTGACATTATCTAGCTGGCTAGTGATATCACCTACAGTAGATGTGACATTAAGTAGAGGGTTTTTTAGTCCACAACTTAACGCCAGATGAAACTCAAGGCTGCTCCGCCCAAGGTTCCACGGTCAGGGTCTTTTAGTGTTTTACCGGGTGTATATAAGATAGTTAGGGAAAGCCCCAATAGTTCCTCACTTCTCAATCCTCCAAACCAAGTCCCTTTAAAGTTCCCATGGCTAGGTCATTCGATAGAGCATGAAAAATCTCCTAGACCCTACCAAGCATTGTTTCTCGTGAGTACCATTCGACCTTGTACTAAAAATTATTATGCTCGTTACATCATTACAACTGTTATAGTCCATAGTCAATATAAATAAAGATACAATGTGACTAAGTAACACAACAAGCTAAAGTATAAGCTGCCACGCTAAGCTGCCACGCTGAGCTGCATCTCTCCCTTAATCCCAAACACTGATCTGCCTCGCTGAGCTGCCTCACTGCCTGAATCCGGAATACTGTTGTTAATGGGGGGATTATCTTTAATCTTAGGATTACCTTAAAGACCCCTCTATATTTTTCCCTTCGTAAAGAGATTTGTTGTGGAAACAAGAAATGTCTGCACGAAAGCTTCTCAATCTGATGAACCTTCTCTATGAAAATATTCTGGAATCTTTTCCTTCATTGTAACCAACTATGGTTAACGTCTCTAGGAAAAAGTAAAATTCTCCCCGATGTACCAGAGTCAAAGCGCTGTGGCTTATTGGCGTTTTAGCAAAGGGACATCGCAACTTCCTCCTGTTACTGAGTTTTAACCGTTGTATATTGACGATTTGAAATTCTCCCAATAGACCTACTAACTTTATCAAATACTCATTTTGACTTTAGGGAAGTGAAATTTTCTCGTTTGTGCTGTTGTGGAGTATAGTTGTAGGTAGTGAGTTTTCTTTAGGACTTCCCCTATCGTTGAGACTTGTGAAATTCTCCCTTATAACGTTTTTCCAGGTTTGAAAAAGTAGAAATTATCCCCGATGTAGCTGAGTCACTATAACATTTGTAAATGGCGAGGGGACATCGTAGTTTTTTGAACCGTTGGGGCAACTTATTCGTTTGGAGTTATTGGATATGTATGACAAAAGAAAAAAATTTAGCGCCAAACCCTAAAAAATTATCTTGGAATAAACCCTTTCGATCCCCATGCTTCGCTTCATTAATGACGTCCTTTCAACTGTTAGGACACTTTTCGAAGTGCCACGTGTCTGTTTGAAATGATTGTAGGCGGCTTTGCACGTGTGGTGGTGGGAAACTCAAAAGATGGGTTAAAGATTTCAAACGTCTATTTTTTCAAAACACTTCTCCTTTTTTCATCTTCTTCAAACTCCCATCTACTTTAGAAATAGAAACTCTGCCAAAACTCCATTGTCCTCAAGCTTTTCTCCTCAAGCTTTTCTTCTGCAATCACCCTCACTTACTATCCATTCCATTGTTACTTATCTGGTGCCTTTTCTAAGCTTTTATTTAGTCTTCACTATCATCTTCAATGGCCTCCTCAAGCAGTCCTACTACGTCTGCCACCCACGCTCCACCTTCCACCCCTGTTGCCACCACCTCTGCTGCCACCTCTTTGACTGCCGCCCACCAGGACCAACTGTGTTTCTACCACTGGTCACCTATATTTGGGAAGGGTGATGATTTTTCTGGGTTTTGAAAAACTTGAGTTTTTAATGTTAAGTATTATTCCATGACGCTTGGTGATGAAGACGAAAGTGTTGC
Organism: Sambucus nigra; assembly: GCA_949130495.1. Lineage (NCBI taxonomy): Eukaryota > Viridiplantae > Streptophyta > Magnoliopsida > Dipsacales > Adoxaceae > Sambucus > Sambucus nigra. Next base: position 295,789,872 of record OX422211.1, on the reverse strand, counting down.
TGACGGGGGATTTGTCCCTCTAGAGGGGACTCTTTGATTTCTTCTTGAGCGAGGGGACTTCCCATGGTCTCATATTGACTTCAAAGGGATTAGGGGCTCTTCTGCTCTCTTGCTAACTTCACTACCTGGAACTCCTACATGCAGAGTTCCCACATTGATAACCTCACTAAAATTAAGATTGATCAGGCTAAGTGGTTTGGTAAGTTTACTCTGTCCAAGAACAATGCCGCTCTTCCTGTCCTGGTGTCTCGTTGGAACATTACTACTCACACCTTGATTGCTGCGTGGGGTGAGTTTAAAATAATGTTGAAAGACGTGTGTGAGCTTCTGGGCCTTGAGGCAACAAGCCATGAGCCCTATTTTGATGAGGCCCTGGATCTCCAAGAGGCTGCTAACCGTTTGTAGTTGGACCGTATATACCGAAGGTGCATCGGTTCTTTAAACAAATCCACTTTCACTCCTCTCATCAATTATTTCCTTAAGGATCCTTCTGAAGGTAGTTCTTCTGAGGTACATCATTGGAACTTGTTGTCTAGATCATTGTCATTCTTTCTCATATCCTTTTAACGGGGAAACCTAATAACCAACCTTGAAGTGACCTCATCAATATATCCCTCCGTTTGGCCCGGGGTATCAAGCTTCCTCTGGCTATAATTGCCCTGGGATCACTCTACACATGGCTTGATAGAACTATTTTTGACATGGAACAATCTCTTGATCGTTATAACCTGGCCAACTTTGCCAACTGTGTCCTTCTGACAAGCTTTCTTTGTGTCCGCTTCCCTGTCGTAGCAGCCAAAACCAACCGTCCTCCTTCGGGGGAAGCAATTCTACCTCCACGCTCCTTCATTTATCATAAGAAACAAAGCCAAAAGGAGTTGATCTCTGTTATTGATCAACTTGGGAGTTTTGTGATGAGGCCATACGAAGTGGAGGTTTTCCTCCATACTTGGGGTTTTTTCTAACATGAAGCAAGGGTGGTCCAGGAAATTACTTTGGACCTCATCGTTGAAGTCCCTTCGCTAGTTGTGGTCCTTCTATTTTTACCAAGGTACCTTCCTTCCTACATCGAGTGGGGATACACCAGTGAGCATTACAATCCCAATCGATGCAGTCATTAATTTTATTTCGATCAGGGGGCTCCTTGCCCTGTTTTTTAATTATCTCACCCCAAAGTCTCTTTCAGCGAGGCATGCTCCATGTTCTCATCTATTGCTATGTGGGGGGTAAGCTCTACCATGGATGGGCGAGTCACCATTCCGAGCATCACAAGGCAAGGGGATGTGACCCCCCTATTTGTAATAAAGTGCTGGCTGAGACAACTATCCCAAATTTTTGAGTTCATTCAGAGGGATCCCGTATATCTCGAATTCTTTCGTATCCTGCTCTGGAGCTTGAGATGAAAGGTAATTCCATTCTTGGGATTGAGTTCCCTCTAAGAGAAACTCCCAAGTAACCTCTCACTGAGCTTCCTCCACATTGCTCCATGATTCCTCTTGCTACCACAAAGCCTAAAAATGCCCGGACACCTAAATAGCCTACTCCTTTAGGAGGTATTTCTGGTGATGGGGCTTCAACTGAGGTAGCCTCTAGTGAAGGACCTTATCAACCACCAGCCAAAAAGATAAGGAAGTCCAAGAGTGTGACTTCCTCAAAGTCTAAGTATCAAGCTCAACCCCAAACTCCTTTGGAGGCATTTCCCACCGCCTCTATTCCTCCTCCTATGTCTGCAGAAGCGAGTGAGGAATTAAGAAGGAAATTTTAGGCTGAGGTGGCATAAATAAATGTTGAGTTTCAACTATGCGCTCACATCATTCCTCCTTCTATTGCATTCCCCACTATCTTGGTTGATCCAACAGAACCCGGGTCAAAGAAAAGGAAGAGTTCAAAGGTTCCTCAAAGTGCTGGTGCTAGGGGTGCAAGGAAGAAGACTCTGGGTACCAAGTCCTAGATGAAACGAACTCAAGATGTGCATCTTCCCTCAGCTCTCTCTATTGCTGCCTCCTCTCCTCCTTCTCCAGTAGTTATATCCTCTCGTTCTCCATCTGGATCCGAGGTATGTATGTGTGTTGTTGTTCTTACTCCCCCTTTTCTAACGCAAGCTTCATTTATTTAATTCTTAACAACTTTGGTGCAGGAGGTTGAAGAAAAAATACCCTACCCTCCCGTGAGCCCCTTCATGGAGGGACATTTTGGTTCCTCTCAGACCGATGTAACTCCTCCTCGTTCCCTCATGATCGACATTACTTACTCTCGACGTTCAGCCTCACAACGTGCGAAGGATGATGCTGTGGGGGGTGATTACGTTAAGTCTATGGGCACCTCTTCTCAACCAGAGATAACTCCCTCAACCCCTTCTGAACTATCACCTCAGCCCGAGGTTCTTCTACCCATAGTTCGAGTTGTAAAAAGTTTCCCCGAGGTAACATATTAGCAATTACTTATTAGGTGTCACATTTTTTCTCCTCCATCTCTTTTTCTGTTTCACATGATGAACTTTAATATGTTGGGATGCCTTAGGTTGAAATGGCATCTTTGTTAGCTAAAATTATTTTTCCCACTATGCTGACGAGACCCCTAGCTACAGTTTCCCTCTTTGGTGCCATAACTAAGGTAAGTAACACTTAGAGGTATTTATCACTTCTCGTGAACTTCCATTTCTAACACTTAGCTTCATTTTTTGCAGTTTTCTCCAGATCTTATCCCACCCTCCTCTATTGGTGGGCTACCTATTCCCAAGGCCAGGGTTAAAATTTATGTCCAGCATGGTGGTTCCTCTGCATCCACCAACGTTGGGGCATTACTTGGAGGTCAAACTTTATCTTTAGTTGAGGCTCCTGTGTTGGCCTTGGTACCTTTTATTGGCGAAGGAGCTTACCGGCTGTTGAGGTTTCTTTAGTTGGGGGTGCCGTTGAGGCTTCTGAGGAGGTAATCCTGCCCCCAACAGTTCCCGTCGTTATGGCCTCTTTGGTGACTCACGTTCTTGCTCCAACCACTGCTGAGGTACTTCGCTAGTTTCTCTTCATTTTTTGTTGTTTGTCTTTTATTCTTGACAATGTACACTCTAGAAGAGTCTCATTTCTCAAATTTTCAAGCTTCACCTATAACGGTGACTTAATAATGAAAACACTTATTAAGCTTTTTCGCAAACTCCACCTATAATGGTGACTTAACAACGAAAACACTTGTTAAGATTTTTCACAAACTCCACCTATAACGGTGACTTAATAGTGAAAACACTTGTTAAGATTTTTTGCAAACTCCACCTATAATGGTGACTTAACAATAAAAACACTTGTAAAGATTTTTCGCAAACTCCACCTATAATGGTGACTTAACAACGAAAACACTTGTTAAGATTTTTTGCAAACTCCACCTATAACGGTGACTTAACAATGAAAACACTTGTTAAGATTTTTCGCAAACTCCACCTGTAATGGTGACTTAACAATGAAAACACTTGTTAAGATTTTTGCAAACTCCACCTATAATGGTGACTTAATAATGAAAACACTTGTTAAGATTTTTTCACTTAACTCATTGTTTCTTCTACCTATTCTCAGGTTGCACGTGAATCTTTTCTGATCTCCCATTGCCTCGCCCCAGCGGGAACTCACTATTTTAGAAGATTCTAGTCACGACGACCAAGGTTACACGGCAGGTGCTGCCACTGACAGCGATTCTGGTTATGTGCTTCCTCTGCCCAACTTAGCCCCTCATGACTTTTACCTCATGGTCCTTCAGCGTTCTCCTCAAATGCCTGCAAGTTATCATTTGGTGATTGAGCAGCTTGCAAGCCACAATCCTGAGACTTTTACTGTGGAATGCCTGCATTCTAACATCTCTGTGATGAGTTATAGGCTTCAGGGCATGGTGACTATTATTGCTGATATCGTCAGTACTCCTACGACGAACATTACCAAACCTCTTTTTAAACAATTCATGGGCTATTTGAGGGAGTTAGGTCGAGATGGCTTACATTTTGATTAGATGATTGTGCACTTAAAAACTTTGAAGAGCCAACGACTGGGTAGTCAGAGGGAACGGCTACAAAAACATCGGGAGGATCAACGGGATGAGGAAGCTAAGTCGGTTGAACTAGCGCCTCTGCTTTAAGCTGCCAATAAGGAGGTGGAGGACTTTGAAGAGGCTTTGCATCTGGCGAAGCTGAAACGAGAGAAACTTCTTATCGAGCGTACACAAGCACAAATGAGATTAGAAGTTTCTATTAACGCCCAACGGTCTTGCCTAGTAGTTTCCTTGGGCCTGCCCGAAGATTTTTTATCTGCTTGAAACCTGTGGTTCTTCTTAGGCTAATGAACTTTTTTATACATTTTTCTTTTTCTTCTCATGTAATTCTTGGTTAGTAGCTCCTAATTTTTCAATGCCCCAAAGTTTATGAATGAATGAAAAAGATATATGTTTTCTCATGCCATTTTCTTTGTGTTATCACTGTTTACGTATATTGCGAAATTCTATAATTCTTCCATCTCCACTCGAGTTGCAATAATAGACATTAAAAACATCTTGTATATTCATAACAACATCTAGATACAAAAATGGTCTAAACTTAATTGCTTACACATGATAGACTTTACACCATTTATTGTTAATCTTGAATGGCTTATCTTCTTCCATCTTAGAATTAAGCAATAACCTGAATCATGAGTTTATTTTACAATGAAAGGTCCATCTTAATTCACTGCAAACTTAGGTAGATGAAGCCCCCTGATGTGCTTCACTGCTGCCTTCAAAATGAGGTCTCCCTCCACGAACTTCCTTGGTCTCATCAAGTTATCATATGCCCTGTAGAGCTTCTTTGTATACAATTGAAATTGCTGCATTACATTATATCTATGTTCATCCAGTGCTTCCAACTGCACATGCCTATTCTGAGGGAGCATGCTATTTTGCAAGGTGTATCGAGCAGAGGGAACTTTCAACTCTATTGGGAGAATCGCCTCAGCCCCATAAATAAAGGAGGACAGAGTATACCCTGTCGATTTTCTTTTGGTTATTCAATAGGCCCACAATATAGTCGGTATCTTGTTGTCCCACGATACTAGGAAATCCTCCATCATTTTGGCCAAAATATTAACCAAGGTTTTGTTAGTCGCTTCGTCTTGAACGTTTCCTTTTGGGTATGCCACCATTGAAGTATGATGAAAAATAAAGTACTTGTCTGTGAGAATTGTTACTTCTGAATTGATGAAGGGGGTTCGGCTATCCGAGAGAATAACCTTTGGAATCCCAAAATGGCAAATTATATATTCTCTGATGAAGTTACTCACCACCCCTGTCGTTGCTCTTCTTAGTGGTATCGCTTCAGATAATTTTTTAAAGCATATCATTGCTACTAGTATCCATATCTTCCCCCTTGAAGAAGGATGTATTTCCCCTACAAGGTCAAACGCCTAAGTGTGAAAAAGATAAGGCGTTTCCAGGGAATGTAGTTCCACCGATGGGGCATGGATCATATTTCCATGAAGTTGGCAAGCCTTGCATTTTTAAACGAACTCAGAAGAGTCCTTCTCCATCATTGGCCAATAATACCCCAACATCATCAACTGGTCACACAACTTAGCCCCTCCTATGTGAGTTGGATCATGCTCTTGTTTGAGGACCTCTGCTGCCTCTTCCTTCATGATGAAACGCAATGGCCTATTGAAGTAACCCTTTAGTAAAGTCGCCCTTCCTGAATGTAGAACCGCGGGGCCCTTCACTTTAGTCCTATCGCATCAATTTTATTTATTGGGACAACTCCATCTTTAATGAAGTTAATATAGAGCTGCCTTCAGTCAGGTTAAGCTTCAACGAGAGGACATTCAACTTCCTCGAAGAATAACTAGCACTTATCACACTTCTGTTGGACCTCTGTTACGTCTTGCATCATTCTAGGCCATAAATTTTCCTCTATTTGGATTCTTCTGTAAAGAGGTATCTCAGTTATTTCGCAGTGCTCTTTGTGTGTTTTCTTTAACATCCACTCTGCGTCATCTGGGTCGATGCATCTTGATAACTATCCTCCCGTATTTCTGAAATAAAGATTTCCCTGATTTGTAAAGTATTGGGCTAATTTACTCAACTCCATCGCTCCTTCCCCCGATTCTAGTTGTTTTCTAATCTCTCCCCTCCAGTCAGAATAGTCTTCCGTCGACAAAATTGACTATACCACTGAGGGAGCGATCCTTCGTTGGTTCACAACTGTAGTTGTATCATCCTTCATGAACATCTTCTAAGCAATAGTGGCATAGGTGTCTAGATGGCGGTTCATCATTCAAGGATGTCTCTTATTTTTGGTCTGATGGAACTGGATGAGAATCCTCTGAATGATCGTTCTATAGGGTGCCAGGCTCAGGTGTTTCAACGCATATTCTCCATTCACTTGCTAAATCACCAAGTTTGAATCACCCTTGATGCAAAGTGAATAAATTCCCCTTCGAAGGGCCTCCATTAACCCCAGTACTAACGCTTCATACTATGCTTCATTGTTGGAACAAGGAAAATCTAACTTGTAGGAAAGACAAATGTCCTCCATTCCTTTTGACAGAATAACCCCTACTCCTCCTTTCTTTTCTATCGAAGATCCATCAAACTGCATCGTCTATTCTTCATCACTTGCATCTAAGTAATTGGCCTGCAAGTCATCTCCTGGAATGCTTTCATTAGGTGGCTCAAATATCCCAGAGGGAAAGATTGCCAATAGGTTAGCGTACGCCTTGATCTTGATCGCGCGAGGAACCTTAATAGGATCACATTTCAAGTCATATTCTGAGAGGATGAGGAACCACCTAGCTTCCCTACCAATCAATATAGTTCTTAGCAGCCAATACTTAATAGGATCACATTTGGTTATAATATGAATTGTAAAGGATAGCATATAATGCCCATATTTTTGCGCTACAAAGACTAAGGCTAAATAGTGCCTCTCCAAGCTACTATACCTGACCTATGGCCTATATATGATTCTACTGAGATAGTAGACTGGCCATTCTTTCCCGTCAATCTCTTATGCCAGTAGAGCTCCAACGGACCTCATGGTGGATGTGAGGTATAGCTGCAACGATATTCCTGCCTGTGGGGGAACCATGGTCTATAGTGAAATGAGCAGCTTCTTCAGTCTAGCGAGAGACTCCTAGTGACCCTCCTCCCATTTGAATTTTGTATTCTTTCACAAAATCTGCATCAATGGGTGTGTTATCTCGGCCAATCAAGGCATGAATCTCCTAAGGTAGGAAACTTTACCGAGGAAACTCTTCAGCTCCTTTTCCACTCTTGGACTTGGCATCTCCAAGATCATTCGCTGTTTGTCCTGGTCCATCTACACCCCTTGTCGATCAACCACAAAACCTAGGAACTTTCCACTTGTTACTCCGAAGATGCATTTCAATGGGTTCATCTTCATCTTATACTTCCTCCATCGAGCAAACACCTTCCTCAAATCGCTCGAATGGGACTCCTCCTTCCTTAATTTGATGACCAAATCATCCATATATAATTCCATAAATTTGTGAAAGAAGTCATGGAAAATGGACATTATTGTTCTTTGGTAAGTATCCCCAACATTCTTGAGTCCAAACGACATTACTTTGTACATGAAGTTTCCCAATGGGGTTCTAAACGTCATTTGCTTTGCAACCGGGGGGTCCATCTTGATCTGGTTATACCCTATATACCCATAAATTAAGCTATACATCTCATGACCCGTTGTTGCATCTATCAAGCTATCGATGGAGGGTAGAGGGAACTCATCCTTAGGGCAGGCCCTATTCAAATCTCTGAAATCCACACAAATCCTTATTTAATTTTCGTCTTTCTTTCCCATTGAAACAATTCTAGATAGCCAGAGTGGATGTTATATCAATTTAATGAACCATGACGTTAATAAGCGTTGGACCTCTTCTTTGATCTTCAATTCTAGCTTAGGCTTGTACATTCTCATTGCTTGCTTCACCGGGATGGTTGAAGGCATCACGTTCAACTTATGGCAACTGACTTCCTCATCTAGCCCTTCCATCTATATGTACTTCTATGCAAAAACATCTATGAACTCTCGAATTAGCCAACCATGGCCTCTTATTTCTCCTTACTCAGATCCTTTGAGATAAAAATAGGCCTTGGATCATCCCCTTCTTTTACTAGGTTCAACTTCTCTAACTCTTATGCCTATAGCTTGGGTTGATCTGCCATGTAGTCTGGTTCTTAGGCGACATCTTTCATGAACTCCTGTATGTTGGAGTTGTCTATCACTATACATTGCCCCCGTTGATCCACCAAAAAACACTCATATATCGGGTCAGCCTCATTATCAGCTTCTTTGGCTGCCCGTTCACACCATTATAAATGATACACCATTTTTCCTTCTTCGGTAATCACCTTTTTGCACTTTTTGCTGGTAGTTTCCACTACCTTCCTCTTTTTCATTCTAGAATCCTCAGCCACTCTTCCTCCTGAAAATTAACTCAGCACACTTTATCGTTGGACCCCATACTCCATTGGATCCACTATAGGTCTCATCCTGTATTTGAGCTGCTTCGATATATTTTAGGGCTGAAGGACCACCTGGTGGGCTTCTTCTATTATCACTCATTTTCTTCTTGCAACTTCGTTATTCTTCTCATTCAAGGGCCCCATCCTTTTTCTAATCGAGGGAACCCAGGCTCCCTCCATTCGTCTTGTTAAGACTCTGACGTCCTCTTCTAATTCTATGTAAAAGGCTGCATCTACCAAGTGAGCTTCTTCAACATCAAAAGGCCTCTTCGTAACTCTAATAGGCACCTCTGTCCCCTTGATATTTGCCTTGGCGCATTGGTAATACGTTGAAGGAACTAGCCCTTAGTTGTGCATCCACACCCTTCCTATCAGAAGATGGTAGGAAGTTGCACTCTTTATTACATAGAATTTGATGTTGGAACTCAGATTTCCCATCATAACCCCAACGTTCACATACCTAATGGACTTGGAGGACTGGCTGTCATAGCCTGAAATCACCAAACGCATGAGGACCAATATCTCCTCCAGAATATTAGCTGCATGGAAAGAGTTGATTGGCATGATATTGATGGAAGCTCCCCCATCTATAAGAGCTAACCCCGTTGATATTGACAGTCACATACAATGACCTATTATGAGGGAACTCTCACGTCCATATCTGCGTCGCTGAAAGTTATCTATAACAGAAACCTCTTTACCAACCTTGCTATGGGTCCCTTCCACCTCAGTGAAGGGACTGCATTCTTCCTCACAATATCAAGGATTACCTGGGTTATCTCCAATCTACTCTCCCTTGGTATCCCTACATGGTCGAAGAACCAGGCAAACTTTAGGGATTTTGAAACTACAGAATATTATATGGCTTGCTCTGCTTACTCACCTTCAATGCTATATACGTCCTCTACATCTTTATCACTTTATTCATCGTAAGCTAACACTACATTAGCCATTACCCTAGTACAATCTTCCAAAGCTTCTTCAAACTCTTCCTACTTCGTCGTTAGCTCGTTTTCTTCTCTCTCTACCTCCTCATCGTATGCCACCACCAGATTGGCCCTATGCGATAGGAGTGGGTTGTTGTTAACGTTCTGCGGAGGGGTTTGCAATGTTCCTGCCTTTACATATTTGTCAATGATTCTTCTTAGCGTGAAACAGATCTCCGTTGGATGTTGGATCTTTCGATGAATCTGGCAATATTTGGGATCCTCCCTATGCCCTTTGGTTCGTACATTGTTCCTCCTTAAACCATTGTGTTGTAACAGCTGACAGCCTCTTCTACTATACAAGGCAACGGTGGTGGGTCTTCCCTATCTTTTCCAAACTTCCTCTTATTGTCCTTCTTTGCTACCTTTCCCCCATCTTCTCCTTTGGTATATCCTACCCGTGGGGATTTAAAACTCCCTCTCACAGGTTGTATCGGCTGCCTGAACATCATGGGCACCACCACTGACACTACAAGAAAAAGTACTTTCTACGACACCTGATATGTGTTGTGAGACTGTTTTCACGACATATTTTATGTAGTCGTTGAAGGAGGTGTCGTACAAAGTTGTCGTCTATATCGACACATTTTTGGTGTCGTAAAACTATTTCACTACACGTGCCAAGTGTCATTGAAACAAATATCCACGACACCTAGTTACTATTCGTAAATAGCCACAACACCTTTGTGGTGTCGTAAAACTATTTCACGACACCTGCCAATTGTCGTTGAAATAAATATCCACGACACCTAGTTACTAGTTGTAAAAGTCATTACCCAAAAAAACCTTCCACGACTACTTATTATGTGTGGTGAATATTATTTCATGACTAAACGTACATGTCGTTAATATTGTACACGACTAAATATAAGTGTCGTTATTATCATTTTACGATGTATAAAATATGTCGTTAAAAGTGTATAATTTTTATAAAAAAAAATCAACTTCTCAAATGCATGCTGCTTATACTAACATTAACATATCCACCACATATATGATACCATCACAATTAGCAATTCCACAATTCCTGAAATTTAAACCAAACTTATATAATTAAGAGGAACTCATAATATGTACTCATAACCATAATATCAAAGTCATGCCCAAAACAGTAGAATGAATAAATATTTGGGTTTTACAAGCCACATAAAAACATAGGATTATAATGAAACGAGCATTAGCCTAACATGTTAAAATGAAATCTTCCTTCAAAAATTAACTAATAGCATTCTTCAAAAACATTCCTCCCAAAATGCCTTCAACATCTTCCAAAAATAGGTACGTGTTCCGAAAACAATTTTATTAAATACTCTCGTAAATTTACAACACACTTGTAATAAAAAATAAAAAATCAAACTATACCTTCAATCCAAAAAGCAACGAAGAAACACCATACCCACTTGATTCCTTATATTTTTCTGAAATCGATATGAAAGAATGTCAAAGCAAAATTCTTAGAATAAAATCCAAGAACTATAACTATTCCACTCACATTATTAGTCAAAACGAATGTATCGATGTGGCCATGCTATGGTACTTCCTTTTTCATCATCAAGTACGGAAAATGCATCCGAGTATAAAAAAACTGGCACTTTGGGCACTAAAATTTCAACAACCCATACTTTATAGCAATTAGGCCCAAGAATTTGGTGGTGCACTAGTGACTTCGGGTCTGTAGAATCATGTTCTGTGCTTGCCACTTCTTCTCCAGTCCCCAACCAATGTAACAATTTGCAAGGATAATTTCTTTGTGGAGCACTTTGTGCGCATGAACTTTCTCGATTACACTAATAAATAGTACAAAGAAAATAATTAAAAATTAACTATTAATGCAATTAGTAAAACAATTTAGACTTGGATAATTAATTTACAATAACCTGTAAAGTATGTGCGTGATTATGCATGTCATCCCCACCACCCTCATGTTGACCCAATAGAAAATGCAAGTGAAGTATATAAAAACAATACAAGGAAAAACCTATATGTATTGAATCATATTTAATTTTAAAAAAATACCACATTTCGTTCATTTCCTTGTGTCATTCGACTTTCCATGTGCATCTTCCATTCCAAATGTTGTTGAAATTGAGTTTCAAGAGTCTTTACCCTTGCATTACTATGTAACGAAACATCTACCTTCGTAGGCGTCGCCCCAAATCGAAGACCTCGGACATGACCCAGACGTTTAGGACCAAGCACCTTTACTACTGCATCATCTCTCAACGGTGTTGAATCATGAGATGGAATTTTTTCCATCTTTTCCTAAAATAAATACAAGAATTCAACATATTAAAAAAAATATAATAAACACATTATAGCTTTTAAAAAAATTGTAAAGTGTTGTGTTTAAGTCGTCATTATCGCTTCACCAACAACTTGATTAACCGGATTGCCATTTTCTCTCCTATGTCCCTGATAAGCATCCAAAACTGTCCATTTTGTACCTCGAATAGACATACTTTAGTTGCTAATTCTCGACAATTTGGGTCTTATGCTAGTAAATGTTCATTATGCAGGTTTAATTGCAATTGCGGTGTCAAAATCTATATTTTCAGGTACTTTGCAGTTAAAATGGAGCTAACTCCCTCCCCCATAATCTTACCCGAGCCTAAACCTACTCCAAACCCTATGTTTGTTTTCTTTGTCCCTTTTTAATATTTTTTAGATTTTTAGTTTGAGTCGTTTTATTTTTAGTATTTATTTTTTATTTATTTAGTATTTTCTAGGTTTTGTTTTCTATTTTTCTATTTTATCTTTATTAATATAATTTTATTTTATTTTTATTTTTATTATTTTTTAGTTTTTATTAGGATTAGATTTTTTTTAGGATTTCATTTATTTTTTAGTTTTATTAGATTTTACTTTTTTGTAGAATTTTAGTTTTTAGTTTAATAGATTTCTATTTCTATTTTTATTTTTTTCATTTCTTTTTAGTTTTTTTTTTAATTGAGTTTTTATTTATTTTTAGGGTAGGATTTTATTTTAAGACTTTTAGTTTTATTATTTTTTTTTAGTATTATTTATTTTTAAGGGTCAGAAGTTAAACACACACAACACACAACATCATACACTCACCTATACCCAAATAACCCACTAACACACACACTAAACCCAACACACCTCTACACCTAATTAAAACCCTCACCCTCATACTATAACCCTACACCCTCAAACACCCAAACCCCGACATCATCTTCAACCTTTAACCCACCAACAACTTTCTCTCTCCAAACTCCATAACCCACCTCAACCAAAGTAATCCACAATCAGAACCGAAAACCCGCGACTCCGGCCAGCTAACCGCTGATTGCCTCGACGCTGGCTAGCTCCGGCGCACCTCTCGTGAAACCCATTTCCCAGCAGCCCCGGTTACTCCCTATACTTCAAACCAAAAACCATAAAATCAACCCGCGGCCCTACCTAGAACCTCATACTCCGACCTCACCCTTATCTCTGGCGGCCTGACCAAAGACCTAGCGCCCCCTAGCCCACCTCCAACGTCCCCAACCCGACGACGCCACACCTATGGCGGAGCCCTTAAACCCACGAACAATCCCACCAACAACAACCAACAACTTGTGACCCATTACTAATCCAAATCCTCTTCCAAAGCCACTAAACCATTTCACCCATTTTAACCCCCAAGCCAAAATCGATTTTTACCTGTTAACATTCCAAGTCAACTTAATAAAACTCACATATTTTAAACCCACTTAACCCCAATACCCAACTACCATATTTTAAACCCTTTACCCAAAAACACCCTTGTACCAAATCAGATTTGTTACCTCACCACTTCCTCATGACCTCAATTCTTACCCATGCACATGTGTGCATAATTCTCTAAACACCCTCACCTCAACACCTTACACATTAAACCTACCCAAATTACCCCCATGCTCCATACCCAATATTTAAAGAATAGAAGACTCAATTGGAAGAGAGCTTGAGAATAAGAATTAGTAGAGAGAATTGTAGAGAGAGAAACACCCTTTTTTAGTTTAGATTTTTTTAGGTTATAATTTATTTTTATTTTATTTTTTTTAGATTAGTGAGACAAATAAATTAGTGAGAATCTATTTTTGAGTGTAATTGTTGATGTAATTTTGGTTTGATCACACAAATTGGAGGGATGTAAATTGCAAATTCAAGGATTGGAGTCCAATTTCACTCAAAGAGATTTGGTTTGATTGTTCTTCTCTTCTACTTTATTTTATTAGCCTTTGATTATTTAATTATCATGTTTGATATTATGTTAGGCTAAATCCCCTTTCAAGGGGTGGGGTGAACCCTTATTTGATGTTATTTTAATTTAATTAGTTTGATTACTTAAAAATTCCCTTTGAATATTAATTTTGATCCCTCACCCTTAAATTTACGCCTCGAGAGAGGGTAAATGATTTTCGAGAGAAAATCAAAATTCTAGTTATAATACCCATTTTAGATTCGAACTAGAGATAGGGGTTTCTTAAGTGGGGTATTATTACTTGAATTTCAACTCTATTTTCATTTTATAAGATGTACATAAATTTTGATGAATCGATCCTAGCGGGTGATTAATTAAAAGGAGTGTGGATCAATTTTTCTAGAGTTGTGGAGGGTTAAACTGAATTTTCTAAAAGGTTACTATTAAAATTATATTTGCAACGAGAGTTGATTTGTAAGTTTGATATTAATTTGGGAGAATTCAACTAATTAAATTAATTAATTAGAATAGCTAAAATTTATGGTGTAATCCCACCCCTTGATTGTTCTCACAATTTATTTACCTCATTTATCTCTTATTTTAGTGTTAGACTTTATTTTTCACTTTAAGTCACTTTGTAGTTAGTTGTTTTCATCTCACATTTTAGTTTAGTGTTATTTGACCTCACCTCACCCAATTGTTTTAATATTTGAAAAGATAAAAAAAATTAGAAAAGTGAAAAAGCACAAAAAGAAAATAAAATTGAATTACAATAGAGTTTGTCTCTAGCTTACTCCCTTGATTTGGATTGATACCCTTACTTACCTCTACACTTTAGTTTGATATTATTTTTGTAGGTATTTTTAGGATTTTGATTGACTTGGCTTTCCAACAATGACTACACATAAAAAGCAAAGTTATCAAATGGCGTCGTTGCCGGGGATTTTGATTTATATTGTTTTGTAGGTATTTGAGGATTTTGATTAGAGGAGCCTTTCAAGCAATGACGAAAAAAATACAGGGAAAAGTTCATTTCATCAGTCCCCTTATCCAAACATCAACACGATGTATAATTTTATTTTGGTCTTCAGCTTTCTACAAAATTTAAAAGATAGAATTACAAATTAATGTAAGCTATTTATAAAGTATACAACTTTAAAGGGGAAACATACCATGTTTTTCTTAAGTCTTGCATAGCCTCTACGACTAGTTGTGTGTGGATGGATTTACTTTGCTCTAACCTCCTTATGCTTTTCACATGTTTCCTATTAAAATAAGAGAAATCATATATAATTGCGAGAAATACAAGAATACTAAAAGTTGACTTTATTATATTAATAACAATAAAAAATAAATAATCAAATTCACTTGCATCAAATTCAGGTTACAAACGAAATTTAACAAATTCATCCCATTCATTTGACTTCATTCCAGGGGGCTTAAGTAATGTAAGATGGCAAGTGGAATTTGGTCCTTTAGCTTCTTCTCGTATCTGTGTTGATAATTTTGACTTATAATCTTTCCAAGCTCTGCTCGTCTGACCCAAAACAATGGCCTTTCGACATTCTTCAAGGTTATATTTTTACTGCATCATACAGAACAAATACACTATATTAGTTACAATTGAATATGCACAAAGTTACATTCAAAATATTACATAATTGTGCAAAGGGTAGAGAAATAAAATACTCACAGTAACAAACTCCCATATTTGATCATTGATGTCACTTGTCACCTTATCCCAACCTTTATGTGTTACTGGTACGCATTCTCGTGCTAAAATCCCAATCATAGAACTAAGCTGGATGGAATTGAGTCCACTTGGTTGCCCAAACTCATTGAATTCTACCTCTTTACTGTCTTTTATCCTAGTTGCAATTACATTCAATTTTGATGGCCCCCGCTTCTTTTTTTGCCCTTATCAACAGAATCAATATTGGGTACTTCATCCGAATAAATTTCTTTCGCCGCATGTGAGTTAGAGATTTTGCATGATATTCTTGCATCCTCATTCTTATTGCATGTAGTTCGTCTCGAACTCTTACCCCTAACAACCTATTTTGGATACACACAATATACATGGAATGTAGTGTAAATTATATGGACGTCAATAACACTTATTACAAAGTTTAAATTGAAGAGATAATGGACTCATAACTCACCTCTTTAAATATATCCGCCATATTCTCAAAAAGTATATTTTTTTCTATTCACTCTACTTGACAGGCAAAAAATTAGAAAAATTAGTACAACTCCGTATAAACAGAGTAACATTACTAGTAAGATATACATTAATTTGTAATGTACGCTTATAATATTATATTGTATACATATTTTTTCTAATATACATGTGTGATTTAGCAACACATTATAAGTGTCCTGTGCATAACACATTACAAGAGCAACTTAAAAGTGGCGCCGATCATTCCATGAGTTAGCAACACATTATAAGTGTTATGTTCGTAATTTCAGCACTATTATGGCGACAATACTGATTGCGTGATATAGATATTTTACTTGACAAAATCAACAAGTAAATCCTTTGAGAATATCTAGAAATAATTAACAATACGTTTTTACAGCCTTAAAGTTGCCTTACAGATGCCTTAAAAGGGTAACAATACCTCAATGAGTACTTAGAATCTATAGTGATGCTGCTCTTTTTTATGCCGATGTTATGCGCAGAAATAGAGGAATAGCGATTAAGGAATTACATACGGTTTCTTAAGCTTCTCTTGTCCCCTATAGAAAAAATAATAATATTATAAGCAAATAATAACAAAGAAATAATAAGTCTTCCACTAGGTAAATACTATGGTTTGACTATGCTAGTACTCATCAACTTGTCTAAACCTTTAGTGAGAAACTAGAGGTTTAGATAAGACCTTTGCAATAATTTTGTATGAGAAGTTAGACAGACTAATTAGTCTACAGTCTCAAGACATTTTAAGATGTTTAGATTCAGGAATTAACACAATTTTAGTGCTTGACCAACTCTAAGGAAGTTTGTAACCTGTAAAAGAGCTAGTAATAGCATTTAACAGATTACATTTAATGATGTTCCAACATGATTTATAAAATGATCCACCATATCCATCAGGGCTAGGCGTTGCATGTTCACTAAGGTAAGATAATGCTTGATACACTTCTTCAATTGCAAAATCCTCTAACAAAGTATTTAATTCTTTAGTAATCATAAGGGGATAAAGTCATAAATGTCAGTATAAAGAACATTCTGATCAACTAAAAATAGGTGTTTAAAGTATTCAATGATTTTCTTTACGCTACAATTTTCTTCAAAAGGGGTCAAGCAATCAATATGGTCACGTGGAGCAGTCAACCTTGATCCAGGTATTTGAACTCTCAAGTTGGCAACCTAGATTTAATTTTTTTGATCAATGTGCTACTTCAGCCCCAGTCTGGGTTAGATTTGTTGGTTTAGAAATTGAATATTGGAGGCCACATATTCTCTTGGAGATTGCAGGATGCTTTGGAGATTTAACTAAAATTGATCAACCAACTCTTAGTTGACATGGAAATCCAAGACTCAATGTCAACACAAATTCTTATAAGTTCTTTGAGCAACACAAAGAATATGAGAAGATGCGTCCCCAACTTTCTGGAAGACCACAACTCGATCGTGTGATTTATCACTCCTGAGGCCTTTTTATGATCAAGTGCAATCTTTAGAACTGACTCGTTTGTGGCATTGTTAGACTTAGTAGGATGATGAGGATCAGCCAGCATGGGAAAAGACCTTTGACTATAAGTGACTGTCTTGCCTCAAATGCACCACTGAAACTCCATCTCAATTGATTAGTATTTAGACAAGGGATGACAACTAAAAGAACTGGCATTATTGGCCTATACTTTGCAATCAATCCTGCAACCCTGCCGGACGAAGTGAAGCAAATTATTACAGATGCCTTCACCTTAATGGCAGCACGTACTGCAGACGAAGCAATTGATTCTAAGTGAGTAATTGGTTCTCCAACATATTTGACAGTCTTTTTGAAGTAAAAAGGTGTATATTGAATGCCAAAAAGTTATCCAACCCTCAAATACAAACCTCCATCAAGCACTTTTGTGTTTGCCCCATTTTGAAGCCTAGAAAGAAGAAAACTTAAGCTTTTGTCCCTAAAAATTAAAAGTTTTCTATAATTCTAATTTTGAGATAGAAAAACCTACAAAACACTCACTCACATTCACGCACATATATTTTCGAGTTTTCAAATTTTTATAGACTAAAAAATTACATCTAAACTTGTTCTTGATATTATTTTCTCAAAATAGTTTAAATTCATAATTAGTCTTAATATATTTAAAATTATTGTTGATTTATGTTGTGATCTATTACTTTCTTGAATAAATAAGAGATAATGGCATTTCTAAGTTGACAAATAAATTTTGTCTAAAAGTATTTAAATCTTTGAAAAGTTTTCAGAACTATTTTTAGAAATCACATCTGAAATTTGTGTACATCTTTTTACAATTCTTAATGTTGGTTAATTAAATAAAATTCATCAACATATTAGATTATCGAAATTACCTTATAAAAGAATTATAGGAACTGTGTACTTGAATCCATAGTGATGATTGAGACTAGGAGGTTATAGGTCTTCCACAGACTAATCCCTCTCTCTATGAGTTCTCTCTCATTGATGGGAATGAGGAGGAGAGTCTTTAAGTGCGTTAGTCTTGGGGACAATAACCCTTCATTATATTTATAGACATCTTATTAGAACCTCATAAATTCTAATTAGCTGACTCTTGAGTAACCAATAGGTGACTTTTGGGTAACCACACATTTCAGATTCCATACTTACTACTAATGTCTTTTGAGCTTACCTAATTAGATTGCTTCATTTTCCCATTCAAAATTGAAGCTCAAATACAATTACTATTTTAATATGTGAGCCCACATTAAATTATTTGGAATATATAAAATATTCCAACACTTAAAACTCATATTTGAATTTTAACTCCGGTTTATTTCTCTTAAACATATTTGTTCATATTATTTAGAATAATTGTAATTTGTTTAGGTGTTGGCTTTTAATAAGTGTATGTGACTTAATCATAACATTCACATTGCAGTATACTATTCCCATAGTTATCGTTCGTAGGATTGCTCTCTGGGTTGAACCATTGAAGCATCGTGCAATAAAGTCGACAATCAGAGGAATTCCTAGGGATTGTGCGCAAATAGGTATATTTATATTTTTTGATGTTTTAGATATCTTATTTGTTGTAAGTTGTAAACTTCATTTGATTGTAGTCATTTTAGTTAGTCGTCTCTTTAGAAAAATATCGTGGACGTTTCCCTTACTTTAGCGTTGTACCACATGAAATCTGGTGTTGCGGTTATTTGTTGATTCATAGATTAACTAAATATTTCTCTCCCTCAAACAAACAGAGAAATATTTTTCGAATCATGAAAAATTAAATAAGAATTTAAAATAAAATTAACATAGGATAATGGGACGCGGCTTGTGTTTTAATATCTATTAAACTCCATCTTTCATTTTAAGAGGTTCTAAATAATATTTTCAGATTATACTTGAGTAAATTCAACTTGGTTGAATTAAGACTTGAGTTTTTTTCAATCTTTATTTTTTAACCTTTAGTCCCATTCCCTCGATAAATGATATATTTGCTATATATTCAAACCTTTAGTTAACGAATCCATTATATTATCCTTAGACTTAATATAATCGATGGAAATAATTTCGTTAGAGAGAAATTCTTTCACCGTATTATGTATTCGATGTATATGTCGAGACTTACTTTTATATATATTACTATGTGTTATGCCAATTGCTGATTGGCTATCATACTGTATGTAAATTGCAGACACATGTTTTGCCCATATTGAAATATCCTCTAAAAAGTGTCGAAGCCACTATGATTCTTGTTCGGCTCTATCTAAAGCTATAAATTTAGATATCACAGTGGATATAGAAATACAAGTCCGTTTTAAGGATTTTCAAAATAGTGCAGCACTACCAAGTGTAAATACATATCCACTTGTGGATTTAGAATCCTTCAAATTAAATATCCAATTGGCTTCACTCTATCCTTCAAGTACAATTGAATATCTAGTGTAGTGCAATTCATGGTTAAAGGTATATCTTAAATATATACGAATACTTATAATGGATTTGCAATGGTCTTCCCCTGGGTTACTTGTATACCTACTCAAATTGCTAACTAAGCAAGCAAAATCTGGACGAGTGTAATTCATGACGTACATTAAACTTCTTATGATGCGAGAATACTCTAATTGAGATATACCATTCCCAGTATTTTTATATAAATGAAGATTTAGGTCAATAGATGTTTTAGCTATATTATTACTAACTTTGTCGAACTTATCAACTATCTTCTCAATATAATGAGATTGAGACAAGACGTCCATCCGATATTTTAAAGATTTTATTTCCCAATATAACATCTACAATACCCATATCTTGCATGTCAAATTTACTGGGCTAGATTTGATTAGTAGATTTAATGATATCCTTATTACTTTCAATAATAAGCAATCTTCTACATAGAGACAAACAATGACATAATCATTTTGAGTGCTTTTAATATAAAGACATTTATCATACTGATTTATTTTAAATCTATTTGATATCATTTAGTTGTCAAACTTCTCATGCCACAGTTTATGTGCTTATTTAATCCATAAATGGATTTAACAAGTCTACACACGTTTCTTTCTTGTCCTGAAACTTTACAACCTTCTAGTTGTTCCATGTATATCTCTTCATTTAACTCGCCATTTAAGTAGGCGGTTTTCAAATCCATTTGATGTATCTCAAAATCATGCAATGTTGCAATAACTATTAATCTTTGAATGGATGTTATTCTTGTATCAGGTGAGTAAGTATTAAAATAATCAAATCATTCCTTTTTTTCTGATAGCCTTTAGCCACAAGTCTTGCTTTGTATTTTTCAATTGATCCATCTACTTTTAATTTTCTCTTTATTATTCACTTTCACCCAAGAGGTTTATTGCCCGGTGAGAGATTCACCAATTTTCAAGCATAATTTCGCATGATGGATTTAATTTCACTATTTATAGCCTCTTTTCAAGAAATGAGATTTTGGAGTTAACATTACTTCATCAAAGCTTCTAGGGTCACTTTCTAACATATAAGTTAGAAAATTTTGACCAAAAGACTTTGACATCTTTGTCATTTTACTATGTCTAGGTTCGAAGTCTTATATTTATCAATATATTCATTATCTATATTCTCTTGATGAATACTAGAGGCAGTGTCATAAGTTCTTTTAAAAGAGCTTGAACCGGGTGCATTATTATGAGAAAATATATCTTCGAAGAAATATGCATTTCTAGATTCAATAATTGCGTTTACGTATATATTAGAGATCTCTAATTTATGAACAAGTAATAGATATGCACTACAATTAATTGCATAACCAATGAAGCTGCAATCAATAGTTATTTGTCCTATTTTAATCCTTTTAGGATTAGGAACCACTAACTTTGCAAGACACCACTACACTTTGGGATATTTATAAGAAGGTTTTCCAACTTTTCACAATTCATATGGTGTGTTATTTATTTTCTTATGTGGAATTTTATTAAGAAGATAGCGTCCCCCCACAAGTTCGGAGGTAAACTAGAACTTATCAACATAGGATTCATCATCTCCTTTAGAATTTGGTTTTTATGTTTATCAATACCGTTAGATTGAGGTCAGTAAGGAGTGGTATTTTGATGAATAATTTCATGTTTACAAAAAAATTGTTCAAAAAAGGAATCATATTCACAATCTCTATCTCTTTGAACAACTTTAATATTTTTGCTAAGTTGATTCTCAACTTTTATTTTATAACGTTCGAAGATATTTACAGTCTCATCATTGCTTCAAATCAATTAAATATAACGGTATCTTGTGCAATCATCAATAAAAGTAATAAAATACTTTTTCCCACCTCTTGTTTGTACAAATTTCAAGTTACGTATATCACTATGAATTAATTCAAGAGGATTCAAACTTCTTTAAATAATTTGAGAAGGAGTCCTAGTTAGCTTGGATTCGACGCACGTTTCACATTTATCAGTTGAGTCAATACTAAATTTTGGTATTATGTCTAAATTAATTAATCTACAAATTGTATCATAATTAACATAACCTAATCTACCATGCCACACATTAAAAGACTCAAACAAAGAAGAAGAATATACATTCTTATTATTACTTGTAGGCATTATCGTCATTATATTTAGTTTGAAAACCGTATCGCTCAAATATCCTTTTCCCACACACATAACTTTTAGCGAGTACAAATTTTTCAGATTCAAATGCTAGTTTAAATACCTTCTTTCTCAGCAAGGATTTAGAAACTAAGTTATTTCTAATGTCTTGGCCATGAAGCACGTCATTGAGAGTAAGTTCCTTTACCAAAGTCATCATGAGTATAACTTTTCATTTTTCTTCAACCTTTGAAGTAGAATAATTTCCCATGAAAAGTTTCTCCTCGTGATCAGAGTCTTGGTAGGAGTTGGGATACCCCAAGGACACCAAGATGAAAAGTCAAAATAGATTAAAATATACTACACACATTTATCATATTTTAGCTATGTGGTACTTTGACTTTTACACAACACTTCAACCAAATTCCGCGTTTAAATTGCATACTTTGAACAATAATTTCTCATTCGTTAATTTATAATTTTCCACAAGTGAGTATACTATGTTATACTCCTCGCGGAAAAGAACACGTTACAACTTTAAACCGCCCTCCATATTAAATTGATCTTAAAGTTGAGCGAAATATTATTTCGTCAACCCATTTAAAACACCGTAAATTTCAATAAATTATTTAAAAATAAATAAATTCATATTTTACACATGTTTTCATCATACTGATATTATCATTTTTTACACAAAGTTGTAAGAAATTACTAGAATACAAACTAGAGTAGTGTATGATTTTAATGTAGACTCTATTTTATGCATAGTATTTTACACTAAAATTATACAGTATGATTAATATCGTGGTGTTAGTCACAACAATAATTTGATAATTTAGGTTTGATCATTTTAGGGTTCATCTGTTGACAATTTTAGACACGATACAATACGATACGAAATTGATCCAAAATTAAGACGGTAAGTCGTTTTGTATCAAATTTATATGTCATATTTTGTTGTATTATTCGTCTTTTTGCTCGTATTTTATTTAGAGATTGTTTCCAATTGGTTTGATATACTAAATATGTAGTCAAATATAGCGTTTTTTACTCCAATAAATCTCATTAGAAAATATTTTTATTACAAAATGTCATATTAGAATACAAATAATAGATATTTGATATTTGTTCAAATTTGATCTATTGAGAAAATTTTATTTTAATTGATCAATTAAAAAAATATCTAATGTAATGATGACTTATTTGTTATTTTTTTTTATTATTGTATTTAATTAAGTATAAATTATTAGATAAAATATGATTTGGTATTGTTTCGTTTTTTTTTTTTTTGTGCATCTCGTAATTATGGAAAAAGAAAGGGAAAGAAAAGGGGTCGAGGAAATGGGTAAAATGGTAAATTGAGTAAAAAGCAAAGTAAGATATAAGTCGGCATGAACGCACAAACTACAGCGTACTTCACTCGTATTGGGATCAACAAAGAATAATATGAAGAAGGTTTGACTAAAGCAGTAGGTAACGTTGGCTTGCCTTCTTTCCTTTCATTTCTTAAACTTCAATAACCATTATTTCATTTATTAATTCAAATGAAGTGAAGTCCAGAATCCAGATCTCAGCCTAAATGGGTGCTTGCACATCATTCTCGAACTTCGTCTTCTTATTAACTATACCGTATCTTGAAACTCAACCTCCGTTTTATTTATCCAAAATTAATGCGCAAGTCAACCATTGTACATCTCCCATAAAATTTATATAAGAATTATACACATATACTTTAAATTTTCTTAAACAAAAGGAAATTAAAATTAAGAACGAAAAATTTGACCGTCATTATTTATATTCAATTGTCAAAAATTATAGGAATATATTTTAAACCCTTGGTATTACAAAATTTAGCCTCTGTAGATGACGTGAAGATAATAATTATAATGTGTACTTGATCAATTATTATGAAGGGGAATGCATTTCAAGTTAATTCTGTTATAAAAAAAAAGAAAAAAGTCATATGGCTTTTGATATCCAAAAGTTTTAGTCTATTGGGGTTTAACCCCATTTTTTTCTAATTAGGGATTGACCCTTAGTTTGAACAGTCTGTTAGTTGATCGAAGTATATGATTGTTTAATTAAAATACGCTAAATATAGAAAAAATGGTATATAGTTTTAATCTCCCACACATAAAACTCTTAAGCGGTCTTAAGTATTTAATCCCATTTATAAAGATTTATTTGTGACCACTCCCATATTTTTATTTTTTTAGTTCTTGATTGATTGGTTACAGAGAAGTTATAGGCGATTGTGGGTGGTTATGGAACCTTTTACAATTGTAAAAACATATGGGAGTGGACCCTGACAAATATTCATAGATGAGACTAAATCCAAAAATACTAAAGTTTTAATGTGGATCGCAAAAACCTACGGGGTTTAGATTGTAGTCCATCATTTCCAAAGTAATTTAGAATGTGGTTTGTATGATAATATGATATTGTTATATTACAAAATAACTATTAATACAATTATTATCACACTCTTTTTCAAATATAACATTGTAATAGTGTTTGTGGCCATCCCCCCCCCCCCCCGGATCCTCACGGCAGGCGGGCGCGTGATGGAGGATACTTAGGTCCCGCGCGTCCTTCTCGGGAGCGCTTTGGCCGGCGCCATTTAGATGAGGTGAAAGATGTAGAGAGATTAGAGTCGTCAGTCTATTTTACTTAAAACAGACAAAAGAAAAGGGGAAGCCATCCCGAAGGACAGCATCCAAAGACATACTGATGCATACGAAACCAAAATGATTCGAAAAGGGTCCGGAGGCTAAGTTACGAAATGGGAAAGTGTTAGGCACCCATTTCGCCCTTTCGGTCTCTCATGGATTTTTGCTATTTTCCGTTTATTTCCCCCGTGATGTGTATATATAGTGGAGATAGGAATCATCGACTTGTACCATGGAAGAGGTAAAGCGAGTCATCCATAGGAAGGTATAAAAATATTAGAAAATAGGATTTATGTGATTATCCTTACGTTGACCGTTACGATGGAACGATAACGCAAGTGGAATAATACACCACTAAGAACAAATATATGTATATATATAATATAAGAGAGTGGAGTTTAGAGAAGATAGAAAATGAGAGAAAAAGTAAAAATAGGACTCGAGTCTTGGGTTTTACCACGAGATGCCTACGTAGCCTATAGAGGCATCAAAGTCCACGTAGTTCGCATGCAAAATGAGGGGTGGGGTTTATCCCATAAATCCAATCGGTGGATTTTATTATTTGTGTGTGTAGAAAAAGTGTTTTAGTTGTGAGAAAAGTGTAAGAAAAGTATGAGAATTCTCGTTTGGGATTTATGAGCAAACCCTCTTTTTCTTGTTTTTTAGGTTTTTATTTATATGAAAATAAGAGATGTGCAATAATACTAAATAAA
Source organism: Sambucus nigra (assembly GCA_949130495.1). Lineage (NCBI taxonomy): Eukaryota > Viridiplantae > Streptophyta > Magnoliopsida > Dipsacales > Adoxaceae > Sambucus > Sambucus nigra. Next base: position 295,764,598 of record OX422211.1, on the reverse strand, counting down.
AAGTATATTAGGATGTGTGAGATGAGATAATAAAAGTGCTAAGTAATAAAATAAGTTATTGCGAATTTATGAGAATTTTAAGGAGAGGGTTGAGAAAATTGGACCTTCTTGAAGATTTTGAGCTTGATCTTGAATGTTGGAGAGCAGCCCTTAGACTTGGATGATGATGGAGGGTAGTGAATTCAACCAATTTGATGAAAAGGATGATGAAAAGTGAAGGTCGGAAAGGGATTTGGGTGTGGAAATCACGCTGACTTTGAGAGAGGTTTTCTGGATTTGTTGAGAGTGATATGTTTCTGATTTCGGCTCTTCTTGGAAGTGAGGTCAGGCCTCCATTTTATAGGCCCAGTTCATTGTCGATTAGCATAGCCCTGTTCCTGCCAATCGGCAGGTGCGTTTAGACACATTGCCGATAGGCAGGGTCTCGGACCTGGGTTTGGCAGTGTCTTTTAGGCCTTTTCGAAAAATCGGCCGCAGAACGCAAAACGCTGATTAGAATCGTGCACGGGATGGACCATTGGAAAGGTAATTTAAAGACCTTCGAAAGTCCTTTAGACTACTCCCGGGTTCGGGAGTTGACTTTGGGTCAAATATGGCTTGGAAGCATTCATCAGTCCATTGGACGGGGAATCGTCGGATGCAAACGGGTCGTTCATTCGCATGGTAAGTCTGAATTGCGCATGAGGCAGACCGTTAGAAATGTTAGGAGATGTAATTTGACATTACAAAGAGTTTGATCCGATTCGGGGAGCTAACCTTGGTCAACCGGGCCCTGGAAGAATTCGGTGACCTTTCGGAGTAAAATGAATCGTTCGTCTGTACCGTAAGTCAAAATCGAGCACGGGATGGATCATTGGAAAGGGGTTTCAGTCCTCTTCAAATATTCATTCAGTCTCGGTTGAGATGAAGAGTTGACTTTGGTGAAAGATGTAGAGAGATTAGAGTCGTCAGTCTATTTTACTTAAAACAGACAAAAGAAAAGGGGAAGCCATCCCGAAGGACAGTATCCTACGACATACTGATGCATACAAAACCAAAATGATTCGAAAAGGGTCTGTAGGCTAAGTTACGAAATGGGAAGGTGTTAGGCACCCATTCCGCCCTTTCATTCTCTCATGGGTTTTTGCTATTTTCCTTTTATTTTCCCCGTGATGTGTGTGCATATGTATATATAGTGGAGATAGGAATCATCGACTTGTACCATGGAAGAGGAAAAGCGAGTCATCCGTAGGATGGTATAAAAATATTAGAAAATAGGATTTACATGTTCTCCTTATGTTGACCGTTATGATGGAAGGATAACACATGTGGAATAATACACCATTAAGAACATATATATATATATATATATATATATACACACACACACACTAGGGTATGCCCGTGTCTGAAGGCACGCTGATAATCATAAAAAGGCGGATAGTCCAACAACATTCAAATATTTTAAATTCATCACTCGAATTAACAAAGTGTGAATTCAAAAAAAAATAGGCATAGTCTCCTATGTATATTGGACTATTCAACATGCTTAAGTGGTAACAACCAATCGTACAATATTCAAAATGTCCAAATTCATAAAACAAATGCTTGAACGAAACAGACTTCTTTAAAAAAATCACGATGATATTTAGGGAAAACTAACATAATAACAACAAAATAAGGGTCAACTTGATTTAGGGTATAAAAATCACGAATAACAATACCGTTGTATTTCCTGCACGAGATGTGAATCTATACAAAAAATTTTAAAAAAAAGTGAAGAAGAAAATCAAGAGCATATCCAACCTATAACATGTTAATATTTAAACTTTATAATAGCTTTCCAACAGTAATATGACAAAACTTACCGATTGTGAGGAGGCATTCTCCTTCCCTTGACCATTATTGTGAAAAATAAAAGGAAACATATAAAATCCAAAAAATATAAATGAAATAGCAAATGATTCAAGACATGACATAAAAATAGGTCGCAAATTTTTGAAAGTGTGCATCGTTGATTGGACCATACGTTGTATTTATATATCCACGAACACCACGTTTATGTACATACATACACACACCGTGGTATAAACCTATTATGTCAAAAACTTTTTTTCAACACATAATTGTAAACAATTTCTTAAACGAAAATTTTTTGTGCAGTACATAAACGTGAAATGGCAAAAAAATTTCAAATTACGTTATCGCGAAACGACAAAAATTTTCATAGTGCGTAAATTACAAAACGACAATTTTTTTTAAAAGTATGGGCGTGCTGGAAAGCATGAAGATAACTTTGAAAAGTATAAAGTCATGTATAATGTAAATAATAAATGTTTTATATATTTAAGTGTAAATAATTTTAAAAAATTAGGCATAGTTCATAGAAGTACCAAGAGCCGTAAAATTTAGGCATAGTTCAAAGAAATACAAAAGGCAGGAAAATAATTTAAAAAGTGCTAAGATGCGTACAATTGTACAAAGTACTAAAATGCGTACAATTTAGTAAAAATATTTTTGAGAAGTGGGCAAATTTTGAAGATGAGGCATCTTGAACCTGGGCATGTCAATCACCCTATGTCCCATTATTAACGATTGAAGCTAGTTATTATTATATAATTTATTATAAAACACAAAACGTGTACATGATTAAGAAAATTTGGACAGAATATCCCCTATTTATATGACTATCCACTTGTTTAAGAAACGGAAACTACTCATCTATAGAAATAGTCCATCACGGACATTATATAGACCAAATCCAAATATCAAACATGTACAATCAAATGTTTTTACTAACCTAATATCAAATATGTGAAACAGAAAAAATGTAGTGAACAAAGGCAATGTTAGCTGTTGTAAAACATCAATGTTAGTTGATGTAATGCACCAAGGCAAATGGTATCCATAACTTCTTTCTTCCCATTTTGAACCCCATCAACGTCGTGCAAATTTTGCATTACGAATCTGCAACAAAAATTTAAAAGGTAAAAGGTTGTGAATCAATGTTAACATAATTTAATCAACAATTTTAATTAAAAACTCAAAATAAAACCTTGTAAAACAATTTAACACATGATCAAACAACTAACGAATGCATATTTCAAATAAGAACATTTTAAATATAATATAACCGAATAGATTTAATGAATTTAAATGGCTAGGCATTCCAACGTGAACCACCGCCATTAATAATCCCAAGTCAAATAATTATAAACACTATTATACAAAATAAAACACTGAACTCATACTAACTAAAACTACTAATAGATATATGCAATCAGTATACAATTATAAAGCAAAAAGATTTAAAAATATTTATACAGAACTTTTCATTATCCTCTGTTATCTTGAAAAATACATAAAAACAAAACATATATTGTAAGTCCTAATCTAAAAAAAAAGAAATTTATAAACATGTCAAAAGAATTTAGATAAGAAAAAACATTGAAACGAAAAAGAAAAAAAGCAGGAAATAAGTAAAGAGAACAAAGTATAACAGAAGAACCTTCAACACAATAAAAACAAACAAACGAAATAAAAGAAACAATAAAAAATGAAAGGTAATTAAAAAAATGGCAAATTTTAAGTAAATAACCGAAATAGATTGGGCGTATAATGGGATCAATAACTTGGAAGTTCACACAATCACATTTATTTTACACTACAGGAAGCTCACCAAATCCAGTACAATTATAGAGAAAAAAAATAAATACCTTAATATGTTGCTTATCGACCATAGGAAAATTTCATTTGCACATCATGACTCCTAGTGGCATTCTCGAAATAAAAAACGGAAATAAATTAGAACTACAAAATTAAACAGAGAAGTGAATTGTAAATAAGGACAATAGACAACAGACAATAGACAACAGAGAACTGAGTTGCTAGTTTGTACCTTTTCAATAAAAGGGCTGCATTTGACTAACTCTTATACATATGAAGTTACTCTAGAATAATAAGAAAAATAATTAATGCCTTTAAAGAAATAAGCTATATAGGCGTCACTACTTTATCTGCCCCTTTCTTCGTAGCCTCACTTCGACTTCCCCACCACATCTCCACTGCTCGACTCAATAGCTATTTTGGGTCCAAACTCGAGAACCACCACCTAAAACCATCAATTACAATCCAAATTCACCATATTCGAGCCCCTAGAACCCTTACCGGAGTGGTAGCCGGCCCTACCAGAAGTCTCCATTGCTTGCAAACCAGGATCCAAAGTCGCAGCCAACTGAAACTGTATAAAAACCCAAATCAGGGACATTCACGACCTCACCGGCACATCCCAGCACTTCTCTAACATCCATTGAACCTTGTCGGTGTCGGTCAAAATTTGTTTAACCATCTATGATGTTGGAAACAATCCCCCCATTCTCGAATATGCTCGGATTCTCCTTCCCACCACATATCCTTCGTGCAAACTCTAGATCTGAGTTGAATCGACCCAAATATGCCATCTTTACATCATCATATTCTAGAAGTTCCTTATTGGAAGAAATTGAAAAAAATATGCATTGATGCTTGTTTGGCCGATGCGTTAAGTATTTACTGCAAATACATTAGTCATCTGGACCTGCAAGGTGCAATAGATGACTATATTACATCAAAAATAGGTAAAAATTTTCCTCAACTTAAGCATTTGGCGATCCCATCTTGTGATCTGTCCATGGATGCCTTGGATATTATATTGGAGGGTCACAAAAATCTTAAGCTTTTAGATACCAAACACTGTCATCGTCTTCTGAAAAAAGAGGAAATTGGAATGTATCAATCCAAATTGGTGAAAGAAAAGGATTGGAATGAAGAAGAGATACAACAAAAGGCAGCCGGTGTAAAGAAACATTTGCAGTGTGCTAGGAGGCATTGTCCCAAGTGTGTTCCTATAAATACTAAATATTTGGCAGGAAAATTGTACATTATTTTTTACATGGTTTTCGCATCAGAAATCTTGGTTTAGAGTAGGTCTGGACATGGCTACTATTGGGTCTGTTGTGTTTTAGATTGTTGAAATATCTTATTGTACCTGATCACATCTACTGTACTGGACTGGTGCAACTTCATTAGATACCCATTGTGTTTAAATTATCCCTTCATCGTGAAAAAAATAAGCAATATATACAATAAATATGAGCCTGCAATTTTTAAGGAAAGCTAAAACCCAAATTAACCAGGTCAGTCAACCTCTAGTGGTAGTTAATGTAGTTGCCTTTGTCTGCGTCGGTGAATATGAAGTCAAATTTTGAGTCAACCTCCTTAAAATCAAACAAATTAACCAGGTCAGTCAACCTCCTTAAAATCAATTATATGGGAAACAACAGCCTTCTCAATTGTGGTTGTTGAATACAATTTCCAAACAGGGGTTCATTTTGTAGTTGTGTAACCAAAAATCATAAATATATGCATATTAAAGTAGAAAATATTATTCTTACTATCAAAGAAAGCCATAAAGTTCTAAGAGCAAACATCATTTTCCCTCTATTTGGTGCAAAACCTGAAATACATGAGAAAATAGAAAATTACAACCAATTTTAAGGCATAGCTTGAGTACAATATTAGGTAATCTGCATCAAAAGTCACTTTAATCCCAATTAAAATTGAATGAGACATAAAGGTATAAATTCATACTTATTGGTTTGGAAACATAATTCATCTCATCTTCGGTGAAAGAAATCTAAAGGATGAGAAATTGGTGTTCAATCCTTATGTTTTACACGTCTAAATAGATTAGTATTCGAAATTGAGGTAAAAACAAAGAGCACCTGAGCTACAAAATTAAAAATCCAAGACTTTTTTCAACTTAGAAAGATTAAATTTGAACAAAGAGCACCCTGAATCACACATTCTCACAACAATTAACATGGTAACTTTCTTCGTCCCTCATTCTTGATGGTACATACCTGTAACGTATAGCATTCGCTAATTCATTAGTGGTAATGTTCCTAGTAATCTAGGATATTTGTACTGTCACTAAAGTTCCACTAGCAATGAAAATTATAGTGTCGATAACCATAAAAGCAACAACAATGAAATCCATTTATGACAGTTGAGAGTTATGCAATCTGGGATATTTGTACTGTCACATCTCAAATGATCAAACAGTTGACAGTTATGCAAGGAAACATTCTATAATATATAACTGCGAAAGTTGAATGATATTCATAGCTTTGAACTACTAAAACATCATTTTAAATTACTGAAAACACATTACAACTATTACCACAATGCAATCCATTTATGATAGTATTCATACACTATAACTATACATGTGTAACACGGTAGCCATGGCGGAGGGAAAAAATCTTAGACAGATTATAAAGGCGAGCGTGGAAAATCAACATCCTATATATTTTCACCCACTATACACCGTATGCTCGCTAGTGGCTCAACCAGGTTATCGAATGAGACCCACAATGACGGAATTGTGTTGGCATATAAGAAGTCTACCGAAAGAAGAAACACATCATGGTTGGAATTTGAAATTTGTTGAAGGGTGGAGCTCATTCAAATACAACAACGAGTTATATATAAGATAAAATTTATTATAACAGTTGGATCAAAGTAGAACTCAAGAAACATTCAAGATGCAATATAACATTTCACATACAGTACACAACTCGTTTAAACTATTAATATATGAGTTGAAAGAACACTTAAAGATGAAGTACAAATGTAGTAGAATCACTAAATTTAAAGTGAAACTACTAGAAAGTAAACATACCCCTAAGAGATGGGATTGAGAATCTGTTACAACGAAAAAACACAAAATTGGTAAATGTAAAGTTGCAGCCTTCTTTCGGGTTTAAAGTTGTTGTTAGATCAACAACTATAAGTAACTTACCTCATCTCATGTGCTTTAAACCACCTTATGAGAAGTTGATTACACATTCAGCCAGAGCTCAACGTCATACATCAACGTCATACATTAGTCCACAAACTCAATACCAAACTTCTAATGGCCAAAAGGTCAAACGTTTGCTACACATAAAAAAAAGATGAATAAAATTAAATATCTCTAAAAAATAGAGATGGCTAAATGAGATAATAACACAATCCAGACTTAGTGGTTTTTCCGATGTATGAATGTAAATGGTCCACTTTTTCAAATTTCGCAGTTGATCATTGGTAAATTGAGCCCTATTGCCTCTCTTGTAGTACTACAACGTGGCCGAGTAGATGGCGCTTGGCCTGAACGGAAACGATAAGGCATATATCAAAATGAACATTGATTTGTCAAGTAAAATACCACATGCAGTATATCTGATCATGCATAAGTTTCAAGGTAGAATCAGAATTCAGATTTTCATATTCTTTTCTCCATATATTGAATTTACCCTTGACGGTCGTGTCAAACTCTTTAGCTCGCTCAATGGCAGCTGCTTCTATCTGGTTATCAATTTCTTTGTCTTGTCGGATTAGCTCTGCAGTTCGGTGTTTGTTATTATTTTATAGGGTTTAGTGGATAAGAAACTTCAACTAAGTGGATGAAATGTTTAAGGATCTAGACGACTTATAAGAAATTAAACAAACAATGAATATATATAACATTGGAAAATACTTGGGAGACATGAGATTCCGACTTAAATTTGTGACCCGGACACGTGTCCGGGTGTGATTGGTGCATTTTGAATGGGGACACCTTGAAATGGTGTGTCCCAATCCAAATGTGCCAATCACACCCGGACACGTGTCCCGGGTCGCGAATTTAAGTCGGTATCCCATGTCGTTGTAGCAATGTTCTATAAGATTTTATTCAACTCACTGTTTTTTAGAAATATGATATCCACGTATGCAGTTTTTCTCTTTCAATTCAAATTCATTCTCAATACAGACTACACTACCATGTCCAACACATAAAGCTAAGGTAGTATGAAAATCTGGGAATACCAAAAGTGCAAACAAATTGGAGAACAAAATAGTGATCTCATACACCAAAATTTTATAACAGTATAAAAATTTGCTAAGTGCTAAGTACACCTCATATGCCAAATAATATACGTGCAAATTGAATCAGTTACAAACTTCTCATAGAATCATAAGCAAAAAAGAATTATCATACATTTGCAAAAATGATGGTAGGCAACTATATTTGCATTAGAATAAGAATGAATATTCTTATTCAAATTCAAATTCCTTTTTATAGCCAAAAGGAGCCTATATTTGCATCCGAATATGAATGAATATGTAATTAAAGATAATTACATGACCAATTACAAAAAAAATGCAAACCATACCTGGTTTCAAGTAAAATTAAAATAAAAATAAAAAGTTAAAAACTCAGTTAATACACTAAGTGCACCTTATATTTTATATAGATAGATCATATGTCAAATACTATACGTGCAAATTGAATCAGACACAAACAACATCATAAGCGAAAAAGAACTATCATACATTTGTAAAAATGATGGTAGGCAGTTGCCTTTTCATGCTTTTAGTTAAGGTCCCATTCTTTCACTTTTGTCCATGGATTGAATAGGGGTGCCATGTGTTTCTTTTAAAACAACGAAACAGTCCCGAGATATGCTTCCAAATGAAACAAACCTTTTTCCATTTTAATTGAAGGCAATTCACAAATAAAAAAGTATATTCACAAAGTAGAATAAGCACAACAAGGATATTAGAAGGCTACCTTTAAGCCATGTCAACAACCAATAGAATTTATCATCTCAGCGATGTGTTCAGGAGCACCGAAGCACAGACAAATAAGAATTTTGAGTACAACAAATTGATTGTACATGTTCTGCAAAATCAACCAAAAACGGATGTACAAAAAGTGTCAGTGTTCAAAATTTAGGTGATATAAATAATAACAACTTGATGCAATACATGTATAGAAAGAAAAACGTTTTTTCTCTGAACAACTGTATATAAAGAAACACGTTTTTTCTCTGAACAACTTGGTACAGTACAACTACATATGTACAATACAATACAATACAATACAATACAATACAATACAATACAATACAATACAATACAATACAATACAATACAATACAATACAATACAATACAATACAATACAATACAATACAATACAAATACACATGTATGCAGTACATCCGTTTTAAATGTTGAGATTATTCAAATTAGAACATCATTTTTTAATAACAATTGAATTTATAGGTAATATAGAAAATATAACAACAATAGGTAGCCATGTCAAAGAAAAGTAATAAACAAAGACTTTGCATAGAGGGAAAAAATCACCTACAGTATTGTGACACAGGGGAGAAAATCGATAACTTCATATCTGTGATAAAGTCCTTGATGGACAAAAAAAGAAAAAACCGCAAAGAACTCCAAATAAAAATGTAAGAAAATATAAATTCAGTGAAGTAAAATTCCCAAATAATAACTGAACATCCACATCATTTAGGGCTTTCTCTTTGCTCCATAGAAACCTAAGAAGGTTCATAAAATCAAAATAAAAAAAAATCGTTTCCTTTATGTCAAAAAAACTTCCAGTTAGGGCTTTCATCTGTGTCAAACAATTTGTTTAGCAAAGACAAAAATAAAATATTCGTGAACTTTCATTTCCTTTATGTAATTCAATTATTGTGTATAACACATCAAAAATATTACCCCACTATTTGTTTGGTTGCATGAAGCAATGGATCCAACCTTGCTAGCAGCATAATAAAGAGAAATTCGATCAAATACCCAGCAGCAATAGAGGGAAACGCAACACACCCAACAAATACCTAGAAATAGAAGATTCTTTGCTCACAAAAACGAAACTCACCAGTACATTCTTTGGTCATAGACAATGCCCGTTGAGTGTTCAGCAATGAGTTCGGGTTCGGCAATGGAGTTGAATTTTATGGCAAAATAGAGGATTCAAAATAGGGGATTTGGGAAAACCTAAACAAAATTTGAAGTAAACATTAAAAAAGTTTCAAATATGATTGATAAATAAAACTTCAAATATAACCATACCTAGAGTGAGATTTGGGGGATCTGAAGGCTGATGGTGAGAGAAATGCTCTCTCTCGACGGGTTTGAGAAGTTGAGAACATGCGTGTGAGAGGGATAGAGAAATGAAAGAGGTTTTGGAGAAGCAATTTACTTTATTACCCTTGTATTTGAATTTTGAAAATAGGGGAAATAAATTAGAGTGTGTTAAGAGAGTGGGAAGTCAAAATTTTCAAGGGCAAAATTGGAAATTCAAAAAAATCTTAAAAGATGACATCATAGTTGAAGCTTATGACATACATAAGTTTCCTACTTTATTATATATATATATATATATATATATATATATAATATAAGCGAGTGGAGTTTAGAGAAGATAGAGAATGCGAGAAAAAGTAAAAATAGGACTCGAGTCTTGGGTTTTACCTCGAGACGCCTACGTAGCCTATAGAGGCATCAAAGTCCACGTAGTTCGCATGCAAAACGAGGGTTGGGGTTTATCCCATAAATCCAATCGGGAGATTCTCTTATTTGTGTGTGTGTGTATAAAAATTGTTTTAGTTGAGAGAAAAGTGTAAGAAAAGTATGAGAATGTCCATTTGGGATTTATGAGCAAACCCTCCTTTTCTTATTTTTTGGGTTTTTATTTATATGAAGATAAGATATGTGAAATAATACTAAATAAAAAGTATATTAGGATGTGTGAGATGAGATAATAAAAGTGCTATGTAATAAAACAAGTTATTGCGAATTTATGAGAATTTTAAGGAGAGAGTTGAGAAAATTGGACCTTCTTGAAGATCTTGAGCTTGATATTGAATGTCGGAGAGAAGCCCTTAGACTTAGAGGATGATGGAGGGTAGTGAATTCACCAAGTTTGATGAAAAGGATGATGAAAAATGAAGGTTGGAAAGGGATTTGGGTGTGGAAATCACGATGACTTCGAGAGAGGTTTTCTGGATTTGCTGAGAGTTATATGTTTCTGATTTTAGCTATTCTTGTAAGTGAGGTCAGGCCTCCTTTTTATAGGCTCATGGAATTACCGATCAACATAGCCCTTTTCTTGTCAATCAGTAGGTGCGTTTAGGCACACTACCAATAGGCAGGGTCAAGGACCTTCCATTTGACAGTGTCTTTCAGGCCTTTTCAGAAAATCGGCCGCAAAACTCAAACCGTTGATCAGAATAGCGCACGGGGTGGACCTTTGGAAAGGTAATTTAGAGACCTTCGAAATTTCTTTGGTCTGCTCCCGGGTTTGGGAGTTGACTTTGGGTCAAATATAGCTTGGAATCATTCGTCAGTCCATTGGACGGGAAATCGTCGGATGCGAATGGATCGTTCGTCCGCATGGTAAGACCAAATCGCACACGTGGTGTACTGTTAGAAAGGTTAGGAGATGTACTTCGACATTCCAAAGAGTTTGATCCAGTTTGGGGAGTTGACCTTGGCCAATCGGGCCTTGGAAGCATTCGGTGACCTCTAGAAGTAAAACGGAAGTCAGAATTATGCACGGGACAGATCGTTGGAAAGGGGTTTTAGTTACCTTCAAAAATTAATTCAGTCTCGGCTGAGATAACGATTAGACTTTGGTCAAATGGATACCGAGATGTAACACCTTGCCTAATTAAATACCGGGTGGCCAGTCCCATACCAAATTAAAACAGAATATACAGTTGTCTCATTCTTAGCATCACCGTCGAAAACATTTACTAATCACCCAATACCCAATCAAGTAGGTGTTAAAAACTTTCCAAATTTTAATTCAATAAAATCATTTTTAGTTTAAGAATAACACTACACATATTATTCTATAACACTAATAACTGAACAGATAACACAAAAGAATTTAAATGCAGTTGGAATAAACATTCCCAAATAATAAATCAATACAGTAATACCAATCATAATAAATGTATTAAAATGACACGAATATAAGAGTATTTGACTCAGATGGAAAAGAGATAACTGATTTCCTATGGGCGACATGCCATAACTAAAAGAATATTGTGAATAAAATGAAGATAGGTGTCTAAGCAATACTCCATAGCTCCATCGCTCGTCATAATCCACTAAGGTTGGCGTCCCTGTTGCTGGACACCTGATATCGAAGATACAATAGAAAAGAGAATATGCAAGGAAATGGGTCAGAGCCCGATGTGAAAATGATTTTGAAAACAACTAGTATTTAACAAGTTCAATAAAGCATTTATTATGTACATGTTAGTATCCAACTCTCACTTGCTCTTCTCACCTCTCATCCAGAGTGCACACTTAACGTTTACTATTAACCTCCTAGTTAAGGGTTCCTTTTCACAAATTTCCATAATATGATTCTATCCCATATCATAACCCCGTATGTCCCATACCATACGTATTATAATCATTCATATACGTTTCTCATTAATATGAAGTAAGCTTTTCACATCTATAAGAATAAATACTCATTAACTTAGTTCAATTCTTTTTCACTATACACCGTCATATACAATTATCCCATTGTATATTGATCTAAAATCTATATATACATTCATTTAATACATTATATATATATATATATATATATATATATATATATATATATATATATATATATATATATATATATATATATATAATATGGCATCCCGAGTCACAGCTACGGTGCAATGCATTACTCTGCTATCATGTCCTAATATCGCTGGTTGCCGAATAAGGGACAAAAGGTTCGGTAAGGATTCCTCGAACCACAAACAACAACACATAAATTGGAAGTGAATATAGTTCTCATACCCACGGGCCACGCACATACCTACTTTCCCATAGTCAGCGGACTTATCAACTCACCGATAAGTCTTTCATAGACCTATGTTCTCGAATGACAAATCAAAGATCCCATGGATTCATCAGGATATGACTGTCCTCACGAGCAAACCTCCCGTCGATAGCAAGTAAGCTAGGAATGTCATAAAGATAAATCATTAATCAATTAAATAGGCATTATCATACCTATAATATACTATCAACAAGGTACTCACATTACCCTTAGATTATTCCCATATGTAGCATTATATCTCTTTAAATCCCACATATTAAAATATCATAACTTTACTTCTTAATTTAACTATCCCCGAGCCTCACTCAATACTCAACGTTCAAATAGGTTTTTCCTCAACATTTTATTCAGTAAGAAATCACTAATATCCTACTGGTCCATATCATCTTATCTCCCGAATGACCACGAATTAACTCTACTTGAATTAGGGTTATAACCGATTATTTCTAATCTCTTATAAACACATATTCTATCAACAAGGATTGAATACCATCACCACATGGCTCATAGTCTATAGTGTTTCATTCACACTATATGACTTATCAACACAATCAACATCCTCGCATCCTATAACATCTCTCCACTCCCGACGTCGTTAAGGTTCACGCACGGAACGTCTCGCAAAGCGAAATCCAAATAAGGAGCCCCTCCAATTACACTACTACTTAACTTTGTCGGTCATAGAGGTCCGTCAACTTCAAATACGCAACCGGAATAACCTCATCCCCTCTTTAAACCAAATGTGGTCTAAACTCCCATCTCTATCCAGGAGTCATACAACTAAGCGCTTGTACTACACTAAGTCCTTGCGCAATTAATAATGAGCTTAAACTCAGTCCTTAATGTTCAACTTGTAACCCTAAGGCTACCCAGGTGTTATATTAAATTTCCCTTTCTGGACCTATCCTTAATCCTCATGCATACCAATTAGAATCCAATACATGAATCTAGCAACCGAAATTTCTTCCCAATTTAATTATCATAATTCTAATCAATTAAATCCCAATCACGTTACTTCGATTCTTATCTAGGGCTTACTGAACCTTCCTAAGTCCCATTATATCCAATTAATAATCACCAAAGATATACAAAAGGTTTGGGATAAGAACAATCATTAAAAGAAACAACTTCATCATTTCTGGGGTGGTCGATCGATCGAAGGCAGGGGGTCGATCGATCGATCGCCAAGACAACATCCTAATTTCCTGCATTTCTTCTACTACGGGTTTTAACACTTTTAACCATTTAAAACTTCATTTTAACTTCCCAAATTACTTATAAAGCTTACTACATAATATAGAAACACATGTGAATGCTTTCTAATGCTCTAAACATCATAGAATCATCAAGTGTTTGAATTAAAAGCATATACTTATCCACTTTTTCCAGAAATTATATACATGATATCTTCAAGAACACAACAATGATTTTCAGAATTTCTTTCACTGATTGATTAATATTTTGTGGATTACTAACTACTTACAACATGAGTTTAATTCTTATATATTTTTAGATTCCAGAAATCCATTCACAACTCTATCTTTTCATCTTCCAAACATGTAAAAATCTCATCTTTGTATAACTATCCTAACATGGACAATATACAAACTTAGATTGAAATTATCAAACACTTGCCTCTAATGAAGATCTGATCCTTTGGGTTTGTATATCACAGATGGTTCTCCCTTTTTTGGCCAACTTCCGGTGGTGATTGGTGGTGATGACCTTTGGTTCTCCTCCTTTCCAAGCAAGCTTCTCTTCCCAAGCAACCTTTCACTCTCTCCAAGAAGATGACCTTTCAATTTTGTGTAGAAGAGATGAATGAACCCACGTTCAACTAATCTCAAAATACTTATAATAAGACAAAACCCGAAATCACTATTCATTCCCCTTATAAAAATGACAAAAATCCCCTTTTTGGCTGTCTTTTCATTTCCAAATGACCCGAGACTCAAAATTAACATCCAAATAGACTTTTTTGACTATTTTAATCTGTTCGAATGCAACGATGCAGTTGAAACGACAATAAGGTTGATGTAAAAATAAGTTTCCTTTTTAATTTACTAATTTTGTCCCGACACGTCCCATACCGCATCCGACTAAAAATTCAAATTACTGAATTAATAACTCACAGCAATATCAATAATATCACATTCATATATTACCTAAATATCTTAAAGTAATTTACAGAATCATTCATTTTAATATCCACAATTCGGATAAACCCAAAAAATTAATTTATAGTAAAAGCCAATTAATCCATTAATTTAAAATATAACCCATTTTAAAAGTCATTAAAATCACGGGGTATTACGTACTTCCCCCTTATAACAGAATTTCGTCCTGAAAGATAAATCATAATGGTAAGGTTAACTCTGAGTATAAATCTCACATCGCAAGTAATCTAAGTCGTACCGCCCATTCAATACATTAACGAAGATCCTTATTGATGTTTTATGCCAAGCCTCACCATATTGTTTCAACTGAATCGAATTTAAACTTTACGTAATCTTCCCTATACCATCCTCGTGACAAAGTTTGGGAAAAATGATACTCACTTACTATACAAATAAATCCTGAAGTCATAACTACTTATTGTTTCATAATTTAGAAAACTACTACAATCCAACCATCCAGGGCGCCCATACACCCTATCGTACAACTTTCATGATAAAATGGATATGATTACCCACATAATACTCGAATTTATCGCAAAGGTTATAAACTCATATCCTAAAGACCTAACTTATTTCACCTCCCAACGGTTATTAGTTTCATGTGTGGGATGTTTCCCAAGCAAAATCCAAACAAGGAACCCCCCGATACACTACTACCGAAAATAGTCGGTCATCGAAACTCCTCAGGTCCTTAGCCAATAGTTTATAACCTCTTTATAGGTTTTATCGATTTCAAATAAAGTCTACAAATTTAGTCTCTTATTAGACAATATGCTAGTCATAGTAGTACACACACTCTCAAATACCACAAGTCAATCCACGCTGATAGTCACATCGTGTTCGGACATGTCCAAAGTAAGTAATTCCTTGATAAAAATCAAACCCACGTGATGACATGAAAAAATATAGGTGTCCCACAACCCCTCAATGAGTCTACGTAAATAACGGTGCTATAGGCTAAGTTTAGCAACCCATTATCCCATACAACATTAATCACTACAAAATCAGTATGTGCCTCATAACTCCTTAGATAGAATACATACCCTCATTCACGGGTGGTGGTTGTTGACTCCAACTATTAGAACTTTGCTCCGATGAGTCAAGAAAAATTTTACCCCAAATTTTCAGTTCTAGTTAACCACACTCCACTATATGTCCAAGCCTTTGAATATATTGCCTTCAATGGGTAACACACCCAAATCCCGCATTTCTAGAACTTCTACTGATGACTCTCCTCAATTTTCCATTTGACCCTCTCCCAAGCATACTACATTGGGTGAGTCTAATTTGGCATCACCCTCGACTATAGCAGCACTTGGAATTTGTAGGCTGCGTCCTAACCGTCTTTACAGTCCTGGCCTCTCGTGCCATAATAGGGGTGACCTCGACTACGGTCATCATACTAGAACATACTTCATAACCTCCTAAATACGATCTCCGCTATCCGTCCAATGGCCCTCATCTGCCGTACTTCTCGTACGAACACGTTCGAACGCAAATAATATTCACTAATATCTACATTATAGCAAGAGAAAGAAATCTCACCAAGGAAATCAATAATCCTAAACATAGGGCACTAGATTAAAGAATGCTAAGATGAAAACACAGTAAGCCGTACACACCCTAAAGGACACTAGAACTTGATGCTCTGATACCACCTGTAACACCCCTCCTAATTAAATATCGGGTGGCCAGTCCCATACCAAAATTAAAATAGAATATACAGTTGGCTCATTCTTAGCATCACCGTCGAAAACATTTACTAATAACCCAATACCCAATCAAGCAGGTGTTCAAAACTTTCCAAATTTTAATTCAATAAAATCTTTTTAGTTTAAGAATAACACTGCATATATTATTCTACAACACTAATAACTGAACAGATAACACAAAAGAATTTAAATGCAATTGGAATAAACATTCCAAAATAATAATCCAATACAGTAATCCCAATCATAATAAACGTATTAAAATGACACGAATACAAGAGTACTTGACTCAGATGGAAAAGAGATAACTGAATTCCTTTGGGCGACATGCCCTAACTAAAAGAATATTGTGAATCAAATGAAGATAGGATTCTAAGAAATACTTCATAGCTCCATCGCTCATCACAATCCACTAAGGATGGTGTCCCTGTTGCTGGACACCTAATATAGAAGATACAATAGAAAAGAGAATATGCAAGGAAACGGGTCAGAGCCCAATGTGAAAATTATTTTGAAAACAACAAGTATTTAACAAGTGCAATAAAGCATTTATTATGTACATGTTAGTATCCAACTCTCACTTGCTATTCTCACCTCTCATCTAGAGTGCACACTTAATGTTTCCTATTAACCTCCTAGTTAAGGGTTCCTTTTCACAAATTTCCATAATATGATTCCATCCCATATCATAACCCCGTATGTCCCATACCATACGTATTATAATCATTCATATACGTTTATCATTAATATGAATTATGATTTTTACATCTATAAGAATAAATATTCATTAACTTATTTTAATTCTTTTTCACTATACACCATCATATATAATTATCCCACAGTATATTGATCTAACCACTATATATACATTCATTTAATTCATTATATATATATATATATATATATATATATATATATATATATATATATATATATATATATAATATGTCACCTCGAGTCACAGCTGCGGTGCAATGCATTACTCTGCTATCATGTCCTAATATCGTTGGTCGCCGAATAGGGGACAAAAGGTTCGGTAAGGATTCCTCGAACCACAAACAACAACACATAAATTGGAGGCAAACATAGTTCTTATACCCACTGGCCACGAACATACCTACATTCCCATAGTCAGCGGACTTATCAACTCGCCGATAAGTCTTTCATAGACCTATGTTCTCAAGCCACAAATCAAAGATCCCATGGATTCATCAGGATATGACTGCCCTCACGAGCAAACCTCCCGTCGACAACAAGTAAGCTAGGTATGTCATACAAAAAAATCACCAATCAATCCAATGGGCATTATCATACCTATAATATACTATCAATAAGGTACTCACATTACCCTTAGATTATTCCCATACGTAGCATTATATCTCTTTAAATCTCACGTATTAAAATATCATAACTTTACTTCTTAATTTAATTATCCCCGAGCCTCACTCAATACTCAAGGTTCAAATAGGTTTTTCCTCAACATTTTATTTAGTAAGAAATCACTAATATCCTACTGGTCCATATCTTCTTATGTCCTGAATTACCACGAATTAACTCTCCTTTAATTAGGGTTATAACCGATTGTTTCTAATCTCTTACAAACACATCTTCTATCAACTAGGATTGAATACCATCATCACAGGGCTCATAGTCTATAGTGTTTCTTTCTCACTATATGACTTATCGACACAATCAACATCCTCACATCCTATAACATCTCTCCGCTCCCGACGTCGTTAAGGTTCATTCGCGGAGCATCTCGCAAAGCGAAATCCAAACAAAGAACCCCTCCAATTACACTACTACTTAACTTTGTCGGTCGTGGAGGTCCGTCAACTTCAAATATGCAATCGAGATAACCTCATCCCCTCTTTCAACCAAATGTGGTCTGAACTCCCATCTATATCCAGGAGTCTTCCCACTAAGTGCTTGTAATACACTAAGTCCTTGCGTAATCAATAATGAGCTTAAACTCAGTCTATAATGTTCAACTTGTAACCCTAAGGCTACCCAGGTGTTATATTAAATTTCCCTTACTAGACCTATCGTTAATCCTCATGCATACCAATTAGAATCCAATATATGAATCTAGCAACCGAAATTTCTTCCCAATTTAATTATCATAATTCTAATCAATTAAATCCCAATCACATTACTTCGATTCTTATCTAGGGCTTACTGAACCTTCGTAAGTACCATTATATCCAATTAATAATTACCAAATATATACAAAAGATTTGGGATAAGAACAATCATTAAAAGAAACAACTTCATCATTTCTGGGGAGATCGATCGATCGAAGGCAGGGGGTCGATCGATCGATCGCCCAGATAACAACCCTGTTTCCTGCATTTCTTCTACTACGGGTTTCATCACTTTTATCCATTCAAACTTTCATTTTAACTACCTAAATTCCTTATAAACCTTACTACATGATATATCAATATATGTGAATGATTTCTAATGCTCTAAACATCCTAGAATCATCAAGAGTTTGAATTAAAAGCATATACTTATCCACTTTTTCCAGAAAATTATATACATGATATCTTCAAGAACACAACAATGATTTTCAGAATTTCTTCCACGGATTGATGAATATTTTGTGCATTACTAACTACTTACAACATGAGTTTGATTCCTTTATATTTTCAGATTCCCGAAATCCATTAACAACTCTATCTTTTCATCTTCCAAACATGTAAAAATCTCATCTTTTTATAACTATCCTAACATGGACAATATACAAACTTAGATTGCAATTATCAAACACTTGCCTCTAATGAAGATCTGATCCTTTGGAGTTGTATATCACAGGTGGTTCTCCCTTTTTTGGCCAACTTTCGGTGGTGATTGGTGGTGATGAACTTTGGTTCTCCTCCTTTCTAGGCAAGCTTCTCTTCCCAAGCAACCTTTCACTCTCTCCAAGAAGATGACCTTTCAATTTTGTGTAGAAGAGATGAATGAACCCACGTTCAACTAATCTCCAAATACTTATAATAAGACAAACCCCAAAATCACTATTCATTCCCCTTGTAAAAATGGCCAAAATGCCCTTTTGGGTTGTCTTTTCATTTCCGAATGACCCAAGACTCAAAATTTACATCCAAATGGACTTTTCTGACTATTTTAACCCTTTCGGATGCAACGACGCAGTCGAAACGACTATAAGGTTGATGTAAAAATAAGTTTCCTTTTTAATTTACAAAATTAGTCCCGACCCATCCCATACCGCGTCCGACTAAAAATTCAAATTACTGAATTAATAACTCACAGCAATATCAATAACATCACATTCATATATTACCTAAATATTTTTAAGTAATATACAGAATCATTCATTTTAATATCCAAAATTCGGATAAACCCAAATGAATTAATTTATAGTAAAACCAGTTAATCCATTAATTTAAAATATAACCCATTTTAAAAGTCATTAAAATCACGGGGTATTACACGGAAGCTCCCAGTGGTCTCCAAATCAGATTTCGTGGGAAAACGGGTCGTTCGTCCGCATGGTAAGTCAGAATTATACACCGAATGGATCGTTGGAAGGGGTTTCAGTGCCCTTCGAAGATTCATTCAGTCTCGATCGAGCTGAAGACTTTGACTTTTGGTCAAACGAATCCCGGGTGCACTCGATGGCTTCTAGGTCAGTACTCGGGGTATGACCTAGGTTTGTAGTGAGGAAGGGAGGTGCTAGGGACGTAAGGAGAGTTTGTGGGGTAATAGAATGGGGTGTCTATAGTGTTATATTATGATAATGTCATATAAAAAGTGTGAGATCAATCATGGATGGCAATGAAGCGGGGTGGGGTAGGGGGAGTCTTCCCCATCCTCGATCCCGGCTTCATCCCCTCTTTTTTTGTGATCGGGAATCCCTATCAAGAATTTTTTAGGGATTGGGTTCCTCGTGAAGACCCGATTTGGGAAAAAATTAGTTTTTACCTCTTTTAATCCCAAGTTTAAAAAAAATAATTATGAGTGCAATTAATTCACAAACAATTATCATAAATGATTAATGCCGAGCAAAAAGTAAATAATCTCACAATACAAAGATTTACGTGGTTCGACAATGACCTATGTTCATGGGGCGTTTCACTTTCCTTATTACTCTTTGCTGAATCGATATTAAGAATTACATGTCCCCTTTTCCATGGAGTTACATTTATATAGAGGGAAGAGATAGAGTCGTGTAGGACTTGTTCCTTCTACTGATTATGTCCACTAGAACAAAACTTACATTTATCTGCGATTTTCTTACCTACAAAAAAAATTTCGTGGCTAAATATCAACATCTGCTACGAAATTAATTTCGCGGCAAAACACATTATCTTTAGCTACGAAAATTCAAATTTCGTTGAAAATAGATCCCTAAAAGGCTGGCGCCAAAATCTTCCCGCGCTTGAGTGTAAGTGCAAATTATTTTACAATGAAATTAATATCACTGGCAACGAAATAATTCATAGTAGTTCATTTATTATTATTGTAAGGAAAAAGATTTCATTTCCTAATATATAAATTATTGGGCAACGATTTCTTTTGTAGTTAAAAGCAATTTTTTTAACATCCCACACGCTCTATATCTCGGCTTTCACAAAACCCCTCCAAAACGTTTCAGAGACCTCTCTTTCTCTCCGCCGTCGGACTCTCTCTTTCTCTCAATCAATCAGGTACTCTCTCTCTCTCTCTCCCTCTCTCTGTATTCATCCAAACCCAAGAACCCAAAAATACATTTTCTGGGTATTCATCAGAATCCACAAACCCACATGTTTTTCGGGCATTCATCAGAACACCATCAGATTTCTTTTGTAACTTTTGTAACATGTATTATAAAGGGTTGAAAGATAGAATCATTTTTAGGTGGGTTTTAGGTTATTTTCACACATTTAATCTTGAATGGATTTAATCTTGTTTAATCTTGAAATAAATTTTAAGGATTTAATCTTGAAATAAATGTTGAAATAAATTTATATGGATTTAATCTTGTTCTTGTATGCTGATTTTTTCTTGTTCGTGTGTATTGATTTATTCTTTTTGTGTGTGCTATTTTTTATGATAACCACCACCTCATTCATATTTCTATCATGTTTTAGACTAAGATCTTGATAATATAAATTTATTGGTGCATAACTATGTACTTTCATTATTTTAGATATAGACATGAATTTTGACCTTGTTATCAAAATTCGTATATTCAAAGCTTCTTTTTCCATGCTCCCTGAAATCTATCAACTTAATATTGTACATTCCCATACGTTTAAAGCACTGCTTTTAGAAAAAAATACTATCAAATATTAATGAATTATAGAATCAAAATGATTTTGATTACTTACATTTGTAGTTATATGCCTTTATAATACATGGTATTGTTTTTATGAAACATTTATAGTACATTTAATACTTTTTACAAAACAAGAATTTCCCCCATTTTAATGCCTATTGTCTAAGTTCTATTTGATAAACATTCCTAGTTTACTTAATTATATAAATTAACGTACTAAACCATTGTTAAGACCTATTTTGTAACAATAATATGTAATTTATTTGTTCCAATGACTTGTACTCTTCGAATTATGGATTATAATTTCAAAGTATTTACTATGACTTTGTTTAGTATATACGTAGATCCCAAACTGTTTTAACTAATTTTTTTCTACTTCTTAACTTGTTACGCATCGCATATGTAGTGCGCCTACCAATAGCTAGTATATATATGTTGGAAACATTTAGTAAGATTGACGAAACCCCTGTTTAATTGTTAATGTTGTGTGTTGAGTTTTCATTTATTAGGGGACTTAGGCCTATGTAGTGGGAACCTAATTAGAAATGTTATGTTTTGACTTGAGGTATGCCCTATATCCTCTTGTTTTATAGATACTGATTATGGTATTTCAATCCTATATGACAAGAAAGAGATGCAAGGCTTCACGATCGAGGATGAAACCAAGTTTTTTTAAGTGTTTGAAATCCTAAATTAGTAATAAGGTTCAAATGTTTTTTTTTCTTTTAGCAATGGCATGTGAACGGGTACCCTTGACTTTATTTTATTAAGTTTAGTTGTGATTTGGGATGTGATGTGATGGATTGAGTATAATGGCAATATCGTTTAGCTCGCGCATCGCGCGAATTTACAATTAGTATATACTGTATTCCCTAAATTGTTTAAATTACATTAATGTGTGATTTGATGTTCTTTTTAGTATGGCACCAGGAAGACGTTTTCAGTCAAATAGCATGAACTCAGCTCCCACGGCACCCACGGCTCCTATAGCTCCTATGGCACCCACGACTGAACACTTAATGGATGTATCTGCAAATATCTCTCCATCAACACAACAGACTAGTCTTGGAACCTCCACGAGCCATGCAGGTACAAAAACTAATTTTCAAATATTTCTTAGTATTATTCAATTGTTGCTGATATTGTTTATTTGCTTTTAAAGTTTCGAATACAGATTCTACCATAACAAAAAAAGTCTGTGGTGTACATGTGCCTAGGGGCTTCAGAAGATGATCAAAGCTACTGGGAAAAAGATGCATATTGAGATATCGAAGGAGAAAAATAGGCCACTTGATAAAGACCAGTCTGCTACATTATCAAATGAGCTCGGGATTATCATTCGTAACCTAATTCCAGTCCCAACCAAAAGGAAAGACCTCGTTGAAGCTGATAAGACAAAAGCGTCCGACAGACTCAATGTAAGTAATTTCTTATTAAAAGTGGCATTGTTACTACCATAGGTCTGTAAAATTAAATGACAACATTCTTGTCATTCACCGAAGCATTGACCACTTCGGGCTTCTTAGTGAGCATATCACGTCTCAACTCTGAATTTCTCTCCTACTAAAATTCAAAGAGACTTAATAGACATGCTTTCAACAACTTTTGTTTTATCAACATACAAAATAGTTGCTGCATCAGCAATGCTTGTTAGGATTGTGGTCAATGAGGTCCAAAATATGACCAACTAAATTCTACCTAAAGGTCTCCATGAAAAAATCATATCCAAACTTGGAGGCCTAATTGGAAATCTCTCCCCTCAAATGATCTTGACCATTGATGATTACATCATGTCTCAACTCCGAATTTTTCAGTTGAGGCAGAGTGTTTACAAATATTCAATATTACGACATTTAGCTAGTTTGTGTTTGATGTAGTTTAAGAAAACTTAATTTTACCTTATGCAAATCCCCTCCCAACCATATATTGCTTTAGTAATTTCTGGAAATGGAACCAAACGCTGCATTAGTGTTTGACAGTGTGGATTTATAAGAACCAAACACTGCGTATTATAATCAAGGTTTGGTCCTTTTGTTTTGTGGTTCGGTTTGGTCCTTCTGTTTAGTTCTTCTATTTTGTGGTTCGATTTGGTCCTTCTGTTTTGTCCTTCTATATTACAATCGAGGTTTGGTCCTTCTATTCTGCGGTTATTTTTTTAAATTATGGCTTAAAAACTAATAGTATGATTGAGTAGCAATCTTGCTAATGTCTATATTAGTTGCCTGTGGTTGTTACATTGCCTCGACGAGGCCCTGAAGCTGTTGTACAGGGATTTTTTGTTCCACAATGTGCGGTGGATCCCTGCCTTTGTCGTGTTGACTTCCCACCTTGAGTTCTCTAACTTTCTCCTATAAAGCATCACACCGCACCTCCATTGATGCATATAACTTTTGCATCTATTCTACAATCAATGGAGATTCATCCACGTGGTTGTTCTTTTTGGACCCAGTCTTCTACAAAAATAAACACTTTGCTTCTGTACGAAAACTCATAAGTACCAAATGGTACGAACACGTTCCAAGAGAGAAGATGGATTTGATACCAATTTGATGTATCGCAGCGAAATTAATCACCAAAAATAAGGAAAGAAGAATTTTCTCTCTCTTTATTATTCAGTGCTCTCTACAGGTGTGTATAAGCTTAAACAAATAGATAAGAGTCTGGTTGTTAAGAAAGAGTTATTAACCAACTAGATAACTAATATAAGATAAAAAAAAAAAGTAAATTAGAATCCTAATCCTGGGGAAACACTTATGGGCTGGCCTAAATTTCCAAGGGAAAAAATAATTCGAAACCCAAATAAAAAAGATTATTAATCAGCTTTAAATTGTTTGGATTTCCATCACAAACAGTATACCCCCCCCCCCCCACACACACAAAAAAAAAAAATCTAAACTGGTTTTAGAATAATGGCCTAGATACATAGGATTATTATAGGCATGAGCATTGTGGTGGTCCGAACCACACAGCAACACACCAAGGCTTACTCATGTCAATGTCTGAAAAATGAAAATGAAGGGTTTTTAAAATTCTGAAACTCAGGTGGGATACCAACTCTTAATTTGAGGTGCCAACTACCTTTGAAATTCATTCCTCATGGTTCAGCTATATCAATATTATACCATGTGAGGATCTAAAATTGGAATTTATGCAATAACAAGCACTCGGAATTTCTAAATATTGTACCTTTTACATCTTGCGAAGGTCATCATTATCTAGAATTATGGTTGTATTTGCAGTTGAATCATTAGCTATGAACTTGTGGGAATATATCTAGAAATTATAGATTTTAATTTGTAATGTTGGTTGTATTTGTAATGTGGTTGTATTTGCAAGTGCATCATTCCCAGCTAAGTAAATAGTTTTACAGTTGTTCACAATGAACTTGTCTATTTCATCTTTGCTTGGAAAAGTTCACGATGAACTTTTTAAATTTCCATGATTCTATTTTTCCCTTAGTGGGAATATATCTGCAAATTCTTTGTTGTTCAGTACTGTATACAGTAAGTTGATAGTTTTCTCTCCATAATTATATGATCAAAGTTTTTCTCTCATTGTTTCTCAAATTCAGCAGCCTCTGGAAGATTCATGTCTTGTAGTTACTTAATCAGTTTTCTCTCCATAATTATATGAGGGTGAATTGGGTCGACTATGCTGGTCCCCTCGTCGTTGTTCAGTATGCACAAATGACTGAGCATAAGACTTGTGTTGTTCAATATTTTTCAATCAGTGGTACATAAATAACATTGTTCAATCAATATGCACAAATGAGTGAGTATAGGGCTTGTGGTGAAAAGCCCTCTTCGTTGTTGAATACTGTTCAACCAGTGTTGTTCAATGAGCATTTGGTTTATGTGTTTGACTTGACCATTGCGTCTCACATGACTTGGAACTCAGTAGTAAAGATTAATTTGGAACTGATAACATAGTTTCTCAATGAGGACTCGATTGAAAAGTCTTCTATTATCATTGATGATAGTGTTGGGCATGATGAATCGACTGATTATGAATTTCCACAGGATATGATATCAAATTTGATATCATACCTTCATATATGATATTAATTTTTTACTCTCCGCCTCATAGTCACCAATTACTGGTTGGACCACCACATTCGAGTCGCTCAATAATTTCACCTATCACTGTTGTTTGCCTCATAGTGACCTATCTCTATTGTTCAGTATTCTATACTGAAATTTGCTATCAATTAACAAATATGCTATTATTATATATTGTTTTATTACATATTGATTTCTGAAATTTGCTATAAGTTAACAATTTGGACCTTTGACTGCCTTTGGAAGTTAAGATAGCCTTTGAACGTTAAACAACACTGATTGAACAATAATATTACATGTGGTTGGGCATACATATTTCATTATATTGTTACAGATACTCTTAAGAATGGCATCTTCCCGTAAGGGTGACTTTGGCTATTATGCTCATCTATTTACATTGTTACATTGTGCATTGTTTCATTTGACCAGATGAAATTTCACTTACTGATTGAGTATAAATTTCAGGAGAGATTCGACATTGATTTGGATGATCATGCAAAGGAGTGTTTGGAAGAGCTAATGAAATGGAGTAGTAGGAAACAACAGAGCAAGTTTCGTGAAGTATATAAAAAATATGGATCAGTAGAGGAGGCTCGAGAAAATGTCCCTACTGGTGTGACCAAGGATAATTTTCTTAATCTATGATATCTTTATGGAAGTCCCAGATATCAGGTTTGAACTATTGTTAATCTTGTAACTTGTAAATATTTGTTTATTAAAATATGCATACTTATGATGTTTGAAAAATTACTGCAGAGACAATGTATTTTAAATCAGAATAACAAGTCTAAACATATTGTAAAGCATAATCAAAGGTCAAAAGCATTTATCGTGGTTCGTCATGAACTGGTAATATATCTACTTGTTTTGGTGTGCCAATTCAGAATTTTATTTTGCAAGTATAATTATTAATTATTTGTTGTTTAATAGCGGAGTAAAGAGGTGAGTAGTCAGGATCCGAATGGGATCAAGTTTCTTAAAGACACGCATTGCAAAGATGAGAAATGGACATCTCCCTAAGACTCAATGCTCTATGTAAGTCTTATCAATTTTATTTTGAAGTTTCCATGTTGTTGTTGAATTATGAACCAACAAACTCTGCTAGTTTGTAATTCCTTTGGTACTTGCATACTGCATTATGCGTTACTATTTTAAAATTATTGTCTTTAAGTGGATTAAAAATTGTATACATCTTGACAGTTTGACCATGTAATCCTTTTTCTTTTATTTTCTTTGCAGAATGAGATGAAACTCCTTGAATCTGAATCAATATCTGAGGATGGTACCATGATGAGCTTAGACGACATATCCGATAAAGTTCTTGGCTCAAGATCGGGATATATTAACGGTCTTGGGTATAGTCCCAAAAGAAAGGATTCCAGAGTTAATATAATGCGATTGAGGAATGCCGAATTGGAAGAGGCACTTAAGAAGTCTATGAAAGCTCAAGAAGATTTGATGGATTGTCTACACGCTCGTGAGGTAGAGGCAACAATTCAATGAGAAGAGTCAGTGGCACAAAAGGCCGATATGGAGATTCAACGTTCAATGCTAGATGCTATTATAGCTCGATAAGCGGAGTCTGATAAGTTGATTCAGTCGTTGATCGCATCACGTTCCTTATCTTTCGAATGATGGTAATCTAGATATCCTTTAATTTTGCTACTCGTGTGCCTTAAAATGTTCACATTCATAATCGATTATTATCTCTTTAATTATCAAATTTCGCTCATTTTTATAACTTTTTCATGATAAAGACAAATTAAATCCTACTTTATCTTAGCTAATGATATTGTATTCTCTTAATTGTAGATTTGACGTGACGAGAAGTTATTTTGGGGCGCCATTAACTTTTGACATTTGATGTTTTTGAATGGAATCTCAGACTTCTACGTCATTTTATTAGTTTAAGTTATTTTTTTGCACCATGGATTTTTGTCGTTTGTAAGGGGATGAAATGTGGGACTTCTACGTCCTTTGACTAGTGATTAAGTGACTTGACAATGTATGTATACGTGACTTAATGTGGATCTTTTTTATGATAATCGAGTTATTTTAAGGATTTTAACGAATTTTTTTTTATGGTAATTTGTTTAAATTTGGTGGTATACATTAATCTATCAAACTCATTTTCAAAATATAAAATATATATTTTAAAACACTCCGTTACCAAAATAAATGTTTCAGTAGTTGAATATGTAATTGATAAATAAAAGTACGGTTTAAGATTTGATAGTGTATTATTGAAAAATTAATGATTAAGAATCATTCTTCAATAATTAAAATTTCGTAGCTAATAGCTCTCGAGAGAATATACAAATTTCGTAGCTAAAAGCTTCTAACACACTAGTTTACAAATAGAATTGACAACGAAATGAAGACATTTAGCAACGAAATGTTGGTCAATTAGCTTCAAAACAAATTCTAAACTTTGTAGCTAAAAGCTTCCAACACTAGTTTACTAATAGAATTGGCAACGAAATTAATACATTTAGCAACGAAATGTTGAACAATTAGGTACAAAACAAATTGTAGCCTAAATATGATAATTTTCCACGAAGAAAATTTCGTGGAAAATGACCTAAACAATTAGCAACGAAAGTTAATTTTTGGTCATATACATTCAGCAACGGGACTTTGGCCACGAACTCGCTATGAAATAAATTTCGTTGCCAAAAATTATCTGCAACGAAATATGAACTTTTGGCTACAAAAAATTTCGTAGTTAAATGGAAGAATTATTGTAGTGCTCGCTGCTTGATTCATGATCATCCCCTCTGAGATCCACGCAGTTGTAGTATCTTCGGGGGTTATCTCTTCTAACTATCTTTACCCATTAGCAGTGGGCCGACCTTTATCCAGATCAATACTATTTGGGCCACTCGGTTCAAACCCGATAATTATCGCCAAAGCCCTTCGATTGGGATGGGGTGAAGAGGTTGAGAGGTTGGTCAGCTTAGTTGGTTGGTCGGCCCATGTGGTTGATCATCATTTGAGATTGCATCTCACTTGGAGAATTTTCAAGATGAAATCATGAATTGGTCGACTCTATCCTGACTATTGAGTCCTAAAAAAGCACACTCATAATTTCCAAAATTTATTAGGGGTACATTGGTAAATTCTCCCTCTTTTAAAAATGAAGCGCCAGTTGCATTTAATGAACCTTAGCCCTATTCCCAAGTGAATATACGTTTAGGACTCTGAGTTAAGTTCACTAAAAGTTCCCACCGCCGTTTCCTCACTTAATTAATTCAAAATTTTTGGAGCTTCAGCCCTTATACTTCATTTGTAAGTCTTCCTCCTCCTTTAGTTACTTTTCCTTTGGTTGTGAAGAGGACGACCACATCTTCCACCTTGGCATACTTTTTAATGCTTGACATAAGTTCGTCAATGGTATCTACCTCCTTCTTGGTTAGGAACTGATGCAATATGGAGTTACGCGACAACCCTATCTTAAATGAGGCCACAGTGACCTGCTCTGAGCAATCATCAACTTCATTACAGGTTTCCCAATTCCTCCTGGTATAAGCCCACAAGGACTCCTGGGATTTCTTCCTTATCATGAGGAAATAATCCATTATCTTCAAATGAGATATGCTTGTAATGAAGAGAACAATGAAGGATTGGATGAGTGATTTGAAGTCGTTGACCGACTTGTGTGGAAATATTTCAAACCGTTTTTGCGTGACATTGCCTAAGATTGAGGCGAATATGATGAGGGCGTCGTTACGATTTAACAAGGATATGGCTTGCCTATAGTGGCTCACGTGATTTATAGAGTCGGTCTTTCCTTCATAAACTTTGAAACTTGGTTTTGCAAACTTCTTCGGGGACTCTTGCTATTTAATTTCCCTTGAAAAAAAGGATTACATTTGAGTGACGAGGGCCCTCATGGTCAGTTCTTTGGTGGATCTAACCCCAAAATTTAAAGGATGTTGATCCATGTCCTTCCGCACCAGCCATGATATTTGATTGTATATGGGCTACTCATTTCTTTTCTCCAAGTGTTGCTCCTGAAAGTGGTGACATGGGTGGGGAACGCCCCGACTCCTATTGAGGTGAATCTTGGACCTGACTCAGTATGGCGACAGTCCACCTTGTTGATTGTCTACGAGAGGTGCACTGTGAGGGTTAGACATTACTTGTCTTCTGGCTTCAACTTACTTAGGGGGATGAACTCGTTTCCTGCAGACGACACCAATTATATGTGTAATTAATTCACAAGCAATTATCTTATGTGGTTAATGCCGAGCAAAAATTAAATAATCTCACAAGACAAAGATTTACATGGTTCGGCAATGGCCTACGCCCACGGGTTGTTTCACTTTCTTATTATCCCGTTTGACTCGATAACAAGAATTACATGTCCCTTTTCCCAAGGATAAGGGTTACATTTATATAGAGCGAAGAAATGGAACCGTGTAGGACTTGTTCCGTCGGCTAATTAGGTCGCTGCCTGATTCATGCTCATCCCCTCAGAGACGCACATAAGTGGAGCTTATCTTTGGGGGTTATCTCTTCTTATGTTGTTTACCAATTAGCAGTGGGCCATCCTTTATCTGGATCCAGACTATTTGGGCCGCTTAGTCTATACCCCAAAATAATATTCAACTCATTTTTACAATAAAGTGCTTTAAAAGTCTACTTACTTATAAATTATAATATAAATATAAATATTATAATTTATTTTTAATTAAAAAATATAATATATATAGGAATCCCTGCGGGATGAGGACCCCATTCCCCGTCTCCTTGAAAATGAATCGGGCATTATAAACCATCACTATCCCCAAATTTTACTCCCCATCCCCACCCCATTTGACGTGGATCCCAACGGGGATCCGAACCCATAGGGAATTTTGCCATACCTAGGACCAATTAGAAAATACCCCCTTCAACTTAGGGTTGCTGACAAGTTCTTTATAAAAAAACAAAAAGATAACACTTAAAGCCCTGTCCTCTCTCTCTCTCTCTCTCTCTCTCTCTCCCCAACATCATCTTTTCTATCTTTGATAATCTCTCTTCCCTTTCAATATTTCATTTTATCTCCCCTTTTCTTTTCTTTCCACACTTGCACCTACACCCGTCCCACACATCCAAACCCTTTCCCCTTCTCCCACCCCACCCCCACCATAACCCCTCAAATTTAAATGGGTTTATGTGAGGTAAAATTGGAATAAAGAAATCATATTAATGAAAAATTTATCATTGTTAAGCAATTGGATTAACGAGTCGATGTTGGACTTAAGTTTTATTTTTACGTTTGGAGTTGGGTTATACTTGTGAGGTTATTAGAGTGACAAATAGTGTTGAAATTATGTTGAACTCAACTCATGGATTAAGTGACTTATTAGACTAAGTTTAAAATTATTTGGGATATGTTTTGGCTCCCATAAGATGATTTTATTTTAAAATAAAATGTATCTTGTAAAATTAGCATATATTAATTAGAGAGTAGGTTAACCCATTATAATATATGAATGGATGATTTTTCATCCAGCAAACATGGCAAGAAACTAGTCTTACTCTTATCCTTTAGTATAATATAATTGTAGTGGATTTCATGTTATATGATCCCTAATTTAAAATGTTTAATTCTATATTCATGATAATTATTATATTGCATAAATTGATTGGGTGGAATTGCAGTTGAGATTTTTTTGGATGAATAAACTAGGGTTTATGTTAAATTGGGATGTTGAGACAAATGCTATGATTATATTATTGAAATATCACATTGAAGTGTGAATCATTTTAGAATTCATATATTGATGTCTAATTTTTGATTAATTAGGTAATTTGATACAATTGACGATAACATTCATGGGTTATAAACCTTTGTTCATATTTTTGAAGTGGTTAAATTGGTTCATATATATTATTAGGATTGATAATCCCATATTATATGTATTAAATTAAGGGGATTCATCTGAGTTAAATTGGCTTGAAATGGTATGAGTTTAGTGTGGATTTGTAAATAAAAATCTAGGAATTGTTTAACAATCGACAATCTAGATCAATTTGGTCATGGGAGCTACAATAGTGCATTTTTTAGGGATTGGATTAGTTTTTTTTTGGTTTGGGTTGGTTAGAGATTATTTTTAGGATAATTTTTAATTACTAAATTGTATAAGTAGGTAGGGTTTATAAGCATACAAAATACCTAATACATCTAAGTTAAATTGGTATACTTTAGGGAGTAAATTAATGGTTATAAATCGCATTACACAAGTTAGATAGTGTAGGACTGTTTTAAGTGGCCTTTGACTATTGATGTGATATTTTTCTATAGGTGTATGCTTAACCTAAGGTGTCTTATATAATTATATGGGTTAGTTCTCCACGGGTTAATGTAATCATTCGGTTGGAGAGTTTGGGTTAGTGATCTATATTAACATACTTTGTCTAATACCCGTGCCCTAGATTTTATCCTTTTCCCATGTAATTAGTAATTTGGGAGAACCCTTAGGCCATGGACCTATAATATATGGATTTTTTTTCTGTAATTAAATATTCTTGTGTCCTTTGTAGAATTATTTTTGAATTGAATGTAAAAGATGAAATAGGAAGTTATTTATATCATTATAACAACTTCGAGAGTCGTTCAAACGATATCCTCATCTTTTTCGAATGAAGGAACTCTGGTTCGAATAAGGTTCCTCCCTCATTAAAACAGGCTTCTAATGAACTTCTAACAACCCTGCTCTGACTCAATAATTAACCTCGTTAGATAGTTATTCAAATGTCATTCGAATGAGATTTGATTATCGTTCGAATGATAAGTGATCCCGTTCGAACGACCTGATCATAAATTTTATATTTCGACATTTTCCTTCTGTACTATTAATATGTGGACCTTTGGATTGCTGAGGTGTTAAATCCTAGTTGAACAAGATACAAAAACCTATTTGGCCCTCGCTTAAAATCATGTTAATGGTTATTAGGGTTATTAAAGAGAGAGAAATGGTGGATTCTTCCCCACCCATTTTCATATCCGTGATAAAACCTCTCTCTCTCTTTAGCTTCAAGACTTTATTCCTCCCCAAATAATTTCCACCATAGTTACGTCATATCTCCTCCTATTTTCCAAGATTGATTCTTCCTGTACTAGCTTCGTTAAGGTAGAAGTTGAGTTGAGTAGAGCAAGTAGGAGCATTCAAGATAGCTTTGGAGTGTTTTTGAGGATCTTTTGGAGTATTTTGGACTCCAAAGATTCCATCTTCATCTTGTTCTTTGTTCTCCTCTTTAAACCTTAAAGTAGGGTCTTTCTCTCTCTAAGTTTTCAAGGTTTCAAGCTATGAAAATTATGGAGGATACATGGTAGATATGATTTAATGTTAAAAAGAAGATATTTTCTAGTATGTTTAAGTCTTGCAAAAATAGAGTTTTAAAGAAGATAAAGCCTAATTGGGTTGTTGATAAATAAATGGCATTTTAACCTTAAAATATATAGAGTAAGCACATAAAATGTAAACCCATGTTAATACCTCATTTAGTTTCATATTTGAGGATTTCTAGGCTTGAAATCCTCCCCAACATGTTTAAAAACATGTAGTATATTGGTAGAAGATATCTAGACTTGATAAATGATGTTTAAAATGGTTTTCACGACAAAATATCAAAGTCTAGGAAAACAGCCCTAAAGTGTATTATAAATATTGTTAACAATTAAGAGAAAACAATATTTAAAGTGACATGTGATAATAGGTCAAGGGAGTAGAAATTTTGCTAAAATGGTCTTCAATTGATTAAATACATTTTATGTAGTGAAACATAAAATGATGAAGCATGATATTTTAACATAAAATTATAAAAAGGATGGTTTTGAATGGAAATGTTATTTTTTAATGCCAAAATAAAATAAATATGTTTTTCACAAGGTTATGACGAATAAAGGGTCAAATGGTAATTTTGATTAAAGGTCCTTGTGGTTGGACTTCCTCATTAGACCTTATCGATTTTTTTTGTGAAAAATGGATAAAGTCGACAAAATGGCCCGTTGACAAGATGAAATGGTGATATGAACCGTAAAAATTAAAAAGATGGTAAAATGACAGAATAATGTGGATATTAGCAAAAATATTAAAACACACTAATATGGACTCAGATGACATCGGGAATGATTAAGAAGAGCCTGAAGCCCTGGGATAAAAGATACAAAATCACTGTCCAGAGCATATGGTACCATAATCGGTGTTGTGGAGCCCATTAAAGTATGCGAATGTTTGAAGATTTTGAGAAAAGATAATGAAAAAGGAAATGGTTATGGTTATGCCTGAAAGTGTAAATAAGAAAACCTAATGAAATGAGATAAAAAGGAGGCCGAGGAATAAAATATGAATAATTAGTGAGTATAAGCTCATCGCTCGGGTGCTTGGCATAGTAGTTGCATTAATACTAGCTAAAATGTTAAATATTTTTGGAAATTTTAAAATATATGTTATATGTATAGAATTTTTGTAAAAAATGCATAGATTAGTATTACCCACCATGCTGAGCATTTGCTCACCCTTATTTTTTATGTAAAAACTCCCACCCCGCCCTAGGTACATCGAGTAACGAAGTCGGGAAGGACGCTGGTAAGGCCCCATAGGACAACCAATTTTGTTATTTGAGGACACTGGTAAGGCCCCAGAAGTATCCACGTGATGTAATAATACATGGATGATCATGGTTTATTCTTTATTTAAGTAGCATTGTGGATTAAATTTGATTTTCATAAAAAAATCTTTTAAATTAACTCAATTACTTAAAGTGGTCACTTCTTTTCTCAAATTAAAACCGATAATTTAGTCTCTAATAAGTGGTGCAATTAAAGAATTTTTTCTTATATAACAAAATTGGACTTTGCCCTTTCCCCTTTAACTCCTTGATTTGGTGAGGTTTGACCCAATGGTGACCCAAATCCGGGTCGGCGTGTTACAGTTTGGGTAGTGAGATACTTGAATAATCTAAAAAAAATAATGGAAGCTAGAGAGTTGGGTGAATAATTTATAATATAATAGGAAGGTTAGTATGTATAAACTCTATATAATTATAAGGAGTTGGTTTAGCACTCTATCATGTATTAGGTTGGCTAAAAGTTGGTTTATTACTCTATATTGATATAAATTGGTTAAAGAGATGGATGATTACTCTATGTTGTATTGGGATGGTTTATATGTATGTTTAATACTTTATATAAATATAGGTCAGTTAAACTATATTACAATAAGAAAATTAGAGAGTTGGTTGAATATTCTATATATAATAGGATTTCTACGGAGTTGGGTTAGTGGTTGATGTGATAATGGGTCAAATGAGTAGCTTGTTTAGTTCTATGTAATATGATAGGCCGAGTAAGTGAGCTATGTAAGGGTTCCATGAGGTTGTATAAAAAGATAAATTGTAGATTGGATGGGTTTTCCACTATCTTAGTATGACAAATTATGGTGGAGGGACTAATTAGGACCCTGGGAAGTATAGAGGAATTCAAATAATGTTCTAGGTATGGATAGTGGTTTATAGGGTCGTGAGCTTTAAGATCTGGGAAAAAAATAGTATTATATATAAGTGTATTTTGGGGGTTCTTTTCTGAATTTAACTTCCCATGCATGGAGTTTAGTTCAGTTGAGAGTTAGAAGATAATGGAGAATTAGGACAGTTGAGATTGGTTCTCGGTAGGTACTTAGGATTCGTGTGGGTAGTTATATTTTATAGTTAATTTTGTGGATTAATTGAAGATGGTTAAATTGAAAGACAAGAAGTGGGAATTTTGGTATCCTGGGTAGGTCATAAAATATCTAAGTGCTAGGATTCCTCATATAGCATTCTTAAAGGGGGAACTTATCTTCTGGCTGAAATTTCAAGTGTTAGGATATGATTACCTAGATATACATTTAGATAAAAAATAATATAACTCTTAAACAAAAGCATTACGTCCACGTTTTTTCATCAAACATAATTTTTTATGCTAAAATTTGGGTTTAAGTTGGTCTTACCTATATTCTGCTAATTATCTATTAATCAAACAGTTAAGAGATGAATTAAAGAACATTGAGCACGAAGGTAAAATAGAGAGCTAAGAGAGAGAGTACGAGACTTGTATTTACATGGTTCAGCCCAATTTGGCACCTACGTCCACAAGCGCAGTGATTTATATTCCTCTAACCAATAATATCCATGGGATATATACTTTTACAAGATCACTCACTATACTTTGACAGTATTTCCCCACTAATGATTATAGTACTGCTATATATATGTAAGTGGAAACTAAGTGAAGATGGACATGTGTATCACCTTTATAAATTTAGGTGATATCACGCCTTACATGTTGAGTGGGTAATAATTATTAGTTAATTATTAAACATGGGAAAGGAGCATCCTTCTGTGTAGTACCCCCTTTATATGGCCCATTTGGCACATGGTTATTGTGTAAGCTAATGGTGTTGTCATTGTTTATCATTACATGGCTAAGGCCGACCTCGTATGAGTCGACCTCCGCCTTGCCTTTATATGGATAAAAGGTGTTTGTATTGGTTAAACTCTATGACAAATGTCATCTATTGATTAGTTCATACACCATATTATATTTAGGGTACACAAATTGCCCCCAAGACTTTATTCATGAAGTTGTTATGATGCAAGTATCTTGAAAGATTGTTTATTTTAGGGTTTACACTATAAATGAAAAAGGATGAAGCCTTTTTGTGAAGTTTTTGACTAGCTTGACCTTCTTACCTTGAGTCGATTAGAGCCAAATTCCTTTTACCATTTTATTTTTTAGGTCTCATCTCTACCAGGTGGTAAGCACCAGCTCGAACGCTTGGCCAAAATCATGCCACCCGCTCCTTTATCATAGTGTGCGGTTGTTAAATTGTCTTCTCATTTCCCCAAGTCACTTATGTTACCAAGATGTTAGTTTTTTCATTAGGATTTCGTGCCTAATTAAACTGTATTTTTCTTCAATTTAAACTTTCATCATCTTCAGCACTCCATCAATGTAGATAAAGAATCTATGAGAAGTTCTCTTTTTGAGAGAATTGCTTTTTCCATCTTATAAACACCAGTTGCCGCATAACTTTCCCACACCATTCTTATTATTGGTCAAGTATTTTTCTACTTTCTTATTTTTATTTTCTAGGGATTGATTTATCAGCGAATTATTTGATGAATGTTTTTGCATCTCTTTTATTATGTCTTGATAATTTTTTCTCGTGTTTGGGTGTTATACTGATATCTTTATTGTTCGCAAATTTGGGTGTAGATTTCCATTAAGTTTATTGGCATAGGATTTTATGGTTAAATTCTTTTTTTTCCTTTTGATTATAGTAGGGGGACCCTTTAGGTTGCATATTCTCTTTATGAAATCTCACTCCTTATGAGTGATTGGTTAGAACTTGTGTTGAGGTAGTTGCATGAGGTTAATAGGATTGACAATCCCCTTTTCACTCTTAGACCAGTTCTTCTGTGTGTGGTACAATTGCCATTTAAATAGGGGGCCTCTAAGAATGATCTTAAGGTAATTGAGTCTGACTCCTCAAAGTCAATTGTCTCTCCTTCTTCTCCTTTAAACATCCAATAAAAAAGATCTGAGTTCATGGATTTTTACAAATGGATTCATGCGCTAGGAGTTATGGCGGAGGCAGGAAATGGGTAGATAAGACCTCTTCAGAGTCTATTATCCCCTCTTGGTGAGTTAACCCAGGAGGTCTTGTATCCTCTCTCAGCTCATCCTCCATGAGCTATTTTATTTTGGTTCTTGTTCAATGAAGAAAGGAAGGTTTGTCTTTGTATGGGATATCTCATAACCCCTCAAAAACTATTTTAACCAGTTATCCTTGCGATATTACCCCAGTTGAGCTACTGGAGTACATTGACCCTTACAGTATCCCTCTCACTAATCCTTACAGATGCCAAAGATAAACTGAGCGGGATTATGACTTGATTTATGAAGGAGAAACAATCATCTTTCAATCTTACCTTCCAAATGGGATTCGTCTCCCCTTTCACCTCATTATTAGGGGAATCTTAAGTGGTTATTTAATATCCCTTACACATATTTTCTGAATGCTTATAAGACGATCCTAGGGGATATTATTGACTAGAAAGAGGTGTGTGGGTAGGAAATCACTTAAAGTGTCCTTAAGTTCATTCATGGACTGAAGGATAAAGATAAGGCTCCTAAATTATACTATATGTCACTCCAAAAATCTCAATATAAACTTATTGAAAGTGTAACCTTTTGTGTCATATATTAGTTGTCTATCTTCTATGTCAAAACAATTGAGTCATGCAAAAATTTGATTCCTAAATCTTGTTGCACTTAGATTTGTGTGAGGGAGTCTTTGCCTATTTCTTATGGACATTTGTAATTCAAAGACATGGACCTATCCACTTTAAAGATGAAGACTTTATTTTATTCCTTTTAAGAATATCCTTTTGCAAATGGTTAAATGCTTGGATATTGCACACACTCACGATATTTTAAAAAAAAAGAGATGTTTTAAAAAAAAATTAAAAGACTTCCCGGAGTTTTGTATTTCTTTGTGAGAGTGGGTCAAGGTCTGAATTTTTTTTTCTAATCTTTTTCAAAGTTTATTTACTCATATCTAATAGCACGAAGTATTTTTGTCCCATGTGCATGGGAGTGAGGTTTGGTGGACAAAATCACGCGCACGACTGAGATTTTCCCTATGCACACATTCCCTTTACATTTTTGTTCGGGGGTCACATTGTTCAAAACTGTGCATAAGGAAAAATTCAACCGTGTGCACGATGAAGATAGAATTTCAAAATTTAGTATAAATATAAATTATTTCCCTCCAGTTCATTTAACACTCCTCCCTCATTTCTAAATACCTCTTCTAAAGAGTTTTCATTTTAGAGAGCACTATCTCTCTCTATTTCATATTGAGTGTTCATTTATTTTTTGTGGGAAATCCTAGATCTATTGTTTGATCTACATGTTTGTGAGTTATTAAGAGGATAAAATTACACATTGCCATTTCCACTATTTACATCCAACTTCAAATAAAAACACATGATCTAGACTCAAAGATCTAAAATTAGGTGCAAAAGCTATTGAGAGTTGGAGCATGGTATGTAATTAAGATGACGAATGGAATTTTGTATCAAAGTGATGGAGCTGCAGTTAAATTTCTAATTGGAATAGGGGAAAATCGTAATTTCCTTCGGTAATTTCTTGTGAGTTCACGAGAAAGAATTGCCTTATTTTATTCTGTAAAATGTTTTTTTCAAATTTAATGAGATTCTAGGTCGCATCGAGGTTCTTTCTCTATAGGTTGAGGTTTTCTCGTATACTCGGTATTATGCAATTTTGTGTAATTGTCTTTCATTTTACATTTCTTGATTGTGCCTGTATGTTTACAATTTCATCTAGACATAATCACAAATTGACATAGATCTGGGTTTTGATTGGAAATTGGTCTTAAAATTGGACAAATTTGTTAAGATAACCTATTCACCCCTGTCTAGGTTATTTCTAGTGTTCAGATCCTTATATTTTCAAATGGTATCAAATCCTGGTTAACCATAAAAGATTAACATTTTGAGTTGATCCTTAAATTATGTGTGTTCATGTGTTTTATGAATTGTCATGGAGATTTCGAATTTTTATGCTTTAGGAAACATGCATTCATCTTCATGTTCATCTCTATATAAGAGCACTTCACATACTTCGAGTGAGTCTGGCTACAAAATTGCAAATGTCAAAAATGAGATGAGTAATAATAAAGAAATGAGTTAGATTAACTATGCTTACAATAAATATTTTCACGAGTTACTCAAGTTGAAGAAATCAAACAATAAATTGCGAAACAAAATTAATGTATTTGAAGAGGAAAATGGTTTATTAAAGGAAAAAGAGGAAATTATTTTTAAATTAAAGCGTGATTAAAAACAAACGAATGATCAAAATTCTTCATTAGTAAGTTAAAATGGTGATCTTCTTGAATTCAAATATAAACATGAGAAATGGTTTAAAATGTTTGAAATCGAAGAAAGACAGTGTAAAAAAGAAGTTATTTCTCTTAACAACGATTTTTCAAATTCCTTAAAAGTCAAGCCTTCTCTTGAGGAGAGATCGAAAAAAATGATCAAAATTATTTTTAAAAATCTATTATCCAAAAAGATATGACATGTATTGGTTTTGATTGCTTCAATGCTTATCCTAATGCCTATACTACTTTTGTGCATCAGAAGAAAGATGATGTTGAAAAAAGGATTCTACTGAAGTCAATGGTGAAAAAGTTATTTTAAAAGGAAAAAAACTTGAGAAGAATATGTTTCCAAACAAAACTTCTGAAGTACATGTGATAACGAAAAAATGATTCCCAAATCAGGCAATATAATTTTTTTAAAAACCTCAAAAATAAGAGAATCAAAGAAATTTTTAAAAAAAGTCAAGTCATAATTTTAAGAATCACATAAATCATATGATAAGAGAAATATATATTTTTTTAAACCAAAGAGAACAATTGTTTTCCAAAAGGAATGTGAATTTTGCTCCAAAACAATTTCAAATCGACAAGTGCTCCTATTGGTTCATGAGAAGACATTTAAGACACTTTTGCTTTACACTTCAATGAATTGAGAAATTTTCATATTTTGAATTCTAGGGGAAAAATGATTTTTAGGGAGTGAACATGGAACTTGAGAAGGAATTGACGAAACTTCAAAAGGAGGTTAGTGAGTTAAGAAAAAGGAAAAAAAGTGAAGCCGAAATAGATTAGAAAAGAGAGTCATATGTGTTGTATGGTCATTGCGGATTTTAAAGCTTGAAACTCAACAAATTGGTACCTTGATAGTGGTTACTCACGTCACATTAAGGGAGAAAATTCATAATTCACTTGACTTGAGGACTATGAAGCAGGTTTAGTCACTTTCGAGAATGTAAAGTAGTCTAGATCAAGTGGTATAGGCACGATGATAATTTCAAAAAAAATCACACTTCACTATGCTATTTATATTGAAGAATTAAGCCTAATATCATTAGCATAAGTCAATTATGTGATGATGATCATTTTATGAGTTTATCTAAAGGTGAATATTTGTTCATAAAAGAAAGAAATGGAGAAATGATGAGAGGTGTTAAGACTAGAGAAAATTTCTATGTTCTCATAAATAAAACAAATGATGCGTGTCAAAATTTAAAAATTGAATCCATTAAATTATGTCATCAAAGGTTAGACCACTTAAATTTTCACGACTTATAAAGACTTTCAAAGAAGGTTGAACTTGATTTTGAAAAAAGGTTCAAAGAAACTTGACAAAATTCATTTAGAAATTAATCAAGTTCAAAATAACAAGTGAGATTTATAGAATAATAAAGTTGTGTCTTGATCTTCTTAATGTAACAAAACCTATATGAAAAGTGTTTCAACACATGAACCAATAATAATATTTCAATCCTCTTTGAATTTGAATGATAAATATGAATATTTGAGGAAACAATGTGTTTATTGCTCCAAGTGCTTTGGACATATAATAAAATTATCAAAAACATTTCATGGGTACTTATTTTGAAAAAGGTCAAGAAAGTTTGAAAAGACTTTCTAAATCCTACATTTGCACATTTTTCACAAAAAAAGTTCATTTGAGAAATTGTTTCTACACGTTGTTTAGCGATAAATAAAAGTCAAGAATTGTTCCTAATAGTCATTCTAAGTTGGTTCACCATGAATCATATATGTGCAATCATTACCATAAAATCAGTAACCTTAGGGATTTTTTCTTCATGCTTAGGAATTCTCATATTAGTTCACATTCACATGGTGCTAAATTATTTGCGGACTTGAAAAATTATACGAATTTTCTTATGTAGATGGTTTGAAAAGAGGAATTGAAAAGAAAAATACTTTTGAGAGAAATATTGATTTTAGTCCACATGGAGAAGTTTTTCGAAAAAACTTGTCTTGTGTTCTTCCTCACAATCATGGTAATGATAATTTTATGAGGAGAGTGGATTCTATGGAAAATAAATGTTTTCAAAAACCCTTCACTCATGATGTGAAGGTTTCTCACTAAACACAAGAATCCAATTTCAAGGGATGTTTGGTAGAAGAAAAGTGAGTTAATTATCGGTATGTGTGTTTTCACCTCTAAGAGTGATTCATCTTCAAGTTTTCCCCCACCTTTCAGTGATATCGGAGAGGTTTCTCCTCACACTTGAGTTATTTGGTGCTTATCATAGCTACGATTTTCAAATGTTTCTCCATATCTTATCCTAGACTATGTTCTTTGAAGAGTGAGGTTTTTTTGATGATGCGATTTTTTTGGTTTATACTTGTATTCATTTATGAGTATCTTTGTTTATTATTTGACTAAATATGCCGTGTTGATTTGGTTTGAGTTCCTTATGCTTGTATTCTTTTAGAATTGTTGGTATTCCTAGTTTGGATGAAAGTTTTATTTGTATGTTTGAGATGTGTTATGAAAGGTTACATTCATTTTGTATATACGAGACTTTTGTATATCTTATTTTTTGTGTTTCTTTTGAAAAAATTCTGAAAAGATTTTGAGTTTATTTTTCTTATGAGAATGTGCTGATATCCATGTGAGATTTACTTTTCTTATACTTTAGCATTTATATGCTTTGCTACATTCATGAAAAATCCAAAAATATGTTTGTTTGTTTTGTTTTTTGAGTTGTACTTAGTCATGCTATCTTGGATGATTGTTTGGAATTCGTTGATATTGATTGAGTTTGTTTCTTTGGGAGTGTAAGGTGCATTTTGATTTAAATATTTACACATATGAGTTTATTTGTGTTTGTACATACTTTTATGCTTTTCTTATAAAAATACAAACATATTTTTGATGTTTTGTCTAGATTTTTTAGACGAAGTACATGCTTAATCTGTTGAATAATCTATAATTTATATAAATTGAAGTTTTATTGCTTATATAATTTATTGTTGATGTAATTGTCGAATGTTTTTTGTCAAAATAAACTTTTAAAAAATGTCACGATAAACATTGACTTTAGTTTGACTTTGATGAATTGAAAACTTGTATCTTCACTACACCACATGAATTCATAAATAGTGTTGATAATTGTTATTTCTACAAGAATTTACAAAGTTAAAGTTGAAAATAAATCTTGCATGAGTTTCATAATCAATTTTGTAAGAACTGGGAATTTTGAAACCCTAAAATGTCCTACGACCTCAATTTAAACCCTCGTAAGATGAGTAAAATCGAAAGTCTTATAAGAAAAAAGGAACTATGTTTAAAACCCTATAACTTTGCTTTATTAACTTCAGCTCCTTAAAGTTTCAGTTAATTATAAAAGAGTCCCTGAAACTTTTAAAATGAAATAAATTGAGATATATTGAACCCTAAACCTCAATCTTATATAAAATTAAACCTTTGGACATCAACTAACATGAAATTATAGTTTTAACCCTAGCAACTTTATGAAATTACTAAAATGCCCCAAATATTTACAAAAGTGTACTTTTGTGGACATAAATGCAATTATATCAATGAGTAAGGACTAAAATCAAAACCATAGTGAATTTTATTTTTACCACAATCCACACACACACACACATTAGCGTAAGAGTTCAAAAATCCCATGGTAACACGTGGTAAACGTTAGGAACCCATGTGCCCCCATTTACCCATAACTAAAACTAACCCTAAACAAGTTCAAATCCACTCTTTTTTACTCCAATTAAATCCCCACTCAAAGTAGTATAAATACCCCTCGTCTTAAGAAGTAGAAACTCATCCCACAATTCAGTTCAAAAG
This sequence comes from Sambucus nigra, assembly GCA_949130495.1. NCBI lineage: Eukaryota > Viridiplantae > Streptophyta > Magnoliopsida > Dipsacales > Adoxaceae > Sambucus > Sambucus nigra. Next base: position 295,720,905 of record OX422211.1, on the reverse strand, counting down.
CTCGAATTTTCTCTCAATTCAGGTAACTCATCATTTTATTCTTTATTTTCAATTCTTTCAATTCTAGTAGTTTTCTGCATAGTTAATATGGTTAGAATACTCATAGTATGCAAGATTTAACATGTAGAAATGCCAGGAATAGTGAAAAACAATAGGAAAACCATTACATCTTGAGATTTAATGGTGAAATCCATTACAGTAACCTAAACTCTGATTTAAAGCCATTAATAGACTCATTGTAACCCCATGATGCCGAGTGTAATGGTGAAAAACCATGAATATTCATGTATAAGGCTTATCGATCGAAAGTGTTTTTGAAACTCAAAACCTTTAAATCCAAAACTCTTAACATACAATCCTCAAAATCTTTTAAATCAAAACCATATTACTCTCACATATAGCAAAAACCAAACTTAATTCATAAGAGACCATCTAATACTCTATAAATCCCCGAATGTTAGGTTAAAATTTCATGAAAACATGCAGTTATGAAACTCGAGTTTTACTGAGATTCGAACCATAAAACTTATATATTTGAAATACTTATGAAAAATTAGGTTAATTTGGTTAAGAAATCATCTCAAATGATATAACAACAAAGGAGAAAACCTTAGTCAAAGTTTTAAACCCTAGAAAGTCAAAATCGAGAGGTTGAAGATGATGACTTTGGTTAGAATCCTTGACCATGCGCGTGAGGGTGCGTGGCCAATCAGAAAATTTTGATTTTTTCCCAAAAATTTGATTTTATTTTTCTGAACAAAATGGTATAAGATAAGAACATGTTTGGAATTTCCTAGCTCAAATTATGCAAAAATAAGGTTTTTACTTAAAGAAATTTTCTTAAAATTACAAATCAACCCGTAGTAACTTTTCCAACTTAGGAATTTGCACCCTAAACTTTTCCCATACATACATCAAACTATTTTAAGACAAAAACTCTCTGGTACGAAAGTTAAAAAATGAGATTAAGGTCCCTATTTTGAAATCCCAAGACAATTACACATAAGTCGCCAAAACTTCACTAAAGGCATTTTTAAATACAAAACGTACTGATTAACCCCTAATACTCCTATGCCACACATTGTATAATATAAAATCAAGCCCCATGTCTTCGGAATACTCCAGTGTGACAGAAATTCAACCGAATACCAAGAAAGTAGTTTTTTCCTACATTTTCAGTATTATAATTTGCATATTTGAAATACTGCTATTGATATCACTCCATGATAGACACATTGACTTTGAGTATGTGCATGTTATTATAATTCCATACTATGATTTTGTTAACCAACATCAATATTTGAATTATCACCAGTATTTACTTTTAGAATCAATTTTAAACCTTTCTCACCTAATAACGAGATCATGTACCATATTGATTCAGTTTGCCCTTGTACTTTTGTGCTATTTTACTATAAGAATCAATATTAATTAGGAAATAGACTTATGTGTTATCCCCTGTAATTTTCTACTTAGCCTATTTGTCTAAGATGATTGAGAGCCCTGATTATTACTACATACATATGAGTGCCACTTTAATTGTGAGCATAACAGGTTATTTTCCCCAAAGGTTTTAGGATTATTTATGATGAAATTACACTGATGGCTTAATTACCTCTATACCACTTAGTGAACTAGTAAGGATGGGATTATTAGTTCAAATTCCTTGACTTTCTTCAAACAAGATTCTGGCTAAACTGATAGTGTACCGTATTTTCTTAAACGGACTAATCACTATGGAATTATGAATTTCCAACATTTTAAAGGTATAATCTGATAAACATAGAATGATCATCTCATTTTGTTAGCCGTTTTAAACACTGATTCTATACACACTCCAGCTCTCATTTATATCTATATCATTATTATAGAACTAGTAGAACTTGCTTAGCATATTTGTGCTAATTCTTTCCTTCTCCAGATGTGCCAGGAGAAAGGAAATAGTGTCTCTTCCCTACTAGAGACAGACACCGATTACCTATTCGCGCATGTGACCATATGATCAGAGATTAAACCAGATGGGAACAAGGAATGGCACATTTCATTTTTCTATATTGTTGTGTGTACTAATAATGTGTAATTCACCCCTGCGGTGGTTCCACCCTATGTAACATATTAAATAATGAATAAAAGGTCATGTTATTCCGCCTTAACTTTAATTCATTGCTTTATGTGTAATTCTTGTTCATTCATACAAAAAATCAAGGTATTACAAGTTGGTATCAGAGCATGTTTTAAATTAAAACATATCGTCGGGTTAGCATTCTATGCGGGAAATAGATAAGATATTTGTTATTTGATTTTATAATTTCTTTTATTACTATTATTATATGGTAAATCCATTTTTTAGTATGAATGCGTGGGATACATTTCTGTTTAACCTATATCTTGAGATAAATAATAATTGGGAAACATAGGTAAGAGAAGAGACTTTGGCCAGGCTTAGAGAAATGATCCGTGGAGTGGAAGAAGACTGGGTAGGTTCAATTAATGACATTAAAAGGCTAGTATTGACAGACAGAGCATTGGACGAGATGCAGGTGATGAGAAAAGTGGATCACTTTGCTAATGATCCAGTAATACTCCAAGAAGTTATAAATTTAGCATTTTTCGATGAACTACCAGCTTCACCGATGTATCCACTAGTAACATCAAATAGTGACATACACGAAGGATATTCCCCTAGCACTATAGATGAACCGACGGGTGATGCAAACCCATAAGATTATTTAGTCAGCCCTGAGTCTACAACTAGTGATGACGCAATTGTTTCGACTTAGAGAGAAATCTGACGTTAACAGCTATTTACATATTGTAGAATATAAATTTTAGCCGCCCTATTATTAATAGTGATGTATAATAGTACTGTACAACTAACCTCATATAAAATAGAAATGTTTCTTTATTTATTGTTATAATTCTTGCTATTTAATTATGTTATTTTAGGATGATAAGTAATCGAACCCCGTTTGCTGGAACTCAATCGGAACAGAATCAGACTGAAGGAATCATGAGGTGTCTCCAGGAACTTACTACACTAGCTTGACAATAACAGACTACTCATTTTACTCCTGAAGATTTTTATGGGGAACTTCATAAAATGAATTCTCTTAAGGAATGTCTACGACAACGACCACCATCTTTTCTTCGAAAGACAGGTGGTAATGAAGTTGAAAAATGGATGTGATAGATTGTGAAAATCCTGAATGGAGCAGGTATAGATACTAATCTCCGAATCACTGTAGCTGCATACATGTTTGAAGGCAAAGCAGATTTCTAGTGGTAAGCCATGTAACGTAACAAGAATGTTGCTAATTCTACTTGGGAACAGTTTGAAGAAACCTTTTTCAAAAATTATTCTCCCGAGACTGAGCGATACCAATGAACATCTGATTTCCTAAAATTGCAATAAGCTACCCTTTCAGTATCTCAATACGAGGCTTATTTTACTTAACTATCTCGTTATGCCCTGGGATACGTAGATACTGAGGTGAAGAGATGTAAGCAGTTTGAAAGAGGACTACACACAAGAATTAAGAATTCAATCGCTCCATTACAAATTCATGAGTATTCCCAATTGATTGACGCTGCAGCTATTGTGGAATGCAATTCTTCAACCTTGATCTGATCTCCACGCCAGCTGCTAGGAACGACCATATCATCAGAACCTCATCCCAATTTAGATCCCACCCATATACAAACTCCAGTGGACAAGCTTATTCCAAATCCATCACAACACAACCCGTTTGTAGATTCATTGTCACGAATGTCATGAGATAGGACATAGTCGGCCTCATTGTCCTAAGATAAAATCTGCTCTAATCCGTCGTTAATTGAACTAACCCTCATAAAATCCAAAAGTTTGTTCTATTCCAAATCATTTCAAGCCAACTCAGAGAGTTTAGCCAATTCTGAATCGTGGGAGGAATTATGATACACGACTTATGCGAAATACACATGACGTGATTAAAGGTATGATTATTTTTCAGCATATTTCGACTTATATTTTATTTGACACAGGAGCTACGCATTCTTTTATCAGTATTATACTACCTAAATAATTAATACAATTATCTACAACCTACTTAATTAGTCCAATGGATATTGAATTACTAACAGGTCAAATCAATATGTCAACACAAGGTTATAGGAATTGTAAAATTCAGGTTGGTCTAGGAACTCTGTCTGAGAACTTGATAATATTAGATTTTCGAGGATTCGATATTATTATCGAAATGGATGTATTATATGACCATAATGCTTTTATCAATTATCAAGCTAAGAAAATTCAGTTTTACAATGAAAATAATTGTTCTTTTATATTCCAAGGAACAGGTTCATCAAATCCTTCAAATTCTCAAATTCACATTTCTTCTTTGATTCTAAATTTTTTGGAACAATTTGAAGATGTTTTTCCCAAAGATTTACTAGGATTACTCCCTTCTAAAGAAATTGAGTTTAGTATCAATATTTATCCCAATACACTTCCTATTTCAATACCCCCATATCTAATAGTTCCTTTAGAATGTTGAGAACTTTGTACCCAATTAGATGATCTTTTATGGAAAGGTTTAATTCAATTAAGTTCATCACCTTGGGAAGCTCCAGTATTATTTGTTAAGAAACATGATGGAAGCTTTAGACTGTGCATAGATTATCGTAAATTATATTCTATAACTATTAAGAATAAGTATCCTTTACCCCTAATAGGAGATCTGTTTGATCAACTTAGAGGTGAAAGGGTCTTTTCTAAAATTGCTTTACGATCCGGTTATCATCAGTTACGTATCAGACATGAAGACATTCCAAATAAATCTTTTTGAACTCGTTACAGACATTTTGAATTTATCATAATGTCATTTGGGTTAACCAATGCCCTAGTAGATTTAATGCACCAATTTTTTAGACCTTTTTTGGACTAATTCGTTATCGTTTTCATTGACGATATTCTTGTATATTCTCAAGACTTGGAAGGGCATATTCAACATTTGAAGATAGTCTTAAGTACTCTTAGAACTCATCAGTTATACGCCAAAAAGATTAAATGTCATTTCTCAATGAACAAAATTAAATGTTTAGGGCATGTGATTTTTGAAAATGGAATCCAAGTCGATCTAGCTAAAATTTTAGCCATTTTAGATTGGAAAAATCCTACTAATATTACAGAAATAAAGAGTTTTCTCGGATTAATTGGATATTACCGTTAATTCATCGAAGGGTTCTCACACATTGCTCTTCCCCGTTCAAAACTAACTTGGAAGGAAGTTCCCTTTATACGAACGGAAGAATGTAACCAATCATTCCAAGTGTTGAAGGACAAGTTGATTAATGCTCATATCCTCACTATTACTTTTATTGATGTAAGTTATGAGATATATACCGATGCTTCATTACAAGGATTAGGATATGTGTTAATGCAGAATAAAAAAGTATTAGAATATGGGTTGCGATAACTCAAGACACATGAGCGTAATTATCGAGTCCATGATATAGAACTACTAACCGTAGTTTTTTCTTTAATGATTTGACATTGTTACCTTTATGGTGTAAGTTTCCAAGTCTTTTCACATCACAAAATTTTGAAGTATATCTTTACCCCAAAAGACTTGAACTCAAGACAATGACGATGGATAGAATTTTTGGAAGATTATCGATTTAAACTTAATTACCATCCAGGCAAAGGTAATGTAGTTCCGACTCTTTAAGTTGAAATCCAATTGGAAGACTTCATAATCTAAATTCCTATGATATTGCCTCTACCATAGAGAAATATGATCTACGATTACTTACCCCTTGCACCAAATTTTTCACATCATCGCTCATCCTAAATTAAGAAAGAAAACATTAATGCAACAGTCCCAAGATTCGTTTTTATAAAAAATTTTGAGCAAAAATCCAGATTTTTCCTACGATAGAGAAACAGAACTCCGATTTTGAAATAGATTGTATGTTCTTGACATTACATCTCTACGAGACGAAGTGTTGCATGAAGTTTATCATTTGAAATTCATGATACACCTGGAAGCTCGAAAATTTACGATGCTTTGAAGAAGCAATATTGCTGGCCAAACATGAGAATCGATATTGAGAACATGGGAAGTAGATGTCTTACTTGTCAACAAGTAAAGAAATAACACCAACACCCTAGTGGAATTCTTCAACCCTTATCTATTCACAAATGGGAATAGGATCATATTACCATGGATTTTTTAAGTGGACTACCTCGCACGTCCCAAGGACATAATTCAATTTGGGTGATTGTAGATTGACTTACTAAGTTAACCCATTCTATCTTTACAATCCACCAATTTAGTTCAAAATCCTAGTAAGTTATACATTCGAGAAATTATTCAATTATATGGAATCACTTTATCCATTGTTTCAGATAGAGATTCTCATTTTATAGGATAATTTTGGCAAGCATTGAAAGCTTCATTGGGTACCAAACTTCACTTAAGTACTGTATTCCACTCCCAAATAGATGGACAATCATAATGTATAATTCAAACCTTAGAAGATATGTTAGAGCTTGTACGTTAGATATGTCTAACCATTGGAATGTATATTTGTCTCTTATAAATTTTTCTTATAACAATAGCTATCAAACAAGTATCAAAGCTGCCCTATTTGAAGCTTTATACAGAAGACCTTGTAGATCCCCGGTATGTTGGATAGAATCAGGAGATAGTAAACACTTTGGTCCTAAAATAGTTCAAGAAACTACTGAGGTAATACAATAGATTCGAAAGAAGTTGAAGACAACCCAATATTGGCAAAAGATTTATGCTGATCATCGCCAAAAAACCATTGGAATTTTAACAAAATGAGCAAGTATTTTTGAAAGTATCTCTCCAAAAATAATTTTAAATTTCGAAAAGAAAGGAAAATTATCCCCCCGATATATTGGAACTTTCACAATTTAAAAAAGAATTGGATCCGTCGACTATCAATTAGAATTGCATGTGGAATTATCAAATATTCATAACATATTTAATGTATCAAAGTTATGCCATTATATACCAGATCCATCCCATACTATCACATGGCAAGATGTTTTAGTTGAACCCAACCATTAATTTGAAGTATGTCCTATTCAAATTATTGATCGCCAAGTGAAAGAATCTCAGAAATAAAGAAATCCCCTCAGTTAAAGTACTTTGGTAACACTAGAATCAACAAGAAGCTACATGGGAACCAGGACAAGTAATGAAGGATCAGTACCCCGAATTATTTTGAGGTAAAATTTGAGGATTTTTTTAAAGTAGGTAGATAGTAAGAACCGGGAATTTTCAAACCCTAAAATGACCTACGACCTCGATCTAAACCCTCGTAAGATGAGTAAAATCAAAAGTCTTGTAAGAAGAAAGGAATTATGTTTAAAACCCTATAACTTTTCTCATTAACTTTAACCCCTTAAAGTTTTTGTTAATTATAAAAGAGTCCCTAAAACTTTCCAATTGAGATATATTGAACCCCCTAAAGCTCAATGTTATATCATATTAAACCTTTGAACCTCCACTGCCATGAAATTAAAGTTTCAACCCTAGTAACTTTCTAACATTACCAAAATGCCCCCAATCTTTACAAAAGTGTACTTTCATGGTCATAAAGGCAATTATATCAATTATTAAGGGCTAAAATAAAATAATTAGTGATTTTTTTTTACCACAATCCACCCCCACATCGGCATAAGAGTTCAAAAACTACATGGTAACACATGGTAAACCTTAGGAACCCATGTTCCCCCATTTAACCATAAACAAAACTCAACTTAAACAAGTTCAAATCCACCTCCTTTTACTCCACTCAAATCCCCACCCAAAGTAGTGTAAATACCCCACGTTCTAAGAAGTTAAAACTCATCCCACAGTTTAGTTCGAAAGCTCAAATTTTCTCTCAATTCAGGTAACTCATAATGTTATGCTTTATCTTCAATTATAGTACTTTTTTGCATAGTTAATGTTGATGCAAAAAACTAGACCGAATCCCGTTTTTATGATCACAGATAAATAGATATAAATAATCCAATCAAGCATATGAGAGACAAAGATTTTTAAAGTGGTTCGGTTATGAATAAAGCCTACATACACTGTTATTTTATTCCCAGGGATTTACAATAGCACAATGTGGTAGAGAGAGGGATAAAATGGGTGTATTTTGTGTATGGTCTCTCATCGTTGTCGGATCTCTCATTCCCTCTGGATAAGAGAATACATGTATTTATAGTGATGGGAGATAAAGAGATACAATGTCTTTATACATTCAGACATTTATGTCTACATACAATGAATCTAATTGTTGGCCTTCTATGATGGTTGATCCTCCTTGAATTGCTTGATATGCTATGTGTTGTCATCTATTAATACAGTATAAATGTACATTAAGGCTCATTAAATGCGTTGTCATCTTCATTAATGAACATTAAATGCATAGTTATCCTTTGATCTTCCTGGTTGGTATGCCGACCAACTCTCCTCGGGTGCCAACTAACTCTCCTCGGATGCCGACCAACTCTCCTCGAGTGTCGAATATTGCCACGTAGGATGACATGTGTCCTTTTATGATTGGTCCTCGTAGATTGAGAATTTTTGCGTTAACAGAAGCCCCCAATGCTCCATGCTTGAGTGTTCATTGAAAGGATGGAGTATTTATTCTGCAGTGTTGCTCGGTGCTCGTGAAATTCTTGATCTGCCTTCTTGATTTGTTCAACATAAAGTGCATTATGTCCTGGATGACATATGATGCAGGCTGATCGATGGTTGCTAATATTTCTTTTGAGGAACTCCATGTGCTATGTATCACCCCTGGGAATTTAGATGCAACCATGCCATAGTATGCAGCTTGTAGCTTGTCATAATCTTTAAGTATGTTGGTTTGTTGGCTAACCGACCAATTACCTCCTATGTCAAGCAACTGAGTGTTAACTTCACGTGCTTGATTTTTCTGATTTATGCTCCTCTGAATACTTTGTAGAGTAAAATACTAGCTTTTGAACCCAACTCTTCAATCTGATTAGTACCAAGCTTATGGTGGACTTCGAAACATTTTCATACAACTTCTTCTTCAATATTGGTCAAGACAGTAGTAGTAAAGTTCTCAGTGATGTGGATGCTGAATCTGACTCCTGAACTTCAATAACATGTGCATAATAACTCCTGAATATGCCTCCTGAACTTCAATATGCCTCCTAAACTTCAATAGCATGTGCATAATAACTCCTGAATATGCCTCCTGAACTTCAATATACCTCCTGAACTTCAATATCAAAATTAATTCCTGAGTAAGAAAAAAACAACTCCTGAATGATGATTGGTTGCGGCCTCGACCATGTAAGTTTATGGAGTTGAATTTGATGCTCGACCGTATGATGTTATGAGAATGTGCCACCGAATGAATAACTAAATCTGTAATAGAAGCCCCCAAGGGTAGAATATAAACTTTGAGTACTTTCTTGGACATGAAGTATGTTGGTCTTGCTGGAAAAATAAGGCCGAGGAAATATTCCATGAAATGACTCCCTGAGATCTTTGCATGTTTGCATTTTCATTTTCTTGGAAATACTTCGTAAGATGCTTTGCTTGTTATTTGTTGATGAATATATATGCGTAGAAGGATAAATTTTCCTATTTTTCACAGATAATGAAACTTGCTCCACCTGCTGTTTAATTATAGTGACTTATCACTCTTTGGGCCTACGCAATGAAACAACTTTCATCCCATGATCCTGCTTAGTTTAACCAATCGAAGTTGATTGTAAATTAATTTGCCGACCAACCGGAGTTGGTGGAGATTTGTTCCCGACCAACCGGAGTTGGAAGAGATTGATTCCCGACCAACCGGAGTTGGAGGAGATTTATCGACCAACCGGAGTTGGATTTTATCTACCAATCGGAGTTGGATTTTATCGACCAATCGGAGTTGGATTTTATCGACCAATCGGAGTTGGATTTTATTTGTTCCCAACCAACCGGAGTTGGTGGTAATTGATAATAAATGATAGAAACTTTCTTGGAGCTAACCAACAGATTGTTGGGAATAAGATATAATAAATACTGGATACCTCCTCAACAGATTGTTGGGAATACGATAATATAAATGTTGGAGACCTCCTCAGAGCTGACCAACAGATTGTTGGGAATAAGATATAATAGATGCTGGAGACCTCCTCAACAGATTGTTGGGAATAAGATAATATAAATGCTGGAGACCTCCTTGAAGCTGAATATATATAGAGAGAAGAAATTTTTCGAGCTCCATGCTGAATATAAATAAGAATTACCCCGACCAACCATCCGTTGGGGGTGAAATATAATAAATGTTATAGTTCTTCTTCGGAGATGAATATGATAATGAGTATCTCGCCGAGTTCCATGTTGAGATGAATATATAATATGAATCCCAAGGGATATATAGAATAATTTGTGCTTGAGCCGATATCTTCGAGCAATAATAAAATATATAATGCCTTCATAATGCCGAGTAATGATAATATTTTTCAGAACATAAGAATATTTTCGAGCATTCGTTGGCACTGAATCTTGTACCTGTATAAATTAATAACTTTCCCTACCAAATTAGTCATAAGAATAATTTAGGCATCTAATATATATGATATGTATATGCTCGGGTAATAAAAATATTAATTTCAAAAAATGAAATAATATATGTTGGCTGATATGTCGAGGCAAAATTGCTTGATGTCGAGCAATAATAGTTTCCAGAGATTTAAGATTGTGGATGAGATTTCGTCGGGATTGAATCTTATCCCTATGAAATTTTAATATGTTGCCCGAGCACCTATCGAGACTAGATCAAATAATTATTGTCATGAGAATAAATATTCAGCCAAACAATATGTGATGTGTATCAGCATAAGGCAATAAAAATTTCAAAATATGAAATAACATGTTTTGTGCCAAATGTATGTGAGATGGACAAATTTTTATCAAATATGATGCCATAAGGTTTGATTTGGACCTTTTATAAAATAATTTTAATTTTAATCAAAAGACCAAGTATAGATTGATTTTTAAAATATTTATTTAATTGTTAAGAAAGAATAATGAGGTGGTATTATTATTTATCACTCTAAGAATTATTTGAAATTCAATAAATGCTCAAATATAATTTGATTTCAAAAATATTTATTAATTAGTTTTGAAGTAATTTTTTTTTTATTGTGTTAGAAAGGTATGAATTAATAAATGGTAGGGGGTGAATTTGTCTTTTTAACACCATGGTGATGATTTGGACAAAATCAAAATTGATATTTCTTCATTTGGGCATTTGTCGTGAACAGATAACAAATTCCGTCGAGAAGCTACAGATGGTCGGGCTATTGCAGTATAACTCCACCGATTAACAAAAAATTGTATAAATGTGCTCGGATATTATGCAGTTTAAAGAGTTCCAGAACTCTTATTCGTTGATCGGCAGTTCTCATATACTTGATCGATTGCCATTTAAGAAGGTCGGCGTCAGCTCCAGATCATTATTTCTTGGTCGGCGATTCCATAGTTGAACAGTTCACATATTAAAAGCTCTCCCGACTTACTATTTATTGGTCGACACAACCATTGTTGATCGACCATTTAAATTTTTGGTATCATTGTTGATACCAAATTTAGTCTGTTGACATGGATCAATAAAGCGAAGACACGTGGCAGTCTACGTGGCAACAACAGGCACTTCCGAGGAACTGATACGCTCTGAGGAACGAGAACTCTCCGAGGAACTCTTGTGCACCGAGAAGCTTAGGCGGTTCGAGCAACTCAGTCGGTCCGAGTTGCACCTCGAACAAATCATTAATAGCGGGATAACAAACATTTTGGTTGTTCATTAAATGCTTATCATTGAGACGCATACGCTTAAAGGGCATTGAATGTATTACCCTTTCATATGTATATCATTTAATGTAGTACCCTTTCACATTACAGCCTCAGGGCTATAAATACATTATACAATCCTCATTGCAGAGGGACCCCGAGACCAGAATTTCTTGAGATAACTTATAATCGAGAATTCCCATACAAACAGCAATACCAAAATAGTGGACGTAGGCCATTCTTATAAGGTTGAACCACTTTAAAAACTCTTTGTCTTATTTATTTATCAGTGATTGAATAATTAGAGTGATCTAATTTTTTATATCAACAGATAGGTGCCGTCTGTGGGAATCGACTGGTAATATCTTTTTCTCACCAAAAACAATCCATCACAAATGGCTGATATTCCGGAATCCAGCAATCGAAACGCTGGAACCCCTCCAAATCCATCTTCCCCGCCAAATATTCCAGATCTGGCTGGAATAATGACAAATCTGGCTCAAGGCCCAACCATCATGCAAGAAAAAATGCGACAACTCATTCAAACTCTCCATGGCAGTGCGTCAGCCCATTCAGGACCACGGTGGGAGAAAACTAAGAAACACCATACACAAGATACACATCCTCTCTCTCTCTACACTGTATTGTGCATTTGTAAACCCCTGTGAATAAAATAATACTGGACGTAGGCTTTATTCATCGTCGAACCACTTTAAAAACCTTTGTTTCTTATATGTTTGATGTGAATGTTTATTTTCATCTTCAATCTCATCCTCATCATTTATCTGCTGTTGACGCCACTAAAATGACAGTGGCCATTTTCTGTCTTCAACAGATTGACGATATGCTGACGAAAAGCAAGAAAGCTGCCGATCATCTAGTTGACTTAAGTCAGACTATTGATCAACTGGATAAATATCAAATGAAGCTGAACCCGACGAAGTGCATATTTGGAGTACGAGAAGGCATGTTTCTCGGATACATTATCAATCAGCGAGGCATTGAGGCAAATCCTGAAAAGATCAAAGCTCTATTAGGGTTGCAATCTCCAATGACGAAGAAGGAAGTACAAAGTCTCATAGGACGAGTAGGAGCACTCAACAGATTTGTGTCACGAGCAACTGATAGATGTCTCCCATTCTTCAAGACACTCAGAAAGACTTTTGAGTGGCATGATGAATGCGAGAAGGCTTTTCAAGACTTGAAGAAATACTTGGGAGCACCTCCACTGTTATCCAGGCCAGTGATGGGAGAAAAATTATACTTGTATCTCACAGTGTCCGAGAATGCAGTTAGCTCGGCATTGATCAGAGTGGAGAAGGGAGTGCAAAAACCAATTTACTACACAAGTAAGGCCTTCCGAGGAGCAGAGATCAGATATCCAAGGCTGGAAAAGTTAGCACTGGCGCTTATTGAGGTAAGTAGGAGAATGAAGCCATACTTCCAGGCTCATACCATAATAGTATATACCGATATGCCATTGAGGCAAAACCTTCATAAACCAGAAAAATCAGGGAGATTGATGTACTGGGAAATAGAGCTCGGTGAATATGATATAGTCTATGAACCCAGATCATCGCTAAAAGGGCAGGCTGTTGCAGATGTTATAGCAGAATTCACTTATCCTGATACCCCCGAGGAGAAAAATTTGCACGCTGATCAACCAGTGGATGTTACAGGATCAACAAACACTAGCTCAGACCAACTCCGGTTGGTAAAAGGGCAAGTGGATGTTACAGGATCATTAAATTCGAGCTCAGACCAACTCGGATTGGTAAAAGGGCAAGAAAAAATGATAGATGAAGAACGATAAATATCCGGCGAGGATGAAAGGAAGTAACAAATATTTCACCGAGGAACTCTAACTTATTAGAAATTTGAAGGAGAGTTACCTATATGGAGGCTATATGTAGATGGCTCATCTTGCACTACAGGATGTGGCGCGGGGATAGTTTTGAGCACTCCAGACGAGGTCGACATGGAATACGCCCTACGTTTCCAATTCAAGGCTTCCAATAATGAGGTTGAGTATGAGGACATGATTGCAGGACTTCGTTTGGCAAAAATTATGGAGGCGCAGCAGATTATTGTCTTCAGTGATTCTCAATTGATCGTAAATCAAATGTTGGGAGTATATGAAGTTAGAGGAGAATTAATGATCAGATATCATGCAAAGGCAAAGGAACTGGTGTCAGAATTTGCCGCTGTTCAGCTAGTAAGAATACCAAGAATGGAGAATGCGAGAGCAGACGCCCTAGCCCTACTAGCATCAGCTACTCGCACCGAGCTACGACAAACAATCCCAATTGAAGTGTTGACTGGTTGGAGTATAGATGAAGATATGACGATGAACTTTATTACCCTTGATTTAGGACCATCTTGGATGGATCCCATCAGGGCATATATTGAAGAGGGAGAATTACCAATTGACAAGCTCGTAGTCAAGAAGTTGAAGTTTAAAGCTGCTCGGTATGTATTAACTAACGGTATTCTATACAGACGAGGAATTATGGCAGGTTTGCAGAGATGTGTACATCCCTCCGAGGTGAAAGATTTGATTGAAGAGATCCATGAAGGGTCCTGTGGAGCACATGTAGCATGTCGAACGCTTTTATAAAGGGTGATGACGCAGGGATACTACTGGCCGACGATGAGGGCTGATTGTATAGCCTATGCCAAGAAATGTGGCAAGTGCTAGAGCTTTTCCTCCATCCGAAGAACTCCACAAGCATTGTTGGCACCCATAACTTCCCCTTAGCCATTTGCCTTATGGGGAATTGATTTGGTTGGGACACTGCCAACGACCCGAGGAAGATTCAAATACCTTGTCGTCGCAGTAGATTATTTTACTAAGTGGGTATAAGCTGAGCCACTCATTCATATGACGTACGAGAAGGTGTACCAATTTATTTGGAAGAGCATCATTTGTCGATATGGTCTTCCTCATGCTTTCATCACAGAGCATGGAACAAAATTTGATAACGAGAAGTTCGCTGCCTATTGCCATCAGTCAAACATTTTGAAGGTTCACTCAGCACCAGGCCATCCTCAAAGCAATGGAAAAACTGAAGTAACAAACATAACGCTGCTGAATGGTTTGAAGAAAAGACTGGATGATGCAAAAGAAAATTGGATCAACGAGCTACAATCAGTACTTTGGGCTTACCAAACTACTCCCCGAGTAGCAACAGGAGAATCACCATATATGCTGGCGTTTGGAAGTGAAGTTGTTATACCTGTCAAGTTGGGCCTCCCAACACACAGGGTACTGAATTTCAATTCCCCTGTCAGCGACTTAATGAGAAGACTCGATTTAGACATGCTCGAGGAAGTTAGAGAAGAAGCAGCCATCAGAAATGCTGCATACCAGCAGCGAACAACTTTGTTTTACAACAAGAGGGTGAAGAAATGCGACCTAAAAGAAGGAGACTATGTGCTGAAGAAAGTAATTCAAAAGCACAATAAACTGGAGGCAAATTGGCATGGACCATACCGAGTTACAGAAGTTGTTCGACCAAGAACTTACCGAATAGCAACTCTAGAGGGGGAGGAATTTAAGAATGCATGGAACGCAGAGTACCAGCGCAAGTATTATCAGTGATGTATATTCCCATGTAATGAAGTTCCATCAATATGAATAAAATGAAGATATTCTACCAAAGTTTTTCCTTTTATTAAGAATTTTTCGGGAAATACTAGTGCTACACACTACTCAACAAAACTCGGCAAAAATCAGACTACTCAGCAAAAATATTCCTAAAAATGCCAACCTCGGTTGGTTAGGAAACAAAATATTCCTAAAAATGCCAACCTGTTTGGCTAGGAAACAATATATTCCTAAAAATGCCAACCTCGGTTGGTTAGGAAACAAAATATTCCTAAAAATGCCAACCTGTTGGCTAGGAAACAATATATTCCTAAAAATGCCAACCTCGGTTGGTTAGGCAACAATATATTCCTAAAAATGCCAACCTCGGTTGGTTAGGAAATAAAATATTCCTAAAAATGCCAATCTGTTTGGCTAGGAAACAAAATATTCCTAAAAATGCCAACCTGTTTGGCTAGGAAACAAAAATATTCATAAAAATGCCAACTTATGTTGGTCGGGAGGTAAATATATTCTCGAAAATGCCAACTTATGTTGGTCGGGTTGTAAATATATTCTCGAAAATGCCAACTTATGTTGGTCGGGAGGTAAAATTATTCTAGAAAGCGCCAAAGTCTACTAACTATGGCTGGTTGGGGATAAAAACCCACCAACTATAGTTGGTCGACAAGGAAAATTTACCGACCTTGGTTGGTCGAAAACATTTTATGGGCAAAATTATTTCAAAAAGACTAACTATAGCTGATCGGGAATAAAAACCCACTAATTGTAGTTGGTCGACATGAAGAATTTAACAACCTTGGTTGGTTGGAAACATTTTAAACATTTTTATACTTATTACTTTATTACTAAGTTGGTCTAGAAACAAAATGTTGTTTTTGCCAAATGACTATCACAAGTTCAAACTTCACAATATTGTTATCTTTTTATCAGATATGCATGCACAAATATAAGTGTTATAAGACAATAGCGAATACAAATGAAAGTCTTTCATTGAATTCAAAATAAATTACATTGATAATGAAATGAAATTTACATTGATATTGAAATATATACTAACTATTACATCAAAAATTCCTATTCTACTGGTTTTTTTCCCTCTGCTTTTGACACAGGTTCCTCGCCAGCAGGCGGATCATTTAAAGCCAAAGGAGAATTTACGAAGTTGAGATCCTTTAACATCCTGACATTCATCCCGGATGGTCGATCTAGAAGATGCTCGGGATGAGATACTTCAACAATTGAATGAATATTGTAGTCGTCGAGATACTTAGAAATCAAATTCTGAGGAATGGCCCGAGCAGGGATCCAACTCATATCCAGTTTGAATGGTGGCACGAGTAAGTTGAGAAGCTCGGGACCATGGTAGTCCCAAAGGTAATGACCCTGTTCGAGATGCAACACACTTAAGGCATTCAACCAGCCTTGCTTGTAGCCCTCATTATTGGCATTCTGGATACGATCGTCCAAGTGAAAGAGAGCTTCGTTGTATCCAGCCATCCAGAACTCCCTGGGCTGTTTGTGGAACTGATATGTTAGTCTGTCCAGCTGCTCGTGGAGATTTTTGACAAAGATCTCTTTGATCTCCATGTTAGATTTCTGCGTGGAGAGCTGCTCTTCCAAGTCTCTGGTTTTCTTTGACATTTCAACCAAAGCCTGGTTCTTAGCCATTAGCTGGAAGGCCTGGTTCTCTAAGGCAGACTGAGTCCTCTATTCCTCGACAGGAATTCGAGTAGCTCTTGCTCATCCCCGAGGAGCTCTTGCTCATCCACGAGTTGATGTAGAGGGGCCAACTCTCTTTAAGGTTTCCAACTCGTCCCTCAAGTTGGCGTTCTCGACCTCTAGGAACA
Source organism: Sambucus nigra (assembly GCA_949130495.1). Classification (NCBI taxonomy): domain Eukaryota; kingdom Viridiplantae; phylum Streptophyta; class Magnoliopsida; order Dipsacales; family Adoxaceae; genus Sambucus; species Sambucus nigra. The sequence goes on along the minus strand of OX422211.1, from coordinate 295,703,623 downwards.
AAAATCCCTCATCGGTCACTGGGATTAAGGCTTTTGAAGAAGAGGCTACAGACTTCAACTGTGATAGCTCTTTCTGCAAGTTGTTATTCTCTCGCTCCAGCAACTCGACAATCTGTCTGCATTCCTCGACCTCACCTTTCAGGGCTCTCTCCCTCACATCGTACCCAGCAAAAAACTTCTCGTAGCACTTGTCGGCAATGATCAGCTTGTACTTCTTCTCATACCCCTCATGCAACAGGGCAGTGGATTCTTTGTATTGAAGCTGAAGGTCTTTGAGGGTGCCTTGAAGATCCTCGATCATGTCATAATAGGACACATTATTGGCCACCGCTCGATCAAGTAGACACTTCAGATATTGATATGCTTTCACTGCCTGTTCTGAAGCATCTTGGCTGAGGATGTCTACAACTTGTGCTGCACTCAGTTCTGTGTGACCAGCTTTAAAATATTCATTACATTATTGCAGCAACTTAGTATCATGGGCAGATAGTAATTCCATCCTGGCCAGAAACTAGCAGAGAAAAAAAGAGCAATCATCAAATATAAGCAGAGTATGAATACAAGATAAACAACAGTATGCAAAAAAGTCCAAGTTTTATTAGATCATAAAGTTCAGAGTTACATATGTGGGTTACATTTGAAAAAGAAAATGATAAAGAGAAACCCGAACAACTCTACACCTTTTCCTTATCTCCCAAAACCTTCTCGGGAGGCTGGGACGAGGAAGTAGGTTTCTCGGAGGGCATGAAAAGTTGCTCGAGGAGCATGCTCAGCTGCTCGGAGGAAGTAACAATCTGCTGAAGTTCCTCGGCAGCAGGCTGAATGGTTGGGGGATTATCTCCCATCACCATAGAAGACTCTTCTAAGGCAGCTTCGTCCTCTTAAAGATCTTCTGGGGTTGGAGGGGGACCAGGAATGTGTTGCTGGAAAAGCTCAGAAGATTCATCAACTTTCATTTCCTGGAGAGCAGCAACCCATCCATCCCTAAAGTATTTGAGACTGCTATAGTCCACTTGCGACACCATAGCAGCCAACCCCTTGTTCCACCCCTTGTCCCAGCCAGCGCTGAAGGACTTCTTCACAACCATCTTCCTCTTCAATTTTTTCGAGGAGAGCTTATCGGATAGCAGGTTATCAGCAACTTTCAATTTTTTTTCAATCTCCTCCTTCTGCCGACCTACTTCCCTAAGTTGAGCCAACTCCTCCTCAGCAACCTTGAGTTTATCTTCAAGCTCCCCAGCAGTTTTGAGCTTCTATTCGAGCTCTTTATTTGCCTTATCCAGGGAATTTATTCTCTTCTCCAACTCCTTGGAGGCATCAACAGCTCGAGCTTTCTCTTGCTCGGTGGAGGCAAACTTTTTCTCCCAGATAGCCTTGTCAGTAGCGTATGTCTGGCGAGAATCGTCCAAAGACTTGATAGCTTCTGACAGAGCTCCCTCCACACTGGACGAGGAGCATGAAGCTTTAATCGCTTCATCCTTCTTCAGGATTATATTAAAGCAGCTCGTCAACTGTGAAAGTAAAAAGAAATCAAGTCAGAAACAAAAATAATAAAGGAAATATGAAAAGTTCAAAGTAAGAAGACTTACAGAAGCAAGGTGACGAGCAGCTAACGAGGTGATCATGTCCTGAGTAAGGTTTTCTTCGATACCTTGGACCTCGGGAATGATCCAGGACTTTACCGAGATCATGGCAGAGCTCGGAGGAACAAAAGTTGGAACCCCTATCCCAGCAATTGTGGGTTGAGTGATGGTGTCATCCAAATTGACCGAGGAGCTCTTCTTCAGCCTCCTCGGGGGAATAGGAACAGATTCAACCAAGGAAGAACCCTTGGTCGGTGATATAATAATCACCTCTCCATGAGCAGCAGACCTGCTCGGAGCCACTTCGGGCTTCTCTACAACCTTCACGGCAGCAGCCGAGGAAGGCGCATCATTCTTCTTTGTCCCCTCCCTTGGGACATCAACTTTACTTCTTTTTACCTCACCAGAACTAAAGGCAGGTTTCTCAAACAGAGTGTGAGGTCTTCTTCTCTTCATCCTTTCGCTTAAAGGGACGTGAGATTCAGGCGAGGAGCTAGTGGAAGCTAGTACTGGCTCTGATTCACTTATTACTGGACGAGCATTAAAAGAGGTGGTGTAGCTCTTGTATTGCAGCAGATATGATATCGACCTAATATGCTCATCAGCAACAGATTGATGCAGGCTCCAGATAAGTTTCAAATGCCTTATATTGACATCTGCTTCTTTTGGGCACTTTCTTTTGTTATCAACTGCAAATAAATAAACATTGCCATCAGTGACACATTTTATCAAACATAAAGGAATCATAATTTCAAAATAAATAAAACAAAATAAAAATAACCTATCCCATTGCCATAAGGAGGGCATCTGGGACCCCGGTAAACCTCATCTCCAGTTAATGGAGGGTGCTGCCAATTTTTCATGACAACCCCATGATCAAAATAATCCCTATTGGCATCAGGGAGATTGACTACTAAGGATCTATTCAAAATTCTAGTTTTTAAATAAAAAATGTTATCATTAACTGCCCATCTATAACAAAACATAATCTCAGGAATTCCTATGCGAGTTCCATGGATCTGATTTAATCTTTGCACCTCATTAACTATTCTCCATGTGTTGGGGGCTATTCTTGCAGGAACAACGTTAAAGTAATGACAGAATTCCAAACACAAGGGATATGGTGGAAAAAAAAATCCACACTCAACAATAAAGAGACTGGGGAACCAATGTCCCTCAACCAAACAAAAGTAATCAGAAGGCTCAGAAAGCTCTTCCAAAACAACCCAGTAGGGGATGGAAAAATCAGAACGAAATTTATCAAGAGATTCAACAGGGTAAACCATGATGAATAAAAGAAATGAAGAAGAAGGAAGAAAATCTCACAGAAAAAGAGTGAATCTGATGACAACGGACGATGGAAGAGATGAATACATAGGAGAGAGAGAGACGATGGAAAACTCGAGAATACAAATTTGAAAAGGTAGAAGACGATGGGAGCGTCTGTGAAGTTTAAATACCTTTCCTTGGGAAATGGTGAAGTAATGATTACAAAAAGAAATAATTACGCTATCGGCGGCTAGAGGAACAAAAAGGGCGCGACAATCAAAGCAAGAAGAAATGATTACGCTACCGGCGGCTAAAAGGACAAAAAGTACGCAGAGATCGAGGCGGTTGTAAAAGTTCAAAAAGTCTGTTTCTACGAATTTGGAAAGAGAAATAAATACAAGGGAAAAAACTACTAAAAATCAGGAGGACGATTTAAAGCTATCATATTCCGAGAAAGAATGCTCCATACTCCTCAAAATTCGAACTATGAAACATTGGGGGCTTCTGTTGATACCAAATTTAGTCTGCTGACATGGATCAATAAAGTGAAGACACGTGGCAGTCTGTGTGGCAACAACAGGAACTTCTGAGGAACTCACACGCTCCGAGGAACCATACTACAATGAGGAACACTGTTTTCCCGAGAAACTCATACGCTCCGAGGAACGAGAACTCTCCGAGGAACTCTTATGCATCGAGAAGCCTAGGAAGTCCGAGCAACTCAGGCGGTCCGAGCTGCACCTCGAACAAAGCATTTATAGTGGGATAACCAACAGCTTGACTGTTCATTAAATGCTTATCATTCAGACGCATATGCTTAAAGGGCATTGAATGTATTACCTTTTCATATGTATATCATTTAATGTAGTACCCTTTCACTTTACAGCCTATAAATACATTGTATAATCCTCATTGTAGAAGGACCCCGAGACCGGAATTTTTTGAGATAACTTGTAATCGAGAATTCCCATACAAACAGCAATACCAAAATAGTAGACGTAGGCCATTCTTATAAGGCTGAACCACTTTAAAAACTCTTTGTCTTATTTATTTATCTGTGATTGAATAATTAGAGTGAAAAGCCTTTTACCAAACGGAGTTGGTCTGAGCTCGAATTTAATGATCCTGTAACATCCACTTGCCCTTTTACCAATCGCAGTTGGTCTGAGCTAGTGTTTGTTGATCCTGTAACATCCACAGGTTGATCAGCGTGCAACTTTTGCTCCTCGGGGGTATCAGGATAAGTGAATTCTGCTATAAAATCTGCAACAGCCTTCCCTTTTAGCGATGATCTGGGTTCATAGACTATATCATATTCACCGAGATCTATTTCCCAATACATCAATGTCCCTGATTTTTCTGGTTTATGAAGGGCTTGCCTCAATGGCATATCGGTATATACTACTATGGTATGAGCCTGGAAGTATGGCCTTATTCTCATACTTGCCTCAATAAGCGTCAGTGCTAACTTTTGCAGCCTTGGATATCTGATCTCTGCTCCTTGGAAGGCCTTACTTGTGTAGTAAATTGGTTTTTGCACTCCCTTCTCCACTCTGATCAACGCCAAGCTAACTGCATTCTCGGACACTATGAGATACAAGTACAATTTTTCTCCCATCACTGTCCTGGACAACAGTGGAGGTGCTCCCAAGTATTTCTTCAAGTCTTGAAAATCCTTCTCACATTCATCATTCCACTCAAAAGTCTTTCTGAGTGTCTTGAAGAATGGGAGACATCTATCAGTTGCTCGTGACACAAATTTGTTGAGTGCTGCTACTCATCCTGTGAGCCTCTGTACTTCCTTCTTCGTCGTTGGAGATCACAACCCTAATAGAACTTTGATCTTTTTTGGATTTGCCTCAATGCCTCGCTGATTGATAATGTATCCGAGAAACATGCCTTCTCGTACTCCAAATATGCACTTCGTCGGGTTCAGCTTCATTTGATATTTATCCAGTTGATCAAAAGTCTGACTTAAGTCAGTTAGATGATCGATAGCTTTCTTTCTTTTGGTCAGCATATCGTCAACATAGAATAGAGACTTCCATATTGCAACTGATTTATTTAGCAAAGACTTTGTTCATCAGCCGCTGATATGTCGCACCTGCATTCTTCAAACCAAAAGGCATAACATTATAACAATAAGTTCCCCGAGGGATAATGAAATAAGTACTCTCCCTATCTTCAGGTTTCATTTTGATCTGATTGTAGCCAGAATAAGAATCTATGAAGCTCAGCAACTTATGTCCTGAGGTAGCATCCACCAGTTGATCAATTCAGGGCAGTGGAAAGTGATCCTTTGGGCATGCTTTGTTGAGGTCAGTGAATTCTACACACATCCTCCACTTGTTGTTTTTCTTCTTTACTATCACCACATTGGCTAACCAGTCTGAATATTTAACATCTTTAATGAAACAAGCCTTCTGGAGCTTCTCGACTTCCTCCTGTATAGCTTGATTCTTCTCGGGACTAAATACTCTTCTTCTCTTCTTCACAGGCTTGATCTCCTTATTCACATTGAGTTCGTGACATAAGAAGTTTGGGTCTATCCCAGGCATATCTTCATGACTCCATTCAAAAGTTTGTCTTCTGCTTCTAAGGAAAGTTATCAATTCCTGTTTTAATGAGGCTTCCAACGACGAACCTACTTAAGTAGTTCGCTCAAGGTGTTCGTCGTCCAGAATGATGTTTTCAGTAGCTTCCACCACTTGACCCTTCACGAGTTGCGACTCATCTCGAGGATCCAATGTTTCAATCTCTGCACCTTCATCGACTTGATAGGTAGTTGTCTTTTTCTTTGATTCCTCCTGTTCTTCTTGCTCGGCGGATGAATAATAGCATTCACGAGCTACTTTCTGATCACCTTTCACAACTCCTACTCCAAAGTTTGTTGAAAATTTTAGGCTCTGATGCACTGTAGATTCTACAGCCTCGAACTTCTTTAATCCTACTCTTCCCATGATGATATTGTACGATGATTGGACATTCTTATCCATCATGAAGAAACGTATTCTTTCTATCCGACCAGCAGGCCACGTACCAATGAATATATCCAACTTGATCGTCCCAAGTGGAAATACTTTCTCGTTAGCAAAACCGATGAGGGGTCTGTGGTAAGGCTCCAGCTGAGATAGCTTTAGATTTAAACTATCGACGCACGAGTAGAACATTATGTCTGTCGAGCTACCATTGTCGACCAGTACTCTTGAAATCATAACCTCCTTCATCCTCATTTTGATCACTAGTGGATCATCGTGAGGATATAGAACACCTGCGAGGTCATTTTTTGAGAACCCAATGACCAACTTCTCTTTGTTCACCTTTCTCGGGCGATCCTCCTCAGCTAGATTTATTCGCTGAATGTATGAGCAAGCTTGAGCCTCACCGAGGTAAGATTTTCTCTCTGCAGTAAGGTCTCCTCCTCCTGTATCTCCACCTGTTATAACATTACAGTCAAATGACCCAAAGATTATTGAAAATACCTCTCGTTCTGGCTACCTTGGTCTCTTGGGAAGATCGAGGTCATTCTCGGGATCAACTTCATAATTTCTTTTCTTGTTCTCCTTTCCTCGACGAGGAGATCTAGACCTTTCTCTTGCTCTATCATTGTTTCTTCTCTCGTTTCCCCGATCAACATACTTTGACAGCTTTCCTCATCTGATGAGTGTTTCAATCTCATTTTGAAGAGCTATGCAATTCTTGGTCATATGGCCATGATCTTTGTGAAACTCGCAATATTTTTCCCTATTCCTCTTGTCAGGGTCTGCCTTTATTTTCTTTGGACAGTTTAACTCCTCGTTGTTCTTAATTTCTTCCAGGACGTGGTTAATATCTACCTTCAAAGGAGTGTAATTATCAAATTTCTTCAATACCTCCCATGACGACCTATTTTTGGATTATTTGTCACCAACATTGTTCTTATGTTCTTTCTTCTTGGTTTTGTCGACTTCCACCTTGGTTTCTTTATCCATATTCTTCTTCGCAGCCATAGCCTACTCGACATTCATGATTTTGGCCGCTTTTACCATCAATTCTGACATAGTTGTGGGTGGATCTTTGGCCAAAGTGTAATACAACTTGTTAGGCAATAACCCACTCATCAAGGAAGTGATCGCTATTTTTTCCTCATAATCAATGACTTCAAGTTTCTCGTTATTAAAACGAGTTATATAATCTCTAGTACTTTCACCAGCTTTTTGTCCAACACTTAACAGATGTGCTACTCGTTTAACTGGATTTGCCCCAAAGAAGAAATTTCCAATGAATAACTCGGCCAGTTGAAAGAAAGTTGAGACCTTACCCCGAGGAAGATTATTATACCATATTTGAGCAGATCTGGTAAGAGTTCCCGAGAATTCCCTACATCTCATCTCATCTGGGATAGCATAGATGTCGGCAGCATCTTGATATTATTCTATATGAAGAATAGGGCCAGTCTTTCCATCATATTTGGGGGTCACAACAGGTGCTTTGAACTTTGATGGTGTTGGAAAATCTACAATGGCCTCGACAAAAGGTGTTCCTCGAACAAAGGCTCATTGTAGAGGGTTCTTGGTTTTAACCATTTCCCCCAATCTATCCTCCAGCCTTTGAATAGAGCCTTTCCATGCATCATTTCCTTCTTCGGGCCTGTTGGTTCGAGCAGCTGATCGCGTTGAAGTGGCTTCCTGGGATCTATCCTGAGGAGCAGCTGGTCGCGACTGGGCAGATCCTTCCCTTAAGGCTGTTGATCATCGAAAGCTCCTCAACACTGTATTAAGAGGACTTTTGTTCCTCCTCGGGCCTAGTCGGTCGAAAGGATAAACCCTACTTAATCTTTTCAATGCGCTGGTCCTTTCTGGGGAGAGAGTGACACGTTGTTCAGTATCTGTGGCTCGCACCGACGAAGTTCGCCCAGGTTGATAAGAGAAATCATCAGATTCCTCATTGCGATGTGAATCGGTACGCCTAGTACGTGAGGACGGTGTGCAGGTGTTTCTTTGAATACTCCGTGGTCCTGAATGGGCTGACGCACCGCCATGGAGAGTTTGGATGAGTTGTCGCATTGTTTCTTGCATGACGGTCTGTCCCTGAGCCAGATTTGTCATTATTCCAGCCAGATCTGGAATATTTGGCGGAGCAGATGGATTTGGAGGGGTTCCAGTGTTTCGATTGCTGGATTCTGGAATATCAGCCATTTGTGATGGATTGTTTTTGGTGAGAAAACGATATTACCAGTCGATTCCCACAGACGACCCCAATCTGTTGATGTAATAAAATAGATCACTCTAATTATTCAATCACAGATAAATAAATAATACAAAGAGTTTTTAAAGTGGTTCAGCCTTATAAGAATGGCATACGTCCACTATTTTGGTATTGCTGTTTGTTTGGGAATTCTCGATTACAAGTTATCTCCAGAAATTTTGGTCTCTATGTCCTTCTACAATGAGGATTATACAATGTATTTATAGCACTGAGGCTGTAAAGTTAAAGGGTACTACATTAAATGATATACATATGAAAAGTTAATACATTCAATGCCCTTTAAGAGTATGCGTCTGAATGATAAGCATTTAATGAACAGTCAAACTGTTGGTTATCCCGCTATTAATGCTTTGTTCGAGGTGCAACTCGGACCGCCTGAGTTGCTCGGACCGCCTAGGCTTCTCGGTGCACAAGAGTTCCTCGAAGAGTTCTCGTTCCTCGGAGCGTATGAGTTCCTCGGGGAAATAGTGTTCCTCGTTGTAGTATGGTTCCTCGGAGCATGTGAATTCCTCGGAAGTGCCTGTTGTTGTCACGTAGACTGCCATGTATCTTCTCTTTATTGATCCATGTCAGCAGACTAAATTTGGTATCAACAGTTAATATAGTTAGAACACTCATAATATGCAAGCTTTTACGTGTAGAAATGCCTAGATTAGTGAAAAACAATATGAACACCACTAAATCTTGAGATTTAATGGTGAAATCCATTACAATAATCTAAACTCCAATTTAAATCCATTAATAAGCTCATTCTAACCCCAGGATGTCGAGTGTAATGGTGAAAAGCTATGAATGTTCATGTAGAAGGCTAATGGATCGAAAGTGTTTTTGAAACTGAAAACCGAAATTCTCGATATATAATCCATAAAAATCTATAAAATCAAAAGCAAATTAATCTCACATATAGCATAAACCAAACCCAATTCATAAAAGACCATCCCATACTCTTTAAATCCACAAATGTTAGGTCAAAATTTCATGAAAACACATGATTTTGAAACTCGAATTATACTGAGATTCGAACCATGAAACTTATATATTTGAAATCCTTATGAAAAATTAGATTAACTTAATTAAGAAATTATCTCAAATGGTATGACAACGAAGGAGAAAACCTCAGTCAAAGTTTTAAACCCAAGAAAGTCAAAATTGAGAGGTTGAAAATGAGGACTTTGGTCAGAAACCTTGACCACGTGCATGAGGCCACATGGCCAATCAGAAAATTCTAATTTTTTTCCATAAATTAAATATAAATTTTCTGATCAAAATGGTATAAGATAAGACCATGTTTGGACATTCCTAGATCAAATTATGTAAAAATAAGGTTTTTACATAAAGAAATTAACTTAAAATTACAAATCAACCCCTAGCAACTTTTCCAACTTAGGAACCTCAAACTTTTCTCATACATACATCAAACTATTTTATGACAAATATTCTCTTACACCGATGTTTAAAAATGATCTTAAGGCCCTTATTTTAAAATCCCAAGATAATTACATATAAGTCCCCAAAACTTTACTAAAGACAATTTTAAATACAAAACTGACTGATCACTACACCAAATCTGTCGAATTGTCACGGTCATTGACCTTGACAAGTTGGACTTGTCAAGGTCAATGACCGTGACAATTTTGGGGGTGATAACTTTTTTTATCACGGACTTGTCATGATCATTGACCGTGACAAGTTCATTAGAATTATCATGATCGTATCACGGGCCTTGACCGCGAAAAGTTTTATCATGGTCAAGGACCGTGAAAAACCTATGAAATTTAATAAAAAAAATGTCACGGTCATTGACCATGACAATTCTGGACAGAACTGAAAAAAAATATGCCGGGCAGTATGGCCACTGCCACTACCCAACAGTATGTTTGTACCTGTTATAGCAACGTTGTACCTGTTCAAACATTATATATCCAACTAAAATAGAGATAGTGCAAATAAAATAGACAATATGCATCACGATATAATCCAAATATAATTCAAATGTACCAACTTAAAAACAATACAATTCAATTAAAATAATGTCACTACATATCTTGGGTAAGGTTAAATCGGAGGAGTTGAGTAGGACACACGATATACGAATTGACACACCCACTGATATACATCGTGCTGAATTGTTCGCGCAACCACAACGGGAAGTTCTCCTTCCCTGGTATCACATGCGTGACGAGCACCTTGGACTCGATGTCTTGAAGCACGTCCATGAACTATTCCACCCTGGACGATGTTCTGTTCCCTCAACCCCTGCCCTATCCGCTTCCCATCAAATATGTCCAGTATAAACACTCTTGGCCAACCAAGTGTTGACATCGGTCGATCGAAGGGAGCCAAATAGGAAAGTGGATCATTAAAGTCCGCACGTGTCGACGATGAAGCAGCGAGGTTCACATCCTCACCATCATGCACCTCGTCCTCCCGCACCACCTTCTCCTTCCCTTTCCCCTTGAATTTTCCGCTGCCTAATGAACACTTCATGAATGAGAACATATCTTGGACCGTTGCCTCCAAACGGGACAACTTCGTGTCATGTGAGTCCACCATTCGAGCCAACCCAGTGTCGTTCTTCTCCAATCCAATGATCCTAGATTTGGCCACCCGCGAGCTCACACCCCTTGTCCTCCCCTTGCGATCAGAGCCAAGCACTTGGCTGAGTGCGTCTGTGGACAAAGAAGCCTTATAGGCATCAGACTGCGACTCATGCACTTCCTTAAGCTTTTTTTGAAATAACAAAAAGCACATCATTAGTAAATTAAAACATTATAACATAATTAACGAAAAAGTAAACTGTCGGATTACTTTCAATTGTGGCCACGACGCTCGTGGACACCTCCTTGTCCCTCCCCTTCTTCGTTCAAAGAGCCACATAAGTATCGAGCCTATGTGGCCTACCCCCAGGGCCACTCCCTGTCCCCTGAAATAAAATAAAATAAATTAATATCGGCTCCGTAAAGTAAAATAATGGAGAATAATATATTTCTGTAGTTATAGAAAAATTAAATCTTACCATCATCCTATGCTCCACCTCGGCATAAGACGTCCAGCTGGAGTAGTGCACATACGTCTTTTTTCCTCCCAGATTGGCGAGATGCCAATTGTCTCTCCCCGATCTCACTGTCAACGAACTTTTTCCATTTTGATAATGAGATTGTGTCCTTCGGTGGGATGGATTCATGCCTTTAGATAATGGACTCTCGTGTCTTTCCAAAGTACCGGGTCCACATATTTTTCTTCCACATCTTGTGTTGCTCCCTCAACTGCTCCAAGACGAAATCACGTAGCTTTGGATCTTGGATGAATTGTTCACGTCCAACAAATACAATGTTAGTTGCAAATAAATGTAAATATAAATATAAAATAAAATTGAAATACTCATATGAATAAAAATATAAATATAAATATAAATACATTACTTGTTGTGCCACCAAAACAGCTAACTTGAGCTCATATGGCACCTCCTTCCAACTAATGTACCCTGGGCCGATGATCGTCTTTACCAGCTCGAGGGATCTCGCTAATAGCCCCGACTTGTTCTCGATGGCCATCCCCAATTTGCCATATTCAGGGAGCCTAGGGGCCGAGGAGCCCTTATCGCCTCCGCTACCATCGAGCCTGGATGACATCATCATAACAAGCATCATCATCCTCGCCTTAATACCTGAAGGAGACATTTGCTGTAAAAAATGTTATTAGTACATATCAAAATGAATTAAAAGAAGACATGAAAATATGTACAATTATTACAAATAAAAATGAATTGTTACTGTCAAACACCTCAATTTTGAATTCCAAAACAACAACATCTAGCTCATAATATGTACAATTACTAAAAATCTGAAACATCCCCACCCCCACCCCTACTTCCCACACACACGAACACTGCGTAAGAGTGAAAAGGATAAAGTGTAAATCAATTAAAAGCATTAAAGATGGATGTTTCGGTACAAATTGGAATATTTATTACAAATTGAAAAATTATTTAAAATTCGGGTTATCATAAAAAATGAATTGATATTCGGTAGGAGAAGCCAAAACATCCACACTACTATTTAGACGTTTTGGCACGTGTTGGACAATTGACCATGGATCGTTGTTGATATAATCCAAGTAAAACACATGGTTAACCTTTTGAAATGCACAAACAAATGGCTCATCGCTCACGTGGTCATTGCTCTTCAACTTGGACAAGTCAACCATGATCAAATTGGTGACATGATCAACTTTACAAGCATTTTTATCCTCAACTCTTACCCAGTCACAGTAAAATACAACCTCTTTGAAGCTTATATAATCCAATTCAAGTATATTTCAGATTACACCATAGTAAGTCATTTCAGCTTCAACGAGGTTTTTATCTTTTACGCTCGCTCGAAAGAAAGTAAGAGCCTTGTATGAAATGCCCGAGTTCTGTACATTTGAACTTTCCTCGTACACTTTAGCGCTGAAAATGTAACCGTTCAATCGATACTTTTTGTACTCTTGTGCCACGAATAAGGGTCTAGTGGCTAGACGAGCAAGCCTTGATGTCGCATTACCCATCTTTAAGAGCTGAGAATATAAACAAATTAATTATATCAGTTGTAAAATTTGAGTGTAATGTAATGTTATATAGCAGCCATTTTCATTATAATTACCTCTTCTGTCAACCACAGCCTAAATTCACTGTCTGATTGTACCATTGTTTTTCGTCTTTTATTGTTCTCACATGATTCATAATTTCTGCATATTACAAAATTAATCATGTATAAAATAATTTAAAATAACATTAAACATTATAATAATCAAAACTTACTTTTTCCATTCTTCGACATCTTTATGTGTGTCAAATAGATAACGAGCTACTTGTTCATGTTGCAAACTCTTTAATTTCACTCATTTTCCCATCACATGACCACCATCATCGACAAACTCATCAGTGTCATCAACTCTAGTCGAGTCAGACATATATTCCTGAGTATATATTGATGACTCCACGGTGATGTATTACTCTGCAATTGATCTTGCAATGTATCGCATATTCTTGACATAATCTTTAAAACTTTTATCAATCTTTCAAACGGATACATCCACCGATATCTAACTGAACCACAAAGAAGTGCCTCGTCTCATAGGTGTACGAACAAGTGAACACTTATGTCAAAGAATGATGGAGTAAATTACTTCTCCAACACAAAAATCGCTTCGATCACCTCCAATTTTGCAGCCACTATGTGTTCTCGATTGACTACCCTCTCACATAAGAGTGAGAAGGTAATACTAATTTGTATAATAGCCCTCCGTAAATCTTGTGCTTGGATAAGAAGTGCTTAAACAATAGAGGAACCAATTGCATGATCACATGCCAATCGTGGGACTTACACTTATGTAAATCAACATAATTCACAATCTTTTGCAAGTTGGATAAAAAAGTAGATGGGCCTTGAAAGTTAGATGAAAAAGTTAGACGTTAATGTCATTACTTGGTGCCTTTGGCCCAGGTATCAACAAATACATCATCGAAAATTCAGGTCTCATACACTGTAAAGGAGGTAGGTTGAGTGGGGCTAGGATCACTGCCATGTAAAGTTGTTTGATCTTTCTCACAGCCAGAGTATAATGGTCGGGTCGCCTTAAATTTTAAACTTTGGTAGTCATCGTCAAGTTTTATCGTGATATCTTTACAAGCACTTGAACCTTCTACATCATCAGTAATTTCATTCTCTTCTGCTTCATAAACTCCGTTCGCATCATCAACTGAATCCTCTAACATATTATGATCTACGTCGTCCCCTTCTACATCTATCCTACTTGTTGAAGGTTGTTATGAAGGTTGGTCGGGGACAAAAGGAACTTTCAATTCACCATGAAAACTACAAAATTGATACTATATTGCATACCCCATCTTAAAAAATGTAGCTCAACTGTTTTCCAGTCAAACACCTTACCATTCTTACACCTAGCACACAGACACGAAAACTCTTCATCATTATGACATCTCTTTGCATATTTCACAAATTCGTTAGCACCTCTGTGAAACACATCCCCCATTCTATTTGTCACACCCATCCACTCTTTGTATTTTGGATATCACATCACAGACACCACAACTAATCTCATATTAATGGTACGAAGCGTATATTCAAATTCAATTTATAGTATGTTTCATTTATAGTATGTTTCATTTAATTATGTCTTATTTATATTCAAATTCAATTTATAATAGAAATTTCTATTTCCTCCATCTCCTCTAAAGGGTGAGTGGCCCTATCCCATTCAAGACTGCATTTTTCTGTAATATACAGCTCGTGCACATTGTTACGATTTGAAAAAATTTGGCAGCATATCCTCATAGTTCTCTAAGTAGACGACGTAGATTGGCAAGTGTGAGTGTTATTTCAATTGATCAATTGAAATAACAGTCACACTTGTCAATCTAGTATGTACCTAGAGAACATTAGGATACGTCTGCAGAACTTCCTCCAAAAGTAACAGCTTTAAGCCACTAAGAATATTATACAGAAATTATGAAGTCCTAAACTGTCCAAACGGGACAATTCGAGAGATCTCATTACAGGGGTAATGACTCTCGAACGGGTCTAAGGGCTATTAAATGCGTACGCATAGGAACTAGAAGGCTAGTATCTATGCGCACTATATGTAATTTCAAGTATGTTTCATTTAATTATCATACTATATATATATTGTTCGATATACAAAGTAATTTTCAAAAAAAGTTGAAAAATGCCACCCCCATATGGAAAATAATCCAGTGTTCATGTCACTTTTAAAACTAACCAATCCAACATCGATCCACTATAATCCAACAACAATGTCAACAACAAATGTGTATCCCGTACTCCTTCTAATTCATCAACTCAATTAATTATTTTCATCAATTAAACTAACAATTAAAGTGTACAATTATTAATTTACTAATTTACAATGAGGGGAAATCCTACTTTCATAATTAACCATATATTAATTTACTAATTTACAATGATGGGCAATCATATATTAATTTACTAAAAAAATTAATAACCAATCAATTCGTTTACAAGGGACATTACGCACAAACATGCACACTACACACACATATACACACACGCACATACACACACACATACACACACACACGCACGTTCACACACACACACACACACACACTCAGCCCCCCACCCCTACACTACCCCACCCCCACCCACCCATCCCTACCACCTCACCCCCCACCCTAACCTCCACCTTGCCCCTTCCCCGACCCTGCCCCACCCCCACCCCCTTCCCCCTTCCCCCACCACACACACGCACACATGCACACACACCACTACACACACATGCACACACACACAAACAACCCCCCTCCCTTCCCCCTCCCCCCACCCTGCCCCACTCCATTCCCCAACCTTGCCCCACCCCTACCCACCCCCACCCACCACACACACGCACAAACACTCATACACACACACGCACACATGCACATATATACACACGCACACGCACACACACACACACATATATATATATATATATATATATGGAAGAGAGAGAGAGAGAGAGAGAGAGAGAGAGAGAGAGAGAGAGAGAGAGAGAAAAGGAGGGAAGAATAGACGGGGGAAAAAATAAGGGGAAAGCATTTTTTACTGGGACATTTGTCACGAACGTGTCACGATCGTTGACCGTGACAATATTATAAGGATTGTCACGGTCATTGACCGTGACTAGCCCGTGACAACTGTACGTGTCACGATCTTGTCACAGCCTTGTCACGATCAATGACCGTGACATAAAACGCGTTTTTTTCATCATGGTCATTGATCGTGACAAGGCTAGCCACTGGAAGGGTGCCAATTTACCCATTTTGGTGTAGTGGATTAAACCTTATACACCTATACCACGCATTGTATAACATAAAATCAACCCCAAATCTTTTGAATACTTCAGTGTGACAGCAATTCAACCGAATACCAAGCAAGTAGGTTTTTCCTACCTTTTTAGTGTTATACTTTGCATATTTGAAATACTGCTATTGATATCACTCTGTGATAGCCACATGACGATGAGTATGTGCACTTTATTATACTGCCATACTATGTACTTTGTTAACCATCATCAGTATTTGAATTATCACCAGTATTTAATTTTAGAATCAATTTTAAACCTTTCTCACCTAATAACCGAGATCAGGTACCATATTGATTTAGTTTGCCCTTCCACTTTTGTGTTATTTTACTATTGGCATAAGTATTAACTAGGAAGTGTACTGATGTGTTATCCCACGAAACTATCTACTTGGCCTATTGGTCTCAGATGATTGAGAGACCTGATTATTGCTACATACGTATGAGTGCCATTTTAATTGTGAGCATAAAAGATTATTTTCCCCAAATATTTTGGTATTATTTGTGATAAACTTATACTGATAGATTAATTACCTCTATACCCCTTAGTGAGCTAGTAAAAATGGGATTATTACTTAAGATTCCTTAACTTTCTTCAAACTTGATTCTAACTAAACTGATAATGTACCGTATTTTTTTAAACGGACTAATCACTTCGAAATTATGAATTTTCAACATTTTAAAGGTATAAATCTGATAAACATAGAATTATCAGCTTATTTTGTCATCTGTTTTAAACATTGATTATATACACACTCCAACTCTCATTTATATCCATATCATTGTTATAGAACTAGTAGAACCTTTTTAGCATATTTGTGCTAATTCCTTCCTTTTCCAGATGCGCCTTGAGAAAGGAAATAGTATCTCTTCCCTACTTGAGACAAACGCCGGTCACCTTTTCACGTATGTGATCGTATGGGCAGAGATTAAACTATATGGGAGCAAGGAGTGGCTCTTTTCAATTGTGTATATTACCGTGTGTACTAGAAACATGTAATTCACCCCTGTAGTGGTTCCACCCCGTGTAAGATATTAATAATGAATAAAAGGTTATGTTATTCCACCTTAACTTTGATTCATTGCCTTATGTGTACTTCTTGTTCATTCATACCAAAATAAGGTGTGACAACTACATGGTATACATAATAAGAGATTGATATTTTATATGAAGGAGTTGAATATGTTATGCGTTGATAAT